>BSBM01000376.1:16047500-18625000 GCA_027924585.1 Larix kaempferi
AGAAACAATGAGTTAGAAAAAAAATTTGGACCAAAGTAACACAATGGTTATTAATAAAATTAAAAAAACAATTTTTGGCTCAGGAATTGTCTTCAATTTGATGGGTGGCATGATCATGATCATGTAATCTCCCTTCGTCCTTCCAAACATATGCGGTTTATCACCACGTTTCTTTTCGACACTCGCCACCAAAATACATATACAAATAACATGTCTTTACATCCTCTTCCATTTAAATCCTCATCGCATAGTTATAAATAAGGATTATTATGCATGCACATCCTCACATTATAATATCAATTGGGTCAAGGCACATAGACATCCATAAATTATCAAATGTGTCAAGACACAAAGAGTAAGCTCCTGTGACAACTATAAGTAAGTCTTATATTAAATTTATCATATAAGTCTTTAATTGGCATTATCATTTGAGATTTGACATGTTGGATTGTTATGATCTTCTTATCACTCCTTACCAATGTGATTGTAAGGCTTCTTTGATGGTGAAGTCCATAATTTTAAGTCTTATTCCTCATTCTCATGCCTTTTGGTAAGACAACAAGGAGGGCAGTGGCCCACATCAACATGGAAAACAGTTTTGACATAGAGGTAGATACATTAATTCTTTCATTAAATAACTTAAATTTCATGCCAATGACTATGAATTCACCGAACCGTGGATTCGTAAAAAACACATCGAATTTTAGAGCCTCGAGCTCTTAATTACTCATATATCTAGAATTTTTGCAAATTGAGCCATTAACAAACTTCTTTTGTTATTCTGGTTCAATTTAAAAGGTAGATTGTCGAGACTCAAACATGTAGCGAGTCGCAAGGCTCCAGTTGACTTAGGGTTGATTCCATTTCCCCTCCATCCCATACCTATATGTTGTCATGACAAGTCTTGAACAACAAATTTTGATGTCGATGCCCCTATGATTCTAGCGTTGCTAACTTGCTTGGTATGGAGGATTTTTTTTAATGTTTTTTTTAGCTATGTATTATTTTTTCTTAAGCGCTTAATGTCCATCATTCTTACATCTCTCAAGCTTGGATGATTTCTGTCTCTCCAGTTTGAATTAAGGTTTTGGTTGGTTTTATATGTATATTTTGGTTGTAGGTTTATTATAGCCTCGTTTTTCTTAGTGGCTTATTTTTGTACATAGTTAACAATAAGTAATTTTCTCATGGTTCTAGTTTTTATTTTAAGACTATATCTAGTTGCAACGTCTTGCACTATGCATAAGATCATGCAGATGATACAATATGGTTATTGCGTAGTCTAAGTAGTTTATGTACAATGAAGTGTGGTCTAACCCAAAAAAATACAACAAAACAATTGTTATTTTAATGAACTATAAAATTAATGTTACATATATGTCAAATTAATGTGTTCAAATTCGGTTTTATTGAAAAGATACCATTTTATCATGTAGATATTAAGGAGTGCTCAATTATTTAAGATGTAAAAATTTGGATGGGCAATATTTTTTTTTTGCATTTTTTGGGGGGAAGGGTTTAGTTAATTTATACTTGTCAATTGAAGTACAATTATTTAAATTTCCCTTCATCTTTGAAGGACTCCAAGAACAAATGCCCTTCCAATAAACTTTAAGACCCACCCTTCAAATTTCATCACCGATTCCAATTTATGCAAATATTTTCGAAGTGGGGGAAGGTTTGGCATTAAATGGTGTAAGCGTTATGCAGGGGGCACGTGCGCGTCCGCGCTAGTGACATGTACACGCTACAAACACATGTGTTGGCGTTTAAACCAACGTGCGCGTGTCTGCTGCTAGTTAAAAAAAATAGAGTTCTCTGTTCCCAGGAATTCTACCAAAAGACACGTGATTTCTTTCTTTCGCAGGTTTCAAGCTGTTACAGGTTGCTTATTGGCTCACACTCATTTATATATTGGACACAAAATCACTCTTGGAATCTAACAAACATCTTCAGTGGTCTTGGAATCTAGTGGATACATTCAAGCTACCAGTTTCCATTGCAAGTGGAGATCATTTCTATAGGTATGGTGAATTGTAAATAATTCTTTTCATTCACAAGATTTGAGATTCTCTCATGCCTTTTTGTTTTTATCATATGCCTATAACAATATCCATGCATAGACAATAATGAATTTGACAAGAAGAATTCCCAAGTTCACATCTAAAAAAACTCATATGAACACTAGAAAAGATGAAGTATGCAATGTAAACCCATAATTATTACCATGAATATATTTTGATTTCACACAAGGATGGTATGGATGAGGTTCTCTCTTGAGCCTCTTCAATTTGAATAAAATCCTAAGAAGCAATCATGAGAGAGGGTCCATATTGATTAGTTCATGAAATTTTGTCCATGCTCTCATCTTCATGCTATGTTTATTTGATGTAGAAAAACTATCAAAATATTCCCAAGGCATCTTTCATTTGAAAAAAATACAA
The DNA here is from genome assembly GCA_027924585.1 of Larix kaempferi. Lineage (NCBI taxonomy): Eukaryota > Viridiplantae > Streptophyta > Pinopsida > Pinales > Pinaceae > Larix > Larix kaempferi. Next base: position 16,049,945 of record BSBM01000376.1, read on the forward strand.
ATAAATGGTTTAATAAACCTCCATCTTTTACACATTGTACACCATAGCAAAACCTATAGCATAAACTATCAAACTATTCCTCCCCCACACATTCCCATCCATGATGAGGTTCTCTCTTGAGCCTCTTAAATTTGAATGAAATCCTAAGAAGCAATCATGGGAGAGGGTCCATATTGATTAGTTCATGTAATTTTGTCCATGCTCTCATCTTCATGCTATGTTTATCATAATGTTTCTTTAATATCGTGCCTTTGAGCTTGACTACTTGCCTCTATGTCACATACCCCAATTTTTCAAAAAATAATGTAATTATTTTATTAATATTCCTGAGACATTATGTTAAATTTAATGCTAAGTAGGAATTGATGACTCAGCAGAGTCACCAGAAATGGAATGTAAATTCTGAATATTTTATTTTTAATAAATAAATTATGGAGACAACAGCATGGGAGAGATGTTAAAAGAGGTTACTGGTCTAACTGGTGGATGGAACTAGGTGGATAGACAAAAGACAAGTGGCAGCATCCTCAAACACTTCCTGAGTTGCAGGTGGCAACTTCCCTATATTTTGGGGTCATGATTCCCTAAGAAAGTGGAATCTGAGCAGGTGGCTCATTAATGACAGTTAACCCAACTAAGACCTAGGCAATCTTTTAAATAGTACTCAATGAACTGAGCTGGGGGTTCATCATTGTTCTAGAGGGAGAATACATTCAGGAGAATGCTATTCAGGAGTCCCATTGAGGAAGTGGGGAAAAACAGTAAGGAAGTGTTTTGAGACAGGAAGTTGCAGTAACTTGGTTCCAGTGTAGCTGCTTTGGCTGAGGGAATTGTTGGCTGTACCTAGTTCCAGCCAGTTAGACCAGAGCAAGCTCGGGGGTCCTGAGAAGTGCTGTCTGGGCACTCTCCAGGAATTGGTAGGGAGGAACAGCCTCCCACTACTGTTATTGGCTGCCATTGATACAGGTTCTGTCACTTTTCCTATTGTTTATTGCTTAATTTTAAATGTAGAATGGACTATCTCATCTGTGTTTGAACATTAATTATTTCAGTAAAGTTAGCCTCTCTGTATTGTCCTTTGATAGAATTTGCAGAATTATATGTCTTAGAACTTCCCTATTTATCACACAGAACGAGTAATTATTTTATGCAGAATATGTTTGTGATTATTACAGTAATAAAATATCAGGGTGACTTTATATAGATTTATTTTTAATAGTTAAATAATAAATATAGAATATTTATACAGTAGTTATTCCTGTAAATATACTTACTATAAGCAATTATAAGAACAGACATATAGATAATTTTTAGAATTTCAGTGAAATATTCCCATAGAGAAATTAACAGGTATAAATCTTATCTGAGCTAATATACCAGTTTATATCTGCCTCATATTGTATTTAAACCAGAATACAGGTTATTCTCTGTATCCAGATATAAATGAACAAAATTTATATCAGTAAATTTATCTACATTCATAACATAACTGACTGCTATCGATTATCCATAGGTTGCGAATTGCAGTAAGATTTTATTTATAAACTTTTCCATACGATCCTATTTGACAAAATCTTAGTCAATACAAACAAGTAAACTGTAAATAAAGAATCATGGCGAGAGTTGTTTATTTCAAAACCTATTCTATAGTATTTTTAGCCAAGATGATTACAACAGAGTTGACAGAGCTATTTAAAAGACAAACATAATGACTAGCTCGGAGCCGAGTCTTACAACATAGAAAAATTCATTGTGCCTTTATCCAAACCTTTCCATTATCACAAGCATAGGTTACTGCTCATTATCGAGCTCATTTTATATGTAATACACAGCACTGTTGAGGTGTTTCCATAACAATAGTCAAACATCATAACACACGCAGAGAAGTTATCATCGAACTCAGCCATTGTTGGCTTTACAAACCCTACTATTAATTATTAACCAGGAGATATTGTAACCGTATGTAAAAACAAAACCAAATTTTTTTTACAACTCGTTCCCAGCCACAACAGAACTTAAACACTTCTCATATTTTCTTATATATATTAACCTGGGAGAAAACCCCAACTCGCCAGGGTTAACAACCTTTTTATTTGTCTATCACAGAAAGGGTAGTGAACCCCAACACTATCATTAACACTCAAAACCAAAAAAAATGCAGAGAACAAATACCTTGTTATCACCTACAGCCGAGTTATCATTCTCTGGAGGTATCCGAGTAAACTTAGAACAAACCCATAACTAAACAGTGTGTTCATTTAACAAAAAAAAAAAGCGCATATAATACACGGCCACTTGACAGGCCAAACATTACAGTATTTTTTTTATATAACTTCTACAGGGTTGGGTAAAACCCTATGTATTCAAAATATAATGACAATTAACAACCCCAAGGCCGTCATAACAGACTGAGCCTTAGATTGTTCCTCGTAAACATGCCGGGGTATACAAACCCTATCTACTGTAAGCAAAAAGATTAATACATGTGACTGTATTCATGTTCACAAAAACGACAACAACCCAGTTACAAAGGAGGCCCTTCCAGTCATAACCCTAGCAAAACAAAACCAGCAAAGGGAGAGACAACCATGGAATAACCAGGCTTACCCGGAGGAGCCAGCGCTAGTGATGAAGTCTCGTACACCTTCAGGAGCGGTTATGACCTGCACATTACAAAGTGACGAGTATTGTCAACATTCATTTTAAATATAAACCAACTTATTCAACATTGAAATCTACGAAAATCATTGATATTTCTTACCTGAGCTATCGGAGGAAGCAAACCCAGTGGACAACCTGGTAGCCACGAGTTAAGCCAGGTATCAAAACCTCCTCATATTCGTCAGAAGGATGAACAAGGAGAACTTCAAGTTCCTCTCTATTGATAGCCGTGACAGGTAATATATTGAACAAACCCTTAAACTGTGAATGAACCAGTCGGGGAGCACGATTTAAACCCATTACACGACCACCTCATGGATAAAAACAACAAAGAAAACCCTGACTCTAACTCACACCGGTAACAGTGTAAGACTGTAAGTAGCATGCGAATTAAAAACAGTGACAACAAACGATACCATGATGCCCAATGAATTGTAACAGACGCCAGTAGCAGAGTCCACAGACTTTTAAACCATCAGAGGATAAAACTACGTGACCATAGCTATAAGAGAATTGCAATTTACAGTGCCCTACTGACGAACTCAGACATTGAAGGGTTTCTCTCTTACAACCCGAGCCCGAAGGCAGAGAAAATGATCAGGTAAGGGTTTTAAGACAGGCTTATATATCACCAAACGCAAGGATGAGAGCCATCCACGTAGCCCTTTAAATTATCAACCTACCATGGGTCAACTTCCTATAGTCCAGCTGCAGCTCGAATCATTGCTCATTGATTTTATATCATTGCATGGATAAAAGTCTTATTCATAATATGGATAATCACTATGATTGATACCCAATAATCATATAGTGCATGTATTGTAACCGAACCATCGATAGTTCCTAAGGTACATATTATATGTATCACCTACAATTATTTGAAAGAGATGTAGTAAACTTCAAACTAGAGTTCCTCATAGTTTTAACATTCTAAATATTACCTTGACAATATAATTGGATACATCATTGTTATATAAGATCTTATTACCATAATTCTTCCATCACCATTGTTAACAATCAAAGATGAGATTAATAACCTATAGTCCTGTGATGTATGGATATGAAATCATCTATAGTTCCATACATTGAACGTAGATTAAAAACAAGGAACAAAGATTTCGGCATGAGTTAAACTTGGTGAAATCATAAGAAAATTTACTAAGTAGACAAGGGATTATAAATTATAAATGAATATATTAGAACATCGCTAGAGTTATCACAATTCCAACTCATGCTAATAACAAGTGATCACAGCCGTAATCACAGCTAATAATTGACAGTATATCACATAATGCTAACGTCACGTTATGCATACGATGAACATAAAACAAACAACTTGTTCCAGTGACAGTATACGGCATTAACAAAGAGTCATGGTCACAACGCAATGAGTATGTCGGAGAGATTGTAAATCATCGAAATGCCTAATGATACTATCCAGAATAAGAGATATCATGTCAATACAGACTATCAACCATATATCAAGCATAAATTTCATGAAGAGAACTCTACTGTCTTACGTGACAACCAGTAACAATATTTAAATCTTCTCTGAGTTTTACAGTGCAGGGAAAAGAACTTGATGCTTACAAAAAGATAAATTTACAGTGATCCATACTTTACCTGTGTACCTGTGAACAAAAGACAAATTATGCATTAGCTCGTAAGCTAAGTAAGCCAGTCAACTATGGCTAGTTCTCCCTTTGAAGTTAAGAACAAAAACAATCAATAACAAAAATCAAAACTCACATTGGTATCATAACAGATCCTTTTAAACAAAATCACGATCAGTTAATTAAAATAAACAGGACCAGGAATGCAAATTAATTAACATTTATTGTTATAATAAAAAAATTTAAATTTTTCAGAAATACCGGGTTCTTACACTCTACCTCATTGAATTCTCCTTCCTTGGGGGAATTTGCAACCTCCTCATTGTGTAATTAGTAAACTTATTCTCTTTACCTTATTTGATGTAGAAAAACTATCAAACTATTCCCAAGGCATCTCTATCCATCTTTGTTGTAGGGTGTTACTACCATAATTTTTATGAATTTATGGCTAGGCAAGACACTAGTTTCTCCACTCTACACTTGACCAACCATCATCTATATTGATTGGAATTGTAAGGTATAATGATGTTTATTCGAACACAAATAAACCAACATCGTCTATAGTTGTATGTGTTAATTTGTAAAGTGGTAAGTTATGTTGGAATGTGTCAAGTTCATTGTATAATGGAACTAATATCTTATTTGTTGTTTCTTTTGCAGGGGTAGGCCTGATATTTTTGTTAAAGAGACTTTTGGAGATGGGAAACTCACGCAACAGAACAAAAAAATATAGAAGGAATCTGCCCATTGAAAAGGTCAATGACTTAAGAGAAAAGGCCAGGTTGGGAATGGAAAGAGTGAGACATGGTTCTGTCATTTCCCTGGATCTTGCCACTGATCCTAACACACTTGTTGAAATGAAAACCTCTTGTTCAGAACCACAGATAAAGTGGTCACGTCCAACGGACCCAAATCAAATTCCAATATCAACACAATCTCCAACCAACAACCCATCAACGAGTCATGCTAAAGTTCCTCACGACACATGAATATTGGGAAATGTTGCATGTGTAGATATGGACATACAAGCAGTGCTTAATTTGCAATCTCCCCAAGAAGACCACAACCATGTTGAGCACACTCCCATTATGGCCCAATGTGTGAACGAAGCACCACAACAAACAAGCTCTGGTATTCATGTCTCATGTCCACCTTCCCTACCTCGTTTGTCCAGTGCAAGAAGAAGAAATCCTAGACGTATTCATGTAGATGAAAGTGATCTATGGGGCCTTGAAGGTAAGTTTCCAAAACGCATTATCGAATGGCAATGCAACAAAATTGTTAAGGAATATTTTGAATCCAAAGGTGATGCAGGTAAATGTCAATTATTGCTATGTTTGTTCAAGTCACATTGTTTAGCTATTGTTAGGAGAATTTTGGGCATAAAGATGGTTAAAAGTTCAGAGGCTAGCAATCATATTGTTAGAAATCTCCAATCTTCTTTTAATGCGATTGGGAAGACGTCTCGTACAAAATATATCTGCGTACAAAATATCTCTGTGCGGCTCGTCGTGTGTTAGCGGAATCAGTTGTAAGCAAGTCCACAAGGCAATGTCGCCTACTATCACACACTTCTCACATGCCTAGATTAAATAGAAAAACTATTAAAAAGTACTATGTTATAAAAGAAAATCTTGACACTCCCGGTGGAAACGATTGTTGGGCTTTTGTTGGTAGGTTTCCTCGTGGAGATAGGAAGCTAATTGATGCTATTAAGGAGTTAGTACAAAATTTTTGGCATGATCATACCAGACCTTCATCAAACCAAAGAGACGTGCTAACGCTGAGAAAAGGTTCTACTGAACGTGAACCCCATGTTAAACACTTCCTTGACACCACACAGACTGAACTATATGAGAGATTTAGGAATGAGCACACACAATTGAACCTAGGCCAAAGGTCCTTTGAGAAATGTAAACCATGGTACATTCGTATATGCATTGAATGGAACACCTGCTGTTGTAGATACCACGTAGAATATGAATATTATTATGACACATATAAACATATTTTTTTGATTTGCATACTAACATTGTGCAGGGATGCAATGAATCCATACTACCACCAAATGCATCAAGATACTTTATCCACAACATCATGTGTCCAAGTCCCGAAGGACAAAAATATTATGAAAAACCGTGTCTATATGGGACATGTTCTAGGTGCAGTGGGTTTTCTCTTTTGAACCGTTGCATCCATGAAAGTGACAAGCACGAATTTGGAAGAATGGGCATGGAGATGCAGAGCTTCAAGTACGTAACCTATGAATTAGACAGTGCTAGGGAAAGTAAAAAGATTGCATTAGTGAAGTCATAGGTGCAAATGAATATTGCATATTTTTCATATTACACGTTCAATTTATGACATATACATTTTTCCAAAGGCCACATTGTAATATTTCCCTTGTTTTCATGGTAGCATGTACGGGTATGTGACTTCATGACGGAGTTATACAAGAAAACAAAGTAGTATGTTCAACATGTGCATGTAACGCGATGGCAAGATCAACAGTACAGAAAATGTAGGGACACATTTCTTGTTGGAACCATAGTGTCAATTGTGTATTTTGCATAAAATTACACCCTTCAGCCACAAAATGAAATCCAGATTCAATACTACCATTCAAACCAAGTCAGCATCATGGTACATATTATGTATAGGCATGGGCCAGAGAGCAGCAATGACAAGAGGATAATACTGAAGGAGACAAACTTTTACATAAGTGATGATATAACCCATGATTTGCATTATGTGCAACATTGTTTTCGAATTTTCTATGATCTGTTGAAGAAGAGATATATACAGATGGATCAACATTGGATATGGTCGGATGAGTTTCAAAAATTCCTGAGTATTCCAATGGATGATTATTTTGCATAAGACTTATAATGTGCCGCATATCTGGAATTATTTTGAGACCGAGCATGGCAAAGGAGAGCATGATGGGTCTGGTTCATGCATCAAGACCGCACTACAAAGGGAAGAGATGAGGTTTGACATGGAACCTCATATCCGAGATGAAGAATCCATAGTTCAATGGTGCTCTGCAACAATGTTAGACTGAGCAAGAGATCAAAAAACATCATCAGTGGCAGGACGTGTGTTGAGAAATTTTTGGCAAGTGGTTGACATAGATCGATCGCGTTCCTATAGTTGCGGAATAGTACAAGGAACATATGGATTTCATTCAGTTCGAAGCTCAAACAACCCCTTATTTTAAATATGGACGCGAAATCTTGCTTGCTTTTGCAGCGCTTGCAGTAATGGCGAATGGGATGAATGCGAATGCATGGACTGGGTTGATGAATGGGATCGTGTGTCACTTGCAGTAGAGCAACATGCAATTGTTGAAACAACACAGTTAAAGAAGGGTCAGTCAACGATTTCGACAGAATACGACCATATCTCAGATCTTGTACAACCAGGACACATATACACAGTTGTTGTCCCAAAAGACAATGAATGGGGCACAGATTATTGGTTGGAACGGTGCATCCAAGGTAAGCAAACCCTCTATGGATCATTAATCGACGATGAAGGCATTGAATTTCCTATTGGCTCGATGGTGGTTAAGGGGGAATATCTTACACTAGATGAGAAGTCAAGAAATACTAGTGGGCATGTATTCATGGATTACAGACCAGGTTCAGTGGTGTATCACTTCACAAACTTGATCATTGGCACAAACATCCATCTACATACAATGTCAAGCAAGAGCTCAACCAAGGTACGCTACTACCTACCTCATTCAAAGCACAAGAGATTGATGGAGACGATTCGCAACAAAGAGGATCCAGATGAATTTATTGAATGAGGCCAGTCAACTTTACATAAGAGAAAGAATTGCATCAAATAATGTTATGTTCTACATCGAGGTATGTGTATTTTTATGTTTTTTTTTGGTACATTCATTTTTTTTATACATACATGTATTTTCCATACATACATACATACATAGAGATGCATAGAGATACAAACATATATAGAGATACATACATACATACATAGAGATACATCCATCTGCCATGTCATCATTTCACCCTTTGTCATTAATGTTTAGAAACCTAATCTATCCTAGAAACTTAGTCTAGCCCTAGAAGCATTAATATAACCCTACAAACCTAATCTAGCCCTAGAAATCCTAGAAATCTACACTAACCCTAGAAACACTAATTTAACACTAGAAAACTAAGCTAGAATACTATAAACCGAATCTAGTTCTAGAAACCTAAACTAGCCCTAGAAACACTAATCTAACACTAATCTCTAGGAATCCCTCATTGGCTTCAACAACAAGCTTATGTTAATCAATGTCTCCTTGCTAGCATGATTATCTTTATTAGGGTTTAAAAACCCTACCCATGTCACATCACACAAGTACACCACTAGAGAACTCAACTTATAGAATCCAAGTCTACATGTCCATCTTGGTATTTCGATCCTCAAACCCTAGGTCTTATACTCTAACATCAAACCTTAATATATAATGGGTTGGTGATAAGAATGAGATGCTTTATGTTGGGATTGAATTATTTCAATATTTAGGCCTCTAACACCTCTGCAACTTCTTCCACTACCATGATCTCATATTTCAATGACGTCAATGGCTTGTGATTATATAAATATAAATATTTCTTTTTCTTGGAACGTTGGGGTACATGGAAGAGCACATGGACATGTTAATATGAGATATCTCATGCAAACCCTAGCCATGTCACATCACACAAGTACTCTAGCATCGCACAAGAGAAATATCTATAAGAACATCCAATGTGTCTATCTTTCCCTTATCTTCTCCACTGGTTATATCTTTGTGATCCATAAAATCTAACTCCTAGGGTTTACTCATGAACCCTATAATCTCCATGATAGATAAGAAGTCCTCGTTGGATTCAATAACAAGCTTATGTCAATCAATCTCTTGCCACTAGCATGATTCTCTTTCTTAGGGTTTACAAACAGTATCCATGTCACATTACCCAAGTACATGGGGCTCCCAATTATCTCACATAGTCTTAGACCTCAACCATGGGCACACAAAAAGTCTCAACTCTACTCTCCGTCGATGGACATCACACACATCTAATGTAAATCAATCCTTGGCTTTTCAAGAAATGCGGTCCATCTGGCTTACCCACAATGAATGTATACGTTAGAATATTTTAGCATGCGCTTAGAAAATCTTTTATATACTTAAATATGGTAGGAGGAAACACATAAATCCAAAGCCTCTGAAACCTCAAAGTGTGGAGTTTCACCTAGTCACAATCACGTTTGTGCTTTAGTGAATTTTCATGGAGCCTCACAAAAATATCCTAGTTCTTATATTAGATTTAGTTGCATTGAAAACTTATCATGCATAAACCAAATCTCAAAACTCACTCTTACAACAATTATAGCAATAGTAAAACAACCCTTAACTTATTCAATGATGATGTCAAATCACTCAACAAAATTATCTTATACTTGTGATAAATTAGCAATACATATATAACTATAAATTACAATTCAAGAACATGCATGAGAGCCTTATCGCAAGGCTAGTACAATTCACTAGCTCTCCAAAACACTAGCTAGGGATAATAGTGAAAGCCCTAGTTGAAGCAAGGAGATATAACATGCACGAATCACTAAAACAAGGCGTCCAATGAAATACATCTGCTTCTCTTCTTCTTATTTAGAAAATGCACCTAGGGTTTCATCACAAAACCCTAATCATAAACCTCCAAGGGATGTAACCCTATAATCTCAGAAGGATCAAGCTCAAGCCAAGTTGTCCTCCCTAGACTTCATATATTCTCCTAGGGGTGTTTTCATGAACCATAGTTAATTTCTCCATGAAGCTAATTACAAATAAAAGAGCGTGATATTGATGGTATGAGAAGGAATAACTCCCTATTCTATATATCATTGCAATTGGTGGTCTCCTCTAGTGTTGACATCCAAAATCATGTCAGGTATTAGCTCCGCTCTCCATGCGTTCTACTAGGGAAATGGCCTTAGTGTTAAAACAAGATATTAGTAACCTTAGTGATCAGAGGTCTTCACGAATGTGAAAGAGAGGTGATCCAATTTCGCTCAAGGGGGTCATTTATCATCCGAAGACTCCCAGGCATGTGTGGCCACCGTGGACACGTCCACAATGGCCACTTGCACCTGTGGGAGCCGACGAAATCCAAGTCCGCTCGCCGGTTTGGGTTCCGTGGCCCTGGAGCAAATCCTCAAAGTGTCCCTAAATGGCCTTAGGGTGCCCAACCAAAATGCCCGCAACACCCAAAACGTGGCTAGGATCATGAATCTGTCGATTCTGGTGGATCCGGGACACCGATTTTCAGCTAGGGCCCCCCCCAAAGAGGGCAGCCAACCCCCAGAAACGGTGCTATTGTGCCATCTTCGGAGCTAGGGTTTTGCTCAGTGAAGGCCATGCCAATTTCGCTCAAGGGGGGAATTTCTCGTACGAAGACTCCCAGGCATGTGTAGCCACCATAGACACGTCCACAATAGCCACTTGCACCTGTGGGAGCCGACGAAATCCAAGTCCGCTCCTTGGTTTGGGTTACGTGCCCCAAGAGCAAATCCTCAAAGTGTCCCCGAATGGCTGCGAGGTGCCAGACCAAGATGGACGCAGCGCCCAAACCGTGGCTCTGGTCATGAATCCGTCGATTCCAGTGGATCCAAGACACCGGGTTTCAGTTAGGGGACCCACCACAACGTGCCTCAAAGTCCCGGAAATGGGGCCAATGTGCCATCTTCGGAGCTAGGGTTTTGCTCAGTGAAGGCCATGCCAATCTTGCTTAAGGGGGTCATTTCTCATCTAAAGGTCCCGGGCATATGTGGACACATCGACAATGGCCATACCCACCTGTGGGAGCCGACGAAACCCAACTCCGCTCGTCGGTTTGAGTTCCGTGCCCCTGAAGCAATTCCTCAAAGTCTCCCTGAATGGCTTTGGGGTGCCGGACCAAGATACCCGCAGCACCCAAATCATGGCTCGGATCTCGAATCCGTCGATTCCGGTGGATCCAGGACGTCGGGTTTTAGCTATGGGACCTCCCACAGCGTGCCTTGATGTCCCGAAAACGGTGCCAATGTGTCGTATCCGTAGCTAGGGTGTTGCTCAGTGAAGGCCATTCCAATTTCGCTCAAGGGGGGCATTTCTCATCCGGAGGCTTTCAGGCATGGGTGGCCACCATGGACGCCTCCAAAATGGCCACGTGCACCTGTGGGAGCCAATTCCGCTTGTCGGTTTAGGTTCCATGCCCCCAGAGCAAATCCTCAAAGTGTCCCCGAATGGCTTCGGGGTGCTGGACCAAGATGCCCGCAGCACCCAAACCATGGCTCGGATCACGAATCCGTCGATTCCGATGGATCCGGGATGTTGATTTTCAGCTAGAGGACCCCCCACAACATTCCGCTAACCCCAGGAAATGGTGTTATTGTACCATCTCCGAAGCTAGGGTTTTGCTCAGTGAACCCTAGCTCCTTCACTAAGCAAAACCCTATCCCCGGAGATGGCACAATAACACCGTTTTCGGGGTTTGGTGGCACGCTTTTGGGGGCCCTAGCTGAAACCCGGCGTCCCAGATCCACCGGAATCGACGGATTCACGATCCGAGCCATGGTTTGGGTGTTGCAGGCATTTTGGTCGAGCACCCCAAGGCCATTCAGGAACACTTTGAGGATTTGCTCCGGGGCCACGGAACCCAAACCGGCAAGTGGACTTGGATTCCGTCAGCTCCCACAGGTGCAAGTGGCCATTGTGGACATGTCCACGGTGGCCACGCCATCCCGGGACTCTTCGGACGAGAAATGGCCCCCTTGAGCAAGATTGGCATGGCCCTCACTGAGTAAAACCTTAGCTCCGGAGATGGCACATTGGCACCATTTTTGGGACTTCGAGGCATGCTTTGGGTGGTCCCCTAGCTGAAACCCGGTGTCCTGGATCCACTGGAATCGACGGATTCACGACCGGAGCCACGGTTTGGGTGTTGCAGGCATCTTGGTCGGGCACCCCGGCGCCATTCGAGGACACTTTGAGGATTTGCTCCGGGGCACGAAACCCAAGCCGTCACATTTGTCAGACAAACCTTCGTATTGAACTATGAGTTTGCCATATTGAAGCCGAAGGGAAACGTAATACCATGAATTGTCACCGTTGCCAGGATGAAACTCAAGACCGCTGGCAACACTCCTCAGACGGCAGGCATGGGTCATACTGAATTGAGAAACTAATTGAGAGATAACGCATTGAGAATCTGAGACGGTTGCATAGTGAAATGCATGCAGAATGAATGAAGAGTGGGTGGCAAGAGAAATGGTTGTGGGACGTCGTATGAGAGGAAATGACGATGGGAATTGATTGATAAGGTCAAATTAAATTCGCACGGTGGTAATAAACTACACTTGTGTCTTCCATTGTCAGCTGCACTTCAAGCTTGAAGGCGGTAGCGGGGGGAGGGGGAGGGAGGAGTGGAAGGTGAGAGGGGAAAGGGAGGAGGATGGGGAAGGGGGATGGGGACGGAGGAGAGGGGTAGTGGAGGGGGAGGGAGTGGGGGGAGAGGTAGGGTATTTTTAGTTTTTAGTTTTTAAATTTTATTTTAAAAACTTTTAAGTGTTTCAAAATTATATTTTGAGAGTTTTTAAAATTTGGGTTTTTTATAATTTAAAAAAAAATTAAATGGTTTTTTTTTAATTTAAAAAAGATTTATTTTAAAAGTTTTTATCGTTTATGTTTCATAAACTTAAAAAAAAATACATTTTTGGAAGAGTTTTTTAATTTCGTTTTTTTATTCTTATGAATATTATTAGAATTTTTTTATTTTATGTAGAAAGAGTGGTGAAATAATTTCTTGAATAATTTATGTTAGATAGAGTGCAAGTTTTATATTTTTTTTCCTTGGAAAAAATCATAATTTTATTTCAAATAGATGAACAAAATTACATTCTGCACATGTAGTAGGATCACTGAGATCCCTACATTGTCACATATTTAATGTCCCTTATTATCATCATATCTAATGTCCCATACATACAATAAAAACAATACTGTTGTCCAAATATACAACCCGCATATATCCTATTACATAAGATCAAATATTGTAACAGAAATGGAATAACCAGTATTGATCAGCAAAAGATGAGCTGTTGCTCAATGTTGTGCCTCAATATCATCATGAAAAGGTCTGTGATAATAGCTGAAAGTGCCCCCTGGTGAATGAATAGTAATCCTCCAAGTGCCAAGTGTTAAGTCCTGCTGCGTCGCTTCCTTGGAGAGCTGATCGACCACCCCATTCCTCTCCCTGTAAACATGAGTAAATGTAATGTGGTTAAAGGACTGCTTTAACCGGATCACCTCCTCCGGGATAGGTAATAATACCATCACATGACAATGTGTGATCTCCTTTGCCCAGTTGATTACTAACATGGAGTCGCCAAAAATCTGTAGAGATAGACATCCTTGTTCAAGTGCAAATAACATCAGCAGTTTTAGAGACAGAAGTTCAGCATAGTTATTTGATCCTCTCCCCAAACCAGCCATGAGATGGAAGTAATGGGACTCAGTTTTGTAAAGGACTCCCCCCCCTCCACACACCGATTGATGGTCTAATGAGGCTCCATCGAAAAAAGCCCACGGCATGGATTTGTCAATCTGTTCCACCCGCACAGGTCGTGTTCTACTCGCTTGGACAGGAGCTGCACAATGTTGTAAAACCACCATAGCTTGAGCCACTACAGACTCCAACGGAACCATGCTATCATGAAATATCCTCTTATTTCTATTAATCCAAATGCCCCATGCAAATATACACGGGAAGGCCCGAATGGAAGAGGACTTGTATAAAGACCACCATGAATGGAACGCTGCCAGGATGTTCTCTCCCCTCCACCGCACCTTAAAATCCATATATTTGCTAATATCATCCCAAACAGCCTGTGAAAACCGACAATGAACAAAAAGATGAGTGATGGTCTCTTCCGCATCCTTACAAAGTGGACAAATCCCCGGACCCTAGAGGAAACGTTTTTGCAGAATGTCCTAGGTAGGAGCCTTATTTTCCAGAATGGCCCAAAAGAGTAATTTAGCTTTACCTGGACACCTTAATTTCCACAGATATTTCCACCACCACACCAATTCCCTGTTATGAACTTCCACATTCAGTTGTATATATCCATTTTTTGGTGAGTATATGCCCGAGGGATGGTGATCCCAAATAAGTTCATCAACCCTGTTGGTCAGTCTAATATTAGTAAGTCTTAATATCTGCAGAAAATCCTCCCAAGCCCCCTGCAAATCTTCAGAGATCCCAAGTTGTTGTGCAGAGATCCACCCTTGATGCCAAAGAGTAGATGATCCCGGATCCTCTATATCAGCCAGAAAATGACAACCTCTAGCAGCCAAAAAAGTCCTCAATTCCACAGAAAGGACATGACCTCCCTTGCAGCCAACCCAAGGGTCTAGCCCAATACGGATGAGACGCCCATTTCCAATCCTCCACACTAATCCAGAACCGACCAAAGAAAAATGTTGCACCACCGCTTTCCAGACCACAGAGCAATTTGCCCTCGACTTATTGCCCAGCCTTATCCATTCGAGAAGAGTAAGAGGGGCAATATATTTATGATATACCACTCTTGTCCAGAGGCTCTGTGTATGGATAAGTCGCCACGACACTTTGGCCCCCAATGCTTTTGCAAACAGAAAAATATTCTTTAACCCCCATCCTCCCAGTGCTTTTGGGATAGCAATTTTTTCCCATCTGACCCACACCAATGCACGAAGTTCACTCCTACCCTTCCAGAGAAAGGCAGAACACAAACTCCGGATCTGCTCCAGGACTCCTATGGGTATCCAAGCAAGAGACATCCAATACACTGGAATTGCTTCCAAAACTAATTTAACCAGGACCAGCCTCCCAGCCCGAGAGAGCCATTTATGACTCCATCCATGAAGGCGTTGTTATAATTTTTCTATTAACCAGTGCCAATCAGCCTTCAGATAAGCATTCGGTTTCAAGTGAAATCCAAGGTACTTTAATCCATCATCTATATCCAAAGTCCTAAAAGGTAGTTTGTTAGCCAATCTTAGAATCTCCTGCTCGGATAAATTCGATCATGTGATAGTAGATTCGTCAATATTCACTAACATACCCGCTGCAACTTGCACTAATTGGAGACCTTCAACCACCTTATCAATATCCTGTCGCATGCCATCACAAAATATCAGAATGTCATCAACAAAAAGGAGATGTGTATTAAACAATACCTGAGAAATGGATATGCCCCGAAAGGAACCATCAGCCTTTGCATTTAGAATAAATCGTCTGAGTCCTTCAGCAACAAGGAGAAACAACAGCGGAGAGAGGGGACATCCCTGTCGTAGCCCTCTTCCCGCCTGGAAGAATGGACTAGCAGAACCATTGATCAGTACAACAAAGCTCACCGTAGTGAGGCAGGCCATAATCCATCTAATAAATTCGTAGCAGAACCCCAGATGAGTTAGAAGCATCCGGATATATAGCCAGCTAACCCTATCAAATTCTTTTGAGAGATCAATCTTAATCACAGCACCCTTCTGCTTCTGCACTTTCAGAGTGTGTAATCCTTCCTGGGAAACTCCAATGGCCTCATGAATTTGGCGGCCTTCCAAGAAGCCAAATTGCTCACAAGAAATATGCTTAGACAAAATATTCTTGAGTCTCCTCGCCATAACCTTAGAGATGATCTTATAGATACAATTGCAGAGAGAAATAGGTATGAATTCATCAAATCTGTCAGGCTTGTCCGTCTTCGGTATAAGAGCTAAAAAGGTGGAGTTGAAGGGGCCATGGACAAACCCATCCTTTCGCGATTCTTCCACCAAATTCAATAATTCCTCCCCGAAGAAGTCATAGAATCCTAAGAAGAATTCTATCGGCCAGCCATCAGGCCCCGAGCTTTTATCTTTTTGAAAGGATTGCATTACCAGCGAGAGCTCAATCGGCGTCACCTCCTCCATCAGCAGTCTATTATCTTCCTCCCCCACAAAACGAGGAAAAAGCTGTGTCACCCGAATAACCTCAGCTATGGAGACTCCAGGTTGTGCAGTGAATAAATCGCCAAAATGTCTAACACCCAACTCCGCTAATCCATCAAAGCTGGAGACCTGTTCCCCAACTGCTGAAGATAGTTCCCAAATAGAGTTTGTGAATTTTCTCCCCTTAGCATACGCTTGAAAAAAATTTGTATTCTCATCACCGCACTGAAGCCATATCACCCTAATTTTCATTCTCCGCGGCTCTTCTCTCTCACACAGAATCACATTCCTGCGTCTCTCCCACTCTAACAGCTCACCTTTCTGTTGATCGTCCAAAAATCCCATGCCCAGACTATTAAGAATCCTATCAATATTCAGCTCAGCAGCCCGCAAGGTCTGATCATCAATCGCCCTTCTGTCATGAGCCCAGGAAATAGTGGCCTCTTTAATTCGCTTAAGATTGTGATGAAAGTGTGCACCCGCATGCATCTGAGAATCATGTGGTCGATGAACCCACTGATCCTGAACCAGCTTAATAAAAGCCTCCTCCTTCAACCAGCTAGGATTGAATTTGAAAGGGCTTGGAGGTTTTTTCCTGCTACCTCGTAACTCCAGGAAGATGGGGCAGTGGTTAGATATCCCACCTGACCCTACCCACTGTCTGATAACATCAAATCCCAGTGCCAACACTTCGGCCACCAAAAACCTATCCAGTCTTTTAGCCACCCTATGTTCCCCAGCTCTCTTAATCCTCCAAGTTGGAGTCAACTTGGATGGTAAAATGTCAAGAAGATCCTTTCTGACAAAGGCTTGAATGAAATAATTTGCTAATGTATCCGGAGCAGCCAGAGGCCCCCACACTTCAGAAGACCCCAGAGTAAGATTGAAATCCCCACCCATAATCACATCCCTGCCTTCAAAAAGATCCATACATAGCAAGGAGTCCCAGTAGCCAACCCTATTTAAATAGGGCCCGTATATATTGAGAACCGTGATCATCCGGCCAATCTCAGCATCCCAAACTTCCAAACCAATACCAGAAGAGATTCCCCAAGAACAATCACATCGGTAACTCTTTACCTTCCACCCCGAGGCCAGCCCTCCAGAGCGCCCCCGAGCATCCACTCCAACAAACTTCCAACCAGGAAGCAAAGATTCTAAAGCACGTACAACATCCTCACTGCCACCCAAAGTTTCTTGCAGCAGTAAAACATCCGATTGATTTAAGTCTACCAGCCTCCTAAGCGACGATTTTTTGATGGGACTCGCCAACCCACGACAGTTGAAGGACATAAGTTTCATAATAAATCCCCATCCTGGGCTTTCACTGCTCTAAGTGCCCACTCAATAGAAGATTGTGTACCCATCACTAAATCCACTTTAGCCCTTTCTTGAGCTTTAGACAAAAGGGATTTTCGGCCCCGACCTTTCTCCCCAACATTATAGGCCAATTCAGGAAGTCCCTTCCCCCGTTCCATCTGCAGGTATCTCCCTACTACGAAGAGCATATCGGATACTTCTACCCTCAGAGCTGGTAGAGTGATTGGTGGATACAATGGACGGCGTGACAACACTATCCACATCAGGCAACAGACAAGGAGCAACCGGACGTGGAGGAGACCCAAGACTACCCCCCCCCAAATCAATAGAGTCATCCAATAAGGAAACAATAGGAGAAAGGAAATGAGACATACCCGAGGGATTCCCAGATGAACCCCGTCGAATAATGGACAGCTCCTGTAGCAATTTGGAGGTGGCCCGAGTAGTAGGAGTCACGGAACACAAAGAAGCCCCCTCAGCATCTGGAGGCGCACTCCCAATAAACTCCTTTCCAATGTTCACCAAAGGTGGCAACAATTCCTCTGTTCCAAGCCTCCCACAAGTATCGGATGGGACCACAGAATCTAAGATCACCCCCCCGTCAATAGCAGGCCCACTCCCATCAGCCACTCCCGCCTGAGAGTTCACCATCGATAGTGGATCTGCGTCTGCTTCTGCTGCTTCATCGGTCAGGGGCTTACTATTCCGGAACGATAAAGGGCAACCGGCAACTAGATGTCCAAGAGCGTGGCAGCGGTGACACCTAAACGGCACACCCACATAATCCAGGATTTGAACAAAGTCCCCATCCTTGGAATGAACTTTAATCTCGGCAGAAAGTCCCATCCGAAGATCGATATTTACCAATATCTTAGCTACCGTGTAGATGCCAGTCTGATAATGGGAGGAATCAGAGCACACATATTCACCAAGAAAGTTCCTAATCTCAGCAAACCGAGTTTCATTCCACAAATGCATGGGAAAGCCAGGAAGCTTCACCCACAGCGGTTCTTTATCAACTTTCTCCGATTTGGAGTCGAAGAAGGGGGACCAGCTTTTTAGAACAAGAGGGACTCCCAACATCAACCAATGTCGACTTAAAATAGCATTGACCTCCCCTCTGTTCATTAATATGAAGGAAAACCATCCATTCATCAAAACCCGGACTTCAGGGGCTGATGACACGAAATTATGCCACCGCTCAGCAGCCCAACGCTGGAGGAAACCTTGACCAAATCTTCTGCCCCGAACATGTCTGACCACGGCAGTGTGAGAGAAATCCTCCGCCTCTTCCATCGTAACATCCACCCCCAACACTAACAGATCCTGTCTCTGTCGTTTTTTAACCGTCTTAGCGGTTTTTTTAAGTGAATCAGCCTTAGCAGAGATCCCTGTTCGAGGACTAAGCAGGGATTCGTCATCTGGAAAAAATTCTCCACCACCTGGGGCAGCCATCAATCCACACAGCACCAAGAATCAAACCTAGAATCAGCTGGACAAGCCCAAAAATCACCAGATTCCAGAAGCCCTCAATCAAAGCTCAGGATCCAGTGCAAGTTTTATATACCGTTACTAAGAGATTTAATAAATACAATTTTAAGTTTTGACAAAATGGTATAAAATGCCATTTTTTGAAAAAGTGTGCTACCGGTAGCATTAGTTTTTAATTCAGGGCTTGATTTGAAGATTTTTATAAACAACAATAAGTATTGTTTTTTAGTATGTGGCTATATATTTAATCACAAAAAAATGGTAATACCGATAGCACCACTTTTTGATTCAGGGTTGTTTTTTGGTGGTTTTTATGCAAAAATATGAGTTTTTATGGCTAGAGTTCTCGTTTTGAGTATAAATTTCTCTTCATGTTGTATAACATGTTCCTTTCCTTTGACCTCATACCCCCATGGTTGTTGTATATAAATCTCTTCCTCCAAATCCCCATGGAGAAAGGTTGTTTTACATCTAAATGTTCAAGATGCAAATATTCTACTGCCACTAGACTTAAAATAGTTCTAATTGAACTCGTTAATTTTAACAAAAGGAGAACATATTTTATCAAAATATATACCTTTCTTTGTCTAAACCCATTTACAACAAGTTTGTACTTGTACCGCTTCTTTCCTCTATCTTCTTCCTTCAACTTGTAAACCCATTTATTTTGTAATGCTCTTTTACCTGCATGCAACTGAACTAAATACCAAGTCTGGTTTCTTATCAATGAGTCCATCTCCTCATTCATGCATTTATTCCACTTCTTTCTAGTTTCCACCTACATTGCTTCTTCATAACATTCTAGTTCACTAGAGTCAATCATCAATAAATAATACAGTGAAGGAGAGTCTCATTCAATGGGTCTGCTTGACCTGGTAGATCTTCTAACACTTGTGGGATTTTGAGGTACATGTTGTTGTTCTTGATTTTTCGGCACCTTTGGAACTTCATTTTTTTTTTTCAACAAGCATTGTGTACTATTGGTTTTCATTTTCATGTTTCTTTCCCTGCAATTGATATTTATACATGACATTTTCATTGAATACCACATCTCTACTCCTAATGATTTTGTTATTTTCATAATCCCATAATTGACAGCCAAAATCATAAATAAAAATAAAGGTAATAAGAAAGCAGATGTGTGAGATGACATGAAGAGATGCTAAAGAAGATATGCATGAAGAAATGGTAAGAAAAATAGCGACATATGGGAAAAAGGAGGCCTACCATAGCACCAAAATTGTTCACGCTAATTTTTGTGAACGATCAACTTTATTCATCTCTTCTTTTTGCTGCAAAGTAGGAAGAATAGAACAAACAAACAACCTTTCTTGTGCAAAACAAAGAGTGCAGCGAATTCTATCTATCTTTGGAAGCATCAAGTTCCAGCGAATATAAACTTATCTATCTTTGGAAGCATCGAGTTCCAGCAAATATAGAGAGAGGAAGCTTCAATTGTTCAATAGGAAAACAATATTTTGGTCCCAATATATCATGTGGGTATTGCATATTTTCTACTACTGAATTGAAAGCTCTCTGATACCCAACTGAGAAACCTGCAATCGTCAACGTTAATCAATTGCAAGTTCCGTGCAGGTATGTGTTCACTATGTGGTAGTTTTGATTAGAGTTATATTAGTGCTCTCATAACAGTGAATACTTGAGATTGAGTTAATAAGTGTTCAACATTTAACTAGCACAGCTACTTAGGACCCTTCTTGGTCCACCCAGGACCTTTCTTCGTCTATCCCACCAATCCCACCAAGTTGTAAAATATAAAATGCGATCATAATGAAAAAATCTTATCTGCAGAGATCTCTTTATAAGCAATTAAGATTTGTGACTTCAATCGATCCTAATATTTGCAGTGCTCAGAGTCACGGGAGGATGCTATCCGTGTAATCTGGTATATCCAACCGGTATGTGCATGGCTGCCAGCCACAACCAGTGTTTTTCTTTGTTGACAAGCATGATTTCCAAACAGAGCAGCAGGATGTTGAACCAAACAGAGCACTAGCATGCTGGTCCGAGATCTCTTGTAGTTTATGGCATTAAAAAATAATAATTTCCAATTAACCTTGTAAAAGATATCGTTGTTGTCCAAAGGACGGGTTTAGCTTATTTGTTTAGAATAAAAATACATACATTATTAAAAATTCATAGCTTTTTTTATAATTTCTTTAATAATAATAAAATGTTTCATAGAGTTTCTAATAATTTTAAGTTATTCATTTATATTTTGTAAATAAATTTAAAATAAAAAATAATTTACAAGCTAATTTTAAGTTATTCATTTATATTTTGTAAGTAAATATAAAATAAAAAAATAATTTCCAATTAAGCTTGTAATAATGTTTTAGCTTGTTGTCATCCAAAGGATGATGGGTTTAGATTATTTGTCTAGAATAAAAATACATAGTTTTAATAAAAAATTTAAGTTATATTTTTATATCGTTGTTGTTCAAAATACGGGTTTAGCTTTTTTTTTTTTTTTTTATTGCGCGTTGAGTCTAGGTTAAGCAGACTGCACAGCGAGCGGCCAGCGTGTTCTAGCCTAGGGCTCCCGTCGTCATGGATATTGGAGGAGGATCGGATCCTCCTCCCCTTCCCTCCGAGATCTTTGAGTTCAAGAAGCTAGTTGCAGCATGTGGGAAGACACTAGCAAACTCGATCCAGCAAACATTTGTGAAAAAATTGGCAAGTATTCCATCTGTTGCTCTTCCAGCTGAAAGGCCCTGCAAGGCTTCCCTAAACTTATCGAAAAGAGGTCGTATCAGACAATTTACAGGCTTATGGCCTTCTCCAAAAGCCATAGAAGCATGGGTGCAGAGGAATTGGAGACCTCTCATCACTGAAGAAATCAAAAGTCATCTGGTAGGGAAGGGCTACTTCGTGTTCGTTTTTTATAGAAAATAAGATCTAGATCTCATTTTCCAGAATGGGTTGTATTTTATGGGCCCTCAAGGGTTATATTTGAATAAATGGACACCAGATTTTGATCCCACAAAAGATGTACCTTCAGCATTCTCGGTCTGGGTTCGACTGCCACACCTTCCTCTGCACTGCTGGAACCCGGAGTCATAAGAGTCCATAAGCAACACGTTCGGAAGACATATAGATAGGGCCGAAAGAAGGGATCAATACACCTGTGCATGAATATGCGTAGAAGTGGATCTCGAAATAAGGATTCCAGAAGCGATTAATTTAACAGTTGCAGACTGGTCTCACATCCAGGAACTAGATTATGAACAACTCCCCTTCAAATGTAGACACTGTCATGGCTATGGGAATTTTGCCAGGCACTGTAAAAAAAGATAGAGGAAGATGTAGGAAAACCTAAAGGAGAGCAATGGAAGCAGATTTAGAAACAATCTACATCAAAACCATCTAACAAGGCAAAAGGGAAAGAAACCCCTACTGGAACTACGTTGCTCAAAATCGTGCAGTCTCAAATCGATAAAGTTGTGGCCCACCCTAAGGGAGAATTTCCACAAAACCCTTTCGAAGTCCTAAGTGTACCAGAGGAACAGTCGGATCCAGCAGATAAGGAAGGTGTAGAACAACTGGTACAAACTACGGTAGAGGAGGAAAGAAATTTTTTGGAAACTTCTATCGCGACCCAAACAACCTCTCTGAAAGAAACTTCTACCTCGCCTTCATACGTGGATATGACAAAAACAAAAACCACGGAACTGAACACATCTTTAGAAGAAGAATCCTTTGAGAGATCTTCAAAAAGGGCAGGAAGGAAATCCAACAAGGAATCACGAGAAGAGGAAGCTGAAAAGAAAAAGATGCAAGGAAGTCAAGGTACCATTGAGATGTCTTATGGCAGAAATACCAGGGCTAGACCCTTGAAAGGAGGCCCACCCCCCTCTTCCACTAGTAAATGATGATACTGGTCTCTTGGAATTGCAGAGGACTGGGGAACCCTTCGAAATCTGAGGCATTCAAGGATCTTCTTAAAATAGATTCGCCAAATATCCTCATGCTCCAAGAGACTAAAATAGATGAGGAAACTCTCCTCACCCCAAGCAAAACTAAATGGAAAAAGAGTGTCGTAAAGGCAGTAAATGCAAGAGGTACCTCAGGAGGACTTGCAACTCTGTGGTTAGAAGAGAAAATCATCTTAGAAATCTCTTTTGCAACTCAGCATTGGATTTTCACTAAACTTCATCACATTCACAACAAATTATCTATTGCCATATTTAATCTATATGTCCCTGCTCACTATTCTGAAAAAAAAAAATTACTGAAACACACTTGCGTACTTCCTGGAGATTTACACCCCTTTGAATATTATCATAGCCGGAGATCTCAATATTTTATTAGGCGCTAAGGAAAAAAAAGGAGGCAACATTGGAAGAGATCCTACACTACCTCTAGTTGAAGATCTGATCCAAATTTGGGATCTTATCGATATTAAGCCCAAAAAGGGGCAATTCACTTGGACAAACAAGCGAATTGGATCTTCGCACATTGCAGCTCGCTTGGATCATTTTATAATACAGAGTCCTCTTCTCCTTGAAAAGAAAATAATCTCTTCAAAAATTCTTCCCAAGTTAGCCTCGGATCATAAGCCAATACTACTCCAGATGGAAGATGAGGAAGATCTTGGCCCAATCCCCTTTCGATGCAGCCCTCTCTGGATTGAATGGGAAGGTTTTCTAGAAATAGTATCCAAGACTTGGGCTACTCCAGTCATAGGATCCCCTAGCTATGTTTGGGAACAAAATTTAAAAGCTACCAAACATGCTTTAAAGAACTGTGCTAAAAAAACTTTCAAGGCCCATTCTTTCCAAAGAAAGGAAGGAGTTCAGGAGCTAGCTTCCTTCCAATTGGAGCTAGAAGAAAAAGACATTTCTCTCTCAGATATGGAGAAGGAGCAAAAATTTCAATTAGCCACCTACCGTTCCTTTCGCCAAGAGGAAGGAGACTGAAATCTTGCAACCTTTGGTTACAGGCGGGTCATCGTAACACCTCCTTTGTCCATCAGCAAGCCAAATCCAGACTATACCGCAACCATATTTCAGAGATATCTTCACCCAAAGGGAAAATTATTAAAGGATTCGATAAAATTAAGGAAGCAATAGAAGTTCACTTCCGGGCTTTGTACACAAAGGACAGCTACCGAAATGAGGAGGCAACGCCTGAATTTCTCTCTCACATCCCTGTAAAGGTAAGCACTGATGACAACCTTACTCTTATGAAACCTTTCTCGAAACAAGAAATTGTAAATGTGATTTGGTCTATGGAGCCTTATAAGGCATCAGGCCCAGATGGATTTACAATTCATTTCTACATAACTTGCTGGACAGTTATCAAACATGATCTCTCTAGAATGATTAGGGCATTTCATCATAAAGCCAAATTTGGAGGTTGCACTGACTCTACCTTCCTAGCCCTAATTCCCAAAGAAGTTAATCCTGGCTCCTTTGCAAGATTCATACCTATATCACTTTGCAATGCCTCTTATAAAATTCTTTCCAAACTTATAGAAAATATGATCAAACCATTGCTAGCAAAGCTGGTCTCTCCTACACAAGAAGGCTTCATTAAAGGAATACAAATATTGGATAATGTGATTTTAGTACAGGAAGCAATCTACTCCAACAATCTTTGAAAAGAAAAAGAAATGATCATAAAACTAGACATGGCAAATTCCTTTGATCGGGTTAAACTCTCTTATCTATACAAATTCCTCCAATCCAGTTTGGGTTTAGAAATGAATTCATAAATATGATCAAAGATTGTATTGATAAGCATTCGATTGATCCCTTAACTAACAGAAGACCAACAAATTTATTTCAAGCCACGAGAGGGATTCACCAAGGGTGTCCTCTCTCTCCTTTTCTCTACATTCTGATGGCAGATTCACTAAGCAGGAAGTTGATAGCTGAGAGAGAAGCAGGGGAAATCCCAAGAATAAGATTGGCCAAAGGAATCCCTTCCTTAAACCATTCTCTTTTTGCTGATGATTCACTTTTTCTGTGAGGAGCCTCCTTAAAAATTGTCGGCGCCTTCAAAGAGATAATACATAATTACTACCAGATTTCTGGGGCTCTAGTCAACAAGAAAAGCGCAATCTATGGTTGGAACACAGAGCAAAACACAATCCTCTGAATTTCCCATCTATTGGGTTTTGCGGGCTATGCATCCTGGGAGAAAATAAATTATCTTGGATTTCCTATAACCTTGGGAAAGGCCAAGGCCTCTCTCTGGCTAGAGGTTATTAGCAAGATACAAAAAAAAATACTATCTTGGGGAGGACATTGGCTCACCTACGAAGGGAATCTATTCTTGATTAAATATGTGCTCTCCTCTCTCTCCATCTATCAATCTTAAATTTTATTGGCTCCTAAGTCGATCATGGAGAAAATATCTCGACTAATCAAATAATTCTTCTGGAGAGGAGGGAAAGGGAACCAAAATAAATTCCATTTAGTCAGATGGGATATAGTGAAAATACCAATGATAGAAGGCGGACTCCAGATCAGACATCTAGGCTTAGCAAACTTGGCCCTGGGTGGAAAACTCTTATGGAACTTATATTCTAACCATGCTCATCCGGTCAGTAAAATTCTATGGAAAAAGTATCTCCACGAAGGCTCGTTGATAAATCTACAAGCAAACAACATCCCCAGAGGCACTGCATTATGGAACCTATGTCGAGCAGGAGTAGGGCATTTTCAGAAACTTCTGTATCGGATCCCAGGAAATGGTGCAAAAATATAGCTCTGGTCAGATAGAATTCTCGGCCGGCCTGCTCTAGGAAGCTCAATTCCTCTTGCAAACATCAGGGACTGGCTCTCCCAAAGAGGTATTCGCTATCTAGCAGACATTTATCTATGGGATGACTCGGGGAATTGGTCGGCTTGGTCCTTTTTTGAGCTCCCTGATCGATTCTCTACTCAAAAGAAGGCTCTCCTTGCAAACCTTTCAGGCCTAGCTCCTCTGCATCTCCGGGAAAAAGACAAGTGGGGCTAGGGAAAAATAGGAGCTTACACAACAACAAATGGCTTCAAAGCACTCCAAGATAATCAAAATTCAATCCACAATCCCTTGCTTTGGAAGCAGGTTTGGAACTCTTTTGGACTCCCTAAATTCAACCTTTTCATTTGGCTATTAATGCATAGAAAAATATTGACAAGGAGTGATTTAGAGAAATGTGGCATTGAAGGACCTCATATATGCCCTCTTTGCTGCAATGCAACAGAAACAATTGACCACCTCTTTGTAGACTGCCCTTTTTCTCTCTCTGTTTGGTCTTATTATCTTCAAGATCTTAAAATTCCCTTCCCTACTCAGATCTCGATTGTGCCTCCCTTCACCTCCTGGAAAAGCCGCTATCCTTCTAACTTTTCTTTCAAACCTCTCTTGAAAAATATTTGGTTGACTCTCCCCAAATTCATTTGTTGGAAAATTTGGCTGGCAAGGAACAACAAAATCTTTAACCACAAGGAACTAACTCCGTTGCAAGTGGTTGCTAAAGCAAAAGCCTTACTCCTGGAGACAATAGGTAGCCAAGCAATAGCTCTTGACACATCACTCAATTCTGAAGAGAAAATATGATTGGGATCCATAACGATTCACAAGAGGAAAAATACTCATCGACGACCAGCCATACCCCCATCCTGGCTCATAAGAATCCCGGATTTGGATTTTCAAAGTTGGTGGAGAAGTAAAGATAAAGAAACAGTCTTCTTTGAAGGAGCTTTAAAAGGGAACCCCAGAGTGGCTGGAGCAGGTGGGGTGATCTATTCTCCTGGAGGAATTCATGAAACATGCTTTAGTTGGGGACTAGGGCATGGCACCAACAATCAAGAAGAAGCTCTAGCCCTTCTAAAAAGATGTCAGTTGGCTCTGTATGAGGGATTCACAAGTATTCAAATCTTAAGTGACTCACAAATCGTGATAAATATGTTGAACCCAGAGAATCAGTTTGGCAATGGTAATTTGAATAAAACTTTGGAAAGGACATGTAACACCTTACAAGGCTTCTCAACGTTTCAAGCATGTCACATTTTGCGTGGCTCAAACCAAACAACGGAAAAAATGGAAAACAAGGGTTGATTCTTGACTCAAAGTTCTCTCTGCTTGAATGGGGAAATCACCTCTCAACACTTCATTCCTTAATTTGGAGGAACCGCATTTTCCCCTGAAACAATCTGGCAGGAAGTGAAGAAGGGTTGGGGATTTCAAATGGAGGCTTGGCAGGAATTCAAACGATGAAGGATATCAAATTGAAGGCTTGGAGAGGCTTAAACAGGAAGAAGAATTGATACTTGAAAGAATGGGGGAAACACCGAACTTCATAGCAGCTCTGACACTATGGCGAATGAGAAGACAGACCAACACCACAATCACCTCAAGCAAAGTTGTAAAATTTTATCCGATCAAGAGAATTAACATTATCGAGCTCTGCGGGCATCTAAAGCCTGTTGTGGGCATTCCTCAAGACTGGTGCGGACACTCCTAAATCAAGTGCAGACATTTCTTAGGCAAGTGTGGACACTCCTAAAGCAAGTGCATGAATTTTAATCTTGTTGCGAGCATCACTTGGACAACAACTGAATTCGATCTCTGTACATCTAGATCTGGTTGCAGGCACTTTAAAGCCTGTTGCGGGAATTCCTCAAGCCTGGTTCAGACACTCCTAAAGCAAGTGCGTACATTCCTTAGGCAAGTGCGGGCACTCCTAAAGCAAGTGCGGGCATTTTAAGCTGTTGCGAGCATCACTTGGACAAACAACTGAATTGGATCTTCGGGCATCTAAAGCCTTCTGCGAGAATTCCTCAAGCCTAGTGCAGACACTCCTAAAGCAAGTGCGAACATTCCTTAGGCAAGTGCGGACACTCCTAAAGCATGTGCGGGCATTTTAAGCCTGTTGCGGGCATCACTTGGACAAACAGTCGAATTGCATCTTTGCACATTGGAATTAAGAGAATTAAAATTATCGAGCTCTGCGGGCACTTCTTTAGTCTGTTGCAAGAATCTAAAGCCTGCTGCGGGCATTCCTCAAGTCTGGTGCGGGCATTCCTAAAGCAAGTGTGAGCATTCCTTAGGCCAATTGCAAGCATATTAAGCCTCTTGCGGGCATAACTTATCACGACTTGCAGATGGAAATTATTCTTTCACAGCATGCCAAGCATGTCTGTAATTTCATAATTAAAGATGTAATTGTGTTCTGTAGTGAGCCAGTATGGCCTAGCCATAGCTCCCCATTCTTTTTTTTCTTTTTTATTAATACAAATATCTGTTTTAGTTTTAAAAAAATACAAGTTTAGCTTATTTGTTTAGAATAAAAATATATAGTTTTAATAATTTATACTTTATTATTCTTGTGTAAGGTGTGTTGCATAAAGTTGGTATTATGAGATTAATTTAATGAACTATATTAATATATATTGATTGAATGTTGATTTTATAACCAAATAAATATATTTTAAAATGTTTTTCCGAAACATTTTATAATATAATAATTATTATAAGTGATTTTTTAATAGAAAATTATTATAAGTGATATAAATGAAGTGAAGAAAAATATTTTATCTTCAAAATAAATTAATATAAATGGAAAACTTATAATATTTAACAAGAGCCACGAGGTGGCAATGTCCTTATTGCTACTAGCTCAAAAGCGATGCTTGTGCATGTCTTTGTCTATTTAATGATATCTATGTTCTCAATCCCAGTGTTTTTCATCTCATATGTGTGCATTTTTTAATGTTTACTGTGAGCTTTATTTGTTCTCTTTCTTTTTTTTCTCACTATGTACGCACACCGCCATTTGCTAATTTAACCTTTGTAATTGCATTACATTTCATGGAAAGCTACCTCATGATATATTCATGGTTGGAGAAAAAAAAGCCAATGCCTTGTAAAAAGCAATGTTGTTGGACTAGAACAAACCAAAATATGTTAGCAACCCATTCATTACTAGAGGGGAAAAAAAACATGCAGACGACTGAGCTTTCTTGTTATTATGTTGGATAGAAGAATACCATGAGAGAATCTCCTGAGAAACAAATGCACGAGATGAAAGGTCGTTTTTAATTGCTTGCACGAGTTACCCCACTATGCACCTAGGACAAATTGAAGGACCCCTTTTGAAATTCAACATGCGGGACAAAACTTCAAGGCTACATAATGCATTTTGTTGTCGCCTATTTTGCGCACGGATTTTTGTGGTGGAAGGGGGTTTGTGTGGGGACAAGCATATATATTATAAAAAGAATAGAGAAGAAAATATAAAATATATATCTATTTTAGATTTGTCACTATAACATAATTTGGAATAAATTTCAATTTTTTAAAGAGAGAATAATAGAGAAATCAAATATTATTTTTTCAATCTATATTAATAATAATATTTTTATTTTTAAAAATAGAAAATAGAAAATATTTCATTGTTTTAGAGTAATAGTAAATTTATCATATGAGATCATGTCATTTATTAATTAATAACAATAATAAAATTAAGTCTTTTTAAAAGAAGAAATATATATATAAAGTAATTAATTAATAAATACATTAAAATCAAGTTTAAAATTATTAATTAATAAATATATTAAAATTAAATTTAAAAAGTAAAGAGAAAAAAATATTTTAATTAATAAATATATTAAAATTAAGTTTCTTTTAAAGTAAAGAGAAAAAATGTTTTAATATATATATATAAATAATAAGTAATTAATGTTTAATGATAATAATAACTTTAAATTTATTTTTTGAAATCATGTTATTTATTAATTAATAAATAAGAGGACAAAAAATTGTTTTTACAATTTTATAGTATTAATAAATTTATGCTTAAGATGATGTAATTTATTAGTTAATAAAAATATTGAAAAAACAACACTTAGAAATAAATAATAAAATAATTATTTTTTAAGATAATGCAATGTACATAGACTCTGTAAATATTGCTTTAGAATCACTCAATCACCCATACTTATCTTGCAAAACCTGTTCCAAGTTTTGAAACCTAGAGTTACACTTTCAAGCAACCTAATTTCTGTATCTTACAAGTATTACTAGCCTACTCCAAGTTTTGAGTAAACATTACAAGGTAAAAATTGCAAACCTCAACGACAAAGTAAAAATTACGAACCTCAACAACATTGGAAATTATATATATTTTAAAACAAAAATTACAAGCTTCAAAACATGGGCACCTACATCTGTTTTATTATTATGATCTCTAAATAATTTATACAGCGGAAGACAAAACATTGGCACTTACATATGTTTTATTATTATGATCTCTAAATCATTTAGACAGCGGAAGACAAGATTCACAGCTTCATTTAATTTCTAAAAACTTATCACGTTACTCTGAGCTTCTATTCTCCGCTTGATCCTTCTTACCATTGACTGATTTGCCTTGGGGTTCAAGATCTTCGTATCCAAAAGATATTTGAACAAAGTATGAATGCAAAACATAATGAAGCAGTGTACTTTACTTAAAAAATAAAAATAATAACAGAAGGAAGGTTAACAAATAGTTTTTATAAACTTAGCACCTCTCAATTATTCTGAAAAAACTGAAAAATTCAAAACTAGAAATGCCTTTTACTGTACAATTCTATAGTTTCTTTGATGGCATATCTTTCTGAAATTTCTCTTTAACTAATCTCTTGAAATATCCCGTGCCTAGCTACTATTTCTATTCGTTCATTAGAAAATCAATGAAATTTCCTTTTAGATAGTCCTTTGAAATTCCACGTCCTCCTGGCTACCACCATGTGGGCATCACAATCATTGGAAGCCATGCTTCAATCAAAAATATACTCTCATGTTTGTTTTAGGAGGAATTTCAGAATAGTTTAGCCAGTTGGATGCCATTTCATTATGCATTCAAAAACTGGTAATGGTCTTGTAATAGTCTTCAAATGTAAAATAAAAATAAAAAGTAGCCTGAGCATACACAAAGACAGTGGAGGATTAGAAAAAAGTTACAAAGAACAAGAACTGTAAGAGACAGAGTCATTGGAGGGTTAGAATTTTTTTTTTTAAATTAAATATCAAGAACTGGAAAATGAGAATTAAAGAAAAACGCATGAAGCTCAAATACCATATAATAATTCATATGAATAGTTTGCTTCTTTCTCCTTAGAAGTTTAGCAAGTTAGTATTTTCTATAAGTTTCAAAAGCGATGAATTTTAAAATGATATTTTCTAATTGCTCTAGGAAATGATCTTTTATCAATTTCTAAAAATATCTGATGGATTTATACAAAAAGATAAAATCCCAACTGATAACTGAAAAATAAAACTTATTATGAACCCAAATTAAACAAAACTAATACATGAAAACCATTCCAACAAGAATGTCGATAACAATTACCCCTGTTCAAATAGTTTAGAAATATTTTAATTGATAATTACAGAGTTTAGAAATA
Organism: Larix kaempferi; assembly: GCA_027924585.1. Classification (NCBI taxonomy): domain Eukaryota; kingdom Viridiplantae; phylum Streptophyta; class Pinopsida; order Pinales; family Pinaceae; genus Larix; species Larix kaempferi. Next base: position 16,081,447 of record BSBM01000376.1, read on the forward strand.
TTGTAACTGATAATTACAGGGTTTAGAAATATTTGGTTACTGTGCCATACAGTGACCCTTGTGTCATTTAAACTGCCAGGGAGTGGCACATAATTTTATGTTGACAAAAAACATGGGAGGATTGTAAGTAGGATGTGAGATTTAAAGGATGCTTCCACTGAGTTCCAATGGTTGCAATTGTTATTATTTAATACAGGCACCTTAACATATATGGTTGAGAAATGTGCAGTGTAATGGTGAGGTGGAGAGTACTCTGTTTCTAATCTCGATTGATCCTGGGGACTCTGCGGAAAATTTAGCTTTTTTTATATACAATCACACAGCCGACGACGTGGTGGTTAACAACTCTTACGACAACTCTTCATACTACCTTCGATAATTCTGCCGATAGGACAAATCCTCTCTGCCCTGCCCGAGCATAGTCACCCGTGACACATTTCAATGCTCATGCACAGCCAAATAGCATGTCAATTGCTACGCGGCCATTCAAAAGAAATGGCGGGCCATTCTATGCCTGAGTGCGTTTACAATGGAGTGGCACGAGGAAGTACTAACTATTATTACCAGCTCTCCTGTGCCTTACATTCTCCATTTTCTTTTATGTTTCGCGGGCTTCATTGGTTGGTATCTTTTTACCTACATACTAAAAGAACTAAAGAATACCAGTTGGTTGGTGAAAGAATACCAGTTGGCTGGTTGCTTTTCACCTATAGATTAAGAATTGGGAAGTGGTTGGTAGCGTTTTACCTACATACTAAAATAACTAAATAATACCAGTTTGTTGGTTGCTTTTCACCTACAGATTAAGAACTGGGAAGAAAGGCTAGTGAGTGAAGCAGTCGTTCACTTTGTTTCCTGGCACAATGGAAGAAACTGCTCAGCCCCTAGGCAACTTTGACAGGCGTCCAAACGTTTGGGGTTGCATCATTCAGAGAACTTGTAAGTAAGATGATCCTAATCGGGTACTTGTTTATAACAATTCCGAGGCAAATAATCTATGTTAAGTCCGTTAATAGAGCTCATTTTCATACTAATTCAATTGGAAACCACCTTTGAACTTTGAATGTAGTGAATGTATATGTATGTATTTCAGGTTAAGCAAAATATAGCACTTGTTTCTACTTGTATTTGTTGTTGGCAGAGCCACTTGAACTGATTTGGACAATGACCAACATGGTCATTGAAGCCTAGCCTCTAGCTTTTACTTATTTTTTGTTAACTTGTTTTTTCTGAAACCTAGCCTCTAGGTTTTACTTATTTTCTGTAAACTTGTTTTTCAGTTTAAAGGGTTACTTTGAACCCTCAAAGCCCAAAATGTTTACCCCCATGCCTGCTACAATGGACACCTTGGTGGTCCTCACCTTTGGATATATAAGTTTCACTCCCATGCCTGCTATAATGGATACCCTGGTGGTCCCCGTCTTTCGATATATATCATGTTCATACTGATTAGAACATGTTTTGTATATGTCATATTCAGACTGACTATAGCCTCGGGGCAGACCATCTCAGCTCTATTTTTGTCATTCTGGTTTGTCAACTTTCAGGGATTTAGTACAGTTCTAGTATTTTTTTTTCGAACCACCTAGCTCTGTTTTTTCCATTCTGTTCCATCAACTTTCAGGGACTAGTACAGTTCCAATATATATTTTTTGGAACTGTATGAAGGTTAAACAAATACCTCCTTCCTCACGAGGCTGAACATTTCTTAAGTGGTAAAATTCATGTATATTAATACACATATAGGTTTTTTTTTTAAAGAAAAAACACGCTGTACAAAACAGAAAATAAAAAATACAAAATAAATTACCACATCTTGCTTGAAAGATAATTATGCAAGCTGCTTGTGAGACAGGAATATATACAAAACAGATAAAAGCAAATACTATAAGATTAACTCCATCTTGTTATTAAGATATTTATACAAGTTGCTTATGTGGCCCGAGAAAATCTATCTATAAAATAGAAAAGCAAATACTTGAAAGATTTACGACATCTTACTTGAAATGGGTCTATCACAATGTAAATGCCTTCCAATCTGACCTAAGTATTCTCAAAGTTGAAATTCTTGATCAGCTTTAGGGATTAGCACAACCATAAAACATGAGACGTAGATATTGCCTCTTGTATGCCTTATTCCATGTCCCTAACTGCTTCAGCACCTTAATCAATGCCAACAGTTTTTCCAGTGGCTTACCAAAAACTACATAAAATCCAAATCTTAATTCCTGGAGTGAATTTTGGCACTTTATTCAAGGCTCTTTCAAATACAAAGAAAAGATGAGCATTCTAAAAAAATCTCATTCTCATTGAAAGAGCTTTGTAAACAAATCGATGGTCCTCATCATCTCACTTGTATAATACCCGCACTCACAAGCTTTTGAATCTTATGCATTACTTCAGGATTCCTCAAATGATCCTGTAATACCTTTGGGTTTTCTTGGACATCCATGAGTATCCATGAAAAAAGACATCTTCATCAATTAGAGGAATATACCCAACACGAAAATCTCCAGTATCAACTCTTTTGTTTGCGCTCAATTACCAAGCACCATCTAGCAGACCATTTTCAAATGCCAACCTTAACAAACAAGAATACTATGATATATCATACAATCAATGAATTTTCCTTCAAATTTTCACATTACCGGTCTCATGACAGGATCTGAAAGGATATGCTGAATATCTAGATCTTGCATTGCTTTGCCCTGCAAACAATACAACTGCACACTAACCAATAGCATATCACTCTTATCATTACCATCAAATGCAAGGCAAAGGAATAACTGAAGTAATCTCCTAATCCCGACCCTAGTATCCAGATGAATACAGACAAAAAGGTTAAAAAACATACCTGTCTCTCCTTCTTATCCTTGGGGCTTATGTCCCCCCTGTTGGTTTAGTTAACTTGCTCAACACATCTGCATGCAGGAATAATCCTAAATGTGTCTAGTAGAATAAATAACTTGTTGCATTCAAAGACAATATTTTAACAAAAACAAATAGCATTAAAAATGTTCAACTACAATACATAATTTTAAAAGGCAATGCTTATATTAGGCAATTTTCCTATAAGAGTTTCCATACCTCCGGACACCTTCTAATAATTCCCAGTTGTTTTCATAATGTTTGATACCTTCCTCTTACAAGGAGATATTACATGAGCACGAATTATAATATTGAGTACTTGGAGATAATAAAAGCCAAGGACATGTAAGATTTGGAATTTGCCGGCAATCTCAAAGAAATAAACAAAAATAAGCCGGAGACTCTTAACTACCCAAAAAAATTACAGTTAGAATACCATACCAGAGAAATATAGCTTACCTGATAAGTTTCCAAGGCTTTCTCATATTCATTTATGAAGAACTGAACAACAGCTTTCCTTGAATAGCCTTTTGTAAATGATGTATCCAACTCAATACACTTATTCGCATCCTTAAGACCTTCTGGAAAATCTCCAACCTTTGTGTAACAAGCTGCAATATTACTATAGACCTATGTTTATTGTGTTTATAGGTGCAGATCACTAATCAACCAAAACCTCAACTACAGGAACCTTCCATGAGCACTGGAATCAAGGAAACACTAAAGCAAAAGATTATAAGACCGCTTACACTTGAATCCTTGGGATTCCTTCTAAGTCTCAGGATACTGCTGCCGCTTAAAGAATTCATTTCCTACAACATAAAATTATTAATCACCAAGACACCAGAAACAATCTAGACAAAGCTAGAAACTGAAATGTCAATCACCACAGCTTTGTAGTAGTTGCAAAGTGCAGTTTTGAATATCCTTCTAAGTCACATAATACTATAATAGTGAAGAATTAAAATAGTAATCTCTTTGTTTCACACACTTGATCACGCTATCTTATGTGTTAATAATTCCTTTCAACCAATCCGTGGACTACCTCTCCGTCACAAGTAATAAATAATGAACTTAGGGGAGGGATGCCAGTTGTTGGACACCCCACGTGGCTCCTTCCCCCATGCCATGCTGGAGAGTCGACACGACCTCAGCCCGGGCCCAGATGGCACCGCCACCTGTCGTGGTGGGTGCGATAATTAAAGTGGCCTTTATGGCACGCTTTTCCCGCTTTTCCGGCGCTTTTCCCGCACACTCTCCATTCTCCCGTGTATTGTTGCTCGGGTCCTGTCTGTGAACGCTCCGCCACCCCAGTTCCTGTTCACGCCCGGTCTGGTTCTGCACCACCCCCGCTTTGGTTCTGCACCATGGGCGCTCTCGTTCTGCGTTCGTCGTCACGTGATACTGTTATGCAGCGGGCGCTTGTTGCCTTACCCCCCGACGAGTGGCGTTCGCCGCTGCTGTTTGTTCTGTCTGCTACCTCGCCCGACGTTGACACTCGCTCCATGGCCATAGCGCACCACAGGCGCTCGAAGTTGTCTGCGGCGGACCCCGTTGGAGGTTTTCATCGGTTCGGTGGTAGTGTTGTTGGGTTGCCGCTCGGCTGGTTTCGCTGGTGGCGATGGTGGCTTCCATCAGGCTGTTCCTGCTCACGGCGGTGGCGTTGGCTGTTCCTGCTCACGGCGGCGGCATTGGCTGTTCCTGCGTTGTCTGTTCCTGCTCACGGCGGTGGCGTTGGCTGTTCCTGCTCGCGGCGGTGGCTCGTCCCTTCACGCTTCTTCGGTTTCGGTGGTAGGTTTCCTACCAGCCATTCTCTGCAGTGTTTGTCAACACTTTCAACCTTCTGGGGATTTCGTGGACCATTTCTGCTGCTTTTAAAGGTTTAAGTCTGGTTTTCTGGGTTGTGAATTTGTGCATTTCTGTTGGTGAAATGGTTTGGTGCCCTCCTGCTCGCACTTTGAATTGTGTATGGTGGGTTTACGTTGCATTTGTGGCAATGGTGAAATGCATTTCGTTTATGCTGCAGCAGGGTTTTGTAATTAAGGTTCTGTGGTTGATGTTGAAGCTGCGTTTAAATTTTTTTAGGGTGTATGAATTATGGTTTTGTAATTAAGGTTCTGTGGTTCATGTTAAAGCTGCGTGTAATTTTTTTTAGGGTGTATGAATTAGGGTTCTGTATTTAAGGTTCAGTGGTTAATGTTGAAGCTGCGTTTCAATTTTTTTAGGGTGTATGAATTAGGGTTTTGTAATTAAGGTTCAGTGGTTAATGTTGAAGCTGCATTGTAATTTTTTTTAGGGTGTATGATTTAGGGTTCTGTAATTAAGGTTCAGTGGTTAATGTTGAAGCTGCGTTTAAATTTTTTTAGGGTGTATGAATTAGGGTTTTGTAATTAAGGTTCAGTGGTTAATGTTGAAGCTGCATTTAAATTTTTACAGGGTGTATGAATTACGGTTTTGTAATTAAGGTTCTATGGTGAATGTTGAAGCTGCGTTTCAATTTTTACAGGGTGTATGAATTAGGGTTTTGTAATTAAGGTTCAGTGGTTAATGTTGAAGCTGTGTTTCAATTTTTACAGGGTGTATGAATTAGGGTTTTGTAATTAAGGTTCAGTGGTTAATGTTGAAGCTGCGTTTCAATTTTTATAGGGTGTATGAATAAGGGTTTTGTAAATAAGGTTCAGTGGTTAATGTTGAAGTTGCGTTTCAATTTTTATAGGGTGTATGAATTAGGGTTTTGTAATTAAGGTTCAGTGGTTAATGTTGAAGCTGCGTTTCAATTTTTATAGGGTGTATGAAATAGGGTTTTGTAATTAAGGTTCTGTGGTTAATGTTGAAGCTGCGTTTCAATTTTTATAGGGTGTATGAATTAGTGTTTTGTAATTAAGGTTCTGTGGTTAATGTTGAAGCTGCGTTTCAATTTTTATAGGGTGTATGAATTACTGTTTTGTAATTAAGGTTCAATGGTTAATGTTGAAGCTGCGTTTCAATTTTTATAGGGTGTATGAATTAGTGTTTTGTAATTAAGGTTCATTGGTTAATGTTGAAGCTGCGTTTCAATTTTTATAGGGTGTATGAATTAGGGTTTTGTAATTAAGGTTCTGTGGTTAATGTTGAAGCTGCGTTTCAATTTTTATAGGGTGTATGAATTAGGGTTTTGTAATTAAGGTTCAGTGGTTAATGTTGAAGCTGCGTTTCAATTTTTATAGGGTGTATGAATTAGTGTTTTGTAATTAAGGTTCAGTGGTTAATGTTGAAGCTGCGTTTCAATTTTTATAGGGTGTATGAATTAGGGTTTTGTAATTAAGGTTCAGTGGTTAATGTTGAAGCTGTGTTTCAATTTTTATAGGGTGTATGAATTAGTGTTTTGTAATTAAGGTTCAGTGGTTAATGTTGAAGCTGCGTTTCAATTTTTATAGGGTGTATGAATTAGGGTTTTGTAATTAAGGTTTTGTGGTTAATGTTGAAGCTGCGTTTCAATTTTTACAGGGTGTATGAATTAGGGTTTTGTAATTAAGGTTCAGTGGTTAATGTTGAAGCTGTGTTTCAATTTTTACAGGGTGTATGAATTAGGGTTTTGTAATTAAGGTTCAGTGGTTAATGTTGAAGCTGCGTTTCAATTTTTATAGGGTGTATGAATTAGTGTTTTGTAATTAAGGTTCAGTGGTTAATGTTGAAGCTGCGTTTCAATTTTTATAGGGTGTATGAATTAGGGTTTTGTAATTAAGGTTCTGTGGTTAATGTTGAAGCTGCGTTTCAATTTTTATAGGATGTATGAATTAGGGTTTTGTAATTAAGGTTCAGTGGTTTATGTTGCAGTCGGGTTTGTAATTTGAACTAGTGTTTATGAATTTAGTTTGTTGTCTGTTAATGTTGCATCATAGTTTGGGCTGAATTATTGAAGGATCTATGGTTTATGATTTTGGTATGTTGTTGGTTTATGTTGCAGCAGTGTCCCTAAATTTTATCTGGTTTATGAATTTAGTTTGTTGTTGGTTTTTGTCGCAGTGGAATGGTAATAGTTAAAAGGCAAAACTGCATCATACAGGGGATGGATGGCAGTTGACAACAATGACTTCTCCATTGTCTCATCTAATTGGAAGAATACCCATAATTCAGTTTTTGATATCAGCAAGTTTGCCAAATTGGCTATTGTTGATGCATTTTACAAGCTATCTGCTCCACCTTATCATCTGCTATTGTTATTGCAGTTTACAAGTTGCATGCTATTGTTAAATTATAAGTGTATGATGCAGTTTTTACTTTTACCTATTAACATGAAGTGATCTGCTGCATCTTATCTGCTGTTGTATGATCTAATTTAGGCCTGTTATGTTGATTAGTATGATACTGTATTAAGTTGTAATAAGTCATGCATGACAGCCCTCCATGGAACATTCCTTATAGAAGCATTTTAATAATAGGAGAGAGATAGGCACCATGTTGCAGTACAGTTAGCATCGAATGGATGGGTATCACACCCATGCAATGGTTCAACCCCATTCCTAGCTGCTAGTTTAAGGAAAATATAGGGGTCAAGGACCCTGCCACATTAACCACAGAACCTTAATTACAAAACCCTAATTCATACACCCTATAAAAAATTAAACACTACCCTTTGTAATTAAGGTTCTGGCCCTGCAATTCTCACTAAGTTCTATGCCACCCTTTCTAGTGCATATGAGAACCATGGGTATGCTCCAGACCATATATGGAACTGTGATGAAACACGGCCAAACCCTAGAACATACACCATAGAAGATGGACCCTAATTCATACACCCTGTAAAAATTGAAACGCAGCTTCAACATTAACCACTGAACCTTAATTACAAAACCCAGGAAACTTGAACTCCAGGATTTAAAGCCATGGACCTTAAGCTGCAGCATAAGCCATGGACCCTGCTGCAGCATAAACCATAGAACCTTCAATAATTCAGCCGGATACCGGCAGAACGAGAGCGCCCATGGTGCAGAACCTGGGCGGGGGTGGTGCAGAACCAGAGCGGGCTGTGAACAGGAAGTGGGGTGGCGGAGTGTTCACAGACAGGGCCCGAGCAACAATACACGGGAGGAAGGAGAGTTTGCCGGAAAAGCGCCGGAAAAGAGGGAAAAAGTGTGCCATAGAGGCCGCTTTAATTATACCACCCGCCACGACAAGTGGCGGTGCCATCTAGGCCCGGGCTGCGTTCGTGTCGACTCTCCAGCGTGGCATGGGGGAGGGAGCCACGTGGGGTGTCCAACAACTGGCATCCCTCCCTTATATAGAAATACAACAATGTTTGTTTGGTTGTAGAAGATATTTTGATTCCATCAATAATGATGATTAATCATTTTGGTGTGTATGTGTTGGTCTTTCATAATGGTAGTGATGACAATAATTTTTTTGGGTTGTAGGTGCATAAACCAACAATTCAACCCAAACATAAATTGCAACATAAACCAACAACAAACTAAATTCATAATCCCTAAAAAATGTTAATGAAATGTTTAATCAGAGTACATTACAGCTTGCTCTTGAAATGATGAAATTGTATATTAAACCTTATGATAAACCCCTGATTACAACCCCGCAAACATCAGGGAACGATATGACCTAGGATTATACCCAAAAATGTATAGGATTGTATACAAAATGGCCATGTTGCAGTAGTTAGACCCAGTGATTACAAAATCCACAATGCAATGTGGTCACAACAAAAAATTTGGCATCCCTACATGACACTCCTATGCTTGATGTCGTCCAAGATCTTCACTTCCCAAGCATGTTGAGTTTCCTGCTTGAGCCAGGTTGGTTGGCATACCTACCAATGGCTGATTAGGTTGTGGCTGGTTGCCTCCATATGTTATCCAATTTGCTTCTTGCAGCCATGGAGGAATTGAGTAGCCACAGTGGACACTAGTGCTACTAACCCCTGCATTGGTTTGAGCCCCCCGATATTCATACATCTTTCTGACACCTGCACTGGTAGGAGGGAATAAAGTGGGCATGCGCACTTGTTGATAGCGGGGGACTTGGATGTTTAGGAGGTCTTGGAAACATGGAGTATTATCTGCAAGATGTTCCAATGTGTTTGGCATCATCCTACTCCCCTCCACTATGTTTGCATCAATGGCAGAACTATTAGCCACCCCTTGTTCTTTTTGAAGCAATTGTTGAGCCTTTCTCAATTCCTTTTCATGCCTTGCCATTTGTTTTTGATGAGCCTTTTCTTTTCTTTCTTTCTCTCTGTCAAGCCTCTCCTGTGCTCGAATTTCTGCTGCAGCAATCCTTGCAGCCTTCTTTTCTTTAGCTAAGTCCCTCTTTTTCTGCTTTAAATCCTGGAGTTCAATTTTCCTATGCTCAGACTCAACCAATAGTTTTATATAGTCCTCTGATGTGAGTAACTGTGAACTTCGGCATAGACGAAGATTGTCTGCTGTAAAGTGCCTTCTTTTTGCTGACACTCTCTCTACCGGTAGCTTTAGAAACCGACCAAGCAACTGGATCTTCTTTGACACTTGTTGCTCCTTGCTTGACTCTTGCCTCTCAATATTTGGGTCAATGTTCTCCTGCTCTGTCTGAACCATATTGTCCTCTTCAGCTGGAACCTCGTTCTGGACACTATCTTCTACCAGGTTTCCATTGTCCACAAAATAATGAACAATTTCTTCTTCCAATTCTCTGGGCTGTGAAGGCATGTTCATGCTTTCTTCATTTGTCCTTGACACAATATTTTTGTCCAAATTCATCATGGCTTCTACCAGCCATGATTGTGGGGTAACCTGGCTTGGCAAAGTCAATTCTCCATTGCTGCTTCCTGGTGCATGGTCAACGTTTTCATTGACATGAACAAAAGTAGAAGTTGCAACTGTTTCTTGCATAGAGACATGAACAGAAGCAGAATTTGCAGCTGTCTCAGTTGGTGTATGTACCTCCATGTTACTGTCAATTGGTTCATTGTTATACTGTGTTTCACTTACCTGTTCTTCTTCATCACCACAGTATGGTTCTCCTTGAGAGAGGGATATCATATGATCAGCAGCAACAATGTCTTCCTCTACCTCCACATCTTCTTGGCCAGCAACATGTGCTTGGACATCCCCTTCTTCCTGACCATTCAGATCAAATGCCAGGCTACAACTAGTATCATGCATGAGAGCCTCAGAATTCAGTGGCCATATTCCAGTCCTCCTAAACCCAGCCTTGATATTCGAAGGTGTGAGAGCCCTTTTAAAGGCTTTACTTGCAAGCTCGGCTAGCTCAAACCTTTTTACCTCCACCCCTGGATTCTGTGCCATCCATGAAGCTCGCTCACCCCTGAAATAGTTCTTGAAAGGCCCGAACACACTGACATCTAGGGGTTGCAATCTGTGAGTGGTATGAGCAGGCAGTGTCAACAGCTCGATGCCCAAATTGTTAGCCTCCTCGATTGTTTGCACAGCAATGTGGCTTCCATGACCATCTAAAACCAGCAGGTGTCTATTTACAGGTGAGACACCGCCTGGTATAGATGCAGCAAAGTGAGTAAGCCAATTCAAAAAGAGTTCTTTGGTCATCCATGCATGGGGATGTGCAGCCATGCATGCACCTGGTTCACAATTCTGTATATAGTTTTTGAGTTGAGTTTTACCTTTAAATAGATAAAATCCTGGGATTGAAGCACCAATTGCATTGACACAACATAGAATAGTGATCCACTCCCTACTCCTAGGCAAAATCTTTGGCACATTACGACTCCCTCTCTTGGCAATTACACGCATGCCACAGTTCCTTCCTTCCTGTAAACCTATTTCATCACAGTTCCAAATATGGTCTGGAGCATACCCATGGTTCTCATATGCACTAGAAAGGGTGGCATAGAACTTAGTCAAAATTGCAGGGCGTAGATTGAGAGCCCTGTCTCTATCTAGGCCCTCAGCTGTACGCAACACAAGGTCTGGATGCCTTTTTTTAAACCCAGACCACCATGACTTACCAGGAAACCCATCTTTGAAGGGGTTTGGCCTCCCTTGACAGATTTGAGCTACTGTGGATTTTAGCTGTATCAGCTCTAGCCCATGTCCCATTTCAGCCATCTCCTTACACCACTGAACCACCTCGGCCTCCTCCTCTTCACTCATAACTGTAACAGGCCCTCTGCGCTTTGTATGTGTGAGTCCATTTATCCAATAATGTACTGAAGAGATAGCAACTCCATGTTTTTTAGCAGCAGCACGAATGGAATATCCATTGAACTCTATATCATCAATAGCAGCTAGCATGTCTTCTTTTGTCCAACGTCTTATTGCACTGATTTTGGTGACTGAACTTGTTCCTTGAACTGTGGTTGGAATTGACTGTGTGGTTGGTGGTGGGACAACAATGTCCTCTTCCACCACATTGTCATTCTCAACAACATTGCTAGGAGCATTGTTGGCATTTGTATCATTGGGCCTCTCCTCATCCGATGAGGTGCAGCGTAGCTGGGCACCCCTACTCAGTCGACGACTTGTTCTCCTTGCATTGCTGACTCTTGCCATGCCTACAACAACCTACACATTTAGAAGGGAGGTTGGTTATGTAGAAGAAACTGGAAGTTGATTATAACAGAAATGTAAATAACAGTAACCTAAATAATATGAATCTACATAAATCAGATGAATAACCTAAATCACAGTAACAGTAACCTGAATCTACATAAATAATATGAATAACAGAAACATAAATAACATAATTAACATGAATAACATAACTGGAAATAACATAAACATAAACTTAAATCATAGTAACAGTAACCTGCCTCCACTGTGCACACACTCTGCAGGTCGAATTTATGAAATGCATCTTCATAAGGGTTGTGGTTCATTTATAGTTGTTTGCTATTGAATTGGGTTGGTAAGAAGGTTGCACATGGATTGCAATCTCTGAAATTTCAATGTGTGTTGTGGATTGATTTGAAAGTGATCCAATGGTTGGGAGCTTGTCATTGTGGATCCCTGTGCCTTCATCTGTTTCATGATTTGTGTGCTTCCATCTGTTTAATGGGTGCATTTAATGGGTAGGTGTCATTTATTGAATACAGAGGGTTGGAATGTTGAACAATCTTGCAGTTATGGCTGACACTATATTTTCTGATGCTTGAACAGGTATGCATGAATGTTTGGACAGGTTTCAATGAATGCTGGGATATTTAGGCTCCATTAGATATTCGTGGGTCCTCCTTTGATAGGTACCTTGCAGTAGGCGGCAAAAACGAGTTGGGTTATTTAGCTGTTTATGTACTTCTAGATATTTGAGCATATCTGTACTTTGTTGGGACAAGATGTTTTGTACAGTTTGTCATATAAAGACTATTTATTGACAGCTATTGGCCCAGTCAGTTAATGGGCAATTTTTGGACATAATTTAAATATTTTATGCACTTAATATGAAATGTGTGTGTTTAACTTATGGGTTTATTTGTGTCAAGATATGGTGGTTATGTGGGACCAGTACTATGTCAACTACTGGTCCCTGTTCAACAATAGACATCTCTCCCCTAACAGGTTTACCAGAGATCAATTGATTCGATTTTCAAACCAGATTAGGCACAGAGATCAAGCCATACTGCAGGTCCATCACTGCTGCACGACCAAATCCGGGACGATTTTCAAACCAGATTAGGCACAGAGATCAAGCCATACTGCAGGTCCATCACTGCTGCACGACCAAATCCGGGAAGCAGGATTCACTGGTCCATCACTGCTGCACGACCAAATCGGGGAAGCAGGATGTGCTGACCTCAGCGCGCCGCCGACTCCTGGGATGCTGATAACGAGGCATACGTCATATTTCCATAGCCAATAAGATAGCAAAGAAAATGCTCATTTAATAAAAAAAATTATTAATAAAAATATTTTACTAAAGTTTCTGCCATAGTCTCCCAAAAATTTCATCCCCAAGCGTGGATTAATCAAACTGGTCGAAAACTTAATGTCAAGGACATAACAAGGACATAACAAGGACATAATAATAATACTATAATTTGTTTGTGACAAACAAATGAAAATTTTAGATCTTATACAAAATGAAAATGACATTGCAAGATGTTATAAATGATGAGAAAAAACTGTTTTTATTTAAAAAGAGAAAAAAACACTAAATATATTTAATCAATAAAAAGTATTATGCAACGTCAATATAGGTCGATATAAAATGGTTTTAGAAATCTATAAGGAATACTAAAAGAAAAAAAACTTTTAAACTTATTTAATTAATTAAATCATTTTATTTTCAAATATAACTTATTTAAATTTATTAAAATAATTAAATTTATTTTTAAATACAACTTATATTACCTCAAAAAATGCATTTAAATTATAATAGGTAAACATAAGAGTTAAAGGTTAGCATAAGGGCTTGTCCTTTGAGAAGTTTACATTCTTCTCAAACACATCAACTTAGCTTTGACATGAGTTTTTATATCATTTTTAAATGTTCTTATTTTTTTTTAATACCCTAAAATCTTTGTATTATAGCAAAAATTAATTCCTTGAAAAGTTGTTATGCACCAACTTTCCAAAGGAAACAAATATCCAAGAAATATATCATATCCCATACCATAATTAGAGGAAATTATTCTTGATCATTTAGAGGTGACTTCCAATTTAAGGTGGTTGTGAACATATACTTGTATTTTACATGTATGTTGTAAACATGCCCAAAAGGTAATGCAATCAGACACAACAACACATGAAGGCCATTAATTATTCTTTTCAATATCAACATAAAATAACATAATTTTTATCTTTATTGAACCTTGCTTTGACTACTTTGGAGCACAAAAAAACCCTAAAAACTTGCATTTAGACAATACTCATTCCTTCCAATGTGTTTGAAATCCCTTTTAAGATCTCCCCTTAAATCACAAATACCCGATTTAAGTAAGGGTCACTAGGGATCTTAGGTCTCCATCTAGTGCATAAGTCCTTTGTGACATAGTTGAAGTAATTCTAATTGCTTCACTTATAATTGCTATGATATGATATCAATCTTAGAGATGAAGTTTAATTTTATTGTATTTCTTACATTAAATTAAATCTCTACATGTGTCATATTTGTTCTTTCGTATTCTAAAGATATCTCTAGTTCAAAAGTCATTTCTTAAAATACCATGATAACAATCCAAGTTGATCTTAAAGGTACACGTAAAATTCCATATAAACTTTGATGCCAAATCCCATCTTTCTCTAAAACTCACATAATCCTAGTAAAAAAACTTGTAAAAAATTTTCAAGCAAGAAAGATTTTGAAGGCCTCCATTCCTCATCCACTTGCAAGATCCCTTAAGCCACTAAGTGAACACCCCCACCCACCTTCCCTTTGTCCCAAAGAAAACTCCATAACACTATTTTAATTATTTGCATAGAAAATGCAAGATGAGTAATAAATATGTTCTAAAAAAGATGGGATGCACTTACTCAATTTGAGTAACTTATTTTAATTGATGGTAGTAATATTTTTAACAAGCTCTTCCATAATTTGAATATCTATTGGAGATTTATTTGGTGAGACCTAAGCATTTCCAATGTATTAAACTTTGATCTAATTGAATACATTTTTGGGCCGAGAGGCCCTTTCTACAAGCATAGCTATTTTACTTCATAATCAATGAATGCGGGCATTTTTTGCATTTTTGTAGGGTTTAGGTGTTATTGTTTATGATCCCAAATTGGAATAGTTGGCACATGAATGGATATATTGGATTATGTATTGTTAAATTAATAATAGAATAATAAATAAAATATTAGTTTTGTGATAAATGCAAATTAACCAATAATTGGGTAAATTGAAAGCATTTTACTTCACAATTAATTATTGAATGCAACTTTTGTGTATTTGTGGGATGTATATGTTATAATTTACAACATGAAATAGTTGGCACTTGGACAATTAAATTTGGGTAAATAATTATTTTACTTCATAAGCAATGAATGAATGCAATTTTTGCCTATTTGTAGGATTGAAGTGTTATACTTTAGACCATGTAATAGTTGGCACTTAGACCATGAAATTTGGGTAAATAACTATTTTACTTCATAATTAATTAATTAATGAAAAACTTGCTTATTTATAGTATTTATGTGTTAGCATTTACAACATGATTCCAAATTAGAATAGTTGGTAGTTAGATATTAGTTTTGGGTGAATATCTATTTTACTTCATAATTAATAAATTAATGCAACTTTGGCCTATTGGTAAGATATCCAAATTGGAATAGTTAGTGTTTTGTTTTTTCAGAGAAAAAAAAATGTACTTTTGTTATTTCCGTGAAATCAAAAAGTACAAATCCACTTGTCCAATTCATGGACATATCAAAAAATACATATTGGTTGTTCACATGCTTCCCAAGTAAAACTTAACCAGTCATTACAATCAAAAGTAACTGATCAAAACTGTCCAAAACATATAACTATCATGATCCTCCTTGGATTCTTAGTTATCCCATAAGTTTTACACAAAAACTGTAGATCTTGATCATCTAGATCATCATCAAAACATTAGTATGACTCTGAAAAGAAAGAAAGATAAGAGCCTGAGGAGGTAAGTTGATCTTCCTCCCACTCTTCCCATGTAGGCAGACCTGGATCTCCATCAATAGCAGATTTTGATAATGCATCTGCCACATCATTGTTCTCACGATATGTATGTTCAATGGAAAGTGATCGAAACCTGTTAAGTAAAGCAGAAATTTTGAGGCACCAATGATGAAGAGTAAAGTTTTTAAGATTTACACACTTATTGTCCAAATTGATTACAACTTGAGAGCCCCCAAATATAGACAAAGTATCCAAACCACATAGAAGAGCCACCCTCATAATACCCCACAGTCCCAATAGTTCGGCTTTTGTATTAGTGCCCAGGCCACCTGGCAATCTGAATTTTAGCATTAAATTAGAGCCACATCTGAGAAAGAAACATGCTCCACATTTCTGAGAAGTAGAAGCACCATCAAAGAATCCCACAACCTTGTCAAAATCGTTTAAGTTGATAGGACTCAGTCTTCTAAATTTTTGTTTTTGAATGATTATAACCTAAAATATATTAGATCAAATGTATTTTTAAGTTGATAACATAAGAATTAGTTAAATATTAGTTTTGTAATAATTGCATATTAATAAACTAGCAAAATCCATCTTAACGCTCTATCAAGATCCGAGACCAAGGATCAAATTCCTTGAGGTACAAACCCCTTTTTAGATTCCTAAACATCCTCAAGAAATTTGATCTCTATCGACCCTTGATAAAGCTAGAGTTAAGATGGATCTATGCTGGTATAATCCAATTGAAATTAAAAACTTAAAGGTTAACTCTTTGATATGGCAACCATCATGATCAAATGCCAAAAAACTAAAATATCAATATTCAATGAAAATTAATGTTGGTTCACATCTATAGCAAGTTGAAAGGAACTTTGAGTAAAAACATTAAATATTATGATTTTAAAGTCAAAGTTCGTATATTAATAATCGGACAAGACTTTATAGCCGCTATTAATTATAGTTCCTTCTACCTCTAAGGGAGTTGTCTCCATGCAGTAACTTGGAAAGTCTACACCTCGTGGTGAGTATAGTAAAAACCCTAAAAACTTACATCAAAACTTTTATAAGTAAAACTTTCATACTTATAATAACCTTCATAGCCATACCCTAAAGGAATGCTTCACTTACAAGAGGCTTAAGTTAAACCATTGTACTAAGTAGTGTTACAGCTTGATAGAAAAGAGTTGGTTTAGCTTATACGAATCCGAGTCCTGGTGTTGCACATTTAGTTACATGCCTTGTAAATGCTTATAGTAAGTGGAATACTAGTAATACCATTGTGATTACGATACGGTAAAACATTTTAAAGCAAAAGTTTTAAGGAATAAAAGCATGATTGAGCTTATTAAATATCCATAACATATCCATAGCTCTTATTACTTATGGAATTAGAATACAGTACTTAAAAAGAAGGGTTATGATACTTGCTTGTTATGATTTACTTATACCTATAGATTTGATTATTAAAGGATGCATAATACTTAATAAGATTTGAATATAAATGAAATTGGAATGATAACATTCCTTTTCTTTAATAACTCAAATTTGGTTACTTGGCATTCTTAAAAGAAAAAAGCATGTTCTAAAAATGAAATAGGTTTGATTTTAAAGGATACATCATACTTAATAAGATTTGAATATAAATGAAATCGAGATGATTCTTTAATCACTCAAATTTGGTTACTTAACATTTTTAAAAGAAGAAAATTATGTTCTAATAACTTTAAGATAAACATTTTTATGTTAGTATTTTGAAATTACTTATGCTCAAAACATTTTATAAGAAATTAATTTTTATTTTTAATTATAACAATTTTTAAAATTAAAATTTTAAATATTATATAAAATATAAAATATTTTATAAAAAAAAAACTAAAACTTTAAATAATTTATACTTTATAAAAAAAAACTAAAACTTTAAATGATTTTTTGAAAAAAAAAATATTCTTAGTAAAAACTAATAATTATTATATTTACAAATTGATAATTATACTTGATATTCATTATAAATCAAAGTAACAAATATTTATAAATATCAATAAACAAACATTATTTAAAACTCTAGACTCATACAACAATACAATACAATCTACATTCATAGAGAACTTAATACATTAGGAGAATATCACTCCTTTCTCTTATCCACCCAAACCAAACTGACATTTTACAAATTATGAAAAGCAACTTCATTTCATTGTATTCATGAAAGTGAGTTCACTAAATTTAACAGCTTCTTCGACAAGGGAAACCACATGAGTATTCACAATGGATCCGTACTCGTACTGGATTTAACCCCATCGTTCCACTTAAACCATCTGCTGTGCTGTGAATATTTATTTAATATTATTATTTATAAATTAATAGATTATTAGGTTACTAGTGAAAGGGTGTAACCCTTCACAATGTTGGATCAAGCCCTATAAAAGACGATCTTATTGTAACTTTATCTATCATCAAATATATTATTCTTATCTATTATTCAATATGAGAATCGGATTCGACTATTAACTTAGTGAATGGATACGTTCACAGCATTTGGTATCAGAGCCAGATTCACCTCCTTCAACCTGAGCTTGGATTCCGCTCAAAATCAGAGCGGACTCGCTCCTCCTTAGATAAAGCTTGGACTCGGCTCATTCCTCCATTCCAGCTACTGGCCATACAATTGTCAGACCGAGCAGCTGATCCTTGACCATAACCTGGCCATTGGCCATCTCATCCTCTCTACCAAACCGCGACCTCCCTATCTCAACGTCCTCCTCCCTTCGTCCCTTTGCTCCCACGCAGCCACCACCCTGAGCATCTTCCCTGCGCCTCCCTCCTTTCCATTCACCCCTGCGCACTCCTCAGCGCCCACACCCCACGTCAAGACCATACCCACTCTCCCCTCCACCGCGTTCACGCCACTCCCTGACTCTCTCCTCCTGCTCGCACGCCTCTCTCTCGTGCTTGCGTCCACCTTTTCATTCTCTTCCTCTTCCTTTTTCGTGCCCACCCATACACTTATCACTCCATTCAAAAATCTCTCCAAACCTTGCCCGCATTGCTCGAGCAGTCGTCTCCCTGCACCTCGCCCGCGCCTGCTTCCTCTCTCATTCGCTGCTCGCAACACCCCCTTCGCGCCTCCTTCATCCACCGCATACTCCACCTTCTCTCTCATTTCTACCTCTCCACCTACGTTACTCCACGCTGCCTCTGCAGCTCCCTTCTCGCCCCTGCACTCTTCCGCCTCTGCATCTCTCTTCTGCTCTGCGCCACCAACTTCCACGCCCACGTTCACCCTACCAGCCACCATTTTGCCTCCCCCACGTCACCTCCACTTCCTCCTGCGCGCTCCACACCCTCCTTCCTCCTTCCACTCCCGCACCCTAACACCTCCTGCGCCACACCTCACGCACAGCCCACGCTTTCCCTCCAACACGGTCCCTTCCTTCCGCTCTGTGCTCACTGCTCCTCCACCATCACACTATTCCTGTCATTGCCTCAACGTTGCCTGCACTTCCCACGCTATCCCTGTTCCTGTCGTGGCTCCACGATTTTTCCACGGCTACCATATCCATCTCTTCCAAACCTAATTCACCATTCCAAAAAATATTATTATTATAATATTTTATCCCACAATATTAAAAGACATTATTATTATTTAATTAATCAATAATAATAATAATTGTTTAAAACTCTAACTAAATTATAATAATATTATTATTCTAAAATAATAATTATTATTATAAAATTTAAATTTGTGGAAACTATTAATTCCTATTATTAATTAAGTCTCAAACTTTTAACCATGAAGTGGTTCAATAATGAAGATGAAAGCTATGAGGAGAAGAGACTTAAAGCCATCATCTCCAGTGGAATTGGAACAAGTAAAAATGACATTGTTCACAATACCGAGGGGAGTCGAAGTGGTGTTGCTGATAAGTATAGAAAAGATTGGTTTACACTCAATGACGATGGTGACAGTTTTGAAGAAAAAAGATTTAAAACCTATGTCTCTCATGGAATTGGCACGTATAGAGATGACATTGATAAGAGCCAAGCCATTGTTGATAAATATCCAAAAGAGTACATATACACAAAAGATGAGGAAGATAGAATAAGAAAACCTATTGTAGAAATTGAAGAAAAAGATAACATCAAAGCGATAGAGCATGAGAAGACACTTGAACATTGTTCCCAATTAGTTTCATTAGATAAATCTATTGATCTGATTGATGAAGTTGGAAGCCATGGAATTAGTAAATATCTACTTAAACATGTTGGAAGAACTAATGATGGTTCTACAAAGACAAGTGTAGATAGTTATGTAGAAATTGTTTCTTTGCCCACTGTCACTTACGTTCCAAATGATGGTGAATATGATAATGGGCCTAATGTTGGTAAGCTAGAGGACATAAAAGGTATTTCATCCACGTCGTTAGGAATCCCTGTGGAGCAGGTTACTACAGATGAACAACATTTATATTGTTCCAGAATTAGATCCTTGGACACAGTCATATGGAAATCAAGAATGAAGGTCCTTAAAGTTCCTTCCAAGAAAGAAGCCATGAAGGATACGATTCAGAGGAAACTAGTACAAGACGTAAAGATTTCTAATCAGATTGAGGTCAGTTTAGATGTGCATATTTCTTGTGACAACCACCACATATCTTTGAAATTGTTGGAATTTAAGTGCATAGATACTAAGATTGTAAGATGGAATCCATCTACAATAATATGGCTCCAGGAAATTGAGAAGACTCATATGGAGATTTTCAAACTTCAAAGTCTTAAAGATGACCATTGTCCTAATTTGCCAGATCGAAGAACATCTTTTAAAAATACCTCCATCATTATGACATTCAATGTTGGAACCACAACCAATGCAAAAAGTGGAAGTAATGAAGGTCCACAAGTGTTCATACATGAAATCCAAAAGGCGATATGGAAGACAAATAATTACAAATTGTATTGTTTCAAAAATTCACCACTCAAGCAGAAAGGATTACAACACAAATCCAGGATAAAGTTGATACTAGAAAAATTAGCTTTGAGGACAAAGCTCCTTAAAAGGGAGTGGCAATGCTGTGAATATTTATTTAATATTATTATTTATAAATTAATAGATTATTAGGTTACTAGTGAAAGGGTGTAACCCTTCACAATGTTGGATCAAGCCCTATAAAAGGCGATCTTATTGTAACTTTATCTATCATCAAATATATTATTCTTATCTATTATTCAATATGAGAGTCGGATTCGACTATTAACTTAGTGAACGGATACGTTCACTGCATGCTCCTCAACCGACATTCCCATCTCTCATTTTGCAACATACCAGCCATGTCCCTTTCTTTCACAGGTGAAATATGGAATTCCCAATCCTCTGTGCCATACGTTTCAGTCTCTATATAGCCGATGTACACAACCATAAACCTCTTCGATGGCGGAAAGACAAGTAACTGATCAGGCATTCGATCCCTCAAAGCTTGCTCGATCCATTCAACCATTTCTGGAGAAATATTATTGAGGTCCACTTCCTGAGACGTAATTCCCAGCCTGAAATCCATTGTTGCCTGCCCTTCTCTATAAAAGGTCACAAGCCCATGTTTCTTTGCTCCCCTTCGAATTCTCGTAATTACTGCCTTTTGGCTGAGTGAAGAATCTCTTGAGTGGATCCGATAGCATGTTTTGTATCTAGCGGCCTTTTAAGAAAGCATGTTGTTCCATCAAGATACCCTCAAATAATATACCCTTAATTAGATTGGCCACCACCTTCGATTTTGTAAAAAGAGTTGCAGAGTGATATGGGCCGATAATCATCAAATGTCAGTCCCTTGTCTTTTTTAGGTATCAAAGCGATCAAGGTAGCATTGATGGCAGCTAGAATCCTTCCCTTGTTCCTTGATTCTTCCACGACCGCACGAATATTTGATTCTAAAAGGTCCATGAAAGCCTCAAAGAACTCAATGATCCATCCATCGGGCCCGGGGCTCTTATCATGTTGCGTATTCCCAATAGAGACCTTTATCTCCTTCAAAGTGATAGACGTAGTGAGAGAAATACCATCCTCAGCAGAAACCATCGAAGGATAGTTCCCCAATAAGCTCAACATCTGTGTTGTTGATGTCCCCTGTGGCTCGGCATAAACCTCTTTCAAATGTCTAGTTCCCATAGCGCTGAGATTATGAAAACCTGACTATAAATTACCCTTGTCATACCTCAGATCCCATATAGTATTAACATACTACCTGTGCTTCACATGATTGTGAAAATATTTTGTATTGGAATCCCCAGCCTGTATCCAGAGCGCTATGCTCTTTAACCGTGTTTAAGCCTCATAATTGACTAAAATCTCCTTTTCGCGCTTTTCCAGTGACAGGATGTCCGCTTTTTGAAGGTCAGAAGAGTATCTCGTAGGATGGGCAGAGTAGAATGATTCCAAGACAGCTTCAATATGGTCAATCTCATCATTGATCTCATGTATCCATCTCTTTATCCAAGGAATTGCATAAGTTTTTATCCTATAGATATTAGTGTTGAACTGGATAGTTGCCGATGAAGAAGAAGCTGCATCATAAGGTTTCCATTCCTTGACAATCATGTCATGAAAGTTAGAATCCTTAATCCATCTCGTATCAAAATTAAAGGGACAAGCAGGTATCTTGGTGGTCTGGAAAAGCTCCAAAAGTATTGGGTGGTGATCAGAATCACCCCCAATCCCAATCCATTGATGAACCAGGGATGCAGAATGTAATAAACCTTCGTTAACCAGAAACTAGTCCAATCACTTGGCAATATGTGCCTCTCCATCCCTCATGTTCCTGCAAGTAGGGCGCATCTGAATTGGTGGGATATCAAATAGCGATTTAGTGGAGAGGAGAGCACTGAAATATTTCCTCAAAGGATCCCGGACAGCATGAGAACCCCATATCTCAGCAGTACCCAGAGTAAAATTAAGATCACCCTCAATGATCAATCGATCAACCATAAAAAACCCGCTAGATAAAAAACTATTCCAAAAGGTCTCCCTCGGAGCATAAGGGTCGTAGACATTCACCATCGTGTAATCCAACCTTGTTTCCTTTGAAAAGAGCACTGAACCAAGTACCGACCGAAAATCCCATGAGTTAAGTAGAAGAAAACTAGAAGTAAGCCAGCCTGTGACTAGGCCACCAAATCTCCCATCTGCATCTGTGCAGATAAAAGACCAACCGGGAAGAAGTGAGCCAAGGACCTTGAGAATAGTATCACCACTAGATAGAATTTCTTGCAAGAAAATGATTTGGGGGCTATAAACAGCAACCAACCTATGAAGGGACAGATGTTTTGTGGGTAGCCCCAACCCACAGATATTAAGGGATAAACAAAGCATCACGTGACCACCTGTATGGGCATGCTTGCTCTAAGCGACCCATTGAGCCTCCGTTGTTTGCCGAAACTAATCTCTATGCATGCCTGGGACCTAGCCACATCCATAACTAAGCATCAGCTCCGAAGTTGGTTGGATGGGTGCATAAAACCCCAGATGGCCCCCAACCCATGGGAAAGGGTTCAGAACGAGTGAGAAGATCGTAGAAAATACCCAGATGGATGTGAAAAGTCTTCGAGAGCGGGAGAAAATTCATGCTCATGAGGATGCTTACAGAATGTAGGCCAAACTGGAGTAGTCTAGTCAGGGTCAAGTGCGGAAGAGGGTAACAGTGGGACAGCAGTGGTTGAGGGCGCATCAAGACGAAGCCCTTGGATAGGTATCAAATCCCAGTGGGTAGGAGGAGAGATGGCCTATATAATAGAAGAAAGTGGTTTTAAGGATGGGATTACACAGGATTCCAGAGGAGGTATATGGGTCGGAGAGATGGGTAGGTCATGGGCAGAGACCCCTTCCGCAACAATAGAAGACAGTAATGGAAAGCATGATTTGAGCCGCAGTATCAGGTTTCATACCTATCAACAGTTCCATCGATGCATTCCCCATGCAAGAGTTAGTCGACATGACCAACTTATCCTTAGGTGACAAGGGAAATGTTGTAACCTACCTAGAACTTGAAACATTTTATGTTTGTGGAAAAAAAACTTTACTTTAAATTTTATTGTAAAGTTTTATATTATTGACCAAGGATGGTCAAGGATGACTGTAATTGAATAATATTATTATTTAATAAATTAAAATAGGAGACACTTACACAAAGTGTACTATTGAAGAGTGTTCACTGACCCACTAGGGGGAATGAAACTGTTGTAGACGACAATTGACAAGTGGTTGCATCTGCCCTCACTTACTAGCTGTTGCAGGAGGCAAGCTCCCTAAAATTGTGTTCATGTTCCCCAAGGAAGGTGGAACTAAGTAGGTGGCTCATTAAATGATTTTTAACTGACCCAAAGACCTAGGCAAACTTATATCCATCGAATGGGGCAGGAGGCTCACAATTTTTTACCTTGTTATTTACTGGAAACTGCTATGTTGAGCACACGAGAGGATCCGTTGAGGGGATGCTAGAATGAGTTGCAAAGTAAGATAGTCAAATTATTCTGCTGAGTTTTGAAGAGAGGGCTTTGTATGCAAGTCTACATGATTGTTGAGATACAAAGTGATTGTCATATATAATTCTACACAGTATCTTAGTCCCGGTGGTTCAGTGAACAGGATCGGGGGTCCTAAAGCAAGTGATCTTGGCTGCTTTCAGGAGACGGTTGGGAGGAACGGTCTTCTTTGGGTGTTTGTCCACCTACACAGTCTAAATAGGTTCTGCATTGTTCTGTTTTATTAATTCTAGACTCTTTCTGAATATTCTGAATACTTCTATCTGCAAGTTACTAAGTTCTTTTCTTTATGAGTTTCTAGCTATTAAATTCAACAGATTTCTGAACTGTATATTTAATTTTGCACAAATGAATGAATGATTAAGAATGAAACTTATAGATAGATCAATGAAAACCTTCTCTGTATTTTTCCTTTCACATTTGTGATGTACTCTAGTACAGAGAAGTTTGTTTAAGTAATGGATTGGAAATGATTTCAATATTACGAATAGAATGTTGTTCCTTTATTTTACAATAGATATAGATACAACTATAGAATGTATGTTGAAATAATACACATAAAAACTAGATGATATAGATTTTAATCCTTCTTTACAGCTCATACAAATATAGATCAAAAACTAGTTTATTTAATAATTAAATATATATATATATATATATGCTGATAGAAATACCATTGTTTGCCAGTAAATAATTGAACTAAGTAATAAATTCATAATAGTAGTTTATATCAATATCCAACATCATACAGAATCGTTCTATGTATATACAATTCATATTTTTTTTCATATTACTATTAGTAAAATTTGAAAACAGAATAACCCTGTACATTTCACATAAACCAATATTTTACCCTACAGGATACATTATAAAATAATCATTATTTTAAAATACATATAGAA
Source organism: Larix kaempferi (assembly GCA_027924585.1). Taxonomy (NCBI): domain Eukaryota; kingdom Viridiplantae; phylum Streptophyta; class Pinopsida; order Pinales; family Pinaceae; genus Larix; species Larix kaempferi. The sequence continues at coordinate 16,106,283 of BSBM01000376.1, forward strand.
AGATCAACCAATAGTTTGACGAAACCTCACCAACATTTAAATCATTAAATCCAGAACAACATAGTATAATGAAAGAAATAAATAAGTGACATCGAGCCATGTCTGGAGCTCCCATATCATTCACAATTAAATTAAAAACCCTAAGTTTTTGGGAATGGAGGCCGTAATAAACTAAGCAGGGATTTTAAATAAAATATGAATTTATATAACTGAACTTCATTGTCATCATCGACATAACTAAAAGTGTCCAAAGAAATTATTTAAGCTACTGTATATTACAGGTAGGGCTTTGCCCGAACCATTGTAAACATTTTTCTTTACACAAAAATTCAAAGTATAACCAAGGTTTGAAATTATTTAAGCTACTGTATATTACAGGTAGGGATTTGCCCGAACCATTGTAAACATTTTTCTTTACACAAAAATTCAAAGTATAACCAGGGTTTTCCCAATTAAACAAATAAATAATTACGCTTTAAAACAATACCTTGGTAGTAATTTCCGGAAGCATAAACAGTAGCGAAAATGACAAACAGAGCCATTGTTGGCTTTCGTAACTATATATCCCACTTAATTCAAAGTATTGTAATAAAGGATGTGATCCATCAAAGCACTTAAACTATAAAATAACGGTGTAAATAGATTCAGGATTAAACCCCATTTCCTCACAAACCATTTTTAAGAATTCTAAAACCTTGGAACAGTTAAACACGCAGAACACATTTAAGCACGAACAGGGTAGCCCGAAAACTATCTTGGAAGGTAAGCGAGCACGCTCAGAGCATATCCATAAAATATAACTGATAATTAAGCTCTTAAACATTTTAAACATAGTACAAAAACATCCAGAATAGTAAACCCTGCTCTTTTATTTATAATGTTGGGAGGTCCCCAAACTGAAGGCTTCATAGCCAACTTTTTACAAATTAAAGAGCTACTCCAGCTCACCATTGTAATGGCTTCAAATGAAAACTAAAAACCAAAAACTCTTAACTTTTATTGAGTTCCCAAAATGCATGCAAAAACACAACCAATGCTGATACGTACAACAAATCTAACATAGACATCACGACCAGGGTATTCCAGGACGACCCGAGACTTACCAGGGTATTTTCCAAACCCTGGAGTCTTTTCCTTTGCTTCTCTGTCAGACTTTAGAGCCATAAATCCAATGGCCACGCTTTTCCTGTCAATACACAACAGTTAGAGTTTAAGAGAAAGTTTTTTTTTTAAATGAATGAGAATTTATTAAATGATTGGTTAATGTATAAAATTTTACCTCTACAAACAGGGCAGCCATTACCACAAGCTAACCCTACGTGGAAGCTCTTTCCACATCCATAAACTCCAACTACGACCACAATTTTCCTCTTTCAGTCTGGAATGCTCTTCATTGAGCCTTAACCATACAACAACTACCTGCTACGTGGAGAACTTCCATTAACCCTGGTAGTCGAGAGCCAAGAGCTCGGCTCTCCAAACAGTGCTAACCAAATGAATTGCAAATACAAAACCCAGCAAGGTTTTAGGGTTTACCAAACACACGTGGAGACCATAGAGTCAATTCTTCACGTGACTCATTAAAGTTTCCTTACTGTCATCCACCAGCACCCACATTTTTACCCATAGCATATAGTTAAGATCACTTCATGGTATGCCATCGAAACTTCTTATCATGCATCACAACATTATAGTTGTTGTAACACTTATCCTTGCAAGTCAACACCTTGGCATTAAACGCTTAGTTTTGTTTTGCTCCATTTCCTAGAAAGTTAGGGTCATGGTTAAAACCCTTAGTGAGTCCCTTTGTATGTAAACAACATGACCCCTTTTAACTTCGACATCTAATAATAACAACTGGACATAATCTCTTACTTGTAAACCTGGACAGGTGGTAATTTTATTTATGTGTTAGCATTAATAGCTAAGTAAGCCTCGGGGCATCGCAAGAACCCTTTCCAGTCAAAAGAAGTTAATCATAATTGTAAACATCATGAACTAAGACATCTTAATTACGACATTAGTCATGACACGAGTTAGACAATATCTTAAAGACACATAATGATGTTATCCGACAATATGAACGTCGACATAATTGCAGCAAGATAATGACTAATAATTAATCCATGATAAAAGAACGTAAGAAATAATAAACAATTAATTGTCGATGTCAATACAAGCGATCAATAAATATAGCAAAGGAGATACATAGTCATAATTCAATGTTTTAAGAACATCAAAAATGAATGTCGACTTTATGATTATATAAATAGTATCAATGAATGTAGGATATGTGTATGTAGTTAACCAGATGAGAAGAATTACGCAAGTATAATTCTGGATATTATGGATAGTTACACTATGAATATAAATTTTTAATTTTTATGAAAATTTGGAGATGTTACAAATGTCCTCTTCCTCTGCCAAACCTTTCTTTGAAAGCCATGTTCACAAAGGCGAGCAATGTGACCATGACGGTGACAACCATTGCAGCGAAAAGGTATACCCTAGTAGTCGACCCACTGTGTCCATGTGTGGCCACGAACATATATGGCCCGGGAAATTCACCCATACCGGCTTAATGAAGTTTTTCTCCATCCGGGATTCAAATAAGGGATTCCACCTCTTTAGAAGCATAATGGCCGAGTCCCACTCCCAAACCCCAGACAGTAGGATAGTAGTATCAATGCTCTTCTCCAAGATGATGTCAAACCAACCATAGGTAAGTGCAAAGAGTCGCGGCTCGTAGCCAAGCAGAGGGACCCAATGGCATGCATCCCAAGCCTGAAAAGAGGTAATGTTCAAGTGACAACCCCCGAAACGCCCTACCAGGGCATGTTCTGCCATGGTAAATACCTCATAGTATTCAATGTCGTCACCGAGAGAAAGGAACCGCTTCTTAGTTTGCTTAACGCAAGTTTTAGGTTTGAAATGCTGATGGAGTGGGTTATTCGCGTGCAAGACCTCAGAAGTGTCAATTTTCCGCACCTCACAGGTGGAATTTCCATCCTGACATAGGGAAGGTTCCAAGGTGTAGTTGTCAGGAACAGAAACCAGAGCAAGGTCAATAGCTGGGTCCACAAAATACCCGCCAGAACGTTCCATGGTGATGACAACAACCAGGAAAACCAAAAAATGAGGAACATGGAACGAGGTAGGGGTGTGTCTAGGGATTCCAAAGAGCAAACAGAGTCCCATCCCACACAGTGATTCTGACTGCGATGCAAACCACAAGCCTCACACGAAAAAAAGGAAACCCTGACCCCAGTTCATCAGGTCGGGAGGATAAATGTTGTGGTGGAGTGACCGCCAGGGGTGGCCACCAGAGCACTCCATGGTTCTGAAAAGGTCAAAAAACACTAGGGTTCATGTGTAGTCCGCCATGAACGACCATGAATCATAAACCAGGTATTCGTAAAATATATCGTTGTTGTCCAAAGGACATGTTTAGCTTATTTGTTTAAAATAAAAATACATACATTATTAATGTTTCATAGTGTTTTTATAATTTCTTTAGTAATAATAATAATGTTTCATAGTGTTTCTAATCATTTTAAGTTATTCATTTATATTTTGTAAATAAAATTTAAAAGAAAAAACAATAATTCCCAATTAAGCTCGTAATTATGTTTTAGATCGTTGTCATCCAAAGGATGACGGGTTTAGATTATTTGTTTAGAATAAAAATACATAGTTTTAATAAAAAATTTAAGTGATATTTTTATATCGTTGTTGTTCAAAATATGGGTTTAGCTTATTTCATTGTTTAGTATAAAAATATATAATTTTAATAAGTTATACTTTATTATTCGTATGTAAGATGTGTTGCATAAAGTTGGTATTATGAGATTAATTTAATGGACTATATTAATATAGATTGATTGAATGTGGATTTTTTAACAAAATAAATATATTTAATTTTTTTTTCCAATTTTTTTTATAATATAATAATAATTATAAATTATTTTTTAATAGAAAATTATTATCAATGATATAAATAAATTCGAGGAAAAAGAATTTTATCTTGAAAATAAATTAATATAAATGAAAAACTTACAATATTTAATAATGAATACTATAAAATGTTTGTGGCCAACAATGAAAATATTTAGATCTTATACAAAATAAAAATTACAATGGAAAATGTTATAAATGGTGAGAAAAACTATTTTTATTTTAAAAAAGAAAAAATACTAAATATATTTAATCAATAAAAGTATTATACAATGGTAATATAGGTTCATATAAAATGGTTTTAGAAATCTATAAAAATAATACTAAAAGAAAAGAAAAAAAAAAAAAAACTTATTCTATTAATTAAATCATTTTATTTTCAAATATAACTTCTTTAAAATTATTAAAATAATTAAATTCATTTTTAAATATAGCTTATATTACCTCAAAAAATGCATTCAAATTATAATATATAGACATAAGAGTTAAGCATGAAGGTCATCCTCCTTTAAAAGATAAAGGTTAGCATATGGGCTTGTCCCCAAGAGATGAGGAGTTTATATTCTTCTCAAACACATCAACTTAGCTTTGACATGAGTTTTCATATCATTTTTAAATGTTTTCATCTTTTTAAATGCCCTAAAATCTTTGTATTATAGCACAAATCAATTTCTTGAAAAGTTGTTATGCACTATTTTTCCAAAGGAAACAAATATCTAAGAGACATATCATATCCCATACCATACTCAAAGGAAATGATTCTTGATCATTTAGAGGCGACTCTTCCAATTTAAGGTGGTTGTGAACATGTACTTGTATTTTACATGTATGTTGTAAACATGCCCAAAAGGTAATGCAATTAGACACAACAACACACATGAAGCCCATTCATTATTATTCTCAATATCAACATAAAATAACATAATTGTTATATTTATTAAACTTTGTTTTGACTACCTTAGAGCCAAAAAAAAACCTAAAACATTGCATTTAGGCAATACTCATTCCTTCCAATGTGTTTGAAATCCATTTTAAGATCTCCCCTTAGAGTCACAAATACCCCATTTAAGTAAGGGTCACTAGGGATCTTATGTCTCCATAAGTCCTTTGTGACATAGTTGAAGTAATTCTAATTGCTTCACTTATAATCTCTACGATATGATATCTTAGAGATGAAGTTTATTGTATTAGTGTTTTTTACATGAAATTAAATCTCCACATGTGTCATATTTGTTCTTTCGTATTCCAAAGATATTTCGAGTTCAAAATCATTTATGATACCAAATCCTATCTTTCTCTAAAATCCACATAATCTTAGTGAAAAAACTTGATTTTTAAGCCCGAGAGATTCTGAAGGCCTCCATATTCCTTATCCACTTGCATGATACCTTAAGCCACTAAGTGAACACCCCCACCCACCTTCCCTTTGTCCCAAAGAAAACTCCATAACTCTATTCCTTATCCTATCTTTCTCTAAAATCCACATAATCTTAGTGAAAAAACTTGATTTTTAAGCCCGAGAGATTCTGAAGGCCTCCATATTCCTTATCCACTTGCATGATACCTTAAGCCACTAAGTGAACACCCCCACCCACCTTCCCTTTGTCCCAAAGAAAACTCCATAACACTACTTTACAATTAATTAATTAATTAATGCAACTTTTGTGTATTTGTGAGATTTATATGTTAAATTTTGCAACATTAAATAGTTGGCACTTGGACAATTAAATTTGGGTAAATAACTATTATACTTCATAACCAATGAATGAATGCAATTTTTGCCTATTTGTAAGATTGATGTGTTATACTTTAGAACATGTAATAGTTGGCACTTCACCATTAAATTTGGGTAAATAACTATTTTAATTCATAATTAATTAATGAATGAAAAAAATTGCTTATTTATAGTATTTATGTGTTAGCATTTACAACATGATTGCCAATTAGAATAGTTAGTAGTTAGATATTAGTTTTGGGTGAATATCTATTTTACTTCATAATTAATAAATTAATGCAACTTTGGCCTATTTGTAAGATATCCAAATTGGAATAGTTGGTGTTTGAATGATTATAACCTAAATAATATTAGATCAAATGTATTTTTAAGTTAATAACATAACAATGAGTTAAATATTAGTTTTGTAATAATTGTATATTAATAAACTAGCATAGATCCATCTTAAAACTCTATCAAAAGCCAAAACCAAGGATCACATCCCTTGAGGTGCAAACATCCTCAAGAGATTTGATCCTTATAGAGCTAGGAGATTTGATCCCTTATAGAGCCAGCGTTAAGATAGATCTATGCTGGTATAATCCAATTAAAATTAAAAACTTAAAGATTAACTCTTTGATTTTTTTTTCCCAAGAAAAAAGCGTAATTTTATTCATCAGAGGTGAAAAAATTACATTCTGTATATGCGTATAGCATGCGTTTATCCATTGCAGGATGATACATTAGTAACAAATGATTTCAGTATAGCAGCCCATTGAGTTCTACCAAAACGCCAATATATGGCCAAAGATACAGTAATAAAACATCATATCAAAATATGACAAAAATTGACAGGTGGTTCCCCGAGCCTCCTGTTTTCCAAAAAACATAGTCTATAGAGTTTGAAAGGGCGCAGCCTTTCTTCAATAACCAAAAAGTATAAACACATCCATAGTATATAGTGACATCAAAACTGCTCCAGCTACTGTTCCTATATCAGGAGGTCCATAAATGGTCGATGATAATATTCATAGTTGGTCCCATTTCGATGTTCTTTTACTTTCCACAGCCCCATTGCCAAGTCCCTGCCAGCCTTAGCAGCCTGGTCCGCCTCCTGGTTGTTCTCCCTGTATATATGTCTGCAAGAAAAATGTAAGAAGGACAGTTTCAGTTCCAGGATGTCCCGTAGAATATTTTCAAGTCTAATATCCCTGCATTGTTGTGTACCAGATGTCCAGTTTGTGACATTCATAGAGTCTCCATACACATTTATCTGTTGACAGCCAATCTCCCTAGCAAACATAAGAAGCAGCTTTAGGCTCATTAATTCAGCATAATTGTTTCCTCCCTCCCCCAATCCCCAGAAAAGTTGGTAAGAGTGGGTTCGTGATAAATGTAGTAACGCCCCTCCCCCACAGTTGTATTCTAAAGCAGAGCCATCGTAGAATCCCCAAGGTAAGGAATCGTCAATTTCAAGAGCAAGGACATCTCGTTGTTTTGCAGCTTTGATGTGGTGTGGGTAGGCCTTTAAAAAACCACAGATCTGTATAGCTGAGACCACTGGAGTACAGGGTTTTTCATTGAAAATCAGTCCATTCCATGCCAACCAGATGCCCCAAGCCACCAGTAAAGGAAGATTTCTGTAGGACATGCCAATAGGGTCCCTAAACCACTATGTCCATGCTAACAGTATCGTATCCCCATCCCAATTAAACATGGTGTTTGTCAATCTGGAGCATTCTGCCCATACCTGCACCATGTATGGACAACGAAGGAATAAATGATGACAAGTTTCCTCGTTTGCTTTGCACAGTATGCACCACCCCGGCCCCGCCCTATTCTTGCGCTGTAAGAAATCCCAGGTAGGGATGGATTCATTGAGAACACACCACATGAAAATACGATGTTTCAATGGGCAGTTAATCCTCCAAATGGATTTCCACCACCCCACCAAAGCACGTGGATTATTGAAGTGACATAAGCTGATGTAGCCATACCTTGGTGTGTACATTCCATTTGGAGCCCCCCTCCCATACCAAAACGTCCTCCCTGTTACGGATGTGAACATGTGAGCAAATGAGTGCTCGATAATACGTTCTCAATTCCCCTTGTTCCTCCACAGAGAGTGCCAATGTATCTGCACTGATCCACGACTGATTCCATGGGTTGGTTCTATCATGAACAACGAGATGGGATAAGTTAGTGATGGATCTAGTCTTGTGTAGGTTCTCCTTGGATTGCCCCCCTGGTCAATGGGCATGCTGCTAGGTTTTTCAAAGCTTCACGGGGCCTGAGGCAAGGTTTTCCCCTGTCGCCTCTCCTATTTGCAATCCAAGCCTCAGTCCTGACTTTCAGCTTGATCATTGTCGACATCTCCAATCTCTTTCAGGTCTAAGAATGGCAGTCAGAATCAAGGATATAAACCACACCCAGTTTGCTGATGACACTTTGCTGTTGGGAGGAGCTAGTGTTCACTCAACCCGAAATTTTAAAAGTGAGTTAGATATTTACAATGAGGTTTCTGGCAGCAAGATCAACTTCATAAAGAGAAAAGTCTATGGGTGGAACTACACTCCAAGGGAAATGTTAGAAATTACTAGATTTTTGGGCATGGAAGGCCTCACAAATTAGGACTCTTTCAAATACCTGGGAGTTCCAATCTTCAAAACATCCCCTAAATCTTCTCACTGGCTCCCTCTTTTGGACAAATTGAAAACCATAATTCACTCCTGGGGGGCTTCGTGGTTGAACTTGGCAGGAAAAGTTGTCCTACTAAAATCTGTCCTCTCAAGCATTCCCATCTTCCAAAGTACCATGCTGCTTGCCCCGAAAAGTATTGTCCTTAAAATTGACACCCTGTTAAGACGTTTCCTATGGGAAGGATGAAAGCAAAACGAAAGGAGACTTCATCTAGTCGGGTGGGGGGAAGTTATCAAGCCCCATATGGAAGGAGGTCTTCGGCTTCGAGCGATCAGTACCCAAAATCTTGCACTCGGAGCAAAAATTCTCTGGAATTTAATTTCAGGCAAGCTTACCTGGAGAAAATTTGTCATCTGGAAAAAGTATTTTCATGGCCCTCGCCTCCGGTTCCTGGATCGGACACCTAAGAGCCCCAAAGGATCTCTTGCATTCTTCCAATCAAATCTATCGTGGTCTCCAGGGAATGGAAAGCATATTAGAATATGGGAGGATTTGATTCTGGGAGAACCCCCTTTAAGCACTTAGGATGGCATGGGAAACCTTAAAACCTGGCTTCTATCCAACAATAAGAAAACCCTATGGGCCATCTTGACTTGGAACTCTGCTAATGAAAAGTCCTGGAAAATATGGGACCTTAGAAACAACCCAGAGGTCTTAAAATATGAACTTAATACTATGTTCTTCCATCTTCAGGGGAAGTCACTTATCACAGCTCGCTCTAAAGATATTGAATATTGGGGATCTACTTCTAGAAAGTATACGGCAACAGCAGGCTATAAATTTCTCCTTGGAATCCCTCATGTTACTCCGGATCCAACGGTTTGGAAAGCAATCTGGTCCACCAAGTCCTTGCCAAAAATTGACATGTTCATCTGGATGCTTGCTCACAAGAGTATTCTCACGAATGAAAATATCAGAAAAAGAGGCTGGGAAGGGCCTTCTCGATGCCCTTTATGCTGTCTTGAGGAAGAAACTTCAGAACACCTTCTTCTCCTCTGCCCCTACGCAAAGGAAGTTTGGGGGAAAGCTTTGGGACTTGAGTCCACTCTAATCCACCTCCCGCAGGACCTCTCTGAGCTTCTAAAATCGTGGGATTCCTTCTTCCCTTTCTCTCTAAACCAAAAAGAACAATTAAAATAGTGTTGGATGCTGCTACCCAAGTTTGTCTTATGGAAAATATGGCTCGAAAGGAACAGTAGGATTTTTCGAAACAAAACTTGCATCCCCTCTATTATGGCTATAAAATCCAGAGATTTGCTTGAAGACACCCTATCCTTTCTATCTAAAAACAGAAATACAACCCCTCTCGATTCGAGAATCTCTTTGGATCAAGAATCTCGTTCCTTCTCTCCATTCTCATGCAGTAATCTCCACCAGAGTTTACGAAAGCTGGGAAATTTGACTGGATGAGCAAGCCTTCATTAGATGGAGGAAAAATCTGAATAAGCACTGTTTGTTCTTCGACGGAGCTGCTAAAGGTAATCCAGGAGCAGCCGGTGGGGGAGGGATTCTTTTGGACCCTAATGGAATTATTAATCTATCCTTCGCTTGGGGTTTAGGAAATGACACAAACAACAGTGCAGAAGCACTAGACCTTTAGTAAGGGCTTCTTCAAGCCTACAACAAGAATATCAATAATCTTGATGTATTCAATGACTCAAGACTTATAATCAAGGCCATTATCACTCAAAAAATGCCTAAGCACCTCAAGCTCAATCATATTCTTAATAAAATCAATCTACTGGTGAAAAAAATTAGTTCTATCAGTTTTTATCATGTTTTAAGGAAAATTAACTCCTTAGCAGATGTCGAAGCAAATAGAGGGGCGCCTTTGAGCAGGGGGGAATTGTTGGTAAATGGTATCGAGAGTCACGACATCATACCCTAGGACTCAGCATCTCAATGGTGGAAACCAAATTGCCTTGAAGTGCTCATCTCCCAACTCTCAATGCCTACGTTTTAGCTTGGATCAGTGTTTGATCATGACCATTCTATCTATTCACCGACGGACTTATGAAGCAATCAAATTAGTTCCCCTCTTCAGCCTCTACCATTCTATCACTCTAAGAAGTCAGATCTCGGGTAGCAAGATTTGGCATGAGTGCCTAATTCAGAATCGCGCTTCTAGTTGACACACTGTCTCAAAAGGAGGAGCTGAAAATCGTGGAGTCTAGTTCAGGTCAACTTTTCTGGAAAAAAACATGGAGCTAAACAATATTGGCTTTTTTCTGTCTTCTATTGATTGTAATCTCTGCCTCTTTCATCATCTGCAAGCCTAACATGTTGATTTTGACTTGCTGTCTCAAGTTTTTGTGTTTCATTTCGACTGTATTCGTTCCAGTGGCTTGCCACTGTTTTTAATTTACCACTTACCCATTCCTGTCAAAAAAAAAAAACATATGAAGAGAAGAGAAAATGGTTAAGAAGATCTACGTGGTGGCAATGTCCTCGACATTGCCACTAGCTTTTTTTTAAGGCTAGTTCTTAGCAGATGTTTTTTGCAAAAGTTCTTTTGGAACTCTTTCATTCTAAATTTTCTGATAAATATTATTCCATTCTAATCAATTAATAATATATAATGACCAGCATGATTGGATACTTGCAGGTTGCGAGCCATTACTAAACTATGAAGTGTTACATTTGAAACTCGACGAGCTCGAAATGTCGAGAGTTTTCCTTCATGCTATTCTTCATATTTTAAGAACATATGAAGAACATATGACAACTAATAGCATATTTCAAAATTGAATCACCCAACCACTCAGGACGTTCATATGAGAAGGGCTCTAAGCATCTCGATGTAGTGAATACTTCCATGATCTATTAGCACAAAGACAAACATGTGTTACCAAAGATAAAACATGAATAATATTATAAATGATAGCAAGCATTGTGTAGTTTGGGAAATTGTATACAGTATTGAAGGGATATATTTTTTAATTTTGTAAATGTCTAACACATATTTCACTTCAATATTCCTATTAAATCTAGAAGACCTCTTAAAAATGCTTTTCAATTTAAGAATTTTTCCAAATTTGTATAAAGCTTCTAACAAAAATTACATAATTCGATCTAAAATACAAAACAAAATTAATATTAAAACCTTATATATAAAATTACCAATGTAACAGGTATGAGTGGACATTTAGGACGCTCTTTCCTAATAGATTTGTGAAGTTGACCAGCTATCACTAAACAATTTAAACGGTAAATCACGGGAGGTACCAAATACAGTGATCCGATTACAAAGGATGAAACCCCTAAATCTATGCACAATTTAGGAGGAAATTCTACATTACTAGTTTCCTCATTGTTTGAACTGTGTTCATTTGTTGTGAATAAAAAATCAAAATCAGTGAGTAAGGGTTATATTTATTTAGTAAGTAACGCCATTAAGTCAAATTAAAAGAAGAAAAATATAACTTTCACACTTTTTGATTGTTGATCTACCTGGTTGGTAAGGAGATTGTGAGGTCGATGAGTATGTTTCGCTCCTAGAAGAGGTTGCTCCAAATATTTATGTTTTTTTCCATACCTACTAAACAAACCACCAATGAATTTATCTCTTTTCAAATAAGCATTATTTTATAAACCTTCCTAGCATGTTAAAACTTCACAAATGCTCACCTTTTTTCAAAATAATCATAGTAGTTGTTGTATTTATCTTTTTTTGAAGCTTTAGACTCAGGGAAGGGAATTTTAGCGGTTTTATCACGAATAACTTACACAACAGTGTAAATTTTTCCTATATGTACAACTACAATTTCTTTATCTATTAAATTTGAACCTTTGTAAATTCCACTGGATACAGTAATGGATTCTTCTTTGCGAATACTGTGTAAAAAATTCCTCTTCAACAAAGCTTCAAAGTTATCTCTAACACTACTACTGCTCTTCTTTGAACTAAAAAGGGACTTAAGCAAATATCGCACATGAGGCACAATATCTAATTATTTCCTCTCTTTGACAAGTTCCAAAATGATCTTCAACGGTCAAAATAAAATACATATTATTACTACTCAATATTTTTTTTCAGTCCCACAGTGTTTGAAGCACTTTCGGCGAATGAATGAATGACTGATTTTAATAATGTCCACGAGGTTGAGCATCCTAAGGGACCAAAAGAATCGCATCCCTAACTCCTCTCCATACTCTTTTCCAAGTCGGATCTTCTACTGTAAATCTTGACTAGAAGAATTGCAATCTAGTTGATCTTATCTTCTTCAAAAATATGGTGCATGTTGTCGGCCTTTAAGTTGTCTTCATATTTAATGCGTATATCCTCATAGGATGCACATTCCCTAACAAAGTGCCACTCTGTCTCCACCACACCCTTATTGCAGAATATGCAAGTTCTCTCTTCCCACACTTCCTTAGGTACCCTCCACCCACCCGTCTCACATCTAAGGTGATGTGAACCTGTCCTTAGCTTATCATTTAACAAATTTGTTTTTCCTTTGATAGCTACCCCTAAATATGTTTTCTCACCATGATCTCAATTTGGGTTAAATTCTTTGATGTAGTCAGTAATCTTTTTTACACCCATTGTGATTGGTCCACATGGAAATCCTGAATTTTTCAATCACGAAAATTGTTATTTCTTTCTTGGTGTTAGGACATTCATGTAGCTTGATATTCCACTTACTTAGCCATTTTTTGTTTTGCTTCATCCAAGTTTTCTTTCTACGGCATAACTCCTCCTCCATAGTTACCTTGGGCCAGCATTGATTATCCATGTTTTCAACCCCCTTTATAGCTTATTAGCTTGGTTATCGTCGTTGCCTCCAGTGGAAAAGCACCTGCTTCAGCTAAAACTATTCCATACGATACTGTGGCTTTAAATTTGAGATTGCTAGTAATTAGTTGCTTCTGAATTCTTTCCAGTTGTCTCCATCTTCAAGTTGACATGATGCTTCCCCAGACTTCACAGCCATAAAGAACAACCGGTGTGACTAGCAAACCAAAGAGGGGTCTTTGTGGTTTTCCAATCCCAAATTTTCTACTTTTGTACACCTGTTTTGAAGTGGAGAATGAGGCCTTCCATCCTCCCCTGCACCCTTTTCGCCCTACAAGTCTCCCTAACTGAGCTTACAATGGAAGTCAATCCCAAGATATTTGTATTCCTTCACTTTCTCCAATGGAATGCCTTCGAAGAGGAAAGTGATTGGTTTGTCTTTTCTACTTAAGGATAAGATCATGATTTTGGTCTTGGAAAATGTTCACTTGCATCCCAACCTCCTGACAAAAGTGTTCTAAGGCCCTTAAGTTCTCTCTTAAACCATGTGTTGTTTGTGAAATTAGAATAAGGTCATCCGCATACAAAAGTAGCTTCACCACATAATCCTGCTAGGTGGACACCCTCTCCATCTGCTTGTCTCAACCAAGCTTCTAACTTATCAATATATAAACCAAACAATGTAGGGGATAAAGGACATCCCTGCTTAACACCAATATCACTACCGAAACATTCAGACATTCCCTCGCTTGTTCTGATTTTAGCTCGAACCTTTTCATAAAGCTTGTGGACTGCCACTCTATAGCCATCTAGAATACCCAACTCTTCCATCTTGTTCCAAAGTTTGTCTCTAAGCACTATATCGAAGGCTTTCTTAAAGTCCACAAAACAACAATATGCGGTTCCACCTTGTTTGTCCCATATTTTCTCTATCAAATGTCTAAGGGTGATACAATGGTCAATAGTAGAGTTGCTTAGGGCCTAAAACTCACTTGCCCTTTTCCTCTTTTTATCTCATCTTCTTTCCCATTTGTTGGTTCTCCTCTCTATCATGCTCCCAAAAAGCTTGCTCATGAGGGGTGTTGACCATAATAGTGCGATAATTAGAAGGGTTATTGGTATCTCCACTCTTAATGAGAGGAATAACCATGCTGGTGGTCCATTCTTCTGGAAATCCATCCCGGATGACCCCATTGAAAATTTCCTTTATGCAAGGGGCAAGGAGCTCAACTCCCCATTTTAAAAATTCAGCTTGAAGCCCATCTATGTCCTCCGCCTTGCCACTTGCTAGTTTCTTTATTCCCAACTTGATATTGTCCACTGTGAATAAATCCATTGATGTTTCCAATATGGGAGGAGTATCCTTCTTTTGTAACCGCTCATAAAGAAGCCTCGCGTATTTTAACCATTGGACATCTGTGATATTGTTTTCGGTCTGCTCTTTCCTTTGTTGTAATTCTCTCCAAAAACCTTTGGGGTTGTGTTTTTCCAAGAGATATTAACTCCTTTCTTCTTGTATTTACATAATCCTCTCTTTTTTAATGTACTAAATTCTCATATTTCTTGTTTTCTTTGTTGAATTTCCCCTCTTTCAAAGACCTCTTGGTTGCCTTGCAATCTCCATCATACCATGGGTTTTCCATAAAAGTACTTGTAGCTCTCTTCCTAGGACTGAGACCGCTTGCATGCACTTAAGACCCTTGTGGATTATTGGGATCAGCATACTACTATGCACATGACTATGACCGTTTTCCCTTATTGATTGTCATATTTGTCCTTTTATATTTCATTTCCTGAAACTGCTGCTTAAGGGAAGCACTAAATCTGTCCCTGTTTTCCTGATTCGGGAGGATTTTTTCCCTTGCCAAGAGTTTTCTTTTGCGTGCCAAAATTTTGATTATTGTGGGGGCTAGTGGAGGCAAAGTCCCAACTTAACAAATAGGGGGGCATTTTCAGATTTCATTTCAATAAGGCAATCCCCCTATATCAAACTTCAAAACTCCGGGAATAAAACTTTGAGAACAAATTACATAATCTACCACACTTTGACCATTGTAGGTTTTGCATGTGATACCCCCTGAAGTTGGCCACCTTCTCATTCCATTGCAAATAAACCATGTCAGACAAGCTACACAGTCCCAGTGATTATGCCCCAAAGTGTGTCACTTCCCCATAACCATCTTGTGAAACTCTTCCCATGAGTGGTCTCCACTCTCCTCCAACCATAAGGGATTGTTTTCCCCTCTTTCTTCATTGGTGAGCTGGAGAGATTGATTGTTAGCTATCCTTGCGTTAAAATCACCCTATTAACATTATTTCTCCCTGGGAAACTAAAGAGAGAGATATCTCTTTTCAAAGAGGCATACAAGTATTCACTGTCTAAATTGCCTCTTTTATAAATCTTTGAGTTTTGGGGGAAAAATAACAAGCAACCAACCTGAAAAGTAACCTCTTTCTCCTTTATTTGCAACCAAATGTACTGTTTGTTTGGGTCCTCTTTCTCCACTTTTTACAATTCCACCCCATTTTTCATTTATTAGCACTATGACTCCCCCATGTCCTTTGCTCGCCCTAGTTCCTTTGTTCCAAATTGAAATCTTCTTGTAAAGCTCAAAATATGGAACCTTGCATCCATCATGTTCATGTGTTTCTGTAAAAATTATAATATCTTTCCCTCCTGCTACGGTCCCCAACCCTGAACCTCTTCTCCACGTGTAACCTCTACAATTCCAACTTACCACCTGTAAACAGTCCTGTGGGGGCCCCGATTTTCTATTTCTTATTGAGAAACAATCACCAATTTGTGCTTTCCCGTTGACTAGCCATGCCCATTTTCCCTCACTTCTTGTTGATTTCACCTTTTCCCACTCCTTTCTTTGTTGTTCTTGTTGAGCAAAATTCAAGTCCTCGTCTAAGTAGATGCGTGTGGCTCTAAGCAATCCTTTATTTCTGAGGATCATGTTCTTATCCTCTATGTTCCTTAAACTGACTCTCACATGTCTATATTTTCCTCCTTCTATCTTCCTTCCAATCCTGCTTGCTTGATGAATACTACCCGTCAATTTTAGTTTATCTTTAAGGAAGTCTCTTGCTAGAGTTTCCATCCTCTCGTTTTCCTTAAAGTCCCTCAGCCCTTTAATGATGATATTTGTAGCCTTGCTTTGCTTATCATGTTCTTCCTTTATCTGTATTCTGATTTGTTTCCTCAATGATTTCTCTTTGTTTATTTGATGACCCACTTATAACCTAGTGACCATGATTTCACTTCTTATATCCGATCTTTTAGTTGATTTTCTTTAACTTCCAAGTCGGCTAATGCTACCTGGATCCCCTGTAATTGTATTGTTTCTTCCTTCCTCTTTTATCGCTTATGATTTCGCAAATCCAGACATCCTCAACTGTTTTAGTTCTTTTTTCATGTTAGCCACTTCTTGTTTGTCCCATTTCTATTTTACCCTGCATGCTTGAGATTTGTTCCTTAAGAGTTTTATTTTCTCCCTCTAATTTTCTCTTGAACTCAACAATTTCGTTTACTTTATTTCCTTCATACCATCTTTTCTCTTCTAAAATTTTGAGTCTCCTTTTCATGTTCATAAGTTCTTTACGTATAATTTAGATGACCACATTAATGGAGTTGATGTGGGGACTATATAGATATTTTTTTTCATGGTTATTTGCTTTACTTCCCTCTATGTTTGTCACATGAACATCTGATTTGTTCAAACTTGCTTCAAGATCCTTGAAATTTTCTATTTTCTTCACCCTAAGGGTGAGACGCCTTACTGGATAAGCTGTTCATTTTTGGTAGGATCATTGCCAGTTTCTTCTTATGTGGTTGCCTTAGATTGCGGATATGCCTACGCTTTAAAATACCCTTTTACTGCTTTGCGTTTACGAAGACCAGTCTTTCTTCTATGTTGCCTGCATCTTTCTACAAGAAATCTGCCATAAAAGAGCCCCATGATCTTGCTAAATCATCCACTGTTACCATATGTTGGTGAAGAGAAGATCCACTGGAAAAATGAGGATTATGTTTCCAACCCGAGCTAAAACCCTCTTGATGGACATGGTTTAGCGATGCTAATGGTAATGGACCACTCAGCTGATATTGTGAACCCCCGATGTATCCTGTCCCCCTCCCCAGTAAATGTACAGTAAATGTATAGTTTACAGACTTGTTTCCTGTGTAAGTGAGTAGTGGTGTTTGTGCCCCCCTTTCCTCCTGGAGTCTAGCCCACCAAAGCTAAACTGTCTTTCATTCCCTCCATAATAACTCCCCTATTTTTTTGGCTGGGTTTTTTGACAGTTTTTTTTTCCCACCTTTGATTTTTATCATCTCAAGGTAAATAAACAAATCATAAATGAGAAACAAGGAAAGGGAAAAGAGGGAAAACACTGGTTGCACCTTATCCTGTCAGGTAGTGGCTTCCTGTTGACTGTTTAGATATTCATTTTCCTTCCTGAGATTGAGACTGAGACTGGGCCCCTCTCCCGTCAATCCTTTTGATTTCTTGCCTCAAGATAAGAGTTTAGGGTACCCACACGAAGCTAGTACCCAAAAAGGCCGCAATAGGAGCGCGCTAGCGGAAAAAAAACAGGGACGAGCACGCGCGTCCAAACACGTGCATGCGTTCCTCCTTCGCCAATACCGAACGTCCACGTCGTTGAGTCGACGTGGATCGACGTGGACAAAAGGTGCGTGCACGCGTTATTAACGTGTACGCAAAAAAGTGCGCACACGCGTTAATGACGTGTGCGCACCCCTATTTTTTTATATAAAAAAAAACAGAGGACGGGTTTTTCATTGTTCAACAAAGCCGTGAGCGCACAACGACCAAACAAGCACCCTGTGAGCACGTCATGGAGAACCCAAAGGCCTCCTCAATGCCATCAATTCGAACCTCCACCACCTTGCCGACGTTGCCTCCAGGTAGGTGCTCAATGAACCATGTATTTGTTGCTATTTTTGTTTTTTTTTTGTTTTCCATTTCAATTTTAATTTAAAAAAAAATTCAATCCATTAAAAAACCAAAAAAATTTCATTGCAGATTAACTACACCTAACAAGATGACAAACATACCTGAACCATCAGATGAAACCAATGAAACCGAACCATCAGAAGACAACATTGGAATGGACAATGAACTGAATGAAAACCCTGAAGATCAATTACACCAAGATTTAAATGAATTAAGGGTATTAAGCGATGAATTGAAGAGCACCAAGGAACCCTCTCGGGTTTCCTTGGCTTCATCATTGCAAAACAACATAGAATCCATCAACATTGCCCACGGTGAGATAAAAAATATGAGTCAATACAGGGCTCGAATGAGGGAACATTACTCCACTGGGATGTCCAAAGAACATATTAAAGACCTCAACATCACCAAAGCCCAGTTGTACAGCAAATTCATAGATCTCAGGACAAGACAGCCTCTAGATGTGAGGAAGAGACAGGTTTGCATGGACTGGTGTATTTACCAGCCATGGAGAGATAACTGGAGAAAGATATGGTTTATGGTGTTTGACAGGCCCCCATGCAATAATTTGGAGGTCCCACAGTATTTCCTTCGAAAATTGTGGGATGAGTTTGAGCTAGGCTACCATGTCAACTATTTTGACATCACTGAGTTTTAGGGTGTCGGTCTTGGCTCTGCCCAAGATCAACCTCAGGCCCACCAGAACCCTCTTAGAGGACCTCCTTCACCCAAGAGAGAGCCAAACCCCCCTCCTCAGCCACCCGGGTTTGGCAGTGGCCTAGATGAGATTGATGACTCAATTAGACGTGCCACAGGTCATTTGCTTAGACATACCACATTTTTGGCTATGTCTTCATAGAGCCGGGAGGACATCGATGAGGCACACAACTGCACGGTCTATGGGTGGTGGCCGAGACATGCCAGGTACAGGTGGAACCCAGGTGGGGCCATCTATTTCTACTGGAATAATGGCACATCGTTGTTCTCACTATGGTCCTACGTAGCAGCATGCCACAGAGAGCTACATGGAGCAAGTTAGTTATTATTTTATTTAATGTTCAAGTATTTGTTGTATTTTATTTGATATCGTATTGTTTAATATATTTAACTTTGAATTACACATTGTTGACTTTATTTGTTTTAATGTACAGTTATTCAGGACCGAGTATCCATCCTCTAGGTGGGAGGACATCAGTTCCTTTGACCTAGACCAAGCCATGGCAGTAGTAGAGGAGATTGCGGCACCATACACACAGGTAACTTCTTTACTTTGAATAATTAGATCTAATTACGATTAATTTGTGTTCAGTAATTACAAATTAATTAACACTGAGTAATTACCATATTATCATCGGATTTTACAGTTGTGTTTATCATATTTTCTAAATTATTTGATAGCTATAAATTCATATAATCCAACCGAACAAAAATGAAACCTTATAAAACATGAAAACCTAAGAAAATTAGAAACATGTGTTCATGTTCACATTAGTCATCCTAGACCTCTATTGATTATAGAAATGGGAGAGAAATTTCCAAAATCTGTCATTCTTACTTAACCAATGATGAGATAAATTTCCATCATCAATTTGTTGTAGTTGACATTGCCATCATTCTGTCCGTCAGCAATCTGTCCATAAGCTGATCATCTTCATTATGTTTAATAGCATGTCCTCATTTTGTCCCCAAAGATATCTTCATTGAAGCAGACGGTTTGTAGTTGTTAGTTAGGAAGAAGGGGAGCAACAAGTTATACGAGGCCCCTTACCATCTTTATAGCCATTTCTACCTTGCTCGGGAAGTAAGGTAGGCTAGGCACCTGATCAAATAAGTGCTTGGCCGGGAACCTCCATGCTCCCTCCAAAGATTCAGGTATGAAAAAGAGGGTAAGAGAAAGTAAAATCTATCTCTATCTAAGTTAATAACCATGCATAGCATGTAACCTAGGAGTGGTGTTCTAGTGAGGTTTCTCCATGGGGAGCATGAAGGTAAAGGGTAAACTGGTCTACTCTAAGGGGCATATGGCAAGAGTGAATTACATTTCTAGTGGTAAGGGCTAATAAATGGTCATGCTATCATTAATCTACCACTGCTGCTGTCTTAGTGAAGCCCAAAAGCTTAGAGATAAAAATTAGTTTACTGTTGCACCACTGCTCCTATTAGAAAAACAGGATTGCAGAGCAATAACAATAAACAAAAATGCAAATATAATCACACACACATTACAAGAGAGACATAGATATATCGTGGTTAACCTCAACTTGAGCTACGTCCACACTAAATTTTTCAGTCCTTAATATTATTATTACCGTCCAGCAAGGTGAAGGGATACAACCTGCAGCACAGCCACTGCACTTCCTCTTCACTCTCTCAGAGTCTCTCTCCTGATCTCAGAGATCTTTACAATGCATAAAACCTAATACATCTTACCCTAGCCGTATTACAATGTCTTTCTCTTATAAGGGAGATACAATGGGAA
Organism: Larix kaempferi; assembly: GCA_027924585.1. NCBI lineage: Eukaryota > Viridiplantae > Streptophyta > Pinopsida > Pinales > Pinaceae > Larix > Larix kaempferi. The sequence continues at coordinate 16,126,844 of BSBM01000376.1, forward strand.
AATACCACAGGTTATCCAAAACCATGGGCCCGTAAAACAACCCCAAAAATTTCCTTCGGGGGCTTCACCCCCAAACCCCCGCTGGCCCCTGGACCCCCCAGTCAGGGGGGATGGTCCCCCTTGGAACCCCTCGGAAGATTTTCAGCCTACACCGGATCAATGGCTTACAGACCCAACTTAACTTGGCAATGCAATTTACTGATGATTTAATGGCTGCAAAGAACGATAGCAACGTTAAATTGCTCAATATGGCATCGTTTGAAGTCATGGAGAGTTGAGTGGGAATGTAGAACCTGTCAAGTTCTTGGATTGGATTGTACAAGGAATCTCCTTTAAGCTCTTAGCCGACATTTTTAATCCCATTTACGTGTCTAGAGTTGCAGGAAATCCAGGCGGGTTTTGCTTTCTATTGGTGTTGCTTCCCGACCGAAAGTAGTGCCGTTTATTCTTCTGAATTCGTTGGAGAACATATGCAAACAATCCGTCCTTGCAAAATCTGCATTTTTTTAACTTTTGCTTTGAGAAGACAGAGTTATGAATCCGTCCTTGCAAAATCTGCATTTTTTCTTACTTTTGTTTTGAGAAGCTACCTACTTAGAGTTATGAATTCTTTTGCTTTATTTTAACTTTTTGTTTTAAGAAGCTAGAGTTTGCAATTTTTTTTTAACTTTTGTTTTCAGATTATGAATTCTTCTATTTTATTTTAACTTTTTGTTTTGAGAAGCTAGAGAGTTATGAATTCTTTTGCTTTATTTTTATATAAATAGTAAAATAATATAAAACAAAAGTTAAAGGTGCAAATTTGCCGTGTACCATTGTTATCCCTTATTTTAGTGCAAATATATTTATGGTGGTAAAAAATAAAATAAAAAATTAAACATTTTTCATTTTATTTATTATTGGTGTATGTAAAGCTTTTCATTTTATTAGTTACTAGTGCATGGAATCTAGAGAGAGCTTTGAGAAGATCAATTATTTAAATGACATGATCATTCAAGGGATGAAAAACCTTCTCAATGCATATTCATTAACCACTTTTTGATTAGACTCAAATAGATCTCCCTAGTTCAAATGGATTTAGAACAAATAGATACATAATACTAGATACTTTCCTAGATCAATAGAAATGCAGAGTAGGTGAAGAGATGGCTTACCTCAAGTTTGGAGTTCTTTTCTCCTTGTTGCTCCAAGCTCCAAAGTCTTCAAATCTTTAGCTGCAAAACCTTATCAAACATGTGGAAACAAACAAGCAGTAAAAGCATATAAACATGAATTGATCTAGATTAACAATTAAGAAGGAAAATTCTAAGTATTATCAATACAACAACACTTATGGAAATAACTTGTATTAATGTGATAATCAGAAATACATAGGGAAGAAATATCACAACCCAAGCCTTAACGTTGCAACTTCCATACAATTTCACCCAGAGAAATTTTGCCTCCCAAAGGATGAGTGAGGATCACCGAGAGAAATTTCACCAGCATAAGAGCACTATAATCCTTCCTCCCTTTACAATGGAGAGAGGTTCCATATTTATAAGGCCAAAGGAATAGGATAGCTTGAGGATTTAGGGGAGAGGTCTAAGGGATCATCCCACTAGGTTAGGGGATCGAATGTCAGGTTTCCTAGCATCTAGGGATAGGCCTCCATGTCACCAAGCTTCGAGAAGTCGCTTGAAACTTCATTTTATCCACTTTAACCAACTCCAACACACCTTGCATGAAGGAAACTTGCGTCAAAACCCGATCACCACACCTTGTACAAAGGCAGCATGAGTCACCGACGCGCCCTGCTAAGGTGCAAAGTGCGTCACCAAGGGTTCGACGCTCCTTGCTGGAAAGCAGGGTGTGTCAGGGTGACTATAAAAGATGGAAAGGGAAGGAAAACAACCTTTCTCTTGATGTTTTATCCAAAGGACTTTAGGGATTAAGGCATGGAGCTGATACATGACCCATGATAACGAGATTTTTTTGTAACAAGCTTAGTTTTATTCAGAGTTGTTTAAACATGGATGATCTGTTTGTAAATGTATACTCTTTGAGTCTTTTTTATTATGTTCTCTACTTCATTTAATGCAATAGGTGAATGTGAGCCTATAAAGCACCACGCAATTTTCCCTAGTCCATTCAATCTTGAATTTAGTTTGTGAAATTTCTCAACTTACAAGGTGCTTCGGATCTTAATGGCGATTTCCTTGGGAAAGTTCTAAAGCATAGGTGGTGGAACGATTAGTGACCGTGGAAGATTACCAATGAACAAGAATTGACATAACAATTTGGTAATGTGTGTTCAGTTATCAAAAATAGGGTGATCATTTAATGCTTTGCATATCCTTTTGTTATGAAAATGTGTGCATTAAAGAACAAAGTTAAAATAGTTTTTCAAACATATATCAAACTCATGATGTGATGATTATTTTTATCTTGTTATTAGGTTCTTATTTTATGAACACTCAACATGAACATGATTACTTTTTTCTTGTTTTTTCTTATTTTCCTTTTTTCTATTGACAAGCTCATAACATTGCATATGGAATTATTTCTCTCATCTTGTTAATTTTTTTAACTTAAGTGAGCTACAAAATACATACACTTATGTCAAAAAAAAGTAGTATTCAGACTTTTCTGCTACATTGCTATAACTTTGTGCACATTTGAAAAAATAGTCTTTCTAGTGGCCATTGGCCATGCCATGTAGTGGAGATTAAACAACTAAGTTTTACTTGCAAATAAAGCTACAAAATTTTCCACTCCTCACAATGTTTTTATGGTATTAAAGTTTTTCAAACACGTGTTTCAAAATTAGAATATAATGCTCAACAACTTTCATGTATAGATGGCTAATCTAAGACGATTCACAAATACAATATATATTTTTACAAGGAGCTTTCAATTTTTTTTCCAAATATTCATTTTATTTTTTTCAAAGAGAAGGACTTTGGAGCTCACAACCCTTGTTTATTATTGTAATAGAAAAATAAACATTTTTCATATTCTAGGCGAAAAAAGAAAAAAAATATAAATTATAATAAATAAATAAAAATACTACTTGAAAATCCTAAAAATAAAAATAATAAAACAATAATAACATATAAAGAAAAGAGAAAAAGGTTAACAATATATAATGACCAGCATGATTGGATACTTGCACGTTATGAGCCATTACTAAACTATGAAGTGTTACATTTGAAACTCGACGAGCTCGAAATGTCGAGAGTTGTCCTTCATGCTATTCTTCATATTTTAAGAACAAATGACAACTAATGGCATATTTCAAAATTGAATCACCCAACAGTTCAAGACGTTCATATGAGAAGGACTCTAAGCCTCTCGATGTAGTGAATACTTCCATGATCTATTAGCACAAAGACAAACATATATTACCAAATATAAAAACATGAATAATATTATAAATGATAGCAAGTATTGTGTAGTTTGGGAAATTGTATACAATATTGAAGGGATATATTTCTTAATTTTGTAAATGTCCAACACATCTTTCACTTCAATATTCCTATTAAATCTAGAAGACCTCTTAAAAATGCTTTTCAATTTAAGATTTTTTCCAAATATGTACCAAGCTTCTAATAAAAATTACATAATTCGATCTACAATACAAAACAAAATTAATATAGAAACCTTATATATAAAATTACCAATGTAACAGGTATGAGTGGACATTTAGGACGCTCTTCCCTAATAGATTTGGAAAGTTGACCAGCTAGCACTAAATAATTTCGGAGGAAGTTAGAGGAAGTTCTATTGGAATGATTTTGCGGCCTTCAACTATTGGTAAAATACACCAACAAAACCAAGTCACATACAACTACAGCAAGAACAATTATTTGAAACAAAATGTTAGAGATATATATTGAAACCCCTGACGTTGTACATGTTTTGGGATCAAAGAGTTCCAATTTGCATTTTTTACTCCTCCTTTGAACGTAGTATATTATTGTTAGTCTTAGTCGAATCCCTCATCAAAATCACCCAGGCAGTGGAGCTCAACACGTATAATTTCCATATACACATTTTACGTTTGATCTCATGTTGGTATCAGTGTTCTATGGTGATAATTTTCTACAACCGCATCCACTCTGGGGATTTCCATGCTTCGACCTTTCATATTATTTGAAAGCGATTTGTATGGAAGAGAAGTATGTCAATGAGCTTAAACGTTGACTATTATAATACAAATAGGTAGCACTGTTAAGATTTTTTATGCAAGTGTATTTAAATTTGTTAAGATAGATCTTAGAAGGAAGGTTGTGCCAAGAGTTAGAATTTCTTTCACATGAATCATGAGGGGATAAAATTAATCGTTTTTGGCAGTATTACCAGAAACGGAAACGGGAAACGGAATGAGAAACAGGAATGGTACAAGAAATGGAATTTCCAGGTTTTGCATAGAAGAAATGAAGAGAGAGAAAAACAACAAAAATTAAAGTTCCCATAATAGTAATGAACAAATTCAGTCATAATAATGAACAAATTTATTTTGCCATATACCATGTTTTCAGATTGGGTTTAGAAGAATGATTTTGCCATATACGTTGTTTTCTTATGTTTTCTTAATTTTTTATTACTCTATTTTAACCTCCAAACCAAAATGAATAGAAAGACAACAACAATCACATAGATATATTTGGAATGAATGCATATCTAAAGAAAATTAAATGCAACAATCACAATATGTTGAAATTTGTTACTGATGCATCATTACATTGAAAGTAAGTATAACACAAGAAAATAGTGATGAGAATAACACTGTTAATAATTATAGGAATATCTCAAAATTTTCCTTTAGCAAGGATAGTCCTATGCAAAATGCAAGTAAACCTAATAATCTAGATGTTGAGGGTCACTTGCTACCTTGCAATAAGCTAAATGGACTTGTGCCGGGGAAACTCTATTTTGAGCTCTATTTCTTTGGTAGGCATGGCACAAATGGAGAGGTTGTAAAAATGGCCAAAAGCACATGGGAAGGGTTTTCAAAATGCAATAGGTGGTTCAAGACTTGCAAAATCACTGTAAATCTAACAAGGTTTTATGACCGTTTTAGAGAGGATGGAAACAGATTCTTGAATTAGTTTTTCCTCCCTGGAAAGCAATGCCCCCCTTGCATCAATTCCTTATTTTAGATGGGCTTATTTTAGATGGGCAAACTTTACTGAACCTTGTTCCAAGTAAATGTTGGAATTAATCCCAACTACCTCTACCAATCGATCATTACTCCTCCATAACTTCATTACTCTCACCCACACCTCGTCCTTCTTCTGCAGCTGAAATAGTGACAGATTAGTACCTCAGAGCCGTAAAAAAATTATTTTGTGTCTTATCCTTTTGACTTTGCAATGTGGTAGATAGAACAAGTCACGAGAACAATTTTTAGATATATGCATATGTTCCAAGGTATTGTAAGCTCTGTTTTTATATAGATGCACCAGAGTGTTTTGATGAAAAATGTGTGGGTGAATCAAAACTCAGTGCTGTGAATGTAGATTACAGAGTATTTTCTCCTCTACTCTGCAATCTCATATTTTGTTGTGGCTACTTTAGCAGCAACTTATATATATCTCTATAGCTATATGCTTGTAGCAGCATGTTTTATGAGTCTTTTACTATAACCATTGTAACAAGGGATATATGATGTTTGTTTTCTGAAGCATGAGAAGAGCAGCAGCTCTGTTTCTTGGTGTTTAACAGGAATGAAGTAAATCTGAACAATATTGTAGCATACCTCTGTGTACTATTTGTATTGATTCTTTTCTCTGTGCTCTATTAAATATTGTCTCCTCTGCCTCTCCCCTTCACCTGGTATCAAAGCTTAGGTATCTTCAAGGAGCTTCTCAAGCAAGGTTTTTAGAGTAGTCATCAAGTAGAATTTTTCAAGAAGGCAAAGGGCTCTTCACAGTCAACAATGGCAGCTTCAAGCAAAAGTTTGAAAAACCCACAGATCCCACAGTTTAATGGGAAGAATTATGATTATTGGGCAATCACCATGAAAGCTTTATTTTGCTCTCAAGATATTTGGCGTCTTGTAGAAAATGGATTTGTAGAACCAACTGATGCAACAACATACAATGCATTGACACAAGCAGAGAAGGACCTATTGAGAGATAATAGAAAGAAAGACTCAAAATCTCTCTTCTACATATTCAAGCAGTGCATTAAAGCATTTTTCCAAGGATTGCAACAACAAAAAAGTCCAAACAAGCATGGGATGCACTTCAAACACCCTATGAAGGTATGGCAAAAGTTAAGACAGCTAAGTTGCAAATGTTGAGAAGGGATTTTGAAACAATTTACATGAAGGAAAATGAATCGGTAGATTCATTTTTTACTCAAATTATTGGACTGGTAAATCAAATTAGATATCATGGGGAGACATTTGAAGATAGGAGAGTGGTTGAAAAGATTCTAAGGAGTTTTCCCACAATATTTGAATCAATTGTTGTAGCCATAGAGGAAACAGAGAATCTCTCACAGCTTTTAGTTGATGATCTCCATGCATCTCTCATTTCACATGAACATAGACTAAGCAGGTCATCAAATACATCATTGGAGCATGCATTCAAGTCACAAGTTTCAATTGGCCATGGTAGAGGCAGAGGTAGATGAAATTTCAGAGGTAGAGGAAGAAATTCATGTAGAGGTGGAAGAAGCAACCCATCAAGCTCAAGTGGAAGAGGCAACAACCAAAACTCAAGCTCAAACCCATCTCAAAATCAACCACAAGGTCAAAGGTATGACAAGTCTCAAATTCAGTGTCATTATTTTAAGAAGTATGGGCACTATTCAAATGAATGTAGAAAGAAACAATATGACAATGGGCATCAAAATGCAAATTTCACAAAAGAAAGTCAAAATCATGATAGTATGTTTTTAGCTTGCAATGTAGCACAAGAAAACCAAAAGGATGTATGGTTCTTAGACGCAGGTTGCAGCAATCACATGACAGGGAACCTAGAAATGTTCTCAAGTTTAGATGAAAATGTAAAATCAGATGTAACATTGGGTAATGACAACAAAGTGTCCGTTATGGGTAAAGGAAACGTCAACATTCTAACTAAACAGGAGGAGAAGAAGTATATTTCATATGTGTATTTTGTGTGTGGTCTAAAACACAATCTTATGAGCATTGGACAACTTCTTGAAAAGGGGTATCAAGTCTTCTTCAGAAATAGAGAATGTATTATTTTGGATAAATTTCCAAGTAACTAGCTGGTTGCCAAAGTTAAGATGACAAGTAATAGAATGTTTCCCCTAAGGCTAAAATCGGATTTGAAGGTAGAACTTGCTCAAGGACCCCCTTCAACAAACTCACAAGAGGATGAAGAGAAAACTACAACAGTCACTCATGTAATCTTTGAAGCATAAATTAAAGATGAAAATTGGTTATGGCACTTATGCTTTGGGCACCTAAACTTTGGAGGTCTAAATTTATTACATAAGAAGAACATGGTAAGTGGACTGCCACTAATAGGTAAACCAGCAAGAGTGTGTGAAGGATGTATTTTGGGCAAACAACATAGAGAATCATTCCCAGCAGGAAATTCAGTTAGAGCAAAGGCACCATTGGAGTTTGTTCATTCAGATTTGTGTGGACCAATGCAAACACCCTCAATTGGTGGTAGCTACTACCAGTCTTGACATTCATAGATGACTACACAAGAAAAACATGGATCTACTTTCTAAAGCAAAAGAATGAACTATTTGATTATTTTCGTCAATTTAAATCCCTTGTTGAGAAGCAAAGTGGGCATTATATCAAAGCATTGAGAACAGATAGAGGTGGTGAATACATTTCAAAAGAATTTCTAAATTTTTGCAAGGATCATGCAATTCACAAGAAATTCACAACTAGATACACACCTCAACAAAATGGGGTGGCTGAAAGAAAAAATAAAACAATCATGGAGATGGCAAGAAGTATGTTGAAATCAAAACAGTTGTCAAATTAATATTGGGCTGAAGCTGTAGCATGTGCAACATATATTAGGAATAGATGTCCCACTAAAAGTGTCATCAATATGATCCCGGAAGAAGCATGGACCATAAGAAAACATAGTGTTGCTCATATGAGAGTATTTGGATGTGTGGCATATGCACATGTGCCAGATGACTTAAGAAGAAAATTAGACAACAAAGGAGAAAAATGTATATTTGTTGGTTATAGTGATGAATTAAAGGCATACAAATTGTACAATCCAATAACCAAAAAGGTCATAATTAGCAGAGATGTGCAGTTCATATAAGATGAAGCATGGGATGGAAGTTTGGATCAAACAATCAATGTTGCACCCAACTTACCACAAGAAGAAAAAGAAGATTTTATACCAGCAGGCACTCCTTCAAATGTGACTCCTTCCACGCCCATTCAAGTTCAACCAAGTGGTCAAATGACACCTTCATCAAACAAAAGGACATCCCCACACATTCAAGCAAATACTCCGTCAAACGTGCAACCAACACCATCTCAAATTGGTACTCTTGGTGTTGGACCATCAAGTCCACATTCTACAAGCTCAAGTGATATGTCAAACCCCACACTAGCAAGCTTAAGGAGACAAAAAATCAGAAGTTTAAGGCGTCAAATGACACCTTCATCAAACAAAAGGACATCCCCACACATTCAAGCAAATACTCCGTCAAACGTGCAACCAACACCATCTCAAATTGGTACTCTTGGTGTTGGACCATCAAGTCCACATTCTACAAGCTCAAGTGATATGTCAAACCCCACACTAGCAAGCTTAAGGAGACAAAAAATCAGAAGTTTAAGGGATATTTATGAGCAAAATGGAGGTGATAATAATGCAGGTCTGAATTCTCTTTTTGCATTATACTCACATGTTGATGATCCTATCCATTTTGAAGATGCCATTAAATATGAAAATGGGTGAATGCAATGGATGAGGAAATTGATGCAATAGAAAATAATGAAACATGGGAACTAGTGAGCCTTCCACAAGGAAAAGATGTTATAGGTGTAAAGTGGGTCTATAAAACCAAATTAAATGCAAATGGTGATGTGCAAAAACATAAAGCAAGGCTAGTAGCTAAGGGATACTCACAACAACCCGGGGTTGATTACAATGCGACATTTGCTCCAGTAGCACGCCTAGACATGGTGAGAACGATTCTTGCAATAGCTGCTCAAAACAAGTGGGCAGTATATCAAATGGATGTGAAATCAACATTCTTAAATGGTTTCTTAGAAGAAGAGGTTTATGTGGATCAGCCACCTGGGTATGAGATTTTGGGCCATGAAGACAAAGTCTACAAACTGAAAAAGGCACTATATGGACTTAAACAAGCCCCAAGGGCTTGGTATAGCAAAATTGACAATCATATTTTGCAAAATGGATTCAATAGGTGCAGCAATGAGCCCACATTATATACCAAGATGAATGAGAAAGGTGAGATTTTAATTGTTTGTTTGTATGTTGATGACTTGATATTCATCGGTGATTTAGCAATTGATTTGTTTAAAGGAGACATGGAAAAAGAATTTGAAATGACTGATTTAAGTCTCATGAAGTATTTTCTTGGCATTGAGGTGAATCAAAATGATAATGGTATATTCATCTCTCAATCTAAGTATGCAAGTGACATTTTGAAAAGGTTTAATATGACAAATTGCAAATCAGCTCCAACTCCAATTGTCACAGGTTTGAAATTAAGCAAGGATGACAAAGGAGCCAACATTAATCCAACTTTGTATAAAATGCTTGTTGGTAGCCTCATGTATTTAACAGCCACAAGGAGGGATATTATGTATGCAGTTAGTCTTATCTCAAGGTTCATGGAGTCTCCAAAAGACTCTCATTGGCAAGCAGGGAAAAGAATTCTCACATATGTGAGTGGAACAAGAAACCATGGTATCCATTATTAAAGGTTAAATGAGTTCAAACTCACAGGGTATACAGATAGTGATTGTGCAGGTAGCATTGATGATAGAAAGAGCACTTCTGGTTATGTTTTTCATTTTGGATTAGGTGTAGTATCATGGGCTTCAAAGAAACAACCAATTGTTACTCTTTCATCTGCTGAAGTAGAGTATGTAGCAGCCACAGGTGCATCATGTCAAGAAATTTGGATGAGAAGAGTTTTGAAGGATCTCAAGCAAGAACAAAAGGAGGCAACAAAGATATATTGTGACAATAAATCAACTATAGCATTGTCAAAGAATCCAGTATTTCACAAGAGAAGCAAACATATAGACACAAGATATCATTTCATAAGGAAACTAATCAACAATGGAGAAATCTCTTTGGTTTTTTGCAGGTCTCAAGATCAATGTGCATACATTTTCACCAAGGCATTAGGGAGAGAAAAATTTTGTCTGTCAAAGAGATCGATTGGACATCAAAGATTTAAACAGTTGTGATTAAGGGGGACTGTTGGAATTAATCCCAACTACCTCTACCAACCGATCATTACTCCTCCATAACTCCATTACTCTCACCCACATCTCATCCTTCTTATGTAGCTGAAACAGTGACAGATTAGTACCTCAGAGCCGTAAAAAACAAAAATTGTCTTATCTTTTTTACTTTCTAATGTGGTAGATAGAACAAGTCACGAGAACATTTTTTAGATATATGCATATGTTCCAAGGTATTGTAAGCTTTGTTTTTATATAGACGCACCAGAGTGTTTTGATGAAAAATGTGTGGGTGAATCAAAACACAATGCTTTGAATGTAGATTATAGAGTATTATTTCCTCTACTCTACAATCTCATATTTTGTTGTAGCTGCTGTAGCAACAACTTATATATATCTCTGTAGCTATATGCCTGTAGCAACATGTTTTATGAGTCTTTTACGGTAACCATTGTAACAGGGGATATATGATGTTTGTTTTTTGAAGCATGAGAAGAGCAACAACTCTGTTTCTTGGTGTTTAATAGGAATGAAGTAAATCTGAACAATATTGCAGCATACCTCTGTGTACTATTTGTATTAATTCTTTGCTCTGTGCTCTGTTAAATCTTGTCTCCTCTACCTCTCCCCTTCAGTAAACTACTTGCCTTGCTTTAACAACTAGATAGAGTTGCATATTTTTCTACAGGTGCTCTCTTCATCTTGGTGTCCAAGATTTTGTTTAGTGTAGTTTTCTCAATGAAATCAAGATTGAGCTCTAAAGGTGCCAAGTTTTTCCAGTACCTTTGAGATTTGTAAGAACCAAGTTTTAACCTGTAAAATTTAGGACCCGATAATTTTAATACAAATAAATATTGATAATTTTTTTATAACATATTAAAAAAATAAAAATTAATAAAAACATTTAAATTGAATATAAAATTTTAGCATCAAACTTAATAAATAACAATAACATCCATTCTTTAAACATCAGAAGGTGTTTTTTATCTCTAAACATTGGAAGGCAATTTTTTTATGTTGTCAAGAATATGGTTTTGAGAAGCTCAGTATCATTGTGGGAATTTTGTTTATTAAAATTAAAGAAAGATGGTTCACATCATTGAAAGAGGGTTTGGTTTACGAGACTATAAGTATTTTTTAATATGTTATTAAGTTTATGGGCAGGCGAGGAACCATATTCTCTTTGATGATAGAGTTTGTAGTGCGGAGAGAGTGGGAATTAAGGCTTTGGCTGCTGGGTAGGGGTCGAGATGCTCCGAGAATGATTTTCTGAGGTTGCAATATTTTTAGACATGATTAGGTGAAAGGCTATTTCAATGGGGCTTTCTAGAATCAGGCTAGTGTCAATGGGGCCGAAACGGTTCTTTAGGTGGAGAACATTGACGTGTGACAACGAATTATTCCTTTGATATTTGCATGCCAGAAGAAGCTAAAAAGAAATCGTTGCACAACAATGTATGTTGGATAACGAGCATTGGTTTGAAATCACATTTCCAGCAAATTCAAAACAATTTTAACTTGGGTTGTTCGCCTGACAGTTTATACAACACTAGAGTTGTACTATACAATGTACATATGTTTGCATATGTAATCAAATAAATATTCTGTTTATGAATTTGAAAACAAGCTAACGAACCAACTACCTTTAGAAATTTATAAATCTAATGAAAATATAACTAAATCCATACCATTTATTTTGATAAAATTAAGATTTTCCTCACTATTAAACCAAAACAAAAAAAAACTTTCATGCTTATGAAACTATCTCTGCAAAAATAAAAATGTGACTCACTCTTTGAAACAGGTGCCTGAATATGAAACGTATGCAAACGTGGCTATTCAAATGGTTCAATGGATGCTATTAATGCCATCATTAGCAACTAATCAGTAGAGCCGGGGAGTCTTCAGTGATCCGATGTATGGTCTAGCGACTAGCAGTGCCACGACACTACCCTGTGGCTCCCAGTGGTCACTCCTGTGGCCTGCGATAATGGATAATAGCATGCTTCTTCACAAGCAAACTTTAAAATCCATTGCAACCACAGCATATACAAATAATCCAAGAGAAAGAAGACCTCTAGATATGCTAAATCCTTAATGCAGTCGGACAACATGTTTCCTTATTCAACACTCGATCCTCAATAAATTCAACATTTCCCTGATCACTGACTTGCCACCCACCACCCACCAAAGTCACCTACCAGGCCACCATTCATTAATAACTCAACAATTGTTACGAATTGACCCAGAAATGACTAGCAACGGACCGAGTTCCCGGAGAAACGGAAAATCGTTTCTGCTGAAACCGCTGTGAGAAACGATTCATTTCGTGAGAAACGATTCGTTTCGTGAGAAATGGTTTCTTTGTTCTAGAAATGGGAACGGTCGTAGAAAATGACGGTTTTCGTTCCATTGTTGTTTCTACTATGTTTTCACAAAAAAACGTAAAGCCTCGTCACGTTTATAGTAACACAGGTTCTTGGTTGAAAAATGTTTTCATGTTTTGAAGTTAGAGTTTCTTTCCTATCAACCGCGAGGGAGAGAAAAATTAATAGTTCATGTTTTGACACGTTTGAAATTTTTTTTTGTAGCTTGAAATGGACGAAGACATGGATGAGAGTGAGTCATAGATTTGAAATCAATATAAATTTTAAAATAAATAAGTTAATGTTTCTAGATCTTATAAACCAAATTCTCAGTCATTTCTAAGAAATGGTGAAGGTTCTACTGAACGTAAAAATGCTTTCTTTTCATGAAAAACTTGATCCACTCTTAGGTTTCTGGTGCAACACAAGCACTTTTATAATAGCTCATTTTTTAAGTTATACCTAAACAAGAAAATAAAAAATTTAAACCTACCATCTATTCTTCTTAAAAACTCTAAATTTTACTAAAAAACCATGCACAGACAAAATCGTTTTCCATCTATATGGACCACTTGATATCCCCAACCCAAACATATATGTCTTGGAAATAACAAGAATTTCTCATTCAATCTCCAAAACATTGTCGCTTTAAAGCTCGAATGCCAAAAATTAAAAACCATATAGGTTATTAAAGCTCAAGTAAAGGAGCATAGCAATTACAGTGGCGCGGATGAAAATGAAAATGTCACCACGAATGTAACCTAACAGAGAATTCCATTCAACCCTGAACCAACCCTAATTCGATCGCCAGAACAATAACCCGATACCAAACACCAATTCAACAACGATTGAAGTTTACAGTGAATTACACCAAACACCAATTCAACAGCACAAAATAACAACCAAATGAACAAAATTCATACCCAAAAATTAATAGATTTATCTTGACAACATTTCCCCCTTCGATAATTGACTCCACACCAGAAACCATTGCTTGATGCCAAAGCGATCCAACACTAGAGACGAGGAACCAAAACCACCACAGAACAACAACACAGTGCCGCCAAAGAACAATAAAATAGGCCACCGTGTGTCATTGCTCGCTTTCTTTTTCACTTAATTTCTTTAAAAAACAAAGGTTCAAACCAGCAACCAAAGTGACATACAGTACCAGAAGTTGTACTTTGGACACACATATAATTTACTACGATAACAAAAATCTCACTAAACAAAAAAATTGTCATCGTTTACCTTTTGCATGGAATCGAACATACTGTTGGTAATGGTGACAACCATAGATCTCATCATTTTCTTAGTCTTAAATGAAGCTTGAGCCAATGGGGTTGGCCAAGCAAACCCAAGCATATCATCTCTAATACATACCTAGACCATTATAATGAAGGTTGGAGACAGAAATAAACAAAAAGATTATGCAGAATGAGCTATGGCTCTTCAATCTTTATTGATAAACGAAAGATCAACTAATGCATTACAAAACAAATCTGAATGCGTATTTAAACACTTATGGAAACCCTAAAAAGTCTAACCTAGCTTTTGCATGCATGCAAAGCATGTTGTTGCATATTTTATTAACTGAAATTCTAAATAGGAACTAAATCAAAAGATAAAGCTAAAGCTAAAGCTAACATAAGTAATTACTATTTCGAACACTCCCTCTTAATTACTATTGCTGACTATTGCAGCTTTTACAATGCCTAAATTATCTCTATGGGTTTCAAAAATTTCTTTTGCCAATGGCTTTGTGAATATGTCAGCCAATTGGTCAATCAATTTACAATGCTCAACATGAACTTCACCATTGTTCACAAGTTCTCTTATGAAGTGATATCTGGTATCAATGTGCTTGCTGTTCTGGTGAAAAACATGGTTCTTGGATAGAGCGATTGCTGAATTGTTGTCACAATAGATTTTTGTTGGTCCTTCTTGTTTCTGTTGAATACCTTCTAAAACTCTACGTAACCAAACTGCTTGACATGTTGTTGATGTTGCTACTACATACTCTACTTCTGTTGATGAAAGTGTCACAATGGGCTGCTTCTTGGATGCCCATGAAATCACCCTTGATCCAAGATGAAAAACATGACCGAAAGTGCCCTTCCTGTCATCCAAACTTCCTGCAAAATCACTGTCAGTGAAACCTGTCAAAACATCATAGTCGGTGCTTGAGTATAAAATTCCATAGCTTGAACTCCCTGCAAGATATCGTAAGATCCTTTTTCCAACTTGCCAATGCGAGTCTTTAGGAGACTCCATGAACCTAGAAATCAAGCTAGCAGCATACATAATATCTGGTCTCATAGCTGTGAGATACATGAGACTTCCTACAAGTTTCCTAAACAATGTTGGATCTACTTTGGGAATGTCATCTTCTTTGCTCAACTTTGTACCTGTTGCCACTGGTGTAGGTGTCGGTTTGCAATTAAGCATTCTGAATTGCTTAAGAACTTCATTAGCATATTTACTTTGAGAAATAAATATACCTTTTTTTGATTGTTCTACTTCTAATCCAAGAAAGAACTTCATCAATCCAAGGTCTGTCATCTCGAACTCTTTCTTCATAGCTGCCTTGAACTCATCTACTAACAAGTCACCTGTAAAAATCATATCATCAACATATAAACAAACTATTAAAATCTGTCCTTGTTGATTTACCTTTGTGTAAAGTGTCGGTTTGATGCTGCTTCTGCTAAATCCATTTTTTATGAGATAAGAATCAATTCTGTTGTACCAAGCTCTTGGAGCTTGCTTGAGCCCATATAGAGCTTTCTTCAACTTGTAAACTTTCTCTTCATGTTCTTTGATTTCATACACGTGTGGCTGCTCCACATAAATTTCTTCTTCAAAAATTCCATTCAAGAATGCCGACTTGACATCCATCTGATACAATTTCCATCTATTTTGGGCTGTTATTGCTAAGACTTCTCTTACTATGTCCAATCTTGCCACTGGTGCAAAATTTTCTCCAAAATCAATTCCTGTTTGTTGCAAGAAACCTTTTGCTACTAACCTTGCCTTATACCTATCAATCTCACATTTTTCATTGAGTTTGGTCTTATAGGCCCACTTCACACCAATGGGTTTCTTATTTTTTAGCAGGTCAACTAGATCCCATGTACCATTTCTCTCAATGGAATCTATCTCTTCGTCCAAATATTTTACCCAATGCTCTTCTTTTACTGCCTCTTCATAAAACACAGGTTCACTAGCAATAAAATCATAATTGGTATTTGCATCCAATTCATCATAAATATCTTCCAATATTCTAGTCTTTCTATTACTGTGATCATATTCATTACCTGATTGCATACTAGTAGTATATCGATCTATTGATCTTGATGCTTCACCTTGAATTGAGTTTCTATGTGTTCTTGCTAGAGTATTTTCCACTGGTGAAGATGCTACTGGACCCTATTGTCCAATCAGCTCTTCTTCTTCTTCATCTTCTTGTTGGGGTATTGCAGCTCCCACAACCTTGTCTATGGTTCCATTCCATGACTCTTCCTCCTTGAACAACACATCTCTGTTGAAGATAACCTTTTTGGTAATAGGGTTATACAGTTTGTAGGCTTTAGATTCTTCACCGTATCTAAGAAAGATACATTTCTAATTCTCACTCCTGTCATCTAGATTTTTTCTTAGTTGTTTAGGAACATGACCATAAGCAACGCAACCAAATTTTCTAAAATGAGAAATATTACAACTCATACATGTCCATGCTTCCTCTGGTACTCTGTTCTTCACAATTTTGGTGGCAGATATGCTTATCACATGAACAACACAAGGCACTGCATATTCCCAAAAATCATGGGACAAGTTTCTTCCTTTCAACATGCTCTTTGCCATATTCATGATGGTTCTATTCTTGCGTTATCAACACCGTTCTACTGAGGTGTATATCTTGTAGTGAATTGCCTCTTGATTCCATGATATTTGCAGTAATCATGAAATTTCTTTGAGTCATACTCTCCCCCTCCAGCTGATCTCAATAGTTTGAGTTGATAACCACTATGTTTTTCAACCAGAGCCTTAAATTCCTTGAACTTGCCAGAAGTTTCAGACTTTTGACAAAGGAAATACACCCATGTTTTTCTACTAAAATCATCAATAAATGTAAGAAAATAATAGCGTCCACCAATTGACTGATTCTGCATTGGACCACACAGATCAATATGAATAAGTTCTATAGGTGCATGTGCCCTTCGAGACATACCTTTAGGAAAGCTATCCCCGTGCTACTTTGCAATGATGCAACACTCACAACTGTTTGTTGGCTCCTTCATAGGGGGTAATGCTTTTACCATCCCTTTCTGCTGCAACAACTTGAGACCACAAAAGTGAAGATGTCCATATCTGAAATGCCATAAACAATAATCATCCATGCATGTGGCTTTTTTAGTAAAAGAGCTTACCTTGCTGTTGCAATTCATGACTAGTGGATACATCCTGTTCCTAGTCACTTGTAATTTGATGATAAATTGTCTATTTGGGGATTTGTCATATATTTCACAGTTTGATCCATCAAACACAAGTCTGTATTTATTTTCAGTAAGTTTCCCAATGCTAAGCAGATTATGCTTCAATCCTGGAGCATAATATACATCTGTGATTGTCTTTTGTTGGCCTTGTTTGGTCATAATGTTGACCACTCCTTTGCCAAGAACTGGAACTACCTCATTCGTGCCGACTTTTGACCTCTTTCTTCACTGATACATCTAGGTCTGCAATTAGACCTCTATCGCCTATCATATGGTTACTGCAACCACTATCTAAAAGCCAAAGTCCCTTTGGGATTTTGTGTGCAGAATGACATGTAAGAAATAACATATCTTCTTTATTCTCAGAGGTATTAGTCACATTAGCATTCTGTTTTTCCTGATCAGAGTTTTTCTTTCTACATTCATGATCATAATGGCCAAATTTATTGCAATAATAACACTTAAAATATTAGATTTATCAGACCTTTTTTTGTCATAGTTCCCGCCTTCATGGTTATGATTGTTATCTTGATCTTCCTTGCCATTACTTTGGCCACCTCTACCTCTTCCTCTTAATCCTCCTCTGCCTCTGCCTCTTCCTCTACCTTTTGAGAATGAGACTTGTGCTTTGAAAGCACTCTCCATAGAGGACTCTTAATTCCTGTTGATTTGGATTCATATGATAGTAGCGATCCGGTCAACTTGTCTATAGAGAGAGTACTCAGATCCTTTGCTTCTTCAATCGCTGCAACTTTCGGATCAAATTTGTGGGGTAGGGATCTCAGAACCCTTTCAACCACCCTTTGATCTTCGATCTTTTCACCATAGGTATTCAGCTGATTAACAATCCCCATGACTTGGGTCATGAAAGAATCTACTGAGTCTGATTCTTTCATCTTCAAATCTTCAAAAACGCTTTTTAGGTTTTGCAGTTTAGTTGTTTGTACCTTACCAAAACCCTGATAACTGGTCACCAAGGTCTCCCATGCTGCTTTGGCATGTAATGAAGCTGATATCTTCGAAAATACGTTGTTATCCAAAGCATTCATTATGTGATGCAGTGCCTTTTCATCCTTCTTCTTGTGAATTCGCAGGATATTCTTTTATCCGTTTGATAGGGCTTGATAAGTTGCGTCATCTGCTGGTTCGGAATAGCCATTCACGACATATTCCCACACATATTCTAATCTGAGATAAATCGCCATCCTCGTGGCCCAAACATCATAGTCCTTTTTCCCTGTAAGAGGAGAAATATGAGACTGATTATTGCTGCTAGAAGCCATAGACGCTGTAGAGTCTTTCACTGGCTTTTTTTTTTTAAAACTCCTTCCCTTTTTTTGAATGTCTCCTCTTCACTTCCTTAAAATATAAGAAGAATCTCTTCTTCTTTTTCTAAAATTCCACATTTTTTTACTTAAAAAAAAATTCTTACTTGAAGTGAATAATTTCCGTGAAAAAGAAAACCCAACTCAATGAAAAAATATTCTCGTGGAGAAATTTTCGCAGGTCTTCTCAAATTTTCACGCTTTGGCCTATAGTGAGGCCGCGAAAATTACTAAGAAAAATTTTCGCGCTTTGTCCTATAGTGAGGCCGCGAAAATTTGCAAATTTTTTTATTTCAAAAGTTTGCCCTAAATTATCGCGCCTCTATGCAAGGGAGGGGCGCGAAAATTTCTGCAAAGATTTTTTTGCAAATTTATTCAAAGCTACGGCTTTGGCTTCTCCGACACTCTCACACTCTTCTTCCTTGCTCCAATCGATCGATCTTCTTCCAATGCTCTCATACCAAACTGAAGGTTGGAGGCAGAAATAACAAAAAGATTATGCAGAATGAGATACAGCTCTTCAATCTTTATTAATAAACGGAAGATCAACTAATGCATTACAAAACAAATCTAAATGTGTATTTAAACACTTATGGAAACCCTAAAAAGTCTAACCTAGATTTTGCATGCGTGCAAAGCATGTTGTTGCATATTTTATTAACTGAACTTCTAAATAGGAACTAAATCAAAGGTTAAAGCTAACAGAATTAATTACTATTTCTAACATCTAAGTCATATCATGACATATAAAGACCGGGTTGTCCATGAATTTGATACTCGAAGATTTCCAGTGCATGGCGAATTACCCATAAACACCAATACAAAGAATAATTAATCAATAAATGATTATTCTGGAAAAAGAAATGAATTTCTAAGGTATTTGAGAGTTTTCAAAGCTCTCACCAAACATTATTTATGTCATAAATAGAGAAATGTGGAACTGGGCATAACCCCTCCCAATTCAAGCCTTAAACTTGGAAAATTCAATCAATGTCGCCAAATATTTATTCCAAGATGCATATCTTTGCAAACACAGTGAAAACCATTAAAGGAAGAAATGGATAATTTGATACCTGAACTTGTAATTGGAAAGCTTGATAATGCTTACTTCAAGACTACGGGCTAGCAAAGTAATCATTCTCATAATGTATTTTAAGAGAGAAACATTCCCTTGTTCTGACCATTTCAAAGGATAAGTAAACCACCAATCGAATCCTCATGAAATTTCCCAGTTTAAAACTCTCAGACTCGAAATCCTAGCCTGCGGGACAGCCATGAGTCCCCACAACAAATGACCAAAACCACGTGGAGTGCAGCCGAGCAATGTTAGATAATGCAACAACCAATTCCCGTGAATTTGGATATGAGCAGATTCTAGATCCTATTATTCTAGATTCGGTTGAGATAAGGAAACCCAAGTTAGAATGTGTAATTAATTGGTCAGTTTCATGTAATTAGGAAGAACTAGCTCATTTGTTAGATATTCCACCATTTGGATAAGATAAATTAGTACTGAAAAAACTTGAAGGCAATGACATCCTTGCAAGCTTCGACGTAGTTTCTCTATACACAAAGATACTACCAATGGAAGCCATAAAAACTATAAGGGAGATCACCACTGAAGTCACGAAAAAGATGGTAGAAGTATGTTTAAAATGTACTTTTTTCACATTCCAAAATGTGTTTTCTGAACAAGTGGAAGGCATAGAAATGGGTTCACCCCTCTCTCCCATCATAGCAAATCTTTACATGGGAAGATTTGAGAAAAATGCCATAGACTCGTTCCCCCTTTAACCAAAATGATGGAAACACTATGTTGACGACACAGATGTTGTATGGCCACACGATAAAGAAAACTTAGAGAATTTTTTCAAACATCTCAACTCGCAGAATAATAACATCAAATTTACCATGGAAATTGAGGAGAACAAAAGTCTTCCCTTTCTATATGTACTAGTCTCAAGGAAGGATGACGGATCGATAGCACACCAGGTGTATAGAAATAATACCCATACTGATAAGTATCTTCATGCTAATTCACACCACTACCCTCCACGAAAAATAGGTGTAATCAATACATTGGTCACTAGAGCACTCAGAGTTTCCGATGAAGAGCACATAAATCAAGAAATAGAACATTTAGCAATTGTCTTCGAAAGTAATGGATATGATACCAACCATTTCAATAAAATCGTAGAGACAAATAAGAAACCAAGAAAATATAAAAAGAATGAAAGAAAGAAAGAGGATAAGGAAAACAAAAGAATCTTCCTCCCTTACATTAAAGGGACCACAGATAAACTAGTAAAAATACTTAGAAAGCACAATTTCAATTTTTTCTTCAACCCCCCAACACAATAAGAAAATTAGTGGACTCCTTAAAAGACCCAATAGCTCCCATGTCATGCAAAGGTGTTTACTCCATCCCTTGTTCCTGTAGAATGTCTTACATAGGTGAAACTGGTAGGTCCATAACGACTAGATTAAAAGAACATAGTGTTGACCTGAGGCATGATATGCATAGAAAACCAGCCCTTGCAAAACATTCACACCTAACGCAATATCAAATTTGTTTGGAGAAGGCCTCAGTCATAGCAAGGGAAGATAACCTAATGAAAAGAAAGGTAAGAGAGAAGATTGAAATTGTGATGTGTCAAGATTGCCTCAATCGAGATTACGGAGCCAAACTCAGTGATGCTTGGAAACCCCTTCTACACTCGTTGCAAAACAAACAAACCTTTAACCAATCTAGTAAATATTCTCCTTCCCCTTAGTTAGTTTCCCTATTAAAATTGAAGTGCTATCTGATCTTCTGTAATGTCCCTCTAGGTTTTTTAATGCATTTAGATCAATTAGAAATATTAATAATAATATTAATAATTTTAATAATAAAATTTCTAAACAATAATAATAATTATGATAACTAACATTATTATTATTTTCATAATTTTTATTTTTTATTTTTATTTTTATAATTTTTATTGTTAAATATTGTAACATTTCCTTACCATTATAATATACGCCCTCTTTTACATTTTTCCCTCTTTTAATTGGTCCTTTAAATTCCTTAAAAGTTGTTAGGTTCTTGCTTTTTCCTTTGCTTATAAAGCACAAAGGTGAATATAATAATAACTTTATTACCCATAACAATTTTACATTAAGTTGAATACTACTATATAAAATTAAAAATAAAATATTAATACTAATAAAAATAGTAATATCATTATTAATAACAATATTAAAACTCTTATTAATGTTGATTTTTAATTATTTAAAATCAAAAGTTTTAAATAGTGATAATTAATTTGTAAGGAACTTTTTTTTTCCGTAGAAAATGCCAACACCTGCTATTCTGAAAGAATCAAGGTATGGCCAGATTTACAATCATTACATAGAAGTTCGGCTTCCAAGGAGCAAGTGTCACGAAGCAAGATTTGAACCCGGATGGGGAGGATAACAACATTCCTCCCAACCACCCGATCTACACTCAATTGACAAATTTGCAAGGAACTTTATGGTCTAGATAATACACGATTCTTAGGTTGAAGAGAATAAACCCTAGTATTTGTAGCCTTTAAAACCGACACTTCATAACCTTTTTCCACTATCCAATTTTCCATTATATATGGTGGTCATTGGGAAATCAAAACAATATTTCTCAGACTTCACTGTCTCCTGATGATGATCCCATAGTAGGGATCGAAACATCGAGAATTTATACAATTCGAATGCAGGTCCTCTCTTTCTCATTTGTTCACTGCGTATGGCTATTTACAGACATTTTCATATAACTGTGTAAGAAGTGCTATAAATCCATGTAAGCCTGTAGAGGCAAATCATCATTCTAAGAGTGAATGTGAGGAATGAATGGTTGTAAGCCTTAAGGCTGTTGTAATCTCCATCTTTGAGCAATAAGAATACCGATACTATTTGCTCCATGGATGTTTCCCTTTCGAGGATTTTACCACGTAAATCTTAGTGTTCAATTTTGTGTGATGCCATTGTTTCATTTATGTCTTAATTTATCTTTGTTTTATTTAGCTTCTGCTTACAACAAGAAAAACCATCTAGGACTCAATGTATTGGGAGGGTCAGAGAAAGTAATAATTCTCAATATGAATTACCAATTGTCATAAGGAGAGCAAACCTGGTTGAGTAGTATACCAACCCGAAGTAAAGAATTGATAGGAAGACATTAATAGTCCAAAACTCCAATGTAGCTACCTCCTTCCACATCAAACGTTCAATAAAATAATTTTTATAACGATGGCCCACAAGTTGCAAAGCTTGTTGCAAGAGAGGGTGTCACTACTGCAATGCAACCATGCAGTGTAGAGGCCTAGGCAGTTAGGTGCACCATGCTGCCAGAGATTGTGCAAGGCAGTCAAGAAACATATGCTGATACGAGCATGCTGCCTATGCCCGGGAAGGAACTCCCGATGAAATATGTCATCTCCTGCCAGCCAACCAATCTGCAACAACATAACATCTCTATTTAATGCTCCCCAAAAACATTAAAAAACCATAAAAAACGAGAATAAATCAAAACTAGATTAATCCATGACGAAAACATAATAAAATACAAGGAGAATAGAAAAAAAAATAGAATAAAGTTTAAATTATTATAATTATCATTTGTTTACAGTAAATATGTGTCACTTTTTGTTATAATTTCTTTATCATATTTGTTATTACATAATAACTTTAATTATTATCTAAGGTAGATAAACATAGAAATACATATTCTCATACATATTTTTATGTTTGTGTTTGTTTGAATTCTACGTTTCTACAAATTTCATGTTTATATGTTTATATGTTTTTATATTTTAATCTGCCAAAAAATTAATTTAAAATCAAATAGAAAATTTAATTATTATGATATAAATTATTTAAAAAAATACATATCTATTAATTTTTCGAAAACATTATTCTTAAAAAAATATATTAATGCATGAAAAAACCTACATCGAATTGTTCACCTTCAAGGACTCCTCAATATGAAATTGAACCATCATCAAAACATTTTTTTATGTTTTGTTTTTAAGCCTACAATGTTTTGAACAAGTTAATGCACACCCATTTTTAAACATAAAAAAACTACGCAACAAACTTCAAGCGGAGAGTATAAGAACATGTTTTCAATACAAAACATCAATCAATCTTGTGAATGTCAAGTTACAAATATTTATGAAACTAATGGCTAATCATAATCAAAATTAACAAGTCAATGCTTCATCTCCAAACTCGTGGATAGAAAATCCCCATATGTAAAATAATGTGGGTATATGTCTATGGCTACAACTCGATATATCTACAATCAATATGTAAGAGAGGCATAAGATATATATATCATCATATATATATAATGATGAAAGATACTGCATTGGATGCAATGAGGAATGGTGATCGACTCCTCAAGACATGTTTATCCAACTTAGACATGCTTATCCAACTTTGCAACTAAATGAAACATGCCAATAACCGTTGAGGATAATCAATTATATGAAAATGATTATTATAATAATCATGAAGTACTTTGATTCAAAAAATAAACATGTATTATGCATATTTTTAAAATCATTTTGTCACATTTTATTAAACATATACTTAAAAATATATGATTTTAAAATTTTCTTAAGATTAAACCTTCTCAATGTAGTTTTACTTTACTTATAATAAAACAATCAAAAGAAATTATACATTCTAATATCTTTTTTAAAACTTGCAAAAATCTTATGATTGAACATTCTATTACCCATGTATTTTTATATTACTAATAACGAAACAATATTATATCACTTTAAAAGAACGTATTTATGCATTATGATACCCCTTCTATTGAAAATAGCATCAGTTCCCAACACTCACATGAGCACAACCGTGCTCGACTATCATACAAGTGCTCTAAAATAGTAAGCAATTTAACTTGCATTAATCAACATTGATGCATAAGTGTGTAGTGTTGGGAATGTTATATTCTTTGCATTTAAATTGATCGGCAAAGTCAATAGTCATCCGATATTACTCGACTATAGTCGGAGGGGACAAACAATGGAAGTTTGGTCAACTGACATACCTGAATAGTTGTTTGGTCAAAGGAAAATGATTGGTTGACAGGAAGTCGACGAAGTACCAAGGCTCGATAGGCAATCGACCAAAGTTGATCCAGTCAAGTCAACTATAATAGAATAATTGAAAGTGGTTAGCAAGTTATGGATTGTCATTAATGAGCAATTGGTTGTATTGCATTTATAAATAAGATGTACTAGCTATGTATGAAGTATTGTACAATGAGAAGTAGTGTGTAGCATGATCATGTAATGAAGTGTGATTTGTGGTCTAGCAAGTCATGGTTATAAGAATATGTTTTTGAATGCTTGATTATTATATGAGTGAAACCTCATTAGTTTGTTGGTTTTCCTCTAGGATAGAGGTTTCCAGGGCAATTTATGTGTAATGTGTTAATGTGTTGTGTGCCATTGCTTATGTTTAATGTGTTTAACTATATGAATCAATTTGCAAAACTGTTGTAATCAGTATTAGAACCCAATAGTTGGCATCATAGTTGTATTTGGCTGCAGAGGGACACCTTTGTTGTTGATGGTTTGACTTCGTCTTGGATCTAGGGAATACCTGTTACAGTGGGAGACTTCCATAAGCATTGATTCATTGTTAGAATGGACAACCCATTGAGGATAGAAATTGAAAAGTTTAATGGAAAAAAATTTGAGTTTTGGAAGCTTAAGATGGAGGATCTCCTTGTAATCGATAAAAATGGATTATAGTCAACCTAGGAATGATTCTAGTGTGCATGCCGAAGGAAGACTAGTAGAAGATCGATAGAAAGACAAGGAGTACAATCCGATTTTGTATAGCAGATTCTGTATTGTTGAATGCCTAAGAAGAAGACACTACAAAGAAGTTATGTGAAAAGTTGGAGAACTTGTACCAGTCAAAATATCTAGTTAAAAAGTTGTTTCTTCATATAAAGTTATATCTTCTAAGGATGAGTGAAGTTGACTTGGTTACAAAGCACCTGAATGCATTCAAAACTGTTATCAACCAGTTGTTGTTTGTGGATATTAAAATCACAAAGGAGAAGAAATGTATCAGTCTACTATGTTCTTTGCCAGATTCTTGGGATAGCCTAGTTGTGGCTATTGAAAACAATAGTGCCACATTGAATATTGACAATGTGGTTGAAACTCTATTGTCAAAAGAGATGAGACGAAAGAACATGGAGGGTATGACCCATGACACCTTGACAATACAAGGTCGATCAATAGATAGACGAAAAGTCAAAACATTTGGTAGAAGATCGAAGTCGAGGGGTAGATCTAAGACCAGATCCCCTTCTCTGCCAACAAAAACATGTTGGCGATGTGGTAAATCCACACATTATAGCCGAAACTACAAGTTGATGGAAGTCAAGAAAGTCAAAGAGTTTGAGGAAGGTTAGTCGACTAATGCCAAGTGTTTTGAAGAAGAGAAAGGAGACATGTATTTAGCCTCCACACGCACATTGTTAGATCGTGACTCTTGGTTGATCGATTTCGGCACATCATATCATATGACACTTTGTAGAGAGTGGTTCTATAAGTACGAAAATATCGATAGTGGTGATGTCCTACTAGGAAATGTCTCATTGACCAAAATAGTCATATGAGGTAAAGTTCGACTGAGACTGAAATATGGAAGAATGGGAACACTTCTAGGAGTACTGCATATCCCAAGTTTTACCCGAAAACTGATCTCAGCCAGTAAGATGGGGAATGAAGGTGTACAATCTGTATTTGAGAACTTGATATGTGCATAATAGTGTAAGGATCAATGGTACTAATGAGGGGAGTTCGGACTAGAACCTTGTACAAGTTATTGGGAAGAACAAAAACCGACGAAAGTACTAATGTGGTTTATCCTGAGTTCGACGACATATATTCTTGTCTAGTCGATTCAACCATGTTGTGGCATCAACAAATGGGGAATATAGGTGAGAAAGGTATTTGTTCTATGCATAGTAAAGGTATCATTGAAGGTATCCCTAATTGCTCTGAAGAATTCAACTTGTGTGAACATTGTATTTATGGTCAACAGAGTTGTGTAAGGTTCTCATCTAGTGTTACTAGGCCTAAGGAAATACTGAAGTTAAAACATAGTGATGTGTTTGGACCTATGTCAGTCTTGTTATCACATATATAGTAGCCAGGATACCATACATTATTTTTCTGATTCTAGTACACTATTCAGCCAGTTCCCTTACATTGAGATGCTGAGATGAGCATCTATATTGGATCACTATCAGATTTTGGACAGTAGTATATATTCCCCATGCCATGACTGAGTCTCAAGACACTCAGAGAGATGACCGATGTAGCCATTATACCATTTGTACAGAGCAGTCAGTAGTGCCCAGAGTTGCAGCAGCAGTTTCAGAGGACAGATGATGGTACATGTGATGAGCATTCAGTTATATGACTCAGTAGGTATATCATTGTGTTATGGTTATATTGCTTTTATATTTATTCTTATAGCATGTCTTAGCACCTAGTGTCATGATCTGGCGATCGTATAGATATGTGGACCTAGTTGATCTTATTATATATATTATATTGTCCCTACTCAAACTTAGAAGTTCACTATTCATACTCATTGGTTTTACCCTCCTTAGGGAGAATAGAGGTGATCATTCCACCATACCTTGGCTTGCTAGTGTTGGCTCCATTATTCATTGTCTTCATCCATCCATTGCCTACCTTTTAGTTTATCACCCTGACTTACTACTTGACTAGTGGCATGGAGGACTTTTCCCCACTGTAGCCTCTGTATTGGATGAGATTCCCTGTTTATTGTGTCTCGGCTCTGAGTTGGTGACAAAAATTACCTATGGTGAGTTGGAGTTCCTTGTTAATTCCCCCTAGTCACTAAAGTTGTGTTGTATAAACCTGAAACTTTTATTGCTGCCATGAATACAAAATCTGGAAAAATGAAATGTTGTATCTTGTATGAAAAGTCCGTTCATGCAATGTGTTTTTCAACACACATGAATGAAAGGCATGCCAAATGAAAATGGCCATGAAAATAAAATGTTATATATTTTGGAAATGTAAATACCTAGGTAAACAAGCTGTCTGTGACACACCTAGAAGTGCTCAAGTAAACAAGTGCCTTAAAAACACACCTGCAGCAGAAAGCCTAAATAAATGTAAATCTATGCAATTTGTTTATAAACACACATAGATCAAGGCTATGGAAACTTCAGTCCCAAAAAGCAATGGAACTTAAATGCTATATCAAAACAATTGTTGGCCTTATTTGTATTATGGATTGTGCACATCTGTTAAAGGTGAATAAACCCTCTTTGAACAACTCATCCATTTGTGAGACACCGCCATTCCCTGTGTTATTTCTCATTCAGTATATACTATGGTGTGTATTTCCTTTCCCTTTGCCAAAGTGTCACGAAGTTAAGTCAGTCAAGTCATCCCTTAGCCTAGCTAGTTATTTTAGCCTTCACCCTTCACTAGCAAATTGATCACAGCTATGAAGTGAGTATGATCTTGAAAGTCTAATCTGAGTAATAATAATAAGTAATGACATTATATATTTGGATTTAGATTGCCACTAATGATTACTTTGTGTTATAATTGTTATTTGAATAAGCTGTAGAGCATGCATTAACCTTTGACACTTTGCAGCGGCTTCTGATGATGGTCTGAGTTATATTTGGTCATGTTGACTTGGTCAAACCTAGTTTGACCAAGGTCAACCATAGGACATGAGATGGTTAGACCATGTGATGATATGGATAGATGATATATGATCTATGTACATATACATGATGATTCTATGCAACGGCTACAGGGTTATGATGATGATTCATGGTTTACAGCAGTATTTGATCATTTACAGATTATTATTATTTGACATGTTCCGTTATATTGGATATATATTTTGATCATGGAGAGATTCATATGGTGTATGAGTACACATCTTGGATAGATTTGGACCTTCTGAATTCGTTGGAGAACATATGCAAACAATCCGTCCTTGCAAAATCTGCATTTTTTTAACTTTTGTTTTAAGAAGCTAGAGTTATGAATCCATCCTTGCAAAATCTGCATTTTTTTTAACTTTTGTTTTGAGAAGCTAGAGTTATGAATTCTTTTGCTTTATTTTAACT
The DNA here is from genome assembly GCA_027924585.1 of Larix kaempferi. NCBI lineage: Eukaryota > Viridiplantae > Streptophyta > Pinopsida > Pinales > Pinaceae > Larix > Larix kaempferi. Next base: position 16,155,607 of record BSBM01000376.1, read on the forward strand.
TTTTTGTTTTGAGAAGCTAGAGTTTGCATTTTTATTTTTATTTTAACTTTTGTTTTGAGAAGCTAGAGTTATGAATTCTTTTATTTTATTTTAACTTTTTGTTTTGAGAAGCTAGAGAGTTTTTTTCCCTTGGAAAAATTCGTAATTTTATTTCAAATTGGAACAAAATTACATTCAGCACATGTAATAAGATCACTAAGATCCCTACATTGTCACAAATTACATCCCATATTCATTACTACAAAACTCAGCAATGTCTTGATCATCTCTGCTCAACTGTTGACCTTATTTCCCGCATCAATAAACCATATGAATTCAAAATATGGCTGTCCCAGCCTGTATCTATAAATGTTCTCAATACGTGCCTGTTAACCAATATTAATGCTGTTCTACAGCATGCTCTGTTATCATTTGATAATCTGATTCAAATACTCTACGATATTCTATTACCCTGTGGAACTCGACTCTGTGACAGGACGCGTCCAGAACTTGGCCGGTCCTCAAAAGCCTAATTACTCCGTCTCCCATCTGGTGAATAACAGCGTGCAGCTGTCCCTCATCTCCCCCATCAAACATATGCTCAGTAGATTAAAGCAGTGCCTCCTGCTCCTCATAAAAAGGTCTGTGATGATAGCTGAATGTGCCTGTCGGAGAGTGAATGGTTATCTTCCATATACCAATCGCTAAATCCTACTGCGTTGCCTCTTTGGATAGCTGGTCTGCCATTACATTCCGCTCCCTGTAAATATGTGTAAATGTGATGTGGTTAAAAGTCAGTTTTATCCGGTTCACTTCTTCCAGGATAGGTAAAAGATCCATCACATGACACAGAGTAATTTCCTTTGCCCAGTTGATGATTAACAAGGAGTCACCAAAAATCTGAAGGGACAAGCATCCTTGTTCCAGGGCAAATAACATCAGCAATTTTAGCGACATGAGTTCTGCGTAGTTATTAGTTCCTCTTCCCAATCCATCCACCAGATGGAAATAATGTGCCTCAGATTTGTAAAGGACTCCCCCCCCTCCACAAACCGATTGTAGGTTTGAGGCTCCATCGAAATATGCCCACGGCATGGAGAGATCAATCTGTTCGACTCGCACCGGACGTGTTCTGCTCACTTGTACAGGGGCCACAAAATGAAGAGTGACCGCCACCATCTGAGCCACTACAGACTCCATAGGTACCCTGCAGTCCTGGAAAATCACCTTATTGCGGGCAAGCCATATGCCCCAAGTGTAAATACACGGGAGAGCCCGGAGAGGGGATGTATATTGAGCAGACCACCATAACTGGAATGCTTCCAGCACACACGTTCCCCTCCACCCCACCTTAATAGCCAATATCTTGCTGATCTCAGACCAAACAATCTGTGAGAATTGACAATGAATGAAAAGATGAGCCATGTTCTCTTCAGCAACCTTACAAAGAGGACAGATCCCCGGACCCTGGAGAAATCGTTTTTGCAGAATGTCCCAAGTAGGGGCCTTATTTTCCAGGATCGCCCAGAATAGTAATTTAGCTTTACCCGGACATCTCAATTTCCACAATAATTTCCACCACCACACCAAAGCCCTGTTATGGGTTTCCACATTGAGATGGATATATCCATGTTTTGGTGAATATACACCGGAGGGATGGTGATCCCATATAAGTACATCAGCCCTATTGGTCAATCTAATATGGGTAAGTCTTAACCGCCGTATATAATCCTCCCATTCCTCCTGCAGTTCAGCCGAGATCCCAAGTTGTCGAGCAGAAAACCACCCCTGTTTCCAAAGTGTAGAAGCTCCCTGATCCGCTAAGTCATTCAGATTATAACATCCTTTAGAAGCCAAAAAAGACCTCAGTTCCATAGAAAGGACATGTCCACCCCTGCAACCAACCCATGGGTCCATCCCTATCCGAAGTAGTCTCCCGTCGCCAATCCTCCACACTAAACCCGATCCGACTAAAGTGAAATGCTGCACCACTGCTTTCCAAACCACAGAGCAGTTTGCCCTCGACTTGTTTCTCAGCCTGATCCATTCGAGAATTGTTAAAGGAGCAATATATTTATGATAGACCACTCTTGTCCAGAGACTCTGTGTATGAATTAATCGCCACGACACTTTGGCCCCCAAGGCTTTAGCAAACTTGAAAATATTTTTTAGACCCCATCCTCCCAAAGCCTTCGGAACACAATTTTCTCCCAGCGTACCCACACCAACGCCCGATTCTCACTTGTACCCTTCCAAAGAAAGGAAAAACACAGTCTCCTGATCTGCTCCAGAACTCCAGTGGGAATCCAAGCAAGTGACAGCCAATATACCGGAATTGCTTCCAATACTGATTTTATCAGAACCAGCCTCCCTGCCCGAGAGAGCCATTTATGACTCCAACCATGAAGACGCTGTTCTAGTTTTGCTATTAGCCAGCTCCAATCTGTCTTCAAATAAGCATTCGGTTTCAATTGGAAGCCAAGGTACTGTAATCCATCATCTAAATCCAATGTCTTGTATGGTAGTTTGTTAACCATGTTTAGGATCTCCGGCTCGGTTAATTGCGAGCAAGTGATAGTTGATTTGTCGATGTTTACTAACATACCCGCTGCAGCTTGTATTAAGTGGAGGCCTTCAACCACCTTGTCAATATCCTGGCTCGTGCCATCACAGAAAATCAGGATGTCATCAACAAAAAGGAGATGAGTAATGAACAGTACCTGAGAGATAGATATGCCTCTAAAGGAGCCATCAGCTTTGGCGTTCAGGATAAATCAGCTAAGTCCTTCAGCGACGAGGAGAAACAACAGCGGTGACAGGGGGCATCCCTGTCGAAGACCCCTCCCAGCCTGGAAGAAAGGGCTAGCAGAACCATTAATTAGAACAGCAAAATTCACCGTGGTGAGGCAGGCCATAATCCATCTGATAAAATCATAGCAGAACCCCAGGTGAGTAAGAAGTAACCGGATATAAAGCCAGCTAACCCTGTCAAAAGCTTTGGAGAGATCAATCTTAATCACCGCTCCCTTCTGCTTCTGCACCTTGAGCGTGTGTAATCCTTCCTGTGCAACTCCAATTGCCTCATGAATTTGGCGTCCTTCCAAGAAGCCAAATTGCTCACAAGAAATGTGCTTAGACAAAATTTTCTTGAGTCTGCGCGCCATTACCTTCGATATGATCTTATAGATGCAGTTACAGAGAGAGATTGGTCTGAATTCTGCAAAGTTGACAGGCTTGTCAGTCTTCGGTATCAGAGTTAAAAAAGTGGAGTTGAAGGGGCCATGGATAAACCCAGCCTTTCGCGATTCTACCACCACTTGCAAAATCTCCTCCCCGAATAAGTCATAGAATCCTAGGAAGAATTCTATAGGCCAGCCATCTGGCCCCGGGCTGCTATCTTTATTTAAGGATTTCATCACCGTCGAGAGCTCATCCAGCGTCACCTCCTCCATCAACATACTGTTTTCTGCCTCCCCCACAAAGCTGGGAAAAAGCTGAGTCACTCGAATAACCTCAGCAATGGAAATTCCAGGTGGAGCCGTGAATAGATCTCCAAAATGTCGAACTCCCAACGCTGCTAATCCATCAAAGCTGGAAACCTGTTCTCCAGTATCTGATGAGAGTTCCCAGATAGAGTTTTTGAATTTTCTCCCCTTAGCATAAGATTGAAAAAATTTGGTCTTCTCATCACCGCACTGTGGCCAAACCGCCCTGCTTTTCATTCTCCACAGCTCTTCATGCTCACACAGTATCACATTCCTGCGTCTCTCCCACTCCAACAATTTACCTTTCTGCATATCATCCAGGTATCCCATGCCCAGACTATTATGTATCCTAGCAATGTTTAGCTCAGCATCTTGCAAGATCTGCTCATCAATCACCCTTTTGTCATGAGCCCATGTGCTAGTGGCCTCTTTAATTCTTTTCAGATTGTGATAAAAGTGAGCACCAGCAAGCGTCTGATTGTCAAGTGGACGATGAACCCATTGCTCCTGAACCAGTTTAATGAATGTCTCCTCCTTCAGCCAGCTAGGATTGAATTTGAAGGGGCTGGGTGGTTTTTTCCCGCTACCTCGTAACTCCAGGAAAATGGGACAATGGTCAGATATCCCACCTGACCCTACCCACTGTCTGACAAGATCAACCCCATGTGCCAACCCTTCGGACACCAGAAACCTATCCAGTCGTTTAGCTACCCTATGAACCCCAGCTCTCATATTCCTCCAAGTGGGAGTTAGCTGGGATGGTATGATGTCGAGGAGATCCTTCCTGACAAAGGCGTTGATGAAATGGTTAGCTAATGAGTCCGGAACAGCCCGAGGCCCCCAAACTTCAGAAGACCCCAGAGTGAGGTTGAAATCCCCACCCAAAATCACTTCCCTGCCATCAAATATATCCATACCTAACAATGAGTCCCAGTAGCCCACCCTATTAAGGTAGGGCCCATAATATAAAGAGTTATGAATTGTTTTGCTTTATTTTTATATAAATAGTAAAATAATATAAAACAAAAGTTAAAGGTGCACATGTGCCTTGTACCGTTGTTATCCCTTATTTTACTACAAATATATTTATTATGGTAAAAAATAAAAAATGTAAACCTTTTTCATTTTATTTATTATTGAATGTAAATCTTTTCATTGTATTAGTTACTAGTGCATGGAATCTTAAAAAATCAATTATCCGAATGACATGATCATTCAAGGGTGGCACAAGAAATTTAACTTACTAAGGAAAGTTAAACGGCCTTCTCAATGCATATCCATTAACCACCTTTTGATTAGCTTAGTTTTATTCAGAGTTTTAAGGGAAAAGCACACAGGGCAGTAAATAAGATTTAACTGTCGAGTAGATTAAAATCTTCTTTCTCTTAACTTCCCCATCACTTAAATAAACGTTATCATGAAATATATTTCTCTAAGACATAACAACTAAAACATCTTACGCGAAGTTACTCTTAGTTAAAATAGAACTTTCACTGCGGTGAACTATTTGTAAATCTTGATTTCTTTTACTAAGTGTAAATGTAAACAACATTCACACAAGTAAACATGGAGAAGATGTGCGCAAAGCAATATTGAACATTCTTGAGAATGAAACATAAAACTAAAGACTTATATATATTACCACAGTAAACTGGGCAACTCCTCAATACATGGAAATGAGTTTTCACTTTGATCTTTTACATTCATAGAGCTTGGGCTCTTTCCTCTGCACAATTTCTCTCTTTCACATCGCTCACAGAGTTTCAACTATTTGCTTCTTCTTATAGAGTTTCCTCTCAACCTATTTAAGATAGCTTCACTTGGAAGCTACACGATTGCATTAAACACTGAAATTAATTCTTACCTAAGAATTCTTGACATGAGAACTACTAACGCGGTTACATTAATACAAACATGACGTGCTCCAGATTAGTGGCGAACTTACTGACAGTCTGACATTGCAGACTCTGTGCACAGACACAAAATGACTGACAGGGTGACTGACAGAGATGACACACTTAGATACGCGATCAGCTCATTAATTACAATATTTCCAACACTCCCCCTTAATTATGAGCAGATGGGGATCATTAAACAAAAAATAAAATATTACAAAATAATTCAGAGCTGAAACATGCTATGTTCATGACATAATTCACTGCGCAGAACTTGTCACTCCCAAACAACTTCACAGAAATTGGAATGGGTCATTTGCCAATGGTTTAGTAAAGATGTCTGCTACTTGATCTTCTGACTTGCAAAATTCTAAACAGATTTCTTTGTTGTTTATCAACTCTTTGATAAAATGATACCTTGTGTCGATGTACTTGGTTCTCTTGTGATATACATGGTTCTTTGACAGTGCGATAGCTGAATTGTTGTCGCGCAGCAAATGACTGTGGGTTCTTTCCAGTTCTGCAACAGATCACTTAACATCCTCCGCATCCAAATGGCTTGACATGCAGCGCTTGTAGCTGCGACATTCTCTACTTTTGCTGAAGAAAGAGTTACTATGGGTTGTTTCTTTGACGCCCATGATACAACACCTGTTCCTACATGAAATGTATTCCCATATGTGTTTTTTCTATCATCTGAATGAGGTATGAGTCAATGCGACTGTACCAAGCTCTAGGAGGATGTTTCAAACCATAGAGTGTCTTTTTCAACTTGTATACTTTGTGTCCTTCTCTTGGAGCTTCGTAGCCTTGTGTCTACTCCACATATACTTCTTCCTCCAAATAACCATTTAAAAATGCAAAGTTAACATCCATTTGATAAACAGGCCATGTCTTATGAGCTGCGATGGCCAAAACTGTTTTGATTGTGTCCATTCGAGCTACAGGTGCGAAGGTTTCATTGAAGTCTATGCCAGGTTGCTGAGTGAACCCCCTTGCTACCAATATTTCCTTGTGTTTCGACACATTTCCATCAGCATCTTGCTTGGTCTTATAAATCCATTTTATGCTTATCACATCCTTGTCCTTAGGAACACCAACTAATTCCCATGTTTGATTCTTCTCAATGCATTCTATTTCTTCATCCATGGCTTGTGCCCAAATTTTATCTTCAGCAGCTTCTTCAAATGTTAGAGGATCATTAACTTGAGAAAATAATGAAAAAACTGAGAATGAATTAGGTGTACCAGTCTCATATATCTCACGCAGAGTTCTGGTCTTTGTCGGAGTTGCTGGTGTCGAACTGCTTGATGGAGTTTGTTGTGCACTTGGTATGCTTGTCGGAGTTGCTTTTGCTGTGACTTGTATCGGAGTTGCTTGTGCTGAGGCTTGTTGCGCAATCCTGGGAGTAGATGGAGCTACGCAGTTATGATTCACATGTGGAGTCTCAACCACATATTATGCGATGTCATCATGTTCAATATGTGACATGATTTTCACATTCTTCTCTACAGTTCCATCCCATGCTTCATTTTCGATAAACTAAACATCGCAACTAATAATAATTTTTCTTGCAACAGGGTCATACAACTTGTATGCTTTTATGTCTTCAGAATACCTAATAAAAATGCATTTATGTCCTTTATTGTCTAATTTCCTCCTTAACTCATCTGGAACATGTGCGTATGCTACACAACCAAAAAAATTTAAATGTGAAACACTATGTTTCATACCTGTCCATGATTCCTGCGAAACTTTGTTCTTCACGCTCTTTGTCGGACATCGATTCATGATGTAAACCGCAGTTGCCACTGCTTCAGCCCAGTATTCATTTGACAGATGCATGGCTGCCAACATACTGCGCGCCATCTCCATAATAGTTATGTTCTTCCTCTCTGTGATACCATTCTACTGCGGTGTATAATGCGCAGTGATTTGCTTCTGTATGCCATGATTTTTGCAAAAATTTAAGAAATTATTTGAAACATACTCACAACCTCTATCTGTTCTTAAGATCTTGATGTTGTAACCACTCTACTTCTCCACAAGTGCTTTGAACTGCTGAAAACAACCAAATGCATCAGATTTATGCTTTAGAAAATAGAACCATATTTTTCTTATGAAATCATTGATAAATGTGAGAAGATAAGTGCATCCTCCCATGGACGGTGTTTACATCGGTCCACAAATATCAGAGTGCACAATTTCAAGTGGTGTACGAGCTCTATATGACTTTCCAACTAGAAAAGTTTGTCTATGTTGTTTTCCAAAAATACAGCCTTCACAAATTCTCTCTGGCTTTTCAATCAATGGCAATCCTTTCACCATGTCCTTCATGTGCAGTAGCTTCAGCCCACCAAAATTCAGATGTCCAAATATGAAGTACCATAACTAGGATTCATCTGGAAATTTTGTTTGAAACGCAGCTTCCATTGCGCTGTCTTTTTCTTCTTTATCGCTGTGAATGTCTACTTCTTTGCTTCCTGCTTTGAACGCAGATCCAGAATTTTCATTCTGACTTACATGAACAACTTGAGTTGTTTTTCCTTTTATGATTGGTGTGATCCTCAAAGGAAACAAGCGATTGCTTGTCATCTGCACCTCTACTATTAATTGATTGCTTGGATATATGTCCTTGATCACAAAGCGCTTTCCCATCATATGAACGCTGTAACCTTTTTCCATCAACTGTCCAATGCTCATCAAATTATGCTTCAAACCTTGAACATAATAAACATATGGCATAAATTTATGCTCCCCCTGTTTGGTTAGAATATCAACGGTACCCTTACCCAAAACAATAACTTGAATATTGTTTCCAAGTGTGACATCAGTTTGAACTGATTTATCTAGACTAGAGAATAGATTTAAATTACTAGTCATATGATTGCTACAGCCTGAATCTAAATACCATATGTCATTTGGACTTTCTTGAACAACATTGCATTCAAGTGAAGATGCGCATGCTAAGAACAGTGAGTTGTTCGAAGTGATGTTGCTGCTTGACTGAGCTTCACCTTGCTTTCCTTGGTCATACTGCTTCTTCCTGCATTCATATGCGAAGTGTCCATACTTCTTACCGTAATGACATTGAATTTTTGTTTTATCATACCTTTGTCCACTTGGATGACAAGGCATCAGATTCTGACCTCTACCAATGACATGCGCAGGGATGCTGCTGTGACCTCCTCTGAAAGAACTTCTTCCTCTGCCTCTAGAGTTTGATCTTCCTCTGCCTCTTCCATGACTTATGGATGACTGTGTTGCGAATGCACCTTCCAACGATGTATCTGAACTGTTGATTCTATGTTCATGATTGAGTAATGAGGCTTGCAATTCATCAATAGTAAATGTGGACAAGTCTTTTTTTTCCTCCAAAGTCACAACTAAAGATTCAAATTTCTTTGGGAGAACTCTAAGAACTTTTTCAACAACCCTTTGGTCACCTAGAGTTTCTCCATGAGACTTCTTTATTTGATTAACCATACCAATAACATGGGTATAGAATGATTCTACTGACTCTGTATTTTTCATTAACAGAGATTCAAAATCTCTTCTAAGAATTTGAAGTTTGGAAGTCTTTACCTTGTTCAAGCCTTGATAGGAAGTTTCCAGTGTATCCCACGCTTCCTTAGCTGACTGCGTTGTTGCTGCTCTTGGGAGTATGGATTCATGTGTTGCTTGATGTATGTGGAAAAATGCCTTTCCATCTTTCTTCCTGTGTTCCTTCAGAACATCCTTCTCAGCTTATGTGAGATTGTTGTATGATGCCATATCTGCTGGTTCTGCATAGCCATGCTGGACTATTTCCCTTACATCTTGACCTCTAAACAAAGCTTTCATAGTTAGAGACCAATATTCATAATTTTTACTTGAAAAGATTGGAGTTTGTAAATTACCAGAAGTGGAAGCCATTCTTTATTCGCTCTTCCCTTATAAATAGAATTCCTACTTTCTGTAAACCAGGCTCTGATACCAGATCAAGGGAAAAACACACCCCGCAGTAAATAATATTTAACTGTGCAGTAGATTAAAATCTTCTTTCTCTTCGCTTCAGACTTCGCCGATCATACAATAGGGAAACCCCAAATTTTACTTCGCGGAACACTTGCTTCACTTAAGAATTAACTTCACAAATTATCTGCGCGGCGATTAACTGCGCGGTAGTTAACTATGCAGATTTCAACTTTTTACTGCCCAGTTGAACTTCGTAGTGATGCGCAGTTAACTTCGCAATATACTTACTCCTTAACTTCGCGATCACTTAAATAAAAGTTATCATGAAATATATTTCTCTAAGACATAACAACTAGAACATCTTACGCGAAGTTACTCCTCGTTAAAATAGAACTTTCACTGTGGTGAACTATTTGTAAATCTTGATTTCTTTTACTGAGTGTAAATTTAAACAACATTCACACAAGTAAACATGGAGAAGATGTGCCCAAAGCAATATTGAACATTCTTGAGAATGAAACATAAAACTAAAGACTTATATATATTACCACATTAAACTGCTAAATGAGTTTTCACTTTGATCTTTTACATTCACGAAGCTTGGGCTCTTTGACCACTTTCTTTCACTCTTGCTCTGCACAATTTCTCTCTTTTACATCTCTCACAGAGTCTCAACTATTTGCTTCTTCTTATAGAGTTTCCTCTCAACCGATTTAAGATTGCTTCACTTGGAAGCTACAGGATCGCATTAAACACTGAAATTAATTCTTACCTAAGAATTCTTGACATGTGAACTACTAACGCGGTTACATTAATACAAACATGACGTGCGCTGCGAACTTACTGACAGACTGACAATGCAGACTCTGCGCGCTAACAAAAAATGACTGACAGGGTGACTGACAGAGCCGTCATAGTTAGATACGCGATCATCTCATTAATTACAATATTTCCAACAGAGCTTAGATGATATGTTTATAAATGTATAATCTTTGAGTCTTAGGTATATGAATTATGCATACATTGGATTTTATCCAAATCGTTGTTAATAAATAATCTTACTATTAAGATATCCTCACTCGTGTTACTATTTCATTGTCAATAAATTATGTTACTGTGGATGCCATATGTATGTACTCCGATGACATTGGTGTGTATCATTAGATCTTCCTTTTCAATCCGAAACTGTGATTAATTCATACTTTTGGTTTTATTAATTTAGAAACATTGATTTTTTGGGCACCATAATTCAATAACAAGGATTTGATCTCACTCAACACTTGACACTTGAGACTCAGGTATTGATAATTATTTTATAAACATTAACTCTATTGAGCAACATAATTCGGTCGTAGTGCTAGGTAAAACACATAATTCATAGTGAACATAATAGAATTTGTCAACTTATTATGTACTCTACTTCATTTAATGCAATAAGTGAATGCGAGCCTATAAAGCACCAAGCAATTTCCCCTAGTCCATTCAATCTTGAATTTAGTTTATGAAGTTTCTCAGCTTATTAGTTGCTTCGGATCTTAATGGTGATTTCCTTGGGCAAGTTCTAAAGCATAGGTGGTGGAACGATTAGTGACCGTGGAAGATTACCAATGAACAAGAATTGACATAACAGTTTGGTAATGCATTCAGTTACCAAAAAGAGGGTGAACCTTTAATGATTTGTATATCTTTTTATCATGAAAATGTGGGCATTAAAGAACAAAGTTAAAATAGTTTTTCAAGCATATAAAACTCATGATGTCATATTTTTTTTGTTATTAAATTTTTATTTCCAAACATTCAACATGAACATGATTACTTTTTTCTTGTTATTTCTTATTTTCCTTTTCTTCATTGACCAGCTCATAACATTGCATATGGAATTATCTCTTCTCTCATCCTTTTATTTTGTTTACACATACACTTATGTCAAAAAAGTAGTATTCGGACTTTTCTCTGCTACAATGCTAGAACTTTGTGCACATTTGAAAAAATAGTCTTCCTAGTGGCATTTGACAATGCCATGTAGTGGAGATTAAACAACTAAGTTTTACTTGCAAATAATGCTACACAATTTTCCACTACTCATAATGTTTTTATGGTATTAGTTTTACACAAACTCAATTATCGATGCTACAATTATGGCAGCTCGAGTGGACGTGGTGGAGGCAGAGGAAGTGACATATATTATTTTCATGTGTTCCATGACGTTGTACATGTATTGGGCTCAAAGGGTTCCAATTTACATTTTTTACTCCTTCTTTGAACGTAGTATATTATTGTTAATCTTAGTCGAATCCCTCATCAAAATCACCCAGGCAGTGGAGCTCAAGGCAGTGGAGCTCAAGACGTATAGTTTCCATCTACACATTTTACATTTGATCTCATGTTGTTATCAATGTTCTGTGGTGGTAATTTTCTACAACCGCATCCACTTTGGGGACGGCCATGCTTTGACCTTTCATATAATTTGAAAGCGATGTGTATGAAAGATAAGTATGTCAATGAGCTTAAACGTTGACTATTATAATACAAATAGGTAACACTGTTAAGATTTTTTATGCAAGTGTATTTAAATTTGTTAAGATAGATCTTGGAAGGAAAGTTGTGCCAAGAGTTAGAATTTCTTTCACATGAATCATGAGGGAGATAAAATTAATCGTTCTCGGTTGAAAAATGTTTTGATGTTTTGAAGTTAGAGTTTCTTTCCTATCAACCGCGAGGGAGAGAAAATTAATCGTTCATGTTTTGACGTTTGAAAAACTTTTGTGTAGATTGAAATGGACGAAGGCATGGATGAGAGTGATTCATAGATTTGAAATCAATATAAATTTTGAAAGAAATAAGTTAAGGTTTCTAGATCTTATAAACCAAATTCTCAGGCATTTCTAAGAAATGGTGAAGGTTCTACTGAATGTAAAAATGCTTGCTTTTCATGAAAAAAATGTTTCACTCTTAGGTTTCTAGTGCAACACAAGCACTTTTATAATAGTTCATTTTTTAAGTTATAACTAAAGAAGACAAATATATTTTAAACCTACCAGCTATTCTTCTTAAAAACTCTAAATTTTACTCAAAAACCATGCACAGACAAAAACGTTTTCCATCTGTATGGACCACTTGATAGCCCCAACCCAAACATATATGTCACAACGAGAATTTCTCGTTCAATCTCAAAAAAACTGCCGCTTTAAAGCTCGAATGCCAAAAATTAAAAACCATATAGGTCATATAGGTTATTAAAGCTCAAGTAGAGGAGCATATAAATTACAGTGGCACGGATGAAAATGAAAATGTCACGACAAATGTAACCTAATAGAGAATTCCATTCAACCCTAAACCAACCCTAATTCAATCGCCAGAACAACAACCCAGCACCAAACACCAATTCAACAGCCATTGAAGTTTACACCAAACACCAAATCAAAAAAACAAAATAACAACCGAATGAACAAAATTTATACCCAAAAATGAATAGATTTATCTTGACACATTGCCCCCTTCGATAATCGACTCCACACCAGAAACCCTTGCTTGATACCGAAGCAAGAGCCAACACTGGAGTCGAGGAACCAAAACCACTGCAGAATGCCTCCAAAGAATAATAAAATAGGCCACCGTGTGTCATTTCTCTCAAGGGAAAAGCACACCCCACAATCAATTGAAAATTAACTACGCAATAGATATCTCTTTTTATTAGCAAACTTGTCGGAAACCCCAACTTTTAATTTAGCAGAGATTAACTTCGTGGAACTTGGATTCACACAACTTGGCTTCGCACCAAATTTTACTTCGCACTAATGCGAAGCTTGCACTTATACGGAACTCTTAACTTGTGCCAAATATGTAACTTTGAACATATTTTACTCCACGTAACTTCCCAACTTTAAGAAATACTTTGACCTTCGACAAACTCACTCTTAAACAAATTTTATATCAAGATAATTCTTGCTAAAACATAAGAAACGAAACATTTAAGTGAAACTTATGGTTAAACTAGAACTTTTACCACTGTGAAATATATATGGAAATCTTGATTTCTTTTACAGACAGTAAATGTAAACAACATTTACACAGATGAATATGAAGAAGATGTGCGACATTGCATTAACCAACATTCTTGAGAATGAACACAAATAACCATTGACTTATATATTACCGCAGTAAACAAACAATATTGCCCCACTTAGAGAGAGATGAGTTTTACTTCAATCTTTCACCATGTTTACAGAGCTTGGGCTCGTAATACATTTCATGACCTATTTCTTCTTCTCCTTTCACTCCTGCATCTCTACTTGATTTTATGAGATTGATATTCATTTATACACAAACTTAAGATAGCTTCGCGTGGACGCTATTGAACTCCATTAAAGACTGAAATTAATTTCTACCTAAGAATTTCACTTGCGGACTGCAAACGCAGCTGATTAAATACTAGGAAGAGTGCACGAAGCCTACTGATAGACAGACTGTCTGTCTGACATCTCTGTGACTTCTAACAAAACGTCTGACAGAGTCGACGCGATCTAGATGCGCATTCAACTCGTAATTACATTTCTCCAACACTCCCCCTTAATTATGAGCGGATGGAAATCATACAACAAAAATAAAAATTTTACAAAATGTTTTAGAGCTGAAACATGCTCTATTCATGACGAAGTTCACTGCACAGAACTTGTCACTCCTAAAAAGCTTCGCAGATACTGAAATGGGTCCTTTGCCACTGGTTTGGTAAAGATGTCTGCTACCTGATCTTCAGACCTGATGTCTGCTACTGGTTTTCATTCTAAACAGATTTCCTTGTTATTTATTAATTCTCTGATGAAGTGATACCTTGTGTCAATGTGCTTGGTTCTCTTGTAGTACACATGATTCTTTGACAGTGCGATAGTTGATTTGTTGTCACGGTAAATGATTGCGGGTTCTTGCTGGTTCTGAGACAGATCACTTAACATCCTTCGCATCCAAACGGCTTGGAATGCAGCACTTGTAGCTGCGACATACTCTACTTCTACTAAAGACAGAGTTACAATGGGTTGTTTCTTTGAAGCCAATGATACAACACCTGTCCCTACATGAAACGTATTCCCAGATGTGCTTTTTCTGTCATCTATGTTGCCTCCATTGTTGTTGTCAGTATATCCAATGAGTTTGAAATTTTCTGAAGTTGAATAGAAAATACCAAATTCTTTTGTTCCACTTACATACCTGTTATCACATATATAGTAGCCGGGCTACCATACATTATTTTTCTCATTCCAGTACACTATTCAGCCAGTTCCCTTGCATTTGAGATGCTGAGATGAGCATCTATATTGGATCACTATTCAGATTGTGGACAGCAGTTGTATTCCCCATGCCATGACTGAGTTTCAGGACACTCAGAGAGATGACCGATGTAGCCATTATATCATTGGTACAGAGCAGACAGTAGTGCCCAGAGTTACAGCAGCAGTCTCAGAGGACAGAGGATGGTACAGGTTGATGAGCTTTCAGGTATATGACTCAGCAGGTATATCATAGTGTTATGGTTAGATTGCTTTTATACTTATTCTCATAGCATGTCTTAGCACTTAGTGTCATGATCTGGCGATCATATAGGTATATGGACCTGGTTGATCTATTATATATATTATATTGTCCCTACTCAGACTTAGAAGTTCATTATTCATACTCATTGGTACATACCCTCCTTAGGGAGAATAGAGGTGATCATTACACCATACTTTGGCTTGCTAGTGTTGGCTCCATCATTTCATTGTCTTCATCCATCCATGGCCTACCTTTTAGATTATCACCCTGACTTACTACTTGACTAGTGGCATGGAGGACTTTTCCCCACTGTAGCCTTTGTATTGGATGAGCTTTCCTGTTTATTGTGTCTTGGCTCTGAGTTGGTGACAAAACTTACCTATGGTGAGTTGGAGTTCCTTGTGAATTCCCCCTAGTCACTAAAGTTGTGTTGGCTAAACCTGAAACTTTTAGTGCTGCCATGTATACAAAATCTAGAAAAATGAAATGCTATATCTTGTATGAAAAGCCCATTCATGCAATGTGTTTCTAAACACACATGAATGAGAGGCATGCCAAATGAACATGGCAATGAAAATGAAATGTTATATCTTGTGGAAAATAAATACCTAGGTAAACAAGTTGTCCATGACACACCTAGAAGTGCTCAGGTAAACAAGTGCCTTAAAAACACACCTGCAGCAGAAAGCCTAAAAGAAAAACGTAAATCTATGCAATGTGTTTGTAAACACACATAGATCAAGGCTATGGAAACTTCAGGCCCAAAAAGAAATGGAACTTAAATGCTATATCTAAACAATTGCTGGCCTTATTTGTATTATGGATTGTGCGCATCTGTGAAGGTGAATAAACCCTCTTTAAACAACTCATCCATTTGTGAGACACCGCCATTCCCTGTGTTATTGCTCATTCAGTATATACTATGGTGTATTCCCTTTCCCTTGCCAAAGTGTCACAAAGTCAAGACAGTTAAGTCATCCCTTAGCCTAGCCAGTTAATTTAAGCCTTCACCCTTCACTAGCAAATTGATCACAACTATGAAGTGAGTATGATCCTGAAAGTCTAGTCTGAGTAATAATAATAATTAACGACACTATACATTTGGATTTAGATCGCCAGTCATGATTACTCTGTGTTATAATTGTTATTTGAATAAGTTGTAGAGCATATATTAACCTTGACACTTTACAGCAGCTATTAATGATGATCTGAGTTATATTTGGTCTTGGTTAGACCTAGTTTGACCATGGAGGACCATGGGACATGAGATGTTGGACCTTATGATGATATGGATAGATGATATATGGTCTATGTATACATACATAATGACTCTATGCAGCAGCTACAGGGTTATGATGATGATTCTGGGGTTGCAGCAGTGTTTGTATATGTACAGCGCATTATTATTGGCCTTGATCCGGTATATTGGATATTTATTTTGATCATGCAGAGATTCATATGGTGTATGAGTACACATCTTGGATGGATTTGGACCTTCTGAGTCCAATGGGACAGTTTTTTTTCAGTTCCGGGCACTTACAGTGATGATTTAGCCTCAGTAGGTTGTCCTAGTGCAGTTTTGGTCTGTTGGAGACCCTGTCGGAGTAGAGATGACTTTTATCCGGTTGACCTAGGGCGCTGATGATGGAGGGGGTGGTCCAGCCACTTGTTTTTACCATATTACCCCCCTTCCGGACACACTGGTGCCCTCACCTTGACAGCGCCAGCACTCCAGGAGGCTGTTTGGGGCAGTTTCACGCTTCCCGAGGCATTTCAGGATTGGTAGAAATGGCTATTGAGGAAATCGATTTGGGCTACTGAGGAAAAGTTATGGCATGGGATGATCAGTGATGATAGATCGGGACCTTCCACACCTTCTCTAGCAGTTTCAGCTTCATCGGGGCCAGCATCCATCACTTATGGCACTTTCTGTGGATTTTTTAGGTCTTTTGAGGACCACGACTTCACTATGGAGGCACGATTTGGTACATTCATGATTATTTTTGGGTTATTGTGCTATGGGGATTGACCAAGGAGGGATAAAATTACCCCTTGGACCCACCATAAGCCTCTTATGATATTTTGTCATCATGATTTGGTGGGATTCCCCTCTTATAGGGCGATTTTGTCCACTTACATTATATTTTATTAGTGATCCATGTATTTTATTGTTGAGCTCATCTCAACCATTGATTAGACATTTGTATCTTTTAATCTTAGCCACTCATTCAAAAAGTGGTTAGGGTTTTGGTGCCTCTCCTTCCTATTTAAAGGAGAGAGCCTCTCATTGTAAAGGGACTTTGGCTCTGGATTATTGGAATAGAAAATTATTATTGCATCTATCTCCAGTGTTGTGGTGAATTTTTTTGGTGTTCGTTCGTTGGTTCTTCCTTTGCACTGAGTTATTGGAGATCTTGTTTGCCATATCTTTTGTACCACGATTTTGCATCTACAGGTGGAGGCCGATTTGTTTTGAGGAGGAGGTATTGGTAGGGGAAGACTCTCCCTACTTCTTCTTTGGAGCTCTTCATTGGTAACAGGGAGTATTACTGTCCCAGGACCTTCTATTTCATGTTACTATTGCATTTCTCTTGTATTTCCTCCATACTTGATCTTACTGATTGAATCATTGTTCCTTGGTTTGACAGGTAGAGGAGGTCGCACTTGTGGGCTAGGGCATCAATTCGGCAAGCAAATCAACAATCTCTCATTTGATCTCTGCGAGAATCTTCCTCAACATCAAGGCATCTCATTCACATCACTCAGGTATGATCTCAAGGTAAGTTCTATCTCCATGATCTATCCAATTGTCAAAAACATTTAAAACCCTAATTAATCAAAACCCCATTTTTACATTTTCTCGGATCTACTTAGATCTAGTGGGTTGTTGGGCATAATATTGAAAACCCACCTCTATAGCATCCACGGCATCCCAGATCTATAGTTTGGTGAGGATTGGCTTCCGTTTGACCCCCCTCCCATGCCAACTTAGCTCCTCCCAAGCAAAGCACACTTCCTAGTTTGAGCAAGTTGACCTAGATCTAGGTGGTGGGTGTTTGAGATTCCACTTGATTTGTCATCTACACATCCAATAACATACACCCAGGTTGTTACTTTCCTGAATTTCACCTTGTGGGCCCTATTCCACATTTTAAGGGATTTAATCCCCATTTTGGACCACTTGGAACACTCAAACTCAGATCTACTAAGATCTAGCCGTTGGATTGCCACGAAATTATAGATCCATACTCCTACTTGACTAACCTACCCGGATCTAAAGTTTGGATGCCATCCGACTTGTCTTGACCCACCTAAACCCACTTTTAGGCCTCCTTGGGCAAAGTCGCACCACCTTGGAGAAGCGAGTTGACTCACTTCTAGGACGTGGTTACTTGAGATTTTTGGAGATTTGAAACCGGAATAATTCAAAACCTAGGTCTAGACTATCACTTTGTCAAATCTTGCCTTGGGGATAGCATTCCTTGTTTTAAGGGATTGTGGTCCACTTGGGTCAAACCTAGATCTAGACACATTCATCCATCAAGACCCCTATTGCCTACTTGTCCCATGTACTAGGAGTCCTAAACCACAAGTCAACCCTACTTTGACTCCACTTCCCAATTCCCAAGGCACTGGCTTCTCTCCAAGTTAATTCGGCTCTCCTAGATTGTTGGATTGACTTGTGGATTGACCTATGCATGGTGAACTAAACCCTTGAAGCTATCATGTATCATGGTCAAGCTTGTCATCTGTACTAGTTAGCCCCAATTGAATCCCTAAACTACCCTTCATTGGACACGGTTCCCAAGGCAGTGGATCTTCCAACATTGAACTAGTACACTCATCCTAGATCTCACTTCAGACATTGTAAGTCACTCTCACATCAACTATGAACCAAAGCTATACCTATTGAACCCCTCACTTGGCTTGTGACTTCATCCTTAGGTCTAGGATAAACCATACACCTAACTTCACTTAGAAATACCCTAATTTGGTGTCTTGGTTTTGATCTCTCCTGTCGGGAGTAGATCGGGTCTCCCCCTTTGTTGTCTGGGCTAGATAACATAAAGCGAAGGTTGCCTCGACTGGCGTGACAACCATACATTGGAGGTCGAGATGATCGTGGTTGCACCTTTTGAGTTGCCCTTCCCTATTGCCATCCATGACTGGATACATCCATAGGGGTAACTACAGTTTAGGTGATAACAATACCTCAGAATTCTTTTACCTGCTTTCCAATGAGATTATTTTGGTGACTCCATGAATCTTGAGATTAAATTGACTCCATACATGATGTCTAGCCTTGTTGCAGTAAGATACATAAGGCTTCCAACAAGCCTTTTAAACAGAGTAGGATCCACATTGGATCCATCATCATCCTTGCTCAATTTCAAACCTGTTATCACTGGTGTTGGAGCTATCTTACAGTTTAACATCTTAAATTTGTTCAAGACATCACTTGCATATTTTGACTGAGATATAAAAATACCCTTTTTCAGACTGTTGGACTTCAACGCCTAGAAAATATTTCATAAGCCCCAAATTAGTCATTTCAAATTCACTTTCCATGACTGTTCTAAATTCTTCTATGCCAAAATCACCAGTAAATATTAAATCATCTACATACAAGTAGACAATTAGCTTATTACCTTGCTGGTTGATTTTTGTGTACGACGTTGGCTCACATTCACTTCTGTGAAATCCATTCTGAATGAGGTATGAGTCAATGCGATTGTACCAAGATCTAGGAGCTTGCTTTAAACCATAGAGCGTATTTTTCAGCTTGTAAACTTTTTGTCCTTGTCCTGGAGCTTCATAGCCTTGTCCCTGCTCCACATATACTTCTTCCTCCAAATAACCATTTGAAAATACAAACTTAACATCCATTTGATAAACAGGCCATTTATTTTGTGTTGCAATGGCCAAAACTGTTCTAACAGTGTCCATTCGTGCTATAGGTGCAAAAGTTTCATTGAAGTCTATGCCAGGTTGTTGTGTGAATCCTCTTGCTACCAATTTTTCCTTGTGCTTCTGCACATTTCCATCAGCATCTTGCTTGGTCTTATAAATCCATTTCACGCTTATCACATCCTTGTCGATAGGAACATCAACTAATTCCCATGTTTGATTTTTCTCAATGCATTCAATTTCTTCATCCATGACTTGTGCCCAAACTTTATCTTCTACAGCTTCTTCAAATGTTAGTGGATCATTAATTTGAGAAAATAATGCAAAAACAGAAAATGAATTTGATGTACCAGTCTCATATATCTCACGCAGACTTCTTGTCTTTGTCGGAGTTGCTGGTGTCGAACTGCGCGAACTGCTTGATGGAGTTTGCTACGCACTTGGTGTGTTTGTTGGAGTTGCTTGTGCTGCGACTGGTGTTGGAGTACCTTGTGCTGAAACATGTCACACTGACCTGGGAGTAGACAAAGTTGCAACATTCTGATTCACATGCGGAGTCTCAACCACATCTTCTACGATGTCATCATGTTCAACATGTGACACGATTTTCACATTCTTTTCCACAGTTCCATCCCATGCTTCGTTTTCGACAAACTGAACATCGCGGCTGATAATAAATTTTCTTGCAACAGGAATATACAACTTGTATGCTTTTGTGTCTTCAGAATACCTAATAAAAATACATTTCTGACCTTTATTGTCTAATTTCCTTCTTAGCTGATCTAGAACATGTGCGTATGCCACACAACCAAAAACTTTTAATTGCGAAACACTATGTTTCATACCTGTCCATGCTTCCTGTGGAACCTTGTTCTTCACACTCTTCGTCAGACATCGATTCATGATGTAAACAGTAGTTTCCACTGCTTCAGCCCAGTATTCATTTGACAGATGAATGGCTGCCAACATATTGCACACCATCTCCATAATGGTTATGTTCTTCCTCTCCGCGATACCATTCTGTTGCGGTGTATACCGCGCAGTGAATTGCTTCTCTATGCCATGACTTTTGAAAAAATTTAAGAAGTCATTTGAAACATACTCACCACCTCTGTTTGTTCTTAATATCTTGATGTTGTAACCACTCTGCATCTCCACAAGTGCCTTGAACTGCTGAAAACAACTAAATGCATCAGATTTATGTTTTAGAAAATAGAACCATGTTTTTCTTGTGAAATCATCAATAAATGTGAGAAGATAAGTGCATCCTCCCATGGACGGTATTTGCATCGGTCCACACATATTAGAGTGCGCAATTTAAAGTACTGTGCGAGCTCTATATGACTTTCCGACTGGAAAAGTTTCTCTGTGTTGTTTGCCAAAAATGCAGCCTTCACAAATTCTCTCTGGCTTTTCAATTAGTGGAAATCCTTTTACCATATCCTTCATGTGCAGTAGCTTCAGCCCACCAAAATTCAGATGTCCAAATCTGAAGTGCCATAACCAGGATTCATCTCTTATTTCTGTCTGAAACGCAGCTTGCATTGCGCTGTCTTTTTCTTCCTTATCGCAGTGAATGTCTGCTCTTTTGCTTTCTGCTTTAAACACAGATCCAGAACTTTCATTCTGACTTTCATGAACAACTTGATTTTTCTTTCCTTTTATGACGGGTCTTATCCTCAAAGGAAACAAGTGATTGTTTTTCATCTGCACTTCGGCTATCAACCGATTGCTTGGGTATATGTCTTTGATCAGACAACGCTTTCCTATCATGTGGATTATGTAACCTTTTTCCATCAGTTTTCCAGTGCTCATCAAATTATGCTTCAAACCTTGAACCTAATAAACATCAAACATATATTTCCGCTCCCCCTGTTTGGTTAGAATATCAACAGTACCCTTACCCAAAACAGTGACTTGAAAATTATTTCCAAGTGTGACATCAGTTTGAATTGATTTATCTAGACTAGAAAATAGATTTAAATTACCAGTCATATGATTGCTACAGCCTGAGTCTAAATACCATGTGTCATTTGGACTTTCTTGGACAACATTGCATTCCAATCGAGATGCGCATGCCAAGAACAGTGAGTTGTTCGAAGTGTTGTTGTTGCTTGATTGTGATTGACCTTGCTTTCCTTGGTCATACTGCTTCTTCCTGCATTCATATGCGAAGTGTCCATACCTCTTACAGTAATGACATTGAAATTTTGATTTGTCATACATTTGTCCACTTGCCTGACTGGGGATCTAATTCTGATTTCTACCAGCAATATGTGCAGGGTTAATGCTGCGACCACCTCTGAAAGAACTTCATCCTCTACCTCTAGAATTTGATCTTCCCATGCCTCTTCCACGGCTTATGGATGAATGTGTTGCGAATGCACCTTCCGACGATGTATCTGAACCGCTGATTCTATGTTCATGATTGAGTAATGAGGCTTGCAACTCATCAATAGTGAATGTGGACAGATCTTTGTTTTCCTCCAAGGTCACAACTAAAGATTCAAATTTCTTTGGAAGAACTCTAAGAACTTTTTCAACAACTCTTTGGTCACCTAGATTTTCTCCATGAGACTTTATTTGATTTACCAAACCAATAACATGAGTATAGAATGAGTCTACTAACTCTGTATCTTTCATTGACAGAGATTCAAAATCTCTTCTAAGAATTTGAAGTTCCGCAGTCTTTACCTTGTTCAAGCCTTGATAGGAAGTTTCCAATGTGTCCCACGCTTCCTTAGCTGGCTGCGATGCTGCTACTCTTGGGAGTATGGATTCATGTGTTGCTTAATGTATGTGGAACAACGTCTTTCCATCTTTCTTTCGTTGTTCCCTTAAGACATCCTTCTCAGCTTGTGTGAGATTGTTGTATGCAGCGAGATCTGCTGGTTCTACATAACCATGCTGGACTATTTCCCATACATCTTGACCTCTAAACAAAGCTTTCATAGTTAGATACCAATATTCATAATTTTTACCATAAAATATTGGAGTTTGAAAATTACCTGAAGTGGAAGCCATCTTTAACCGCTTTTCCTTTTTTGTAAATACAATTTCTACTTTCTGTAAACCAAGGCTCTGATACCATATCAAGGGAAAAGCACGCAGTACAGTAAATTAAAAATTAACTGCGCAGTAGATATCTCTTTTTATTAGCAAACTTGTTGGAAACCCCAACTTTTAATTTCGCAGAGATTAACTTCGCACAACTTGGATTCGCACAACTTGGCTTCGCACCAAATTTTACTTCGCACTAATGCGAAGCTTGCACTTATGCGGAACTCTTAACTTGTGCGAAACACCTAACTTTACGGACTCCTTTACTTGAACATATTTTACTCCGTGTAACTTCTCAACTTTACGGAATACTTTGACCTTCGATAAACTCACTCTTAAACAAACTTTATATGAAGATAATTCTTGCTAAAACATAAGAACCGAAACATTTAAGTGAAACTTATGTCGAAGTTACTCCGCGTTAAACTAGAACTTTTACCACCGTGAAATATATATGGAAATCTTGATTTCTTTTACAGACAGTAAATGTAAACAACATTTACACAGATGAATATGAAGAATATGTGCGGCATTGCATTAACCAACATTCTTGAGAATGAACACAAATAACTATTGACTTATATATTACCACAGTAAATAAACAATATTGCCGCACTTACAGAGAGATGAGTTTTACTTCAATCTTTCACCATTTTTACAGAGCTTGGGCTCGTAATACATTTCATGACCTATTTCTTCTTCTCCTTTCACTCATGCATCTCTACTTGATTTTATGAGATAGATATTCATTTATACACAAACTTAAGATCGCTTCACCTAGAAGCTATTGAACTCCATTAAAGACTGAAATTAATCTCTACCTAAAAATTTTACTTGCGGACTGCAAATGCAGCTGATTAAATACTAGGAAGAGTGCACGAAGCCTACTGATAGACTGACTATCTGTCTGACATCTCTGTGGCTTCTATAGACTAACAAAACGTCTGACAGATCCGGCGTGATCTAGATGCGCATTCAACTCATAATTACATTTCTCCAACATTCTCGTTTTCTTTTTCACTTAATTCCTTTAAAAAACAGAGGTTCAAACTAGCAACCAAAGTGACATACAATACCAAAAGTTGTACTTTGGACACACAGAGAATTTACTACAATAACAAAAATCTCACTAAACACAATTTTTTCACCATTTACCTTCTGCATGGCATCGAACATGATACTGTTGGTAATGGCGAGAGCCATAGATCTCATCATTTTTTTAGTCTTAAATGAATCTTGAGCCAATGGGGTTGGCCAAGCAAACCCAAGCAAATCATCTCTAATACATACCTAGACCATTCCAAGTCACGTAGTGACATATAAAGACTGGGTTGTCCATGAATTTGATACTCGAAGACTTCTAGTGCATGGCGAATTACCCATAAACACCAATACAAAGAATAATTAATCAATAAACGATTATTCTGGAAAAAGAAATGAATTTCTAAGTTAGTTGAGAGTTTTTCAAAGCTCTCACCAAACATTATTTATGTCGTAGATAGAGAAATGTGGAACCGAGCATAACCTCTCCCAATTCAAGCCTTAAACTTGGAAAATTCAATCAATGTCGCCAAATATTTAATCCAAGATGCATATCTTTGCAAACACAATGAAAAAGCATTAAAGGAAGAAATAGATAATTTTACACCTGAACTAATAATTGGAAATGCATATCTCTGCAAACAGAATGAAAAAGCATTAAAGGAAGAAATGGATAATTTTACACCTGAACCGATAATTGGAAAGCTTGATAATGCTTACTTCAAGACTACGGGCTAGCAAAGTAATCATTCTCATAATTTATTTTAAGAGAGATACCTTCCCTTGTTCCGACTATTTCAAAGGATAAGTAGACCACTGATCGAATCCTCATGAAAGTTCTCAGTTTAAAACTCTCAAACTCGAAATCCTAGCCTGCGGGGCAGGGATGAGTCCCCACAACAAATGACCAAAGCCATGTGGAGTGCAGCCGAGCAATGTTAGATAATGCAACAACCAATTTCCTTGAATTTGAGCAGATTCTATATCCTATTATTCTGGATTTGATTGAGATAAGGCAACCCAAGTTAGAATGTGTTATTAATTGGTCAGTTTCATGTAATTAGGAAGAACTAGCTGGTTTGTTAAAGATTCCACTAGTTGGATGAGAGAAATTATTACTGAAAAACTTGAAGACAATGATATCCTTGCAAGCTTCGACGTAGTTTCTCTATACACAAATATACTGCTAATGGAAGCCATAAAAACTATAAGGGAACTCACCACTGAAGTCACAACAAATCTGGTATAAGTCTGTTTAAAATGTACTTTTTTCACATTCCAAACTGTGTTTTATGAACAAGTGGAACTTGGCGTAGCAATGGGTTTACCCCTCTCTCCCATTGTAGTAAAGCTTTACATGGAAATATTTGAGAAAAAGGCCATAGAATCGTTCCCCCTTAAACCAAAACGATGGAAATGCTATGTTGATGACACAGATGTTGTATGGCCACACAACAAAGAAAACTTAGAGAATTTTTTCGAACATCTCAACTTGCCTAGTAATAACATCAAATTTCCCATGGAAATTGAGGAGAACAAAAGTCTTCCCTTTCTAGATGTACTAGTCTCAAGGAAGGACGATGGATCGATAGCACACCAGGTGTATATAAAGAATACTCATACTGATAAGTGTCTTCATGCTAACTCACACCACTACTCTCCACAAAAAACAAGCGTAATCAATACATTGGTCACTAGAGCGCTTAGAGTTTTCGATGAAGAGCACATAAATCAAGAAATATAACATTTAGCAACTGTCTTCAAAAGTAATGGATATGATACCAACAATCGTAGAGACAGCTAAGAAAACACGAAAATATAAAAGGAATGAAAGAAAGAAAGAGGATAAGTAAAACAAAATAATTTTCCTCCCTTGCGTTAAAGGGACCACGGATAAACTAGCGAAAATACTTAGAAAGCACAATTTGAAAGTTTTCTTCAACCCCCCCAACACAATAAGAAAATTAATGGACTCCTTAAAATACCCAATAGCTCCCATGTCATGCAAAGGTGTTTACTCCATCCCTTGTTCCCGTAGAATGTCTTACATAGGTGAAACTGGTAGGTCCATAGCGACTAGATGAAAAGAACATAACATTGACGTGAGGCGTGATAGGCATAGAAAATCATCCCTTGCAGAACATTCACACCTAACGCAACATCAAATTTGTTTGGAGAAGGCCTCAGTCATAGCAAGGGAAGATAACCTAATGAAAAGAAAGGTAAGAGAGAAGATTGAAATTGTGATGTGTCAAGATTGCCTCAATCGAGATGACATAGTCAAACTTAGTGATGCTGGGAAACCCCTTCTACACTTGTTGCAAAACAAACAAACCTTTAACCAATATAGTAAATATTCTCCTTCCCCTTAGTTTCCCTATTAAAAATTGAAGTGCTATATGATCTTCCATAATGTCTCTCTAGGTTTTTAAATGCATTTAGAACAATTAGAAATATTAATAATAATAATTATTTTAATAATAAAATTTCTAAACAACAATAATAATAATAATGGTTATTATTATGACTACTCTCATTATTATTATTTTCATAATTATTATTTTTATTTTTATTTTATTTTATTTTTATAATTTTTATTGTTAAATATTATAACATTCCTTACCATTATAATATAGTCCCCCTTTATATTTTTCCCTCTTTTAATTGGTCCTTTACATTCCTTAAAAGTTGTTAGGTTCTAGCTTTTTCCTGTGCTTATAAAGCACAAAGGTGAATATAATGATAACTTTATCACCGATAACAATTTTACATTAAGTTTAATATTACTATATAAAATTAAAAATAAAATATTAATACTAATAAAAATAATAATATCATTATTAATAACAATATTAAAACTCTTATTAATGTTCTTTTTTAATTATTTAAAATTAAAAGTTTTAAATAGCGATAATTAATTTGCAAGGAACTCTATGGTCTAGATAATACATGATTCTTAGGTTTAAGAGAATAAACCTTAATATTTGTAACCTTTAAAATCGACACTTCACAACCCTTTTCTACTATCCAATTTTCCATTGTATATGGTGAATCAAAAGTTTTAAATAGTGATAATTAATTTGCAAGGAACTCTATGGTCTACATAATACACGATTCTTAGGTTGAAGAGAATAAACCTTAATATTTGTAACCTTTAAAACCGACACTTCACAACCTTTTTCCACTATCCAATTTTCCATTATATATGGTGGTCATTGGGCAATCAAAACAATATTTCTTAGACTTCACCGTCTTCTGATGATGATCCCATAGTAGGGATCGAAACGTCGAGATTTTTTACAATTCGAACGCAGGTCCTCTCTTTCTCATTTGTTCACTGCATATGGCTATCTACAGACAATTTCATGTAACTATGTAAGAAGTGCTATAAATCCATGTAAGCCCGTAGAGGCAAATCATCATTCTGAGAGTGAATGTGAGGAAGGAATGGTTGTAAGCCTTAAGACTGTTGTAATCTCCATCTTTGAGCAATAAGAATACCGATACTATTTTCTCCATGGATGTTTCCCTTTCGAAGATTTTACCACGTAAATCTGTGTGTTCAATTTTGTGTGATTGCCATTGTTTCATTTCTGTCTTAATTGATCTTTGTTTTATTTAGCTTCTGCTTACAACAAGCAAACCCATCTAGGACTCAATGTATTGGGAGGGTCAGAGAAAGTAATAATTCTCAATATGAATTACCAATTGTCAGAAGGAGACCAAACTTGGCTGAGTAGTATACCAACCCAAATTAAAGAATTGTGACAGGAAGACATTATTAGTCTAGAAGTCCAATGTAGCTACCTCCTTCCACATCAAATGTTCATTAAAATAATTTTTATAACGATGGTCCACAAGTTGCAAATCTTGTTGCAAGAGAGGGTGTTGTTGCTGCAAGGAAGCCATGTAGCGTGGAGGCGGAGGCAGTCAGGTGCACCAGGATGCCAGAGATTGTGCAAGGCAATCAAGAAACATATGCTTATGGGAGCACGCCACCAATTCCCGGGAAGGGACTCCCAAGGGCATATGTCATCTCCTGCCAGCCAACCAATCCGCAACAACACAACATCTCTATTTAATGCTCCCCAAAAACATTAGAAAACCATAAAAAACGAGAATAAATCAAAATTGGATTAATCTATGTCGAGAACATAATAAGATACAAGGAGAATAGAAAAAAAATAGATTAAAATTTAAATTATTATAATTATCGTTTGTTTACAGTAAATCAATGTCACTTTTCGTTATAATTTCTTTATTATATTTGTTATTACATAATAACTTTAATTATTATCTAATGTAGATAAACATAGAAATGCATGTTCTCATATTTATACATATTTTTATGTTTGTGTTGGTTTGATTTCTATGTTTCCACAAATTTCATGTTTATATGTTTTTATACTTTTATTTGCCAAAAAAAAATAATTTAAAATCAAATAAAAGATAGTGTAATTATTATGATATAATTTATTTTAAAAAAATACATATCTATTAATTTTTCAAAAGCATTATTCTTAAAAAAATATCTATGAAGAAACCTACATCCAATTGTTCACCTTCAAGGACTCCTCAATATGAAATGGAACTATCATCAAAACACTCCTCAATATGAAATGGAACTATCTTCAAAACATTTTTTTATGTTTTATTTTTAAGCCTACAATGTTTTGAACAAGGTAATGCACACCCATTTTTAAACATAAAAAAACTACGCAACAAACTTCAAGCGGAGAGTATAAGAACATGTTTTCAATACAAAACATCAATCAATCTTGTCAATGTCAAGTTACAAATATTTATGAAACTAATGGCTAATCATAATCAAAATTAACAAGTCAATGCTTTATCTCCAAACTCGTGGATATAAAATCCCCATAGGTAAAATAATGTGTGTATATGTCTATGGCTACAACTCGACATATCTACAACCAATAGGTAAGGCATCTCGATCGGTATTAAATATATATTTCTTTATGGTAATGAGATAATAAGGTATATATATATATAGTTACAAAAACAAAATATATATATATAATGAAAGATATTTCAGTGGATGCAATGAGGAATGGTGATTGACTCCCCAACTTTGCAACTAAATGAAACATGCCAATAACCGTCGAGGATAATCAATTATATGCAAATGATTATTATAATAAAATCATGAAGTAATTTGATTCAAAAAATAAACATGAATTATTCATATTTTTTTAAATCAATTTTCACATTTTATTAAACATATACTTACAATATATGATTTTAAATTTTTCTTAAGATTAAACCTTCTCATGTTTATGTACTTTTACTTTACTTATAACAAAACAATTAAAAAAAAATTATATTCTAATATCTTTTTTAAAACATGCAAAAAATCTTATGATTGAACATTCTATTACCCATGTATTTGTATATTACTAATAACAAAACAATATTACATCACTTTAAAAGAACATATTTATTCATTATGATACCCCTTCTATTGAAAATAGCATTAGTTGCTAACACTCACACGAGCACAACCATGATTGACTATCATACAAGTGCACTAAAATAGCAAGCAAATTTTTTTAACTCATGTTTGCATTAATCATCCATACCTATATTGATGCATAAGTGTGTAGTGTTGGGAATGTTATATTCTTTGCATTTAAATTGATGGGAAAAGTCAATAGTCGTCTGATATTACTCAAATGGAGTCGGAGGCGACAGACAATGGAAGTTTGGTCGACTGACATACCTGAATAGTTGTTTGGTCAAAGGAAAATGATTGGTTGACGGGAATTCGACGAAATACCAAGGCTCAACAAGCAATCGAACAAAGTTGATCCAGGCAAGCCGACTATAATAGAATAATTGAAAGTGGTTAGCAAGTTATGGATTGCCATTAATGAGCAGTTGGTTGTATTGCATTTATAAATAAGATGTACTAGTTATCTATGAAGTACTGTACTATGAGAAGTAGTGTGTAGCATGATCATGTAATGAAGTGTGATTTGTGGTCTAGCAAGTCATGGTTATAAAAATATGTTTTTGAATGCTTAATTAATATATGAGTGAAACCTCATTGGTTTGTTGGTTTTCCTCTAGGAGAGAGGTTTCCAGGGCAATTTCTATGTGATGTGTTAATTTGTGTTTAACTATATGAATCAATTTGCAAACCTGTTGTAATCAATATTAGAACCCAATAGTTGGCATCATAGCTGTATTTGGCTGCAGAGGGACACCTTTGTTGTTGAGGGTTTGACTTGGTCCTGGATCTGGGGAATACCTGTTACTGTGGGAGACTTCCAAAAGCATTGATTCATTGTTAGAATGGATAACCCGTTGAGGATAGAAATTAAAAATTTTAATGGAAAAAATTTTGAGTTTTGGAAGCTTAAGATGGAGGATCTCCTTGTAATCGAGAACAATGGATTATAGTCGACCTAGGAATGACTCCAGTGTCCATGCCGAAGGAAGACTAGTAGAAGATCAATAGAAAGACAAGGAGTACAATCCGATTTTTTATAGCAGATTCTGTATTGTTGAATGCCTAAGAAGAATATACTACAAAGAAGTTATGTTAAAAGTTGTAGGACATGTACCAGTGAAAATATCTGGTTAAAAATTTGTTTCTTCATATGAAGTTATATCTTCTAAGGATGAGTGAAGTTGACTTGGTTATAGAGCACTTGAATGCGTTCAAGACTGTTATCAACCAATTGTTGTTTGTGGATATTAAAATCACATAGGAGAAGAAATGTATCAGTCTACTATGTTCTTTTCCAGATTCTTGGGATAGCCTGGTTGTGGCTATTGAAAGCAATAGTACCACATTGAAGATTGACAATGTGGTTGCAACTTTGTTGTCAAAAGAGATGAGACGAAAGAACATGGATGGTACGACCCATGACACCTTGAAAATACAAGGTCGGTCAATAGATAGACAAAAGGTCAAACATTTGGTAGAAGATCGAAGTCGAGGGGTAGATCTAAGACCAAATCCCCTTCTCTGCCAACGAAAACATGTTGGCGATGTGGTAAATCCAGGCATTATAGAAGAAACTACAAGTTGATGGAAGTCAATAAAGTCAAATATTTTGAGGAAGGTTAGTCAATTGATGCCAAGTGTTTGGAAGAAGAGAAAGGAGACATGTATTTAGCCTCCACACACACACAGTCAGATCGTGAATCTTGGTTGATCGATTTCGGCACATCATATCATATGAAACTTTGTAGAGAGTCATTCTGTAAGTACGAAAATATCGACAGTGGTGATGTCCTACTAGGAGATGGCTCACTGACCAAAATAGTCAAATGAGGTAAAGTTCGACTGAGATTGAAATATGGAAGAATAGGAACACTTCCAAGAGTACTGCATATCCCAAGTTTTACATGAAACCTGATCTTAGGCAGTAAGATGGGGAATGCAGGTGTACAGCCTGTATTTGAGAAAGATATGTGCAAAATAGTGTAAGGAGCAATGGTACTAATGAGGGGAGTTCGGACTAGAACCTTGTACAAGTTATTGGGAAGAACGAACACCGACGGAAGTACTAATGTGGTCTATCCTGAGTCCGACGACATATATTCTTGTCTAGTCGATTCAACCATGTTGTTGCATCAATAGATGGGGCATATAGGTGAGAAAGGTCTTCATTCTATGAATAGTAAAGGTATCATTGAAGGTATCCCTAATTGCTATGAAGAATCAACTTCTGTGAACATTGTATTTATGGTCAACAGAGTTGTGTAAGGTTCTCATCTAGTGTTACTAGGGCTAAGGAAATACTGGAGTTAAAGCATAGTGATTTGTTTGGACCTATGCCAGTCTCTTCACTAGGAGTACCTCAATATCACGTTTCTTTCATAGATGATTTCTACAGAATGACATGGTTGTATTTTCCGAGGAAGAAAGATGAAGTTTTTGAAACATTTCAAGAGTTCAAATCTCTTATGGAGAATCATACTAGTAAAAAATCAAGGTGTTGAGAAATGATAAAGGGCAAGAATTCTATGGAAAAACATTCTATCAGTTTTGTAGAAAGCACAGTATAGATCAAAAAAATATAACTCCATACATGCATTAATAGAATGGAGTTGTTGAATTAATGAACATAATGCTAATGGAGAAAATAAGGAGCATGCTCAGTGGTGCAAGAGTCGAAAGAGGAAACTTACTTGACATGTTACCTAGTGAATAGGTCATTGTCGATGGATTTGGTTGAAAAGACTCCATAAGAGACATGGGATGGTAAAAATCCCTCTCTTACAAATCTCAGAGTGTCTGGGTGTGATGCATTTGTGCACATCCCAAAGGAGAAAAGAACCAGGTTCGATAACAAGTTAGAGAAATGCATCTCCATCAGGGACAAGGATGGAGTGAAAGTGTATAAGCTATCGAACCCAATGATGATGATGACAATTTAGAGTAGAGATGTGATACTTAGAGAAGTCAGAGAAACTTCTAGGTATGAAGAGGATAAAAGAGAAAAGTCAGAAAAGTGAGAGTTTGAAATGAACAACGAAAGTATGGATTTGGGTGAGTTGACTGAATCTAACGAAGAGGTGGAACAATAGACTTTGGATGTTAGGAGGTCCGGTCGATCAAGGGAACACCTAGAAAGGTATTGTCCACCTAAATTTTTCTCTACTTTTGCATTGTCTGTCATAGAAGAAAATCCTAGGTCAGTAAAGGAGGTGATTGAATCGAGAGAGGGTAAACTCTGGAAAAGGGTTGTGGAAGAATAAATGGATTCCTTGAAGAAGAATAAAACATGGGATCTAGTCACATTACCAAATGAAAGGAAACCCGTTGGAAGTAAGTGGGTGTTCAAGAAAAAGTTGAATCCAACAGGTCAAGTTGAGAAATACAAGGCTCGACTAGTAGGAAAAGGATATTCCCAAGTCGAGGGAGTCAACTTTGGTGATATTTTATCTCATGTTGCTAAGTTAACTTCCATAAGGGTACTAATGTCTTTATCTACACCATTTGATCTTGAGATAGAATAGATGGATGTAAAGACAACATTTCTTCTTGTGATCTTGAAGAAGTAATATATATGAAGCATCCTGAAGTTTTTACAGTGGATGGAAAAAAAGAGCTGGTATGTAAGCTCAAAAAGTCTCTCTACAATTTAAAACAATCACCCAAGATGTGGTATCAGAAGTTTGACATGTATATGCAGCAGTTGGAGTTTGTGAGAATTCAAGCCAATCACTATGTGTATGGGAAGAAATTCAATGGTCATTTCATATATGTAGTTTTGTATGTTGACGACATGTTGTTGGTTGGACATAACATGGACCTAATAAAGGAGGTGAAACATAGTTATCCTCTGCGTTCGACATGAAGGATCTTGGAGCAGTAAATTTTATTCTTGGAATGGAAATTCAGAGAGATCGTGGAGGTATAAGACTCTATTTAAGTTAGAAGAAATATGTTGAGACAGTCCTAAAAATTTCAACATGCAGGACGGTCAACCAGTCAAGGTCCCTATTCATGTGGGAGTCAAGCTATCTGATGAGCAATGTCCTAAGAGGAAGAAAATAATACATGTTACGTGTTCCCTATGCAAGTGTTGTAGGTAGTATAATGTATGTTATTGTCTGTACACAACCAGATATTGCTCATGTAGTGGGAGTACTGATCAAGTACATGTTGATTCCTAGAAAAGAGAAATCTGTTATGGAGGAGATCCTAAGGACAACAAGGAAATCAATGTACATTGTTTTTTCAATTCTGACTGGGATGGATATATTGACCACATATGGTCAACCAATGGATAGGTGTTCAATATATTCGGCGGAGTAGTCAGTTGGATGAGTAGGAGATAATCAGTCATTGCATTGTTGACTACTAAGTTTGAATAAATGGAAGTTATTCATGCATGTAAGGAATTTGTTTGGTTGCAGAGATTGTGTTCAGATGTTGGGTTTAGACAACATGCTATTGGGTTGGATTGTGACAATTATAGTGAAATATTCCTAGCAAAGAATCCAACATACTATTTGAAGATGAAGCACATTGATTTCAATAACATTTTGTGAGAGAGATGGTGGAGAACTAGAAGGTGTTACTAGAAAAGGTAGACACGGTGAATAATGTTGCATACTTTTAACCAAGTTGGTGAGCATAGAGAATTTTTCTTGGCATAGTGAAATGACGGGCTTGTAATCCCTATTAAAGTGAACTAAAGTTTTGAATCTCATGTTTATGTAAAGAAGACAACAAGTGGGAGAATGTTGGGAATGGTATATTCTTTGCATGTAAATTGATTGGAAAAGTCGATGGTAGACTAGTATTAGTCGATTGGAGTCAGACACAACAAATGGTGGAATTCTCATCAGTAATCCGACTGAAATAGTTGTTTGGTTGAAGGAAAACGACTGGTCGATGAGAAGTCAACAGAATGACCAATAGATGAAAGCTGACCTAGTCAAAACGACTGTAATAGAATAACTGAAAATGGTTAGGAAGCTATGGATTGTAATTAATGAGCAGTTGGTTGTATTGTATCTATAAATAAGATGTAATGGCTATGTATGAAGTATTGTACTATGAGAAGTAGTGTGTAGCATGATTATGTAATGAAGCGTGATTTGTGTTCTAGAAAGTCATAGTGGTAAACACATGTTTTTGAGTGTTTGATTGATAGATGAGAATTGTAAACATAGATCCCTCTTTTCCTTATTCTCTTTGATACCGAAATAGTTAAAAGAAGCATCACAAGAATGGATAACCAATGATGTTGCATATCAACTCATCAAGTGACTCTAGGAGGATCCCAACCCTCCCAAGGGTTACGCTTGGTAGCAAAATACATTGAGATCTTATAAAGTATATCCTTTTTTAGGTACCTAATTGTGCTTTAAAACATACAATATTAATAGAGTTGCATTCATTTCCTCTCGCAGGTCACACATTCTTTCATAAAAATTATGCACATGTTAGGCGCTTCTTATTTTAGAAAGGCACGAACAAGGATCTCCTTACTTTTGTAGCAAAACGTGACACTTTCCAAAGGAACAAGGGTGAGATGGTGAAGACTCTTGGGGCATTGCAACCACTGTCAATACCAACCACTATCTAGATTGGCATTTCCATGGATTTTATTGTTGACATTCCAAAAGAAGGTAATAAAAAAATTATTGTGGTGGTAGCTGATTAATAAATGCTACTTTTTGTGCTCTTCAGCACCCATTACCCCAACAATGGTTGCCCAAATTTTTCTAGACTAAATTTTCAAACCCCATAGGATGCATACCTCCATTGTGTCAGATCATGACACTAGAAGGAAAATATCCTATAGCGGACTCAGGTTTTTAGTGTTACAAGATTGGCTAAAAATGTGAAAAAAACCTCTGTTACAACCTTTGCCAAATGTACCAGATGTTTTGGTGGTTGTTTTTTATGTAAATTTATTAAAACTAAAAAAGCTTGGCGGCTAGAGGATTTAGCGGAGGATTTTTCATCGGTGTGCTTTATTGATATAATCGCATTGGTGCTAAAAAATACCAAATGCACCGGTACATTTAAATACAAATAAGCACCGATTTGTACATAAATCTGAATGGCACTAGTGCTTTATAAAACTATATGCATCGGTGCTCATGAAAATTTATAATGCACCAATGTTATAAGGGAATGAAAACACATCAGTGAAGTTGACTGGGACATTGACGGGTTGCAATTTTACATTCAACGGTGCGGTTACAATATATTGGAGCACCGATGCACTAATATAGAAAGTTGTTCTTTTAGGCTTCCACACTGTGTTGGTTTGCTAATCATTTCTGGATTCACTATGTTGCATATTAAATAATCGGCATATATTAAATCATTGACATTTTGGACCTGCAATTCGCAGTCCATCATCGGGATCAGAGAATTTCATAGAGATGCTAAAAAAAATTCCAAGAACAGAGCCATCAAAGAATTACAAAGAGATGCCTAAAAATGTTTTAGCATCTCTATGAAATTTTCTGATCCTAATGATGGACTGGTTATTGCAAGTCCAAAACATCGATGATTTAATCTACATCAATGATTGAATCTACAATATAGTGAATATAGAAATGATTACCAAATATAGAAAGCACCAGGTGGTAATAATAAAATGCACCGAGGCATGCAATGAGTAGTTTGTTGCACTGGTGCATGTTTTCTTTAAACACATCGGTGCTACATTTACTTAAACACACTGGTGCAATTAAAATGACCAAAGGCATAGGTAATCATTTTCTCTTTGGTGAACAATGACCAGTGACATCACACTAAAATATCTATATTTTTTATAATCGTATTCATATAATTTTAATTTCAATTATTGCATTTGGATATGAAGTTTGGAAAATGTGTTATATCATCGATTCTCACCTCTATTGTAATATTTAATCATCCATATATTTAATCAACGATGTAACATTTCATGGCAACACTGGGAAATGCAATAGAATAAGAAAATTTATTTTATTATATGTGAATAAAAGGCCTTTTGTCATACACAATGTGACAACATAAAGGTCTGCAATAATCAAATTTTCAATATGCAATTGTTACACTTATTGGTAACCCATTGTCTTTCAATTGAGACATTATGTCCAGTACATTATACAAAATTTCCTTGGGCATCCCTTTGGGCACGCAAGGGAGCGGTGGACGTCGCCCCTCGTACATGGAAGGGGCGACCCTTTGGCTGCACTAGGGAGCGGCGCTGCTGCCCTTCATGCGCCGAAAGGGCCTCCCAACGGCCGCCCCTTGGGAACACGAGGGGAAGCATCTATCGCTCCCTCATGTGCCCAAAGGGATGCCCCTTGGGCGTGCGAGGGAGCAGCAGGGCACCTCCCCTCATGCGCCCAAGGGGCGACGTCCATCGCTCCCTTGGGCGCCCAAAGGGCCGCCCCTTTGGAGGCCCTTTGGGCACACGAGGGAGTGGAACCACCACCCCTCATGCACCCAAGGGGCCGCCAAGGGCCATCGGTAGGGAGAGAGGGCTGAGGGGGGGTGAGGGGGGGAGGAGAGGGAGGGGAGTGGAAGGGGGTTGGGTGAGGAGGGGGAAGGGAAGGAGCGGGGGGAGGGGGAAGGGAAGGAGCGGGGGGAGGGGGAGGGGGAGGGGGAGTGAGAGGGGGGAGGGGGGAGTGGAAGGTGAGAGGGGAGAGGGAGGAGGATGGGGAAGGGGGATGGGGGCAGAGGAGAGGGGTAACGGAGTGGGAGGGAGCGAGGGGAGGGGAGGAGGAAGAGGGGGGTGGGGGGAGAGGTAGGGTATTTTTAGATTTTAGTTTTCTAATTTTATTTTAAAAACTTTTAAGTGTTTCAAATTTATATTTTGTGAGTTTTTAAATTTTGTTTTTTTTTATAATTTAAAAAAAAAAAATTAAATGGGTTTTTTTTTTTTAATTTGTTTTTTAAAAATGGTTTATTTTTAAAGTTTTAATTGTTTATGTTTTATAAACTTAAACAAAAAAATACATTTTTGGAAGAGTTTTTTAATTTCGTTTTTTTTTCATTATGAATATTATTAGAAATTTGTGTATGTTATGTAGAAAGAGTGGTGAAATAATTTCTTGAATAATTTGTGTTAGATAGAGTGCAAGTTTTATATACTGCTACTAAGAGATTTAATAAATACAATTTTATTCTTTGACAAAATGATATAAAAATGACATTTTTTGAAAAAGTGTGCTATCGGTAGCATTAGTTTTTAATTCAGGGCTTGATTTTAAGATTTTTGTAAACAACAATGAGGATTGTTTTAGTCTGTGTCTATATTTTCAACCACAAAAAAAAGTGGTGCTACCGGTAGCACCACTTTTTGATTCAGGGTTTTTTTTTTGGTGTTTGTTATGCAAAAATATGAGTTTTTATGGCTAGAGTTCTCATTTTGAGTATAAATTTCTCGTCAAGTTGTATAACATGTTCCTTCACTTTGACCTCATACCCCTATGGTTGCTGTATATAAATCTCTTCCTCCAAATCCCCATGGAGAAAGGTTGTTTTACATCTAAATGTTCAAGGTGCAAATATTCTACTGCCACTAGACTTAAAATAGTTTTAATTGAAGTTATTTTAACAATATGAGAAAATATTTTATCAAAATATATAGCTTTCTTTTGTGTAAGCCCCTTTACAACAAGTTTGTACGTGTACCGCTTCTTTCCTCCATATTCTTCCTTTAACTTGTAAACCCATTTATTCTGTAATGCTCTTTTACCCGCGGGCAACTAAACTAAATCTCAAGTCCGGTTTCTTATCAATGAGTCCATCTCCTCATTCATGCATTGCTCCCACTTATTTCTAGTTTCCACCTACATTGCTTCTTCATGCCATTCTAGTTCACCAAAGTCAGTCGTCAATAAATAATACAGTGAAGGAGAGTATCATTCAAGGAGTCTGCTTGACATGGTAGATCTTCTAACACTTGCAGGAGTTTGAGGTACCTGTCGTTGTTCTTGATTTTTCAGCACCTTTGGAACTTCATTTTCTTTGATTTCAACAATCACTATGTACTATGTGTTTTCATTTTCCTGTTTCTTTCCCTGCAACTGATATTTATACATGACATTTTCATTGAATACCACATCTTTACTCCTAATGATTTTTTTATTTTCATAATCCCATAATCGATACCCAAAATCATCAACCCCATATCCAATAAAGGTACATTTCTTAGATTTAGCCTTAATCTTTGTTCTATTTTCTTTATCAATATGGACAAATGCTTTACAACCAAAATTTCTCATAAATGAGTAGTTTACCTTTTTACCTATCGATTCCTCCTATGGAATCCCACCATCCAAAGTACTTGAAGGACCTCTATTTATTAAGTAAACAACATTATCTACAGCATCTTCCCAAAACCGTAAGGGAAACCTGACATGCAGTCTCATACACCTTGCACGCTCCATGATTGTCTTGTTCATCCTTTCTGACACACCATTTTCTTGTGGTGTTCTTGGGACTTTCTTCTCTCTATGAATCCCATGGTATGAACAACTATCAAACTCTTTTCCATATTATTCACCTCCATTATCATATCTGAGACACTTCAACCTTTTTCCTATCTCATTCTCTACCAAAACTTTCCATTTCTTAAAAGTAGCAAAGACATTAGATTTATGGTGAATCCAATAAACCCAAGTTTTTCTAGTTGCATCATAAATAAAAGTAACATAATAACAAGATCCACCAAGAGATTGTACCTAAGTCGGTCCCCATACACCTGTATGCACAAGCTCTAACTTTTCACTCTTATTTTTCTTCCCAACTCTAAGAAATCTGACTCTCTTGTGTTTTCCATAAACACAGTTCTCACAGAATTCCAAACTTCCTTGATTCAAATCTGGAAGCAACTTCCTTGAATGGAGAATCTACATCCCCTTCTCACTCATGTGGCCAAGCCTATGATGCCATAATGGTGTATCTATTCCTGTGGAAGCTAAAGATATAGAACAATCAGTATTATGAGGACATAAATACAACGTACCTATCCTATCTCCTTTTGCTATCACTATCGATCCTTTAGTGATATTCCACCACGTTTCTACAAATGCAGATGAAAAGTTTCCATCTCCCAACTTCCCTATTGAGATCAGATTTATTTTCATAGCAAGAATATGCCTTACATCTTTCAACAACCATTCACTCCCATTCTTTAACTTTATCCTTACCTCACCAATTCCAACAATTTTAAATGGTTCACCATCACCCAATAAAACATGTCCAAAATCACCTGGAACATAATCATGAAAGAATTACCTATGGAGTGTAGCATGACATGAATCCCGTGAATATACTACCCAATAATCACTAGTACTATCTAATGCAAGAATCAAAGCATCTTGTCCTTTCTTCCTAAGTAGT
Source organism: Larix kaempferi (assembly GCA_027924585.1). Classification (NCBI taxonomy): domain Eukaryota; kingdom Viridiplantae; phylum Streptophyta; class Pinopsida; order Pinales; family Pinaceae; genus Larix; species Larix kaempferi. The sequence continues at coordinate 16,195,305 of BSBM01000376.1, forward strand.
CTCCTGCTGTCCATCTCCTTTCTTCTTTAGAGATATGCAGTCTTTTTTTAGATGTCCTTTCTTCCAATATTTCCAGCACTATATATTTCCTAGTGTGGACTTGGATCTATCCTTCTTAGGCTTCCCACAATTACCTGGGCTCTTTCCTCTCTCAGTTTTTCTTCCCCTGCTCTCCATGGTCAATGCATTACCTAGTGTCTCACATTTGCTTTTCCTTCACATTTCCTCACTAAGAATAACACCAACAACATCATAAAATTTCAAAGTGTTTGAACCAGAGACAAAGTTACGTATAGCCATGACCAAGCCATTCCAATTTTTTGGAAATGAGAACAAGATTAGAAGAGCCCTAACCTCATCTTCAAAGTTCATTTTTACAGAACTTATTTGATTAGTAATCATATTAAATTCATTTAAATGGTCAACAACCGACCCACCTTCTGACATATACATATTAAATAAACGCTTCATTGGAAATACCTTGTTGGAGGTTGAGGGTTTTTCATACAGTTTATCCCATGCGCGCATCAGACCCTCCGTTGTATTTTCTTTTGAAATAATGAAAGCTACCAACAAATCCATGCACAACCATATTGTTCCTAGTGTTTTTTTGTCAAGAACCTCCCATTCTTCATCCTTCATAGACATCGACTATTTTTCTTTTCCTCCCAATGGTAGGAATAGATCCTTTTGATACAAATAGTCTTCCATTTGCATCTTCCATAACTGGTAGTTTTGGTTGTTAAATTTTTCTACCCTAAGCTTTCCTTCTTGTACCATTGCTCCCACTCGAACCAGAAACCCTCCTTTCCTATGAGTTTATGTGCCAAATAGTCCTTTGGATTTGATACCAATTGTTAGAAAAACAAGATCGTAGAACAATAGCATAAAATAAGATGCAAAAATAAAACACATAGACATAATACAAGAGACAAACCAATATATGTGGTTCACCCAATATGGGCTACGCTCACGGAGAAATTGCCAGTCCTTTTATTAATCTATCCAACAAATGATGGGATACGACCTGCAGCACATCCGCTACAAATTCCTCTTCACTCTCGCATAGTCTCTCTTACATAGTCATAGAGATATTTACAATACTACAATACACAACCATATTACAATGCCTTCCTTTTAAATTGGGATTGCCATGGGAAAATACCATGGGCTCGTAAATCCCTCATTATTGACCAAGTCATGACTATGAAATTACAACATTTTACAAGGAATTTAAAAAAAAACTACGAGGGTGCTTCCCCCGAACCCCTGCCAAGGGGGGCACCCAAATCAGTCCTCCCCCCGTAGACCCCCCATGGTGACTATATTGCGGGGCCAAGCCCCCCCACACCCCTCTGCCATTGTTTGGGATCCAAACATGACTAAAACACGATCTCTGAATATGGAAGATCAAGCTCCACAACCAACAATAACTTCACTTTATTTTATATTTTGATAATAAAGGAGTATACTGGATTGTGCATTTCTTGGTGCTTAATCTTTGAAGTGTTCCAACAACCCTTGTCATAGGAGGAAGGGACCCCTTCCTCGAGCAAGTGTTATCATTGTATTATTTATTTTTAATTAGATAGCTTATGGTTGGTGTGTTTGTTAGTAATCCTTAGTTGTTATTCTTCTTTGTTGTTACTTACGATTGCTATCATTTGTGATTATTGTTAAATGTTATTTACATTAACTGCTATCACTTGTACAATTAACTATTAGATGTTATTCATGATTATTATTACCGGTGATTTCCATTGCTGTTACTATATTACTCTGTTATGATTTCTTAGAATAGTGATTTCCTTTTATCTCATGTCAAGTGTGATTCAAATTCCGAAGGTGTGTGTTTTATTTCAGCAAACATTATTTTACTTTTGCAAGAGTATTGTTACAGTTTTGTGGTTTGAAGTGTGATTTCAATTACAATAAGAGTGGTTTGATGAGTGTGCATTTACTTTTAGTTGCATGATCATTTAGTATAACCAATGTTACAAGAGGAATTGTTGTCAGCATAGACCTTGCATAATAACCTTGAAATAACAAAATGCACCTTGGATTGATAATTAATGTATAAGGCCAATTAGTTGTTTTACAAAGACAATTATAGGCACCAACATTTTGGCGTTGTTTCCCGAGAGGTTATTAAAGGCACAAAAGTACAAACTAACATTGGTTTTAGTTGAAATACCTTTAGTTATGCTAGGGATTGAGAAATAAAAATGGAAGGTAAGAACCTACACATCCTCGATCCATCTCCATAGTGATATTTCCATGGTGGTCTCCCATCTCACCAGTATGAGAGCATATCGAGCATGATTTAGAGTGTTTTTTATTCTTCTAAGGCTTGAGCCATAAGGTCAGAAGGTAAAACCTACGCAATTTCCACTAGTCTCCGTGATAGACTCCCATCTCACTGGTATCATAACACTTTGGATGCACGAATAAACATGTGAATCATAGAGAAAGAGGAAGACCCCTGAAAACTAACAATACTATAGGTAGAGGAGTTGAGGTCAGATTATCTCAAATGCATAATCAAAAGCAGTATCTTGTAACGCCGTCAGGGTGGCATCTCAAGAAGGAACTAAGCTTTGGTCTTCATCCCAAGCCAAGTCATCTGCAGTAGTAGGACCCTGTCATGTCCCCGATTTTGGCTGATCCAGTACCATGGTTGAAAGGGGACAAGATCAACCCCTAAGGGAATTAAATGGTATAAATTCTATTTGATTAGAATTAATTTACCCTGAGTCTCACAAATTGGCAAATTTATTTATTAAAGGTAATTTTGATAAATAAAAGTAATGGAAAATTAGAAAGTGGGCCAAGAGGGTACCCATGTGGAAAATGTTGCCAAAATGGAGTAGGGGGTATTTTTGAGGCAATTACACCACAGGAATTAATTAATTGATTAAATGCTGAAGTTTGAATTAATTATGAGTTGTAATATTTTTATTAATAAATATTGCTAATAAATATTGGCAAGTGGTGATGATTAAGCTAGGAGGTCGAATTGGTCATGTGGACCACTCTTGCCTTAGTGGAAAATCTTAGGAAAAGCGAGGAATCCAAAGGAGGAAAGAAGACAAAGCAAACAAATTGGAAACTGACAAAAGCAAACAAATTGGAAACTAACAAAAGCAAACACAAAAACTGGCAAAAGCAAAAAAGGAGGAAAGAAAGAAAGTGGCAACATCTAGAAAATCAGTTAGAAAAGAAATGGCAACATCTAGAAAAGCTCCCTAAAGCGCACTTGCCAATTTCAGTGAAGGAGAGTGAAGGAAGGAAATTTTTTCAAAGCCAAGAGTTGTTATTCCTCTCAAGGAATGCGCCCACCTCACCCACACGTGTGGCTTAGCTTGGTAAAAAAGTCAGCTCCTCTATTTAAGAATGTTCTCAACTCCATTCAATAACTTTTGATCACTGTTAGAATTTGTGAATGAGAGCTCTGAGCCCTCTAGTTGAGTGATGTGCCTCAACAAGTTATTCTTGGGAGATGTGCCCCAAGGCCCTATGAGTTTCTTGTGAGTGTTATGAAGGTCCAACAACAATTATTACAGCCAGTAACATCCAGTTCATATCAGCCTTGAAGAATTAATGACAGATTGAAGAGGAGGCTAACAGTGTAGAAGAATTGTAGCTAGTTTTGGAGGAGGATCATTAGCAGAAGAAGATAGTTATGGAGGAGGAGGCCCAGGACCTCCAGTGAGCTCCAGAAGTTGTTATCAGCATATATCATAGGCTTCCATGTCCAGAGGTCGAATTCAGAACTGATATCTCATTGCTCCAACTCGCTCAACCAAATTTAGAGGTGTTTCCCCTAGTGGAGACAACTAGTTGAAGGAGGGTGCACCAGTTAAGTCTATCAGCAGTAAGAGCAGCCAAATCAGACCTCTGATCTGTAGAGGGTCTGATCATTACATCAGAACATATCTACTGTAAAAATCCTTCTCTCCTATTCATCTTCTCCACCATTGTAATGCAATTTATAGCCTGTGAGGCACTATGTTTTGAGAAAGAAGCCACTGAAATAAAAATAAGAGTTATTTTATGTCCATTTCTATTTATTAATTTTCTTAATATTATATCAGAGCTGCATAACATATCAGAACAAAGAAATCAGTTAATGGAAGTCATTTATGAAGTTAAATTCCAAGACTAGCTCATTGAGAGGTTTTTCTAGACTAGTTTTGTTGAATTTAATTTAGGTTGCACTCAGAGCATCCATTTGACCTCCCGTCTATTGAAGTAAGTTAATAATTCAATATAATTCACATATCAGTCCCTAATTCGAGAATTTGGAAGCCTTTAACCCTTGTTTGGAAAGCTTAGAAAATTACTAGCTCAGCAATCCTGGGTGAGCTCTTGAACCCCAATTCTTCCTGAACTCTCCCAAGTCTGTTCAAACACTTTCCAGAACATCACCAGCACTTATTTGACTAATATAACCTCTGCCATTAACTCCCAGGATCCCCACCTATCCAGTATGCATATGTCAGCTGCCCAGGAAGCCTCGAAGTAGGCATAGACTTGCTCTATGCTAAAAAGTGAATGGTATTAGTACATTGTGCATAAGACATCTCTGATCTGATCTCTTGAACTACTGCTTCACCTCAGTCCATAAATTTTCCAGAAATTAATGTTCATCCTACCATCCACATATCTTGCCTCAGTCCCCATCACTTACTTCCTGCTCTGTTCGGAAAAATTGTCAAAACTTTAACTAGTGAATTTTATCAAAAAATTGAAGTTAGAGTTAATATCTTGGTCGAAGCTTCCCAAGGATATTACAGACCCAAGAGAAAATAATTGACAGAGGTATAGGGAGAGATAATGGAATCGATACCAAAGGAATAAATCAACATACAAAATATCCCCACAAACAGGATCCTTTGCAACAACAGAATCAAAGTTCCAGATCTTGATAGAAGGACAAGGGAAGATAGGAGAATCAACACCTGAATGTCAAATACCAAACCCTACACATGAACAAGTGCATGGGATACCTACTCCTATCCCAGACCAATGAAGTGTTGTTAAACCACCTACATATTAGCAAAAGGTTTCTAATCCATTTTAGCAGGTGCGTGTTGATTACAAGACCCTAGAAGAGTATTGGAGGTTGTCGGAAAACATGGCTACCCCTACATCCACAATTGAATTTCCAATTTTTGATACACATGGGGATGTGCAAAAGAATCCCATCTCCCTGTCATCCCGTCCCAATATCCACAATACAACTGTTGAATATCCAAACACCTTTCCTTTTTAATTTGTCGTGCTATGTCGAAGCTATGACTATACTACATACTTACAAAAATTAAAGCTAAATCCTTCTACTTTTAAGGGAGCACCATTAATATGGTTCATGGGACTCAGTGGTGGAATCATAAATTCATGGGATGAGATGAAACAAGTTTTTATTGAGAAGTATTAGGACTATTGTAGATCAAACGAATTGAGAGAGGAGATCCTCAAGATGACCTGGAAGGAAGAAGACAATTTGGAAGATTAGATTGAATGCTTCCAATGTAATCTAAAGAGATCTCCACACACTACACTAGGAAAGGATATTCTAAAATCAATTATGATTCAATGAATGAGAGATGAATGGTTGGATATGTTAAATTTGATGGGAAAATGAAACATTTCAAAAGAAAGCTATGATACAATTTGTGACCTGTGTGGAAGGTGTTCACAAGGAGCTTCCATAAGCATACATGGAGGATGAGATATATCTAGAAGAGCTACAAGTTCAACTAATGGAGGAGTAATATGTGTGGAAATTGATGCTCTGCAAGATGAATTCAAAATTGATATCCTCAGCACATTGTCTTCCTAGTTGGATGTTTTTCAACCTAAGCAGAGATAGATTGAGGATGAGAAGGAATTAGTTGTCTTATATCCACACTGCAGACAAAAACATTCTTCAAAGGAATGTCCACTTAATATTGATGAAGTTTGTGGAATTTGTGAACATGATCACCCTATGGAATCATGCCCAACAGTACTTGGGTTGAAGGAAATATATCAAGGGGCCAATGAAGAAACTAAGCAAGCATATTGTATAGATCCAAAGAATCCATGGAAAGATCGACCACCGGGTATGAGTCAAGATTCCCCGCCATTTTTCAATAATTAAAATATTCGGTATAATCATCAACAGATGCAATTTCCCACACCTCCTTGGTTGAATCCCCAACAACTCTAGTACCCTCCACCATGGTTGCAATGGCCTCCCCAGTCAATTCAAAATCCTTATTGGCCATAGAATTTGTGGGGACCTCCTTTCCCTATACATTGATTCCTGATGTAGCAACCACCACTATCTACGTAACATCTACTACAACTCCTCTGAAATGCACGAATAAATGATCATGTTCTATGGCCTCAAGTTCCTGTACAATATTATCCAAACCTGAATAATAAGATGGTTCAACAAGTTGAAATGTTTAATTTCCCAAACTATTGTATCACTCCTATTGAATGTAACGATGTACACCTTAGGATTGGGCGAATAATAAAATCAGAAACAATACCTGTGATTACTATGCAATGTGGAGAAGAAATTTCACCTCCTGGAACATATCATTCGCGTGAAACCAGTCCCTCTGCTGAAACTCCTGGAGATTCATTAGTAGCACAAGACGCAACTATTATTAATTCAACTCGGACACAAGTTGTTACTCCCCCATATATAGAAAGGTTGGCCATAGCCAAGATACCTTCACATCCTGAGTTTGATTTTGTGGGAAAACTAGAAAATTTGTGCAATAAAATTCCATTATTACAAGAAATTAAGGATGTGTCGATCTATGCTGAGACGATCCATGTGCTATGTATTAATAGGCCTGGAAGGAAGCCCAAATATCCCCACTATTCATGTATTAGGAAAACTATTAGATATGATTCTAGACAAAACCACACCTGTTAAATATGAAAATCTTGGAAATCCAACAGTCACTATCCAGACCAAGGGGAATTGTTTTTTGAATAAATTGGTGGACCTTGGGGCAGCCATCAATATTATGACTAAGGAATATTGGGAATCACTTGGCTTTTCTAATCATAGTCCAATTCCTACAGTATTAGAACTAGCCGATCAATCTACCATTAGACCATAAGGAATTCTAGAAGTTGCAGTAACCATTTTTGTAGATTCTTGAGAATATCCAATCGATTTTCTAGTATTACAAACAAAATATATTATGAGGGGTCATCCCCTGATATTGGGAAGGCCATGGTTAGCCACAAATGACACATACATAGGGTGTAGATCAGGGAATATGTCGATTTCACATGGATATTCTATGAAGAATTTGGTCCTTTATCCACTATCCAAACCAAGTATGGGATGTGAGATCCCATTGTGGGATGAATTTGAACATGAACAAGGAGATGTTTGTCTTGTTCTTACCATTGAAAAATATTTGTATTTCAAGGATGAGGCAGAGGATGACACTATTAATAGATTTATTAGCAATCGTCCTTAATCCCCTGGTCTACTTATCAATTATTGGAGGTTGTGATGGATAATGATGCCCAGAAAAATCCTAAGACAAATCTTGGTGAATAGGGCATACCAACCATGGTTGTTCATAATAGCATTCCAGTGGAGAAAGATCTAGAGAAAATGTTGAACATCAATCTAAATATATCCCCATCTCAAACTAAGCGATTGTTGCAAATTCTACATGCAGAAAAAAGAAGCTTTTGCGTGGGATTACATAGATATGAAGGGTATTCATCTAGATTTGTGTACCCACCATGTCTATATAAAGGAATATTCATGCCCTACCCATCAACCTCAAAGAAGGATGAACCATATCCTAAAAGACATTGTTAAACAGGAGCTTCAAAAATTGTTGGATTCCAACTTTATTTACCCAATCTATGATAATGAGTGGGTGTCACCACTTATTATCATTCCTAATAAAAATGGTAAATGGAGGATCTATGTTGATTACAGTGAATTAAACAAAGAAACTCAAAAATACCATGTTCCCTTTCCATTCATTGACTAGGTCCTCGATACACTATCAATGAAGGAATTACTTTCATTCCTCAATAGTTTCAACAGCTACAACCAAATACATATTTTTCTTGAAGATCAGGACAAAACTACATTCACTTTCCCATGGGATACCTTTGCAAACCATGTCCTTCCTTTTGGGCTTTGCAATGTTCCTACTATTTTCTAGAGGGCGGTGTCAGGGATTTTTTCTCATCTAGTTAATGAAAGTGTTGAAATTTACATGGATGATTTTACACCATATGGTATTTTGTTAGAGGAAGCCTTATCTAATCTAGAGAAATTTCTCTAACATTGTAAATAGACTAATCCTTCTATAATCGTAGATAAATTCCATATGATGATGACCACAGGGGTAGTCCTAGGACACTATCTTTCTTTTGCAGGGATACAAGTCGATCCGGCTAAGATTGAGGTAACCTTAAAACTTCCTATTTCGAAAATGCAGAAAGAGGTATGTATCTTTTTAGGGAATGTTGGTTAATATTGATGCTTCATTGATAATTTTTCAAGAACTGCATCTCCTTTATTTTCGTTGCTTGCCAAAGATATAGAATTTTTATGGACTGATATTTTCCAATCTTCCTTTACAGCTCTCAAGAAACAATTGTCTACAACTCCTGTTCTGCGTGGCTCCAACTGGACATTAACCTTCCACATTTCTCCAGACGCCTCCAACAATGCTATTGGATTCGTGCTAGGGAAAGAGAGGAAAATAATCCTTACTTCATTTATTACGTCAACAAGAATTTGACCCCCGTTGAGTCAAATTATACAGTAATAAAGGAATAAATTATTGTTGTCATTTATGCAATTAATAAGTTTCGGAACTATATCACTGGTAACCCTATTTTTGTGCATATTGATCACTCGACCATTCAATATTTAGAAAATAAATCTATCACAAATGCTTGAGTTGCTAGGTGGCTATTATTACTACAAGAATTTCAAATCACCGTTGTTGAGAAACCTGGGAAGGAAAATGTAGTTGTGGATTTTATCTCGAGGATTGCAATTGATGGTGACACTTCACCTGTAGAAGATATCTTCCCATATGAACATTTGTTTGTGATATCAACTAACATGGCTTGGTATGCAAATATTTCTAATTTTCTTGTTGCACAGAAATTGCCACATCATCTATCTTTGAGGGATCCATGCATGATTATTCAACAAAGTTCCAGGTATTCATGGATAGAAGGATATATTTTCTATACCAGATAAAATTAGGAAATTTGGTGATGTGTTAGATAAGATTAAATACATGAAATTATTAAGGCCTACCAAGATGAGCCTTACGGAGGACATTTTTCTGACACGCAGACATGGCATAAAGTGTTGTACATGGATTATTTATGGTCGACTATATTCAAGGATGCAAAAAAATATGTACAAGGGTGTGACAGTTGCCAATGGATGGGCCAACCAATTCAATCATATGAAATGTCATTACAAACCCATTTGGTGGTATAAAATTTTGAGAAGTGGGATCTTGATTTCATGGACCAATCAATCATGAATCTCAATAGAAATCTTACAACCTAGTATGTAAAGACTACGTCACCTATGGATGGAAGCAAAGGCTCTTCTAAAAGCAACATAGCATGTTGCTATAGAATTTTTATTTGAAGAAATTTTCATCCAATATGGAATACCAAGATAAATTGTCATAGATGTAGGATCACAAATTAATGGAAGGAAATCAAGAAGCTAGCTGCAAAAAATAAAATCATGCATCGAGTTACCTCGCCTTATCATCCACAAGCGAATCGCCAAGTGGAAAGCACAAATAAAGTGCTAGAAAATATCCTCACAAAGACCATGGTGAGTCATTGCCATGATTGGGTCGACCGGCTTCCAAAGGATCTATGGTCCTACAATACAACCTGGTGGAACACCATGAGATTATCCCCATTTGATCTTGTCGATGGTAAGTCTCCCATATTTCCTATTGAACTTGAAATCAACACACTCATAATTGCTATAGAGTTTGGTTTGGATCTTACCACAACACATAAGCATCGGTTAGATCAACTCAATGAGCTGGGCGAGATCCGTTCGGAAGCGATACAACACACCACCATTGTACAACAATAGTGTTCCAAGTGGCATGACCAACTTATCAAGAAAAAATGTTTCATCCAGGAGATTGGGAACTGCTATATATACAATTCTAGGTTCAAATACTTTAAGGGAAAGCTCCTCACCAGATGGTTGGGTGACTGGGTCTGTATGAGGTGGACACAGTTTATGATAATGGAACAATTAAAATTGTGACAATAGATGATGCACACACTCCTCTTCTTGCTAATGGGAATCACCTTCGATTGTATCATCACCCAACCTCAAGGGATTCTTTTATCAAGCATATTTCCTATAATCAAAATTTAGAAATAGTAAATGTTGAAGGGAATTCACCCACACCTCCACCTACATGATTTTTTGTTTCTAAGCATATGTAAAAAAAACTAACTGTGAAAACCTCTTCAAGGCACAGTTGGACAAATGTTGATCGAAAACCAGCTTGTTAGCGGTTGGAATTTGTGATATAATAATAATAATAATAATAATCTTAAAATTATTTTTTCTTAGATATTTGACCGATAATTGCAGATATTTGAAGTGTTGCAACTCCTTTGGTAGCATCAACTCCATTTCCACTACAAATTGTTTTTTCTTTGTAAATTTTTGAAAACTTCTGCAACTCCTCAAGTGGCAGCATGTTAAAAATGTTGCAACTCCTCGAGTAGCAGCACATTGGAAATGATGCAACTCCTTTAGTAACAACAACCTCTTTTTGCTACAATTTTTTTTTTTTTCAGAATAAAAAGTGTTGCAACTCGTTGAGTAGTAGAATGTTTGTTGATGATGCAACTCCATGAGTAGCAGCATATTTGAAACTACCATAACTCCTTCAATAGTGCCATATTTGATATCGTTGTTCTATAATGCTGAAAATCCTCCAAAGTTAGTGCCAAACTCAAATGATGTCGCCTTTGCTACTCTTTGACGCCAAATATGATTTTTTGGCATTGGAGCTACGACACCCCCATTACTGAAATCATTACATACATGTCGTGTATGAAACTGAATATACCAGGATTGACTATTGTTCATGTTGCCATCATAAGCATTTGTAGTAAGTCAAATCAAGTACAATTCTCCCTTAATTTCCCACTAATTCATGAAAATGATTACGGTGTATGGATTAACTTGACACCTTTTTCGCATTAGTCGGTTGTGGTCATATAAACAATCAGTTCGAGGGAGGACGGTGCCATGATTTGTACCTTATAGAACCACGTGCTTATCCCCCTTGGTACATTATTACCCATTTTTAACCATGAAGCTTACTAGAAACTTGCCTAATTTAAACCAAATTCAAAATCCTATATTTATATTCCTACTGCTACACACATGCACAATTTTGAACTTACTGCATGTTCAGTTCCTGATCCAAGAGGATCATCTCACCGTCGATCATATTTTAAGTCTTCAAACAGCAGTACAAAGGTTACCATGGTAAATAACTCTTTGACAACTTTCCGTCGATGCTTGTTTCGTGCAAAATGACTTCCAGATGAAGAAGTTGTCAGCATTTGAAGTTTCGACAAAAAAAAGTTAAAAATGGTAAAAGTGGCTAAAAATGGTTGTAAAGGTTAAAAAAATGGTTTTGGAGCCATAGGAATCGAACCCAAAGACCTTCACCAAAGCTACCATAAACTCCATTGGAAAACTATATGGTTCACTTATTAATATGGTTTAATATTGTAAAATGAGGGGGTGGGCATGGGCAAGGGCTATGCCCTTGCCCATGCCAACACCGAGGCCCCCATCAAATTTTATATTATATAGCACCCAAAATTTATGTTATAAACTATATCAACGTGGAGCCACCGAACTATATAACAAACCATATCACAACAAACCATAGCGTGGACCATAATATGCGCCACCTCGAACCATAGTATACCATACCATAAAACATATTATAACGTGTATTAACCAATACATTCCACCATACAAAATTACGTGAAGGGAGGAAAGGCCCGCGGAATGACCCCGGGACCTCTCCCCAAATAACTCAGCACTTTACCATTCGGCCACCGCCACACCATTTCTTGATAAATGACGCGAAATTGTTTTATATTGCAAGTACCAAAACTGATAAAAATACCACGATTTCCAAGTCATGGGCCATGTTCAAAGTTCGAAGTTCGGGGTTAACATAGGGTGCACTTTGCACAGTTTTCAAGGCAGGTATAGGCATGATTCCCAAGGCATAGAGGCTATTAATGGGCACGGATCTCGAGGTGGAATCCATACACAGTTCGTATAGTTTGTCTTTTGTGCAGAATTGTTGTCTCGATTTGTGTGCCAGAGGAGGAGTCAGGCAAAGGTATTTGCGTTTATACTCATTTTTCTCAGAATTTCAAGACGGACGTAGTGGTGCAGTGTGTTTCTACATTTGATAGACAAAACCCAGAAGTGTTTACAGAACACTCATTTTGTAACCTTTGAAGACTTAATAAGATCGGCCTTCCCATTGGAAGCGACCCAGAGACGTAGCCCAAGGAGGGTGAACTTCGTTATCATCTCTTGTCTACATTTTTATGGTTTTCATCTCTCTTTTATATGCTTTATGTGCTTTTGTTATGCTCTTTAAATTGGTCATTTAAGCCTTTTAATGGATTTATGCATTCAAACTTTCACATGCAAATATTGGTTATAAAGATCCTGGATAATTTTCAGATCAGTTCCATAACCTTTTGAGTTTTAGAATGTATACACCTGATTAGTAATCCACGGAAATGGGATCTCAATAGTTCGACATGAATCAAAATCATTAGAAAATATCTGCAAGGATGTGGCGGCATACCAGGTATTTCAAAACGCAGGGTGGACAATATATTTTGAAAGGTTACAAGGTTTTGACAAAGGTGTAGAACTGGAATTCACACATAACCTGGATGAAGGATTCTCTACGATAAGGGGTTTTCCAATTTCAATGACAGAGGAGGTCATAGCTCGGGTAACAGGGATTCCCCAAGAGGGGGAGCATTAATTTGGACGTAGAACATCTCCTCTTTTGCATGTAGCGGAATAATTCTTGAGAGAAGGGGAAGTTTTGCAATGGAAGGGTAAAGGCTATGCCTGGGAATCCTTGTCGGGGCCATGGAAGGTTTTAGCTTCCTTTATTCAAAAGTACATTACAGGCGAAGGAAGCTACCAGGTAGTTTTTCAAACCACTTTAAACTATTGTCTCATTTAAGGCATGAAATTATGTTAAACATACCGTATTTCTTGTTGATCCCCCTCAAACACATGGCTCTGTTTGGAAAAGCGTTAAGCACCCAGTAGAAGCGATAAAGAATCATGGCTTGATTAAGTTGTAGGTCCTCAATTTTGTGACAAATTCTTAGATGGCATGGACGCATTGCATCTGTTGATGGAGATGTTGCGGTCACTATTGTAGGTATGCCGATGTTTCAAGCCATATCTTTGGCTCATCATCAGGACAAATGCGATTCCAAGAAATATCTCTCCCACTCTAAATAATAAATACACAATAACCAAGGTCTTTTTAAGCGTGTGCATCCGACATTGTCATCGTAATTTAGAGTGAGTGGGCATAAGGTTTTAAAATTACCATAAACAAAACCTAAAAATAATTAATTAATTAAGGTTTAACTTACCATAAGCAAATCCTAAAATTAATTAAGTGAGTGTTGGTAAGCAAGTGTGACTCGTGATGAGTCCATCATCACAGTTTAGGCAATCAATGTTTTTTATTATTTCGATGTCTTCCCTTATCCTTCTTTTGGAATATTTTTCAACATTTTCCATAATTTTCATGTTTTCGATTTTAATTGGATGCTTTGCATTGTGAGAATGTTTAGCCAAATATTACTTATGAGCTCTATCCAATCATATGTCTGCACTATGTTCTTTGACCCTTGTTGGAATGGATCTTCCAGTTTCCCCTATGTAATACTTCCCGTATTCACATGGGATCTAATAAACGCCTTTATGTAACTTTGGCTCAATGGGATATTTAACTAATCTTATGATTTTTTTGAGGTTGTGTAGAGGTGTAAACACAAAAGCTACATTCTTCTTTTTGTAGATGTTTAATTATTTTATCAATAACCCCTTGTATGTGAGGTAAAAAGTCCTTATATTCACCTACTTTCTTGTCTTTATCATAATCTTGCATTTATTTTATACTCTTTATTTTTTTGAGGGCCATATTGATCTGTGAATTTGTGTATCCATTGCTTAGGAAGACGCTTCGTAGGTGTTTAATTTATACCTCCAAGTGGTATGTGTCTTATATTCTCAAGGACCTAGTGAATAACGTGTTTAACACACTCATCTTTTGGATCAGATGGTGATGAGAAGACGCATTGAGGTATTGGTAAGTGTGTTTTCTCTTCCTATATACCTGATAAGCAATGTTAGGGGTCGATTTGGCCACGTCCTCTATAGTGGTGGCTTCTTCAAGGTTATGGATCCATCGCAGTTGTTCCTTCTTGTGAGGGCAATCATACAACTTATGGTTCTCTCTACATCCCCAACATTGCATTGGTTCTTTGGGCCTTCTTGCACTGGGAATAATGCGTTGGAATTTATCTTACACTGGGTGTTCTTGTCGCACATTCATCTGTTGATTCTCATAGGGTATAGGTCTAAACTCCTTCTTACTTGTATCAAATCTTCCCTTAGTCTTTTCTCTTCCCGCTTGATTCTCCTCAAATCTACCCTTGCTCTACCTGTAGCAATGCATGGCCTTTTGAATCACTTCCTCTAAGGTATCGGGTTCCATGAATTAAATTATGTCGTGGTAGCTCTCAGGAAACCCACTTAAAAATCTGTGAATCTTTGCCTTCTCATTTCTAAGATAATCCACATACCGGAGTAGTTCTATGAATTTGTGCACATACTCCTCCATTGAAATTTGTCCTATCTTCAACTCATGGAAGGGTAAAAACGCGAAGTTGGGTAACACTTTTTTTAGAATGGAGTGGAAAAGAAAAATAGTACGTGCGGGTAAACACACAAAAAAGGTCAACTTCAAACTCTAGGTTGAGAGTTTAAAAAACTCTAGGCCGAGAGTTTGTGAGAGTTCAAACTCTAGGCCGAAAGTTTGAACCAATCACAATGTCGTATTTAAAAAAAACTCTAGGCCGAGAGTTTGAACTAAAATCTCGACTGAGAGTTTGGAATATATTTTCTCGATCGAGAGTTCGCGGTCAACAAAACCTACAAAATATCATGCATCTTTTCGGAACCTGCAACTTCAACAAGGAAAAACCCTTGCAAATTTTAAAGATTATTTGTCGGAATTGGTACCAATGGATTCATCTATGAATTTAGTTTCCAATGATATAATAATTGTTTCATTTCATTTTGAATTTCTACTTATTAATATTTTTATCTAAACCTTATTCCTTAAGAATTTTATTGTTCTAAAAATCACCCGAAATGGAAATTCAATATCATAACAAAGACAACACCAAAAAAATTGAAATCTTCACAAAGATCTTCCTTGGTGCGTCCTCTTCAAAAGGGTACTTTTAGTTTTTTCAATAAGAGTCATTCTAAAAAGAAAATTGAAGCTCACCAACATGTGTCGATAAGGAACCATTTTCTGAACATATCCTATTTTGATAAATAATAAAAAATAGATCTCAAGTCCCAAAAACCTCAAAATATAGTCCATGCAGAAGTGTAGTGTGTGTAGATTATGGGCATACATTTTTTTTCCTAAAATGAATAACCATCTCTCAAAAAACTAGTGCTCACACAGGTCACTCATTATCTATACCTAAAATTTTCAAGTATATGTTGTTGGTGAGCACCAAATTTGTCCCCCGATATTTCCATAAAAATATATAATAAAAAAAATATGAGCACGAAGCTAATTCAATTCTCTAAAACATTTTTGTTTAATTCAAGGTGAAGTTCCTAAGGGATTTATGGGTTTAAATGGGTCGAAGTTGAAAAACATAAAATTTTGTAGTTTTGTTTGTCAAAAAACAAGCAAAATAGTTACCCAACTTCATGTTTTCACCCATAACTCCTTACTCTTACTGTCATAGTATCTTTCAGAAAGAAACTTCTGCTTGAAGTATTTTTCAAACTTCTTCTAATCAATCCCTCTTTATTTAAGGCCTTCAACTTGTCGGAGATGCTCCCACAAAATTGAAGCACTACCATTCAGATTAAAGAGGGTAATCCTGGATTTCTCATTCTTATAAAACTTGTGAATCCTGAAGTACTTTTTCATTCCAAGGATCCATGATTCATCCTCTTTCCTAGACTTTCTTTCTCCATCGAATACAGGTGTATTTATCTTCTTGATTTCTTCCAATGAATTCTCTTTGTGAGGAATCCTCCTCTTAGATCTTCGGGTCGAATGCGCCGAGCTATATGTCGAGCTTCCAGTTCTACTCAATATGCTACTCGAAATCATTTATGGATAGATGATAGTTCTCCCTCTATGAACACTTATTTCTTGGCGTTGCGACCCTCCTTTGGAATGACTGCTCGCACATCTTCCATCCTTACTATCGATGCTTTGGTTGGATCCCAGATTAGCTTTCTGTTGCAGATCTGTCAAACTTTGCAGTATGGAAGCGTTAGTCTAGCGTTGTTCTTTGTGCGCCTTATTTAGCCTTCCGTTGAAACTCCTTATGGTTTCAACCATATCCGGAGGTGTGATATGTGCCCTCCTTCCATTAGAATTTGTTTTTGCATCACCACCGTGCACATCCTCTCCCATAACGTGCTATGCACGATCATAGGGATATTGCACATCATCCATGGTAATCATTCAACTGACTAAATCAAATCCTTATGATTGTTGCTTTCTGATACCAATCTGCTCAAAATTACTCACAGCTACATCTAACATTGTGCACAAGGAAAACTAATTAATGTTAGCTAATAACCTTTGAAAAATTGCTTTAATATTACCACTCTAGGTTCTTTCTGCACTCAAAGGCCTAGTGTTGAAACCACTTATCTGATACCACTTTGTCACATCCCAATGGCCTTAATGGCCAATTGTGACCATGGGGGATCGGATTCCTTCCTTTAATACCACTCTAATATCTGATACTAAGACATTGTTGTTTAAAACTGGGTTATTTACTATGTAGCACACTATGACACATGTACTTAACCCATTGTGGAACGCATTACGAACCCATCACTTTACTTTATTCGCGCTTGCACACTGAACACTTTGATTGCTTTGTCGAACTGCACACTTAAAGAAAGACTAATGTGCGGTCCTTTATGGGTCTGCTTTATCCATTGTGCAGTTATCTCCCCATAGCTCATCCATTATGGGGTACTTTTAACTTACGATGCCATTCAACTACTACCTATAGAGTTAGTGCATCGTACATGGTAGAGTCTCGTATGAATACTGTCATCTATATGTCATTACATATGACATACATCTTATCATTTATTTAGATTCACATGCATATACTGGATTATATAAAAACCAGAAAACATCTCATAACACTTATCTTATTGAAGCTCGTCCAAGCAACTGACTACACAAGAGGAACATTCCACCCAACCGTAGTCACTCCATCTAGCATATACTCTTTCTACTTAGGATGCTACCACCATGCTTAGAATGATTAACTTAAGGAAAGGGTAAACTATCCACGACTCTCTTCCATAGTCAAATAAGCATACGACCTTAGCCAGGCCAATCTCCACTAGTTTCACCAGCCATCGCAATCACAAAGACTCAACTCACAAGCCAAGCTAGACTCTACTAGGTTAACAAACTCAGGTAATAGAGGGAAATTCTAACTAGCAAATCATTACAGAGTTGTGGGATTCTCGCGCATACTCGGTTAGCTTGGAGTCCACAATACATGCCCCACACAACACTGCACAGGTGCTATTCCAATGTGTGCATAGAAAGACCATCCAAACTCTGTTATTCCACCAGGAGATCACAACCTTCACTATGATCCTATCCAGATCCACACTCTACAACATTATGGCACTCAATACCAACAATTGATCCCATGTAGACTTGATTAGTTTGGGGTCCATAATACCCGCCCCACAAAACACTGCGCAGGTGCTATTCCAGTGTGTGCGTAGAAATACCACCCAAACCCCACTATTCCACAAGGAGATCGTACAATCGCTATTGGACCTCAATCCACTCAGTGCTAAACACTTATCCACTCTCAGGGATCACAAAAAATCAAACGGGACAACCATCAGATCTGGTTTACCTCCAGAAACATAGATGCATCACGTAGATTCGGCAAGCTCAGTGTCCACAATACCCACCCCACATAACAACAAGAAGGTACCCCTTCACCGCTCAATGGGTGTCACCTTCCTCCAGGTGCTTTACCAGTGTGGGCGTAGAAATATCACCCAATCCCCGGATCATATGCCCCTACAGGATTTGGTTCCCTAAGGTCTACCAGTCTTGGTTTTGCTCAACCAATGGCTTCAAAGAAATCACCAACAACCGCACTCAAGGTGACCACTATGTTACTACTTGGGTTCTACTTCGTCTCAAGAAATGGTTAAATACCTTTACACATGAATGGTAGATTATTTGATGAACGAACAAGTGAAGTATCTTCACCCCCCCTTTCTCAATATGGATTCCTCTCTATCCATATGAGATCGATGGATACACCCTTACGAAGGACCGGGTTATTTGACCATGTAACTGATTAATTGGCTCATAGACTCCCTGATAGGCCAAATGAAATACTTCTACGCCATACTCTTCGACGGGATACTGACACTACCTCTAACACAAGCCTAAGCCAGACCCACGCCTTCCTTTCCTTAAGGAAATAACTGCCTCAACTACCTTCCTCTTGGAAGCATTCAATGATTGGGCACCTGAGTCAAACTGACAACTAATGCCTCATTCGTCCTATCCAGGACACTTGGCTCTCATATATTGACCTCATGGATTCAATACATCCTTTCCTAACCTTAGGATAATCATGCCCCTTGATCTTGTTGCTACTGCGCAGTCAGTTGTGGATTTCATTTATATTATTATCATGCACATATACATTATGTTTACATTTTTGTTGCGTTCAACAACGCATAGCTTGCTAGCCATATACATTCATAGGAAAACATGTGGGGCCTTTTCCTTGAGCTCTGCACCATGTTCTTTATAATTGTCACAAATATTACATCATTTACATAGTTTGTGTCGAGGTCAAAACTAGGGACATTACATATCAGGTCAACATCACTTGTCACTAGATACCCTGACTCAATCTGGATTCTACATGGTATCAATGACACCTTGTGTCACATGTACTTATATTTTTCTTTCACACTCGACAACCCATCAAACTTGTACACACTATACATAAACATGTCTATATTCATTCAATCATCATTCCATCATCTCATGGAATCATAACTATTTGATCATCATCAAATCACCATTTCTTAACTTTATGGCAATATATCATCATTTCATAACCAATAGTTTTTTTAAACATTCAACTTATTCATCGATGTACTAGTTTCCACACATATATGGGTCAATCAAAACCAAATGCCCTAAAAAATAACACAACATAATAATCCAAATCTAAATCCACACACAACCAAGTCATTCAAAACAGAATGCCCTCAAATGATAGTATCGCATACTAATCCAAGTACAAAGCAAAAGCGAGGCACTACATTTACTTCCTATGGTACATTTTAAAAGGAGATGTGTGTCATTATATATTTTACAATTTTATAATATCTAGTGTACATGGAGTATTACACATCTAAAATTCAAGTGAACTTTGTGAAGGTTCTATTAAATGGAGAGTGAGGGTATTTTCAAGGTTTACAAATGGGCCCATAGACCTATGTATTGAGTTTTGCAATCATTTAATTTTAAATTTATGTACTAATTTTTTTATCTAAAATTTAAGTGTATTTGTACATTTTGTTCCAACATCCATCCCAAGTAAGTTACAATACATGTCTCATGATCTATCATTTTATGTGTGAAATTGCATGCACATTACCTCTAGTTTAAGGATGAATCACGGACATAAATAAACATTTGCAAGGTAATTCTAACTTTTTTTCACATACATATTTGACTTTAAGTTGTTATAGAGTGCTCATTGCTATGAATATTTGACTATCAATTCTACTATGGTATTTGAATTCCTATCAAAATCAACCTTGGGGAATAAAGCTTAACACTACATGGAAATTTTGAGAACACGCAAATTTTTGCTATATAGATTGATACTAGTTACACTAGCATGCAATAATATTCTCTAATAACACCCAATGCATGCATGAACATTTCACTACACTATTTAGTATATAAAAATTAATTGTGACCAATAATAAATCAAGTAAATTATATATATATATATGATAATGGGCTGCATACAATCGGCTTCCTACATTGTTTTAATCAATGGATCTCCCTCTCCATTCTTCCATCCAACTCAAGGAATTCAATAGGGTTGTCCGTTACCTCCCTTTCTTTTTCTCCTTGTAGCTGATGCACTGAGTCGTATGATTCATAAATCTAAAACAAACTACCATTGTACCTATGCAGGGTATGTCTGGAAGAAAGCAACTGAAAGCCTGAATTGTTCCCTGCCACTACACCCAGGCACGCTGGAGAAGAATGTGCTCGACTGGTGAAATGATCACAGGGTATGTCTGTTCAAAGCCTATCCCGCTCTTTTTGTTTTCAGTATATGGGAAGCACGGAACAATATGATCTTCCAAAACAATTACATTTCACCAGATAAATCAGTTTTGCTTCTGTTGCAGAAAACCAGTGAACATAAGTCCATGCCTTCAGAAAAATATCCAAGAATTTTATCCCACCCAGTCATCAACAGAGAGCATCCTTGGGCCTACTTTGATGGTGCAAGCTAGGGATCCCCTCCCTTAGGCGGCGATGGAGGCGTTATTCACTTCTAGGATAGCAGGAAATGGCATATCAAATTTGCACCAGGACATGCCTCAAATAGCAAAGTTGAACTTGCAATGTTATGGGCAGTTCTAATGATTGCTTCAGAAAATCATGTGAGACATTTGCAGCTCTTTGGTGATTCTAAGATGGTTATTGATTGGGAAAACAGTAAGATACAAATCAAAGTGCCACATCTACAACATCTCCTCCTGTCCATCAAAGAATTTTTCTCCAACTTCGAGCAAATTCAATTCTCACATATTTACAAAGAACTAAACTCTGAAGTTGATAAGTTGTCCAAGCTCTCTCTAGCACTACCTCCTAGCCTAATTGATGTGGAAGGTCAAACCAATGACCAGGGGGACATACATTTTGTAATAAGGGTATAGCATAAGATTTAAAGCTTCCTTTTGTAGCCTAAATGACATTCAGACTTTTGAATGAATGTAAGACAATTATTTACTCTTAAACACTTATGATATATAATGAAGTCCCTTGAGGACAGTTCACGATCACTCTTTATTTTGATTGATAGATATTTTCCATTTGGAAAATATATATATATATATATATATATATATATATATATATATATAATACGATGACTGCTAATTAATCAACGTGATAATTTTTTAACTAATTTCAACATGATAAATGTAATTAATTTTGAAACATGATAATTGAAAAAATGGGGTAGGAGGTAAGAATTAAGAAACTTGTTTAAAATAATTAGCATTTGAAGATTGAAGTAATAAAAATACCAATATCTCCCTCAATTGGAGTTGGATCCACCAGAGGTTGACCTGCATCATGTTCTTGATTCTCTCCCAATGTTGTTCGTCATCGCCTCATCCTTTCTTTGGTATTTTCTCATATTTCTTATTTATTAATTTGATCATGTTCATGTTTCCTGCTTTGAGGATTCTTGTTTTGCATGTTGATTGGTGAATAAGAAATGAAAATGTCCAATTTCCTTTGAAATATTTAGAAAAATGTACATCGTGGGACACTCAAGGGCCTTAAAATGGTATTACAATTGATAAATTTGAGTTTATATATGTGTGTTTTATAAAATTATTTTACAATTCAGTTCATTAAATTCAAAATGTGTGTAGGTAATTCGTGCTTTTAGTTAGGGGAAAGGAAGTGAAGCAAAATCAATGGACAATGGTGATAGACAAAAGCTCAATCGAGCTAATAAGCTCGATCAAGCTCTTTTAAATTCTTGATTAAGGTTTTTTAAAGCTCAATCGAGCTTTCGACTAACCACACATAAACCCTCGATTGAGATATTTAAAAAATGCACACAAAACCTTGATCGAGGTTCTTAAAAACCTCAATCGAGCTAATAGCTCAATCGAGGGATTTAAAATAGGATTTTAGCCCCCTTTTTTGCAAAATTATTGTTATTAGCCTCTTTGTCAGGCCTAAACCCTTTCCTAGGATGCGCCTTAGATGGAGGACTTCATATCGATGGATTCGTCAACGAATCAACTATCCATTGGCATATAGTTTACGAGTTTCTGAGTTCATATGATAATTTTTTTTTTTAATTATTTTCAAACTTACGCTTACAAAACCATGTTCACAACTTCGAATTAGCACAAAGAAAAATCAACATAAAAAGTACACAACCAAAAAAATTCAAAAAATATATATACCTCATTTCAACGTGTGCTCTTCAAAAGGGTACTTTTTGTTTTTCGATTCGTCTAACTAGTAAAAAAATGGTTTACATGCACACACATGTATGAAATGCGATTAAAATTTTCAATGGTCATCTTCGGAAATTAATTAAAATAATATAATTTCCAACATAAATCAATATGTGTGTGTGTGTGTGTGCACGCTCCCAAGTGCATTTTGTGTAGATTATGTTCATATATGTTTTTTTCAAAAACTATGCATTTATCACTAAATTATTTTATGTGCACACAAGCCACTTGTTAACTTTTCCTTAAATTTACAAGAACAAACCTATCATTAAATGCGAATTTGGCATTATAAATAATATTATTATTTTAAAAAAATATATAGGTTGAAAGACAACATAATTCCCTACAATTTGTTTTTTTGTTGTGTGTTGGAATTCAGAAGGCATATATGAGTTTTCAGGGCTTTGATCTAATAAATGAGTAAAAAATCGAGTTTTCACCGTCACTTTTGTCCAAAAAGTGTTACCCATCTTCATGGATTCACCCACTGTAAACGAAGTTTGAATTAAATGAAATTTGATTTGGAGCTTGATGGTATATATTTACATATATCCCCCAAATTTTAGCCCAAAGTCCAGTCATTAACCCCCCAAAATGCCAAAACTTTGAAAAACAATTCAATAACTCGGCCATATGGTCTCTATTGGAGCAACGTTTTTTAATTGTATATGTATGACACATATCCCCATGTGTCCACTAAAAATTATCAAAATGTTTTTTTTTTCTTTTTCTTTTGGTTTAAAAAAATAGTCAAATCTATTTTCTTGGATTTTTGGAGATTCTTAGAAAAAACATGAGGATTGAGAGTAGAATGGATAAGGGTGGAGAGGAGGAAAACACCTTCTATATTTTAGGGGAATTTTTAGGTCTCCACTTTGTACCAATTTTATAGAAAATCATAAGGAAACACAACACAAGGAAGAGAGCACTTCCATAGTTGAGGGGTTGTATTTCTTCCATTGGATGTGTTTGAGAGAGATAGGAATACTAGCTTTGAGAATAGACCAATATAGTTGGATAGAGCCATAGTATTCTTTGTAGAGGAGGTGTTGTATTTTTCCATGCTCCAAGAAATCCACAACTTTGTAATATTTTGTACTTTAATGTACTAAGAAAGCATTTATCTTTCTTGTTAAGGTTTTGCCAATATGGATTTCTCTATGTAACATTGGTTTCTATTTGTGAATGTAATTTCTTGCTTGTTGACTATGATTTTTTTTATATTTTAAATTATCTAATGCCAAACAAACATACCAAAAAAGTAGGAGTTTGATAATCTACAAGAAAAAATGGAAAATGTATTATAAGCATAGTCTTAGGAATTAGGTTACAAATACATGATAGTTGAAACAATGTGTATTGATTTGGATTAAGAAACGTGTAGCACACTAGTAATAACAAGGATTTAAATCACTAAAAAATAGAGTAAATTCCCATTGGACAATGGAACCTTAATCAAGAAAACAAAATATTCATGTTGACAGATCGTGTTAAAGAGATCCAAGTTTTAACTAGTAAGAGTAAGAAGAGAAAAATGAGAAAAATGAAGTCTTACAAACAAAAGTGGCCAATGAATCACAACTCTTCTTTCAAGATACAAAAAAATTGGAGTGTGAAAACCAATTTTTGAATATTATCGAAACCATGTTTAGGAAAATGGACGACCTTGAGGAGAGGAATCAAAAAACCATTAAGAAGGTATAACAAGAATTGGAAGCTTAGAAAATAATATCGATGTAGCTCCAAGAAGCGATTGAAGAGGTGAAGCATATAGAGTAAACCATCACCTCTACCAAAGATACCCAAACCATGACCAAGGATTGTGCAATAAACACTTCATCAAAATATATTTATCCATTGCAATCAATGTCTAATGAGTATTTTTGTAACTATAAGAATCACACCAAATGGATTTCCTTCAAGATGTTGATAGTGAATCTATGAAGATGGGTAACGCTTTTTTTTCCAAATGTGACAGTGAAAATTCAATATTTTATTCATTTATTAAATTGTGTAAAATAATTTAATGCTAAATGTATAATTTTTAAAAAATATATGTGAACATGATCTACATAAAATGCACTAGGGCGTACATATTTTCTTTTAAATTTATTTTGGAAAATTATATTTTTTCTTATTTTTTCTTTTTTTTCTAAACTGACCACTGAATATTTGAATCGCAATTTGTATACATTTGTGTGCACATAAACTTTTTGTATTATTTACATAAATTGAAAAACCAGAAATACCCTTTTGAAGAGGACTCATCAATGTGGGGCGTATATATTTTTTTAATTTTTTTTTGTGTATTTTTTATGTTGTTGCTTTTTCTTTGAACTTCTTCGAAGTTGTGGACATGGTTTTTAGATGTAAGTTTTAAAAGAAAATAATTAAAAAATATCATACAAACTCAAAAAACTCATAAATTATATGCCAACGGATAGAGGATTCATTGATGAACCCACTAGCATCAAATCCTCTTAGCTCAATTGAGCTAATAGTTATTTTTTACTTGATTTTTTAAAGTTTATTCTTTTCTAGATAATATTCTTTTATTTGTTAGTGATTTATAGCCCATGGCTTTGGTAATCCATGGTAAATTTGCCCACGATATTTGATATCATGAATTATATTTAAAGGATTGAATAACTCCAATGTAAAATGTGTTAAGAATCCTCCTCTGTGGTTACTAGTAATTAACTTAATGCATGTTTGTTATTAGTTATTTATGGCCCGTGGTTTTGGTATCCCATGGTAAATTTGCCCATGGTATTTGACGTGATAAATTATATTTAAAGGATTGGAGAACTCCATTGTAAAATGCATTAAGAAGCCTCAACTTTGGTTGTCTTGATGGGATTGACCAAGGGTAATAGGGTGATAAAAGATATATTTTTGGTGGAGGCTTTTGTGGTAAGTTGTTTCGAGGGTAAAAATGTGTTTTGCATGTATGTATTATATGTGCTTATCTATGCTACTTTTCTCAAAAAAATTCCTTAGGATATTAAAGATTACCCTTAATTTTTTTTCTGCATCCCAAAATTTAAATGTTAATACCCCCATCCAATACATGTTCCCATTTAAAATAACTCTCTATACTGTAAAGCTCGGTCGAGTAAAATATAGAGGAAACATAAAATAACTATTAGCTATTTAGTAAAAAGATAACTATTAGCTAAGTAAAATAACGCTTTCTACTATAACATATATATTTTTTATGTTGACAACGAGGGTTTAAGATCGATCGAGGTTTTAACCAAGGGTTATTTAAACCCTCGATCGATCTATCATTTGGGGTAATTTTCCCTCGCAGCTTTTGCCAAAAATTGTTACCCATCTCATGGGAACACCCTAAACAATATAGTAGAGTTTCATTGAATAAAAATAAATTGATCAATAAAATAAGCCATGTGTTCAAAAATTGTGCTGGTCATAGTCTAGGAAAGTACGAATCATCATTTTTAGTAGAAATAACATAAGCAAAGTGGTAGCTAGTGTTTTTCAGTTCCAAAATATGACCTCATATTCCAATAATTAATATCGAATGTACAAGTCTATTTTGGCATAGATTCAAAGATAATTTCCCATGCAAGATCAAGGGAAGATTATTGTATTATACAAGCATACATAATTGATCATCATAGTCATCACTATGTATACAGATCCAATGGAATCCATCCCAATTGTCATGGAAGAATAAAAAGATCTCATGTTCCATTATCAACTTAAGTAAATTCCTCTTCCTTTAATTATTTATATTAGAAGTTAAAATAATCTAACTTTTATAGCAATTGTTCAATGACTCAAGCTTGCTACCATGCCTAACTTAGAATCTTACATCAATGGTTTATTTAAAACAAGAAACAAATTTTATGTGAATAACAATGCAAGTTCTAGTACACCATTTATAAATTAAGGTTGATGAATTCAAATGTGATGTGGCACCTTTGAATATCTACATGTGCTTTCCTAAACAAACATTCTTGTTAGAATGCCATGGAATGTATAAGTCAATACCTTGAACCATTGTCGCATGTATCAAAGATAGACTAATACATATTCATGACATAAAACCAAAATTTGAAAGTGTCATCAATTTTAGGGCTTTTCTGGTCAATAAAGAAAGGGTGATTGGGTGATTATATTCCCCCCACCCATGTTCGATTCCACCAATACATGTTAGTCCTTCATGGAGCGTTTTGGTTATGAAAAGAAGTATGACATAGCGATAAAAAATGTTCCTAGATTTTATTCCAACATAT
This sequence comes from Larix kaempferi, assembly GCA_027924585.1. Classification (NCBI taxonomy): domain Eukaryota; kingdom Viridiplantae; phylum Streptophyta; class Pinopsida; order Pinales; family Pinaceae; genus Larix; species Larix kaempferi. Next base: position 16,222,287 of record BSBM01000376.1, read on the forward strand.
TTCCTCCTTGGTATTATTGAGGGATACTTATGGTCAAAGGAAGATAAAAAATGTTCCTAGATTTTATTCCAACGTATTTCCTCCTTGGTATTATTGAGGGATACTTATGGTCAAAGGAAGAATATTTGAAGAAAGAAACTAAAAGTCTCTTATTTCAAGAAAACAATATAGAAAAATGATTATTCATACACAAAACATTTCGTGTTGGTTATACACTCACAAGTAATGTAGAACTCTATGGAACCAACACAATTATGTTTTGTTCCACAATTAGCACAACAAAAGCAACATGATAAACTTTTTTTGTGATAGTTTTAAGGTTGAACTAGTGTACTTCTACAATTCCAATTTCAACGACATTAGTTTAGGCCTTGGAGCTTGTTTTCCAATGAACCCTTATACCATAGATACCTCCCATGAAACTAAGAACTTTAGAATCATATTTAGGATTTTTTTTTAAGAAATCACATATTAGGTTGAGTGATTAATCCTATGGAAGCCTCATTATACTCACATTGAGAAAATATATTGCATCATGCCTTTATATATATTATTACACCTTTGATGAAATCACTATAAAAAATAGGTACCTTTGGTCCTCTTCATATATGATGGGATAAAACTAGGACTTAATGAGGTATTATTATTTTCTATTCTCTTATATTATGGAAACTACAATAAACTCATAATTTTTGCAACCAACGCTTTAATTTAAATACATCAACCTCACCTCCATAAGGCTTGATATCCGCTTTTGTTTCTAATGTGAGCAAAGGCAAGGAATATGTGTTATTGGATCTTGGTCTTCATTTTTCTAAATCTTCTCTAACTCTTATTCTCAATCTTCATGTTTTCATTGAGATCTAGAGTCCTTATTAGAACTAGCATGCTTTTAGACGAGTATGAAATTGCTCTCTAGTGTTGCAATCCGTACTACCATACACTTCAAAATCTTGGAGAGTTGTATTTCTAGAATTTCAAATCTATCCTTCGCTAGTAGAGAAAAACATGAGGATACATACTTATCATTTAAGTGTATAAACCTTGGAGAATATTTTTAGTACTTAAAATTTCACCTATAAATGTTTGCTGATATTTTCGTAAAAATCTTCAAGTTGCTAAGTATTGTACTTAATATCTAGAATTTTTTTGGTGACTTTTCAAGAAAAATAATCTTATCATGTAGAAGGGAAAACATTCATTTTGATTTAGTGAATAATTTTTGGAAAAATGAGCCAAAATGGTGAAATATATCCCCTAATTTTTCCTTCCTTTGAATCATCCTTTAGGATATTGCGATACTTATACACTATGGTTAGGGATTGAGGTTGATTTCCTCACCTTGGATTGATCTCTGGATCTTGCAAACGTTTCCACAAAACCCCAATGAAAACACTTTAAGACCATTATGGTTTGTAAATTTCTATGTGTATTCCACAAGACAATTTGTCATATTAGATTTAAATATGACATTTAAATACAATGAAACTATACTTTATTTTACAGTGATTACTTAAGATCAAGTTATGATATTCTTTCCCAAAAAAAAACGTCTTGGGGAAACCCAAGGGATGCTTCCCCACATTCTGGATGGCATCCCCAATAAACATCATGTCGACATATATCGATGTTCTTAAATCGGGGAATTTGAAGTGGAAACCTACTAGCATGGAACTAGATAAATGCCTAGCAACATTGATGGAAACCAACCACTGAGTTGACCCCTTGAGCTATCAAGTTACAATATTAGAAATCATACCACTTAATGTGGAAATAATTAAGAATTTAATAAAACATCACAATGAAGAACCAAAAGGAAATCCTTCCTAGTGACTAGTGCAACCAATGCAAAGACAAATTATATACTAACAAGCAACATTTGCATCAATTGAAATCCTACATCAACAAAACTAGGATAACCTGTGCTAGATGATCTAAAATATGCTCAACATAAAGAAAATTGTTCAATTCTCTAATCAATAATGAGTCATGAAATTCAAATATGAAATCAATTAGATTAATCCACTTTATCCAAGTGCATGCCAACAAAACAAGGGCTAATACCAGATGGCATATGCCTTGGGCTAACACCAGACAAATGGAAGGTGGAACCAACAACCTTTTGGCTATATCTTAGAAGTATGAAGTTTTAATTAAATGAAATTTGATTTGGAGCATGATAGTATATATTTACATATATATGCCAAATTTTAGCCCAAAATTCAATCATTAACCCCCAAGATATCAAAACCTAGAAAAAAAAAACAAATTGTTGATATAACTCAGCTATATAGTCTTTATTGGAGCAACGTTTTCATTGTACATGTATGAAACCTATCCCCATGTGTCCACTAAAAATTATCAAAATGTTTTATCTTTTGGTTAAAAAATATATTCATATATATTTTCTTGGATTTGGGGGGATTTTGGGGGGATTTTGGGGAAATTCATGAGGATTGAGGGTAGAATGGATAAGGGAGAAGAGGAGGGAAACACCTTCCATAGTTGAGGGGAATTTTTAGATCTTCACTTTGTACCAATTTTACCTATGAGCATAAGTGGACAAAGAACAAGGACGGGAGCACTTCCATAGTGGAGGGGTTATATTTCTTCCACTGGATATGTTTGAGACATAAAGGAGTATTAGCTTTGAGAATAGACCAATAGAGTTGTATAGGGGCATAGTATTTTTTATAGATGAGGCGTTGTATTTTTCCATGCTCCAAGAAATCCCCAACTTTGTAACTTTTTGTACCTTGAAGTACTAAGAAATCATTTATCTTTCTTGTTAGAGTTTTGCCAATATGGATTTCTCTATGTTAAATTGGTCTCGCTTTGTGAATGTAATTTCTTGCTTGTGGACTATGAATTGTTTTTTTTTTTTTTAATTATTTAATGTCAAACAAACATACCATCATAGTAGGAGTTTGATAATCTACAAGAAAAATTGGAAAATGTATAAGCATAGTCTTGGGCATTAGTTTCAAAATAAGTGTGATAGTTGAAATAATGTGTATTTATTTGGCTTAAGGAACATGTATCATAATAATAATATCAAGGACTTAAATCACTGAAAAACAGACTAGAGCCTCACTGGACAATGAAACTTTAATCGAGAAAACAAAAGATTCATGTTAACAAATCATGCTAGCCATATGCTAATTGATTATTGATCATACAAGTAATAGAGCAGTTACCTAACTTCTAGAAGTTATCACATTCACTAAGAGTAGAAGCCATGGGTAACACTTTTGAAGGGAGAAAAAATTAAAGAGTTCCAAGTTTTAACTAGTAGAAGCAAGAAGAGAACTGAAAGATGAAAATAATGTTATAATAGTCAAATGAGGAAAATGAAGTCTTATAAACAAAAATGGCCAAGGAATAAAAACTCTTCTTTCAATCTAGAAAACACTTGAACGAGTGTGAAAACCAATGTTTGCATATTATTGAAACCATGTTTAGGCAAATGGACGTCCTTGAGGAGAGGAATCGCAAAGCTGTGAAGAAGGTACAACAATAATTAAAAGCTTAGGAAAGAATCTCAACATAGCTTTAAGAAGGCATTGAAGAGGTGAAGCATAGAGAGTAAACCATTGCCTCTATGAAATATACACAAGCCATGACCAAGGATTGTGTAGTAAAAACTTCATCAAAAGTCAATTATTCATTATAATCAATGTTTAATGAGTGTTTTGGTAACTATGAGAATGATTCACACCAAATGGATTGCATTGAAGATGTTGAGAAAATGGGTTATGAAGACCAAGATCTTGGAAAGCATGGACAATGATTAAACAATCCAATTCAGGTAGTTTATTGGACTTAACATAAAGGTCCTTAATGTCTTGGTAATGTTGTTGAATTTGTGAATGTTCCCATGTAGCCCAAGAAAATGTGCATTTTAAGATGCTAGAATTAAGCAATATCTACCAAAAAGCATTTCCAAAAGAGGAGGTAACAATAGAATTAAATCTATAGGAGCTTAAGGAATGCATCATTGTACAAAAGAGACATCGTTTCGATGAAGTGATTATGATGATGGAGATTCAGCCTTCCAAAGAAGTAGCAAAAACGAGATACTTCGAAAATGCGGTGAACATGCATTGTGCAAGAATAAAGTGAAATTTTCACTCTTTTCACACTTCACAAGTCTCAAAGAGTATATAAAAGAGGTCAGTCAAGCATATCTACAAGATATGATAGTTGGAAAGCCAATCTAGGAAGTATGGAAGCATGATGACACCCATTAGAGATATGCATGATCTCAATCTATAGGCATTTCATTTTTACAATAAAAAGGGACATAAGGTAAAATCATGTTTATTTTTATATTCATATTTTTGGGGTGTTTTGAACCATTGTATGCTCATGTGTTGGACAAGGTATCCTATAATTAGGAGCCAAGGTGACGATAAAAGGTTGTAATAACAAATTAATTCAAGGTAAATTTTGGTACCTTGAAGTCCTAAGAAAACATTTATATTTCATACTAGATTTTTTCCAATATTGGTTTATTTAAGGTAAATTCAATTTCACCATGTGAATGTGGAGTCTTGGTTACGTACTATGACCTTTTTGTTTTCTTAAATTACTTAATTCCAATTAAACATGTTGTCACACTAGAGTTTTAGAATATACAAGAAAGACATAAAATGTATAAGTGTATTCATAGGCATTAGTTTCCAAATACATGATAGCTAAAGCAACATATATTTTGGCTCTAGGATCATATATCAAAATGGTAGTATTGTGGATTTAAATCATTGAACAATATAGTAGGCTCATTGAATAAAAAAATGATTGAGAAAATAAAGGATATGTGTTAATAAATTGTGTTGATCATAGGCTATGAAAGTATAGATCATCATCTTTAGTAGTAGCACAAGTAAAGTGGTAAGGCAATGTCAGTTCAAAAATATGACCTCACATTCCAATAATAAATATCGATGTGCAAGTCTCTTTTGGCATAGATTCAAAAATATGTTCCCATGCAAGATCAAGGGAATATTATTGTATTATACAAGCATAAATAATTTAGCATCATAGTCATCACTATGTATATAGAATCCCAATTGTCATGGAATAATAAAAAGATCTCATGTTCCATTAGCAACTTAAAGTACACCATAACCTCTTCCTTTAATTGTTTATAATAGAAGTTGTTAAAAAAATCTAATTTTTATAACAATTGTTCAATGACTCAAGCTTGTTACCATGCATAACTTGGAATCTTACATCAAAGGTTGATTGAAAACAAGAAACAAATTGCATGTGAATAACAATGCAAGTTCTAGTACACCATTTATAGATTAAGGTTGATGAATTCAAATGTGATGTGGTAGCTTTGAATATCTACATGTGTTTTCTTAAACAAACATTCTTGTGGGAATGCCATGGAATGTACAAGTCAAGACCTTGAATCATTGCCACATGTATCAAAGATCGACTAATACATATTCATGAGATAAAACCAAATTTTGAAAGTGTCATCAATGTTGGGGCTTTTCTAGTTATTAAAGAAAGGGTGTTTATATCCCCCCCACCAAGGTTCGATTCCACCAATACATGTTAGTCTTTCATGGATTTGTTCCGATTATGCAAAGAAATATGACATAGTGATATACAATGTTCCTAGATTTTATTCCAACATATATCCTCATTGGTATTGATTGAGGGATACTTACACTGAAAAGAAGAATATTTGAAGAAAGAAACTAAAAGTCTCTTATTTCAAGAAAAAAAGTAGAAAAATGATTAGTCGTACACAAAATATTCTTGTGTTGGTTATAACTTCACAAGTCGTGGATATTAGAATATTAAGAATATGCATGAACATAGAACAATATGTTTGTTAACATGCAAAGTAAGAATATACTAATCTATCCTTCTATCCATACAAGCAACAATCAATCAAAGTAAGAAACTAGATACAAGAAAAAGAAATAATAAGTGCTAAAAAACCAAATGGAGAAGCATCCACGATAAGGTATTGTCTTCTTATTATTTAGAAATCTCCATCTTACAATACATGGCATCCTCACATAAGCATCATATCACACTCCATTTTCACTTCATGTCACAATGATGTGTGTTTCCACAACATACATAGCATACCCAAAAGGGTCTTCTTCACCTCTATTATATAACTAGAGGTATGAAATATTTACATCCCATAACACATGTGGGATAAATAGTTTTCCACCTCCCTTATATAAAGAATGGTAATAAGAGATTTTATCACATGATGGATGTGAGATAGCTCTATTTTATAATATTAGAGTTACTTACGCCTTTTAGCCAACAATACCACACAAGTCATCATTACATATTCCAACACTCCCCCTTAACGATGACTGAGAGAAAGAATACAAATGGAGGAAGTTGGCATCACATTAACATCTCCCTTGATGAGAACTTCCAAAATTCCCCACAAGATGCAAATATGAACACACTTTGCCTCATGGATTTGATGAAGATAACAATCGTTTTTCATCAAATCATGAAATGGCACCTGAACCAAGTTCTACGATGAACTCTTACAAAACACCACAATAGTGTACATAACCTCAAATGGCCAATACAACAGAGAATGTGGCTAGCATACACTCATCACAACCGAGCTAACATATACAAGAACTCTATAGTAGACCTCATATCAAATTCAAGAACCCTAGATGGCCTAAACATTGGAAATGTTTCCAACAAATAGTCTTCATAACCAAAGAACTCTACTAAAGATCGAATTACATCACAAATACAAGACCCTCATATGGTCTTTTCATCGAAAACGTGCCCCATAGATAAGCATCATGATCAATAGAAGAAGATGGTTGTCCCTTTCATTACATTATACCTAGAATAAAGTGTATTATATGGTAGTTATTACATTACATTCCTTCTTAATTACAACTTCAAACATCTTAGATAAATTGGAAAAAGGTTTCAACTTAGTTGTCGTAAAGGATAAGATGTAAAGAGGAATAATGTTGAATGATCAAAGATAACAACATCAACATGCTTAAGATAGGAAGGAACAACATAGCCAAATTGTACCACAACTCTTCGCAAATACCCCTGTGGAGAAAGTGAAGTAAACAGATAGCTAATTTACACAAAATAACTTCCAACAATAAAGCATATAATGAACATGATAAGCCCATAATGACAAGAAATATGACATGAAACATGAAAGTATAGAGTATTGAAATATGAAATTGCTTTTACACAAACAAGGGTTAGAAACATATTATTCCTGAGACTGCAAGGGACACAGGGCTGGTTTGCTAGTGGGATTTGATTGCTGGAGCATTGTCAAGGAATCGAATTATAGTATGCTTTCGATTTTTAGCACCTCATCTTCTTCTCATCTTAGTAATAGGTGGTTTATGAAATTTGGTAAGGGTGTGTTCCCAGTGGTGGTTTTTACGGGAAGCTCCTCTAGATATAGGCTTGTTTATATGCAAGGATTTTTACAGTGGGAGGACCCATCCTCCCTCCCATGTCGACCTGACAACATAAACTTGGGTCTTTTAGAGATGGAAGGCAACTTCAATTAGTCAACAAGCTCAACCAACACTAGTGAAATAAGGGAACTAATTTTTTTAATGAGGCACATGCATTCACAAATGGATGACTTAAAGGGTATCCAAACCCATATGACCCAACAAGATAACAAGTAGGAGACTTTGGAAGCAGCATATAGAGTGCAAGGAGAAAAACTAGACAAGTCGATTAGCGACTCAGAAACTCATTTCAACATTCTTCTTGGGTTGTCGAATGCTACACAGTCTCAAAGAGCTCCATTGGGGCTTCTAGATGGGTGGAAGATGACTATACTAGATAGGCAGCTCATGCAGCCATAGAAATTTCTAGCTCTCATAATCTGAACCTGGAGAAACAACCAGTTGACAAAGACCACAACAACCATGTATTTCCTTGAATCTAGTTTATGTCTTATGTTCCTTACATATTCTCTGCTTCTAGGTCACTATATTAAGATATATAGAAACAAAACCTATGAAGTTATAGTTTTTATAAGAATTTGGATATATATTGAATAGTATCATTATGAGGTAAAGCCTATGCAATATGAGCAAATGAGATAAAGCCTTTGCATTATGAACAATAATTTGGAAAAACAACATGTAACTATATTGTAAATTTACTTTTATATATATATATATATATATATATATATATATATATATACTTTCCATACACATTTTAAAAATTGATTTTGCCAACCAAACTGTTTTTATAACTAAATACATTTAGAGTCTTGGATTCTTAATTAAAGATAAAAAAATCAATTTCGTTAGTAAAAATATAATTAGGATCAAAACAACTGGAGTGCATTTATCTTTTCAACCCAGCCCATATTGGCATTGGGGAATGTAAACTATCTATACACACCTTTATAAACCAGTGACTTCAGTAAACTTAACGGCTTCTTTGACGAGGGCAACCACATCGGTCTTCACAATGGACTCAGTACTCGCACTGCCGGTGATTCCATCGTTCCATTTGAACCATCTGCTGCTCAACCCGCATTCCCATCTTTTGTTCCTCGTCATTCCCATCCTATTCCCTTCTCCCACGTGTGAAATACGAAATTTCCAATCCTCTGTAACATATGTTTCAGTCTCTTTATAACGGATGTTCATCAACAGAAACCTGCCCGGGTGTGGAAAAACAAGTAATTGGTCACGGGTTCGATCCCTCCATCCTTTCTCGACCCATTCAACCATTTCTGGGCGAATGTTATTGAGACCCGCTTCATGTGTCACAACTCCCAGCCTGAAATCCATTGTTGCCTGCCCTTCTCTACAGAATGCCACGAACCCATGTCTCTTTGGCAGCCTTCGAACTCTTGTAATTACCGCCTTTTGTTCTGAACTGCTTAGGGTTTTGGAATGGGAGTTGAATACGCCAGATTCGTTTGCTTCCATTGCTTTCCGGAGGTATCGATCTCGTCTTGCAGGATCTAATAGATTAACATATGCTTCTTCAGCAACCTTGATGGCATTTTCAGATCCAACCCCATGATGATCAAACTGAATTCGAATCAAACACCTTCGGTAGGCTTTCTCAAGTTCATGATCCGAAGCTTCCCTACCCACATCTAGCACCTGCATCCATTGACTTCATATAAATGCTTGGAACAAATTCAACAACATTTTACATTAAAAATAAAATCCTTTAATCAATGAAGTTGGGCATCGGTACTGTACCTGAAAATAATCTTTGGCACCTGAAATGCGTTTGATTTCACTGTTTTGCGCCAACAAACCCTCATTAATATCACAGCGAACAGATACATTAAATCGTTGAGGGTGCCCTAGATTTTCAAGATCTGCCACATGAATGCTAATCTTCTTTCGACTGGAGACCTTCACGTATTCCAACCGTTCTAACTGACACCGAAGAGCTGTTAGGGTCGTCTCTGAACATGCAGTGGAGAAGATATAATTCATCCCTTTTTGCCTGTAGACTTCCTGTAGGCGTTGCAGGGAAATGAAATCTCCGCTGCCTAGTTGATCATATAAATTAGGCCCATATAAAAGCTGCTTTCCAAAGCGAATCATCAATTTAACCGTCCTACCCGTTTCTTGATCCTGTGAGCGCAGGAATTGAAGGCATGAAAGCAGCTTATTACCATAAGCTGAAAAGTCCCAGTACGAATGTAAGGTCGTTTCTGAAATAGATACATTATTCGAGAACTGGGAACACAGGCTATTCACATCATATTTAGATTTAAACTGCATTTGATCGCATACAGACCTCGCAAAGATCGACCCTTCCTCGCATATCGCTCCAGACTTGAAACAGAGACACGTTTGGTGGCTTACCGAAGACGTTTCTTCTGAAAACTCTTCAAAACAGATTTTGTCCACAGCTATGAGCGGCTGTGCAAGAGATTTGCAGAAACAGTTGATGAAAAAGTCAGGCTGGTATCCCTCGGTTTTGTCAATGATAGAGCGTACACGACGTTCAATGGCCCAGGCAACGCCATGTACAGCTTCCTCCGATTCACCGCATATAACAAGTTTTCCAGTTTCAGAAAACAGCCTAAGAGAAGAGATCCCCAGCGAGTTTCGGAAACTTTGGATGTTTGTTCCATTTTTGCCTATTATTGCTGAAATAGCTACACATGGAACTCGCAATTCCCTGTGAAAAATCGATGTGGAGGCCTTGGGCTTGATCCGTTCCATGGCCTTTCTCTGTTTGGAAGATTTTCAGCGCAAGGTTTGGATACCCAACTTAACTACGGGCAATGGGGATGGGCTTGAGATTTGATCACAAATAATGATGACATCAATAAGATTTGATTACAGATGTGCTTGAGATTTGATTACAAATAATGATGACATCAATAAATATTTGATATAGAGGATGTGGGTATGTAGGTATAATCTGCTGTTACACTGCCATCAAGTTCTTTGGTGGTCAGAAAATGTTCAAGGGAATCTGCCAATATCCATCATGTGATATGGGTTGTATGATCTGCTGTTAGAGTGCAATCAAGTTCTGGGGTGGTCAGAAAATGCACTAGGAATTGTCAATATCCCACTATTTATGAGCTATCAGTTTGATGGATTTTTTTTGTCATTTAAAAAAGGAAAAATACATTGATAATTAATAATTAATGTATATATATGTGATAAATTTTTAACCATATACATTTTCAAAAAGGTTTCATTTACATTAAGATCATTTAAAAATTCATATCCTCTCTTTTTTTACAATAAAAGAATATGTATTTATGTTTGTTCTAACAACATTTTTTTTCACATAAAAATTTCTATAGTATTAAAAGTATAAATATTAAAGTCAGATTACAAAGCCCATAGCCGAACAAAAAAAAATGATTCTGATGATCAAATCACCAAAGAAACAACAGCCCGAAAGAAACCCTGCCTAAGTCCCGTAGGCCTAAAGGATCATACAAAAAGAAAATCCATGACCCAGTTGAGGATCATCCCGAACGAGGCAAAATACAACCAAGAGCCAGTCCAAAAAGGAAGGAGTATAGCCGGCAGAAAGAAAAATATGTACATAAAAAAGTCCCAAAAAGGAGCTCAGCTAAACTCATAAGAGGAGAGAGTGTTGGCGCTTAACAAAAATGTGTATAAGCAAGAATATGGCCGCAAAAAAACACCAAAACTCAGGAGCGGTATATGTCCTCTCTGCCAACACGAAGCAAGTGCTCCCCGATCCAATGCTCGAAATAGATGTAATCCAGAGCAGCAGAGAGGCCCAAGCGTGACATTGAATCTGCAACTAAGTTGTGCTCACGATATATATGCACCAACGAAATCTGAGGGAGATCATGAAGAAGGATTTAACTTGATGCATCCACAGAGTCAAATTCATAGCCTTCAGAGATCGCACACCTTTAGCCCAATTAATAATGATCTGTGAGTCCCCCAGGGTTTCCTGCAAATGGAGGTGGTGACACATCGCGAACAAGAGAACCATCTAGAGAGCAAGGAGCTCTCCTTTTGTATTTGTCCCATTGCCACAATTCATCCATAAGTGAAATTTTTCTGCCTATTCCAAAAATATGACCACACCTGCACCACAAATTGAATCATGATTCTAAGACCCCCTGTCGAAAAGTGCCCTACAACCAGTGGAAATCAATTTTAAAGGAGGAGGAGGCATACATGGGGAGTGTGAGCTCTTTTTTGGAGAAACTGTATGCTCCAAAAAGCCAGCAGTTGTTCGTATGGAACACCAATCAGGAGTAATGATTTTTCCTTCAAATATATGTAGATTTCGAGCTTTCCATGTCTCCCACATGACGAAGCAAGCTACCTCGCCAAAAGCCCTGTTGTGAGTGAACCAAGAAAGGAGGCAATCCTAGATCAAGTTCCCATGCCAAGATCGAGAACTAGTGAGGGAAAGATGTATAGTGCTCCACATTTTTTCCATGAAGGGACATGATATAAACAATTGTTGCACCGAGTCTTCCTCATTTTTGCATAGAGAGCAAAAACTAGGGCCACAAAAATCCCGCTTTTGTAGACTCTATTCCAAGTCAAGATTTTATCCTCCAACGCCAACAAAATTAAAAATATGATCTTTGGTGGGATGTTCCATTTCCAAATATGTGTGTACCACCATTTGCGATATATTGACAATACTGACATCATAGCTTGATAGGCCAACTTTGCAGAGATGGATCCATCAATAGAATTCCAAGACCATTTTATAGTATCCTGGCATTTTGATAAATTAATGTTTCCTCTATAAAGGCCTTTTGTATACTCTAACCATTCCTTAGCCTGAGAACCAATTAGATGCAATTGGTTGGCATTCAACCAAATCCCTGAATCGTAGATAGGAGGGCACTTGTAATATTCATGGTAGAAGAACCGAATACCACAAGCTCTGAGATGGAAAATAAGTTCCTGAGACAATCTGAAAGGGATCAGTCCCCCAATGATGGGATCCTCCCCCACCCTGATAGACCAACCATTCCCGGGAAACCATGCCAACTAGTATGCAGTGATGTGGAACGGATAAAGTAAACCATCCCAGATATTTGAAACACCCTTTTTAATTTTTTGTTTAGATCTCATCCATTGTACCACCAACCCAAACCTGATGTATTTCGCTTTTACAATGCATCTCCATAGATTTTCCTCGATCAAGGCACGCCACAAGCTTTTGGCAAGTAAAGCAGAGGATAAATAATAGATGGTTTTAATAGACCATCCTCCATATTCCATAGGTGAGCCACTCATTCCCAATCTACAATATGAAATTTATGAATTATAATTCCCCGCCTAGATAAAATGGAAGATTTTTCTGTGGATCCCTAATAAAATCAATTTTGCGACCTTGTACATGGATAACTAGAAGACTGACAAGTTTTGTAGCACAGACTTTTCCAATGTGACTCGTCCACCTAGCGAAATCCATTTCCAGCACCACGAGAGCATTCGCTTTTCAAAACATTTAAGAAGCCATAGCCAGTCTGCCTGTATGTAACCGTTCGACTTTAGAAAGTATCCCAGATATCTTGTGCCATCAACAAAATCGCACACTTTGTAAGGAAATAGCACCGATAAGGCCACCATCTGCTCTGACTTAATGTTGTGTTTTAACAGGATGGATTTATTGCTTCTAATTATCATGCCGGTAGACCTGCAAAAAAAGAGTTAGTATTTCATTGAAAAAACCCCACACCTTTGGCTTCCCCATCCCAAAAAGCATAACATCGTCAACAAAAAGTTGATGGGTAAGTGCCACTGAGGGTGAATTTTTTATTCCTTCAATCATATTTTGTCTCTTTGCCTTTAATATGAGCCTACTTAGGCCTTCAATGACAATCATAAACAATAATGGAGAGAGCGGGCACCCTTGTTGCAGACCTCTGGTGGCTGGGAAGAATTTTGATGGCCTACCATTTACCAAGATTGCAAAGTTTACAGAGGTGATGCAAGCCATTATCCACCTAATGGCCTTCCATGGAAGACCAATTTGCATGAGGGCGAATCTCAAGAAACCCCAATTAACTTTATCATAAGTCCTTGTTAATTCAAGTTGAAGTATGATGCCATTTAAGTTTTTGGTCTTTACAGTATGAAAGACCTCCTACACCACTCCAATGGCGTCCAAGATCTGTCGATTCTCCAAGAAACTGAATTTTTCTTGTGACATGCATCTCGATAGAATTGGTTTGATTCTAACAACAATTACTTTTGCTATGATTTTGTATGTTAAATTACATAAAGAAATCAACTGAAAATCCTCAAATGTTTTTGGCATTTCATTCTTAGGATTAAGGCTATAAAGGCTGTGTTGATAGCCATCGAGACCTGGCCAGTAATTCTGGTTTCCTTGATCATAGCCAGCAAGTCCTTCCCCATAATATCGAAAAACTCAAGAAATAGCTCTACTGTCCAACCATCAGGCCCCAGGATTTTTTATTTTGCAAATCTCTTTAATACATTATGAACTTCCTCCAAAGTTACCTCTACATATACCTCGTCACCTTCTAGCGCCGAGAAGAAATGTGGATATTCTCTAATCACCTCAAATTGCTCCCTGATGGAGAACCCACCCGGATCCTCGAAGTAGTTTCTGAAGAAATGCCCAGCTTCAGCTTGAAGTTCATCCTGCTTCTCGATCCATCGCCCAATCCTATCTTCGAGAGACCAAATAGAGTTGTGAATACGTCTGCAATCTGCGAATTTATGGAAGAATTTATTGTTTTTATCGCCCAACTCAATCCACAAGGACCTTCTTTTGAGGCGTCAAGTGTCTTCTTCCATTAATAAAAATTTGAATTTATTTTGTTCCAAGTCCTGCATCATCATGTGAGCCTGAGGTGAAAGAGCCCCCTTCAATTGATCATTATATATAGCTTCCAATTGGGATTTGATGCTACATAAATCCGCCCTTTGCGATTATTATTTTGTCTTTTCCCATGTGAGCACCCGTTGTTTCAAAGATTTTAGCTTTTGAACAAGTAAATGGGATGGGGATAAGTTTTGATATGGGTATTGGGAGATCCATTCTGATCTTACCATTTCCTTGAATTCCTCATCTGACAGCCAGGTGTGATTAAACTTAAAGGGGAAAGGGAGCTTCATGCCATGTTGGTCAAGCTCAAGAAAAATTGAAGAATGATCGGAAATGTCTGATTGGACCACCCATGATCGATATCTTTGTAAAACATCTATCACACATCATGAATTGGTCGATTCTTTTGGAAACACATTCATGTCACGCCCTTCCATTTGACCATGTAGGAGATAGTGGTACCGACTCGATATTTAACCCGACCATAGAAAATATATCCTGAAAGTATTCACTTAAGTTGTCGGGGCGAGCCAAATCCCCCCAAGTTTCTATGGAAGAAAAAAATAAATTTAGATCACCAGCCAGTATCAAGTTTGAGAGATTTAAAAACCCATCTGAAACAACTCGTTCCATTTATAATATTTATCACCCAGAGAAACCGATAATATTTCCACTGTGTAAAATGCCCAAATTTGTACAATGTGCAGATAGATTTAAAATCTTGGGGTTCCATGCCGAAAGGAGACCCCTGGATTGTCCATCTGAATCCAAAGTAAAAATTGCCCAATATTTTTTAATGTTGAATAAAAACTCCCTGGATTTGATTGTCGTAGTCATAGTTTCTTGAAGAAAAACCATATCAGGATGCCATTTTTCCAACAACCTTTTGAGGGTTAATATTTTACGAGGGCCCCCAATCCCTCTAATGTTTAGAGACATAAATATCATCGCTGACCCCTGGAAAGGGCCTTGAAGTATCTAAGGGTCCCGGAGGAGGAGGATGGAGTACATTCCGAGTCAATTACATAACCATCAGGAGGAGGAGGATCACTCAATAAACCTTTTTTCTCCTTTCTGGCACTTTTCGTTTTACTAGGGGAGAAATCTGGGGTGAGACTGCGTTGTTGTCCCACCTTGTATCCTTCATGTATTGAGGGGAAATAGTGCTCTCCCCCAAGGGACCCTCGACAGTCAGATTTTGACTAGGAATGTTCTCAATATAAATTGTTCATGGATTCATTTTTACAATCTCACTAAATAAGGGGGAATCTTTTGCTTCACTCACGGCCTTTGATGTCTAACCGATAGAGGGATTTGATTGGGGTATAGTAACATCATAAGGATATTTTTCGATGTGTATAGTGTGGCTTTCCTTGACAAGGGGAGGAAAGTCTCCATGCAGTAGGAAGGGTTTATAAATGGGACTTGCAAAAGTAGAGAGGGGAACCTCGAGTGGTTCAGAGGGAATCAATATGTGGTCAAGAGGAAAATCTAGATTAGTTTTGAGTGGAAGGGGGGAGGAGGAATGGGGAGAATCCCCCAAATTCTTCTGTTTTACATCTGAAAGTGTATGTTCCTTTTGTAGGATTAACCCTTTGTAGAAATAGGGTCCTCCCCCAATCATGCCTTCACCAATTTTGTCTCCCTTTTCCTCAAAAGATTTGATTTGTTCTATTTTCAACTCCGATAAGGAAGAGATGAAGCTAGGATTAAGTTTTTGTAACTTACCAATCAAAGAAAATGGAGCGGCATTGTTTTCAAAGACTTGGGAAACTGGATGGCGTGTAGAAGTTCCACCCAACTCATTGTCATCCTCCAAAGAAGTGTGAGCCTCAGACGACCAAGATTGAATATCCTATGTTGAATCCTCTGGATCAGAGTTGGAGCTACCAGATGGACAATCCCTCCAAATATGACCAATCTCTTTACAATGATAACATCGAAAGGGCAGACCCCAATAGTCAAGGGTTTGTGTGAAATACCTTCCCCTTCACTCGATTTCCAGATGATCGAACAGACCCAAAGACATATCAATTTCGATAAGGATTTTTTCGACCCTTTTATCCATTCCTGATAGGTCAGCTTCTCTGGTATGAAGGTGTCACGTCTCTTCTACGTGATTTTTTTTTTTTAATAAAGAATCTAACCACTAAACATTTGCGGAAAACACGAACTCTAGCTGTCGCTACAGCCTACTTAGATATTATTCTGGTCATCTGTGCACTTTACTTCAATATTACTTTTGTCGCTTTTCCACCAGTGTCGATACTTGGAAAACACCTATACTTAAGAAGGTGTACCTTTACAAGAAGTTGTTAGTATAGGGATAATTCATATGCCAGCAATTGCATATCCACTATACTAACCAGTTTGCGACAATATAAATTTAATAGGCATCTTTAATAATTCAATTAATAACTATATTAAACTATTAATATATCATGAATATGAATTACAAACTAATTATAGTATTAATGTGAATACTATTTAAAATAACATAGTTATATGTTACCACATATAACCTATGTATTGATATGATTTCAAGCCCTAGCATTAACTTGCAAAGAACTACACTATAGTATAATATGCTATGGGTGCTCTTATTATGACCATGATAATCAACCTAAGCAACAATATTAAAATGGAATACAATGTAATGCCTACAACAATGGAATTAACCTAGTAATTAATTAATTCTATAAACAAATAAAACAAACCAATAATAAAAAGCATTAATATGAACTTGACATAATAATACTTTACACATATAACAACCAAGTGTTAACATAACTTGAATTTATAAACAATTTAAAGATATATATATATATATATGATTCAAACGCTATGAACCATAGCCTGGTTAGCCACTGTAGTAAAGCGTTATATAACTTGGCACCGATAAGAATAACCCAACCAAAACAAGGTTTCAACGTAATACAATATGGGTCGACATAACCATATAAACAACCCTACAATAGTTAATACAATACGTATGAATAGATAAGGAGTGGTGGGTCAACACTGCTTGTTACCAGGGTGACCTCGGTGGTGATGTGGATGTGCCACGTAGGCTTAACCAACCCACTTCATTTGTTTTGAACCCGACCTTGACTTGCCACCTTGCATGTATGCAAAGACTCTCGTCGATGTGGAAGGGTTCGAAACTACATCGTTAAGGTTTTCAGTCGATGTGGGTCATGGTAGGTCGACTCCATTAATGAGGTTTCAGCGTGCAGCTACACCCTGACGACGTGATGCCATGTCCAGGGATGTACTACGTACTCCCAGCAGAATCCATTAAATTCACCAGTTGTTCTTAACCGTTGATCTCAATCCACTTTGGTTTATTGGCATTCAGGATATAAGCTCCATCGTTGATCCTGGAGTTGGGGTCTTCACGCCCAACAATTCTACGGAATTTGCATTAAAATCTCCAGCAATCGGGTTCAGTGGTGACCCTTACCTTCCATAACCGGTGCAAGCAGTGTTTGTAAGTGTTGAGTTTCGAAGATTGACATTGTTGTTGCGTCGAGGTCCTAAGCAGAGAGTTGTTGCTCTACACAGATGGTTTACGCCATGAACACGAAGGGAGGGCTCTGTAGCCACAACGAGCCACTGCACATTAGCATGAGGATGCTTGGCGTTCACTCATGCATGCGACGGTAAGTTAAGACTCCACTTCTCTGTTTAAAACTTCAATACTTAACCAGTATGATTTCTTTCGATGATGGCTAATGCTTATCGTTTTTCTTTGTGGTGTTTAGGTGAAGCATGGTTGCGTCTCCACTATGTTTACAGGTATCGTGTCCATCTCAACCCTCGTTTGCAAGCTGTGGTAAATATATATTATATTTACAGTTTTAACTTATGAGTTTAACCATGTTTCAATTCTTGTGCAGGTAAGCCAGATGGTGGTGGAGGCTGGGCACGCGTGATGAATCCCACAACCGTCGCTGAAACGTGGTGGAGGTTTTTCCCGCTTGATAGGTAACTCATCGACCCAACGCCTCGAGGTGGTTTACCCCGTTGGTGGGGGCTGAGTTACTCAAAGTTTATGAGGGGTTTAATAATTAGGTTTTGCTTTTCGCCGATAAAAGAGAAGTCATGTCCGCCGACCAAGAAATCAGTAGCATCACGCTTACTGCTTGTGGACACCGGTCTTCACGACCTAAGTTGTAAATCGTGGGCCTTACAGGAAAAGTGTAAATTGATTATAGTTTTGATACACTTGTTTAATGCCTCCCCGGGCAGTGCATCAGCGCTCGTCGGTTGAACAATTCGATCTTCGAATGTTGTTTGCATTTTAAATGTTATAGCTCCAACTTTTGATTAATGGGAAAGATACAAATTCTGGTTTGAATCGCCATTCTATGTGCATCCATATATTAAATTCGTAATGGTTGTAAATGCTTACTTCAAACATGGGATTTGTTTTTGTTGTGCTTTCGACCATGGCGGTTTGTGCATCCATTAAATGATTTCGTGTCGGATAATGAACATATACAGCATTCATATGTTATTTGATTATTTTGATTCCCGAATACTCAAAGACATTCGCATATGTTGAAAGGGTAGCTGTATAATAAATTATCATTTAACTTGACTGTAAAGTCATTTTAGCATGCATCCCGGCACTTTGGTTAATATGTAATGAACTATGTTTTTCTATGCTGCTCCCCGAGCATAGCCATATGCATAAACGTTTTATGGTAGTTGCATTATGTGGATTCGTTTTTAATGTTATTACACAGCACTGTTTGTTTTTAAATGCACACTGTGTAAATCGTGGAAATGCGTATACTGTGTAAATGGTTTATGAAACCGTGGGTTGTAAACCCTTAACTGCATATAATGACCAACTCTGTAATCAATGTGTTAACTATGGATTCCATTTCACAGACCACAATTTGGTTCTTAAACGAGTATCGTGACTCGATCTCTATCGAGATCAAAGGCATTAATATTAATATAAAAATGTCTCTGTAATTGAAATGCATCTACAGGATAAAATGCATTCTAAACTTGATATGCATTCCGTATTATAAATAGCAAATGCATGCAAAAATATATAGGAAACCCCAAATCGAGTTTCATAAAGAAGCTTAACCATTCTGCATACACATAGTAGCTAGAAAAATGACCCTGAATTCCAAACTGGAATAAATGTCTTTTAGATGCAAATTTACATGAATGTATAAATAGATCAGAAAGGAGAATTTCATTTAAACAGATAGGAATTGTCCTAATCACAATTATCCCCTTTCTGGGTTGATCTATAAAAATTGAAGAAGGGTATTCATATAACATAGATGGCTTGACATGTAAACCCCTGGTTTACATGTATGCCTCATTTACACAATAAAATGATATAGACAGTGTCCTGTCAGCAGATAAGAATAAATGTATTCTATTTAAAATGCATTCACATAACCCTAGGGTAGCACATAAACAATGTCTACTCTAGGTTGCCTATCTCAGGCTTATAAACCATTATTTAACATTATTTCTATCTACCCACTGCACCAAAATTGTATCCATTCATATATCTAACATAAACTATGAATGTTGCAGGTATTTCACTTAGATCATACACATGTACCATGTTACAGAGATCTAATAATTTATGGAAGATCCATATTCAGAAATCAGTATAACATTATACCTATAATCAGATCTGAATAATAAATCCTTCAACAGGAATTCAGGAATATACATAAACAAATTCCAATAACTGTCCATAAAATTTATCATATAGGTGCAGCATATAAACTTATTTGAGATCTGGTGACTAGTGGAACCTAGCACAAACCTCCCAGCCTTTGACCAACAAGTTCTCCTTGCTTTCAGGTCACCCTCGAGTTGAGTTCACAGTCCCCTTGGTTCAGAGTATATATTTTAAATTGCCCTTAACTTGTTCCCCAAGTTATTTAGGAAATTTATGTGGCAGTAGGCAACCCAACATCCAACTCAATACTCCTAAGCTCCAGGATGCTCCAGGCGCTTTTAAGCCTCAGCCATTAAGAGAATCAGTCAAACACAACCTATTCAGAGTAAATGTAGTGCTTTTGCATGCTTGGGGTAGTTCTCCTACCTGCACACAACCAAGTGTCCAAGCCATACCCAGCTGTTATGATTTCTTTTAATCTGGACCAATTTTGTGCTCCAAAACTGTCCCCAATTACTTGTCTTCATTTAGCTCTGGTTATTGTTCTTCCCAGCTCCCATTTCTCTTGTGTGATAATGATCATGAGAATGTTCAAAATTGTTAAGAGTGAAGTGTTTTGAATGAGTTTCACTTTTTATTCTCTTAGGTGTGAATTCTCTCATTTTGTTATTTCTTTTATTTCATTATTCTCTCAAATTTTTTCTTTAGGGTTTTCCATTTTCTCCAATAATAATTTCTCATTATTATATTAATTGACATTTTCCCTCCAACCATAGGGTGACTGTGACTCCCATCTCATTAATGTGTTGGTCCCAACTGGTCATCAGAAATTAATTTTCAAATTTCTAATGTCACCTAAGTAAAATGAAATAATACTTAGCAGAAATATAAAAGGGTTAAAGTCCATCATTTGGGGTATTACATTTCCCCTCCCCTTAAGTTTTCACCGTCCTTGGTGTTAAACAGTTTTTCAAAATGACAAATAACACAATAACCAAATTCAGTTTGTGTCATGTACTTCTTCGAACAGAAAAGGGTATGATGCTCGCATTTCCCAGGTAGCCTCCTCAGGCTTATAGTGCTCCCATTGCACTTTTACCTGAACGATGGTTCAATTCTGAAGTACCACCTCTTTCCGATCCAGTGTGCATACAGGATATGTTTGGAATTATCCTTCTAATTCTACCTGAATCACATGCCAATTCACAATATACTTAGGATCATATACATATTTCTTCAGCAATGAAACATGAAACACGTCATGTACTTTAAAATTTGTTGGTAGAGCTAACTGATAAGCAACAGGTCCTACTCTAGCAAGTATTTGGAAAGGACCACAAAATCTTGGTGCAAGTTTGGCAACCTTGCCCAAACACAAAGAACTTTTCTTTGCTTTCACTCTTAGGAATACATGATCCCCAATTTCAAATTCTTTATGTTCTCTATGCTGACCAGCATAGATTTTCTGCCTGTCTTGAGCAATTTTTTAAATTTGTTTTAACTTTCTGCACAATGTTTTCTAGTTCTGCTAACAATTTGGGACCCATCACAATTCGATTCACCGGATCATCCCAAGTCATAGGGGTTTTGCATTTTCTGCCATACAAAACTTCGAATTGACTCATTCATGCAGAAGTTTGGTACCCATTATTGTAGGAAAATTCAGCCAAGTGTAGGTAATTTTCCCATTGCTTTGGGTTATCCATGACATACAAGCAAAGCATGTCCTCTAGGATTTGGTTCACCCTCTCAGTCTGTCCATCTGTTTGAGGATGGTAGGTTGTACTAAAACTCATTTTAGTCCCCAAACCTGTAAATAATTCCTTCCAGAAATATGAAGTGAACTTTGCATCCCTCTTGGATACAATCACCTTTGGAATTCCATGAAGTCGAAAGACTTCTTTCATGAATATTTATGCAATGTTTATTGCTTTGAATGTGGATTTGACTGGTATAAAGTAGTTTCCTTCGTCAACTTATCCACTACAACCATGATAGGATCATGTTGATTATTATTTTT
Organism: Larix kaempferi; assembly: GCA_027924585.1. Classification (NCBI taxonomy): domain Eukaryota; kingdom Viridiplantae; phylum Streptophyta; class Pinopsida; order Pinales; family Pinaceae; genus Larix; species Larix kaempferi. The sequence continues at coordinate 16,244,285 of BSBM01000376.1, forward strand.
AGGCAACCCGGCGATAAAGTCCATAGAAATGGTCTCCCATTTCCATTATGGTACGGGTATAGGGTGTAACAAACCAACCGGGTGTTGATGTTCCACTTTCACCCTTTGACAGTCCATACACTTTGCAATATGCTCAGCAATTTCAGACTTCAATATGGGCCAATAGTGTTGTTTTTTAACAGTTGTTATCATTTTCTGATAACCTGGATGACCAGAATATGGCCTTTTGTGAAACTCATCCAGAATCAATAGTTTTAATTATGCCTGATCCGATATGTAAAATTTGTTTTTAAATAGCAGCAACCCATCTTTAGATATACTGTAATTTGTTGCTTGTTGTTCTGAATTTTCTGTAAGACACTTTTGTCTTAAATTCAGATATTTTGGGTCTTTTTCAGCTGCTGCCCGGATATGTGACACTAAATCAGATTGAAAATTGTTAACTAAAGCCATAGTTAACATGTGCATGCGTATACTAAGTGCATCAACTATTTTATTTTCTTTGCCTTTGATATGCTGAATTTCAAAGTCAAACTCGCTTAAGAAATCCAACCACCTCGCTTGCCTTCCATTCAGGTTTGGTTGTTCAAAAATGTATTTCGTCCAATGTGGCCAGTTTTAAGAACAAACCTTTTTCCAAGAAGTTAATGTCGCCACATTCTTAAAGCATGAATTATGGCAGTCAGTTCTAAATCATGCGTCGCATAGTTTACTTCATGCATCTTTAACTTCCTAGATTCATAACCAATTACATAACCATCTTGCGTTAACACGCCTCCCAAACCAAACTTGCACGCATATGTTCATACCACAAAGCCACCGTAAGGATAAGCCACTTTTAGAATAGGAGTTGAAGTTAGCAACTGTTTTAGCCTCGCAAAACTTGCTTCACAATTGGTTATCCAATTAAACTTGACTTCCTTTCTCTAAAGAGAGGTAATGGGATGAGCCACTTTGGAAAATTCTTCAATGAATTTCTGATAGTACCCAGCTAATCCCATAAAAGAGCGGACATCGCTTACGTTTTGGGGAGTAGGCCAGCTCATTATGGCCTTGATCTTATCGGGGTCCACCGCAATGCCTTGGGCTGGTATTATGTGACCCAAATATTGTATTTGGTCTTTGTAAAAGTCACATTTTGTTAACTTTGCATAAAGCTGATTTTCTCTTAGGACTTGCAGCACTAACTGTAGGTGCTCCTCATGCTCACTTTCATTCTTAGAATAAATGAGTATGTCATCAATAAACAACACCACAAACTTATCCAGGTATTTGCTGAAAACATTATTCATGAGGCACATAAATGTGGCTGGTGCATTCGTCAAACTGAATGGCATCACCACAAATTCATAATGTCCATAACGAGTACGGAAAGTTGTCTTATGCACATCTTCTTCTTTATTTCTGATTTGATGATAACCCAACCTTAGATCAATTTTTGAAAAGACAGTAGCACGTCCAACTTGGCCGAACAGATCATCAATCCTTGGCAAGGGATATCGATTTTTTATGGTTACTTTATTCAGCTATCTATAATCTAAGCACAGCCGGAATGTGCCATCTTTCTTTCGTACAAAGATCATCGGTGCTCCCCACGGTGACACACTTGGACGGATATAAACTTTTTCTAACAGCTCCTGCAATTTTGCTTTCAGCTCTATCAATTCATGAGTACTCATCCGATAAGGTGCCTTCGAATTTGGTACTATTCCTGGGGATAGGTCTATTGCAAAATCCAGTTCTATTTTGGGTGGTAACTCTGGGATCTCCTCGGGAAACACATCTTCAAATTCAGCCAAAACAGGGTATTTTATGAAATCTGAAATTTCACTTTTCTGATTTTTTGTCAAGTGAACATCATAGAGTTTACACCATTTCCGTGAATTTATTTTCAGTTGAAGAGAAGCAATTTCCCTTAATTTCAATGATCTTACTATCCCTTGAATCTTTTCAAACTGTCCAACATCATTCATAAAGCTAACAGATTTTTGATAGCAGTCTATGACAACCCTATGTTTTTCCATCCAATCCATACCGATAAGCAAATGGTAAGATCCCAATGGCAAAACATTTAAATCTGCACTAGTGTAATATTCATCCAACTTCAAAGGACACTGATTCTCTACTTCAGAAACTTTTCTTTTTTCCCTTGTGGCCATTTGAACTAGCCAAGGCTGCATGTATTTGTTTTTGCTAAGTTTGCATGACTCACAAAGTTTTTGGTCTATATAACTTTTACATGCACCAGAATCAATCAAGATAGACACAAGTGTCCCAAAAATCATACCTTCCATTTCGATTATAGAAGCTTGATGTTCTGCTTGACAGTTGTTCAATGTAGCATAGATTTTCGGGCTCCTTGCTATACCTTGAACTGTAGAAGCCTCTTGAAGATTATGCACTAATTTGTTTTTATCCTTCTTGTGAGGACATTCATACCATCTATGATTTTCTCCACAGCCCCAGCATCTGAGTGGTGGCTTAGATGGTGTGTCTTCTGTTTTTCTTATGCCTTCAGTGTTCATCTTCTTCTTGGGTGGAACAAGGTTTGAGTGTGACTTGCTGCCATCAAACTTGCTGCTGAAAGGTGCACGCGTAACTTGGTTTCTGAAATGATTGGGCTTATGACCCTTCTGCCTACTTTCAGATTTTGTTTTCTTCCTGTCATTCCACCTCTTAGATACTTCAGCCATGTTCTGACCTTGTTCAAAACACAATCTAGCCTTTCTGAAAGCATCTTCCAATGTCTTTGGATCATCCAACTCTATCCGGTCCTTGTAACCAAACGGTAAACAATTCAGAAAATGCTGAATTCTGAATTTTTCGTCTTGAATATAAGGAACGTACTTGAGCAATTCCAAAAATTTGTTGATTAATTCCTCCATGGTTTGTTGTCCCAGCTTTAGGTCGTAAAAGTATTTTACTTTTCTGTCATAGTACCTTTCGGACAGATATTTATGTTTGAATAATGTCGCCAAAGCTTTCCACTTTACCTTTTTCTCGTTGATAGCTCAGGTTAGCTTGAGATCCTCCCACCAAGATGAAGCTTTTCTTTGCAGATTGAAAACAACAATCCTAGCCTTTATGAGACTAGAATAATCGAACATGCATAAATATTTTCCCATGTCCCTCAGCCATAGTTCAACTTCCTCTCCGGTTTTAATTTCTCCATTAAAAGTAGGAGGCTTGATCTTTCTCAATTCTAAGTGCAGCTGATTTACTTTTCCAGTTTTCTTTTTCTTTTTGGGGACATATTCTTTAGAATCTTCGCCACATGACTCTTCGTCGCTAACATACATATTATACCTCAGAAAATTTCTTGGAGGTGTAGTCTTAAACTTGGAATTTCTTTTTGTCGTGGACTTTTCTGCATGTTGTTCTTCTGGTGTTGGGATGTGACTGTTTTCTTTTTCAGTCAACTTTTGCAGCAGAATTGCATTTATTTCTCGTTGTTCTTCAAAGTTTTTAATGTTGTCTTCTTTAATGTCGAGTAGTTCAACCTTCAGACTTTTGACCGTTTCCATCATCTCACTAGATGTTGTCGCTCCTTGTGGAGAGTTCTGATTCCTCTCCTGCCTACTGACCATTTCTCCTCCCTGACTGGATGTTTCTACATCCAACCTTCCTTCTTATTCTGCAGAATCCATTTCTTCTACTTACCGTTTCAGCCACCTTTTTGTCTAAGTGTGTCCAACAGTTGTTTGTTAGAAGTCAAAACAACAAAGCATTTATTCATAAAATTTAAGAATTAGTATGCTACATAAATTTTTATTTTTTTATTTCTATATAGTGCAACATTCACGCAAGCGAGCCTAAAGGTCCTAGTGTAGTGACCGTAGCTCTGATACCAATTTGTCATGTCTCTTCTACACGATTTTTTAATGGAGAGGGGTATATGCCAACCCAAATAGAGCACCACGAAACTAAAAGGCAGAGCATCCACGCTCTATTCTTACTGGGTGTTTTTTCTCTTAATGGAGATTACCCAAAAGCACACGCAGAGATAAAGAAAAGGGAATGATGACTCTGTAAGGGCATAGCTCCGTCTCACTGGGCGTTTTGCTCTTAATGGAGATTACCCAAAAGCACACGCAGAGCTAGAACAAAAGAATGAAAACTATGTAAAGGCATAGTTCCATCTTACTGGGCGTTTTTCTCTTAATGGAGATTACCCAAAAACGTTTTCATCACTTCAGTGGAGAGCTACAGAGGTTAAAAAAATCGTTTTCCAGAACCAACAGATGAATACCAAAAACGTTTTCAAACTTCATTGGAGACATACAGAGGTTAAAACTCGTTTTCTAGCCAACAGAGGATACCCAAAACGTTTTCAAACTTCATTGGAGACATACAGAGCTTAAAACTCGTTTTTCCAGCCAACAGTGAATACCAAAACGTTTTCAAACCTCATTGGAGACATACAGAGCTTAAAACTCATTTTTCCAGCCAACAACGAATACCAAAAGGTTTTCAAACCTCGTTCGAGACATACAGAGCTTAAAACTCGTTTTTCCAGCCAACAACGAATACCAAAACGTTTTCAAACTTCATTTCAAAAGTACAAGACAAAGAGTTACAAATCGTTTTTCTCCACTGCAGAAAGAAGAGACGGAGATTATGCAAGCGTTTATTCATTCTAATGAATATTCTGGAGTTAAAAACGTTTTCATTCAACCATTCATTACAGAGACAGAGATTCAAGACGTTTTTTTTTCTATCAATGCACATTACAGAGTTTCAAAAAAACGTTTTCATTCAACCCAGGAAGAAGTACAGACTCAAAGGCGTTTTCCAGTCCAATGCCCATTACGGAGAGCTTCCAAAAAAACATGTTACTCCCCATCCAAAACATCCTATACCAAATTCCTCTCTAAAAAAAAAAGGCTCCACCACAACTGCGTGAAGGCCAAAACCCCCCGAGAGCCAGAGCTAAGTCAAAGAAATAATAATAATAAAATATAGGAAACCCCAAATCGAGTTTCATAAAGAAGTTTAACCATTCTGCATACACATAGTAGCTAGAAAAACGGCCCTGAATTCCAAACTGGAATAAATTTCTTTTAGATGTAAATTTACATGAATGTATAAATAGATCAGAAAGGAGAATTTCATTTAAACGGATAGGAACTGTCCTAATCACATTTATCCCCTTTCTGGGTTGATCTATAAAAATAGAAGAAGGGTATTCATATAACATAGATGGCTTGACATGTAAACCCCTGGTTTACATGTCTGCCTCATTTACACAATAAAATGATATAGACAGTGTCTTGTCAGCAGATAAGAATAAATGTATTCTATTTAAAATACATTCACATAACCCTAGGGTAGCACATAAACAATGTTTACTCTAAGGTGCATATCTCAGGCTTATAAACCATTATTTAACATTATTTCTATCTACCCACTGCACCAAAACTGTATCCATTCATATATCTAACATAAACTATGAATGTTGCAAGTATTTCACTTAGATCATACACCTATACCATGTTACAAAGATCTAATAATGTATGGAAGATCCATATTCAGAAATCAATATAACATTATACATATAATCAAATCTGAATAATAAATCCTTCAACAGTAATTCAGGAACATACATAAACAAATTCTAATAACTGTCCATAAAAGTTATCATCTAGGTGCAACATATAAACTTATCTGAGATCTGGTGACCAGTGGAACCTAGCACAAACCTCCCAGCCTTTGACTAGCAAGTTCTCCTTGCTTTCAGGTCACCCTCGAGCTGAGTTCACAGTCCCCTTGGTTAAGAGTATATATTTTAAATTACCCTTAACTTGTTCCCCAAGTTATTTAGGAAATTTTTGTGGTAGCAGGAAACCCAACATCCAACTCAGTACTCCTGAGCTCTAGGATGCTCTAGGGGATTTTAAGCCCCAACCATTAAGAGAATCAATCAAACACAGCCTATTCAAAGTAAATGCAGTGCTACTGCAAGCTTGGGGTAGTTCTCATACCTGCACACAACCAAGTGTCCAAGCCATACCCAACTGTTATGATTTATCTTAATCTGGACCAGTTTTGTGCTCCAAAATTGTCGCCATTTACTTGTCTTCATTTAGCTCTGGTTATTATTCTTCCCAGCTCCCATTTCTCTTGTGTGATAATGATCATGAGAATGTTTAGAATTGTTAAGAGTGAAGTGTTTTTAATGAGTTTCACTTTTGATTCTCTTAGGTGTGAATTCTCTCATTTCTTTTATTTCTTTTATTTCATTATTCTCTCAAATATTTTCTTTAGGGTTTGCCATTTTCTCCAATAATAATTTCTCATTATTATATTAATTGGCATTTTCCCTCTAACCAGAGGGTGACTATGACTCCCATCTCATTAATGTTCTGGTCCCAACTAGTCATCATAAATTACTTTTCAAATTTCTAATGTCACCTAAGTAAAATGAAATAATACTTAGTAGAAATATAAAAGGGTTAAATTCCAGCATTTGGGGTATTACAGAAGGAATTTCCCTATATGGTTTCCCACCACTTCGAATGTCAGTTTGTTCCACATTTCTAAAGGTAACCCCGGGATATGTACCCAAAGATGCCCGAATCGTAGACATTCTATGTCTGGATCAAACCCATAGTACCAGCGCTTTGGCATCAGGCTTCCATTTCCCCTTAGCTAGGTTTTGTCCAAGATAAATGAAGCATGCTCTTCTGTTCTGAAGATAAACCCGTACCACCATTTGGATAGAATATAGATATCATGTATGTAGCCCAACAATAGAGCCCATGACGAAGTAGTCCATTGTGTAATGTCACCAAGATTCATGACTTGGTAGCTAAATTTTCCAACTAGCATCCTCAAGGATAATGCTACGCTACCTTCCAATCCAATATCACGGACAACAATAATCTTCCCACCCATCTTTTGTAGTTTCCACTTTCTAAAACGAGTTTGTTGTCGCATGGGTTTCAGAACACCTCTATGAGTATTCACCTCAATAGGGTATGTTTTTCGAAGGCAACCCAGTGGCATATGGGAAGGATGGGTGGATCCTTATCCCGATTGACTTGTGTCCACTCCATCAGCAGCCTTTGGAGTGGGAAAGATGTCAGATGTCAGGTCTTTCTCCCCTCAAGTCAGACCTAACTCGAATCCTTGAGGGTTTCCCAATACGTGGTTTTGTAACATAACACGATATGCCTCATCAGGTTTTAGAACACCTTGACATTCCCACCATTCATTTGACAGGCTATCCTTGTCTGATATGGAACCTCCCGGAAACAGAACCTCGCCCATCACGTGCCAAGTGATATTCCAATGGAGCAAATTCTGGAAAACGACAGGGGGAACCCTGTATCCAACAAACAGATAAGGCCTGTAAGAAACTCTTGTTTTGTTCTACAAATTCCCAGGGGTATTATATACCCTATATACACTTTCTGAAAATACATGCGTTAGAGGGGATACAAAAGAAAGTGTACTAGTCAACTGTTGAAGTTTCAGAGACTTTCTACCATCTTTAGATCCTAATAAGCTCGGTATTTAGGGAGGAATACCGCTTGCAACTCCATCACCAGACCCTAACCCTAAACCATCCTCATGTGAAAGGTTGTTTGGCACATAACCCTAAATATTCGGTTACAATATAGACATTTCCATGTACTTACTTCTCCCATAGTGTTATTCTCCTTTGGTGCTATGTTAGGATTAGGAGTGGGGACAAAGAGCCCTTCTCATGTCTCTTCTTTCCTAATGTTTAAAATTTTTTACATTTTATTGATAGTTAATCATCATTGGGCTTCATCTTTGGTGTTCAAATTCCTTTTTACTAGGGTACTGATTTTTTTAAGCATGTATTAGTATGTTGCATCTTAACATGGTGATCACATGGAAAAGGGATAAGCCAAGACAAGCATGACATTGATCCAACTCCATCTTGCGCACAACTAAAAATGGAGATATTTCTAATTCCCCATCCCCCACAAGACTCCAGCAGTGTTAATTTCTCCCATCCAACCATAACCAAGTATCTTCTCTCAAGACCTCCCGTCCATAAAAAATTGAAGAACAGTTTCCTTAAACAATTGTAGATATACTTTGGAACCTGGTTGAGTGAAAACTAGTATGGAATCCCAATCAAAACGAATTTGACAAGTGTGAGCCTTCCGCCAATAGAGAGTAACCTATAAGTCCACTGATTGATCCTTCCCTCAACTTTTTTCAATAGCCATAACTAGTCCTTAATCTTATAATCATTTGGTTTTAAGAGATAGCCAAGATACTTAAGCCATCCTCCAAAAGACAGAAATTATATGGCAAAAATAATTTGAATTCATCAATTTTGTTGTTCTCAACACTATAATGCAGAAGACTAGATTTCATGTTACTGACCTTCATGCCTAATGCATCACAAAATGTCTTAATGATATTCTTATAGTTCTTCCATTCAACAATTGAGTCAGTACCTGCTAAAAGGACATCATCTACAAATAAGAGATGAGATAAAAACAGATTGGATGAGATTTTTATACCTTTTATAGCACCTTCAAGTTTTGCATTCAGAATCGGCTTGCTTAAGCCTTCAATGGTAAGCAAAAATAAGAGAGGAGATAAGGGGCATCCTTGTCTTATGCCCCTTGTACCTTTGAAGAACTCAGAAGTAGCCCCATTCACCAAGATTACAGTATATGAGTTGGTAACACATGCCATAATCCACCTCAGGACAAGAGGAGGAATACCAATATGAATGAGTATCAGACGCAGAAACACCCAGTCAACTTTGTCGTACACTTTCTTCAAGTCCATTTTTAGTAAGAAAGTTTTTAATTTTTTCTTTTTTATCATGTGAATAATATCCTGTGTAATGCCTATAGCATCCAAAATCTGTCGATCTTGTAAGAACCCAAACTGTTCTGAGGAGATGAATCTAGACAAAGCAGGCTTCAATCTAGCCGCTATGATCTTGGAAATTAGCTTATATGCTAAGTTGCAGAGTGCAATTGGCCTAAAATCCCCAAAATTAGAGGGTTTGTCCCCCTTTGGAATTAAGGTGAGAAAGGTAGAATTTAAGGCCCCTGAGATGTAACCTTTTGTTCTTGTGTACTCCACCATCTTCAAGAGATCCTCACCCATTATATCAAAAAAATGTAGGAAAAGATCAACCGTCCAGCCATCTGGCCCCATACTCTTTTCTTTGGAAAACCCCTTCAAGGTTTCTTCAACCTCCAATAAGGTAACTTCTTTTCCTAAAGACGCTGCCTCATGTGCATCAAAAAAGACAGGATACAATCTAGCCACTTTTAATTGTGTAGTTAAATCACTTTGCCCGGAATCAGTGAAAATATTACCAAAATAGAAATGTGCTGCAGACTGTAGAATTTCCATCCCCGATATCTTATTCCCATCATCATCGCTAAGCTCCCAAATAGCTTTGGATTTTCTCCTATGTGAGGCAAATGAGTGAAAAAACTTTGTATTCCTATCCCGCAACCCAATCCATAGAGCACGGCTTTTGAGCCTCCAATCCATTTCCTCTTGAATAAGTAGCTAATCTTTCTTATGTTCTAAGAGTTTTAATTTTGAAAACACTTCATCATCCAACTGTTGATTAAAGTTCATCTGATGTAAACTCTGAATCTCATCTTATAGATATTTAAGTTCCTTCAAATCTTGTTTTTGCTTTTTTTTTATCCACTTTGTAACCACATCCTTTAACTTTCGGAGTTTATAAACCAAGAAATCCACAGGATTCAGCTCCTGATCAATAACAAAACCCAACCAAAAATTTATGATCAAACTGCAGAAATCTTCATTCCTTAACCATGAGTTGTTGAACTTAAAAGGGTACTTTAAAGAACTCTAAGCATTGTCGATTTGGAGAAATACATGCCAATTATCGGAGAATTTTGCCTCCCCCACCCAAAATCTGTGTCGTTCCCAACACTGTAATAAATTAGCTTTTACCAGAAATTTATCCAAACTTTTATGTATACCTTCATCACCTTTCCTTCCATTAGTCCACGTGGGCGATAAGACACCTGGAACAACATCCACCAAATCAGAGGCATGTAAAAATTCTGAGAAGAAATCCATCATATCATCTAGTCTGGGGCCTAGTGCCCCAAATGTCCGCAGTAGACCTCGTGAAATTTAGGTCTCCAGCAATAATTAAGTTTTTATACTCAGCAATCCAGAAGAACACAAGGACTGCCAGAAGGGACCCCTGTCCTTGTAGGGGTCGTAGCAATTCAAAACAGTTAAAGGCAAATTAAAAAACCCACAAAAACCATCTAGTAAAATGCCCCAAACAGTTTTATATGCACTGGAAGTAAAGAAACGAGGGTTCCACCCAGCAATTAAACCACCATACATACCCTAGGCGCTAACATCCACAAATTCCCACCCGGGTAAGATGGCCGCAAGTTTTTTAACTCCACAGAGTTCTTCACACATTGTCTCTTGTAGTAAAATTAAAGCGGGCCTGGCTGACTTGAATAAGTTGGTTAAGTCTCTAGCCCGAGACGTCTTCCCCAACCCACTGACATTTAGGGTTAAAAAAATTCATTTCTCACCCCCCACAAGAGGCTTCAATGCTCCTAGGGCCTTAGTTGTATCAGTAGAAGGACAACAAGATCTATTACCAGAGTCGTCGAGTCTAGCGGAAACAGGAATGTAACTATAAGCTTCCCTATCCAAAGGAGAACCCCCAGTTTTTCTCCTATTTTTTCTGATAGTTACATTCAAAAATATTTCATCCAGTAACTGTTTCACATTATGGTTTGTGGAAGGGTTCTTTGAATATAACATCAAAGGGGTAAAAGGGACAGATGTATGGGCATTTTCATATCCACAATCAGTTAAGACGACCCTTTCTTCAATAGTAAAAACCTTTGTTGTTTCAACAGAGGGTGACAAATTCTGGTTAGCTACAGGTTTTGGAAAAACAACATTTTCCACCAGACTCTTAAGTAAGAAGGACCCCCCAACATCCCGAGAACGATTAGACTCAGAAATAGGACAAGTTCCTTCCAAAATTTTACCAACCTCTACAGAAGGTTTGTCCAAATTAGAAGCGCCAAAATTTAATGTAACTTCTCCTCTAGAAATCCACTTGTTCTAGAGATTTTTCAGCTTCCACATAAAATTCCAACTCAGCCCTCGTAACATCCTTATATGGAGTAGTAGAATCAAGTGTAAACTTACCTGAGGATGAAGCAATTGGCGAAGAAAACCTGTAATGCCTCGTTTTGACTTTACCACCTGAACCACCATTTCCCAACGTTGTTTCCTTCTTAGTGTGGAACTTTGTCACTTTGATTACATTGTAGACATATGGATTTATTATTTTCGACATTTACATATATGAGTGTGATGTTAATATGATGAATTATGTTCATGTTTTGATTATGTCTATAAAATGCAATTTAATAAATGGTGGGTACGTGGATACCAAGTTAAAGTTATATGTGGCATGGATGGATATGATACCAGGTGCATGGTACATAGGAAAATTATTTTTTATTGTTTATTAGTAATGAAATGTATATACATGTCAATGATTGCACAGTATTCTCAATCTTGTGATTGGATACTAACCTACAGGTTAAAAGAGCTAAGTGATAGTTGATTCCTACGAGGTGGGAGTACCACTGGGACGTGGATTCCGAAATACAAATGGTATGCAAGTGATGCATTATTGTTTAACATGATTATTGTGTTATTATCATGATGTGTGGGCAGGTGTAGGGTTTCAGGAAACTCAACCGCCCAACTTGGTTATTCGATGGCAAAACTTGAGTACAACAGTCGCAACGCAGTCACTATGTCAATATAGACATAGTCCCTTGTTCCATTAGTAGGGTGGAGGCATTACCCACCGTTTATCCCTGAAACCCAGAGTCATGGGAGGGTTGTGGTATGACACGCTCCCCAAGGTGTGTGATGATGACTAGTGGGTGCCTGTTGGGGAAGCTTGGTCGATGTAGTCAACACTTCCTCTTACGGAATCTAACTGGAGCCGGTCATGGCGTGACACTTCAGGTTAGTCCAACAGAGGAAGGATGGGATGTGGAAGTTAGTTGTGAATTAGGTAAAAGGAGGTAGGTAGATAGGAACACCATGGATGTTTTAGAGGGAACTTAATTCACTGTGTGTGCATTGAAACCTCTGTTTGAATCTTGTGTTGTAACTCAGCATATTACATTTTGCATCATAGATTATTATGATCTGAGTTAGTGGTAGTAGGTACCCTTCCTTGTAATTGATTGATTAAACTAATGTGAACATAAAGATAATGAAATGAAACCTTAAATGGATAACTCTTACAAAAACTAATAATGCTAAAGTAATTAGGTTATATGTATGCTCGTTCTACCTACATGGAAGATTATTATTATTAGTTAGCAAGTATGTTTATGCGAGATAATGTTGCTTATAGTACATATTCGACCTATGCATACACTGGCCATGCATGCACACTTTGCACATGTACACTAGTATCAATATATGAATATTGGACATGTTAAATTTGTATAAGTTGTTATGAATAACTAAGTTAATTGCATGATGATCCAATAAAGATAGTGAACATTTAAGTTGTTAAGTATATGTGAACATTGTAATAAGCAATTGGTTAAGTATCGTCATTTAGAATTGTTGTAAGGAAATTATCATGAATAAAACATAAATATTGTTCCATATGCGTCAGAAGACTTGTATTGTTTAATCGTTATCATGATTGTTTAAAACCCTTAAGGATGCTTCTTTATAAATAAAAGAACGTTGTGTTAGTATTAGGGTACTTGTTGGATAAACAAATAAATATCATTAATAATTAAACACTAATTATTATTATTATTATTATTATAATTATTATTGTTATTATTATTTTCAATTAATGTTAATAATAACAAAATTGTCCTTTATTATTATAAAGCATAGTGGATCAACTCAATTATTATAAGTATTAATGAGTAAAGTAATTATTAAAAAAAGGATAAATCAAAGCATTTGAGAAAAGTTAAAAATGACTATTTGAATAATTAATTGGATTATTGTTATTTATTAATTACCAAGTAAGGTAGTATATTCGGATGGATAATACATTAAGACTCTCACCAAAACCAACTTGAAAAGTCAACACTAATAACTATTAAATTATTATTTTATTTAAACGTAATTAATGCCAAAAATAGTGAGTGGGACTAGTAATTAACCCACCGTCTCTTGAAAATCCCAAGTGAGCATATCAAATATTTATTAATATATGTGCAGCCCACTCACCCAACTAAATTAATTGACATTTATGTCATTTAAGTACTCAAGAAAATATGTACCTAAAAATATATTATTTTATTATGATGAAATAAATGTTTGGGGTATTGGATTGAGTTGACGAGAGCGGTGGAGTAAGCCTGAAGGCATGAGTAGGATGAAAGGGGTATTTAGAAAAGGGGGTGCTTAGAGAGGAGAAGAGGAAAAAGAAGGTGAACACTATGAAGGAAGGAGAAATTGATGGGAAGGGAGTCTTCGAGGAGGGGGGCAACTCGAGGTTTGGAGGAATGGAAGGATGATGGAGAAACAACAAAGGAGGTATGTTTCTTATATTTCGGGGAAATAATGAACTGGTTGGACGGTTTGTACTCAAGTCTTGGGCTCGGGGGTCCAAGAAGAAGTTCTTGGAGCTAGGATGTCGGTGAGACTTTCCTAGTTGGCAGGGTGTTAAACCTGTTATGGCTGGCTGAGTTTCTGTTGTCCTACATGTATTTTACTTATAAGAAATTTCAATTTTTACTCTTGAAATTATAAAGAGTATAAAATGTTGAAAGTAATTATGCGTATAACTGTGAAGAAATTGATCTTTTTGTGCATATTAGTATTTGATTTCTACTTGTTAGATATGCAAAATCTATGTTAGAAGTAAGTTTTACAAAACAACAAAAATCTATGTTAGAAGTAAGTTTTACAAAACATGAAACTAGTTAACTTGGAAAAACTATTCAAAATTATAAAATTCCATTTAATTTAAACAAAGGACTGGTGAGGTCCTTACAAAACCCATAATCGTAGTTCAAATGATCTGTTGGATCTGGTCCTGAAAATTCTTAGGAGACCCCATCATAAACCTTCCCCAACAGTGAGGGGCACCTTGCCATAACATGCCCCGTATCCCTGCAATTATAACACCAGAACGGGATTTTATAGTAATCTGGTCTTTGCCGAAAAGACTCCCCTCTGTAGTGCACTTCAACTTCCGCAGGCAAACCCTTTTCCATATTGAATTCGACCATTACGCGAGGCTCTTTTGTCCACACCAAAAACAGAATGTTTGTCAATGCTAATGAATTTCCCTTCCAAATTAGCCAGTCCAATGAGGATATTCTCAGTCCATAGTGCAATAGGAAACCCTGGAACCAACATGTAGAGATGTCTCCTCGACTGCTTCTCTTTTAATGGGTCAAAAGTGATGTGCCAGCGCTTTAAGAAAAGCGAGCCCTCCTTGAAAGTCCATTTTTGCTCCAGGATGGTACCAATGTGTTCAGGATCCACAAACACAAAAATAAACCAACGATTTAAGAGTAAATTTACCCTAGGCGCCAGTCCAAGAACTAGAGCCCAATGGTGATTTGCCCACTCAAAAATGTCACTGCGGCTACCTGAAGCGAATTCGATTCGCCCCACCAAAGCCCTGTTTGCCAACATCTCCTCCCACTCCAGGTTGGTGTTTTCATCTACAAAGAAATGTTCCAGTCCCTCCCGTGCCTTAATGGCCTTCAATCTCCTTTTTCTTTGAGCCTTAACACCATAAAGTGCCTTCCTTTGTGGTAATTTCTCCCCTACCCCCAACACAAGATCCCCTACGATCGCACCATCCACTCCCTTCACTACCCTCCTTCAAACCCTAAAACTCTTATTCCTAGCATAGTTAGGGATCCCACTCACATGTGACTTTTGACAAGCCATAATCCAAGAAATATCAGAACAAGCCTACCACACCCCAAAAATGATCGACCACTGTACTATGGGATCCGACACCCGACCCACCAAGAAATCCAAAAAAGTCGCAAGCCCACCAAAACAAGGCACATGACAAACAAGACACAGTAATAGGTGAAGAAGTGGAACCCTAAACAAGCCCGATAGAGATAGCTAGACCAACTAAAGGTAAACCAATGAAAACTGACTGAAAACCCTAACGCATAATCATCCAAACGAATGCAGTAAATTATAAATATGGCTCCCACTTTTTTAGTCTTGGTTGGTACTAGATTGATTCGAAGAAACAATCGAACTCCAAGATCTACTGCACTCAAATGTGACATTCAACCAGGAAATCCAGCCAGCGCCAAGAGCTCCCCCAAACCCTAGCCATGGTTTCTACTTCCCAAATTTGTTCTACAATATTCATCCAAATAGATTTAGCACCCTTGAATATCTCCATGACACCCAAATTGTGCAATTTCCATATTTAATATTTATGATTTTAAGATTTTTTAAAAGTTTCCAATCCGAATACGAACAAAATAAGACAGAAAATATGCTCTGAAAAAGTTGGAGAATATTTAGACTACACCGTTCATTATTATACGTTTAATTGTTATATATTTTTTTAATTATTTATTTGTAATTTTTATAAATTTAATAAAGTTGTATGATATATTTTTTATTAAAATTTAATTTGTTTCTATTTTTAATAATAATAAAATTACATAATATCTTATGTTAATTTGTATTTTTATAATTGATTATTATTACAAAATTTTATAATGATATTTTTCTAATTAAAATTTATTTTTTTTCTTAAAAAGTAATGTATTTATTATGTTAATTTTGATGAATTTTAAAATAAATACATGTCCATACATTTTCTCCGTTCTTTCCCTTTTAAAGCTATTTTAAAATTCAATTCCTTCTTTCTTTCTCTTTTGAAGCTATGCAATTTGCAGGAAATAAGAATATAAGAATATATGCTTTATGTTAATTTTGATAACTTTATAATATAACATTCCATGAACCTTAAAAGCTTCCTTGTCACGTTATGGGGACAAAGAGTCCTTGTCGAATCTTTCCTTTTCTAATATTAAAAGCTTCTTTTCCTTTTCTAATATTTAAAAGCTTCTTACATTATCATTTAGCTTCAGCAAGTCTAGTAACTATATTTCTATGAAAAAAAGTCTAGTAACTATATCCCCTTTTTACCAAGATTTAATTCTTGGTATGCATGAACTAGTATGTTATATCCTAAGTTGTGAGGTCACCGTGAAAGGTACCACACAAAATATTATTGTATTATTACATAAATCCTTAATAGGAGAGGGCTTGAACAATTCATTTTTATAGATGATAGATAATCATACGATTAAAGTTGGATTAATTTGGGTAGTAAAATAAAATAAAATATTTAAGATAAAATTTTAGATTATTTTATTATCAATATTAGATAGAGAGGATATCTAACTAAAACCATTTACATCACTTTCATTAATTCATATTTTGTTAACTCATATTGTAAAGTAATATTCATGTTTTTATACCAACACCATGATCAAAATTATGTCAAAATTAAGAAGTTCTATACCAAACAAGATATGCACTATAACTCTTGCTACCATGTTAGGATCTAAGTATGAGCCAACCAATCCACACCTATGCCACCACAATAAGAACATGGTTAGCCACCTCAGCGTTAATACACAACCAAGTGTATACATGGAAAAGAAAAACAATATGATTGAAGTTGACCACACAATCAACACATCCAAGCATGATCCAATAAAGAATTATGAGTATCATGCTCTTGTATAATTATTGTATCATTGTTTATTGTAATCTATCTTAGTGTTCATTATGTACTTTTGTGGCTAGCTCTATGTTATGCCATAAGGTTAATAGAAAACAATCAAGGTGAAGGAAGATTTGAATCAAGCTTAACAGTCGACAAAGTTGGATGCCATGGACAAGGTGTGTTAAAATTAGGGTCAGGTCAGGGTTTGAAGCAGAAAATTAATTTTTTTCTACTTTAATTCAAAAATTAAATTTCTAAACTACTACTGAAAACAAAATAGTACAATTGTAACAAAACAAATTTAGATCTGATAATTTAAGACAAAATTTCCATCTCTTTCAACTTTAACACTCCCAAAGTTCACTGTGTTAAAGTTGAAGCACACATTTAACAATTGTAGATATATAACCAGTAGAGTACCAATAGTAATAAGACTAAGTAGACAAAGCTATAGCAATAGTAAAATATCTAACTAAGAACATGAAAAGAACAAGTATGATAACTTACTTAATGAGATGGGACTTCCTTATGTTGAAATATTGTAACTTCTAAGAATATTCTATTTGTACTTTATCCAGAGATGTTTCATTCCTCCGTCGGAACTTTATTGTATATCCGGAGATGTTTATTCCTCCGTAGGGATGTTGTAACTAGGCTTATTAGACTCCTCTAGTGGGGTCAACCCCGAGTTAATTATTTAGGGGTTATCAGACATTCCTAGGAGAAGTCGGTATAGTTAGGGAAAAAGTCAAGTGAGATAAAGTATAAATAGAGGATTTGTGATCCTCATTTAACACACTCACTCACTCATTCACTCACTTGTGAATTGCACATAGGAGAGAGAGAGAGAGAGAGATCGGCGAAGGAGGAGAAGGAGCACTTGTTTGGGGTTTACATCTTTGTATTTGTTGATTATCTATATTGAGGAAAGCTTTGATGGGTTTTCTACCCCATGAGGGTTTCCCAAGATAAAACTGTGTCTATCTTGTGATTGTGTTTCTTTCAATGATCCTTATTATGCTCTTGTTGTGAATTTTATGCTAAACTTAACATGGTATCAGAGCTAGCCTGAATAGGACATCTTTCACAAGGTGAAAATACCTCTCTCTCCTCCTCTGGTGAAAATTATGGTTTCTGCAAAAGTTGGAATTTTTGGAATCTGAGAGCATGGCTGGATGCTCCTCCTCAAAAGCGAAATTCTGAGCCCTAGATCGAACTTTTTGATTGGGTAGAAACCCGGGATAAGTCAAACCCTAGTTTGACTTCTGGACCAGAAAACCCGAAAACCAAAAAAACCAGTAAACCAGAAAACTGCGAACCTGTGCACCAGTGAACCAGAAAAGCTGCAAACCTGTGCACCAGTGAACCAGAAAATTTGCGCACCGGTGAACCAGTGAACCTGTAAACTAGAAAATCTGTTGCAGATCCGAATTTCGTTGGTCAAGCTTAAAGGGTGAAAATTTGAAGTTTTCAGAAGTCAAGTACACCAGTCAACTCATTTGAATCAAGCACAGCTCCTGGTAAGGTCAATTTTACATTTTAAGAATTTTCAATTTTTGGTGACCTCCTGGATAAGATGGCCCCAAGCACTAAGCTTGAGGACAAGCTAGAGGGTATAGAGAATTTTCAGGCATGGAAATATAGGATTGGTCTCATTCTTGAAGAGAATGATCTTGCCCAATACATCAAAGATGAGGTTGCAAAACCCGCGGAAGATGAAGCTAAAGAGAAGTACAAGAAGGATATGATTAGGATAAAGAGAATCATTGTTGATTCTATCAAAGACCACTTGATTCTCCAATTATCATCCAAGAAGACCCCGAAGGAAATGTATGATGACCTATCCAGAATGTATGAAGGAAGGAACATCAATAGGAAGACGAACCTGAGAGCTCAATTAAAGAGCACTAAGATGAATCAAGGAGAATCTATTCAAGACTACTTCACAAGGGTCTCCCAGTTCAATGAACAACTAGAAGCCATTGGAGACAACCTTGATGAAGATGAACTAGTCATGATTGCTCTCAATGGTCTCACTAAACCTTGGGATTCATTCATCCAAACCATGTGTGTTGGAAAATAAAGCATGAAGTTTGATATTGTATGGGAGGATTGCATTCAAGAAGAGGCTAGAGTATCCAATAGAGAAGCCTTACTCAAAGAAGATAATAAAGAATTAGCCACCCATACCAAAAGAAGAAGGAATCAATCCAACTTCAAGAGGGAAAGTCACAATGAGTCTCAACCTCCGCAAAGGTTTCAAAAGAATAGAAGAACCATTCCAGAAAGAAATTACTCTTCATTCCAATGTTTCATTTGTCGCAAAATAGGACACATTGCTAGGGATTGTCCTTCAAGGAAGAAGAAGAGGAGCTTCCACCACAGAAGACATCAAGCACATCTAGCAGAAGATGATAGTGAAGATGAAGAGGAGGAAAGACCTCAAAGGAAAAGAGCTAAAGTAGAAGAGGAAGATGCAGAAGACTATGTTCTATTATCTACACTCTTTGGGTCTGTAACACCTGTAGAAGACACATGGCTTATTGATAGTGGTGCTTCAAATCACATGACAGGACAAAAGAAAACTATTTCAAGACTTGAAGAGAAGACCTCTCCACAGAAAGTATCATTAGGAGATGACTATCAATATCCTATCACAGGAATTGGTGAAGCAATCTACAAGCTTGATTCTGGAACCCCCATGAAGATGAAGGAAGTTTTATGTGTACCAGGTTTGAAGAAGAACCTACTTTCTATCTCAGCATTAGATAAGAAAGGCTATAGGGTTGCATTCATAGATGGACAAGTACTCATGTGTCCCAAAGAAAAATCAATTGAGGATGCAATTGTTATTGGTGAAGAGGAAGGAGGGCTATATAAACTCAAGGGACATTCAGAAGCAGCCCTTGTTCATGAAGCCACTAGCCCAAGTGAGCTATGGCATAGAAGGCTTTCTCACACCAACTACAAAGCATTACCCTATGTGAGCAAAGTAGTAACATGATTACCAGATTTGAAGGTTGACCATGAAGGCACTTGCAAAGGATGTGCAAAAGGGAAGAATATCAAGAATCCATTTCCAAAGAGTGAAACAAAGACTAAAAGTACTTTGGAATTGATTCATTCATATGTATGCGGTCCAATGCCCTCCACATCTTTGAGTGAATATGAATACTACCTTACATTTATTGATGACTATTCAAGAAAGACTTGGATATATTTCCTGAAAGGAAAAGATGAAGTCTTTGGAAAATCCAAGGAATTCAAAGCCTTGATAGAAAATCACTCAGAGAAGAAAATCAAGACACTCAGGACAGATAATGGTGGAGAATATGATTCATAGGATTTTGAAGTCTTTTGTAAAGAAGCTGGAATCAAGAGGAAACTAACCACTCCCTGTAATCCTCAACAAAATGGTGTAGCGGAAAGAAATAATAGAACCATCATGGAAGCAGTGAAGACAATGATACATGATCAAGATCTTCCTATGCATCTATGGGTTGAAGCAACAAGGACGGCAGTCTATGTTTAAAATAGATTGTCTCATAATGCCCTTAGATTCAAGACTCCAGAATAAATGTTCACATGGAAGAAACCTGAGGTAAGCCATCTCAAAATATTTGGGTGCCCTGTCTATGTTCACATACCAAAAGAGAAGAGAATTAAGCTGGACCCTTCCGAAAAGAAGGGAATATTTGTTGGGCATTGTGAAACATCCAAAGCATTCAGAATATACATCCCACGATTCCATCACATGGAAATTAGTAGAGATGTAATATTTGATGAATAAGCTGCTCTCAAAAGATATAGAAAGAGCCAGTGTGGAGAAGTATATGAAGAAGATACACCTCCGAGAAATACAGAAGTTGTTTCCTTCCCTTAAGAAGAAACACCAAAAGACCATGATATGATAGAACCTCAAGAACCCCCACCAATGAACATATCATGGAAGAGAAAGCCAGCACGGGCAAGAGAAATTATTCAAGAAGCAGAAAGATATGGAGCTCCAGAAGGCTCCACTAGAGCAAGCAAGAAACCAAAGCCATTTTCTAGCTATGTGGTTTTGATGTGTGATCTTGTAGATCAAGAACCTACCAGTTATGATGAAGCAGTCCATAAGAAAGAATGGGTAGAAGCAATGTCGGAGGAATACCAGTCAATAATGAAGAATGATGTTTGGGATGTAGTTCCCAAACCAAAAGACAAGAGTGTGGTATCCTCCAAATGGATATGCAAGATAAAGCATGTTGCGGATGGTAGCATTGAAAAGTATAAGGCTAGGTTTGTAGCCAGAGGATTCTCTCAAAAAGAGGGAATTGACTATGAAGAGACATTTGCACCAGTTGCAAGATACACTTCCATTATAACCATCATGGCACTTGCATCCATGATGAAGTGGGAATTACACCATATGTATGTGAATACAACCTTCCTAAATGGTGTGATTGAGGAAGAAGTGTACATAGAACAACCACAAGGATTTGAGGTTGAAGATATAAGAACCCACGTATTCAAACCGAAGAAGGCTTTGTATGGGTTGAAGTAAGATCCCAAAGCTTGGTATGGAAGAATTGATAGCTTCTTGACAAGCTTGAGCTTTACCAAGAGTAAAGATGATCCTAACCTTTACGTCAAGGTTATGGATGATGAACCTGTTATATTGTTGCTATATGTGGATGATCTATTTCTAACTGGAAATGAGAAACAGATTATCGAGTGCAAGAAGAAGCTCTCTACAGAGTTTGAGATGAAAGATCTTGGATTAATGCATTACTTCCTAGGTCTAGAAGTATGGCAAGGTCCAAAAGGAATATTTCTCAACCAGGGAAAGTATGATGTGGAAATCTTGAAAATATTTGATATGTTGGAATGCAAAGCCATGGCTACTCCGATGGATTCCAACTTGAAGCTGTTAGCTAATGACTCATCAAAGTTAGTGGATGTGACTCTGTACAGATAGATTATTGGGTCATTGATGTATCTGACGAACACTAGGCCAGATATATGCTTTGTTGTGAACACCTTGAGTCAATATCTCGTGGTTTAGCAGGAAGCAATTCAGTGTGGCTCTCATCACAGCTGAAGCAGAATATATACCTGCTTGCTCTGCTAGTTGTGAAGCGATATGGCTTCAAAAGTTGTTATCAAGATTGTTTGACTTAGAGATGGACCCCACTGTGATCCTATGTGACAACCAGAGTTGTATCAAGATGACAGAGAATCCAATATTCCATGATAAGTCAAAGCACATAGAGATTCGATATTTTTATATACGGGATATGGTGCATAAAGGAGCTATAAAGCTCGAGTATGTGAGCACTGATGAGCAAGTTGCTAATATATTGTCCAAACCTCTGTTTTGAGTAAAGTTTGAGTATTTATGAGACAAGCTTGGTGTAGTTCAGAAGGACCCTCCTTGAAAGGGGGAGTGATATGGTCGGTGATGATACTTGGATACTGGTATCGATGTGGATACCTGTATCGATGATGAGATTTCCTATACCGTCGATAAGGTCGATGATGAGGATACATGTATTGATGATGTGGATACCTGTATCGATGATGAGGATACTTGTATCGATGATGAGGTTACATGTTCTGACAATGGGTCGATGATGATGAGGTTACATGTATCGACGATGAGGTCGATGAAGTGGTCCTTAGACTTTGTCTAAGAGGACGAGAGGATTGATCATCCTTAGACAGTGATCCTGTAATTCCGAAAGGAAGGATAGTCTTAAATACTGATCCTTGTATTGTGATGGGATTGATCATCCCTAAACAGTGATCCCGTAATTCCAAAAGGAAGGATAGTCTTAAATATTGATCCTTAGACTAAAATCCCGTAATTCCTAAAGGAAGGATTGTCTAAGATGTGAGTAGTGGACAAGGATCCTGTAATTCCGAAAGGAAGGATCGTCTAAGTGTGGTAGCTCCGTAAAGACTAGGTCCCGTAATTCTGGATGGAAGGATTGTCTGAGCATTACCTGAGTTGATGGACTAGAATCCCATAATTCTGAAAGGAAGGATTGTCCATGGTCCCATAATTCCTAAAGGAAGGACTGTACATGATCCCGTAATTTCGAAAGGAAGGATCACCAGAGTCAATGGACTAGAATCCCGGAATTTTGAAAGGAAGGATATTCCATGGTCCCATAATTCTGACAGGAAGGATTGTACATGATCCCGTAATTCCGAAGGGAAGGATCACCAAATTTGATGGACTAGAATCCCATAATTCCAAAAGGAAGTATTGTCCATGGTCCCGTAATTCCGAAAGGAAGGACTGTCCATGATCCCGTAATTCTGAAAGGAAGGATCATGTGTGTTGCAAATTATGATGTTATTGATCGAGAGATCCAGATGATGAGGTTGTTGATCGAGAGATCTAGATGATGAGGCTGTTGATCGAGAGATCCAGATGATGCTATTGATAGGGAGATCCAGACAATGAGGCTATTGATCGAGAGATCCAGCTGATGATGTTGATTGGAATATCCAGATGATGATGTTGTTGTAGCCAATCAAGTGCCGCAGAAGATGAAGACTCAATACTGACGATGTTGATGATCCAATATTGATTATGTTCCAGTAACTGGTTGAGTTACTGATGATGATTGAAGAAAGCTTCCAACGATTTATAGATGTATCATGTATGATGTTGATGACTCCTTGCTCCTGCAGATGTTGTTAGAATATCCTTCTCGTTAAGGGGGAGTGTTGAAATATTGTAACTTCTAAGAATATTCTATTTGTACTTTATCCGGAGATGTTTCATTCCTCCGTCGGGACTTTATTGTATATGCGGAGATGTTTATTCCTCCGTCGGGATGTTGTAACTAGGGTTATTAGACTCCTCTAGTCGGGTTGACCCTGAGTTAATTGTTTAGCGGTTATTAGACTCTCCTAGGAGAAGTCGGCCCAGTTAGGGAAAAAGTCAAGTGAGGTAAAGTATAAATAGAGGATGTGTGATCCTCATTTAACACACTCACTCACTCATTCACTCACTTGTGAATTGCGCATAGGAGAGAGAGAGATCTACGAAGGAGGAGAAGGAGCACTTGTTTGGGGTTTACATCTTTGTATTTGTTGGTCATCTATATTGAGGAAAGCTTTGCTGGGTTTTCTACCCCATGAGGGTTTCCCAAGATAAAACTGTGTCTATCTTGTGATTGTGTTTCTTTCAGTGATCCTTATTATGCTCTTGTTGTGAATTTTATGCTAAACTTAACACCTTATACTCATAAATGTAACCTTCAGATCCGACTTTTCCTCTCAGAGGCAAGTCAATCAAATGGAACAAAATTGATCCTTACCTAAGGATATGTACAAACCTGAGAGAGAGAGATAAATTGTTGTAGGATAGGGTTATACAATTACAATAGAAGCTCCAATATTAGACTCAGCAGGTATCCAACAATAAGTGGTAGTCACAAAACCCTTAAAACAGTGTAGGGACATCTCATAGCAGAACTAAGTGGCAATCACACCCTTCAAACCCTCATGACAAAGGATAGACCTCTCACTAGAGGTAGTCACTCCCCCAAGGGCCCAAACAAGCCTAAACAGGTCTGAACAAGATTGCAGTAGCCTTTAATAGGATTAAACAGGTAACAACAGGTGGTGGAAGCCTTAAACAAGGCCTATATATGTTGTGGTAGCCCAAAACCAGAATCAGCCTACTCATAATGAGCAGTATCAACCACAAAATAGAACTTGGCCTCCCTCGACACAGTCAAATAATGAACAACATACTTCACATAAGTCTCGCCCCCCCTCAAGGTAGTCAATCTAGGCAGAGACAATCCCAAGGTGGAAGATTAAACCCTCAATTCTTACAGGAAGCGGGCAGCCTTACTCAATAGATGTCAGCCTTCACATGACAAGTGGCAACCCTAAAATAGTCCACATGGGCAGCGACCTCCCTTCACAACAGTCCATGGAGTTCACACAGGCAGCAAGCAACTCCACATAGATAGCGACCTTCTCAAACAGCCCTAAACAAAGGAAGCAATAGTCAAGACAGCCCACGGCTCACACGTGTGAAGGAGAGGAGGAAGGATCAAAATTCAAGTGGGAAAGCCAAGAGAAATGGAGCAAAAAACAAGAGAGCACCCAAACAACGGAGGGGTAGAAACCCTAGACGTCACCCATACAAATCTGCTGAAAAAACCCTAGACAATCACATAAGAAATCAAAGCTGAATTTTATCTTTTTGGATGATATCACAAAGAATTAGGCTTATAATTATAGCCTCTTAATGGCGTCTAGAAATATCCCCTTCTAATTCTTCATTGACTTAGTGTTTCTAACAATTAGGTTAAGATGCCATTTAAATAATGAAAGTTACCCATTATAAAAGTATAACTTATTATGGCATCCTTAAGAAAGGGTACTAGGGTCAAGACAAAGGTGGGCACTAGCACATAGGACTAACAAGTAAAGGTCAACACAAGACAAGGCCAACCACCATAAGTCAAGGATGGGTAAACACCCCTCAAACCACAAGACCAAAGGTGTAACCACAAGGTGGGAAGACAACCCTTTCACCCATAAGACCAAGAACAACAAGATGGGAAGAAAACCTCTCTAACCACAAGACCAAGGGTATAATAGCAAGGTGGGAATACAACTTATTTATCTCTCTCAAATGTACAAGTGTTCCATACACTAAATGAAAGTTCTATCATCACCATATAAGGAAGTTCCACACTGGATTATGTGATCATGTGGTCCTCTTGACTGCTCCTAAGGTCAAGTGATAGTGACTTCATCAAGGGGTGTCCGGTCCCTTGATGAAAAAACCTAGCTCAACCATCTCGAAGACCTAGGAGAGGAGGGAATCACACATCATCATCTTGGTTAACTGACCAAGATCCACCTGGTTAATTGACCGGGTATGTTCCTGTAGGAATTGCTTGGTTCCAGAGAAATATTCTGCTTGGTCCCAGACCAAGATGTCTTTGTCTCATCCTGTAGGATCTGCTTGGTCCTTGTGACTAAGAAACTATCTGGTCCCAGACCAGAATACCCTAGAGACAGATAGGGGACCTAGCCACATGCTAGGGACTTTTCCATGGCATCAACCTGCTTGGTCCTAGACCAAGAACCCGGTAGATTGTTGGGGGCCCTAGGGCACCTGCTAGGGACTTACTCTGCCTGGTTAACTGACCAGAAACCCTAGTTAACTGACTAGGGTTCCATCCTCCCAGAGAATGGCTCTCGTAGTTGCATTATTTTAACACTCCCTCTCAGCAAGAGAGGCATTATCAACAACACTAAGCTTGTCTCGAAAGTACCTATACTTCGTCGTGGACAAAGGGTTAGTCAACACATCGGTAATATGTCTATTTAACATAACATACTGCACCATGTCCCTGACATAGTCATACCTCCTCTCAATGTGTTCTGACCTGTCATAGAATACAGGATTTTCTAAGAGCTTCAAACAACTCTAGATGTCAGCGAGAAGCTTGATCTTATAGATCCAATTGGAAGTTATAACTGACTTCCATTGTTGTATGAGAATCACTTTACACACGTTGTTTATTAACTGGAGTTCTTCTATCATAGCATCTTTCCAAACCCGTTGTTTGGTTTCCTCCACATAAGTGGAGGATTATGGATCAGTGACATGGCTCATACTGGAGCACCCTTGAAGCCTCTCAATAGGATCCTTAATGAGATCAACTGAAGGCTTATTGGCCTTCTCCCTCTGCTCATATGAATGAGATGTCTCATAGACTGAAGTTTCTTCCACTTCCATATTTGAGTCACTAGAAGACTCTCTAGAGTGATGGAAGGTCACATCTCTACTTTCCTTTTTCTGCAATCCCATTCTGCTAGGGATTGAAGAGCACGGTTGGCTCCCTCTTGATCTCTGAATTGTGACAGGGGTCATGAACTATAGCTTTAATAACATGTCCTGAAACCCCATAAAGGTTACCTTCACGGACTCGAATCACAATGGTTGAGCTCGTGTTTCCATCCTTAGGCCACACTAGAGCCTTTCCTTATGAGAAGGATACAGAGAACCCCTTGTCTTCTAAAACTACCACTAGAAGAATATTCTTCTTTAACCCAGGAACATATAAAATTTCCTCAATGTGAATCAACGTACCTGAACTACCATCTCCTAATTCCACTTTCACATTGAACTTCTTGGCCTTGCAATCTACAAGAGCCTTCTTGAATCCAATCATATGCTTGGTGGCTCCACTATCTATCCACCAGGAATTTGCTAAGTTGGAGATGGAACCTGAGAGTGATGAAACCAAGTAGCATTATATTTTTTCTTATTCTTTGGTCTCAACCCTAGTTTTCTTTTGATGTGGCTCTTCTTCTTCTATAACATCTGAAGCGTGATACTTACCTCTATGCCATTTCTTGTTACAAGGTTTCTTACAGTCTTTTGCATAATGACTAAGCTGGCTACAGTTATAACACCTTACCTTTGATTTATGAAAATTCTTCCTTTGAGGTCCCTTACCTTTGTCATTGTGCTGGGGGAATCTACTTCCCTTCTTTGTTTTGGTAGCAAGGGAATGATCATTTTCAGTGGGAGGCCATTTTCCAAGTGCATACAATCTTCAAGTGACCCATCAAATCTGCTCCAATGACATAGGTGAGGATCCCATGTCCTATAATGCTGCTCCAAAAGGATGTGATATGCATCAAAATATTCAACCATGTATTCTTTCATCCAAGAAGTGAACGAAGAATCTCCACTAAAATCTGAACCAAATAATGAGCAGAAAAAACAAGGAGACTTCAAAGGACTCAAAGAAGTCTCACCCATACATCCATGAATGTGAGAATAATAAAGATATATCAAAGTATGTGGCTGCCAACAAAAATGTTCTCCAATCATAAATTTATTCACCCAAGTATTGGCTGAAGTTCCTCCAACATCAAATGAACCAAGTGTTGAGCAAGAAAAACCATGAGTCTTCAAGTGACTCAAATGCATATCATAGGTGCATCCATGTAGATGTGCATCATCATAAAGTAACAAAGGATGTTGTTGCAAATGTGAATAAGAATGTGCTCCAACCATGTCATCATAAAAAGTAAATCTAGGAGTTCCATACTCCTCATGTGGTACCATAAAAAAGAACTCTTTCACCCATACTTCATTGAGACTAATGCTGCAAAGCATGTAATTGTAGGATGTAGGAGAATGAACTAACTCACCCAAATGATCAAAAAGTGCAGAAGTTTCATCATGGGAAGGATCCATATGGGTAGTATCATGCAGCTCCTTCAAAAGTGTGAAACCTTTGTCATAGATTGGTTCCAATGTAGAAGAATCATGCTCTTCTTTAAAAATTGCATAACCTTCATCAAGAGACAATTCAAGTTCCTCTTCCACCACATCAAGTGTTTGGATCTCTTCAAGTTCATCTTCAAACACATCAAGAACATTCAAATTTCCACATTTCTCATGATCCACCATGTCATGAGAATCCTCCAAACAATCTACCATTTGATAATCTAAAACATAGGAGGAAAAACAAGTATCTTGTAACTTTTCAAGAAGTTGCTCATTTTGAATTGTGAGCTTATGATTATCCTCATTATTCTTCAAGTATGCATCATGTAACAATTCATTGAGCTCAAACAAATGGTTTCTATCAAAAAGCAAAGACATGAAATTACCTTTGATGTGGCACATTGCTCTTTGAATCTTCTCCATGTCTTCAAGGAAGGATGTTTCCTCCAATGAAGTAGCTCTCCAACAAGAATTTGACACCAATGCTTGAGTGTCATGGATAATGCCGAGGGACTCTTGGATCTTCTTTTCATTTATATTTAAGTACCCTTCAAGAAAATGAGGCTCTTTCAAATGAACCTCCTCATCTTCTCCATTTTTTCTTGGACCAACTTCATGAAGCTCAAGTGGTGATGGAGAAGTTGATCTTGGTTCTTCTTCAACTGCTACAAGGTCTTCATTATCATGCTTAATGGAACTTGGGCTTGCAGCAACAATTTCAAAAGTGATCTCTATGTCACCAACATAGAGGTGTGAGCACCCATCAGTAGGTACTCCTTCATAGTTTAAGCATCCATCAATAGATGCTCTTTGGTTCATGTCTAAGCTAGAGGGTGTCTCGAAATGATTTTCCATATTTTCAATAGAATCTTCTTCATACTCTTGTGATGTCTCTTCCTTTTGCTCCTTCAAGCAAGCTGATGCATTTTGCCCCTTGTTTTCCTTAGGATCAATATCTTTGAAATCTTTTTTTGAAGAATTCCCAAAAGCTCTCCTCAAGTAGGACATCATTTCACTCACACATGTATGATACTCACTCCAAGGTTCTTTACAAGAAGGGCATAAACCTTTCTTTACTAACTCCACATATTCATGTTTGGGCCTATTTGCAAAAAACGCATAAGCATAGTCTTCAAAAGACATGGCCTTTTGTGTATCTTCCTTCGAAGCAAGATATTCTTGATATTTTTTATATTGTTGGGGCAATGTTTTATATGTTGCTCTCCATATTTGTAACTCATCCATATAATTATCATTTGGTGGTGTGACATACTCATATTTATCATACATAGGGTCATAATCATAATCATAATCTTCATTCCTCCTGAAATTGTAAGAAGTGTTGCATGATGGCACCTCTTCCTCAAACCATTCACATTATGCTTCATATTGCTCATAAGCATATGCATATTCCTCATAAGAATTGTACTCATAGGATTCCTCATAATAGTAAGACATGGATGCAACTTATTCTTCAATGTATGATATTAATTCACGGGTGCAAGGACCATGCTCTAATACCACTGTAATGTCCCTTGTTATGAATTTTATTAAAAGGGCAATTTTTCACTTTTTTCCCTAGTTAGACCTTTGACTAGTTTTGAGCTCTAGGTCCCCAAATTGCTCCAATTGCTCCCAAATATTCTGAGAAGGTATATGGATGATTTTAGAACATAAATATGTGTTTCAGGGATGATTTTGGACCTTTAAAATACTTCTGCAAATCCTCTTTCAATCCTGGCCAATGTAGGGAACTTTGCTAGTAATTTCCCTTTGACTAGTATTAGTCTCTAGGTCTCAATTTGACTCCAAATGCCTTCAAATATTCAAGGAAGGTGTATGAATGATATTAGGACTTGAATATGATGTCCAGAGATGAGATATGGCCACCAAAAGACTTCTGCAAACTCTCTTAATATTCTGGACCAAGTATGCAATTTTACTAGTAATTTGGGGTTCAAATCCCCCTGGGGTAAGTACTGAAAATGGCTTCCCAAATGCCTCCAAACCCACTCAAATTTATGAATATAGGTAGGGGATTTCTCAAGGATGTTATTAAGGTCTATTCATTATTTATTAAGTCTGTTCCAAACCTCTCCCAAACAACAGCAAAAATCACTAGTACGACCCTTGGGGAAATGGCACCAAATCTTCTCCAAATGTAAATAAACTTAGTAAAATGACTTCAAATGCTTGAGAACTGAACATGAAACTTGTATAATACATCAATTACATTCCATTCATCAATAAACCATCAGTAGTTTACTTATCCATTCGAATCCATCAACATTACATTGGTTCACAACAAGATAGTGGGGAAATGGCATTGTTCTTTCATTAAAAATGAGATTTATACATTTCTACTTGGAATTTCGACCTGAAACTTTCTGGAGATGAAGAAAAAAGTATTTACTTCATATTATAAAAGAAATGGGGCATTAGAACCTCCCCCAAAGAGTACAATAGCTCACCAAAAACGCCCTCCCTCAAGGATCAAGAATATGCCATCAAAATTGGAAATGGTTGAAGGAGTGAGTTGAAATAGAAGAAACCATGAGCTGCCCTGTGGCTTACACATGCAAATAAAGACTCCATTAAAGCTCCAAATTAAAGGTCTGAATGGCCTTTCCAATTACCAACTTGGATGGGAATCTTTCACCCTCGAAATTGGCTAAAGCAAGAAACTAGTCATCCACTAGCTCTCCCTCTTCACAAATGCAATTGCAAATTCTACAAATGATCAAAAGCTGGTTTCATTCTTTGTTCTTGACAGTTATAAAGTTCTAATGTCCTCCATGGGTCGAATTCCTTCCAAGAGACTCATGCCAACTCAAGTTGGGAAGAGATTCCAAAGAACACCACTTGTACAACAATTCCTAGTCTCCCACTTCCACCAAATCACATGTGGAAGCATATTAGCTGCCCTAACACCATTGAGAGCCCTCTTGGAGTCTATTTTTAGCCCTAACATGTCATATATTTCATATGTCAACCTTCAGGTCTGATTTGTGTCATAGGTGTCATAGCATCTTCATCATTGTTGTCATAGAGCTAGGGAATCTAGCCCAAGTGTCTCACTAGCTCCAAATTGCCTCTTCCTCTTCCATGGGAGTTACTCTTCTTCTATATTTTGACCTCATTGACTCATGCCAAGTATTATTGACCTTATAACTCATCCCAAGAACATTAGGCTTCCCATGGATTCGAAATTGCAAGAAGAGGATGCCATGTGGCACATAAGTTCTAGCTTGTGTGGGTCCCACTTCCTCCATGTGTTTTCATAATCAAATGCCACTTTGATTTTTACTTGTATATATTTATTTATCTCCTTTATTAAATATTTATGCCATCCTAATGTTCCAACATCATTTATTATCCCCATTATTCCAAATCCCAAAGCTTCCACCCCAAACCTAGGAGACTAGTAATTTTCCTCCTTGGCAATTATTTGACCTTTAGCATCAATTTGACAAACTCTAATGAATAGGGCCAATTTGCTTAGGCCATTATGACCCAATGCCAAATTTGGGACATGACAAATACCCTAGAGATAAATAGGGGACCTAGCCACATACTAGGGACTTTGCCATGGCATCAATCTTCTTGGTCCCTGACCAAAAACCCCGGTAGACTACTGGGGGCCCTAGGGTACCTGCTAGGGACTTACTCTACGTAGTTAACTGAACAGGAACCCTAGTTAACTGACTAGGGTTCCATCCTCCCAGAGAATGGCTCTCGCAGTTGCATTATCTTTAACAAGGTGAAGGAAAGAGAAGCATAAGGTTGGTCCAAATCCCTCATTTGACCTTCTTTAATAATAGGTAATGGACCCAATTTCAAATGTTGAGTAATTCCAACTTTACCAATTCTATAGGTTTCTAAGATGCAAACTTGGTTCATTTAATGACTGATAATGCACAAACAAAAACAAAGAGCTCGATTTTATATTAATTTGAAACTTTCATGTTAAATCATGCTCCAAAGTTGTGCTTACCACACTCACATAATATGGATCAAAGCCATTTGTTTATAATTATTGATTCAATATACATTTAAATCTTGAGATCCTCATCTTTAAAGGCAACCTCAAACATAAAGACACTTAATGAGTGGTTTCATGCAATCCATTTTCACTTTGAGGCAAATAACTTTACCGGTATAGACAAAAATCTAATTTACACTCAAGAAAATGAGATTAAATGTGTCAACTTGGTGGGAATCAAATAACTATAAATGTGAAGAAGGTGAAATAACTAAAACTATCCAAATATCAATATATTTGATGGTATAAAATATGTTTTAATTATGGTAAGTTTGTTCAAAATTAAATAAATGTTTCTCAATAAATGGTAACCCCAAAAACTATAATCTTTATGGCAAAAGAGACTAACTATAAATATAAAAGCATTAAATATTACAAATAGCACTCATTTATCATTACCACAAAACATATTAAGTGGATAACAGTGTAATGATCATTTCATTTCCATTCAACAAAATACATTATGAAGATATTCTATGATTTTATATAATGACATTAATATATTACTGAGCTACTTTGTAATTTTATATAATGATTTTTTAACATGGAAAATGATAAAATAAGGTATTAATGTAAACAGAAATAGTGTTCTTGAAAGGAAAAACCCTAGAGCGAAAACCCTAGTATTTTGAGAGTCGTTTTTTGCATGTAGCTTGGGCGGCCAGGGCTTGGCCCAGCCGCCCCTCCCCTGTACATAGCTGCTGGTTTCTTTGTTTTTTTTGCAGGTTTCTTGAAGGACGGAGATCGGTGGAGGCATCGCGGATCTGATTGGAGGTCTGAACCTTCTTCTTCACGGGCATGGTTTGCTGTCACAGGCGGTGATGAGCTGATGCGTTGGTTCGGTGTCGGTGGAGGCGTCTGGGGCGTTGTTACAGGGAAGCACATGATACGTCGGTGCTCATTTTAAACGCGGGATCCTGAAGGGCTGCTCTAATTCGCTGGTATAGGAGGCCGCTGAGGCTGCTGCGTAGTCCACAGCTGTGGCTCTCCTGCATCCGTTGAAGGTCGGCTCTGATGGCTACAAGGGCGCAGTGCAAAGTGGTGGCGTCTCAGGCGGCAGCCACCGAGGGTTCCGGTTTCTTGGAGGCTGGCGGTTGTCGAATCACCACAAATCGACTATGAGCAGATCGTCGCAAGACCTGCAGCTGATGATGTGGGTCTCGATGCTGATCACTGCAAAGTGTTGGTTAACATTGAACAGCAGCGCCCCGACATTGCTCAGGGATTCATGGGCACTTCACCAAGAGGCCTGAGGATATTGGAGCTGGTGACCAGGGTCACATGTTTGGGTCATACCCGACGGCTTTGACAGCTTTGTCCTCTTCAATACCAACAACAATGACGGCATGTATTATTCTCTCTCTCTGGTTCAACATCTGGCCGCCCCCATGGCTACGAGTTGGCTTCTCCAGGGAGCAGCTGACGGTCTAATACTTCTTGCAAGCAGGGAAGGCAGATTGGTGGTAGTCAATCTATTGACAAGGCGCTTCCGACAGCTGCCCGATGCAAAAATTAGCTCGCGCCTACGACTGGAATCGTGTTTGAAAAAAAACTAGGGCATCCTCATGATCCGCCGTCCATCATGTACATAAATAAAGGGTGCGCCATGGTTCCTGAGCGCGTTCACATTCTCATCTCCACGCTAGTATCTTGAGGACTGCGGTTGGTTTGTTTTTCTGGTCGTGGATAGGATCGGTTTCCCGCTCATTGTTTACAGGGTTTGCTGCCATATCTGGGTGCTGCTCGCATTCATGTCGCTGCCTTACTGCTCGCTGCAGGGAGCTCTGTCATATCCCTCTTTATTGAGGCTGGACTGCCTTTGCTGCTGGGAGGTAGGCGGTGGCGTTCGGGAGTGGAGCCTGAGGAGTGGAGGCGGATCCTGGGAGCTGTGGATCTCTTATGTGGATCTGGATTTTGGTGGGTTTGATAGACTGATTTATTCACTGGTTTTTTTTCTTATTCTGGGCGTATGAGGGTTTGTTCCCTAGCCATGGGAATGTAAATATGTGACAATGTAGGGATCTATGTGATCCTATTACATGTGCAGAATGTAATTTTCTTCATCTTTTTGAAATAAAATTACAGACTTTTTCCAAGGAAAGATCTTAGGAAAAAAAAAAATGTAAACAGAAATTTTATAGTTTTTTTATAAAAAATAATTTATTTATTTTTATATTTAATATTTATGAGAAAGAAATGAAAATATACATATGCTTATCGGATCAACTATGTTTTCAGTCAAGTATGACTCGAAAAATAGTAAATGTTTCTTGCATTGTCTATTTCAAAAAGGTCTAGATAAAAACTTATTACAAAAGTCTAAAAAAATCTTCAAAACAAGCAAGCAAGTAATTGAACTTAATTTCAGATAAGATATCTCCTACAAAATCAAAGCATCCTTATACAAGTTATCTTAAACAAGTTCATAAGATCAGGGTACTACTGGAACAACATGAAAATTATACTTTAAAACACATCTCCCTTTTGTCTTTCCAAGAAAGGTCTCAATTTAGATGAAGGAACACTTGTGGTTACTCACTATCATGAGCTGAGGCCTCGGGAGTGTGTGACTGTCCGTATATATTGATGTTGTATTTTCTTAGTATAATTCTGCACTTTTGTTGTTTTTTTTTGGGTAACTATTATGCGGAAGGATAATGCCGTGAATAGTGAGTATCTTGTTGAACTATTGGCAACACTGATATATATCAGATACTATCAAAGAACTAAATGTAGTTTTTGATTTACAGACATACTATATGATGGCATACTATCCATGGGATAGGTATTATTGTAAATTTCTTTAATTCACACTTATAAATAACAAACAATTTCTTTTTTCATTTGAAAAAAAAACAAATTCATAAGATACCTCCTCCAAAATCAAAGCATCCTTAAACAAATAATCTCTTGAATTCAAGGGTGAAATCCAAAGTCAAAGCATCCTTAGACAAGTTGTCTACCTTAATATTGAATTCAAGAGTGAAATGCAATAAGTATTATATACTTTTCCACATGAAAATCCATATGTCAAAATTCTATGGTATACCTTATGTAGACAACATATCCTAAATAGTGACTTCACTGAACTTAACAGCTTGTTTGACAACCAGTGACTTCACTGAACTTAACAGCTTGTTTGACAAGGGCAACCACATCGGTCTTCACAATGGACTCCATATTCCTGCTGCCCGTTATTCCATCGTTCCACTTAAACCATCTGCTGCTCAATCCGCATTCCCATCTCTTGTTCCCCAGTGTTCCATCCCTCTCCCCTTCTGCCACATGCGAAATACGGAATTTCCAATCCTCTGTAACATACGTTTCAGCCTCTTTATAACGGATGTTCAACACCAGAAACCTGCCAGGAGGTGGAAAAACAAGTAATTGAGCAGGGGTTCGATCCCTCCATGCTTGTTCTACCCATGCCATCATTTCTGGTCGAATGTTATTGAGGTCCGCTTCGTGAGTCACAACTCCCAGCCTGAAATCCATTGTTGCCTGCCCTTCTCTACAGAAGGCCACGAACCCATGTCTCTTTGGCAGCCTTCGAACTCTCGTAATTACCGCCTTTTGTTCTGAACTGCTTGGGGTTTTGGAACATGAGTTGAGTATGGCAGATTCGCTTGCTTCCATAGCTTTCCGGAGGTATCGATCTCGTCTTGCAGGATCTTGTAGATTAACGTACGCTTCCTCAGCAACCCTAGTGGCATTTTCAGATCCAACCCCATGATTATCAAACTGAATTCGGATCAAACACTTCCGGTACGCTTTCTCAAGTTCATGATCCGTTGCGTCCCGATCCACATCTAGCACCTGCATCCATTTCATATAAATACTTTGAACAAAACATCTTACTCAAAAAAAACTAAACCCCTTCATCAATGAAATTCAGGATCGGCACTTTACCTGAAAATAGTCTTTGGCACCGGAAATGCGTTTGATTTCACTGTTTTGCAACAATCCCTCATTGCTATCACAGCGAACAGATACATTAAATCGCTGAGGCTTCCCTGGATCTTCCAGATCTGCCACATGTATGCTAATTTTCTTTCGACTGGAGACCTGCACGTATTCCAGCCGTTCTAGCAGAAGCCTAACATCTCTTATAGCTGTCCCTGGACATGCAGTGGAGAACATATAATTCAGCATTTTTCGCCTGTAGACGTCCTGTAGGCTTGGCAGGGAAATGAAATCTCCACTGCCCAATTGATCATATAGATTAGGCCCATATAAAAGCTGTTTTCCAAATCGAATCATCAATTTAACAGTCCGAGTAGTTTCTTCATTCTGTGAGCGCAGGAATTGAAGGCATGAAAGCAGCTTATTGCCATAAACTGAAAAGTCCCAGTACGAATGCAAGGCCGTTTCTGAAATAGAGACATTATTCGAGAACTGGGCACACAGGCTATTCACATTATGTCTAGATTTAAACTGCATGTGATCGCGTACAGACCTCACAGAGATCGACCCCTCCTCGCATGTCTCTCCAGATTTGAAACAGAGATACGATTTGGGGGATTTCTTTGACGTTTCTCCTGAAAACTTTTCAAAACTAATTTTGTCCACAGCAAAGAGCGGCTGCGCGAGAGATTTACAGAAACAGTAGACAAAAAAGTCAGGATGGTATCCCTCCTCTTTGGCGACGATAGAGCATACAAGACGTTCAATGGCCGAGGCAACGTCATGTACAGCTTTCTCCGATTCGCCGCGTATATCAAGCTTTCCAGAGTGATTCATTAGGTGAACGGAAGAGATCCCCGGGGAGTTTCGGAAACGCTGGATGTTTAATCCATTCTTGCCTATGACTGCTGAAATAGCTATACGGGGAACTCGCAACTCTCTGTGGAAATTTGACGAGGAGGTCTTGGGCATGATCCGTTCCATGGCCTTTCGCCCTTTGGAAGATTTTCAGCTCGAAGGTTTGGATACACTCCTTAACTTGGCAATGCAATGTGTTTGTGAAGTGGCTACAATATATCGCAGAGGAATCATGTGAAGTGGGTATGTCTAATCTACTCTTTGAGTGCCAGCAAGTTCTTGGAATGTCAGTGAAACGTACAAGGAATCTGCTTTAAACTCTCAGCGAAGAGGGCATCAGAAAATCGACACAGTTGCTCTCAATGGATGCTAGTTCCCGACTGAATAAATGTCATGTCTTTTTGTTTAGTGGGAGAAGTGACGCAATCAATCTGTCCTTGGGAGTATGCTTTTTAGCAGAACATGGAGAATTTCCTTGCGCCTTCTTCTCCTTTGGAACGAAGATATACCGTGACAGAATCTGGAAGCTTTACTTTCATTGATCCATGCCCCCACTTTAGTAAAACATGAACAATTTCCTTGCGCCTTCTTCTCCTTCGGAGCGAAGTTATACCGTGACAGAATCAGGAAGCTATTACTTTTATTGATCCATGCCCCCACACTGATAGCTCTATTTTCTTCCACAAGTGTATTAGAAAACAATCAAGGTGAAGAAAGAATCGAACGAAGTTGATCACTTGAGAAAGTTGGATGACTTGAACAAGGTTAAGGTTAAGGAAAGAGAACAAGGTTAAGCTTAAGGAAAGAGAAGCATGAGGTTGATCCAACTCCCCTCATTTGACTTTTCTATGAGGTTAACCTGCCAATGCTTCTACTTGATATTCACTTGCCTAGCAATGCTTCATGCCAGGTCACCTTCCAATGCCTCAGATGTACCCTTTTGTATCATGCATGAATGATTGAATAGACATGTGTGGACATGAAGACAGGGAAGAGAGATGTTTGTCACATGGCATAAAAGGTCTTACTTACTTAGCTACCTAACACCTAAAACTTAGATGCTTACACCTAGCACTTAGATGTTAAGGGCAGAAAAGGCCTTACTTAGCACTTAGATTGGATTTATGTTTTCAGTTGTGGATAGATGTTTGTCTCGGGCAATGCTACAAATTTTATAGGTTTTGAAGATGCAAACTTGGGATGATGCACCAAAAACCAAAGTGAAAAGATTTTCTATTGTTGGAGAAAACCAAGGAATTAGAAAGATAAAAAATTAGAGAGTTAATTATTCTAATAAGAGGTGGTGGTGAGGGAAATCTTTTCATCATTTAAGCACATCATAGACAAACGATACATCAAAATGCATTGTTCATACATTACACTTATTTCCTTCAATCTGACCCATAGGATCATTCTTTTATAGCTCCAAGATGTAGCCAACTCCCTTGAGGAAGAATGTGTCCACATACTTGGCCCATAGCACATAATGACCTCCTCAAATTTTGCCATGTGTATGCCATAGTTGATGGTTCGGTTCCAACTACCCAACCAGTGAGTCATCTTAGTTGACTCTTATGTTAGTCGGTCGGTTCAAATAGTCAAGTCTTTCGGCTCGTCAATCGACTCTTCTAGGGGACTATCAATTGTTGATTGTATCTCTCTAGAAGATCCAAAGGTGTGATGAATTAGCATGACATGTTGTTACAACACCCCCCCCCCCCCTCCATCAACAATGCTCTAGAGATTCAAGAGGTGAAATTACTTTTGTACACCCCCTATAATTACAACTTCCTTAAGCCCAAGCATAGCTTGAAGTTTGAAAAACTTAGCTTCCGCTAAAGGCTTCATGAAAATATCATCAATTTGATTATTTGTTATGTAATAAACAAGCTTCACAACAGATTCTTGTATAAACTGTGTCAAATAGTGAGCATGAAGCTCCATATGCTTTATCTTACTATGTGCATCAAGATTATCAGCAACCTGTGTCGTACTTTAGTTATCACAAAAGATTATAATTGTTGAATCAACTAAAAAACCATGTTCTCCCAAGAGCTATCAAATCCATAGTGCTTATGTGCCAACATTAATTGCATTATGATACTCAGCTTCTATGATTAAAAGAGAGACCACCTTCTACTTCTTGCATGACCAAACCGAGGGTCTTAAACCAAGTCGTAAATAACAGTCAAA
Organism: Larix kaempferi; assembly: GCA_027924585.1. Classification (NCBI taxonomy): domain Eukaryota; kingdom Viridiplantae; phylum Streptophyta; class Pinopsida; order Pinales; family Pinaceae; genus Larix; species Larix kaempferi. Next base: position 16,283,309 of record BSBM01000376.1, read on the forward strand.
TGTTGACTTATAGACATTAACGTCCTCATCCCAATCCGAGTTGGTGTAATCGGCCAGTAGTTCTATGGTATTGGTGTAGTATTTTATACCAAGTTGATAAGTTCCCTTAATATAATGAACAGTTCTCTTTAAAATATTCTAATGGATTTCTCAAGGATCCTACATAACCTGAGAAACCACACTAACAGCAAAGGAAATATCAGGTTGACTGAGAGTTAAATAAATTAGACTATCAACTGATTGTTGATAAATAGTCACGTCAACTCGCAATGTATCATAGCCCTTTGTCAATTTCAAGCTTGATCGAAAAGGTGTAGCATAGGCTTTACAATCATTCATCTTAAATCTTTGCAAAAGATCCATCACATACTTAGGTTGAGATATCGTCATTCATATGTAAAATTTGAATGCCCAAAAATAAATGCGATAGAACAAGGTCAATCATTTCAAATGTATCAACCAATTGTGTCTTCAAACCTAGTATCATATTTAGATTGTTGTCAGTAATGACTAAATCATGTACATAAGGTTTCACTAATTACATGTAAAAGATAAATGCTATGATTTGATTCAGGATGTTTGAAACCAAGATTAATAAAAAAATGATCAATCTTCTCACACCAAGCCCTAGGGACCTATTCAAATCATACAGGGATTTCTTCAATCGACAAACAAGATTGGAATCCTTCTCAAAAACAAGGGGATGCTCCATACAAGTTTCTTCATTCAGATTTCCATGAAGAAAATATTTGTTGACATCCATCTGATATGCCTCCCATCCAAGTCGAGCAGCAAGTGAAAGAATCAGTCGAACGGAGTTCATATCTCCAACAGGAGAAAAGGTTTCAATGTATTCAATGCCTTGTTGCTGAGAAAAAGTCTTTGCAACTAAATGAGCATTATGTCTTTCAATAGCACCATGAGATGTGAATTTGGTCTTGTAAACCCATCGACACTTTATTATGTTTGTTCCATGCGGTTGAGGAACTAAATCCCAAGTTTTATTCTTCCCTAAGCAATTTCCATGCATCGTCTTCTCCTTTGGAGTGAAGTTATACTGTAATGGAATAAGTAAGCTTTACTTTCATTGATCCATGTCCCACAATAGTATTGATGGCCATGCACAACCAAGTTTATCCATGGAAAAGAGAAATTGTATGATTAAAGTTGACAATGACATCCAATTATGAATTATGATCAAGTTAGACCACTGCATCAACCTCATTCGTTGAACTGTCAAAGTTCATCAACGTTCTCTTGTATAATTATTGTATCATTGATCATTGTAATCTCTCAAAAGTGTTCATTATGTACTTTTGTGTCTAGCTCTATTTTCTTCCACAAGGGTAATAGAAAACAATCAAGGTGTTGGAAGAATTGAATGAAGCTTAGCAGTGGGCAAAGTTGGATGAATTGGACAAGGTCAAGGAAAGAGAAGCATGAGGTTGATTTGACTTCCCTCATCTGACCTTCTACGACACTAAGAAATGCTACGAATTCTATAGGTTTTGAAGATGCAAACTTGGTTCATTCAATCATTGATGATGCACCAAAAAAACAAAGTGAGAAGATTTTCTATTGTTGGAGAAAACCAAGGAATTAGAAAGATAAAATATCAGAGAGTTAGTTATTTCAAGAAGAGGCGGTGTTGAGAGACATCATTTCAACACTTAAACACGTCATAAACAAACAACACATTGAAATGCATTGTTCATACATTACATTTATTTATTTCAATTTGACCCATAGGATCATTCTTTTATAGCTCCAAGATGTAATCAACTCCCTTTAAGTGAGGAATAATGTTTCCACATACTTGGCCTATAGCACATAACGACCTCCTCAAATTATGGCATGTCTATGCCATAGTTGATGGTCTGGTTCCAACTTCCCAGTTAGTTAGTCAACTTAGTTGACTCTTTCATTGGTCGATCGGTTTAATTAGTCGAGAGTCTAGTCAACTCGTTAAGAGACTCTTCTACTGGACTATCAATTGTCGATTGTCTATCTCTAGAAGATTCAAAGGTGTGATGAACTAGCATGACCTATTGTTCCAATATCCCCTCATCAACACAATACTCTGGAGATTCAAGAGGTGGAATTATTTTTGTACACCCCCCCATAATTGCAACTTCCTTAAGCCCAAGCATGGCCTGAAGTTTGACCAACTTAATTTTTGATAAAGGTTTTGTGAAAATATCATCAATTCCATCATTTGTTCTATAATAGACATGCTTCACAACAAATTCTTGAGTTGTCTCAAATACTGAGCATGAAGCTCCACATGCTTTATCTTACTGTGTGCAACAAGATCGTCAACAACCTGTATTGCACTTTGGTTATCACGGAATATTACAATTGTCGAATCAACTAAAAAACCAAGATCTCCCAAGAGTTGTCGATTCCATACCACTTATGTGTCAACATTAACTACACCATGATACTCATCTTTTGTGATCGAAAAAGGGACCACCTTCTACTTCTCACATAACCAAACCAAGGGTCCTAAACCAAGTCCAAACACATAGTCAAATGTTGACTGTCTGACATCAACATCCCTAGCCTAATCTTAGTCAATTTAATCGACCATTAGTTCTATGGTATTGTTGTAATATTTTATACCAAGTTGATAAGTTCCCTTGATATAGTGAAAATTCTATTTAAATTCTTCTAATGGATTTCTCAAGGATCCTGCATAAACTGAGAAATGACACTAACAAAAAAGGAAATATCAGGTTGCCTATGAGTTAAACAAATTATACTATCGACTAATTGTTGATAAGGAGACGCATCGACTCACAGTGTGTTTCGGTCCTTTGTCAACTTCAAGTCTAGTTGAAAAGGTGTTGCATGGGATTTATAGTTATCCATCTTGAATCTTTGCAAAAGATACATCACATACTTAGGTTGAGAAATAAATATATGGTTATTCATATGTAAAACTTGAATCCCCAAAAAGAAATGCATTATACCAAGGTCAATCATTTCAAGCATATCAGCCAATTATGTCTTCAAACCCAGTATCAAATTTAGATTGTTGTTAGTAATGACTAAATCATGTACATAAGGTTTCACCACTTGCATGTAAAAGATAAATGCTATGATCTGATTCAGAATGTTTGAAACCAATATTGATAAAAAAACAATCAATCTTCTCATACCAAGTCCCAGGGACCTATTTCAAATCAATATAGGGATTTCCTAAGTCAACATATAAGACTAGAATTCTTCTCAAAACCGGGGGGTTGCTCCATATAGATTTCTTCATTTGGATCTCCATGAAGAAAAGCATTTTTTACATCCATCTAATGTACCTCCGGTCCAAGTCAAGCAACAAGTGAAAGAATCAGTCAAATGGAGTTCATATTTCCAACAAGAGCAAAGGTTTCAATGTAGTCGATGTCTTCTTGCTGAGAAAAACCCTTTGCAACCAAACGATCCTTATGTCTTTCAAGAGAACCATGAGATGTGAATTTGGTCTTGTAGGCCCATATACACTTCACTATGATTTTCCTTGTATTTGAGGAACTAATTAATCCCAAGTTGCATTTTTCATCAAGGAACAAGATTCTTCATCCATAGAATTCTCCCATTCAGTTCAACCGCGTGCATATGCATATGTGTCTAGATCACATGCCTTTAGCACGTGTGCCATTAGAAAAACACTACCATGTTGTTTTTTACTTATAGTCTTCCTTGAGTCATTATTATCTCTTGAGTCACTTATCGCAGCTTCGATTGTCTTAGCATCCCATGGGGTAGATAAGATCTAAGATGAAGGATTTCCAGTACCAACCAATTCACCAGAGTTTAGTTCCCATCAAGGTTCGTTATGCCTTGATCATTCCACTAATTATATCATTGTCATGTTCACAATAAGTATCCATATTACCGTTTAATCATTCAATTATTATAAAGAGGGCTAATAATGATCAAAGTTACATGATTTCTTAATAGTTCACCATTCAATTAGAAAGAATTAACTAGCATATTAGTCACGGATCACTATCATGAAACAGCATATAAATTTATGAAACTGCAACAATATATAAGATATTCAAATTCACAAGAAGAATACCTCGATACAAAAATTGATTTTGTCCAAGGATGGTGAAGAATCCCAACTAATGCGAGCCTCGATTATCTCCCTTGTCCAATGCCAAAATGGAATTACACCACCCTACCAACTCGGAGCCTTTCCAACATTCTAGCTCCAGGAAACCTTCTGGTTCCTTGGCCCTCCATGCCTATGACTCCAAGAATAATGATCCACAAAGGATAACAGTGATGCACTAACACTAATAGTAATTCATTCAAGAGTACTTCAAACTCTTCCAAAATTTCTCAAAACCCTCAAATCTCCAAAATTATCCTCTAACAAAGAACCTCCCTCTTCCAATCTCAATTCCCCTATTTATCCAAAATCCTCCCCACCTACTCATCTAAGATTTGGTCAAAATCAATATACAATTATTAAAACAAATAACATTTGGAATTATTCAAAATAACAGAAGTTGAATTAAATTAAATTAATACTAAACTTTGGGTGTAAAAGTCTCCCGTGTCATGCTACCCTTAAATGCACTCATGAAAATTTTATGAAAATCTATGCATAACTATCTACCTACTTATTTATATATTATTCACAGACACAAAAGTAAAAAAAGATATATATAATAACAATGTTTTTATGTTAATTTTTTAGCATTAATTCAACATACTCTAGGATCTTTACCGAGAGAATAACATGTACAGCATATCAAGCATATCAATCACAACAAGCAATCACATGAGACAATAGACACACAGAGTTTCCTTGGGGAAAACCATAAAGGTGAAAAACCCCAATAACTTCCTCAGAGATAGATAGAGCAATGATACAAAACCCAAGCATAAGAGATAGTCTCCTAGCAGCTTCTCCTCCTCCACTAGTGAGCCACTATCCAATGAGAGTATGAGTGAGAAAGTGAATGATCAAATAGAGTGCCTCCCGCACTCTATTTATACTTGACTTGACTTGCCTAATAACCTTTACTAGGTCAACCTTAACTTAACCACATAACATAATGCTGACAGGGCCGACCCCCAATAGGGTGGTCTAATAACCCTTTTACCCACTTGACTCATATAGGGCCGACCCCATCAAGGTGATCTAATAACCCATCAAGTATAAGTTATGACACTTACAATATAAATGACGACACTTCCGTATAGAGGAATAATAACATCTCTATAGGAATACAAACACTTCCGTATAGAGGAATAATAAAATCTCTAGAGGAATACAATATACATACGTGAAATACATTCCGAAGTTACAATTACATCAACATTTTAATCCATTTATGTATAATATTTCATCAATTATTTACACTTTCAACACACAATTAATACTTTAATAGTTTATCAACCAAGTTACTAATAATTAGTGTGTTAGTCAATCATACTAATGTACTCACAAAATGGCATATACTTGGCCAACATAGCCCTTTTAAGCATGGGTACTAATAATCAACATTTCTTGCCCCTAAAGCATAATTACTATATGTTCACAAATCAACATGCTGAAAAACCATTAAATAATGCATCATTCATCACTCATTACAACTATTCATCACTTGTCAATCTTTATACAATAGCATTAAAACTTAACTAGATAAGCACAATCAAGCAGATCAAGCATATAATCATAAGGAATAACATCATCCAATCCCATCATGTTCTCATCCATCTCATAAATACTCGAGTAACTAGTCACCACTACTTCCATCACCTAACCTCTCCATCCCATCCTATGCAACAATATGTTGTGGTGTCGACTATATCGACCTAACCACATATAGAACCCGAAAGTGAAAGTGTCGAAAACATCAACCAAGCTTCCCCGGAAGGAAACTACTAATTGTCATCACACATCTTGGGGAGTGTGGTTAAACATGACCCTCCAATGACTCTAAGTTTTAGAGGATAAATGGCAGGAAATGCCTCCACCCCCCTGATATCACCAGGTTCAACACCTTTCATCAATCATATTGTGCAATCACTATTCTTATATTCTCATGATCGAACAACTGTTTTGGGTAAGTTGTGGTTCCTTCAAAGCTCACACTCATCTGCAAGTCATAGGAATATTGGAACTCACAATTAAATCATAAGAAAATTGATATCACTTCATTATCCTCTTGATGTCCCGGATATCTTATGTCGCTTGGCACTTTGATGAATCTAACTATCTCATAGCCAGTCAACATGTGGGTCAGTTCACCACTAACGTAAATCTCATGTACAAACATATCCAACTCTTTAAGGTGATAATCTATATCACTAAAATGACATTTAAATAATCATGTAAGTTTCTTTGCAACATATATTGTACTTGTTCTATATCCAAAGTACAAATTAAATTGATATCCACATATCGATATTCCACATTCAATTTGCATGTTCAAATGAAATAACATATTCACCACCATTAATAAAATAAAATGATAAATTACATTTACTATCCACGCATCTAGGGAGTCCTTATGTTCACATAACAAGAGTCTTAATCAATCTAACTGAGTCCAATAGATAATAAGCAAATAAAATGCTAAGCTAATTCACATTAGATTTTAATTATTGAATGTCAAAATATGGGGCATTACATACACCCACCCTCCAAGAAACTTCATCCCGAAGTTATGGTATTTCACAATCTTAAGGAAAAATCCCAATGCAATATCCCTATGCCTTCCCGCTAGAAGACCTTATCCACACTAGTCCTATTGGACCTCACATGATCAACATGTCGATACTATCTATTTTTACTTCTTTTATCACAAGGATGTATTCTCATATTACATACTACATCTTACATTTGCAATTGGTCTGACTTCATCAAGTTTTATCAAATACATTTTATCCCAAATAGTTAGCATACTATCAAAATTTATAGTTATTTTCTATATCATGATTCATAGGAATACCTTGTCTACCATATAACATTTCCTTAGGTTTAAAATATATTATTATGACTCATTTGTCAATTCTTATCTTTATTGAATCTCTTTCTAACAAACACCACTTACATTCTCATTAGTCATTTTAATTATATCCAAATCTCAGCGGTATCTTGAATGGTGTACTATATATAATAACTTGAATAGAGCCATGTCTATCATCCAAGTACTCATTATCGGTCAACACTTGTCAAGGAGAACTCCTACAAACGAGTCTCGTGTTATACACAAAATACATACAGTTTCAATTTTAACACATAGATCACTTGCATCCTTATAGTACTAACTAATTTTGCCTATAGTGCAATCAATTCATGAACACCTTGAATCTCAACCTAATTTTTCCAATAGTGCAATCAACTCATGAACACCTTGAATCTCAACCTACCACCTCTACAAAGGTACATTGTACAACTATACGATATGACAAGGATTCTACATCGTTAATCACACCTTAGCCTTTTTTTTAACAATGTGAAGGGCTTGCTTTTACTTAACACAATTAATTGTATATACTCACCATGACATATATGACTAGACATGCGATACACATACTCATCCTACTTCATTTCTTCTTCTTTTTGTAAAAAAAATATACACATGCTCTCACATAACTAAATTCCTCATACCTTAACTTGGAAAAATGTGTTATTGCGCCCAAGGCATTGTTCGAATATGATTCTCATAGAAAGTGATTCTTCATCTACTCTATATTTGGTCCATCTTCTTGTGACTTTTGGTACATACTTGGGGTCATTACTATTTTAGATATGATTACCCCAAATTTACAGGCACCTTATCGTGCCCTTACTTCATTTTACAATCACTTCTTACTTCATTTTACAATCACTCACAACATAGGTAATGTAAGGCACGTTTCCCTTAATTATTTACTCTTCTAATTATTATTTTAAAGATAACTCATCCGTCTGACCACTAGCCAAGACCTTATCTATTCAATCTAAGTCTTATTAATTATAGCCAATTTATACTTAATTATGATTATCACTATATCTCGATTGGTATTATATGTACACCACCCCTCAAGAGATTGCATACTACACTCTCCTCCAGATAGGAACATTTACTAAGATATTACTAAGTGATATCTAAGAATATATTTGTTTCTTGGTTTCATGGTCGTTGGTTGCCGATCTCATTCACTTATTACCTAAAATGATTATATCCAAACATTGTGAATGTCAAGTATAAGGTCTTATTTATCATGGCTAAGGCAAAGCATGACAACAAGTGTATTACAAGACACACACAAGTTTAAGAATTGATTTTCTATAGGGATCCATTACTGTAATCTATATATCCTACCCGGTAATTATTACTCACTTAATTACTTAACCATAATTTTATTATTTTTTATTCTTTCATACTACTTTTGTACTCACCACTACTTTTTTTTTTATCTATTCATTTTAATGCTTAATTCACTATTTCTTCCAATTTATTTTTATGTTTTTTATTTACAACGTACCCTCAAATATTCTTTAACTATAATTTGTTTTACTTGCTAGTGGGCCTAGTGGTTAAGAACATGTGTTATCTCCGAGGAGGTCACAGGTTCAAAACCAACGTGGGGTAGGGTTGCTCATTGGCCCGTTGTGACAAGGCTCGAAGGGTAGGCAACCCCTGGGATAAAGGGTCTCGGGACGTCTCGGCCCCTGCTGAGTCACAAGTTTCTGGTATATCTGGCTTGCGGGCTGTTGGATATACCCTTGGGAGGTCGTTGTTCCCATGGTTAAAAAAAAAGTTATTCTTGTAGTCAAATACATTCATTGCATTTATGTACTATTTGTAATTAGTTCATATATTTACTATTATTACTTCGTATATTATATTTTTACTTCCATCTTTGCGATATTTATTTTCATTATTCTCTATTATTATGTTCCTCTTTATTTATTAACTAAATATTCTTTACTTTGCTTTACTCTTATGCTTTATTATTCTTTTTCTTTTTCTTTTTCTTTTTAAAATTATTTTATTATGTTCACCCCCACTTGTTATCTTGCACTATTTGTAATCATATATGCAATCATCTATTACTTCCTTCTTATTTTCCTTTTATAGCATTATTATGACCCCATAGGGGACAATATATGAAACAATGATTCATATTAATCTTTCTATACATGGTCGACATTTTTATCTTTTCTAAAGTTTATTCCAAAGTTGCAATTTTTTATATTAGATGTATTTAAAAAAAACATGTATTTGAATGTTTATTGGTCCTTAGTTGCTGACGTTTGTCTAGATTTTCGCACCCTAGGCCTCGACAACGGGTTGACGTCAACGAGGTGATAAATACGGTCATGTGAAGCATACCATTTTTTGATGTGTCAGTCCTCGAGTTTTTTATCTGTCAATCCTGTAGCCAGTCTGTGTATACGGTGTGATAAATGCCATATTTTGTCGTGACAACAAACTGACGTCCCGATAAGAAAGAGATTACCCTCTTCAACATAGCTCGATTTGCTCAGTCAAGAAGTTTTGAAGTCACAATCCCAGCTTGCAAGAGGGACACACCCTGTGTTCTAAATAATTGGTTGCTAGAGTTAAGCCTGTGGAAAACGAAGCATTAGCCACCATGTATGGGAGAGTGAGCTTTGCCCAAGCGTGGGGTGGATCTTCTCTATAAGGCCGAGCTCCCTCTCTGCAATCGAATAACCAGGAGATATCTCCATGCAGCGAATTGTGTTATTCAATTCGTGAGGGTGTGGATAAAATCTACGCCAACGACTCGGATTTCTCTCGACGGATTTGGAAAACAATTGTTCCGGTTGCAAAGATTTCTATTCTTTGGGAGATCAGATCTGCTCTTTCCTCTTGTCTTGGTTCCTAACCAACTAATCTTGAGGCGTGAAGGGTGGCATTTTTCTCAAGTTGAGCATGCCAAGCATATCCTGGTCTAATCATTTGAGTATAGAGTTGACCATTAATTTTTTGGGTGGTAGAACTGTTGTGGATAGTAAGGAAAAAATAGGTTGCAACACATGTTCCTTCACAAAGGAGACCAAATAAACACCTGCATGCGCACAAAATCTACATAAGAAATGTAGATGAAACAACTAGATCCATGGGTGATCAGGCCCAAAGTCTGCCTTCCACCTTTATGAACCATATCCATTTCCATTTGCCTACAATTATAGTATTTGTACATGTGCTAGTGAGGGCATTGCTCTGTATGTAACTTCGCATTAGTAATGTTTGCAGTCTTGCTACAGTTAATGATGAACATCATGCAGCACAAGCAGGAATTTATATTTGTGGATTTTTCTAGATGATATTTTTTTAGAACTTAGAACCTTATTTTTATCTAAGGAAAGCTAAGTTTTATTTCTTTTCGGTGCAAGCAGATAGACGGAATTCTCAAGACGAGGGAAGTTATCCATGCCTCATATACTTCAATTCCAACATTGAAGAGGACCTTCAATGGTAGCAAAGGCAAGGGGTCAAATAAGGAAGCTAACGGAGAAGTTGGAATTAACAATAGAGAATCAAAGCAAGCTAAAAGGGACATGTCTAAAAAAAAATGGTTCAATATCCACCTTAATATTGATAAAAGAAAAGCCTGCTGAGTTTGGACAGATCTCCATCCATTGGCGTTATGATGAAGTGTTAAAAAGATGGGTTTTCTTTACCATCCATAGTGAGTGCTCAAAATGTCATCCATGCTCTTCTTACATTTTAGTCTAGTTAGCTGTAAAATATTCCTCTATTTGGATGAGGGCAGGTAAGTCGATAGGGCATGGATATTCCTTTTTTCAAAGAAATCTATACTAAGCAGCAAAAGATTGATGAGCCACTTTGTGCGAGTCTTTGATAAAAAGTATAAGGACATGACTGGCAATGCCAAATCCCTCATGAGACTGAGAAACTATTGTGCAAGGGAAAAGAGAAATCTCACATCAATGGCCCAAACCACCATTGAGATCGATTCTCTTTATGACAGTATTGACTTTTATTCCACCATTACTTGGGATAGATTCGAAAAGTTGAACATGGATTTGTTTAGGAAGTGCATGGAGCCTATTGAAAAATTTGTGGGATGCGAAGATTGACAAGAGCTCGATCCATGATGTGATTCTTGTTGGTGGGTCTACTATGATTCCCAAAGTGCAGTGCTTATTGCATGACTTCTTTCATGGCAAGAAACTCTGCAAGAGTATTGACCCTGATGAGGTTGTCACATATGAAGTTGCGGTACAGGCTATTGTTTTGAGAAGAGAGGATGATAATAAATTTCAAGATATGTTGCTTTTGGATGTTACTTCTTTTTCACTAGGGATTGAAACTACAGGTGGTGTTATGAGTAGGAAACACTACCATCCTCACAAAGGAGTAAGTCTTTCCGACTAGATCATTCAACCAGCTTGCGCTTGGTGTTTCGATTTAGGTGTATGAGGGTGAGAGCATTCGAACCGAGGACATTAAATTCTTGGGAAAAATTGACCTATCTGGCATACCCCTTGATCCCACATAATTTCCCCAAATAAAAGTGTGCTTTGATATTGATGCCAATGGTATTCTCAGTGTGTCTGTTGAGAACACAACCACTAGTGATAAGAAAATCACCATCACAAATGACGGGTAGATCGAGTAAGGGGGAGATTGAGAAAATGTTTCAGGATGCTGAGAAATTCAGGTCCAGGATGAAGAGCACGGGCATAGGCATTATCGCCATTCACAAGTGTTTGTTCTTTTGGATATTGTTCAACTATTGAATAAGCCTTGGGCTTGGTCTTACTTAAAATCATGGCTTGAAGGGCTATATTACATTTGTGTGTTTACACGTATGTTGCACCTTTGTCCATGTCCACGTCCACATGGATGTATTTATATTTGAGATGTCACAAATTGGGTCTTTGATCGTGAAGAAGGATGCTTAGCACACGTTTTGCATATTTTCCAATTATCATTGTTTCTTTTGTATTACAATTTTTTATGCAAAAACAATTTTGTGGCAAAAGTATCATATTTATATAGCTTACATAGAAATAGCTATTAGCAACTATGGGGACATTGCCACTTCGTGGCTCTTGTATTATATGCATTGCTCACTTACTTTTGTTTCTTTCTTTTTTTCTTTTCTTTTTCTTTAGTGTCATTCACGGAACACCTTCTTTTTTTTCGGTGCCCCGCTATGTCCACGTTAACCTCCCCGGCATCCGGAGACATAGGAAGGGCGGTTAATTGGCTAGTAGAGCTCTTGAAGAGCTCAACGACTCACTTAAGAGAAAGTGTCACTTGCTGGACTTGAACCTGGGTGGAGCAGATAACAATCTGATAACTCAACCACTCGGGCTAAACCCAATTGACAAAATTACTCACTTACTTATATATTCCTAACATATTTTTTTATCATTATAACTTTGCTCGCTTCTCTTATATTATACATTATTATTTCTTTCGTGCACTAATGCATAAGGGGGTTACAAAAAATGAAGGTGGGTGCATTAGGTGGGAGAGAGGATCCAATAGGGTCATAAATGACCTGTAAGCACAAAAATAGGGAGCATCTCCATGAATAGAGGAGTGGGGCACACTTATGTAGGTGGAGGCTAAATTCTAGCTTGTGGAAGCTAAAATCTAGCTTACAACTCCTAGAATCTAGGGAGAGGGCTCATAAATGACAAAGAACACATAAATAGGAGGGAATCTCTCTGTAGCATCGCCATCCCTCAATCTGGCTAGTAGTAGAGGACATTAACTAAACCAGGGCCTCAAAATTTCACCCCATAACCATAATTATGAATTTACAACATTTAAAATGCATGTGCAAACATGCAAATAAAAACATACAGTGGAATAAACTCAATCCACACACAAAACATGCAATCTATAGGCATAATTATCACGTGAATACAAATAAAAATCATTGCACATAAAATACATAAGAATACTTATCTTTAAATAAAGAAGAGCCAAGCAACCGGTTGTATAAGAGAGATTTTCCACCCAACCATAGGCACTCTGTCCATCATATACTCTTTATGTTGAGAGGCCACCCCCAAGTTGAGCTATGAGGCCACCAGGGTGAAGGAAAGACCTACATGCTTCTCTCTCTCATCCCACTACCCACTTTGCTCTCTATGCTTAGCCAAAAGCTCCAACAGAGCTTTGCAAGGGTCTCATTAAGCCTTCACAGCCATGGCACTCCTTCCAAATGCCCCACACAACACAAGGAAGGAATTTCCCTTCACTAATCCATAGTTCCCTCAGGAAATCCAACCCTTACAGTGCTTACCATTGTGTGCAGTAAGAGTCCAACCTGTTGTAAGCTATTGGAGAACCTCTTGAAACATTAATCCATGGCTTCTCAAGCATCCAAATGTAGCAGATCTCAATGGGTAAAGGTTCTTAGCTTGCCCAACCTCCATGCTCACCTACAACCATCTCTTTCATTTCAAAAAATGCAGCTCTGTCTCCAAATTTGAATTTATGGGTTAAACACAGTCTGATAATGGTCATGAACAACAATGGAAAACTCTACGTAGTGTAGAAGACATGCATGAGAGAATGATCAAAAGAGTGTTGACTCTAGGGATATGCAATAAGGGTGAAAAGACAACTGACATAGCTTCTGACCATAGAAGAAATATGACTACCGACAACTGACATAACTATCACAACCCCCATGCTTCAATAACTACATGAAGTGACTTTCCCCACCGACCTCACACGAGCATTCAATGATTGGGTTTAATAGTCAAGAGAAGGTAATTGGCTCATTTAAGGCACATGGTAGATTTTGGATGATTTCTAAGGTTGACACTTGGCAACATAGGATTTAGTGTCCCATAGGCCCCCTTTCCTTTTCCCCTTTGGTGGAATCATAGCCCCTCTAGTGTTCTTTACACAGCCATCTTGGACCATTTTATTAATTTTCAACATAATATTTACATACATTTTGAATTGGCATGATAAGCCAATCATATGGTCCAAATAAAAATATATACATCATACATGCCTAGCCATTCACTAGTTGGGCCTTGGATTTGAGCTCCACACTAGGAATCCATACTAGCATATTTACATCATTCACATATTTTTGATTAAATACATTCCAAGTCAAAATTGGGGGTATTATAGTCCCTCCCCCTTGGAATAACATTGTCCTCGGTGTTTACTCAAAATCAAAACAAAAATGGGTATGCCTCTTCCATGGCATCCTCCAACTCCCATGTTGCCTCATCAGGACCGAAGTGCTTCCATTGCATCTTTACCTGTCTGATGGCTCAGTTTCGGAGCAATGTTACCTTCGTGTATAGGATGCATAGTGGCTCGGTTTGGAACTCTCCCTCAAGTTCCACCTGAATCACATCCTAATCAAGCACATGGTTAGGATCATGTAGATATTTCTTAAGCAAAGAAACATGAAAAACATCATGTACTAGCAGGCAATGTAATTCTATATGAAACTGGCCCTATCCATTCAAGCACTTCAAATGTCCCACAATATCTCAGAGACAGCTTGGAACAACTTCCAAGCTTCAAGTAACTCTTCCTTGCCCTCACTCTAAGGTAGACATGATCCCCAACACTGAATTCTCTATGCATTTTACTCTTATTTGCATAGATTTTCTGTCTATCTTGGGTTGCGTTTAAATTTTGCCTAATTTTTACAATCTCCTATTCCATTTCCTTAAGCAATTATGGCCCAATTACAATTCTGTTCACTGGATTATCCCATGTCACTGGTGTCTTGCACTTTCTGCCATATAAAACTTCAAATGGATTCATGCCCAATGAAGCATGTTGCCCATTGTTATATGCAAACTCTACCAAGTATAGATAATCTTCCCACTTGGATGGTTTGTCCATCACATACATACAAATCATGTCTTCAAGAATCTGATTTACTCTTTCACTTTGTCCATCTATTTGTGGATGGTAGGCAGTGCTAAAATTTAGTCGTGTCCCCAAGTCTGCAAAAAGACTTTTTCACAAATTTGAAGTAAATTTGGTACCCTGTCTAAAATTATTGCTTTAAGAAATCCATGCAATCTAAAAATTTCCTTCATAAAAATATTTGCAATGGCAACTGTTTTATATGTGGATTTAACTGGTATAAAATGTGTTGATTTTGACAATTTATCCACCACAACCATGATAGAATCATGTTGTTTCACAGTCATTGGAAAACTTGTAATAAAATCCATGGAAATTCTTCCCATTTCCATTCCGGAATTGGAAAAGGATGCAACAAACCTGCTGGGTGTTGATGCTCAACTTTCACTTGCTGACACTTCATGCATTTAGATATATACTCGGCAATATCCTTTTTCATCCATGGATAGAAATATTGCTTCATGGTTGTAGCAATTGTTTTTTGATATCCTGGGTGAGCAAATATGACATTTTATGGATTTCATCCATAACAATTCCCCTCAAGTCTGCCACATTTGGAATATAAATTATGTTGTTATAAATAGGAAGTCCATCCTCTTCCAAATGATACCCTTCATACCTCTTCTCAAAATTATGTTGTTGTAATTCTTCTTTTATTTGCACATATGATTCATCTTTAGCAAGAGAATTAACAACCCATTGTCTTACATCTAATTGGCAAGTTGTGATGGCTGCCACATGCATATCATGCACCTTTATGTTGAGTGCATCAACCACTTTATTTTATTTTCCTTTTATGTGTTTGATCTCAAAATCAAACTCACACAAAAATTCCATCCATCTAGCTTTCCTGGCATTTAATGTTGGATGCTCAAATAAATATTTCAGACTACAATGGTCTGTCCTGAATTCAAATTTTCTTCCCAATAGATAATGCCTCCACATTTTTAAGGCATGGACCATGGTTGCAAGTTCCAAATCATGCGTGGCATAATTATTTTCATGCTCCTTCAATTTTCTAGACTCCTAACACACCACATGATTTTCTTGCATATTAACTCCTCCAAGTCCTTGTTTACATGCATTTATGCACACCACAAATTATTTTTCTGTGTCTACAATTTTAAGAATTGAAGCACTTGTGAGAAGCTTCTTCAATATCTGGAATATTTCTTCACATTTATGGGTCCAATCAAATTTTGTTCCCTTATTTTGCATAGAAGTGATTGGGTGTGCAACCTTGGAGAATCCTTTAATGAATATTCTATTGTAACTAGCAAGACCCATACAATATCTCACATCTGTCACATTTTTTGAGGTTGGCCAATTCATAATGGCTTCAACCTTTTTCGGATCCACTGATATTCCTTCTTCTGAAATAATGTGACCCAAATAATGAATTTTATTACCGTAAAAATCACATTTGCTTAGCTTTGCATACAACTTATGCTCCCTGTTATCGGTCAAATAAGCACTTCTCCGTTCGTGACCACATTGACCTGTCGGTCACACAAAAGGACACTATGTATGGAAGAGCTTACTTGACCCTAGATGACTTAGAGTTGAGCCTTGTAGTCCTTTCCTCAAAACATATTTTGTATGCCTATTTTTTAGCATAACCGCGACTCTTATACTTGCCAGCACGCGGGTTATCCGCGGGTGTTTATATTGACAACCCGCGGGTACCATTTGAAAGTTTCACCCACTAGGTGCAAGACAAGATAGCCACGATTCACTCGCTAGTTGTCCTATGTTATAGTCGCAGGTATCTAGAGAAATCTCGAAAAATATATATAAAAAACACAAATTGGGATTAGTTATAGCAGTTATTCAAACTACCTTAACTTCCCAAGCCAACTGCCTTTCGAACCTGCCCTCCTAACCTTGCCATAAATACAAGGGGAGAGGCATGTGAAAGGGGATCCAACTTTGGTAATGAAATGTTGGAGGAATAATTACTCAAGAAAGAGGAGCAGGTGTCCAGGATCTGGTTACGCGGTGCCATGCTTGAAGGACAGGTATAATTTGATGTACTTGCTTCATTCAGTAATAAAGATCAGACATTCTTCCTTTTCCAAATGTGATTTGTTCATATATGTTGCATATCTTATTACAATTTGATGTTTTATTATCATATAAACGTCAATGTTTTATTTGTAGTCAAACGGGTGTGAGGAAGGTTTGTAGTTGTTTTGCAGGTTGTTGCATTGGAGAACGAGAAGATAAATCTTGGATCAACCTTCTGAATAAGGTACACATGCTCATAACCTTAATCTCTTTGCTTCATGGTTGTACTTGCAGAACCTTATATGTCTATCATTTACCCCGGTATGTTGGTAGTCTCTCCCTTGCTATAAGAACACTTTTCCTAACAACACTCCCTTAACAATTGCAAAGCCATTCTCAAATGTTCTTCATGCTCTTCTTCATTCTTAGAGTAAAAAAGAATGTCATCTAGAAAAACTAGAACAAACTTGTCCAAATATTTGCTAAAAATGCTATTCATGAGACACGTGAAGGCAACTGGTGCATTAATGAGACCAAATGGCACCACTACAAATTCATAGTGTCCATACCTTGTTCTAAAGGCTGTCTTGTGAATGTCTTCTTCCTTGATCCTTACCTGAAGGTAACCAGACCTCAAGTCAATATTTGAAAATACCTTTGCCTCTCTCATTTGATAAAAAAGATCATCAATTCGAGGCAATGGGTACTTGTTCTTCGCTATCACTTTATTCAGCTTCCTGTAATCAATACATAACCTGAGTGTACCATCTTTATTTTTCACAAATAGTACAGGTGCTCCCCATGGAGACACACTTGGCCTTATGTATTTCTTTTCCAATAATTCTAACAATTGCATTTTCAACTCTAATAACTCTAGTGTGCTCATTCTGTAAGGTGTCTTAGACACTAATGCAGCTCCTGGCACAAGATCAATTGTGAAATCAATGTCCCTCTTGGGAGGAATTCATGGCATTTCATCGAGAAACACATCCTTGAATTCTTGAAGCACATGATAGTCCTCTAATTTTGGAATTTCATTTTTTGTTTTGTCCAATATATGGGCTGCATATAATTGACAACCTTTCCTACAAAAATTCTTCAGCTGCATGGTTGAAATATGTCTAACTGAAATTTTCTTTGGAATTTCTTTTACAACCCTTGGGTTTCCTTCCTCATCAATGCACTCAAAACTCTTGTTGTAGCAATCAAGTTTAACTCTATGGGATTCCAACAACTCCATTCCAATGAGAATGTTATATAAACCAAGTGGTAAAATATTCAGATCTGCACAAGTGGATAGTCCACCCATTTCTAATGGACATTTATCCACCATTTCACTAACTTTTCTCTTGGTTCCCGTGGCTAGTTGGACTAACCATGATTTACTATGCTTTAGTTTCTTAAAAGCACAAATCTCAACAATTTTAGGAGTGATATAACTGTGAGTAGATCGAGGGTCAATCAAAATAGAAATATATTGCTTATCAATCTTACCTTCAATCTCAACCACAATTGATTGATGATCTACTTGGCGGTCCTCTAGTGCAACATAAATCCTAGGGACAATCCTTTCCACTTGACCCACAGTTTCAACCTCTTAGATGTTGTTAACTTGCTTTGCACTCCCATTCTGATGTGGACAATTTCTAAGCAAATGGTCCTCTCCACATCCCCAACATTGAAGTGGCTCTCTTGGCTCACTTGGCCTTTCTCCCATTATCCTAGCTGGATTTGTCACAACTTTTGGGGGCTACCTTGGCTGATTTCTGAAATGAGGAAGCTTGAACCCCTTCTTCCTTTAATCAAACTTCTCATTTTTCTTGTCTTTCCATGCCTTCTGGAAATCTGACTTGTTTTTGGCTTCATCATAAGAATACTTGGCCTTTCTTATGGTCTCATCTAGAGCTTAAGGCTCATCAAACTCAATTCTATCTTTGTAGGATTGAGGAAACCCACTTAGAAAACATTGAATTTTCACTTTGTCATCCCTGATATACTTGACATATCTCAACAACTCCAAAAATTTATTTACATATTCCTCCATAGTCATTTAGCCCAACTTCAACTCATGGAATTCTTTAATTTTTCCATCATAGTACCTATCAGAGAGGTACTTTTGCTTGAAGTATTTCTTGAATTGGTTCCAAACAATATTCCTTTCATTGATCTTCTTCATTTGCCGAAGGTGATCCCACCATATAGATTCTCTTCCATTCATATTGAATATAGCAACTCCGACCTTCATATTTCCTGAGTAGTATTGGACTTGGAAACACTTCCGCATCACAAGAAGCCAAGCCTCAGCTTCTTGACCAGATTTTATATCACCATCAAATGTGGGAGGTTTGGCCTTCCTAAATTCTTCATATGAGTTGTTCTTGGAAGATCTCTTCCTCTTCTTCTTATGAGATGAAGAAATTTATCCTTCAGTGGAATCATTAGTGTCGGATGACTCACTAGAAGAAATTTTTGGAGTATATAATCTACCTCTAGAAATCCTTCTTGAACTATGGGACCTCTTGTGAGAATGCCTCCTTGAGTTACTCCCACTCTTTTCCTGATTTTCTGAGTGATGTCTAGAGTTAATCTTCCTCTGAATGTCTGTCAGACTTTGAAGCATAGTTGCATTTATCTGATTTCTCTATTCTTGAGCTCTAAGCAGTCTCTCATTGTCTGCTCTACAACTCTGTAGCTCCACCCTTAGACTCTTCATGGTTTATGTAATGTCTGGGGGAGTTACTTGGTTTCTCCTACCATTGGATTTTGTTTGTTCATTCTCAATCTGTATATTTTCTCCCATTGCATCTGCCTTGACTTCATAAGGATCATGCTCATCATCCATGATGATGACCTTCTTGGCCCAACCAAGATCAAAGGTTTCTCACCTGCACTATACTCACTACTGACCCTTTAAATTCACTGTTGACCCTTTAACAGTCATAGATATGATTATGAATCTACAAAAGTGTTGATATAAACACATTTCTTAGATTTATTTAGTTCTTGGGAAATCAAAAATCAATTTTCATATATTCTATAAATTACCCATATTGGCAGTTTTTGTCAATTATAGCTACAGGCACTTTTTCCTGTAGGCGCATTTAACCCAAAAGGCCAACTTTAGACACCTACAAAAAATCACCTATGGAGAACCAAGATAAATTCCTTATTGGATTAGATAATAGATGTGACCAGGATTACTCACCAATTTTTCTGTTCCCTGATTTGATGCTCCATTCACCTGCTATAAAGTTATGGAATTTACTACTTTTGTGTTTCTCAACTTTCTTCCAGACTTGGAAAATCCTGCAATTTTGTAATACACCCTCACAATCCAAAATTTTACCCTAAATTTGTGTTGCTCCAATGGCCATTGTTAAAATCCAGATCCAACTTTGTTGATAAAAAAAAGAAAATGGGGGTTAAGGGGGATTTCCCCCTTGTGGCCTCCCTACGTCGTTGCAGGGCGGGTGAAGGGTAGCGCCCTCATTTTTTTTGTTTGTAAATAAATCAATTTCGCGCAATCTGGCGCATAAGAAAAATGTCAATTTTCTCTGACCTGGTAAGGTCCTTACGTGGCCTAACACGTCCCCACGTCCCTCCTAAGGTGTGAAACAGGCCTACTTGTCACCCTGTGACACGGCCATGTCACCTTCTTCCCTCCAGTAGGCCGCCACACCACCATACCACTCGACCTCGGGCATCGACAGTTTTCCCGTTGCCAAAAGTGGTAACGCGCCCTCACGAAGCAGTTTTGGAAAATAGTTGTTGGGGAGGCATTGTCAATAAAAAAGTGACATGTGCCCCAAGTGGTTTTGGCACAACGCACCACTCATCTCATTTTATCCATGGTGCAATTTATCGGTGTGCGATGAGTCCTACCCGTTGATCTTCCATAAGATCTTGCGGTCAAATCTCTTCCGACCTGCCATTAATCACCACGAGTGTTCCCAAGGTGCGGTGATCCCTGACAGTCGATCTTCCCCTTCATCCAACGGTTAGATCTTCATCCATCCACTGCTAACCACTGCACAATTTACCTATGTGCTATCAACTACAACCGTTGATCCCCCCTTCCATCGAATGATTGGATCTTCGTCCTTCTCGCACTTCATCTTGGGCAACTTTCTGCGCGCGGGTCCGATGTGGCAATTCCAACTCATAACTACGACTCCTCCACATCATGCCTTTTTCCCACATCGATCCTCCATGTCACCCATCCACATGGCATGGGTGGGGCCCACTTATAATTACAAAAATATTAAAATTTTGAGTTTGTATGAAATTTTAATTGGGGAACAAGGGGACTATTGCAAAGTTATGTCTAGCCCCTTATTCGTCTCTTGATAGTACCCGACATTTACAGGGGTATTTCATCTGCAACTCATATCTTTGCCTGTAACTTCAAATTCCCGACCCATACAACTCTGGTAGTGTAACCAGAAGCTCTAAAACCACTCTGTAACGTCCCCATCTCTCAATTCGGCCAGCAAGAGGGGACGTTAACTAAACCAGGGCCTCAAAATTTTGCCCCATGACCATAATTATGAATTTACAACATCTAAAATGCATGTGTAGACATGTAAATAAAAACACATAGCATAATAAATTCAATATACACACAACATGAAATCTACATGCATAATTATCACATGAATACAAATAAAAATCATTGCACATCAAATAAATAAGAATACTTATCTTTAAACAAAGAAGAGCCAAGCAATTGGCTGTGTAAGAGCGATTTTCCACCCAGCCACTGGCACTCTGTCTAGCATATACTCTTTTTGCTAAGAGGCTGCCCCCAAGCTGGGCTATGAGGCCACCAGGGTGAAGGAAAGACTTATAGGATTTTCTATCTCATCCCACTAAGCACTTTGCTCTCTATGCTTAGCCAAAAGCTCCAACATAGCTCTACACGGGTCTCACGAAGCCTTCATAGCCATGACACTCCTCCCAACTACCCCACACAACACAAGGAAGTCATTTCCCTTCATTGATCCATAGTTCCCTTAGGAAATCCAACCCTTACAGTGCTTACCAATGTGTACAGTAAGAGTCCAACCTATTGTAAGCTATTAGAGAACCTCCTGCAACATTAATCCATGAATTCTCAAGCATCCAAAAGTACCATATCTCAATGGGTAAAGGTTCTTAGCTTGCCCAACCTCCATGCTCACCTACAACCATCTCTTTTCCTTTCAAAAAATGCAACTTTGTCTCCAAATTCAAATTTATGGGTTAAACACAGTTCGGTAATGGTCATGAACAACAATGGAAAACTCTAAGTAGTGTAGAAGACATGCATGAGAGAATGATAAAAAGAGTGTTGACTCCAAGGATATGAGGTAAGGGTGAGAAGAATACTGAGATAGCTTCTGACCATAGAAGAAATATGATTGTTGATAGCTGACATAACTGTCACAACCCCCATGCTTCAATAACTACATGAAGTGACTTTCCCCACCAACCTCACACATGCATTCAATGATTGGGTTCAATAGTCAAGAGAAGGTAATTGGCTCATTTAAGGCACATGGCCGATTTTGGATGAGTTATAAGGTTGACACTTGGCAACATAGGATTTAGTTTCCCATAGGCCCCCTTTCCTCTTCCCCTTTGGTGGAATCATAGCCCCTTTAGTGCTATTTACACAACAATCTTGGACCATTTTATTAATTTTAAACATAATATTTACATACATTTCAAATTGGCATGATAATTCAATCATATGGTCCAAATAAAAATATATACATCATGCATGCGTAGCCATTCACTAGTTGGGCCTTGGCCTTGATCTATGTTTCCGCTAGATTGCACACCTAGTTAACGCAATAAAAATCTATGCTATTGTTCGGTGTGCCCTTGGGGGCAAGTCTCGAGTCAAGGCTGTCACCTAATCTTGACTCCTCCGTTTAGGCCAAACTCCTAACGAAGCCAAGGGGGGTAGTCCCTATGGAATGTTTCTAAGGCAATTAGAATGTTTCACTGAATTGGTTAATGATGTTGTTTAAGGAGTTTTATGATTTGATTAAAAGGATATCCAAGATGATTTGCAAATAGTTTGTAAAATGCTTTCACCAGCAAAATTGAAATGGCCACCAAATAATAGCACAACAATGATATGATATAAAGTAGATAAATAATGTGTTGTAGACCAGTGCCTTATGCAGTCAATATAAAAGATACACAACACTGCTGAAAGGGAAATGTTTTTCAATTGCTTCTTGGTTACTTTTAAGTTTATTATGATTTGAAATTTATTAGGGAAAAAAGGGGGACTCCCGAGATACCGTGAGGTACAGGGAGGAATGTCCGAAAATTAAAACTTGGTGGCTCCTCACGAGAATGTGTGGGCTGGATTGGAGTCTCTAAGGCGGTGTTCAACACTACACCAACTAGGGTGTAGTCTAACTGTGCCTTGAGGTTGCCTCCCAGTTGTTCCCGCTCCTCTAAGAAATTTCCCCACACAAATTTTAATTATTCGAAGTGCCGGATTTTCACTATGTGAGGGGATGTGCATTTTATTAAATGAGTTATTAACTTAAATGTGGAAAATTGAAAAGCAGCTACAATCATTTATGGTTTCCCACAGCCCAGGCAAGATGCCCACAAGGGGAAAGAGCATACTACGATATATAAACCAAATGTTTATTCCAGTTATGATTGTTGTAGGACAAGAAATACAAAAAACTTAAGAAAAATAAAGCAAAGCAACACAAAACCTACGTGTCACTTTTTCTGATCATCCACCACTAATCAGTAAATCCTTTGTGTGGTGGTGAGAGCATACTTTGTGGCAACGAGGCTTGTGTTATTTCTAGATTTACGCTTGCAATAATGAAAGTGAATTAAGAAAGCAAAATAAACTAAACTAAAGTATACACCCTGCAATCTTAAAGTGTGTGTGTGTTTGTTATGTTGTTAGAAAAAATTATTCACAAAAAATTACACAAGTACAAATCCCCCCAGGGGGGATGGGGTGTGAGCGTTGAGTATCCCATTGCTCTCGTTTAAATATATTACAATATTCTACTTAAAAGATTGCCACTTTAGTCCATTTTACTTGGATCTAAGGGCTTACAATGTTCTAGGAAAGGAAACTTGAAGGAAGGAGGTCCACAGAAGGTCTTTTTGGCACTTTCTGGCAGCAAATGGCCAGAATTTCCTTCTGTATTTCCTTGGACCTGCTAAAAACTAGCAAGTTAATTTTATTAGAATATGATAGGAAAAAAAAATTGTACTTATAAAAATATTCAATTTTTTTTAAATGCAAGTACAAATTTCAATGTAGATCTAGTGATAGAATATGCTTTTTTAAGAATGTTAAGATCTAAATATGCTTAATGAAAAACAGACCTGAAATGATTATGCATGAAAGAACTAGATCTACTTCTTAAGCATGTAACAAAATTCAAAGAAAAAGAGAGATTTTTGATGAAAAAGATGGATAAAGTCTTTCAAGCCAAGGCTTGATTTTTGATGTTGTTCTTGGAGGCTCTTGCAAACAAGATGTTAATTTTGAAAATATTTCCCAATGAAGAGAAGATACAACCGAGTTCAAATCTCCTTGAGCTTTGTGATCTGCAACTTATAAGACCGATCTTCCCACAAAAAATGTTAGATCTAGTGTGTTAGAAATAAAAGAAACCGAAAGAGCCTCAATACAACCGAATATTTTTGGCTACTTCTAGATCTCTTAAAATCCAATCACAAATAAACATATTGACATCTGGAAATGTTTATTCTATATCAACTAAGCTATATCTATCAATAATTTGGAAACAAGAATAGCATAAACCACAATATCACCTCATAAGATGATCATTCAACACACTTGCACAAGGTAGACCTCCAAAGTCTTCAACATATATTCACAATAGTATCATTGTACAAAATGGCAGAGGTTCTATGCATCCATATCAAAATGAGGAGCATGAACTTGCTTTTATAGCTTTTTGAGAGAGGAGAGGGCGAGTTATGGAGAGGGGGCACATTTGCTTGAAGAGAGGGATCCAATCCCATGATTTGTGTTGATTGGAGCTCCATTTGAGGGATGGAGAGGTGATGTGGCTGCCACATAAGGATGGCGCCCCCCTCTCCAACCTTGGAAACTCCTCCTTCCATCCACGAGTGGCCACTTATGAAAGTCACTCAAGAGGAGAAGAGGGCGAATTCACGAGGAGAAGACACTTCATCCTCACTCAATCCTTGATTGATTCCTCCCAAATTTGATTGGGATTTACCTTAAATGCATTTGCCAACTCAACTGGGCCACCTCACTGGACCAAATTCCACTGATATAGGAGTTTGATTTTCTCTCATTTTTATTCTTTTTTAATTAAATAATTCCTCAAAAATATTTTTGAGAGAATTTTTATTTAAGTGAAAAAAATCACTTAGAACTTAGGAAAAGTGGGTTTAGGGGTTTCATGGGTGCTTTGGGTTAGAAAATGAGCACCCCCATGCCAAATTTCACCTCCTAACCACACTTTTATCACTTTTTTGGTTTTTTAATTAAAATATTAAAAAATCTCATTAAATGAGAAAAAATATTTTTCTCAGAATGACTTGAAAATCCTAGGCGACCTAGTGCATGTACATATGACTAATTATTGATGGCTATCGTGTTTAAAATACATAGACACATAGGATTTAATAACCTCCCTAAGCTCGACCACCATGGAAAATACTCCAACTTTGGAGGTATGAGTGAAAAACTCAAGAATTATACGCCACTAGAGCGCAACGCATAATTCCTAAGGAAAAAAAACTCTAGAGTATCCCCTTGATGGAAAAACCTAAGGTAGGCCAAGCCTTTTAAAAAGTACCATGCTTATAACAACTTATTACAATTCCCCTATGGGGGTCTGGACATGCAAATTTTACAAAGGGCCAAAAACTTGGCCTGATGAATCCTTGAACACTGCTGATGAACAATTAGATTGTTCAAGTCTTCGACGGTTCACTCAGAATCCACTAAGTGCAATTTTAGTGGATAACAAGCTCCACATTAGGAATCCATACTAGCATATTTACATCATTCACATAATTTTGATTGAATACATTCCAAGTCAAAATTAGGGATATTACACTCTCCCAAGGAGGGAACACTAGGAAAGAGGGGCCACTAAGGTATGCATAAGGTGCAATAGTAACTCTATAGTCCATATAAATAAAAAATAGGGTCTGCTGTACAATGTTTGGGTGAGCAACACTACTAATGTCACCAAGGTGCAACATGAACTAGGATGGACAACTCCCATCCAACAACAAGTTCTAGGGTGCTAGGGATGTCCCCCATCCCCCCTCACAGTGTGAGATCCACAGTCTCCCATACTCTTTTAGTTTCTTTTGATGAGCCAGTTGTTTAATTAATCAATAGCAACAACATTCAAATATATCAACAATGCTAATAATAACATTGATATTAATAATAGTGTCAAATTCCAAAGTCATATTATCAAACAAAGATCCTAAGTCCATAATCACATTAACATGCAAAAGAACATAAGTCCACAACCACATAAAAGATCATAAGTCCTAGGCTTAACAACTGGGGTATTACAAATCCCTAGAGAAATAAAAGAGGAACCAATTAGTTGTTAGCATATGCAAGAAAAAAATGACAAATAGAGATGGAAACTAAGCCAAGAAGAGAAATAAAGGACTAGGAAAGAGATGCAAGCCATCATAAAAAACAATTAAAAACTACGAAGAGGAATGATAGAGAGACAAAGATCTAAGCTATAAGAAGAAGAATACAAGCATTAGAGAAAGAAGAAAGCTAGAGAAGTGAAAAGAGGAAGATAACAAAGGAGGCCTCAATAGTGGATGTGCTTTGTTTCTTAGAAGAGGTTCATACATTCAATGATGAGTGCGAAATGGTGGAGGATGAGCATGCAACAAACTGTGTGCATGAAGAAATTACAAAGGAGGATGCAATGGTTCCATAACATATGACATTGAGGCAAAGTGGCAAGTTGCAACATAGACTGTTCCCATTAAGCATGAGGATCAATATATGCATAAGAAGAAGATTCAATTGATTAAATACTTCTTGTGTCATCCCTTCCCAATACCCCTAGTCTTGGGATGGGTAGCCGCAAAATAGGGTATTCAAATTATAACCCTTAGAGGCCATATCTCCATAATACCAATAGCGAGTCTTCAAGAGAGGACCAAAATGAAGTAAAATGCATGCACTGCTTGAATTAAAATGCAATGGAACTTAAATATGCATGATTTACTAGATTTCATGGCATCTAATTTCCCATGCCCATTATTAAACATAACATATACATTACTTGAAATTATATTAATTTTCATAGCAGAAAAATAACATTATTTTGCATATTCACAGGCAAAAACATAACACTTATATTTTGATCAAATATAGTCCAAGAATCTGGCTATGTACAAACACGTTTTTGTCCAACCATAAGCATCTAGTGCAAATACCACCCCTAAGCCGAACTATGAGGCCATTGATTGAAGCCATTAACTATCCATGGCACTCTCTTTCACTTCCCCACACAACATAGGGAAGATCTTCCCTTTCTTTGTTCAATAATGCCCTGGGGATATTCTTCCCTCTGGTGTTGTTTAGTGTGGAAAGAAAGAGTCCAATGCACGCAATGCTTTATGGGAATTGCTTGCTAGACTAATACTTTGTTCTTAAGCATCTAAATGAGAAATAATTGCATAATGGGAAAGGATTCTTATCTTACCCATCCTCTATGCTCTCCTATTGCCATCTATTTCTCATAAAGAGTCTACAATTTTCTTTTCTCAGTGCTAATTTGATTAATTTTCAAATTGGTTGATTGTTAACAATAGAGAATAGAACCTAGTCACATAGTGCATGGACATGAGAATGATAGTATCCATGGAGTGGGTGGCCAATTGTGGGCCAAGTAGAGAGAACGTTGAGGGAATTGTGGTAGACAATATGAACATGAGAAATGAAGCAAACTTACACTTCCCATAATGATTGTACTCGGCCCACTCTCCCATATTGAAGGTTTGTATTACATTGCCTTTTGTTTTTCTCATTAGTTTGAAATCGTGCAACATATATGTTATGAACTTGCAATTCATTTTGAATAGTTGGAATCCACCAACAAAAGATGTTAACATCATATTCCTTTGCACCTTCTAGGCAATTGCTAATTTTAAATACTTAATGATGTGACAAAATTAGTCTTGATGTGACCATTTCTATATATTTTTATTTTAATATTTATATAAAGAAAATACGAGATGTCAATTTTCATAAAGCTTTAAGATTTAATTTTCATAAACTATATATTCTATTTAACATTTGAAGCGCAGAGTTGTAAATTTTCATAAACTATATTTTCTAGCTTTAACATTTAAACAGCGCGGCATTGAAAAGCGTATAACCCTTGAAATCCATAACCGTTTGTTTCTCCGGCCGATTTTAAATTTAATCAGTTGAACCCTCCATTGATCACAGAGCAGAGCTTGCTTCATGGCGACGATGGCGTTGAACGGAGCTCTACACATCTCTGGCAACGCAAACGGTCATTCATCATTTATAGGCTCTTTACTGACAAACATTTCCTCTCCCAGCGTATCACGTTCGAATCCCAAGAGGCGTTTAAGTGTCAAAGCAACGAGCTCGAACAAGACCAAAACCCGGATACAGAGGGCGATCGAGGAGGACGGGATCGTTTTAATGCCGGGCTGCTATGATGCACTCTCAGCTGCGATAGTTCAGAAAACAGGGTTCAGTACAGGATTTATTTCTGGATACGCGGTTTCTGCCTGTTTTCTTGGAAAACCAGACATTGGCCTCCTAACGTAAGTCTCCAAATCGCTCACGCCAATCTTGATTTCCTTTTTATCCCCCAAACTTTATCTTTCATGATAATGGGTTCCTTAGGAAGCATGTTATTATGAGAGTCTGTGCATAGTACTGAGCTGCATTTTGTGTTTTGAAGCCCTCCGGAGATGGCAGCCGCTGCTAGATCCATATGCGCTGCGGCTCCTTTAATTCCTATCATCGCAGATGCAGGTGTGTGTATACTTTCGGTTACATTTGTCGGCCATTACTGACTTGTGCTTGCAGTTAAGGTTTAAACATCTGAATTAGTAGCTGAAGTGTAGGGTTTCTATACTGTGGATTCTGGAATCCTATGTTACTCGAAACATGACCCGTAACTTTATTATGTAACTACTTTATTACCTCTACACCCTTCTCTTTTTTTTGGAAATGGAAACCAACTTCATTTATCATCCAGAATTGTGAATTAAACATAGGGCTATTCCACCATTCAGAAAGGGCCATCAGCGATCATTGCCATATCCCGTACATGGCGAAATTAATACCTAAAGTGGCGAACCATCTAAAATAAGTCAAAACATAGCATTAGTAATATGCACGGGACTGTGCTTAACCGCACGGTGGATCATGGTTGTTAGCCTCCACGTTTTATTTGCCTGAAACCCTTCCTCATCCACAACTCTCCTAGTGTTCATTTCGCACATTGCCTCCCCGATATCTGTATACTATATAGTAGAACTGAGTTGTGCTTGCAGTTAAGGTTTAAACATCTGAAATAGTAGCTGAAGCGTAGGGTATCTATACTGTGGATTCTGGAACCCTATGTTACTTGAAACATGACCTGTAACTTTATCATGTACCTACTTTATTACCTCAACTGCTACACCCTTTTCTTTTTTTGGAAATGGAAACCAACTTCATTTATCAGCCAAAATTGTGAATTAAACATAGGGCCGTCAGTGATCATTGCCATATCCTGTACATAGTGAAATTAATACCTAAAGTGGCAAACCATTTAAAATAAGTCAAAACATAGCATTAGTAATATGCAGGGGACTGTGCTTAACCTCACAGTGGATCTTAGTTGTTAACATCCATGTTTTATTTGCCTGAAACCCCTCATCCACAACTCTGCTAGTGTTCATTTCGCACATTGCCTTTTTGATATCTGTATACTGTATAGTAGAACATGTGGCAAGAGGATTGGGGAGATGTGACCAATATAGGGGATCGACCAAGAACATCGTAAAGGGCAATGGTGTGGACGAACATGGACTGAGGGTCAAGATCAATAGGTAAGCTGGAGTCTGGACTATCGGGGGAAGATAGTACAACAAAAGGCTTTGAGGGAGTGGTGAAGCGAGGCATGCAGTTCGTGTCTCCTTTGTGTTATGATGAGACATTTCTTACGATGGGGAATTTTATTGAATCGAGCCACTTGATACATGGTTCTGATTCTCTTGGCTTTGGCTTGTTCATGGGAATATTTTGTATTCGCTAACCAACCAAAAGCAAAGAAAACAAGACAGATTTGTTGATGTAATTGTTACTTCGGAAGATATTCACTTGTATTTTATATTGTTATTATTATTGTATTTTATTTGTACCTCTGACGAAGATGTTTATTCCTCCGGTCGAAGATGTCATTATTACATTTGGTCATGTAAAGTCATTGAGGTAAATACTCCATTGTAAGTCGGGGCATTAGATCCCCCTAGAGTCAGTTGTATTAGGTTTATTGAGTCGCCTAGAGAAGTTGGCCGACGTAGCAAGTGAAAAAGGTCAAGTGAAAGTAAAGTATAAATAGAGAGCAAGGCTCTCTCATATGAACACACACACACTCACTCAAGTTCGCATAAGTGAGAGAGAGAAGACAAGTTGGCATAGGAGAAAGAGAGAGGAGCTGCAGAAGACTATCTTGTTTTGGGGTTTTCCATTTTGTGATATTGTATTGGTGACGATTCTATCTTTGAGGAAGTTGCGGGGTTTTCTCCTTTATGTTTTCCCCGAGGAAAATCTTTGTGTCTCTTGTGTTATGCTGTGCATGTTATTCTTTCAGTTAAGATCCTAGATAATGTTGATTAAAAGTAGAAAAACTAACAAGATTATACCTCATAAGCACCTGCCAATCAACATCCACTTATGAAAAGCATTACACCATAGATCTGCCTCCAAAGCCTTCTTTATTCCAAATTATGATACAATACAATACAACCAGAAGCAGCCCTTCGGTCCTCTCTAACCATGAGCAAAAGAGAGTCCAATGCTTGCTTAAATAATGAATGGAGAAGGAGGGGGGGTGCATTAGCTCCATGAAGAGAGGGGTCCATGATATGAGGGAGTCAAGGGATTCACATCCATTCGATTTAGGCATGAGTGAGAGTTAACGCTAAGAGGGAGGCACCGCCTCACAACAGGTGCACCCCCTCTACATTGTGAACTCCTCCCACCAATGAAAGGGCTGCCACATGCTAAATAACGTCCACATGAGATGGTTGGTTGCATCCTCTAAAAGATCCACTCATTAGCCTTTATTATTTGATTTTTAACCCATGCTTTATGCACCTAATGAGGTCGCCCTCCATAAGAGACCACTTTGCCACCTTTTCACCATGTTTTAATAATGCTTTCTCGATTTTCTCACTTTGTCCTTTTGTGCATTTTGTAGCACTTTTAGCATTTAATTGCCATTTTCTTGCCTCCTTAAGAAATAATGCCATAAGCGATAATTTAATCACTTGAAACCTAGGAAAGGTGGGCTCAGATGTTATCCACTAATAGGGAAATCCAAATAAACTTGTTTTCAAGAAATGGAGAGGTAGCGTTGGACATACCACAGAGTTAGGGGGCTGCTTTAAGTAGGTTATATCTTGCCCCGTTGGACACTTGGTACTGTCGCAATAAGCGCTTAGTTCAAAGGAACAAGTTTTCATTGGGCCAAGCAAGAAAATAACCCACTCCTTAATCCATTAATCATAATAAATTAAAACTGACAACGAGACAATTACAACACTTTCACGTCACAACAGCTACATAATTCAACTCCATTGGCACTAGTCTACTTGCAACAATCAAAATATCTCTAAGTGAATTCATGTGTTAATGGAATGTCGTATCATATGCTATTGATTTAAACCGTGTTCTGCAACACCTTGTATTAGTTTATTTTTTAACTCCTAAAATCACATTTACCTTTTTTTGTACTTAACTTAGCAACCATATATTTTGTTAGGGACCATCCCCCTTGGCTTCGTTAGGAGTTAGCCTAAATGGAGGAGTCAAGATCAAATGATAGTACTTGACTTGAGACTTGCCCCCAGGGGCGCACCAAGCGGCTTGAATATTTCTACCACGTTATCCCCCAAGTGTGTGTCCAGGCGACAACAACATCAATGTTAAACTAGGATAGATAGACATTATTAATTAATGAGTTATTGGATAAAGTCTATTTGTAATGTATATCTTAGGTATTATTATCATGTTAGACAAACATTGCCTAAGTTTGATGTTGTGTAAATTATTATTACACTAGAGGGGTTTATTGCTTTAAGTTTATTTACACAGATACTTTGGTATTTGATCATTATTGATGGCTATAACCACATGATGTTGGAGCGCTACACTTGTAGACTATTTTAGTGGACTATTTGACCTCCTATGAGTTCGTTCCTCCTTGGATTGAGCACTTGCATGGTTTTGGAGCCTATTCATGTGTTCGTTGGGCCATTTTGACTACTTTGGACCATCCTTAACCACTTGGACCATAACACACTTGATATTTATGAGTTTGTTGGCTTATTTGACCACTTTGAGAGCTGTTTTGGACCACATGTGTGGTATTTGGAGGCTTTCTCATGGTTTTGGACCACATGTGTGGTAGTTGGAGGCTTTCTCATGGTTTTGGATTCTAGGTGAAGGTTTTTGTTCATGGTTTTAGGAGGTGCCCTAGGTATTTGGATTGGTTTGTTGAGGTTTTGACCATATTCCTTGGAGCGCCCTAGGTATTTGGGCCAAGTTAATATGCTTTGTTGGATTGTGGACACATTCTAGGAGAGCATCCTCTCTTTCATGTGTGGTATTGTGGTTTTACTTCATAGTTGATGGTTTTCCACACATGGTTTTGAGTAGCGCCCTCTCTTCTTGGGTCCATGCAGCATTATCTACTTATTGTTTGACCATATGTAGTTGGTGTGCCCCCCTCATTGACGAATTTGTTGGGGGTTTAAATTATTATATAATTTTTGACCACATCTTGGTGATTCCTTGGATTAGATCTAGGATTTTAGACATTTTATTACTATTTTATTGTGAAGGTTGTTGAGTCCTATAAAAGGAACTCGCTTGTAAGTTGTCATTTGTTGTTATTGATCTTGGAGAAATAATACTATCTTGCTTCATCCTTTGGCACTTGTTCTTGGTGAATTCACATAAGTTCAACTTGATGAATCTAAGTGAGGTATAACTTGATTTTATTTTTTATTATCAAATTAATTTATGTAGTCCATAGAAGAGTAATGTAGCTCCATGGTTTATCATATGCTTTTCATGTTTCTTGTTTGAGGTATTAGGCTTCTTAGGAGGGGTACCTAAATTGTTAGCATTGATTAGATATGAGCTAGGGAGATTAATTGAAGGTGTGTGGAAAACTACTCTTCCTTGATATTAGTAATAAGCTATAATCAATTGCTGGTATAGGAATTAGGCATGTTTGGAAAATATTGCTCTGCTTAAAAAATGATTGGAATTTGGGAAATAAAGTCGTGGGTTAGGTTTTTGGCAATGTTATTAGAACCGGAATGGAACCAGTTGATTTGGTTCAGTAATAAATGATAATATTAAATTCTTAAAGTAAAAGGATAACAAATGAAAGATAAGGAGAATGCCATAGAGAATGAAAGATAAGGAGAATGCCACTTTTACTTAAATTTTTAACATTACCATTAATTGATTTCAGGATGTTTGAGAGCGGTTCTAACCTCATCGGACTTCATATGCAAAATGTAGAATTTTTTATCCCATTTAGAATTCAACAGACTTAATAGTTTTCGGGATTTCAAGATTGCAATGTTTCCACTGGATTCTATCATCTATGAGGGTATGGGATTGGCATTTAATCAAGCACATCAACCCCTCTATGTACCTTTTTGTTGGTGGTGTTGACTGTTGAACACCTTTGTCATGACCTTAATAAAAATGTACCCTTCAGTCAAGAAAAATTACTTATTAAGCATGTGAAGCTTTTTCTACCTTATTTTAATGATTGGATTAGGAAGTTTCATCAAAATTGTAGGGTGTTGAGTTTGTTGACTAATGTCCTTGGAGGATCAACTTTGAGATTCGAGGTAGACGTAAGGGTGAGAGTCTAGAGGAGGGGGGCATAGGGTGCTATTGATGAATAGGATCCCGATGAATAGGATCCCAATATAGACAATGATTTTGATGATATGTATTTATGGGAGGAGACAACTCACATTGGCTTCCACCTTAGCCACATTAGCTTCCACCATAGCATGAGTAGTTGGAGTCCAATTCCACCCTAGGCCCATCTAGAGCACCTATAGGACTACCTACTGCTTCCAGAGGAAGAGTGGTGCCCCTTGTTTGTAAAAGGGTATAGGAGATCGATGATTCCTATTATTTATCATTGTACTATGTAGTATCTAGATGCCTCATGAGTCATGATGATTCATCGCATGAGATACATTTATTTTGATTGTTTGATGTGATTTTGTATCATTCTATCAAGAACAGATTTCAAAATTTTAAGTTTAGTGTCGATATGGGATCATGATGAACCATTTGACATCTTATGCATCTTATATATTGGTTTCATTTTTATATTTATCTAGCAATGTGTTTATTTGATGTTGTCGCTTTAGATGTTAAAAAAATTGAAAAAGTGGTTATTTTTGTATTTTTTGAGGTTTCATGACATTTGCCAGTATTTTTTGATATTTTTGCCGATATTTCCTGTAAGTTACATTCCAGACCCTTGGCGATATACTCGTCGACACGATATATGTAACATTGGTTTTAGCTTTTAAAAGGTCATCTAAATGAAAGTAAATAGTTCTGAAACTTTATTTCTGCATAGTAATTGATTCTAGAAAATGATCTAATAGCTGAAAATTTAGATTTAATGGTTCAAACACTTTTTTGGAAATTTTTTGAGTATCTGCATTTTCATTGCCCTTTCTTGGTGATTTATGTTTCAAAATACATCAGGACAAGTAAATAATTCTGTAATTTTTCTGTGTGACTAATAATTTTAGATTTCACTAGAAACTTTATTTAAATGCTTAGTTCACTAAATTCTGGAATTTTCTGTTAAAATTTTCCTTTGTTATCCTTATGAGTAGGAAGATGATGAATCGTGGTGTTAATTGCATGCTAAATTGCACAAAATGGGGAAACCCCCCAAAATTTTGGAAACGGGGAAATGCGATATATATATATATATATATATATATATATATATATATATATATAATAAATTAATAAATGAGCAACGACATTTGAAATTTAATAATGAATGTGAAACATAAATTTGAATCATAGATCTAAAGACTAAAATTGAAATCATACATGTAACATCAAGTTTTACTCATAATTGATTACATAATGCAAGTAGTAATATCCAAAATGGCAAAAACAACCTTTATAAATCAGGCTAATACATATATATTCAAAATCAGCCTTTATGTATGAGGCTACAATCTCAACATAGAAATAAAACATGAGCTCAAGCTGGTAAATACTAAAAGTAAATACTAAAGAGTAAAACTAAAACTAAAGACTAATAGTCATCAGGCTCATCTTTGTCATCCTCATAAAAAATTGAACAAGAAGCATGCCCAATAGTAGAATGTGCAGTGGAAGAATGAAGGCCAATTCCACTTCCAGGTTCCTCAATATTCAGGGTAGCAAGAGGGAGGTCCAAGTCAGGGGATTCTGGATTCACATCCCATTCTTTAGAAGGTCTACTGCTATATTTTGGTCCCCTATGAGATGCAAGGCGAAGGTTGGAGTGCACATAAACAAGATCCTCAGCTTTATGTGAACCCAACCTGTTGCGCTTCACAGAATGAATAAAACCACAGGTGCTCTAGTTCCTCTCTGCTGATGAAGAGCTTGCCACTTGTGAAAGAATACAAATGGCAAGGGTTTGCAAATGTACACCATTTGCTTCACGACAAATCCACCACCTAACTAGATTCATGGTGCTTCTCTCTTCCAAAGCTGATATGTCTGAATAATCTTCCAATCCTACAACAAAATTAGCAAATTCTTCCTTCACCTCCCTCTGTAGTTGAGCTGGAAACATTCTCATAAGGGGTCTTTTCTCTCCATTGGCCACCTCTCTATCCTTATGTGGTGCCTTCTTCTTCCCATTGCCTTCTTCTTCATCATAAAATGTTGGGTTCAAAGCATGTGCTAAAGTGTGCAATGGAGTGTTGAAATTGTTCCACCTATCAACAATGATTTTTTGCTCTAAATTAACAAAACCAACATCAACAAATAAAAGCTGAGGAGACTCCTGTGAAATGATTTCCATGGTTTTCTCAACCATGGTATCCATGCCATCATATACCTCTCCCAAGAAAGGTTGGTCTGTGTCGGCACTTCGGAGAAGCTCAAATGCGGAACTTGTGAACTTGAGCACGAAATCTATCTTGCTCCACCACTCCTCATCAAGGCACAATCTACGCAACATAGTTCCCTTTCTGAATATGCCTGTCTCTACTTAGCCCAAAGTTGGCTCACCACCATAGAAACTAAGGGCTGCTTAACTTCAACAGGGTGGCACAACATTAAGAAGTTGGAGGCATATCTTCTCTCAACAACTTCCAACAACACCAATTTGGAGTATTCTCGAAATATTGCTTGATACTGGTGGTGGTTGGTGATAAATTTGACTATTTCCCGTGCTTCGGTTGTGAGTTCCTTTATCCATAGAACTATATTATCGATCGCTTCTAAGATCAAATTTAGATTATGGACAATGAAAGGTGTCCATAAAATGTGATCATACCTGCTCTCAATAATTAAACCTGCAGCTTTGCAAACCGGTGCATTATCGGTGATAACTTGCACCACCTTACTAGGCCCTATTTGCTCAATAGATTTGATTAACATATCAACAATAAATTGAGCATCTTTTACCTCCCCTGAGCAGTCTTGAACCTTTATAAACATTGTTCCTTTTGGTGAAGTGGGAATCACATCTATCAATGGCCTATGCCCAGTATCTGTCTATCCATCGGAGACAAGGCTGACCCCAGAGCTACTCCATGAAGAACGAATTGGTGCTAAAACATCCTCCACAAGATCTTTCTCCTTCTTGAGTAGATCAGTTCAAACTTTTTCATAGTTGGGCTCCTTGAACCCTTGAGGAGCTGTATCAATTGCCCTCAACATATCTTGCCATTAAGGAGAGCGAACCACATTGAAAGGGATACCACATGCATAGATGGCCCTAGCCACTCTTGTTTCAACTTCTTCTCTCCCTTGAACATTCACCATTTTAGCTATTCTGCTCTCTTGAATTGAAGGAGACGATGCTTGAGTTTTGGGTGTCTCCAGTTGTTGTTGAGCTGCCCTACTCTTTCTTGCTTCATGCACAATCCTTGGCTCACTATTTGGAGCTTGAGGTGCAGCATTAGCAAGCTGTTCATGTCTTCTTTTAATTCTATCAGCCTCATCTTGCTCACTTTGATACCTCCTCCTTTCAGCCAGGTCAGTTGTTTTTGGGCAAGAATCAACACCCTTTCCTATTTCATGCAAAAGATGCCCCCTCACTCTTGGGTAGTAGCCCTTATAATGG
This sequence comes from Larix kaempferi, assembly GCA_027924585.1. NCBI lineage: Eukaryota > Viridiplantae > Streptophyta > Pinopsida > Pinales > Pinaceae > Larix > Larix kaempferi. The sequence continues at coordinate 16,320,816 of BSBM01000376.1, forward strand.
TCATTGCAAAGATTACAACGGCACTCCTATGAACCACCACCTCCACATTTGGACACTTTCTGAATGTGCCTCCAAAGAGGATAGTACTCAGCCCTCTTGTTGGCCTTAGGGACCGAAACATTAACTTGGTTGGAAGCCATTGCTGTTGCAACAAAAATAAAAACGAATATGCAATAAATAATATAGATATTGGCAGCATAAACCCAGAGAAAACACACATTGATTTTTTTAAAAAACTAGCAAAGAAGTCCAATAGAGCATGCTACTCACCACAAAAAGTTTGTTGTCGTTGAAGCTGACCCAAAACACCGCAAATCAGAAAACAAAGATGGTTGTAGCTGCTCCAATAAACCACAAATCAGCAAAAGAATATGGCTGTAGATGACCCCAAAAAACCACAAAAACACTGTTGGACCTGCTCTTAAAAAATAGAAACCCTCTTGCTAGATAAGAAAGAAATTTCTTACCCCTGCTGCCTCTTGAATCTCCCTTGCTCAAAGAGTCAAATCACTGCTCCTCAAATGACTTTCGAACTTTGGTGTGAGGAATTAATGAAATGGCCGTCTATTTATATCATTTTCCTCACCCACCCCCTTGCTTCTAGACTCTTCTAAACGTCCACTACCAATTAAAAAATTAATTTAATTGGATCCAGTGCATATGCAGATCCATAGGAAAATGGATCCAGTGCATATTCGGTACTGCTTTGTGGGAGAAGGATCAGTGCAAATATGCTTGTGCCATACTTCAGGGTCGATGTATATGATTTTCCTAATGTATTTTATCACTGTGGTCTGGGTTTATCACAGTCTCTTAGTTGGAAGGAACCATAAAGACAATCTATACTGTTTCCAAGGTAGGAAAACATGTCTTTAGCCTTTAGAATGTTCTCTAGTATTATTTGAAAAATGTCAGAATGAAACTGTCATATTGGGGATGGCCTCCAGCCAGTTATGGCCATTTAGAAATGGGTTTATGTAGGAGATGCTTACAGATGTATTTTGTCGTGTCCCATCTAATGAATCCTTCTTCCTTTTTTGGAGTCTCCGTAGGTCTTCAATATCACATGGTGACTACATCTAGAATACTGCTTAAAAGATCCTTCATCCTTTATAGAGAGACAACCCCCTGTTTTAGTTGGAATCTGCTGGAAACTAATAAAAGCGAGATTATACAAAGGCTAAGCTATTGAAAACAATGTTGCAAGTATAGTGGCGGTGAATATATTGCCGAGGGTCCAGAAATAAATTTATAGGCAACATTGGGGAAAATATCAACAAATTTAGAAAAAAATAATTCAATTTTTTCAAGTTTTTAACATCTAGAGCAACCAACTCCCTCCATCCTTTTTATGGGCAAGTGTAACAGTGAGTAACACCTTTGTTCTCAATCCCTTGCTTTCCTTCTTCAAACTGAGCAAAAATCCCCCACTTCTCCTTTTGCCAACCCCCAGAAAAAACACCTGAATCAGCTGATATTGGCCGCCATCTTCTGATACATTGCTGGTAAATTGTGATGTATTAAAAAATATCGCAATATATTGAGGCGATAATATCACCATCTTGGAAATCTTGCTATATATCGCAATATTGGCCGTATTATTATGATATTTGCAACAATGATTGAAAGCAAACTCAGATCATGGGAGATTTGCAAATTTGTTTGTCAAGCTAGAGAATCACAGTACTTTTTGTTAATTTTGTTTTTGTGTCTTTGAATGTAACCATTCCAATTATCTGCAGATACTGGTGGAGGAAATGCTCTTAATGTACAAAGGACTATAAGGGATTTGATTGCTGCAGGCGCTGCAGGTTGTTTTCTTGAGGTATGTTAAAGGAGCATTTCATAACATGCAATCAACAGCAATACTATCCCATTTTAATATGGAAAGTGTATCAAGTGTATTACTATGAAATTTCTTTGAAGCTATGACTAATGATTAAAGGTGAATCCATATTTTGATGTTTTGATGCCAGGATCAAGCATGGCCTAAGAAATGTGGTATGTTTGCTTGATTTCTCTTGGTTCAAGTAGTATTTTCTCTTTGAAATTTAGCATTCTATCTGTCCTTTTATCTTTAATAATGCACACAAGGGCATCATGAAATGGATAATGTTCGTTTTATAATGGTATTCATCAAATAAATAAAGTTCTCACTAGCGTTGGATTGTATTGTTTTTGCCAATTTCGAAAAAGGGCATATGCGAGGAAAGCAGGTAATGATTAAATCTTCTGGGTATATATGTACTTTTAAAATTCGGTTTAAAATTCGGACGAGTGGTCTCAAAAACAACTAAAACATACTTGTTGAGACTATCCTAAGAAATTTTGAGTTATAATATGAATTTTAAGTGTATTGCTCAGAATTTCTGTTTGCATCTAGTTTGTTACTACATTATTTTATCATTCTCTTCAACCATCTTCTCGGATTTTTTAATTTTCTTCAACTATCTTGTATGCTGTTGTGATTCTTGGAACTTTCCATGATGTTATATTTTACACCATGCATTAAGTATATGATGTCTCTGTCTTGTATTTGATGGCAGGTAATACCCGTCGAGGAACATGCAGCTAAAATTGCTGCAGCAAAAGATGCTATTGGGGATGCAGATTTTTTCCTTGTTGCAAGAACAGATGCTCGTGCAACATCATCAGAAAAGGGGCTTGCAGATGCAATTGCACGAGTAAACCTTTATATGGAGGTATTATCATGTTCAATTGGAAACCTTTCAAACACCGATGGTTTGGTTCATTTGAAGGAAACTGATATGTATATGGTTGAAATGTTCTCTCTGTTACATGTTGTCTTGGCCTTCACTGCAATTTATGGAAGCTCCCTCATTCTATGTTTTTTCGGGCTGTAACCTACACAAAGGGGCTAGTATTGCAAAATTGAAACAAAGATAAAGATGCAAAAAGTAACACCTGTTAGAGCGGGATAACAAGGAAGAAGAGAATGAAAATTAATTCACAGTCTTCCTCCTCCAACAAGGTAATATTACCCTATTAATGGTCCAAGAGATAACAAAGATATAACAAAGTTACCATAACATCACCTCTAACTTGAAGCTTGAAGTAAGAAAGAATGGCACACACCAAAGAAGAGAGTCCTCAAAACTTTTCCTCCAAAGCTTTATTAATGATATTCAAGAAAAGTTCTCAAATCCAATCAACAACAATGAAAATGAGAGAGGTAGTCTCTTTATATAGGACTTGAGACTCAACTACCTCTTCATTAAAAAAATATTTCTTTCTCTAAAACCCTAGATCTATTCTAGAACTAAGTAAACTAGACTTTTTTTTGTCTTGACATGGTCAAAAAATTAATGAAGAAATGGAGGTGGTTTTAACAAACACTTGGAAAAGTCAAGAGAGAGTGCGCTTCGCTAGGAAGAGGGATGAATTGGTTAAATGGGTGGGAGGAATTGGTTAGGATAGGAGAATCTTCTAGAAAAACAGGCATGTGTGAGAAACCTGCGGGGCGACTCTTTAAATGATAGTTTTGGAATTGCTAACTTCCTCAATATTTTCTGGATTTTCTATTATAACAATTTTTCGAAAATATCGCATTCACCCTACATCTAATGGCATTGAGATGGCACAATTCTTGGCACTTTGACAAAAGATCACTGCTCCCAAAGCTAGGGTATGAGTCATCCAAGTGGCTTGGATGGATGTACGTGACTGCATAAAGATATGTTGGAGGTCTAACATGAGGAAAGGGGAACTTGGATTTTAGAAAGTAATTGAGAAAAAGAACATAAAACCCAAAGTTTGAGCTAGGAAAAGGCACCTCTAACCATCCCATTTATGTTTAACTACCAACACACCTTAATAATCATGATCATGTGGAAGAGGGACTCCTAAACCACTCTATCCTAACTAGGATTGACTTGACACATGTCCATGGTCACCCAAAGTGAGATGTAATAGAGTAAGGGCCAAGGAAGGTCAATGACTAGGGTAGATGTACTAGAGTGTGCTCACGGCTTTGGTGGATTTTGCTGAGTGAAATTTTTTTGGAAGATTTAGACCATAAGGATCTACACCTTTCTCAATAAAAGAAAACTTTCATTACTCACTTGCCGAGTACAATTGTCATAGCCGAGCTTATTATACATTAAAAACTGACCCATTTATAAACAATTACCAATACCATCTCTTTTTACAATATTTTAGAACATTTTACAACAAGGCCATGCACACATAGATATAATGATGACCAAAAGACTTTAGAATTTTGCTTGAAGAAGCCTAGCAAGTATGGATCTTTGGTTCACCATCATATTCAATTCTTGCATTGATCCTCGTGCAAACTGAGGGGTAACAACAGGTTTATGAAGTAACCATGCTCTTGGAAGGGAATATTCATCACTAAATCCAACACATACTTTCTAGAAACATGCTTCAGATTTGCAGGTTTCTTAAAAGGAAGGTTCATGCTCATAAGAAAGATGACGAATGAGAAGTGTTACAACTTTTTCTAGCACCCTAATTGACAAAGTTCTAAATCACTAGGTACAAGACAAATTGAACTAAGAGGGTGCAACTGTCACGTCACCACCCTCTTCTACTATTTGGTCCTAATTCTCTTCTAGCACAAGAGAGGTTTGTTAAAGTTAGTGCAACTACGAGACCCATTCTCAAAGAGGATGGTATCCTAGTCAGTTAACTAGGGTTCCTAGTCAAGTTAACCAGGCAGAGTAAAGAGTAAGACCCTAGAAGGTACCCTTGGGCCCTTAGCTGTTTCTTGGGGTTCTTGGTAGTGGACCAAGGAGGTTGATGCCATGGCAAAGTCCCTAGCATCTGGCTAGGGCCCCTATTTGTCTCTAGGGTATTCTGGTCTGGGACTAGACAATTTCTTAGTCACGAGGACCAAGCAGGTTCTGCAAGTTGAGACAGAGTCCTCCTGGTCTGGGACCAGGCAGATTCTTGGTCACGAGGACCAAGTAGTTCCCGCAGTGACAAACTTGGTCAGTTAACCAGGTGGATCTTGGTCAATGGACCAAGATGACGATGTGTGATGTTCTCCTCTCGGTCTTCAAGATGGTTGAGTTAGATGGTCTTCTCAAGGGACTGACCACTCCTTGATGGAGCTGTAAATTTCCTTAAAACCCAATCTTGAGTCACAATATGCAAGTTATTTTAATTTTAACCCCAAATAATTACTGATAACCACAAATGGATTTCTTCACAAATATTACAGTGGAAAATAAATATTGAGAGAAATAGAACAACAATCACAACAATAGAGACACCAACATTTTTGGGTATGAAAACCCCTGGAAAAACCCAAGATGGGAAAACTGGTGCAGCAGTCTGAGGAATTATTTTTATTAGCAAGATATAGAACAGTACAATCCAGAAATCGATTTTACCCAACTTGGAAAAATCGTACAACCGAAACTCACAGAGAAAACCCCAGCTAGATCGTACGGACCCCCTGTGTCAGTGTGTATGGCCTCTGCGTTAGCGTACGCCCCTCTGCATCAACGTATGACCTCCCTGCGTCACCCGTACGGCCTTTGCGTCACCCATACGACCGCCTACTTCACTCGTATGGCTGACCCTGCGTCAGCCTGTACGGCCCTCTGCGTAAGCTATACGACCTCTCTGCAAAATCTGTACGACCTCTTCGATTTGCCTCTGTCGCCCTGTCAATCTGTGGATAGAGGTTCTTCAGTCTCACCCTCTACAAACTTCTCCTGCAAACTCTCTTTCTCACTCTTCGGCTGAAAGCTATGAGCAAGAAATCTCAACTGTGTGTATGTGTGTCCTCTCCACCAAATCAATCCTTCTTTTAACTCAATGGCCAAGCGAAAACCCTAACTTCCCACCATGGATCAATGGATGAGATTCTCCGGTGAGATCAATGGCCAAGATTAGATTAGCCATCACTTAAATTATTTTCACTTTTAACTTTATAAAACGTAACTCCATTAAGTCAATTAATAATTAGATCACATAATGCACTTTTCCTAAGTCTAAACTTTGGATAAAGGCATTAATCCATTTGGCTTCGTATTTTATGTCTTCTAGCATGCAAGGACACATGCAAATGATAGAAGACCTTCCTTGTTGCCACTTTCTAACAGGAGCCACTAGCATTTGACCTGAGGAGCAGTCCAGAGGACCACATGATCACATCATCCAGTGTGGACCCTTCCTTATACAGTGATGATGAACTTTCAGGATGTATGGAACACTTGTACATTTGAGAGAGAGATGATTGGTTGTACCCCACCTTGGTTGATTCACATTTGGTCCTTATACCTTGTTGTTCTTGGTCTTGTGGTACCTTGTCTTTGACTTGTGGTTAGTGGGGTCTTCTACCCATGTTGAGTTGTTTTGATTTATACCTTGATGCTTTGGTCTTATGGGTACCATGGTTTTTTTGCCCAGCTTATGGTACACCCCTTGGTCCTAGGGTTATGGGTCATTTACCCACCTTTGTTTTGTTGAAATTTGTACCAAGGAAGTGGCCCCCTAGTGACTTTTGCCTAAGTCACTAAAAAGGGGACAAAGTACATAACCTTTGCATTAATTGCTTGTGAAAAGTAATTAATGTCACTTTAGAGTTATAAAGTGACTTTTCAATTTATTTAAGTTGTGGTTGAGAGAGAAAATATTTAATGGAGATTAAAGTGACTTTTCTCATCCATTGATGAGAAAACACTAGATTAATGTGGGCCTTTGATCTAGTGTCCTTTAAGCTACCCCAGGAAGGTGAAGTGAAAAGACAAGGGAAAAACAATAAATAAGGCACCCCATTCCTTCATTTACCCAAGAGAGTTGGAGAAGTGGAGATATTCCAAGAGAATTGGAAAGCAAGTTCTAGTTGGAGTTTGAGAGAGAGAAAGTGGGTGTCTGAGATAGTAGCTAGGTACAGCACGGATTCCAAGACCGTACAACAGTTATGGGCACGATTTTCGAGAAGAAAACAGTGGCACGTATTTTCGGGCAAAGGCACGAATTTCGAGAAAAGTAAAGAAAATTAATTCCGTACAATCCGTACAGTGCACAAAAATCGAGGCATGATTTTTGAGGCATAAAATTAATTTCTGTGGGCACAAATTTCTAGGCAGAAAATTGAGTTTGGCACTAAAATCGAGGAGCTATCCGTACAGCTCTGTGTTGCTTGAGAAGGGCACGATTTTCAGACATATTTGCATAGAATTCGAGGCAGATGCTTGCACAGAATTCAAGGCAGCCTGTTAATTTTGTTGGTTGAGATAAGTTGTGCTTGTTACTATTAAAATTCTGTTGTACATTTTATTGAAGAAGAAATTAATAAAATATCTCTCAGAGGTTTTCCCTTCAGGGTTTTTCCTGGGCCATTTTGGCTAAAATATCTGAGTCTGAAATTTTATGTGCATGGTTGTTATGTTCTTTTTGTTCTCAAGTATTTTGGTAGTACTTCTTTTGTGCTTCCAGTTCAGATATGTTTATGAGTGAAATTTCATTTTTAGCTATCTATGGTTGAATGCGATGGTTTATTAAACATTGTTAATCTGAGTTAACTTGAAAGCCTGTTAGAGAAGTGAAATTTCTACATGGTATCAGAGCCCTATTAAGGGCAAATTGAAAGTTAGAAATTTTCAGACTTGTGGGAGATTTAGTCTTTGTTCACCTAGCAGATTTATTGGACTGTTATTCTTAGTGAATGATGGCTTGCATCTGGTATGAAGATTGGTTGGAAGGGATTTCCAACTACTTGCAGTGGAAAGCCTGAATGACAGCGGTTCTCAAGAAGAACAAGTTATGGACCTTTGTCAGTACCACAGTGGTTCCTCCCTCAGCTTATCCTATAGCCCTTGACATACATGAGGTGAAGGAGGCTAGAACGCAGAGATTGCTTGTAGATGGTGTTTGAGATCACCTCATTACTCATTTGGTAGAGAAACATACTGCCAAGGAGATGTGGGATACTTTGAAAAATTTGTATGAGAACAAGAATGAAAATCGTAAAATGGCTTTAAAGGATAAACTTCATGGCACAAAGATGGTGAGAGGTGAGAATGTAGCCTCTTACCTCACTAGACTCAGACAGGTAAAAGATGATCTGAGTGGAGTCGGTGAGGTGATTCCCCATCCTGAGCTAGTGCGGATAGCCCTGAAAGGCTTCATTAAGGAGTGGGATGTGTTCGTGAAGTGTGTAGTTGGCAGAGAGAACTTTCCCTCTTGGGAAAGACTGTGGGATGATTTTACTCAGGAGGAGATCCGAGAAGGGTCACAAGGGAAGACTGAGCAGGATACTGATGAGCAGAACGTTGCCTTATCAACTAAAGGCAAGAAGTCCAAGAAGGGCTCGGGAGGGGCTAGGCAGCAGAGGGGTGAGCAGAAGAGGGACCTGAGCAGAGTCAGGTGCTATGCATGCAATGATTTTGGCCATTATGCAGGCCAATGTCCTAAGAAGAAGAAGGGCAAGCAGGAGAAAGAGGAGTAGGTTGCAGCTACAATAGAGATTGAGTGTTTTGCTACACAGTTCGAGAAATAGTTCTCTCTTGTCACTACTATTTCGAGTTGTGACAGTAGCGGACCAGTTGATACTAGGAAGTGGATTGTGGATAGCTCCTATTGTAGTCACATGACTAGGAGGCGAGATGCCTTCCTCACTTTTGAGACTATTCTAGAGCAGCTCGTACAGGATAGAGATGGGACAGTGCATGCAGTCAGAGGTTTGAGATGAGTACGGTTCCAGCTTGAGTTTGGAGAGATTCTGGAGATTACAGGAGTACGTTATATTCCAGCGCTGCAGGACAACAGACTTTCAATTCCATCCTTGGAGGGAGCAGGATATGCAGTATCGTTCAAGAGTGAACACATCCTCATTTATGTATTGGGAGTGGATCCAGTTGACCCTGTGCTTATAGGTCATCGGAGAGATGGAGAGTATGTAGTGCGTGGTCAGCCTACAGTTGGAGGATCTAGGTGGATAATAGATCCTTAGCCTGAGACAGACAGTGAACGAGATGCTTCGAGGATTGATGTGGCGTTGAGTAGTCAGTCCGCAGTTCAGAGGAGAGAGCAAGATGCTCCAGATATTATTGTGGTACCAAGTAGTTCATCTTCTATTTAGAGGAGTCAGCAAGAGGCTACTTCCTCCAGTGCTGGCAAGAGGGTCAGCTGGTATGACTTGTCACTGATTGATGAGCGAGATGAGATGTCCCGACATGAGGCATCGGTGCAGGATGCAGGACAGATTCCTGAGACAGGGGGAGCTTCTACTGCTGATAGTATGAGATTGGAGAGAGGTTCTGGCAAAGGATATGCCAGGAGGTCTTCCATGTGAAGCGAAAGCATTGAGCTTTGTATCTCAAGATGATGTCCTTCATGTGATGATGTCTAAGATGAAGGGGCACTTGATTTGACCTTTCTAGAGTAGAGTTTAGAAAGGGTGGGCATCTTCGACATTGTGCGAGAAGCACATGAGCAGACTTTGATATTGTGCGAGAAGCACATGAGCAGTTTACCAACTTTGGTGGGGAAGCAATTTATCTTATTTAGGGATAAGTTGGGAGAGAGGGAGAACACCTTCCTTGGTAAGAGGGAGTGTTGAAATTTGTACTAAGGAAGTGTTCCCCTAGCGACTTTTCCCTAAGTTACTAAAAAGGGGACAAAGTACATAACCCTTGCATTAATTGCTTGAGAAAAGTAATTAATGTCACCTTAGAGTTATAAAGTGACTTTTCAATTTATTTAAGTTGTGGTTGAGAGAGAAAATATTTAATGGAGAGAAAATTCACTTTTCTCATCCATTGATGAGAAAACACTAGATTAAATGTGGGCCCTTGATCTAGTGTCCTTTCAGCTAACCCAGGAAGGTGAAGTGAAAAGACAAGGGAAAAGCAATAAATAAGGCACCCCATTCCTTCATTTACACACATCCCAAGAGAGTTGGAGAAGTGGAGATATTCCAAGGGAATTGGAAAGCAAGTTCCAGTTGGAGTTTGAGAGAGAGAAAGTGGCTGTTTGAGATAGTAGCTAGCTACAACACGGATTCCAAGATTGTACAACAGTTCTGGGCATGATTTTTGAGAAGAAAACAATGGCACGTATTTTCAAGCAAAGGCATGAATTTCGAGACAAGTACAACAAATTAATTCCGTACAGTCTGTATAGTGCACGGAAATCGAGGCATGATTTTCAAGGCAGAAAATTAATTTCTGTTGGCACAAATTTCTAGGCATAAAATTGAGTTTGGCATTGAAATCGAGGAGCTGTCCATATAGCTCTGTGTTGCTTGAGAAGGGCACAATTTCCAGAAATATTTGCACAGAATTCAAGGCAGCCTGTTAATTTCGCTGGTTGAGATAAGGTGTACTTGTTACTATTAAAATTCTGCTGTACATTTTATTGAAGAAGAAATTAATAAAATATCTCTCTCACAGGTTTTCCCTTCGGGGTTTTTCTTGGGCCATTTTGGCTAAAATATTTGAGTCTGAAATTTTATGTGCATGGCTGCTATGTTCTTTCTGCACTCAATATTTTGGTAGTACTTCTTTTGTGCTTCGAGTTCAGATATGTTTATGAGTGAAATTTCATTTTCAGCGATCCATGGTTGAATGAGATGGTTTATTAAACATTGTTAATCTGAGTTAACTTGAAAGCCTGTTAGAGAAGTGAAATTTCTACATGTTTTATATTTTAACTTGTACCATGTGTTGGCCTTCACCTAATTAATTATATGAGTGGTGACACGATCCTAGTACCCACCTAAGTCACCTTGTTTTATATTTTATATTTTTTATTGTAACCACCTAAGACTTCATTATTATGTGTTGGTACTTTCCTTGTTTAATGGAACCCTAAATTAATTAAAGAATTATCTTATGATTCTTCTAGAAGTCTTTAATAGTCTATATAATGAAGTCTTTCCTACTCATTTAGTCATGTTCAAGACATTACATCTCAGATCTGACTGATCCTTGCTTGACATCATGGTTTTTGTGGTTACATGCTGATTGCTAGTTCACTTGCTGAGGCTGCCCACCTACTATAGACTACTACAAGTTCCAGATCTGATTTTAGGGTCAACTTGAAGGGTTTATTGTGCTGCTGCTGTCCTAGCTGTGACCTGTTAGAGGAAGGCCGTGAGCTCAGTTGAACCCTGTTCCATTTCACATTGCCTAGATCTGTTTGTTGAGAGGTTCAATCTGCTTACTAGAGTGCTGGTTGAGTCTCGATCTGCTTCTTGTTGTTAGCCTGTGAACCGATCTGCTTGTATAAGGTTTGACCTGCTGCTAGAGACACCCGATCTACCTATATGAGATCCGATCTGCATGATGTTTACTTGGTTGAAGTTGTGATGAACCTCGATATGCTCACTGAGCTGCCACATAGGTCCGATCTACCTTTTAAGAGCTCTGATTTGCTTTATATCTGCTTGCTTGGAAGGCCGTGACCCTAAGTCTAGGCTGTAAGCCCTAGATATGACTGCTGGAGGAGGCCGTACAACCTTAGGTTCTGTTTTTTAGTTTGCTGATTGAATTTTTTGGGGAGGCCGTAATGCCTAGGGTCAGATCTTATCTCCTTTTGTGGAGGCTGTTAGGCTTGGGGATCAGACTTATCTGATTTGGTGGTCAACCTATTTACTGTGGGTTGCTTTGAAGTGCTTGTAAGCCTCTTTGATGTGATCATATATGTTAAAGTCTGATTCTTGTTGACTGTTTCATTACTGAGATTTACCTTGACCAGATTGCTGAGACTTCATCTCTGTGCTGATTTTTTTTTTGGGAGCACATTCTTGTCATCACCCTTCTTACACCTATTGGACTTTTATTATTTGGGACCTTATTGCGACTGCCATTGTGTTTCTCTGACTGTCATTGACCATCTTTGTTTGACTGAACTGCATTCCTCTCTCTCTCTCTCTGATTTGTACTTACCCTCTAAGCAGGGTCATCTGGTTCCTAGTGATTGAATGGCCTCTGAGAGGCACAGTTCTTTTCTGAAAGTAAAAATTTCTGAGTATAAAACAGGAAGGGTTCCACACTCCAGGTAAGTACCCTAACTTATTCTTCTTATTGATTAGACTTGTTATTATTAATCTTATATTGCTGGTTACATGTTACTGAAGATTAATTTAACACGGTGACCAATTGGTAGTGTTAAAGGTGAAAGAGATGAGAATTATGTTTTAAGTTACATTGTTTATTTACTGTTGTACTATTTCATTTCAGTACTAGTTTATTAAATGTAATTTTGCATTAAAGTAGATAAGATTTGATTTTTTCTGCTTCAAACCCTAACCCTAACCAAAATTTAAGAAGGCCTCCCTACAAGGAAGGTTGCTAAAGACTAGGAGTAAATGCTTAAGGGAGAAAGATTCTTTAGCAAAATAAATGGGGTTTAGATATGGAAATAAACTGTGATGGTATGTAAAGGGGATAATTCCTAGAATCTATTGGGCAAATGGGGTCATAAGTATAGAACATGAGCGAGTCACTTACAATGGAAGAGGGACAATTGATTGCAGAATCCAATCTTCCTATTAAAACATCAATGGGGTTAATCAAGTGATATAACTACTCTTGCAATAAGGATGAAATACAATGGAGCAACTCTATTACCTAATCCCTTTACTCATTACAATAACAAGGAAGTATGAATCACAATCCTGAAATGTAAGAGGAGAGGCATTTCCTACTTACAAAGTTCAAATGAAAATAATTACCACAGGTTGCTTCAAGTATGCACCCATCACAATAACATCTTCTCATGACAAATTTCAACATCAGGAATCCATAGCATAGTCTTGATTATATTCCCCAAGCACCAAAATATTTACAAGGCTACCAAGAGACTCTTCCAAAACTATCCTTCTCTCAAGTGAAGTGAGCAAACACTTACATAGTTTTCAACTCAACTTCCTTGTACAATAGAATAATATTTTCCCTTTCTATATCCACTATTTGTTGAACAATTCTCTCTAAGAATACAATAATAGTTCTTATCAATGTTACAAATATCGTTTCAGCGAATATATTGCCGAGGGTCCAGAAAGAAATTATCGGATTTATCGGCGAAAATGTCGGCAAACATCGGCAAACTTAAAAAATACAAAAATATTCATTTTTTTTCAATTTTCTAAACATCTAAAGCAACAAGAACATCAAATAAACACATTGCCACATGCATATGGAAAGAAAACTGATATATAAGATGTATAAGACGTATTGCTAGACATCACACATAAAAAATGAATCGTGTCCTTCATTTTTTTTCAATTTTCTAAACATCTAAACCAACAAGAACATCAAATAAAGTTTAAACACATTGCCACATGCATATGGAAAGAAAACTGATATATAAGATGCATAAATAATAAGACGTATCGCTAGAGTCTAGACATCACACATAAAAAATGAATCGTGTCTTGGATCTTGAGTCCCCGACTCATGAATCACAAAAAAAATACAATCAATGTATCTCATAGAGTCAACTGTCATCTGCAATGAAATCAACTAAATAAAGTAAACTATGGATTCCCTCTACCCCTTCTATGGGTAAAGGTAATTGCTCTAGTAATGGCTCTGCCTCTAGAGCTAGAAAGCCCAGGTGCTCGTGGGGGTCGTCGTGGACTCTGGCCGCGTCCTCTGCCTCTATAAGTGCCTGGTCTCTGATGTACTATAGAAGAACTAGAAGAATGATAAGGTACTAGGTCACCCTCATCAAGTCCTCTACCACTGCTACTGCTACCACTGCCCCTATATCTGGGTCCCTCTGGCTGAGACGATGGCCGTGAAACCGGTGGTCATGCAACCTGTGGCTGTGCAACTGGTGGTTGTGCAACTGGACAGTTTACTGGTGGCTCCAGTGGTGGCGCACTCTTAAAGCCAAACCCCTCATCCTCCCATATCTCACTCTGGGGATCCTGTGTATCATGATCATCCTCTAACCAATCAGGGGTTGCCTCCATAACAGGTTCCTCAATCTCCACTCTCCACGCAGTAGTGGTGTCAATGTCATCCAATGAAATGGCATCCACCTCAGGTTTTTTCTGAAGCTGCTTCACCCACAACCTGAGATTGTAAGAGACGTACACTAGATCATTCAGGTGTTGGGTATCCAACCTGTATGAAGACAGTAAATTTATTAAATTAGAATTTAGAATACATAAATTATAATTACCCATGGGACATAAATTACAATAGATAATGAATTTTAAATTCTCTAACCTGTTGCGCTTCTTGGTGTGTATTTTTTCAAATACACTCTAGTTGCACTCACAACCAGAAGAGCTGCATGTCTGGCAAAGAATCTGAACAACAAGACTTTGGAGATGGGGTACTCGTGCGCCATAGTTTTCCCACCAATTATCTACAATGAATTGGAGAAAGTTAGAAACATAAGAGAAGACATTGAAAATTTAAAATTTAAAACAAAGAAATAAATAAATTGAATTTTCATTCTTGAAAGTTGAACTTGAAACAAGGTGAAGCTTACTTGGCATTGTGTTCTTCCTGTCCTTGATAGCCATAGCAAACCCAAATGTTCCCACGACCCTCTTATAGATTTCCAACTCTTTGGAAATCTCTGAACGATCGTCTTCACTTGGCACCATCCTCTCGACACATTCCAAGAACCCATCAATTACCTCTCCATCAAACCGGAAGCCATAGGAGTAAGAGAATGCGGGGTTGAGGAATAGCTCTGCAGCATGAATGGGGCGATGAAGTGTGTTGTTCCATCGTTGATCAATCACTGCCCATATCAATTGTTGCTTCGCTTGCCCATCCTCTCCCCTGTCCTCACAGTAGGCACGAATGGCCTCTTTGCCCCTATCCATGGCCTCAGATAGGTAGCCCATTGCGGGCTTGTCTCCATCAACCAAGCGAAGAACCCTTACCAAAGGTTCACAGATGGCACATACCTCCTTCACCCCATCCCAGAAGCTCTCCTGGTATGACACTAGTCTGGATATGGCAAGTCCCTCCGGTTTAGTGCTAATCGATAAAGCACGCCACTCCGCTGAAGGGAACATAGTCTGCAAGTCCCACTTAGAAGTATGGAGAGACTGAAGAGAGATGAAACAAGTGGCAAAGCAAGTGATGGTGGGATGAACCAACTCCCTCTCATGAGTAAACTGCCTCATCAAGCTAAGCACAAAAGAATGATTGTATATAAATTTGGTGATGCTTCTTGCTGGATCAATGACATCCCTGATAAACTCAATCTTTCCCATATCCTCTAAGATCAAGTCGATATAGTGTGCAGCACAAGGGGTCCAAAACAAAGAAGGATACCTATCCATAAGCATTCTGCCAGCTGCCACATAATTCGCAGCATTGTTCGATATAACTTGGACAACATGCTGCGGTCCTATCTCCTGGATGAACCCATCCAACAACTCACATAGTAATGCTGCATCTTTGATATGTGCAGATGCATCCACAGATTTTATAAACATTATGCCCCTGGGACAATGAACCAAGAAATTGAGAAGGGTCCTACCCTTCGTATCAGTCCAACCATCCGACATCACTGTGCATCCCGTGACCTCCCATGAACCTCGAAGCTCCTCCAACCTAGTTGTGCAATCAACCTTTTCATTATCAAGGAGGGGCCCTCTCAGCTCCTCATAAGTGGGGGGCTTATACCCCGACCCAACAATAGCAACGACATCAAACATAGGAACGTAGAATGGGTTCCTCGCAAAGTGGAATGGTATATCACTCCATAACAAGTTTGTCTGCTTCCCTTTTCTCATTTATCTTGTACATTGACTTTATATCTGGTTGTCCACCAGGCCCGGATCTTGGAACAAAGAAATTAGATGTTGTTGAAGGCATGGTGGAAGATGAGTAAAAGGTCTCACTCCCCACTCCCCCTAAAGTGTGTCCAGCTGTCCTGGATCCTAATGACACTCTCATTCCAAGTTCCTGCCTGAGAGCTTCCCTTTCATCTTTCTTCTTGCCAATACTTTCAATTGCGAGTTTGGCCCTATGAATAATTTCAGGCGTGGAGTTTTTGCAAATATCCACCTCATGCCTCGAAAGTTGTGCGAGGTGGTATTTGAGCCTACTTATCCCCCCCCCTCATCTCCTTCCCACACAAATTGCATTTTAGCCTTTGTCGATTATTTTGATCAACAGGCTCTGCGTACTACCAGAATGGATCCAAAGTCTTCGGCATGTTTGCAACTTTGTAAACTAGTTTGGAACTTTGAAAGTTTGAACATGCAACATAAAAAAAAATGATTTTTAGCATAAAAATTAAAATGATAAAACAGAAAATTAATTAATAATTATTAATTTATTAACTTATAGTTATTAAACCTCAAAATTTTCAAAAAAATTGCAATGTGCATGATTGCATGTTGTTGCTCTACATATTAGCAATGCTAAATTGCATAACAGAGAGACACTGTAACTTACAGTGGCTCTGTCACCTCAACCTGTGTTAACTGTTAATCAACTTAACACCTAAATTGCTGTCCTAATTTGAAATTTCCTAAATTCCTAATTTAACAAGGGTCCTAAAATCCTAATTTCTAAATTCTAATTCAGTAAGGTAAGGCTTAAGCCTTCTTAGTGCTTTCGTTTGTGTAGACAAGTTTGTGGCCAGAATATGGAGAAATCAGAAAACTTAATGCGTTTAAACTTTAGGCCCTAGGGTTTAATTTTTTTAAATTTTAAATTTTTTAAACTTTAAAGTTTAAAGCTTAAGCATGCAGCCGCACAACAGTTCGAGAAGGACGGGACTTACCTAAACCTCGGGCGTTCTCACGCACAACCACTCAGCTCGCGGACAGCTCCAACATCAACTCGGGCCTTCTCCAGCAGTAGCTTGGGCCTGTCTGGACTCCGAATATTGTTTTAACTCGGGCCTTCTCATTGTCTCAGCATGAACGGCGACCACAGGGTTCTTTTGCCCTAGCTCTCGGCGTGAACGACGACCACGGAGATCTTTTGCCCACGAACAAGCGACCACGAACGGCGACCACGAGGCTCTCAGTGTGAAGTTTGAATGGCGACCACGATGGCACGAACAGGCTGTGAACGGCCGACGACCACGAATAGAACGAAAAAGTTAAAACAAACGAAAAAAACATATTTCTGAGTTTTTTATAACCCGCGGGCGGACTGGCGATGTCAAAACATCGATTCACAATATTATCGCGATTTTTCTGCATAAAAAATTGCCCTAAACATCGGCCCGATATTTTTCGATATTATCGACGGGGAGATCGTATCTCGATGTCGGCGATATATTGCCGATATTTGTAACACTGGTTCTTATCTAACCAACTCTTTGAGAAGAGTTCAACAAATAATAAACAATGTAGTTGGTTAGATCCACCAAGGCCAAGAAGGTGTACTGTTTGCCTATGTGGATGAATGCTTTGACTGTGTCTTGACATCTGCACAAATTCACCTTCTAGATGCTTCACCTTCAACCATGCGAATAGACACATTCCTAATGTGGTGAGCCCTCCAGGAATGAAATAACTTTCGAAGTGAGTGGATCAAGTCTTAATAGATGTACCATGAATAACAAAGTTGGACTAAGGGATAAAATAGTATTTCTGGAAGAAGTAGTTTCCATGAGACAATTGCTTGACTTTGCAATCTTTACCAAAATTAGAAGTGTGCTCCTTAAGAGAGAATCTTCCATTTGTGCAAATCCAACTAACTCTTTAAAGAATGTGCAACCTCCATCATGCTTACTCCACACGACATTGAATACAGTATTAGATTGCCATTGCATACCATGGTGCCTTTTGCTGCCTGTATTAAAGTAATTTCAACCATTTAAGGTCTCAGGCCTGGTGCCATCTCTAGCTGAGCAGTCTGGAACTAAGAAAAGTTAAGAAAACAATCTAATTGTCTTCGAGGTGTGAAGATTGTCACAGACAACAGACACACAAAAGTCTAGGAAGTTTTTGATGCGCATAGGGAGAGCATGTGCTATTCTAGGTTTAACACTATTACACTTGAGATCTCTTATTCTCGTATGCAAGGTCACACAAGGTGCAAGCACAAAGGATACGCAGAGCTTGACTCTTCAAGCTTCAAAAACTTGAATGCCTCAAATGAGGTGGGAGTAGATTATTTATAACATCTAAGTCGATAAACCAATGACTAACCACTGACAACTATAGGTCAAAAGTAGATTCAGGGAGATAGTGCCGACTCCACTATCGATATCTCGTCCCTTAACCGGTCTTTTCTGACATATGCAGACCCGAATGAACTAAATGGTCAACCAATTGTCAGACAAAGTACAAAGTGGAGCTACTATCAGTGACCCACGATGCTAAAAATTTAATCATATGGATCATAGCCAATAA
Source organism: Larix kaempferi (assembly GCA_027924585.1). Lineage (NCBI taxonomy): Eukaryota > Viridiplantae > Streptophyta > Pinopsida > Pinales > Pinaceae > Larix > Larix kaempferi. Next base: position 16,339,111 of record BSBM01000376.1, read on the forward strand.
GCCAAATACATGGATTTTTGCCACATAGGTCGTCTTCAAATCTTTCTTCGTTGCTATCTTTTGAGACTGAGGGAGATGTTTCTATATCTGGAAACAAAGTATATGAAAAGCATTGAGCAACATCTAAACCAAACATTGCTTGACATTGGATGCAACAATATTCTCCTTCAAACATTGATTCAACTTTAAGATTAAGCTCAACAATTTTTTCGGATTGACTGCTGCTATCTCTTTGCATGAATATCTGCTTCATCTTTAATGGCGGTTCTAAGTTTTGAGTACTTTCCTCCAAGATACTTCAGTTTAAATTTAAACCACATATGGTTTTGGTGGGCAACAATCATGTTTGCTTGGAGGTGGAGGATGAAATTAGCCCTCCTATTCACCCAATTCTTCTTGAACAATATTTATCTAAAAGATTTCACTCCAGCCTGACCATTGGTGTTGGATTAAATTGGAGGGATCTACACAAATGAAGATTTCTCCATTTTCTTTGGTAAGCGGCATAATAAGATGATAGTTATTCCAACCTAAATAGCCTTGTCCTAAATTGACATAATAAAGTTCTTTGCCATTTGTATCTATTGATGTTGTAGCGTCAGGAGGTCTCCTCAAACAAGTCGGCCCGGCCCCAAAGAAGAAGAATATTATGCATAAAGGCAAGTCAGCCCCATCAAGGGTGCAAGTCGGCCCCAACAAAAGTGAAAAGGAAAACATGAAAGAGTATAAATAAAGAAGACGCCTCACTCATTTTTCATCTAGCAAGTTCGCTACATAAGTTTCCTAGACAAGTGCGCAAGAGAGGAAGAAGGATGCAGCAAGAAGAAGAAGGCTAATTCTTGGGTTCGTTATCTTTGGGAAAAGTTTATCTTTGCCTCTAGGGTTTGTCCTAGAGCTTGTCTATGTGATTGCTCTTGTATCTCGATATACTTTGTATCTTGAATTAAATCTCTGCATAAGAAAGGTTGTTGGGTTTTCTTTCCTTGTGTAGAAGGATTTCCTAGGATAAAATCTCTATGTTTCTGTGCATGTTTATCTTTCAGAGATCCTTAGTTTGTTTCTGTTGCAAATAATTAAAATTATACTGCTATATTAAAAATTCAACATGGAATTAGAACAGTATTGAAAGAAGCCATTGTCAAAAACTAGGGCTTCCAGTTTCAGTGATTTCTAACCACAATTTGGATCCGGAAATAGTGTTTTGGAGCTCACCCTAGGAGGGTGCACTTGTCTGTGAAAGCAGATTTCAATTCTGTGAATTTTTTAGTTTGCCCTAATTTGTGCAGGAGATGGGTTTTCTGAAAACTAGGACTTCCTTCTTTAACCCTTTCTCTCCACATGTTGGACTGAAGTATAGTGTTCTAGAGCTCGCCTTGGCAGGGTGCACCTATTGGAGAAGTCATATCTTAGTTTCGACAAGTTTCAATTTTTCGACCCTCTCTGCTAGGGTTTTTGTCGTTTCTAGCTTGCAATCATAATGAATAGTGTTAAAGTGGAAGATAGACTTGATGGGGCTTCCAACTTCAACTCATGGGAGTCCAGGGTACTCATCATCTTGGAGGAGAATGATCTTTTGAAATTTGTGAATGAAAAAGTATTGGAACCAGAAGAAGAAATAGAGAAGTCTCAATCGAAGAAGAATGACACAAAGGCAAAAAGGATTCTGATAGACTTTGTAAAAGATCACTTGATACCTCAAATATCAACAATGTCAACAGAGCACTTGCCTAAGGACAACGACTCTCCAATGTCACGATGACTAGAGTAGACTTAGTTGCATCATGAAGATTTCTTAGCTGAAAGATCAGTTGGGCACCGTTGGGGGGAGATAGTTGCAGATAGAGAGGTTGTCATGATGACCCCTAATGGTCTTCCCTTGGGAACCATTCATTTAGAGCATTAGTGGGCGATCCAAATTGCCCAAGTTTGATTGATTATAGGCCAAAACCAACAAAAGGAGGCATCATGCTTACACTGCTGAAGATGATGAACTAGCAAGGAAAAGAACCAGAGAAGAAAGGGATGATTCCTCAAGTGATGAAGAATATGTCTTAATCTCAGCACTCACAGGTACCATCACTCATGGGAGGAATGATTGGCTTGTAGATAGTGGAGCATCTAAGCATATGACGGGATACAAAGAATCTTTCATCAACCTGTCAGAACATGAGTCACCTCACAAGGTGAAACTTGGAGATGATTATCAATATCCCATCAAAGGAAGTGGAGAAGCTAGATTCCGACAAATCATTAAAGATGAAATATGTTCTCTATGTACTAGGATTGTAGAATCTTCTCTCCATCTCAACATTAGATGCTAAAGGAATGCGGGTTGCATTTGTCGATGGTTGTTATCAGCTAAGTTGCACTTGGGTGTTTTCAAGTGAGCTTGTGAAGATAGAACAAGTTTACTTGTTCATAATCAGAAGATCAGATGTCCTAGCAGGTCACCTTTTTTTTAATAAAATCACATGTCCATGCCTTGCGGGGAAATTGTAAAAAATGTCATAACATGATGGTTTTGTAAAGGACTCGGCTTTCCTAGGACTTAGTTATCAGTCCGACTAGCCAAGAGTGTTTTTTCCCTTGTCAATTTTATGCTGTCGAATAAACGACATATAATTTTCAAGTTTTTCACTCATACCTCCAAAGTTGCGGTTGTCGGCATGATTTCTCGGTCTTAGGAGGTTATTAGAGTTCAAGTTTCAATGTATATTACCATGCTAGATATTAAAATTGAGTTGTATGGACATGTGCTAGGTCCCCCTGAGTTTTTTTAATTTCCGAAGAATTTTTTTTTTTTTTAAATTTCCGTAAAACTAGACCATTTTTTAATGGTTTAAATGGAAAAATTCAAATTGTAATAAAAGTGGGGTTTGGAGGTAGATTCTAGCATGGGGATGCTTGTTTTCACACTTAGAGCGTCGCCACTTAAGTGCAACGCATAATTCCCAAGGAAAAAACACTCTAGAGTATCCCCCTGATAGCCAAACATAAGGTAGGCCAAATATTTTACAAAATAATCATGCTTAGACCAACTTATTACAATTCCCCCATGGGGGTCTGGAGATGCAATTATTACAAAGGGGCCAAAATTGGCCTTGAAAAGTCTTATGAACTTTTGAACACTGATGTTGAACATTGAAGTTTTGAACATGTTCATAAAACTGGCAGCTCACAAGAAGTCCAACTATGGTACAAAATAGTTGGTAACATTCGGCTCCAACTGCGGAACGAGTAGTTGTTTGATTTTCAATCAAAAAGGGTGTTCGAGAATCCTAGACTCTTTGGTTCCTACACAAAACTTAAGTACATTAGTCCCACATATACATGATAAATATTCCAAATAAAAACCAACATATAAAATTTAAAATGAAATTTAATCTACAAATGTTAGTATACAACATTTAGTATGAAACAACTATTGTACATGAGATATTATACAAGAAATAATATACAAAAATAGTGTACAAAACATAAAAGTACAACAGGAGAGGGTTTAGAAAAGCCCTGAAATGCCCCCATGGGCATTTATGTGTCTCCGCTGTAGAACAACTTCAGATGTTGTCCATTTACTGGCAGGTTCAACCTTTCTCCTTCCATGCTGTTGAGCAGAAAGGAATTTGTGTCGGCAAAATCGTGAATGATAAATGGCCCCTTCCAGAGGCTATCAAATTTCCTGTGTTTTCCCTGCTTGTCTCTTCTTTTATCCCACATGAGGAATATATCCCCAATTTGAAAAGGTCTCGGCTTGGCTGACTTGTCAAAGGTACTCTTTATACTCTCCTGATGTCTCAAACTCTGATCTAAGGCTGCGCTTCTGCTCTCATCTAGCTCAATAATTTGATTCACCCTCTGCTCCATCTCCTTTCTTTTTGAACCATATTCCATAATCATTCAGAACACCGGTATTTGCATGTTGATGGGCAACTCAGCTGTGAAACCATATACTAGTTCAAAAGGAGATTTCCCAGTAGCATTCTTCTTGGTGATTCTATCAGCCCAAAGTGCATACTTGATCTTGCTATCCCATGCCTTGTTATTTCCCACAGTTTTCTTGATGATATTCATTAAGTTTTTGTTTGTGGACTCATCAAGTCCATTTCCCTGGGGGTAATAATTCAACGAATGGGATAGGGTAATGCCATACTTGAAGCAAAACGAAGTGATATTAATGGAATTGAAGGCCTTGGCATTATCCGTTGTTATTTTAAGAGGGATACCAAGCGTTGTGATGATTTTATTCTCAAGGAAATCGATAACAACTTTCTCAATGGCTAATTTGGTGGGTAGGGCCTCTACCGACTTGGTAAAATAATCGGTAGCTGTAAGGATCCAACTAAATCCGTTACTTGAATTATCCTTGAACTGATCGATGAAGTCAAGCCCCCACTATTGAAAGGGGGCAAGGACCACTATCGACTTGAGGGGAAGAGCTGCCAATTTCTGCTTCCCAGTAAAGAGCTGGCACTCTTGACAACACTTAACATACTTATGCACATCTGCGAAAAGGGTTGGCCTGTAGTAAGCCGCTCGGAGGATTTTGTGGGCAGTTGTATTTTCTGCGAAGTGGCCTCCACAAAACCTTGAATGGAACTCTACCAAGATTCTTTTGGAATCTTGCTCATTCACACATCGAAGTATTATCTCGTCTGGGTTCCTCCAACCCAAACCTTCTTGAGTGAGACAATACCTAGCTGTTTTCAACCTTAAAGCCCGTCTTTTATGACCCTTGATGTGATCTGGGCAAGTAAGGTGAAGAAGAAAATAGATGATGTCCGAATACCAGTGGTTGTCAAGGTTCTGTAATGATGGGGTCATGACTGGCTCAGACCTATTGTTTTCACAAACCATTCCTATGGCTTCCTCGTTCTTTTGAGTCAACATTTTAGCAAGACCTTGTCCTTTGATGAGCTTGGTGGGCTTTGTTTCTAAGTCGTATTCTTGAATTTTTGACACCCATGTACCCCTTATTCCTAAGCAATCTTGTTGGGATAAGATGTCTTTCACTGCAGCATGGGGAACATAACCTATGACTTTTAGAATACCCAATATATGTCCTAAAATGTTTCAATGATTTAACCAAGTCATAAGCCTGCTTTTCCATGGTGGTGTATTTCAATTCTAAGTTTTGTAAAGCACAACTCATGAAAGCAATAGGTTGCTCTAACCCTTCGTGGTTCTTCTGGAGCAACAACCCTGCAATGCAAAGGAGAATATCATGAAGTCTTTGGTGTAGTTTGGGCTGACTAGGACAGGTGATCTTGTGATTGCATTTTTATACATGAGAAAGGCTCCCTTCCCTCATCCGTCCACACAAACTTGGCATCTTTTTTCAATAATTTTTGCATAGGCTTCATTAGCTCAGCCAAGTTAGGGATGAATCTTCTAATAAAGTTGATGTGTCCATTAAAAGATTGGAGGGCTTTAATGTTCTTAGGCAAAGGTATTTTCTTAATCGCCTCTATTCTCTCGGGATCAACCTTAACCCCGTTCTTGGAAATGATATGTCCTAGGAGCTTTCCTTCATCGATTCCTAGGACAGACTTAGCTGGATTTAATGAAATGCCATACTTTCTACATCTTTCAAAGACTTGCTTTAAGTGATTTACATGGCTAGATCTTTCTTTGGAGAAAACAGTCAAGTCATCCTGATAATTTTGCCAATCAACTCCTTGAATGCATAGTCCATAGCCCTTTGGAAGGTGGCCCCAACATTCAATAAGCCAAAAGGCATCCTTAAGTATTCAAAGGTGCCCCAAGGAGTTGTGAAAGTGGTCTTATGTCTGTCTTCTTTTTGAATAACCACCTGGTTGTAACCTGAAAAACCATCTAGCATGGACATCATGCTAGCACCCATGACCCTTTGGAGAAGGGTTTCCATATTCGAAAGCGGATAATTGTCCTTCTGACATGCCACATTTAGGTTCCTAAAGTCAATGCATATCCTTATGCTTCCGTTCTTCTTCCTAACAACCACTAAGTTAGAGCACCGGGATGAATGTCTTGTAGGTGCAATTATCCCTGCCGCTAACATTTTCTCCAGCTCTTTTTTAACAATGGGAGCTAACGATCTACCTCAATTTTTGTCTAAAAGGTTTGACTTCCTTTATCTCTTGCTTTAAAGGTATAGTGTGCTGAAATACATCTTCACGATATGCTTTTAATTCGTCATAAGTAAAACAAACACATCTCTATACTCTTTAACTAAAGTGATTAAGTCATTCCTTTCCTTTTGTGAAGTACCTTTTCCGATTTTTATCATTTTAGGTTCTTTATCTAATCCAATGTTTATTTCCACATAATCCCGGGGTTTCATTGAATCAATGCTGCTCTTTCTTCGATCATGCCTATCAAAAATGCTTTCAACGGCCACTACGCACAGGATTGTTGAATTGATCACCCTCACCCTGATACTCTTTACCCTCTTCCTGTAAATTGACACTAAAGTTCGAGAATTCTTCGACATTATGAATAAACTTTAAGATTTGTTCATCATCTCGAAAAACCTGCCAATGTTCCATGTTATCTGGTACTGATGGCCTAAAATTGATTTCTAAAGTACAATCACCATTTAACATCTCATCTGATGCTGGAACTGCTAAGTTATTTGCTGCACTGTTTTGGTCTCTAGGAATGGCTTCTATGTTTAAGGCATCAAAGAATTCCATGGTGTCCCAAATTGTAGTTTTGTACTTTTTTAATCTTTGACACTTACATGCAGAGATCACTACTCCCTCTAGATTGCCCTGAGATCTCAAGTGGTATGAGTCTCTAAATCAATATATGCTCATAAAGAAATAAACTCAAACAACTAGATCTGCATTTACCAAATGAACATAAATGCAATAAACCACATAGACAACAGATATACCCTGGAACCCTTTCGGGAAAAACCAGCTAACTATGGGGCTATCTTCTCTCTCGAGCCCAGAGCATATAGAAGTATAAAAGACAGTACAATACAAAATTACCTCAACCAGTAACTCAATCCCTCTGAACAGGACAAACTCTAATTTGCATGCATCCAGCTGATGCATGCACTGAAGAAGTATGCCCTAACTGCCAATCTGGATCTGAGTGCTCTGACGGTGCCTCTGATAGATCTGCCCTCTCTAGATCTCTCTGCTCTGATCTGCTCGCTCTGAAGACTGCCCACTGATGAAATCGACCCTCTCTGCATGCACAAGTGCGCCCTCCCCTCTGGATGTCAAATGCTCGTACTGCTCCGGATCTCAACAGAATTTGAGCTCCGATCGTCCCTAACCTTCCTCAAATCTCAAGGCAAGGCTATCCTGGAAGTCACAGACTCCTAATCGGTCAATCCAGCTCACAATGAGCTTCTCTGCCCTCAGGAAAAACGTCCTTCTCCAAGAGAACTCAACCTCCTCCAATCTCTACAGTAATCTCACTGTTGGGCTCTCTCAGCTCACAAGAATGGGTATCTAGCCTCTCTGGAACTGAAGGTCATTGATCTAGCTCAGATCAGACCTTCCTGGCTCCTGCAGCAACTCTTCTCTATTTCAGAAAGTTGCCCCACATGTGCAGATTCGTCCTCCTCACTCTGGTAGTATCTCTCTCTGATGATACAACTGAGTAACCCCATCTGGGGACCGCTTGCCTCTATAAATAATCTCACCTATGAATTAGGTTTGCCAAAACCCTAATTCGTGGTGCATGCAAAAAGTCACTTTTGCATGCAGTCACTGGATGCTATCAGGTCATGCATACTCATGCATGCATAGGTCAATCTCCCTTGAAGCTCCGCATGCAGCCGCCACTAGGCTCATGCGACTGAGTAGAGTGCATCTCACTCTCTACTCCATCCTTATGCCTATGCAGCTGATGTACCTCCATGTAAGGCATCTGAACCATGGAGGACATCCCGAAGTTACCATAATCTAACACGATAAACCTTCTCTAGTTTAGGGATGAAATCAAACAAGCCTACAAAGTTTCTTCTAGTTGAATACCTTGGTAAATTACGTGACAGTGGAGTCGCCAGATGGATCAAAGTCTAATTTAAGAGTTTATTGGACTAAATATCTATCAAAAAAGTTTAAGGTAAAAAACTAAAAGAAAACTAAGGTAAGTCGTCCAGGAACAAAAAATTTGTCCCCGACAACGGCGCCATAAATGTTGTCGTCGAGATTGCACACTTTGGGGAAGCGCAGTAGAAATCTTTCGAAGTTGATCGGTGTGGCCTAAGGGGCAAGCAAAGAGTCAGGTGCTGTCATCTGATCCCGACTCCTCCATTTAGGCAAACTCCTAATGAAGCCAGGGGGGGTAGACCCTAAAAAAGAGTTTCTAAGTCTTTAAAGTTTAAGTATTTAGTGATGGGAAGATTGTATTTTTGGAGTTGTTTTGAAATGATGAAAAAGATTTAAACCAAGTATTATTCGCAAAATTAATGGCACATCCACAACATATAATTTGAAGGATAACAATAGTTTTGCCAATTTGAAAAAATCCATCCATAGCATGATATGATAAACAATAATAACTCAAAACAGATAAAAAACAAAGATTTTGAAAATACTGTTGTTGCTCAAAGACTAGTGCCAAATGGAGTTACTGTCCATAAAATATTGCTGATAGAACCGTTGTGCGAATGTCTCTTGGTTTTTTTATTATGTCATTTGACAAATGAAGTTGAATTATTGTGGGAAGGGGGGATTTCCGATATACCTTGCGGTACATGCAATATGTCCGGAATGTGATCTAGGTGGCTCCGTACAAGGACGTGTGGGTTGGGACGGAGTCTTGAGAGCGGTGTTCAACACTACACCAACAAGGATGTAGTCTAATTGATGCTCTGAGGTCGCCTCCTAGTGGTTCTCGCTTCCTTAGTCATAATTTCCCCACTTTCGATCACACGAGGCAACATCGGATTTTTGTTGGTTTTCGCGGGACTTGATTTTATTAATGAGTATTAATTAAATGTGAAAAATTATGAAGTGCAAAACAACCGCTTTAGATATCCCAAAGCTCAGACCAACTTGCGATGGGTAGAGCATACGCGGTGTTTGCAAAAATATTCGTTAAGATTCACTCTCCGATTGAGAGCACTCTTGATCCGATTTAGAACGAGATTCAAGAGATTTTTTTAAGTTAATAAATTATAAGATTGACTCTCCGACAGAGAACACTCTTTATCCGCTTTAAGAGCGTGATTCAAGAGATTTTATGAACACTATCTTGTTGAAGAAATAAAATGATGAAATGAAAAGAGACAAGTTTTCTAATTATCTACCCAAGAGTCTCTTTCAAGTTCGAAGACCGTACTTGGGAGAGCAAGGGGATTAGTAGTTTTTTTAGTATGGAAAAATTTGAATCTAAACAAGAAGCATAAATCAATTTTTTTAAGAAAAAGAAACTATCCGAGCATGCTACTTTAGTTTGAATGTAGGTAAAAAATAAATTAAAAGATATAGGCTTCCTCCAAATGGGGGAAAAAGGGTGTGGGAGCCGTAATCCCACTTGCTTTGTATTAATGATTTTTTACAATAAATTAACCCTTTGCTAGAGAGTGCTCTTGATCCGCTTATGGAGCGTGATTCAAGAGACTTTTAGGCCTAAGAAGGCAAAGGGATGAAGAAGAGGGAAATTTTTGTATTTATGCCTTAAGTTTTAGCTTCCCTTCCTTTGCTTTTTTCTGTAAAACAACAAGAAATCAATGAGCAAAAAAGTTTGTTAAAAGGTTGGTATTTGTTAGTCAAAAGTACATGAAGATTGCAATACAATCTTTGACAATGATAGGAAACTAATACTTCAAATATTGACGATTTGGAACTAGATCTAAAGCTTTCAAATATGACTTTTAAAAGCACTTCTTAGATCTACTATTTTGCATAACAATTCAGATTTAAAAATGAAATTTTATAGATCTAACTTGCTTGCAAAATAAAACAAGGAAAAATGGAGAGAGAGAGAGTTTAAAATTTGAAAGATGGAAGAAGGGTGACTGTTGAATCTCAAATCTTTTGAGAATGAGGAGGATCATGTAGGACAAAAGAAGATGAAGAAAATGCAGCTGAGCTTAACAACCTCCTTCGCTTTTGGTGATCTACAACACAACACAACTACAAATAACCCATGATCAAACCTAGTATATTATGATAAAAGAAATTTTGAAGAGCTTGAGTATAACTGACTACTTTCGCCTACTCCTTGACTTCAAATACACAATATAAATAAACAAATTGAGACTACAAATGCTTATTCAATGGATTAACAATAATCTTCTAAGCTAGAATAGATCAATGAATTAAGAATTGCAGAAGTAAAGCATAGACAAATATCACCTCGATATGGAACAAGTTTTCTCAATCATAACAAGAGGGAGCACCATCATCACAATAAGAGGGAGAAACACCATCAAAATCAGAGGGTGAACTATAGAATATCCAGAAAAGATCTATTCAACATTAGATGTTATACATGTGACGAGAAGGGACACTACTCCAGAGATTGTCCCAGAAACAGAAGTGTCTCCCACAATAATAAGACCAACAAGAAGCGACATCATGCTCACACTGCGAAAGACTATGAACCTGCAAGGAAAAGAACCAGTTACAAGAAGAAGAAAGAGATGATTCTTCAAATGATGAAGAATATGTATTGTAATGAAGGTAACCAGTTACAAGGGTTCATTCAGAAGGTTCTGTTATCACAGAATCTCTAGCTGGTGGATAATGAGTGTCCCAACAGGGATGGCAGAGGGTGAACAGCTAGAATGGTGTAACCAACAATAGCCAGGTCCTTCGTTCAAGGAACGGAAGTCACACCGGACAAGGCTACTGTCACTTTAGACAAGGCATGTAGCCAAGTCAAGGGGGAGACCCTGCTCAACTAGTGATGGTTGAGAGACAAAACACAACCAAATCCTAAAGATAGAAAGAAGTGAAGGGAGGAAATGGGTGTTGATTAGGTCTTAAGTCTAGTTCCAGTCAGTAGATGGACACGGATAGCAAAAATAGGAGTGATGTAGAAGTGATCAGCAATCAAATGTAGTGAAATAGACTGATTAAATTAATGATTGTATGGCTGAAATAGACTAGGGACATACAGTAAGCTAGAAGTGAAGGAATGGATTGGTGTTGCCTAAGAAGGTGAGTTAAACAGTGAAATGACAAACTAGGGCAGCAATAAAATGGCAATTTAAAACACTTCTAGCAATTGGTAGTTTGATTTCTGAAAGTAAAATGATGATTTGAAACCGATTCTAAACTACCCAGAACCCCAAACTGACCCAAACAAGCAGAAGAGAAAAACGCCCCAAGTGAGGCGTTGTTGCCATGTAGACCAGTGCTAAATCTATGGGTAAATGGAGTCTAAAGGAAATGAAACTTAGGGTATGGCATTCTAAAGGTGTTTCATTAGTGGGTTTTAAATTAAAACAAATTCCTACGCTGAAATCTTAAGTTTTGTATTTTTATGGTTTTTTGTATGAAATTTCTGCTCAACACACAGAATGAAATTTAAATGCAAGAGACTAGCAAGAAGGACCTATTTGAGAATGAATAGATGGACGAGATTGTCGAAGACTAACCCTCCGAACTCAGTTGCTAAGCTGCAGTGTGCTCCCTTTGGCGTTTTGAGCTCCCAATGGCCAAATTCGCCCTAGCTACCTGCCACAAACAAGATCAAGTCAATCTACAGCAAATAACCAGTAAAACCAGCAAGTAAATGACTGAAAATGAAAGGAATTGAAAGGCATAAAGCAAATAACAACTCCCTTTGTTGATACTCTGAAGAATTGGAGCAATTGTGGGGTTACCACTCCAAAACCTGCGCCTTCCTCTAGCTGTGCTCTTCACCTGCAAATCGTTGGCCAAGGACAAGATAGAAACAATGTACTAACAACTCAACAAAGCTAAAGAAAGACTAGATATCAATCAAGCAATACATATCCATCCATAAACTCTCAAGAAACTCGGTGGAAAATGGCTCTATATCATCAAAACTCAAGTGCACAAATATGCCAAGAGAGGAGAAATGGGAGAGCATCTCTCTTAAGTAGAGAATGCCTCTTCTCAAAACCTAATTCCCTCCAAAATGGAGGGTTGGGATCAATCCCCCATCAACCAAAACGAATGGAGGAGATCTCTCCAAGAGGGGGTGCGAATTGCCCAACTATAGCGCAGAAGTGGAGTGAGGGGTCCCTTGTAGGGCCCATACAACAAGTAAACAAGGGTTAGGGGGTGTCTATAGGATGTTTTATCCCCCTAACACATACATCCAAGGTCCCAGTCCAATACATTACAAAACAATGAATTTCTCTAAGTGGAAAAACGCCCTCCATGGGCAAATTCGTCCTCCATGGTGAGCTGGTCCAATGGAGGGACCCACACATAATATTATGTCCAAACATTACCAAATTACCTTATAAGTCACCGTTATATTAGCCAGCCTTTGATTTTGCCATTTGCCATAGTTGCCTTTGCCAAATTTTGATTTTTCCTTTAATTAACTGCTGGTTTTTATTGTTGAAGGTGTAAATTGGGCTTTTGACCCACTTTTAGTGCCCGGATTGTCGAACCGTCTGTTGCAATGCGATCGTGGACCCCAAAAATAGTAGATATGGTCACTAGAACGACCACGATCCATCACTTAGGCACTGTTTGCCCCAAATCCATGATTTTTAATTAAAACAGGGCATTAATGACCAATAATAATTAAAAATTTCATCGGTGCCTCAATCTTTTCAAATTTTGATGCTTGGAGGTTCACATGGGACCCCAATAGAATACAAGTGACTAAAATCGAAATTTCGATCGCAATATTTTTTTGGGTCCATTTTTGACCTGGTCAACCTAGTTTGACCAAGTCAAATCTGGTCAACATGGCGCTGGCTGAATACCTGTATGCAATATGAAACGATAGGCTTCCTTATACACGTTAGTACATTACTAAACAATAAAATGTCAATATGGTGATAAAAAATACATAATATTTCAAAAACACGAGGCCCTTGGTGAGGTGGGCCCACCACATCCAAAAGACTCAAATTGCTATGCACAACCTATAGACTTGACCACCTAGTTGACTTTGGGTGAGGTGGAAAATAAGGTGAAGGATGAGGGATGACAAGGACAAAAGATCACGTGACCCTTTGGATAACTCGGTAAAGCGGGGTCCATTGAGATAAGCATACCATGACAGAACACGGGGAAGGGCAGTGCCTCACAAATGGGTATATTGCAGGGAAACCGCCACTAGTCATCTAACAAGTACCTCACAATTCACATCCGTGCCTTAATAAGATTCCGTGAGGATCTTTTCTAGAGCCGCCAAACTGGGTGTCCGGCAAACCGTAATTTGAGACTCTAGGGGACAATCTTGAGCTTGTCCCTTGCTCCCTCTCACGTCCTTGCCCCGCAGGACTAGGTGAGGAAATAACCACTACAAAGTTGATATGTACGGCTGACCTGTGTCCATGTGTGTTTACAAACACATTGCATGGATTTTACATTTACATTTCATACTTAGCCTTTTTGGCTAGATTTTACATTTACAATAGCCTTTTTGGCTTGCTTTACATTTCTTCATTTCTTCACTTTACATCAAGGCCCTTTTGGGCTAAATACATATCTCAATAGATATAATCAAGGTGCTCATACTGCAGAGTAATGGGGGTGAGCATAAATGCTTTGATGACCAATGGGGAACACCCGGTGAGGCTACACACTCCTATACTGCATTGCAACATCGGGGGCAACCGACAGGAGCAAATCCTAGGTTTGAGAGTGCATTTCACACGCTAAAGAGCCGAGGCACAAAAGACAGGGAGTCATGGCATACTCAGAGATCAGTGGGGAAGGGGATTCTCAAGGTCACAAATCAGAATCCAAGTCGGGAAAGATCAATCATGAATGGGTCGGATGGGTGGAGAGAGCGAAGGTGGATCCAAAGTCAGCTGCCTAAGGGGACTAAGTGACCAAGTCTATACCAATAGTGGGAATGTGATTCGGTGTGCATAGACAGGAGCCTACAGAAGGGGGTGGACTGACATCACCAAGGGCCCAACAATACATCATAATGACAACTAGATCACCATATCAAACATCTCATGCAGAGTTAGTGTACTATCATGTATAAACAAGTCTAATCAACAACATAAGCAATCAAATGCTATACCTGCCGCACCATATACCTGCTGCTGAAGCTGGATCTCTGCTGGATCCGGGCAATAAGTGGCCAACCAGCAATACTTTGTACTCTCAATCAAAATATGGCTAGGCAACTGTCTCAATGGGCTTATACAAAGCTTGGCAAAGAAGGGTGCCTCTGTAAGCGATAATGTATACATGTCTGGACAATACAATAAACCATCTGTCCCCACTGATATGTCTGCTCGGGGCAATCTGAACAAAACTGTGTGCCTCCCCTGAAAGCATCCGATATCTGATCTGGAAAAAAAAAGTATAGTATGGTCCCCGACCACACAATCTGCAGCATGGTAGCTCCAGCTAACATGGATGTGATAACAGGTTACACCTCATAAGGTGAAGCTAGAGCTGACTTTCAGTATTACATGAAAGGAGAAGGAAAAGCTCCTACAAAGTTGGACTCTGGAAACAAATAAGGATCAATGCTCTATGGAAGAACCTCTCATCCATTTCGGCATTGGTTAAGATGCAGAAGAAGGAGAACATAGAGTCTGCTCCAGTACAAAGAACAAGTGATCTACAATGTAGAATATTTGCTCAACATTTTTGATCATAAGCAAGAAAGGCACAGGACCCCAGAATCAGATGATAAAGAGGGAGCACACTGTCAGAGACTCCAGGAGTTCCTGCAAGGAAGCAAAGATCAAGAGGGAGTCCACCCAACAACCAAACAAAGATAAGTATTTGAATTGTCATTTATTGTATGTCAAATTATTTAAATGATATTGTTCAATCATATACATACTTATGTTCCTAGATTTAGGATGTGTATTATGCATGTTAGAAAAGTTGCATTAATGAACATAATACTACTAATATGCAAGTAACGGGTAAGTGGCCTATGGTACTATACAACATTCCATTGCTACTTATCTAGAATGAAACCTTTTTGCTGACATGTTTGGAGTAGTGCACACTCTTAACAATGTTCTGGTAGAGATGGAAGGCATCTAGAAAGTTATGGTACATGGATGAATGTTGTGTTGAAACCTTGGCTAAGATAGTTGCATAACCGTGTAACCTATGTCCTTATGCATAAGAATTTTGAAAATTATGAAATGTTTCTAACCACACAACTAAATTGACTTGTAGGAAAGATCGTGTACCATCACCTACAAGAGAGACTTGTTTCGAAGAACAAATGACGAAGACTCAACATACAACCAATCTAGAAAACTACCTATTGAAGAGATTGAAGAACCTGAAGTTCCCAGGATCAAAGATACAACTAGGGAAGAAGAGACTCTAGAAGATCATGAAGACCGTGATATAGAAGAACCACAAGAACCTGTAGATCCACCTCGTGAGAAGAACTCCCACAAGAGGAAACCAGCATGGGTATGAGAAGCAATACAAGATGCAGAGAGGTATGGCGCTCCGGAGGGGATGCACAAAGAAAGCAAGATACCTAGACCATACTCCAGCTATGTGGCCTTGCTGTGTGACATCATTGACAAAGAAACTTCCAATTACGAGGAAGCAGTAGAGAAGAAAGAATGGAGGATGCCATGATCGAGGAGTACCAGTCGATTACAAAGAATGATGTCTGGGAGCTAGTTCCGAGACCAGAAGGATTGTGATATTGTATTGGTGACAATTCTATCTCTGAGGAAGTTGCGGGGTTTTCTCCTTTATGGTTTCCTCGAGGAAAATCTTTGTGTCTCTTGTGTTATGCTGTGCATGTTATTCTTTCAGTTAAGATCCTAGATAATATTTTGATTAAAAGTAGGAAAACTAACAATAAGAACTCATACTAATAAAATGATCTACCCCGAACATAGTGAAAATCCAGCATTCAGACTTTAATTATTGTGTGGGGAAATTTCTCAGGAGAAGTGGGAACCACTGGGAGGAGACCTCAGGGCACAGTTAGGCTACACCCTTGTTGGTGTAGTGTTGAACACCGCCCTCAAGACTCCAATCCAGCCCACACGTCTTCGTGAGGAGCCACCATTAATTAACTTCCGGACATTACTCCTTGTACCTCACAGTATATCTGGAGCTCCCCCTTCCCGTAATCAAATCCCATCTCATAATAATTTAAAATTGACCAAGAAGCACTCGCAAAACATTCACAATACAACAACATATATTTTTGACTCCATTTTTGGCACTAATCTTGTCTATATTTTATATATTTCAATCTTTGATTCAGATTTCATGTGTTATATGATTAATTTATGCTGTTGATCTAAAATTATACTTGCAAGTGATTTTTGCTTTTAGTCAATTGATTTCAAAAAACTCCTAAACAACTTACCAAATCATAAACCTAAAGCTTAATCAACCTTAGTAACTCATAGGGACTACCCCCCTTGGCTTCGTTAGGAGTTTTGCCTAAACGAAAGAGTTGAGTGTTGAGTGACAGTATCTCAACTCGAAACTTGCCCCCAAGGAACACACCTAAGCAACTTGAAGATTTCTGTTGCGATAACCCCCGAGTGTGTGTTCCAGTGGGAAGATCTTTAGGCGTCGTTGCCGGGGATAAATCTTTTTATTCCTGGGTACGACATTAACCTTTTCGTTTTTACCTTACTTTGATGCATTTTGTTTAATCAATAAAATTTTACTTAATCCATGTGGCGACTCCACTAAACTTAAACTCAACAAGGCATTCTACGAGAAGGACAAACTACGGTTTGGTGAGTTTCATTCCTAAACCTGAAAGGGCTTATAGAAGGAGATAGGCCAGACTTGCTTCTTAGAGGATCCTTGAAAACTTAGGAGTCGAGTCTTTTGAAGACATCCATAACTTATTTGAAAACAATAAACTTAGTAATAATTTTTTAGATCTAATGGACAAGTTTTTCGAAACCCTTGACTTCTCTCAGATAGCAGGTTATCCACATGACTTACCTGACAAGGCTATTGAGAAGTTGCCATGTTCCAAGGCAATAATGCTATTACTGCTACAACTCACATCACCATATTTTCAAGAAACCTAGTATGGTGCCAGACAACCGCTCAAAAGCAGGAAGATGTTTACATGAGGCTTTTTGCCTTATCTTTAGACGAAGATGCTTATGATTGGTTTACAGGGCTAGATACCAACAATTATTCAACATATGACGCTTTCAAAAAGGGCTTCTTAGAAAGCCTCGTTATCAGCTAAATGCCCTCCATTCAATTAAAAGAAATGAGAATGAATCCATGGAGGAGTTCAACAAAAAGTTCAGAACTATAGTTGCCAACATTCGTGTTGACTTCAAACCCCCCAGACAAGTCCATCCTTGTTTATTATATGGAAGCTTCGAGTGGTGAATTGAAATTCATGCTAAGAGACAAAGATCCTGATACTCTAAAAGCTGCCCAGGATTTAGCTGTTCAAATTGATGAAAACATGCAATCATCAGGGAAATCTAATTTACCTGGCTTTACAAGAGGAATGCATGTTATCCCTAAACATCAAGAGAAAGGAAAAGCTATTGAAATTGAAGCTAAGGATTCCTCAAAAGATGCAATGAAAGGGATCACTGATACTATAAAAACCTTAGTAGCAAACCACACTGCTCAAATGAATGCCATGCAAAATAGGTTTGTTAATATGGAAAAGACACATGCCTCCCCGCTCTCTCAGTTACAAAGGTTCCCCCCCAAAGGAAACCATGATAGATGGCAGAAGAAGGCTCCTTCTTATGAGCAGAGGCCACCCAACCAGTTAGATTCAACCAACATGGTTGAAGAAGTAACTCCTTTTTGCAGACCTTATAAAGATTTCCATGAGGAATCTACTTGCTATAGTGCTCGTCACATCATGGAACATGGTTTACCAGAAACTATTAGCCAGGAAGCACCATCAAGAGAGCTTGAATACATCAACACTGTAGGCCATACCCGCCCTTTGTCGGATCAGCATTGGCAGCAAGCTATAGCATATAGTCAAGAAAAGGATTTCATCACTCAAAACTATGGAGAAAAGCCTACTCCAGACCAAGTCCAAGACATTCTTAATGCCAGATTCAAGGGGGCAACTTATCAAAGAAGAGACATTCCTGCCCCAGCCAAAGCAAAGCAGTACATTCCAAGGGTAACAAATCCTCCCATAGTAAATAAATTGAGCTTTGATATGGGTGATTGGTTAACACATGCTAAAGTAAATGTACTTGTAACTGATATGCTTAAGATTCCAGAGCAGAAAGATAAGTTCTTGAAAGCCTTAGATAATCCTCAAGATAAGATTTATGATACTCATCCCAAACCTAAAGCTCCATCTAAAAATGAGATTCTGGATAAATCTAAGGGTAAAGCCGTGGAAGAGATAAACACTTTCGGGGATGCTAAGGTTATCTTGAATAATATGGATCCAAGAAAAAAAGATCATCCACACTTCTATATTTCATTATTGGTAAATGACTTTTATATTCACAACTGCATGTTAGACTCAGGAGCATCATCCAATATTATCAGCTTGAAGGTTATGGATAAGTTAGGATTGAAAATCACAAGGCCATACCACAACGTTTGTGCCATGGATGCAAGAGAAATCAAAATTGTAGGAATAATCACAAACCTTGAAGTAAGATTAGCACAGTATCCAGGAATCCATTTAGATATGGACGTGTTAGTCATTGATGTGCTAGATACATGGGGTATGCTTTTGTCGAGAAAGTGGGCTGCAACTTTAGGAGGACACATCCAAATGGATTGGACTTATGCAACGGTACTTGCATGAGAGAACACTCAGGTTAAGCTACACATAGAAGTTGAAAGAAAGTACCATGTTGAAAACCCTAAGAATCTACATAATGAATTTGTTGCAAAATCAGACAGTCTCAGAAACTATGCTATCCTATCTAATTTCATGGCTCCTATTAAAGAAAAGGTGAAAGATGAAAAGTTAGATAAAACATGGAAGTTATACTTTGATGGAGCATATTCCAAATTTGGAAAAGGAGTAGGAATAGTAATCATTTCCCCATCTAAGCGAACTTTCAACTTTGCTTTCAGATTAGAGTTTGATGCATCTAACAATGTAGCAGAGTATGAAGCACTCTCACTTGGCTTAAAAGCTGCTAAAGATATGGGTATCAAAATGTTAAGTATCAAGGGTGACTCTGACTTAGTGATTTCACAACTAAAGAATAAATTTGCATGTAAATGTCAGAGACTAAAGAAATATAGGAATGCTATTTGGGACACTGTGGAATGGTTTGATGCATTGAACCTTGAAGCAATTCTTAGAGAACAAAATAGCTTGGCCGATAAGTTAGTAGTAGCATCATGCACTCTTCAACCTACGGATGAAATGATAAACAGTGATGGCAAGCTTGAAATCAACTTTAGACCTCCGGTTCCTGATAATGTAGATCATTGGGAGGTGTTTAATGATGATAAACAAATCTTAAGATTTATCCACAACGTTGAGGAATTCTCTGAATGTGAGATCAGTTTTAAAGAGGAAGACAAAGAATATTAAGAGCAAGACAAAGAATATTAAGAGCAAGACAATAACATTAGAAATCCTATTCCTAGCAGCTACATAGGATTTTAGCAGATGTTTGACAGGAAAGATAGGCACAAAAATAAAAAAGAGTCAATAAAACTAGGGGAATATATTGAGATAAACATTGGAAAAGGCACCTCGGAAAAGGAAAGGAGGGATTTAATTGATCTTGTTAGGGAGTATAGGGATGTGTTTGCTTTTACTTATGATGAATTAAAAGCTTATCGAGATGATGTACTTCAGCATACCATACCCGTAAAGCAAGAAATGAAGGAAGTAAAACCTTTCCAACAAAAATTGAGAAATATGGATCAATTAGAATATGCATTGACTTTCGAAACCTCAATGCGGCATGCCTTAAAGACAATTATCCTTTGCCGAATATGGAAACCCTTCTCCAAAGGGTACTAGGTTCACAGATGATGTCCATGTTGGACGGTTTCTCCGAATACAACTAGGTGTTGATCAGCAAAGAGGATCAACATAAGACCACTTTTACCACCCCTTGGCGTACTTTTGAGTACTTGAAAATGCCATTTGGCTTATTAAATGCGGGAGCTACTTTTCAAAGGGCTATGGATTATGCTTTTAAAGAAATAATTCATAAGATCATTGAAGTCTATCAAGATGATTTAACAGTATTCTCTAAAGAAAGATCCGACCATGTTATCACCTAAAGCAAGTTTTTGAAAGATGCTGTAAATATGGCATATCTTTGAATCCAGCCAAATCAGTCTTGGGAGTTGATGAAGGAAAGTTGGCATATCTTTGAATCCAACCAAATCAACCGTAAATATGGCATATCTTTGAATCCAGCCAAATCAGTCTTGGGAGTTGATGAAGGAATGTTGTTAGGACACATCATGTCCAAAGATGGTGTGAAGATAGACCTTGAAAGAGTTGTAGCCATAAAGAAAGTGCCCATTCCCCAAAATGTCAAAGCTCTCCAGTCATTCAATGGTCAGATCAACTTTATCAGGAGGTTCATTCCCAACTTAGCAGAATTAATGAAGCCATTGTAGGAATTATTAAAAAAGGATGCTAAGTATCAATGGACAAAAGAAAGAAATGAAGCCTTTAAATGTATCAAAGATAATATTTCCAGGTCCCCTGTGTTAATCAGTCTCGACTATTCGAAGGAGTTTCAGATTTTCTCATTTGCATCAGAGCATACAATAGCAGGAGTCTTACTCCAAAAGAATAATGAAGGTCATGAGCAACCAATAGCTTTTATGAGCAGAGCTTTGCAGAACTCTGAGTTAAAATACAATTCTATGGAGAAACAAGCTTATGCTCTCGTCAAATCCCTAAAGCATTTTAAGATGTACATTGGCTACTCAAGAATAATTGGCTATGTCCGCCATTTTGCGGTTAAAGATATCTTAGCTCAAGGAGATTGCTTAGGAATAAGGGGAAAGTGGGTCTGTAAAATCCAAGAGCATGACTTAGAAATAAGACCCACAAAGTTAATAAAGGGACATGGATTAGCCAAAATGCTAACTCAAAGTAATGAAGAAGCCATAGGGGTGGTGTGTCAAACCAGTGTATCAGAACCAACCATGTCAGAAGGTCTTCAACATTTAAGTCAACAACAATGGTATGCCGATATAATCTATCTTCTACGTAATTTTGATTGCCCTGAGCATCTAGTAGGGCATAAGAGAATAGCATTAAGATTAAAAGCTACTAGATATTGCATCTCTCAAGATGGATTGGGATGGAGGAATCCAGATGGCTTAATGCTCAGATGTGTTGATGAGTCGGGATCCAGAAAGCTCTTAATAGAATTTCACTCAGGATTTTGTGGAGGGCATTATGCAGCAGATACAATAGCCCATAAAATCCTCAGAGCTGGTTACTACTGGCCTCCTCTATTCGGTGATGTACATAAGTATGTCAGATCTTTCCTCCAGTGTTAGATGTTCACTGGGAAACAAAAGTTGGCAGCCTTACCTTTGAAACCAGTAGTTGTTCGAAAACCCTTCCAGCAATGGGGTCTTGATTTTATCGGTCAGTTCAAGGAGAACTCAAGCAATGGTCACTCCTGGATCCTTACTGCTACCGACTATTTCACCAAGTGGGTGGAAGCCATCCCCACTAAAAATGCAACTGATAAAGTAGTTATGAATTTCCTAGAAGATCAAATTATAACTAGATTCAGTGTCCCAACTAAGATAACAACTGATAATGGCCCAACATTTAGCTCAACAACTTTTTCATCTTTTTGTTTGAAGTATGGCATTGTCTTATCTCACTCCTCTAACTATTATCCACAAGGGAATGGCTTAGCTGAATCCAGTAACAAAAGTTTGATGAATATTTTAAAGAAAACAGTTGGAAAGAACAAAAGTCCTTGGGATAGCCAAATCAAGTTTGCAGTATGGGCTGATAGAATAACACAGAAGTGTTCAACAGGAAAGACTCCTTTTGAACTAGTCTATGGTTTAAAAGTATCAGTGCCCATCTACATACAGTTGTCAGTGTATCAATTACTTCATGATTATGATCCAGATGATGATGCCATGAATCACAGAATAGAGCAGATAATGAAGTTAAATGAGACCAAGAGGAGAGCTTTAGACCAAAGCATCAGAAACCAGGACAAGGTGAAGAAGGCTTTTAACAAATCTGCGAGGCCGAGAGATTTTAAGCCCGGTGAGAAGGTTTTGTTGTGGGATAAAAAGAAAGAGAATCCGGGAAATCACAGAAAATTTGACAGCATTTGGATGGGACCATACATCATATTTGAGCCAGCAAGGTTCAACTCATTCTACCTTTGCACAATGGATGGGGAAAGACTAGTTCTTCCAGTTAATGGCTACCATCTCAAGTTATTTTTTAGAGAGAACAACTAAATGTCCATGGGGGTATTCTTGTAGCAGGGCCATTTCTAAACCTTTTCCTTGCATTGCTTCAATTTTTTTTCTTTTTGTACAATACTTTTGTATATTATGCTCCATGTATATTATTGATGTATTATAGTTTCATTTCTGTACAATAATTTTTATGCAACTTATTTTTTCATTTGGTAAAGATGTGTTGATACTAATTCAATCTAGTTTTTGTGCAGGAACCAGAGATTCATGGATTCTCAAACACTCTCTTTGATTGAGAATCAAGAGCGAGTGCACGTCCCACAGTTGGAGCCACATATTATAGGTGATTTCAAGTGATCTTGTGAAGATATAACAAGTTTACTTGTTCATAATCAGAAGATCAAAAGTCCTAGCAGGGAAATTGTAAAAAATGTCATAGCATGATGGTTTTGTAAAGGACTCGACTTTCCTAGGACTTAGTGATTAGTCCGACTAGCCTAGAGTGATTTTTCCCTTGTCAATTATCTGTTGTTGAATAAACGACATATAATTTTTGAGTTTTTCACTCATACCTCCAAAGTTGGGGTGGTCGACATGATTTCTCGGTCTTAGGAGGCTATTAGAGTTCAAGTGTCATTGTATATTACCATGCTAGATATTAAAATTCAGTCGTATGGACATGTGCTAGGTCCCCCTAAGTTTTTTTTAATTTTCGAAGAAAATATTTTTTTTTCGTAAAACTAGACCATTTTTTAATGGTTTAAATGGAAAAATTCAAATTGTAACAAAAGTGGGATCTGGAGGCAGATTTTGGCGTGGGGTGCTCGTTTTCACACTCAGAGCGTCCTCTTTACCCTAGGACCCACTTTCCCCATGTTCTATGTGATTAAGTCATCTTTGGGAGCATTATTCCTTAAAGATGCGACAAATTGACAAATAATTGCTAAAAAGGCACAAAATGACCCATATATAAAAATAATAATTAAAAGGGTCATTTGTCATGTGCCAAATGAGTTGGCATGCCATGTCATGTGGAGGACGACCTCTTTATGGCGATTTACGAATTAAAGGGAAGTCAAACCATGAGGTGGCGTTGTATTATGTTTTAGTAAGTGTGCCATCCCTTTGATATCTTCACATGAAGTGTGTTGGGCGATTTGCATTGGTCGGAGGAGATCCCAAGGTAGAGGGGGCGCACCTCTTGTGAGGTGGCGCCTCCCTCATTACTCTAATTCCCTCATCACCCTCAATCAAAGGGATTCGATCCCTCATTCTTCTCCCATGATGCGCCCTCATGCTCATTAGAGCTCATGTGCCCTTCCTTCCTCTCATTCACTATATAAGCAAGCCTCCTCTCTTCTTTGAAGTAGTTCGAGTTGCATTAGTAGAAGGCTTGTCATTGTAGTACTTTCATTTCTGTATTGTTGGAATAAAATCAAAAGCTTTGGAGACTCATTGGTGTAGTGTGTTTTGTTGGATAATCATGGCCTCGCATGTTTGAGGTAATCTGTATGTGATTAATTTTCTTTTGCATTCTTGCATGGTGGATCTAGTCTTGGTAGGATTGTTCTCAATTGATAGGAAGAAATTGTTTAATAGGCTTATTACTTAATTTCTTTTGCTCATATATGTTTAAAGACTTAGGTCTAACAGTTTAATAAGATTATTACTATGTTGCTCTAAATTTTTCTATGTATGTGTAACTAGATCTCACAAACCATTTTGCATGTGTTTTATGAGTAGCTGCAGGTAACCATTGGATAGGAGTTTGAACAAGCTTGTTCACCCTCTCTACAAACTTTCATGTGGTTTAGTACAATAACACTCCACTGGAAGCTTTCATAGTGATTCTCATCCGACATCGGGCATATCTCTCCTTCTCCTTCAAACAAAAAAACATTTTTTTCCTTTGGTTACTTGGGCTTGTTGCTTAGATCTGATTTCAAATACGTTCATATCATATTTTCAGATCTGATTTACAAGTCTTACATGCTTAAATCTAGATTGTTTTAAAGAAAGATTAATCATTTGCTTAAACTAGATCTAGCTTCAAGAAAGTATTTCTTTTACAAGTTAATCATTTGTAGATCCAAAGGCTTGTTGGATTAGATTTCTTCTTTGGGTATCATAAGTTCATATTTAGCAAATCTAAAGTGCTTTCATTGGCTGCCCCATAAGGCAAGCCAAGATCCATAAGAAAGATTGCTTTCTTGTGTTCACTTTTTGCATTTTACACTTGGAATGTTTTTGCAAAAATTTTAGTAATTTATTTTTGGTTGTCCAAAAACACTTTGCACTTTTCTGAACTAATAACTTGTTGGTTTTTAGCAGGTCTAACAAAAAAGAGAAAGAAACCTTGGCGAATTTTTGAAGTTTGGCCAGCCAGGGCATCCCGGGACCTCTCTTGTTTAATAAGCTCATTTTTCCCAAAGAATTGTAGGCTTAGTGATCCCATTCTACAAGGGATCACAAGCATTTCTATATTGTAATAAGTGATAAAAAAAGAAGAACAAGTGGGCTACCCAACACCCACACCCCTTCGCAATTTTTTTATGGCGTGAATTTTTCTAATAAATTTTATTTCCTATTTAAATAAACCAGTCTAGAGTTAAAATTTAATGTTTGAAGTGTCCGATCCAAATATCGGCCTTCAATCTCACTCAGGATGTAGGTACACTTAATTTCTTATTTTCGCAGGCAGTATACTTTATATATCAAGCAAGTTTTATGTTTTCAAAGTATTTTTGTCAAAGGAATCAATACCAACCCACCACGCTCTACCGAAGTACCGAAAGGGAAAAGATATTCGTAGTGTAGTAATTAGTTCAAACATTTTACTATTCAGTCTTTACTTTTGGTAGACCAACTTGGCATTGATTTCTCGAAGTATGCTCTCACCGTCACACAAAGGGATTTTCCTGAGGATGTGATCAGATGATCAGAAAAGAGATTCTTTGTCTGTAGTAATTAGCATACTATTTTTCTCTAGTCATTTATCTTTTCTGCAATAAAAAACGGAATAAACTTCCAGTTGCCAAATCAAAGTATGCTCTTTCCCCTTGCGGGCATTTTCCCGGGCCTGTGGGAAATCAGAAAGAGTTGCAACTATTCTTTAATTTTTCACATTTAATAAGAAATCATACTAATAAAATTAACTACCTTGAACATAGTGAAAATCCGACACTCAGAATTTAATTATTATGGGGGGAAATTTCTCAGGAGAAGCGGGAACCACTGGGAGGCGACTTCAGGGCATAGTTAGGCTACACCCTTGTTGGTGTAGTGTTGAACACCGCCCTCGAGACTCCATTCCAACCCACACGTCTTCGTGAGAAGCCACCATTAATTAACTTCCAGACATTACTCCTTGTACCTCACGGTATATCTGGAGCTCCCCCTTCCCGTAATCAAATCCCATCTAATAATAATTTAAAATTGACCAAGAAGCACTCGTAAAACATTCACAATACAACAACATGCATTTTTGCCTCCATTTTTGGCACTGATCTTGTTTATATTTTATATATTTCAATCTTTGATTTAGATCTCATGTGTTATATGATTAATTTATGCTGTTGATCTAAAATTATACTTGCAAGTGTTTTTTGCTTTTAGTCAATCCATTTCAAAAAACTCCTAAACAACTTACCCAATCATAAACCTAGAGCTTAATTAGCCTTAGTATAACTCATATGGACTACCCCCCTTGGCTTCGTTAGGAGTTTTGCCTAAACAAAGGAGTTGAGTGTTGAGTGACAGTATCTCAACTCGAAACTTGTCCCCAAGGAACATACCCAAGCAACTTGAAGATTTCTGTTGCGATAAACCCCGTGTGCGTGTTCCGGCGACAGCATCCAAGTTCTATTGTGGCCAAAGGGAAAGAGAATAAATGATGCAACAATAATTGGAGAGCAAGAGGGAGGCTTGTACAAGTTGGAAGGACAACCAAAATAAGCATTGGGTCATGACTCCAACTAACCAAGTGAATTGTGGCACAAAAGGCTTGCACATGTGCACTATATAGCACTACAATTGCAAGCAAAGCAGTTTCAGGACTACCAAAAATCTAGACAAAGCATGAAGGCATTTGCAAGGGATGTGGACAAAGACATTCCCTAGCAGTGAAAGCAAGGACAACTTTGTATGTACAAAACCGTACACCTCATCATGTATTGAACAACAAGACTCCCGAAGAAGCTTTCTCAGGAGAGAAACCAGAAGTCAGCCATCTCAGAATATTTGGTTGCCCGGTGTACATACACATCCCAAAGGAAAAGAGAACCAAGCTAGATCCTTCAAAAAAGAAAGGGATAATCGTGGGATACATTGACACATCAAAAGCTTACTGAATATACTTCCCAGGATTCAAGAAGATCGAGATTAGCAGAGACGTAACTAACTTTTGATGAAGATTCAACATACAACAAATTATGAAAATTACCTATTGAAGAAACAGAAGAACCTGAAGTTCCCAGAACCAGAGACATAGTGATGGAAGAGACAATACAAGAAAGTCATGAAGACCGCGACATGGCAGAACCACAAGAACCTGTAGATCCACCTCGTGAGAAGAACTCCACATGGAATACATAGAGAAAGCAAGAGACCCAAACCATACTCCAGCTATATGGCCCTATTATGCGACATCATTGATAAAGAACCTTCCAACTATGAGGAAGCAACAGAAAAGAAGGAATGGAAGGATGCCATGATCGAGGAGTACCAGTCGATTATGAAGAATGATGTCTAGGAGATAGTTCCAATACCAGCAGGGAAGTCTGTTGTGACTTCGAAATGGATCTACAAGATCAAGCATGCTGCAGACGATAGCATAGAAAAACACAAGGCAAGATTTGTGGCACGTGGCTTCTCCCAGAAGGAAGGCATAGACTACGAGGAGACATTTGCACCTGTAGCAAGATACACTTCCATCATATCCCAGATGGACGTCAAGACAACATTCTTGAATGGTGTAGTTGAAGAGGAAGTGTATGTGGAGCAGCCATTGGGATTGGAGACACATGACAAGCAGACTCGTGTGCAAGTTGAAGAAAGCCTTGTATGGCTTGAAGTAGGCACATAGGACATGGTACGACAGGATGGACAACTTTCTGATGAGCTTAGGCTTTACCAAGAGAAAAGCAAATTCCAACCTTTACTTCAAGGCCGAGGGTGGAAGACCAGTGATATTACTACTATATGTAGATGACTTGCTTGTAACAAGAGAGGATGAGCTCATTGCAGATACAAAGAGAAGGCTTTGCCGCAGAGTTCGAGATGAAGGACTTGGGGATGAAGCACTACTTCTTAGGCATGGAGGTGTGGTAGAATGCAGATGGGATTTTCCTTGGTCAAGGAAAATATGCAGTAGAGATTCTGAAGAGGTTCAAAATGATGGACTACAAGCTAAGTTGCATGATATGAAGAAATGGAAACGTGTATCCGATATGTAAACGCACTGGAAACGCGACCCTCCAAAATTTAGGAAACGGGGAAACGCGATATATATATATATATATATTGTAAATCTTTGATTCAGAGATCACTACTCCCTCTGAATCACCTTGACATCTCAACCAGTTTGAGTCTCGATATCAATGCATACTCATAAGATATAAACTCAACAATTAGATCTCATTACCAAACTGAAACACATGCAATCACACAAAGAACACCAAATATACCCTGGAAACCCCAACCGGGGAAAACCAACAGTCTGCGGGGCTATCTTCTCTCTCGAGCATATATATAAATGGATAAGTACAATACAGTATTACCTCAAAGGTAACTCAATCCTTGAACTAGACAGACTCTAGATTTGCATGCATCAGCTGATGCATGTACTGGAAGAGTAAGCCCTAACTGGTAAACTGGATCTGAGTATCTCTGTAGGTGCCTCTGACTGATCTGCCTCTCTGTATCACATTGCTCTGATCAACTCTCTCTGAAGATAGCCCTCTGAAGAATGCGACCTCCATTGCATGCAGAAGTGCACCCTCCTCTCTGGATCTCTGATGCTCGTACCGGACCGGATCTTAGCAGATCTGAGCTTTGATCGTCCCTAACCTTCCTCGAATGCTGAGGCAAGGCTATCTTGGAAGTCTCAGACTCTGGATCGGTCGATCTAGCTCCAAATGAGCTTCTCCCTCCTTGGGAAATGTGCCCTCCTCCAAGTGAACACGTCCTCCTCTAAGCTGAGCAGAATGCTCTCTGATGGATTATCTGAGTCCATAGACCTGGGTCCCTAGTGACTCTAGAGCTGAAGGTCACTGATCCAGCTCAGATTTGACCTTCCTAGCTCCTGTAGCAGCTCCTCTCTCTCTTAGAAAGTCGCCCTGCAAGCACAACTGTGCCCTCCTCACTCCAACACTATCACTCTCTAATAATACAACTGAGCAACCTCATCCGGTGACCCCCTGCCTCTATAAATAATTTCACCAATGAATTAGGTTTACCAAAACCCTAATTCTCGGTGCATGCAAAAGTCACTTTTGCATGCATCCAATGATCGTTGATAGGTCATGCAAAACTCATGCATGCAAAGGTCAAAACACTCCGGAAGGTTCGCATGCAGCCACCATTGGACCATTGAGTAGAGTGCATCTCACCCTCTACTCCATACATACTGATGCCTATGCAACTAATGTACCTCCATGCAGGGCATCTGAACCATGGAGGACATCTCGAAGTTACCATAATCTAACACTCCCTCTTAAAGAGGGAAGTCCTACCACTGATGCTTGGATCCGACAAGTCCCCTGCTGCTGACATTGATCTCATTGACCTGCCTGTCACTACTGCCCTCTGACCTGAAGAACCCTGATCAATCTCCATAAGTGTGGCTTCAGAAGAAGCCCCTTGATCAACCATTGCTGACTCTGTCATAGCACTCTAATTCAGACTCACTCTGAATCTCTGCTGCTGTAACCAGTCCTGAAGACTGTTGTCAATTGGATCCACTGATCTGTAGGAGATCTGTCTATGTCCCTGAGTTGACTCAGCTCTATAAGTCAACTCCCTCTGTCTTTGAGCTAACTCAACTCTCTCCTTAGCTAAGTCCATCTCAACCATCTCATACCAGCTCAATCTCTAATCGGTGCCTGCATGAGCAACATGCTCATCCATCTGATATGAGCCCAAGGGCTCAATCTCCTGAGACTCATCACTATCAAGAGCATCTCGCTCATCCATCTGAACTCCAGAATCACTCCCTTGATCCTCCTCATCATGGTGAGCATCTCGCCCACCCATCTGCTGTCCAGACCCGCTCATCCTGGCCTCATCTCTGCTATGTGCATCTCGCTCATCATCCCCCTCTGACTGTGAAGAGGATGTACTCAGCCATCCTGATGTGCTCGTAGTAGGCTGTCCCCGAACCAAGTATTCACCGTCGATCCTGTGACCCAACACGATTGGGTCTACTCCTCTAGGATAGGTGAAGATCTGATCCCGCTGGAACACTACTGAGTAGCCAACAAATGCCAAAGCTGCTACTGAGAGGATACTCCCGCTCAGTCTTGGAACAAATAGCACTCCTGAAACCTCCAGGAGCTCCCCAAGGTCAAGCAGAAATCTCACTTTGCCCACACCAGTGACCAAGTGATCAACCCCCTGCACATCCCGAACCAACTGCAAGGGTGTGTGCTCTAGGATAAGGAATGCATCCCTCACTCCTGTCATGTGATTGCTATGCATACAGTCAACCCTCCATCTCTGATCAACTTGATCCTCTGGCTGACTACTATCATGCCTTGACTGAACTGAGGCTAATGAGAACTCCTTCTCAAATCGAGAAGTAAACTCATCAACCTCCTTTGCTGCTGCTATTTGGTCATCCTCAGTCAACCATCTCTCAGTCTTCATGGGCATGCATATCTCATGCATATGCAGCATGCATATCTCATGCACATGCATCATGCAAGACCTCACGCAGATGCATATCTCATGTACATCTCAGCAGTAACACTCCCTCTTAGCGAGGAAGATGCTGCTGGAGAAGCATCCACCAGGATCAAACACATCATATGTTGCTGTAGCTACCTCCTCTGAACTTGAAGACTTTTTGGCTGCATCTGCTGCACTCTGATATGTAGATCTGTGCTCCTCCTCTATCAATGTCATTTTGAGAGAAGCATCATGCTCTCCCTCTATCACTAATACTGAAACTGTATCCAAGGTCTCCCTAGACCCACATACAGGCTTGCCCAACAACCTGTACTCTACTCTCAAGCTCGTAGCCATAACTCTGCAAAATTGAAATACTGTAACCCATAGTGAAACAAGAATCTCTCCTGATCACAGATCTGGCAGATCTATCTCAGATCTAACCTCTGAACTCACAGATCTGATAGATCTAGTATCTATCTAACATATCTGATGTCTGAACTCACAGTTCTGAACTCTGCTCTTCAGATCTGGACTTTGCTCTCACAGATCTGAATACTATGCTTCAGATCTGATATATCTGCCATAGATCTGGACTTTGCTCATGTCAGATCTCACCTCCAAACTCACAGATCTGATAGATCTGACCTCTACAACCTCAGATCTGAGTTGTGCTCTTCAGATTTGGTAGATCTGGTCTCTATCTTCACTGATCTACTAGATCTATCTCAGATCTAGTCTCCAATACCACATATCTGATAGGTCTAACCTCTACAACCTCATATCTGAGCTATGCTCCTTAGATTTGGTAGATCTGGTCTCTATCGTCACTGATCTCCGTGTGATTGCCCTTCTTGACCCTTACCAGGGCTCTGATACCATGTAAATCTTTGATTTAGAGATCACTACTCCCTCTGAATCACCTTGAGATCTCAAGCAGTTTGAGTCTCGATATCAATGCATACTCATAAAGATATAAACTCAACAACTAGATCTCATTACCAAACTGAAACACATGCAATTACACAAAGAACACCAAATATACCCTGGAAACCCCAACCGGGGAAAACCAACAATCTGTGGGGCTATCTTCTCTTTCGAGCCCAGAGCATATATATAAATGGACAAGTACAATACAGTATTACCTCAAAGATAACTCAATCCCTGAACCAGACAGACTCTAGATTTGCATGCATCAGCTTATGCATGCACTGGAAGAGTAAGCCCTAATTGGTAAACTGGATCTGAGTATCTCTGCAGGTGCCTCTGATTGATCTGCCTCTCTATATCACACTGCTCTAATATGCTCTTTCTGAAGACAACCCTCTGAAGAATGCGACCTCCATTGCATGCAAAAGTGCGCCCTCCCCTCTGGATCTCTGATGCTCGTACCAGACCGGATCTCAGCAGATCTGAGCTCTGATCGTCCCTAACCTTCCTCGAATGCTGAGCAAGGCTATCCTGGAAGTCTTAGACTCTGAATCGGTCGATCTGGCTCCAAATGAGCTTCTCCCTCGGGAAATGCACCCTCCTCCAAGTGAACACGTCCTCCTCTAAGCTGAGCAGAATGCTCTCTGATGGACTGTCTCAGTCCATCAGACCTGGGTGCCTAGTGACTCTGGAGCTGAAGGTCACTGATCCAGCTCAGATCTGACCTTCCTAGCTCTTGTAGCAGCTCCTCCCTCTCTCAAAAGTCGCCCTGCATGCACAACTGCGCCCTCCTCACTCCAACACTATCACTCTCTGATAATACAACTGAGCAACCTCATCCGGTGACCCCCTGCCTCTAGAAATAATCTCACCGATGAATTAGGTTTACCAAAACCCTAATTCTTGGTGCACGCAAAAGTCACTTTTGCATGCATCGAATTATCGCTGACAGGTCATGCAAAACTCATGCATGCAAAGGTCAAAACACTCCGGAAGGTCTGCATGTAGCCACCACTGGACTCATGCCACTGAATAGAGTGCATCTCACCTTCTACTCCATACTGATGCCTATGCAACTAATGTACCTCCATGCAATCATCTGAACCATGGAGGACATCCCGAAGTTACCATAATCTAACATATATATATGCAAATTAGCAAGGGCATTAAAATTAAATGTGAAAAATAAATGACAAGTGATAAATCATAATTTTAAACATCTATCATCACATTTTACTCATAAGTGCATCTTTGTATCATTAATAATTGTCATAGATGATTACATAATGCAAGTTGCCAAGTAGTAATATCCAAAAACTACCTTGACAATACAATATATTGAAAATTTCAAAATCAACCTTTATTTATGAGGCTCCAATGCTACATATATGAAAATATGATCAGTCCACATAGAACTAAAACATAAGATAAGTTGATTTGCACAGTGTTGTAGCTAACTGTCTTCAATCAGCTTCCTCAAGTAACCCTCACTTGCTCAAATCACTATGTGAGATGAGGGAACTAAAATCCTCTTTTTATAAAAAAATGACTTTTAGAGGCTTCTAGATGTTTCCTAAACCATCATTAACCCATTAAGAAACAACTTAACCCATTAATTAAGTTAATGGTTTTTTTTTGGATGGAAAAGCAAGAATTCGAGGAGGAAACACGTCATACGGACGCGGATACGGCACAAAAACGTGTTTTCAGTCGTACCACCCATGTTTCCTCCACGAGAAATGTGGTGGCACGGTCGGAAACACGTTTCTGAGGAGTACCAAACGCGTTTTCGAGCAGGGTAATTTTTAGTGGCGAAATTTCGCCAATTGGCTATTTTTCGGGTTTTTTTTCAAAAAATAAATTCGCTATTTGGTCATTTTTAGTCTCTAATATCGCCTATATTTACATAAAATACGTCTTTTTATCATAATATTCGCCAAAATTTACCTTTTTCAGTAGTAAATTGCAGGTTTCATATTTAATATTCGCCTACCTATCTAAATATATGTTTTTTTCAATCCGAAATAATCGTCTAGAATACTATACTTAAGTATAATATTAGAATCCTTAAAAAATACCCTGTTTCCGAGTTTTTTGCCTGGTACGGCAGTGGTACGGGGCTTAGTACCAAGTTTCCTGCAACTTAGACTTCAAGGCAATGGCCACACCAATGCCATCGAACTTGAACCTACTTTGTGATGCTTCTTCAGAGATAGTTGATGCCACGATGTGCAGGTAGATGTTTGGTTCGTTGATGTACTTGACGAACACGAGACCAGACATATGTTTTGCTGTGAACACCTTGAGCCAATTCCTGATGGATCTGAGACATGTTCACCTGATTGTTGCAAAGCATATATTGAGGTACCTAATGGGTACGATTGAGTATGGGCTCAAGTATGAGACGAATCAGAAGATTAACCTGCATGGTTATGTTGATTCGGATTGGGCAGGTAGTGCCACATACAGGAAGAGCATTTTGGGATGCTGCTTCAGTTTGGGATCCAGTATGATCTCGTGGTTTAGCAGGAAGCAGTCATGCATGGCACTGAGTACAGCTATAGTAGAGTATGTTGCAGCTTGTTCGGCCAGTTGTGAGCCAGTATGGCTTCGGAAGCTACTGTCAGATTTGTTTGATCTCGAGCTTGAGGCGACTTGTATCTTCTGTGACAGCCAGAGTTGTGTGAAGTTGTCTGAGAACTCGGTTTTCCATGACAAGTCGAAGCATATTGAGATCAAGTACTAGTATATCCGGGATATGGTGCAGAGAGGAGCAATGAAGCTCTAGTTTGTAGCGACAGACAAGCATACAGTCGATGTGTTGACCAAGCTGTTAGCAAGAGTGATGTTCGAGTACTTCAGAGAGAATCTTGGTGTTATCTAGATCGATGCTCCTCGAAAGAGGGAGTGATGTGACCGGAAGACGCAGGTGCACCAGGGCTGTATCTTACATGGTGGAAGACGCAGGTGGTCCGCAAGGATGTAATGCGCCTGGGGTGCTCCTAGGTTGTATCACATGTTTGAAGATGCTGGTAGGTTCACGGGTCATAAAGCATCTAGGATGCACCTGGGCTGTATCTTACATGGTGGAAGACACAGGTGGTCCGCAAGGACGTAATGCACTTGGGGTGCTCCTGCGCTGTATTCACATGTTTGAAGACGCAGGTTGACCGAGAGAGTCGTAATGCACCTGGGGTGCTACTGGGATGTACCCATTGGGTGGGAGACGCAGGTTGACTGAGAGAGACGTAATGCACGTGGGGTGCTCTTGGGTTGTATCCACTGGGCGAAAGACGAAGGTGGTCTGATGGACATGATGTATGCACCTGGGCTGCTCTCCGTGTGTGATGATGAGATGATTTAGATACAATGAGATGATAGTAGCAGACGCAGGTGATTGCGGTGGCAATGTAATGTGTGGTCCTAGGCTCTACCTACTTGATGGCTTGCTCGTAGAGATGAGGAAGACCTAGATGAGAGCTAGGCTTACATCTAACATGAAAAAGGGTTGGCTCTGTGGAACTTCTCATGATGGATAGATTCGAGAGATGTCACTAGTCAATGATCAACGATATGAGGATTGCTGCAGCAACGATGGTGATGATCAAGTGTTGATGATATTCCAGCATTGATGATGGTCCAACGATGATAACGTTGTCCAGAGCTTGTGTCCAGAGTGATGATGAATGTGGCGAGAGAATACCTTCCTCGTTAAGAGGGAGTGTTGTTATAAATGTAACTTCGGTAGAGATTCATTTGTATATTATTATTGTTATTTTATTGTACCTCCGTTGGAGATGTTTGTCCTCCGTTTGGGGATGTCATTATTATATTTGGTCATGCAAGAATATCGAGGTAAAACCTCCATTGTAAGTTGGGGTAATAGTTCCCCAAAGGTCAAGTGTAAAATGTATTTTTGAGTTTCCATAGGACAGGTCGGCCCAGTTAGTTAGACAAGTCGACCCATTGAGGAATTAGGTCACTCTCACTTAAAGTATAAATCGAGAGAGTCACTCTCTCATTTTGTATTGCACTCACTCAAGCAAGTTCACACCAAGTGAGAGAGAGGACAAGTTCGCTGGAGGAGAAAGAGAGAGAGCTGCAGAAGACATCTTATATTTTGGGTTTTCCATCTTGTTTGATATTGTACTAGTGACAAATCTATTTTTGAGGAAGTTGCGGGGTTTTCTCCTTTATGGTTTCCCCGAGGAAAATTCTTGTGTCTTTTGTGTTTTGCTGTGCTTGTTTATCTTTCAGTTTAAAGATCTAACTAAATTGAATTAAAGTGCAAACTCTAACAATGTGATGCTTTCATTGGAGAGGAGATGAGACTACATCAAGTCTCAACCAGCTTTGAGAATGTTCTAGGCCTAGCCCTCGTTGAGAAGGTGAGGTATTGTGGAAAGAAAAGATCTGAGAAAGGTTAGAAGAAAGAATATTCAGGGTCTTTTAACTAGAAAAAGGATTTGAGCCATATCAAGTGCTTCAACTACAACAAGCATGGCCATTATGCTTCTTAGTGTCCTCAGAAGAAGAAGGGGAAGGGTAAGTAGCAACAGCTAAAACAATTTGTAGGAAGTGCTAAAGCTTCAAAAACAGTTTCTAGGAAGTGCTGATTTCTCAATTTAAGAGTGCTTCAGATTCTCAGAAACAGTACATCTGTTATTAAGAGCACTGCTACATTACAGAGCACTTCATCTTTAAAAGAGTTGATAAAGTAGGCAAGACTGCATTGTTGGGTGATTTTGAGTATTTATCATTCGTTCATGCCATTTGATGTTGTAAGGCTGAAAATGTAGAGTTGTATCATGATCCAAAATCTTCACAATGACTTTACAGATGAAGTTCTTTTGGCTACCATTGTCCACAATCATATGCAATGGGTCATCTTTTATCCATATTTGTGTATAGAATTGCCTTTCTCTTTCCTCTTCATCTACTATGGTGAAGCTTGTGAGATCTCCCGAGGACAATGTAAGAAGAGTCTATACTTCAGGATTGGATTTCATGATAACTTTACTTCTTTCATTAGTTTGATGTGATTGATGTGAACCTGAATCTTTGTTGAAGGCAGACCTCTATGCCAAGAATGTCTTTTAAGCATTGCATTCATATGCATCATGCCAAGATGAACAAGGATTTCTGTTTTGAATGTGAAAGGCCACGCCTTTCTATCATCTTCCTCATTTACCAACCTTGTGTTTTGGCTTACATGTCCTAAAATTGCTAGTGGGGAATGTCGAGTGATACAGGCATTTACTTGGAGCGGTGTGCATGTAAAGGCAAAAGCTTCATTGAGTTCTTACTCCTGAATTTATATGTACTTTGATGACTTGTTTTTGGCTCTATCTGAACTTTTTCTAACTGCCTCTTATGTTTTCTCCTCAGTGCTGCAACTATTCTGAAACATATATTTTCCCATAATCTTGGGAACTTCTTCTGTTCTTATTTGCCGAATATTTAGGCGATCGTGAATCTTTGTTCGTAATATAATAATAAACTTTAGCCTTTTTTCTATGCTATGATTCCTTCTCCATTTGTCATCTGGTTAAGTAATATATTTGTAGTGCCGGAACCTAATCCCTCCATTGTGTTCAGCTTAATATTGTGGGCATAGAAGTTGTGTGCTTCTTGCTGTAGGGAACTAGCCATGAATTTGCAAGCATTCCATGTATTCAGCCTGTCCAAAACTACTAAAAACTGTTGGGTGTGTGACTTGACTTGAAGGTTTACTATTAATAGAGATTTTTGGTATGGATACATAGTGCATATTATATGCCAAGGTATCATACTGCTAAGTAGTGCATGCTTAATTTGATTAGATAGGGAAATCTGAGAAAATTGATTCAGTTTGATCTATTCTGAAATTTGTTAAGATTTTCAGGAATGCGTCAAAGGATTTATGCATTTGTTCTTTCAAGTTTTCTTATGTTTTGATTTTGCTTGGGTTCTGCTGATGCTTTTAAAGTGTTGGGTGATAACAAGGAAGTGCATTCTCGTGATTTTCAATTCTAATTAGCGTAGCACACTGTTCTTTATCATAATTGCAGGCTGGAGCAGATGCCAGTTTTGTGGAAGCTCCAAGAGATGATGATGAACTCAAGGAAATAGGCTGCAAGACCAAAGGTTATAGAGTTTGTAACATGCTTGAAGGGGGCATCACACCCTTGCACACTCCAGAGGAACTGAAAGGAATGGGATTCCATTTGATTGTTTCTCCTTTGACAACATTATATGCCTCAGCTAGTGCATTAATTGATATCTTAAAGACACTGAAGGACAAGGGCACTACGAGGGGGCATCTAGATCAACTGGCAACATTTGAAGAATTTAATCAGTTGGTTAGTCTGGATTCCTGGTATGAACTTGAAGCTCGTTTTTCTCAGGTAAAAAAATAATGTGTTAGAATCTCAAACCATGTTAACAACTTCCCAGCTCTGGAATGCGATTGCATTTGCAGAAAGAGCTCCATCCAGAGACAAGCTATACAATGGTCCATTGAACCAGTCTTCTGGTTTTTAAAGTGAAGAAGGATTACAAATAGATTTATGGTTTTAGTTTGGGAGGGAGGCAAGAATAACTTACAAACTGGAACATACAAGGCAGTGAAAACAAAATGACATAATTTGCCACTACCTGGTGCTTCTATTAGATGCTTAAGCTGGTTTCAACCCGTTCTTTGGATGGATTACAGGATTCTAATATCTGACATGGTAAACACTAATGATTCCCACTAGTGCATGGTGAGTTTTGTGCTAACTAGAGTAGGCTTTTGCCATATTTCAGTAATACAATTATTCTTGAAATGCAAGTTTTGCTTTCTATGATATAAAATGTGATCGTATGGCATAAATGGTACAGTTTTCATGAGCGATGTATACAGATGTAAATCATAGCCAGCGTTGATGGCCATAAGAATGCAGAATAGAGACTAGGCATCCAGAGTTTGATACAAGAATATGTATTTAAAATACAGAGGGGTCATGCATACCATTTGGACATCAAAATGAGTTCTTCAGTCTGAGTTCATCAGTGACTGTAAATAAAAGTAAAACTAAGAGTAGCAAAAAGAAATCATCAAAAGAGCGTCAAGGAGATAGTTCCATGGATTGGTCCTCCTGATGCATCTGCTGCACGAACTTTACGATTTATGGGAGTGTCACCATCTAAGTCAGGGTCAGTCTCAGTCTTAGCCTCAAGAGTGATTTATTTTTAGTTTTTTCATAGAAAAATTTAAAAATTCAGGGGGGTTGTTGCCTGGGCATCCCCCATTTTTGGGAGCGGGTGTCTACAAGCCCCTTCTCTAGGAAACTCCTCCTAGTGCATTTCCCCATGTTTTTCAGAAGAAGGGGGCGCAGAGAGACGTTCCCCAAGGTATCCCCAAGCCTCCGGGGCGTGGGAAACAAGGGGAACGCGCCCCCGACCGTGGGGGACGTGTCCCCGTGGAACACTGTGTGTGTGTATATATATATAGAGAGAGAGAGAGAGAGAGAGAGAGATTTCCAAACATCAGTAACCATGGCTGGGTATGACATACAACCCAATTGTCTTTTAGAATTCTGGTTATCTTGGAAGGTTTTGGCTACTGTTTGTGTGAACACGAGATATGCATCCCTAAGCTTCACAATGTTGAGGTGCATATCATACCTGGGTATAGTGGGGTCCATGTAATGTCCATTTTCAGTATACCCTATGCAAGATATAGATTCAATGCACCATTATACAGATGGGCAAACACACACTGTTTATTGCACCATTATACAGAGGGGCAAACACAGTTTATTGATTACCCCTACTTCCACGTGTGCTGTATCATGGACCTTGCTTCTGTTAGTGTAGTAATCCACCAAAGAGACCAAATTATTGGATTTGATAAATTTTATTGTGAAATGTCTAGACTGCACCACCAACCTATCTAAATTTGTTTTTGCCAATGATACATGGATTGCTAAGCCTTTACTCCACCTTCTCCCTATATTTCTTTATAGCACTCTCATATATTGAGTGCTTCTCTTAGTGTAGTAACCCCTAAAGAAACCAAATTATTGGATTGGATAAACTTTACTATGAAAAGTCTAGACTGCACCACCAACCTATCTAGAGGTGTTTTTGCCAATTATACATGGATTGCCAAGCCTTTTCTCCACCTTCTCCCTATATTTCTTTATAGCACCCTCATATTTGAGTGCAAGCATTTCGAACTGAGAGAGAATTGTCAAGCTTAGGTTCCCTTGCCATAAAATGTCCACTTGTTTAACAGTGATAGAAAGTCGATTTAATTGTAAAGTCGATTCTTGTTCTTGAGCTCTTGTACACTGGGTTTATAAAAGAAGTTCCTCAATAATTAACAAACTCATTTAGCGTGTTAAGGTGAGTAATGATATGCTCATGAAGAAAAAGAGCAACAATTGTAGTTCCACCTTTATGAAAGGCACAATATTTTATCCATTTTGTAATGTAACTGAAACAACAAATTGATTTTGTTTATTAGGATACATGAATCGCAAGACTAGACGGCATTTTTCAAAACATATATAGGCAACAAAAGGATGCATGCATGTATTGGAATGTCACCAGTCTTTTGGCAAATGTTGCGACGAGCAACCGATGTTTTAGCATTTTCAAACATTATGATTCGTGAAACTCTTACATGCAATATATTCTTTAAAATTCTTTTGAGCTTGTTGTACACTGGAAATTCTTTTAACTGGGTTTAGATTTTCTGATACGAAAACGCTCAAATCCGTGGGAATGTGAAATCTGCACGTGACAAAGTAACTGCAACAAGCGAAACGTTTGAAGCTGTGGGATGGAGAGTTGTAGCCGCCAGGGTGAAGACTGCAGGGTCGATTTGTGGTGTCTAGTAGAGGTCCGCAAAGACGGGTTCCAGGGCCTTGCAAAGGACGTCACTGCAAGTTCCAAGTCTACAGATTTAGAAGGAATGCAATATTAGTTTGTCAGAGACCTAACGGGATCGCAAGCACAACCGACCAAGTCGCAGAGCCAGATTGCAAGAGACGTCCAGAGTTAGTAATGAAAGGAATGCAAAACGTTAGATGAACCGGTCGAGACACGGAACAATACACGTGAATGCAAAAATACCAACCGATGAAGAGTCGTTACAATGATTGTTTAAGGAAGATGGCCTTTGAAGTTGTTACGTGTAACAGTTACTGTTTAATACGTAAATATAAATGTAGATGTAGAGAGCTATGTTACGGATTTTTGGCTTTCAGGTTTGTTTGTTTTTTAGGTAGTGGATAATGTATTTAGTCTTTGGAAGAGGGGTTGAGGGTGTGAGCCAGCCGTCCCGTCTTATGGCCGACCTGAGGGTGGTTTATTACTGGTAAGGCTTCATGCGATCATGGTGACAGTTCTATTCTGGCTGGACAGATTGTTCTTGCATCCAACATTAAGGCTAGCCCAGGCCCGTGGAGGGAAGGGTTTTCCCTCCCGTTGTTAGATAGAGTGGTGCCCGTGGAGGGAAGTGTTTTCCCTCCGACTGTTAGATAGAGGGTTTTAAATGAACATTGTAGTCACACATTACATAATCAACATTATATTATATGGCATGTATCTTTTTAAATTTTCTAAAAATTAAATAATGCATGCTTATTTATTTATGAGATGTCTATTTATTTTTCCCATACCAAATCGAATTCATATTCATCTTCATGCTTGAATATTGCTATTATAACTTAAACATGACATAGTTATTCATCTTCATGCTTGAATATTGCTATTATAACTTAAACATGACATAGTCATTTGTAAGTATTACATGCATACTTTTTTAGTTGGGCACATAGGCACATATATCCACCATTGAGTTGGAGGGTAGGACAAATCTCATAATCCAGACAAGTGAGTTCTTAATTGCAGCATGTATCTAGGAATAGAGGCACATATTCACAATTGATTTGGAGGACATGACAAATTTCATAATCTACACATGTGAGCTCTTAATTGTAGCATGTATCTCGAGCATGTGGCAAAACAAGCATTAGAGTGTAATCTGAAGGGCACTACCTCAATAGAGAAGCTTTGTGCAGTGAAGAAGGTGAACAAAAGCAATTTGGATGCAAATTGTTAGGGTACCTTGGAGATCTTAATATAAACATTCCATTTGGTAGTTAAGGTTGGGTATAAATTGGTCAAAGACACTATCATTGATTGAGCAAATTGAATTTGTATCACAAACATTATCAATAATTTAGAAGAAGAGCAAATTTAATAGCAATAAGAGAAAGTTTGGTCAAATGAGTTTAATAAGAGCCATCAATGTCTTTTAAACTTAAGTAGACAAAAAGACAAAAAACCAAAAGCCATTTTGCGAAAAGCTACTTGTCTTTTTGTCATCAAATATAAATAGCTACTAGTGACAGAGTTGGATTCCAAAAATTGAAGATGACATTGAACTTAGGAAATAAGTTGATTATTTATTTGCAGTTGCAACAACATTTTGTATTTTCATGAAGCCCTTAGACTCTTATTGTGAAGACAATTATGTAAGATTTGGAATCCTCTTGGCACGATGGAGAGAGGATCACCATGGATTTGTGCTGAAAATGCAAGTGTGCCAAAGAGAATAGCATTGATGTACATTGTAGGTTCTGATTCTTGAAAATTTGCTTAAGTGTCTATAAATTGATCGTATTCATCTTGTCTTCCAATGATTGTGTTGATCAGAAGGCTTGGATTACAATTGTCACTATTTGGGTAGTTAAACCCACTCCATGTAATTGAGTAAATATGATTGATATTTTAAGGTAGAGATGAGACTCCATGATGAATCCACTAAGGAAAACATGAGCTATATCCCACCATGTATGACATATTAAGAGCATTCTCGCCAAATATGTAATCGATCTACAACCCATCCACCTTTGTATGCACCCACATATAAATTAATTAAACTCTCTTTAGAAATGCTCCACTAGATTTGTAGAAGCTTGACTAGTATTTATTGATTTCTAGTAAACTTTAAGATTTGTAAGAATTTGCAAAAAGCCATTGCACCAACATGTCGTTTTGCAAAGGCCCTGAAGCCTTGTGGGAGTTGCTTCAATGCTTTTACATTGCACCACTTTAAATGTGTGGCTCAGTTGCATGGCATAAGTTAAAGCCAAAACCAATATTGACTCCACTCTATGCATATTACTTCTAGTAGGTAATTTGTATATAAACCCACTTTTGAAACAACTCACCAATAATCATTCTTATATTTGCTTCTCCATTCCATTCCAACCAACTAAAATAGTAGAACTCAAAAGAAAAATAAAAGAATTGTTCCATGGCAATTAATTTCTTGGTGTGTACTGAACATGTGGATAAGATGTTTTAGGTAAGAGGGAGGAAATGAAATTGTCAAGATGTTACTTGTATGATTCTAAGAATAAGGCAAGTTTGATGTTTGAAATATATACATCCATTGATATGGCATTTTCACCAATGATATCAGAGCCTGGATTTTGTTACTCATATGGATGAAGGGAGGGAAAACTCTGGTTGGGAGGAGATCATAGTAGAAACATAGGCGTCTTGGCTATAGTGAAAATTTATGTGCTCTAGTATTGCTTACTTTTTGACTAGCTAGATTAACACGATGACCATAACACTCTTTCACACCTCTACTATCAACCTATGCAGGGATAATTTTAAGAACCCCCTTCAAATTTATATGTATAATAAATGGGCGAATTTCCCTGATATATAGGAAAATTTGAAGGCTATTTTATCAATAATCTAATATGTATATATAATTTTTTGGCTAATATTTTATTCTATTATAGAATCTTGTAAAATCTTGGCGAATCTTTCACTACATTATAAGATATTGTAAAATATTGGCAAATATTTCACTGAATTATAAAATATTGTGAAAACTTGGCGAATCATTCATCGAATTATAAAACCTTGTAACGTTTTGGTGAATCTTTTACTAGGAAGACTCAGCTTTTGATTATGTAGATTACTAAGGTATTGTAATAGAAGAGCATATACAAGAGCTCAACTCTAGACTCTCTCGACTCCTAGATTCTCGAATGAACAAATGCATGAATGATGAGAGCAAGGATTTATTTATGCATTTCACAAGTAGTATTCGGTCATTCATGACTA
Source organism: Larix kaempferi (assembly GCA_027924585.1). Classification (NCBI taxonomy): domain Eukaryota; kingdom Viridiplantae; phylum Streptophyta; class Pinopsida; order Pinales; family Pinaceae; genus Larix; species Larix kaempferi. The sequence continues at coordinate 16,382,475 of BSBM01000376.1, forward strand.
AAGGTGTCGATGAAACACAACTACACTAACTAGATTCAAGGAAAGTGGGGACTCCATTTTTTATGTCATCCCTTAATGGTCCAATGGACATGTGAGGACCCAAATCTTGACATATCGACATACTGATATATTTGAACACTTTACACTGTGGACTAATTATGGCACCCACGAACCACTATTACAACGTGAAGTCTTCTCGAGACCCACAACCTCAATATAGTGTATGAATTCCCAATTAGCTTATTTTCCAAACCTCCCATTTTCAAGCTACCCTCTAAGAAAAAAATATTCCGCCCATCTATTTTTCAGATACGAACAACACTGTTTCCATTTTTCTGTTGGCAATCAAAATATGAATTATGTCATTTGATTTAGAATTTTTAGAGTTAATTAGAAACTTTCAAGGGTTATTAGAAATAAGAACATGCACTAAAAGGCATAGAAAGCACATTAATGCATCATCAATCATATCATTAGAACTACTCCATTAAGTACTACATTTTTTTAAATACACTGAGCTGGTGTTTGTATCCATGTCCTTGAAATTTTCAAAAGCACACAAAATGTTGTAAAACTGGTTTAGCGCTGTCATTGAACGCAAAAGACAAGATATCAAATACAAAATATCTACATCTCAGGTAAAATATGCCTTGTTCATATTATATAATCATGATGGAAACGAAGTATCATGTTCCAACTAAATCATATATCCATAATACATAACTAGATCAATCTATGGATGACGATAACAATTACACATCAAAACAAATCACCAAAAAACATCTTACTTTTGAATGACCCTTATAAAAAACGAAATACCGTAAAACAAATACCAAATCCAACAAAATTAGGTTATAGATAAAATTGACGAACTTGGAAATACAGATAAAAAAATCTACTAGTCACGAGCTTCTCAATTCAAATAAAATAATATACTAGAATGCTTTGGATAACTCAACACGAAGACAATGTTAAAATAATTACCATTCCATTATAGCCCCACCATTATAATCAATGTGCATTCATTTATATTACAAATTTCCCAAACATCAACAATAAAAGACAAAAAATATGAACATACACATTCTCATGAATGCTTCAAGTCCAATATCAATTGTAGAGCAAGATCTTAATAAAAGCATATTTTAAACTAGGTCAAATTTAGTTTGAATATATAAAAACCATGTGGCATCTCTCCATCAAGAGTAGCAGCCACTGACAACGTATAAATGCCATTCGATGGTTTAAACATGACAAGGCATAAAATAAATCGTATCTTCTGAGCTCTATAATGCTTTCATGAAACCAATACTCTTAGGATAGATAAAATCCAAACAACATTGAATGAGCCCTAAGAATAAAGAGCGCCTTAGAATTCAATTGGCGTTAAAAAACATCCATGATAAAAAACACGATAAAGAGAAAATTTACACTATAATAATCTATTGTATTTGCGGATAAAAAGCATAAAAAGCATGATAAAAAGCATACAACATTAATTATTGGATAAAAAGCATGAAGCGAGTTTGTATTCTCTAATAAATTGCATGTGTGGTATGCCCTTTCAACACCTGAGCTTTCGGCAATGGAGATGTTGAATGAAGATTAAAATGTTGAGAAAACTAAGAACGAAAAGTGGAATCACATAAACAAGAACCTTCACCCTACAAGTGCAATCTGATGTGGGTGAACCATGAATCACTACAACCATTATATAGGACAAAATTGTCTATGATTTTCCCTCCAATATTGGAAATCAAGGGCTCAAAGAAGGTATCAACATGAAATTGACTAAATATCTAGGCCAAGGAAACCATATGGTTGAATTACAAGGAAAATGGAGGGCGAAATAACCCTTGGGAGCCCCCATTACTAAAAATCAAGGGCGAATGTATGATTCCATTGGAATCTCTTTAGAAATTAGGGGCAAAAGATAGATTGGATGGGAGATTTTGCTAGGGCGAAAAATAGTTTTTTTCATTTTACTCATTGATATATGGGATGCTAATTGTTTTGGATTCATTTATTTTCTAATAAATATTGGGTGAATATATTTCAACTGAAAAAATCCTTTCCATATAAGAAAATAACCCATTAAATTTTTGTAACCCCCTTGATTTAACCCATGGATTAAATTTAGCCCCTAAAATTATGCATGAAGCTATGCCTCATACACCCACGTCATCTTGTTGTAGTACTCCACTAATGTCAACTTGCCACCACACCCTGTGACCAAAATCCCAATCATTATGAACAATGGTAGAGCCAATTGGATTTGAAAAAATTGCCAAAAAAACGTAAATCGTCAAAAATCAAACCTATGGTAAACTATAGGCAAGGATTATATTGCCCCATCTATAAGGAAAAATAATATTTTGAACGAATTCATACATATCCCCGCAATGACATAACAGGGATGTTATAAAAAACAAGGATAATGAACAATGTTTCGATTAATATAACCTTTTCCACAATAAAAAAGGTTTAGATGCAATTTAATTAGATAGGTCAAAGCTAGAAAGCCATGAACATCTAAGGATGCCATGGCATGCAAATAGATATGGATAAGGATGTGATGGAACATTTTATGAAAATATGTGCCATGCATGTGGTACAAAATATCCCATCAATTTAATAGATCCCAACATTTTTTTAATAACAAAGTAATGCATGCAAGCCATAGTGTTATGTAAATGATCACAATCTAAACTCACAATTCCATTCAGAGTTTATGGCCACTTAATCGAGTTATATTTATGGACTCGTGGAAACTACGTCGACTTGTTATTATTGGCTTATAAAATAATGACTACTTTCAACATCACTTTGTTTCCTTAAGCATCAAGCTGTTGGTAAATTGATTTCTATGCATGGTATAAGTGCCTGTAGTTATTTTCTATCATGCAAGGTTTTATATTCATTCGGGAAGCCAAGGATGAGCAACATGTGTCGAGATAAGCCCCACTTCATGTGATATTTTTCAAAAGATTTTTTTAATGGACAATGAATATTTTAGTTTTTTATCCATTATTAACAGATAACTACAAATGTGATCTGAATGGTAAAGTCGATGTGCAAGTTTTTCTTTCTAAACAATTGGAGAAAGCATCGAACACCCTCATGATTACAAGAAAATGCAAAGAATTTTATCTCATTTCTTAGATAGCAAAGATATTCTTTTAACACTATTTTTTTAGATAGCAAAGATATTCTTTTAACACTATTTTTTCTTTTTAAACAATTGGACAAAGCATCGAACACCCTCATGATTACAAGAAAATGCAAAGAATTTTATCTCATTTCTTAGATAGCAAAGATATTCTTTTAACACTATTTCACTTGCTATATATCAATGCATTATTATTTGTTATTTGTTGTATAAATCAAGGTGCAATATTAATGCTTCTCACCAATATCTCGAGGGAATGTACATGTCGATATTGTCAATGTCAACATGTGGTACATGCATTGTATAATTGATTTTCTCAAATGCACATAGTGCAATAGCTTCCAACAACTTGCTCATATTCAAATAGTGCTTTCAGTGATAATACTCCACAGATGTTATCCTGTTGCTACACCTAGGATCCAAATCCCAAAGTCATATTGAACAATGCAGATCAAATAGAATATAGGAAAATTGCAAAAGATATTAAATCAACATAAATCAAGCCAAAGGTAAACTATAAACAAGGGTTATATTTCCTTTTGAACCGAGTTAGTAGGGACTAATTTAACAAAAGAGGAAATTTAATAGCCGTATGAGAAATTTTTTGGCCAAACTAGTTTAATTAATTTGCTTTTAAAGCTCCAGAAAGGTTGTAATCCTATATGTAACAATTTCCATATCACCGATTGACCCTGCCCAGGTAAAAGTTGGGAAGATGGGGAGGGAGCTTTGTTCACTGCAGTTTTTAGGGTTGGAGGGAATTTTGCTACTGAAAACCCTAGTTGGAGGATAATGGATTGTTTGCAGTAGACTTGGAGTCAAGTTGATCGATTTCGATTGGCCTAGTACCAACCAAAAGAAAAAGCGGGAATTTTATTTTTCTACTGCTACAATCACATTATTTCTCCGATTTAGGGTTTTTCAGTACATCTTTTCTTCGGACTATCATTTTGTTTAAGGATTTCTTGAGATGCAAAGTTAGTTGGGGGTATACATTTGTGTGATCTTTTGGTTGATCGATTGGCTTGGACTAAAACCTCTTTCTACAATTTTAATACTTTATTTGAAGTGATGTGATTGGCGTAGGAATTTTGTCACTGATTATTTGGTTGTAAGGACGCGTAGGGCTTTTTTTTTTTCGATCCGTTGATGGAGCCGATCACTTCGAATTGGAAAAAGCACTTGGAAAACCCTGGTTCACTTAGAGGTGTTGGGGGGGGATGATTTGGGCTCGCGACATCGACGTTTTGGGTGTTTGGAATTTGACTGGTATGGTGAGGGTTCTAAGATTGGATTTTCAGCAGATCGTTTGAAGTCTAATGGGAAGATCATTGGTGAACGTGCTAGACTGAGATAGAGGTTGAAAGCCTACAAAGCTTGTGAGGGTCTGGATAGAGACATCCTAGGTGCCGATGTGAATATGGATAGGGTGGATGTTCTGGCCAGAAGGGATTTGGTTGGTCAGATAGAATTTGCAAAGGCGAACAGGATCAAACTGCTCGAGTGGGTTAATAAACATTGGGTGGTGGTTTGTGGATATGCACCGAGGGTGTACATGCTAATCAATGGTTGGATTGTGTTCATTTTCCCAGATGAAGTCCATATTGAGGCTATTCTGAATGGTGTCTGGCTAGTTAAATTGTTAAAGAAATGTAACTGTGGAAGATATTCTAAATGTATTTGTCTATTGTATTATTGTATTCCTCCTTCGAGAGATGTCATTGATATAATTGATAATGTAAGAGTCATTGAAAGAGTCAATGTAAACCCTAACTGTTAGATCGGATTGGAAATAATTAGAAAATAATATTTTATTGTAAAGTGTACAAGTCGGCCCAGTTAGGTGAGTTAAAGCCAACCTAATTAGTAAAAAGGTCAAGTCACTTGTTAAGTATAAATATGGGATTGAATTGTTGATTTGCAACACTCATCTCACTCACTCAAGTTCGCATAGGAGAGAGAGAAGTTCCCAGAAGTGAAGGAGAGGAGCTGATTTTGTCTTGGGGTTTTATCTTGTACTTGTGAATTCTATACTTAGGAAGTTTTGTCGGGGTTTTCTCCCTTGTGGTTTCCCTGAGATAAATATTGTGTTCTTTGTGTTTGCTGTGCTTGTCTTTCTTTTAGTGATTAGATTTTTGAATGTTATTATGCTAAACAAGTGAAAAACTAACATGGTATCAAAGAAGGCCTGAAAAAAAGCATTGTGCAGCCTACGCAATTGCAAAAACTAGGGCTTCTTATTCCAGGATCTCTCTCCACAGATCAACTGAAAAAGAGGGTGCATCTAACTCGCCTCACTAGGGCTCATCTTTTTGTTGAAGCATAATTCAATTTCGAAAATTTTCATTTTTTGGGTCCCCCACTGCTCACAGATTCAGGAGTACTTTTCTCAACTTTCCTTGAGGAGGTGCATCTGTTCATCCAATTAGTTTTCCAAAATCCCAAAGTTGGAAAATTAGGGTTTCTCTGTCAAACCCTAGGTCAAGGAACAAATAGTTTTCAAAAGGACAACTTTACTGGTAAGCCCTACATCTATTCTATTTCCATTTGAGGTTCTCATTTGATCATAATGACAAACAATACCAAGCTTGATGAGAAGCTTGAAGGAGATGAGAACTTCAGGGCATGAAAATATAGAGTCATGCTCATTCTTGAAGAACATGACCTAGAAGGTTTTATAAAAGAGGGACTTACAGAACCAGAAGGAGATGAGTCCAAAGCAAGACACAAGAAGAATATGATCAAGGCTAAGAGGATCATAGCTGATTCTATCAAAGATCACTCGATTCCTCAAGTGTCCTAAAAAAAGACTCCAAAAGAGATGTTCGATGCCTTGACCAACCTCTTTGAAGGAAAGAACATCAATGGGAAAATGACTTTGAGAAATCAACTGAAGGGTGTGAAGATCCTGAAGTCTGAGACTATGCACTCATACTTCTCCAGAGTGTCCCAGATCCAAGAACAATTAGAAGCTATTGGAGACATGGTAGAAGACGCAGAAGTTGTGATGACCACTCTGAATGGTCTTCCTAGAGATTGGGAACCCTTTGTTCGTGGAATATGCACTAGGAAGAAATTAATCCAGTTCAGACAACTATGGGAAGAGTGTGTGCAGGAGGAAGAAAGAATAACAGTAAGAGAGGAGAAATTAAATGATAATGAAGATCAAGCTTTGGCAACTCATGACAAAGGTGGAAGGAAAAGAAAGAGTGATGTACGTACCTGTGACCACTCTCCTAGAAGATCTCAAATATCTCAAAGGAGCAAGAGGTTCAAGAAAGACCTATCCTCAATTGAATGTTACTCTTGTCACAAGACATGACACATTGCAAGAAATTGTCCATTCAAATCTGGACAACCTAAGAAGCAAAATAAAAGATTTCATGCTCATGTAGTTGAAGCTAGTGAATATGATGACGGAGTCAAAACCAAAGAAGATGAAGAATCCAGTGAAGAATATGTACTAATCTCAACCCTCATTGGTTCAATGTCTCATGGAAGTGATACTTGGCTAGTGGACAGTGGAGCCTCAAAACATATGAAGGAATACAAGGACACTCTTTCACATCTCATGCAGAAAGATTCTCCACACAAAGTAAAGCTTGGAGATGACTACTGATATCTTATCAAAGGAATGGGAGAGGCTACTTACAAATTGGACTCTAGAAAGTCAATGAACATGAAGGAACTACTATATGTCCTAGGTTTGAAAAAGAACCTTCTTTCTATTTCAACATTAGATAAGAAAGGTCTTAGAATTGCATTCATAGATGGTGAAGTTCTTATGTGGCCAAAGGGGAAGACTATTGGATTTTGTGCAACTTCGGAATATATTATTCATTGTATTTTATTGTACATTCATTGTACTTGTTTGTACCTCCTAAGGGAGATGAACTTTATGTAATCACTTATGTAAACACATGAAAGAATCAATGTGAACCTTGGGGTGCAAAGAAACAAATGAAAAATATTAAAATTAAATTTATTAATTGTCCCCAGGTGAAGTCAGCCCAGTTAGGGATTTTTCATATTTGCACTTGTATAAATAAGAGGTAAAGTCCACCTCATTATCTCATTCACTCACTTGAAAATTGCTCATCACTTAGGAGAGAGTAGAAATTCACACAAGCCAGAGAAGGAAGCAGATTTGGGGTTTCTACTTGTGGAAGACATTTTCACATTTTCTCTTTTATTATTTGTACTCTAATCTCGGGATTATCATCTCTATACGAAGGTTGCTAGTTTTTTCCCAATTGGGTTTCCCAAGATAAACTCTGTGTTGTTGTTTTGTGCTTTGTCTTTCTTCTAGTGATCTTGGTTATGCATTTATGTTATTATTCTACGAATGAATGAAATCTAACATGGTATTAGAGTAGTTCTAGAAGAAGCCATTGTCAAAACATTGTCGGAACCCTGCCGGAACTAGCGTTTCATCTTGTGAAGTCTTCACCCATCATTTTGGAGAAAAAGAGCTACAGGAATTTCGTTTTTGAAAGGCGCATCTTTTGGTGAAGACGGAATTCAATTCTGAGAATTTTCAATTTTTGAACTAACTCTATGGCTGCAGCAGAATTAGGGTTTCAGTTTTAACTCATTTCTCTCCACAGATTTGGACCAGCCCGCCCTCAATTCAACTATAATTGGTAAGGCACATTTATCTGTTGTTTCAGTTTTCAAATGATCAACTTTCATTTTTGACCTAGCTCCTGCTAGGGTTTCTGAACCAGATCTGCAATCAAAATGATTGGTATGAAGGTTGAAGATCGTTTAGAAGGAGATTCCAACTTTATCTCTTGGAAGTCTAGGGTTCTTCTGCTTCTAGAAAAAAATCACCTCTTACTATATGTAAATGAGAAGGTTCCTGAACTAGAAGCCGAAGAAGATAAATCCCGATGGAGGAAGAATGATGCTAAAGCAAGAAGGATTCTTGTGGATTCACTAAGAGACCACTTGGTCCCACAAATATCAGGAAAGAAGAATGCTAGGAAAATATTCAAGACCATTATGAAGCTGTTTGAACACACTAGCCTCAATGTATCCATGACTTTGAGAAATCATCTCTCAAATATGAAGATAGCCAAATCAGAATCCATTGCCTCATACTTTATGAGGATCACATAACTAAGGGATAAGCTCAGCACCAGTGGAGATCCTATTAATGATAAGGAGCTTGTCCTCACCACTCTGAATGGTCTTCCACCATCTTGGGAGTCCTTTATCCAAAGCATAAGGGGTAGATCCAAACTACCAAAGTTTGATAAGCTTTGGGCATATTGTACTCAGGAGGAGACAAGGATTCCATCACGACAAAGAATCCGTGGCATCCAACCAGAGGAGAATCAAGCATTCATATCCTATGCAAAGAAAGGAAAAGGAAAGGGAAGAAATTTTTATAAACACAAGCACCAAGATAGGAGATCTAGTCCTTCCCCAGATCAGAAGGAAGCTTTCACAGAAGTCAAACCAGAAGTGGGCCACCTTCAGATATGAGGCTAAACAGTCTACATACATGTGCCACAGGATCAAAGTTAGAACCTTCAGGCTAGAAGGAAATTTCGTGGGACACAGTGAGTCCTCAAAGGATTACAGTATCTAGATCCCAGGATTCTAACAGTAAGTAGGGATGCGACCTTTGAAGAAGAGATGGCTATGGAGATCGATGATGAAGAAATGCTCGAGATGAGACCATCTCCCCCTCTAGTTCAAGAGGGAGCCAGCAGAAAAGGATGAACCTATCGATCCCATAGATCCAGTTGATATCTCTAGAGATGTTGCAGGTCGAAAAAGACCTAGATGAGCACAATAGACACTGCAGGATGCAGAGGGGCATGAAGCTCCACAAGGCGCTCTCAGGGAAAGAAAAAGACCTCAGAGGTTCTCTAGTTATGTGGCATTGATGAGAAACATTATTGATTCAAAACCCACCACTTACGAAGAAGCATCCAAACATCAAGTTTGGAAGGATGCCATGATCGAAGAATATCGATCCATCATGAAGAATGATCTGTGGGAGGTTGTGTCGAGACATGAGGATAAGTCAATAGTGACCTCTAAATGGATATACAAGATCAAGCGTGGAGCATATGGCAGTGTTGAGAAATAAAAGGCCAGATTTGTAGCCAAAGGATTCTCTCAGAAAGGAGTTGATTATGATGAGACATTTGCTCCTGTGGCCCGATATACTTCCATCAGATCCATTATTGCGATTGCTTCAGTTATGGGATGGAAGTTGCATCAGATGGATGTGAAGACAACCTTTCTCAATGGTGTTATCGAGGAAGAAGTTTACATCGAACAACCATATGGGTTTATTGTCCAAGGAAAGGAGTCTCATGTATGTAGATTGAAAAAGGCATTTTATGGATTCAAGCAAGCACCCCGTGCTTGGTATGGACAAATAGACGGATTCCTGGTGAGCTTGGGATTTTCCAAGAGTAATGCAGACCCCAACCTTTACTACAAGGTTGTAGATGATGAGCCACTGATTTTGGTGTTATATGTTGATGACTTGTTTTTCACAGGAAATGAGAAACTTATTGTATGGTGTAAGGAGAATCTCACCTCTAAGTTTGAAATGAAATATCTTGGATTGATGCATTACTTCTTGGGATTAGAAGTATGGCAGAGGTAGAAAGATATTTTCCTATGACAAGGAAAATACACCATTGATATATTGAAGAGATTTGGGATGTTGGACTGCAAGTCCATGGATACTCCGATGGATGCAAATTGGAATAAGTTGAGAGATTCTACTTCAGATTCCGATTTGATTGATCCCACCATTTGACGCCAGTTGATTGGGTCATTGATGTATTTGACCAACACCAGACCAGATATATGTTTTGCTATGAATTCCCTCATCCAGTTCACGTGCGAACCGAGGCAGATTCACCTGATTGCTGCAAAACATGTGCTCAAATACTTACGTGGCACTATGGGATATGGATTGAAGTATGCTTCAGATGGTGACCTGAGATTGCAGGGGTTTACAGACTCAGATTGGGCCGGATGTGTTGCAGATCGGAAGAGTACTTTTGGATATTTCTTTAGTTTGGGTTCTGCAGTTATTTCCTGGTGCAGCAGGAAGCATAACTCGGTAGCACTCATTATTGCAGAGGCCATGTACATGGCTTCTAGCACAACAACATGAGAAGTAGTTTGGCTTCGTAAACTCCTGGTAGGATTGTTCGGCTAGATTCCAGAGCCGATTGTGATTCATTGTGATAACCAAAGCTATGTGCAGATGTCAGTGAATCCTGTATTTCACGACAGGTCGAAGCATATTGAGATTCGATATCACTTCATTCGTGATATGGTGCAGAAAGGTGCGGTCGAGTTATAGTACGTGCCGACAGACGACCATACTGCAGATGTTCTTCCCAAGGCTCTTCCTAGGGTGAAGTTCGAATACTTTCGCGGAAGACTTGGAGTCGAAGAGAACGTATCCCTCCTTGAGAGGGAAAGATGACATTGAGATGCTTTCCCTTCTTTTCCCAGGTGCCTCTGCAGTCCAATTACTCTGCCAGATATGGGAGAAATCCCAGAGGAAATGAGTAGGATAGTCAGTAGTTGGCCGGGCTCACCCAGGTACCTTCTGCAGACCATTTACTCAGCCAGATATGGGATAAATCCCATAGGAAGATAAGTAGGATAGTCAACAGTTGGTCGGGTTCACATAGGTGCCTATGCAGTGCAGTTACTCAGCCAGATATGGGAGAAATCCCATAGGAAGATGAGTAGGATAGTCAACAGTTGGCCGTGTGGTTGCACATGTGCCTCTACAGTCCAGGTACTCAGCCAGATATGGGAGAAATCGCATAGGTAGATGAATCAGGCTGTCAGTAGATGGACGTGCCCTTTTGCTCGTATGAGATCTCAGCCAGGTATGAGAGGACCCCATTGGCAGATGAGACAAACATGTAGCAAATTGTATAGCATATATGGGACACCTGATAATCTCAGATATCCAGGATTGAGTGATTCTCCTGGATCTAGGATTGAGTGATTCTCCTGAACTCACCGAAGGATTGTTGAAGAAGATGCACTAAGACTGTGTGGACAACCTTTAGTATGTATAGAGATGGTGGAGACAACATGGATGTACAAGATGAAACCCAGATGATCATGATGCTGATGAAGACCGAAGAATAGCTTCCTCGTTGAGAGGGAGTGTTGGATTTTGTGCAACTTCGGAAGCTATTATTCATTGTATTTTATTGTACTTTCATGGTACTTGTTTATACCTCCTAAGGGAGATGAACTTTATGTAATCACTTATGTAAACACATGAAAGAATCAATGTAAACCTTGGGGTGCAAAGAAACAAACGAAAAATATTAAAATTAAATTTATTAATTGCCCCCAGGTCAAGTCGGCCTAGTTAGGGATTTGTCATCTTTGCACTTGTATAAATAAGAGGTAAAGTGCACCTCATTATCTCATTCACTCACTTGACAATTGCGCATCACTTTGGAGAGAGCAGAAATTGGCAAAAGCTGGAGAAAGAAGCAGATTTGGGGTTTCTACTTGTGGAATACATTTTCACATTTTCTCTTTTATTATTTGTACTACGATCTCGGGATTAGCATCTCTATACGAAGGTTGTTGGGTTTTTCCCAATTGGGTTTCCCAGGATAAACTCTGTGTTGTTTTTTGCTTTATTTTTCTTCTAGCGATCTTGGTTATGCATTTATGTTATTATTCTATGAATGTATGAAATCTAACATGGTATCAGAGCAGTTCTAGAAAAAGCCATTGCCGAAACATTGTTGAAACCTTGCCGGAACTAGGGTTTCATCTTGTGAAGTCTTCACCCATCATTTGGAGAAAAAGAGCTACAGGAATTTCGTTTTTGGAAAGGCGCATCTTTTGGTGAAGACAGATTTCAATTCCGAGAATTTTCAATTTTTGAACTAACTCTATTGCTGCAGCAGAATTAGGGTTTCCGTTTTAATTCATTTCTCTCCACAGATTTGGACCAGCTCGCCCTCAATTCAACTCTCATTGGCAAGGCACATTTATCTGTGGTTTCAGTTTTCAAACGATCAACTTTCATTTTTTACCTAGCTCCTGCTAGGGTTTCTGAACCAGATCTGCAATCAAGATGATTGGTATGAAGGTTGAAGATTGTTTGGAAGGAGCTTCCAACTTTATCTCTTGGAAGTCTAGGGTTCTTCTGCTTCTAGAGGAAAATGACCTCTTACTATATGTAAATGAGAAGGTTCCTGAACTAGAAGCCGAAGAAGATAAATCCCGATGGAGGAAGAATGATGCTAAAGCAAGAAGGATTCTTGTGGATTCAGTAAGAGACCACTTGGTCCCACAAATCTCAGGAAAGAAGAATGCTAGGAAAATGTTCAAGACCATTATGAAGCTGTTTGAACACATTAGCCTCAATGTATCCATGACTTTGAGAAATCAGCTCTCAAATATGAAGATAGCCAAATCAGAATCCATTGCCTCATACTTTATGAGGATCACAGAACTAAGGGATAAGCTCAGCACCAGTGGAGATCCTATTAATGATAAGGATCTTGTCCTCACCACTTTGAATGGTCTTCCACCATTTTGGGAGTTCTTTATCCAAAGCATAAGTGGTAGATCCAAACTACCAAAGTTTGATAAGCTTTGGGCAGATTGTACTCAGGAGGAGACAAGGATTGCAGCACGACAAACAATCCATGGCACTCAACCAGAGGAGAATCAAGCATTCATATCCTATGCAAAGAAAGGCAAAGGAAAGGGAAGAAAGTTTTATAAACACAAGCACCAATATAGGAGATCTAGTCCTTCCCCAGATCAGAAGAAGGAGAAGAAGGACTTATCTCAAGTTCAATGCTATAGGTGCAGGAAATATGGACACTACGCCAGTAGCTATCGAAGTTCAAGTAAAAGGAAGCATGAAGCCTCAACTGCTGATGTAGAAGAAGACCATCATCACAAGAAACCAAGGGATGATGATCGTTCGGAGTTCTTCTTCTAGGAGATATGAAGATCCATATTGCAAGAACAAAAGTCTCTCATGGTTCCCACAAGAAGGCAGTGGGAGCCCACACACAAAAATAATAAGAGATAAGAATTTTGTTTTCTTGCTTACATAGATCTGTTTTGTCTTATATGTCTTCATAACTATTATATGCAGATCTAATGTGTCGAGCAGTTGATATAGTTTACATTGTTATATTTGTTATGCATATGATCTACACAACATTTCATGAAGCTAGTCTAGATGATATCTCATTCCTGCATGCTTAGGGTAGTGCACACTCTTGATGGCATGTTCTAGTGGAGATAGTAGCCATCTAGATAGTTCCTAGATGTGTTGGTAGAATTGTTCATGATTGTTGTGATAACGTATTAGCTAAGATGCCTATGTAAACTATCATCATTACATTTGATTATACAATATCACTGATCATCAGTCGAAATTTGACTTGTAGGGAAAATACCATGTGACATGGCCTACAAGAGAAGGATGATGTGACCTGTTCTAGATGAACAAGTGGTGGAAACATGAATCCTGTTGTTGTTAAGCAAGAAGATCCCAAGAAAACAACTCTCAGCCTAGAAGGATGATCTCGGAGGAAGCTTTCACAGAAGTCAAACCAGAAGTGGGCCACCTTCAGATATGAGGTTGACCAGTCTACATACATGTGCCCACGGATAAAAGTTAGAACCTTCAGGCCAAAAGGAACTTTCATGGGGCACAGTGAGTCCTCAAAGACTTACAGAATCTACATCCCATGATTCTGACAGTCAGTAGGGATGTGACCTTTGAAGAAGAGATGGCTGTCAGGAAAGGAAGAGGACCAGACATGGAGATCGGTGATGAAGAAATGCTCGAGATGAGACCATCTCCCCCTCTAGTTCAAGAGGGAGCCAACAGAAAAGGATGAACCTATCGATCCCATAGATCCAGTTGATATCCCCAGAGATGTTGCAGGTCGAAAAATACTTAGATGGGTACAATAGACACTGCAGGATGCAGAGGGGCATGAAGATCCACAAGGCGCTTTTAGGGAAAGCAAAAGACCTTAGAGGTTCTCTAGTTATGTGTCACTGATGAGCAACATTATTGATTCAAAACCCACCACTTACGAAGAAACATCCAAACATCAAGTTTGGAAGGATGCCATGATGGAAGAATATTGATCCATCATGAAGAATGATGTGTGGGAGGTTGTGCCGAGACCTGAGGATAAGTCAGTAGTGACTTCTAAATGGCTATACAAGATCGAGCATGGAGCATATGGCAGTGTTGAGAAATACGGGGCCAGATTTGTAGCCAGAGTATTCTCTTAGAAAGAGGGAGTTGATTATGATGAGACATTTGCTCCTGTGGATCGATATACAACCATCAGATCCATTATTGCGATTGCTTCAGCTATGGGATGGAAGTTGCATCAAATGGATGTGAAGATATCCTTTCTCAATGGTGTTATTGAGGAAGAAGTTTACATCAAACAACCATATGGGTTTATTGTCCAAGAAAAGGAGTCTCATGTATGCGGATTGAAAAAGGCATTGTATGGACTCAAGCAAGAACCCCGTGCTTGGTATGGACAAATAGATGGATTCCTGGTGAGCTTGGGATTTTCCAAGAGTGATGTAGACCCCAACCTTTACTACAAGGTTGTAGAGATGAGCCACTGATTTTGGTATTATATGTTGATGACTTGTTTCTCACAGGAAATGAGAAACTTATTGTATGGTGTAAGAAGAATCTAGCCTCTGAGTATGAAATGAAATATATTGGATTGATGCATTACTTCTTGGGATTAGAAGTATGTCAGAGGCAGAAAGAGATTTTCCTATGACAAGGAAAATACACCATTGATATATTGAAGAGATTCGGGATGTTGGACTACAAGTCCATGGCTACTCCGGTGGATGCAAATTGGAATAAGTTGAGAGATTCTACTTTAGATTCTAATTTGATTGATCCCACCATTTAACGCCAGTTGATTGGGTCATTGATGTATATGACCAACACCAGATCAGATATATGTTTTGCTGTGAATTCCCTCTGTCAGTTCATGTGCGAATCGAGGTAGATTCACTGGATTGCTGCAAAACATGTGCTCACATACTTACGTGGCACTGTGGGATATGGATTGAAGTATGATTCAGATGGTGAAATGAGATTGCAGGGGTTTACAGACTCAGATTGGGAAGATCAGAAGAGTACTTCTGGATGTTGCTTCAGTTTGGGTTCTGCAGTTATTTCTTGGTGCATCAGGAAGCAGAACTCAGTAGCACTCAGTATTGCAGAGGCCGAGTACATGGCTTCTAGCACAAAAACCCGAGAAGCAGTTTGGCTTCGTAAACTCCTGGCAGGATTGTTCAGCCAGATTCCAAAGCCGAACCTGATTCACTATGATAACCAGAGCTTTGTGCAGATGTCACTGAAACCTGTATTTCACGACAGTTCGAAAGCATATCGAGATTCGATATAACTTCATTCGTGATATGGTCCAGAAAGGTGCAGTCGAGTTATAGTACGTGTCGAAAAATGACCAGACTGCAAATGTTCCCACTAAGGCTCTCCCTAGGGTGAAGTTTGAATACTTTCACAGAAGACTTGGAGTCGAAGAGAACGTATCCCTCCTTGAGAGGGAAAGATGACATTGAGATGCTTGCCCTTCTTTGCCCAGGTGCCTCTGCAGTCCAGTTACTTAGCCAGATATGGGAGAAATCCCATAGGAAAATGAGTAGGACAGTCAGCAGTTGTCCGGGCTCACCCAGGTACCTTCTGCAGTGTTGATGTATATGTAACTTCGGAATGTATTTCATATATATTTATTGTACCCTTATTAGAGATGTGTTATTCCTCTATAAGGAAGTGTCGTCATGTGGATTGAAAAGTGTCGCAAGTGTGTGTACTTGCCGATGGGTTATTAGACCACCATGTGTGGGGTTGGTCCTGAAATATATATTATATTGTGGATGTACCTAGCTAGACAAGTCGGCCCCATAAGGTCACTGGGAAAACATGTTAGTATAAATAGAGATAAGGAGATCTCTATTTATATCATTTCGGAAAGTTATCTCTCTCTCACTCAGAAAGTGGTGCACTAGTGAGGAGGAGGATCATTTGCTTTTAGGAGACTATCTCAAGTGTATTTTGGTTGTACTTTGGTTGAGCCATTGCTCTCTCTATCTCGGAGGAAGTTGTGGGGTTTTTCACCTTAGGGTTTTCCCCACAGAAACTCTGTGTCTCTTGTCTCTCATGCTTTTGATTCTTGTGATGCTTGTGATGCTTATTGTGATTGTTATGCATTGATATACTATATATGCTATTCTCTCAGTGAAGATCCTAGAGTATTGTGAATTAATGCTCAAAATTTAACATGCAGTCCAGTTACTTAGCCAGATATGGGAGAAATCCCATAGGCAGATGGGTAGGACAGTCAACAGTTGGTCAGGTTCACACAGGTTCCTCTGCAGTCCAGTTACTCAGCCAGATATGGGATAAATCCCATAGGCAGATGAGTAGGAGAGTCAACAGTTTGTCGTGTGGTTGCACAGGTGCCTCTAAAGTCCAGGGACTCAGCCAGATATGGGAGAAATCCCATAGGCAGATGAGTCGGACAGTCAGTAGATGGTCATGCCCTTTTGCTCGTTTGTGATCTCAGCCAGGTATGGGAGGACTCCATTGGTAGATGAGACAGACAGGTAGCAAATTGTATAGTAGATATGGTACAACTGATAATATAAGATATCCAGGATTGAGTGATTCTCTTGGATCTAGGATTGAGTGATTCTCCTCAACTCACCGAAGGACTGGTGAAGAAGATGCACTGAGACTTTGTGGACAACCTTCACTATGTATAGATATGGTGGAGACAACATGGATGTACAAGATGAAACCCAGATGATCATGATGAAGATGAAGACCGAAGAATAGCTTCCTTGTTGAGAGGGAGTGTTGGATTTTGTGCAACTTCGGAAGATATTATTCATTGTATTTTATTGTACTTGTTTGCACCTCCTAAGGGAGATGAACTTTATGTAATCACTTATGTAAACACATGAAAGAATCAATGTAAACCTTGGGGTGCAAAGAAACAAACGAAAAATATTAAAATAAAATTTATTAATTGCCCCCAGGTCAAGTCGGCCCAGTTAGGGATTTTTCATGTTTGCACTTGTATAAATAAGAGGTAAAGTGCACCTCATTGCGGGAAGAATGCTCTCAAGAAGAAGCTAGGCTTGTGGCCCGAGAAGAAAATATGGGAAATGAATATCAAGCTCTCACAGCACATGCCAGGAAAGGCAAGTCCAAGAAGGAATCATCTCATAACAGAAGATTCTCACACCACCATTATCATAAAGATAAGAAAGATCTCAGATGCTTCAATCGCAATGAGAAGGGACACTTTGCTTCAGATTGTCCCAAGAAGAAGAAAGACAACAACAACAACTTCAATAAGAAGAAGAAGAATAACAAAAGAAGATATCATGCTCATGCTGCCGAAGATGATGAACCCCCAAAGAAGAAGGCTAGGGCAGAAAGTGATAGTGACTCATCAAGTGAAGAAGAATATGTTCTGCTCTCATAGGTACTATCTCCCATGGTTGTAATGATTGGTTGATTGACAGTGGGGTTTCCAAACACATGACTGGGTTTAAGGAATATTTTTTGAATCTATTTGAACATGAATCACCCCATAAGGTGAAACTTGGGGATGATTATCAATACCCAATCAAAGGAAGTGGTGAAGCCTCCTACAACCTAGATTCTGGAAAATATTTGAAGATGAAAGAAGTCCTTTATGTACCTGGGCTCAAGAAAAACTTACTCTCCATCTCTGCATTGGATGCAAAAGGTATGAGAGTTGCATTTGTGGATGGCCAAGTCCTAATGTGGCCAAAGGGAAAGAACATAGATGATGCAGTAGTGATTGGAGAGCAAGAGGGAGGTTTGTATAAATTGAAGGGACAACCTGAACATGCCATGGTACATGAATCCATGGAGCCAAGTGAACTTTGGCATAGAAGACTTGCTCATATGCACTATAAGGCACTTCCAATTGCAAGCAAGGATGTAGAGGGTCTTCCTGAGATCAAGACCAAACATGAAGGTGTTTGCAAAGGATGTGCAAAAGGTAAGAATATTAAGAAGGATTTCCCAAGCAGTGAAAGCAAGGCAAAAGATATCCTGGAAATCATCCACTCAGATGTATGTGGTCCTATGTCATCCAGTTCTCTAAGTGGGTATGTTTACTATGTCTCATTTATTGATGACTTCTCCAGGAAGACTTGGGTATACTTCTTGAAAAACAAAGATGAGGTGTTTGATAAGTTCAAGTAATTCAAAACCTTTATGGAGAATCAAACTGACAAAAAGATCAAAACATTTAGATCCGAAAATGGTGGAGAATTCACCTCAGGTGACTTCAAGAAGCTTTGCAATGATCTAGGGATTAAGAGGGAGTTGACTTCTCCTTATAATAGTCAACAGAATGGAGTTGCAGAAAGGAAGAACAGAACAATCATGGAAGTAGCAAGGGAAATGCTGCACGATCAGGATCTACCTATGCATCTATGGGCAGAAGCAGCTAGAACAGCTGTATATGTGCAGAACAGAACACCCTACAAGATATTGGACAACAAGACACCAGAAGAGGTCTTTTCTGGTAAGAAACCTGAAGTCAGCCATCTCAGAATATTTGGTTGTCCAGTATACACTCATGTCTCAAAGGAAAAGAGGAACAAACTAGATCCTTCAGGAAAGAAGGGTATCTTTGTGGGTTACAGTGAAAGCTCGAAGGCTTACAGAATATACTTTCCAGGGTTCAAGAAGATTGATGTCAGCAAGGATGAATATAAGTTCAAGGACAGGTAATCCAGGAAGCAAAGATCAAGAGGGAGCACACTCCAGCAGCTCCTGCAAGGATGCATATTTTCAGAGGGAGTTGACCATCTTCCTACATTCCACAACAGAAAGGTGTAAAAGAAGCTACTTCAGCAGCTCCTGCCAGGAAGCAAAGACTCAGAGGGAGTCCACCCAACAAACAAACAAAGATAAGTATTTCAATTATCATTTCTTGCCTATTTTTGTTTGTTTAAATAATATTATGCTTATGTTCCTAGACTTAGGAGATGTATTGTGCATATTAGAATGATTGCATTAATGAACAATATACTACTAATATGCATGTGATGGGTAAGTGGCCTATGGCACTGTATAACATTCTAGTGCTATTTATCTAGAATGAAACCTCTTTGCTGACATGTTGGGAGTAGTGCAAACTCTTAATAATGTTCTGGTAGAGACTAGAAGGCATCTAGAAAGTTGTGAAACATGGATAAATGTTGTATTGAAGCATTAGCTAAGATAACTGCATGACTGCATGACATATTTCTTTATGTGTAAATAATTTGTTCTGAAAATTATGAGATGTTTCTAATCATGCAATTTAACTTGTTTTGTAGGAAAGACCGTATATCTTCACCTACAAAAGAAGGACTACAACATTTGTTCCAGCAACAAAGATATCTATTGAAGATATTGAAGTTCCCAAGATCTAGGATGAAGAAATGGAATGCCATGATCCGTCGATCATGAAGATGATGTTTGGGATGCAGTCCCAAAACCTGACAGGGAGTCACATGTGTGCAGATTGAAGAAAGCCTTGTATGGCTTGTAGCAAGCTCCCAAAACTTGGTGTGATACAAAGAGGAAGCTTGCTGCTGAGTTCGATATGAAATATTTGGGAATGATGCATTATTTCCTAGGTATGGAGGTGTGGCAAAGTACAGGTGAGATCTTCCTTGGTCAAGGGAAATACACAGTAGATATCCTGAAGAGATTCGGGATGATGGATTGCAAGGCCATGGCCAAACCTATGGCATCGAATCTGAAGCTTCTATGTGATGCTTCATCTGAGCCGATTGATGTCTCTATGTATCGTCAGATGATTGGGTCCTTGATGTACCTGATGAACACAAGACCAGATATTTGCTTTGCGGTGAACACATTGAGTCAGTTCCTGACAGATCCGAGGAGTGTTCATCTGGTTGCTGTAAAGCATGTTCTGAGGTACCTAAAGGGTACAGTGGATTATGGGCTCAAGTATGAGGCGAATCAAAAGTTTAACCTGCAGGGTTATGTTGATTCATATTGGGCTGGCAGTGCTACAGATAGGAAGAGCACATCTGGGTGCTACTTCAGTATGGGATCAGGTGTGATCTCTTGGTTTAGCCGGAAGTAGTCCTGTGTAGCACTAAGTATAGCTGAGGCAGAGTATGTTGCAGCATGTTCAGCTAGTTGTGAGGTAGTATGGCTACGGAAGCTACTGTCTGAATTATTTGATCTCCTGTTGGATGCTACTGGTATCTTCTGTGATAACCAGAGTTGTGTGAAGCTATCTGAGAACCCAGTGTTTCATGATAGGTCGAAACACATAGAGATCAAATATCACTATATCAGGGATATGGTGCAGAGAGGAGCTGTGAAGCTCCTGTATGTTGCGACGGACGAGCAGATTGCAGATGTGCTGACGAAGCCACTAGCCAGGGTGAAGTTCGAGTACTTCAGAGAGAAGATTGGTGTTCTTCGGATTGATGACACTTCGAGGAAGAAGTGATGGACACATTTGCTAAAGCCATTCCAAGCATGTTGGAAGGAGGATCCTTCACATGGCTATGGATGTAAGCGCTGGATGATGAGCATCAGGATGATGTTCTGGTTTCTGCTTTGTATGATCAGTTGGATCATTTATATGTATATGTATGTACGCATCATGTTGGATGCTGGATATGATCAGTTGGATCATTTATATGTATGTACGCATCATGTTGGATGCTGGATATGATCGGATGGATCATGTGTATGTATTTTGTATAAGCATCATGTTGGATGCTTGGACCATGTATCTGTATATGTATCAGGTGGATACATTGTATGATTAGGTAGATCATGTATGTTGATATGTATCATGTATTTACATTTGTATCAGGTGGATCATGTATGATGATATGTATCAAGTAGATACTTGGTATGCATTAGGTAGATGCATTGTATGATCAGGATGATCATGGATGACGAGCTTCAGGATGTTGCTCCAGATGACATGTAGCAGGATGTTGCAGTGATGATGATCAGGATGATCATGTGTACATCATGATGATATAAGGTGAGTATCAGGTTGATACTCTGTGGTCGTGGAACAGGTTGTGTAGATAAGCATGTAATTTGTACCCTGAGAGATTTGCAGACAGTCTTTCGAGGTTTTGCCTATGGCATGTAATTTGTACCCTGGGATATCTGGTAAATGCTCTTTCGAGGTTTTGCTTGGGAGGACATATAATTTGTGCCCTGGGAGATCTGCAAATAGTCTTTCGAGGTTTTGCCTATGGCATGTAATTTGTGCCCTGGGATATCTGGCAGATGCTCTTTCCAGGTTTTGTCCTATGGCATGTAATTTGTGCCCTGGGAGATCCGATAGGTTGAGCCGTGTGCTTGTAATCAGTCCTGGGATGCTCTTTCGAGGTTTTGCCATGACCACATGTAATTTGTGCCCTAGGAGATCCGATAGGTTGAGCCTTGTGCTCGTAATCAGTCCTGGGATGCTCTTTTGAGGTTTTGTGGTGATCACATGTAATTTGTGCCCTAGGAGATCCGATAGGTTGAGCCTTTTGCTCTTAATCAGTCCTGGGATTCTCTTTCAAGGTTTTGTGGTGGGGTCACATGTAATAAGTCCTGGAGATCTGGACAGGATGAAAAAGGCCTCAGATGCTCTTTAGGGTTCTTGCTAGTCAAGAGACTCTTTTAAGGTTTTGTGACGCACGTAATAAGTCCTGATATTTCCACAGTATGGCCAGTGATGATGAAGACTTGCAGGTGGTGGGCCTACATCCAGTATGAAAAAGGACTGGCTTTGTAGAACTTCCTATGATGAGTAGAGTCAGAGATTGGTTGAGATAGCAGCAGCAGTGACGATAATGATGACGATGCATCGATGATGATGATCCCGAGAAGAAGACTTGTCTAGCAGATCTGTGTCGAGAAATACCTTCCTAGTTAAGAGGGAGTGTTGATGTATATGTAACTTCGGAATGTATTTCATCTATGTATTTCATATATATTTATTGTACCCTTATTAGAGATGTGTTATTCCTCTATAAGGAAGTGTCGTCATGTGGATTGACAAGTATTGCAAGTGTGTGTACTTGCCAATGGGTTATTAGACCACCATGTGTGGGGTCGGCCTTGAAATATATATTATATTGTGGATGTACCTAGCTAGACAAGTCGGCCCCATAAGGTCACCGGGCAAACAGGTTAGTATAAATAGAGATCAGGAGATCTCTATTTAGATCATTTCGGAAAGTTATCTCTCTCTCACTCAGAAAGTGGCGCACTAGTGAGGAGGAGGATCATCTGCTTCTAGGAGACTATCTCAAGTGTATTTTGGTTGTACTTTGGTTGAGCCATTGCTCTCTCTATCTTTGAGGAAGTTGTGGGGTTTTTCACCTTAGGGTTTTCCCCACGGAAACTCTGTGTCTCTTGTCTCTCATGCTTTTGATTCTTGTGATGCTTGTCATGCTTATTGTGATTGTTATGCATTGATATACTGTATATGTTATTCTCTCAGTGAAGATCCTAGAGTATTGTGAATTAATGCTCAAAATTTAACATGAAGTCCAGTTACTCAGCCAGATATGGGAGAAATCTCATAGGCAGATGAGTAGGACAGTCAACAGTTGGTCGGGTTCACACAGGTTCCTCTGCAGTTCAATTACTCAGCCAGATATGGAAGAAATCCCATAGGCAGATGAGTAGGAGAATCAACAGTTTGCCGTGTGGTTGCACAGGTGCCTCTAAAGTCTAGGGACTCAGTCAGATATGGGAGAAATGCCATAGGCAGATGAGTCGGACAGTCAGTAGATGGCCGTGCCCTTTTGCTCGTTTGAGATCTCAGCCAGGTATGGGAGGACCCCATTGGTAGATGAGACAGACATGTAGCAAATTGTATAGCAGATATGGTACAACTGATAATCTAAGATATCGAGGATTGAGTGATTCTCTTGGATATAGGATTGAGTGATTCTACTCATCTCTCCAAAGGACTGGTGAAGAAGATGCACTGAGACTTTGTGGACAACCTTCACTATGTATAGATATGGTGGAGACAACATGGATGTACAAGATGAAACCCATATGATCATGATGAAGATGAAGACCAAAGAATAGCTTCCTCGTTGAGAGGGAGTGTTGGATTTTGTGCAACTTCGGAAGATATTATTCATTGTATTTTATTGTACTTTCATTGTACTTGTTTGTACCTTCTAAGGGAGATGAACTTTATGTAATCACTTATGTAAACACATGAAAGAATCAATCTAAACCTTGGGGTGCAAAGAAACAAATGAAAAATATTAAAATTAAATTTATTAATTGCCCCCAGGTCAACTCGGCCTAGTTAGGGATTTTTCATGTTTGCACTTGTATAAATAAGAGGTAAAGTGCACCTCATTATCTCATTCACTCACTTGACAATTGCGCATCACTTGTGAGAGAGCAGGAATTCACACAAGCTAGAGAAGGAAGCAGATTTGGGGTTTTTACTTGTGGAAGCCATTTTCACATTTTCTCTTTTATTATTTGTACTCTGATCTCGGGATTATCATCTCTATACGTAGGTTGCTGGGTTTTTCCCAGGATAAACTCTGTGTTTTTGTTTTGAGCTTTTTCTTTCTTCTAGTGATCTTGGTTATGCATTATGTTATTATGTTATGAATGTATGAAATCTAACAAAGACTATCAATGATGCAATCATCATTGGGATAGAAGAAGGAGGACTCTATAAACTTAAGGGTCATGCAGATTCAACATTGATGACTAGTATTGTCACGTCCCCTCCCGTCGACCCAATGCAAGGAAGGGAACATGGCACTAAAAATCTGGGCTTTTATAAAACTTAGCCCATTTCAACATTCATGATTCACATAAATATAAACAATTGCATTACAAATAAAATGCATATGTGTGCAGGTTAAAATCAATCGAACATGCACAGCGGAATAAGACATCATCCACACACCTTTCTCACATGCATTCAACATATCTATAACAGTCATCAATTAATTAAAAGAGTGCAGAAGTAAAACACATAGAGAGAATATACTTATCTCACTGTAATGTTGTTCCAAGCAACTAGCTATGTCGCTACAACGTTCCACCGAACCATAGGTCTCTGCCCAGCCTATATTCTTTCAGCACTCAGAGACCACCCCCGAGCTGGGCATGATATCTACAAGGAAAAGGGGACTCAAGCTCAGCGCAGCCAAAGCAATGAATAACCATCTCATCCCCAACATTCTCTTACACACAACAACTCAAAAACTGGGCATGGATACACATTTCAATAATAGATTTTACAAATTAGTGTCTATGGTTTTTTCCCAAATCGTTGCACACCCAAAATGGATTGTGGGAAGAGGGAATCAACCCCAGGGAGGAAAACTGATTTCTCCCACAGATGTATGAGCATTCAGTGGGCCAAAACGGCCTCTATAAACCCCCCAAATCAATTTACTCACTTCCCCACTGGTATACAACATAAAAATGCCCTTCTCCTAGCCGAGAATGAGGGAAAACAAAGAAAAATGTGGAGGGAAAACTCCCAGGTGAATCCCAACTTGCGAGAGAACAAAAAATGATGGGTGAAGAATGGATTGGGGGAAATTTCGTGGCTCATTTCTTGCCCAAGAATCCAAACATGAATTTCTAGGAAGGGTGGCTTGCCCATACTCGAATTTGGACAACCATACCCCTCCACTCCCCAATTCATTAACTACCTCAACCAACTCTTGGGAGAAATGAATGATTGGGCACAAAATTCAATCATGGGTAGTTAAGGGTTCATGGGTTCTCTCATTGACACTTGGCTTGACTTGATTGGCTCAAGGGTTTGAATATTTCCCTCCCAATTCCTTGTAAACGTCATGGCCCGATCTCTTGTTGCATTGCATAGCTAGTTGTGGGAATTTATATTAAAATGCATATTTACAATCCCCATGGTTCACTAGCACATGGGTAGCATAATATCTAATACTCTTCTCTTTAAGGTCGAGTGTTCACTAGCGGGGCGTTGGCCTTGAGCTCCACGCTAGGAATCATACATAATATGCATACAATTTTTAAATTATAGCCCAAAACATTACAAGGGTCAAAATGGGGACATGACATTCCCCTCCCCTTGGAATAACACCGTTCTCGGTGTTCCAATACCTAGGAATACATACACGCTTTATACATGTCCAAAATTCACAAAATGTGGCAGGTCTGTCCTTCATTTCATTAATTGGAGATGTCAAGGTGAGGTTCTTGAACCCTTGCACATTGCTCCTGCTGGCTGTCGCTTTTCTTGTTACCCCTTGCTGGAAATTTGCGGAGGAGGTGACTTCCTCCACCTCCCCAACATTCTATTGGAGATAACTGCTTCGGTTTTCCTTTGTCAGCATTCTTGCTCTCTTCCAGCCTTGGGCGTTTCTTGATGGGGTGATTGGACGAATTCTTCATCATTTATCCACTTTCCTTTCCCTTACTGATTGCTCCCAGAATACTTTTTACCTCTTTTTGTAGACGAATAGAGTCCTGCAAAACCTTATGGTTCATCACATTCTGCCGCTTCTGTAGCTTGAGCATCTCTCCAATATTTTCTTGGGTCTTAGCAATTGTTTGGAGAAGACTTTTAGCCAAGTCCAATAGCCCTTGGTCTACTGCCATGGTCAATGTGCACAGCTTCTTCCTTACTAGCACCACTTGTTTTCTTTTTGTAACAGCTGCAACCAATTGCTATCAATTTCTCACCTATGAAATTCATTATTGCAATTCTTTGTTAGGCCAAGCATAACATAACATTAAAATTAGTCAATCAATTTCCCAATTGACATGGAATGTCCATGCTTTATTCATGAGACTTTCACGCTTTTCATGCTTTCCCATCATATGTATGAACTCATTCATGTTCATCCTTTCACATGGAATTAGCTTTTTAACATTCACAATTTATTCAAGCAAATAAACACAATCAACTTTCAGTCATGACATGCATTCAACAATTTTCTATTTCTAAAATGCATCAGTCAAAAAGGAAAGAGAAGAGTAAGAGTTTCCCGCTCTTATTCTTGTTCCAATCCGGAGCCACACCATCACTATGGTTCTATGCTCCTTACCCTCTTTCACTTCAATGTGAATGCTCGACTTTCCCTTTCTTGGCTATGACACTTAGTGTCTAAGGTCTGTCTAAGGCTTTTCTCCATCAGAGAATCCCCTCCCCATGGTTTTTCTACAAAACCTCTGGCTGCTAGGACTCCCACATTTCCACTAGCACCATTCCCATCATCGCTGCTCATACTGAGCTTTCTAGGACAGTCATGTGTCCAAATGCATCCCTAGGATGTTTTCAGGGCTTCTTGCTTTCCTGTAAAGACCAAAGTTTCCAACAAAGAAACAACAGTGTATCAGCTTGGCTGTCATAAGACTTGTTCATGAAATTTTCATTATAAAAAAATGAATGAAAATAAAATACTTATCTATATTGGGCAGTTCCTTGCTATTCCACAGGTTTCCTTCTCTGCTTATGTTTAATGCCCAACCAGTACACCTTCACGCCGACTAGTTTTACCAAGCATTTGTGGTTCCTAACCAGTCCCATACCTGGTTGGCCCTCTCCATTGTTGAGCCAGCACATCCGTCTGGGTCATCGGCCAATGGAAGGAAACTTCGCCATCGACCATTATAGGTCAAAGCTCTACTACAAAGCCATAGGCATATAAAAACCTTTCACTAATAACTCCACAAAAACCAAGTAATTAATGCCAAACCAGTACACCGACTGGGTTTATTAGGCATGCAACAACCCTTCATCAATACCTCCACAACATCCACAACATCCAAGCAAATAATGCCAAACCAGTGCACCGACTGGGTTTATTAGGCATGCAACAACCCTTCATCAATACCTCCACAACATCCACAACATCCAAGCAAATAATGCCAAACCAGTGCACCGACTGGGTTTATTAGGCATGCAACAACCCTTCATCAATACCTCCACAACATCCACAACATCCAAGCAAATAATGCCAAACCAGTGCATCGACTGGGTTTATTAGGCATGCAACAACCCTTCATCAATACCTCCACAACATCCACAACATCCAAGAAAATAATGCCAAACCAGTGCACCGACTGGGTTTACTAGGCATATAATAACCCTTCATCAATACATCCACAACATCCAAGCAAATAATGCCAAACTAGTGCATCCACTAGGTTTATTAGGCATACAACAACCCTTCATCAATACCTCCACAACATCCACAACATCCAAGCAAATAATGTCAAACCAGTGCACTGACTGGGTTTATTAGGCATACAACAAACCTTCGTCAATATCCCCACAATAACCTTTCATTATGCTTCTTTTGTGTGCAACACCAAATTGCATCTATTTTAGCTGACAACACAAGGTGGATAAGCAAACTCATAAGTATTGCTGCTCTAAGATTGAAGCATAATTCATAACATTCACTATCAAGTATTGAAACACCAGGAATGCGTCCATTCCCTTAGGGTGTAGTCAATATTGAAAACCCTATCATAACCTAACACCCAAAAGGTGTGCACCCCTTTCCGATGTGAACCATGTAGGTCCTAATCACACTCAAGCAGTCTGTAGTAATAATGAAATAATAAAACATGCTCTGCATATTAAATCTAATAACCAGATATGTATATCCTTAGTTAGGGTTACATAATACTTATCCTTTTTCGGATGTATTCTCTCTTCATTGCGAAGAATGGGGGCTCCCTTCTCTGAGTCAACAGTCCTTCAGTTTTCCACCCCAATCCTTTCACGTTCCATAACCCACACATGCCTTCTTTGCATAGCTTCACCATCTCACTCATATGGCTTTCCAACATGCAGTTCCATGGAGATGTCATCCTTAAAATATGCAATGGCGTTTCACCTTGTTGACGGACAATCCACTCGACCGGAGGCGAGCCGGATCTCCCTAACTCAATGCAAGTCTAAAAAAATAAAACAGACTACAAATGTCTTTCCTAGATCTACTTAAGGATCAAGTGCTAGATGTCTTACCTCTTTTATTCGCTATCCTTTCTCCCGCTATGTTGCTCCATGTCCCACGGTTGTCAGATCCAATCTACAAGACCTGTCAAGAAACAGAAAAGAGAAACGAGTAAAGAGCATCTATACAATAAGAGATCTATGTAAATAGTTAAGCAGGTAAACAACACAACAACATCATACATAAGAGACAATATTGGTGGAAAGCATTTGTATTACTGCAAATAGAGGAGTACATGATAGAGATATAGAACTACAACCAATGACTTAACGTAGCATCCCTTCTCCACACAAGCCAAATGCCAAGCCCTTCCAAGGAAGCATGAGAGTCTCCAAGAGGTGAGGGAAAGTGTCCAAGAGAGATTTCACCAGCATGTAGATACCATAGTCTTCCTCCCTTTGGTATGGGGGTTAGCCTCACATATATAGGACTAAGTGGATGAGGTTATGGATAGGATAGGATGAGAGATGGTAGGAGAGAGATAGGGGATCTTTTCAATAGGTTAGGGGTCGAGTACTAACTCTCCAGGAGATCAGGGATAAGCCCCCACATAGGCAAGCTTCGAGAAAGATCTCAAAATGGCTATTTTTTTCCATTAACAGACCTCGTCGCACCTTGCTATGGGGCAACCTGCGACGTCGCATGTTGCTAGTGTGCAACCTGCGACGACCTCTCAAAAGGTTGTACAAACTGAGTACAAATCCTCTCAAATGAATACTTGGTCCAGATGACTTCAGGGATGTATACACAATGGTCAAGATGATGACATTATCACAATGGTCATGATGACAACACTTGGTCATAATGACGGTACTTGCAATGGTCATGATGACGACACTAGGTCATGACGACGACACTTGCAACATTTGAGACACTTGTGACACTTGCACAAGGGTGACGACATTTTGGTGTAACAGAATGCCCCCCAAAGCATGAAGCTGTTAAGAATGTACAGGTGAAGTGCTTTGATAGAAAAAATGGCAAAAGACTTGTCAGATGAAGGACGCTGCTGCAGTACAACTGACTCTGCACTAACAATCTCATATGTAGCACAACATGGCTGCCGACCAATACATTGCAGATCCATGGGAGTAATGATCGACTGAACACAATCATGGCTACTAGACACAAGCGTAGATCCATGATGAGATGATAACACAGCCACGACCAATACAAAAGTGGATCCGTGTAATATGACTCAATACAAACTCCATCGCAACCTGGGTAAAACATGACTCCCTAGGGTCTTCAAGCTAAACCCGCAATGATACAAATCTATCCATGTGATTACAAATGTCTTGACGTCGAACATGGTAGAAACCACTTGATTACCGGTCATTGATGTAAACCGTTAACAAGTGCGAGGGAGATCACCATTAATGTCAATGATTCCCAAGGTATCACAATACATATCATCAAGCGTGAATAAATGAGTTGACGTCGAACGCAAGATGAAATCTTTCAATCAAGAGTCAATGATGTAAACTCATGATGAAAGCGAGGTGACCTGCCATTGAGGCATGCAGGACCAAGGTACTTGAATGGTTTCTAGATTCAATCCTTGGATGAGGAGTTGAAGTCGACAAGGATGAATCCGTCGAAGGAGGGCCATAATGAATCCCCCATCAATCAAAACGAAACACGACAAAAGATGTGTAGAGTGGATCAGATGGTACAATAACATGCAAGACTGACTCAGAGTAGACCAACATGATCGAAGGTATACTGACTGCAGATGATAAATGATAGACATATTCTTGAACATAGGCATGGCATGAATTGGCAGTATTGACATGACGAGAATGATACCAACCCCTAATGCAACTGATGGTGGAAGCATTCTTTGGCTGATCCAAAGGAGCGACGCGACTCATGGAATTGACAAGACTCGAGGACAAACAGATTATCCAAGTACTGAATGCAAATGCAAACGAGTGCCATGTTCAAGAATGACTATATACTGCCATTAAGGTATGTAATACAAACACTTTCCTTTTTCCCCATCATGAATGATGAGTGCCTCACTTGTATTTTAATGAGCTTGACGAGGGTAACTAGATGCTCGGTATAGCTCATCTCATAGATGAGTCCAATCCCAAATGTTTTATGAACCTAGGAAAGGAGGGGTTCGTCCCATAATGGGCCCTTCAATGTTTAAAATTTAACGAGTCCAAAGAAGGAAAAATCGGCGTCATTTCATGTTTAGAGAGTCTGAAAAGAACTAAAGGAGACTCCAACGGTCCTTTTTCGTAAAGTTAGCCTCATTGCCCGAAAAAGGGTAAAACAACGCGGGAGAGGACTCTTCCAGCCATGGTTGGTTGGAGTATTCCTTTTTCGTAATTAGTGCTTCCAGGATTGAAAAAGGGGTAAACTATCACCAGAAAGACGATCATTCAAATGCTTTTACAAGCGTGAAAGCATCAAGTTCGCTTGGAAATATTTTCCTATTTAGGGAGTCTGAAAAGAGCTTAAAAGGACTCCATGAACAGACTTTTTCATGGTTGATGACCGAGTATGACAAAGGAAAAAGTAAATTCGGCACAGTTCCTTTTCCGTAAATATTCTAACGAGGCCGGATAAAGT
This sequence comes from Larix kaempferi, assembly GCA_027924585.1. Lineage (NCBI taxonomy): Eukaryota > Viridiplantae > Streptophyta > Pinopsida > Pinales > Pinaceae > Larix > Larix kaempferi. Next base: position 16,413,334 of record BSBM01000376.1, read on the forward strand.
GATAAACCTATACTCGTTAGACACACCTTTTTACTCAAAATTTTAACGAGCACGAGAATGGTATCAAAAGCACTCAGAATCTTTTTCATGTTTGAACCAGAGCACGAAAAAGTAAAAACTAACCTCGAACCACTTTTTATGTTTTAACCAGAGCACGAAAAAAGTGAAAAGTAAGCTCAACACCATTTTTCATGTTTCAACTAGAGCACGAAAAAAGTGAAAAGTAAGCTCAAATGCCATCTTATTGTTTTTAACGAGGTCGAAGATAGGTAAGCTCATGATGTCTGCTTCATTTTTTAACGAGTTTGTAACAGAAAATGAACTATGCTCGGGATAATTTTCATGGTTTAATGAGCTCAAAACCTAAAAAGGAAAGTATGCTCGAAAATGTTCCCAATGGTGAACTTATTCCCGTCATGAAATCCAAAGGTTGGTACATGCCCGCAGCGTGATTGCTAGAAGTAAGTGACTTAGCTCCAACGTGGTGTGGAGAGGCGATCGAGTTGACTTCAACGTAACTTCCAGAGGTTGAAGAGATTCCCCCAAGCTTCATTTCATCTGCCTAAGGCATAGGCGGGTGAAAAGCAGGTTCAGGTACTAAGTCAATGGGAAGACTCGACTCAATGGAAAATGAGTTGTTTCATTTTTTAATGAGCTTGACACAAGATTAGAACTCTGATCGTGGGAACCTATTTCATTTTTTAACGAGCTTGACATAGAATGGGAACTATTCTCATAAGTTAAGGCCCATTGACGGGTTCCTTCCCAACATGATGCCCAAAGGTTGGTAAATGCCCCCAGCATGATTGCTAGAGGCTTAACATGGTGGTGTTCCTTTAACATGATTGTTGACGGTACGACATGTGACATGCCCCCGAAGGTTCATTTCGTCTAAAAATGATGCTTGCTAACCCAACTACCAACCTGGATACTAATATGAAAATGTTCACCAAGGTGGGGAAAACGAGAATAAAATGAAATGAAGGTTCAAATTCTAACTCTAGTGAGAGACTCGAACTGAAGGGAGGGAGATCTATTTCATTTTTTCACAAGCTTGAAATAGACAATAACTATGCTTGAGGGGGCCCATCTTATTTTTTAACGAGCTTGAAATGGAATAAAACTATGCTCGAGGGGGCCCATCTTATTTTTTAACGAGCTTGAAATGGAATAAAACTATGCTCGAGTGGATTGGTTTCATTTTTGTGCAAGCTTGAAACCAAAGGTAAACTATGCTTAGAGGGGTCTATCTCATTTTTTAACGAGTTTGAAAATAGAATAAAACTATGCTCTAATGGATTGGTTTCATTTTTATGTAAGCTTGAAACCAAAGGTAAACTTTGCTAAAGGGGTCTATTTCATTTTTTAACAAGCTTGAAATAGAATAAAACTATTTTCCAATGGATTGGTTTCATTTTTATGTAATCTTGAAACCAAAGGTAAACTATGCTAGGGTGGTTGGTTTCATTTTTTAATGAGCTTGAAACATAACATAAACCGTGCTCGTAGGAACCTATTTCATTTTTTAACGAGCTTGACATAGAACGGGAACTATGCTCATGTGAAATGGTTTCATTTTTATGCAAGCTTGAAATCAAAGAGAAAATTTGCTTGAAGGTTGGTTACATTTTTTAACGAGCTTGAAACATAACATAAACTATGCTCGTACCCCCCCTCCTTAGGGGGAAGAAACCACTAAAACATGTGGAACATTCAGGGAAGTTTGATGACTAGGAGTCATATGATGAGTGGGTGTCACGTAGGAAAGTTGATCAATGGTCACAATCCTCCCATCATAGGGAAAACACATCACTCAAAAGAGTGTGGACATGACGGCTTTCATAGCATAGACATAATCACGTCCAAGGAGCAGATTGAAATCTAAAGGACCTTGGACAACCATGACATTAACATAAACAGTTTTACCTCTCAACGTGACAGGTAACTGCGGGAGAATCCCTAAAGGTCTGGTAGGCCTTCTATTAAAAGCCAAAATATGGTCAGTTATTGGCACAAGCTGAGGAGAACCTATAGCTTGCCAAGCAGTTGAGGATAAAATACTAATAGAAGCTCCCTCATCAATTATCGTACGAAAGATTTCTTTATCGGAAAATCCTACAGATATTTGAAAAGAAATACTTGAAGGAAGATGAGATTCTGTTAGACCATTCCAATCAAAGGAAATGACCTCAATACTTGGAGGGGGTCCTGTAGAAATGGACAGGGTTTCCCTTTGCCTAGGACATTCTGAACTGACTAGGAAAACATCAGCGGTTTCCAATTCACTCTCACTTGGAAGATAAGAATGACACGAAGATTGTGTCATGGTGACTGCTTCAGTCTGGACTTTCTCCAATGAAAGAGCGGGATCGAGTGGAGATGAAAACGACTCAATCACTTCACTCTCGGAAGGAAGAGTGGGATCAATTACAGATGAAACTGAATTGACCACTTCGTCAACCAGCGGGGGATCAAGGGACAACTTACTATCGCTTGTTGGAAGCACCTGTTGAGAACTAGTAATATCTTCCAACCACCGTGAAGCTTCATCCATGCTTGGACAAAGGTAAGTACGATGCAAGCCCTTGTATATCCAGCAAGGGTTTGCAGCTCTACCCTTCCGACCCGTCACCAATGGGTCATTGGTCGAGGGAGTATCATCAATATGATGGTCAGAGGTTGACAATACAAGCGGTTTTGGTTTTTTAGACCACACTTCTGACACATGGGGAAGACCGGGACAATTCTTGAGAAGGTGATCACCCTTGCAAAGTTTGCAAGGGAACTTTGGCTTACGAGGTGTTCTCATAGAATGAGTGCCATCAGGGGCAGATGGTTGACGCTTGGTCTCTTTTTTATCTTTCTTCTTATTAATCTTCTCTTTCTTCTTCTTTACACCAGCCTTCTTACTAACATCAGAGTTTTCAGTAGGAGAAGAGGAGGAGATGGAAGCTGATTCAACTTTCGACGGAGAAGGAGAAGGGTCATCATGAGATCGATGTTCATGTGGTGAAGGACCTAGGTCCGACACGATGGGTGCATTTGGTGTAACCGGATTGGAGAATAACTATACTGGTAATCCTATCGTCAATCCAGGAAGACTCAACGTAGCCATAAAGGGAGGACCAACAGTTCCACAAGGGGGAATAACAAATGGCATACCCTGGAAAGGGGCCCCTTGGTTGGTAGTCCCGGAAGAATCTTCCATATCTAAACTTCCTAAGAATCTCTAGAGCACCACACAAGACAAACACTACTCAAGTCTAAAAGTAACAAGCAAACTGTGTGAATAGGAGTGGATTCAAAGTCTGGAACCTCATGGGATTATCAAGGCATTGCAAACCGCGATATACTGTAGGGTCCAACAATATGACGCGACAAGGAGGATTGGGACCGTACCCTTGCCTGCATACCTGATTACCTGGACAGTACGTGCGTGCTAATCTCCCCGAGTGCTGTTCTCGGTGTATTGATTTGCCAAGATGGCCAAATGGTTAACTCGGTTGGTTTCAAGAATCCTAATGGTGTCTCCCGATATACGCAAGGTATGTGGGAGCTCAAATCCGTAGTGGTGCTGTCTAATGCACAACCATTGGCACGAGACCTTCCGATATACGTGTCGAGTACGTGATACACCATTCGATATACGCCAAGTACGGATTATGGTACTTGGTGGGTACATGAAGGAGCTTGATATACCGATGTACGTGGAAGACTACAATACCCCCGGACTACAGTGCTGGAAAATAACGACAGCTGCCATGCTTAAAGACGTCGTAACATGTCTCTAACTTACACACAGTTACTAAATGATTTTAACCTAAGCTAGCGTTAATTTTATCTTGTACGGTTAGGTGAATGCATGAGGTGAGTACATAAATGTAAACATAATGCAATCCTCAACTACATGATAATGCACATTTCCTTTCCTTTTCAATGAAAACTACTTAAGGTAAGGAGAGATTTTTGTTTCTTTCAAACCAAAAGTACTTAAGTAGTAGTGAAAAGAAGAATTCCTTCCTAGAGTGCAATAATTCTAACTTTATGCAATAATCAGCCAAAAAGCGTAAAGAAAATGAAAGACACAGCTAATCTTAGCAATGTATAAGACAAGATAATGAAGCACTTTCAATTTTCAAATGCATGTACCAAAAATGGAATTTTGATAACTAAATGCTTTTCATATTTATATACAGGAAGTGAGAGGATATCTACAACACTCTAATCTTTCAGAAATTCCCAAAGAAAAAATGGCAAGCACCCAAACAACTCAAAGGCACTCCAGAGAGGCTCAAAATCTACCAAATGCAATAATTATAACTCATTTCCTATCCTTTTACACTTGAAAAAGACACATCTAAGCTATGGAAAGAAGGATTTCACAAACGTTTCCAGTCAAATGCAAGACAAAGGAAAGCACTCAACAATCTTATCTAACTCAAATGCATACAAATTTGAAACGAAACTTTCTTCTTCTTATGAGTGTGAGACCAAGAATTTCAAATGATCAAATTAAAGCAAGAAGAGTACTTATGTTTTCCAATTTCATAAATATAGCAAAAGAGTGACAAAATCAAGCTTTTCTTTGAACTAAAGTGGAGACAAAGAATCAATCTTTTCCAATAATCATTAGATAGATCAGGATGTAAGGGAAACAAGATGCATAACCCAAGAAAGAGAGGCTTAAAAAGACATGGATATTCCACACTCTTCAAGTCTTTAAGACAAACTAGTCACGCCAAACCAAAAATGATCTCAAAACCTTGAGATGGATCAAAACGATTGATGAATGCATGATTCAAAAATAGAACCCATTTCGCTTAAAAATAGAAGCAAAACACTAGTTTTGACTCAAGGGGCCAAACATGATTCCAAATCTCAAAAGACCCAAAAACCAATACAAACAAGCCAAACAAAACACACAAATCAAAGATGGGATCTCTGGCTGGATCTCGTATCATAGAGGGAGTTCATACATAAAAACAAGGCTCAGACTGTCAAACAGGAGGATGGATGCCTGCAAGCTAAGTCTTGACAGATCGGTGCACTCTATCTTTGCAAACGGTGCGATGTCGCAGGTAACCTATACGAAAGGTGCGACGGTGTCGCACTTCACTAATGCACAGGACACGACGAGCAAGCAATAGACAAAGGACAGAGGCTCAGGAAAACGCAGTGTCGCTCTGTTTTCACTGCCCAGGTGTGACAGGCAAGTTCTAGATTAAAAAATGAATCAGATCTCCCAAAAATGAACCACCAACAGGTTTGAAACTGAGTTGTACAAACTCAAAGGAAGAAGATCAGGATCTTCAACGTGAAGATCTGACAATTGAATCAATCCTAAGAAGGAAAATGACAAAAAATGACAACAAGGCTTGTAACAAGTAATCAACTGAAAATGACTCAGATTAACGATCACTAAACAAGAATACTGCCCAATATGGTCGCCATATTTGTTGATGGACAATCCACTCGACCGAAGGCGAGCCGGATCTCCCTAGCTCAATGCGAGTCTAGAAAAAATAAAATAGACTACAAATGTCTTTCCTAGATCTACTTAAGGATCAAGTGCTAGATGTCTTACCTCTTTGATTCGCTATCCTTTCTCCCGCTATGTTGCTCCATGTCCCACGGTCGTCAGATCCAAGCTGCAAGACCTGTCAAGACACAGAAAAGAGAAACGAGTAAAGAGCATCTATATAATAAGAGATCTATGTAAACAGTTAAGCAGGTAAACAACACAACATCATCATACATAAGAGACAATATTGGTGGAAAGCATTTGTATTATTGCAAATAGAGGAGTACATGATAGAGATATAGAACTACAACCAATGACTTAACGTAGCAGCCCTTCTCCACACAAGATAATTTCCAAGCCCTTCCAAGGAAGCATGAGAGTCTCCAAGAGGTGAGGGAAAGTGTCCAAGAGAGATTTCACCAGCATGTAGATACCATAGTCTTCCTCCCTTTGGTATGGGAGTGAGCCTCACATATATAGGACTAAGTGGATGAGGTTATGGATAGGATAGGATGAGAGATGGTAGGAGAGAGATAGGGGATCTTCCCAATAGGTTAGGGGTCGAGTACCATCTCTCCAAGAGATCAGGGATAATCCCCCACATAGGCAAGCTTCGAGAAAGATCTTGAAATGGATATTTTTTCCCATTAACAGACCTCGTCGCACCTTGCTATGGAGCAACTTGCGACGTCGCATGTTGCTAGTGTGCAACCTGCGACGACCTCTCAAAATGTTGTACAAACTGAGTACAAATCCTCTCAAATGAATACCTGGTCCAGATGACTTCAGGTATGTATACACAATGGTCAAGATGACGACATTATCACAACGGTCATTATGACAACACTTGGTCATAATGACGGTACTTGCAACGGTCATGATGATGACACTAGGTCATGACGACGACACTTGCACAAGGGTGACGACATTTTGGTATAACACACCTGAAACCCATTTCCAAAGCATGGGGTCCTTCCCATGAAGTTTGGCTTCTGCAGGCCATCACACATGGTATTCTTGCAATGTGTCTTCTTGGAACACTTATCAAATAGCCAAACAATCAGCATCATTTAAAAATAAAATTCAAATCTTATCTGGCATTAAGAATTAAATTCAACCATGAATTTGCAATTCTGTCTACTACAGAAATTGACTTGCTTAGTCATGAGGTTATCCTCATATTGCTTGTCCCTTGTAAGTGGCACCCCTCTTCCCATTAGGGTTTTACGCTTGCTACCATAACATAAACATCCACTTACAACACGTCCTCCTGACACAATTCTATGCAAGCAAACTGTGATTAGCAATTATAAGCAAATTCTCAAATCTGAAATCTACAAGTCCAAGATTGACAACATGTTCTGCACATAAACTATTTTTACAACCATGAGACCCTTCTCATGAGGTTTGGCTCCTGCAAATGCTAGATTCCAATCTTCATCATGGACTTAACTCACATTGCCATGCCCAAAGCAATTTACCTAAAATCTGAAACTTCAATCATCCAAACACTCTGTAAGTCTCTATACATATAATATTTCATTGTTGCAACAATCACTGAAGTGATCTCAGAATTATAACACTCAATAACTCAAACACCCTCAGCTGTTAACATTTGAAATGCAATGAAATATATATATATATATATATATGCATCATTATCATAATAAAATTGCAAGACACAGTCACATCATTTATGCAATTTAAATGAAAGCTTTAGATGCTCATTACTTCATAGCCATATCATTTTATGCAACTCTCTCCTTTCAATAGAGCACTCTCGGTAGCCCATCAACATGTCTACCTTCTTCATGCAATCATTCTCCTGCATTCACAGTAGCTCCTGAAATGCTCTCAGGATTGACAATAGTTCACCATTTCATATATTATCTAAATGCAATGAAACATACACCACAACCATGCATTCACACAATGCATGTCAACATGTGCACCCATACCTATACATGCACATTTACAACACTCACATAGTATTCTAATGCGCATTAACTCAATGCATAACCCCTCAATACAACCTTGCATTAATCCATGAATACTACCAGGTCATGCCATTTATTTTACCATGACTGTCTCATATGGCATGCACTACCACAACATGATCATAAGTCATCACTTGCTTTGGTTGTTAAACTCGCAACCAACATACACAAATGGCATGATATAATTTCATATGAATGCATTTCTAAGAAACTATAGGGTGTAAGGATCCTTGCCTTTTCTTACCCACACCTCACCATACTTGGTAGGATGACATTAACATTCAGGCACTCAGTACCACATGCAAACCAATCAACATAGTTTAAATATAGTTGGAGAGATCTAACCAAATCCTCTTTCAACATTCATGCAATTTACGCACAAATAATCATTACCTGCATGGCTATCATTAACATCGCTTGATGTTACCTGATCAGTTGGCCTCTTACCAAGGCTTCATAGTCCTTTTTCCAACCTCGTGATCATAGATTTGTTGCCCCAACCTTTCTTCATAAGATTGTTGGTCATATGCAACAATCATCATCCACATCTTTAGCCATTCTTCGGTTTTCTTTGGTCCTACAACAAATGCGAACACAACTAACTATTAGCAACCACAACAATTTTCTTAAGTGGCTCATTGCATATGCAAAACCTCACTATTTTACCGATATGAAATATCATATATATATATATGCGCAAACATGTTCCATGCACTGTGCAATGTCTATTAGTACTCCAACTAGTGCATATTCACCTCATCTATCTAATTTCTTGCATTTTCAATCAGTGCAATGTCTATTAGTACTCTAACTAGTGCATATTCACCTCATCTATCTAATCTCTTGCATTTTCAATCATACTTCTATGGTTTGATTCCTACAACCATTATCTACAACATTATTGTCATCAACCATAGGCAATACCATTAATGGGCTATCGCATGTGTAACTTTACTACCTTTACCCATATGTAACATCATGCTCATGCATAAGAAATTCACATGCACTATGCAATGACTCTTTAATCATGCCCACTAATTCATAATTAATCTGCTACTCTCTTGTATTTCCAACAACCCTATGCCATAATTTTGAGTATATAAAACTCAAGAAATATAAATACAATAGCAAGAGAGGAGTTAAGGAATTCTCCATGTTACACCGAAATGTCATCACCCTTGTGCAAGTGTTGCAAGTGTCGTCGTCATGACCTAGTGTCGTCATCATGACCGTTGCAAGTACTGTCATTATGACCAAGTGTTGTCATCATGACCGTTGTGATAATGTCATCATCTTGACCATTGTGTATACGTCCCTGAAGTCATCTGGACCAAGTATTCATTTGAGAGGATTTGTACTCAGTTTGTACAACCTTTTGAGAGGTCGTTGCAGGTTGCACACTAGCAACATGTGACATCGCAAGTTGCTCCATAGCAAGGTGCGACGAGGTTTGTTAATGGGAAAAAATAGCCATTTCGAGATCTTTCTCGAAGCTTTCCCATTTGGGGGCTTATCCCTGCTCTCTTGGAGAGTTGGTACTCGACCCCTAACTCATTGGGAAGATCCCCTATCTCTCTCCTACCATCTCTCAACCTATCCTATCCATAATCTCATCCACTTAGTCTTATATATATGAGGCTCACTCCCATACCAAAGGGAGGAAGACTATGGTATCTACATGCTGGTGAAATCTCTCTTAGACACCCTCACTCACCTCTTGGAGAATTCATGCTTCCTTGGAAGGGCTTGGCAATTGGCTTGTGCAGAGAAGGGATTCTACGTTAAGTCATTAGTTGTGGTTCTATATCTCTATCATGTACTCCTCTATTTGCAGTAATACAAATGCTTTCCACCAATATCGTTCTTAATGTGTAATGATGTTGCGTTGTTTACCTGCTTAACTGTTTACATAGATATCTTATTATATAGATGCTCTTTACTTGTTCTCTTTTCTATGTCTTAACAGGTCTTGCAGCTCGGATCTGACGACCGTGGGACGTGGAGCAACGTTCAAGAGAAAGAATAGCGAATCAAAGAGGTAAGATATCTAGTACTTGATCCTTAAGTAGATCTAGGAAACATGTTTGTAGTCTGTTTTATTTGTTCTAGACTCGCATTGAGCTAGGGAGATCCGGCTCGCCTCCAGTCGAGTAGATTGTCTGGTAACACTCCATTTCCAATTTCCTCAATGTAGCATGGAATTTCCTCTTCCACATCATAGCTGATCCAATTTCATGGGCTCTCTACCATGCACACAAGCAATCATTAGCTATGATCTTCTCATGAATTACAATTCAATATATATATATATATGTTTATAACATTCATTCTTACTATTTTCCAAACATGCAATTCTTATGCTATAAACAAAAATAGTTTAAGGTGAGGAATTTCCCTCTTATCAATGTTGCCTTACTTCTCCCATTGCTCTTCCATAATGCATATTACAGCCAATTACTCTTAATAAGGTTTCCACAAACCTTCTATGCAATTCCTGCTTCTCATTCCAAGCATAGAGAATGCATTTCATACTTTCAACGACTGTCTCCGGGGGACGACGGGGGTAAAGGGGGCTTTTCGCCTTGTCGCTTGCCACTGCAGGGTAGGTCGAGGGCAGCGCCCTCATTTTTTTGTTTGTAAATCCTTTGATTTCGCGCAATCTGGTGCATAAGTTCCATGGCATTTTTCATTGTTCGGGCATTTGAAAATCTCACTGGAAAACTGCTCAATTTCCCCGTTTCGGCGGACTTAGCAATTTCTCCTCTAACCGTGTCGCAGAAATTAAGGTTAAAATCGCCGACTGCGTCGCAACAATTATGGCTAAAATCGCCGACCGTGTCACAGAAATTGCTAAAATCGCCGACCGCGTCGCTGCGATTTAGCTCAAAACGTGCAGACCATGTTGCGACGTTTTAGCTCAAAATGCATCGACCGTGTCGCGGTGTTTTAGCCCAAAATTCGCTGACTGATATTTTTCCGACCGCCTACCGCTGGTCGCGGCGTTAACTTCGTCGACTGCGTCGCTAGTCGCGATGTTAACTTCACTGACCGAGTCGCTGGTCGAGGCGTTAACTTCGCCGATCGCGTCGCTAGTCGCGGCGTTAAAACCTGCGACTGTCGCAACAAATTTTGCCGACACAATCTTAGCAACAACCACTTAGAATTTTTTTGAAATTTTCTTTCTTTTCTTTATAGAAGTAAGCCACTTAGAGATCATACTTGCATATAAAAAAACAGTAAAAGGATGTCAAGAAATTGCACCTCTTCCATGTCAAAATAAAACAACAAAATAATATAAATATAGCAAGAGGTTGCGCCTCCTTTCTCTCCTCCATGGAGGCAAGCAGACAAATACAAAACAAAATGCTACTGCATTAGAAATAATGTAAAGCAAGCATTCAACGTGAAAAGAGATTTTCGCCCTCCTCCCTCACTTTCATAGAATGAAATCAATGCAAGCAGTTTTGCAATAATCCAAAACAGTCATGGGAACGATTTCCCATCCTAATCAAATAGAAGCCATGAGATCTTTAGGTTTCTTTAATTCATTTTAATTCCAAATACTAAATACATATACACACAATGATTTATATCTCTATGAACGGCCCAACAGCCGCAGTGTTGAACCATAAGCTCTGATACCATCTGTCACGTCCCCTCCCATCGACCCAATGCAAGGAAGGGAACATGGCACTAAAAATCTGGGCTTTTATAAAACTTAGCCCATTTCAACATTCATGATTCACATAAATATAAACAATTGCATTACAAATAAAATGCATATGTGTGCAGGTGCAAATCAAGCGAACATGCACAATGGAATAAGACATCATCCACACATCTTTCTCCAATGAATTTAGCATATCAATAACAATCATCAATTAATTAAAACAGTGCAGAAGTAAAATACATAGAGAGAATATACTTATCTCACTGTAATGTTGTCCCAAGCAACTAGCTATGTTGCTACAACGCTCCACCCAACCATAGGTCTTTTCCCAGCCTATATTCTTTCATCACTCAGAGACGACCCCCAAGCTGGGCATGATATCTACAAGGAAAAGGGGACTCTCAAGCTTAGCACAACCAAAGCAATGAATACCCATCTCAGCCCCAAAATTCTCTTACACACAACAACTCAAAAATTGGGCATGGATACACATTTCAATAACGGATTTTACAAATTAGGGTCTATGGTTTTTTCCCAAATCGTTGCACACCCAAAACGGATTGTGGGAAGAGGGAATCAACCCCAGGGAAGAAAACTGATTTCTCCCACAGATGTATGAGAATTCAGTGGGCCAAAACGGCCTCTATAAAACCCCCAAATCGATTTACTCACTTCCCCACTGTTATACAACATAAAAACGCCCTTCTCCCAGGTGAGAATGAGGGAAAACACAGAAAAACGTGGAGGGAAAACACCTAGGTGACTCCCAACTCATGAGAGAAGAAAAACTAATGGGTGAAGAATGGCTTGGGGGCAATTTCGTGGCTCCTTTCTTGCCCAAGAAGCCAAACACGAATTTCTAGGAAGGGTGGCTTGCCCATACTCGAATTTGGATAGCCATACCTCTCCACTCCCCAAGACATTAACTACCTCAACCAAGTCTTGTGAGAAATGAATGATTGGGCACAAAAGTCAATCATGGGGAGTTGAGGGTTCATGGGTTTTTTCATTGAAACTTGGCTTGACTTGATTGGCTCAAGGTTTAAATATTTCCCTCCCAATTCCTTGTAAACATCATGCCCCCATCTCTTGTTGCATTGCATAGCTAGTTGTGGGAATTTATATTAAAATGAATATTTACAATCCCCATGGTTCACTCGCACATGGGTAGCATAATATCTAATACTTTCCTCTTCAAGGTCAAGCGCTCACTAGTGGGGCCTTGGCCTTGAGCTCCACGCTAGGAATCATACATAATATGCATACAATATTTATATTATAGCCCAAAATATTACAAGGGTCAAAATGGGGACATGACAAGTACCATGAGCCCCTATGAACTATGGCATAGAAGACTAGCTCATGTATAGTACAAAGCCTTACCAATAGTGAGTAAGTTGGTGACTGGACTACCATAAATATAGGTTGATCATGAAGGAGTGTGCAAAGGATGTGCACACGGATAAAGTATGAACAATCCATTTCCAAGCAGTGATAGCAAAGATAAAGGCATATTGGACATTATTCATTCCGACATTTGTGGACCTATGTCTACCACTTCACTAAGCGAGTATGTTTATTATGCTTCTTTTATTGATGATTACTCCCGCAAAACATGGATTTATTTTCTAAAGAATAAGAATGGAGTTTTTGAAAAGTTTAAAGAGTTTAAGTCTCTTGTAGAAAACCTCTCTGAAAAGAAGATCAAGATACTAAGGACAGATAATGGAGGGGAATACATTTCAGGTGATTTCAAGGATTTTTGTAAACAAGCAGGGATTAAGAGGGAGCTTACTATTCCCTATAATCCACAATAGAATGGTGTAGCTGAAAGGAAGAACAAAACTATCATGGAAACAATGAAGGCCATGATCCATGATCAAGACCTACCCATGCATCTATGGGTTGAAGTAGCTAGAACCACAGTCTATATACAAAATAGAATCTCTCATAGTGCCCTTGGAAACAAGACCCCAGAAGAAATGTTTACCGGTGTGAATCCTGAAGTCAGTCATCTAAATATATTTGGATGTCCAGTATTTATTCACATTCCAAAAGAGAAGAGATCAAAGTTGGAGCCTTCAGGAAAGAAGGGAATATCTGTGGGTTACAGTGAGCAATCAAAGGCTTACTGTATCTACATTCTAGGATACCGCCAGATTGAGCTAAGCAGGGATGTTACATTTGATGAAGACACATCTTTCAACAAGTCTAAGAAGATCGATGAGGATGAAGAGGAGCATGAAGATCCTAGAGATACCGAAACTAATGATGTACCAGACATAAATATTGAAGAGGAACCTATTCCAGAGGATCATGACATGGGAGAACCTCAGAGACCTGAGGAGACACCTCATGAGGAAAATCCACAGAAGAGAAGACCAGCTTGGGCAAGAGAAATAATACAAGATGTAGGAAGATATAGTTCCCAAGAAGGAACCAATAGAGAAAGCAAGAGAGCAAGGCCATATTCCAGTTATGTAGCCTTGATGTGTAACCTTGTTGAAGAAGAACCTACATGTTTTGAATATGAAATAAAGAAGAAGGATTGCTTGGATGCCACGAATGAAGAATACCAATCCATCATTGAGAATGATGTTTGGGATGTGGTACCAAGACCGAAGGACAAGTCATTTGTTTCGTCAAAATGGATCTTCGAAACAAAACACTCAGCAGACAGAAGCATTGAAAAGTACAAGGCAAGGTTTGTAGTCTGGGGGTTCTCTCAGAAGGAAGGAATTGATTATGAGGAGACCTTTGCTCTTGTGGCCAGATATACGTCAATTAGAACCATCCTTGCCTTGGTAGTTAAGATTAAATGGGAGTTACATCAGATAGATGTAAAGACAACCTTCTTGAATGGAAAAATAGAAGAAGAAGTATACATCTAGCAACCAGAAGGATTTGAAATAGATAACAGAAAAACACATGTATGTAAACTACAAAAATCATTATATGGGTTGAAACAAGCACCTATAGCATGGTATGGAAGAATTGATGGTTTCCTGATGAGCTTGGGATTTACCAAGAGTAAAGAAGATTCTAATATTTATTATAAGGTCATGAACCTATGATATTGCTATTATATGTGGATTATTTATTCCTGACAGGAGAAGAAAATCCCATCACTTATCGTAAGAAGAAGCTTGCTGTAGAATTTGAGATGAAAGACCTTGAGATGATGCACTATTTTCTAGGTCTTGAAGTATGGAAGTTCCCAGATGAGATTTTCCTAATTCAAGGAAAATATACTGTTGAGATTCTAAAAAGATATGGGATGTTGGATTGCAAGGCCATGACCACCCCGATGGTGACAAACTTGAAGCTCCTGAATGATGCTTCATCAGAAACAATATATGTCATGATGTACATACATATTATTGGGTCATTGATGTATTTGACCAATACTAGGCTAGACATATGTTTTGTTGTGAACACCTTGAGCCAGTATATGGTGGAGCCCAGACATGTTCACCTGATTGCAACAAAACATGTGATGAGGTACCTAAAAGGTACATTGGACTATGGAATCAGATATGCTTCAGATAGTGAGTTCAGACTATACGGATATATTGTTGATGTATTTGTAACTTTGGAAGATATTCACTTGTATATTGTATTTGTACTTTATTGTATCCCCAACGAAGATGTATTATTCTTCCGATTGGAAGTGTCGTTAGTTGTACTTGCAAGTGTCGCAAGTTATATTGTAAGTGTCGTAACTTATACTGGATAGGTTATTAGACCACCTTGATGGGGTTGGCCTTGTATGAGTCATGTGGATTAAAGGGTTATTAGACCACCCTAGTGGGGGTCGACCCATTCAAAATTATGTTAAGTGGTTAAGTTGGGGATGACCTAGTTAAATTTAAAAGACGAGTGAAGTAGTGTATAAATAGAGACTGTGTCTCTCTCATTTTACACATTCTCTCATTTCACTCACTTCGCATTAGTGAGAGAGAGGAGGAGTGCGCACTAGTGGAGGAGGAGCAGCTTCTGCAGTCATCTATCTCTTGGTTTTGATCTTTGTGATCTTTGTATTGGTGCTTATTCTATCTCTGAGGAAGTTGCGGGGTTTTTCACCTTCTTGATTTTCCCTGGTCAAATGTTTTGTGTCTCTTGTCTCTTATGCTTGATATGTTGTACATGTTGTTCTTTCAGTTAAGATCCTAGATCTATTGAATTAAATGATGAAAAACTAACATTGTATTAGAGATAGCCTGAAGGAAGGCATGGTATGGCATTTATGACACTTGTTGCACTTGCGACAAATTGGAAGCTAGGGCTTGGTATGGTAAAAACCAGTCATCTTGGAACTTTTGCTATAAATCCATTTTGGCGAAGTTTCAGGATCTGAAACTTCTACAGGTCCAAGATGAAATGTCCATGTACCTTGTGTCCAAAGGAAAACCTCATATTCATTGTACTTTGTGAGATATGATCCATACAAGTTAGGGTTTCTGCCTCTTCCATAATGAAGTCCTAAACCAGTGACCTAGGAAAAAAGGTCATATCTGGGATTCCTAAATTAATAAACTCAACTTTGCAGGCTATAGATTATTTGAAAATTGGGACACACTTATCTGGACTTCGAATCCAACTACAGGTAATATCACTGCTAAAACTGCTTATCTTGCTATTGTTCAGAATGAGATATTTATGATTCATAAATGGTGGTATAAGCCATTGTGTAAGTGGAACCTTCCATTAAAAATCAAATGCTTCATGTGGCTTTCTTTTCAAAACTCTCTGAAAACTTGGGATAATATTTTGAAGAGGAGCTGGTGTGGGCCTGATATCTATCTTCTGTGTAGAATGGATTTTGAGTCTGTAGAAGATTTATTTGTCAGATGTCAATTTACATTAAAAATATGGGACTGGGTATGTTCGTCACTTAACATTGAAAACTCCTGGGGTGGTTCAAACTTTGAACAAAAATGTTATCAATGGTATAAGTCATGTAGGTATTACTATACTCTCCCTACTTTCATCTCTTGGAAAATTTGGAGAATTAGGAATGCCTTATTATTTGAAAATCAGTTACAGGATATTGATATGATAATTATGCATATCTTAAAGCTGGTCAAAGAATTCAATATAGAGGTAGTCAAAGTGGACAATCCTAGAATTCGTAAATAAATTCAACATTTTAAAGGTGCAGTTGGATATTTTGATGGTGTGACAAAAGATGGATATTGTGCAACAGGTGCAGTTCTATTTCTTAATGATTCGCACAGTTTTACCTTTAGACTTCAGTGTGGCACATGATCCAACATGAAAGAAGAGTTGCTTTCTCTTTGGTGTCTATGTAGGATGGCTTCCTTTTTTGGTATAGTTACTTTTGCAGTTTCTGGTGACTCAAGAGTTACTATTAAATGGGAAAAGGGTGACTATAAACTGAATGTGGTCTCATTATTACACTGATGCAACTAGATTCATGAAATTTTGGGTCATTTTACATATATAAGTTTTGAGTATATTTACAGGGAACCAAATCAATTGGCTGATGATGTGTCCAAGCTTGCTTTGAAAGGTGATGAAGGGATTCTCTGCTGGGAAGAATTCATGGAAAACTCCAAACTAGATATGGGCTCTTTATACTTTTTTGGTTTGTAGTCTGTTACAGGGTTGATGTTTTTTGTTATTAGCTATTTCAAGATTGGATATTTATCCTTTATATGGACTGAATTTTATTAGGGTGGTAGACTGTATCCTGTTTTGTGAACATGTTAGTATTAGACAGTCGATTGATAAGATTGTATTTGAGTAGTATTGTACTTTTTGATTCATTTTTGAATAACAAAAGTATGCTTTTTTTCTACTATAAAAAAACAATTTCCATAGTATCGCATTTTCAAAAGGAGTCTTAAGCACACCGTTAAGAGTTAAGAGTATTTTTTATAAACTTTGTAACCAACTTGTAATTGAAATCTCATTAATTGATTATTATTATTATTTTTATTTTAAAAGTGAATGATCTTCTTTGATTCCTTTTAAAGGAGAATATAATAGATATTAAAAAGAATTAGTAATGTTTGTGTATCATCTATTCACACGACTTAACAAGAGGATCATTGGAAAATGCATTAGAGGCTCAATTTAGATCACTACCCTCTTTGAAAATAACTACAATTCTACTATATTTATTTTCCAATCAATTGGTCCAGTATGATAGTTCTTATTAGAGAAGCAACCAATGAATAAATATTGTAATTAATGGACTTATTTGAGAAATGTAATATTCATATGGATTTTGAGATTTTAGGACATGATGTCAATTTTTTTTAGTAGAGCTATTATTTTTCTTTATTATTGTTTAACATTTTAAAAGTAGGAATAATAAAATGAATGCCACACCAAACGACTATAATTTTAAGACATCAATGTGATACAATAGGATTCCTAGTTTAAGGTATGAAGTGTAAAATTTAATGGAGCTCTTACAAAATAAGTACTCAGAAGGGGTTATCTAATAGGGTAAGGAAGGTTGCAAGACACTGCAATGCCATGAAATTCCTTCTTTATTATGGTATGGAATTTTTTAAAGTAGGATTAAGAACATGAATGCCACACCAAACAACTATTGCTTTTAGGGTATTAATATGCCATAATAGAATTCCTAGTTTATGTAATATCCCGATTTGGACCCCATTTAATTTAACATGAAAATGATGTAATATCGATATGAAATCGTGGTGAGGAGCTCAAGGCCAAGGCTCCACCATTGATTTAGTGTTAAAATTGATGCTTATGGTTTGTGTGCTAGCTAGACATAATAGAAATTTTAAATATCATGTAAATATGTATTTTAATAAAATACCCACAACTAGTTATGCAATGCAACAAGAGTATGGGGGCATGATTTTTACAAGGAATTGAGCGGGAAATATTCAAACCATTGGAGCCAATAGTGTCAATCCAAGTGTCAATGAGAGAACCCATGAACCTTAAACTACCCATGTTGACTTTTGTACCCAATCATTTATTTCTCCCAAGAGTTAGTTGAAATAGTTATTATTTGGGGAGATGGAGAGGTATGGCTGTCCCATTTTTTTGGGTATGGGAAGGCCACCATTTTTGGAAATTCATGTTGGCTTCTTAGGAAAGAAAAGAACCATGAATTTTCTCCCCAAGCCATTCTTCACGCATAAGTTTTTATCTCCCACGAGTTCTAGGTAACTGGGCATTTTCCCTCACGTTTTCTTGAGTTTTCCTCCATTTTTCTCTAGCTGGGAGCTCATTTTTGTGTTGCAGAATTTATGGGAGGAAGGGAGTCATGATTTGGGGTCCCATAGAGGTCGTTTTTTCCCTTTGAATTCCCACATACCTGTTGGGAACTCATTTTTTTCTTCCCGTGGTCGTTTTTCTTTCCCACAACTAATTTTTGGGTGTGCCTCGAGTTAGAAGAACCAATGGGAATCCTGTTTTGTAAATCCCATAGTAAAAATGTTTATCCATGCCAACAATTGTGCTTGCTGTTTGTGGAAAGAGTATGTTGGGGCATGAGTTATGGGTATCCATTGCTTTGGCTTGAAATTGAGTGAAAGCATCCATAAATGAAGAGGGTTCAGAATTGGCTTGATAAACCCAAATATGGATTGGCTTGGCTTAGATGAGCTAGCCATTTTGTTGTGCATTAGTTGAGTGTTCCCATTCCTTTTGGAAATCATGCCCAGCTCGGGGGTGGCAATTGTGTTGAGAGATTGATGAACACAATTGGCCTATGGCTGGGTGGAATGTTGCAGATGCATAGCTAGTTGCTCGGGACAAATTCACAATCAATATAAGTATTCTCTATGTGTATTAAACGCTGCAATGTTTTTAATTATTGACTATTCTGATTATGTTGATGAATGAATGTGAAATGTGTATGGATATAGATTTTACTTCCACTGTGTTTATTTGATTATGCATCTGCACACATATGCATTTTACTTGTTTTATGAATTTTCAATGATGAATGGGGCTGAGTTATTGAAAAACCCCAGAATTGTAGTCATGTTCCCTTCCTTGCGTTGGATCGACGAGAGGGGACGTGACAATTCAAGAGAAGAGGTTTTGTTGAATATGAAGTGTAAATTCTAACGAAACTCTTACAGAAGATGTACTTGCAATAAGTTATACAATAGAGTAAGGAAGGTAGTAGTAAGACATTCATTTTTTTAGCTTAGATGTTTAGAAATATCATATGTAAAGTTATCAAAGGGTTAGTAAAACAAAAAATGAAACAATCTCAAGATCCAAAAGTACTCTCCAAAACTTCTTGGTTAGTAGGACTTTGTTGGAGGATCAAAGTTGGACCAAATCCATATTTAAAATAAGAGAACAAGCTAGAAACCAATTCAAGTTGAGAAATCATTAACCTTTCTTCTACTTTGTGATAAATATGCTAATGAAAATAACCAAATGTGACTTATCCAAAAACTGCTAAATGAAGTGTGCAAATTTATCGACACAATATTCAATAATATGGTTAATAAAATGATTATATTATTGATGGAATGTAGCGAATTGTAGTATACATAACAAAATGGACACATGGGTGTATCCCACTAGGTGTGTTGATTCATTGATCCTCCTTCAATCCTCGAACTTTTGGGGGTCTTGATATCTATCCACTCGACTATCCTCTACTTTGTTTCGGTCTTGGATGGATCATATTGATTAGGAGCCTCAAATTTATTCTATGGTTAACCACCCTAAAGTGCATGTTAATGGGAAATTTATAACAACGTAGAGGATGTAGACCAAGCCATATGGGGAGGTCAAATATTTGGATTGAGAATAAAATCTAAAAGGGCATGACATGAACAAATGTTCCTAATTTGTAAGTGCAATTTGATTATAGTTAGGATCTAAAGATCCACTAAGAAAATAATTTGTCTACTCTTGCTTTGATTTCAAGTAAATTTTGAACAATTAGTGATGGTTGAAGCGATGGGAAAGGAATAATTATCACACTTGTGTAATTGTTTACAATGGAGATGACACCATGCTATGAATATGCAATGGCAAAGTATCATGGCCTCAATCCTTTTGCATGTATTATTGTTAGAGATTGTTTTGGGGTTAAATAAATTCTATATGGTAGTATATTTGTATCTTTGTCATAGAGAAATCAAGGAATGAAAAGTATATATAACGTGTTAGCATAGTTAAAACTTGATTAATAAATGGTGAAATTAGGTCATTATGATAAGTAGACTTATGTAGTTAACTTAGATCTAGATTGATTAATTAAGAGTCAACCCTTTTTCATTGATCAATCTATTGTCTTTACAAGGGAATTCTTAGATGTATAATAAGGCTTTTAGGTGCCTTCTCTTGCCACCATCTCAACCTCAATTTAGATTTATTATTTGATTATATTATTTAAAAGTCGAATAAATAATGAATAGAAATAAGTATCTCATGTCTTGGAATAAGATGAGGGTATTTATTCAAAATTAAAAACATTAGTTTGAATTGGAGAACTTGTCACTTACATAAAAGTTGTGGATTAGAGAGTTTAATATAGCATAACAATTTTAACAACCAAATTTTGAGTGCCTTGGCCCTTGTAAAATTTTAGAAGGAAAGTTAGTCTTTCCAACACGAATTTGTGGCCTCCTTTGATTCACCTCATACACAAACCATAGTTGCACCCAACCATCATGTTTCTTTACTTTAATCCAAACACATGCAACACATTCAAGAGTTGGCCAAACATTACGTTCAAAGCATTGCAAATTAATTGAATTTAGTCTATGAAATTAAAATGCAAGGTGGAGAAAAACATGAAATACCCACTGACACATTGGAACATGGATATTGTCTCTTCACGTCCATGGACCCTAAGTCATCATATGGGATAAAAACATTATTCCAAGACAGTGTTACAATATAGTGAGCTATAAGGGACATTTTTCGCTAGTGTAGTCCAGATTTCAATCTATACTCAAGCTTCATATGCACTCTAAGCTTCATTAAGATAAAATATACATTGCACTTGGTGCGAATGATAAAGCATTTACATGAGGAGAAGGAAGGATGTATTACAGCTACCCCTTAATCATACCTTCCTACACACTTAACATTATTCGAAGATGTAGGAACTTGTATTTCGTAAGAGGCTTGATGAAGATGTTGACCACTTGATTCTTTGTCAGAGGCTTTATGAATATGTTGACAACTTGATCCTTTGTTAGAGGTTTTCTAAAGATGTTGACAACTTGATATTTTCTTATAGGTTTTCTAAAGATGTTGGCTTTATGAATATGTTTACAACTTGATCCTTTGTTAGAGGTTTTCTAAAGATGTTGACAACTTGATATTTTCTTAGAGGTTTCCTAAAGATGTTGACAACTTGATATTTTGTTTGACGATATGTCAAGTAAACAACCTAATCATATATATGAAATCAAATGAAATGCATATGTATCTCTATGTGCTTAGTGTACTAATGTTGAATTGGATACTGAGGGAGATGAAAAAGGTTACTTTCTCCAAAATATACCATAGAAGATGGCAATGTTGAAGATGAAAGTGATTCAAGAAAGTTGTTGGTAATTGAAGATCAACAAGAGTCGTCAAAACAAACCAAGAAATTGTGCTCCTAACAACGAGTTTTCAAATGATGTCCCATTCATAAATACACATGGATAAATAACACGAAAGAGGGTACCATAATAATTGTCAAGAGTATTGAATGTGTTGAAGGTATAAAGATCAAATGTAGATGCTCTAAAAGGAAAATAATGTGAATGGTCAACAAGAGTTATCTAAGCAACGCAAAAGTCCCGCAACAAAAGAAAGTGATCTTACAAGATATAGTGATGAACAACAGTGCTTCATGAAATCAATGAGAGCTAACTTCCAACTGGGAAAAAGAAAAAAAAATAACACATGCACCAAATAACACACAGGCCAAAATGCATGTATACAAGAAAGCACCAAAACGATACCATCATGATTGCTAATATTGATAAAGTATTGAAGCTAAATATGATCGAATGCATATCTTCTAAATGAAAAAATATGATAGTGTTCAACATAATTAATCTAGGAAGATGCAATGAGCGGTAATTTGGATGGCCAAACCCCTCTAGCAACCACCAACACATATGATCACTATGAACACAAAAAATTGAAGGAAGAGACGATGACCCAAAGTTCTAAAATTGTATGACCATTTAATAATGTTGGTTATTTGTTGCTACAACATGCTTAGGATCTTTTAACTTCTTGATTACAACTCAATGAGGCAAAAACTCGATGGTTTTTCATTCACTAGAATGGGTCATTTGACAAACATATAGATGGTTGCAGGAGAGTTTAGGAGCACATAACACATCGTTAAAGTGACCACCATCTAGTTGGATTGTTCTTGAACCTACAAATGCCTAGAGACCTATCATCACTGTAACGCCCGCCTCAACACTTATGATTGATTAGACTATTGAGACCTATGTTTGTTTAGAATATTGAGACTTATGACTGACTTGACTATTGAGGGCACTAGATTGAAGTGACTCGGTTTTATAAAACTTAGATCATGGAAATTGCTTTGAAAATTATCATGTGAAATAGAAATGATGATGAATGATGAAAATGCTTTATAATGAAAATGATGAATGCTCGACTGACTGAGAAATGATGATGAATGATGAAAATGCTTTATTATGAAAATGATGAATGCTCGACTGATTGAGAAATGATGACGAATGATGAAAATGATTTATAATGAAAATGATGAATGCTTGAATGACTGAGAAATGATGATGAATGATGAAAATGCTTTATAATGAAAATGATGAATGCTCGACTGACTAAGAAATGATGATGAATGATGAAAATGCTTTATAATGAAAATGATGAATGCTCGATTTATTGAGAAATGATGACGAATGATGAAAATGATTTGTAATGAAAATGATGAATGTTTGTTTGATTGAGACATGATGATAAATAACGAATAATTTGTATGCTCGATTGACTGAGACACTAGAATGAATGATGAAAATATCTTATAGTGCAATGCTACTAATGTGCGCTTGAGTGTGTGCAATGGCAGGTAAGACGATATGCTGACTGACCCACAATGGAATTATAGGGGTCGTAAGAACGGAAGGAACACATAGGGGTACGACGATAGGCTGTCACCCTTGAAATAGAAATCCACGCATGGGTAGGAAGCCGTTTCATCTCACCCGAGGAAGCGTGTGCCATACGGGCAAGGACATAACGTTTTGGTTGCGTACGATGAGTTGAGGGGCGCGCGATAAGGAGGACCTTATCCCTCAGCAGCCCTTAGTTTCCAAGAAATCATAGTTGGAAGGTCACGGTAAAGATTCCCGATCGCTACGCAGCACTCCCCATAAGAAGAATGAAATGAAACTGTCCGAAGGACCCGCCGAAGAGGTACCTAGACAAGAACGAGAAGAAATTATCTAATGAAAGTATACAAATTGAAATTACACTAAAGGAATGAATTAATTTATCTTGAAGAAAATTATAATTTTAATAAAAGAAATATTTTACTTCTTTTATTTTTAATTTTATTTATTTGAAAAAGAAGAAAATTTAAATTAGAATGGAATTTTATTAAAATAAATATTTTTGAAATATCTTAATTCTTTTATTTTAATTTTATTTATTTGAAAGATTTTTTTTTTTAAATTTTATTTATTTTGAAAGAGAAGAAGAATTAAAATAAAGTAGAATTTTATTTTTGAAATATCTTATTTCTTTTAACAGTTTTAAAAGGAGAAAACTTATATATATATATATATATATATTGAAATTTTATTAAAAGAGGAATGTAGAAAATATTGTCTCTATCTAGTAGAGGTTTATTTAAAAAGATCTTTTGAATAAAACTAGTTGGCAAAGCAAAACACTACTAAGAATCTATTGAAGACCACTACACCCACCTTGCACTAATTTAGGAAATTAAGTGCACACTCAAACTATGAAGACCCACATTGCACTAATTTAGGGAATTGAATGCACACTCAAAATATGAAGAGACACCTATAATTTGAGAGTAAATATTAATAAAATATTAAATTAAATGAATTATGTGCATGTGGAGACACTTGGCACACAAAATTTTGTTATAAAAGGAGGGAGGAGAAGGAGAAAATGATATCTCTTGCTCCCTAGTGCTGGATGGGCACCAGAATAGAGAATTGGTTTATGATTTTTGTGAGTTGGGCTTAGCTTGACCAGGGATTGGGAGATCCCAACGGAAAGCTCGCTTGTGTGTCCTTGCGACCCCATTAGCTCAGGGGTTCGAGGTGAAGGAGAGTAACCTCGATACGGTAGGGAGGTTGACCGAGGGGTTGTCGGTATCTTCGTCAACCTTGGATTGCTCCGGACAACTGATTCAACCACTGCTACAAATGGTCCATCCACCCCGAATTCGGCAAACTAATCAGGTTCAAATGTTTTTCAAAATTGTTTCTCTTTTTTTTTCTTTTTTTTTTTTCTATATTGGAAGAGAAATTTCAGTCCTATAGCAAAAGAAATTATGAGAGTAGATCTAGTTTTATTTATGAAAAAACTATTTTATTTCTTTTGGTTTATGAATAGGGTTTCTAAGCAGAGGGAATCGAATTTGAAATTATGGATGGATATGCTGCTGTTATTTCAACCATGTTCTATTACAAAATTTTATATTCTTTAAAACGTTGTTCAGAATGTTATATTGTTATAGAATGACCATGTGTATACAACTATGTATCGGGGAGATCCACGATTGGCTTAATCTAGATCGGTGACTTGTAAATTGTTCTAATTCCTATCTATGGATTATAAACCCTTTGCAACAGTACCCTTTTTGGATTTCGATTTTCTGAGGTTGTTATTATTGTGTCAAATCTTAATATTTTGTCATTTGATGTCGAACTGTGCAATGAGGCATTTTGTGAATGAGCTGCATGAACATTCCATTTAAACTCGGTTCCAGGATTTTTGTTATTGTTTTAACCCTTAAAATCTTGTCAATATTGAAGTCGATCTGTGCAAGGATGCGATCCGTGAATGCTCTGCCTTTACTTTCAGACCGAAGCGAATTGTGACCCGATCTTTCATTTTCTATGCATCTTGAATTTAGTTATGACTTGCCTATCCAATTAAAAATCTCTGTATTGATTGGCATTCTGGAATTAGTATCCGATCCAAATTCAAATCTCTGTGTATCAATGTCTTAACTTAACGTTTCCAGAATTGAATTTCGGCTTAATAATTTTCCCTTTTAAATTGCGTTGAACCATTTTCTCTGGCATTTCTCCAGATTGAGTTTCGATTCACTTTTGCAGTTAAAAATTTGGTTGATTCCATTTCTTGGGCGTTTGCGTTTTAGTTTCATACTAAGAAATGCATCTTGATGCTTGATAGATCTCTGCGTCGATTCCACTGTGGATTGGCATATTACTCATTGAGCACTCCCAGATTCACAAAAACGATGGCATATTAATTGTATTTAATCTTTGTGTTTTAAAGCTTCGAATTTGGAAGGCGTTTGATGGCATTCTTCACGCTCTATTTCGATTTCCTGAGTAGTGTCTCCAGAAGTGGTATTTATAAAAATGTAACTGCCTTATTTAATTTCCGTGTTTTAATTCTTCGAATTTGAAAGGTGTGGATGGCATTCTTCATGTTCTAGTTTGATTTCTTGATTAAGCGTCTCCAGAATTAACGATTACAAAATGTAATTGCCTTACTCAATCCATGTGCATCGTTGGAGTTTCCAGAAATTCTCTGTATGATATTTAAAAGACTCATACAGATGTATGATATGTGAATCTATAGTTCATAGAATTGAAATGAAATGTCTTTAATTATGTCGATCTACATGCCAAAAGGGAGAATTGATAGGTAATGCCATTATTTATACTTAGATGAATTGTGGTTATTTATACTATTTATGTTTAGATGAATTATTATTATTTGTGCAATTATATTTAGATGTTGGAGTGGAATAGCCTCATTTATGTCATTTCGTGTTTCAAAACATAGAATTGAAATTAGTCTCAGCTATATCATTTCATATTTCAAAAGATAGCATTGAAATGTAGTACCCTGTTTATGTCAATCTACAATTCATAGAAATGAAATGAATGTTTTTATTTAATTATATTGTAAACATTGTATTACTTCACTAGAAAAGTAGAAGATGACCATGGTTAAATTATGAGATATAGAGAATTGTGAACCTTATTTAATTTGAATGAAATACTTTTTAATGTGTCTCTGGAAAATGTTGAGTGTTGAAGTATTCAATGAATTATGTGTTTAAATTTCAAATGACAAATAAGGGGTATGAACCCGCTCTTGGTTAAATATCTAGCAAAAAAAAAATAAAAATTACCTAGAACAACGGACTCTACAATCACCAACTAAGATTGTATTTTTGTGTTACATTATTTAAAGTAGAAAGCATGGTTTTAACTTTATCCATATAATAAGAAGCTCCATAATCAAGAATCCACATGTTTGAAGTTGTCACATTGAATTAAAAAGTATAGGAAAAAAGGGAATGTCCTTTAGAAAAGGATTAAAAGGAGAAATATCCTTATGGATGTTGCTTTTCGTCATCACTACTTTTAAGGCTTCCACCTTCTTGAAACATTTTCACTCCAAATAACCATATTGATTGAAACAACTGTAATGTTTCTCTATATTCTTTCCTTTTGACTTAGGTCCTTCATCACTGTTGGGAGCAAAAGAAGGGTGATAAGAGTTTGGGAACCTTGTTTGGTTTGTTGTTGCAAGGATGTTACTTCTTAAATTTCTTAGGGCCTTGATTCTATTATGCATATGAGGATTTGTTACAGAAACTCTAAAATTAGAGATTCACAAAATATTTTAAAAGAGGGAATTCTATAAGTAGTTCCTTGAATAAGAGAATCCTATCTAGTAGAAAAGTGGATGCAAAAAATGATAGGTATTTCCAAGTTTAGAAAAATAGCACAATCAAATGATCATCATCTTTGTTAATGCCATAATCTAGAAGAAAAATTCTAAAGTTCTTAAACTTCAAGAGAAAGTCTCCAATGCAAGTAAAATTATTAGGATTTAAAGCAATGAGTTGATTTTCGAGCTAGGGGGATGGAATCTAGTTGTGTTTGTGAAACACTTATTACAAAATTTACCCAATTGCATCTAGAGTATCAACCCTTTGAAGATCAATCTACAAATCATTAAAGATCGGAATCCCTCTTATTGCATCGGGATGAATAATTTTTGTTGTTTCATTTGGCTCTCTTGAATGCAACTAGGGCGAACTGATGTTCCCAAGGCGACTCATTGAAGTCCCTTCTCAATAAATCCCCCATTCAAGATTTCCAAGAAAAATCATTGGTACTTGTAACTAGGATCTCAGTTCAATTGGCCATTTTATAATTTGCATGCAAAATGATACTAAAAATAGAAATTGGTAGCATAGATAGAATGTGCTAGAAAAATTATTTACTTAAAAAATGACACTTAAAAAGGTGCTTAAATGTGCAATATATGCTTCTAGGTAACTTAAAAAACTAGGATTAAAGGGGGTCTTATCAAAACTGGAAAAACAAAATTTAAAACAATACAATTTGCAAAAATAAACCACTTGGATGCATAGAGAAGAACAATTATCTGAGAAAAAAACAATTGCACTCAAAATGAATTTCGTATGAGCAAGTTTTACCCATTTGAAAATCACTATAAAATACGAAAATATCAATGGAGACAAGTCAACCAGAGTGACACGTGGTAATGTAAGGGTGTGCCATGTGGCATGTCCACTAGATCGTTGATGTGGTAACATAGGGGTGTGTCATGTGGCATATTGACTATACCACCAACGTGGTAGGTTATAGTGGTAAGGTGTTGATGTGGCATGTCGACATGGCATGGTTCCATGTGGCATGGAAATATATCCCACGTGGCATTGGATGTTCAAAGGGGTGGTAACATGTCATTGGTCGACATGTTAGTGTTTTTCTGCATTCTACATCTTAGTTGGGACCTTTTGGTTGGTGGCATGGTTTCCAAGATGGTCAAGGAGTGTCTAAGGTTTGGTTTAAATAACATATGACACATGGTTATGTCATATGTGAGCACCGAGTGGTTATTGTCACATGGGGAGTGGGAACTTAAGTAATGTTGTTATGGGAATACTCCCCATGGAAAGAGTTAGAGGATCCTGCACATAAGAAGGTCGTAGAAAAATTTGAAAACCGCCAAAACCTTTCCAAGGTGCTTACATTGTAGGAGGAATCCACGTCCTAAATCCACCAAAGTGTATGCACACAGACTGATTTAGAACAAAACTTGGTCCTCACACATAATTATAACTATGGAAAAAATAAATTTGGGCCTATGCAACCACAACAAAAGCAAACATAAGCCAAAAAACAAAAAATATTGCCGAAAAAACTAAGGAAAAATCGAAAATATTAGTATTTGGTTAGCAAAAATGCAACAAGATGAGTCCCAAACCACTAGATTTATTTATGAGTCATTGAGTTTGCTCAAAGCACAAATAAAAGAGCATACTCAAACCAACTATCAAGAAAGTTGAACTAAACTCAAAATCGAAATAAACTCAAAATTGAAATAAAACTTTATGAAAGAAAAATTTACTGCCTTTGTGATGTCACCATAGAGAAATGACC
The DNA here is from genome assembly GCA_027924585.1 of Larix kaempferi. Classification (NCBI taxonomy): domain Eukaryota; kingdom Viridiplantae; phylum Streptophyta; class Pinopsida; order Pinales; family Pinaceae; genus Larix; species Larix kaempferi. The sequence continues at coordinate 16,442,164 of BSBM01000376.1, forward strand.
ATATCTTTGGTAAATGAAATCATCATCTATTTGAAAATATGAGTTCCTAGCTAGAATCAACATTCCATATTCAATGGAAAAATTCACCCAAACCAAAAATACTTGTAAATTGTAGAAACAAATAATGCTTTATGCCTGTAAGGAAACTACCAAGCCCGATTATGCAACAAATGGAATTGAACTTCAATCCACACAATTTTGCTTCCATAGTTGGCACATATTTACGAGATCTTGATATATGCGAGAATGAAACTTCAAGCGTGCTCTGATAACATGTTTGAAAAATAGGGTATACTCACCCATTTCAAACACCTAAATATATATTCTCTCCCATATATCAAATATTGGAACACCGGGGTTTATGTGGTTAGAATCCTTGAGGGAAACATTGCACAACACTTAGGAAATTAATTAATGCATAAAATATTTATGTGAGCATCTCTCATATTATACCATCAAAAAATGACCCTCCATTCACTTTAAATAGAGATTATGGATCAATCCATTGCCAAGCCACATATAAAGTGTTCTCAATATCTAGGATTTGTTTGAACCATCATATCACTCTTGTGTAGGACATGATTATGATCGTTAGATTAATAAAGAATAAAAGAACACTAAAAGTACATTTTAACCTAAAACCATATTAGACCAATTTGAACTTAAATTAGCTCCTAGTGTCAAAATATCCTGACAAAATCTAATGGTTGTGAACTAATTTGCACATTGTGGGGATTAGTCAGTTGGAGGATGAACAATCGAGCAATACAAGGAATGAAAGAGGACATATAAGTTGACTGTTTAGAATCCCTATGGTATAAGGAAATTGTTTATTATCTACTGAATCCGAAGTGTCTCAATGGAGTGGATAAGTCCCAAAGGAGACGAAGATAATATCTAGATCTCCAATATTCTTCTTGTAGAGATCTCGACTATGCCCACGCGTTGGTCGTATGCACCGAGCACACGTGGGGGTTTTGGGGGGGTGTGGGTGCATAGTCCTTGAGGAAATTTTTTATATCCCCTTCTAGTGTATTTTGGTTCCTTCTGGAACCCTCATATGTATTGTATAAAAGGGCAGTGACCCCGCTTTATTGTAATATAAGAAAGATAGAAGAAAGCATTGTAAGCTTTTTGCCAAGTAATAACAAAATATTGAAGCTTCCGTTACCCTGTGGTTTTACTTGAGTATAGTAGGGTTTCCATGTAAATATCGTGTTCTATTGTTATTGTTGTTTGATTCTATTTTTTATATATTTTACTAACATTTGGTATCAAAACCTAAAAAATCATAGGCATAGGGTTTTCTCTAAGTGGGAGCTGCAACAATGACATGGGGTTTAACCAAGTTCTAGATTGAGAAGTTTGATGGAAAGAATTTATCGTTACGAAAGATGAAGGTGGCGTATTTGTTGGTTAAGAATGACCAATCCATAGCCTTGGAAGGGGTTGTGAAAAAATAGGGTGGCATGACAGATGAGGACTAGATAAAGCTAGACAGAAAGGCGGTTTCTACAATTTTCCTTTGCCTAGCAGACTCCATATTGGTTCAATGTTGTTGAAGAAATAATTGAAAAATTATTTTGGGAGAAACTTGGGAAGCTATATGAAACTAAATTGGAAACAAATAAGGTTTTCTTCAAAAACCAAATTTTTCATCTGAGGATGAATTAAGGCTCAACTGTGGTAGATCATTTGAATGAGTTTAATACCCTTATCAACAAATTTCTCTAAGTTGGTGTAAAGGTGGAGGATGAGGATAGAGTGATCATTTTACTATGTTCCCTCCTAGATACCTAGGATCATATGGTGGTGACCATCACCAAATAATCATCGCGAACTCTGAAATTTGATAATGCAGTAGTTGTTTTACTGGGAGAAGAGTTGAGGCAAAAATTGTCTCTGGATCCCTTTACCAGTAAAGCCCTTTTTGTGAGAGGGCGATCTAGTGAAAGGGAATTAAAAAAAAATTGAGGTTTAAAATGGGCCTCCTAGGGAAAATAATAAAATAATAGTTAAAATAATAAAATAATAAAATAATATTTATGAATTTTGGAGGAAAAGAGAAAAACCTACCTTTTGTTTTCTTTGTATTTTCCACATATCTCCCTGTCATTTTACTCAAATTTTGAGCAGGAGCACTCGTTGGATGCATAATTTAATTCTGCATCCAACGAGTACACACACTGCATAGTTTTGAGGTACCCCGCCCCAGGAAAAATGAGAAATACATCAAAAAAGTGTTACTTTTCAAAGTAACACTTTTTTGATGTATTTCTCATTTTTCCTGGGGCGGGGGTACCTCAAAACTATGTGAAATGTAACACTTTTTTTGATGTATTTCTCGTTTTTCCTCCTGGGGAGGGGTACCTCAAAACTATGCAGTGTGGCTACTCGTTGGATGCATGATTAAATTCCACATCCAACGAGTGCTCCCGCTCGAAATTTGAGTAAACGACATGGAGATATGTTGAAAATACGAATTAAAAAGTAGGTTTTTTAATGTCAAATATGCCATGTCAACCATTATGGTTGACTCTTTTCTTGAAATTCTATTGGTTCTTGAATTCAATGGCTCTTTTTCTTATGAGGTAGCTTGTTTTATTATGAGGTGGCTCGTATTCTTATGAGGCCCATTTTAGACCCCAAATTTGCTCTATTGGGTCAACAAGGGAGGTCACAATTCAGATTTAAGTCCAAAGGATGGAAGAAAGGGAGGTGTTGGAATTGTGGAAAACCAGGGCACTCGAGGAAGGATTGTTGGTATCAAAATAAGGATGGAAAGCCATATCAACCATCAACTGAACCTAGTACAATAGATTAAGAAGAGAAAACAACATGTGAGGCTTTTTGTCTCAATAACAACATATCTCTATTATATGCTTGGGTTTTGGACTCGAATGCATATTTTTGCATGTCTCCACATAGAAATTGGTTTTTCAATACCATCCCTATAGTGGTGGAATGGTCTACTTGTGCGTAGATCATCCTTTATAAATTGAGGGAAGAGGGGACATTAAGATCAAGCTGGATGATGGCAGAGAAATGAAATTGTGATATACGACATGTACCAAATCTACACAAGAATTTTCTCTCAATCAAGGTGATGGATAAGTTGGGTATTCTACTACCTTTGGTGACAGTCGATGCAAAATTAACAAATGATCCCTTGTGGTAGCAAAAGGAGAATCTTATGGGACCCTGTATTGGTTATGCAATGATATAGTAACAAATCATGCAACAACAACATATTCAAGGAATGCTCTAGATGTAGTGATGTCGTGGCATCAATGACTTGGACATATGAGTGAAAAAGGTTTGGAAATTCTGCATGATTGAGGTATGATTTATGGGATTAAGTCTTGTGATTTAGACTTGTGTGAGCACTGTATTTTTGGTAAATAGAAGCGAGTTTGGTTTATTGCAAGATTTGGTAAAAGTTATGCTCTTTTTCAACTTTTTCATTCCGATATATTTGGACCAGTCCCCACTATGTCCATAAATGGTGCTATATATTTTCTGATTTTTATATATGATTATTCTAGAAGAGTGCAGGTGTATTTTCTAAAAAATAAGTTATATGCCGTCGATAAATTTAAGGATTTCAAGGCACAAGTAGAGAAAAGTTTGTGCAAGTCTATTTTATGTCTCAGGTATGATAATGGAGGAGAATATTGCTCCAAATAATTTGATAAATTTTGTACGTAGGAAGGAATTAAGCACCATAATACTGCTCCATATACACCACAAGAAAATGGTGTGGCTGAGTGGATAAATCCCACAATCATGGAACATGCAAGGAGCATGATCATACATTTAGGTTGAATAATGGATTATTGGTAGAGGTTGTTAATACAGTTGCGTATCTGATTAGCATATCACCTACAGTTGCATTGGATGGAAAGATTCCAGAGGAGGTTTGGTGTGGTAAGCCATTTGATTATTCTCATTTGTGTAATTTTGGCTATGATGTATTTTCCCATGTGCCTAAAGAAAAGAGGTCCAAGATTGACCCAAACTCAAGGAAATGTGTTTTTCTCAGTTTTGAAAATATAAAAAAGGGGTATATATTATTGGATCCTACTAACTACAAGGTAAATGTTATCCGAGTTGTTATATTTAATGAAAAACCCATGCAATTGAATGAGGTACAACATGCACATGAGATTGTACTAGTTGAAGTAGAAATGAGTGAAGATGAAAATGAAGCTTCTGCCAGCATGAAGAGCAAGCTCAATAGACACAACTAAGAATATATACACATCCCAAGAGATGTCTAGAAAGTTATTCTCCTTATTTTTAGTCTTCTTTTTCTTTGTTAATTGATGATGGTGAACCTAGTTCATTTTAGGAAGCTAGAGAATGCGAATGAAAATAAATGGAGGAAAACCATGGATGAAGAAATGAGAGAATTACACAAGAATGAAACATGGGAACTTATGTATCTCCCACCAGGAAGAAAGGTTTTCAGAAATACGTGGGTATATAAAGTAAAGAAGAAAAATGATGGGTTGTTGGAAAGTTATAAAGATCACTTGCTAGCAAAATACTATGTGCAAGAGTCAGGTATAGATTTTAAGGAAATATTCTCTCCAATTGTGAAGCTTATTACCATAAGGCTTTTACTTTCACTTGTAGCAACACATGATTTAGAGTTGGAACAACTGGATGTAAGAAAAAAAGGCTGAAATTTCTCAACAAATAGATGGGGATGTAAAGCATTAAGTTAACAAGATCAAAAGTGTGAGACGTTCCTGCTAAGGATTTGTGAAAAGATCATTACTATTTCAAAGTTTATGTTTCTAGGTAACTTTATTTTCTTGGACGTCCTTTAGTATAAAAAATAAAATGTTTTATAGGTTTCATATTTTCTCTCATGATTTTAAATAGTCCACTTAGCACTCATTGCATTGGTGATGCCCATGGGGGTGAAGAAGTGGGATTGAAACTAGTGAAATGAATTACATAGCATTAATCATCACCTCCAAGTTTTCACTTTCTAATGAGGACTTCCGAGGAAGGTAACCATTTGGAAAGAATCCTATGGCTCAAGCACACATAACCATGGATATTTTACCCATACTCAAGCCCACTTAGCTTGATATCCCATTTTCAAAACCATAGTTAACATGATCAACCATTGTAAAAATGGTTAACCATAGTCCACTATGATCAAATATAGTAACCTATGGTCAACCATGGTTAACAACATTGACATTTTTTCAACTAGTGCAAGTCATAGTCAAACATTAAAAATATTGTAGTTAACCATAATCAATCATGGAAAACAACCATAGTCAACCATATTCAACATGGGAAATCATATTCAATCAACGTCAACCACAATCAAGCATCATCTTCCATGATAAATCATTGTCCACGGGCTAAAAAATAGTGAGCCATAGCCAACAAAGTCAATTATAGTGAAAGGTTAACCATTATCAACCAAAGTAAACCATAATCAAGTATAGTCAACCATTATCAACATGGTAAACTATAGTCATCCATCATCAACCAAAGTTAACTGTAGTAAACTATGGTCAACAATAATAAACACTGGTTAACATTGTCAAGCATAATCAATTACTATTAATATTTATAGTAAACTATGGTCATTTATAGTCAACCATAGTCATAGTCAACCAAGTGAACATCTCAGGACAAATTCGACACCGGTTTAACGATTTTTTGTGTCATTTTAATGTCGAACGATTTTTTCTTAACGTTGACACAATGCTACTACATTGTTGTCTCTTTTAGGATGTTATTATCATTGAAATTGTGTAGAAATTTTGCTATAAAAGAAAGTTTAAAAAATTCCTTGCCGATGCCCTGGATGGCTCTTAAGCGACACTATAGCTACATACATCCGACATGTAACGTCCCCTTCACCCAATATAGCTAGAAGAGGGGACATTAACTAAATTGGGGCCTCTAAATTTCTCCCCATAACCATAATTACAAATTTATAACATTTAAAATGCATGTGCATATATCTAAATAAAATCACACATAAAAAATAACTCAATCCACACACACAACATGCAATTACAAGCATAATTATCACATGCATAGAAATAAAATCATTGAACATAAGATACAAGAAAATACTTATATTTAACAAAGAAGATCCAAGCAACTCACTGTGTAAGGGCGATTTTCCACCCAACCCTAGGCATTTTGTCCAACATATACTCTTTCTACTGAGAGGCCACCCCCAAGCTGGGCTATGAGGCCACTAGGGAAAAGGAAACACCTACAAGATTCTCTCTCTCTCTTAGCCTACAACCCATTCTTCTCACTATGATTAGCCAAAATCTCATCCAGAGCTCTACAGCGGTCGCACTAAGCCATCAAAGCCATGGAACTCCTTCTAAGTTCCAAGGATAATTTTAGGGGCGAAATTTAGCCCATGGGCTATTTTCCATGTTTTTTTCCAAAAAACGATTCGCCAATTTGCATTTTTTGAAATCCCATTTCGCCCAATTTTGATGGGGTAAACTTTTTTCACTCTAAAAATCGCCAAATTATTATATAAACTATATAAAATCCTTAGAAATTGAAATAATTTTAGAAAAATATCGCCAAATATTTTATAGTTGACATTTTAAGAATTGCTAAGATTCACCAAGGTTTATACACTTTTAAATAAGTATGGTTCCTTAAAATTATCCCTACTTCTAACTGCCCCACACAACACAAGGAAGGCATTTCCCTTCACTCATCCATAGTTTCATTAGGGAATCAAACCCTTGATGAATATGGTTGTCATTGATGACAACATATTAATGACAAAGACTAAATTGGTACATGATGATGTATGAAAAATGGAAAAGGTGAGAACACACATAGCAAGCGAGCAAGTGTTGGTGACCAAGCAAGTATGACAAGAAGTAAGAATGGCAAGGTGAAGGACATAGAAGCATGACAAACATTGAAGGATGACGTGGCAGACATGACACAACATTTGAGGAGAAGTTGCAGGCATATTGAACACATCTACGGGCATTTCCTTTGAAGAGCTGCGGGCGTATTTGTAGAGACAACTGTGGGCTTTTTTCACTAGCCTGCGGGCATTTTTAGGATGCATTGCAGGCATTTTAGAGAGGCCTTGTGGGAATCTCTAAAGGCCCATTGCGGGCATTTTTTTGGGAGTCATAAGGGCAAGCAGAAGAATCCCTACGGGCATAATTTAAGTGGTCTTGTAGGCATTCTAAAATACCACTGCGGGCATAAAAGAGTGGAGCTGCGGGCATAAGTAACAGCCCTTGCGGGCATTCTAAAAGGCCCTTGCAGGCATGAGTTGATGGTCATTGCGGGCATAAGTTAGAAGCTTATGCAGGCATATTTAGTGACTAATGCGAGCATGCATGTGGGCATGTGGAAGGACCCTTGCGGGCATTAGTGAAGGCCATGCCATGGCATGAAAAAGGAACCCATAATGATGTGGCAAAATAAAATATAAATATATTTTTGATGAGGATATCGTGGAAATAAAAAATACCATTTAATTATTAAATGGTGAATAAACTTTGACAAGTCGACCCCTAAAAACATGGATAAGACAAGTATAAATAAAGTTCAAATGTTTGATTTAAAAGGGGGGATTGTGTGGGGAATTCAGGAGGCATAAGTGGGCTCTGATTTCGGGGGTTAGGAGAAAATGAGGACAGTCTCGGTGAAGGAGCAGCAACAACACGAGCAACAGTGAAACATTTTATTTTTATCTTTGATATCTGGGTTTGATTAGGGAAGCAGGATGATGAGGACATGCACAACAGAATCAAGATGACCCTGGACATGCTTATATGAGACAATATTTGATAATGGGTTGTGGATATGTTTATGGGAAGTTAGATGATATGAGCAGAATGATGAGGACATGGTGCATGACAATATGATGATGCAGCAGTAAAAGAATTTTATATCTTTGATTGGGGCAGCATCTTGATGATGGACATAATGAAGGATGTATGGACAGACTGATGATGAACAAATGATGACATGACATAGTACAGTTTGTGAATATGCTGATATAACTGATAGAATGTTGAATGATGTATTCCTGATGAATGCTATTGAATGAAGATGTGCTGATGAATGCTGATTTTGGAAAAGACAGAGACAAGTGTTGATGTGGACAAGAGACAAGTGCTGACGTTGACAATGATGACATGTAGTTGATAAATGTAATGTGATAAATGTGCATGTTAAATACAAGCAGGGCCTTGAAAATATTTTTCTTAGTAGGATCTAAGAAAAAGACCAAGCAGAGTCTTGGAATAGAAGTAGGTGCTTCTGATTCAGTAGTAGCTGATTGACCCCCCGGTTGTAGCCGATTGAATAAATACAAAATATTACAAAACTATATCTTGTGTCTCTTGCAATGTGTTGATGTGTTTACTTGATGAATGATATGTGCTTAGTTGATTACTGAAATATAGTTCATTGATGAATATGATATTGAAGTGAATGTGAGACGATGATATAATATTAGTAGAAGAAGTTGAAATTGTCAATAAGCTTAAGCTCACTTATTCACCCCCTCCCTCTCAATGAGCCATTGTGTCTAACAATTGGTTTCAGAGCATGCCTTCATCATAAGCCTAACAAGCTTGAAGGGATTTGTGGACACAAGATGGAAGGACCAACAAAAGTTGACCATGAAGTTCCAGTTTTGGAGAAATCAGATTATTTTGGATGGAGAAGTAAAATGAAAGGTTACTTGAAGAAATTTGGTGTTTCGGAAATTGTGGTGAACCCACCTGTCCAGCCAAGCAAGGAGACAAAGACAACAGTTGAGAAATACAATAAGATTGCATTGAATTTTTTGATGGATGGACTCTCAAGCCCTGTCAAAGAAAGTATTGGAAAGTACACTTCAACCAAGGATCTCTGGTTCAAGATGGAAGAAGAATACCAAAGGAAGAACCGAGACAAAGAAAAGGAAGCAAAAGTAAAGGATGAGAAACAAGAAGAAAAGATGGTACAAGATTCAGATACAAGTGAAGGTAAGTACTCTTTAGTTGATGAAAATTCTGAATGTAATGATGATGAAGTTGTACTTACAGAAGATGAAAAAGAAGTATTGCTAAAATCCAATAATGCATTTACATGCACTTTGTTAGATATTGATCTTAAATTCAATCCAAGACTTAAGAAGAAGATTTTGAGGTCATTTGAAAAATATAAAGAGGAGACAAAATATTTTCTCATGAGAATGAAATTTAAGAACAAAGATTTGGAAGATGAGCTAGAAGACCAAAAAAATGAAAGATTGAAGTTTGAATTAGCAAGAGAACAAGAGAAGATTGATAAAATCCCTAAAGAGATTGAAGATACAAGAATAAATAATATTGGCTTGAGGAATCAGCTGGAAGAAGCTAAAAGAATAGAAGAAGCCATGAAGCTTCAGCTGGAATAAAGAGAGAAGACCAATCAGAGGCTTGAAATGGAAATTTTTGGTCTTAGAAAGAAAATTGAGAAGTCAAAAGATCATGTAAAGTTCAATGAAAGTTCAGTTATCTTGGCTAAAATTCTAAAGTGTCAAAGGTCTCCATTTGACACATCTGGCCTTGGGTACAAAAAGGTAGAAGACAAATTGGAAGAAGACATTGGGTCCCCCAAGACTCTTGAAGTTGGATCCACATCTCTCAAAGGAGAAAGCAAAGCTCTTCATGCACCTACACATGACAACAAAGAAGTTGAAAAATCAGAAATACATCAAGAAGCTGCTCCCACTCCTCAAAGAAAATTATTTAGAAGAGGAGAGACAACTCCAATTTGGAATCAAGCACCCAGGTATGATAACAATTTCAATGGTTATTGCAATTCTTGTAATGGTTTTGGTCACAGGCCTATGGATTGCACATTCCAAGGAAGGAAAAATGTTGAAAGTTGAAGAGATCAAATGAAATGTTGGGCATGTGATCGAATTGGACATGTGGATGCTAAATGTTTTACATTGAGATGCTTCACTTGTGGTGGAATTGGCCATAAAGCTCAAGTGCGTGCAAATTCAAGAGGATAATCAATAAGAAGCTTCTCATACCTAGCAGCAAGGAAGGCCAATGAATCTTGGAAGATGAATGGCACCAGCATATTTGAAGACCAAAGGATCAATGATCACAACCAAGGACATCCTAAGGTATGGGTAAGGAAGAACATTCTGCTAGATCTAAATGAAGTGCATGATAAGTGCACAAATAAAGATGGCTTCCATATGGCAAGCCATGCTTGAGGTCTCTTGAAGACCTTAAGTACACCTTGAGTTCATTATTGGAGGATAGATTCAATGGGTAAATGATGGTTGCTCCAAGGAAGTAACAGGTCCTAGGATCGTGATTTCACACATAGTTAGAAGCCAAGCAAATGCAATGCAGAGATGAAGTCTGGAACGTGTAAGGTGTTACAATTTGGCTCAAGAATGATGCATGTTAATCGGGGGAGCAGTAGCACTGAAATGTTGTCATCCATGCTTACCTTTTATGAATTTACTATACATAACTTTGATGAAGTTTGAAGCAGCATAAGCTCAAGGGGAGCATTTTGGCATGAAAAATCAGCAGCAAAAAATTTGATGGAAAGAATGTGTGAATGTCAGAAGTAGAAAGCCTAGGCATGAATTCATACAAAATCAGAGTTGAAGTTCTTGAATTGTTCATTGATAAAAAGAAGAAATTTGTTTGAATTTGGATATTCAGTGAGATAGTCAGAAGCAAGAGTGGATCCAAGTCGGTTGAACTTGGAATATGAATATGCAAAAATAAAAAGCATAGTGGTCAACTTTTTGATCCTGAAGGAAACAGTACAACAGTACATATATGAAGACCTAGAAGCTGAAAAGGAAGATGCATGATAGGGGGAGTATGGATAGCAATCAACATATTTGGGAAATTGATACATGCTTTCCTTTTATAAATTTACTAGATGTTTTGGATATGATTTATACGAGGTAAACATATAAGAGAACAAAAAAATGACAGAGAACAAAGGCAAGTCTGAAGATCGTTTGATTGCAGCATCTCATTGGAATGAAGATAATCTCAGTTCAAGGGGGAGCAAGTTTCACAGTCAACCAAGAAGACCTTGAAGCTTATAAAGACCATGAAGATAATTCTACAGAAGTCCATGTAGCATTGATGATTCATGATGCACGGTTGAAGTGTTTGACAAACTTATGAGATAGATCCTAAAAGGTTGTGAAGGTTGTTGAGTTCAGCCCATTAATATGTATTGAAAGTCAAAATTCATTGAGAAAGCTACAGGAGATTTGTGATGAATCATAATGAAGCATTAACAATAGGATTTGGGAAAGATATGTAGCATTGGTTGATGAGCACACTTGAGGACTGCTTTGAACGTAGTTTGAAGGAAGACTTGAAGCCTTGGACAGATTTGGAGGCAAGCTACAACAGATTATACAGGAGCAGCACCTGATTATTAAATTATGTGGAAAAACCAGAAGAAAAAGTTTGCTACAGCAGTACACCTGATAGGGGGAGCATAGTGATTAATGTGTTCAATATTTGGATATGAAAGAAGACATCCTTGGGTATACTACAGTCATGAATATCCTACTTTTTCAGATAGTATAACAAAATTATTGACAAGGAAGAGAATCTATATGGCAAGTGAAAAGGAAGAGTATATACATTTTCTTATGAAAAATTTGAATTTGGCAAGTAATGAAAGATCAAACTCAACAAATGATTTCATGATGTATTTAAAGACACCATTTTTTTTTTCGGTATTGTGAAACCTTTAATGGATGATTGATACTCGCTTAGAAAATCAAGAAGTCTACATGACAGGGGAGTATGCATGAAGATGGCAAATGATGATCAAACAGTAACAAATCCAGATCAAAAGTTGACATGGAAGTATTCAAGGATACATTTTTTTTTGGGTATTGTGAAGCCTTTAATGGATGATTGGCCCTTTGTCATTAATGTCAAAGGGGGAGAGAAAGTTTGGTTTCCATCAATGACAAAGGGGGAGATTGAAGAATATGGTTGTCATTGATCACAACACATTAATGACAAAGGCTAAATTGGTACATGATGATGTATGACAAATGGAAAAAGTGAGAACACACATAGCAAGCGAGCAAGTGTTGGTGACCAAGCAAGTATGACAAGAAGTAAGAATGGAAAGGTGAAGTACATAGAAGCATGACAAACATTGAAGGATGACATGGAAGACATGACAAGGAATTTGAGGAGAAGCGACGGGCATTTTGAACACATCTGCGAGCATTTACTTTGAAGAGCTGCGGGCGTATTTGTAGAGACAGCTGCGGGCTTTTTGCATTAGCTTGTGGGAATTTTTAGGATGCATTGCGGGCATTTTAGAGAGGCCTTGTGGGCATCTATAAAGGCCCATTGTGGGAGTCATAAGGGCAAGTAGAAGAAGCCCTGCGGGCATAATTTAAGTCGTCTTGCAGACATTCTAAAAGACCACTGTGAGCATAAAAGAGTGGAGCTGCAGGCATAAGTAATAGCCCTTGCGAGCATTCTAAAAGGACCTTGCATGCATGAGTTGATGGTCATTGCAGGCATAAGTCAGAAGCTTATGCGGGAATCTTTAGTGACTAATGTGGGCATGTGGAAGGACCCTTGCGGGAATTAGTGAAGGCCATGACATGGCATGAAAAAGGAACCCATAATGATGTGGGAAAATAAATATAAATATATTTTTGATGAGGATATTGTGGAAATAAAAAATACCATTTAATTATTAAATGATGAATAAAATTGGACAAGTCAGCCCCTAAAAACATGGATAAGAAAAGTATAAATAAAGTTCAAATATTTGATTTAAAAGGGGGAATTGTGTGGAAAATTCGGGAGGCATAAGTGAGCTGTGATTTCAGGGGTTAGGAGAAAATGAGGCCAGTCTCGGTGAAGGAGCAGCAACAACACGAGCAACAGTGAAACATTTTCTTCTTATCTTTGATATATAGGTTTTATTAGGGCATCAGGCTGATGATGACATGCACATCAGAATCAAGATGACCATGGACATGCTTATATGAGACAGTATTTGATAATGGGTTGTGGATATGTTTATGGGAAGTCAGATGATATGAGCAGAATGATGAGGACATGTGTGATAATTATGATCTACAACAAGATCTAGGAGCCTTTGTAAATTTTTCTGAGTTTACTGCTTGCTGGTTTATGTCAACATTTCAATGGTTTTCACTTCCAGCCGGTTTTGCATAGGCTGGAAATTACTTATGATATTTTCTTCAACAATTAAACACGCTGTAAAATCATACTATCAGGCATCAAATAGATTTTTAACATGCACACCATAAAGAATAGAGACTCAATTTTTTTTGGCAATTGTGCCCTGGAAAAACCGCCACAAGGAAAACTAGTTAGAGAGAGAGAGATTTTATTTCTTCAAAGAATATTCAGTTCAGAAATTTACAGTAAAAAATGTACCTATCTCAACCATAAATTTCACCACTAGGAGCTGTCTCGAAATCTGTGCAATCGCTGCTTGGATTTATGTACTGAAACAATACCTAGAAATTCATGCCAGGAAGTACAAAACAGAGCACCTGTACCCTCCTCGAATTCTGTGCAGCAGTAAATACTACCTTGGGAAATGTGCCCAAAGTACAATCTCAAAATCTGTGCCTGTCCTCGATTTATGTGCAACAATAAATGTGCAGCAATAAATGCTTCTCGAGAACTGTTCCTTTCTTGAAATTTGTGCAGCAATAAATGCTGTCTCGGTATTTGTGCCCACCGTATAGTTTTGGAAATTGTGCCTACTGCCTCGAATAATGTGCCCACTGCTACTATACAGCAAACCCGTGAATCTGCCTCGGGATTTGTGCCTAGCAGTCACACCCTCGAAAATAGTGCCCTTCTCGGGATTTGTGCCCAGTCCACCCTTGAAACTCGTTCCCACTAACACGCTGGACGGATGCTGAAGGTATCTCCTCGAAATCTATGCCAAGAATAAATGCTAAACATGTACCTCGATTTCTGTGCCCACTGGAATAAATGGCTTCCTCGATATGCATGCAAGTGCTCTAGCTCTGTCTTTCTCTATTCACCACACTCTTCTCCAAAACAAAGTGAAGTTAAAATTGCTTCCCTCATGCTTTTTGATCAAACCCTAGGGTTTCCTAAATCCAATGGATGAGATAGATTTAGATCTACGGTTGAAATTAAATGATCCATTTATTTCTCATAAATAATTAATTTCACTCACCCACTAAAATTTATCAAAAAGTGACTTTGAGTTTATAAAGTCTCATTAAGTGTTTTTAATGTGAGGGTCACCCTTTTCCCCCTTTCTAAGTGACTTAGGAAAATGTCACTTGAGGAACACTTCCCTAGGTACAAAAACTAACACTCCCTCTTATCGAGGAAGGTGTTCTGCACCACTCCAACTTGTCTTTGAAGAAGACAAACTTGCCCCTCCCCAAAGATTTTGTCAGGATATCTGCTACCTGCTCATCAGTGGAAATATACTGCAACTCAACTGCTCCTCTCTAGACGTAGTCTCGGATGAAATGGTACTTGATCTTAATGTGCTTTGACCTGTCATGGAACACTGGATTCTCAGAGAGCTGAATGCAACTTTGATTGTCACAATAGATCACCGTAGGTCTAAGCTCCTGATCAAATAAATATACCAATAACTTGCAAAGCCATAGTGCCTCGCAAGTAGCCTGACTGGCTGCCATGTACTCAGCCTCGATAGAACTCAATGCAACGGACTTCTGTTTCCGACTGAACCATGACACTGCTGCTGAGCCCAAACTGAAACAACAACCGGAAGTGCTCTTCCGATCCCTCACACAACCTGCCCAATCTAAATCTGTGAAACCAACCAAGCTGACTCCACTCGAACCCCTGTAGTCCAAACCATAATCCACTGTACCTGCTAGGTATCTCAGCACATGTTTTGTGGTAGTCCAATGTACACTCCTAGGCTCCACCATGAACTGGATAAGAGTGTTCATCGCAAAACAAAAGTCTGTCCTGGTGTTGACCAGATACATCAATGATCCAACGAGCTAACGGTAAAGTGTAGGATCCACCAACTGACCCTCAGAAGCATGAAGTTGCTTCCAGTTGGTGATCATAGGTGTAGAAATCGGCTTGCAGTCCTCCATCCAAAATCTCCTCAGAATATCAACTGCATACTTCCCCTGTCCCAGGAAAATATGTCCAAGCTCCTGCCAAACCTCCATCCCCAAATAGTAATGCATCAACCCAATATCAGTCATCTCATACTTAGCTGCAAGGTCTCTCTTGCAATGTGCAATGAGATGCTCCTCTCCAGTGATAAACAAGTCATTAACATATAACAGAAGAATGAGAGGATCTCCACCAACAACAATGTAGTAAAGGTTGGGATCAGCCTCACTCTTCTGAAAGCCCATCGAAGTCAAGTATGCATCGATCCTGGAGTACCAAGCTCTAGGAGCTTGCTTCAGTTCCTACAAGGCTTTCCTCATCCTGCACACATGAGAATCTCTCCCATGAATCTCGAATCCCTGTGGCTTCTCTAAGTACACATCCTCGTGAAGAATACCATTGAGAAATGCGGTCTTCACATCCATCTGGTGGATCTTCCAACCCATCTATGCTACTATAGATATCACTGCTCTGATGGAAGAATACCGAGAAACTGGTGCAAAAGTCTCATCATAGTCAACTCCCTCAACCTGTGAAAAACCCCGAGCCACAAACCGAGACTTGTACTTCTCCACACTGCCATCTACAACATGCTTTATCTTGTAAAGCCACTTGGAAGTTACAACTAACTTCCCCTCTGGTCTCGACACTATCTCCCAAACATCATTCTTCATGATGGAATGGTACTCTTCCATCATGGCATCTCTCCATACCTGATGCTAAGAAGCCTCCTAAAATGTGGAAGGCTCAGAGTCATGAAGACTCGCATCAAGAGCCATGCCCAACCTGTCTGGCATCACAACTGTCCTGACCTCCTCCTGGGGCCTACCAAATGCCTCTACTTCCTTCAAGGTATCCTGAAGCCACTTAGGCTTCCTCTTCCTTGAAGGCTCCTCCCAAACTGGTCTATCCTCATCTGAGGAACTCCCAGAAGCAGAAGGTCCAACACCCCGAGGAATAGTAATCGATGAACCAATGCCTGAAGAACCTGTAACCTGTGAACCAGAACCTGAACCTGTCCCTGAAGTACCTGTCACCTGAAACATTGAACCTGTAGAAGCTGTGCTTGTACTCTGTGATCCAGTCACCCCAGAAATCTGTGGACCTGGAACCTGTATCGAAGAATCCTATGTCAACTGAGGTGTGGGAGCTGGTGGCCCCCGCTGCTCTATCTCTCTCGACTTCCTGAAGGCTCTCTCCTCATTAAACTTCACCTCCCGCCTAACAACAACTCTCTTCTGGCTAGGTAGGTAAAGCCGATAGGCCTTCAAAGTCTCGTCATATCCCACAAATATGCCTCTCTCTGCAGTGGGCTCAAACTTCGTCCTCTTCTCAAAAGGGACGTGAGAGTAAGTAAAAGAACCAAATATACGAAAGTGGCTCACCTCAGGTTTCTTGCATGTGTACATCTCCTCTGGAGTCTTCCTCCCCAAAGAATGGTGAGGACTCTTGTTCTACAGATAAAATGCAGTGCTGCATGCCTCTTCCCATAGAAAGAACGGTAACCCTTTATCATGAAGCATCGCTCTCGCTGCTCCCACAATCAACCTGTTCTTTCTCTCTGCTACTCCATTCTGCTCAGGAGTGTAGGGAACTGTCAACTGTCTTTGTATACCCTCCTTTTTGCAAAAAGCATCGAACTCCTTGGAGGTATACTCACCCCCATTGTCCAACCTCAACATCCGGATCTTCCTCCCTGTCTGCTTCTCCACAAGGGCTTTGAACCCTTGGAAGACACTCAAAACTAAGGGTGACTTCTTTCTCCTCAAGAAGTAGATCCAGGTCTTCTTGGATTAATCATCAATGAAGATAATGTAGTACTCAAAACTAGTCAAAGAGACCGATGGCATAGGACCGGAGATATCATAATGGATCAAGTCAAGCACTCCTACTGCTCTCGTGTCACTGCTTGGAAAAGAAGTCTTGGTGTACTTTCCCAAAGCACACCCCCTACAAAGATCACTCTGCTCAGTGCTGAACTCGGGTAAACCTGTAACCATGCTCCTCAAAAATATCAGAGCAGGGTGATGTAAGTGGGCCATCCTTCGATGCCATAGCTCACATAGCTCACTGCTGCTGCTGTGTGCTAGAGCATGCTGTGGCTGAAACAAGAGCTTGTACAGCTTTCCACATCTAACCCCAATGTCCATGGGGGTAGATACACTTGTAGTCCTGGGGAATAAATGCACTCTCCCACCTGATAAACACACCCCAAGACCCCTATCCTCAATAGTGGAAACTGAAACAAGGTTCTTCTTCATCCCAGGGACATACAACACATCCATTAGAATCATGGGACTCATAGACTCCCTCTGAAATGTAATGGTCCCCCGACCAACTGCTCTAACAATGGTATTGTCACCAAGTACAACCTCCACATCTCTACCTGTCTGAGATAGCTCGGAGAACATCTCTCGAGCTCCAGTCATGTGGCTCGAGGCTCCGCTTTCAATGTACCAAGTACTAGTGGTGGATGGACTCGCCTGATGGCCTACCAACAATGAATGCTCAATCTCCATATCCATATCTGTGCTGGTGGCTAAAGAGACTCTCTCTCTCTTAATCTTCCCAGTATATAGGGAAAAATCCCTCTGAAACCTGTCTCCAAATTCATCAACCTCCACAGAGGCTACAGTATGCTATCCCTTCTTCTTCTTCTTGTTTGGACACTATGAAGCATAGTGTCCAAACGTCTGAAAACCATAGTACTTGATTTTACTCAAGTCCTTCTTCTGCCCACCCTGCTGCTGCTGCTTCTTGGTACCACCCTTCTTGGGACCCTTCTTCTTCTTCCCCTTTTCTTTCAAAGCCACGTTCTCCTCATCTACCCCACCCTGTGATGAACTGCCCTGTACGAGACCTCCCCTAGTCTCCTCCTGCACAAAGTCATCCCATAGTCTCTCCCAAGAAGGTAGGTTCTCTCTACCCACTATGGCTTGCACAAATGCACCCCAGGGCTTTGAAGCCCCATTCACTGCTGTACATACAAGCTCAGTAGCAGATACCACCTCCCCAATCGCTGCCAGTTCATCTCGAACTGCAGATATCCTGGTAAGGTATGCTGTCACTCCCTCTCCTCTATTCATCTTTATACTCTTGAGTTTCTCCTTGAGAACCATCTTCCGGTTCTCATTGGTACTCTCATACAAACTGGTCAAAGCAGTCCACATCAAGTGTGCCCTAGCCTTGCCTAAAATGTGAGGGATTATGTGGTCTTTAACTGCATCGAGGATTATCCTCCTAGCCTTACAGTCCTTCTTGTTGAAGGCTAATAGTGCTGCTGCATCTGTAGCAGTGGGAATCTAAACGGGGTTTGCTGTAGTATTCCTAACCACTTCCTCCCATAGTTCATTCTCCTCTAATATTAGCAGAATTCTGGCCTTCCATGGCACAAATTTCACTGTCCCATTCAGCCTATCCTCCAACCTAAGTCTTGTAGCCATCTTTCAGCCAACCCAACAAAGTGCTGCTCACTAACAGAAGAAAATTTCTGAATATACTGAAATCTGGAAATTTCTGTGTGTCTGCAAAATACTACTGTTTTCTGCCCCCAAGCTCTGATACCATGTAAATTTTTCTGAGTTTACTGCTTGCTGGTTTATGTCAACATTTCAGTGGTTTTCACTTCCATCCGGTTTTGCATAGGCTGGAAATTACTTATGAAATTTTCTTCAACAATTAAACACGCTGTACAATCATACTAACAGGCAGAAAATAGATTTTTAACATGCACACCATAAAGAATAGAGACTCAGAAATTTTTGTCAACTATGCCCTGGAAAAACCCCCATAGGGAAAACCAGTTAGAGAGAGAGAGATTTTATTTCTTCAGAGAATATTCAGTTCAGAAATTTACAGTCAAACATGTACTTATCTCAACCATAAATTTCACCACCAGGAGCTGTCTCGAAATCTGTGCAATCGCTGCTTGGATTTATGTACTGAAATAGTACCTAGAAATTCGTGCCAAGAAGTACAAAACAGACCACCTGTACCCTCCTTGAATTATGTGCAGCAATAAATACTACCTTGGGAAATGTGCTTGAAGTACAATCTCAAAATCTGTGCATGTCCTTGATTTATGTGCAGCAATAAATGCTTCTCGTGAACTATGCCTTTTTTGAAATTTGTGCAACAATAAATGCTGTCTCGGTATTTGTGCCCACCGTACAGATTTGGAAACTATGCCTACTGTCTTGAATAATGTGCCCACTACTGCTATACAGCAAACCCGTGAATCTACGTTGGGATTTGTGCCTAGTAGTCACACCCTCGAAAATAGTGCCCTTCTCGAGATTTGTGCCCAGTCCACCCTTGAAACTCGTTCCCACTAACACGTTGTACGGATGCTGAAGGTATATCCTCGAAATCTATGCCAAGAGTAAATGCTAAACATGTACCTCGATTTCTATGCCCACTGGAATAAATGGCTTCCTCGATATGCGTGCAAGTGCTCTAGCTCTCTCTTTCTCTATTCACCACACTCTTCTAAAAAAAAAAGTGAAGTTAAAATTGCCTCCCTCATGCTTTTTGATCAAACCCTAGGGTTTCCTAAATCCAAGGGATGAGATAGATTTAGATCTATGGTTGAAATTGAATGCTCCATTTATTTCTCATAAATAATTAATTTCACTCACCCACTTAAATTTATCAAAAAGTGACTTTGAGTTTATAAAGTCTCATTAAGTGTTTTTAATGTGAGGGTCACCCTTTTCCCCCTTTCTAAGTGACTTAGGAAAATGTCACTTGGGGAACAATTCCCTAGGTACAAAAACTAATAGCGTTAGAGAACCTCACAAATCGAATTACTTTAAAAAACCAGCAAAAAAAGATTGAAAGAAGACAAATTTACACACACAATGTTAACAGAAACTTGGTATTATCTGATTGTCTAACATGTAAATATGTTTAGAATAGGTTTATTTTACATTTGGAGAAATTCGTGAGGCTTAGGAATCCCAAAATGAGTGTACATGTCTAATTGGACAAATTGGCCTCAATCCCCCCTAGGTGGGTCCAACTTGCTCCAACTCATCCCAAATGGTCATGAATTGTGGTGTGAACATGGATGAAGCATATTGGAACAATAATGGGTCATAGGCATGTGTGGGTGAGCAAAATAAGGTGAGTGGTAGGTCCTAGGAGGCATTAAATGCTCCACATCATGCCAAAATTGGGCCAAATCCACCCAAGCGCTCCTAGTCAACAAAAAATCCCCATTTCAAGGAAGGGGATCACTCTAGAATTAAACAAGGGTGCACTTGTGGAAAAATGTGGAGTTTGACTGATTTGGATTTCTCAAATAGGTGTGAACACTCCTCATAAGTGGTTATTTGCCCAATTAAAGCTACCTAAGTCCAAACCATAGTGTAATAATCGATAATAAGTAATAAAATTGACTAAGGCTATGAACCAAGGTACTAAGAGGTGTATTAATGTTCTAACACCCCCCCTTAACCAAAACTTAGTACATCTCATGAAATTAAAGTGGGAGGCCTTGGCAACAAAGGCTCAAGTCACCTCATACAAAACGGAAATTTTATTTGTCCATGTAAACTGAGGACAAGAAGGAAAACCTCATGGGAGAAAACCTTCCCTCTAAAATAGACATGGGGCTGAACTTGCAATAAAATTGCAGCAATTACCATCCATCACTCACTCCAAGAAAATCTCTCAAGTGAGTGAAGGTCTTCTCAGTGAAACACTTGGTGAAAATATCCACAGTTTGCTCGGTGGATGGGCAATACTGCAAGGAAATCACTCTCTCATGCACTAAGCCCCGGATGTAGTGCATATGCATTTCAATATGCTTTGTTCTCTACCTTTGAACTGGATCAGTAGATATCTTGATGGCACTTTGGTTGTCCACCCAAATGTTGGTTGGAGAATCAACTGCAACACCAAATTCCCGAAGAATTCCTTGCAACCAAACACAATGTGTGGCTGCATTCACTGCTGCCCTATACTCGGCCTCTGCTATTTCTTACTTGACCAGCAAATAGGACCTTCAACAAACATGAAAACAAAACTTGAAGTGGACTTTCTATCATTGGGATCTCCATCCCAATCCGAATAAGAAAATCCAACTAGTTGTAGTGAAGAACTAGCTGCATAGTGTACCCCAAAATTCTTTGTTCCTTGGACATATTGGAGGATCTTTTTGGCTGCCTTCTAAGTCACCTGACATGAGGACATGAGACATGAGTGTCCCACGGGACACGGTGACCCCTGGAATCATGACATGAAGGACACGTTTTATATACATATATATATATTTTTAAAATATATTAAAATTTAAAAATATAGAAATATAGATCCAATAAAATATAGAAACTAGAACATTTACCTGCAAGAAAACAAACTTGAAACTCATTCACCTGCAAAAAAACCAAGTCTAGGCTCTCTCTAGCTCTCCCTCACTCTCCCTTCAATTCACAAATGGAAAAAAAAAAAATCGACTTTTATGGGCCTGCGGGTTCACTTTTTCCGCATAGAAGTGTCCTGGAATCAGGACATGGTGTGCAGAGACAGGACACGTGTGTCCCAAAATCAGGACATGAAAAAATTCGTGTCCCCCACATGGGGGATCCGTGTCCGCGCCAACACGTCCCCATAGGACACTTGGCCCTAAAATGACGTGTACGGTGACGTAGGCTACCTTCCAATGGATCTCATGTGGCTGCTGCATATATCTTGCTACAACACGTACAACATAAGACAAATCAGGTCTTGTATGTGTAAGGTACAACAAACTACCAACTAGGTAGAGTGTGCAATCCACCAAAGGAGAATCACCAAATTCACCTAGTTTTATGCCTGAAAGGAATGGGCACTTGGCTTCCTTACAATCAACCATTTTAAACTTCAATAATAGGTCTGAAGCATACTTTAGTTGACTCAACATGATGCCTCTTTCATATTTCTCAATTTCCAAACCCAAAAATTGCCTTAGCAATCCTAGATCGGTCATGGCAAATTCACTTTGTAGAGATGCCTTAATTGTACCAATTTGTTTGTTGCAGCTCCCTGTAATTAAAATATCATCAACATACAGTACAATGACCTGCAAAATATCATCACATTGCTGCAAATACACATTTGGATCAGACTTGCATCGAATGAAACCAATTGAGAGCAAAAAGGCATCCATTTTAGCATACCAAGCCCTGGGGGCTTGCTTGAGTCCATAGAGTGATTTCTTCAACTTGCAAACAAGTGAAGGATCCTCTTGGAAACCTTTAGGTTGCTGCATATAGATATATTCCTGTAGCTCACCATGTAAGAATTCACTTTTAACATCCATATGGTGAACTTGCCAACCCTTACTAGCTGCAATGGCTAGAGCTAGTCTAATTGAGTCCATCTTTGGAACCGGTGCAAAGATCTTGGTATAATCCACACATTGGATTTGAGAGTATCCCTTAGCCACTAATATGGCCTTATAATTCAGATCAAAACCATCAACAGCAATTTTGGTTCTAAAAATCCACTTACATTGCACAAGCTTCCTCTTGGGAGGAAGGGGGACCAAATCCCATGTTTCATTCTCTTGGAGAGAATGGAATTCTTCTTCCATTGCTGATATCAACCTTGGATCATGATAAGCTTCCTGATATTATTTATTATTAGATCCAATCATCATATAACAGTGATCATCAAGAGCACTTTCACTTGCAAAGGAAGCATTGTTTGTTTGAGATCTAGTCTTCCTAGGCTCTTGGGGATTGCCTGCCAATTCACCTGTAGCTTGTATGATTTTTTCAGCCCACTTGGTCCTTGATGGTGACTCATCTACATAAATGTCATCTTAATCCATGTCATTATCAGAATTATCAGAAAATACATAGCTTGAATCATTACTTATTTAATCAAGGTGCGGAGGACAAGAGCATTCCCCCGGTGCAAGCTCAAAATCTGGTATTGGGTCCTCTTCGAATTGCACACTTCTCTTAATGAAAGTTTTGAGTGTGGATGTTTCAAAGAGCTTATAACCCTTTGTATATTCACCATATCCAACCATCATACATTCCATGCTCTGTGTCTACAAATCCTTCCTCTTTTTTGATGGAATTCGAGCCCATGCTCTAGATCCAAAAATCCTGAAATTTGAGACATTTGGTTTTTGGCCAAACCATGCCTCATAGGGGGTTTTTCCTTTGAATTATTTGTGGAATTCCCTATTCTGAATATGTGCAGCACAATTGATAGATTAAGCCCATATCTTGGGGCTTAGATCCTTGCTTCAATAATGCATGTTGCCATCTCCTTGAGAGATCTATTTTTCCTCTCTGCCACACCATTTTGCTGTGGTGTGTAGGGGATTGAATGGTGCATTTGAATGCCACATTCCTCACAAAGATGATGCATATTTTTGTTTACATATTCCTTCCCATTATTATTCCTAAGGATTTTTATCTTATACCCACTTTGATTTTCCACTAAGGCCTTCCAAATATTCAATTGCTCAAACACTTCAGATTTTAATTTTAGGAAGAATACCCAACAAAATCGAGAGTAGTCATCAATGAAAGTGAGATCCACCATAGGATGGAGTGGGTAGAGGATAAATGAGGTATGAATGTACCAATCCAAGTGGTTGGGTGGCTCTCCTTGCCATCCCCTTCTCATAGCTGCGTTCTGGATGCTTCCCAACTACACATCCAATACAAGCTCCATTCGAAGATTTGATTTCAGGAAGCCCTTCCACCATCTCATCTTTGTGCAATGCTTGGAGACACTTGTAGTTCATGTGGCCAATTATTTCATGCCATAGATTGGAGGTCTCATTGGCATGAGAGATGAGAGCTTGGTCACTAGAATTGGGAAGGAAATTCAAGAATTTGTACATCCTCTCTTGGTGATCTGCATACCCAACTACCACAACTTGGTTTGATGAAATTTATGAAATATATACCAAGTCAAGAGTAAATGTTACTCTCCTGCCTTTTCCTGTATGGGTCATTTGATATATTGATAGAAAATTCGCAGCTAATAAAAGTACATAGAGCACATCACTGAAATACCCATGCTCCAAATCAATCCTACCAATCCCTTTGGTATGGATTTCAGAGTCATCTCCCATTCGAACTGATGGGCCACTAGTCGAATGCATAGAGGAGAAGAGCTCTCTAAATGAAACCATGTTCCTAGAAGCCCTGAATCAATAATGAAGGATGAGGAATTGGAAATACCTGCTACCAAGGCATGACATTTCTCCTTGTTGTCAGTGTTGGGATTTTCCTATACTCCATCCTAGTCCTAACAACATTTTCCATTTTTGCATTTTCAGTCATGCATGCATTTTGCATGCATCCCAGTCATCAGTCCTAGCACCTAGTCCTCAGTTAGCTAGCCCCGGGAGCTTCTTTTTGATCAGTTTTATCCCTCCTAGTGCTTAGTGCACCCTCCTTTCACCTACCACTTGTGAAAGGCTCCCTCTCTCACCTACCACTCAATTGAACTTCAGTTAGTTGAGTTATCTTTAGATATTTCCTTGATTTAAGGCTAGATTGACTCCTCAACTGACTGTATCACTCCGATGGACCTACAGTGAGACTAGACTGCCTATTCTGACTCTAGTTAGCTCCTCACGTGCCCTCCAATGAGCCTCCTTCATTCAGTTAGTGCCTCCATGTTCCAGTTACACCTACCACACTTAGTTAGACTCAGTTTGACATCTGGTTGACAGTTACTTGTGCATTGATGACTCCACTGATGATGATCAAGACTCCTAGTTGTGCTTTGATGACACTCCACTAATCTTTTGATCTCTACATGCAGGCTAATTCGAATTACACCCCTGGTATTCGAATCCTGTGCATTGTATCATTATTGTTGATTATTCAGATTAATGTAATATGTGTGATTATTCTGCTCCTATCTGGTTTCTATTGCATCTGTGTTCTGCTGCTCATTCTTTCTGCAATTCTTTCTTGTGAGGTATTCATCAGCTCTTAGATATGCTATGGTAATTTCACATGGTATCAGATCATGTTGAGAGTATAGTCTATCTCCATTCTTAAGAGTTTTTTGTAGGTAATTCGAAGTTCCAGGAGTTCCAGTAGTTTCACCTTGTATTCTCTCTAGCAGTTGAGATGAGCAATTCGAACACTCCTCTCACTCCTAGAATCCTTACTCCTTTCAATTACTTTGATTGGAAGATTGATATGGAAATGTCCTTGAGAATAAATTCTCTACACAGGATAACAATGGGAATAGAAACTGAACCAAATTCAGCCGTGGAGAGAACCAAGCATCTGAATCGATTAGATGAAGCCTTTGGTTACATGTGCATTCATATTTCTAGAGATCTATTGTTTCATCTCGAAGGGTTGAAGACTCCAAGAGAGTTATGGTTGAATTGAGAGGCCCTCTTTGGAAAACAAGATGAGCTAAGAGGCCATGCTCTGGAGAATGAATTGGTTTCCCTACAACCAAGCAGTTTTGAGACCATTCAAGAATTCTTCTCGAAATTCAAATCCTTGGTTATGCAATGCAAGCAGTGTGGCATTGAGAAAAAGGAAGAGAAATTGGTGCTCTCCATTCTAAGTAAACTAGGATCTGAATTTTCTGTCTTTGTATCTACCTTCCACTCTGGACGAATGTCAATCCCTGGATGGAAGATGCCCACCTTAGAATTTTTTAGTGTAGCCCTCATCCATGAACAAGACAAATTGATCCAAATGGGTGCCATCAGTGACTCCAAGGATCAATCTCTTTTAGTTGGAGAGGAAAATAGTACGAATGAGAAGAGGAGGCATAAAAGCAAGGACAAGAAGCCATCTGAACCTAAAACGAATGCCAAGTGAAGTCCATCAAAAGGGGCCTCCAGCTCCAAGAAGGACAAACATAAAAGATCTGATGGATCTAAGTGTCCCTACTGCAAGAAAGGGAACCACCCTGAGAGATCTTGCATGCACAAGAAAATAGATCAACTAACCAAGCTTCTTGAACATAACAAAATTGCTATCCCAAAAGATGAAAAAGTGTCCGATTCTGGAAGTGGATCTGATGGTCATGAGGATTGCCATGCATTGATGGCTGTATTTTCAAAATCAAAGGCCCTCCTCATAGATTTTGGAGCCTCCAACCACATGGTTGCCTCTAAAGAATCATTTTATTCTTTAGATCTCAAAGATGGGCCTACTATTCACATGGGAGACAACTCTCAGATGTCTGCCAAAGGGTTGGGTACAATACATATGGAGCATGGCAAGTTCAAGAATGTTCTATTCGTTCCCTCCTTGACATCAAATTTGTTGTTTGTATATCAGATGACTCACACTGGATCACCAAAGAAGGTGACTTTTGGTCCTGAAACAGTTGAGATTACAGAGATCTCCACTGGGAAGACTATAGCGAAAGGGTTTGCAAATCATGCCTCCAAGGCATATGAGTTCTCACATTTTCTGCCCTTCTCTCTTCCTACTCCTTCAGAATTTGATGAAGATCTGAGTGACTCTTCTTCTAATGAAGATGAAGATGAAGATCTTGATGTTGAGATCAAAGTTCAAGAACATTCAGATTCAGATCCAGAACCAACACATGTTCTCAATCCAGAGCCAAGGCCAATATGGGCTCACACAGTCCTTGCAGCTACTGGGAACACAGTTGAGGATTCATCTGATCACAGAACTACCAGATTTCAACATCATGCCAACCTTGCATTATGCCATCTACCTCTTCATGAGAGATGCAACATGATGCTGGGGTTCACTCTTCCATCCCTTGGGAAGACTCATCATGATCCATTCGTTCCAGTAGCAGAAAGGTTTCCTAAAAGACTTGCTTCGTCCAATACATCCTCTACACAGTGGGAGGCACATCAGAAGACCAGATCCAGATCTAGCACATGCATTGGCATCCTACAGAGGATCAACTTGCCAAGTTTTTTTCAAAAGTTTTCACTGAGGAAAGCTTCTTCCTTTTCTGCTTAGTATGATGGTTCTTTGAGTTATTTACTATTATTTTGAGGGGGGGTATTTTTCCCATTTCCTCGGTTTATGGACAGTTCTTTTTTTATCATTTATTTGATTGTATGGGTGACCTTTGGTCCTAGTTACCAGGGCCCAGGATGGATTAAGGGGGGGTGTTGGGATTTTCCTATACTCCATCCTAGTCATAACAACATTTTCCATTTTTGCATTTTCAGTCATGCATGCATTTTGCATGCAGTCATGAAATTGCATGCATCCCAGTCATCAGTCCCAGCACCTAGTCCTTAGTTAGCTAGCCCCGAGAGATTCTTTCTGATCAGTTTTATCCCTCCTAGTTCTTAGTGCACCCTCCTTTCACCCACAACTTGTGAAAGGCGCCCTATCTCACCTACCACTCAGTTGCACTTCAGTTAGTTGAGTTATCTTTAGATATTTCCTTGATTTAAGGCTAGTTTGACTCCTCAACTGACTGTATCACTCCGATGGACCTCCAATGAGACTAGACTACCTATTCTGACTGTAGTTAGCTCCTCATGTGCCCTCCACTGAGCCTCCTTCATTCAGTTAGTGCCTCCATGTTCCAGTTACACCTACCACACTCAATTAGACTCAGTTTGAGATCTGGTTGACAGTTACTTGTGCATTGATGAATCCACTGATGATGATCAGAACTTCTAGTTGTGCTTTGATGACATCGCAGATCTTTTGATCTCTCCATGTAGGCTAATTCGAATTACACCCCTAGTATTCGAATCCTATGCATTGTATCATTATTGTTGATTATTCAGATTAATGTAACATGTGTGATTATTCTGCTCCTATCTGGTTTCTATTGCATCTGTGTTCTGCTGCTCATTCTTTCTTATGAGGTATTCATCAGCTCTTAGATCTACTATGGGAATTTCAAAGTTAGAATATGAGGTTCCAGCTTTCTTCCTTGCGCCATCAGGGATAGGGATGTTGTTTTTATCTAGCAGCTGAGCCATGGTGTCAATGGTTTTCTTAATGCAGGAGCTCTCTGGATGCCATCCCTTATGGAAATAGGTGCATTTGGTCTTCTCTTTTCCCTTCTTGTCCTTCTCCTTGGAAGGATTTGAACCCCCATCAGCAGATTTGGGTTTTTCAAACTTCCTCTTCTCTAGCTGCTTTGAATTCTTTTCCTTTTCCTTTTCCTTGGATGCATTCGAAACACCCATAGCCAAAGCTTGATCTTTAGATTTGATGGTGCCCATTTGAACGAGCTTGCCTTGATCTTGAGCAAGACATTCCATGAAGTTTTCTAGTGTTGGCATTTGCCAATTTCTAAGTGTCATCTTGGCAGAATGAAAGGTGCTTACAAACATTGAAAATTATGGCCCTAGCTTCGAAAGGATGGATAGTATCAATTTTTATTCTTTCTTAACAATTCCACATTGCTACAGCTGAAGCACTAGATACTTGAACTTAGTGAAGAACTCCTGGATAGTTTCAAAATGTGATGGGCTCAGGATGATGAGATCGTTTTCAAGCTGATGGCCTCTCAATTCATCAGTTTTCCCAAAGAGCGATTCTAGCTTAACCTAGACTTCATTTGGGGTTTTCAAAGTGTCTATATGAAACACGAGTTCCCTCGAAATGCTTAGGCATAACAATCCATATGCTTCATCAAGTCGATTGTAGTACTTGGCTTTCTCCACAGCAGATTTTGGCTCCACTTCTGTGCCCATGGTGACTCTATAGAGACCCTTAGATTTCAGTTGAATGACCATTTCACCCTTCCAATCGAAGAAATTGAAAGAAGTAAGCAAGAGGTGGTTTGTTTCTATTTCTGCTTGCATTGATGGTGAGAAACTTGCTGAAAGTCCTGCAAAAACACTCAATTTTATCTGGAAATTCTCTCAATAATGCAGCTCAAAACACTCAAGATTGATCTGCAACTCACTAAACTCCACAAAGCTCTGATACCATGTGAGAATTATGATCTACAACAAGATATAGGAGCCTTAGAGAACCTCACAAATCGAATTACTTACAAAAACCAACAAAAAAAGCTTGAAAGAAGACAAATTGACACACACAATGTGAACAAAAACTTGGTACTATATGACTGTCTAACATGTAAATATGTTTAGAACAGGTTTATATTACATTTGGAAAAATGATATTGAAGTGAATGTGAAATGATGATATAATATTAGTAGAACAAGTTGAAATTGTCAATAAGCTTAAGCTCACTAATTCACCCCCCCTCTTAATGAGCCATTGTGTCTAACAAACCTTACAGTGCTTACCAATGTGTTCCGTAATATTCCAACCTATTGTATGCTATTGGAGAACCTCCTGCAACATTAATACATGGCTTCTCAAGCATCCAAAAGTAGAAGGACTCAATAGGTAAGCATAATATGGAATTTTATGGATTTCATCCATAAAAATTCTCCTCAAGTCTGCCACATTTGGAATATAAATTCTAGTTTTATAAATAAGAAGTCCATTCTCTTCCAAATGATACCCTTCATACCTCTTTTCCAAAATCTGTTGCTGCATTTTTTCTTTTATTTGCACATATAATTCATCTTCAACAAGATAATTAACAATCTGCTGTCTTAAATTTGATTGGCAAGTTGTGATGGATGCCACATGCATTTCATGCATATTTCTGCTGAGTGCATCAACCACTTTATTTTCTTTTCCTTTTATGTGTTTGATCTCAAAATCAAATTCACATAAAAATTCCAGCTATCTAGCTTGCTTGGCATTTAATGTTGATTGCTCAAATAAATATTTTGTACCACAATGGCCTGTCCTCAACTCAATTTATTTTCCCATTAGACAGCGCCTACATATTTTTAAAGTGTGCACTATTGATGCAAGTTTTTTTTTTTCCCAAGAAAAAAGCGTAATTTTATTCATCAGAGGTGAAAAATTACATTCTGTATATGCGTATAGCATGCGTTTATCCATTGCAGGACGATACATTAGTAGCAAAATATTTCAATTTTGTAGTCCAATGAGTTCCATCAAAAACCAATATATGGCCAAAAGATACATTAATAAAACCATCATATCCAAATATGTCAAAAGACCAAATAAAAACAGGTGATTCCCCGAGCGTCCTGTTTTCCAAAAAAAAAACCATAGTCTAAAGAGTATGAAAGGGCACAACCTTTCTTTAGTAACCAAAATATAAAAACCATCCATAGTATATAGTGCCATCAACATAAAACTGCTCCAGCAACTAATCCTGTAAAACAGGGTCCATAAAGGGTCGATGATAAAATTCATAGTCAGTCCCATCTCGATGTTCTATCACTTTCCACAGCCCCACTTCCAAGTCCCTGCTAGCCTTAGCATCCTGGTCCGCCTCCTGGTTTTTTTCCCTGTATATATGTCTGCAAGAAAAATGTAAGAAGGACAGCTTCAGTTCCAATATATCCCGTAGAATATTATCAAGTCTAATATCCCTGCATTGTTGTGTACCAGATGTCCAATTTGTGACATTCATAGAGTCTCCATACACATTTAGCTGTTGACAGTCAACCTCCCTAGCAAACAATAGAAGAAGCATAAGGTTCATTAATTCTGCATAATTGTTCCCTCCCTCCCCCAATCCCCAGTACAGGTGGTAAGAGTGGGTTCGTGATAAATGTAGAATCGCCCCTCCCCCACGTTTGTATTATGAAGTAGAACCATCATAGAATCCCCAAGGTAAGGAGTCATCAATATCAAGTGCAAGGACATCTCGTTGTTTTGCAGCTTTAATGTGGTGTGGATAGGCCTTTAAAAATCCACAGATCTGTACAGAAGAGACCACCGGAGTACAAGGTTTATCATTGAAAATCATTCCATTCCGTGCCAAACAGATT
Organism: Larix kaempferi; assembly: GCA_027924585.1. Classification (NCBI taxonomy): domain Eukaryota; kingdom Viridiplantae; phylum Streptophyta; class Pinopsida; order Pinales; family Pinaceae; genus Larix; species Larix kaempferi. Next base: position 16,473,112 of record BSBM01000376.1, read on the forward strand.
CCCCATGCCACCAGTAAAGGAAGATTTCTGTAGGACATACCAATAGGGTCCCTAAACCACTGTGACCATGCAGCCAGAATCGTATCCCCATCCCAATTAAACATGGTGTTTGTCAGTCGGGAGCACTCCGCCCATACCAGCACCATGTATGGGCAACGCAGGAATAAATGATGACATGTTTCCTCATTTGCTTTACACAGAGTGCACCACTCTGGCCCCGTCCTATTCTTGCGTTGTAAGAAATCCCAGGTAGGGATGGAGTCATTGAGAACACACCACATGAAAATATGATGTTTCAATGGGCAGTTAATCCTCCAAAGGAATTTCCACCACCCCACCAAAGCACGTGGATTATTGAAGTGACATAAGCTGATGTAGCCATTCCTAGGTGTGTACATTCCATTTGGAGCCCCCTCCCATACCAGAACGTCCTCCCTGTTACGAATGTGTACATGTGAGCAATTGAATGCTCGGTAATATGTTCTCAATTCCCCCTGTTCCTCCACAGAGAGTGCCAAAGTATCAGCCCCGATCCACGACTGATTCCATGGGTTGGTTCTATCATGAACAACGAGATGGGATAAGTAAGTGATGCCAATTTCACGCAGGGATATAATCAATTCATCAGATAAGATGTGTCTTCCAGCACTCCCATACCAGGGATCTTCCGCAACCCGTAGAGCCAGTCCATTCCCAATATTCCAAGTAAGTAGATCACCAATCACCGAAAAAAATTTGATAACAACTTTCCATATAACAGAGCAACCAGAATGAGTCTTATTCGTGGCCCGTACCCAGTCCATTAAAGAAACAGGGAAAATATACTTATCTATGACAACTCGTGTCCAAAGGCTTTCGGTTTTCAGCAGTCTCCAAACCCCTTTCGCCGCCAGTGCACTTGAGAAGAGATGTATGTTCTTTAGACCCCAACCCCCTAAGGATTTTGGGATAGCAATTTTCTGCCAACGAACCCAAGGTGAAACAAAATCTCCTTTCCCACTCCATAGGAATCGAAAGCACAATTTCCTAGCAGTTTCTAGCGTCCCTTTGGGGATCCAAGAGAGGGACATCCAGTACACCGGTATGGCCTCTAACACAAATTTTACCAGGACCAGCCTCCCAGCTCTAGATAACCACCTGTGACTCCAAATCTTCAATCGCTTGTGAAATTTTTCAATGAGCCAGTGCCAGTCCTGTTTGGTATATGAATTAGGTTTTAGGTGGTATCCAAGGTAGCATAAGCCATCATCAAGAATTAAGAAAGTGAATGGGAAAAGCCTCCGAATAGTAGTGATCTCATCATCCCCAAGGAGGTGAGTCGAAATAGTAGATTTTCTGTCATTGATCTCCATACCCGTAGCTCGAGAGAAGATTTTAAAAATGTCCTGGAGAGTTTCCATATCCCTAGCTGACCCAGAACAGAAGATGAGTATATCATCCACGAAAAGTAGATGTGTGATAAATAAATCAGGAGCCACTTGAATCCCCTGTAGTGTGCCATCCCTACAAGCCCTCTTCAATGCTCTACTAAGTCCTTCCGCAACGAACAGAAACAATAAAGGGGATAGAGGGAAATCCTGACGAAGACCCCTTTCAGACCAAAAGAAAGGAGATGCTGCACCATTTATTAGTACCGCAAAAGAAACTGTAGATATACAGCTCATGATCCACCTAATAAAATCCACAGCAAAACCCAGATGTGTAAGAAGTAAATGAATATACATCCAGCTCACCTTGTCATATGCTTTTGACAAATCAATCTTGATAATGGCTCCTTTGATTTTCTTTGATTTCATACTATGGATGCCCTCTTGGGCTACTCCAATCGCCTCGTGAATTTTTCTGCCTTCCAGAAATCCAAATTGTTCCTCAGAAATATGCTTGGACAGGATGATTTTCAGCCGCCTGGCAATAATTTTAGACACTACCTTATATACACAATTACACAATGAGATGGGTCTGAAATCACTTAAGGAGGAAGAATCGTCAGATTTAGGTATGAGGGCTAAAAAGGTGGAGTTTAATGCAGCTGGGATCCGCCCAGAAATTCTAGTATCTTCCACCATCTGCAGTAGATCCTTCCCAATTAGCTCAAAGAGTGCTATGAGGAATTCAATAGTCCATCCATCCGGCCCCGGGCTTTTGTCTTTTTGGAAACTCTGTAACACTCCCTTCAGCTCCTCTTCATTTACTACAGCCATCAGTGCGTGATTGTCATCCTCATCCACAAACCGAGGAAAAAGTTGTGCCATCCTGACAATCTCCAGAATATTAGCCTGTGCAGGTGCTTGAAAGAGTGATTGGAAATGATCTACCCTTACCCCAGCCATACTTTCAAAAGAAGTCTGGGGATCCCCCGAAGAGTCTTCCAGGCTCCATATGGTATTAGACGCCTTTCTACCTTTAGCGTATGCATGAAAGAATTTAGTATTCTCATCCCCAGCCGAGAGCCACAGAGCCCTGCTTTTAAGTCGCCATGTTTCCTCTTTTTCCAATAAAAGCAAATTTCTCCTACCTTCCAGAGATGTCAAAAGTGCTTTTTCTTCTACAGAGCCAAGTCCCCCAGTGCTAGAGTCATAAATAGACTGTAGTTCCAATTCAATCGCCTTCAGTTCTCTTTCATCCCTACCCTTATTTTCATAGGCCCATTCCTTCACAGGTCGCTTAATTCTTTTGATATTAGCAGAGAACTGATGAGAGGCAGATTGACCCCCCCCTGGGTTGTAGTGTACCCAAAGGGATCCCACCAAGTCAAAAAAGGTCTCATCTTGTAACCAGATCTTATTGAATTTCATCGGTCCTGCTGGTTTTGTAGGTCCGTCTCTAATCTCCAAGAAAATGGGAAAGTGGTCATATGAGCCCCCCGACCCTACCCACTGTCTCAATGGGTATCTTCTGTCCACAAAACGTTCTGACACCAGAAACCTATCCAACCGTTTCTCAACCCTATAGTCACCTGTCCTGTTATTCCTCCATGTAGCTTTAAGAAGGGTAGGTTCAATATCCAACAAATCATGTATAACCAGCTTGTGGGTGAAGTAGTCAGCCAATGGATTAGGCCTAGCCCTACTACCCCAAACTTCAGCCGGGCCAAGAGAAAAATTTAAATCCCCACCGAGGATCATATTTCCTTCCTGCATCTCAGGATGCGAGAGGAGAGAATCCCAGAATGGAACCCGGTTCAAATATGGTCCATAAACATTTACCACCGTAAAGAGTTCACCAATATCAAGAGAGCTGCAGGTCATTCCCAATGCCACTTCCACTCCCCAGAGGTTGGGGCACTGCACCGAACGAGAGTTCCAACCCATAGCCAGGCCACCGGACCGACCACGAGCATCCAAGGTAGCAAAGTTCCATCCTCCAAACCAGCTTTCAAGTAACATTTTAATACCCTCACCAACACCCATAGTCTCCTGGAGTAGAATGATATCCGGGTGTTCAAGGGATACCACTCTATGAAGTGCTGCTTTTTTATGGGGACCAGCAAGACCCCTGTAGTTAAAAGACATAACCTTCATTAACGACCCCTCTTCGGGGCTCGCACCGCTCTAAGTGCCCGTTCAATCGTCACCTATTTTCCATCCATCAGATCTATCTTGGCCTTGGATTGTGCTTTAGAGAGATTAGATTTCATACCACGGCCCTTCCCAATTTTATTCACCCCAACACCCAGCCCTCTCGGGGAAACTTTGGTGAGAGATCGAAGAAAATATCCAGAGTCCGATGAGGTAGTAGTAGTAGGTGAAGAATAACCATCAACAGGCCCAGGATCATATTCAGGCGGTAGGTCCAGGAGCCTCACCCCCGGGTCCGGCAAAGTAAGGTGGGTGGAGGAGGGGGTAAGTGGAGAGGTAGGGATGTCAGATTCTGAACCAAAAGGTTCCCCCATATCCAAAGCCGAGGAGATATGCAAATTTTTTAAAGCCTCTAACCAGTCTGGATTATCCAAAGTACAATTTTTTAAAACAAAATGAAAGGAGAGGGGATTAATGGAATGAGTAATACCCACCGACGACGGCCCAGGAATCGATGCAGAAGCATTTTGTAGCACCATCGCTGAAGATCCTGGTATCGGCTGTCCAACATTGGTCGCCTCCAAACCCTGTTCCTATAGTAAGCCTTCAGTCCCATCCGCCGAAGCCCCAGGTCCCGTGTGAGCAACACCCAGTGGGTCATCCATATCCCGTGTGTTGCCATGGCCCTCATCCGCTTCCAGAGCCCCGTCAAGAGGAGGTCCGGTAAATGGAGCAGCAGTCGGCCGTGTAGATTCCGCAGCATTAGTAGATTTAAGTGTCCCTCCAGATTTCCTCCGAAGAGGAAGATTACATTCAGCCACCGGGTGACCATAAGCATGACAACGGCGGCATCTGAATGGAACGTTTTCATAGTCCAATTTCTGAACATAAACGAAGGGTCCCCAACTGAGGGTTACATTCGGTGATAACCCATCTCTGATATTCAGGTTTACAAGAATACGGGCAATCTTCCTTTGACGAGTCTGAAGAAAACTATAATCCCCATCCAAATAGGTACCAATCAGGTTACCTATCCCTTTAAAATGTCTCTCCGACCAGTAATGTAGTGGCAAACCCGGTAGCCGAACCCACAGTGGAAAAATATCAAGCTGTTCACAGCTCGCATCAAACATTAGATGCCAGGGTTTGATCATGACTGGGCAATGATCCCAGCTCCAATTGGAGTTAAGTACCCATTTAGTATGTTCCTCCGAGTGGAAATTAAAAGAGAACCAGTTGCGGGTTAATTCCACAACTTCAGGGGAATAACCTAATTCTGCAGCCCAATTTTCTCCCACCCATGCCTCAATGGTGCGCAGAGAGAAAGATCTACCCAGAGCCTTACCAACCAAGGTTATACTGGACATCGTGAGTAATTGATTCCACTCAATGTCTTCCCCCAGGGCATAGTTATATTTGTACCGGCTCAGCTTGAGCCATCGTTTTCTGCCTCGTTTCACCTGATGTGAGGAATCATCTGATGATGGCCCTCCCCACTCTTCAGAACTAGTACCAGATCCCACACAAGGGCTAGCGAACCCACGATGTTCATGCACTTCCAGTAAACCCTGCCGTGAAACCTCCTTCGCCCCAGCAGTGTTCAAAACAGGAGAAGGGTCCGTAGTTGATAATACCACCCTACCGGTTACTATTGATGCAAGTTATAGATCATGGGTGGCATAATTTTTTTCACGCTCCTTCAATTTTCTAGATTCATAGCACACCACATGATTTTATTGCATAAGAAATCCTCCAAGTCCCTGTTTACATGCATCTGTACACACCCCAAATTCTTTTTTTGGGTCTTCAATTTTCATAATTGAAGCATTTGTAAGAAGTGTCTTCAACACCTGGAAGATTTCTTCACATTTTTGGGTCCATTCAAATTTTCTTCCCTTCTTTTGCAAAGAAGTGATTGTGTGTGCAACCTTGGAGAATCTTTAATTGAATCTTCTATAGTAACCAACAAGACCCATAAAATATATCACATCTGTTACATTTTATGGAGATGGCCAATTCATAATGGCTTCAATCTTTTCCGTATCCACTGATATTCCTTTCTCCAAAATAATGCTACCCAAATAATGAATTTTATTTTTATAAAAGTCACATTTGCTTAGCTTTGCATACAACTTATGTTCCCTTAGCAATTGCAGAGCTATTCTCAAATGTTCTTCATGCTATTATTCATTCTTAGAGTAAATAAGAATGTCATCTAGAAAAACAAGAACAAACTTGTCCAAATATTTGTTGAAAATGCTATTCATGAGACCCATGAAGGTAGCTGGTGCATTAGTGAGACCAAATGGAACCACTACAAATTCATAGTTCCATACCTTGTTCTAAAGGATTTCTTGTGAATATCTTCTTCCTTGATTCTTACCTGATGGTTACCGGACCTCAAGTCAATCTTTGAAGATGCCTTTGCTTATCTCATTTGATAAAAAAATCTTCAATTCAAGGAAATGGGTACTTGTTTTTCACTATCACTTTATTCAGTTTCCTGTAATCAATACATAATTTGAGTGTACCATCTTTTTTTTCACAAATAATAAAGGTGTGTTGATTCCCAAGGTGATCCGGTCATCAAAACAAAGGAAACAATCTAATCCAAAGGTGTCAGACAACCCTACGCAAGAGTTATCCTAATCCTTAGTCATTTGGTGTAACTGGCTAGACGGATATAAGGTCTCCATTGGCCACGAATAAGGTTACACTCCTTTGAAGGGAAAATTTAGGGTTAATGAGATTCTAATCCTACTAAGTTAATTTTATTCTATTTAAAAGGAACTTTAAATAAAGATTAAAAATAAGTTAAATTAAACAGGGAAACCTGTATAATGGTGAAAAGATCTCTTATTAGATCCGTTGATTATAATGAAATGCACTGAAAAATGATCAGAACAAATTCTTTACATTTCCAGGACAAATTGACTGTTCATAAATGAATGAAAACACCATTAAATTATGAAACCAGTTTTTAAATGTAGAATCAAATATAGAGAACTTTTCTAGTTAGTTAAAATGAAATAGTTTAAACCCTATACTTGTTGGAATCTTATTAATAGTGAGAGGGGGGGGGGAATAAATAGTAACGCAGTTATGAACTATTTTTACTTCTTATCATATTTTAACTTGATCTCAAATATTGCATTCATAAACAAAATAATTCATCCACATATGCGCAAAAACATAGAACACAGATTTTTATGTGGAAACCCAAACGGGAGAAAAACACAAAATGTTCTCTTATAATATAAAGATTACATTCATGGAAGCACCAATTTCCAAATTTCTCTAGCACCAACTAGAAGGAGGCACTAACCCCTTGGTTTTTCAGGCACCGACCTAAAGGAAGCACCGATTCCCTGATTTACCAGCTTCAACTGGAAGGAGGCTTCGAACCCCTGATCCTTGCCCCATCCTACCACCCTAATATGATAGAAGAAGATATCGCGTTGTTGTACTTCTAATCCATGCACTCTTCAGATAATCTGTTGTTAGTTCTGTTGTGCACACCTTCTATATGTTGTAATCTTGTTGTCACTGTATTGCATACTTCACTTGAATTCACACTTAACTTATCACTTCACAATACTACAACTGACTTCGCACTTCACAAACTGTGTGCTGCTTCATCATATTCTGCAATTTGAGCTATGGTTCAATATGTCGTTTTGTTTCTACCCATCTACAACTTTAACCGATACTGCTCATCTTCTGATGAGCTGTTGTTCTGACTTTGCACATCAGTATCAGATGGGTGTGCGCACCTACTGTGATATTTCCGTTCTGTCTTGGTACAACAATATTTAGATAATTTGTGACCTACTGTGCATCATTTGTGATTCGGCCTTCTAGTTTAATGCACTTGTCTTAGATCATCCTTATCATAATGCACATCCTTTACTATGCAACAAATTTTTCTTAGCGCATCAAATAAACTTCTTCACTTTGCACATTGCAAGATATACTTCAAGTTAGAATTCATGCATTTGTCTTAGATCATCTGTGACTGTATGCGTGCTGTCTGCGATACCGTCATTCTATTCTCATGCACTTGCACATCCCTGGTAATTCTGCATTTACGTGTTCCCACAACTGTCACATATAGACTACATCAATCTACGCACCATCAATAATTATGTTCTCATGTTTGTGTGCATTTATATCTCTACTAAATAATGATGTTATGGTTCCACGAGCCCTTGATGCCCCAAAATAAGAAGCTTTCTAAAACTATATATTTAAGTCTCGATCTCACAAGCTCACAAGCTTCCTTCAATTCTCCAACTTGGATTCTTAATTATACTTGTCCTGCGCAGATTGTATGTCCACAAGTTGGTTGTGGATTTCCTTCTTTCTTGCTTCACGGTTCATGCTTCCTCCACTTGTCATGTTCTGCACCATTGAGGTGTCATCTCTTTATGGGTCTTGTGCATACTTGGTCCTTTTCCTAGTGGTACTTGCTCCCTTGCGGTATGGTCTTGCACCCTTGATGTACCATCACTTGTGGGACTTGCGCACTTGACTTATCCAACTGCTACTTTATTCTGGTCCTCTTGCGTGCTTCAATAACTTGAATGCTTCTTCCAATTGGTGAGTCTTGCGCACTTTCAAAACTTGCTTACATATGAAACCACTTCTAGCTCCCAGTCTCTTGTGCACTCCAAACCTTGTCCAACCATGTATTTGGAATATACCTTTGAAGTAGTATGACTGGGTGGAATTAAGACCTGCACCTGTACCATATATAATGAATGTATTCCTTATGTACTTATTCAAACCAAATTTCTTATACCTCTTTAAGTTGGCACAACTGGATATACTTCTTCAAGTGGGTTTCATATATTTCTTCAAACTGGCACAAGAACAAAGAATCCTCTTTAACATCATTTGACATTAATGGCAACCAAAGTTCAATAATATCCCTCTTTTGCATTGATGTCAACAACTCATGAAGCTATGCATAATCATCTCATAAAGTTGTGCGCTTCATCCATGCTTGTCGTAATACTCCCCCTGTGTTCTTTCCAATTTGAGTCTTGGATCATCCGCGCATTCTGCTATCAGTGTTGTTCCCTGTGTCTTTTAATTCTACGTGGATCACATGCTTTATGATATTTTCTTCAACTAATTTTTATATTTGCGCTAATCGCATGTTTCATGATCATTCTCCCCCTTTGACATCAATGGAAAAGAGGTGCCACTATTGCACACTTTTTATATTCTCCTTTTCTTCAGTTTTACGCTGGCCTCCTAAATTTGTTTCCTTTGAATTAGTCCCCCTGTCTTCATGCTCCATTCTTTTGATGGGGTCTCTACATAGATTTGTATTACCTTGCAATCTGTACATTGTTTCTGTAGCTGAGTCATATATGCTCCCACTATACAATTGCTATCTTCCTTCTATCTTGATATCCATTATCAATCCTTCATCATTCATTGCGCAATATTCAATACCATCTTCCTGTCATGTTTACTGCGCAGTGCTAAGTTACATCTACTTCTAGTTTTGCTCTGTCTTGTCGATGTCTTCCAACGAATAATTGTTCTTTTTTTCACATTTACTACGCTGTGTCCAATCATTGTGACCTTTTTATGAAGTTGCAGATCTCTCCATGACAACCAATCATTTTGTACACATTTCCATCTGTCATCCAACTTGGAAATAAAGTGATGTGACAAACAATTCATGTGGAAACTTTGAAATGTCATATTCGTACTTGAGCGTTTTGGGCGACACCATTCTAGTTGCACATAACATTGAATTAGATTTCCGCTTTTTTTCCTTTTCGCTAAAATCCATTAACTCATGCAAATTACTTTTGGTGTCTCCATAACCAACTTCGGATTGCGTGGACTTGAATGCAATTTACTCCCTGTCTCTTTAACTTAATTTTCACACGCGTAAAGAACTACCATCCGATTCTATAAGAATGCTGTGAATTGCCTGTTTCATCACCCTTGTTCTTCTTCCTTCTAGCTTTCTCTGCGTCTTGTGTCTCTCAACTTATTCAATCATGACTTCCTACTTCCAGAGGATTAATGACTCACTTGACAGTGTTTTCCTGGTGGTTCAGTCGCAACAAGCATAGTTCTCTTGACTAAGATTGGACATGGAAATTTTGCAAGGTCAAATGAAGGAGTCTGAGTTCAATCACTGGTACATTCAGTCGCAAGTAAATTACAGAAATGCAGAGGAATTATCCGGTTTGAGCAAGCGATTAGAATTTCTAGAGAAGCAGCAACATCGGGTTCTTGACATGCTAAACTCGATTCTGGATAAGCAATTTTCTGACAATGCATTGTCTGCAACTCTGCAACTTTATCATCTACAGGCATCCTCTTAACTCAACGAGCTGGTTCTAATGGATTTGGAACTTTGAATTGCACATTAACTAGCCAACCATGATGCATAACTAGAATTTGAGTTGTGACTCTGAATTACCCCTGCAATTATCAACTTTTACTGATATGATTTTTTTCATCGTTTTAAAATTCAATTGTCTCTTGGCATGCCACCTCTATTGTGCCTCAAATCTGTATTCTGTGACAGATAGCTTATGTATTTTTTTAAAGACAAAATTGAATATAATACCAACTTCGTTCATCTGACTGCAGACCCATGTTTTTTTTTTAAATCTCTATTTGCACTCAACTTTCTATATATGAGCTCTTTTATGCATCAATATAACTTACCATAGCATTAACTTGAATATATGTGCATATATTTGTACTCTCTTATGTTTGTTCATCAAAAATATTGATTTGCATTCTTTTATGTGACAATCCAACTCATCACAACAAATAATTGAACATAAGACACTAATACAACAACCAACCTCAAATATACTCCGCAAAATTCATACTTCCTTGAATTCGTAATAATGATCTTGTTGAATTCAAGGATATCACTTAATCTCTTAGAGATTAGCAAGAAGTGCATCATTTTCTTGTTGCTTGATATGTACTTGTCTTGTCAATTTCTTCTGCACAAGTTTGAGAATTTTTCCTTACCCATGTTTTCATGTGCGTATTCCCATTTTGATTCTGGCCTGACTATCTTCCCTTTTGGTCTTTGTATTGCAATATCTTTTGTGCAACATGTTTTCATCGGGGCAATCCGCTGTTCTTCGACAATACATAGGCTTATGTCCAAAGCCATCACAAGCATAACATATCACAGTTTGACAATACTTCGTAGTATTACCAATGTAATTGCATCTTGCGCACTTCATTTTATTAATCCTTTTTTTGGTAGTGTAACGAAAAGAGTTGTAATCAATGAAGGAATTATCATACCTAATGACTTCATTTGATTTGGACGATGTTCAATGTCGCAGACCTTACCATATTTTCTTTGATATCCAAGTCCTGAATTTTCTGCAGGTGACCTTTGATCATTAAGAATCTTATTCATGATAGATGTGTTTCCTTTGAATTTCTTCTTCATTTCTTCTTCACGACAGACCTTGTCACTTTCTGAATGTGTGCGGTTCGGGGTATCATCCTTGATGTGATATTGAACCTGCTTCTTTTCCTTTAGCTCAGTCAAATTTTCTTCTAAGAAAGCAATCCATTTATCATTTTGTTCAAGATGACTTGTTAGCAATTTGTTTTTCAATTCCACTTCTTCCAATGATGACTTCAATACTAACACTTCTTCTTCAAGCATTCTGATTTTGTCTACTGTGCAATGTAGTTGCTTCGCAAAATTCATTTCCTTTTCACTAACCTGTTTTTCAAGAGATTCTTGAATCACTTTGGCTTGCTTGAATTTTTCTTCATATATTGACAGTTGGTCCTTCAAGATTTTATTCTTCCTTCTTGAATTCTTCAATTCATCCAAGGCACTGACCATTTCACCTTCCCAATCAACCTTGGTAGGTTCTTCTTCTTCATGTTGATTGTCAGATTTAACTTCTGGGATAGGATTTGAAGGTGTATTGAAGGATCCACTAAAAAAATACTTATTCAGTGCTCCAAGTTGAGTTTGTGCAACATATGTGTTCTTCTTGATAGATGGACAATTCTTTTTCTTTTCCTCACTGTTTTCATCTTCCACAAAGGCCATGAATAGTACCACTTTTGGCTTATCGTCGCAATCACTTCCTTTGGATACACTGTTGTCTTCCTCAGTATAAAGAATCTTCCTTTGTTTTGAAACTTTCTTCCTATTCTTAGGTCTGTCTTGAGTTTGCGCCATCCTTCATTCATGGGAACTAGCTTCTTCTTCACTATCAATGTCTCTATTATCACACCATAGTAGCTGAGCTACTATTCTTGCTGAGAAGATATCTACACTTTCCATAGATTTTCTTTTACAGAGATCAATTATGATGAGCAGCAATATTTGAGATCACTTACAGATCGGAGCAGTATATATCAGACATTGAGTAGACCTTGTGCCAAGGTTGATCCTTGAGAGCTTAGATTTGATGACCAATATGACCTTTTGTTTCATACAGTTTCAGTTTAGTTCCTAGAGTTCCGGATGTTATTATTGCAACAGTGTTTCAGTTGGTTCTGGATGATGATTATTTGCATGATGTGATGTGACCTATAGACTTATGATTTCTATCATGGATTATTCTCTTTTTGTTTTAGCCATATTCATAGCATTGAATTGGTATATGACTCATGATGTGGCAGTATTATTTAATAAATGAAATGAAATATCTTGGTTGTTTAAATAATGAATCGAATGTATTACTTGCACTAAACGGTTCACTGACTATACCCATTGGTTTCACTACCCTCCTTTGAGCATGAACATGGTCTTTCATGAAATTTATGTCTACTAGCTTAGGATTCATATTCACCTGACTCCATCCATCCATGACCTTCCCTATTTTTTGATTTCACCCCGATTTTCCTTTTTGATTATTGATATGGAGGAATTCCCCCTTTCTACCGCTATGTTGGATTGCATCCATGTTTGTTTTGTGTCTCGGATTTGAGTTGGTGACAAAAATCTCCTTTGCTGAGTTGGATTTTATGCCTAGATCATTCTAGTCAGTTGCCCCGATTTGTGACTTAGCACGGAATTCCCTCTAGTCATATGAGATGTTGTTGGCTAAAACCTGAAGCACTTGTACTATTTTATTATTGGAAATCTCTTATGAAAGCCTATGAACTTAAAATTCTAGAATGTGTTTTTCAACACACGATGAATAAAGGCTAAAGCAATGAACTGCTAAAATACCCCACGAAGGGTATAGAAAGGTCTAAAAAGCAATGGTTAAACAAATGCTATATCTAAATATTGTTGACCTCGTAAATGTAAATATGCCCCAGATGCAAGCTGCGATTAGTTGTGCTTTTTAGAGCATGTGAAATCCCAAAGGGGTCATATAGGCCAAAAAGTCCATGGGAATTAAATGAATGATCCTAATGAACTTGGATCAACTTGATATAGACATGATGCCAAGGATGAATCAGCACTCTCTTAACAACTTACCCATTTGTGAGGCACTACCATTCCCTTTGTTATCTTGTCCAGAATAGTGTGTATCTCCCCTATTTCCCCGTCCAAAGTATATCTTAGTTGAATTGGTCAAGTCATCCCTTTCCCTTAGCCTTCTTCTTATCCTTCACCCTATCTTAGCAGTTAGTCCATGTCCATTGGTGAGTATGTCTTTAAAGCTTTTGTGTAAGTAAATTATAAATAACACTAAATATCTATGTATTAACTGCCACTTGACTGGTGTTTATACTTTAAGTTAAGATGTGAATATGGTTAAAGGAACATGTCTTAGTCTTTTGTTATAATCTAGTCATTGGTTTTATTTTGACCTAGTCAAACATAGTTTGACCATGGTCATTCTTGGGATTTGTGATGAGAGGGACCACTTGTGTTTGATGATGTTGATGTATGGTCCCACATGCACCTATTGATGATTCCATATGTTGGATATATGTTCGAGATGATGATTGATGCAGTTAGCCAGTTTTATTATTATGTATAGATCGTCATATTTTACACTGTCTAGGTATGATGGACCCTATAGATGACCCCCACAGGTTATCATGAGGTGTATGAGTACTCATATATAGTGGATTTGGGTCTTTGGTATCCATTGAGACACTTATCTTTCAGTTCCAGGAACTCCTGGGCATGTTTCTAGTCGTTATCCACTTGTTGACCAGTTTGGGCATGTTGATCCAGCCTGTCCAGTAGAAGCATTGGATGCCAGTCATTGCCTAGGGAGATACAGAGGAAGAGGGTGGTCCAAATTTTTTTTTTTACCATTATATCCCTCTTCCAGACAGCCTGGTACACTCAGTTTGACAACATAGGCACCTTGGATAGCATTTTTGGTATTTTTCAGGGTTTTAAGGAGGATTACAAAATGGAATAAAAAGGTCATTGAGGAATTCGATTTGGGAAATTGAGGAAAGGTTTTGGAACTTGGTCTACTCAGAGGTCATCCATGATGTATCCCCCTTATTCCAGATCAATTGGCATCAGTTAGTGGGGTCCACAGTGGCTACATGAGGTCTTTTACTACATGTCTCTCTCAGATTATGGGGTCACGATTTGATCATTTGTATTACTTGGACATGCCATAGACTCATATTTTATATTATTGTGTCATGGGGACATGCTAGTGAAGGGGATTAATACCTCCTAGCCCCACCATGTGCTCCTAGTGATTTTTCTTGGTCTATTTTTTGTGGCACATGTATTAGCCACCCCCATGTGTGACATCACCCTCATTAGAGTCTTTTAGGCTATGATGTCATCACTTAGTTAAGTGATCCATATCTTATATTGTATTGGCTCATCTTAGCCGTTGATTAGATTGTTATATCTTTTGATCTCAACCAATAGTTTTAAAAAGTGGTTTAGTGGTTTAGGGTTTTGGTCTTCCTCATCCTATAAAAGGAGGAGACCCCCCCATTGTAAAAGCACCTTTGGGATCTGGAAAACTTGGAATAAAAATACTATTTTGGATATCTACTTATTGGCTTTGATTGGGTTTCTCTTGTAGATGGTTATGTATCTCTTCTTTTAGACATCTTTGCTTGTAACAGGTGAAATCGACATCTACAGAGGGAGGCCGAATTACTTTGAAGCTAGAGTGCGACTTGCTTGATGGGAAGATTGTAGGGGTTTCTCACATCCCCCATGGGCAAGACGTCTTCATCTTGAGGGATTTTTTCAATTGTTCTTTCTCCATTGATTGCTTATTTGATATGACATGCATAGATCTCATTGATTTGTGGATCAAATCTAACATCTTGTAGTTTGATTTACAGGTTGAATGGGGCATCTCTCCTCCTAGGGATTGGACGATTATGCTTGGATTCACTTGGAGCTATCTTGGAATTGTAACTAAAGGCAAGAATCATCTATGTGCAAAGTAGCCGCAAGATTTTGAGGTAAGATCTACAAGGTATGTATCCACTTCGCTTGTTCTCCATCCTATTGGTCATATAAACCCTTAAAATTCAAAACCCTCTTTTACATTTTTTATATATACTTGGATCTAGCTTGGATTTGGGTATACAATTTAAAACCCACCTCTATAGCATCCATGACAATTCAGATCTATAGTTTGGTGGTGGTTGGCCTTCATTTGACCAACTTCCCAAGGCACCTAGCCCTCCTTAAGGCAATTCGCACTCCTTGAGGAAGGCTATTTTTGCTAGTTCCTAATTGTGGGTAGGTGAGATTCTTCTTGCATTGATTAGATCAACCTTGAAAACCTACCCCTAGTGCTTCACCTTGTGGGCCCCATTCCTCATGTTGAGGATTGAGCCCCACTTGGAATGTGCTTGAAATTGAAAACCCACCTTGATATTCATCTGAACTATCCTGATCTATAATTTGGTGGACATCCAACTCCTTTTCCCCCTTAATCTAAGGCACTAGTCATCCTTGGGGTAATTCGCACTCGTTGGGTAGGTGGCCATTTGCTAGATCCCATTTGTGGGTATTGCTAATTTCTTCTCAAATCCATAGATCCATGCTATAGCATACCCCTAGTACCATTTCATTTCAAATTTGACCTTATGGACCCAACTTGGACCAATTTTCTACTTTTTAAGGAGTGGGTCCCACTTGGCTAATTTTCATGGTACTAAGTCATCCTTAGATATATTAATTGAATCTCATAGGTGGCCCTTGTCATTCATTGGTTGAATAATTTGTCACTCTTTAAGCCTCTTCAATCACACCTTAACCCTTGGGTCCACTTAACCTTCATAGATCTAACTCACCATTGATCTCCTTGTTTCATTTTACACATTTCCCTAGAAATATTTGGTTTAGCTAGTCTTCATTGATTGGATAGGGTCTCCCCCTTGATATTTATTAGTCTTGATCTAAAGCGAAGATTTCCTCAGTTGACGTGACTCCCATATTGCATTGGGAACCGTGGCTTCTCTTGGGTCACATCTTTAGTTTTCCAACACCTCTACCATCCCATATGTGATACTTTTAGGGAAAACTACATGTTGTGTGATAAGAGTCTCCATATTCCTTGTATGGACATTTCAAAGAAAAGTGGCCTATCCTTCCACATATGAAACATTAGAAAGGAAGTTTATTCTTATACTTACCACGTCCTCTTTTCATCTTCCTCATAAAATTTGATTCTTCCTCATCTGATTCATCACAAGAGCCTTTGTCATTCCCATGTTTAGATTTTCCATTAGCCTTGAAAGCAACTTCCTTTCTGATGGGATTTCATTTCTCTATTCTTATCTCATACAAAGTCAATATCCCTTGAAGCTCATCCTTTGTCAGATCTGCAATATTGGCTCTCTCTTCTAGCATAGACACCTTTGCGTCAAATATTGGAGGAAAAGTTCTTGAAATCTTCTGCACTATTGATTCTTCTTCTAGTGTAACTCTTAGACTCTTGATGTCATTTACTAACTCATCAAATCACAAGAAATAAGAATCAATATTTTCTTCATCTTTCATTTTCAAGGATTCATACGATCCAAAGTAATTCTACAACTTTTCCTTCTTCACTTTCTCGTCACCTTCATAGACATTTCAGAGTTTTTCCCACACCTCCTTGGATGATTCCCAATGAATGACCTTAGTAAATCCAGTGTCTGTTATGCCACTTAACATTTCATTTCTGGCACTTTCATCACATTCATACTGTCTCTTCTCAGCTACATCAACTGGTGCAATTGCTCGAACATTATCACCATCCATAATGGACTTCTAGACATCAGATTTGAGGAATTGCAAAAATACTTTCATCCTGATCCTCCAGAAGGTGTAGTTGGTGCCATCGAATGTTGGTTCCCTATTGGTGGAGAGACCTTCCTGCTTTCCCATATCTATGCATGGATCTATCTTCCAGATGTTAACCTGTTACTGAAGATACTCGCTCTAATACCAATTGTTTGAATCTTATTGATAGTGAGAGGGGGGGTGAATCAGTATTAACATAGTTATGAACTATTTTTACTTCTTATCATATTTTAACTTGATCTCAAACAATGCATTCATAAAAAAAATCATTCATCCACATATGTGAAAAAACATAGAACACATAGATTTTTACGTGGAAACCCAAAAGGGAGAAAAACACAGAATGCTCTCTTATAATATAAAGATTACATTCATGGAAGCACCAACTTCCGAAGTTCTCTAGAACCAACTGGAAGGAGGCACAAACCCCCTGGTTTTTCAGGAACTGACCTGAAGGAAGCACCAACCCCCTGATTTACCATCTTCAACTGGAAGGAGGCTTAGATATCCTGCTCCTTTCCCCGTCATGCCGCCCTAATATGATAGAAGGAGATATTGCATTGTTGTATTGCTGATCCTTGTACTCTTCTGATAATATGCTGTTAGTTTTGTTGTGCGCACCTTCTGTATGCTGTAATATTGTTGTCACTGTATTGCATACTTCACTTGAGTTCACACTTAACTTATCACTTCACAATACTACAACTTACTTCGCCCTTCACAAAATTTGTGCTGCTTCATCACATTTTACAGTCTGCGCTCTAGTTCAATATTCTGTTATGTTTCTACACATCTTCAACTTCAACTGATACTGCACATCTTCTAATGAGTTTTTGTTCTGACTTCGTGCATCATTATCCGATAAGTGTGTACACCTATTGTGATATTTATGTTTTGTCTTGGTGTAGCAGTCTTTAGATAATCTGTGACCTATTGTGCATCATCTGTGATTCGACCTTTTTGTTTAACGCACTTGTATCATATCATCCTTATCATAATTCACATCCTTTACTATGCAACAACTCTGTCTTAGCGCATCAGATAAACTACTTCACTTTGCACATTGCAAGAATACTTCAAGTAAGACTTCATGCATTTGTCTTAGTTCATCTGTGATTGTCTGCATGTTGTTTGCGATACTGCCATTCTGTTCTCACGCACTTGCACATCCCCTGTAATTCTGCATTTATGTCTTCGTGCAACGGTCAAAAACTCGACTACATCAATCTATGCACCATCAGTAATTTTTTTCTCCTATTCAACCACATTCGACTCTCTGCTAAATCATGATGTTTTGGTTCCACGAGCCCTTGATGCTCCAAAATAAGAAGATTGCTAAAACCATATCTTTTAGTCTCGAGCTCAAAAGCTCAAAAGATTCATTCAATTCTCCAACTTGGATTCTTATTTATACTTGTCCTGCACGGATTGTATGTCTACAAGTTGATTGTGGCTTTCCTTTGTGCTTGCTTCGTGGTTCATGCTTCCGCCACTTGTCATGTTTTGCGCTGCTGAGGTGCCATCTCTTTGTGGGTCTTGTGCATCCTTGGTCCTTTTCCTAGTGGGACTTGTGCCCTTGCAGTATGGTATTGCGCCCTTGATGTACGATTTATTGTGGGGCTTTCACACTTGAATTCTCCAACCACTACTTTCTTATGGTACTCTCACGCGCTTCAATAACTTGAATGCTTATTTCTATTGGCGAGTCTTGTGCACTTTCAGGACTTTCTTACATATGAAACCGCTTCTAGATCCCAGTCTCTTGTGCACTTCGAACCTTGTCCAACCATTTATTTGGCATATAACTTTAAAGTAGTATGACTGAGTGGAATTGAGACCTGCACCTGTACCATATGTACTGAATGTATTCCTTATGTACTTATTCAAACTAGATTTCATATACTTCTTTAAGTTAGCACAACTGGATATACTTCTTGAATTCAAGTGGATTTCATATATTTATTCAAACTGGCACAAGAACACTGAATCCTCTTTGACATTAGTTGACATCAATGAAAAACAAAGTTCAACAAAACTTTTGAAGAAATTCAATTACAGATGTATTACAAAGGTAATCATTAAAAACAAAGATATTTGAAAATATCCAAAATCCCCTGCTCATGACAACCAAAACTAGTCAATGCATACATACATTAGCACCGATTTTAAATTCTGCAACAATCATCATTAATCACAGTAGCTAACATGTTAGAAAAAAAAACTATTTGAATATAAATGAAACTCGTAAAAGTTGAGAAAACGCAAACTCAGATTAATCCGAGAACCATGTACATAACCATCTCCATATTTCATTAACATGTTTGTAAATCATTATATGAATTGTCTCAAAAGACATAAAAAGTTCAGTGCAGTATGGTGCAATGAAATTCCACCAGAGGTTTGGCTAGAACCCCCTTCTCTGCCTATGGTTGATTCAATTATAAATACAACAAAAAATTAATGACATAGATCCAAAAAATCATCCAAAAGATCAGTCAGGCCCATGCAATTGCTAAATATACTAACTAGGACTCGTAACATAATCCTTCCATCTTGCATAATCCTCCCACATATCAGAAATATCAGGGTATTTGGCATGTTCTAATTGGAGCTGGTCTTTACATAGCTAGGATATTACATCTTTACCCACAATTTTTGACCAATTACTTAGGAAACTATCCAAAGTAACTTTCAAAAGAACAAGAGATAAAATTAACAACCTCAAAGTAAAAATATCAACTTGTGAAATGTTCCCGATGAACTTGGCCGACTAATTCCGTTTTTCTTCCACCTCAACCATTCTTAAATTAGATGGAACTAAATTTGCCAACTCGACAAACCTGGGTAAGGTGAGCATCTCCATAATATTATCGATCAACTTCCACTTCCACGCGCATATTTTCTATCCTTTTTCGATCATACTTGAGACTTCTTCACATACCAACCCCCAAGACTTGAATCATATGCAAATTCTCATAATTTAGATGCATAAAGGCGAGGAACATACTAAGGATCCTTTTTCAAGTGGGGATTCCACTCACCCAATTCTTCATAATCTGAATGGGCCTTCTTTATCTTATTAATGTGCTCTAATATAAGATCAAACAAATGCTCAAATGCATTGAAATCTTCTTGTACTTCATTTAGCCCTTGCAAAAGCAATGATTGAGCCTGTTTAAGATTCTCATTAGCCAAGAGTGCTTCATCCTTAAATTCCCGAGGAGTGAACTTAAAGAAATTAGGGGTAGGGTATTGGAACTTAAATTGATCAAGCTATTTCTTAATGTCTTCAAAATCAATAGCTTGTTAAGATATCTTGTTATCTACATCAATTTTCTAATCTGTGACTTCCTAGAGCCGATCCTACAAACTCTTCATTTCCTGTTGATGTTGTATCCTCATCTCCTCCATTTGATTGTGAATTCCTTATTGGAAAGCATCGATCTCTAATTGTAAATCCACATATTTAACCTTTTCTTATTCAATTAACTTGTCCAAGGTAGAAATAGAGTCATAATTGGCTCCTGCAAAGGCCCCCATAACAACTGCAACTTCCACAGCTTCCCTTCTGGGATCAGTGGTGGATTACTTCCAAATAAATTGATTTTCAGTAGGTCCAACAATAAAATTCCCTTCCCTTCCTCTCTTAGTGCCCTTCCTGAACACAACCTTCTGTTTCTTGTTGAAATAATAATCACCTAAAACTACTACAACATCTTCACCAAAATTTGCAGAGTCTTCAGCTGTAGAGACTAATAATCCAATAGAACTAGCTATTGGTATAAGTTGACTCATGGAAGTTGATAGTAAATGAGGAGGATCCAGGGATGTATCTGACACCATTTGAGAAATACTAGCTATAGGTGGGATCCCTACTTGAGATTCTACAAGCTGGGTGGAAGAAGAACCTACTTTAGACCAAGGGAGAGCCCTAGGAGCAACATCTCCAACTATCTGTTGGGAATCCTGAGATGAATGTAAGGTAAAGGATCTACCAAAGAGCTCACTTCCTTATCTGTTAACAACTGAGTAGTAGAAAAGGAATGTAATAAAGGGGGGTTTGGAGAATCAGTATGTGGAGATGAATAAGGGGGTGAATTATGAACTGAATGAGAAATAGGGTTATATGCAAGGGGAAGTTGTGGAAAATTATGATTGGGAGAAGGTGTATGATTGGTATCGGGGAAAATATCTTCCATAGATGTAACATCCTGGGGTGGTGGTTGGGTAGGCTCTTGGATAACTGGAGTAGGAATGATAAATTTTGTAGACTGCTCCTTTTCCAGGCCAATGTAACTAATATTAGGATGAGAAGGAATAATATCATGAATTTTTACCCCACCAAATTCACCTTTCTTTGTTAAGATATTATTTACGTTTGAAGAAAATCATATGGGAAATTTATTTTTTCGAATGACCTCTTTTACAACATTGCTTTTCTTCTCTATTAATAACCATGAAAGGCTATTTCAGTCTCCATCGTTATTTGAATGAATCACACTTTTCATTGCATGATTGGCTTCTTGAATGTCACTACAAATTTCAGCAATATTTTCTTTGTCACGCCTACCATCAAATATTCTCCATAATTTTTCTATTACATTCTTCCCGATATGCATTGTATAAAAAAATGAGCTATTTGTAAGTTCTCATAGTATAGAAACCTACTGAATTGTATGGGATAAATTTTCATTCCTTGTGGAATCCCTGTTGATGTATATGTAAATTCGGAATGTATTTCACCCATGTATTTCATATATGTATTTTGTACTCCTATAGAGATGTTATTATTCCTCTATACGGAAGTGTTGTCATTTATATTGTAAGTGTCGTAACTTATACTTGATGGGTTATTAGACCACCTTGTTGGGGTCGGTCCTGTATAAGTCATGTGGGTCGAAGGGTTATTAGACCACCCTATTGGGAGTCGACCATGTGGTTCAAAGGGTTATTAGACCACCAAGTGTGGGGTCGGCCCAGATTAAGTTAACCATGGGTTAATCTAGACATGTAGACCCCGTTAGTTTATTGGGCAGGACAGAACAAGTATAAATAGAGATTGAGAGATCTCTATTTGATTGTTCATTCACACACTTATCTCATTCGAAAAGTGGCGCACTTGTGAGGAGGAGGATCTGCTGCTAGGAGAAGAATATCTCTTGTATTCTTCTTGTATCATTGCTCTATCTATCTCTGAGGAAGTTATTGGGGTTTTTCATTTTTATGGTTTTCCCCAAGTAAACTATGTGTCTCTTGTGTGCTTACATTATTGTGTCCATGATTGATATGTTGTAGATTTGCTGTACATGCTGTTCTCTCAGTTAAGATCCTAGATCAGATTGAAGTAAATTCTGAAAATTTAACATGGTATCAGAGCTAGCCTGAAAGAAGGCATGATATGGCATGTATGACACTTGTTGCACTTACGATGCTAGGGCCTGATATAGAAAAAACCAGTCATCGTAGAACTTTCGCTATAAATCCATTTTGGCGAAATTTGTGGATCTGAAACTCTTACAGGTTGAATATTAGATCCCCATGTACCTTGTTTCCAAAGGAAAACCTCTAATTCATTGTACTTTGTGATTTATGATCTGTACAATATAGGGTTTCTGCCTCTTCCAAATCTGAGTAAAAAAAAGGTGACCTTGGAAAAAAGGTCATAACCTGGGTTAGGAAGCTCCAAATGAAATTTCATAAAATGTGACAGGTAGTATACAGACTATACTATCTCAGGAAACTTTTTCAGAGGCCGAATGTGAACCAGTGACACGTGGCATTCTGTACAAGTTCGCTCTCCTGTTTTATCCCATAAACAGGTCACGTTGCAACACTTGGCATAACTCTCTCTCAGAGAATCCAATTGAGGTCAGACCTGTTGGGATGGAAATATGACAGGTCAGGATACCAAAAAGGTTTTTTTTAGACCCCGTGGATCGAAAAGTTCGGAGTTACACCAGAAACAATCAGGTACATATTTATGTCATAACATAATTATTTTTGAGCACCTTCATTCATGGCTTCCGGAATTTAGGGTTTCGGAGAAAGTTGGAATTTTTGTAATTGGAGACTATGGATGAATGATACTCATCAAAATAGAAATTTAGAGACCAAGATCAGAATTTTTGGTTGGGCAAAAGGCCGGGCTTGATCAGACCCTAGTTCGGGACTTTGATAGGAAAAGTGGAAATTTAGGGCTTCTACAAAAATATGAATTTTTGAAATATGTGACCACGACTGGAAGCTACTCAGAAAAATAGAAGCTTAGATCTTTGGATCAAACGTTTTGATTGGACAGAAGGGTGGGCTTCATCAAACCCTAGTTCTGGGTCATGTCTAGTGAATCCAGAAGTTTCAAAGGCAAATTTGAGGGGTGAAACTTTGCAGTTTTCAAATTCTAAGTATACCAGCTTGATCAGATCATCAAGGCACATATTTCTATCCTTTCAGAAGTTTGAAATTCAAAGTTTGAATTTTTAGGGTTTCTCTAAAAAACCCTAATCCAGCTCTAGCTCCAGTTCCTGCAAATCAAGTGGATTGGGTTAATCCTAGAAGAGAATGGATTGGTCACTTGCATAAGTGAAGAAGTTTATGTTTTAGAGGGAGATGAGGTAAGGCCTTACATAAGAAGATTACAAGAAATCTCGACAGGTATGACTTATCCAGGTATGTTTCAAGATTTGCTCATGATTAAGTCTATGGTATGTTTGTCTTCATATTATTACAGTTAGTACAATCTTGTTTAAATTTAGACTTGTCATATCACCTTAATAAAATTATGAATGCATGATAGAAGATATTCATTGGTTAGGGTGTTGACACTTATGATTGTACTAATGCATTATGGTGTCGTATGAGGTTTATGTTGTCTGCTAACATGAAAGGTACACCAAGAAAGAAAAATCATGTTCTAGTGCAAGAACATATGATCACAATGACATGAAGACAAAGATTCATCCATTGTCATGGATCTCTTAGAAGATCTACTTACGAGGTATGTATAACTTGGTTCTACAATGGATAACTTATGAGACATGCAGGTTACTAGCACAAGTCATTGAAGAGAACCGGAAGACATTATGCGGGTATGTTAGACATAACTAGCTAGCATGCTAATCCAGGTATGTTTTTCCTATATCAAGCTAGAATCCTACCTTGTGTTAGGATCTTATACTGTTGTGTTGTTGATAATGATTATTCATGAAGTCATAGGTTTGAATAGTCATGGTTGTATGCATATTATGTTTCTTACCATAATTGATGATATGACTAACCAGAAGAATCATGAAGGTATAGGTTTGAGTAATCACGGGTTTATGCATTGATGATTTAACTAATCAGAAGAGACCTATGATCAAATAAGAATATGCATGAGTAAAAGAAGACTTCCCTGAAACCTTGAATACTAATGTTTATTATCTGTGAATGATCATGACTATACATGTTTAAGCTTATTGTGTTTTGATAGTATTAAGATTATACTAATAAATGTGTGATTATGTATGAGACCTCAAGGATAACACAATGATGATACTAATAAGCATGCATAGTGATTAAGGATGGATATAAGTTCAAGGACAGGTAATCCAGGAAGCAAAGATCAAGAGGGAGCACACTCCAGTTGTTCCTGCAAGAAAGCAAAGGAGCACACTTCAGTAGTTTCTGCAAGGATGCAGATATTCAGAGGGAGTTGACCACTTCTCACAATCTACATCAGAATGGAGTTGCAAAGATTCAGAGGGAGTCCACCCAGCAACCAAACAAAGATAAGTATTTGAATTGTATTTTCTTACATAATGTTATTCAATGATGTATATGCTTATGTTCCTAGAATTAGGTTGTGTATTATGCATATTAGAATAGTTGCATTGATGAACAATACACTACTAATATACATGGGTAAGTGGCCTATGGAACTGTACAACATTCCATTGCTACTTATCTAGAATGAAACCTCTTTGCTGACATGTTAGGAGTTGTGCACACTCTTAACAATGTTCTGGTAGAGATTGGAATGCATCTAGAAAGTTACGGAATATGGATAAATGTTGTATTGAAGCATTGGCTAAGATAATTGCATGACTGTATGGCATATTTCTTTATGTGTAAGAATTTGTTCTGAAAACTATGAGATGTTTTCTAATCATGCAATTTAACTTGTTGTGTAGGAAAGATCGTATACCATCACCTGCAAAAGAAGGACTACAACATTTGTTTAGCAACAAAGTTATCTATTGAAAATATTGAAGATATTGAAGTTCCCAGGATCTGGGAAGAATGCCATGATCGAGGAGTACCAGTCGATCATGAAGATGTTTGGGATGTAGTCCCAAGACCTAAAGGGGAATCTGTAGTGAATTCCAAGAGGATCTACAAGATCAAGCATGCTACAGGTGGTAGCATAGAGACTTTTGCTCTTGTATCTAGATACACTTCCATTAAATCAATACTTGCTCTGGTTGCAGTGATCAAGAGGAAGATACACTTTCTTGAATGGTGTAGTTGAATAAGAAATGTATGTGGTGTAGCCACTTGGTTCTGAGACACATGACAGGGAGTCATATATGTGCAGAACTTGGTATGGTAGGATAGATAGCTTTCTATCCAGTTTGGGATTTACCAAGAATAAAGCAGATTCCAACCTTTACTACAAGGTTGAGGAAGGCAATCCAGTGATATTACTATGTGGATGACCTATTTGTAACAGGTGAGGATAGATTGATTTCCGACATGCGGCGGAAGCTTGATGCCGAGTTCGAGTTGAAGAACTTGGGGATGATGCACTATTTGTTTTTGGCATGGAGGTGTGGAAAAGTGCAGATGGAATCTTCCTTGGACAAGGGAAGTATGCAGTAGAGATCCTGAAGAGGTTCGGGATGATGGACTGCAAGGATATGGCCACACCTATGGCATCGAACCTGAAGCTTCTGTGTGATGCTTCATCTGAGCTGGTTGATATCACTATGTATCGTCAGATGATTGGGTCCTTGATGTACCTGACAAACACGAGACCAGATATTTGCTTTGCGGTGAACACATTGAGCCAGTTCCTGACGGATCCGAGGAGTGTTCATCTGGTTGTTGTAAAGCATATTCTGAGGTACCTGAAGGGTATAGTTGATTATGGGATCAAGTATGATGCGAATCAAAATTTTAACCTGCAGGGTTATGTTGATTCAGATTGGGCAGGCAGTGCTGCAGATAGGGATCAGGTGTGATCTCTTGGTTTAGCAGGAAGCAGTCCTGCGTAGCACTGAGTACAGCCAAAGCAGAGTATGTTGCGATGTATGAGAAAGTTGCAGATGTATTAACCATGCCATTGGCCAGAGTGCATTTTGAGTACTTCGGAGAGAGGCTTGGTGCACTTCAGATCGAGGTTCCTTCCAAAGGGAAGTGATGAGTCCAGAAGATGCAGATGCACATGAGATTTTCTGACATGGTTGATGTGTTCTCCCTTGGTCGTGATGTAATTGCTGAGCCATTTTTCACATGGTGGTAGATGTGTTCTCCCATGGTGAAAAAGTAAGGGCTGGAGCCTTCCCCGAATGGTGGTAGATGTGTTCTCCCATGTTGGTGGTGTAAGCGTTGGATGATGTGCATCTGGGCTGTGCTTCGTGGACGATGAGATGATCTGAAGAGGACGATGCTATGATGATCAAGAGGATCATGGATGATAAGCATCAGGATGATGCTCCAGTTACTGCTCTATATGTATATGTATGCATCATGTTGGATGCTGGATATGATTAGTTGGATCATTTATATGTATATGTATATGTACGCATCATGTTTGACGCTAGATATGATCAGTTGGATCATTTGTATGTATTTTGTATATGCATCATGTTGGATGCTTGGACCATGTATCTGTATATGTATCAGGTGGATACATTATATGATCAGGTAGATCATGTACGTTGATATGTATAAGGTATGATCAGGTGGATCATGTATTTGTATTTGTATCAGGTGGATACATTGTATGATCAGGTGGATCATGTATGATGATATGTATCAGGTAGATACTTGGTATGCATCAGGTAGATGCAGTGTATGATCAGGATGATCATAGATGACGAGCTTCAGGATGTTGCTCTAGATGATATGTATCAGGACGATATAGTGATGATGATCAGGATGATCATGTGTACATCAGGATGATGTATGTTGAGTATCAGGTTGACACTTTGTGGCCGTGGACAGGTTGTGCAAAGGAAATCCTAGATTTGTTCTAGGTCACATCCAGTATGAAAAAGGACTGGCACTGTGTATCACATGTAAGACCTGGAAGATCCTATAGGTCGGAGTTGTGTACCCGTAATAGCCTGGGATGCTCTTTTGAGGGTTTGTGATAGTGGACCACATGTAAGACCTGGCAGATCCGATAGGTTGGGCTGTGTGCCCGTTGTTAGCACTCAGATTTTATTCCGGTTGTAAAAGAATAACACCTAAGGTAACCTATTTCAAACCAAGCTTTAGGCAGAAAACTCAGCCATTTTTCCACCAGAGAGGGCTCTCTCACAATACGTATACAAGGACTGAAATATATAAAAGTTCTCTCAAAATTTCTCAAAAGGATTTTATGGTTGAAAAGGAAAACAAGAAACGTTGGGCATGGAGTCAAAGTTTCAAATATATAATGTGCCAGTAAGAGTTTTATACCAAAGAGATTTTCACAGAGGCAAGATAGTAATCATATTACAGTCAACTTGATTTTTCAGGTGGCATGGAAAGAAATAAAGACATTCCATCAACAACAGGCATCCAAATAGGATGAATCCATCGTCAACTTTGGAGAAAATAGTGAATATTTAAATGCTATAAAATGAGGCATAACCAGTGTGAATCTCAAATTATTTCAAATTTCATTTAAATATAGAAGAAAGACATAATGGAAGATATAACATAGAAAGTGAACATGCACAAATAAAGATAAAGGAAAAACAGACTGTAAAGCTGATTAACACATGAATCTCTGGTCTCAAAAAATGGGTATTTCCACTATACTGCCTTTATTTATCAAAAAATAGACTTCAGAGCATACTCTGTCTCTCAAAAAATTTCCAACCCCTTCAACAATGACTCTCATTGTTTTTATACAAAAATCGGAAGAAGCAACCGCTTCTTTTAACTAATAACCGAAAAATACTTTAACTTAAAAGAACTGTCTTTGAGTCATAGATAACTGTCTCCAATTACTATTACAAATTTAATATAATAATATCCTTTTGCCACTTGGCAAAATTTTGGAAATCATCTTTTCGCCACTTGGCAAGAGTTTTTAAAGCATCTAGGAATGGACAGAATATCTGGTTTTTCCATACTTTTCCACATAATTCCACTGGTCAGTCGTGTGTAGGTCATAGTTGGTCATTTCCTTTACCAGGACTCGCATTTCAACATGACCTGTATGTATCCGCCTTTCACCTTCTGTCGCAATCGCCAACCTCCACCAGTCTTCAGAGCTCTCTAGGATAACGACACATATGCATAATGCCATTAAGTGAGGCCCTTTTTGTTTTATATAAGCCCTTTTGATTAACTCCCTTGCAACTTTTCTGAACGCGGATCATATCCTACCGTTGATCTTGACCTTTTAATCTGAGCCGTCTGATCTCGCCTCCCTTTATTCCATTTGGTGGTATCCGCGATCAAAAAGATGTTTTCTTCTCCGGTTTGTTCCCTGCGCGGATAAACCATCTATTGACACCTGTTGGAGTGGTTTATACTCCGCGACCGCTCTTCCTTATATCCTGTGTGCACCTTCCTAGATGCGGATGAAACGATGGCCGTAGATTTGGTCAAGGTTTATACCAACCCTCCGATTGTTACAAAGTATGATGCCACGTGCTATGGCCCTGCCGGATTTTCTCCATCCGCCACATGTTAGGTCCCACCCTGCCACGTACTATATCCCTACCACGTTTCCTCATTTGGTGGTTCCGCCCGGCGCTAAGGTGGTTTCCAATACCATCATTCACATATGCGGACTGATAAGATTCAGACACGTGCCCCGGTGGTATTGAGTCTGCTACTGCCCACGACTACTAGCCGACGATCACTTTGTCGATGCGGGGAGTGATATTAACCGTAGATCGTTATTCTTAACATCTCCGCCACCGAAACTTGATCTGGGTTTAATCTTTTCACCAATTTGCTTTCGGACTTTGCATAAGTGGGTTTTTCCCTCTTGTTTTTTGCATTGCAAACCATTTATTCAACCTCCTTGTGGTAATTTCAATGCTTTTAGGTTAATATGGCAAAAATTTTAGGATTTGAATATTTTTCAGATATAGTGTCAACAACTGGCTCCAATTGGGGATGCTATCCTCCCTGTGAGGTAGCAAAGAACATCGTAGACCAGGTGCCTGGATCCATTGGGCTGTATTCTAACCCCTTTTTTTTTTTTTTTTTTTTTGAAAAGATATTTACACTGTACAAAAACTTTCTTTCACTTTTTGTCGTTTAGGAAAGATAATGCTTGAGGTGTCTTCCATTGACGGGCCTCCAGGATAAAATTCTCCATTGCAATTTTTTAAGATAAATGCATTTTCTCCTCTACATCTTGCAACAATAGATGGACCTTTCCATAAATGTTCAAACTTTCCATGGTGATCTTCATTTCTGGAGTCCCATTTCAAAACCAAGTCATTGATTTGAAAATCTTTCTCTTTAACTTTTCTGTCAAAAGTTTTCTTCATTTTTTCCTGATGCATTTGGGTTTTGTTATATGCTTTTTCTCTGACTTCATGCAATTCTATCATTTGATTTATTCTCCTTTGCATATGATTTGGTTCTTCATTGACTTCTTGTAATAATTTCATAACTGGCAATCCCAAAGAAACAGGGAAAATGACCTCTGTGCCATACACCAACTGGAAAGGGGAAGTGCCAATTGCTCTTTTTGTACTAATTTTGTCTGCCCACAGAGCATATTTCAGTTTAGTGTGCCAAGCTCTTTTGTTCTCTTCCAGCAACTTCTTTATGATTCTCACTGAACTTTTATTTGAAGATTCTGCTAATCCATTTCCTTGTGGATAATAAGTAGTTGAATGATTCAGATGTATGTGATACTTGTGACAAAAATTTATCATCTTTTTTGACTTGAACGCTGGAGCATTATCTGTCACTATCCTTTTAGGACAACCAAACCTGGACAAAATGTTTTCTTCTAAAAAGTTCATAATCACTGTTTCTGTAGCATTTCTGGTTGGGATGGCTTCAATCCATTTTGTGAAGTAATCTGTAGCCGTCAAAATCCACTTATGTTGCCCTGATGAATTTGGGTTAATCTCACCAATAAAATCTAACCCCCACTGTTGGAAAGGTGCTTCAACCGAAATAGTTTTCAACGGAAATGGCAATAGTTCTCTTTTTCCATCAAAAATTTGACATTCATGACATTTTGTTATTTCTTTATATACATCTGAATACATGCTGGGCCAATAAAAACCATCTCTAAGAATTTTGTTCACTGTAGCTTTCCATGAATGATGTCCTCCACACATACCCTTATGAAATTCCACCATAATATGCCGCGCTTCATTCTCTAAAAGACAATTCAACAGTATTCCTCCAGGATCTTTCCAGAACAAATTTCCATCCAATATGCAAAACTTGGCTGCTTTCAATTTTACTGATCTTGCCCTAGTTTTTTCCATATTTGCAGGCGCTTGGAGATTCTGCAACACATACACAATATCTGCGTACCAGAGTGATAAAGAGAAATATTCAATTACCTGTAAATTTGGAACATTTTCGGTCGAAGTATCAGCAAGAAAATTCATACTGAGAGAGTCCCAATTTGTTTCTGTCATCATTTTAGCTAAACCTTGGCCTTTTATCAGTTTTGTAGGTTTAATGTCCAGGTCATATTCCAATAGCACGGCTATCCATTTTGCTCTTTTCCCTTCAGGATCTGGCTGGGTAAGAATGTCTTTTACTGCTGCTGATGGAACATGTGCTATTGTATGAGAATGCAAAATATATATCATGAAATCTTTCAATGCTTTCACTAAAGCATAAGCTTGTTTCTCCATGATGTTGTATTTTAATTCTGCATCTCTCAGAATCTTGCTAAAAAATGCAATTGGCTGTTTCGTATTTTCTTGATTCTTTTGCAACAATACCCCAGCTACTGTATGTTCTGACGCATAAGTAAACATAATGAAATCCTTTGTATAATCTGGACTGATTAACACTGGTGCTTCAGTCAATGCTCTTTTAATATTATCAAAAGATTGTCTTCCTTCTTCAGTCCATTTAATTTCCTTATCTTTCCTTAACATTTCAGTTATGTTTCTCAAAATCTCAGCGAAACTAGGAATGAACCTTCTTAACCAATTTACCCTTCCAATAAATGACTGAATCTCTTTCTTGCTCCTAGGGATTCCCACCTTTTGTATTGCAGATACTCTTTCTGGGTCAATCTTAATGCCTTCTTTTGATATGATGTGTCCCAATAACCTTCCTTCTTCCATGCAAAAATGAGATATCTTTGGATTTAAGGAAATCCCAAATCTTCTACATTTTATAAAAACTTTTTTCAGATGCTTCCAGTGATCAGCAGCATTCTTTGAATAAACAGTGATATCATCCATGTATACTACCACAATTTTGTCCCTTTCATCTGCAAATGCCATATCCATTGCTCTCTGAAAAGTTGCGCCTGCATTCATCAGACCAAATGGCATTTTGGCGTACATAAATGTTCCCCATGGAGTAGTAAAAGCAGTTTTTTCTTGATCTTCTGGATGAACTTTAATTTGATTATAACCTGAGAAACCGTCCAACATGGAAATTCTTTCAGCTCCCACAACTTGCTGTAAAACCTGATCCATTTTAGGGAGTGGATAATTATCTTTCAAAGAAGCTCTGTTCAAATTTCTAAAATCTACACACAACCTTATTTCACCATTCTTTTTCCTCACTGGTACCAGGTTAGCTAACCACTTGGAAAACCTCAAAGACACAATTATCTTAGAATCAAACAGCTTTCTTACCTCTTTTTCTATCACTGGCAGTAACTTAGGATTTATTCTTCTTAATTTCTGTTTAAAGGGCTTCTCATCTGGTTTGATTGGAATTGTATGCTGTATAATAGAAACATCATATTCTTTTAGGTCTTCATAACTCCAAGCAAAAACATCTGAAAATATTTTCATTACTTCCACGCTTTTATCTTCTTCCTTTCTTGGTAATTTTTTAGAAAGTTTCACCAATTTGGGATCCTTTTCAGAACCTAAATTGTAATCTTTTACATCTTCCGGTTTAGGTTCTATCTTTGTATTTTTCACCACATCATTTTTATCAAATAATTTTTCCAAAGGAATTAAGCCTCTAGGGATAACATTATTTTTCAGCTGAATTATATCCTTACCTCCAATCTTTTGCCTAAACTTTTCTGTTTCTTCTGGAGCATCCACTTCGTCTGGACCAACTTCATCACCTTCTGCATCAATAGACCTGTAGTTGAATTCATCTGTCATTTCCAAAAAGCGTTTAATCTGTTGATCATCTTCAAAAACCTGCCAATGTTTGATATTATCTGGAATAGATGGTCTGTGTATGACCTCAATATCATATTTCTTTTTGGAAAAGATGGGAGTTTTGAATGCAGCTCCGGCCGTGGCCAAAGAATCTGCTACAGTGTTGCTAACTCGGGGAATTGAAACAACATCATGTTCATCGAAAAAAATTTCCAGTAAATCCCACACTTCATTTCTATAG
The DNA here is from genome assembly GCA_027924585.1 of Larix kaempferi. NCBI lineage: Eukaryota > Viridiplantae > Streptophyta > Pinopsida > Pinales > Pinaceae > Larix > Larix kaempferi. Next base: position 16,505,581 of record BSBM01000376.1, read on the forward strand.
GACCTCATTTTAGGGTGTTTGGTCTGATAAATAGCTTTTACCTGATTTATAACCAATTCAGAATCTCCAAACACTTCAATCCTTTTTGCTTTTAAATCTCTCAAGACGTTCAACCCCAGAATCAAAGCTTCATATTCTGCAACGTTGTTGGTACATTCAAAATTCAATTGGTAAGAAAACATTAGGAATTCTATGTCGGGTGTAATTATCCATACTCCTGCACCCGCTCCTTCGCTGCTTCTAGCCCCATCAAAGTGCATTGTCCAAGTTCCTTCTTTTCTGATCTTTTCTCTTAACAATCTTTCTTTTTCATTCTCTTTAGGTTCAATTAGATCAATCTTTTCTTTAGATTCCACATCATTATACAAAATGCAAGAACCCAAATCTGTATCTACTGCATATATAGCATGCTTCTCAGGTTCTTTTAGATCACTTACCAAATAAGAAGCCATCTTTTCAGCATATAATCTTCTATGTACCCCTAACACTGGAATAGTAGCAAAAGACATATCCATCTGCAAAGTTCCTTTTAGTTTTCAGGCCCAAGACCTAGACAATAACAAACCAAACTTCGCTGGGATATCAACAACCACTACATCCATAAGAATACCTTTGGCTGGTATTTTGCTGAGATTGACTGTCAAATCTTTTATCAACCCTAAACATTTAACTTTCCTTGAATCAAAAGAAAATAAGTCATCATATGGTCTTGTGATTTCCAGTCCCAAAGATTCTACTACAAGTTTTGGCATCATATTATGAGAAGCTCCAGAATCTAACATACAATTATGAACAACTTTATCATGAATGTTCAAATTCACATAGAAAGGAGAAACTTCTTCGACACTATTATCTTCCATTCTCGAACCCAAGCAGATATTAGGAGTATCATTATCTAATTCCAAAGTATCTATTTCCACCCAATTTTCTACCTGCATCATCTTAAAGATCTGTTCCTTGTATTCTTTATTCTTTAATATCTCATTGAAAGGTACATAAATATTGACTTTTGACATTTCACTCTGTATATTGAAAGGAACCAAATTTTTATCACCCTCTTTCATCAAATCTTTCTTGTTATCTGAAGTTACTTTTGGCACATCTTCAATTTCCTTCCTTTTCGTTAGTTGTTCCTGCTGACTAGTAGAAGGCTTATCCATAGTTCCTTTTGATTTGCCCATTGGTTCTTTTCCTTTGTCTTTTCCTTTGTCTATTGTAACTTCTCGATTTCTAAGATTTATTTTTCTTTGAAGATCGTTTATAGCATTTTGGTAACCAATCTGGTATTGATCAATTTTTGTTTCCAAGTTACAACATTCTCCTTCTGCAAGGAACATATCATGTTCTTGCTTAGTCAAATACACTTCTGAATCAGTACTGCTACAATGGTGAATATCACTCTCAGGTATCTCATCTTATACTTCTCCAGCAATATAATTTTCAGGGAAAGGAGGTCTTATTTGATCTTCTTCTGCATTTCTTGGGTTTCTCTGTTCTCTAGGTCTTACAGCTGGAACAAAAGGTCTCCTAAAATTTGGGTTTCTGATTTGGGGTTCTGCTGGTTCTTTATTTGGAGCTTTGTTATCCACCACTAACCTTTCCATAGTTTTCATCATTGTTTCAAACTTTACATCTGTGGAAGAGGAAGAAGATGCTGCATTTTGATTATCCTCTCTAATTTTCTTTTTGTCCATATCTCTGTGTCTCATCTTTCCAGAAGTCATCATATTAGCTTCCACTTCCACTGCATCTTTCATCATTATTGCCAAAGTAGTGGATCTTCTTTCTCTTAATGTGCATGAAAAATCACCTTCAAAAGCATCGGCATAATGTAATTTGGCTGCTCCTACTGGAGGTTTTATATCTGTAGGAATAGAATTGTATACTTTCATAAATCTGGCAGAGAACTCCTGAACTGACTCAAAACCTCCTTTTTTCAGATTGTTATATTGCGTCAACACCTGTGAAGGATTTTTCTGATCTTCCCATCTTTCGATAAAAAGAGTAGTAAAAGCATCATAACTAGCAATTGATCCAGCAGCTAAGGCTCTAAACCACTTTTTGACTTCACCTCTTAGACTTTGGGCAAACAACCTCATTTTTGCATCATCATAGTCCACTTCTTTTAAATCGATGAAATCACTAAAGTTATCAACATGTTGCCGTGCTGTATAATTACCCTCATTATCAAAAGTAAAAATTCTCTGTCCATAATTTTGAGGTAAATCATGTAGAGCCGCGGGAAAAACCAATGGGGCAAATCTGGCAGGCATGGGAGGTGGGTTATAAGGTGGAACAACCCCTGCCTGTTGTCTACCACTCTGCACAGGTCTTCTTTGGGATTTGGATACTTTGGACTCTACCCTTCCAGTTTTTTGTAAGTTTTCCCAAATAGATTTTAGAGAATAATCCCACAAACTTTTTGGATCAACTTTTGTTTCTTTCAAATCAAAATCTGACTTAGTTCTAAGCAAAATCTTTTCACTAGAACCAATATTTTCTTCCTCAAACAGATTTTCTTGAAAAGAAGAGGGTATATTTGAAAACTGGGAAATACCTTCTTTCGTCTTGCCTTTGCTTTTATCTGTCTTGAGGAGCTTTTCTGGATTATCCATGCCTGAGAAGAACTGCAAACCGGGATTTCTTCTTGTAGCCACAATGTCTTTCTCAGAATATCTTCAAAAAACCTTAAGAAATTGTCACAAGTGAAGTCGCCAGGGCAATATCTACAACCAACTTATTTCAAACTTCCTTGCCCAAGAAATTTGACCTTTCTTTGTCGTTTCTCCCAGGGAAAATTTCACTTTCGTCCCCGGCAACGACGCCAAAATGTTAGCACTCAGATTTTAATCCGGTTGTAAAAGAATAACACCTAAGGTAACCTATTTCAAACCAAGCTTTAGGCAGAAAACTCAGCCATTTTTCCACCAGAGAGGGCTCTCTCACAATACGTATACAAAGACTGAAATATATAAAATTTCTCTCAAAATTTCTCAAAAGGATTTTATGGTTGAAAAGGAAAACAAGAAACGTTGGGCATGGAGTCAAAGTTTGAAATATATAATGTGCCAGTAAGAGTTTTATACCAAAGAGATTTTCACAGAGGCAAGATAGTAATCATATTACAGTCAACTTGATTTTTCAGGTGGCATGGAAAGAAATAAAGACATTCCATCAACAACAGGCATCCAAATAGGATGAATCCATCGTCAACTTTGGAGAAAATAGTGAATATTTAAATGATATAAAATGAGGCATAACCAGTATGAATCTCAAATTATTTCAAATTTCATTTAAATATAGAAGAAAGACATAATGGAAGATATAACATAGAAAGTGAACATGCACAAATAAAGATAAAGGAAAAACATACTGTAAAGCTGATTAACACATGAATCTCTGGTCTCAAAAAATGGGTATTTCCACTATACTTCCTTTATTTATCAAAAAATAGACTTCAGAGCATACTCTGTCTCTCAAAAAATTTCCAACCCCTTCAACAATGACTCTCATTGTTTTTATACAAAAATCGGAAGAAGCAACCGCTTCTTTTAACTAATAACCAAAAATACTTTAACTTAAAAGAACTGTCTTTGAGTCATAGATAACTGTCTCCAATTAATATTACAAATTTAAAATAAAAATATCCTTTTGCCACTTGGCAAAATTTTGGAAATCATCTTTTCGCCACTTGGCAAGAGTTTTTAAAGCATCTAGGAATGGACAGAATATCTGGTTTTTCCATACTTTTCCACATAATTCCACTGGTCAGTCGTGGGTAGGTCATAGTTGGTCATTTCCTTTACCAGGACTCGCATTTCAACATGACCTGTATGTATCCGCCTTTCGCCTTCTGTCGCAATCGCCAACCTCCACCAGTCTTTAGAGCTCTCTAGGATAACGACACATATGCATAATGCCGTTAAGTGAGGCCCTTTTTGTTTTATATAAGCCCTTTTGATTAAATCCCTTGCAACTTTTCTGAACGCGGATCATATCCTACCGTTGATCTTGACCTTTCAATCTGAGCCGTCCAATCTCGCCTCCCTTTATTCCATTTGGTGGTATCCGCGATCAAAAAGTTGTTTTCTTCTCCAGTTTGTTCCCTGCGCGGATAAACCATCTGTTGACACCTGTTGGAGTGGTTTATACTCTGCGACCGCTCTTCCTTATATCCCGTGTGCACCTTCCTAGATGCGGATGAAACGCTGGCCGTAGATTTGGTCAAGGTTTATACCAACCCTCCGATTGTTACAAAGTATGATGCCACGTGCTATGGCCCTGCCGGATTTTCTCCATCCACCACGTGTCAGGTCCCACCCTGCCACGTACTATATCCCCGCCACGTTTCCTCATTTGGTGGTTCTGCCCGGTGCTAAGGTGGTTTCCAATACCATCTTTCACATATGCGGACTGATAAGATTCAGACACGTGCCCTGGTGGTATTGAGTCCGCTACCACCCACGACTACTAGCCGACGATCACTTTGGCGATGCGGGGAGTGATATTAACCGTAGATCGTTATTCTTAACATCTCCGCCACCGAAACTTGATCTGGGTTTAATCTTTTCACAAATTTGCTTTCGGACTTTGCATAAGCGGGTTTTTCCCTCTTGTTTTTTGCATTGCAAACCATTTATTCAACCTCCTTGTGGTAATTTCACTGCTTTTAGGTTAATATGGAAATTTTTTTAGGATTTGAATATTTTTCAGATATAGTGTCAACACCCGTAATGAGTCCTGGGATGCTCTTTCGAGGGTTTGTAGCAGAGGTCACATGTAATCAGTCCTGGAGATCTTGTTGGTCGTGCTTAGGCACATAAATGTTCCTGGGATGATCTTTAGAGTTCTTGCCGGTCGTGCTATGCACACAAACGTTCCTGGGACACTCTTTTAAGGTTTTGTGACAGTCACATGTAATAAGTCCTGGAGATCTGGACAGGATGCAAAAGGCCTCAGATGCTCTTTAGGGTTCTTGCTAGTCAAGAGACTCTTTTAAGGTTTTGTGACGCACATAATAAGTCTTGAGAATTCCATAGTATGGCTAGTGAAGATGAAGACTTGCAGGTGGTGGGCCTACATCTAGTATGAAAATGGACTGGCTCTGTAGAACTTCCTATGACGAGTAGATTCAGAGATTGATTGAGATAGCAGCAGCAGTGACGATCATGATGATTCGAGGATGATGATTCGCTGATGATGTTCCAAAGAAGAAGACTTGTGCTAGCAGACCTGTGTCGAGAAATACCTTCCTAGTTAAGAGGGAGTGTTGATGTATATGTAACTTCAGAATGTATTTCACCCATGTATTTCATATATGTATTTTGTAATCCTATAGAGATGTTATTATTCCTCTATACGGAAGTGTCGTCATTTATATTGTAAGTGTCGTAACTTATACTTGATGGGTTATTAGACCACCTTGTTGGGGTCGGCCCTGTATAAGTCATGTGGGTCGAAGGGTTATTAGACCACCCTATTGGTAGTTGGCCATGTGGGTCAAAGGGTTATTAGACCACCAAGTGTGGGGTTGGCCTGGATTAAGTTAACCATGGGTTAAGCTAGACATGTAGGCCCCATTAGTTTATTGGGCAGGACAAAACAAGTATAAATAGAGATAGAGAGATCTCTATTTGATTATTCATTCACACACTTCTCTCATTCAAAAAGTGGCACACTTGTGAGGAGGAGGCTCTGCTACTAGGAGAAGACTATCTCTTGTATTCTGGTTGTATCATTGCTCTATTTATCTCTGAGGAAGTTATTGGGGCTTTTCACCTTTATGGTTTTCCCCAAGTAAACTCTGTGTCTCTTGTGTGCTTGCATTATTGTGTCCATGATTGATATGCTGTAGATTTGCTGTACATGTTGTTCTCTCAGTTAAGATCCTAGATCAGATTGAAGTAAATTCTGAAAATTTAACAATCCCATTAATGCCTTAACGAACTCCATGAAGCATAAAATAAATTAAAACAATAATTGTCAAATACGGTAAACATAACACAATAAAAACAAATATTACAAACATTATATATATGATACATAGACAATTTGTGTACCTTGACGATTTCTATTATATTCCAACTTCCATAGGTGGGTTGACATTCTTGATGGTTTAAATCTAGTCTCTTCTTTCCCATTGAAAATATGTTTTTTCAATGGTTTGATACCCATGGTTCTTAGAGAGGAACTACCTATACTCATCAGACACCTCCTTTCCTAAACCTCTTGAATGAAAAGATTTCATCTTAGGACCATAAACTAGATATACAAATTTACCCTTTGTTTGAAGACCCGTAAGATATATATATATATATATATATATATATATATATATATGAAGGGAACATTTAAAAAACATGCACATTATCTTCATAAAATTATATACTATTAAAGTGCAGTGGAGCATCACATACCACAAAAATGTGTTATCATTGGGGCTCATGAATTGTCCATACAAGTATTCCACGGAATTGAAATTCACTTTTCCCTATTGGCCTAAAGATGCCATACATAGTGATGCCAACCCATAACTGTACGAGCTCATTGACAATAGGATTGATATATACATTCCTATCTTTAACTTGGTACTTACCTAATTTTTTGAAAATGCATGCTAATTACTACTACATGTATATACAAGCAAATAAGTAAATAAAAGATATTATGCAACAAACAAGAGAAATGAAATGTTACATTTAAAAAATATTGTAAAAAAATACCTAGAACAATCATTTCCAACATTATGGCTCCCTCTTTATTGACATCCAAGGAGGAATACTATTGTTGATAAGAATATTGGACACATTAAGTAAACATACTTGAGCTTGTCAAATGGATTGACACCCTCAGATACCAATGAAAGCCTAACATTATGAGGTTCTTCTTTGAAAACTTGTCATTTTCCTCGAAGTTCCTAAATGCATAACCATCTACAGACATTCAAAGAACAACATTTAAAATTCTTTTATGTGCATGGTAATCCATCAACTGTGCTATGATTTTTCACTTGAACAATGGCTACAAATGTGTAATTATGGGAATATGACGAAGAACCTTGCGAGACACCTTTTTTGTTAGTTGATCGGTTTGATAGCTACTGATATGACATTGTGGGCATTTTGTTTCTAACACATATTGTCCATAATATATAATATGATAATTGGGACATGCATCAATAACTTGATACTCCATTCCAATATCTTTCATAATGGAAGATACATATTTGTAAGTGCGAGGTAAAATATTTGACACTGGTAATAGAAATTCACCTAACAATCTAAAACATAAAAAATAACTAGTTAATGTAAAAAACATTAATTGTACTAAATATTAGATTCTTATTTTACATGGCATTAATTAACACAAAATAGAGGAAAAACATATACCTTTATAACAATGTGATGAAACATACCTTAGGATATGTTTCATACAAGTGTTTGAGAATCCATTTAAAAAATTTAAGTTCACCAACAATAATGTAGTGGAGAGCATATTTTCTCTTGAGCCTTCATAAAGTGGTTGCCTTGCCTTGTCAAGTAGAGGTACATCATGAATATCATGAAAGTTTTCTTGATCTGTTCATGCGAACATGTATTGGATCAATCTATTTGTCCCATCATCTTCAACTATGTTATTATATCATATTTCCATAGGATCATTAACTTGATCTTCAATATTCACTCCATGTTCAGAATGTACACCATTATATCTACTAGTATTTGGCACATTCTCCAATGTTGAACACCTAGGGGACTTATATTTATAATTACAAACAATCACACAAAATTAGCGTGCATAAAAAATATTAAAACGGTATAATTTTTTTACAAATATGATCAATATAAAGACATATAATGAATATATATAGCTTACCAAGGGATGGTATTCATCACCCCTTCAACGTATCCATATTTCCTACAATGTTTTTAAGCTATTTTGATCAAAATTCTTTTGAGAATGAATCCCCTATATTGAGCGCAAGGGATATAAAATTTGTTACCACCCCTTTCCCTAAAATCTTCCCACAACCTATCAAGAATCCTTTTATTTTTTTTTGTACTAATTTGATCTGACATTCTTCCCTACCAAAATAGAGTGATGGCTATCTTATGAAATCAAGTGGCTATGTAGATCTATTATTAATTTCTAATGAAATTGATAGATATAATAAATCTATTTTATGTTAAAAAAATACCTTATTACCTTTACGAACTATCACAATTATAGAAAAAATGTCAAAATGTCTATTAAATATCACATATTTATAAATTTCATATCCGTCGGACTTTTGATGATTGTTGACCTAGTCAACGTTGAACTTTTCAACATTAACTAGTCAACATTGACCGTTGAAAGGGTTCAATGGCTATGTGCTTAACCGTTGGTATTTTGATAGTTAATCCTCAACCATTGGTGTTCCAAATATTAAGGGACAACTATTGAAACAACGACGGTTGGGGATTAACCGTCAATCTTCTGAAAAACATGGGTTAATTTTTAAAAAACACAAAAAATAGATATTTAACTTGTATTTTTCGATGGTCTGCCCTTATTGTCGGATAATTTTGTCAAATTTTGACCCCAAATGTACTAGTGTCTTGTGTTAATCCTTGGTCACTTTGGTCCTCGAAATCACACCCATCCATTGATCTTTGGCGATGATCAACGACTAGATCAACTTGCTTTACTTTACCCCAATTGATAGGACCACACCTTATCTACCCCGAATCTCTTCGTCATTGGTTATCACGATGGGAATGTATGGTGGGATTGATCCACTCAAAAGTTGGCATTATTGTTAGATGCTAACATCGACTGCGACAAGTCATCGAAGTCGACACAACTTTGACAAGTTTCGAATTCGACAAACTCAACAAATTTGACAAGTTCAACAACCTCGACAGTTTCATGACGTTGACATGTAGCATCGACTAGCAATTGACAAACTATGACAAATTGTCTCTCTGTCTTCAAGTCGATTGTAATGGTTGAAATTACGAAACTGTTCTAACTTCTCTTGTAACTGAATGTAACGGGTAGGCACCCATGCGTCTCAAAATTCTCTATATAAGCATGTACAATATTTTAACATACATATATCTTATCATAGAATATTTTCAGTCATCAAGTAATAGAGAAGATCAGTTCGCATTCCTGCATATTGTCTGTGTGTATCTGTGTAGTGTATTCTTGTGTTGCTTATTCTATTTCTTATGCTTCCTCCATAACATAACCGACACATTCAGTCGAACTGTTGTCCCTGTCGTGCACCTGGGTGCGTGCAGATAATTGGTATCAGAGCATACTCAATTAGAGCTCATTCAGAGCAATAGCATCAACTTTGTTCGTGCTTAAGTTTTGCATAGACACTTCCAGCGAAGTTACTTGAATTATTCCTGTTCAAACACACTTTCAATCTCAACAATACAAGCAGACACTACCTCCAGATATGGAAGGAGAAACAGACGATATACATGCATCCGACGAGACAACACAACTTATTGAGCAAGTTCTGGATCGACAATGGACTGAAATGTTTGCCCAGTTTAGTGAAATTATCACGCTATTTGCTTCGACATCCAGAGGATTTTCGACAAGAACTAACTCTGATAAGATCAGTCCCTTCAAGGTGAAAATAAATCTGTACATATCGAATCTAGAAGGAAAGATTGACGTAGAATCCATCGACAATTGGGTAAAACAATTGGAATCCTATTACTTTGTGAATCAACTCTTAGAAGCTGAAAATATCACCATTGCATCCTTAAAGTTGTCAACATCTGTGCACTGCTGGTGGGAGAACCTATTGACAAATATGGAGAAAAGAGGAGACCCCATTGACACATGGGATAAATTTTTCTAATACATCCGGAAGGAATTTTACCTGCCCAAATACCTTGAACAATAGTATAAGAAGTGGCAGCAGCTAAGGAAATGGAAAGACCAATCAGTACAGAGGTACACCGACGAGTTCTATCGACTCATGGCTAGACTTGGCATCCAAGAAGAAGAGAAATTTATTGTTATGAAGTACATTGACGGATTGTCCCAGTAATTTCAGCAGGAGATAGAATTTCTGACTTTCAACATGCTCATGGATGCATTCCACTATGCCGACAAACTTGAAACCAAGAAGACACGAAAATCATGCTTTGCGACAACGTTGACATCGGGACGACCACCCGACAAGAAAGAACTAGTCGACTTCGACAAGTCGAAATCTTCTCAGGCGACCCCGCCAAAGCCATATCACGGCAAAAATCCTTTTCAGAAAATGGAACGTAGCAAACAACCGCCTACCGGTAAATGGTGTGATTACCACCACTCATATTGGCATGATATGTATGAATGCAAAGCTCGAAATACATTTTTGGAAAAAGTGTCGACAATCAAATCATTCGACAAGATGGTGGAAGAATATGATCCAGATGCAATGACCCTTTTGACATCGACATCGACCACTCCAGCAGCCTCGACTATCATCGACGAGGAGGAATAAGAGCGCCTGTTTCATACATGGATATGGGTTCAGAACAATCCATTACATTTGATTGTAGATAATGGTAGCCAGAAGAAATTCATTTCTGAATATCTCGTGAAGAAAGTAGGTCTTGTCACCACTCCACATCCTCAGCCTTACAACATTGATTGGATGAAGGATGGATATGAACTAAGGATCAACCGACAATGAAAACTCACCTACTTCATAACACCATTTGAAGATGAAGTAATCTGCAGCATGGCACCACTCTCCGTAGCCGAAGCCTCGTTTGGGAAACATTACATGTGAGATCTCCATGGAAGTTACCAGGCATAGCCTCAGAAGGTGATTGTCAGAATCCGAAATCGATGGTATGACATACCTGAGAGATGACCTACACCAACGGTCTCACTGATATCTTCTAAACAGATGAAGAAGCTCATTAATCATGCTCAGAAGTTCGCAATAATCATGATCAAACCACAACATTCTAGGAAGACTACAACAACCAGTTGACTCACCGACCAGTGCAGCTCCCGATAGAAGAAGTTGATTGACAATGTTCTCGATGATTATCAGAGTTTATTCCAAGATACAGATGGAGTACCTTGACATTTCCAGGTAAAACACTCCATTGAACTTGCTCCTGGTTCTTCTTTTCCTAACACATTTGCTTACAGAAGATCCATTCTAAAAAATGAATAGATTCGCAAACAGATCCAAGACTTGATCGACAAAGGTCATATCTGACCCAACTCTTCTCCTTGTGGAAGTCCACTCATCCTCGTTCCAAAGAAAGATGGGACTTGGCGCATGTGCATCGACTACCAGGCACTCAAAAAAATTTCGGTAAAGAATCACTACCCTCTGTCGTGGATAGACGAGCTCATTGACTATCTGAAAGGTTCCAAATTCTTTACTAAGCTTGAACTCAAATCGGGATATCATCAAATTCCAATCGAGCCCACAGAAGTGTGGAAAAATGATTTCAAAACCAAGGAAGGATTGTTTGAATGGTAACATGCATTTCGGCTTAACCAATGCACTTGGGACCTTCATCCGATACATGGAAAACATTCTTCTACCTTTCATCGACAGATGTTTCATTTTCCATCTCGAAGACATACTGATTTTCAGTTGATCATGGGAAGAACATGTTGAACAGCTTCGACAAGTCCTCGACATTCTCCAACAACATCGACTTTACTTGAACATGGACAAGTGCACCTTTGCGATGAACATCATAAAATATTTGGGGTATTTAATTGACTCTACAGGAATTCATGTCGATCCAGAGAAAGTAAAAATCCTCAAAGATTGTCCCATTCCTCAAAGCATTCAAGAACTAAGAAGTTTTCTTGGTTTGATGAATTTCTATCGACGATTCATACTCAGCTTTAGTCACATAGCCTGGCCCTTGAATCAGTTCACAAAAGGAAATGGGAAATCTGTCTTCAAATGGACACCGACACAACAAGAAGCTTTTGAACAGCTCAAACACAAGCTCTGAAATGCACCAGTACTTGTGTTACCTGATTGGCATTAGCCCTTTAAGATTGAGACTGACGCATCAAAATATTCCTTGGGTGTAGTGATCACTCAATATGGTCACCCAGTAGCTTTTCATTCCGAAAATTTTAATGACACCGTTATAATATATTCGACGTACGAAAAAGAACTATATGCCATTGTGCAATATCTCAAGCAATGGAGGCATTACATCCTTAGAAAGGAAACAATCATCCTCACTGACCATAAGCCTCTACAGTTCACCCTGACCCAGTCGAAACTATAAACAAATCGACAACTCAAGTGGATTAATTACCTACAAGAATTCCAGTTGGTTATTAAGTATCGAAAAGGTAAAGATAACACCGTCTCCGATTTTCTAAGTCGACCACCCATTACTTTGCTTTTCACAGTGATGAGTATGTAGGGATATTGTCACATACCCCAATTTTGTAAAAATTATGTAATTATTTTATTTCATTCTTGAGACATTATGTTAAATTTAATGCTAAGTAGGAATTGATGACTCAGCAGAGTCACTAGAAATGGAATGTAATTCAGAATATTTTATTATTAATAAATAAATTATGGAGACAACAGCATGGGAGAGCTGTTAAAAAGAGGTTACTGGTCAAACTGGTGGATGGTACTAGGTGGAAAGGCAAAAGACAAGTGGCAGCATCCTCAAACACTTCCTAAGTTGCCGGTGGCAACTTCCCTATATTTGGGGTCATGATTCCCCAAGGAAGTGGAATCTGAGCAGGTGGCTCATTAATGACAGTTAACCCAACAAAGACCTAGGCAATATTTTAAATAGTACTCAATGAACTGAGCTAAGGGTTCGATTTTTTTCTATAGGGAGAAAGCATTCAGGTGAATGTTATTCGGGAATCCCATTGAGGAAGAGGGAATTACAGTAAGGAAGTTGTTTGAGAGGAATGTTGCAGTAACTTGGTTCCATTATAGCTGTTTGGGCTGAGTGAATTATTTTGCTGCACCTAGTTCCAGCCAGGGAGACCAGAGCAAGCTCGGGGGTCCTAAGAAGTGCTGTCTGGGCACTCTCCAGGAGTTGGTAGGGAGGAACAACCTCCCATTGCTGTTGTTGTCCACAGCTTAAACAGGTTCTGCTATTTATTTCTTTATGTTTGTTAAGTATAAATGAATGTCTGTTATGATTATCATCTATTTGTCTGAATAGTATTAGTTTAGTAAAAGATAATATCCTAGAATATCAGTAGTAAGTTTTTTTATAATTACTGTGTTTTCAGCATCCCTTAATAGCATTATTCCAGTACTGATAAGGTATTTTAATGCTTGCCATACAATAGTAATATCGCAAGCAATAGTTATTATGGTAATTTTTAAGCCTAGTTAATTATAATAGTTACATAGATAAGTAGGGTTTAAGTAAACAGTAATTATTTTCTGGAAATAAAAACTCGTTTAAACAATCATAAGAACATAAATAAAATATAAACAGTTAAATTACAGTGTTATTATCATTATCGATAATTTGCAGAAGAATTGTAGCCGTAGTTCAAACATCTAATTCTTTTAGTATAAACCCTAGACAAAAATTAACCAGCCGTAGTCTATTAATTAAATTAATAAACAAACACTAATTAAGATTGAACAAGTCTTTACATAACAATTAGATTATTGAGCAAAACCCTAGCAGGAAGTTATCACAAAGAATCTATCTTTGTTAAATAATCTAGTTAATGTTTTGAAAACAAAGAGAAATAACAGAACCCTGTTGCCGAATTTAAACGTTATCATAATATCACTCACTTGACTCTCATTGGTCGATAGAGTCTTAATCATAGAACTTAGTTATTGTTTTAAAAACCAAAGAAATAGCAGAATAGTAATCTAGTTCATTTATCGAGCTCAACAGTAGAAAATTATAATTTTCCATTTACACTCAAACAACAACAGAGTCGAAATCGAAATAACAGAAAGAACAACTAAACCACATCAAAACCCTAAGATTTAGTTTGAACCCTATTAGTACAGATTACAAGTAAAAATAAATTCTAAAGCATCAAGGCAACGATTTCACCTACGGCCGTAGCCCATTTATTAATAGAAGCATTTACATAAACTCAGAAATTCAAAACCCACACCACACACCAGCTTAAATATACATAATGACTGTAACAAGTCATATTATAAAAGCTTAATTTACACAGGAAAAATGTATAAGTAAAACTAAGGCTAAATAGTTAAGACGTTATTCTACCTACAGCCGGGACACAAATCCACTGTATAAGTGGTTTAAAAATTAAAGAATTACTTACTACTGTGTATAGCTTAGAACAAAAGAAAACAAAAGCATCCAATAAACAAGCCTGTTATGCAGGCAAAACCTTTATAATAAGTTAAATTTCAAACCCTGGGTAAAAACCCTGAGCCAAACTTTACGAGTACAGTGCTGAAACCACGAGGCCGTAACCTCTTCATCAGACAGGCTCACAGCCTTGAATTCTCTTCTTTTTATACATTAAATCTTCTGTAGAAAAACCTATATTACTAAAAGCAAGAAAAATAATTTACAATCGGCCGAAGCCATAACATTTCCTTCACGTTACAGGGTTAACCTGTCAAAGGACTTGTGGTAACAATCTGTTACGAGACTAAACAAAACAGAGATAGTTCACAGAGTGGTTCTTTCCAAATCCAAACCCTAACAGCCTTAACAACCAGCAAGAAGGAAAATGCCATGGTATAAACCAGGCTTACCCAGAATGCCGTTGCAGAAGCTTGTAACATCCACGCATCTGAGAGGGTCCAAAACCTGCAACCACGGAGTGGTATCAGTTACAACTTAATTTTGTTAAACTAAATCTTTTAACTAAAATAACGAAGGAGCAAAACAATGACTTACCAGCAAGCTAACAGGATCTCAATCACCATAAAAAGCCTGATACTCCCGAGCAGAGAAAGTGTAATACACTACCCTTACTTTTGAATGAACAAACGAGTTGACAGAAGCATGGGGTATCTCTCATTCGAGAAGCTTTAACAGAACCAAATCAAGGAATTACAGTCAAGCCGTGACAAAGACAGTGTTGGTAGTAAAGAAAGAACCCTAGGTTTCTAACAACCATTTGGTCGCCAATAACAACGTATAACGACCCCACTCATTGTAGATGACAAGCACGAAGGAGCGAAACAGCATAGGAGCTGTCACTCAGCATAGTTACAGGAAGGTTCGAGCATGAGGGTTCTCAGAGAGACCGAGCCCGAAGGCGAGGGAGAAATGCCAAGCTAGGGTTGAGTCAACACTTTATACCATCAACACTTGGTTCTGAAGGCACCACGTATCACTTTAATATTTTCATGCAGTGGGTCGATGATCCAATGTTCCATGAGGAGTTTCCAATCGTTGGTGTTTCAATTAAAATCATAGCGTGAGTACCCAAACCCAAAAGTTAATCATAAGCATGGATATTCTAATATGGTCGAGACACCATATTTTAAACCACCATATAATTCATGTTAAAACAATGCCATCGATGTTTTCTTAGTGAACATATATACATCGCCCTACAATCAATATAAAAAAAAAACATACCTTGTCAATAATGTTCAAGATTATAATGAGGATTTCATTATTGTTGCCAAATAGAAACCAAGGCATGAGTAACAGAAATAATCATGGTTATTCATAATGGTTGCAATATTACAGCTTACCTATCATCTTTTTAACAATCAAAACATTAGAAGAATGCCATTAATTCTTGCCTTGTATCGATCCAAAACTTGGACTTACTAAACCATGTAATATAAACATCATTTAAGATTTAGTTTTGAAGTATTCTATACATAGAGAAAATTATTTTGCATTAGAAAAGTTATAAAAAAAAACAAGGGTGTAATGTAAGCTATTTATGGTTCATAAAAACCTATCATGACATTGCAAATCACACTGATCTCAGGTGATAAGACATAGATCTGTCCCTAGAGTCTATGAGATAGTGAAATGATATTGGATTGAGCTGTTACATTTATGCTACCATAATGCTATCTGCGATCGCTGTGCACAGATGAAATAGGACTTGCCAGCCCTTCTGTAGGTGACTTTCAATGGTAGGATTCCAGTTACTTAATTCATAAGTTGGAGTAGGATTACTCTAGACCATTTCACTTACTGTTACGATACAATAACAATTACTTAATTGTTTCAGATATTTGTAATAACAAGTAGACTCTTGTTATCCTTAATGCTCGGTGAGTTTACTCAAGTTAGCTTGTATTTCACTGTGCTAATTATGAAGCATATTTGCCATACAGTAATATCATCAAAAGAACATTTATTCCACCAAGTTGTTTAATTCATTGATACTCCAGAAACATAGCTATCATATTAATTAGTCATTTCTAACCCTCTATAAGTATGATTAAAGAAGATTACCGGAAAGGTTCTACCTTTAAACACTTGATAATCTGGATAACATGCTTAGACTTTTGACGGAATGAATTGGTATAGCTAACTGATTTATAATACTTTAAAGATATAAATGTAGCGACCCGCACATTACCTGTATATCTGTAAGAGAGAGACAATTTGATGCATTAGCTCGGAAGCTAAGTAAGCCCAGTCTGCTATGGCAATCCCCCTTGAGGCTGCAGAATAGAAAACAATCAGTAACTATAAATAAAACCCATATTAAAATTTAAGTACAATAACAGATACTTCAGACACAGTTATGTTCATTTAATCTAATCAAAACAGTTAAATGACTGCATTTAATCATATTACATGCTGTTTTAAAATTTTTAAATTTTTCGGAAATTTTGGGATTTGACAGATATGACACGACCACTTGGCCTCAATTGTATAAGGACAACAACGAATTCTCAATAGTCTATCAAAAAATTCAGACTGACAAGTC
Organism: Larix kaempferi; assembly: GCA_027924585.1. Classification (NCBI taxonomy): domain Eukaryota; kingdom Viridiplantae; phylum Streptophyta; class Pinopsida; order Pinales; family Pinaceae; genus Larix; species Larix kaempferi. Next base: position 16,522,471 of record BSBM01000376.1, read on the forward strand.
TTCGATCTCCGACTATTTCCTGAAAGATACCTTTCTATACAAGCTTGGACAACTTTGTGCACTGACAGGTGAGCATAAAAAACAACTCATTTGGGACGCACACTACAGCAAGACTGCAAGACACTTTGGAGTAGAAAAGACACTTTCTATTCTCCAGAAGTATTTATTTTTTCCTACACTTAAAACCGACGTCAACAAGTACATTCGATCGTTCGTGGTTTGTGCCATTGCTAAACCACCTAATCAACGACAGGGATTTTACACACCTATGCCAGTTCCTAGTCGACCATGGGAATCTATTTCTATGGACTACTTGATGGGATATCCTACTACCAGACATCAACATGATGCGATCTTAGTAGTAGTCGAAATATTTTCCAAGATGGCCATTCTCATTCCATGCAAGAATATGATGACAACGCAGCAGACCGCTCAACTCTTCTTCACACATGTTTGGAAACACTTTGGTTTATCGACAACCATTAATTCTGACCGAGATGCCAGATTCGTCAACCTATTTTGGAAGAATCTCTGGCAACAAATGGACACATTACTCTCATTGTGGACATCTTTCCATCCTCAGATCGACGGACATACATAAGTTGTGAATAGATTGGTAGTACAACTGCTTCGCATGTGCAACCACAAGCATCGATGAACATGGAATGAAAGTATTCCATACATACAACACAGTTATAATCGTGCTCAGCATATCTCTACGGGAAAGAGTCCATTTGAGATCTATTATGGATTTCAACCCTCAACGCCTATCGACTTGATCAGCTCCTTGACACAGTCAAACCTTGACACCGACTACAGCCAGTGGGAAGTTGATAAATCCTTGAAGTTTCGAGATCAGATTTGTGACATCCAAAAGAAAGCACATGAAATGTTGCAATGAGAAAATGCAAAAGCTAAGGCCTGACACGACAAGCATCGTATTCCTCATTCATTCCAAATTGGGGATAAGGTATGGTTACATCTCAAGAAGGAGCACTTCACCAGTCCATACAAGAAGCTCAAACCTTTGCGATATGGTCCGTACAATATTCTTCGACAGATTGGAGAAAATGCTTTCCAACTCAACATTCTTGCATGCCTGGGTATGCATCCAACATTCAATATGGATCTACTTCAACCATACCATGCACCACTGTTGGAACATAATGAATTACCGACAAAAAAACCCGAATACATCCATCCATATGTTCAGGAACCTCTTCCTTGCAATACCATCATGGGATGACGAGTACGAAATACAAGGACGAACACAATTCCCTTGTTTCAGGTTGCTAAAGTCGGACAACTCCCATCCCAATGAAAATGGTATTCTGCTACTGAACTGACCGACAAGTTTCCTCACTTGACCGAGAAAACAATGGGGACCATTGTTTCTTAAGGAAGGAGGTATGATCCATTCAACAGTTGGAATTATTTTTGGATGCTAACATTGACTGTGACAAGTCATCGACTTCAACACAACTTCGACAAGTTCCGAATTCAACACGAATTCGACAAACTCAACAACTTCGACAAGCTCAACAACTTCGACAAGTTCAACAACCTCGATAGTTTCACGACGTCGACATGTAGCGTCGACTAGGGACTGACGAACTATGACAAATTGTCTCTCTGTCTTCCAGTCGGCTGTAATGTTTGAACTTCCGAAACCGTTCTAACTTCTCTTGCAACTGAATGTAATGGGAAGTCACCCAAGCATCTCATCATTCTCTATATAAGCATGCACAATATTGTAACATACATATATCTTATCATAGAATCTTTTCAGTCATAAAGTAATAGAGAATATCAGTTCACATTCCTGCATATTATCTGTGTGTATATGTGTTTATATGTGTAGTGTATTCCTGCTTTGCTGATTCTATTTCTTATGCTTCCGCCATAACAGAACCGACTCATGCAGTCGAATTGTTGTCCCCCTCGTGCACCTGGGCGTGTGCGGATCAAAGATATGATCTAATGCCTTGCTCAATATTTTATCCATCTTTCGCTTTCTTCTGTTGGAATGAATTTATGCCATTTATCATAGGAGAAATCAATGGTCCAGATCAACTCCTTTCCCAATTCTAATGTGCAACTTTGTAGCCCATGGTATAACTTGTAAGCGATGTGACACCAACTTATAATTTGTTTATTGATGCATTTTCAACATCAAAGTAAGATCAATACCATAGATTAAATGTAGAAATAGAGTTTCTTAAGAGACGTTTTTATTTTTATTTTTAATTCTTTTTGGAGTCTCACAAGTGCTTTTGATTGTAGGTGTGAAGCACATGAGTAAGGGTTATGTTCCAATTGGTCTACAAATGAAATTTTGTAGACATGTGGATCCATTTTGTCAAGTACTCTTCAAATATATTTCAAAACTATGGACATGAACTTGGATATTTGTTATTGAAAATGGATGTGTGCATTTTGAAATTGGCCTAGACATGCATGAATAAGTGTTTCATAGTGTCATGTATTGATTTAATATTCTTGTAAAGCATTGATTTAATATTCTTGTAAAGCAAAGTGACTGTGGTCTTTGATAATCAATGAAATACAACAAATGATAAATCAAGATTGTGGTGTATGTTCATAGCCTTATTAGAAATTACATTAGGATGAATTTTTGTGGGTGTAAGGAATAGGAAAATGTGTGTACAACTCTTGCTTAATATTGCCTATTTTTTTTATCATGCAAGAAATGCACTCCTGAATATATTTATCTATGTCAACATAGAGTCGTTTCTAATAGATACACAACTAGTATAAATATATTGTTTTTTTATGGATGCTAAAATGACTTGTTTTCTTGTAATAGCATGCCTCCCATATAATTTTATCATTCTCATTTCCAATTGGAACACAATTTAACAAGAAAAAAACAATAAGAGGTCCCACATATGAAAATTTGATCATAATGATCCACTATATTAACCTTCTAAAGATACGTTATCCACTCCATTTAGTATATAATTTGTAACTTGTTTTTTGTATCGTATCATTCACATTTATATGTAATGGGATTTCCATGTTTGTAAAGAATAGTGTCAATTGCATACTCTAAGGAATCGATACTGATTTGAAAGGGTTGATGTATATTAGCGATATTTAGGACTAGTGTTGAGCATAGTCTTAACTTTAATTATTTAAAGGCCCATTACCATTTTAAATATAATTGAAACACAATCTTATTTGTATTTTTGTATAAGAAAGAATAGAGAGGTTGTATGACATAATAGATTCTTTAAAAAAAATGTAACACCCTTCCTAATAATGGGTGTTAATTAACTAGTTCAACTACTACTAAATATGTTAATCAATAGGGGTGGCAGGAGTTGGATGGGGAGAGCATAGGAATCACCACAATTAATGAGATAGAGAGTTATGTTTTGTATATAAGGACATAATTCATAAAAAATTGTTGCATCAAGAATGTGATGATATGGAGACTCCCTATTGGTGATCAAGAGGGGGTGATTACATCAACAATACAAGAGGTAAATGGCAATGTTTATTTTTCCAAATAATATAATTCATAACTTATCAAACTATTTGGAAATAAAATCATATTTATAAGTTAAGGGTCATAGTGTATTAATGGGGCTTGTGTATTATGAGTCATAGTGTATTAGGGAGAGGGCCATAATGTATTAAGAGGGTTAGCATGTTCAAGTTAATAAAGTTTTAGGGAATGATTATTTCAGAGGACATAGTCCTTAAGGTTCATAGTGTTTTCATGGTCATAGGGTGTTAGAGGATGATTAAGTGAATGGACATAATGTATTAATGGGGCTTGTGAAGGTAATAACATCAACAATACAAATAATCCTAAAGAACTGCATGAAAGAAATGGGAAGTGAAAAACATACAATTGTAAGTACATGAATGTAACACAATATTGTACTTAATTTGAGAACTTAACATGCAATCCCCTATCATTTCCAAATCACCAATATATTTCTCAACACAAATTGACATGTTTTTTCTATGCACCAACATTGATGTGCTATTCCCTTCACCACTTGCACTTTGTGTTGTTAATGTGATACCAAAGAAACCATGTTAGGTGGTTAGGTATGTGTGTGGCCTTAGGTTAGTTTCTTAGGTGGATTACATGCATGTATTATGTTAGTATCAATAAAAAATTCATATGATATAAATAGTGCATAATTATTTAAAACAAAATACCAATATTTAAAAAATGAAAGGAACTATATATAACCCACATACTATTCAACTAATTATTTTATCAAAATAAGATCTATTATATATCCATAACAATTTCACCTTGGACTTCATCCAATTCTATATCTAACTCATGAAGATCAAAATTTGTATCCAACCCTTCATAATCATTGTAAGGATTGTCCATAGCAACATCTCGCATCTCTAGCATTAATTCATCATCAATATAATCATCATCATCAAGGTGAAGCATAGGATTTGAGGCAAAGACTATTTGTTCAACTCGATTTCCCTCTTTGTCCAAGTACACTTCTTCATCCTCCCATGCATCTTTGTCTTCTTCATTACAAACATCTTCTTGAGGTAAAATATACTTTACATGCATTCCTCTTAGATAAAATCTAATAACATATGACCAACCTACTCTACATGGTACTTCTGAATAAAATACCTGCTCACATTATATTGTAAGTACATATGGCTCTAGATTTAGCTCGTACCTAGTAGTATTAATCACGGTAAATCCATTATAATGATCAATAACAATCCTTTCATCACCTTGTAGCAACAACCTGTGCCACTTTACCTTAAAGAGAACCAATTTGAAGGATTTAAAATCTATATCCAATATGTCTTCCAAATAGACATAGTACCTCAAATATGATGTGACCGGATGTGTATCACCACTATAGGAAATATTATTAACCTCGAAAATTGCAGTTATCCCACTATCATAGGTTTTCTTCTTATCATTCAACTGTTTGATGCCATATTTTCTTCCATTACACCATATAGCTTGATAATGTTTCACCTACATGTTCAACATGTTATAAATGTGTTGTCATGAATTGATAAATATATGTATAAGATAATTTCAGGGACAAAAAGAAATACGACAATGAGATTTGAAATGTAAAAATCAAAGTAAAATATTGCTTACATTTCTATCCTTTGCACCAAATGCTAGATCAATTTCATTCTGGGTCAAATTTGTATCATGATTATCCATAAAATCTCTTTTAATCAACTCGAACACCCTAGTCCATGATAAGGTATGGTATCCTTCTTTACATTGTTCTATCCATATCTTCATTCAATCAAGATTATTTGCAATGTATAATTGAATTGCATCCCACTCTACACTACTTGGAGGAAGGAAACACATAGATTTATTGAACCAACCAAGGTTAAAAAAGTATGTACGAATATAATAAATACAATAAAAGTTATTAACTCTCACTTTTCTCCTTCTACATTTCCCAATTAACAGCTCCCCTTCAAATTTGTTCATGGAATTGACATCCCAAAGGAGAGGCACATTGATATCACCCACTACTTGGGGAAAATACTCATTAAAATATACAGTGGATTGATATTCCATATATCCTTCAACCATTGAGACCTATAGACATGATATTTTTCAGTCAAAATCCTTCAATGCTTTCAAGTGCCTCTCCACCAACCACATTGAGCTTGTGTGTATGGGTCCAAAAATTTAAATCTCCTCCACTAGGTGTATGAGGTAGTGTTCCTGTGCATTGAAAAAGATTGGAGGAAAATAATTTCGCATTTCAAACATTAGATGGGGGATTTGTCTCTTCCAATACTTGATATCATCTTTATGGAATTATTTAGATGACAACCACCTACAAGTGGAAGTAAATTTTATTGTGTCAACATTAAAATACATAAGGACAACAACACAAATGCTAACAAGTTCTACAATTAATATTTCAATTATAACTTTCTACATACCTCATGTACTTGTTGAGATCATATATAACTTGCTTTATATCTTATTTCCAAAGCTATTTGGGGGAACTATAGGTACAACATATTGCAACAAGGATTGACACATTATCATTTAATTTTGATTAGAATCGAACATGTATTACTAACAAATAATGTATAAATCGTAAGATAATAATATTGCAAAATGTCAAGCCTTAATAAAGGTATGCCAAACATGAGTTTTAGCTCCACCAAAATCACCTTGCATCATTAATATATTTTTAATTATGTTCGAAGAAAAACCCATGGGAAATTTGATCTTTCCTATAACCTATTTTACAACAATTCTCTGTTTCTATGTTAATAACCATGGAAGATTCATTGGATTTCCATCATTGTATCGATGTTGCATTGACTTGGATTCCTGAATGTCACTAATAACTTTAGCAATTTTTGTCTTTGTTATTCCTCCCATCCATACGTTTCCATAAGCATCTTGTGACATTCTTTCCAATATGCATTGCGTCAAAAAAATGAGCTACTTGTAGGTTCTCATAGTATGGAAACATATTGAATTGGATAGAGTATCGTTTCAAACTTCGTGGAAGCTCACCATGATGACCTTTGAGAAACATAAAATATGGAATAAGAATTTTTAAGAAAATAAACAACAAAATATAAAAAATAATACAAGTGACAAATACCATGAATGTAACTCAAACCAATTTCTTACCATGAATATTCTCAAATTCACTTTTCCATAAATGATGAGTCATTCTTCGTGGTTTTTTTCCACTCTCTTCCTTCCTATTAAACATATATTTTTTTTCCAAAAATTTGATACCTATGGCCTGTAGGGAGGAAATTCCTGAACTCGTTGTACACCTCCTTTCCTAAGCTTGTTGAATGTCTATATATTGTTCCTAGACCCCATACTGGACATGCATATTTACTCTCTGTTTGAATTCCTGCAAGTTATATAGTAATGTTAACATAATGGAAAAAATATTCAAAGAAAACCCTAATAGTAAATGATATATAGATTTACATTACAATTTTACATACCATAAAAATGTGTAAGCCCTGGCACATCATGAATTGTCCATGTAAGTATGCCATGGAACTGAAACTGTTTTTTCCCTATTGGTTTGGAGAACTCGTAGATATTTATGCCAACCCATAATTTCAAAATTTAATCTATGAGGCGCTCAATATATAAATCCATATCCTTAACTTGATGCTTACCTAGTTATTTGAAAATTAATATATATAATAAAGTTTTTGTACATGCAAAATTGTAAAAAAGTAAAAGTGAATTGCTTATATGTTGTTAACAATCTTAAAGATAAGTACCTAGAATAATTAATGGCAACATGATATGCTCCCTCTTTATTTTCATCCAAGGAGAAATGTTTTGTTTATAACAAAAACATGCGAAACAAAGTAATTAGTTCCGATCTCTCCAAATGGATTAACACCATCAACTGCCATTGAAATTCTAACATTACAAGGATCTTCTTTAAAAATGGGCCATCTATCCTCAATGTCTCTAAATGTAGAACCATCTCCAGGAATTTTCATGACACCATATTCACTTCTATGCCCTGCATGATAGTCCATCAAGTGTTTTATGTTTTTGCACTTGAACAATTGTTGGAAACATGGAATTATCAGTATATGATGAAGAAATTTGTGGGGCACTTTATTTGTTACCTGATTGGTATGATATCTACTAATTCCGCATTCAAGGCATTCATTTTTTGATGCATGTTGTCCATAATCTAATATGATCAATAGGACATGCATCAATAATGTTATACTCCATTCCTATATCTTTCAAAATGGTGCAAATTTCTTTATATGAGTGTTTAATGTCCCCTCCCGCGGACACAACTCCTGGAAGGGAATATGCTACCAATCTATGGGGATTTTCAATAGCTATGCCAAGTCATTAGATTCACAATAATAAAATTAAGAGTGTGTAGATGACATTTAAATAATTAAGCACAGCGGAATTAAAAACTAATCCACACACATATTTTATATGAATACATCATATAAAAAATAGTCATCAATCTAAACATTGCAAAAGTAAATGCATAAACAACAAGACACTTATCTTTATGGTGAAATGGCCCCAAACAACTAGCTATGTTGCTGCAACATTCCTCCCAACCGTAGGTCTCTGCCCAGCCTATATTATTTCAGCACTCAGAGACCACCCCCGAGCTGGGCATGATATCTACAAGGAAAAGGGGACTCTCAAGCTCATCACATCCCAAAGTAATGGATACCCATCTCAACCCCAACATTTCTTAACACACAGCAACTCAAAATTGAGCATGGATACACATAACAGCAAAATCCCAAGTGCTGGGTATGAGGAAAACGTGGGCAACTAAAACGAAGTGATAGATGGTGAATCAAGCCAGGGAAAGCAATTCGTTTTCAGAAAACGTCCTTGGGCATTCAAAGAGCCGCAATGGTCTCTACAAACCCCCAAATCGTGCTCTCTCCTTCCCAACAAGTATGTAATACAAAAACGAATTCCCAGCAATGCCAAAAGGGAGGAAAACACTGGAAATCAGTGGAGAAAAACGCCCAGGCAGCTCCCAACAGGTCTGCAACACAAAAACGCCCTCTTCCCAGCTAGAAGACCCAAAGAAACTAGAAAAACGTGGCTGGAAAATGCCCAGACAGTTCCAAAAACGTGAGAGAGGCAAAACTCCTTCATGGGTAATGGCTTAGGGAGAAAATCATGGCTGCTTTCTTTCCCAAGAAGAAAAAACACGATTTTTCATGAGGGTGGCTTGCCCATACTCGAATTTGGACAGCCATACCTCCCCAATCCCCAAGGCATTAACTACTTCACCCAACTCGTGGGAGAAATGAATGATTGGGCACCAAAGTCAACATGGGTAGTTGATGGTTGATGGGTTCTCTCATTGACACTTGGCTTGACTTCATTGGCTCAAGGGTTTGAATATTCCCCTCCCAATTCCTTGTAATATCATGCCCCCATCTCTTGTTGCATTGCATAGCTAGTTGTGGGTATTTATATTAAAATGCATATTTACAATTCCCATGGCTCACTAGCACATGGGTTAAATAATACCAATATACTTTCCTCTTCAAGATTGAGCGTTCACTAGTGGGGCCTTGGCATTGAAATCCACGCTAGGAATCATACAAAATATGCATACAATATTTACATTATAGCCCAAATACCATAAGGGTCAAGAATGGGGGTATTACAGAGTGAGGTAAAATATTTGACGGTGGTAGAAGAATATCACCTAACAATCTACAAGAAATATATTGGAAAATAAAATTTTAGGTCTTATATATTACAATCATAAATAAATCACAAAGAATTATAATTATATATAGAAAAATATTACATAACTTACAACCTGCATCATTCCTGGGTTTGAAATACCATTCATTACCTTCAAGTTCACTAGCAACAAAAGAACAGAGAGAAGACTTGTCTTTGAGTCTTTGTATAAGGATTTTTGTTCCTTATCAATAAGAGGTACATCACAAATATGTTCATAGATATCATCCACATGTGCATTCTCATACATGGGAAAAAATGTGTCACGGATCAACCTATTCATCCCTTCATTCTCAAGAATATTAGGATCAATTTCTTCCATAGTATCAATTTCAATTTCATCACTCTCATCATGATATCTACTATGAATTATAGCATGTGTAGTTCCAAGCATTGGTGATGTTGTCTATGTAATAATTACAAAAAAGAAAAAACAATTGGTGATATCTTCTCTTTATCCCTTTGCATTTTTTACAAGGTCAATAACATTTCCCATCATCAATATAATGATCAATTAGATTAGGATGATTTTGAATAGATGCAGGTTTATCATGATTGATAATTTGTGTGCCAAAAGAATTAATTTCATTAGGAGAAAAATCCGCATTGGCACTAAATATAGAATAAATAATAGATTGTATATGATCATTTTGGTCAGCTCTATTAGTGCCTCGATTAAGGTTACCTGACATTGTTTTCTATCTCAACAAAATACAAAAACCATTCATTAGCACAATAAAAATAAATTCAAAGAATTTCACAAATAGAACACCTCAATATTATTGAATTTATGTTTCATGGTATTATTATTATTAGGAATCTTCTATATATTTCTACACCTTCTGCATTGTGCTACTGCTTGAAAACATAAATGATGCCATAAATTCATTGATACAATCCTTACAACCCATTCAAACTTTACTTCAAGCGCCAACCTTCCACTATATGGAGTAATTTATAGCATTGCTTATGAATATTCTTTTGCACTACATGTCATGAAAGCCTTAAACTAAATTCACTCAATGAAATCACTACAATAATTCCAATAAAGACAACAAACATCAGTCAACAAAGATGGTAGTGTATGATGTTTTACCACATGCATAAAATAAAATAAAATAATGCATATGAATTTGAAGTCATTGTCTTTGCTAATAATTTGTTTCAAAGAATAAAGTGACCTTGAGAATGCCAAGAAAAATGAGGAAAGTACTCTATGAATATTTGGGATACAATTGCAAAAATGTTGGAAATTGAAGGTTTCAAATATTTTAATTACTAAATTCCATATAATGCAACACCCCTTACTAAGGCACATACTCTAGGAAGTTCCAATCAACACAAACTGCAAAACTCGTCATTGTGGGCCATATTATTTCTCTATGTGAAAGTTCTAGTTTACTTTTCATGCAAGAAAACAACACCTTGCGACCATTTTGTTAGAATTCTAAAAAATAAATGATACCATAAGAAGGGAGGGAGAAATAAATAAAAATATTAATGTCCATCAATGGAAACATTCATAATAAGAAATTGGAAGAACTTGTCACAACAACAAGAATAATCAAACCCCTAAAACTCATTAACACTATGAACACCAAGGAAATGATACAAGGGACACCACTTCCATTGAAACAAACAACTATCATGTTGCCCACATGCTGTAGAAGAGAAACATTCACACACAAGAATGTGTTTTCCAATAGAAATATGTGAGTTGCTTGTGATTGTCACTGAAATGCCTTATGAGTAGAAGAAAAATGAGGTAAAAAATTAAAATATAGGACTAGAACCCAAGAAAAAAATGTATTCCAAAGATTGAAAGGAATCAAACTAGCATTTCCTAGACGTTACAACATTAAAACCCATTTTCATACTTAGGATATAAGTTTTATGTCATTTTATTACTCTCCTAGGTAGTTTTACTATGTCATTGGCCACATATTGCCTTCCTAGGCCCACCACTAGCCATCCTCATCCACTTGAGTTCATTTATGAGAATTATTCATGCTTTTCTATCTTATTTGAGTGTCAAAGGAGCCTTTCCTGCTTTTTCATTGCTTTTATTGCTTTTCAGTGGATAAGGTAAAAGCTAGGCACTTTAGTGGTTTTGGAAGTTGCTTGTTTTTGTGTCCAACACACCTTTCCTCTTTTTCACTCCAAAAGATACCATCTATTTCTAATTTCATCATACATCACTTTCCAAAATACTCTTGGACAATTCGTGAGCTTTATGGCTGAGTTGGAAATGGATGTTTCTACCTTGGGGGGTTTTAGCTAGTTTTTTAATCCTGCTTTTGTGAGCTATTCGAATGCATACAAAGCAATTCGAATTTCTGATGTAACTCTATATATTTTCAGCCACTTTATGATACATGGTTGGCTAAAGTACATTTATGCTATACAATTTATTATTGTGCATAATTTATGTGTTTGATTTTCAGTGTTCTTGACAATTCTAGACTAGCAATTTTAGTGAGAGTGTTGTTCAATATTTATGATCAGATTGTAATCTGATTTCACATGGTATCAGAGCTATTTATGGGATCATATATGCATCCAGTAGCACACCAGAAGCAAGGAGTTTCCACAGAATTCCCGCAGACCATTGCCTTGCACTCTTGAGTTTACCTCAAGAGGTCTACTTGGGCGTGACGAACTCCTGAAAGTGCCTAATGTCATTTTGTAGAGCTCTATAGTTTGAATCATTCTCTATATAGTCTTTGTTGTTTTGTTTTCAAGATTCATATCAGTCTCAGAAGTGCGCACCTCAGTTTGCTCATGGATCCATCTCATAATGTGATTTTGAATCCATTTAATTATTTTTAATGGAAGGCGCAGATGGAGAATTTGTTGAGGTTGAAAGGCCTCTACATACTAACAATGGGAACTGAAGCAGAGCCTACTTCAGTTGTAGAGAAATCTAAGTGGCACAATCATAGAGATGAGGCCTATGGCCTCCTCTTCCTCAGCACATCGACATATCTTCTATTCCATTTGGATGGTCTGACTTCACCGAATGAAGTTTGGGACAAACTTAAATATTTGTTTGGTAAAACTGATGATTTGAGAGGACATCAACTAGAAAATGAGATGATTTCCCTAAGTCCAAGCAGTTTCGAGAATATACAATATTATTTCTCCAAATTCAAGTCACTAGGTTTGCAATTGATGCAGTGCGGTATTGAAAAAAAGGATGAGTAGTTAGTTTTGGCAATCCTTTCAAAATTGGGGCAAGAATACTCAGTATTTGTCTCAAATTTCCATGCTACAAAAATCACTGTAAAGAATTGGAAGATGCCCAGTCTATATTAGTTCTTGGAGTCATTGAATCAGGAGCAGAATAATCTTATGTTGATGGGTACTTTGAAACCTTCAAAAGATCAAGCTCTAGTTGCTAGTGACTCAAAGAGTTCGAAGGGTAAGAAGAAGGCTAATCCCAAAAATCCTTCTGATCAGAAGAAGGAGAAACCTAATCCACAAGAGGATCCCTCTAGCTCCAGAAAGGATCAACATAAGAAGAAGGAGCGAACCAAGTGCTCATATTTCCAAAGGGGCTTTCATCCTGAAAGCTCCTGTATGAGAAAGACCATAGATCAAATGGCACAACTCCTTGATAAGAACCATATAACCATTACTGAAGGTGCAACGAAGAAGGAATGAGGTTTTAACTCAAATGACAAGAAGCGATTCCATGCTCTAATGGTCAGCACATCCCTCCAGCTCCAGAAAGGATCAACAGAAGAAGAAGGAGCGAACCAAACGCTCATATTTCCAAAGGGGATTTCATCCTGAAATCTCCTGTATGAGAAAGACCATATATCAGATGGAACAACTCCTCAAGAAGAACCATATCCCCATTCCTGAAGGTGAAAAGAAGAAGGAAGGAGGTTCTAAATCAGATGAAAAGGAGCGAGTCCATGCTCTAATGGACATCACATATTCATCCACTTCTTACATCATTCAGATACCTATTAACCTTCATTGATGATCATACTAGGTATTGTTGGGTCTACTTCCTACAATTTAAGTCTGAATTTTTTGGCTATTTCAAGGTTTTTAAAGCCTTTGTTGAGAACCAGTCTAGTAGGAATACAAAGGAAATCATATATGATAATGGGGGAGAGTAAATTAAATCATAATTTTAGCAGATCCGTGCAGTGGCTGGCATACACATGTAGCACACTGTGACATACACTCCTCAGCATAATGGATTTGCTGAGAGAAAGAATCGATCTCTTAAGGAGATGGAAACTTGTATGCTTGAAGCAAGATATTTTCCACCAAATTTGCGCCCCGAAGAAATCAACTGTGTATCCTACATAAAAAACATAGTCCCACATAAATCACTGAAAGGAGTTACCCCTCATGAAGCTTGGTGTGGTCATAAACCTGATATTTCACATTTCAGGACTTTTGGTGTCAAGGCTTGGGTTAGAGGGTCATCTGAGAAGAGAAGGGTCTTAGAGTCATAGAGTAGGCCATGTTTTTTTGTTGGCTACTCAGAAGACTTAAAGAAGTACAAAATTCTTGATTTGATCACCCAAAAGTCATTCATGGAAAGAAGTGTTTAGTTTGAGGAAGAGACCCTACAAAAAGTTGAGATTGGAGAATCTTCTCAACCACCACCAGAAGAAGAAAATGAAGCCTTGCATGAGGATTCTGATGATGAATATTCATATTCAGATTCATATTCATATGTTGATGATATGATTGCATACCCAAGCTCACCAAAAAGGCCAAAGCGGGCAGAAAAAACCATAGAAGTTACTGGTGAACTTGTTGGGAATCCTCAGGATCCTAGAAAGACAAGGTCACAATATGAGAATGCACTTTCAGTGAGGGATATGAATATTTCTGAGAAATGTTTTCTCATGGTTGAATCAGATCCTCAAACATATGAAGAATCCTTAGAATATCCAAGATGGAGGTATGTTATGGATGAGGAGTTCCACTCCTTGCAGAAGAATGGAACTTGGGAGCTAGTCAAGCTTCCATCAAGCATAAAGCTAGTAAGATGAAAATGGATCTACAAGACTAAGTTGGATGCTGATTTTGATGCAGTCAAGCTTAAAGAAAGGTTTTTGTCCAAGGTATTTTCAAAAGTCCAAGGTCTGGACTATAATGATACCTTTTCCCCCGTGGAAAAAATGGATTCTATTCGACTAGTCTTGTCAGTTGCAACATCAAATTGTTGGGAAGTTCATCACATGGATGTGAAGTCTGCTTTTCATCATGGTGATCTCGAGGAGGATATCTATATGAAAAAAAATGAAGGCTATGTTTCAGATCCATCACTTGTGTGCAGGCTAAGGAAATCATTGTATGGACTCAAGCAAGCTCCCAGAGGTTGGTATGCAAAAATGGACCATTTACTCCCGACACAAGATTTTCACTAGTGCAAATCTGATCCGAATGTGTATCTAAAGAACATCAATGGTAAGATTCTCGGGCAATTTTTGGGGCTTGAGATAACTCAGTCACCCTAAGGAATCACTGTATGTTAGTATTAATATGATTTTGATATGTTTAAAAGGTTCAATATGGAAGAATTTAAGGCTTCAACGACTCCTTTCCTTTCAAGAGTCATGCTAGAAGAAGGGGATTGTACACCCTTGGTGAACAACACTCTCTACAGGAAACTAGTTGGAAGCTTGTTGTGCTTGACTCACAGCCGACCAGATTTGGCATATGCAGTAAGTCATGTTGCAAGGTATATGGAGCAGCCACATGAGCTCCATTGGAGGGATTCAAAAATAATCTTGCACATTGTGCAAGGCACCAAGACACATGGGATCCACTATGATGCCAATTCCTCATTGGATCTAGTTTCATTTTCTTACTTAGATTGGGATGGAGATAACACAAACCGGAATTCCACTTCTGGGTTTGTATTCATGCTTGGAGGAGGTCCAGTAAAAATCAAATTGAAATTACACTCTCTTCAACAGAGGCAGAGTACCGGGGAGTAGTGAATGCAACTACTCAGTGCATATGGTTGCAAGGAATTCTTGGTGAGTTCCGGATTGAATTTAGCACTCCCACTATTCTTTGGGTTGATAATTAGAGTGCTATAAGGATATCCTCAGATCCAGTACTCAGAAAAATAACCAAGCAGATTGAAGTGCACATGTACTTCATCCGGAGTCTAGTGTATGATAGATTGATTGTTTTGCAGTATTTCCCCAATGCTGAGCAAACTGCTGACATTTTCACTAAATCCTTCATCGAGAAGTATTTCAGCCATCTCAAGTTGCTTCTTGGAGTGGCTGAACATGATTTGAAGGATGATTGAAGATCAGGTTTCAAGTTTTGCTCTTGTCCATTTTGAGGGAGGGTTTTGTCCCATGAGGTTTTCCATGTTTCCTTGGTTTTTGGACAACGATATGTAAAGGGTGACCAAGCATTTGTTGTCGGGACTAAGTTTTTTTTATATTTTTTTGACATACAGTCAGGATTAAAGGAGGGTGTTAGAGCATTAAAACCCACTTTCATACTTAGGATATAATTTTTATGTCATTTTATTACTTTCCTAGGTAGTTTTACTATGTCATTGGCCACTTATTGCCTTCCTATGCCCACCACTTTCCATCCTCATCCACTTGAGCACATTTATGATAATTCTGCATGCTTTTCTAGTTGATCTGAGTGTCAAAGGCGTCTTTCCTTCTTTTGCACTACTTTTACTGCTTTTCAGTGGATAAGGTAAAAGCTATGTGCTTTAGTGGTTTTGGTAGTTTCTTGTTTTTGTGGCCAACACACCTTTCCTCTTTTTTCACTCCAAAGCTACCATATGTTTCTAATTTCATCCTACATCACTTTACAAAATCCTTTTGGACAATTTGTGAGTTTTATGGCTGAGTTGGAGTTGGATGTTTATACCTTGGGGGGTTTTAGCTAGTTTAGTAAGCCTGCTTTTGTGAGCTATTCGAATGCATCCAAATAAATTCAAATTTCTGATGTAACTCTATATATTTTCAGCCACTTTATGATACATGGTTGGATAATGTACATTTATGCTATACAATTTACTATTGTGCATAATTTATGTGTCTAATTTTCAGTGTTCTTGACAATTCTAGACTAGCAATTTTAGTGAGAGTGTTTTTCAATATT
Source organism: Larix kaempferi (assembly GCA_027924585.1). Taxonomy (NCBI): domain Eukaryota; kingdom Viridiplantae; phylum Streptophyta; class Pinopsida; order Pinales; family Pinaceae; genus Larix; species Larix kaempferi. The sequence goes on from BSBM01000376.1 coordinate 16,538,849, forward strand.
TATGATCATCCCATGATATGATTTCACACTAGAAACAAATCAAAAGGATAAACTATTGAAAATGGGAAGAAACCAACCCAAAAGAAGAAGAATTCTCACCTAATGGAGTTACTAGTTTTGTTAGAGGGATTTTCACCTATAATGGTAGATACTAATCCCCAATGAGAGGGTTGAGGTCATGCTAATAGAGAAAGGATAAATTATTTATTATTCTTTCCCCAAAAATTTCTTTATAATTGAAATGCAAGAAAAAGGTAAGGTGAAAATTACTTGCTGAAAGCTTTTTCTCTTGGTCGTTGTCATTGATTAATCAAGTGATTTTCCAACATTTTATATTTCTTGATACTTGCACAAAATTCCAATAAGATGAACCTTCTCAAACCATTATAGATTCTATAATTCAAATGCGATAACCATGACAATGAATAATAACAAGAATTGTTGCAGGGGAGGGGAGAAAAGAATCTATAATGATATAATCAAAAGATGAAAACAAGAATGTTATACATGATCTTATCATTGCAACTTAGTAACTCGAGCATTGGTTCCTATAGCCTAAACCACTAATCAAACTCTAACTTGTTGAATATTGTAACTTCTAAGAATATTATAATTGTACATTATTTATTCCGGAGATGTTTCATTCCTCCGAGGTAATCCTACTATGTATCTGGAGATGTTTATTCCTCCAGGGTTTGATATTAACTAGGGTTATTAGACCCACCATGTGTGGGTCGGCCCTGTAGTTATATTTTAGGGGTTATTAGACTTCTCCAGGTGAGGTCGGCCCCAACAGGTATTTTGGTCAGTTGAGAGTCAAGTATAAATAGAGGAGGTGAACTCCTCATTAGATCACTCACTCACTTGTGAAAGAGTGCGCACTTGTTTGGGAGATCAGCTAAGGAGACAAAGGAAGGAGGAGCACATCTTGTATTTTGGTTGTTCATCTTATTGAGGAAAGCTTTACTAGGTTTTCTACCCCATGAGGGTTTCCCAGGATATATTGTGTGTCTATCTTGTGATTATGCTTCTTTCAGTGATCTTGCTTGGTTATTTGGTTTAAACTTAACATGGTATCAGAGCTAGACTGAATAGGACATCTTTCACAAGGTAAGATTATCTCTCTCTCTCTTTTTGGTGAAGTTAGGGTTTTCAGCCCAAAGTTGGTATTATTGATTTTTGGTTGCATGGCTGGAAATACCTCCTCAATACCTTTCTTTTAAGCCCTAGATCGAACTTTTTGGTTGGGTAGAACTCCGGGAATTGCAAACCCTAATTCTACCAAAAGTGCGATACGTCAGATTTTGGTTTCAGAAAAAAGTTGGAATTTTTGGTTTCTGATTACATGGTTGGATAGCCCTTATCAAGAGAATTCTTTTAAGCCCTAGATCAAACTTTTTGGTTGGGTAGAACTCCGGGAATTGTAAACCCTAATTCTACCAAAAGTGCGATAAAATTCTGTTTCAGTTTCCGGAAAAGTAAAAAGTAACCTTCAAGTAAGTCTACTCTGTCTCTTGGACTCCCCCAAGAGAAGATGGTTCCAAATACTAAGCTTGAAGACAAGCTAGAAGGGATAGAGAATTTCCGGGCATGGAAATACAGAATTGGTCTCATTCTTGAAGAGAATGACCTTGCTCATTATATCAAGGAGGAAGTTGCAGAACCAGAAGAAGATGAAGCCAAAGAAAAGCACAGGAAAGATCTGATTAGGGCAAAGAGAATCATAGCTGATTCCATTAAAGACCACTTGATTCCCCAAGTGTCTTCCAAGAAGACTCCAAAGGAAATGTATGATGCCCTAGGAAGAATGTATGAAGGAAAGAACATCAATAGGAAGATGAATCTGAGGTCTAAATTGAAGAGCACCAAGATGCACAAAGGAGAATCCATTCAAGACTACTTCTCAAGGGTTTCACAAATCAAGGAACAACTAGATGCAATTGGTGATACCCTTGATGAGGATGAACTTGTGATGACTGCCCTCAATGGTCTCACTAGATCTTGGGAGTCATTTATACAAACCATGTGTGCCAGGAAAGAGAGCATGAAGTTTGATGTAGTATGGGAGGATTGTGTTCAAGAAGAAGCTAGGGTTGCAAATAGAGAAGCCCTTCTCAAAGAAGATGACCAAGCCCTAGCCACTCATACTAAAAGAAGAAGAATGAGTCATTTCAAGAGAGTTGATCACAAAGGATCTCAACACTTCTCTAGATCTAACAAGAGAAGAGGACCCAATTCAGCAAGAGATTATTCTACGGTAGAATGCTACAGTTGTCATAAATTAGGACACATCTCCAGATATTGTCCTTCTCAAAATAAGAAAGTCTTCCACAAAAGACATCATGCACATATGGCAGAAAATGAAAGTGAAGAAGAAGAAGAGGAAGAAGATGAAGAAAAAGAAGAGGTAGAGGTAAAACCCAAAAGGAAAAGATGTAAGGTGAAGAAAGAAGATCCAGAAGAATATGTTCTATTCTCTGCACTCTCTGGATCTGTATCTCCTGGAGAAGATACATGGCTCATTGATAGTGGTGCTTCCAAGCACATGACAGGTCAAAGGAAGACTTTCTCAATTCTTGAAGAAAAGTCTTCTTCACAGAAAGTATCTCTAGGAGATGACTACCAATATCCCATCAAAGGAATTGGTGAAGCTAGCTATAAGCTAGATTCTGGAACACCCTTGAAGATGAAAGACATCTTACATGTTCCAGGTTTAAAGAAAAACCTTCTCTCCATCTCAGCTCTAGATAAGAAAGGCTTCAGAGTAGCCTTCATAGATGGACAAGTACTCATGTGGTCCAAAGGGAAGACAATTAAAGATGCAGTTATTATTGGTGAAGAAGAAGGAGGTCTCTATAAACTTAAGGGTCATCCAGAAGCTGCCCTTGCACATGAAATATCTAGCCCCAGTGAGCTATGGCATAGAAGGTTAGCCCACATCAACTTTAAAGCCTTACCCTATGTAAGCAAGGTAGTCATAGGACTACCAGATTTAAAAGTTGATCATGATGGCTCATGTAAAGGATGTAAGAAAGGGAAAAATATCAAAAACCCCTTTCCAAAGAGTGAAACAAAGACTAAGAACATTTTAGAGCTTATACACTCAGATGTATGTGGTCCAATGCCCACCACTTCCTTAAGTGGGTTTGAATACTATCTTTCATTCATAGATGACTATTCAAGGAAAACTTGGATATACTTCCTAAAAGGGAAGAATGAAGTCTTTGGAAAATTCAAGGAGTTCAAGGATCTAATAGAAAATCTATCAGACAAGAAAATCAAAACTCTCAGAACAAATAATGGCGGAGAATTCACCTCAAAGGAATTTGAGGACTTTTGCAAAGAAGCTGGAATTAAAAGGGAACTAACTACTCCCTACAATCCCCAACAGAATGGGGTGGCTGAAAGGAAAAATAGAACAATCATGGAAGCTGTGAAGACCATGATACATGACCAAGATCTTCCCATGTACTTATGGGCTGAAGCAGCCAAGACAGCAGTTTATGTGCAAAATAGATTATCTCACAGTGCTCTTGAATTCAAAACTCCAGAAGAAGTGTTTACAGGTAAGAAGCCTGAGGTAAGTCATCTTAAAATATTTGGGTGTCCTGTGTATATCCACATTCCAAAAGAAAAGAGAACCAAGTTGGATCCCTCAGGTAAGAAGGGAATGTTTGTTGGTTATTGTGAAACTTCCAAAGCCTTCAGAATCTACATACCAGGTTTCCATCATATAGAAATAAGTAGAGATGTAACCTTTGATGAGGAAGCAGCTCTCAAGAAATCCAGAAAATGTCAACTTGAAGAAGTTTATGAAGAAGATTCATCACCCAGAGATTCAGAGACTGTTCACATCCCTGAAGAAGCTACACCAGAGGATCATGACATGCTGGAACCTCAAGAACCACCTGTTGCAGAACTATCCAAGAAAAGAAGACCAGCATGGGCTAGAGATATTATCCAAGGAGCTGAAAGATATGGAGCTCCTGAAGGCTCCACTAGAGAAAGAAAGAAACCAAAGCTAGTATCCAACTATATGGCCTTAATGTGTGACCTTGTGGATCAACTACCTACTAGCTATGAAGAGGCAGCTCAGAAGAAAGAATGGGTAGAAGCAATGACAGAAGAATATCAGTCAATAATGAAAAATGATGTTTGGGATATAGTTCCCAAGCCAAAAGATAAAAGTGTGGTCTCTTCCAAATGGATCTTCAAAATAAAACATGCCGCAGATGGAAGCATTGAAAAATACAAAGCAAGATTTGTAGCTAGAGGATTCTCTCAGAAGGAGGGAATTGACTACGAAGAAACATTTGCACCAGTTGCCAGATATACTTCAATTAGAACTATTATGGCTCTTGCATCCATGATGAAGTGGAAATTACACCAAATGGATGTTAAGACAGCTTTTCTGAATGGAGTAATTGAAGAAGAAGTATACATAGAGCAACCTCAAGGGTTTGAGGTTAATGATGGAAGAACTCATGTATGCAAATTGAAGAAGGCATTATATGGGTTGAAACAAGCTCCAAGGGCTTGGTACGGAAGGATTGACAATTTCTTAACTAGCATGGGCTTTACCAAAAGTAAAGCTGACCCAAATCTTTATCTCAAGGTGATGGATGATGAACCAGTTATATTGCTGTTATATGTAGATGATCTTTTCCTAACTGGAGATGAGAATCAGATTATTGAAAGCAAGAAGAAGCTTTCTTCAGAATTCGAGATGAAAGATCTCGGACTGATGCACTACTTCTTAGGCTTAGAAGTATGGCAAGAACCAAAAGGAATCTTTCTAAATCAAGGTAAGTACACTGTGGAGATTCTCAAAAGATTTGATATGTTGGAATGTAAAGCCATGGCCACTCCCATGGACTCCAACTTAAAGTTATTAGTTAATGATTCATCAGAACTAGTGGACATAACCTTATATAGACAAATCATTGGATCATTGATGTACTTAACTAAGACTAGGCCTGACATATGCTTTGCTGTAAATACCCTAAGTCAGTATCTAGTAGAACCTAGAAAGGTTCACTTAGTAGCTGCAAAGCATGTAATGAGGTACCTAAAAGGTACATTAGATTTTGGCTTATTTTATGTTGGAAATCATGAACTCAGATTACATGGTTACTCAGATTCTGATTGGGCAGGAAGTATCTCAGACAGAAAAAGTACCTCTGGTGGATGTTATGGTCTTGGATCTGCCATGATCTCATGGTTCAGCAAGAAACAATCAAGTGTGGCCCTCAGTACTGCTGAAGCTGAATACATAGCTGCCTGCTTTGCTAGCTGTGAAGCAGTATGGCTTCGAAAACTCTTGTCTGGAGTGTTTGACTTAGAAATGGAACCCACTGTGATTATGTGTGATAATCAAAGCTGCATCAAGATGATTGAAAATCCTGTGTTTCATGATAAGTCAAAACACATAGAGATCTGTTACTTTTATATTTGAGATATGGTGCAGAAAGGAGCTATCAAGCTAGAGTATATAAGCACTGAGGATCAAATTGCTGATATCCTGACCAAGCCTCTGTCTCGAGTAAAGTTTGAACACTTCCGAGACAAGCTTGGTGTAGTTCAGAAGAACCCTCCTCGAAAGGGGGAGTAGCACAGTATGAGACAGACAAGCCTATCTCATCAATGATGAGGTTACTTATTTTTCTTTGCACTTACTCACCTAGAATTGTTTAGATTTAGGACTCTTATATTCTTTATTTTGATGGTTAGATGTATACATGCTCTTGATGATAGATGTATACATTCTAGATACTTTTTATGATACATGCATACATGTTTTGATGATGATTATACATGTTGTGGTTATATATGCTTTGATGATGATGATACATGTTGTGGTTATACATGTTTTTGATGTTGATGATACATGTTATGGTTATACATGTTTTTGATGTTGATGATACATGTTGTGGTTATACATGTTTTTGATGTTGATGATACATGTTATGGTTATACATGTTTTTGATGTTGATGATACATGTTGTGGTTATACATGTTTTTGATGTTGATGATACATGTTTTGATGATGATGATACATGTTGTGGTTATACATGTTTTGATGTTGATGATACATGTTATGGTTATACATGTTTTGATGATGATGATACATGTTGTGATTATACATGATGATACATGTTGTGATGATACATGTTATGATGATGAGGATACATGTTCTTGATGAACATGTGAGGGGATTGGATCATCCCTGGACTTTCAGTCCTAAAGAGAGCCGTAGACGTGAGGTCTCCGAGAATGAAGTCCTTAGTGGACAGTTGAGGGGATTGGATCATCCCTGGACTTTCAGTCCTAAAGAGAGCCGTAGACGAGAGGTCTCCGAGAATGAAGTCCTTAGTGGACAGTTGAGGGGATTGGATCATCCCTGGACTTTCAGTCCTAAAGAGAGCCGTAGACGTGATGTCTCCGAGAATGAAGTCCTTAGTGGACAGTTGAGGGGATTGGATCATCCCTGGACTTTCAGTCCTAAAGAGAGCCATAGACGTGAGGTCTCCGAGAATGAAGTCCTTAGTGGACAGTTGAGGGGATTGGATCATCCCTGGACTTTCAGTCCTAAAGAGAGCCGTAGACGAGAGGTCTCCGAGAATGAAGTCCTTAGTGGACAGTTGAGGGGATTGGATCATCCCTGGACTTTCAGTCCTAAAGAGAGCCGTAGACGTGAGGTCTCCGAGAATGAAGTCCTTAGTGGACAGTTGAGGGGATTGGATCATCCCTGGACTTTCAGTCCTAAAAAGAGCCGTAGACGTGAGGTCTCCGAGAATGAAGTCCTTAGTGGACAGTTGAGGGGATTGGGATCATCCCTGGACTTTCAGTCCTAAAGAGAGCCGTAGACGTGAGGTCTTCGAGAATGAAGGGATTGGGATCATCGCTGGACTTTCAGTCCTAAAGAGAGCCGTAGACGTGAGGTCTTCGAGAATGAAGGGATTGGGATCATCCCTGGACTTTCAGTCCTAAAGAGAGCCATAGACATGAGGTCTTCGAGAATAAAGGGATTGGGATCATTCCTGGACTTCAGTCTGAAAGAAGAGCCGTAGACGTATGTCTTCGATAATAAAGGGATTGGGATCATTCCTGGACTTCAGTCCGAAAGAAGAGCCGTAGACGTATGTCTTCGATAATAAAGGGATTGGGATCATTCCTGGACTTCAGTCCGAAAGAAGAGCCGTAGACGTATGTCTTCGATAATAAAGGGATTGGGATCATTCCTGGACTTCAGTCCGAAAGAAGAGCCGTAGACGTATGTCTTCGATAATAAAGGGATTGGGATCATTCCTGGACTTCAGTCCGAAAGAAGAGCCGTAGACGTATGTCTTCGATAATAAAGGGATTGGGATCATTCCTGGACTTCAGTCCGAAAGAAGAGCCGTAGACGTATGTCTTCGATAATGAAGGGATTGGATCATTCCTGGACTTCAGTCCGAAAGAAGAGCCGTAGACGTATGTCTTCGAGAAAGAAGGGATTGGATCATTCCTGGACCTCAGTCCGAAAGAAGAGCCGTAGACGTATGTCTTCGATAATGATAGGACTGGATCGTCCCTGGACTTCGGTTCAAAAGGTACATGACTGGTTTACATCATTCCTTGACGATGCTGATGATCGTGATGCTCGTGTGATGACGATACTGATGATCGTGTGATGACGATGCTGATGATCGTATGATGATGATGCTGATGATCGTGTGATGACGATGCTGATGATCGTGTGATAACGATGCTAATGATCGTATGATGATGATGCTGATGATCGTATGATGATGATGATGATGATCGTGTGATGACGATGCTAATGATCGTATGACGATGCTGATGACGATGTTGATGTTCCAGTAACTAGTCAAGTTACTGATGATGATGAAATGAAGAAAGCTTCCGATGATATATAGATGATGTAGTAAATGACTCCTTGCTCCTACAGATGTTGTTATAATATCCTTCTCGTTAAGGGGGAGTGTTGAATATTGTAACTTCTAAGAATATTATAATTGTACATTATTTATTCCGGAGATGTTTCATTCCTCCGAGGTAATCCTACTATGTATCTGGAGATGTTTATTCCTCCAGGGTTTGATATTAACTAGGGTTATTAGACCCACCATGTGTGGGTCGGCCCTGTAGTTATATTTTAGGGGTTATTAGACTTCTCCAGGTGAGGTCGGCCCCAACAGGTCTTTTGGTCAGTTGAGAGTCAAGTATAAATAGAGGAGGTGAACTCCTCATTAGATCACTCACTCACTTGTGAAAGAGTGCGCACTTGTTTGGGAGATCGGCTAAGGAGACAAAGGAAGGAGGAGCACATCTTGTATTTTGGTTGTTCATCTTATTGAGGAAAGCTTTACTGGGTTTTCTACCCCATGAGGGTTTCCCAGGATATATTGTGTGTCTATCTTGTGATTATGCTTCTTTCAGTGATCTTGCTTGGTTATTTGGTTTAAACTTAACATAACTTAGGACAAGGACATAAATCATAGATTCATAGTGGAGCCAAGAAGTGGCTCAACGAACACTAGAAGAGAAAAATTTAAACTTTGAGAACAAATATAGTTTTTCTCAAGAAGAGGATTATATGCCTAATGATGTTTTCCCTCTATCACATTATTGAACACGCTTTCATGAATTATCTCTTGATTTGTATAGAACTCCACCTCCCTTTTAGAAAATGAATAAAATTGTGTTTATAAAACAATTGAAATGTAGAAAATCATTGATGATGCAATTTACCTCATTTTCTCAATCTCTCCTTCTCCTAATTTTCCTTAAACAATTTATTTTTTTCATACCAAATGGATTTTTAATCTCGCATGCATAAAAGGGGGGAAATACAAACAAAAAAAGACAATACATATGTCGCTTAACCAACATATAATGTAATGTCGACTAATATTTCTGCTTGCTTGACTTCATTTCAATGTCAGAAGGTTATTTTTTTTATCAAATGTCGTTTAAGAGACGTTTGTTGAATCCAAACCCAAAATTTTGACTAAAATTTCTACCTATTCGACTTCATTTTGACATCAGGAGGTGATTTTTTTCTCAAACGTCAGTGTAAACATCAAATATGGGGTCCAAATATAGTAGTGTTAAGGACACCATAATTAACAACGGTTCACCATTGTTAACCATGGTGAAGCAAAGTTAATCATAGTTAATTGTAGTAAATGATAATCAACATGGTCAACCATACTCCATTATTGTCAACCATGGTCAACTGTAGTGAACATGGTCAATATTATTAAACCATAATCAACCATGGTTAATTACATTAACCTTAATATCAATCAATCAATTATAGTCAAAGGTGGAAATCTTTATTTCAACATGGCCAACCATAATCACCCATCACTAATAATGGTTAGTATTTTCAATTATAGTCAAGGATAATAAACTATAGTCAACATAGTACTAAACTATGATAAATTATGGTAAACACCATACATGATCAACCATGATTACCATTATTGTGTTTGGTCAACTGATATCACTCATAATCTACTATACTCAACCATGCAAAACTTTAGTAAATCAAAGTCAAATTGAATTTAAATATAGTCAACCATTATACACATACACACACACACCACCTGGACTTGAACCCCCCTAACATGTGATTTCCAAACAAAAAGAAACACACACACACACATCCCTACCCCACTTATACTTGAACCCCCCTAACACGTGACTTCCAACGAAAAATAACATGTTTTTAACCATTATACCTACTCTCTCTCTCTCTCTCTAAACATGTGACTTACAAAAAGAAAGGGCATGTTTTTAACCATTATACCTACTAAAGGATCTCTCTCTCTCTCTCTCTCTCTAAGTAATGTCATCATGATTATTCTCACACCTTTTAAATTAATGACACCATAAACATGTAAGTTTTTAAACCTTAACAGTGAAATACAGACTTATATTGATTCTTAAGCATTAACAGAGAATACACAATGGCACACACATTACACAGAGATTTTCACCTGGAAACCCTTAACCGGGAAAAAACCAGCAAAACTTAGAGCCGCACAGCTCCTTTTTCATTATATGTTTATTTTTCATGTACAATACAATAAATGGTATTCTGCAGCATCTAAAACCCTAATTCGTTTACCCGAAATTAGGTTTACAACCCTAATCCCTTTTACCGGGATTAGATAGAGTACAATGGGTCGAAAATCTCGAAAAAGCAAAAAGCAACCCAAAAAATTTTGCGCTCCGCACTGACTCCGGGGGCCTAACGGCCCCCTCTGTGTCGTTTCGGAACCTAACGGTCCGAAACGAAGGGGGTGGGCCCTGTCGGGCTACCCCCCCCTCTAACCCCCCCCTCCCGGATCGTGTTGTACACGCAGCGACCATGTGAAGAGATATAACATACCCAACATTCTCCCACTTGTTGTTCTCTTCACATACAGGAGAAATTTATGACTTCAACAATTCAGGGCAATAATGCCCATGTTCTCTTTACACCAAGAGAACTTCTGAGTACTCACAGACTTTGTCAAAGAGTCTGCAACATTTACCAAAGTGTCAACCTTCTCCAACAACACTTTGTTTTGTTCAACCATGTCTCTGACGAAATGGTACTGCACATCAATGTGCTTTGTCCTTTAGTGATAAGTAGGGTTCTTTGCTAGAAATATTTCACTTGAGCTATCACAACCAATCTTTACTGCATTCTGAACAAAACCAATACCTGAACACAATCTTTGCAACCATACAGCTTCCTTACTTGCATGGGTAGTTGCCATGTATTCAGCTTCTGTAGTTGAGAGTGCAACTACAGCTTGTCTTCTACTCATCCAACTGATTGCTCCTCCAAATAGATTAAAAACGTAGCCACTTGTAGATCTTCTGTGATCAAGATCTCCATCCCAGTCAGCATCAGCAAATCCTTGTATATCTATCTCTCTGTTTAGACCGGGTCTTCCTTGGTAGCAGATTGTAGAATATGTAGTGCCACGCAAATACCTGAAGACCCTCTTTACTCCAGTCCAATGTTCCTTTCCTGGTTTTGACATGTATCTACTCAAAACTCCCACTGCATGGGCTATATCTGGTCTAGTACAGACCATGGCATACATCAGACTGCCAACTGCACTAGCATAGGGAACATGAGACATGTCCTCTACCTCTTCTTGTGTCATGGGACACTGTTCTGCAGATAACCTTACACCTACAGGAATGGGCACCTTCACTGGTTTGCTTTCCTGCATATTAAATCTCTTCAATATCGTTTCAACATATTTCCTTTGATTTAACCAGAGTTTCCTGTTTTCACGATCTCTCTTTATTTCCATGCCCAAAATGAAATTTGCAGCACCAAGATCTTTCATGTCAAATTCAGATGACAGCTGATTCTTGACATCCTTGATGATTTCCTTGTTGTTTCCAATTAGCAACATATCATCAACATACAATATTACATAAATAAAATGATCACCAATTAGCTTAAAATAAACACAGTGATCAGCTTTGCTTCTTGAGAAACCAAGTCCCAGTATATAAGTATCAAATTTTTGATACCACATTCTAGGAGATTGTTTCAAACCGTAGAGAGACTTTTTCAGCTTACAGACAAGCTCCTTTCTTCCTTTCACCACAAACCGTTTTGGTTGCTTCATATAGATCTCTTCATTAAGATTTCCATGTAGGAAAGTCGTCTTTACATCCATCTGTTCTACTTCAAGATCAAAAGCAGCAGAAATAGATAGAAGAAATCTAATAGAAGTCAATTTTGCTACAGGTGAAAAAATCTCACCAAAATCGATGCCCTCAATTTGGGAATAACCTTTCGCTACTAGTCGAGCCTTGTACTTCTCCACTTTACCTGCTGCATTTAACTTCTTCTTGAATACCCATTTGCTTCCAATAGGCTTTCTTCCTTCGGGCAACTCAACTAGATCCCATGCCTCATTTTTGTCCAAGGCATCCATTTCTTCTATCATGGCCTTCTTCCATAGTTTACTATCTTCTGAATCCATTGCCTCTTTAGTAGTTCTAGGATCATCATCAGTAATAGATAACACAAAATTAGAATGAAAATCAGGGGGACTGTACCTTTCAACTTGCCTTCTTACTCGGTCAGATCTCCTCAATACCGGAGTCTGTGGATCCGCCTTTTCATCTGATTCAGACGATTCTGACTCCTCATCTGATTCAGACGAATCTGGTTCCTCAAAAGAATCACCTCTTTCATCCTTGATATCAAAGTGTAGCTTCTCTGAATCCTTTTCCTTTGGTACATCCTCAATCTTGGAAGTGCTTTCAACTTCTCTGAAGATCACATCTCGACAGTAAATTGTTTGCCTTTTTACTGGGTTCCACAGCTTGTAACCTTTCACTCCATCCTTGTAACCAATGAAGATACATTTTTCCGCTTTATTATCCAACTTGCTCCTTTTCTCCTTTGGAACATGTACAAAAGCATCACACCCAAACACTCTGAGATGAGAGAGCGAGGGTTTCTTACCAGTCCAAACCTCATGAGGTGTCTTGTCAACCAACGCTGATGTGGGTGTCCTATTCACTAGGTAACACGCAGTGTCAACAGCTTCTGCCCAGAATTGTTGTGCTAGCCCTGCACCACTGAGCATACTCCTTGCCTTTTCCATCAATGTCCTGTTCATCCTTTCCGCAACCCCATTCTGTTGAGGTGTGTATGGAGTAGTCTTTTGCCTTGCTATTCCACACGTTTTACAGAACTCCTCAAATTCACTTTCACAGAATTCTCCACCATTATCTGTTCTGAGTACTTTTATTTTCTTCTCAGTTTGATTCTCTACAAGAGCCTTAAATTCTTTGAATCTATTAAAAACCTCAGATTTCTTACGCAGGAAATAAATCCAAGTTTTTCTTGAGAAATCATCTATGAATGAAACATAATACACAGATTTACCTAGTGATGGAACAGGCACAAGTCCAAAAACATCATTGTGTATTAATTCTAAGATTCCTTTAGCTCTTACAACACCAGATGAGAATCGTACCCGATTCTGTTTACCATATAAGCAATGTTCACAGAAATTGAAATCTAATGTGAAATCAGACATGCCTTCAGCCATACTTTTACCTTGTAATAGTCGAAGACCCTTCTCTCCAATATGTCCCAGCCTTCGATGCCATAGCGATGTCTTCTCACTAGAGACAGTAAGGACTCTGTCTCCTTCATTTTTACCCTCAGGAACAATAGTACTGTTACATCCATTTTTGAAGGTGCTTCCCAACAACTTGTATAGAGTTCCAATCCGAACTCCCCTCATCAGCACCAGTGATTCTCGAACCATCTTGCATGTGTTCTTTTCAAATAGTGTTTTCACACCTGCATCATCCATTTTACTTACATATATAAGGTTTCTATCCAGCTTTGGAATGTGCAGAACCCCGGGAAGAGTTTTAACCCTTCCATCTTTGAGCGGTAGCTTGATCTTTCCTCAACCTATGATTTTCGCCACCGAGTTGTCTCCCAGAAATACATCTCCTCCATCATACTTTTCGTATTCAGAAAACCACTCCCTGTGAGGAGTCATATGATAAGATGCACCTGAGTCAATCAACCACGAATCATGCTCTGCATGTGTACTTGAAGATGCCAGATACACATCTCCCCCTTCCTCTGTAGATTCTTTCCCATCTGCGGATGGAGCATCATTAGGTCCTCTGCTTTTATCAGTATTTTTGGATTTACAATCCTTCTTGTAATGCCCAGCTTTACCGCACTTCCAGCATTTTCTTACAGAAGGTCCTGGAGATTTAGATCTCCCTCTAGATTTAGATCTACCACCTGAAGACTTATTTTTAGATCTGTCTCCAGGGAGACCTCTTACAAATAAGGCATCCTTGGCTGAACTATCTATGGATCTCCGCCTCATTTCCTCCGATAGTAGGGATGCAACCACATCATCGAAGTTTAGCGTGGTTGCATTACTCCCAATAGCTATAACCAGATTATCCCATGAATCTGGCAAAGAGCACAACAGACTAATACATTTTTCATCATCAGCAAGTGTAATACCAACAGATGTCAACTGACTTACCAGAGTATTGAAGGCATTTAGATGCTCTGATACAGAGTCTCCATCAGTCATCCTCAGAAGGTACAATTTCTTTCGCAGAAATAACTTATTTACGAGGGACTTTGACTGATACAGATTTCCCAGTTTGTCCCATAGCTTCTTTGCACTATCTTCTCCAGATACGTTCACTAATACCGAATCTGCGAGGCAAAGACGAATGGTGCTTCTTGCTTTTCTTTCCAGCTTTTCCCATTCTTCTTTTACCGCACCAGTGGGCATGGTACCTGGACCTACAGCGATCCATTGTTCCCTATCTACCAGAAGATCTTCCATTTTGAGCTTCCATAGCTCAAAGCTCTGACCATTAAATTTCTCAATCTCGAATCTAGAGCTGCTCGCCATTCTTTAAAAAAAAAAATCACCGCTCCAAAGCTCCCACTGAAACCAGGTTTATCACAAATCCAAGATCGAGCCAAACCCTTGGAAACAAAGGCGTCCCTCTGAACCCAAAAAATGCTCTGATACCAAATGTAAGTTTTTAAACCTTAACAGTGAAATACAGACTTATATTGATTCTTAAGCATTAACAGAGAATACACAATGGCACACACATTACACAGATATTTTCACCTAGAAACCCTTAACCGGGAAAAAACCAGCAAAACTTAGAGCCGCACAACTCCTTTTTCATTATATGTTTATTTTTCATGTACAATACAATAAATGGTATTCTGCAGCATCTAAAACCCTAATTCGTTTACCTGAAATTAGGTTTACAACCCTAATCCCTTTTACCGGGATTAGATAGAGTACAATGGGTCGAAAATCGCGAAAAAGCAAAGAGCAACCCAAAAAATTTTGCGCTTCGCGTGGACTCCGGGGGCCTAACGGCCCCCTCCGTGTCGTTTCGGAACCTAACGGTCCAAAACGAAGGGGGTGGGCCCTGTCGGGCTACCCCCCCCCCTCTAACCCCCCCCCTCCGGGATCGTGTTGTACACGCAGCGACCATGTGAAGAGATATAACATACCCAACAAAACATACATCAAACACTTTTGATTATGATAATAATTAACTGAATTAGAATTAATCACAACCATAACCACATTAATTTAAATGTTTCTCATAAGGCAAAGGAGTTTGACAAATTACTCTAGTGTGCTCACCCTGCCTAAGATTTCAAATATAATGTTCTTTCATTTTTATGAGGATAAAGATGGTAACCAAACCCTGACTACCACCTAGGCCAACCTAACTATATGCATACATTTTCCATTAACCTTTGTACAAAATGGATGGTGCCACACTTGATTTGTATGGTGTAGGATAAAAATGACCCAAAATGGTCTATTTTTTTGGCAAAGTTCTAGGTAGGAAATGTTATAAAAAGTTTGGTGCTTGGCATAGTTCTACGAGTCAAATTTCCAAGGGCATAGTTCCTAGATGAATGAGCTATTTTGAGGGTCTCTCAAGCGAGAAATAACCTTGAAAAATCTTGAAATGGCTTGGGACTATACCCCTATATATTTTTTACTTCACCAAATTTGGACGAAAATAAAATTTCCAAGCCATTTTGTAAAAGCATATAATACATAGATTTGTATGTTTTTTTTTAACATTTTAATATTCATCCCACCGATGTTTTCATTATATTATATTCTATGTACCAACTATCTCACATGTCGTTAAAACCAAGTTGCAGCACGAGTAATCGCCTACAATAGAGACTATATGTTTCACAATTTTCTATTAATCAATATCAATGTAGTTGATATACTAAAGATTTGTAAGGGTTCATTTTAATTTGTTATTTATATATTTTTTTGAAAATAATATTTGTATAGGTGGTAGCATGTTATTGGACTGATTTTAGTAGATTAATTATATCATTGTCAAATATTAAAAAAAAATGGAAAAAAATAAAAAATACTTACCTAAGTCTTCCTACTTACCAATGTGATATTTGTCAAGGGAATTTATACACGTGTCATTCTATCTACCATTTTTAGTAGTCATGGTTCTGTATGTGATTTTGAAACAAAGATAGGTTACTCCACCTAAGTCTTCTTACCTGCAAAAGTGATATTTGTCAAGGGAATTTACTCACTCGTCATTACATCTACCATTTTTCAGTAGTTGTGATTTCTGATTTACATTACCTCTAGAACAAGGAATGGTCAAAATGAGAATGCTT
Source organism: Larix kaempferi (assembly GCA_027924585.1). Classification (NCBI taxonomy): domain Eukaryota; kingdom Viridiplantae; phylum Streptophyta; class Pinopsida; order Pinales; family Pinaceae; genus Larix; species Larix kaempferi. The sequence goes on from BSBM01000376.1 coordinate 16,555,080, forward strand.
AAGGAATGTGATTTTGTATCAACAGCATAGATCCAAATCCTAGGTTCTATCAAGCGCCGAGAGGGATCAAATCTCCCGAGGTGCAAACCTCTCCTTGAATAGCTCCTTGAGTGCAATACCTGAGCCACCTAATCCTAAGCTCTAAAGTCTCTAGTTTAAGTCTCATATTTACTTTTTACTTTGTATTATTCTTTTTTGTTTATGGCCGACATAATATTTATTACTTTTTACTTTGTACTATTCTTTTTTGTTTACTTTGTATTATTTTGTTACTTGAAAAACTCAATAAACACTCTAAAATCTCATATTTACCTTTTACTTTGTATTAAAAGTAAAAAGTAAAGTCTCTAGTTTAACTCTCATATTTACCTTTTACTTTGTATTATTCTTTTTTGTTTATGACCGACATAATATTTATGACCTAATCCTAAACTCTAAAGTCTCTAGTTTAAGTCTCATATTTACTTTTGACTTTGTATTATTCTTTTTTGTTTATGGCCGATAGAATATTTATTATTTTTACTTTGTATTATTTTGTTACTCAACAAACAATCGACAAACTCACACATGTTACAAGATCTCCCTCACACTAGGCTGTAGAGCGCCTCTCAGCACAATCAAGAACTCTCCATAGGCACTGATATTCTTATCCAAACTGGATTATGCATTTTAATGATTTTGGGACCAACTTCATTCCAAATCATACCATCGGGGTGCTTGACTTTAGCCAAGAGTGTCATTGCTCCCAAACTATTAGGACGTGAAGTTAATATCTAGTTTTTTGACATTTTCCTATATAGTGGTACATGTTTATCCCATCGTGTAGGGGTCACAGGGGGGTTTCTAGGCCCCCCCTATCTAGGGGTATATTGAGGAGAAAATTTCTAGACCCTTCTAGTGTATTTTAGTTCCTTATAGAACCCTCATATGTATTATATACAAGGGGACTAACCCCTAGCATTGTATCATAAGAGAACAAAGCATTGTAATTTTTTTTCCAAGTAATAATAAAATATTGAAGATTCCATTGCCCCATGGTTTTACCTACACACAACATGGTTTCCATGTAAATACTGTGTTCTATTGTTATTGTTGTTTGCTTTTTTTTTTTTGAAAGTTTTATAACATTTGGTATAAGATCCTAGAAAAATCACAGGCATAATGTTTTATGTGAGTGGGAGATACAACATTGATAGGAGGTTTAACCAATTTTGATGAGAAGTTTGAAGGCAATAATTTCTCCCTATCTAATATGAGGGTGGAATATTTTTTAGTTTAAAATGACCAAGCCCTAGCCTTGAAATGGGTTGAGAAATAACCAAGTAGCATGACATATGAGAGGTAGATAAAGCTGGATAAGAAGGCAGTTTCTACAATTCATCTTTTCCTAGTAGACCATGTCTTGTTCAATGTTGTTGAAGAAAAGACCATGGAATCCATTTGGGAGAAATTTGGGTTCACTTGTATGCAACTAAATCAACAAGTAAGTTTTTCCTAAAAAACAACTTTACCATATAAGGATGAAGGAGGGTTCAATTGTGGAAAATCATTTGAACAAGTTTAATACCTTGATAAGAAAACTAGTCTCAGTTGGTTTAAAGGTGGAGGATGAGGACATAGCATTAATTTTACATTGTTCCCTCCTGGATACCTGGGATCATGTGGTGGTTACCATAACCAACTCATCATCAAGAACTCTGAAATTCGATGATATGGTAGTTGCATTTCTAGGAGAAGATTTGAGGTGAAAATGATCTCTAGATCCCTCTACAAATCAAGCCCTATATGTGAGAGGTCGATCTAGAGAAAGGGGTCAACAAGGTAGATCACAGTCCAGATCCAATTCCAATGGATGCAAAATGAAAGAGAAGTGTTGGAACTATGGGAAAGTAGGGAACTCATTGAGGATGGAATATTGGCATCCAAAGAAGGAAAATAATGATGAAAATCCATATCAACCATCAGTTGAGGCTAGCAAAGTAGATCTAGAAGAAACAACAACATGTGAGGCTTTTTGTCTCAGTAATAGTAGATCACTTTTATATGCTCGGGTTTTCAACTCAGGTGCATCTTTCCATATTTATCCAGATATAGACAAATTTTTCAAATATCATCCTTATAGTGGTGGGATGGTTTGCTTGGGAAATGATAATCTTCTAGAAATTGTGGGAAGACATGATAAATTAGCATCAAGTTGGACGATGGGAGAGAAATAAATCTATGTGATGTAAGGTATGTACCATATCTATGGAAATCAAGATGATGAATAAACCGAGGTATTCTACTACCTTTGGTGATAATCATTTCAATATTACCAAAGTATCCTTAGTGGTAACAAAAGAAGAAATCGATGGAACCCTATATCATTTATGTGGTGATATAGTGACAAATCATGCAACAAAAATAGAATAATGGAATGTTCTGGATGTAATGATGTTGTGGCATCAATGACTTGAACATACGATTGAAAAAGGTTTGAAAATTCTGCATGATTGAGGTATGCTTTCTAAGATTAGGTATTATAATTTACACTTGTGTGAGCACTATATTTTTGGTAAACATAAGAGAGTTCAGTTTATTGCAATCTCTGGTAAACATTTGGATGTTTTGCAGCCAATTCATTCTGATATATTTGGACCAGTTGTTGGGCTCAGGTTGAGATGAAGTTTTGGAAGCACCTTTTTGAGGCAAGCAGGGAAAGTTGAGCTGAGCGTAGCTCAGAAACACAATTTTGGCTAAGTATTGAGGATGCTGTGAAGTTGCGTGCAACATCCAACTTTTGACGAGATTGTGGAGTTGTGCGCAGCGTCGAAGTTCTGGCTGTGATGCGAAGACCAGTACTACGCTGAAGCAGTGCTGCGGAGTTAGGAGGCCACATGGAGCCATCAAAGAAGTGTGCTGGACAAGTATCAAGTGTAGCTACCAGCTCGACCAGTAGTAGCCATTTTTGGAAAGATATTTCAGGATTGCCAAGCGGCGGATGTAGGCAAAACAAGAAGGCAGCCACGCGTGGGTTGTTAAGGAAAGTGACGTTTGGCACGTTTAGAAGGTAAAACTGTTAGAGAGAAACGGTTCAGCAGAAGCATCCTGTAGGCACGCGTGCGACAGGAAGGCCGATAGTGACAGAATGAGGACGTGTAGATCCGCCATGATCAAGTAGACGCTACCAAGAGCCAGCAAGCCGGTTTGGAAAACCGACTCAATTTTGGAAACCCTTAGGGTTTAGGGTTTTAGGTCTTCGACATTGTACAGACATGACCTTCGGGCATGATCTATTTAAGAATACATTTTGTATGGGGTGGGGGTTCTCAGTGTTATTCTCTTTTTGGATTATTGTTAGTCTTTTGTTGTTGCTGAGAACTTAAGGGGATAACCTTTTTGTATTGTAAAATCTCTTCGAGCTGAGAATATTGTAAAGGCTCTGCAGCTGTGTGCGCAGAGACCTAGCTGAGAGAAAGAAGAGTCTGCATCTGAGTGTGCAGACTAAGAACGGTTGCCCCATCCCTTTTGAAAGAAATATATTACCAACCGTTCTTGTGGATGTAGCTTTCCATCCGGGGAAGTGAACCACGTTAAATCCTATGTTATGTGATGATGTTTATGAATGAATGACTTTCTATATTTTCTGTAGAATGAATGCTTGAATGTTTCCTTGCATGTTGTAATAGGAGAGCTCTGATATGCATTTACCCATAAGAGAAGTTTGGGAATGATATCCTAGGTTCCACGGAAGCAGATGAATGGCAAACATTTCAATTCTATGTTGAGTTCGTGAATCAGTCATTTAAGTTTAATTACTTTCTTAAACACAGTGATAGAATGCAACACAGTTATTCATGTTTATCATTTCAGTGCACATTGTAATAATCCAAGTTCTAAAGGGAATGCTAGAAAGATAACCAGTAAGTGCCTGAATGAATGGATGAGTGATATTCATTTCAGTGCCTTAACGTTTCCAAGATTTTCCAAGTAGAGGATAATTGTGGGTAAATCACAGTTCCAGTAGAAGATTCGCAGCTGTAAGAAACCCTTGGTGCGTCCCGCAGTGTTTCCCGCATTGCGCAGTACTGCTCGCAGCATAGAGCCTGCTACATACCGCATCACTCTGCCCGCAGCGCCATCCTTCTGTCCTGCGCTGCGCAGCTTGTTCTTATAAACAACTCATAATTATTGTGGAAACCTGATTCCGCAGTACCCCATAAAGATACACCTCAGGTGAGACCTCAACCTGCTCGCAGGTTGTTTCTGAAAGGGCCGGTGCGAAGGGGTTTTGTTGGTGAAAGGGAGAACTGCAAAGAACCTGGGTCTAATTGAAAACCTCTGGGTCAGTTTAAGCCAACAAATGGTTCCATTGCTGCACTAGAATCCACGATGAGTTGAAATGGTTCCGTTGTCACGCTAGAATCCATGATGAGTTGAAATGGTTCCGTTAAGTTGCAATCATGATGTGTGAAGAAGAATATCAGTTCCCTTAAGGATCTGACTATTGGCATCTTGAAAAGACAGAAATCCAAGCTTGGTGGGATAAGACCATAAGCGATTTTAATAGACAAGAAAATAGACATCCACATCTAAGTGACACACAGCGGTTTGATAGATATCTGTTGGATGACATTCACGAGATCTTTTGGGCATCGTTTCCAAACGAGCTGCATACGTGGATCTCACGGCTCGCAGAGAAGAAAAACTTTTTCCAAGGAGGAGTTCCTACGGCGTGGACTCCTGAGCTCACAGCACAGCTTAAGGCGTTAGACAACCCATTGTCACGTGCAGTTGATTATTGGGTCGATCATATGCTAGAAGGATTTGTAACAGAATTTGCTGAAGACACACTCAAATCCTATAGCCAAGCAGAAGCACATTTTTTCAGAGGATTCCAAGGTAAGTTTCTGAACAGTCTCAGTCTATACATTAAGATGCTGTTAGCTGAGAAAGGTGTTCTAAGAATGCAGTAATATGCTTGAAGTTTGTCATGATAAACAGTACCTATATTGATTCTGACGAAGAGACACATACTCTTAGAAGTGGTAAGAGATATAAAATTAATAAGAATCTGGAAGGCCCTAAACTTCATATAGATACTGAGATCCCTTGCGATCTTGATAGCGAAGTTGCACAACCATTTACCCCTGATAATCCGCCATCTGCACAAACCGCGCCACCCTTATCGCAGAACCCACCTGCTACGCATCCCACCCCGCAGAAGAATCAGCCTAGTCCATCTCTCCCGATAGTCCCATTTGTATTTACTGCGTAGATCCCTTTACAGTAGTCGCGCACTAATCCCGGTGCCCCACCACCTAGTATCAAAATGGCGAACACTGATATGAAACTTCCAATATTCAGAAGAACTGGCCTAGAACACCCTGATCAGCATTGGTTCCTTTGTGAAGCCGTATGGAGTGTAAGACAAATCCAGGACGATGCTGTGAAGCAAGCACAGCTCATTACCACTTTTAGGGATAGAGTGCTACATTGGTTTATGAAATACTCTACCGTACATCCGAGAACCCTCGCAGAAATTAAAGTCATGCTGGTGGAAGAGTTCAAGAAACCTAAGTCCGAGTCTCAGTGTATAACTGAGCTGAAGGAAATAAAGCAAAGACCAACTGAAACGGTCTGGGAATTTGATCAGAAATTTAAGACCTTACTAGACCAAGTAAGTTTTGTTATATCACCAGAACAACATAAGGAATGGTTCATTGCTGCGCTGTTACCTCATATCAGATTACCATTGATGCAGTAGAAGGTTCTCTCCCAGGAAGAGGCCTTGGAAATTGCAATGAATTTGGAAGCTTCACCGATTGGGGATACCAGTTTTGGGATGTCTCAGATCCAGAACTAGCTGACCACCCTCACACTTGAACTGCAAAGTATGAAAAATGGTAAAGAACAAAGATATGAACCTAGACAGGAGGTCTAGTGTACAAGTTGTAAAGGAGAAGGTCATGACCGTGAGCATTTCCCTCTATTCCGTGACTATATTAACAGTGGTGCGCCTAACCCATTAAATTAGAATCAGGCCCCATGGTGTGAAATTTGTAGAACCACAGGACATAGACCTGAAGACTGTTACCTAAGCCAGAAATATGTGAAAACTCCTAAGAATTTATACTGCAATTTCTGTAAATCAGTTGGACATGATGAATCCAACTGCCACGCATATGAATTAATGAATGAAAGAAAAAGGGATATGGACTCAACGCGATGCGCTGGCTTGTACCGCGTACAAGAAGAGACCCAGCCAAAACAAGAAAATGCACAATATTACCAAGGAGGATACAGAGCTCGTGGTGGTGGATACCGCGACAGAGGAAGAAATGTTGGTTCGGCACAAGGAAGAGGCTGCGGCCAAGTCATTTGTTATAACTGTGGCCAACCCGGGCATGTGTCTAGAGATTGTGTTAACCCATGCACTACGTGCAACTATTGTAAATCATTTGAGCATGTCATTGAAGATTGCCCAATATTAGAGGTGGAAATGCAAAAGAGAAGATGAACAGAGGCTCTGAATCCAAACGTCCAGTGGATCGCAGTAGAGAATAGACCAGTGGATCCAAGCATTAATATGGTCATGCGCAGTGACGCTGAGATAGGCCACGACAGAGGAGCGGAAGCTTCAACATCAGGGGAGGCACATACGAAGAAGGATCCCCTTGAAACAGTATGGATAAGGAAAGCTCCAGGAAAGCACCCCCTCTTAACCTACAGAAGAACAAGGAGGTCTTCATTGACGTGCGAGATACCTTTAGAGAACCAATAGACAAGTCATCAAGGATCCTGCTGCGCAGTGAAACACCGCATGTTGAAGGCATGCCAACTCCGTATGACAAAACAAGTACTACGACAGATGCCCGTACTTCTGTTGCGTAGTTCTTGCGAAGCTGCATGAAGTTACTAAAAAGCGAAAAAGCCATAGTAGAGCTCCAGAAGCTTATCAGCCAGTATGAACCTCATATTGCAACAGAGACTCCAGATAGCGTTGTACATCATATAAGGAAGCACAAAAGAATAGGCCGAGAGATGAGGCTTACTGCGCAGATAGGAGATTTTGAAATGGATGAAGTCATCCTTGATCTGGGATCAGAAGGAAATGTCTTGACTAAGCAGACATGGCAGCAGATGGGTTGACCAAAGTTGCTCTGGTCACCTATCCAGTTACGAATGGTTAATCAGGAGAAGGTCATACCTTTTGGCCACTTAGCTAATGTAGTAGTTGACATTGACGGAGTACAGAGTCATGCAGACTTTGAGGTTATTGAAATTGTGGATGATAGTCAACCTTTTCCAGCAATATTGGGAATTGATTGGGCTATGGATAACTTGGCTATCATAAAATTGAAAACAAAGAAGATGATATTTGAAGGGAAGCATCTTAAGGTAATCGCACCATTGGATCCTAAAGATGGTGACAGATACAGTGAGTCGATTCAGGAGGAATCCCAAGCTTAAGACTTAGACCGACTATACCAGCTGACTGCGAACAAGGAAGACTACATTAATCCTACTGCGGATGGTACACTCAGCTGGCGATGTGACACTTCTTGTATCTCTGACTCAGATACAGGATTGGATAATTGGAAAAGCTGCATGCATGAAGTATCAGTAAGAAGATGTGCGCAGGTTACAAAATCACTGCGCTGGATCGGAAAAGAGGTGAGTTCTATTCCCACATATGATGGTTCTGCTAATGTTTACAGTTTCATAAGGGAATATACTACAGCTATACCAGATGAGCATAGACTGCTAGCTTTAGATATAGCACTGCATGATACACCTGCCAGATGGTGGAATGCACATAAGAAAACATTGACCACTTGGGATCAATGCAGAACTAAGATGCAGATCCGGTTCGCCGAAAAGGTTACTTTACCCTTTAAAAAGTATAATGGAAAAACAGACCCTAGTCAGCACATTGAAATCTGTTCAAAGGAATGGGTGGAAAGACCACTTACAGAATGGGTACATTTGTTTATACATACATTGGATGCGGGTATCCCAGAGAAATGGTACCTTGACCTGGAGTTGCACAGTGAACTCGCTAATTGGGAGCTACTCGCTGCGAACTTCCGGAAGGACTTCAGTTTTGAAGACGAGAATCCATTAATCCACGAAGCATTACAGCTAATCAAGAAGCGCATATTCCAGGATGACTGTCATCATCAAAACATAACATTGCAGGAGTTTTTTGGGACAGAGTGCATTCCCGCGCACCTACAGTCAGAATGGAAGGAACATGAAGAGCACTTGATCAAGTGTTACAACTTAGCTGAAGATACCAATGATACAAATGAAGATGATGAGGAGGACCTGCGCAACATAGATATACCAGAGTCAGAAGGAGCACGTGAGGTAGAAGGACCTCCGTTGGAAATCCCAGATATGACTGGACCAGCAAAAACACAAAAAGTGAACATTGGCACAGACAAAGAGATGAAGTTTGCATCAATAGGAGATTATTGGGACAATCAGACTCTTGCGGAGATCGTAGATACCTTACATGAGTATCAGGAACTGTTTCCAACAAAATTTACAGAGATGAAAGGAATTTTGGGAGACCTAGGGGTCATGAAAATACCTTTAAAATCAGGTGCTAAGCCTGTCAAGCAGAGGCCATAAAGATTGAATCCGTGCTATAAGGAAAAAGTCCGCGCAAAGCTAGATAAGATGCTAGAAGCAGGAATCATTGAACTAGTTGAAGAATCCGAATGGATTAGCCCCATGGTTGTTCAAGACAAGAAAGCAAAAGGCGAGATTAGGATTTGTGTGGATCTCAGAAAGCTGAACGATGCTTCCATGCACGACCCATTTCCTACTCCATTCATAGACGAAATGCTTGATAACGTTGAAGGAAATGAGGTATATTCTTTCACTGATGGTTTCTTTAATTATCATCAGATTAGGATTGATCCTGCGGATAGGCATAAGATGAAATTTTCTACAGAATAGGGGTCATTCCAGTACACTGTCATGCCTTTTGGGATGAAGAACGCACCTGCCATATTCTCTAGAGTCGTCGTCATAGCATTTAAAGATTTTATGCTCAAGTTTTTAGAAGCATATTTTGATGATTGGACTATATTTGGTCTATAAAAAAATCATTGCACGAATCTCCGCATGATGCTCGAGAAGTGTCGACAACATCAAATATCCTTGAATTTGAAAAAGTGTATTTTCTGTGTGCCTTATGGAATTTTACTTGGCCACATTGTCTGTAAGCAAGGATTGATGGTAGACCCTGCGAAGATTGCAGTTATTGCAAACTTACCAACACCAAATTCAGTCAAAATGTTGTGATATACATTAGGCCATACTGGATATTACAGGAAATTTATAAAGGGTTATGCACAGATAACCGCGACAATGGAGAAGCTGCTGAAGAAAGACGCACCATTCATTTGGAACGCATAATGCGAATAGGGTTTTGACACATTAAAAGAAAAGATGGTCACTGTGCCGATTATAGTCTTTCCAGACTGGATGAAGCCATTCCATGTCCATGTTGACGCATCATGTATTTCCCTGGGGATCGTGTTAGCTCAGCCAGGAGAGGGAGGTATTGACCACCCTATTGCATTTTCTAGCAGAAATCTTTCGACAACAGAGAAGAACTATACTACTATTGAGAGGGAAGGCCTTGCGATGGTATATGCCCTACAAAAATTTAGACACTACTTGCTGGGATCGCACTTCCTTATGTTTACTGACCATTCTGCGTTGAAATATTTGGTCAACAAGCCAGTGTTAGGGGGACGCATATGCCGATGGCTATTGCTGTTCCAGGAATATGACTTTGAAATTGTTGTCAAGCCAGGTAGACTGAACTTGGGACCTGATCATCTGTTAAGGATCGAGTCAGGAGAGGAGCCGATGAATATTGAGGACAGTCTACCTGATGCGCAGTTATTTAGTATACAGGTTTTCGATGATTATTACAAGGATATCATTGACTTCCTAACCACAGGGCTGGCACCCAAGGAATTCTCGGTCCAGCAGAAAAAACAGTTAGTGGTGCGCGCCGCAGAATTCACTATAATTGCAGGACAGTTATACAAACTTGGGCTAGATGAAGTCCTGCGCAGGTGCGTACTCGATCATGAGAAGCCATTTATTCTAGCCAACGCACACTTAGGAATCACGGGAGGTCACTATGCAGGAAGGGCTACTGCGCAGAAGATATTGCGCACAGGGCTATGGTGGCCTACAATCCATAAAGATGCCAAAGAACATTGCAGGAACTGTGATGTCTATCAGAGGACAGGAAAACCATCACGCCAAGATGAGATGCCATTGAATCCACAGTTGACACTGCAGCCATTTGAAAAATGGGCAATAGACTTTGTGGGTCCTATAAACCCACCAGGAAAAAGAACGGGTGCAAGGTATCTTATTACTGCTATGGATTACCTCACCAGATGGGCAGAAGCAAAACCAGTTAAGGACTGTAGCGCCAATACTACTGCGCAGTTTATTTTTGAAGAAATACTCACCAGATTTGGCTGTCCGAAGATTTTGATGAGTGACCAAGGTACTCACTTTCTGAACAAGACGATTGAGGCACTTACAGAGGAATTCCACATTCATCATTAGCGCAGTACTCCATATCATCCACAGGAGAATGGTACTGTAGAGGCTTTCAATAAAATATTGTAGAACGCACTCACTAAGGTGTGCAATGTAAATAGAGATGATTGGGACCTGCGCGTCTCTTCTGTGCTATGGGCATATAGAACCACATGCAAGAAATTGACAGGATAGACACCCTTTCGGTTGGTTTATGGGCAGGAGGCTATAATTCCTATGGAATATATTGTCCCTAGTTTGAGAATCGCTGCATTTACAGGGATGGCAGACTGTGAAGCTCTGGAAGAAAGATTACTACACTTACTGGGCTTGGAGGAAGATCGCTTCATCGCAGGCTTCCACAAGCAAGCTCAGAAGGACCGCGAGAAAGCATGGCATGATCACCATAAAAAGAACAAGTGTTTTCAGGTAGGTGATCTAGTCCTCCTGTATGATAGCAAATTCATGAAATTCCCTGGTAAATTTAAGATGCATTGGCTTGGCCCATATACTGTGATACATGTTACTAACACCGGTGCAGTCCAGTTAGCCAATTTAGCTGGTGATACCTTGCCAACTTTGATAAATGGAAGCAGGCTAAAGCTATACCATGATAGCACTGCTTCGCAGAACCCTGAATAACGAACAAAGAAAGGAAGTTCTAAGTGTCAAGTACAGTTGAAAGTGGACACTAGAAATGTAAAGGAGTCTGTACATGTATGATAAAAGGAAGAAGGTATGATAAGAAGAATGATCTATGTACCGTGCAACACTGTTGAAGCTGTGTGAAAGAAGAATATATATATATATATATATATATATGTATAGTGGAAGCTGCGCAGTTTGAAATTTTTGGCACTGCGAAGTAGCCGTGCAGGATTGCAGATGGCTTGCCGCGCAGTTTGGCGTAGCACCCAGAGAAAAATAGTCGTTGCATGGCTTTTCAGAAAAATAGTCGTTAGATGACCGTTGCAGCAACCGCTTCAACATTTAAAGCAAAAATATCTGTTCTGAGCACGCTGACGATAGAAAAGACCGAAGGATCCGCTCAAATTCGCCAACGGACACCACATTAAATGCTTATCTAGCCGTTGAAGGGCGCAGGAGAGGGTTTGCTGCGCCTATAAATAACACCATTGGGAGACTCGCGAGCATTACGAAGAACTTAGAATTTTCTTGCGATTAACCTCTCTGAACTAGTAGCCATCTGTATTTTGTCTACCTTAGCCGCTACCTCATTTGTTGATGTCCGAACCTTCCTTTAGAGAAGAAGAGCTCACCCTTGAAGAAGCACTGAGGATCTTTCAACAAGGAGGGATTCAGTAGTTAATGAAAACTCCAGTTAAGAAGGTAGCCATAGAATAAGGTGAAGCATCTCGCAGATCACCAAGAATTAATCCCACGATGCAAGAAAAACCAAAAGATAAGGGAAAAGTTGTAACTGCACCTCGATCCAACATCATAAAGTTGGGATCCTCGGCACAGAAAGCACTAGTCTTTTAGACAGAACCTTTGAAGATGACACCTGAATATATCTCTCTCAGAACTGAATGCCCCTGTGTTTAAATTGCTCAAGAATGTGAGATACGACATCCCCTTGTCGCCTATGTCAAAGCATGTAAACGTTGCTAAGAATCTACTGGGAAAGATAGCAGATTGTAAATGGGAGGATTATGACCTCTTGGGAATGAAGAAAGACGAGCCAGATGTTCCCAAATACCTGGATTTTCAACCGGAACAGTATATGTGCTGGAAAAAGGATTCCAAGGGAACTCTGAACTTGGTAGTTGACAGTTGGTTAGCACCTATCGTTCAGTCGGGGCTACTGAACTTATTGAGATTGCCACATTTTGACCATTCCCCAGAATTGAATATCGTGGTTCGCACACTCATATTGAAAATCCACCAAGGTTACCTATGGATGGACAGGAACGTTGATATTAACATTGATTTGATCCACCGCATCACCAAGCTAAGCAAGTGTGGTAAGGATCCAAAGCAATTTTTCCAGGGGAAGAGCAAAGAAAAAGAGGCGGTTGAAAAGATGAAGAAAACCCACTCGGTGGTGAAGGAAAAAAGAGGATTCCCGATAGAAGACATAGAGGACTGAGCAACAAGATTCGTAACGCAGTTGCTTGCAGGGAAGATGCTCAAAATAGCTATACCTTCGGAGGTGCTTGCGGGCACAATACTCCTTGGTGCCACAGCGGCCGAAGGCCACAGCTTCAATTGGTGTCAGTTTCTGTTGAATGAGTTCCTTGAAGAACTCAACGACACTCAGGTGAATGGCGGCCAGTTCCATTTCACCTGGCTCATCGTCCTGATTGCTTTGTGTGGATGGAAGGAGCCGTGAGATTATGCGGGCGTCGTTATGGATAGCAAGGATCCTAGAGGGTTTAAGTTCGTCAACCTCTGGGAAAACAAAAATGCAGAGCGCCAACACACAACAACAGAAGTATTTTACCAATACTATATCCAGCTGCGCGATGCAATCATGAAGACACCCCGCATTACAAAGCAGGTCATGGCGAAGTATATCTGCATCATCGACTTTGAGGCAGATATGAAATGTATATTTATATCGCCGAAAGCACAAACAAGGAAACCAGAGTGGTTCCCAGGAAAGTACATCATGTACGAACAGGATATTGAGGACCTCATGAAAGATTGGCCAACAGAGTTCCGCGTAGAGGTCATGGATGTGGAGACAGATTCAGCAGAAGATGAGCCGATCCCGCTCTCATGCCCAATTATTGAAGAAACAGGGAAGAGAAAAGAAGCTGAGACTTCGGAGAAGCCAAAGTCGAGGAAAAAGGTGAAGGCTACAAAGATCCAATCGGAGGTAGTCCTCAATGATGATGACTACGAGATGATAGCCGAAACAGTCTCAGAGCAGATGAAGGAGCTTATGGAAACTAAAGAAAAGAAGGACAAGGTCATCCACGATGACCTGCACCGGACGAGGCTCACAATGCAAGGCCTAATGAAGAAAATGGACGATGTCCATAAAATCCTTGTTTTGCCGCAAGAAGTAGGGGCTGAAAGGAGGTTGATAGGAACCTCACAGCAAGGAAACCAACAACTAGCAATAATGCTTCCGTCGAAGACTAGGATTGTCCATGTGGACCCATTGGCTGTTGTGTTGCAAATAGCAGAGCAAGTGGCCTTGGACACAAAGGGACTTGAGAGGGTAGAGCTCGACTTAGCCAAAATACCTTTGCCAGGATTGCACTTCATCCACGTGCAGATCGTGGAGGAGATGCATGAATGGACGGTTGAAGCGATGAAGTTACAAGCAGAGCTCACCACAGCAAACTGAAAAATTCATCAGAAGGTAGAAGTACAGCTACGCAACGAATAGGAGCGCCGACAAAATTTGGTGACCACCATATCCAATGTGGCGAAGGATATTAAAGACATAGAAATCTAGGATGATCCTGTAGACACAGTTCTGAGGATTGGAGATAAGGTGAGATCCTCGCAATCGAAGATGTAGGATAAAGAGATTTATTATGAGGCCGACATTGCCACATTGAAGGATAAGCTGAATAAGCAGGCACCATTAACTGAACAGCAAGTCAGAGAGCAAGCAGTGAGCGCCGCCTCAAAAAGCATCACAAGTGATATGGCTAAGTGCCAATCTCTCCTGGATAAGGTTTCGTAGGCAATCGCGACCCTTGAAGAGGATCAAGGGTTGCTGTAGGTCAAGACCGCGGTACAAGAAAAACAGACCGCGTTGGACAAGTTAAATGCATAGGTGAAAGCTCTGCCACCTAGAGAAAGGATGCCAAGATACAAGGAGATATCCAGCTTAAAGAAAGAAGTACAGGAACTACGAAAAAAAGAGACTGAGATGGATAATCAATTGCAGCAGCTCCTGGAGAATGCCATGGCGGTATCGCAGCAGATTGAAGATAAGTTAGTAGAACTACGCGATAACTAGGAGCAGGTAAAATATCAAATTGGACAAGAAATAACTCCAAAACTGCTTGAGACAATTAAACAGGTTGAGGAGGATACAAGGGAAGCAGTGGTGCAGTTGTGCGGTACATATGACGAGTTCGCGGCCAAGTTTGTTCCACCGGTTGCGGTGCAGAGTCAGACAGCTGAAACAATCAGTGGCTCGGGGATGAGCCACATGTAAGTGTTAGGGGCATGTTGGGCCCAGGTTGAGATGAAGTTTTGGAAGCACCTTTTTGAGGAAAGTAGGGAAAGCTGAGCTGAGCACAACTCAGAAACAAAATTTTGGCTAAGTATTGAGGATGCTGCGAAGTTGCGCGCAACATCGAAGTTTTGGCCGTGATGCGAAGACCAGTACTGTGTTGTGGAGTTAGGAGGCCATGTGGAGCCAACAAAGTGGTGTGCTAGACAAGTATCAAGTGTAGCTACCGGCTTGACTAGTAATAGCCATTTTTGGAAATATATTTCAGGATTGCTGAGCGGCAGATGTAGGCAAAACATGAAGGCAGCCACGCATGGGTTGTTAAGGAAAGCGACGTTTGGCACGCTTAGAAGGTAAAACCGTTAGAGAGAAACGGTTCGGTAGAAACATCCTGTAGGCACGCGTGCGACAGGAAGGACGATAGCGACAGAATGAGGATGTGGAGATCCGCCATGATCAAGCAGACGCTACCAGGAGCCAGCAAGCTGGTTTGGAAAACCGACACAGTTTTGGAAACCCTTAGGGTTTTGGGTTTTAGGTCTTCGACATTGTACAGACATGACCTTCGGGCATGATCTATTTAAGAAGACATTTTGTATGGGATGTGCGTTCTCAGTGTTATTCTCTTTTTGGATTATTGTTAGTCTTTTGTTGTTGCTGAGAACTTAAGGAGACAACCTTTTTGTATTGTAAAATCTCTTCGAGCTAAGAATATTGTAAAGGCTCTGCAGCTGTGTGCGCAGAGACTTAGCCGAGAGAAAGAAGAGTTTGCAGCTGAGTGCGTAGACTAAGAACGGTTGCCCCATCCATTTTGAAAGAAATATATTACTGTTCGGGTACACAGGGTACTACCAAAGGACTGAACACCAAGAGCAACCACTTCACACAAACAGATCACAGATCAACACATCGATGTTTTGACGTGGTTTAAACCCTCTTGAGGGAAACACTCCACGGCCCCGGCCAAATAGCTTCTACGGGACAATTTATTATGAAAAGAAAGAAAGTTACAAATTAGCTTCTCATAATCGATCAACTAAACAATGACCCTCCATGCTCTTTAAATAGAGATCATGGACCAATCGGGTGTTAAGCCACGGATCAAGGTTAGGTTTGATCTAAGAGAAGTTGAGCCGTCAAATCACTCTATGTCGGGAACATATCGTGACCGTCGGATTAAGTATTTACAAATTCATACTAATGCATACTAAAGAAACACACTATCCCTAACGGATATATTACACAAGTTGATCTTAACTAACTCCTAAGTGTCTAAATATCCTAACATCCCCCCTTAAGAACAACTTGGGATAGGATTGAAGGATTTACAAAGTGACACTATTAGGAGAAGGAAAGAGGAATTAGAGCCTATCCCCCGTTAATGACAAGTTCCTGAACTCCTAACATAGATCGAAGTTTAGAAAACTTTTCTTTTGTAAGAGACTTGGTGAAGATGTCTGCAACTTGATCATCTGTAGGGAAAAAGAGCACTTCAAGAACACGATCATGAACAAGATTTCTGATGAAGTGCATATGTAGCTCAATGTGTTTGTTGCGTTGATGTAGAACTGGATCTTTGGCAAGCTTGATGGCACTTTGATTGTCGCACCAAAGTGGAGTAGGCTGCTGCTGCTCGAATCCGAACTCTGAAAGGATCTGTCAAAGCCATAAAGATTCCTAATTGGCATTAACTGTTGCTCGATATTCTGCCTCTGCTGAAGAAAGAGCAAGAGCTTGTTGTTTCTTACAAGCCCAAGTAATAGGTCCAGATCCTAGACTGAAAACATAACCTGCAGTAGACTTTCGATCATCAGGATCGCCGGCCCAATCTGAATCAGTGAAACCAACCAACAAAGGTTTCCCCCCTGTACTGTAATGAATCCCAAACTGAACTGTACCTTGAATATATCGAAGTATTCTTTTAGCTGCTTTCCAGTGACTTTCATGAGGTGTCTGCATATAACGGGCAACACAACCAACAGAAAAGGAAAGGTTAGGATGGGAATGAGTCAAGTATAAGAGACTACCAACAAGCTGACAATATAAGGTGGCATCGACTTCAGGTGAAGTACAAGTGGCAGAAAGTTTGAATCCAGACTGGAAGGGAGAAGGGGCTGGTGTACAATCTTCCATGTGAAAGCGACGAAGAAGGTCACAATCATACTTAGACTGAGAATGAAAGATTCCTTCTTTGGTTTGCAGGACTTGGAGACCAAGAAAATAATGCAAATGTCCTAAGTCTGACATTTCAAAATTTTGTTTAAGAATGGATTTCACATGGGTTATAAGCTTAGGGTCACTACCAGTAAGAATAAGGTCATCAACATATAGAACAAGTATGATGAGATGGTTTCCTACTTTCTTGGTATAGACATTGGGGTCAGAATGGCATCTAGAAAAACCAATGTCAAGGAGAAAGTTATCCATTTTGGCATACCAAGCTCTAGGAGCTTGCTTAAGGCCATATAAGGATTTCTTAAGGCGACAGACAAGGCTAGAGTTATTCTGAACATATCCAGGAGGTTGTTCCATGTAAATTTCCTCCTGTAAATCACCATGTAAGAAGGCATACTTGACATCCATTTGATGGACTTCCCAGTTATGTAAGGATGCAAGGGAAAGAACAAGGCGGATGGAGTTCATTTTTGCAACGGGAGCAAAGGTTTCATTGTAGTCAATCCCTTCAACTTGGGAAAAACCTTTGGAAACTAACCTTGCCTTAAGTCTTTCAACACTTCCATCTGATGCATACTTAGTTCTGTAGACCCATTTACATCTGACAAGTTTTCTTCCTTTTGGAAGAGGTACAAGATCCCAAGTATTGTTCGCCATTAAGGAATGATATTCTTCATCCATGGCTGCATCCCAATCTGGATTCCCTGAAGCTTTTGCAAAAGTTTCTGAATCATGATTCTCGAAAAATTGAGCCAAAAGAGAAGAGGCTCGCTGAAACTGAGAACGTGTTTGATGTTGATCTCTAGGATCACCGGCAAGATCACCAGCTGCTTCACATGTTGAACGGACCCATCGAGGAAGCACTTGTGCTGGTGCAACTTGAGGAACATGAGCAGGCGGAGGTGGATTTTCATCTTCACTGTCATCATCAGAAATTGGAGTTGGAAACCTGTCAAGGAAGTTGAAAGAAGAAGAAGAAGGCACAAATGCTGAATCAGGCTCGCAGGCCAAAGATGGCACAATCGCCAAGTTAGGCTCGCAGGAAAAGAGATTTTCATCAAATTTAACATCTCTTCTAATGATTATATCATGAGAATGTGGTTGAAAAATTCTATAACCTTTTACATCTTCAGAATATCCAACAAATATGCACTTTTCACTTTTAGGCTGCAATGCTTTCCATTTTTCATCCAGAACGTGAGCCCATGCTTCACTACCAAACACACGGAAGTGACTTACATCAGGTTTAGTTTTACTCCATGCTTCTTCCGGTGTTATACCTTGTAATTCTTTAGTGGGGGTGCGATTAACTATGTAATTTGCACAATTTATGGCTTCAGCCCAAAATTGAAGACTTAGTCCCTTAGATTGGATCATACAATTAGCCATTTCTTTTAAGGTGCGGTTCTTCCGCTCAGCGACACCATTTTGTTGTGGTGTATATGGAACAGTGTGCTGTTGTTGGATGCCTTGTTCAGTGCAGAAAGTAGTGAACTTTTTGTTAACATATTCTCCTCCATTGTCAGATATTAACTTAATAATTTGATGACCATATTGTTTTTCAACAAGGGCCTTGTAGGCCAAGAACATGTGAAATACTTCGCTCTTAAGTTTTAGGAAATAAACCCAAGTGCGTTTGGTGTAATCATCAATGAAAGTTAAGAAATATTTGAAACCAGAAAAGGAAGCAGATGGAAGAGGACCACACAAGTCACTATGCACAAGCTCCAAGGGAACCGAGGCGTGCCAAGAGGCATGTTTGTCAAAAATGTCCCGATGATATTTTTCGAGTACACAACCGAAACAAACACCATCCCTGCAAGATACCATCGGAAGACCTGTCACCATATTGTCTTTACATAGTTGTTGCAATGAGCGATAATTTAAGTGACCAAATCGCTCATGCCAAAGTTTGCTCAAGTTATCACTATGAGCAACAAAAACTGAAGGGAAAGGTGATGACCCAAAGTTGTTAAACTTGTACAACCTGGTAATATCATCAACAATTTCGGTAGCTAGGACCTGTTGAGGATATTTAAAATCCTTGATTACAACCTGGTGAGGTGTAAAGGTCACAGTTTTACCTTCATTTTATTCTCGTTTTCACCTGGAGGGAAAACGAGAATAAAATGAAATGAAGGTTCAAATTCTAACTCTAGTGAGAGACTCGAACTGAAGGGAGGGAGATCTATTTCATTTTTTCACAAGCTTGAAATAGACAATAACTATGCTTGAGGGGGCCCATCTTATTTTTTAACGAGCTTGAAATGGAATAAAACTATGCTCGAGGGGGCCCATCTTATTTTTTAACGAGCTTGAAATGGAATAAAACTATGCTCGAGTGGATTGGTTTCATTTTTGTGCAAGCTTGAAACCAAAGGTAAACTATGCTTAGAGGGGTCTATCTCATTTTTTAACGAGTTTGAAAATAGAATAAAACTATGCTCTAATGGATTGGTTTCATTTTTATGTAAGCTTGAAACCAAAGGTAAACTTTGCTAAAGGGGTCTATTTCATTTTTTAACAAGCTTGAAATAGAATAAAACTATTTTCCAATGGATTGGTTTCATTTTTATGTAATCTTGAAACCAAAGGTAAACTATGCTAGGGTGGTTGGTTTCATTTTTTAATGAGCTTGAAACATAACATAAACCGTGCTCGTAGGAACCTATTTCATTTTTTAACGAGCTTGACATAGAACGAGAACTATGCTCATGTGAAATGGTTTCATTTTTATGCAAGCTTGAAATCAAAGAGAAAATTTGCTTGAAGGTTGGTTACATTTTTTAACGAGCTTGAAACATAACATAAACTATGCTCGTACCCCCCCCTCCTTAGGGGGAAGAAACCACTAAAACATGTGGAACATTCAGGGAAGTCTGATGACTAGGAGTCATATGATGAGTGGGTGTCACGTAGGAAAGTTGATCAATGGTCACAATCCTCCCATCATAGGGAAAACACATCACTCAAAAGAGTGTGGACATGACGGCTTTCATAGCATAGACATAATCACGTCCAAGGAGCAGATTGAAATCTAAAGGACCTTGGACAACCATGACATCAACATAAACAGTTTTACCTCTCAACGTGACAGGTAACTGCGGGAGAATCCCTAAAGGTCTGGTAGGCCTTCTATTAAAAGCCAAAATATGGTCAGTTATTGGCACAAGCTGAGGAGAACCTATAGCTTGCCAAGCAGTTGAGGATAAAATACTAATAGAAGCTCCCTCATCAATTATCGTACGAAAGATTTCTTTATCGGAAAATCCTACAGATATTTGAAAAGAAATACTTGAAGGAAGATGAGATTCTGTTAGACCATTCCAATCAAAGGAAATGACCTCAGTACTTGGAGGGGGTCCTGTAGAAATGGACAGGGTTTCCCTTTGCCTAGGACATTCTGAACTGACTAGGAAAACATCAGCGGTTTCCAATTCACTCTCACTTGGAAGATAAGAATGAGACGAAGATTGTGTCATGGTGACTGCTTCAGTCTGGACTTTCTCCAATGAAAGAGCGGGATCGAGTGGAGATGACAACGACTCAATCACTTCACTCTCGGAAGGAAGAGTGGGATCAATTACAGATGAAACTGAATTGACCACTTCGTCAACCAGCGGGGGATCAAGGGACAACTTACTATCGCTTGTTGGAAGCACCTGTTGAGAACTAGTAATATCTTCCAACCACCGTGAAGCTTCATCCATGCTTGGACAAAGGTAAGTACGATGCAAGCCCTTGTATATCCAGCAAGGGTTTGCAGCTCTACCCTTCCGACCCATCACCAATGGGTCATTGGTCGAGGGAGTATCATCAATATGATGGTCAGAGGTTGACAATACAAGCGGTTTTGGTTTTTTAGACCACACTTCTGACACATGGGGAAGACCGGGACAATTCTTGAGAAGGTGATCACCCTTGCAAAGTTTGCAAGGGAACTTTGGCTTACGAGGTGTTCTCATAGAATGAGTGCCATCAGGGGCAGATGGTTGACGCTTGGTCTCTTTTTTATCTTTCTTCTTATTAATCTTCTCTTTCTTCTTCTTTACACCAGCCTTCTTACTAACATCAGAGTTTTCAGTAGGAGAAGAGGAGGAGATGGAAGCCGATTCAACTTTTGACGGAGAAGGAGAAGGGTCATCATGAGATCGATGTTCATGTGGTGAAGGACCTAGGTCCGACACGATGGGTGCATTTGGTGTAACGGGATTGGAGAATAACTATACTGGTAATCCTATCGTCAATCCAGGAAGACTCAACGTAGCCATAAAGGGAGGACCAACAGTTCCACAAGGGGGAATAACAAATGGCATACCCTGGAAAGGGGCCCCTTGGTTGGTAGTCCCGGAAGAATCTTCCATATCTAAACTTCCTAAGAATCTCTAGAGCACCACACAAGACAAACACTACTCAAGTCTAAAACTAACAAGCAAACTGTGTGAATAGGAGTGGATTCAAAGTCTGGAACCTCATGGGATTATCAAGGCATTGCAAACCGCGATATACTGTAGGGTCCAACAATATGACGCGACAAGGAGGATTGGGACCGTACCCTTGCCTACATACCTGATTACCTGGACAGTACGTGCGTGCTAATCTCCCCGAGTGCTGTTCTCGGTGTATTGATTTGCCAAGATGGCCAAATGGTTAACTCGGTTGGTTTCAGGAATCCTAATGGTGTCTCCCGATATACGCAAGGTACGTGGGAGCTCAAATCCGTAGTGGTGCTGTCTAATGCACAACCATTGGCACGAGACCTTCCGATATACATGTCGAGTACGTGATACACCATTCGATATACGCCAAGTACGGATTATGGTACTTGGTGGGTACATGAAGGAGCTCGATATACCGATGTACGTGGAAGACTACAATACCCCCGGACTACAGTGCTGGAAAATAACGACAGCTGCCATGCTTAAAGACGTCGTAACATGTCTCTAACTTACACACAGTTACTAAATGATTTTAACCTAAGCTAGCGTTAATTTTATCTTGTACGGTTAGGTGAATGCATGAGGTGAGTACATAAATGTAAACATAATGCAATCCTCAACTACATGATAATGCACATTTCCTTTCCTTTTCAATGAAAACTACTTAAGGTAAGGAGAGATTTTTGTTTCTTTCAAACCAAAAGTACTTAAGTAGTAGTGAAAAGAAGAATTCCTTCCTAGAGTGCAATAATTCTAACTTTATGCAATAATCAGCCAAAAAGCGTAAAGAAAATGAAAGACACAGCTAATCTTAGCAATGTATAAGACAAGATAATGAAGCACTTTCAATTTTCAAATGCATGTACCAAAAATGGAATTTTGATAACTAAATGCTTTTCATATTTATATACAGGAAGTGAGAGGATATCTACAACACTCTAATCTTTCAGAAATTCCCAAAGAAAAAATGGCAAGCACCCAAACAACTCAAAGGCACTCCAGAGAGGCTCAAAATCTACCAAATGCAATAATTATAACTCATTTCCTATCCTTTTACACTTGAAAAAGACACATCTAAGCTATGGAAAGAAGGATTTCACAAACGTTTCCAGTCAAATGCAAGACAAAGGAAAGCACTCAACAATCTTATCTAACTCAAATGCATACAAATTTGAAACGAAACTTTCTTCTTCTTATGAGTGTGAGACCAAGAATTTCAAATGATCAAATTAAAGCAAGAAGAGTACTTATGTTTTCCAATTTCATAAATATAGCAAAAGAGTGACAAAATCAAGCTTTTCTTTGAACTAAAGTGGAGACAAAGAATCAATCTCTTCCAATAATCATTAGATAGCTCAGGATGTAAGGGAAACAAGATGCATAACCCAAGAAAGAGAGGCTTAAAAAGACATGGATATTCCACACTCTTCAAGTCTTTAAGACAAACTAGTCACGCCAAACCAAAAATGATCTCAAAACCTTGAGATGGATCAAAACGATTGATGAATGCACGATTCAAAAATAGAACCCATTTTGCTTAAAAATAGAAGCAAAACACTAGTTTTGACTCAAGGGGCCAAACATGATTCCAAATCTCAAAAGACCCCAAAACCAATACAAACAAGCCAAACAAAACACACAAATCAAAGATGGGATCTCTGGCTGGATCTCGTATCATAGAGGGAGTTCATACATAAAAACAAGGCTCAGACTGTAAAACAGGAGGATGGATGCCTGTAAGCTAAGTCTTGACAGATCGGTGCACTCTGTCTTTGCAAACAGTGCGATGTCGCAGGTAACCTATACGAAAGGTGCGACGGTGTCGCACTTCACTAATGCACAGGACACGACGAGCAAGCAATAGACAAAGGACAGAGGCTCAGGAAAACGCAGTGTCGCTCTGTTTTCACTGCCCAGGTGTGACAGGCAAGTTCTAGATTAAAAAATGAATCAGATCTCCCAAAAATGAACCACCAACAGGTTTGAAACTGAGTTGTACAAACTCAAAGGAAGAAGATCAGGATCTTCAACGTGAAGATCTGACAATTGAATCAATCCTAAGAAGGAAAATGACAAAAAATGACAACAAGGCTTGCAACAAGTAATCAACTGAAAATGACTCAGATTAACGATCACTAAACAAGAATACTGCCCAATATGGTCGCCATATTTGTTGATGGACAATCCACTCGACCGAAGGCGAGCCGGATCTCCCTAGCTCAATGCGAGTCTAGAAAAAATAAAATAGACTACAAATGTCTTTCCTAGATCTACTTAAGGATCAAGTGCTAGATGTCTTACCTCTTTGATTCGCTATCTTTTCTCCCGCTATGTTGCTCCATGTCCCACGGTCGTCAGATCCAAGCTGCAAGACCTGTCAAGACACAGAAAAGAGAAACGAGTAAAGAGCATCTATATAATAAGAGATCTATGTAAACAGTTAAGCAGGTAAACAACACAACATCATCATACATAAGAGACAATATTGGTGGAAAGCATTTGTATTATTGCAAATAGAGGAGTACATGATAGAGATATAGAACTACAACCAATGACTTAACGTAGCAGCCCTTCTCCACACAAGATAATTTCCAAGCCCTTCCAAGGAAGCATGAGAGTCTCCAAGAGGTGAGGGAAAGTGTCCAAGAGAGATTTCACCAGCATGTAGATACCATAGTCTTCCTCCCTTTGGTATGGGAGTGAGCCTCACATATATAGGACTAAGTGGATGAGGTTATGGATAGGATAGGATGAGAGATGGTAGGAGAGAGATAGGGGATCTTCCCAATAGGTTAGGGGTCGAGTACCATCTCTCCAAGAGATCAGGGATAAGCCCCCACATAGGCAAGCTTCGAGAAAGATCTTGAAATGGCTATTTTTTCCCATTAACAGACCTCGTCGCACCTTGCTATGGAGCAACTTGCGACGTCGCATGTTGCTAGTGTGCAACCTGCGACGACCTCTCAAAATGTTGTACAAACTGAGTACAAATCCTCTCAAATGAATACCTGGTCCAGATGACTTCAGGTATGTATACACAATGGTCAAGATGACGACATTATCACAACGGTCATTATGACAACACTTGGTCATAATGACGGTACTTGCAACGGTCATGATGATGACACTAGGTCATGACGACGACACTTGCACAAGGGTGACGACATTTTGGTATAACACACCTGAAACCCATTTCCAAAGCATGGGGTCCTTCCCATGAAGTTTGGCTTCTGCAGGCCATCACACATGGTATTCTTGCAATGTGTCTTCTTGGAACACTTATCAAATAGCCAAACAATCAGCATCATTTAAAAATAAAATTCAAATCTTATCTGGCATTAAGAATTAAATTCAACCATGAATTTGCAATTCTGTCTACTACAGAAATTGACTTGCTTAGTCATGAGGTTATCCACATATTGCTTGTCCCTTGTAAGTGGCACCCCTCTTCCCATTAGGGTTTTACGCTTGCTACCATAACATAAACATCCACTTACAACACGTCCTCCTGACACAATTCTATGCAAGCAAACTGTGATTAGCAATTATAAGCAAATTCTCAAATCTGAAATCTACAAGTCTAAGATTGACAACATGTTCTGCACATAAACTATTTTTACAACCATGAGACCCTTCTCATGAGGTTTGGCTCCTGCAAATGCTAGATTCCAATCTTCATCATGGACTTAACTCACATTGCCATGCCCAAAGCAATTTACCTAAAATCTGAAACTTCAATCATCCAAACACTCTGTAAGTCTCTATACATATAATATTTCATTGTTGCAACAATCACTGAAGTGATCTCAGAATTATAACACTCAATAACTCAAACACCCTCAGCTGTTAACATTTGAAATGCAATGAAATATATATATATATATATATGCATCATTATCATAATAAAATTGCAAGACACAGTCACATCATTTATGCAATTTAAATGAAAGCTTTAGATGCTCATTACTTCATAGCCATATCATTTTATGCAACTCTCTCCTTTCAATAGAGCACTCTCGGTAGCCCATCAACATGTCTACCTTCTTCATGCAATCATTCTCCTGCATTCACAGTAGCTCCTGAAATGCTCTCAGGATTGACAATAGTTCACCATTTCATATATTATCTAAATGCAATGAAACATACACCACAACCATGCATTCACACAATGCATGTCAACATGTGCACCCATACCTATACATGCACATTTACAACACTCACATAGTATTCTAATGCGCATTCACTCAATGCAACCTTGCATTAATCCATGAATACTACCAGGTCATGTCATTCATTTTACCATGACTGTCTCATATGGCATGCACTACCACAACATGATCATAAGTCATCACTTGCTTTGGTTGTTAAACTCGCAACCAACATACACAAATGGCATGATATAATTTCATATGAATGCATTTCTAAGAAACTATAGGGTGTAAGGATCCTAGCCTTTTCTTACCCACACCTCACCATACTTGGTAGGATGACATTAACATTCAGGCACTCAGTACCACATGCAAACCAATCAACATAGTTTAAATATA
This sequence comes from Larix kaempferi, assembly GCA_027924585.1. NCBI lineage: Eukaryota > Viridiplantae > Streptophyta > Pinopsida > Pinales > Pinaceae > Larix > Larix kaempferi. The sequence goes on from BSBM01000376.1 coordinate 16,580,966, forward strand.
GTTGGAGAGATCTAACCAAATCCTCTTTCAACATTCATGCAATTTACACACAAATAATCATTACCTGCATGGCTATCATTAACATCGCTTGATGTTACCTGATCAGTTGGCCTCTTACCAAGGCTTCATAGTCCTTTTTCCAACATCGTGATCATAGATTTGTTGCCCCAACCTTTCTTCATAACATTGTTGGTCATATGCAACAATCATCATCCACATCTTTAGCCATTCTTCGGTTGTCTTTGGTCCTACAACAAATGCGAACACAACTAACTATTAGCAACCACAACAATTTTCTTAAGTGGCTCATTGCATATGCAAAACCTCACTATTTTACCGATATGAAATATCATATATATATATATGCGCAAACATGTTCCATGCACTGTGCAATGTCTATTAGTACTCCAACTAGTGCATATTCACCTCATCTATCTAATTTCTTGCATTTTCAATCAGTGCAATGTCTATTAGTACTCTAACTAGTGCATATTCACCTCATCTATCTAATCTCTTGCATTTTCAATCATACTTCTATGGTTTGATTCCTACAACCATTATCTACAACATTATTGTCATCAACCATAGGCAATACCATTAATGGGCTATCGCATGTGTAACTTTACTACCTTTACCCATATGTAACATCATGCTCATGCATAAGAAATTCACATGCACTATGCAATGACTCTTTAATCATGCCCACTAATTCATAATTAATCTGCTACTCTCTTGTATTTCCAACAACCCTATGCCATAATTTTGAGTATATAAAACTCAAGAAATATAAATACAATAGCAAGAGAGGAGTTAAGGAATTCTCCATGTTACACCGAAATGTCGTCACCCTTGTGCAAGTGTTGCAAGTGTCGTCGTCATGACCTAGTGTCGTCATCATGACCGTTGCAAGTACTGTCATTATGACCAAGTGTTGTCATCATGACCGTTGTGATAATGTCATCATCTTGACCATTGTGTATACGTCCCTGAAGTCATCTGGACCAAGTATTCATTTGAGAGGATTTGTACTTAGTTTGTACAACCTTTTGAGAGGTCGTTGCAGGTTGCACACTAGCAACATGTGACGTCGCAAGTTGCTCCATAGCAAGGTGCGACGAGGTTTGTTAATGGAAAAAAATAGCCATTTTGAGATCTTTCTCGAAGCTTTCCCATTTGGGGGCTTATCCCTGCTCTCTTGGAGAGTTGGTACTCGACCCCTAACTCATTGGGAAGATCCCCTATCTCTCTCCTACCATCTCTCAACCTATCCTATCCATAATATCATCCACTTAGTCTTATATATATGAGGCTCACTCCCATACCAAAGGGAGGAAGACTATGGTATCTACATGCTGGTGAAATCTCTCTTAGACACCCTCACTCACCTCTTGGAGAATTCATGCTTCCTTGGAAGGGCTTGGCAATTGGCTTGTGCAGAGAAGGGATGCTACGTTAAGTCATTAGTTGTGGTTCTATATCTCTATCATGTACTCCTCTATTTGCAGTAATACAAATGCTTTCCACCAATATCGTTCTTAATGTGTAATGATGTTGCGTTGTTTACCTGCTTAACTGTTTACATAGATATCTTATTATATAGATGCTCTTTACTCGTTCTCTTTTCTATGTCTTAACAGGTCTTGCAGCTCGGATCTGACGACCGTGGGACGTGGAGCAACGTTCAAGAGAAAGAATAGCGAATCAAAGAGGTAAGATATCTAGTACTTGATCCTTAAGTAGATCTAGGAAACATGTTTGTAGTCTGTTTTATTTGTTCTAGACTCGCATTGAGCTAGGGAGATCCGGCTCGCCTCCAGTCGAGTAGATTGTCTGGTAACACTCCATTTCCAATTTCCTCAATGTAGCATGGAATTTCCTCTTCCACATCATAGCTGATCCAATTTCATGGGCTCTCTACCATGCACACAAGCAATCATTAGCTATGATCTTCTCATGAATTACAATTCAATATATATATATATATATGTTTATAACATTCATTCTTACTATTTTCCAAACATGCAATTCTTATGCTATAAACAAAAATAGTTTAAGGTGAGGAATTTCCCTCTTATCAACGTTGCCTTACTTCTCCCATTGCTCTTCCATAATGCATATTACAGCCAATTACTCTTAATAAGGTTTCCACAAACCTTCTATGCAATTCCTGCTTCTCATTCCAAGCATAGAGAATGCATTTCATACTTTCAACGACTGTCTCCTGGGGACGACGGGGGTAAAGGGGGCTTTTCGCCTTGTCGCTTGCCACTGCAGGGTGGGTCAAGGGCAGTGCCTTCATTTTTTTGTTTGTAAATCCTTTGATTTCGCGCAATCTGGTGCATAAGTTCCATGGCATTTTTCATTGTTTGGGCATTTGAAAATCTCACTGGAAAACTGCTCAATTTCCCCGTTTCGGCGGACTTAGCAATTTCTCCTCTAACCGTGTCGCAGAAATTAAGGTTAAAATCGCCAACTGCGTCGCAACAATTATGGCTAAAATCGCCGACTGTGTCACAGAAATTGCTAAAATCGCCGACCGCGTCGCTGCGATTTAGCTCAAAACGTGCAGACCATGTTGCGACGTTTTAGCTCAAAATGCATCGACCGTGTCGCGGTGTTTTAGCCCAAAATTCGCTGATTGATATTTTTTCGACCGCCTACCGCTGGTCGCGGCGTTAACTTCGTCGACTGCGTCGCTAGTCGCGATGTTAACTTCACTGACCGCGTCGCTGGTCGAGGCGTTAACTTCGCCGATCGCGTCGCTAGTCGCGGCGTTAAAACCTGCGACTGTCGCAACAAATTTTGCCGACACAATCTTAGCAACAACCACTTAGAATTTTTTTGAAATTTTCTTTCTTTTCTTTATAGAAGTAAGCCACTTAGAGATCATACTTGCATATAAAAAAACAGTAAAAGGATGTCAAGAAATTGCACCTCTTCCATGTCAAAATAAAACAACAAAATAATATAAATATAGCAAGAGGTTGCGCCTCCTTTCTCTCCTCCATGGAGGCAAGCAGACAAATACAAAACAAAATGCTACTGCATTAGAAATAATGTAAAGCAAGCATTCAACGTGAAAAGAGATTTTCGCCCTCCTCCCTCACTTTCATAGAATGAAATCAATGCAAGCAGTTTTGCAATAATCCAAAACAGTCATGGGAACGATTTCCCATCCTAATCAAATAGAAGCCATGAGATCTTTAGGTTTCTTTAATTCATTTTAATTCCAAATACTAAATACATATACACACAATTATTTATATCTCTATGAACGGCCCAACAGCCGCAGTGTTGAACCATAAGCTCTGATACCATCTGTCACGTCCCCTCCCATCGACCCAATGCAAGGAAGGGAACATGGCACTAAAAATCTGGGCTTTTATAAAACTTAGCCCATTTCAACATTCATGATTCACATAAATATAAACAATTGCATTACAAATAAAATGCATATGTGTGCAGGTGCAAATCAAGCGAACATGCACAATGGAATAAGACATCATCCACACATCTTTCTCCAATGCATTTAGCATATCAATAACAATCATCAATTAATTAAAACAATGCAGAAGTAAAATACATAGAGAGAATATACTTATCTCACTGTAATGTTGTCCCAAGCAACTAGCTATGTCGCTACAACGCTCCACCCAACCATAGGTCTTTTCCCAGCCTATATTCTTTCAGCACTCAGAGACGACCCCCAAGCTGGGCATGATATCTACAAGGAAAAGGGGACTCTCAAGCTTAGCACAACCAAAGCAATGAATACCCATCTCAGCCCCAAAATTCTCTTACACACAACAACTCAAAAATTGGGCATGGATACACATTTCAATAACGGATTTTACAAATTAGGGTCTATGGTTTTTTCCCAAATCGTTGCACACCCAAAACGGATTGTGGGAAGAGGGAATCAACCCCAGGGAAGAAAACTGATTTCTCCCACAGATGTATGAGAATTCAGTGGGCCAAAACGGCCTCTATAAAACCCCCAAATCAATTTACTCACTTCCCCACTGTTATACAACATAAAAACGCCCTTCTCCCAGGTGAGAATGAGGGAAAACACAGAAAAACGTGGAGGGAAAACACCCAGGTGACTCCCAACTCGTGAGAGAAGAAAAACTAATGGGTGAAGAATGGCTTGGGGGCAATTTCGTGGCTCCTTTCTTGCCCAAGAAGCCAAACACGAATTTCTAGGAAGGGTGGCTTGCCCATACTCGAATTTGGATAGCCATACCTCTCCACTCCCCAAGACATTAACTACCTCAACCAAGTCTTGTGAGAAATGAATGATTGGGCACAAAAGTCAATCATGGGGAGTTGAGGGTTCATGGGTTTTTTCATTGAAACTTGGCTTGACTTGATTGGCTCAAGGGTTTAAATATTTCCCTCCCAATTCCTTGTAAACATCATGCCCCCATCTCTTGTTGCATTGCATAGCTAGTTGTGGGAATTTATATTAAAATGAATATTTACAATCCCCATGGTTCACTCGCACATGGGTAGCATAATATCTAATACTTTCCTCTTCAAGGTCAAGCGCTCACTAGTGGGGCCTTGGCCTTGAGCTCCACGCTAGGAATCATACATAATATGCATACAATATTTATATTATAGCCCAAAATATTACAAGGGTCAAAATGGGGACATGACAAGTACCATGAGCCCCTATGAACTATGGCATAGAAGACTAGCTCATGTATAGTACAAAGCCTTACCAATAGTGAGTAAGTTGGTGACTGGAGTACCATAAATATAGGTTGATCATGAAGGAGTGTGCAAAGGATGTGCACACGGATAAAGTACGAACAATCCATTTCCAAGCAGTGATAGCAAAGATAAAGGCATATTGGACATTATTCATTCCGACATTTGTGGACCTATGTCTACCACTTCACTAAGCGAGTATGTTTATTATGCTTCTTTTATTGATGATTACTCCCGCAAAACATGGATTTATTTTCTAAAGAATAAGAATGGAGTTTTTGAAAAGTTTAAAGAGTTTAAGTCTCTTGTAGAAAACCTCTCTGAAAAGAAGATCAAGATACTAAGGACAGATAATGGAGGGGAATACATTTCAGGTGATTTCAAGGATTTTTGTAAACAAGCAGGGATTAAGAGGGAGCTTACTATTCCCTATAATCCACAATAGAATGGTGTAGCTGAAAGGAAGAACAAAACTATCATGGAAACAATGAAGGCCATGATCCATGATCAAGACCTACCCATGCATCTATGGGTTGAAGTAGCTAGAACCACAGTCTATATACAAAATAGAATCTCTCATAGTGCCCTTGGAAACAAGACCCCAGAAGAAATGTTTACCGGTGTGAATCCTGAAGTCAGTCATCTAAATATATTTGGATGTCCAGTATTTATTCACATTCCAAAAGAGAAGAGATCAAAGTTGGAGCCTTCAGGAAAGAAGGGAATATCTGTGGGTTACAGTGAGCAATCAAAGGCTTACTGTATCTAAATTCTAGGATACCGCCAGATTGAGATAAGCAGGGATGTTACATTTGATGAAGACACATCTTTCAACAAGTCTAAGAAGATCGATGAGGATGAAGAGGAGCATGAAGATCCTAGAGATACCGAAACTAATGATGTACCAGACATAAATATTGAAGAGGAACCTATTCCAGAGGATCATGACATGGGAGAACCTCAGAGACTTGAGGAGACACCTCATGAGGAAAATCCACAGAAGAGAAGACCAGCTTGGGCAAGAGAAATAATACAAGATGTAGGAAGATATAGTTCCCAAGAAGGAACCAATAGAGAAAGCAAGAGAGCAAGGCCATATTCCAGTTATGTAGCCTTGATGTGTAACCTTGTTGAAGAAGAACCTACATGTTTTGAATATGAAATAAAGAAGAAGGATTGCTTGGATGCCACGAATGAAGAATACCAATCCATCATTGAGAATGATGTTTGGGATGTGGTACCAAGACCGAAGGACAAGTCATTTGTTTCGTCAAAATGGATCTTCGAAACAAAACACTCAGCAAACAGAAGCATTGAAAAGTACAAGGCAAGGTTTGTAGTCTGGGGGTTCTCTCAGAAGGAAGGAATTGATTATGAGGAGACCTTTGCTCTTGTGGCCAGATATACGTCAATTAGAACCATCCTTGCCTTGGTAGTTAAGATTAAATGGGAGTTACATCAGATAGATGTAAAGACAACCTTCTTGAATGGAAAAATAGAAGAAGAAGTATACATCTAGCAACCAGAAGGATTTGAAATAGATAACAGAAAAACACATGTATGTAAACTACAAAAATCATTATATGGGTTGAAACAAGCACCTATAGCATGGTATGGAAGAATTGATGGTTTCCTGATGAGCTTGGGATTTACCAAGAGTAAAGAAGATTCTAATATTTATTATAAGGTCATGAACCTATGATATTGCTATTATATGTGGATTATTTATTCCTGACAGGAGAAGAAAATCCCATCACTTATCGTAAGAAGAAGCTTGCTGTAGAATTTGAGATGAAAGACCTTGAGATGATGCACTATTTTCTAGGTCTTGAAGTATGGAAGTTCCCAGATGAGATTTTCCTAATTCAAGGAAAATATACTGTTGAGATTCTAAAAAGATATGGGATGTTGGATTGCAAGGCCATGACCACCCCGATGGTGACAAACTTGAAGCTCCTGAATGATGCTTCATCAGAAACAATATATGTCATGATGTACATACATATTATTGGGTCATTGATGTATTTGACCAATACTAGGCTAGACATATGTTTTGTTGTGAACACCTTGAGCCAGTATATGGTGGAGCCCAGACATGTTCACCTGATTGCAACAAAACATGTGATGAGGTACCTAAAAGGTACATTGGACTATGGAATCAGATATGCTTCAGATAGTGAGTTCAGACTATACGGATATATTGTTGATGTATTTGTAACTTTGGAAGATATTCACTTGTATATTGTATTTGTACTTTATTGTATCCCCAACGAAGATGTATTATTCTTCCGATTGGAAGTGTCGTTAGTTGTACTTGCAAGTGTCGCAAGTTATATTGTAAGTGTCGTAACTTATACTGGATAGGTTATTAGACCACCTTGATGGGGTTGGCCTTGTATGAGTCATGTGGATTAAAGGGTTATTAGACCACCCTAGTGGGGGTCGACCCATTCAAAATTATGTTAAGTGGTTAAGTTGGGGATGACCTAGTTAAATTTAAAAGACGAGTGAAGTAGTGTATAAATAGAGAGTGTGTCTCTCTCATTTTACACATTCTCTCATTTCACTCACTTCGCATTAGTGAGAGAGAAGAGGAGTGCGCACTAGTGGAGGAGGAGCAGCTTCTGCAGTCATCTATCTCTTGGTTTTGATCTTTGTGATCTTTGTATTGGTGCTTATTCTATCTCTGAGGAAGTTGCGGGGTTTTTCACCTTCTTGATTTTCCCTGGTCAAATGTTTTGTGTCTCTTGTCTCTTATGCTTGATATGTTGTACATGTTGTTCTTTCAGTTAAGATCCTAGATCTATTGAATTAAATGATGAAAAACTAACATGGTATTAGAGCTAGCCTGAAGGAAGGCATGGTATGGCATTTATGACACTTGTTGCACTTGCGACAAATTGGAAGCTAGGGCTTGGTATGGTAAAAACCAGTCATCTTGGAACTTTTGCTATAAATCCATTTTGGCGAAGTTTCAGGATCTGAAACTTCTACAGGTCCAAGATGAAATGTCCATGTACCTTGTGTCCAAAGGAAAACCTCATATTCATTGTACTTTGTGAGATATGATCCATACAAGTTAGGGTTTCTGCCTCTTCCATAATGAAGTCCTAAACCAGTGACCTAGGAAAAAAGGTCATATCTGGGATTCCTAAATTAATAAACTCAACTTTGCAGGCTATAGATTATTTGAAAATTGGGACACACTTATCTGGACTTCGAATCCAACTACAGGTAATATCACTGCTAAAACTGCTTATCTTGCTATTGTTCAGAATGGGATATTTATGATTCATAAATGGTGGTATAAGCCATTGTGTAAGTGGAACCTTCCATTAAAAATCAAATGCTTCATGTGGCTTTCTTTTCAAAACTCTCTGAAAACTTGGGATAATATTTTGAAGAGGAGCTGGTGTGGGCCTGATATCTATCTTCTGTGTAGAATGGATTTTGAGTCTGTAGAAGATTTATTTGTCAGATGTCAATTTACATTAAAAATATGGGACTGGGTATGTTCTTCACTTAACATTGAAAACTCCTGGGTTGGTTCAAACTTTGAACAAAAATGTTATCAATGGTATAAGTCATGTAGGTATTACTATACTCTCCCTACTTTCATCTCTTGGAAAATTTGGAGAATTAGGAATGCCTTATTATTTGAAAATCAGTTACAGGATATTGATATGATAATTATGCATATCTTAAAGCTGGTCAAAGAATTCAATATAGAGGTAGTCAAAGTGGACAAGCCTAGAATTCGTAAATAAATTCAACATTTTAAAGGTGCAGTTGGATATTTTGATGGTGTGACAAAAGATGGATATTGTGCAACAGGTGCAGTTCTATTTCTTAATGATTCACACAGTTTTACCTTTAGACTTCAGTGTGGCACATGATCCAACATGAAAGAAGAGTTGCTTTCTCTTTGGTGTCTATGTAGGATGGCTTCCTTTTTTGGTATAGTTACTTTTGCAGTTTCTGGTGACTCAAGAGTTACTATTAAATGGGAAAAGGGTGACTATAAACTGAATGTGGTCTCATTATTACACTGATGCAACTAGATTCATGAAATTTTGGGTCATTTTACATATATAAGTTTTGAGTATATTTACAGGGAACCAAATCAATTGGCTGATGATGTGTCCAAGCTTGCTTTGAAAGGTGATGAAGGGATTCTCTGCTGGGAAGAATTCATGGAAAACTCCAAAGTAGATATGGGCTCTTTATACTTTTTTGGTTTGTAGTCTGTCACAGGGTTGATGTTTTTTGTTATTAGCTATTTCAAGATTGGATATTTATCCTTTATATGGACTGAATTTTATTAGGGTGGTAGACTGTATCCTGTTTTGTGAACATGTTAGTATTAGACAGTCGACTGATAAGATTGTATTTGAGTAGTATTGTACTTTTTGATTCATTTTTGAATAGCAAAAGTATGCTTTTTTTTCTACTATAAAAAAACAATTTCCATAGTATCGCATTTTCAAAAGGAGTCTTAAGCACACCGTTAAGAGTTAAGAGTATTTTTTATAAACTTTGTAACCAACTTGTAATTGAAATCTCATTAATTGATTATTATTATTATTTTTATTTTAAAAGTGAATGATCTTCTTTGATTCCTTTTAAAGGAGAATATAATAGATATTAAAAAGAATTAGTAATGTTTGTGTATCATCTATTCACACGACTTAACAAGAGGATCATTGGAAAATGCATTAGAGGCTCAATTTAGATCACTACCCTCTTTGAAAATAACTACAATTCTACTATATTTATTTTCCAATCAATTGGTCCAGTATGATAGTTCTTATTAGAGAAGCAACCAATGAATAAATATTGTAATTAATGGACTTATTTGAGAAATGTAATATTCATATGGATTTTGAGATTTTAGGACATGATGCCAATTTTTTTAGTAGAGCTATTATTTTTCTTTATTATTGTTTAACATTTTAAAAGTAGGAATAATAAAATGAATGCCACACCAAACGACTATAATTTTAAGACATCAATGTGATACAATAGGATTCCTAGTTTAAGGTATGAAGTGTAAAATTTAATGGAGCTCTTACAAAATAAGTACTCAGAAGGGGTTATCTAATAGGGTAAGGAAGGTTGCAAGACACTGCAATGCCATGAAATTCCTTCTTTATTATGGTATGGAATTTTTTAAAGTAGGATTAAGAACATGAATGCCACACCAAACAACTATTGCTTTTAGGGTATTAATATGCCATAATAGAATTCCTAGTTCATGTAATATCCCGATTTGGACCCCATTTAATTTAACATGAAAATGATGTAATATCGATATGAAATCGTGGTGAGGAGCTCAAGGCCAAGGCTCCACCATTGATTTAGTGTTAAAATTGATGCTTATGGTTTGTGTGCTAGCCAGACATAATAGAAATTTTAAATATCATGTAAATATGTATTTTAATAAAATACCCACAACTAGTTATGCAATGCAACAAGAGTATGGGGGCATGATTTTTACAAGGAATTGAGCGGGAAATATTCAAACCATTGGAGCCAATAGTGTCAATCCAAGTGTCAATGAGAGAACCCATGAACCTTAAACTACCCATGTTGACTTTTGTACCCAATCATTTATTTCTCCCAAGAGTTAGTTGAAATAGTTATTATTTGGGGAGATGGAGAGGTATGGCTGTCCCATTTTTTTGGGTATGGGAAGGCCACCATTTTTGGAAATTCATGTTGGCTTCTTAGGAAAGAAAAGAACCATGAATTTTCTCCCCAATCCATTCTTCACGCATAAGTTTTTATCTCCCACGAGTTCTAGGTAACTGGGCATTTTCCCTCACGTTTTCTTGAGTTTTCCTCCATTTTTCTCTAGCTGGGAGGTCATTTTTGTGTTGCAGAATTTATGGGAGGAAGGGAGTCATGATTTGGGTCCCATAGAGGTCGTTTTTTCCCTTTGAATTCCCACATACCTGTTGGGAACTCATTTTTTTCTTCCCGTGGTCGTTTTTCTTTCCCACAACTAATTTTTGGGTGTGCCTCGAGTTAGAAGAACCAATGGGAATCCTGTTTTGTAAATCCCATAGTAAAAATGTTTATCCATGCCAACAATTGTGCTTGCTGTTTGTGGAAAGAGTATGTTGGGGCATGAGTTATGGGTATCCATTGCTTTGGCTTGAAATTGAGTGAAAGCATCCATAAATGAAGAGGGTTCAGAATTGGCTTGATAAACCCAAATATGGATTGGCTTGGCTTAGATGAGCTAGCCATTTTGTTGTGCATTAGTTGAGTGTTCCCATTCCTTTTGGAAATCATGCCCAGCTCGGGGGTGGCAATTGTGTTGAGAGATTGATGAACACAATTGGCCTATGGCTGGGTGGAATGTTGCAGATGCATAGCTAGTTGCTCGGGACAAATTCACAATCAATATAAGTATTCTCTATGTGTATTAAACGCTGCAATGTTTTTAATTATTGACTATTCTGATTATGTTGATGAATGAATGTGAAATGTGTATGGATATAGATTTTACTTCCACTGTGTTTATTTGATTATGCATCTGCACACATATGCATTTTACTTGTTTTATGAATTTTCAATGATGAATGGGGCTGAGTTATTGAAAAACCCCAGAATTGTAGTCATGTTCCCTTCCTTGCGTTGGATCGACGAGAGGGGACGTGACAATTCAAGAGAAGAGGTTTTGTTGAATATGAAGTGTAAATTCTAACGAAACTCTTACAGAAGATGTACTTGCAATAAGTTATACAATAGAGTAAGGAAGGTAGTAGTAAGACATTCATTTTTTTAGCTTAGATGTTTAGAAATATCATATGTAAAGTTATCAAAGGGTTAGTAAAACAAAAAATGAAACAATCTCAAGATCCAAAAGTACTCTCCAAAACTTCTTGGTTAGTAGGACTTTGTTGGAGGATCAAAGTTGGACCAAATCCATATTTAAAATAAGAGAACAAGCTAGAAACCAATTCAAGTTCAGAAATCATTAACCTTTCTTCTACTTTGTGATAAATATGCTAATGAAAATAACCAAATGTGACTTATCCAAAAACTGCTAAATGAAGTGTGCAAATTTATCGACACAATATTCAATAATATGGTTAATAAAATGATTATATTATTGATGGCATGTAGCGAATTGTAGTATACATAACAAAATGGACACATGGGTGTATCCCACTAGGTGTGTTGATTCATTGATCCTCCTTCAATCCTCGAACTTTTGGGGGTCTTGATATCTATCCACTCGACTATCCTCTACTTTGTTTCGGTCTTGGATGGATCATATTGATTAGGAGCCTCAAATTTATTCTATGGTTAACCGCCCTAAAGTGCATGTTAATGGGAAATTTATAACAACGTAGAGGATGTAGACCAAGCCATATGGGGAGGTCAAATATTTGGATTGAGAATAAAATCTAAAAGGGCATGACATGAACAAATGTTCCTAATTTGTAAGTGCAATTTGATTATAGTTAGGATCTAAAGATCCACTAAGAAAATAATTTGTCTACTCTTGCTTTGATTTCAAGTAAATTTTGAACAATTAGTGATGGTTGAAGCGATGGGAAAGGAATAATTATTACACTTGTGTAATTGTTTACAATGGAGATGACACCATGCTATGAATATGCAATGGCAAAGTATCATGGCCTCAATCCTTTTGCATGTATTATTGTTAGAGATTGTTTTGGGGTTAAATAAATTTTATATGGTAGTATATTTGTATCTTTGTCATAGAGAAATCAAGGAATGAAAAGTATATATAACGTGTTAGCATAGTTAAAACTTGATTAATAAATGGTGAAATTAGGTCATTATGATAAGTAGACTTATGTAGTTAACTTAGATCTAGATTGATTAATTAAGAGTCAACCCTTTTTCATTGATCAATCTATTGTCTTTACAAGGAAATTCTTAGATGTATAATAAGGCTTTTAGGTGCCTTCTCTTGCCACCATCTCAACCTCAATTTAGATTTATTATTTGATTATATTATTTAAAAGTCGAATAAATAATGAATAGAAATAAGTATCTCATGTCTTGGAATAAGATGAGGGTATTTATTCAAAATTAAAAACATTAGTTTGAATTGGAGAACTTGTCACTTACATAAAAGTTGTGGATTAGAGAGTTTAATATAGCATAACAATTTTAACAACCAAATTTTGAGTGCCTTGGCCCTTGTAAAATTTTAGAAGGAAAGTTAGTCTTTCCAACACGAATTTGTGGCCTCCTTTGATTCACCTCATACACAAACCATAGTTGCACCCAACCATCATGTTTCTTTACTTTAATCCAAACACATGCAACACATTCAAGAGTTGGCCAAACATTACGTTCAAAGCATTGCAAATTAATTGAATTTAGTCTATGAAATTAAAATGCAAGGTGGAGAAAAACATGAAATACCCACTGACGCATTGGAACATGGATATTGTCTCTTCACGTCCATGGACCCTAAGTCATCATATGGGATAAAAACATTATTCCAAGACAGTGTTACAATATAGTGAGCTATAAGGGACATTTTTCGCTAGTGTAGTCAAGATTTCAATCTATACTCAAGCTTCATATGCACTCTAAGCTTCATTAAGATAAAATATACATTGCACTTGGTGCGAATGATAAAGCATTTACATGAGGAGAAGTAAGGATGTATTACAGCTACCCCTTAATCATACCTTCCTACACACTTAACATTATTCGAAGATGTAGGAACTTGTATTTCGTAAGAGGCTTGATGAAGATGTTGACCACTTGATTCTTTGTCAGAGGCTTTATGAATATGTTGACAACTTGATCCTTTGTTAGAGGTTTTCTAAAGATGTTGACAACTTGATATTTTCTTATAGGTTTTCTAAAGATGTTGGCTTTATGAATATGTTGACAACTTGATCCTTTGTTAGAGGTTTTCTAAAGATGTTGACAACTTGATATTTTCTTAGAGGTTTCCTAAAGATGTTGACAACTTGATATTTTGTTTGACGATATGTCAAGTAAACAACCTAATCATAGATATGAAATCAAATGAAATGCATATGTATCTCTATGTGCTTAGTGTACTAATGTTGAATTGGATACTGAGGGAGATGAAAAAGGTTACTTTCTCCAAAATATACCATAGAAGATGGCAATGTTGAAGATGAAAGTGATTCAAGAAAGTTGTTGGTAATTGAAGATCAACAAGAGTCGTCAAAACAAACCAAGAAATTGTGCTCCTAACAACGAGTTTTCAAATGATGTCCCATTCATAAATACACATGGATAAATAACACGAAAGAGGGTACCATAATAATTGTCAAGAGTATTGAATGTGTTGAAGGTATAAAGATCAAATGTAGATGCTCTAAAAGGAAAATAATGTGAATGGTCAACAAGAGTTATCTAAGCAACGCAAAAGTCCCGCAACAAAAGAAAGTGATCTTACAAGATATAGTGATGAACAACAGTGCTTCATGAAATCAATGAGAGCTAACTTCCAACTGGGAAAAAGAAAAAAAAATAACACATGCACCAAATAACACACAGGCCAAAATGCATGTATACAAGAAAGCACCAAAACGATACCATCATGATTGCTAATATTGATAAAGTATTGAAGCTAAATATGATCGAATGCATATCTTCTAAATGAAAAAATATGATAGTGTTCAACATAATTAATCTAGGAAGATGCAATGAGCGGTAATTTGGATGGCCAAACCCCTCTAGCAACCACCAACACATATGATCACTATGAACACAAAAAATTGAAGGAAGAGACGATGACCCAAAGTTCTAAAATTGTATGACCATTTAATAATGTTGGTTATTTGTTGCTACAACATGCTTAGGATCTTTTAACTTCTTGATTACAACTCAATGAGGCAAAAACTCGATGGTTTTTCATTCACTAGAATGGGTCATTTGACAAACATATAGATGGTTGCAGGAGAGTTTAGGAGCACATAACACATCGTTAAAGTGACCACCATCTAGTTGGATTGTTCTTGAACCTACAAATGCCTAGAGACCTATCATCACTGTAACGCCCGCCTCAACACTTATGATTGATTAGACTATTGAGACCTATGTTTGTTTAGAATATTGAGACTTATGACTGACTTGACTATTGAGGGCACTAGATTGAAGTGACTCGGTTTTATAAAACTTAGATCATGGAAATTGCTTTGAAAATTATCATGTGAAATAGAAATGATGATGAATGATGAAAATGCTTTATAATGAAAATGATGAATGCTCGACTGACTGAGAAATGATGATGAATGATGAAAATGCTTTATTATGAAAATGATGAATGCTCGACTGATTGAGAAATGATGACGAATGATGAAAATGATTTATAATGAAAATGATGAATGCTTGAATGACTGAGAAATGATGATGAATGATGAAAATGCTTTATAATGAAAATGATGAATGCTCGACTGACTAAGAAATGATGATGAATGATGAAAATGCTTTATAATGAAAATGATGAATGCTCGATTTATTGAGAAATGATGACGAATGATGAAAATGATTTGTAATGAAAATGATGAATGTTTGTTTGATTGAGACATGATGATAAATAACGAATAATTTGTATGCTCGATTGACTGAGACACTAGAATGAATGATGAAAATATTTTATAGTGCAATGCTACTAATGTGCGCTTGAGTGTGTGCAATGGCAGGTAAGACGATATGCTGACTGACCCACAATGGAATTATAGGGGTCGTAAGAACGGAAGGAACACATAGGGGTACGACGACAGGCTGTCACCCTTGAAATAGAAATCCACGCATGGGTAGGAAGCCGTTTCATCTCACCCGAGGAAGCGTGTGCCATACGGGCAAGGACATAATGTTTTGGTTGCGTACGATGAGTTGAGGGGCGCGCGATAAGGAGGACCTTATCCCTCAGCAACCCTTAGTCTCCAAGAAATCATAGTTGGAAGGTCACGGTAAAGATTCCCGATCGCTACACAGCACTCCCCATAAGAAGAATGAAATGAAACTGTCCGAAGGACCCGCCGAAGAGGTACCTAGACAAGAACGAGAAGAAATTATCTAATGAAAGTATACAAATTGAAATTACACTAAAGGAATGAATTAATTTATCTTGAAGAAAATTATAATTTTAATAAAAGAAATATTTTACTTCTTTTATTTTTAATTTTATTTATTTGAAAAAGAAGAAAATTTAAATTAGAATGGAATTTTATTAAAAGAAATATTTTTGAAATATCTTAATTCTTTTATTTTAATTTTATTTATTTGAAAGATTTTTTTTTTAAATTTTATTTATTTTGAAAGAGAAGAAGAATTAAAATAAAGTAGAATTTTATTTTTGAAACATCTTATTTCTTTTAAAAGTTTTAAAAGGAGAAAACTTAAATATATATATATATATATATATTGAAATTTTATTAAAAAAGGAATGTAGAAAATATTGTCTCTATCTACTAGAAGTTTTATTTAAAAAGATCTTTTGAATAAAACTAGTTGGCAAAGCAAAACACCACTAAGACTTTATTGAAGACCACTACACCCACCTTGCACTAATTTAGGGAATTAAGTGCACACTCAAAATATGAAGACCCACCTTGCACTAGTTTAGGGAATTGAATGCACACTCAAAATATGAAGAGTAATTTGAGAGTAAATATTAATAAAATATTAAATTAAATGAATTATGTGCATGTGGAGACACTTGCACACAAAATTTTGTTATAAAAGGAGGGAGGAGAAGGAGAAAATGATATCTCTTGCTCCCTAGTGCTGGATGGGCACCAGAATAGAGAATTGGTTTATGATTTTTGTGAGTTGGGCTTAGCTTGACCAGGGATTGGGAGATCCCAACGGAAAGCTCGCTTGTGTGTCCTTGCGACCCCATTAGCTCAGGGGTTCGAGGTGAAGGAGAGTAACCTCGATACGGTAGGGAGGTTGACCGAGGGGTTGTCGGTATCTTCGTCAACCTTGGATTGCTCCGGACAACTGATTCAACCACTGCTACAAATGGTCCATCCACCCCGAATTCGGCAAACTAATCAGGTTCAAATGTTTTTCAAAATTGTTTCTCTTTTTTTTTCTTTTTTTTTTTTCTATATTGGAAGAGAAATTTCAGTCCTATAGCAAAAGAAATTATGAGAGTAGATCTAGTTTTATTTATGAAAAAACTATTTTATTTCTTTTGGTTTATGAATAGGGTTTCTAAGCAGAGGGAATCGAATTTGAAATTATGGATGGATATGCTGCTGTTATTTCAACCATGTTCTATTACAAAATTTTATATTCTTTAAAACGTTGTTCAGAATGTTATATTGTTATAGAATGACCATGTGTATACAACTATGTATCGGGGAGATCCACGATTGGCTTAATCTAGATCGGTGACTTGTAAATTGTTCTAATTCCTATCTATGGATTATAAACCCTTTGCAACAGTACCCTTTTTGGATTTCGATTTTCTGAGGTTGTTATTATTGTGTCAAATCTTAATATTTTGTCATTTGATGTCGAACTGTGCAATGAGGCATTTTGTGAATGAGCTGCATGAACATTCCATTTAAACTCGGTTCCAGGATTTTTGTTATTGTTTTAACCCTTAAAATCTTGTCAATATTGAAGTCGATCTGTGCAAGGATGCGATCCGTGAATGCTCTGCCTTTACTTTCAGACCGAAGCGAATTGTGACCCGATCTTTCATTTTCTATGCATCTTGAATTTAGTTATGACTTGCCTATCCAATTAAAAATCTCTGTATTGATTGGCATTCTGGAATTAGTATCCGATCCAAATTCAAATCTCTGTGTATCAATGTCTTAACTTAACGTTTCCAGAATTGAATTTCGGCTTAATAATTTTCCCTTTTAAATTGCGTTGAACCATTTTCTCTGGCATTTCTCCAGATTGAGTTTCGATTCACTTTTGCAGTTAAAAATTTGGTTGATTCCATTTCTTGGGCGTTTGCGTTTTAGTTTCATACTAAGAAATGCATCTTGATGCTTGATAGATCTCTGCGTCGATTCCACTGTGGATTGGCATATTACTCATTGAGCACTCCCAGATTCACAAAAACGATGGCATGTTAATTGTATTTAATCTCTGTGTTTTAAAGCTTCGAATTTGGAAGGCGTTTGATGGCATTCTTCACGCTCTATTTCGATTTCCTGAGTAGTGTCTCCAGGAGTAGTATTTATAAAAATGTAACTGCCTTATTTAATTTCTGTGTTTTAATTCTTCGAATTTGAAAGGTGTGGATGGCATTCTTCATGTTCTAGTTTGATTTCTTGATTAAGCGTCTCCAGAATTAACGATTACAAAATGTAATTGCCTTACTCAATCCATGTGCATCGTTGGAGTTTCCAGAAATTCTCTGTATGATATTTAAAAGACTCATACATATGTATGATATGTGAATCTATAGTTCATAGAATTGAAATGAAATGTCTTTAATTATGTCGATCTACATGCCAAAAGGGAGAATTGATAGGTAATGCCATTATTTATACTTAGATGAATTGTGGTTATTTATACTATTTATGTTTAGATGAATTATTATTATTTGTGCAATTATATTTAGATGTCGGAGTGGAATAGCCTTGTTTATGTTATTTTGTGTTTCAAAAGATAGAATTGAAATTAGTCTCATCTATATCATTTCATATTTCAAAAGATAGCATTGAAAGGTAGTACCCTATTTATGTCAATCTACAATTCATAGAAATGAAATGAATGTTTTTATTTAATTATATTGTAAACATTGTATTACTTCACTAGAAAAGTAGAAGATGACCATGGTTAAATTATGAGATATAGAGAATTGTGAACCTTATTTAATTTGAATGAAATACTTTTTAATGTGTCTTTGGAAAATGTTGAGTGTTGAAGTATTCAATGAATTATGTGTTTAAATTTCAAATGACAAATAGGGGGTATGAACCCGCTCTTGGTTAAATATCTAGCAAAAAAAAAACAAAAAACCTAGAACGACGGACTCTACAATCACGAAAGATGAAGGTGACGTATTTGTTGGTTCAGAATCACCAATCCATAGCCTTGGAAGGGGTTGCAAAAAAATAGGGTGGCATGACAGATGAGGACTAGATAAAGCTGGACAGAAAGGCGGTTTCTACAATTTTCCTTTGCCTAGCAGACTCCATATTGGTTCAATGTTGTTGAAGAAATAATTGAAAAATTCTTTTGGGAGAAACTTGGGAAGCTATATGAAACTAAATTGGAAACAAATAAGGTTTTCTTCAAAAACCAACTTTTTCATCTGAGCATGAATTAAGGCTCAACTGTGGTAGATCATTTGAATGAGTTTAATACCCTTATCAACAAATTTCTCTAAGTTGGTGTAAAGGTGGAGGATGAGGATAGAGTGATCATTTTACTATGTTCCCTCCTAGATACCTAGGATCATATGGTGGTGACCATCACCAAATAATCATCGCGAACTCTGGAATTTGATAATGCAGTAGTTGTTTTACTGGGAGAAGAGTTGAGGCAAAAATTGTCTCTGGATCCCTTTACCAGTAAAGCCCTTTTTGTGAGAGGGCGATCTAGTGAAAGGGAATTAAAAAAAATTTGAGGTTTAAAATGGGCCTCCTAGGGAAAATAATAAAATAATAGTTAAAATAATAAAATAATATTTATGAATTTTGGAGGAAAAGAGAAAAACCTACCTTTTGTTTTCTTTGTATTTTCCACATATCTCCCTGTCATTTTACTCAAATTTCGAGCAGGAGCACTCGTTGGATGCATAATTTAATTCCACATCCAACGAGTACACACACTGCATAGTTTTGAGGTACCCCGCCCCAGGAAAAATGAGAAATACATAAAAAAAAGTGTTACTTTGAAAAGTAACACTTTTTTTGATGTATTTCTCATTTTTCCTGGGGCGGGGTACCTCAAAACTATGTGAAATGTAACACTTTTTTTGATGTATTTCTCGTTTTTCCTCCTAGTGAGGGGTACCTAAAAACTATGTAGTGTGGCTACTCGTTGGATGCATGATTAAATTCCACATCCAACGAGTGCTCCTGCTCGAAATTTGAGTAAACGACATGGAGATATGTTGAAAATACGAATTAAAAAGTAGGTTTTTTAATGTCAAATATGCCATGTCAACCGTTATGGTTGACTCTTTTCTTGAAATTCTATTGGTTCTTGAATTCAATGGCTCTTTTTCTTATGAGGTAGCTTGTTTTATTACGAGGTGGCTCGTATTCTTATGAGGCCCATTTTAGACCCCAAATTTGCTCTATTGGGTCAATAAGGGAGGTCACAATTCAGATTTAAGTCCAAAGGATGGCAGAAAGGGAGGTGTTGGAATTGTGGAAAACCAGGGCACTCGAGGAAGGATTGTTGGTATCAGAAGAAGGATGGAAAGCCATATCAACCATCAACTGAACCTAGTACAATAGATTAAGAAGAGAAAACAACATGTGAGGCTTTTGTCTCTATAACAACATATCTCTATTATATGCTTGGGTTTTGGACTCGAGTGCATATTTTCGCATGTCTCCACATAGAAATTGGTTTTTCAATACCATCCCTATAGTGGTGGAATGGTCTACTTGGGCGTAGATCATCCTTTTTAAATTGTGGGAAGAGGGGACATTAAGATCAAGCTGGATAATGGCAGAGAAATGAAATTGTGATATATGACATGTACCAAATCTACACAAGAATTTTCTCTCAATCAAGGTGATGGATAAGTTGGGTATTCTACTACCTTTGGTGTCGATGCAAAATTAACAAATGATCCCTTGTGGTAGCAAAAGGAGAATCTTATGGGACCCTGTATTGGTTATGCAATGATATAGTAACAAATCATGCAACAACAACATATTCAAGGAATGCTCTAGATGTAGTGATGTCGTGGCATCAATGACTTGGACATATGAGTGAAAAAGGTTTGGAAATTCTGCATGATTGAGGTATGATTTATGGGATTAAGTCTTCTGATTTAGACTTGTGTGAGCACTGTATTTTGGGTAAATAGAAGCGAGTTTGGTTTATTGCAAGATCTGGTAAACGTTATGCTCTTTTTCAACTTTTTCATTTTGATATATTTGGACCAGTCTCCACTATGTCCATAAATGGTGCTATATATTTTCTGATTTTTATATATGATTATTCTAGAAGAGTGCAGGTGTATTTTCTAAAAAATAAGTTATATGCCGTCGATAAATTTAAGGATTTCAAGGCACAAGTAGAGAAAAGTTTGTGCAAGTCTATTTTATGTCTCAGGTATGATAATGGAGGAGAATATTGCTCCAAATAATTTGATAAATTTTGTATGTAGGAAGGAATTAAGCACCGTAATACTGCTCCATATACACCACAAGAAAATGGTGTGGCTGAGTGGATAAATCCCACAATCATGGAACATGCAAGGAGCATGATCATACATTTGGGTTGAATAATGGATTATTGGTAGAGGTTGTTAATACAATTGCATATCTGATTAGCATATCACCTACAGTTGCATTGGATGGAAAGATTCCATAGGAGGTTTGGTGTGGTAAGCCATTTGATTATTCTTATTTGTGTAATTTTGGCTATGATGTATTTTCCCATGTGCCTAAAGAAAAGAGGTCCACGATTGACCCAAACTCAAGGAAATGTGTTTTTCTCAGTTTTGAAAATATAACAAAGGGGTATATATTATTGGATCCTACTAACTACAAGGTAAATGTTATCCGAGTTGTTATATTTAATGAAAAATCCATGCAATTGAAAGAGGTACAACATGCACATGAGATTGTACTAGTTGAAGTAGAAATGAGTGAAGATGAAAATGAAGCTTCTGCCAACATGAAGAACAAGCTCAATAGACACAACTAAGAATATATACACATCCCAAGAGATGTCTAGAAAGTTATTCTCCTAATTTTTAGTCTTCTTTTTCTTCGTTAATTGATGATGGTGAACCTAGTTCATTTTAGGAATCTAAAGAATGCGAATGAAAATAAATGGAGGAAAGCCATGGATGAAGAAATGAGAGAATTACACAAGAATGAAACATGGGAACTTATGTATCTCCCACCAGGAAGAAAGGTTTTCAGAAATACGTGGGTATATAAAGTAAAGAAGAAAAATGACGAGTTGTTGGAAAGTTATAAAGATCACTTGCTAGAAAAATACTATGTGCAGGAGTCAGGTATAGATTTTAAGGAAATATTCTCTCCAATTGTGAAGCTTATTACCATAAGTGTTTTACTTTCACTTGTAGCAACACATGATTTAGAGTTGGAACAATTGGATGTAAGAAAAAAAGGCTGAAATTTCTAAACAAATAGATGGGGATGTAAAGCATTAAGTTAACAAGATCAAAAGTGTGAGACATTCCTGCTAAGGATTTGTGAAAAGATCATTGCTATTTCAAAGTTTATGTTTCTAGGTAAATTTATTTTCTTGGACGTCCTTTAGTATAAAAATTAAAATGTTTTATAGGTTTCATATTTTCTCTCATGATTTTAAATAGTCCACTTAGCACTCATTGCATTGGTGATGCCCACGGGGGTGAATAAGTGGGATTGAAACTAGTGAAATGAATTACATAGCATTAATCATCACCTCCAAGTTTTCACTTTCTAATTAGGACTTCCGAGGAAGGTAACCATTTGGAAAGAATCCTATGGCTCAAGCACACATAACCATGGATATTTTACCCATACTCAAGCCCACTTAGCTTGATATCCTATTTTCAAAACCATAGTTAACATGATCAACCATTGTAAAAATGGCTAACCATAGTCCACTATGATCAAATATAGTAACCTATGGTCAACCATGGTTAACAACATTGACATTTTTTCAACTAGTGCAAGTCATAGTCAAACATTAAAAATATTGTAGTTAACCATAATCAATCATGGAAAACAACCATAGTCAACCATATTCAACATGGGCAATCATATTCAATCAATGTCAACCACAATCAAGCATCATCATCCATGATCAATCATTGTCCATAGGCTAAAAAATAGTGAGCCATAGCCAACAAAGTCAACTATAGTGAAAGGTTAACCATTATCAACCAAAGTAAACCATAATAAAGTATAGTCAACCATTATCAACATGGTAAACTATAGTCATCCATCGTCAACCAAAGTTAACTGTAGTAAACTATGGTCAACAATAATAAACACTGGTTAACATTGTCAAGCATAATCAATTACTATTAATATTTATAGTAAACTATGGTCATTTATAGTCAACCATAGTCATAGTCAACCAAGTGAACATCTCAGGACAAATTCGACACCGGTTTAACGATTTTTTGTGTCATTTTAATGTCGAACGATTTTTTCTTAACGTCGACACAACGCTACTACATTGTTGTCTCTTTTACAACGTTATTATCATTGAAATTGTGTAGAAATTTTGCTATAAAAGAAAGTTAAAAAAATTCCTTGCCGATGCCCTGGATGGCTCTTAAGCGACACTATAGCTACATACATCCGACATGTAACGTCCCCTTCACCCAATATAGCTAGAAGAGGGGACATTAACTAAATTGGGGCCTCTAAATTTCTCCCCATAACCATAATTACAAATTTATAACATTTAAAATGCATGTGCATATATCTAAATAAAATCACACATAAAAAATAACTCAATCCACACACACAACATGCAATTACAAGCATAATTATCACATGCATAGAAATAAAATCATCGAACATAAGATACAAGAAAATACTTATATTTAACAAAGAAGATCCAAGCAACTCACTGTGTAAGGGCGATTTTCCACCGAAGACTAGGAATTTTGTCCAACATATACTCTTTCTACTGAGAGGCCACCCCCAAGCTGGGCTATGAGGCCACTAGGGAAAAGGAAACACCTACAGGATTCTCTCTCTCTCTCTTAGCCTACAACCCATTCTTCTCAGTATGATTAGCCAAAATCTCATCTAGAGCTCTATAGGGGTCGCACTAAGCCATCAAAGCCATGGAACTCCTTCTAAGTTCCAAGGATAATTTTAGGGGCGAAATTTAGCCCATGGGCTATTTTCCATGTTTTTTTCCAAAAAATGATTCACCAATTTGCATTTTTTGAAGCCCCATTTCGCCCAATTTTGATGGGGTAAAATTTTTTCACTCTAAAAATCGCCAAATTATTATTTAAACTATATAAAATCCTTAGAAATTGAAATAATTTTAGAAAAATATCGCCAAATATTTTATAGTTGACATTTTAAGAATTGCTAAGATTTGCCAAGGTTTATACACTTTTAAATAAGTATGGTTCCTTAAAATTATCCCTACTTCTAACTGCCCCACACAACACAAGGAAGGCATTTCCCTTCACTCATCCATAGTTTCATTAGGGAATCAAACCCTTGATGAATATGGTTGTCATTGATGACAACATATTAATGACAAAGACTAAATTGGTACATGATGATGTATGAAAAATGGAAAAGGTGAGAACACACATAGCAAGCGAGCAAGTGTTGGTGACCAATCAAGTATGACAAGAAGTAAGAATGGCAAGGTGAAGGACATAGAAGCATGACAAACATTGAAGGATGACGTGGCAGACATGACACAACATTTGAGGAGAAGCTGCAGGCATATTGAACACATCTGCGGGCATTTCCTTTGAAGAGCTGCGGGTGTATTTGTAGAGACAACTGTGGGCTTTTTTCACTAGCTTGCGGGCATTTTTAGGATGCATTGCAGGCATTTTAGAGAGGCCTTGTGGGAATCTCTAAAGGCCCATTGTGGGCATTTTTTTGGGAGGCATAAGGGCAAGCAGAAGAATCCCTACGGGCATAATTTAAGTGGTCTTGTAGGCATTCTAAAATACCACTGCGGGCATAAAAGAGTGGAGCTGCGGGCATAAGTAATAGCTCTCGCGGGCATTCTAAAAGGCCCTTGCGGGCATTCTAAAAGGCCCTTGCAGGCATGAGTTGATGGTCATTTCGGGCATAATTTAGAAGCTTATGCAGGCATATTTAGTGACTAATGCAGGCATGCATGTGGGCATGTGGAAGGACCCTTGCGGGCATTAGTGAAGGCCATGCCATGGCATGAAAAAGGAACCCATAATGATGTGGCAAAATAAAATATAAATATATTTTTGATGAGGATATCGTGGAAATAAAAAATACCATTTAATTATTAAATGGTGAATAAACTTTGACAAGTCGGCCCCTAAAAACATGGATAAGATAAGTATAAATAAAGTTCAAATGTTTGATTTAAAAGGGGGAATTGTGTGGGGAATTCAGGAGGCATAAGTGAGCTCTGATTTCGGGGGTTAGGAGAAAATGAGGACAGTCTCAGTGAAGGAGCAGCAGCAACACGAGCAACAGTGAAACATTTTATTTTTATCTTTGATATCTGGGTTTGATTAGGGAAGCAGGATGATGAGGACATGCACAACAGAATCAAGATGACCTTGGACATGGTTATATGAGACAATATTTGATAATGGGTTGTGGATATGTTTATGGGAAGTTAGATGATATGAGCAGAATGATGAGGAGATGGTGCATGACAGTATGATGATGCAACAGTAAAAGAATTTTATATCTTTGATTGGGGCAGTAGCTTGATGATGGACATAATGAAGGATGTATGGACAGACTGATGATGAACAAATGATGACATGACATAGTACAGTTTGTGAATATGCTGATATAACTGATAGAATGCTGAATGATGTATTGCTGATGAATGCTATTGAATGAAGATGTGCTGATGAATGCTGATTTTGGAAAAGACAGAGACAAGTGTTGATGTGGACATGAGACAAGTGCTGACGTTGACAATGATGACATGTAGTTGATGAATGTAATTTGATAAATGTGTATGTTAAATACAAGTAGGGCCTTGAAAATATTTTTCTTAGTAGGATCTAAGAAAAAGACCAAGCAGATTCTTGGAATAGAAGTAGGTGATTCTGATTCAGTAGTAGCCGATTGACCCCTCGGTTGTAGCTGATTGAATAAATACAAAATATTACAAAACTATATCTTGTGTCTCTTGCAATGTGTTGATGTGTTTACTTGATGAATGATATGTGTTTAGTTGATTACTGAAACATAGTTCATTGATGAATATGATATTGAAGTGAATGTGAGACGATGATATAATATTAGTAGAAGAAGTTGAAATTGTCAATAAGATTAAGCTCACTTATTCACCCCCTCCCTTTCAATGAGCCATTGTGTCTAACAATTGGTTTCAGAGCATGCCTTCATCATAAGCCTAACAAGCTTGAAGGGATTTGTGGACACAAGATGGAAGGACCAATAGAAGTTGACCATGAAGTTCCAGTTTTGGAGAAATCAGATTATTTTGGATGGAGAAGTAAAATGAAAGGTTACTTGAAGAAATTTGGTGTTTCGGAAATTGTGGTGAACCCACCTGTCTAGCCAAGCAAGAAGACAAAGACAGCAGTTGAGAAATACAATAAGATTGCATTGAAGTTTTTGATGGATGGACTCTCAAGCTGTTGGGGCCAAGGTCGCAGCTATAGTAAAAGCTGCGAATTTTGGGAAAAAGCACGAGTATGGAAGAAAAGTGCTAATTTTGGGACAAGCACTAAGTTTTGGGTAAGAAGGAGACGGTGCGCAGTACGGTGCCAGATGGATGATCTCAGCGCAGATCACGGACCGGAAATTGCGGAGCTCGCGCGCACGTCATCGAAGAATGAAGGTGGCTCAGCTACCATAATAAATAAGGCGATGGAGTAGAGGGCTCAGCTACCCTCATTTAAAGGCTTAGTACAGAAGTTATGGTTGCTCGGATCAAGGAGGAGCAATGGACCAGAGCATTGAAGGCGAAGGACGATCTCCCATACCCACAATCTGCGCCGGAATTCACGGAGCCTGCAGGAAGCGGCGACGTGACTGCAAGCGGCGCCTACAGTACACCTAGCCATGTGCGTGGTTAGGGTTTTTGGGAATCACTGTTGGGAAAGGCCCACAGTTTTGTAAAGGTGTGACCGTCATGGCCACCTATATAGATGAATCATTGTAATGGGTAGAGGTTCCCTTAGTTCCTTCAGTTCCTTCCTTTTGGAGAGTTAGAGAGTTAGATGCTAGACTGTTAGAGAGCCAGTCTAAAGGATAGATCATGTGTTGATTATCCTTCACTGTATTTTCTACCCGGTGCGTAGAACTAGAGAGGAAATCGGATAGCCGAGGAGCTAATCCCTGAGTTGCCAGACAGTCTGAGTCGACGTCTGTGCCTTTGTAATCTCCATAGAGAGGAGACAAGATTGAGAGAAGGGCTCCCAGCTGTGTGCGTGGAGTTTCCTGTAAGATCTAAGGCTGCAGCTGTGTGCGCAGCATATTGTATAACTCTATCATTTTCTGGTTAATATAAAACTCCCGTGGATGTGGTTTTCCTCGAGGAGATGAGCGTCACATATATCTTCTTGTTATAATATTTGCATGAATGATAACTTTTTAAGATCATTACCTATGTGAACATCTTTTGCATCATCTTTGTGACTGTTTAAGTGAGTCGGAAAGATCTCTTGATAGCTATGAGTGTTAAGTACCAGGAAGTAGTAACGCGCTGTCGCTGCAGCGAGCGAGGAATACGTTACTGCGCCGGATGCGAAGGGCAAGGAAGTATTTAGCGCGTCAACGCTAGGAATAGTTGCCTTCTGCGCTAGAGAGGAGAAACCGCGCAGTAGGCCGGCCTAGGAAGGAATCCACGCAGCTGCGCCGAGCGGCCTGCGGGAAGGTCCGACCGCCGATATTTGAGGAAGAAGAAGATATATAGAACAATCTCCGCGTCACCACGGTTAAGGAAACCTGATTCCTTAACCCCCCCATAGCCACTTCGGGTGAGACCTCGAGCTGCTGCGCAGCTCGTTGCCGAAAGGGCCAGTGCGCCAAGGGGTTTTGTTGCTGCGCTTCATTAAAACCCGGGTCTGCCCAGAAAAGCAGTCAACACAAGCCTTATCAAAGAAAGTATTGGAAAGTACACTTCAACCAAGGATCTCTGGTTCAAGATGGAAGAAGAATACCAAAGGAAGAATCAAGACAAAGAAAAGGAAGCAAAATTCAAGGATGAGAAGCAAGAAGAAAAGATGGTACAAGATTCAGATACAAGTGGAGGTAAGTACTCTTTAGTTGATGAAAATTTTGAATGTAATGATGATGAAGTTGTACTTACAGAAGATGAAAAAGAAGTATTGCTAAAATCCAATAATGCATTTACATGCACTTTGTTAGATATTGATCTTAAATTCAATCCAAGACTTAAGAAGAAGATTTTGAGGTCATTTGAAAAATATAAAGAGGATACAAAATCTTTGCTCATGAGAATGAAATTTAAGAACAAAGATTTGGAAGATGAGCTAGAAGACCAAAAAAATGAAAGATTGAAGTCTGAATTAGCAAGAGAACAAGAGAAGATTGATAAAATCCCTAAAGAGCTTGAAGAGACAAGAATAAATAATATTGGCTTGAGGACTCAGCTGGAAGAAGCTAAAAGAATAGAAGAAGCCATGAAGCTTCAGCTGGAATAAAGAGAGAAGACCAATCAGAGGCTTGAAATGGAAATTTTTGGTCTTAGAAAGAAAATTGAGAAGTCAAAAGATCATGTAAAGTTCAATGAAAGTTCAGTTATCTTGGCTGAAATTCTAAAGTGTCAAAGGTCTCCATTTGTCACATCTGGCCTTGGGTACAAAAAGGTAGAAGAAAAATTGGAAGAAGACATGTGGTCCCCCAAGACTCCTGAAGTTGGATCCACATCTCTCAAAGGAGAAAGCAAAGCTCTTCATGCACCTACACATGACAACAAAGAAGTTGGAAAATCAGAAATACATCAAGAAGCTGCTCCCACTCCTTAAAGAAAATTATTTAGAAGAGGAGAGACAACTCCAATTTGGAATCAAGCACCTAGGTATGATAACAATTTCAATGGTTATTGCAATTCTTGTAATGGTTTTGGTCACAGGGCTATGGATTGCACATTCCAAGGAAGGAAAAATGTTTAAAGTTGAAGAGATCAAATGAAATGTTGGGCATGTGATCAAATTGGACATGTGGATGCTAAATGTTTTACATTGAGATGCTTCACTTGTGGTGGAATTGGCCATAAAGCTCAAGTGCGTGCAAATTCAAGAGGATAATCAATAAGAAGCTTCTCATACCTAGCAGCAAGGAAGGTCAATGAATCTTGGAAGACAAATGACACCAGCATATTTGAAGACCAGAGGATCAATGATCACAACCAAGGACATCCTAAGGTATGGGTAAGGAAGAACATTCTGCTAGATCTAAATGAAGTGGATGATAAGTGCACAAATAATGATGGCTTCCATATGGCAAGCCATGCTTGAGGTCTCTTGAAGACCTTAAGTACACCTTGAGTTCATTATTGGAGGATGGACTCAATGGGTAAATGATGGTTGCTCCAAGGAAGTAACAGGTCCTAGGATCGTGATTTCACACATAGTTAGAAGCCAAGCAAATGCAATGCAGAGATGAAGTCTGGAACGTGTAAGGTGTTACAATTTGGCTCAAGAATGATGCATGTTAATCGGGGGAGCAATAGGACTGAAATGTTGTCATCCATGCTTACCTTTTATGAATTTACTAGACAGAACTTTGATGAAGTTTGAAGCAGCATAAGCTCAGGGGGAGCATTTTGGCATGAAAAATCAGCAGCAAAAAATTTGATGGAAAGAATGTGTGAATGTTAGAAGTAGAAAGCCCAGGCATGAATTCATACAAAATCAGAGTTGAAGTTCTTGAATTGTTCATTGATAAAAAGAAGAAATTTGTTTGAATTTGGATATTCAGTGAGATAGTCAGAAGCAAGAGTGGATCCAAGTCGGTTGAACTTGGAATATGAATATGCAAAAATAAAAAGCATAGTGGTCAACTTTTTGATCCTGAAGGAAACAATACAACAGTACATATACGAAGAACTAGAAGCTGAAAAGGAAGATGCATGATAGGGGGAGTATGGATAGCAATCAACATATTTGGGAAATTGATACATGCTTACCTTTTATAAATTTACTAGATGTTTTGGATATGATTTATACATGGTAAACATATAAGAGAACAAAAAAATGACAGAGAACAAAGGCAAGTCTGAAGATCGTTTGATTGCAGCATCTCATTGGAATGAAGATAATCTCAGTTCAAGGGGGAGCAAGTTTCACAGTCAACCAAGAAGACCTTGAAGCTTATAAAGACCATGAAGATAATTCTATAGAAGTCCATGTAGCATTGATGATTCATGATGCACGGTTGAAGTATTTGACAAACTTATGAGAGAGATCCTAAAATGTTGTGAAGGTTGTTGAGTTCAACCCATTAATATGTATTGAAAGTCCAAATTCATTGAGAAAGCTACAGGAGATTTGTGATGAATCATAATGAAGCATTAACAATAGGATTTGGGAAAGATATGTAGCATTGGTTGATGAGCACACTTGAGGAATGCTTTAAACCTAGTTTGAAGGAAGACTTGAAGCCTTGGATAGATCTGGAGGCAAGCTACAACAGATTATACAGGAGCAACACTTGATTATTAAATTATGTGGAAAAACCAGAAGAAAAAGTTTGCTACAGCAGTACACCTGATAGGGGGAGCATAGTGATTAATGTGTTCAATATTTTTATATGAAATAAGACATCATCCTTGGGTATACTATAGTCATGAATATCCTCTACTTTTTCAGATAGTATAACAAAATTATTGACAAGGAAGAGCATCTGTATGGCAAGTGAAAAGGAGGAGTATATACATTTTCTTATGAAAAATTTGAATTTGGCAAGTAATGAAAGATCAAATTCAACAAATGATTTCATGATGTATTTAAAGACACAATTTTTTTTGGGTATTGTGAAACCTTTAATGGATGATTGATACTCGCTTAGAAAATCAAGAAGTCTACATGACAGGGGAGTATGCATGAAGATGGCAAATGATGATCAAACAGTAACAAATCCAGATCAAAAGTTGACATGGAAGTATTCAAGGATACATTTTTTTTGGGGTATTGTGAAGCCTTTAATGGATGATTGGCCCTTTGTCATTAATGTCAAAGGGGGAGAGAAAGTTTGGTTTCCATCAATGACAAAGGGGGAGATTGATGAATATGGTTGTCATTGATCACAACACATTAATGACAAAGGATAAATTGGTACATGATGATGTATGACAAATGGAAAAAGTGAGAACACACATAGCAAGCGAGCAAGTGTTGGTGACCAAGCAAGTATGACAAGAAGTAAGAATGGCAAGGTGAAGTACATAGAAGCATGACAAACATTGAAGGATGAAATGGAAGACATGACAAGGCATTTGAGGAGAAGCTACGGGCATATTGAACACATCTGTGAGTATTTACTTTGAAGAGCTGCAGGCGTATTTGTAGAGACAGCTGCGGGCTTTTTGCACTAGCTTGTGGGCATTTTTAGGATGCATTGCGGGCATTTTAGAGAGGCCTTGTGGGCATCTCTAAAGGCCCATTGTGGGAATTTTTTGTGGGAGTCATAAGGGCAAGCAGAAGAATCCCTGCGGGCATAATTTAAGTGGTCTTGCGGACATTCTAAAAGACCACTGCGAGCATAAAAGAGTGGAGCTACAGGCATAAGTAATAGCCCTTGCCAGCATTCTAAAAGGCCCTTGCATGCATGAGTTGATGGTCATTGTAGGCATAAGTCAGAAGCTTATGTGGGAATCTTTAGTGACTAATGTGGGCATGTGGAAGGACCCTTGCGAGAATTAGTGAAGGCCATGACATGGCATGAAAAAGGAACCCATAATGATGTGGGAAAATAAATATAAATATATTTTTGATGAGGATATTGTGGAAATAAAAAATACCATTTAATTATTAAATGATGAATAAAATTGGACAAGTGAGCCCCTAAAAACATGGATAAGACAAGTATAAATAAAGTTCAAATATTTGATTTAAAAGGGGGAATTGTGTGGAAAATTCGGGAGGCATAAGTGAGCACTGATTTCGGGGGTTAGGAGAAAATGAGGCCAGTCTCGGTGAAGGAGCAGCAACAACACGAGCAACAGTGAAACATTTTCTTCTTATCTTTGATATCTAGGTTTTATTAGGGCATCAGGCCGATGAGGACATGCACATCAGAATCAAGATGACCATGGACATGCTTATATGAGATAGTATTTGATAATGGGTTGTGGATATGTTTATGGGAAGTCAGATGATATGAGCAGAATGATGAGGACATGTGTGAGAATTATGATCTACAACAAGATCTATGAGCCTTTGTAAATTTTTCTGAGTTTACTGCTTGCTGGTTTATGTCAACATTTCAGTGGTTTTCACTTCCAGTCGGTTTTGCATAGGATGGAAATTACTTATGAAATTTTCTTCAACAATTAAACACGCTGTAAAATCATACTAACAGGCATCAAATAGATTTTTAACGTGCACACCATAAAGAATAGAGACTTAGAAATTTTTGGCAACTGTGCCCTGGAAAAACCGCCACGTGGAAAACCAGTTAGAGAGAGAGAGATTTTATTTCTTCAAAGAATATTCAATTCAAAAATTTACAGTCAAACATGTACTTATCTCAACCATAAATTTCACCACCAGGAGCTGTCTCGAAATCTGTGCAATCGCTGCTTGGATTTATGTACTGAAACAATACCTAGAAATTCGTGCCAGGAAGTACAAAACAGAGCACCTATACCCTCCTCGAATTCTGTGCAGTAGTAAATACTGCCTTGGGAAATGTGCCCAAAGTACAATCTCAAAATCTATGCCTGTCTTAGATTTATGTGCAACAATAAATGTGCAGCAATAAATGCTTCTCGAGAACTGTTCCTTTCTTGAAATTTGTGCAGCAATAAATGCTGTCTCGGTATTTGTGCCCACCGTATAGTTTTGGAAACTGTGCCTACTGTCTCGAATAATGTGCCAACTGCTGCTATACAAAAAACCTATGAATATGCCTCGGGATTTGTGCCTAGCAGTCACACCCTCGAAAATAGTGCCCTTCTCAGGATTTGTGCCCAGTCCACCCTTGAAACTCGTGCCCACTAACACGCTGTACGGATGCTGAAGGTATCTCCTCGAAATCTGTGCCAAGAGTAAATGCTAAACATGTACCTCGATTTCTGTGCCCACTGGAATAAATGGCTTCCTCGATATGCATGCAAGTGCTCTAGCTCTGTCTTTCTCTATTCACCACACTCTTCTCCAAAACAAAGTGAAGTTAAAATTACTTCCCTCATGCTTTTTGATCAAACCCTAGGATTTCCTAAATCCAATGGATGAGATAGATTTAGATCTACGGTTGAAATTAAATGCTCCATTTATTTCTCATAAATAATTAATTTCACTCACCCACTTAAATTTATCAAAAAGTGACTTTGAGTTTATAAAGTCTCATTAAGTGTTTTTAATGTGAGGGTCACCCTTTTACCCCTTTCTAAGTGACTTAGGAAAATGTCACTTGGGGAACACTTCCCTAGGTACAAAAAATAACACTCCCTCTTACCGAGGAAGGTATTCTGCACCACTCCAACTTGTCTCTGAAGAAGACAAACTTGCCCCTCCCCAAAGATTTCGTCAGGATATCTGCTACCTGCTCATCAGTGGAAATATACTGCAACTCAACTGCTCCTCTCTGGACGTAGTCTCGGATGAAATGGTACTTGATCTTAATGTGCTATGACCTGTCATGGAACACTGGATTCTCAGAGAGCTGAATGCAACTCTGATTGTCACAATAGATCACCGTAGGTCTAAGCTCATGATCAAATAAATATACCAATAACTTGCAAAGCCATAGTGCCTCGCAAGTAGCCTGACTGGCTGCCATGTACTCAGCCTCGACAGAACTCAATGCAACGGACTTCTGTTTTCGACTGAACCATGACACTGATGTTGAGCCCAAACTGAAACAACAACCAGAAGTGCTCTTCTGATCCCTCACACAACCTTCCCAATATGAATCTGTGAAACCAACCAAGCTGACTCCACCCGAACCCCTGTAGTCCAAACCATAATCCACTGTACCTGCTAGGTATCTCAGCACATGTTTTGCAGCAGTCCAATGTACACTCCTAGGCTCCACCATGAACTGGATAAGAGTGTTCACCACAAAACAAAAGTCTGTCCTGGTGTTGACCAGATACATCAATGATCCAATGAGCTGACGGTAAGTGTAGGATCCACCAACTTACCCTCAGAAGCATGAAGTTGCTTCCAGTTGGTGATCATAGGTGTAGAAATTGGCCTGTAGTCCTCCATCCGAAATATCCTCAGAATATCAACTGCATACTTCCCCTATCCCAGGAAAATATGTCCAAGCTCCTGCCAAACCTCCATCCCCAAATAGTAATGCATCAACCCAATATCAGTCATCTCATACTTAGTTGCAAGGTCTCTCTTGCAATGTGCAATGAGACGCTCCTCTCCAGTGATAAACAAGTCATCAACATATAACAGAAGAATGAGAGGATCTCCACCAACCACAATGTAGTAAAGGTTGGGATCAGCCTCACTCTTCTGAAAGCCCATCGAAGTCAAGTATGCATCGATCCTGGAGTACCAAGCTCTAGGAGCTTGCTTCAGTCCGTACAAGGATTTCCTCAGCCTACACACATGAGAATCTCTCCCATGAATCTCGAATCCCTGTGGCTACTCTAAGTACACCTCCTCGTGAAGAATACCATTGAGAAATGCGGTCTTCACATCCATTTGGTGGATCTTCCAACCCATCTCTGCTGCTATAGATATCACTGCTTTGATGGAAGAATACCGAGCAACTGGCGCAAAAGTCTCATCATAGTCAACTCCCTCAACCTGTGAAAAAACCTGAGCCACAAACCGAGCCTTGTACTTCTCCACACTGCTATCTACAGCATGCTTTATCTTGTAAAGCCACTTGGAAGTCACAACTGACTTCCCCTCTGGTCTTGGCACTATCTCCCAAACATCATTCTTCATGATGGAATGGTACTCTTCCATCATGGCATCTCTCCATACCTGATGCTGGGAAGCCTCCTTAAATGTGGAAGGCTCAGAGTCACGAAGACTCGCATCAAGAGCCATGCCCAACCTTTCTGGCATCACAACTGTCCTGACCTCCTCCTAGGGCCTACCAAATGCCTCTACTTCCTTCAAGGTATCCTGAAGCCACTTAGGCTTCCTCTTCCTTGAAGGCTCCTCCCAAACTGGTCTATCCTCATCTGAGGAACTCCCAGAAGCAGAAGGTGCAACACCTCGAGGACCAGTAATCGATGAACCAATGCTTGAAGAACCTGTGTGAACCGGAACCTGAACCTATCCCTGAAGTACCTGTCACCTGAACAATTGAACCTGTAGAAGCTGTGCCTGTACTCTGTGATCCAGTCACCCCAGAAACCTATGGACCTGGAACCTGTATCGAAGAATCCTGTGTCAACTGAGGTGTGGGAGTTGGTGGCCCTCGGTGCTCTATCTCTCTCGACTTCCTGAAGGCTCTCTCCTCATCAAACTTCACCTCCCGCCTAACAATAAATATCTTCTGGCCAGGTAGGTAAAGCCGATAGGCCTTCAAAGTCTCGTCATATCCCACATATATGCCTCTCTCTGTAGTGGGCTCAAACTTCGTCCTCTTCTCAGAAGGGACACGAGAGTAAGTCAAAGAACCAAATATACGAAAGTGGCTCACCTCAGGTTTCTTGCATGTGTACATCTCCTCTAGAGTCTTCCTCCCCAAAGAATGGTGAGGACTCCTGTTCTGCAGATAAACTGCAGTGCTGCATGCCTCTGCCCATAGAAAGAACGGTAACCCTTGATCATGAAGCATTGCTCTTGCTGCTCCCACAATCGACCTGTTCTTTCTCTCTGATACTCCATTCTGCTCAGGAGTGTACGGAACTGTCAGCTATCTTTGTATACCCTCCTTTCTACAAAAAGCATCGAACTCCTTGGAGGTATACTCACCCCCATTGTCCAACCTCAACATCCAGATCTTCCTCCTTGTCTACTTCTCTACAAGGGCTTTGAACCCTTGGAAGACACTCAAAACTAAGGGTGACTTCTTGCTCCTTAAGAAGTAGATCCAGGTCTTCCTGGATTAATCATCAATGAAGATAATGTAGTACTCAAAACCAGTCAAAGAGACCGATGGCATAGGACCGCAGATATCAGAATGGATCAAGTCAAGCACTCCTACTGCTCTCGTGTCACTGCTTGGAAAAGAAGTCTTGGTGTACTTTCCCAAAGCACACCCCCTACACAGATCACTCTGCTCAGTGCTGTACTCGGGTAAACTTGTAACCATGCTCCTCAACAATATTAGAGCAGGGTGATGTAAGTGGGCCATCCTTCGATGCCATAGCTCACATAGCTCACTGCTGTTGCTGTGTGCTAGAGCATGCTGTGGCTGAAACAAGAGCTTATACAGCTTTCCACATCTAACCCCAATGTCCATGGGGGTACATACACTTGTAGTCCTGGGGAATAACTGCACTCTCCCACCTAATAAACACACCCCAAGACCCCTATCCTCAATAGTGGAAACTGAAACAAGGTTCTTCTTCAGCCTAGGGACATACAACACATCCCTCGGAATCATGGGACTCATAGACTCCCTCTGAAATGTAATGGTCCCCCGACCAACTGCTCTAACAATGGTATTGTCACCAAGTACAACCTCCACATCTCTACCTGTCTGAGATAGCTCGGAGAACATCTCTCGAGCTCCAGTCATGTGGCTCGAGGCTTCGCTTTCAATGTACCAATTACTAGTGTTGGATGGACTCGCCTGATGGCCTACCAACAATGAATGCTCAATCTCCATATCCATATTTGTGCTGGTGGCTAAAGAGACTCTCTCTCTCTCAATCTGCCCAGCATATAGGGAAAACTCCCTTTGAAACCTGTCTCCAAAGTCATCAACCGCCACAGAGGCTGTAGTTTACTGTCCCTTCTTCTTCTTCTTGTTTGGACACTATGAAGCATAGTGTCCAAACGTCTGAAAACCATAGCACTTGATTTTACTCAAGTCCTTCTTCTGCCCACCCTGCTGCTGCTGCTGCTTGGTGCCACCCTTCTTGGGACCCTTCTTCTTCTTCCCCTTTTCTTTCAAATCCACGTTCTCCTCGTCTACCCCACCCTGTGATGAACTACCCTGTACGAGACCTCTCCTAGTCTCCTCCTGCACAAAGTCATCCCAAAGTCTCTCCCAAGAAGGTAGGTTCTCTCTACCCACTATGGCCTACACAAATGCACCCCAACGCTTTGAAGCCCCATTCACTGCTGTACGTACAAGCTCAGTAGCAGATACCACCTCCCCAACCGCTTCCAGTTCATCTCGAACTGTAGATATCCTGGTAAGGTATGCTGTCACTCCCTCTCCTCTATTCATCTTTATACTCTTGAGTTTCTCCTTGAGAACCATCTTCCGGTTCTCATTGGTACTCTCATACAAACTGGTCAAAGCACTCCACATCAAGTGTGCCCTATCCTTGCCTAAAATGTGAGGGATTATGTGGTCTTTAACTACATCAAGGATTATCCTCCTAGCCTTACAGTCCTTCTTGTTGAAGGCTGATAGTATTGCTGCATCTGTAGTAGCGGGAATCTAAACGGGGTTTGCTGTAGTATTCCTAACCACTTCCTCCCATAGTTCATTCTCCTCTAATATCAACATAATTCCGGCCTTCCATGGCACAAATTTCATTGTCCCATTCATCCTATCCTCCAACCTAAGTCCTGTAGCCATCTTTCAGCCAACCCAACAAAGTACTGCTCACTAACAAAAGAAAATTTCTGAATTTACTGAAATCTGGAAATTTTTGTGTGTATGCAAAATACTACTGTTTTCTACCCCCAAGCTCTGCTACCATGTAAATTTTTCTGAGTTTACTGCTTGCTGGTTTATGTCAACATTTCAGTGGTTTTCAATTCCAGCCGGTTTTGCATAGGCTGGAAATTACTTATGAAATTTTCTTCAACAATTAAACACGCTGTAAAATCATACTAACAGGCAAAAAATAGATTTTTAACATGCACACCATAAAGAATAGAGACTCAGAAATTTTTGTCAACTGTGCCCTGGAAAAACCCCCACAGGGAAAACCAGTTAGAGAGAGAGAGATTTTATTTCTTCAGAGAATATTCAGTTCATAAATTTACAGTCAAACATGTACTTATCTCAACCATAAATTTCACCACCAGGAGCTGTCTCGAAATCTGTGCAATCGCTGCTTGGATTTTTGTACTGAAACAGTACCTAGAAATTCATGCCAAGAAGTACAAAATAGACCACCTGTACCCTCCTTGAATTCTGTGCAGCAGTAAATACTACCTTGGGAAATGTGCTTGAAGTACAATCTCGAAATCTGTGCATGTCCTTGATTTATGTGCAGCAATAAATGCTTCTCGTGAACTGTGCCTTTCTCAAAATTTGTGCAGCAATAAATGCTGTCTCGGTATTTGTACCCACCGTACAGATTTGGAAACTGTGCCTACTGTCTCGAATAATGTGCCCACTATTGCTATACAACAAACCCATGAATCTACGTCGGGATTTGTGCCCAACAGTCACACCCTCGAAAATAGTGCCCTTCTCAGGATTTGTGCCCAGTCCACCCTTGAAACTCATTCCCACTAACACGCTGTACGGATGCTGAAGGTATATCCTCAAGATCTATGCCAAGATTAAATGCTAAACATATACCTCGATTTTTGTGCCCACTGGAATAAATGGCTGCCTCGATATGCGTGCAAGTGCTCTAGCTCTCTCTTTCTCTATTCACCACACTCTTCTAAAAAAAAAGTGAAGTTAAAATTGCCTTCCTCATGCTTTTTCATCAAACCCTAGGGTTTCCTAAATCCAATGGATGAGATAGATTTAGATTTACGGTTGAAATTAAATGCTCCATTTATTTCTCATAAATAATTAATTTCACTCACCCACTTAAATTTATCAAAAAGTGACTTTGAGTTTATAAAGTCTCATTAAGTGTCTTTAATGTGAGGGTCACCCTTTTCCCCCTTTCTAAGTGACTTAGGAAAATTTCACTTGTGGAACAATTCCCTAGGTACAAAAACTAACAGCGTTAGAGAACCTCACAAATCGAATTACTTTCAAAAACCAGCAAAAAAAGATTGAAAGAAGACAAATTTACACACACAATGTTAACATAAACTTGGTATTATCTGACTGTCTAACATGTAAATATGTTTAGAACAGGTTTATATTACATTTGGAGAAATTTGTGAGGCTTAGGAAGCCAAAAATGAGTGTACATGTCTAATTGGCCAAATTGGCCTCAATCCCCCCTAGGTGGGTCCAACTTGCTCCAACTCAGCCCAAATGGTCATGAATTGTGGTGTGAACATGGATGAGGCATATTGGAACAATAATGGGTCATAGGCATGTGTGGGTGAGCAAAAAAAGGTGAGTGGCAGGTCCTAGGAGGCATTAAATGCTCCAAATCATGCCAAAATTGGGCCAAATCCACCCAAGCGCTCCTAGTCAACAAAAATTCCCCATTTCAAGGAAGGGGAGCACTCTAGAATTAAATGAGGGCGCACTTGTGGAAAAATGTGGAGTTTGACTGATTTGGATTGCTCAAATAGGTGTGAACACTCCTCATAAGTGGTTATTTGCCTAATTAAAGCTACCTAAGTCCAAACCATAGTGTAATAATGCATAATAAGTAATAAAATTGACTAAGGCTATGAACCAAGGTACTAAGAGGTGTATTACTGTTCTAACACCCTCCCTTAACCAAAACTTAGCACATCTCATGAAATTAAAGTGGGAGGCCTTGGCAACAAAGGCTCAAGTCACCTCATACAAAACGGAAATTTTATTTGTCCATGTAAACTGAGGACAAGAAGGAAAACCTCATGGGATAAAAACTTCCCTCTAAAATGGACATGGGGCTGAACCTGCAATAAAATTTCAGCAATTACCATCCATCACTCACTCCAAGAAAAGCTCTCAAGTGAGTGAAGGTCTTCTCAGTGAAACACTTGGTGAAAATATCCGCAGTTTGCTCGGTGGATGGGCAATACTGCAAGGAAATCACTCTGTCATGCACTAAGCCCCAGATGTAGTGCATATGCATTTCAATATGCTTTGTTCTCTGCCTTTGAACTGGATCAGTAGATATCTTGATGGCACTTTGATTGTCCACCCAAATGTTGGTTGGAGAATCAACTGCAACACCAAATTCCCGAAGAATTCCTTGCAACCAAACACACTGTGTGGCTGCATTCACTGCTGCCCTGTACTGGACCTCTGCTATTTCTTACTTGACCAGCAAATAGGACCTTTAGAAAACATGAAAACAAAACTTTAAGTGGACTTTCTATCATTGGGATCTCCATCCCAATCCGAATCAGAAAATCCAACTAGTTGTAGTGAAGAACTAGCTGCATAGTGTACCCCAAAATTCTTTGTTCCTTGGACATACTGGAGGATCTTTTTGGCTGCCTTCTAAGTCACCTGACATGAGGACACGAGACATGAGTGTCCCATGAGACACGAGACATGAGTGTCCCATGGGACATGGTGACCCCTGGAATCATGACACGTTTTATATACACACACATATATATATTTTTAAAATATATTAAAATTTAAAAATATAGACATATAGATCCAATAAAATATAGAAACTAGAACATTTACCTGCAAGAAAACAAACTTGAAACTCATTCACTTGCAAAAAAACCAAGTCTGGGATCTCTCTAACTCTCCCTCACTCTCCCTTCAATTCAAAAATGGCAAAAAAAAAAAAAATCGACTTTTATGGGCCTGCGGGTTCACTTTTTCCGTGCGGAAGTGTCCTAGAATCAGGACATGGTGTGCAGAGACAGGACACGTGTCTCCCGAAATCAGGACACGAAAAAATTCATGTCCCCCACATGGGGGAGCCGTGTCCCAGCCAACACGTCCCCATAGGACACTTGGCCCTAAAATGACGTGTATGGTGACTTAGGCTGCCTTCCAATGGATCTCATGTGGCTGCTGCATATATCTTGCTACAACACTTACAACATAAGACAAATCAGGTCTTGTATGTGTAAGGTACAACAAACTACCAACTAGGTAGAGTGTGCAATCCACCAAAGGAGAATCACCAAATTCACCTAGTTTTATGCCTGAAAGGAATGGGCACTTGGCTTCCTTACAATCAGCCATTTTAAACTTCAATAATAGGTCTGAAGCATAATTTGGTTGACTCAACATGATGCCTCTTTCATATTTCTCAATTTCCAAACCCAAAAATTGCCTTAGCAATCCTAGATCGGTCATGGCAAATTCACTGTGTAGAGATGCCTTAATTGTACCAATTTGTTTGTTGTAGCTCCATGTAATTAAAATATCATCAACATACAGTACAATGACCTACAAAATATCATCACATTTATGCAAATACACATTTGGATCAGACTTGCATCGAATGAAACCAATTGAGAGCAAAAAGGCATCCATTTTAGCATACCAAGCCCTGGGGGCTTGCTTGAGTCCATAGAGTGATTTCTTCAACTTGAAAACAAGTGAAGGGTCCTCTTGGAAAACTTTAGGTTGCTTCATATAGATATCTTCCTATATCTCACCATGTAAGAATGCACTTTTAACATCCATATGGTGAACTTTCCAACCCTTACTAGCTGCAATGGCTAGAGCTAGTCTAATTGAGTCCATCTTTGGAACCGGTGCAAAGATATTGGTATAATCCACACATTGGATTTGAGAGTATCCCTTAGCCACTAATATGGCCTTATAATTCAGATCAAAACCATCAGCAGCAAGTTTGGTTCTAAAAATCCACTTACATTGCACAAGCTTCCTCTTGGGAGGAAGGGGGACCAAATCCCATGTTTCATTCTCTTGGAGAGAATGGAATTCTTCTTCCATTGCTGATCTCCACCTTGGATCATGATAAGCTTCCTGATATTATTTTGGATTAGATCCAATCATCATATAACAATGATCAGCAAGAGCACTTTCACTTGCAAAGGAAGCATTGTTTGTTTGAGATCTAGTCTTCCTAGGCTCTTGGGGATTGCCTGCCAATTCACCTGCAGCTTGTATGATTTTTTCAGCCCACTTGGGCCTTGATGGTGACTCATCTACATCAATGTCATATTAATCCATGTCATTATTAGAATTATCAGAAAATATAGAGCTTGAATCATTACTTATTTAATCAAGGTGCGGAGGACAAGAGCATTCCCCCGGTGCAAGCTCAAAATCTGGTATTGGGTCCTCTTCGAATTGCACACTTCTCTTAATGAAATTTTTGAGTGTCGATGTGTCAAAGAGCTTATAACCCTTTGTATATTCACCATATACAACCATCATACATTCCATGCTCTGTGTCTGCAAAGCCTTCCTCTTTTCTGATGGAATTCGAGCCCATGCTCTAGATCCAAAAATCCTGAAATTTGAGACATTTGGTTTTTGTCCAAACCATGCCTCATAGGGGGTTTTTCTTTTGACTGATTTGTGGAATTCCCTATTCTGAATATGTGCAGCACAATTGATAGATTAAGCCCATAGCTTGGGGCTTAGATCCTTGCTTCAATCGTGCATGTTGCCATCTCCTTGAGAGATCTATTTTTCCTCTCTGCCACACCATTTTGCTGTGGTGTGTAGGGGATTGAATGGTGCATTTGAATGCCACATTCCTCACAAAGATGATACATATTTTTGTTTACATATTCCTTCCCATTATTATTCATAAGGATTTTTATCTTATACCCACTTTTATTTTCCACTAAGGCCTTCCAAATCTTCAATTGCTCAAACACTTCAGATTTTAATTTTAGGAAGAATACCCAGCAAAATCGAGAGTAGTCATCAATGAAAGTGAGTACATACCTTGATCCACCATAGGATGGAGTGGGTAGAGGATCAATGAGGTATGAATGTGCCAATCCAAGTGGTTGGGTGGCTCTCCTTGCCATCCCCTTCTCATAGCTGCGTTCTGGATGCTTCCCAACTACACATCCAATACAAGCTCCATTCGAAGATTTGATTTCAGGAAGGCCTTCCACCATCTCATCTTTGTGCAATGCTTGGAGATACTTGTAGTTCATGTGGCCAAATATTTCATGCCATAGATTGGAGGTCTCATTGGCATGAAAGATGAGAGC
The DNA here is from genome assembly GCA_027924585.1 of Larix kaempferi. Classification (NCBI taxonomy): domain Eukaryota; kingdom Viridiplantae; phylum Streptophyta; class Pinopsida; order Pinales; family Pinaceae; genus Larix; species Larix kaempferi. The sequence goes on from BSBM01000376.1 coordinate 16,623,777, forward strand.
TAGGTCACTAGAATTGGGAAGGAAATTCGAGAATTTGTACATCCTCTCTTGGTGATCTGCATACCCAACTACCACAGCTTGGTTTGATGAAATTTCTGAAATATATACCAAGTCAGGAGTAAATGTTACTCTCCTGGCTTCTCCTGTACGGGTCATTTGATATACTGATAGAAAATTTGCAGCCAATGAAAGTACATAGAGCACATCACTGAAATACCCATGCTCCAAATCAATCCTACCAATCCCTTTGGTATGGATTTCAGAGTCATCTCCCATTCGAACTGCTGGGCCACTAGTCGAATGCATAGAGGAGAAGAGCTCTCTAGACGAAACCATGTGCCTAGAAGCCCTGAATCAATAATGAAGGATGAGGAATTGGAAATACCTTCTACCAAGGCATGACATTTCTCCTTGTTGTCAGTGTTGGGATTTTCCTATACTCCATCCTAGTCCTAACAACATTTTCCATTTTTGCATTTTCAGTCATGCATGCATTTTGCATGCATCCCAGTCATCAGTCCCAGCACCTAGTCCTCAGTTATCTAGCCCCGTGAGCTTCTTTCTGATCATTTTTAGCCCTCCTAGTGCTTGGTGCCTTTCACCTACCACTTGTGAAAGGCTCCCTCTCTCACCTACCACTCAATTGACTTCAGTTAGTTGAGTTATCTTTAGATCTTTCCTTGATTTAAGGCTAGACTGACTCCTCAACTGACTGTATCACTCCGACGGACCTACAGTGAAACTAGACTGCCTATTCTGACTCTAGTTATCTCCTCACGCACCCTCCACTGAGCCTCCTTCATTCAGTTAGTGCCTCCATGTGCCAGTTACACCTACCACACTTAGTTAGACTCAGTTTGACATCTGGTTGATAGTTACTTGTGCATTGATGACTCCACTGATGATGATCAGGACTCCTAGTTGTGCTTTGATGACACTCCATTGATCTTTTGATCTCTCCATGCAGGCTAATTCGAATTACACCCCTGGTATTCGAATCCTGTGCATTGTATCATTATTGTTGATTATTCAGATTAATGTAATATGTGTGATTATTATGCTCCTATGTGGTTTCTATTGCATCTGTGTTCTGCTGTTCATTCTTTCTGCAATTCTTTCTTGTGAGGTATTCATCAACTCTTAGATATGCTATGGGAATTTCACATGTTATCAGAGCATGTTGAGAGTATAGTCTATCTCCATTCTTAAGAGTTTTTTGCAGGTAATTCGAAGTTCCAGTAGTTCTAGCAGTTTCACCTTGTATTCGCTCCAGCAGTTGAGATGAGCAATTCGAACACTCCTCTCACTCCTAGAATCCTTACTCCTTTCAATTACTTTGATTGGAAGATTGATATGGAAATGTCCTTGAGAAGCAAATCTCTACACAGGATAACAATGGGAAAAGAAACCAAACCAAATTCAGCTGTGGAGAGAACCAAGCATCTGAATGGATTATATGAAGCCTTTGGTTACATGTGCATTCATATTTCTAGAGATCTATTGTTTCATCTTGAAGGCTTGAAGACTGCAAGAGAGTTATGGTTGAAGTTAGAGGCCCTCTTTGGAAAACAAGATGAGCTAAGAGGCCATGCTCTGGAGAATGAATTGGTTTCCCTACAACCAAGCAGTTTTGAGACCATTCAAGAATTCTTCTCGAAATTCAAATCCTTGGTTATGCAATGCAAGCAGTGTGGCATTGAGAAAAAGGAAGAGCAATTGGTGCTCTCCATTCTAAGTAAACTAGGATCTGAATTTTCTATCTTTGTATCTACCTTCCACTCTGGACGAATGTCAATCCGTGGATGGAAGATGCCCACCTTAGAATTTTTTACTGCAGCCCTCATCCAAGAACAAGACAAATTGATCCAAATGGGTGCAATCAGTGACTCCAAGGATCAAGCTCTTTTAGTTGGAGAGGAAAATAGTGCGAATGAGAAGAGGAGGCATAAAAGCAAGGACAAGAAGCCATCTGAACCTAAAATGAATGCCAAGTCAAGTCCATCAAAAGGGGCCTCCATCTCCAAGAAGGACAAATAGAAAAGATCTGATGGATCTAAGTGTCCCTACTGCAAGAAAGGGAACCACCCTGAGAGATCTTGCATGCACAAGAAAATAGATCAACTAACCAAGCTTCTTGAACAGAACAAAATTGCTATCCCAAAAGATGAAAAAGTGTCCGATTCTGGAAGTGGATCTGATGGTCATGAGGATTTCCATGCATTGATGGCTGGATTTTCAAAATCAAAGGCCCTCCTCATAGATTTTGGAGCCTCCAACCACATGGTTGCCTCTGAAGAATCATTTTCTTCTTTAGATCTCAAATATGGGCCTACTATTCACATGGGAGACAACTCTCACATGTCTGCCAAAGGGTTGGGTACAATACATATGGAGCATGGCAAGTTCAAGAATGTTCTATTCGTTCCCTCCTTGACATCAAATTTGTTGTCTGTATATCAGATGACTCACACTAGATCACCAAAGAAGGTGACTTTTGGTTCCGAAACAGTTGAGATTATAGAGATCTCCACTGGGAAGACTATAGCGAAAGGGTTTGCAAATCATGCCTCCAAGGCATATGAGTTCTCACATTTTCCGCCCTTCTCTCTTCCTACTCCTTTGAAATTTGATGAAGATCCGAGTGACTCTTCTTCTAATGAAGATGAAGATGAAGATCTTGATGTTGAGATCAAAGTTCAAGAACATTCAGATTCAGATCCAAAACCAACACATGTTCTCAATCCAAAGCCAAGGCCAATATGGGCTCACACAGTCCTTGCAGCTACTGGGAACACAGTTGAGGATTCATCTGATCACAGAACTACCATATTTCAACATCATGCCAACCTTGCATTATGCCATCTACCTCTTCATGAGAGATGCAACATGATGGTGGGGTTCACTCTTCCATCCCTTGGGAAGACTCATCATGATCCATTCGTTCCAGTAGCAGAAAGGTTTCCTAAAAGACTTGCTTCGTCCAATACATCCTCTACACAGTGGGAGGCACATCAGAAGAACAGATCCAGATCTAGCACATGCATTGGCATCCTACAGAGGATCAACTTGCCAAGTTTTTTGCAAAAGTTTTCACTGAGGAAAGCTTCTTCCTTTTCTGCTTAGTATGATGGTTCTTTGAGTTATTTACTGTTCTTTTGAGGGGGGGTATTTTTCCCATTTCCTCGGTTTATGGACAGTTCTTTTTTTATCATTTATTTGATTGTATGGGTGACCTTTGGTCCTAGTTACCAGGGGCCAGGATGGATTAAGGGGGGGTGTTGGGATTTTCCTATACTCCATCCTAGTCATAACAACATTTTCCATTTTTGCATTTTCAGTCATGCATGCATTTTGCATGCAGTCATGAAATTGCATGCATCCCAGTCATCAGTCCCAGCACCATTCCTCAGTTAGCTAGCCCCGAGAGCTTCTTTCTGATCAGTTTTAGCCCTCCTAGTTCTTAGTGCGCCCTCCTTTCACCCACAACTTGTGAACGACGCCCTATCTCACCTACCACTCAGTTGCACTTCAGTTAGTTGAGTTATATTTAGATATTTCCTTGATTTAAGGCTAGTTTGACTCCTCAACTGACTGTATCACTCCAATGGACCTCTAGTGATACTAGACTGCCTATTCTGACTGTAGTTATCTCCTCATGCGCCCTCCACTGAGCCTCCTTCATTCAGTTAGTGCCTCCATGTGCCAGTTACACCTACCACACTCAATTAGACTCAGTTTGAGATCTGGTTGACAGTTACTTGTGCATTGATGACTCCACTGATGATGATCAGAACTCCTAGTTGTACTTTGATGACACCACAGATATTTTGATCTCTCCATGTAGGATAATTCGAATTACACCCCTAGTATTCGAATCCTATGCATTGTATCATTATTGTTGATTATTCAGATTAATGTAACATGTGTGATTATTCTGATCCTATCTGGTTTCTATTGCATCTGTGTTCTGCTGCTCATTCTTTCTTATGAGGTATTCATCAGCTCTTAGATCTGCTATGGGAATTTCAAAGTCAGAATATGAGGTGACAGCTTTCTTCCCTGAGCCATCAGGGACAGGGATGTTGTTTTTATCCAGTAGCTGAGCCATGGTGTCAATGGTTTTCTTAATGTAGGAGCTCTCTGGATGCCATCCCTTATGGAAATAGGTGCATTTGGTCTTCTATTTTCCCTTCTTGTCCTTCTCCTTGGAAGGATTTGAACCCCCATCAGCAGATTTGGGTTTTTCAAACTTCCTCTTCTCTGGCTGCTTCGAATTCTTTTCCTTTTGCTTTTCCTTGGAGGCATTCGAAACACCCATAGCCAAAGATTGATCTTTAGATTTGATGGTGCCCATTTGAACGAGCTTGTCTTTATCTTGAGTAAGACATTCCATGAAGTTTGTTAGTGTTGGCATTTGCCAATTTCTAAGTGTCATCTTGGCAGAATGAAAGGTGCTTACAAACACTGAAAATTATGGCCCTAGCTTCGAAAGGATGGACAGTATCAATTGTTCTTCTTTCTTAACAATTCCACATTGCTGTAGCTGAAGCACTAGAGACTTGAACTTAGTGAAGAAATCCTGGATAGTTTCAAAATGTGCTGGGCTCAAGCTAATGAGCTCGTTTTCAAGCCGATGGCCTCTCAATTCATCAGTTTTCCCAAAGAGCGATTCTAGCTTAACCGAGACTTCATTTGGGGTTTTCAAAGTGTCTATATGAAACAAGAGTTCCCTCGAAATGCTTAGGCATAACAATCCATATGCTTCATCAAGTCGATTGTAGTACTTGGCTTTCTCCATAGCAGAGTTTGGCTCCACTTCCGTGCCCATGGTGACTCTATAGAGACCCTTAGATTTCAGTTGAATGACCATTTCAGCCTTCCAATCAAAGAAATTGAAAGAAGTAAGCAAGAGGTGGTTTGCTTCTATTTTTGCTTGCATTGATGGGGAGAAACTTGCTGAAAGTCCTGCAAAAACACTCAATTTTATCTGGAAATTCTCTTAATAATGCAGCTCAAAACACTCAAGATTGATCTGCAACTCACTAAACTCCACAAAGCTCTGATACCATGTGAGAATTATGATCTACAACAAGATATAGGATCCTTAGAGAACCTCACAAATCGAATTACTTACAAAAACCAACAAAAAAAGCTTGAAAAAAGACAAATTGACACATACAATGTGAACATAAACTTGGTATTATATGACTGTCTAACATGTAAATATGTTTAGAACAGTTTTATATTACATTTGGAGAAATGATATTGAAGTGAATGTGAAATGATGATATAATATTAGTAGAAGAAGTTGAAATTGTCAATAAGCTTAAGCTCACTAATTCACCCCCCCTCTCAGTGAGCCATTGTGTCTAACAACCCTTACAGTGCTTACCAATGTGTTTCGTAATATTCCAACCTATTGTATGCTATCGGAGAACCTCCTGCAACATTAATACATGGCTTCTCAAGCATCCAAAAGTACAAGGACTCAATGGGTAAGCATAATATGGAATTTTATGGATTTCATCCATAAAAATTCTCCTCAAGTTTGCCACATTTGGAATATAAATTCTAGTTTTATAAATAAGAATTCCATCCTCATCCAAATGATACCCTTCATACCTCTTTTCCAAAATCTGTTGCTGCAATTTTTCTTTGATTTGCACATATAATTCATCTTCAACAAGATAATTAACAATCTGCTGACTTAAATTTGATTGGCAAGTTGTGATGGATGCCACATGCATTTCATGCATATTTCTGCTGAGTGCATCAACCACTTTATTTTCTTTTCCTTTTATGTGTTTGATCTCAAAATCAAATTCACATAAAAATTCCATCTATCTAGCTTTCCTGGCATTCAATGTTGATTGCTCAAATAAATATTTTGGACCACAATGGCCTGTCCTCAACTCAATTTATTTTCCCATTAGACAGTGCCTACACATTTTTAAAGTGTGCACTATTGATGCAAGTTATAGATCATGGGTGGCATAATTTTTTTCACGCTCCTTCAATTTTCTAGATTCATAGCACACCACATGATTTTATTGCATAAGAAATCCTCCAAGTCCCTGTTTACATGCATCTGTACACACCCCAAATTCTTTTTTTGGGTCTTCAATTTTCATAATTGAAGCATTTGTAAGAAGTGTCTTCAACACCTGGAAGCTTTCTTCACATTTTTGGGTCCATTCAAATTTTCTTCCCTTCTTTTGCAAAGAAGTGATTGTGTGTGCAACCTTGGAGAATCATTAATTGAATCTTCTATAGTAACCAACAAGACCCATAAAATATATCACATCTGTTACATTCTTTGGAGATGGCCAATTCATAATGGCTTCAATCTTTTCCGTATCCATTGATATTCCTTTCTCTGAAATAATGCTACCCAAATAATGAATTTTATTTTTATAAAAGTCACATTTGCTTAGCTTTGCATACAACTTATGTTCCCTTAGAAATTGCAGAGCTATTCTCAAATGTTCTTCATGCTATTATTCATTCTTAGAGTAAATAAGAATGTCATCTAGAAAAACAAGAACAAACTTCTCCAAATATTTGTTGAAAATGCTATTCATGAGACCCATGAAGGTAGCTGGTGCATTAGTGAGACCAAATGGAACCACTACAAATTCATAGTTCCATACCTTGTTCTAAAAAATTTCTTGTGAATATCTTCTTCCTTGATTCTTACCTGATGGTTACCGGACCTCAAGTCAATCTTTGAAGATGCCTTTGCCTATCTCATTTGATAAAAAAATATTCAATTCAAGGCAATGGGTACTTGTTTTTCACTATCACTTTATTCAGTTGCCTGTAATCAATACATAACTTGAGTGTACCATCTTTTTTTTCACAAATAATATAGGTGTGTTGATTCCCAAGGTGATTCGGTCATCAAAACAAAGGAAACAATCTGATCCAAAGGTGTCAGACAACCCTACGCAAGAGTTATCCTAATCCTTAGTCATTTGGTGTAACTGGCTAGATGGATATAAGGCCTCCGTTGGCCATGAATAAGGTTACACTCCTTTGAAGGGAAATATTAGGGTTAATGAGATTCTAATCCTACTAAGTTAATTTTATTCTATTTAAAAGGAACTTTAAATAGAGATTAAAAATAAGTTAAATTAAACAGGGAAACCTGTCTAATGGTGAAAAGATCTCTTATTAGATCCGTTGATTATAATGAAATGCACTGAAAAATGAACAGAACAAATTCTTTACATTTCCAAGACAAATTGACTGTTCATAAATGAATGAAAACACCATTAAATTATGAAACCAGTTTTTAAATGTAGAATCAAATATAGAGTACTTTTCTAGTTAGTCAAAATGCAATAGTTTAAACCCTATACTTGTTGGAATCTTATTAATAGTGAGAGGGGGGGGAATAAATATTAATGCAGTTATGAACTATTTTTACTTCTTATCATATTTTAACTTGATCTCAAATATTGCATTCATAAACAAAAGCATTCATCCACATATGCGCAAAAACATAGAACACAGATTTTTATGTGGAAACCCAAACGGGAGAAAAACACAAAATGTTCTCTTATAATATAAAGATTACATTCATGGAAGCACCAATTTCCAAATTTCTCCAGCACCAACTAGAAGGAGGCACTAACCCCTTGGTTTTTCAGGCACCGACCTAAAGGAAGCACCGATTCCCTGATTTACCAGCTTCAACTAAAAACAGGCTTCAAACCCCTGATCCTTGCCCCGTCCTACCACCCTAATATGATAGAAGAAGATATCACATTGTTGTACTTCTGATCCATGCACTCTTCAAATAATCTGTTGTTAGTTCTGTTGTGCACACCTTCTATATGTTGTAATCTTGTTGTCACTGTATTGCATACTTCACTTGAATTCACACTTAACTTATCACTTCACAATACTACAACTGACTTCGCACTTCACAATACTACAACTGACTTCGCACTTCACAAACTGTGTGCTACTTCATCATATTCTGCAATGTGAGCTATGGTTCAATATGTCGTTCTGTTTCTACCCATCTGCAACTTCAACCGATACTGCTCATCTTCTGATGAGCTATTGTTCTGACTTTGCACATCAGTATCAGATGGGTGTGCGCACCTACTGTGATATTTCCGTTCTGTCTTGGTACAAAAATATTTAGATAATCTGTGACCTACTGTGCATCATTTGTGATTCGGCCTTCTGGTTTAATGCACTTGTCTTAGATCATCCTTATCATAATGCACATCCTTTACTATGCAACAAATTTTTCTTAGCACATCAAATAAACTTCTTCACTTTGCACATTGCAAGATGTACTTCAAGTCAGACTTCGTGCATTTGTCTTAGATCATTTGTGACTGTGTGTGTGCTGTCTATGATACCGTCATTCTATTCTCATGCACTTGCACATCCCCGATAATTCTGCATTTACGTGTTCCCACAACTGTCACATATAGACTACATCAATCTACACACCATCAATAATTATGTTCTCATGTTCGTGTGCATTTATATCTCTACTAAATAATGATGTTATGGTTCCACGAGCCCTTGATGCCCCAAAATAAGAAGCTTTCTAAAACTATATATTTAAGTCTCGATCTCACAAGCTCACAAGCTTCCTTCAATTCTCCAACTTGGATTCTTAATTATACTTGTCCCACACAGATTGTATGTCCACAAGTTGGTTGTGGATTTCCTTCTTTCTTGCTTCACGGTTCATGCTTCCTCCACTTGTCATGTTCTACACCATTGAGGTGTCATCTCTTTATGGGTCTTGTGCATACTTGGTCCTTTTCCTAGTGGGACTTGCTCCCTTGTGGTATGGTCTTGCACCCTTGATGTACCATCACTTATGGGACTTGCGCACTTGAATTATCCAACTGCTACTTTATTCCGGTCCTCTTGCGTGCTTCAATAACTTGAATGCTTCTTCCAATTGGTGAGTCTTGCGCACTTTCAAAACTTGCTTACATATGAAACCACTTCTATCTCCCAATCTCTTGTGCACTCCAAACCTTGTCCAAACATGTATTTGGAATATACCTTTGAAGTAGTATGACTGGGTGGAATTGAGACCTGCACCTGTACGATATATACTGAATGTATTCCTTATGTACTTATTCAAACCAGATTTCTTATATCTCTTTAAGTTGGCACAACTGGATATACTTCTTCAAGTGGATTTCATATACTTCTTCAAATTGGCACAAGAACAATGAATCCTCTTTAACATCATTTGACATTAATGGCAACCAAAGTTCAATAATATCCCTCTTTGGAATTGATGTCAACACCTCATGAAGCTGTGCATAATCATTTCATAAAGTTGTGCGCTTCATCCATGCTTGTCGTAATACTCCCCCTGTGTTCTTTCCAATTTGAGTCTTGGATCATCCGTGCATTCTGCTATCAGTGTTGTTCCCTGTGTCTTTTAATTCTATGTCGATCACATGCTTTATGATATTTTCTTCAACTAATTTTTATATTTGTGCTAATCGCATGTTTCATGATCATTCTCCCCCTTTGACATCAATGGAAAAGAGGTGCCACTATTGCACACTTCTTATATTCTCATGAATGAATGATGAATGCTCGAATGACTGAGAAATGATGAATGCTCGAATGACTGAGAAATGATGATGAATGATGAAAATGCTTTATAATGAAAATGATGAATGCTCGAATGACTGAGAAATGATGATGAATGATGAAAATGCTTTATAATGAAAATGATGAATGCTCGACTGACTAAGAAATGATGATGAATGATGAAAATGATTTATAATGAAAATGATGAATGCTTGATTTACTGAGAAATGATGACGAATGATGAAAATGATTTATAATGAAAATGATGAATGCTTGATTTACTGAGAAATGATGACGAATGATGAAAATGATTTGTAATGAAAATGATGAATGTTCGATTGACTGAGACATGATGATAAATAATGAATAATTTGTATGCTCGACTGACTGAGACACTAGAATGAATGATGAAAATATTTTATAGTGCAATGCTACTAATGTGCACTTGAGTGTGTGCAGTGGCAGGTAAGACGATTTGCCGACTGACCCACAATGGAATTATAGGGGTCGTAAGAACGGAAAGAACACATAGGGGTACGACGACAGGCTGTCACCCCTGAAATAGAAATCCACGCATGGGTAGGAAGCCGTTTCAGCTCACCTGGGGAAGCGTGTGCCGTACGGGCAAGGACATAACGTTTTGGTTGCGTACGATGAGTTGAGGGGCACGCGATAAGGAGGACCTTATCCCAGCAGCCCTTGGTCTCCAAGAAAGCATAGTTGGAAGGTCACGGTAAAGATTCCCGATCGCTACGCAACACTCCCCATAAGAAGAATGAAATGGAACTGTCGGAAGGACCCGCCGAAAAGGTACCTAGACAAGAACAAGAAGAAATTATTTAATGAAAGTATACAAATTGAAATTACACTAAAGGAATGAATTAATTTATCTTGAAGAAAATTATAATTTTAATAAAAGAAATATTTTACTTCTTTTATTTTTAATTTTATTTATTTGAAAAAGAAGAAAATTTAAATTAGAATGGAATTTTATTAAAAGAAATATTTTTGAAATATCTTAATTCTTTTATTTTAATTTTATTTATTTGAAAGATTTTTTTTTTTAAATTTTATTTATTTTGAAAGAGAAGAAGAATTAAAATAAAGTAGAATTTTATTTTTGAAATATCTTATTTCTTTTAAAAGTTTTAAAATGAGAAAACTTAAATATATATATATATATATATATTGAAATTTTATTAAAAGAGGAATGTAGAAAATATTGTCTCTATCTACTAGAAGTTTTATTTAAAAAGATCTTTTGAATAAAACTAGTTGGCAAAGCAAAACACCACTAAGACTCTATTGAAGACCACTACACCCACCTTGCACTAATTTAGGGAATTAAGTGCACACTCAAAATATGAAGAGACACTTGTAATTTGAGAGTAAATATTAATAAAATATTAAATTAAATGAATTATGTGCATGTGGAGACACTTGGCACACAAAATTTTGTTATAAAAGGAGGGAGGAGAAGGAGAAAATGATATCTCTTGCTCCCTAGTGCTGGATGGGCACCAGAATAGAGAACTGGTTTATGATTTTTGTGAGTTGGGCTTAGCTTGACCAGGGATTGGGAGATCCCAACGGAAAGCTCGTTTGTGTGTCCTTGCGACCCCATTAGCTCGGGGGTTCGAAATGAAGGAGAGTAACCCCGATATGGTAGGGAGGTCGACCGAGGGGTTGTCGATATCTTCGTCAACCTTGGATTGCTCCGAACAATTGATTCAACCACTGCTACAAATGGTCCACCCACCCCGAATTCGACAAACTAATCAGGTTCAAATGTTTTTCAAAATTGTTTCTCTTTTCTTTTTTTTCTATATTGGAAGAGAAATTTCAGTCCTATTGCAAAAGAAATTATGAGAGTCAATCTAGTTTTATTTATTTTTGGTTTATGATTAGGATTTCCTGTGATTTTAAGTAGAGGGAATCGAATTTGAAATTATGGATGGATATGCTACTGTTATTTCAACCCTGTTCTATTACATAATTTATATTCTTTAAAATGTTGTTCAGAATGTTATATTGTTATATAATGACCCCGTGTATACAACTTTGTATCGGGGAGATCCACGATTGGCTTAATCTAGATCGGTGGCTTGTAAATTGTTCTAATTCCTATCTATGGATTATAAACCCTATGCAACAGTACCTTTTTTGGATTTTGATTTTCTGAGGTTGTTATTATTGTGTCAAATCTTAATATTTTGTCATTTGATGTCGAACTGTGCAATGAGGCATTCTGTGAATGCTCTGCATGAACATTCCATTTAAACTCGGTTCCAGGATTTTTGTTATTGTTTTAACCCTTAAAATCTTGTCAATATTGAAGTCGATCTGTGCAAGGATGCGATCCGTGAATGCTCTGCCTTTACTTTCAGACTGAAGCAAATTGTGACCCGATATTTCATTCTCTATGCATCTTGAATTTAGTTATGACTTGCCTATCCAATTAAAAATCTCTGTATTGATTGGCGTTCTGGAATTAGTATCCGATCCAAATTCAAAACTCTGTGTATCAATGTCTTAACTTAACGTTTCCAGAATTGAATTTCGGACTAATAATTTTCCCTTTTAAATTGCGTAGAACCATTTTCTCTGGCATTTCTCCAGATTGAGTTTCGATTCACTTTTGCCGTTCAAATTTTTGTTGATTCCATTTCTTGGGCGTTTGCGTTTTAGTTTCATACTAAGAAATGGATCTTGATCCTTGATAGATCTCTGCGTCGATTCCACTGTGGATTGGCGTATTACTCATTGAGCACTCCCAGATTCACAAAAAAGATGGCATATTAATTGTATTTAATCTCTGTGTTTTAAAGCTTCGAATTTGGAAGGCGTTTGATGGCATTCTTCACGCTCTATTTTGATTTCCTGAGTAGAGTCTCCGGAAGTAGTATTTAAAAAAATGTAACTCCCTTATTTAATTTCTGTGTTTTAATTCTTCGAATTTGAAAGGTGTGGATGACATTCTTCATGTTCTAGTTTGATTTCTTGATTAAGCGTCTCCAGAATTTACGATTACAAAATGTAATTGCCTTACTCAATCCATGTGCATCGTTGGAGTTTCCAGAAATTCTCTGTATGATATTTAAAAGACTCATACATATGTATGATATGTGAATCTATAGTTCATAGAATTGAAATGAAATGTCTTTAATTATGTCGATCTACATGCCAAAAGGGAGAATTGATAGGTAATGCCATTATTTATACTTAGATGAATTGTGGTTATTTATACTATTTATGTTTAGATGAATTATTATTATTTGTGCAATTATATTTAGATGTCGGAGTGGAACAGCCTCGTTTATGTCATTTCGTGTTTCAAAAGATAGAATTGAAATTAGTCTCATCTATATCATTTCATATTTCAAAAGATAGCATTGAAAGGTAGTACCCTATTTATGTCAATCTACAATTCATAGAAATGAAATGAATGTTTTTATTTAATTATATTGTAAACATTGTATTACTTCACTAGAAAAGTAGAAGATGACCATGGTTAAATTATGAGATATAGAGAATTGTGAACCTTATTTAATTTGAATGAAATACTTTTTAATGTGTCTCTGGAAAATGTTGACTGTTGAAGTATTCAATGAATTATGTGTTTAAATTTCAAATGACAAATAGGGGGTATGAACCCGCTCTTGGTTAAATATCTAGCAAAAAAAAAAAAAAATACCTAGAACGACGGACTCTACAATCACCAACTAAGATTGTATTTTTGTGTTACATTATTTAAAGTAGAAAGCATGGTTTTAACTTTATCCATATAATAAGATGCTCCAGAATCAAGAATCCACATGTTTGAAGTTGTCACATTGAATTAAAAAGTATAGGAAAAAAGGGAATGTCCTTTAGAAAAGGATTAAAAGAAGAAATATCCATATGGATGTTTCTTTTTGTCATCACTACTTTTAAGGCTTCCACCTTCTTGAAACATTTTCACTCCAAATAACCATATTGATTGAAACAACTGTAATGTTTCTCTATATTCTTTCCTTTTGACTTAGGTCCTTCATCACTGTTGGGAGCAAAAGAAGGGTGATAAGAGTTTGGGACCCTTGTTTGGTTTGTTGTTGTGAGGATGTTACTTCTTAAATTTCTTAGGGCCTTGATTCTATTATGCATATGAGGATTTGTTAGAGAAACTCTAAAATTAGAGATTCACAAAATATTTTAAAAGAGGGAATTCTATAAGTAGTTCCTTGAAGAAGAGAATCCTATCTAGTAGAAAAGTGGATGCAAAAAATGATAGGTATTTCCAAGTTTAGAAAGATAGCACAATCAAATGATCATCATCTTTGTTAATGACATAATCTAGAAGAAAAATTCTAAAGTTCTTAAACTTCAAGAGAAAGTCTCCAATGCAAGTAAAATTATTAGGATTTAAAGCAATGAGTTGATTTTCGAGCTAGGGGGATGGAATCTAGTTGTGTTTGTGAAACACTTATTACAAAATTTACCCAATTGCATCTAGAGTATCAACCCTTTGAAGATCAATCTACAAATCATTAAAGATCGGAATCCCTCTTATTGCGTCGGGATGAATAATTTTTGTTGTTTCATTTGGCTCTCTTGAATGTAACTAGGGCGAACTGATGTTCCCAAGGCGACTCATTGAAGTCCCTTCTCAATAAATCGCCCATTCAAGATTTCCAAGAAAAATCATTGGTACTTGTAACTAGGATCTCAGTTCAATTGGCCATTTTATAATTTGTATGCAAAATGATACTAAAAATAGAAATTGGTAGCATAGATAGAATGTGCTAGAAAAATTATTTACTTAAAAAATGACACTTAAAAAGGTGCTTAAATGTGCAATATATGCTTCTAGGTAACTTAAAAAACTAGGATTAAAGGGGGTCTTGTCAAAATTGGAAAAACAAAATTTAAAACAATACAATTTGCAAAAATAAACCACTTGGATGCATAGAGAAGAACAATTATCTGAGAAAAAAACAATTGCACTCAAAATGAACTTTGTATGAGCAAGTTTTACCCATTTGAAAATCACTATAAAATACGAAAATATCAATGGAGGTAAGTCAACCAGAGTGACACGTGGTAATGTAAGGGTGTGCCATGTGGCATGTCCACTAGAACGTTGATGTGGTAACATAGGGGTGTGTCATGTGGCATATTGACTATACCACCAACGTGGTAGGTTATATTGGTAAGGTGTTGATGTGGCATGTCGACATGGCATGGTTCCATGTGGCATGAAAATATATCCCACGTGGCATTGGATGTTCAAAGGGGTGGTAAGAAGTCATTGGTCGACATGTTAGTGTTTTTCTGCATTCTACATCTTAGTTGGGACCTTTTGGTTGGTGGCATGGTTTCCAAGATGGTCAAGGAGTGTCTAAGGTTTGGTTTAAATAACATATGACACATGGTTATGTCATATGTGAGCACCGAGTGGTTATTGTCACATGGGGAGTGGGAACTTAAGTAATGTTGTTATGGGAATACTCCCCATGGAAAGAGTTAGAGGATCCTGCACATAAGAAGGTCGTAGAAAAATTTTAAAACCGCCAAAACCTTTCCAAGGTGCTTACATTGTAGGAGGAATCCTCGTCCTAAATCCACCAAAGTGTATGCACACAGACTGATTTAGAACAAAAATTGGTCCTCACACATAATTATAACTATGGAAAAAATAAATTTGGGCCTATGCAACCACAACAAAAGCAAACATAAGCCAAAAAACAAAAAATATTGCCGAAAAAACTAAGGAAAAATCGAAAATATTAGTATTTGGTTAGCAAAAATGCAACAAGATGATCCCCAAACCACTAGATTTATTTATGAGTCATTGAGTTTGCTCAAAGCACAAATAAAAGAGCATACTCAAACCAACTATCAAGAAAGTTGAACTAAACTCAAAATCGAAATAAACTCAAAATTGAAATAAAACTTCATGAAAGAAAAATTTACTGCCTTTGTGATGTCACCATAGAGAAATGACCATATCTTTGGTAAATGAAATCATCATCTATTTGAAAATATGAGTTCCTAGCTAGAATCAACATTCCATATTCAATGGAAAAATTCACCCAAACCAAAAATACTTGTAAACTATAGAAACAAATAATGCTTTATGCCTGTAAGGAAACTACCAAGCCCGATTGTGCAACAAATGGAATTGAACTTCAATCCACACAATTTTGCTTCCATAGTTGGCACATATTTACGAGATCTTGATATATGCGAGAATGAAACTTCAAGCGTGCTCTGATAAAATGTTTGAAAAATAGGGTATACTCACCCATTTCAAACACCTAAATATATATTCTCTCACATATATCAAATATTGGAACACCGGGGTTTATGTGGTTAGAATCCTCGAGGGAAACATTGCACAACACTTAGGAAATTAATTAATGCATAAAATATTTATGTGAGCATCTCTCATATTATACCCTCAAAAAATGACCCTCCATTCACTTTAAATAGAGATTATGGATCAATCCATTGCCAAACCACATATAAAGTGTTCTCAATATCTAGGATTTGTTTGAACCATCATATCACTCTTGTGTAGGACATGATTATGATCGTTAGATTAATAAAGAATAACAGAACACTAAAAGTACATTTTAACCTAAAACCATATTAGACCAATTTGAACTTAAATTAGCTCCTAGTGTCAAAATATCCTGACAAAATCTAATGGTTGTGAACTAATTTGCACATTGTGGGGATTAGTCAGTTGGAGGATGAACAATCGAGCAATACAAGGAATGAAAGAGGACATATAAGTTGACTGTTTAGAATTCCTATGGTATAAGGAAATTGTTTATTATCTACTGAATCTGAAGTGTCTCAATGGAGTGGATAAGTCCCAAAGGAGACGAAGATAATATCTAGATCTCCAATATTCTTCTTGTAGAGCTCTCGACTAGGTCCACGCGTTGGTCGTATGCACCGAGCACACGTGGGGGTTTTGGGGGGGTGTGGGTGCATAGTCCTTGAGGAAAAAATTTCTATCCCCTTCTAGTGTATTTCAGTTCCTTCTGGAACCCTCATATGTATTGTATAAAAGGGCAGTGACCCCGCTTTATTGTAATATAAGAAAGATAGAAGAAAGCATTGTAAGTTTTTTGCCGAGTAATAACAAAATATTGAAGCTTCCGTTACCCCGTGGTTTTACTTGAGTATAGTAGGGTTTCCATGTAAATATCGTGTTCTATTGTTATTGTTGTTTGCTTCTATTTTTTATATATTTTACTAACATTTGGTATCAAAACCTAAAAAATCACAGGCATAGGGTTTTCTCTAAGTGGGAGCTGCAACAATGACATGGGGTTTAACCAAGTTCTAGATTGAGAAGTTTGATGGCAAGAATTTATCGTTACGAAAGATGAAGGTGGCGTATTTGTTGGTTCAGAATGACCAATCCATAGCCTTGGAAGGGGTTGCGAAAAAATAGGGTGGCATGACAGATGAGGACTAGATAAAGCTGGATAGAAAGGCGGTTTCTACAATTTTCCTTTGCCTAGCAGACTCCATATTGGTTCAATGTTGTTGAAGAAATAATTGAAAAATTCTTTTGGGAGAAACTTGGGAAGCTATATGAAACTAAATTGGAAACAAATAAGGTTTTCTTCAAAAACCAACTTTTTCATCTGAGGATGAATTAAGGCTCAACTGTGGTAGATCATTTGAATGAGTTTAATACCCTTATCAACAAATTTCTCTAAGTTGGTGTAAAGGTGGAGGATGAGGATAGAGTGATCATTTTACTATGTTCCCTCCTAGATACCTAGGATCATATGGTGGTGACCATCACCAAATAATCATCTTGAACTCTAGAATTTGATAATGCAGTAATTGTTTTACTGGGAGAAGAGTTGAGGCAAAAATTGTCTCTGGATCCCTTTACTAGTAAAGCCCTTTTTGTGAGAGGGCGATCTAGTGAAAGGGAATTAAAAAAAATTTGAGGTTTAAAATGGGCCTCCTAGGGAAAATAATAAAATAATAGTTAAAATAATAAAATAATATTTATGAATTTTGGAGGAAAAGAGAAAAACCTACCTTTTGTTTTCTTTGTATTTTCCACATATCTCCCTGTCATTTTACTCAAATTTCGAGCAGGAGCACTCGTTGGATGCATAATTTAATTCCGCATCCAACGAGTACACACACTGCATAGTTTTGAGGTACCCCGCCCCAGGAAAAATGAGAAATACATCAAAAAAAGTGTTACTTTGAAAAGTAACACTTTTTTTGATGTATTTCTCATTTTTCCTGGGGCGGGGGTACCTCAAAACTATGTGAAATGTAACACTTTTTTTGATGTATTTCTCGTTTTTCCTCCTGGGGAGGGGTACCTCAAAACTATGCAGTGTGGCTACTCGTTGGATGCATGATTAAATTCCACATCCAACGAGTGCTCCCGCTTGAAATTTGAGTAAACGACATGGAGATATGTTGAAAATACGAATTAAAAAGTAGGTTTTTTAATGTCAAATATGCTATGTCAACCATTATGGTTGACTCTTTTCTTGAAATTCGATTGGTTCTTGAATTCAATGGCTCTTTTTCTTATGAGGTAGCTTGTTTTATTACGAGGTGGATTGTATTCTTATGAGGCCCATTTTAGACCCCAAATTTGCTCTATTGGGTCAACAAGGGAGGTCACAATTCAGATTTAAGTCCAAAGGATGGAAGAAAGGGAGGTGTTGTAATTGTGGAAAACCAGGGCACTCGAGGAAGAATTGTTGGTATCAGAAGAAGGATGGAAAGCCATATCAACCATCAACTGAACCTAGTACAATAGATTAAGAAGAGAAAACAACATGTGAGGCTTTTTGTCTCAATAACAACATATCTCTATTATATGCTTGGGTTTTGGACTCGAGTGCATATTTTCGCATGTCTCCACATAGAAATTGGTTTTTCAATACCATCCTTATAGTGGTGGAATGGTCTACTTGGGCGTAGATCATCCTTTATAAATTGTGGGAAGAGGGGACATTAAGATCAAGCTGGATGATGGCAGAGAAATGAAATTGTGATATACGACATGTACCAAATCTACACAAGAATTTTCTCTCAATCAAGGTGATGGATAAGTTGGGTATTCTACTACCTTTGGTGACAGTCGATGCAAAATTAACAAATGATCCCTTGTGGTAGCAAAGGAGAATCTTATGGGACCCTGTATTGGTTATGCAATGATATAGTAACAAATCATGCAACAACAACATATTCAAGGAATGCTCTAGATGTAGTGATGTCGTGGCATCAATGACTTGGACATATGAGTGAAAAAGGTTTGGAAATTTTGCATGATTGAGGTATGATTTATGGGATTAAGTCTTGTGATTTAGAATTGTGTGAGCACTATATTTTTGGTAAATAGAAGTGAGTTTGGTTTATTGCAAGATCTGGTAAAAGTTATGATCTTTTTCAACTTTTTCATTCCGATATATTTGGACCAGTCCCCACTATGTCCATAAATGGTGCTATATATTTTCTGATTTTTATATATGATTATTCTAGAAGAGTGCAGGTGTATTTTCTAAAAAATAAGTTATATGCCGTCGATAAATTTAAGGATTTCAAGGCACAAGTAGAGAAAAGTTTGTGCAAGTCTATTTTATGTCTCAGGTATGATAATGGAGGAGAATATTGCTCCAAATAATTTGATAAATTTTGTACGTAGGAAGGAATTAAGCACCATAATACTGCTCCATATACACCACAAGAAAATGGTGTGGCTGAGTGGATAAATCCCACAATCATGGAACATGCAAGGAGCATGATCATACATTTGGGTTGAATAATGGATTATTGGTAGAGGTTGTTAATACAGTTGCGTATCTGATTAGCATATCACCTACAGTTGCATTGGAAGGAAAGATTCCAGAGGAGGTTTGGTGTGGTAAGCCATTTGATTATTCTCATTTGTGTAATTTTGGCTATGATGTATTTTCCCATGTGCCTAAAGAAAAGAGGTCCAAGATTGACCCAAACTCAAGGAAATGTGTTTTTCTCAGTTTTGAAAATATAACAAAGGGGTATATATTATTGGATCCTACTAACTACAAGGTAAATGTTATCCGAGTTGTTATATTTAATGAAAAATCCATGCAATTGAAAGAGTTACAACATGCACATGAGATTGTACTAGTTGAAGTAGAAATGAGTGAAGATGAAAATGAAGCTTCTGCCAGCATGAAGAACAAGCTCAATAGACACAACTAAGAATATATACACATCCCAAGAGATGTCTAGAAAGTTATTATCCTAATTTTTAGTCTTCTTTTTCTTTGTTAATTGATGATGGTGAACTTAGTTCATTTTAGGAAGCTAGAGAATGTGAATGAAAATAAATGGAGGAAAGCCATGGATGAAGAAATGAGAGAATTACACAAGAATGAAACATGGGAACTTATGTATCTCCCACCAGGAAGAAAGGTTTTCAGAAATACGTGGGTATATAAAGTAAAGAAGAAAAGTGATGGGTTGTTGGAAAGTTATAAAGATCACTTGCTAGCAAAATACTATGTGCAGGAGTCAAGTATAGATTTTAAGGAAATATTCCCTCCAATTGTGAAGCTTATTACCATAAGGGTTTTACTTTCACTTGTAGCAACACATGATTTAGAGTTGGAACAACTGGATGTAAGAAAAAAAGGCTGAAATTTCTCAACAAATAGATGGGGATGTAAAGCATTAAGTTAACAAGATCAAAAGTGTGAGACGTTCCTGCTAAGGATTTGTGAAAAGATCATTACTATTTCAAAGTTTATGTTTCTAGGTAACTTTATTTTCTTGGACGTCCTTTAGTATAAAAATTAAAATGTTTTATAGGTTTCATATTTTCTCTCATGATTTTAAATAGTCCACTTAGCACTCATTGCATTGGTGATGCCCACGGGGGTGAAGAAGTGGGATTGAAACTACTGAAATGAATTACATAGCATTAATCATCACCTCCAAGTTTTCACTTTCTAATGAGGACTTCCGAGGAAGGTAAGCATTTGGAAAGAATCCTATGGCTCAAGCACACATAACCATGGATATTTTACCCATACTCAAGCCCACTTAGCTTGATATCCCATTTTCAAAACCATAGTTAACATGATCAACCATTGTAAAAATGGTTAACCATAGTCCACTATGATTAAATATAGTAACCTATGGTCAACCATGGTTAACAACATTGACATTTTTTCAACTAGTGCAAGTCATAGTCAAACATTAAAAATATTGTAGTTAACCATAATCAATCATGGAAAACAACCATAGTCAACCATATTCAACATGGGCAATCATATTCAATCAACGTCAACCACAATCAAGAATCATCATCCATGATCAATCATTGTCCACAGTCTAAAAAATAGTGAGCCATAGCCAACAAAGTCAACCATAGTGAAAGGTTAACCATTATCAACCAAAGTAAACCATAATCAAGTATAGTCAACCATTATCAACATGGTAAACTATAGTCATCCATCGTCAACCAAAGTTAACTGTAGTAAACTATGGTCAACAATAATAAACACTGGTTAACATTGTCAAGCATAATCAATTACTATTAATATTTATAGTAAACTATGGTCATTTATAGTCAACCATAGTCATAGTTAACCAAGTGAACATCTTAGGACAAATTTGACACTGGTTTAACGATTTTTTGTGTCATTTTAATGTCGAATGATTTTTTCTTAACGTCGACACAACGCTACTACATTGTTGTCTCTTTTATGACGTTATTATCATTGAAATTGTGTAGAAATTTTGCTATAAAAGAAAGTTAAAAAAATTCCTTGCCGATGCCCTGGATGGCTCTTAAGCGACACTATAGCTACATACATCCGACATGTAACGTCCCCTTCACCCAATATAGCAATATAGCTAGAAGAGGGGACATTAACTAAATTGGGGCCTCTAAATTTCTCCCCATAACCATAATTACAAATTTATAACATTTAAAATGCATGTGCATATATCTAAATAAAATCACACATAAAAAATAACTCAATCCACACACACAACATGCAATTACAAGCATAATTATCACATGCATAGAAATAAAATCATTGAACATAAGATACAGGAAAATACTTATATTTAACAAAGAAGATCCAAGCAACTCACTGTGTAAGAGCGATTTTCCACCCAACCCTAGGCATTTTGTCCAACATATACTCTTTCTACTGAGAGGCCACCCCCAAGCTGGGCTATGCGGCCACTAGGGAAAAGGAAACACCTACAAGATTCTCTCTCTCTCTTAGCCTACAACCCATTCTTCTCACTATGATTAGCCAAAATCTCATCCAGAGCTCTACAGGGGTCGCACTAAGCCATCAAAGCCATGGAACTCATTCTAAGTTCCAAGGATAATTTTAGGGGTGAAATTTAGCCCATGGGCTATTTTCCATGTTTTTTTCAAAAAAATGACTCGCCAATTTGCATTTTTTGAAGCCCCATTTCGCCCAATTTTGATGGGGTAAACTTTTTTCACTCTAAAAATCTCCAAATCATTATATAAACTATATAAAATCCTTAGAAATTGAAATAATTTTAGAAAAATATCGCCAAATATTTTATAGTTGACATTTTAAGAATTGCTAAGATTCGCCAAGGTTTATACACTTTTAAATAAGTATGGTTCCTTAAAATTATCCCTACTTCTAACTGCCCCACACAACAAAAGGAAGGCATTTCCCTTCACTCATCCATAGTTTCATTAGGGAATCAAACCCTTGATGAATATGGTTGTCATTGATGACAACATATTAATGACAAAGACTAAATTGGTACATGATGATGTATGAAAAATGGAAAAGGTGAGAACACACATAGCAAGCGAGCAAGTGTTGGTGACCAAGCAAGTATGACAAGAAGTAAGAATGGCAAGGTGAAGGACATAGAAGCATGACAAACATTGAAGGATGACGTGGCAGATATGACATGGCATTTGAGGAGAAGTTGCAGGCATATTGAACACATCTGCGGGCATTTCCTTTGAAGAGCTGCGGGCGTATTTGTAGAGACAACTGTGGGCTTTTTTCACTAGCTTGTGGGCATTTTTAGGATGCATTGTAGGCATTTTAGACAGGCCTTGTGGGAATCTCTAAAGGCCCATTGCGGGCATTTTTTTGGGAGTCATAAGGGCAAGCAGAAGAATCCCTATGGGCATAATTTAAGTGGTCTTGTAGGCATTCTAAAATACCACTGCAGGCATAAAAGAGTGGAGCTGCGGGCATAAGTAACAGCCCTTGCGGGCATTCTAAAAGGCCCTTGCAGGCATGAGTTGATGGTCATTGCGGGCATAAGTTAGAAGCTTATGCAGGCATATTTAGTGACTAATATGGGCATGCATGTGGGCATGTGGAAGGACCCTTGTGGGCATTAGTGAAGGCCATGCCATGGCATGAAAAAGGAACCCATAATGATGTGGAAAAATAAAATATAAATATATTTTTGATGAGGATATCGTGGAAATAAAAAATACCATTTAATTATTAAATGGTGAATAAACTTTGACAAGTCGGCCCCTAAAAAAATGGATAAGACAAGTATAAATAAAGTTCAAATGTTTGATTTAAAAGGGGGAATTGTGTGGGGAATTCAGTAGGCATAAGTGAGCTCTGATTTCGGGGGTTAGGAGAAAATGAGGACAGTCTTAGTGAAGGAGCAGCAACAACACGAGCAACAGTGAAATATTTTATTTTTATCTTTGATATCTGGGTTTGATTAGGGAAGCAGGATGATGAGGACATGCACAACATAATCAAGATGACCCTGGACATGCTTATATGAGACAATATTTGATAATGGGTTGTGGATATGTTTATGGGAAATTAGATGATATGAGCAGAATGATGAGGACATGGTGCATGATAGTATGATGATGCAGTAGTAAAAGAATTTTATATCTTTGATTGGGGCAGCAGCTTGATGATGGACATAATGAAGGATGTATGGACAGACTGATGATGAACAAATGATGACATGACATAGTACAGTTTGTGAATATGTTGATATAACTGATAGAATGCTGAATGATGTATTGCTGATGAATGCTATTGAATGAAGATGTGTTGATGAATGCTGATTTTGGAAAAGACAGAGACAAGTGTTGATGTGGACAAGAGACAAGCGCTGACGTTGACAATGATGACATGTAGTTGATGAATGTAATGTGATAAATGTGTATGTTAAATACAAGTAGGGCCTTGAAAATATTTTTCTTAGTAGGATCTAAGAAAAAGACCAAGCAGATTCTTGGAATAGAAGTAGGTGCTTCTGATTCAGTAGTAGCTGATTGACCCCCCCAGTTGTAGCTGATTGAATAAATACAAAATATTACAAAACTATATTTTGTGTCTCTTGCAATGTGTTGATGTGTTTACTTGATGAATGATATGTGCTTAGTTGATTATTGAAATATAGTTCATTGATGAATATGATATTGAAGTGAATGTGAGACAATGATATAATATTAGTAGAAGAAGTTGAAATTGTCAATAAGCTTAAGCTCACTTATTCAACCCCTCCCTCTCAATGAGCCATTGTGTTTAACAATTGGTTTCAAAGCATGCCTTCATCATAAGCCTAACAAGCTTGAAGGGATTTGTGGACACAAGATGGAAGGACCAACAGAAGTTGACCATGAAGTTCCAGTTTTGGAGAAATCAGATTATTTTGGATGGAGAAGTAAAATGAAAGGTTACTTGAAGAAATTTGGTGTTTCGGAAATTGTGGTGAACCCACCTGTCCAGCCAAGCAAGAAGACAAAGACAACAGTTGAGAAATACAATAAGATTGCATTGAAGTTTTTGATGGATGGACTCTCAAGCCCTGTCAAAGAAAGTATTGGAAAGTACACTTCAACCAAGGATCTCTGGTTCAAGATGGAAGAATAATACCAAAGGAAGAATCGAGACAAAGAAAAGGAAGCAAAAGTCAAGGATGAGAAGCAAGAAGAAAAGATGGTACAATATTCAGATACAAGTGAAGGTAAGTACTCTTTAGTTGATGAAAATTCTGAATGTAATGATGATGAAGTTGTACTTACAGAAGATGAAAAAGAAGTATTGCTAAAATCCAATAATGCATTTACATGCACTTTGTTAGATATTGATCTTAAATTCAATCCAAGACTTAAGAAGAATATTTTGAGGTCATTTGAAAAATATAAAGAGGAGACAAAATCTTTGCTCATGAGAATGAAATTTAAGAACAAAGATTTGGAAGATGAGCTAGAAGACCAAAAAAATGAAAGATTGAAGTCTGAATTAGCAAGAGAACAAGAGAAGATTGATAAAATCCCTAAAGAGCTTGAAGAGACAAGAATAAATAATATTGGCTTGAGGACTCAGTTGGAAGAAGCTAAAAGAATAGAAGAAGCCATGAAGCTTCAGCTGGAATAAAGAGAGAAGACCAATCAGAGGCTTGAAATGGAAATTTTTGGTCTTAGAAAGAAAATTGAGAAGTCAAAAGATCATGTAAAGTTCAATGAAATTTCAGTTATCTTGGCTGAAATTCTAAAGTGTCAAAGGTATCCATTTGACACATCTGGCCTTGGGTACAAAAAGGTAGAAGACAAATTGGAAGAAGACATGTGGTCCCCCAAGACTCCTGAAGTTGGATCCACATCTCTCAAAGGAGAAAGCAAAGCTCTTCATGCACCTACACATGACAACAAAGAAGTTGGAAAATCAGAAATACATCAAGAAGCTGCTCCCACTCCTCAAAGAAAATTATTTAGAAGAGGAGAGACAACTCCAATTTGGAATCAAGCACCCAGGTATGATAACAATTTCAATGGTTATTGCAATTCTTGTAATGGTTTTGGTCACAGGGCTATGGATTGTACATTCCAAGGAAGGAAAAATGTTGAAAGTTGAAGAGATCAAATGAAATGTTGGGCATGTGATCGAATTGGACATGTGGATGCTAAATGTTTTACATTGAGATGCTTCACTTGTGGTGGAATTGGCCACAAAGCTCAAGTGCGTGAAAATTCAAGAGGATAATCAATAAGAAGCTTCTCATACCTAGCAGCAAGGAAGGTCAATGAATCTTGGAAGACGAATGACACCAGCATATTTGAAGACCAAAGGATCAATGATCACAACCAAGGACGTCCTAAGGTATGGGTAAGGAAGAACATTCTGCTAGATCTAAATGAAGTGGATGATAAGTGCACAAATAAAGATGGCTTCCATATGGCAAGCCATGCTTGAGGTCTTTTGAAGACCTTAAGTACACCTTGAGTTCATTATTGGAGGATGGACTCAATGGGTAAATGATGGTTGCTCCAAAGAAGTAACAGGTCCTAGGATTGTGATTTCACACATAGTTAGAAGCCAAGCAAATGCAATGCATAGATGAAGTCTGGAACGTGTAAGGTGTTACAATTTGGCTCAAGAATGATGCATGTTAATCGGGGGAGAAGTAGCACTGAAATGTTGTCATCCATGCTTACCTTTTATGAATTTACTAGACAGAACTTTGATGAAGTTTGAATCAGCATAAGCTTAGGGGGAGCATTTTGGCATGAAAAATCAGCAGCAAAAAATTTGATGGAAAGAATGTGTGAATGTCAGAAGTAGAAAGCCCAGGCATGAATTCATACAAAATCAGAGTTGAAGTTCTTGAATTGTTCATTGATAAAAAGAAGAAATTTGTTTGAATTTGGATATTTAGTGAGATAGTCAGAAGCAAGAGTGGATCCAAGTCGGTTGAACTTGGAATATGAATATGCAAAAATAAAAAGCATAGTGGTCAACTTTTTGATCCTGAAGAAAACAATACAACAATACATATATGAAGACCTAGAAGCTGAAAAGGAATATGCATGATAGGGGGAGTATGGATAGCAATCAACATATTTGGGAAATTGATACATGCTTACCTTTTATAAATTTACTAGATGTTTTGGATATGATTTATACGGGGTAAACATATAAGAGAAAAAAAAATGACAGAGAACAAAGGCAAGTCTGAAGATCGTTTGATTGCAGCATCTCATTGGAATGAAGATAATCTCAGTTCAAGGGGGAGCAAGTTTCACAGTCAACCAAGAAGACCTTGAAGCTTATAAAGACCATGAAGATAATTCTACAAAAGTCCATGTAGCATTGATGATTCATGATGCACGGTTGAAGTGTTTGACAAACTTATGAGATAGATCCTAAAAGGTTGTGAAGGTTGTTGAGTTCATCCCATTAATATGTATTGAAAGTCCAAATTCATTGAGAAAGCTACAGGAGATTTGTGATGAATCATAATGAAGCATTAACAATAGGATTTGGGAAAGATATGTAGCATTGGTTGATGAGCACACTTGAGGACTGCTTTGAACGTAGTTTGAAGGAAGACTTGAAGCCTTGAACAGATCTGGAGGCAAGCTACAATAGATTATACAGGAGCAACACCTGATTATTAAATTATGTGGAAAAACCAGAAGAAAAATTTTGCTACAGCAGTACACCTGATAGGGGAGCATAGTGATTAATGGGTTAAATATTTTGATATGAAAGAAGACATCCTTGGGTATACTATAGTCATGAATATCCTCTACTTTTTCAGATAGTATAACAAAATTATTGACAAGGAAGAGCATCTGTATGGCAAGTGAAAAGGAGGAGTATATACATTTTCTTATGAAAAATTTGAATTTGGCAAGTAATGGAAGATCAAAATCAACAAATGATTTCATGATGTATTTAAAGACAATTTTTTTTTGGGTATTGTAAAACCTTTAATGGATGATTGATACTCGCTTAGAAAATCGAGAAGTCTACATGACAGGGGAGTATGCATGAAGATGGCAAATGATGATCAAACAGTAACAAATCCATATCAAAAGTTGACATGGAAGTATTCAAGGATACATTTTTTTTTTGGGTATTGTGAAGCCTTTAATGGATGATTGGCCCTTTGTCATTAATGTCAAAGGGGGAGAGAAAGTTTGGTTTCCATCAATGACAAAGGGGGAGATTGATGAATATGGTTGTCATTGATCACAACACATTAATGACAAAGGCTAAATTGGTACATGATGATGTATGACAAATGGAAAAAGTGAGAACACACATAGCAAGCGAGCAAGTGTTGGTGACCAAGCAAGTATGACAAGAAGTAAGAATGGCAAGGTGAAGTGCATAGAAGCATGACAAACATTGAAGGATGACATGGAAGACATGACAAGGCATTTGAGGAGAAGCTACGGGAATATTGAACACATCTGCGAGCATTTACTTTGAAGAGCTGCGGGCGTATTTGTAGAGACATCTGTGGGCTTTTTGCACTAGCTTGTGGGCATTTTTAGGATGCATTGTGGGCATTTTAGAGAGGCCTTGTGGGCATTTCTAAAGGCCCATTGTGGGAATTTTTTGTGGGAGTCATAAGGGCAAGCAGAAGAATCCCTGCGGGCATAATTTAAGTGGTCTTGCGGACATTCTAAAAGACCACTGCGAGCATAAAAGAGCAGGCATAAGTAATATCCCTTGCAAGCATTCTAAAAGGCCCTTGCATGCATGAGTTGATGGTCATTGCGGGCATAAGTCAGAAGCTTATGCGGGAATCTTTAGTGACTAATGTGGGCATGTGGAAGGACCCTTGCGGGAATTAGTGAAGGCCATGACATGGCATGAAAAAGGAACCCATAATGATGTGGGAAAATAAATATAAATATATTTTTGATGAGGATATTGTGGAAATAAAAAATACCATTTAATTATTAAATGATGAATAAAATTGGACAAGTTAGCCCCTAAATACATGGATAAGAGAAGTATAAATAAAGTTCAAATATTTGATTTAAAAGGGGGAATTGTGTGGAAAATTTGGGAGGCATAAGTGAGCTTTGATTTCGGGGGTTAGGAGAAAATGAGGCCAGTCTCGGTGAAGGAGCAACAACAACACGAGCAACTGTGAAACATTTTATTCTTATCTTTGATATCTAGGTTTTATTAGGGCATCAGGCTTATGAGGACATGCACATCAGAATCAAGATGACCATGGACATGCTTATATGAGATAGTATTTGATAATGGGTTGTGTATATGTTTATGGGAAGTTAGATGATATGAGCAGAATGATGAGGACATGTGTGAGAATTATGATCTACAACAAGATCTAGGAGCCTTTGTAAATTTTTCCGAGTTTACTGCTTGCTGGTTTATGTCAACATTTCAATGGTTTTCACTTCCAGCCGGTTTTGCATAGGCTGGAAATTACTTATGAAATTTTCTTCAACAATTAAACACGCTGTAAAATCATACTAACAGGCATCAAATAGATTTTTAACATGCACACCATAAAGAATAGAGACTCAGAAATTTTTGGCAACTGTGCCCTGGAAAAACCGCCACAGGGAAAACCAGTTAGAGAGAGAGAGAGATTTTATTTCTTCGAAGAATATTCAGTTCAGAAATTTACAGTCAAACATGTACTTATCTCAACCATAAATTTCACCACCAGGAGCTGTCTCGAAATCTGTGCAATTGTTGCTTGGATTTATGTACTGAAACAATACCTAGAAATTCGTGCCAGGAAGTACAAAATAGAGCACCTGTACCCTCCTAGAATTCTATGCAGCAGTAAATACTGCCTTGGGAAATGTGCCCAAAGTACAATCTCAAAATCTGTGCCTATCCTTGATTTATGTGCAACAATAAATGTGCAGCAATAAATGCTTCTCGAGAACTGTTCCTTTCTTGAAATTTGTGCAACAATAAATGTTGTCTCGGTATTTGTGCCCACCGTATAGTTTTCAAAAATGTGCCTACTGTCTCAAATAATGTGCCCACTACTGCTATATAGAAAACCCGTGAATCTGCCTCAGGATTTGTGCCTAGCAGTCACACCCTCGAAAATAGTGCCCTTCTCGGGATTTGTGCCCAGTCCACCCTTGAAACTCGTTCCCACTAACACGCTGTATGGATGCTGAAGGTATCTCCTCGAAATCTGTGCCAAGAGTAAATGCTAAACATGTACCTCGATTTCTGTGCCCACTGGAATAAATGGCTTCCTTGATATGCATGCAAGTGCTCTAGCTTTGTCTTTCTCTATTCACCACACTCTTCTCCAAAACAAAGTGAAGTTAAAATTGCTTCCCTCATGCTTTTTGATCAAACCCTAGGGTTTCCTAAATCCAATGGATGAGATAGATTTAGATCTACGGTTGAAATTAAATGCTCCATTTATTTCTCATAAATAATTAATTTCACTCACCCACTTAAATTTATCAAAAAGTGACTTTGAGTTTATAAAGTCTCATTAAGTGTTTTTAATGTGAGGGTCACCATTTTCCCCCTTTCTAAGTGACTTAGGAAAATGTCACTTGGGGAACACTTCCCTAGGTACAAAAACTAACACTCCCTCTTACCGAGGAAGGTGTTCTGCACCACTCCAACTTGTCTTTGAAGAAGACAAACTTGCCCCTCCCCAAATATTTCGTCAGGATATTTGCTACTTGCTCATCAGTGGAAATATACTGCAACTCAACTGCTCCTCTCTGGATGTAGTCTCGGATGAAATGGTACTTGATCTTAATGTGCTTTGACCTATCATGGAACACTGGATTCTCAGAGAGCTGAATGCAACTCTAATTGTCACAATAGATCACCGTAGGTCTAAGCTCCTAATCAAGTAAATATACCAATAACTTGCAAAGCCATAGTGCCTCGCAAGTAGCCTGACTGGATGCCATGTACTCAGCCACGACAGAACTCAATGCAACGGACTTCTGTTTTCGACTGAACCATGACACTGCTGCTAAGCCCAAATTGAAACAACAACCGGAAGTGCTCTTCCAATCCCTCACACAACCTGCCCAATTTGAATCTGTGAAACCAACCAAGTTGACTCCACCCGAACCCCTGTAGTCCAAATCATAATCCACTGTACCTGCTAGGTATCTCAGCACATGTTTTGTGGCAGTCCAATGTACACTCCTAGGCTCCACCATGAATTGGATAAGAGTGTTCACCGCAAAACAAAAGTCTGTCCTGGTGTTGACCAGATACATCAATGATCCAACGAGATGACGGTAAAGTGTAGGATCCACCAACTTACCCTTAGAAGCATGAAGTTGCTTCCAGTTGGTGATCATAGGTGTAGAAATCGGCCTGTAGTCCTCCATCCGAAATCTCCTCAGAATATCAACTGCATACTTCCCCTGTCCCAGAAAAATATGTCCAAGCTCCTGCCAAACTTCCATCCCCAAATAGTAATGCATCAACCCAATATCAGTCATCTCATACTTAGCTGCAAGGTCTCTCTTGCAATGTGCAATGAGACGCTCCTCTCCAGTGATAAACAAGTCATCAACATATAACAGAAGAATGAGAGGATCTCCACCAACCACAATGTAGTAAAGGTTGGGATCAGCCTCACTCTTCTGAAATCCCATTGAAGTCAAGTATGCATCGATCCTAGAGTACCAAGCTCTAGGAGCTTGCTTCAGTCCGTACAAGGCTTTCCTCATCCTGCACACATGAGAATCTCTCCCATGAATCTCGAATCCCTGTGGCTTCTCTAAGTACACCTCCTTGTGAAGAATACCATTGAGAAATGCGGTCTTCACATCCATCTGGTGGATCTTCCAACCCATCTCTGCTGCTATAGATATCACTGCTCTGATGGAAGAATACCGAGAAACTGGTGCAAAAGTCTCATCATAGTCAACTCCCTCAATCTGTGAAAAACCCCAAGCCACAAACCGAGCCTTGTACTTCTCCACACTGCCATCTACAGCATGCTTTATCTTGTAAAGCCACTTGGAAGTCACAACTAACTTCCCCTCTGGTCTTAGCACTATCTCCCAAACATCATTCTTCATGATGGAATGGTACTCTTCCATCATGGCATCTCTCCATAACTGATGCTGAGAAGCCTCCTCAAATGTGGAAGGCTCAGAGTCACGAAGACTCACATCAAGAGCCATGCCCAACCTGTCTGGCATCACAACTGTCCTGACCTCCTCCTGGGGCCTACCAAATGCCTCTACTTCCTTCAAGGTATCCTGAAGGCACTTAGGCTTCCTCTTGCTTGAAGGCTCCTCCCAAACTGGTATATCCTCATCTGAGGAACTCCCAGAAGTAGAAGGTCCAACACCCCAAGGACCAGTAATCGATGAACCAATGCCTGAAGAACCTGTAACCTGTGAACCAGAACCAGAACCTATCCCTGAAGTACCTGTCACCTGAACCATTGAACCTGTAGAAGCTGTGCCTGTACTCTGTGATCCAGTCACCCCAGAAACCTGTGGACCTGGAACCTGTATCGAAGAATCCTGTGTCAACTGAGGTGTGGGAGCTGGTGGCCCCCATTGCTCTATCTCTCTCGACTTCCTGAAGGCTCTCTCCTCATCAAACTTCACCTCCCGCCTAACAACAACTCTCTTTTGGCCAGGTAGGTAAAGCCGATAGGCCTTCAAAGTCTCGTCATATCCCACAAATATGCCTCTCTTTGCAGTGGGCTCAAACTTCTTCCTCTTCTCAGAAGGGATGTGAGAGTAAGTCAAAGAACCAAATATAGGAAAGTGGCTCACCTCAGGTTTCTTGCATGTGTACATCTCCTCTAGAGTCTTCCTCCCCAAAGAACGGTGATGACTCCTATTCTGCAGATAAACTGTAGTGCTGCATGCCTCTGCCCATAGAAAGAACAGTAACCCCTGATCATGAAGCATCGCTCTTGCTGCTCCCACAATCGACTTGTTCTTTCTCTCTGCTACTCCATTCTGCTCAGGAGTGTAGGGAACTGTCAGCTGTCTTTGTATACCCTCCTTTCTGCAAAAAGCATCGAACTCCTTGGAGGTATACTCACCCCCATTGTCCCACCTCAACATCCGGATCTTCCTCCTTGTCTGCTTCTCCACAAGGGCTTTGAACCCTTGGAAGACACTCAAAACTAAGGGTGACTTCTTGCTCCTCAAGAAGTAGATCCAGGTCTTCCTGGATTAATCATCAATGAAGATAATGTAGTACTCAAAACCAGTCAAAGAGACCGATGACATAGGACCGCAGATATCAGAATGGATCAAGTCAAGCACTCCTACTGCTCTTGTGTCACTACTTGGAAAAGAAGTCTTGGTGTACTTTCCCAAAGCACACCCCCTACACAGATCACTTTGCTCAGTGCTGAACTCGGGTAAACCTGTAACCATGCTCCTCAATAATCTCAGAGTAGGGTGATGTAAGTGGGCCATCCTTCGATGCCATAGCACACATAGCTCACTGCTGCTGCTGTGTGCTAGAGCATGTTGTGGCTGAAACAAGAGCTTGTACAACTTTCCACATCTAACCCCAATGTCCATGGGGGTAGATACACTTGTAGTCCTGGGGAATAACTGCACTCTCCCACCTGATAAACACACCCCAAGACCCCTATCCTCAATAGTGGAAACTGAAACAAGGTTCTTCTTCAGCCCAGGGACATACAACAGATCCCTCAGAATCATGGGACTCATAGACTCCCTCTGAAATGTAATGGTCCCCCGACCAAATGCTCTAACAATGGTATTGTCACCAAGTACAACCTCCACATCTCTACCTGTCTGAGATAGCTCGGAGAACATCTCTCGAGCTCCAGTCATGTGTCTCGAGGCTCCGCTTTCAATGTACCAAGTAGTAGTGGTGGATGGACTCGCCTGATGGCCTACCAACAATGAATGCTCAATCTCCATATCCATATTTGTGCTGGTGGCGAAAGAGACTCTCTCTCTCTCAATCTGCCCAGCATATAGGAAAAAATCCCTCTGAAACCTGTCTCCAAAGTCATCAACCTCCACAGAGGCTGCAGTCTGCTGTCCCTTCCTCTTCTTCTTGTTTGGACACTGTGAAGCATAGTGTCCAAACATCTGAAAACCATAGCACTTGATTTTACTCAAGTCCTTCTTCTTCCCACCCTGCTGCTGCTGCTGCTTGGTGCCACCTTTCTTGGGACCCTTCTTCTTCTTCCCCTTTTCTTTCAAAGCCATGTTCTCCTCATTTACCCCACCCTGTGATGAACTTCCCTGTACGAGACCTCTCCTAGTCTCCTCCTGCACAAAGTCATCCCACAGTCTCTCCCAAGAAGGTAGGTTCTCTCTACACACTATGGCCTGCACAAATGCACCCCAGGGCTTTGAAGCCCCATTCACTGCTGTACGTATAAGCTCAGTAGCAAATACCACCTCCCCAACCGCTGCCAATTCATCTCGAGCTGTAGATATCCTGGTAAGGTATGCTGTCACTCCCTCTCCTTTATTCATCTTTATACTCTTGAGTTTCTCCTTGCGAACCATCTTTCGGTTCTCATTGGTACTCTCATACAAACTGGTCAAAGCAGTCCACATCAAGTGTGCCCTAGCCTTGCCTAAAATGTGAGGGATTATGTGGTCTTTAACTGCATCAAGGATTATCCTCCTAGCCTTACAGTCCTTCTTGTTGAAGGCTGATAGTGCTGCTGCATCTGTAGTAGCGAGAATCTAAACAGGGTTTGCTGTAGTATTCCTAACCACTTCCTCCCATAGATCATTCTCCTCTAATATCAGCGGAATTCTGGCCTTCCATGGCACAAATTTCACTGTCCCATTCAGCCTATCCTCCAACCTAAGTCCTGTAGCCATCTTTCAGCCAACCCAAGAAAGTGCTGCTCACTAATAGAAGAAAATTTCTGAATTTACTGAAATCTGGAAATTTCTGTGTGTCTGCAAAATACTACTGTTTTCTGCCCCCAAGCTCTCATACCATGTAAATTTTTCTGAGTCTACTGCTTGCTGGTTTATGTCAACATTTCAGTGGTTTTCACTTCCAGCCGGTTTTTCATAGGCTGGAAATTACTTATGAAATTTTCTTCAACAATTAAACACTCTGTAAAATCATACTAACAGGCAGAAAATAGATTTTTAACATGCACACCATAAAGAATAGAGACTCAGAAATTTTTGTCAATTGTGCCCTGGAAAAACCCCCACAGGGAAAACCAGCTAGAGAGAGAGAGATTTTATTTCTTCAAAGAATATTCAGTTCAGAAATTTACAGTCAAACATGTACTTATCTCAACCATAAATTTCACCACTAGGAGCTGTCTCAAAATCTGTGCAATTGTTGCTTGGATTTCTGTACTGAAACAATACCTAGAAATTCGTGCCAAGAAGTACAAAACAGACCACCTGTACCCTCGAATTCTATGCAGCAGTAAATACTACCTTGGGAAATGTGATTGAAGTACAATCTCGAAATATGTGCATGTCCTTGATTTATGTGCAGCAATAAATGCTTCTCGCGAACTGTGCCTTTCTCGAAATTTGTGCAGCAATAAATGCTGTCTCGGTATTTGTGCCCACCGTAAAGATTTGGAAACTGTGCCTACTATCTCGAATAATGTGCCCACTACTGCTATACAACAAACCCGTGAATCTGCGTCGAGATTTGTGTCCAATAGTCACACCCTCGAAAATAGTGCCCTTCTCAGGATTTGTGCCTAGTCCACCCTTGAAACTCGTTGCCACTAACACGCCGTACGGATGTTGAAGGTATATCCTCGAAATCTATGCCAAGAGTAAATGCTAAACATGTACCTCAATTTCTGTGCCCACTGGAATAAATGGCTGCCTCGATATGCGTCCAAGTGCTCTATCTCTCTCTTTCTCTATTCACCACACTCTTCTAAAAAAAAAAGTGAAGTTAAAATTGCCTCCCTCATGCTTTTTGATCAAACCCTAGGGTTTCCTAAATCCAATGGATGAGATATATTTAGATCTACGGTTGAAATTAAGTGCTCCATTTATTTCTCATAAATAATTAATTTCACTCACCCACTTAAATTTATCAAAAAGTGACTTTGAGTTTATAAAGTCTCATTAAGTGCTTTTAATGTGAGGGTCACCCTTTTCCCCCTTTCTAAGTGATTTAGGAAAATGTCACTTGGGGAACAATTCCCTAGGTACAAAAACTAACAGCGTTAGAGAACCTCACAAATAGAATTACTTTCAAAAACCAACAAAAAAAGATTGAAAGAAGACAAATTTACACACACAATGTTAACAGAAACTTGGTATTATCTGACTGTCTAACATGTAAATATGTTTAGAATAGGTTTATATTACATTTGGAGAAATTCGTGAGGCTTAGGAAGCCCAAAATGAGTGTACATGTCTAATTGGCCAAATTGGCCTCAATCCCCCCTAGGTGGGTCCAACTTGCTCCAACTCAGCCCAAATGGTCATGAATTGTGGTGTGAACATGGATTAGGAATATTGGAACAATAATGGGTCATAGGCATGTTTGGGTGAGCAAAATAAGGTGAGTGGTAGGTCCTAGGAGGCATTAAATGCTCCAAATCATGCCAAAATTGGGCCAAATCCACCCAAGCGCTCCTAGTCAACAAAAAATCCCCATTTCAAGGAAGGGGAGCACTCTATAATTAAATGAGGGCGCACTTGTGGAAAAATGTGGATTTTGACTGATTTGGATTGCTCAAATAGGTGTGAACACTCCTCATAAGTGGTTATTTGCCCAATTAAAGCTACCTAAGTCCAAACCATAGTGTAATAATGCATAATAAGTAATAAAATTGACTAAGGCTATGAACCAAGGTACTAAGAGGTGTATTACTGTTCTAACACCCCCCCTTAACCAAAACTTAGTACATCTCATGAAATTAAAGTGGGAGGCCTTGGCAACAAAGGCTCAAGTCAACTCATACAAAACGGAAGTTTTATTTGTCCATGTAAACTGAGGACAAGAAGGAAAACCTCATGGGAGAAAACCTTCCCTCTAAAATGGACATGGGGCTGAACCTGCAATAAAATTGCAGCAATTACCATCCACCACTCACTCCAAGCAAAGCTCTCAAGTGAGTGAAGGTCTTCTCAGTGAAACACTTGGTGAAAATATCCGCAGTTTGCTCGGTGGATGGGCAATATTGCAAGGAAATCACTCTGTCATGCACTAAGCCCCGGATGTAGTGCATATGCATTTCAATATGCTTTGTTCTCTGCCTTTGAACTGGATCAGTAGATATCTTGATGGCACTTTGATTGTCCACCCAAATGTTGGTTGGAGAATCAACTGCAACACCAAATTCCCGAAGAATTCCTTGCAACCAAACACACTGTGTGGCTGCATTCACTGTTTCCCTGTACTCGGCCTCTACTATTTCTTACTTGAACAGCAAATAGGACCTTCAGCAAACATGAAAAAAAACTTGAAGTGGACTTTCTATCATTGGGATCTCCATCCCAATTCGAATCAGAAAATCCAACTAGTTGTAGTGAAGAACTAGCTGCATAGTGTACCCCAAAATTCTTTGTTCCTTGGACATACTGGAGGATCTTTTTGGCTGCCTTCTAAGTCACCTGACACGAGGACACGAGACACGAGTGTCCCACCGGACACGGTGACCCCTGGAATCATGACACGAAGGACACGTTTTATATACATACATATATTTTTTTAAAATATAGAC
Source organism: Larix kaempferi (assembly GCA_027924585.1). NCBI lineage: Eukaryota > Viridiplantae > Streptophyta > Pinopsida > Pinales > Pinaceae > Larix > Larix kaempferi. The sequence goes on from BSBM01000376.1 coordinate 16,660,809, forward strand.
ATATAGATCCAATAAAATATAGAAACTAGAACATTTACCTGCAAGAAAAGAAACTTGAAACTCATTCACCTGCAAAAAAACCAAGTCTGGGCTCTCTCTAGCTCTCCCTCACTCTCTCTTCAATTCATAAATGGCAAAAAAAAAAAAAATCGACTTTTATGGGCCTATGGGTTCACTTTTTCCGCACGGAAATGTCCTGGAATAAGGACATGGTGTGCAGAGACAGGACACGTGTGTCCCGAAATCAGGACACGAAAAAATTCATGTCCCCCACATGGTGGAGCCGTGTCCGCGCCAACACGTCCCCATAGGACACTTGGCCCTAAAATGATGTGTACGGTGACTTAGGCTGCCTTCCAATGGATCTCATGTGGTTGCTAGATATATCTTGCTACAACACTTACAACATAAGACAAATCAGGTCTTGTATGTGTAAGGTACAACAAACTACCAACTAGGTAGAGTGTGCAATCCACCAAAGGAGAATCACCAAATTCACCTAGTTTTATGCCTGAAAGGAATGGGCACTTGGCTTCCTTACAATCAGCCATTTTAAACTTCAATAATAGGTCTGAAGCATACTTTGGTTGACTCAACATGATGCCTCTTTCAGATTTCTCAATTTCCAAACCCAAAAATTGCCTTAGCAATCCTAGATCGGTCATGGCAAATTCACTGTGTAGAGATGCCTTAATTGTACCAATTTGTTTGTTGCAGCTCCCTGTAATTAAAATATCATCAACATATAGTACAATGACCTACAAAATATCATCACATTGCTGCAAATACACATTTGGATCAGACTTGCATCGATTGAAACCAATTGAGAGCAAAAAGGCATCCATTTTAGCATACCAAGCCTCGGGGGCTTGCTTGAGTCCATAGAGTGATTTCTTCAACTTGCAAACAAGTGAAGGATCCTCTTGGAAACCTTTAGGTTGCTGCATATAGATATCTTCCTGTAGCTCACCATGTAATAATGCACTTTTAACATCCATACGGTGAACTTGCCAACCCTTACTAGCTGCAATGGCTAGAACTAGTCTAATTGAGTCCATCTTTGGAACCGGTGCAAAGATCTTGGTATAATACACACATTGGATTTGAGAGTAGCCCTTAGCCACTAATATGGCCTTATAATTCAGATCAAAACCATCAGCAGCAAGTTTGGTTCTAAAAATCCACTTACATTGCACAAGCTTCCTCTTGGGAGGAAGGGGGACCAAATCCCATGTTTCATTCTCTTGGAGAGAATGGAATTCTTCTTCCATTGCTGATATCCACCTTGGATCATGATAAGCTTCCTGACATTATTTTGGATTAGATCCAATCATCATATAACAGTTATCAGCAAGAGCACTTTCACTTGCAAAGGAAGCATTGTTTGTTTGAGATCTAGTCTTCCTAGGCTCTTGGGGATTGCCTGCCAATTCACCTGCAGCTTGTATGATTTTTTCAGCCCACTTGGGCCTTGATGGTGACTCATATAAATAAATGTCATCTTAATCCATGTCATTATCAGAATTATTAGAAAATACAGAGCTTGAATCATTACTTATTTAATCAAGGTGCGGAGGACAAGAGCATTCCCCCGGTGCAAGCTCAAAATATGGTATTGGGTCCTCTTCGAATTGCACACTTCTCTAAATGAAAGTTTTGAGTGTGGATGTGTCAAAGAGATTATAACCCTTTGTATATTCACCATATCCAACCATCATACATTCCATGCTCTGTGTCTACAAAGCCTTCCTCTTTTCTGATGGAATTCGAGCCCATGCTCTAGATCCAAAAATCCTGAAATTTGAGACATTTGGTTTTTGGCCAAACCATGCCTCATAGGGGGTTTTTCCTTTGAATGATTTGTGGAATTCCCTATTCTGAATATGTGCAGCACAATTGATAGATTAATCCCATAGCTTGGGGCTTAGATCCTTGCTTCAATGTGATACACCTGCAACAATTAATTAATAAGAATATGCGAAATAGGAGAAATGACAAAACTCAGAATCACTTTTGTATTGATCAAATTCCACTTCGAGGGGGCATCCTCCTTTGAGAAAGCTCAATACAAATAACTTCACGGTGCCTTCATAGGTCTCAACACACACTTATATACTAAGTCTAGGCGCCAATACTATGGGTCAAAACCATGGGCCACTACAAACTATGGATCAACAATACTACGGGCGACTTACAAAGCATATGCGCCAACAACAATAACATAAACTATTGATCAACAAATACTACGGGACGAATTACAAAGCATGTGAGTCCAACAACAATATACTAACAAAGTAAAGACATGGGTTCCTAACATTCAATCATGCATGTTGCCATCTCCTTGAGAGATCTATTTTTCCTCTCTGCCACACCATTTTGCCGTGGTGTGTAGGGGATTGAATGGTGCATTTGAATGCCACCTTCCTCACAAAGATGATGCATATTTTTGTTTACATATTCATTCCCATTATTATTCCTAAGGATTTTTATCTTATACCCACTTTGATTTTCCACTAAGGCCTTCCAAATCTTCAATTGCTCAAACACTTCAGATTTTAATTTTAGGAAGAATACCTAGCAAAATCGAGAGTAGTCATCAATGAAAGTGAGTACATACCTTGATCCACCATAGGATGGAGTGGGTAGAGGATCAATTAGGTTTGAATGTACCAATCCAAGTGGTTGGGTGGCTCTCCTTGCCATCCCCTTCTCATAGCTGCGTTCTGGATGCTTCCCAACTACACATCCAATACAAGCTCCATTCGAAGATTTGATTTTAGGAAGCCCTTCCACCATCTCATTTTTGTGCAATGCTTGGAGATACTTGTAGTTCATGTGGCCAAATATTTCATGCCATAGATTGGAGGTCTCATTGGCATGAGAGATGAGAGCTTGGTCACTAGAATTGGGAAGGAAATTCGAGAATTTGTACATCCTCTCTTGGTGATCTGTATACCCAACTACCACAACTTGGTTTGATGAAATTTCTGAAATATATACCAAGTCAAGAGTAAATGTTACTCTCCTGGCTTCTCCTGTATGGGTCATTTGATATACTGATACAAAATTTGCAGCCAATAAAAGTACATAGAGCACATCACTGAAATACCCATGCTCCAAATCAATCCTACCAATCCCTTTGGTATGGATTTTAGAGTCATCTCCCATTCGAACTGTTGGGCCACTAGTCGAATGCATAGAGGAGAAGAGCTCTCTAGATGAAACCATGTGTCTAGAAGCCCTGAATCAATAATGAAGGATGAGGAATTGGAAATACCTGCTACCAAGGCATGACATTTGTCCTTGTTGTCAGTGTTGGGATTTTCCTATACTCCATCCTAGTCCTAACAACATTTTCCATTTTTGCATTTTCAGTCATGCATGCATTTTGCATGCATCCCAGTCATCTGTCCTAGCACCTAGTCCTCAGTTAGCTAGCCCCAGGAGCTTCTTTCTGATCAGTTTTAGCCCTCCTAGTGCTTAGTGCACCCTCCTTTCACCTACCACTTGTGAAAGGCTCCCTCTCTCACCTACCACTCAATTGAACTTCAGTTAGTTGAGTTATCTTTAGATCTTTCCTTGATTTAAGGATAGATTGACTCCTCAACTGACTGTATCACTCCGATGGACCTACAGCGAGACTAGACTGCCTATTCTGACTCTAGTTAGTTCCTCACGCGCCCTCCACTGAGCCTCCTTCATTCAGTTAGTGCCTCCATGTGCCAGTTACACCTACCACACTTAGTTAGACTCAGTTTGACATTTGCTTGACAGTTATTTGTGCATTGATGACTCCACTGATGATGATCAAGACACCTAGTTGTGCTTTGATGACACTCCATCGATCTTTTGATCTCTCCATGCAGGCTAATTCGAATTACACCCTTGGTATTCGAATCCTGTGCATTGTATCATTATTGTTGATTATTCAGATTAATGTAATATGTGTGATTATTCTGCTCCTATCTGGTTTCTATTGCATCTGTGTTCTGCTGCTCATTCTTTCTGCAATTCTTTCTTGTGAGGTATTCATCAGCTCTTAGATATGCTATGGGAATTTCACATGGTATCATAGCATTTTGAGAGTATAGTCTATCTCCATTCTTAAGAGTTTTTTGCAGGTAATTCGAAGTTCCAGTAGTTCTAGCAGTTTCACCTTGTATTTGCTCCAGCAGTTGAGATGAGAAATTCGAACACTCCTCTCACTCCTAGAATCCTTACTCCTTTCAATTACTTTGATTGGAAGATTGATATGGAAATGTCCTTGAGAAGCAAATCTCTACACAGGATAACAATGGGAAGAGAAACCGAACCAAATTCAGCCGTGGAGAGAACCAAGCATCTGAATCGATTAGATGAAGCCTTTGGTTACATGTGCATTCATATTTATAGAGATCTATTGTTTCATCTCGAAGGGTTGAAGACTCCAAGAGAGTTATGGTTGAATTTAGAGGCCCTCTTTGGAAAACAAGATGAACTAAGAGGCCATGCTCTAGAGAATGAATTGGTTTCCCTACAACCAAGCAGTTTTGAGACCATTCAAGAATTCTTCTCGAAATTCAAATCCTTGGTTATGCAATGCAAGCAGTGTGGCATTGAGAAAAAGGAAGAGAAATTGGTGCTCTCCATTCTAAGTAAACTAGGCTCTGAATTTTCTATCTTTGTATCTACCTTCCACTCTGGACGAATTTCAATCCCTGGATGGAAGATGCCCACCTTAGAATTTTTTACTGCAGCTCTCATCCAAGAACAAGACAAATTGATCCAAATGGGTGCCATCAGTGACTCCAAGGATCAAGCTCTTTTAGTTGGAGAGGAAAATAGTGCGAATGAGAAGAGGAAGCATAAAAGCAAGGACAAGAAGCCATCTGAACCTAAAATGAATGCCAAGTCAAGTCCATCAAAAGGGGCCTCCAGCTCCAAGAAGGACAAACAGAAAAGATCTAATGGATCTAAGTGTCCCTACTGCAAGAAAGGGAACCACCCTGAGAGATCTTGCATGCACAAGAAAATAGATCAACTAACGAAGCTTCTTGAACATAACAAAATTGCTATCCCAAAAGATGAAAAAGTGTCCGATTCTGGAAGTGGATCTGATGGTCATGAGGATTGCCATGCATTGATGGCTGGATTTTCAAAATCAAAGGCCCTCCTCATATATTTTGGAGCCTCCAACCACATGGTTGCCTCTGAAGAATCATTTTATTCTTTAGATCTCAAAGATGGGCCTACTATTCACATGGGAGACAACTCTCAGATGTCTGCCAAAGGGTTGGGTACAATACATATGGAGCATGGCAAGTTCAAGAATGTTATATTCGTTCCCTCCTTGACATCAAATTTGTTGTCTGTATATCAGATGACTCACACTGGATCACCAAAGAAGGTGACTTTTGGTCCCGAAACAGTTGAGATTACAGAGATCTCCACTGGGAATACTATAGCGAATGGGTTTGCAAATCATGCCTCCAAGGCATATGAGTTCTCACATTTTCCGCCCTTCTCTCTTCCTACTCCTTCGGAATTTGATGAATATCCGAGTGAATCTTCTTCTAATGAAGATGAAGATGAAGATCTTGATGTTGAGATCAAAGTTCAAGAACATTCAGATTCAGATCCAGAACCAACGCATGTTCTCAATCCAGAGCCAAGGCCAATATGGGCTCACACAGTCCTTGCAGCTACTGGTAACACAGTTGAGGATTCATCTGATCACAGAACTACCAGATTTCAACATCATGCCAACCTTTCATTATGCCATCTACCTCTTCATGAGAGATGCAGCATGATGGTGGGGTTCACTCTTCCATCCCTTGGGAAGACTCATCATGATCCATTCGTTCCAGTAGCAGAAAGGTTTCCTAAAAGACTTGCTTTGTCCAATACATCCTCTACACAATGGGAGGCACATCAAAAGACCAGATCCAGATCTAGCACATGCATTGGCATCCTATAGAGGATTAGTTTGCCAAGTTTTTTGCAAAATTTTTCACTAAGGAAAGCTTCTTCCTTTTCTGCTTAGTATGATGGTTCTTTGAGTTATTTACTATTCTTTTGAGCGGGGGTATTTTTCCCATTTCCTCAGTTTATGGACAGTTCTTTTTTTATCATTTATTTGATTGTATGGGTGACCTTTGGTCCTAGTTACCAGGGCCCAGGATGGATTAAGGGGGGGGGTGTTGGGATTTTCCTATACTCCATCCTAGTCATAACAACATTTTCCATTTTTGCATTTTTAGTCATGCATGCATTTTGCATGCAGTCATGAAATTGCATGCATCCCAGTTATCAGTCCCAGCACCTAGTCCTTAGTTAGCTAGCCCCGGGAGCTTCTTTCTGATCAATTTTAGCCCTCCTAGTTCTTAGTGCGCCCTCCTTTCACCCACAACTTGTGAAAGGCGCCCTATCTCACCTACCACTCAATTGCACTTCAGTTAGTTGAGTTATCTTTAGATCTTTCCTTGATTTAAGGCTAGTTTGACTCCTCAACTGACTGTATCACTCCGATGGACCTCCAGTGAGACTAGAATACCTATTCTGACTGTAGTTAGCTCCTCATGTGCCCTCCACTGAGCCTCCTTCATTCAGTTAGTACCTCCACGTGCCAGTTACACCTACCACACTCAATTAGACTCAGTTTGAGAACTGGTTGACAGTTACTTGTGCATTGATGACTCCACTGATGATGATCAGAACTCCTAGTTGTGCTTTGATGACACCACATATCTTTTGATCTCTCCATGTAGGCTAATTCAAATTACACCACTAGTATTTGAATCCTATGCATTGTATCATTATTGTTGATTATTCAGATTAATGTAACATGTGTGATTATTCTGCTCCTATCTGGTTTCTATTGCATCTGTGTTCTGCTGCTCATTCTTTCTTATGAGGTATTCATCATCTCTAAGATCTGCTATGGGAATTTCAAAGTCAGAATATTAGGTGCCATATTTCTTCCCTGCGCCATCAGGGACAGGGATGTTGTTTTTATCCAGTAGTTGAGCCATGGTGTCAATGGTTTTCTTAATGCAGGAGCTCTCTGGATGCCATCCCTTATGGAAATAGATGCATTTGGTCTTCTCTTTTCCCTTCTTGTCCTTCTCCTTGGAAGGATTTGAACCCCCATCAACAGATTTGGGTTTTTCAAACTTCCTCTTCTCTAGCTGCTTTGAATTCTTTTCCTTTTTCTTTTCCTTGGAGGCATTCGAAACACCCATAACCAAAGCTTGATCTTTAGATTTGATGGTGCCCATTTGAACGAGCTTGTCTTGATCTTGAGTAAGACATTCCATGAAGTTTTCTAGTGTTGGCATTTGCCAATTTCTAAGTGTCATCTTGGCAGAATGGAAGGTGCTTACAAACACTGAAAATTATGGCCCTAGCTTCGAAAGGATGGACAGTATCAATTGTTCTTCTTTCTTAACAATTCCACATTGCTGCAGCTGAAGTACTAGAGACTTGAACTTAGTGAAGAACTCCTATAGTTTCAAAATGTGCTGGGCTCAAGCTGATGAGCTCGTTTTCAAGCCGATGGCCTCTCAATTCATCAGTTTTCCCAAAGAGCGATTCTAGCTTAACCCAGACTTCATTTGGGGGTTTTAAAGTGTCTATATGAAATAAGAGTTCCCTTGAAATGCTTAGGCATAACAATCCATATGCTTCATCAAGTCGATTGTAGTACTTGGCTTTCTCCATAGTAGAGTTTGGCTCCACTTCTGTGCCCATGGTGACTCTATAGAGACCCTTAGAGATTTCAGTTGAATGACCATTTCAGCCTTCCAATCGAAGAAATTGAAAGAAGTAAGCAAGAGGTGGTTTGCTTCTATTTCTGCTTGCATTGATGGTGAGAAACTTGCTGAAAGTCCTGCAAAAACACTCAATTTTATCTGGAAATTCTCTCAATAATGCAGCTCAAAACACTCAAGATTGATCTGCAACTCACTAAACTCCACAAAGCTCTAATACCATGTGAGAATTATGATCTACAACAATATATAGGAGCCTTAGAGAACCTCACAAATTGAATTACTTACAAAAACCAACAAAAAAAGCTTGAAAGAAGACAAATTGACACACACAATGTGAATAGAAACTTGGTATTATATGACTGTCTAACATGTAAATATGTTTAGAACAGGTTTATATTACATTTGGAGAAATGATATTGAAGTGAATGTGAAATGATGATATAATATTAGTAGAAGAAGTTGAAATTGTCAATAAGCTTAAGCTCACTAATTCAGCTCCCCTCTCAGTGAGCCATTGTGTCTAACAACCCTTACAGTGCTTACCAATGTGTTCTGTAATGTTCCAACCTATTGTATGCTATTGGAGAACCTCCTGCAACATTAATACATGGCTTCTCAAGCATCCAAAAGTAGAAGGACTCAATGGGTAAGCATAATATGGAATTTTATGGATTTCATCCATAAAAATTCTCCTCAAGTCTGCCACATTTGGAATATAAATTCTAGTTTTATAAATAAGAAGTCCATCCTCTTCCAAATGATACCCTTCATACCTCTTTTCCAAAATATGTTGCTGCAAATTTTCTTTTATTTGCACATATAATTCATCTTCAACAATATAATTAACAATCTGCTGTCTTAAATTTGATTGGCAAGTTGTGATGGATGCCACATGCATTTCATGCATATTTCTGCTGAGTGCATCAACCACTTTATTTTCTTTTCCTTTTATGTGTTTGATCTCAAAATCAAATTCACATAAAAATTCCAGCTATCTAGCTTGCCTGGCATTTAATGTTGATTGCTCAAATAAATATTTTGGACCACAATGGCCTGTCCTCAACTCAATTTATTTTCCCATTAGATAGTGCCTACACATTTTTAAAGTGTGCACTATTGATGCAAGTTATAGATCATGGGTGGCATAATTTTTTTCACGTTCCTTCAATTTTCTAGATTCATAGCACACCACATGATTTTATTGCATAAGAAATCCTCCAAGTCCTTGTTTACATGCATCTGTACACACCCCAAATTCTTTTTTTGGGTCTTCAATTTTCATAATTGAAGCATTTGTAAGAAGTGTCTTCAACACCTGGAAGCTTTCTTCACATTTTTGGGTCCATTCCAATTTTCTTCCCTTCTTTTGCAAAGAAGTGATTGTGTGTGCAACCTTGGAGAATCTTTAATTGAATCTTCTATAGTAACCAACAAGACCCATAAAATATATCACATCTTTTACATTCTTTGGAGATGGCCAATTCATAATGGCTTCAATCTTTTCCGTATCCACTGATATTCCTTTCTCCGAAATAATGCTACCCAAATAATGAATTTTATTTTTATAAAAGTCACATTTGCTTAGCTTTGCATACAACTTATGTTCCCTTAGCAGTTGCAGAGCTATTCTCAAATGTTCTTCATGCTATTATTCATTCTTAGAGTAAATAAGAATGTCATCTAGAAAAAAAAGAACAAACTTGTCCAAATATTTGTTGAAAATGCTATTCATGAGACCCATGAAGGTAGCTGGTGCATTAGTGAGACCAAATGGAACCACTGCAAATTCACAGTTCCATACCTTGTTCTAAAGGATCTCTTGTGAATATCTTCTTCCTTGATTCTTACCTAATGGTTATCGGACCTCAAGTCAATCTTTGAAGATGCCTTTTCCTATCTCATTTGATAAAAAAATCTTCAATTCAAGGCAATGGGTACTTGTTTTTCACTATCACTTTATTCAGTTGCCTGTAATAAATACATAACTTGAGTGTACCATCTTTTTTTTTCACAAATAATATAGGTGTGTTGACTCCCAAGGTGATCCAGTCATCAAAACAAAGGAAACAATCTGATCCAAAGGTGTCAGACAACCCTACACAAGAGTTATCCTAATCCTTAGTCATTTGGTGTAATTGGCTAGACGGGTATAAGGCCTCCGTTGGCCACGAATAAGGTTACACTCCTTTGAAGGGAAAATTTAGGGTTAATGAGATTCCAATCCTACTAAGTTAATTTTATTCTATTTAAAAGGAACTTTAAATAGAGATTAAAAATAAGTTAAATTAAACAGGGTAACCTGTCTAATGGTGAAAAGATCTCTTATTAGATCCGTTGATTATAATGAAATGCATTGAAAAATGATCAGAACAAATTCTTTACATTTCCAGGACAAATTGACTGTTCATAAATGAATGAAAACACCATTAAATTATGAAACCAGTTTTTAAATGTAGAATCAAATATAGAGAACTTTTCTAGTTAGTTAAAATGCAATAGTTTAAACCCTAAACTTGTTGGAATCTTATTAATAGTGAGAGGGGGGGGGGAATAAATATTAACGCAGTTATGAACTATTTTTACTTCTTATCATATTTTAACTTGATCTCAAATATTGCATTCATAAACAAAAGCATTCATCCACATATGCGCAAAAACATAGAACACAAATTTTTATGTGGAAACCCAAACGGGAGAAAAACACAAAATGTTCTCTTATAATATAAAGATTACATTCATGGAAGCACCAATTTCCAAATTTCTCCAGCACCAATTAGAAGGAGGCACTAACCCCTTGGTTTTTCAGGCACCGACCTAAAGGAAGCACCGATTCCCTGATTTACCAGCTTCAACTGGAAGGAGGCTTTGAACCCCTGATCCTTGCCCCGTCCTACCACCCTAATATGATAGAAGAAGATATCACGTTGTTGTACTTCTGATCCATGCACTCTTTAGATAATCTGTTGTTAGTTCTGTTGTGCACACCTTCTATATGTTGTAATCTTGTTGTCACTGTATTGCATACTTCACTTGAATTCACACTTAACTTATCACTTCACAATACTACAACTGACTTCGCACTTCACAAACTGTGTGCTGCTTCATCATATTCTGCAATTTGAGCTATGGTTCAATATGTCGTTCTGTTTCTAACCATCTGCAACTTCAACCGATACTGCTCATCTTCTGATGAGCTGTTGTTCTGACTTTGCACATCAGTATCAGATGGGTGTGCGCACCTACTGTGATATTTCTATTCTGTCTTGGTACAACAATATTTAGATAATCTGTGACCTACTGTGCATCATTTGTGATTCGGCCTTCTGGTTTAATGCACTTGTCTTAGATCATCCTTATCATAATGCACATCCTTTACTATGCAACAAATTTTTCTTAGCGCATCAAATAAACTTCTTCACTTTGCACATTGCAAGATATACTTCAAGTCAGACTTCATGCATTTGTCTTAGATCATCTGTGACTGTATGCGTGCTGTCTGTGATACCGTCATTCTATTCTCATGCACTTGCACATCCCCGTTAATTCTGCATTTACGTGTTCCCACAACTGTCACATATAGACTACATCAATCTACACACCATCAATAATTATGTTCTCATGTTCGTGTGCATTTATATCTCTACTAAATAATGATGTTATGGTTCCACGAGCCCTTGATGCCCCAAAATAAGAAGCTTTCTAAAACTATATATTTAAGTCTCGATCTCACAAGCTCACAAGCTTCCTTCAATTCTCCAACTTGGATTCTTAATTATACTTGTCCTGCGCAGATTGTATGTCCACAAGTTGGTTGTGGATTTCCTTCTTTCTTGCTTCACGGTTTATGCTTCCTCCACTTGTCATGTTCTGCACCACTGAGGTGTCATCTCTTTATGGGTCTTGTGCATACTTGGTCCTTTTCCTAGTGGGACTTGCTCCCTTGCAGTATGGTCTTGCACCCTTGATGTACCATCACTTGTGGGACTTGCGTACTTGACTTATCCAACTGTTACTTTATTCTGGTCCTCTTGCGTGCTTCAATAACTTGAATGCTTCTTCCAATTGGTGAGTCTTGCGCACTTTCAAAACTTGCTTACATATAAAACCGCTTCTAGCTCCCAGTCTCTTGTGCACTCCAAACCTTGTCCAACCATGTATTTGGAATATACCTTTGAAGTAGTATGACTGGGTGGAATTGAGACCTGCACCTGTACCATATATACTGAATGTATTCCTTATGTACTTATTCAAACTAGATTTCTTATACCTCTTTAAGTTGGCACAACTGGATATACTTCTTCAAGTGGATTTCATATATTTCTTCAAACTGGCACAAGAACAATGAATCCTCTTTAACATCATTTGACATTAATGGAAACCAAAGTTCAATAATATCCCTCTTTGGCATTGATGTCAACACCTCATGAAGCTGTGCATAATCATCTCATAAAGTTGTGCGCTTCATCCATGCTTGTCGTAATACTTCCCCTGTGTTCTTTCCAATTTGAGTCTTGGATCATCCGCGCATTCTGCTATCAGTGTTGTTCCCTGTGTCTTTTAATTCTACGTGGATCACATGCTTTATGATATTTTCTTCAACTAATTTTTATATTTGCGCTAATCGCATGTTTCATGATCATTCTCCCCCTGTGACATCAATGGAAAAGAGGTGCCACTATTGCACACTTTTTATATTCTCCTTTTCTTCAGTTTTACGCTGGCCTCCTAAATTGGTTTCCTTTGAATTAGTCCCCCTGTCTTCATGCTCCATTCTTTTGATGGGGTCTCTACACAGATTTGTATTACCTTGCAATCTGTACATTGTTTCTGTAGATGAGTCATATATGCTCCCACTATACAATTGCTATCTTCCTTCTATCTTGATATCAATTATCAATCCTTCATCATTCCTTGCGCAATATTCAATACCATCTTCCTGTCATGTTTACTGCGCAGTGCTAAGTTACATCTACTTCTAGTTTTTCTCTGTCCCGTCGATGTCTTCCAACGAATAATTGTTCCTTTTTTCACATTTACTGCGCTGTGACCAATCATTGTGACCTTTTTATGAATTTGCATATCTCACCATGACAACCAATCATTTTGTACACATTTCCATCTGTCATCCAACTTGGAAATAAAGTGATGTGACAAACAATTCATGTGTAAACTTTGAAATGTCATATTCGTACTTGAGCGTTTTGGGCGACACCATTCTAGTTGCACATAACATTGAATTAGATTTCCGCTTTTTTTCCTTTTCGCTAAAATCCATTGACTCATGCAAATTACTTTTGGTGTCTCCATAACCAACTTCGGATTGCGTGGACTTGAATGCAATTTACTCCTTGTCTCTTTAACTTAATTTTCACACGCGTAAAGAACTACCATCCGATTCTATAAGAATGCTGTGAATTGCCTATTTCATCACCCTTGTTCTTCTTCCTTCTAGCTTGCTCTGCGTCTTGTGTCTCTCAACTTATTCAATCATGAATTCCTACTTCCAGAGGATTAATGAATCACTTGATAGTGTTTTCCTGGTGGTTCAATCGCAACAAGCATAGTTCTCTCGACCAAGATTGGACATGGAAATTTTGCAAGGTCAAATGAAGGAGTCCGAGTTCAATCACTGGTACATTCAGTCACAAGTAAATTACAGAAATGCAGAGGAATTATCCGGTTTGAGCAAGCGAGTATAATTTCTAGAGAAGCAGCAATATCGGGTTCTTGACATGCTAAACTCAATTCTGGATAAGCAATTTTCTGACAATGCATTGTCTACAACTCTGCAACTTTATCATCTGCAGGCATCCTCTTAACTCAACGAGATGGTTCTAATGGATTTGGAACTTTGAATTGCACATTAACTAGCCAACCATGACGCATAACTGGAATTTGAGCTGTGACTCTGAATTACCCCTGCAATTATCAACTTTTACTGATACGATTTTTTTCATCGTTTTGAAATTCAATTGTCTCTTGGCATGCCACCTCTATTGTGCCTCAAATCTGTATTATGTGACAGATAGATTATGTATTTTTTTAAAGACAAAATTGAATATAATACCAACTTCGTTCATCTGACTGCAGACTCATGTTTTTTTTTTTAAATCTCGATTTGCACTCAACTTTCTATATATGAGCTCTTTTATGCATCAATCTAACTTACCATAGCATTAACTTGAATATATGTGCATATATTTGTACTCTCTTATGTTTGTTCATAAAAAATATTGATTTGCATTCTTTTATGTGACAATCCAACTCATCACAATAAATAATTGAACATAAGACACTAATACAACAACCAACCTCAAATATACTCCGCAAAATTCATACTTCCTTGAATTCGTAATAATGATCTTGTTGAATTCAAGGATATCACTTAATCTCTTAGAGATTAGCAAAAAGTGTAGCATTTTCTTGTTGCTTGAGATGTACTTGTCTTGTCAGTTTCTTCTGCACAAGTTTGAGAATTTTTCCTTACCCATGTTTTCATGTGCGCATTCCCATTTTGATTCTGGGCCTGACTATCTTCCCTTTTGGTATTTGTATTGCAATAGCTTTTGTGCAACATGTTTTCATCGGGGCAGTCCGCTGTTCTTCAACAATACATAGGCTTATGTCCAAAGCCATCACAAGCATAACATATCACAGTTTGACAATACTTCGTAGTATTACCAATGTAATTGCATCTTGCGCACTTCATTTTATTAATCCTTTTTTTGGTAGTGTAACGAAAAGAGTTGTAATCAATGAAGGAATTATCATACCTAATGACTTCATTTGATTTGGACGATGTTCATTGTCGCAGACCTTACCAAATTTTCTTTGATATCCAAGTCCTGAATTGTCTGCAGGTGACCTTTGATCATTAAGAATCTTATTCATGATAGATGTGTTGCCTTTGAATTTCTTCTTCATTTCTTCTTCACGACAAACCTTGTCACTTTCTGAATGTGTGCGGTTCGGGGTATCATCCTTGATGTGATATTGAACCTGCTTCTTTCCCTTTAGCTTAGTCAAATTTTATTCTAAGAAAGCAATCCATTTATCATTTTGTTCAAGATGACTTGTTAGCAATTTGTTTTTCAATTCCACTTCTTCCAATGATGACTTCAATACTAACTCTTCTTCTTCAAGCATTCTGATTTTGTCTACTGTGCAATGTAGCTGCTTTGCAAAATTCATTACCTTTTCACTAACTTGTTTTTCAAGAGATTCTTGAATCACTTTGGATTGCTTGAATTTTTCTTCATATATTGACAATTGGTCCTTCAAGATTTTATTCTTCCTTCTTGAATTCTTCAATTCATCCAAGGCACTGACCATTTCACCTTCCCAATCAACCTTGGTAGTTTCTTCTTCTTCATATTGATTGTCAGATTTAACTTCTGGGATAGGATTTGAAGGTGTATTGAAGGATCCACTAAAAAAATACTTATTCAGTGCTCCAGGTTGAGTTTGTGCAACATATGTGTTCTTCTTGATAGATGGACAATTCTTTTTCTTTTCCTCACTGTTTTCATCTTCCACAAAGGCCATGAATAGTACCAGTTTTGGCTTATCGTCGCAATCACTTCCTTTGGATAAACTGTTGTCTTCCTCAGTATACAGAATCTTCCTTTGTTTTGAAACTTTCTTCCTATTCTTAGGTCTGTCTTGAGTTTGTGCCATCCTTCGTTCATGGGAACTAGCTTCTTCTTCACTATCAATGTCTCTATTATCACACCATAGTAGCTGAGTTACTATTCTTGCTGAGAAGATATCTACACTTTCCATAGATTTTCTTTTACAAAGATCAATTATGATGACCAGTAATATTTGAGATCACTTACAGATCAGAGCAGTATATATCAGACATTGAGTAGACCTTGTGCCTGTTAAATTTTCTGAATTTAATTCAATATGATCTAGGATCTTAACTGAGAGAACAACATGTACAGCATATCTACAGCATATCAATCATGGAGACAATAATGCAAGCACACAAGAGACACAACGATTTACTTGGGGAAAACCATAAAGGTGAAAAACCCCAATAACTTCCTCAGAGATAGATAGAGCAATGATACAACCAACCAAGAGAGATAGCCATAACCTAGCAGCAGATCCTCCTCCTCCATAAGTGCGCCACTCCTCCTTGAGTGCATGTGTGAGAAGTGAATGAGTAAATAGAGTGCCTCCCGCACTCTATTTATACTTGACTTGACTTGCCTTTTTACCTAACTCATGTAGGCTCGAACTTTACCACATAACATAATGCTGAGTGGGCCAACCCCCAATAGGGTGGTCTAATAACCCTTTGACCCACATGGCTGACCCCCAATAGGGTGGTCTAATAACCCTTTGACCCACATGACTTATACAGGGCCGACCCCAAATAAGGTGGTCTAATAACCCATCAAGTATAAGTTACGACACTTACAATATAAATGACGACACTTCCTTATAGAGGAATAATACCATCTCTATAGGAATACAATATACATATATGTGAAATACATTCCGAAGTTACATATACATCAACACTCCCTCTTAACTAGGAAGGTATTTCTCAGCACAGTTCTTCTAGCACAAGTCATCTTCTCTGGATCATCGTCACTGGATAATCGTCATCGAGTCATCATCATCGTCATTGCTGCTGCTATCTCAATCAATCTCTGAATCTACTCGTCATAGGAAGTTCTACAGAGCCAGTCCTTTTTCATACTGGATGTAGGCCCACCACCTGCAGGTCTTCATCATCACTGGACATACTGTGGAATCCTCAGGACTTATTACGTGCGTCACAAAACCTCGAAAGAGCATCCCAGGATGTTACGGGTACACAACTCCGACCTTTAGGATCTCCCAGGGCGCTATTACATGTGACCCCACCACAAAACCTCGAAAGAGCATCTCAGGATGTTACGGGTACACAACTCCGACCTGACATCTCCCAGGGCACAAATTACATGTGGTCCACCACAAAACCTCGCAAGAGCATCTCAGGATGTTACGGGTACACAACTCCGACCTGAAATCTCCCAGGGCACAAATTACATGTGGTCATGGCAAAACCTCGCAAGAGCATCTCAGGATGTTACGGGTACACAACTCCAACCTGAAATCTTCCAGGGCCCAAATTACATGCCATAGGACAAAAACTCGCAAGAGCATCTCAGGATGTTACGGGTACACAACTCCGACCTGAGATCTCCCAGGGCACAAATTACATGTCCTCCCAGAGCAATGTGTCGAAAGAGCATCCCAGGCTGTTACGGGTACACAACTACGACCTATAGGATCTCCCAGACATGCTCATCTGCACAACCTGATCCACGGCCACAGAGTATCAACCTGATACTCACCATACATCATCCTGATGTACTCATGATCGTCCTGATCACCATCACTGCAACGTCCTGCTGCATGTCATCTGGAGCAACATCCTGAAGCTCACCATCCATGATCATCCTGATCATCATCACTGCAACATCCTGCTGCATGATCCACCTGATCATCAATGCATCTACCTGATGCATACCAAGTATCTACCTGATACATATCATCATACATGATCCTCCTGATCATCAATGTATCCACCTGATACAAATACATGATACATATCATCATACATGATCCTCCTGATCATCAATGCATCTACCTGATGCATACCAAGTATCTACCTGATACATATCATCATACATGATCCTCCTGATCATACAATGTATCCACCTGATACAAATATGATACATATCACCATACATGATCCACCTGATCATACAATGTATCCACCTGATACATATACAGATACATGGTCCAAGCATCCAACATGATGCATATACAAAATACGTACACATGATCCAACTGATCATATCCAGCATCCAACATGATGCATACATACATACATAAAAATGATCCAACTGATCATATCCAGCATCCAACATGATGTGTACATACATACATAAAAATGATCATATCAAGCAGAAACCAGAACATCATCCTGATGCTCATCATCCAGCGCTTACATCCACAGCCATGTGAAGGATCCTCCTTCCCACATGCTTGGAATGGCTTCAGCAAATGTGTCCATCACTTCTTCCTCGAAGTGTCCTCGATCTGAAGAACGCCAAGCCTCTCTCTGAAGTACTCGAACTTCACTCTGGCTAGTGGCTTCGTCAGCACATCTGCAATCTGCTCGTCCGTCGCAACATACAGGAGCTTCACAGCTCCTCTCTGCACCATATCCCTGATATAGTGATATTTGATCTCTATGTGTTTCGACCTGTCATGAAACACTAGGTTCTCGGACAGCTTCACACAACTTTGGTTATCACAGAAGATACCAGTAGCATCCAACAAGAGATCAAATAACTCAGACAGTAGCTTCCATAGCCATACTGCCTCACAACTAGCTGAACAGGCTGCAACATACTCTGCCTCAGCTGTACTCAGTGCTACGCAGGACTGCTTCCTGCTAAACCAAGAGATCACACCTGATCCCATACTGAAGCAGCACCTAGATGTGCTCTTCCTATCTGCAGCACTGCCAGCCCAATCTGAATCAACATAACCCTGCAGGTTAAACTTTTGATTCTCCTCATACCTGAGCCCATAATCCACTGTACCCTTCAGGTACCTCAGAACATGCTTTACAGTAACCAGGTGAACACTCCTCGGATCCGTCAGGAACTGGCTCAATGTGTTCACAGCAAAGCAAATATCTGGTCTCGTGTTCATCAGGTACATCAAGGACCCAATCATCTGACGATACATGGAGACATCAACCAGCTCAGATGAAGCATCACATAGAAGCTTCATATTCGATGCCATAGGTGTGGCCATAGCCTTGCAGTCCATCATCCCGAACCTCTTCAGGATCTCTACTGCATACTTCCCTTGTCCAAGGAAGATTCCATCACTCTGCCACACCTCCATGCCAAAAACAAATAGTGCATCATTCCCAAGTTCTTCATCTCGAACTCGGTAGTAAGCTTCCGCTGCGTGTCGGCAATCAATCTATTTTCACCTGTAACAAACAGGTTATCTGCATACAAAAGTAGTATCACTAGATTTCCTTCCTCAACCTTGTAGAAAAGGTTGGAATCCGCTTTATTCTGGGTAAAGCCCAAACTGGATAGAAGGCTATCTATCCTACCATACCAAGTTTTGCACACATATCTGACTACACCATGCTGTCTTAAAATCCATCTGGTGCATCTTCTATTTCATCACTTTTATATTTCTCAACGCTGCCATCTGCAATATGCTTGATCAGATAGTTCCATTTGGAAGTCATAACAAACTTCCCTTCATGTCTTGGGACTGCAACCCAAACATCATTCTTCATGATCGACGGATCATGGCATTCCATTTCTTCATCCCATATCTTGGGAACTTCAATATCTTCAATAGATATCTTTGTTGCTGGAACAAATGTTGTAGTCCTTTTGTAGGTAAAGGTATATGGTCTTTCCTACAAAACAGGTTAAATTGCATGATTAGAAACATCTCATAGTTTTCAGAACAAATTCTTACACATAAAGAAATATGTCATACAGTCATGCAATTATCTTAGCCAATGCTTCAATACAACATTTATCCATATCCCATAACTTTCTAGATGCCTTCCAATCTCTACCAGAACATTGTTAAGAGTGTGCACAACTCCCAACATGTCAGCAAAGAGGTTTCATTCTAGATAAGTAGCAATGGAATGTTGTACAGTGCCATAGGCCACTTACCCATGTATATTAGTAGTATACTGTTCATCAATGCAACTATACATATCCTAAGTCTAGGAACATGAGCATATACATCATTGAACAATTTTATTTAAACAAACACATATGCAAGAAATTAAAATACTTATCTTTGTTTGTTCGTTGGGTGGAATCCCTCTGAGTCTTTGCTTTCTTGCAAGAGCTGCTGGAGTCCTAATCTGAAGTAGCTTCTTCTACACCTTTCTGTTGTGGAATGTAGAGAGATGGTCAACTCCCTCTGAATATCTGCATCCTTGCATAAACCACTGGAGTGTACTCCCTCTTGATCTTTGCTTCCTGGATTACCTGTCCTTGAACTTACATTCATCCTTGGTTCCTATGCATGCTTATTAGTATCATTATTGTGTTATCCTTGTGATCTCATATAAAATCATACATTCATTAGTATACTATTAAAACACAATAATCTCAAGCATGTATAGTCATGATCATTTCAAACAGAAAATAATAAGCATTAGCATTCAAGGTTTATGTAGAATTCTTAAGGTTAGTCAAATCATTAGAAATATAACATGTCTAAACCTGTAATTACTCAAACCTATGACTCTTCAGGTTAGTTGAATCATCAATCAAGATAAGAGATATATTATGCATAAAACCTGTGATTATTCAAACCTATACCTTCATGATTCTTCTGGTTAGTCATATCATCAATTATGGTAAGAAACATAATATGCATACAACCATGATTATTCAAACTGATGATTTCATGAATAATCATTATTAACAACACAACAGTATAAGATCCTAAACCAAGGTAGGATTCTAGCTTGATATAGAAAAAACATACCTGGATTAGCGTGCTAGCTAGTTTATGTCTAACATACCCGCATAATATCTTTTGGTTCTCTTCAGTGACTTGTGCTAGTAACCTGCATGTCTCATATGTTAACCATTACAAAACCAAGTTATACATACCTCGTAAATGGATCTTCTATGAGATCCATGACAATGGATGAGTCTTTATCCTCATGTCATCATGATCATATGATCTTGGACCAGAACATGATTTGTCTTTCTTGGTGTACCTTTCATGTTAGTAGAAAACATAAACCTCATACAACACCATAATGCATTAGTACAATCATAAGTGTCAACACCCTAACCAATGAATATCTTCTATCATGCATTCATAATTTTGTTAAGGTGATACAACAAATCTAAAATCAAAATTGTACTAACCGTAATAACATGAAGACCAACATACCATAAAATTAATCATGGACAAATATCAAAACATACCTCGATGAGTCATACCTGTCGAGATCACTTGTAATCTTCTTATGTAAGGCCTTAGCCTCATCTCCCTCTGAAACAGGAACTTCTTCACCTATGTAGGTGACCAATCCATCTTCTTCTAGGATTAACCCAATCCACTTGATGTGCAAGAACTGGACCTGGAGCTGGATATGGGTTTGTCAGAGAAACCCCAAAAATTCAAACTTTGAATTTCAAACTTCCGAAAGGATAGAAATATGCGCCTTGATGAGCTGATCAAATTGGTATATTCATAATTTGAAAACTGCAAAGTTTCACTCCTCAATTTTGCCTTTGAAACTTTCGAATTCATTGGACGTGACCCTGAACTGGGGTTTGATGAATCCCACTCTTTTTCCCAATCAAAAGGTTTTATCCAAAGCTCTAAGCTTCTATTTTTGTGAGGAGCTTCCAGCCGTGGTCTCAGATTTCAAAAATTCCCATTTTTACAGAAGCCCTAATTTTCCACTTTCCTGATCAAAGTCCCGAACTAGGGTCTGATCAAGCCCGGCCTTTTGCCCAACCAAAATTTTTGATTTTGGTCTCTAAATTTTTATTTTGATGAGTATCATTCAGCCGTGGTCTCCGATTACAAAAATTCCAACTTTATCCAAAGCCCTAAATTCCGGAAGCCATGAATGAAGGTACCAAAAAATAATTCTGTTTTGACAGAAATATGTACCTGATTGTTTCTGGTGTAACTCCGAAATTTTTGATCCACAGGGTCTGAAAAAGTTTCCTGAGATAGCCTGACCTGTTAGCTTTCCATCCTGACAGGTCTGACCTCAATTGGATTTTCTGAGAGAGGGTTATGCCAAATGTCGCAACGTGACCTGTTTTGGGATAAAACAGAAGAGCGAACTTGTACGGCGTGCCACGTGTCACTGTTTGAACTTCGGCCTCTAAAAACGTTTTATGAGATAGCTCGGCCTGTTATATTTCCATCCTGACAGGTCTGACCTAAATTGGACTCTCTGAGAGAGAGTTATGCCAAGTGTCGCAACGTGACCTGTTTATGGGATAATACAGGAAAGCGAACTTGTACGGCGTGCCACGTGTCACTGGTTCAACTTCGGCCTCTGAAAAAGTTTTCTGAGATAGTACAGACTGTTTACTACCTGTCACTTTTTACGAAATTTCATTTGGAGCTTCCTAGCCAAGATATGACCTTTTTCCCAAGGTCACCTGATTTTGACTCAGATCTGGAAGAGGCAGAAACCCTATATTGTACAGATCATAAATCACAAAGTACAACGAATTAGAGGGTGTCATTTGGACACAAGGTACCTGGAGATCTTAGCTTCGGCCTATAACAATTTCAGATCCGAAAACGTCCCCAAAACGGATTTATAGCGAAAGTGCTACGATGACTGGTTTTTGCTATATCAAGCCCTAGCATCGTAAGTGCAACAAGTGTCATACATGCCATATCATGCCTTCTTTCAGGCTAGCTCTGATACCATGTTAAATTTTCTGAATTTAATTCAATATGATCTAGGATCTTAACTGAGAGAACAACATGTACAGCATATCTACAGCATATCAATCATGGATACAATAATGCAAGCACACAAGAGACACAACGATTTACTTGGGGAAAACCATAAAGGTGAAAAACCCCAATAACTTCCTCAGAGATAGATAGAGCAATGATACAACCAACCAAGAGAGATAGCCATAACCTAGCAGCAGATCCTCCTCCTCCATAAGTGCGCCACTCCTCCTTGAGTGCATGTGTGAGAAGTGAATGAGTAAATAGAGTGCCTCCCGCACTCTATTTATACTTGACTTGACTTGCCTTTTTACCTAACTCATGTAGGCTCGAACTTTACCACATAACATAATGCTGAGTGGGCCGACCCCCAATAGGGTGGTCTAATAACCCTTTGACCCACATGGCTGACCCCCAATAGGGTGGTCTAATAACCCTTTGACCCACATGACTTATACAGGGCCGACCCCAAATAAGGTGGTCTAATAACCCATCAAGTATAAGTTACGACACTTACAATATAAATGACGACACTTCCTTATAGAGGAATAATACCATCTCTATAGGAATACAATATACATATATGTGAAATACATTCCGAAGTTACATATACATCAACAGTGCCAAGGCTGAGCCTTGAGAGCTTAGATTTGATGATCAATATGACCTTTTGTTTCATACAGTTTCAGTTCAGTTCCTAGAGTTCCGGATGTTATTATTGCAACAGTGTTTCAGTTGGTTCTGGATGATGATTATTTGCATGATGTGATGTGACCTATAGACTTATGATTTCTATCATGGATTATTCTCTTTTTGTTTTAGCCATCTTCATAGCATTGAATTGGTATATGACTCATGATGTGGCAGTATTATTTAATAAATGAAATGAAATATCTTGGTTGTTTAAATAATGAATCGAATGTATTACTTGCACTAAAAGGTTCACTGACTATACCCATTGGTTTCACTACCCTCCTTTGATCATGAACATGGTCTTTCAGGACATTTATGTCTGCTAGCTTAGGCTTCATATTCACCTGACTCCATCCATCCATGACCTTCCCTATTTTTGGATTTCACCCTGATTTTCCTTTTTTATTATTGATATGGAGGAATTCCCCCTTTCTACCACTGTGTTGGATTGCATCCATGTTTGTTTTGTGTCTCGGATCTGAGTTGGTGACAGAGCTTTCCTTTGCTGAGTTGGATTTTATGCCTAGATCATTCTAGTCAGTTGCCCCGATGTGTGGCTTAGCGTGGAATTCCCTCTAGTCACATGAGATGTTGTTGGCTAAAACCTGAAGCACTTGTACTATTTTATTATTGGAAATCTCTTATGAAAGCCTATGAACTTAAAATTCTAGAATGTGTTTTTCAACACACGATGAATAAAGGCTAAAGCAATGAACTGCTAAAATACCCCACGAAGGGTAAAGAAAGGTCTAAAAAGCAATGGTTAAACAAATGCTATATCTAAATATTGTTGACCTCATAAATGTAAATATTCCCCAGATGCAAGCTACGATTAGTTGTGCTTTTTAGAGCATGTGAAATCCCAAAGGGGTCATATAGGCCAAAAAGTCCATGGGAATTAAATGAATGATCCTAATGAACTTGGATAAACTTGATATAGACATGATGCCAAGGATGAATAAGCACTCTCTAAACAACTTACCCATTTGTGAGGTACTGCCATTCCCTTTATTATCTTGTCCAGAACAGTGTGTATCTCCCCTATTTCCCCGTCCAAAGTATATCTTAGTTGAATTGGTCAAGTCATCCCTTTCCCTTATCCTTCTTCTTAGCCTTCACCCTATCTTAGCAGTTAGTCCATGTCCATTGGTGAGTATGTATTTAAAGCTTTTGTGTAAGTAAATTATAAATAACACTAAATATCTATGTATTAACTGCCACTTGATTGGTGTTTATACTTTAAGTTAAGATGTGAATATGGTTAAAGGAACATGTCTTAGTCTTTTGTTATAATCTAGTCATTGGTTTTATTTTGACCTAGTCAAACATAGTTTGACCATGGTCATTCTTGGGATTCGTGATGAGATGGACCACTTGTGTTTGATGATGTTGATGTATGGTCCCACATGCACCTATTGATGATTCCATATGTTGGATATATGTTCCAGATGATGATTGATGCAGTTAGCCAGTTTTATTATTATTTATAGATCGTCATATTTTAAACTGTCTAGGTATGATGGACCCTACAGATGACCCCCACAGGTTATCATGAGGTGTATGAGTACTCATATATAGTGGATTTGGGTCTTCGGGATCCATTGAGACACTTATCTTTCAGTTCCAGGAACTCTTGGGCATGTTTCTAGTAGTTATCCACCTGTTGACCAGTTTGGGCATGTTGATCCAGCTTGTCCAACATAAGCATTGGATGCCAGTCGTTGCCTAGGGAGATACAGAGGAAGAGGGTGGTCCAAAAACTTGTTTTTACCATTATATCCCTCTTCCAGACAACCTAATACACTCAGTTTGACAATGTGGGAACCCTGGATAGCATTTTTGGTAATTTTCAGGGTTTTCAGGAGGATTACAAAATGGAATAAAAAGGTCATTGAGGAATTCGATTTGGGAAATTGAGGCAAGGTTTTGGAACTTGATCTACTCAGAGGTCATCCATGATGTATCCCCCTTATTCCAGATCAGTTGGCATTAGTCAGTGGGGTCCACAGTGGCTACATGAGGTCTTTTACTACATGTCTCTCTTAGATTATGGGGTCACGATTTGATCATTTGTATTACTTGGACATGCCATAGACTCATATTTTATATTATTGTGCCATGGGGACATGCTAGTGAAGGGGATTAATACCTCCTAGCCCCACCATGTGCTCCTAGTGATTTTTCTTGGTCTATTTTTTGTGGCACATGTTGTATTAGCCACCTCCATGTGTGACATCACCCTCATTAGAGTCTTTTATGCTATGATGTCATCACTTAGTTAAGTGATCCATGTCTTATATTGTATTGGCTCATCTTAGCTGTTGATTAGATTGTTATATCTTTTGATATCAACCACTAGTTTTAAAAAGTGGTTTAGTGGTTTAGGGTTTTGGTATTCCTCATCCTATAAAAGGAGGAGACCCCCCCATTGTAAAAGCACCTTTGGGATCTGGAAAACTTGGAATAAAAATACTATTTTGGATATCTACTTCTTGGCTTTGATTGGGTTTCTCTTGTAGATGGTTATGCATCTCTTCTTTTAGACATCTTTGCTTGTAACAGGTGAAATCCACATCTACAGAGGGAGGCCGAATTACTTTGAAGCTAGAGTGCGACTTGCTTGATGGGAAGATTGTAGGGGTTTCTCACATCCCCCATGGGCAAGACGTCTTCATCTTGAGGGATTTTTTCAATTGTGCTTTCTCCATTGATTGCTTATTTGATATGACATGCATAGATATCATTGATTTGTGGATCAAATCTAACATCTTGTAGTTTGATTTACAGGTTGAATGGGGCATCTCTCCTCCTAGGGATTGGACGATTATGCTTGGATTCACTTGGAGCTATCTTGGAATTGTAACTAAAGGCAAGAATCATCTATGTGCAAAGTAGCTGCAAGATTTTGAGGTAAGATCTACAAGGTATGTATCCACTTCGCTTGTTCTCCATCCTATTGGTCATATAAACCCTTAAAATTCAAAACCCTCTTTTACATTTTTTATATATACTTGGATCTAGCTTGGATTTGGGTATACAATTTAAAACCCACCTCTATAGCATCCATGACAATTCATATCTATAGTTTGGTGGTGGTTGGCCTTCATTTGACCAACTTACCAAGGCACCTAGCCCTCCTTAAGGAAATTCACACTCCTTGAGGAAGGCTATTTTTGCTAGTTCCTAAATGTGGGTAGGTGAGATTCTTCTTGCATTGATTAGATCAACCTTGAAAACCTACCCCTAGTGCTTCACCTTGTGGGACCCATTCCTCATGTTGAGGATTGAGCCCCACTTGGAATGTGCTTGAAATTGAAAACCCACCTTGATATTCATCTGAACTATCCTGATCTATAATTTGGTGGACATCCGACTCCATTTTCCCCTTGATCTAAGGCACTAGTCATCCTTGGGGTAATTCGCACTCCTTGGGTAGGTGGCCATTTGCTAGATCCCATTTGTGGGTATTGCTAATTTCTTCTCAAATCCATAGATCCATGCTATAGCATACCCCTAGTACCATTTCATTTCAAATTTGACCTTATGGACCCAACTTGGACCAATTTTCTACTTTTTAAGGAGTGGGTCCCACTTGGTTAATTTTCATGGTACTAAGTCATCCTTAGATATATTAATTGAATCTCATAGGTGGCCCTTGTTAGTCATTGGTTGAATAATTTGTCACTCTTTAAGCCTCTTTAATCACACCTTAACCCTTGGGTCCACTTAACCTTCATAGATCTAACTTACTATTGATCTCCTTGTTTCATTTTACACATTTCCCTAGAAATATTTGGGTTAGCTAGTCTTCATTGATTGGATAGGGTCTCCCCCTTGATATTGATTAGTCTTGATCTAAAGAGAAGAGTTCCTCAGTTGACGTGACTCCCATATTGCATTGGGAACCGTGGATTCTCTTGGGTCACATATTTAGTTTTCCAACACCTCTACCATCCCAGATGTGATACTTTTAGGGAAAACTACATGTTGTGTGATAACAGTCTCCATATTCCTTGTATGGACATTTCAAAGAAAAGTGGCCCATCCTTCCACATATGAAACATTAGAAAGGAAGTTTATTCTTATACTTACCACGTCCTCTTTTCATCTTCCTCACAAAATTTGATCTTCCTCATGTGATTCATCACAAGAGCCTTTGTCATGCCCATGTTTAGATTTTCCATTAGTCTTGAAAGCAAATTCCTTTCTAATGGGATTTCATTTCTCTATTCTTATCTCATACAAAGTCAATATCCCTTGAAGCTCATCCTTTGTCAGATCTGCAATATTGGCTCTCTCTTCTAGCATAGACACCTTTGCGTCAAATATTGGAGGAAAAGTTCTTAGAATCTTCTGCACTATTGATTCTTCTTCTAGTGTAACTCTTAGACTCTTGATGTCATCAACTAACTCATCAAATCACAAGAAATAAGAATCAATATTTTCTTCATCTTTCATTTTCAAGGATTCATACAATCCAAAGTAATTCTACAACTTTTCCTTCTTCACTTTCTCGTCACCTTCATAGACATTTCAGAGTTTTTCCCACACCTCCTTGGATGATTCCAAATGAATGACCTTAGTAAATCCAGTGTCTGTTATCCCACTTAATAGTTCATTTCTGGCACTTTCATCGCATTCATACTGTCTCTTCTCAGCCACATCAACTGGTGCGATTGCTCGAACATTATAACCATCCATAATGGACTTCTAGACATCAGATTTGAGGAATTACAAAAATACTTTCATCCTAATCCTCCAGAAGGTGTAGTTGGTGCCATCGAATGTTGGTTCCCTATTGGTGGAGAGACCTTCCTGCTTTCCCATATCTATGCATGGATTTATCTTCCAGATGTTAACCTGTTACTGAAGATACCCGATCTAATACCAATTGTTTGAAGCTTATTGATAGTGAGAGGGGGGGTGAATCAGTATTAACATAGTTATGAACTATTTTTACTTCTTATCATATTTTAACTTGATCTCAAACAATGCATTCATAAACAAAATCATTCATCCACATATGTGAAAAAACACAGAACACATAGATTTTTACGTGGAAACCCAAAAGGGAGAAAAACACAGAATGCTCTCTTATAATATAAAGATTACATTCATGGAAGCACCAACTTCCAAAGTTCTCTAGAACCAACTGGAAGGAGGCACAGACCCCCTGGTTTTTCAGGAACCGACCTGAAGGAAGCACCAACCCCCTAATTTACCATCTTCAAATGGAAGGAGGCTTAGATATCCTGCTCCTTTCCCCGTCATGCCGCCCTAATATGATAGAAGGAGATATTACGTTGTTGTACTGCTGATCCTTGTACTCTTCTGATAATATGCTGTTAGTTTTGTTGTGCGCACCTTCTGTATGCTGTAATATTGTTGTCACTGTATTGCATACTTCACTTGTCTTCACACTTAACTTATCACTTCACAATACTACAACTTACTTCGCCCTTCACAAAATTTGTGCTGCTTCATCACATTTTACAGTCTGCACTCTAGTTCAATATTCCGTTATGTTTCTACACATCTTCAACTTCAACTGATACTGCACATCTTCTAATGAGTTTTTGTTTTGACTTTGTGCATCATTATCTGATAAGTGTGCACACCTATTGTGATATTTATGTTTTGTCTTGGTGTAGCAGTCTTTAGATAATCGGTGACCTATTGTGCATCATCTGTGATTCGACCTTTCTGTTTAATGCACTTGTATCATATCATCCTTATCATAATGCACATCCTTTACTATGCAACAACTCTGTCTTAGCGCATCAGATAAACTACTTCAATTTGCACATTGCAAGAATACTTCAAGTAAGACTTCGTGCATTTGTCTTAGTTCATTTGTGATTGTCTGCATGTTGTTTGCGATACTGCCATTCTGTTCTCACGCACTTGCACATCCCCTGTAATTCTGCATTTATGTCTTCGTGCAACGGTCACAAACTCGACTACATCAATCTGTGCACCATCAGTAATTTTTTTCTCCTATTCAACCACGTTCGACTCTCTGCTAAATCATGATGTTCTGGTTCCATGAGCCCTTGATGCTCCAAAATAAGAAGATTGCTAAAACCATATCTTTTAGTCTCAAGCTCAAAAGCTTAAAAGATTCATTCAATTCTCCAACTTGGATTCTTATTTATACTTGTCTTGCACGGATTGTATGTCCACAAGTTGGTTGTGGCTTTCCTTCGTGCTTGCTTCGTGGTTCATGCTTCCGCCACTTGTCATGTTCTACGCTGCTGAGGTGCCATCTCTTTGTGGGTCTTGCGCATCCTTGGTCCTTTTCCTAGTCGGACTTGTGCCCTTGCAGTATGGTATTGCACCCTTTATGTACGATTTATTGTGGGGATTTCACACTTGAATTCTCCAACCACTACTTTCTTATGGTACTCTCACGCGCTTCAATAACATGAATGCTTATTTCTATTGGTGAGTCTAGTGCACTTTCAGGACTTTCTTACATATGAAACCGCTTCTAGATCCCAGTCTCTTGTGCACTTCGAACCTTGTCCAACCATTTATTTGGCATATAACTTTAAAGTAGTATGACTGAGTGGACTTGAGACCTGCACCTGTACCATATGTACTAAATGTATTCCTTATGTACTTATTCAAACTAGATTTCATATACTTCTTTAAGTTAGCACAACTGGATATACTTCTTGAATTCAAGTGGCTTTCATATATTTATTCAAACTGGCACAAGAATACTGAATCCTCTTTGACATTAGTTGACATCAATGAAAAACAAAGTTCAACAAAATTTTTGAAGAAATTCAATTACAGATCAATTACAAAGGTAATCATTAAAAACAAAGATATTTGAAAATATCCAAAATCCCCTGCTCATGAAAACCAAAACCAGTCAATGCATACATACATTAGCACCGATTTTAAATTCTGCAACAATTATCATTAATCACAGTAGCTAACATGTTAGAAAAAAAACTATTTGAATATAAATGAAACTCATAAAAGTTGAGAAAACGCAAACTCAGATTAATCCGAGAACCATGTACATAACCATCTCCATATTTCATTAACATGTTTGTAAATCATTATATGAATTGTCCCAAAAGACATAAAAAGTTCAGTGTAGTATGGTGCAATGAAATTCCACCCAGAGGTTTGGCTAGAACACCCTTCTCTGCCTATGGTTGATTCAATTATAAATACAACAAAAAATTAATGACATAGATCCAAAAAATCATCCAAAAGATCAGTTAGGCCCATGGAATTGCTAACTATACTAACTAGGACTTGTAACATAATCCTCCCACATATCAGAAATATCAGGGTATTTGGCATGTTCTAATTGGAGCTGGTCTTTACATAGCTAGGATATTACATCTTTACCCACAATTTTTGACCAATTACTTAGGAAATTATCCAAAGTAACTTTCAAAAGAACAAGAGATAAAATTAACAACCTCAAAGTAAAAATATCAACTTGTGAAATTTTCCCGATGAACTTGGCTGACTAATTCCGTTGTTCTTCCACCTCAACCATTCTTAAATTAGATGGAACTGAATTTGACAACTCGACAAACCTGGGTAAGGTGAGCATCTCCATAATATTATCAATCAACTTCCACTTCCTCATGCATATTTTCTATCCTTTTTCGATCATACTTGAGACTTCTTCACATACCAACCCCCAAGACTTGAATCATATGCAAATTATCATAATTTTAGATGCATAAAGGCGAGGAACATACTAAGGATCATTTTTCAAGTGGGGATTCCACTCACCCAATTGTTCATAATCTGAACGGGCCTTCTTTATCTTATTAATGTGCTCTAATATAAGATCAAACAAATGCTCAAATGCATTGAAATCTTCTTGTACTTCATTTAGCCCCTGCAAAAGCAATGATTGAGCCTGTTTAAGATTCTCATTAGCCAAGAGTGCTTCATCCTTAAATTCCTGAGGAGTGAACTTAAAGAAATTAGGGGTAGGGTATTGGAACTTAAATTGATCAAGCTATTTCTTAATGTCTTCAAAATCAATAGCTTGTTAAGATATCTTGTTATCTACATCAATTTTCTAATCTGTGACTTCCTAGAGCTGATCCTACAAACTCTTCATTTCTTGTTGATGTTGTATCCTCATCTCCTCCATTTGATTGTGAATTCCTTCTTGGAAAGCATTGATCTCTAACTGAAAATCCACATATTTAACCTTTTCTTATTCAATTAACTTGTCCAAGGTAGAAATAGAGTCATAATTGGCTCCTGCAAAGGCCCCCATAACAACTGCAACTTCCATAGCTTCCCTTCTGGGATTAGTGGTGGCTTACTTCCAAATAAATTGATTTTCAGCAGGTCCAATAATAAAATTCCCTTCCCTTCCTCTCTTAGTGCCCTTCCTGAACACAACCTTCTGTTTCTTGTTGAAATGATAATCACCCAAAACTACTACAACATCTTCACCAAAATCTGCAGAGTCTTCAGCTGTAGAGACTAATAATCCAACAGAACTAGCTATTGGTATAAGTTGACTCATGGAAGTTGATAGTAAATGAGGAGGATCCAGGGATGTATCTGACACCATTTGAGAAATACCAGCTGTAGGTGGGATCCCTACTTGAGATTCTACAAGCTGGGTGGAAGAAGAACCTACTTTAGACTGAGGGAGAGCACTAGGAGCAACATCTCCAACTATCTGTTGGGAATCCTGAGATGAATGTAAGGTAAAGGATCTACCAAAGAGCTCACTTCCTTATCTGTTAAAAACTGAGTAGTAGAAAAGGAATGTAATAAAGGGGGGTTTGGAGAATCAGTATGTGGAGATGAATAAGGGGGTGAATTATGAACTAAATGAGAAATAGGGTTATATGCAAGGGGAAGTTGTGGAAAATTATGATTGGGAGAAGGTGTATGATTGGTATCGGGGAAAACATATTCCACATATGTAACATCCTGGGGTGGTGGTTGGGTAGGCTCTTGGATAACTGGAGTAGGAATGATAACTTTTGTAGACTGCTCCTTTTCCAGGCCAATGTAACTAATATTAGGATGAGAAGGAATAATATCTGGGACTATTTTTGAGTGTGACTCATATTTAATTGTAACAACAGAAGGAATGGTAGGAATTGCAATAGAAATATCAGTCTCTACATACCGAGTAGACTTACCTTGGATAACTCCTGTCTGTTAGATTAGTTCATTCAAATTTTGGATAGGGTTGAGAGGTTGGATGGATGATATAGGCTACTTCCCCTGTTGCTTGTCCAACTTCTTCTTTATTGCAGACTGAGACTGACTTGTACTGACCACCGGTGCCTTATTTGATGCCTCCATAGATTCCTTAGTAGCTTGTTCTTGTTATTGAAATATCCTATTTCTTTCTTCCATAACCTTAATATTTTGTTTCTTTTGGGATTCATGAACAATAAATTTATGATCAGGGTCAATGAATCTACTGAGTACTTCCTCAAAACTTCAAGAACCCTGATAAAGGGAGTCATCAGGATCTGTCTCATGAGAATATGAGATTCTTAATTGAAATAGAGTAAAATTATCAATCACAAAACCTTTTAGGTCATGCATTCTTTTGACACCGACCCCTAGTTTTAGATTATTCAGTCCTTTGGACAAAAATTGGACATGGGAAGCATTCTAAATTACTAAATTCCCTACATACAGAGGAAACTTTGGCCATGCACCCCTCTTCTGAGAATGGAATAGGCTATGCACTTCGTCGGTGACTATTTGATAGGACACTTTTGCAATAACTAATTTTAGAACAAACCTTGGCAACAGATGTACTAAATTGCTTCACCATATCCTGAAGTAAGTGAAAAATTCACCAATGTACCAGTCACCCATTGTTGATACCAGTGATATGGTTTCTTCAGAGATTCAAGGAGCATATTTCTTCAAAATAATTAAATAAACAACACTTAGAAAATTGTCACATATGTCATAAGGGTGTGGCTTGTAATTATCTTCCCACAAAATATAACAATAAATATGCACAGGAGGGTTATTTGGTGTCCAATGTGTTATAAAAACAGGATCACAGAGCAATAACAATAAACATAAATGAAAATATAATCACACAGACACATTACAAGAGAGACACCAATATATCGTGGTTCACCCAAGATGGGCTATTTCCACACTGAAATTGACAGTCATTATTATACCATCCAACAAATGAAGGGATACAACCTGCAGCACATCCGCTGCACTTCCTCTTCACTGTCTCACAGTCTCTCTTCACGATCTCATAGATATTTACAATGCATAATAACTAATACATCAACCCTAGCCGTATTAAAATGTCTTTCTTATAAAGGGGAAATACAAAGGAAAAATACCACGGGTTACCCAAAACCATGGGCCCGTAATCTGTTGGCGAAACAACCCAAAAATTTCCTTCGGGGGCATAGCCCCCGAACCCCCTTTCTTGGGGGTGGTGCCCTCGAACCCCCGATGGGGGCACTGCCCTCGAACCCCTGATAGGGGCACGCTTCCCCCTAGGCGAGGGAGTGCAACCACTCCCCCGAACCCCCTGGGGCTCGTGCTAGGAACATAACCAAACCTGGGGTATAACACGGCTGAAAAAACATCATCTATGAGACTGGAAGATCAGGCTCCACAACCAACACAGTGCTAGTTCATTGAAGGAAATGCAATGAAACAAAAAGAACATCTACCAAGTATGCAAATAGAAACACTTTGGGTTTCATGGTGGCTGGACCTCTCAACTCCCAAGCAATTGCATCCTTAACTGTAATAGAGAAAATTTGGGCCTAGTTGAAAACTTGCCCTGTGGTTGCTACATGATGAGCCAAGGGAGCCCATTCTAACCTGAAGTATGGACAATTCTCAGCACCATAAAATATATAGAGAATAGTTGCAAGAAGCTTATATGGTTCCCTAAGAAGACAAATAGGGTATTTTCTGTTAGGCCGAAGTACAAAATTATCGAGGTCGACCATCCAAGTTTTAACAAGTATGTCTAGTTCGTACTTCTGCTCAAAGGAACTTAGAAATTCCTATGTAAGAAGCCGTTGTGCAGTCTTGAGAGCATATATCCTTGCAAATGTGTCTAGTTTGAAGGTGGCGTAGGGAGTCTGGTTGGAATCCCTGAAGGTGCTAGTGGGAATGTGTACATGGTCCATCAAGTTAGTGAACGACATGATAGTTGGGTGGGAGGAAATGTCATGAAGATTAGACTTTCTAATGTGCTGGTATAACAGGGACTCTTCACCGAATTCTGAGAAATCATCATTGTAAAAAATGCTGTAAATCCTAGCCTAGTCCAAGCATAGAGTATCAGAAACTGAGACATCAATGTCCGAGTAGAAACCTAGGTTGGGGTATTTTAACTTCAATTCCTCTAGAATGGATTTGGACCTGGTGTTGCGAGCCATGGTTATCAAGAGTAGCTCTATAAACAAAATATAAGAGATATAAGGAAACCGACATTAAAAAAATAGAAATGAAAGCAGAACAAAATGCCGAGTACATGAAACAATCTCAACTAATCCTACAGAAGGAAAATGCAAAATATTGAGAGGAGTAGTTCTAACAACTCTGCAATTTCAAAATACGGCCCTGAAGCAGTGTTGTAATTACCTAAAACAATTGGCTGAAATAGGTATAATTACCACTAAATTCTTTTATTACTGACCATAAATGGGTTGGTTGATGATTGGTCATTAGGCATAACAAACCATTAATGTGATTATACTTTTAAATGACTTTCTATTCCAATTCTAAACTCACACGTGCAAATATGTCAGTTCTGATGTCAGAAGGACGACCCCAACATAGGTCCGATGAAGTTGGGGAAATAGGCGCAATTTGGGAGTTGGCATGAAATTTGAATGGTAAAAGTGTGAGGTGCCGACTTCTGCCTTGCTGAAGTTTATGAGATAAAACGTCGATGTTGGAACATCGGGGATAGGTTTAAAACAATGGGAGGAGTGCCGACTCCTGATGTTACAAAAAACATCGGTGGCGAAATTGTGGGACAGGGTGCATCACAGTGCAAATAACCTACTGATTCCTGTGGTAAATCGATATCGTGACATCGGGGGAAGAACATCGGGAGCTGACTAGTTATAAAATAAAAATAACTCATCGACGCACGAAGTCCATAGTGCATAGGTTTAAAATGTCGGGGTCAACACCTCGGCACCACGACGTTGAGACCAAAATGTCAGCACTTAACTATTAAAAAATAACCTCCCAATTCCCAAGGTCGGAGATTTACCTACAAATAGGATGATTAAAACATCGGAAATGTCGTTAATAGCATAAAATTGAAAGGTTATTGATTTAAACCGGCCTCCAAGAGCTTATGATAAGGAATAATTGGATAGTTGATTTAAAATACTAAATAACAATATTTGATAAAAGAACTCCGAAAAAACAGAAAATTTGAAAGGGGATCCCATCCCTTTAATTAAAAGGTGGGATTTGTTGTGGCTACAACAAGGTGCTCCCCATGGAGACACACTTGGCCTTATGTATTTCTTTTCCAATAATTCTTGCAATTGCATTTTCAGATCCAATAATTATGGTGTAGTCATTCTGTAAGGTGTCTTAGACATTGGTGCAGCTCTTGGCATAAGATCAATTGTGAAATCAATATCCCTCTTGGGAGGAAGTCCCGACACTTCATCGGGAAACACATCCTTGAATTCTTGTAGCACATGATAGTTTTCCAAATTTGGAATTTCATTTTCTATTTTATCCAATATATGGGATGAATACAATTGAAAACCTTTCCCACAAAACTTCTTCAGCTGCATGGATGAAATTTTCCTAACAGAAACCACCTTTGAGATGCCTCTTACAACCCTTGGGTTTCCCTCATCATCAACGCATTCAAAAGTGTTGTTGTAGAGGTCAAGTTTAACTCTGTGTGCTTCCAACCAATCCATTCCATTGATAATGTCATATGAACCGTGTGGAAAAATATTAATATTTGCATAAGTGAACAATCCACCTATTTCTAATGGACATTTCTCCACCATTTCACTAACTTTTCTCTTGGTTCCTGTGGCTAAGTGGACCAGCTTGTGAAAATCCTCACAGCAGATCTAAGAGATGATGTATACCTCACAAGAGAATAATTATGATTTAGAAGGAAAATAGAAGAAGAGTGGTCAATGCAGTATAATGAGCAACAGAATAATAATACAATAGGACTCGGATGGAAGCAAAAATACTTCACACACACTAATTAATTAATCACAATATGGACAAATAAATAGTACAATGCATGAGGATTCGAATGCCTAAGGTGACAATTCGAATTAGCCTTGATGGAGTGATCAAAAGATCACCGGAGTGTCATCAGAGCACAACTAGTAGTCTATCTCATCATCAGTGGAGTCATCAATGCTCAAGTAACTTTCAACCATCAGTCAAACTGAGTCTAACTGAGTGTGGTAGGTGTAACTGAGTGTAATTGGCACTAACTGAATGAAGGAGGCTCAGTGGAGGGTGCATGAGGAGCTAACTGGAGTCAGAATGGGCAGTCTAGTCTCACTGGAGATCCATCGGAGTGATACAGTTAGTTGAGAGTCAGTCTAGCCTTAAATCAAGGAAAGAACTGATGATAACTCAATTAACTGAAGTGCAACTGAGTGGTAGGTGAGAGAGGATGAGTGGCTTCCTTAAATCAAGGAGGAAGGGCGCACTAAGCTCTAGGAGGGCTAAAACTGATCTGAGAGAAGCTCCCGGGGGCTGGCTAACTGAGGGCTAGGTGCCGGACTGATGACTGGGATGCATGCAAATGCATGCAAACCCTAAAAGTGCATGCATGACTGAAAATGCAAATAATGAAAATACTGCTAGGACTAGGATGGAGTATAGGAATATCCTAACACAACCATGATTTACTATGCTTGGTTTTCTTAAAATCACAAATCTCAACAATTTTAGGACTGATATAATTTTGAGTAGATCCAGGGTCAATCAAAATAGAAATAGATTGCTTAGCAATCTTACCTTCAACCTAAACCACATTTGATTGATGGTCTGCTTGGAGATCCCCTAGTGTAGCATAGATCCTAGGGATGGTCTTTGACACTTGAACCATAGTTTCATCCTCTTGTATGTTGTGAACTTGCTATGCACTACCATTTCTATGCGTACAATTTCTAAGCAAATGGTCCTCTCCACATCCCCAACATTGAAGTGGATCTCTTGGCTCTCTTGGGTTGCCTCCTATCATCCTAGATGGCATTGTCTCAAATTTTGGTGGATGCCTTGGATGATTTTTGAAATGAGGATGCTTGAAACCCTTATTTCTTTGGGCAAATGTCTCATATTTATTTTCCTTCTGCGCCTTATGGAAATTTGGATTTCTTTTGGCTTGTGCATAACATTATTTGGCCTTCCTTATGGTCTCATCTAGAGTTTGAGGCTCATCAAACTCGATTCTATCTTTGTAGGACTGAGGCAACCTACTTAGAAAACACTGAATTTTTACTTTGTCATCCTTGATATACTTGAAATATCTCAACAACTTCAAGAATTTATTTGCATATTCTTTCATTATCATTTGGCCCAATTTCATCTCATGGAATTCTTTAATTTTTCCATCATAGTACCTATCAGAAAGGTAC
Organism: Larix kaempferi; assembly: GCA_027924585.1. NCBI lineage: Eukaryota > Viridiplantae > Streptophyta > Pinopsida > Pinales > Pinaceae > Larix > Larix kaempferi. The sequence continues at coordinate 16,698,379 of BSBM01000376.1, forward strand.
TTTTGCTCGAAGTATTTCTTGAATTGCTTCCACACTATATTCCTTTCATTGATCTTCTTCACTTTCCTAAGGTGATCCCACCATATAGATGATATTCCATTCAAATTGAATATGGCCACTTTTTATTTCATGTTTCTTAAGTAGTCTTGGACTTGGAAATACTTCCTCATCCCAAGAAGCCAAGCTTCGGATTCTTGACCAGATTTTACTTCACCATCAAAAGTAGGAGGTTTGGAATTCCTAATAAGTTGTCCTCAGAAGACCTCTTCCTCTTCTTCCTATGATATGAATATCTTGATCCTTCAGTGGAATCCTTAGAGTTAGATTACTCACTAGAAGAGATTTCTAGAGTATATGACCTTCTTCTAGAAATCCTTCTTGAACTATGGGACTGTCACATACCCAAGTTCTAGACATTTTATGTCATGAAGAAAACATTATGTTTTATTTTTATTGTAAAGTTTTATGACTATTGACCAAGTGAGGTCAAGGATGACTGTAATTAATTACTTTGAATATTTAATTATTAATAAATAAAAGTAGAGACAAATATCCAAAGGAGGCTGTTGAATGAGTGTTCACTGACCCACTAGGAGGAATGGACTGGGGTGGAGAGCAAACTGACACTTGGAAGCATCCTCAACTCACTTCTAACTGTTGTAGGGGGAAACTTCCCTACTTCTATGGTCATGTTCCCCAAGAAAGTGGAACTGAGCAGGTGGCTCATTTACTAAATAAAATTGACTAAAAGACCTAGGCATGTTATTTATCTACCCATCGAATTCAGTAGGAGGCTATTCAATCTTACGTTGTGATAAATTTTGAGCACCACAGATTCGATGAGGGGAAGGTTAGAGGTGATTGAGTGAACTAAGACTGTATTCTGAACTAGTGCAGCCACATTGCTGAGTTCAATATTGCTAAAGGCAGGAAGTACTACTATAGAGTGCTACTGCTGAGTTGTAGAGGAATTTATTCCATTTCTCCACACAACATCTTCATCCTGGTGGTTTAGTGAACAAGCTTGGGGGTCCTAAGGCAAGTAACCTTGGCTGTCTTCAGGAAAAGGTTGGGTGGAATGGGCTACTTTGTCTGTTTGTCTCTTCTACAATTACTAGGTTCAACTTGTGTTATCTTATTTACTTCTGTCCAAACAGTACTAAGGATCTGGATGTTATTATGCTATCAGTTTTCAATTAAATATTAGATAAACTATATGGCCCATATAACTATTAGGTTAAGACACAGATTGGATGTTATATTAGATAAATGAATGATTGAATGATAATGCTTCCCTGTATTTTTCCCCACACTTTTTCAGTGCCATACTCTAGTACAGGGAAGAGTATTTAAATTAGATTTGAATAATGATATGCAGAAGATAGAGATAAATGAATGCTTTTTATAAATAAAATCTGTAATGTCTCTGTACTATATTTGTGTTTACTTGCAATAAAAATCTATTCTGCATTAAATACAAAAAAACGTAACATTTATCTATTATATAGACTATTTTATAACAGAACTTTCATAGTAAGAGAAGTAATGTTATTTAGGAAATCTCATGTTTTCTGTCCAAACTTAATCCTGTTTATGGTTTTAACATTTCGACTCAGAAAACAATTAACATATATTCCATAGTATAAACTTCTCAAATAAACATACTTTACAAACATTATAGTCTCTGTTTTATAAACCCTATAATAATGAAATTTATTGTGCAAGTCTTTTATAACCAAAGCAAAGTTTGATACTACCGTAAAGAAACATAAATCATACATCTATAAACATTATTACACACTATTAATATTATGACATATTGTCACTGTATCACAAATATGAAATTAAATAGATTTACAGAACAAATAGCAACTCTAGTAAGTCTGTCGACCGTCTTAGGTTCCAAACCCCATCATCAACCACAATACCATCTACTATAATAAGTTTGTAATCATATAAACAGAACGAAGGATATTCACGAGACCAGGATCCAAACCCTAAGGGTTAGCCCCATCAAATCAAAGTTATTACAACTCTCAAGGGTTTCATCTTTACTCTTTGTAGGGTTCGAAACCCTCAACATTTTTTACAAACAAAATAAAAACATAGAAATCATTTTCGACAGGGTTTCAAAACCAGGCTCACGACATTTGATAACAAACAATTTTAAAACTATACATTATATCATTTCACCCACAGTGACGGGCCCTGCCCTAAAACATAAATATCATAGCACTATAACGAATAGAACAAAGGAATCTATGTAGGTCAAGGGTTCAACCTCCCTACATCTATTAAATATAAACCAGAATGGGTATCAAACCCTAAAACACCAAGAACGTAGATCAAGACATTCTTTTCCTTCATTTATCTGTTGCTAAAAATAATTTCTTACAATCGACTGAACTTCCGGTGTTTCAAACAAGCATTACATTAAGTTCTTAAAAACAGTATTCAAAGAAACATCGAGAAACTGATGTGAGACACGGCTCCAGAGTTCAATCCCTTAATAAAAATTTTCCATACGACTTAGAACAAACTAAAACTAAAGTTTGAAACAAAGTCGATTCTCGGCTAAACCAAATAGAACACTTGTATCGTGCCAAATCTCCCACATTCTTCCAAAGGGCAAAGAGGTGTCCACAAGGAGTCACCGAGGCTTACCAGGGCCTTATAAGTTCATTTCCTAGTCTGTCTGAACTCAAACTCTGCCATGGATTCACCTGCCAGGAAATATCAATGAACAAATGGGTTAAATTTATCCAGCTCAGACGTAAGGTTTAAAGAACTATTGAGGTGATAAATAAGACACTTAGAAAATTACATGATGGTTTTGCACAACATTACCTGTAAAAACTTAAGCACGACTGTGCTTGGCCTCCATCAACGCATATGGTGGTAGTGTAGGGTTTCGACATCGAATCCGTAGGAGTTCTAAACCTTGTATGGAATGCATTTACATGCAGAACTCCTATAACTATTATACAGACAACAAGGGTCACCACATCGAACCCCCGAAAGGAAAATACCAGCAAAGTTTACAAACCCCAGAAAGTAGAGAGCCTGTTGGCCTCCTTCCCCACTACAACTACAAAATCAATGCTCCAGGTCGTTGTTTCAGCGAGTAGTGAAAATGCAGTTAGGGTTAACATCATTTCCAAGAACTATCACGTGAAGACCTGCCACGAGGGCTGCCAATGAGCAATCCACCCAAAGCAATTTTAATAGCATTTAATAATTGTATCTATCGGGCACGTAAGACTGCCAATTCAGAGATTCACCAAGGCTCAATTCAAGGTTATCATCATCGCTGCATCATATGTTACGTTATATGCCTAGTCAAACAAATAATGTATAGTTCGAATTTCAAAAGAGCCATACTAAGGCTATAGTATAATGTTTAAGCTTATAGCATATAGTATCGATGCATTAGTATAGATGCATAAGACCTATACTATCTAACCTTGACATAATTGCATATAGTTACAAATAGATGACATTTGTGATAGCACTTATTAATAAGCCCTCGTTTAAAGTTTAATATTACATAAAAAGTATTTGGAATGCAAAATATATTAATCCAATACTTAGTACAAAAGAGATAAAGAAACATAAGCATGATATTGTTTATAAAAACATAACACTTTGAGAGTATAAGTAGTATGCAAGACTTTAACCATTTTGTCCATAACTTGGTTTTCAAACCATATAAAAGTATGAGGAGCATGTTAACACCTTTAAGTCGACGATCGAAACTAAGGCATATATCACCCTTGCACAAGCCTAGTACTCTATAAACCTTTATATCAAAACTATTCGAAATTAAGTAAAGCCCTTTTTACATATATCAAGGTATGCTTCAGTGGTATCTCTTATTACTTGTAAATCTGCAAATAGAATTTAGGAGCGTTAGCTATCAAATAGATAAGTAAGCCTCGGGGCATTCACAATGACCCCTTCATTACAATGAGACGACCAGTTAGTCTCTAGAATCAAATTTATAACATAGAACGAAAGTTGACAGCGTGCACTTTAAATAAAGAGTTAATTCAAATATTAAACATTAAATACATTTTGGAAAACATTGTATAAATAGAACATTCGGACATTAAATAACAATTAATGACATTACAACATTTAAGTAACTATCTTACAGTGAGATAGAACAGCAACAGTCGCGACAAACGTAGTCACTTGTAAGTGTCGTAAAATTTTAATCACCGACGACCAAATTTAGATGTCGTCGTCATTGAAATGAATCGTTAGTGTTTAGATATATTAAAACTAACTTTAATAACACTTCCGCACAAGTAATACAAGCATTTATTGCTACTTGAAATTTTTAAATTTTTGTGAAATTTTGGGATGTTACAAAGACCTCTTGTGAGAGTGCCTCCTTGAGCTACTCCCACTCTTCTCCTGATTTTCAGAGTGATTTCCAGAGTTAATATTCCTTTGAATTTTTGTCAAACTTTGAAGCATAGCTACATTCAATTGATTCTTCTCTTCTTGAGCTCTAATCAGCCTTTCATTTTCTTCTCTACAACTCTGCAGTTCTACCCTTAGGCTCCTCATGGTTTTTGGAATGTATAGGGAGTCACTTGGTTTCTTCTACCATTGGATTTTGTCTCTTCATTCTCGATCTATATGTTCTCTCCCATTGCATCTGCCTCATATTCATACGGATCATGTGCATCATTCATGATGATAATTCTCTTGTCCCAACCAAGACCAAATATTCCCAATTGCAATATTTTGACTGATAACCTTAACTGTCATTGATATGATTATGAATCTATATTGACAATTTTTTTTGTCAAATTATGGATATAGGTGTTTTTTTGGGTCAAAATACAGAAACATTTGAATAACCAATTCATAATTTAACTATGTAAAATTGTTCCCCTTTTGATAAGCTTTCCAATGACTATAAGTATGACCAAATTTGAATTTTGACAACAAAGTTACAGTCCTTCAAAATTGTTAAATTGGTCCAAATTTTGCACTTTTCCTGTAGGTGCATTTAACACCAGAGGCCAACTTCAGACACTATAGCAGACAATATATGGAGGACTAGAAAATTATCTATTGGCCTAGATAATACACATGACTAGGAATACTCAACAATTTTCAGTTTCCTCATTGGATTCTCTAGCCACTTGCTATATGATTATGGAATTTACTACTTATTTCCTTTTCAACTTTCTTTAGACTTAAATTTTTTTCAGTTCTGTAGCATCCACTCTCATTCCAAAATATGACCAATTCTATGTTGCTCCAATAGCCGCAGTTAAAACCCAAATCCAAATTTGTTGATTTAAAAAAAAGAAAAGAATGGGGGTCAAGGGGGATTGCCCCTTATGGCCTCCTTGCGTCGCTTCAGGGTGGGTCAAGGGAAACGCCCTCAATTTTTTTGTAAATAAAACAATTTCTCGCAATCTGGCGCATAAGAACAATGTCAATTTTTGTTGACCTAGCAAGATCGTGACATGGATTGACACGTGCCCGTCGATGTGCTGATAGGTCCTACATGTCACCTTCCACAACCTCCAAGTCACCACACCACTTTCCTTGGGCATGAGTGTGTTGATGGTTTTTTCCTTTACCAAAAGCGGTAATGCCCCCTCATGAAATTTGTTATGGAGAAGGTCCTTGGGGAGACGTTTCCAATCCAAAGGTGACACCTGTCCTAGGAGGTTTTTGTCCCAACGTCTCGCTCGGACAAAATAAACCACTACCAAGTTGTCATCGCATTATGATCCCTGGCCATTGATATTCCAACAGATCTAATGGTTGGATCTTTGTCCACCCGCTAATAACTACCACACATATTACCAATGCGCTATGAGCCACAACCGTTCATCTTAACTTTCATCCGATGGTCAGATCTCTGTCACCTCCACACTTCATCCTGGGAAATCATACATGCATGGGTCCAATGTGGCTGATCCACATCATGCATGCTTCCCATGTGGATCCTCCATGTCAACCATCCACATGGCATGGGTGGGGCCCACATTAAAATTCCCATTTTTTTTAAATTTTGAAATTGCATGGAATTGTGTTTCGGCCATAAGGGGTTATTTAGAAATTAATTCGAAAATACTACTGCCCCCCCTTATCCACCACTTAACATAACCCAATCTCTGCTTGTAAGAGTGCATTCTAACCCATACAACTCCGGTGTTGCAACCAAAGTCTTTGATACCATTTTGTAACATCCCCTTCACCCAATCTAGCCAACAGAGGGGACATCAACTAAATAGGGGCCTCTAAATTTCACCCCATAACCATAATTAAAAATTTTTAACATCTAAAATGCATGTGTAGATATGTAAATAAAAACACATAGCAGAAATAACTCAATCCGCACATACAACATGTAATTACAAGCATAATTATCACAATCATAGAAATAAAATCATTGAACATAAGATACAAGAGAATACTTGTCTTTAACAAAGAATATCCAAGCAACTGGCCGTGTAAGAGAGATTTTCCACCCAACCATAGGAACTTTGTCCAACATATACTCTTTCTTCTAAGAGGCCACCCCCACGTTGGGCTATGAGGCCACCAAGGCAAAGGAAACACCTACAGTATTCTCTCTCTCAACCTACAACCCATTCTGCTCAGTATGCTTAGCCAAAATCTCATCCAGATCTCTACAGGGGTCTCACTAAGCCATCATATCCATGGAACTCCTTCTAACTACCCCACACAACACACATAAGGCATTTCCCTTCATTGATCTAGAGTTCCCTAAGGAAATCCAACACTTACAATGCTTACCAGTGTGTGCCGTAAGAGTCTAACCTACTGTATACTATTGGATAAATTCTTGCAATATTAATACATGGATTCTCAAGCATCTAGAAGTAACACAATTCAATGGGTAAGGGTTCCTATATTTCCCAACCTATATGCTCACCTACAGCCATCTATTTTCCCTTCAAAATTTCACACCTATCTCCAAATTCGAATTTCCGTGTTAAACACAATCTGGTAATGGTCATGAACAACAATAGGAAAACTCTACGTAGTGTAGAGACATGCATGAGAGAATGATCAAAAGAGTGTTGAATCCAATGATATGATGTATGGTTGAAAAGACAACTGACATATATTTTGACCAAAGAATAAAGGACTCCTAGTAGCTGACATGACTGTCACAAATCCAATGCCTCAATAACTACATGAAGTGACTTTTCCCACCAAACTTACATAGGTATTCAATGATTGGGTTTAATATGCAAGAGAAGGTAATTGGATAATTTAAAGCACATGGCCGAATTTTAGATGAGTTCTAAGGTTGAAACTTGGCAACATAGGATTTAGTTTCCTCATAGCTCCCCTTTCCCCTTCCCCTCCGGTGGGATCATATCCCCTCTAGTGCTCTTTACACAACCATATTGGACCATTTTATTAATTTCCAACATAATATTTACATACATTTCAAATTGGCATGATAATCCAACCATACAGTCCAAATAAAAATTCACACATCACACATGTCTAGCCATTCACTAGTCGGGCCTTGGCCCTGAGCTCCGCACCAGGAATCCATACTAGCATATTTACATCATAATTTTTGATTAAATACATTCCAAGTCAAAACTTGGGGTATTACACAACATAGCTATGTACATCCAAATCTATAGCTCGACACTTTATTATGTTGTTTTAATGTCAAGTGTTTTTCTTAACGTCAGTTCAAAGTCACAGATGTCTGTTTTCTAACATTTTAAATGTCGAAACACTATCTACCTTTTGATATAATCCCAAGCAAAAATTTTGCTTGGAGATGCCCCAGACGTCTCTTCAATGACCTTATAATGATGTATGTCCAACATAACATACGTGCAACAAACATCGCTTAAAAACATGCAAGCCATGTTGTAGGGAGAATTTGATGCCAGTTCGATGCCTTTTTGTTGTTTCAAGGTTCGTGTATTTTTTTAACGTCGGTTCAACGTTAATAAGATGTATCTTTTCTGACATTCGTAACATCGATCCCACATCGATATATTTATTTTTATGATTGATATATTTCCAATTAGATATTTCGGATCATGCATGGTGACTATAATTTGAATATGGGGAGTTGTAACGTGTGTGAATACACTATAGAATTCTAAAAGAATCATGGAGGTTCCAATGCACAAGTTGTAGGTTTTACATACACTATATATCATGGTTGAATCTTCACCATTATATATGATGCATCTAATTTCAGGCAAAAAGGTATCACAAGAATATATTTTCACATTCTTGTAAGTTTCTTCTCGTGACATTAAGACTAGCAAGGAAACCATGTTTGATTAATAGATGTCTTCATTTGTGACGGCATTACAAATGTTGATCACACAAAAAGACAAAATGGATTGAAGATCCTAGATTTGGTGTTAGATGTGTTGACCTTGATCATTCACTAATTCTCCATCATAGATAAATCTTGCAACTGAGTGTTAACATAAAAACACTATTTGTGGTCATGCAAACTGCGTGTTACATGCTGCTGGCCTGTTCTCCACTAGCATGTTCAACAAAATGTTGAAAAACCATCCTGATATTGTATGAATTGAGTGTAAAATGCATGTTTCCCTTTTCTCACTAGCGTTTTCCCCCAAAATTCCAAAATTCCAAAAAATAAAATTCGAAAATGGGGTAGTTGGAGTGGTTTTGGTAACTACCCCACTGGTTGCAACTTCTCCTTGCTTGAGCCTATCTACCCACACTTAGTATAAAATCATGGGGATAAGGCCATGAGGAGGACCTTTTTTCCCACAAGCAAAGTTATGCTGGAAGAATAGTTCCATCTCCATCCTATTAGCCTTGTGTATATGCTATCATACCCTTGGCAGACTTGGAGATTGATTTGGTGTGTTGGAGAAGAGAAGCACGGAAATATAGATTATAGGTTTTGTGAGGTGCTGGAACAATATTAGGTAATTTTATACTTGTTTATCGTTATCAATAAAGAATTAACATCCTTTCCTTCCATATTTTTGAGTTTATGATTTTCCTTATTAGAATGATTAATATCTTATGTTGAGAATAGATTCATTTGATTATATTTTTTATTTTGTTCTCAATCTTTTAATTATTTTATAGTCAAAATGTTTTGAGGAAGGTGTTGTTATGTTTTGAAGGTGTTTAGATCAAGAAGTTAAAGATATGGAGAAAATATAAGGAGCAACATAATCTTGGATCAACTAACACAAACAAGGTGCATCATTTTATCTTTTAAATTCCTAGTGTATATTTTGTTTGAATACAAGCAGTTATTTGATCTATGCAAAACCCTAGATGTCCTTCTTAGTAATCCCAGTATGTTGGTGAGCTCAACCCCAGTCATATGATATACTTTCTCATAACATAATTAACGACTCCACTGGGGAGAAGACTATTTGCTTTGGGGTTTCTAGTCTTCATATTCTTCTAGTCTTTTTGATTGATTTGTGTCTGTTTTCAAGTCTACTTTGGTCCTACACCGTTAGTGTAATCCTAGACTTTCGTTTAGTAGTTTTCCTTTTTTATTTTTTGAACTTTTCAAGACAAAAAACATTGTTCATAACACTTACAGTTGCGATTACCTTGCAAAAGCGCTGGTAGTAGTTTGCACAGGTGCGTGTTACACACTATTGACAGAATAGACAGTTGCATGTTCTCCTGTAGGTGGTAGTTTTCTTATGAGCTTGCTTAATATTTAGACTGATTTTCACTTGCACGGGCTTTGGGTATTTTGAGTGGTCTTTGTGACCTTTATCCTTTTCACCGCTTGTGTGTTTCATTTTTCAAAACTTTGTCTGTTAATACCTATCAGAGGTAGTGTCTCCTCATTGTCTTTGTTGTTCAATTAGTCTATTAGTGTTTGTTGAGTGGAGAGTATCTTTTAAAGTCTATTCTGTGTCAATAATTTTTCATTTTCTAGTCAATCTCCTTTTGAAGTTTCAGTTTGTTTATGCATCACAAAAACCTTCAATAGGTACTGTGGTTAGTTTTCACTCTCTTTCCAGTCTGTGGTTTTAAGTTATTCGTGAAATTTTTTGGGAGATAGTCTTGCCTTATTAATATTGCTTTTCATCCTTCCAAACCTGGTGCTTTTGATTCATCCTTAAAGTGAAATCTTAGGGTTGTCTTTGCGTTGTTTCTAGTCCCTAATTGCACTAGTTGGGTGCAAGAATCAAGTCTAACCAAACCTAGAAACCAAGTAGGTCTATTTTCCCAGCTTTTTCTTGTTTGACTTATTGTATGACTGAAATATATTTAGTTTACGGATGCTTTCACTTGTGTGTGATAGGGTTGTTAAGAGTGTACTACTTTGGTTCGCTTGTGTACTTGATCAAGAGTGTCTTTTTGTGTCTCATTCCAAAAACAAACAAAAATAGTTAGATCTTTTACAAAGTTGAATTTGTCATTGCTTTGCAAGCTTGTAGGATATTACATTTTGCATGTTGAGAAACAAAAAACAAAATCATAATTTTTTGCTTTGTAGAGTGCATTGAATTTCATTTTGAGTACATATTTGTATTTATTATATCAAAAACCAAAGTTTTGATTTTCATTTTTGTCTTTGAAGCATATATACATGTAGAATTTGAAATTTCACTCATATCATAGAATTGGAATTGATTTTTGTATTTAGAACTTTTCAAGTTTGTAAATGTTTGGGAGGAATTGAACTTGCATGTGAATTGTATTCATATGATTATATCTTACGACAAACTTTCATTTTGCATATGAGGCATAGTTTTCATTTTGCATAAAAGGCCAAAATTTTGCATTGTACATTTTTGAAATTTGCATTTAGGCTTGCGTTTTGCATTTAAACCCTTGCATTTCGCATAAAACATTGGAAAATTGAAAAGTGCATAGTAGAGGGTGTTAAATTCTATATGTGTCACAGGTGGATCTAGATTACTAGAGCAAGCTTCCCTTAGAATTTACCCAATATTGACAGGAAAATAGAATAAATATGAAGAAAATATTAAGTAGAACACAAGAGAAAAACAATCATGTGGATTGATCTTCCATTTCATTATTATTCAATAGCATGTGTATAATATATAGATTCTCTTAGGAGGAAAAATTGAGAGACTTAGTGGAAATTTGAGTAGCTCACATTAATGCTAGGCTTAGTGGAGTAATTCTCCCAATCTATGACATTGTGCCAACTGTAACTCCTGTATTAGGCCATAATGAGGTCCAATGAACCTATGAGGACCATGAGGAAGTTATGAAAGTCAATAAATGTGGATGGAATCATTATGAGGGAGAATTAGGTGGTTTAGGGATTTGGTAGTGGAAATTAATGAGCAATTTAACCAAATCTAGTGCATTAGTGCCCTTGGTCCAACCTTATGCCATAAAATAGGGAAGTGGTGTGCCTGCCTCATTAAATGCATTAAATAGGGCACCTTTTACTCCCCAGAATAAGGAAATGGGCACACTTGTGGAAAAACTTGGCTATAATGACAAACCACTAGTCTAATATGTGGACAAAGCCCCTAGACTAGGCACTATTGAAGCCAAACCATGGAACAACTTACAGTAAAATATTGGAACCTTATGCAAGGATTATTAACCAATGTCTAGATGGGAATTATGTTCCAAAACCCCCCCTTAAGCCAAAATGGTTGTAAGCAATGAAAATTATTATGAGGGCCCAAGCAACAAAGGCTTATGGTCACCCTTTACATTATTCATCCATGTAAGTGAGGAAAGAGGCAAAACCACTTGGGGAAAATACTGGCTATAAAATGGACATGAAATACACCAAAAATAAACTACTCCAAAACACAAGTAGGTGTGAAATTTTTCATATGTCTGGAGGAACCTTATTCTTGGGAAGAAGAGGAATGTGCTCAACTAGATCATGTACATGTACAACTGCATGATGGAAACTGAAGCCATGTAGAACAACTGAGTAACACTGATAGTAGAGCGGAGGCTTCTCTTCAGACTTGATATTCGAACCAACCAGGGTGCCAGGTACAAAAGTGACTTGATATGATTGAGAATAAGTGACCCTAAGCGAATCATAAGGATCCTGAAGCATCAACATCAAACCAAGAGAGTTGTAATCAACTCTAAGAAATAGGAACAAGAGTCCCAATTTTTCCAATGTGATGGCTAAGGCTTCTCCATGTTCAAGTGAACTTGAAGAAATTCTGCTAGTCATGGTGTAGGAATACATAGGAAGCAAAAGAGTGTGATGCAATGAGAGATATTCACTTGAATTCCAAACTTATCCTTGACCATATTTCATTCCAATACTCTCATATGAAGAAATAACCTCTTCAAGAGAAGGCTCACTATGATCACCAATCAACAACCCATCTTCAACATTCGTAATAGAATACATAGAGGAGAAAGAAGTGGAATGGAGAGACATCTCTTCAATAGTATTGATGGCAGCAACTCGTATTTTATCTTCATGAAAAACAACTTCATGGAAAACATAGGAAGCCACAGAGGAAGAAAGTTGAACTGGATCATTTGCTGAATCTGTATCTTCTTCTTCTTATTCAATTTGAAAAACTTCTTGAGAAATGCATGAGGTCGAGACCTTTGAAGGGAGAACACATGAGGAGGTGTCCATTTTCTTGCTCTCCATGTAGCTAATATCTTCTTTTTGCATACCGAGAGATTTATCTATATTTATCCAAAGATCAAATGGATACTCAACATAATCAATAAGATAATGCATTCTAGGAGGTATAGCCAGACACATAGTTCCATATGCTCTATCACACTCATTGATCCAATCACAATTCTCTTCATAATATTTTGGCTTGCTCATAGCACCAATGGACATATCAAAGATACATTTTCTCTTGAGATATGCACACATATTTTCTTTCTACTCAGAATAGTTAAATGGAGAGAGGAGAGGAACAACTTTCGAATCCATATTGAAGTTATTGTAGGCACCTGCAAAACAAACTTGGAAATCTATTTTGTAAGAAAGGCTAGGATCCCCTATGAAGCTCTGATACCATGTCAAATTCTATATGTGTCACAGGTGGATCTAGATTACTAGAGAAATATTCACTTAGAATTTACCAAATATTGATAGGAAAATAGAAGAAATATGAAGAAAATATTAAGTAGAACACAAGAGAAAAACACTCATGTGGATTGAATTCCATTTCATTATTATTCAATAGCATGTGTACAATATATATTCTCGCAGGAGGCAAAATCGAGAGACTTCGTGGAAATTTGAGTAGCTCACATTAATGCTAGGATTAGTGGAGTAATTCCCCCAATCTATGACATTGTGCCAAGTGTAACTCCTGTATTGGGCCATAATGAGGTCCAATGAACCTATGAGGACGATGAGGAAGTTAGGAAAGTCAATAAATGTGGATGTAATCATTATGAGGGTGAATTAGGTGGTTTAGGTATTTGGTAGTGGCCATTAATGAGCAATTTGACCAAATCTAGTGCATTAGCACCCTTGGTCCAACCTTATCCCATAAAATAGGGAAGTGGTGCACCTACCTCATTAAATGCATTAAATAGGGCACCTTTGATTCCCCAAAGTAAGGAAATGGGCACACTTGTGGACAAACTTGGCTATAATGACAAACCACTAGTCTAATATGTGGACAAAACCCCTAGACTAGGCACTATTGAAGCCAAACCATGGAACAAATTACATTAAACACTTGGAACCTTATGCTAGGATTATTAACCAAGTTCTAGATGGGAATTATGTTCCAATAGAGGGTGCTCCATCTTACAGTTAAAAAGGAGTGTAATTGTGCATTCAATCTATTATACTTCTTTTTAGGTGCATTGATTTTATTCGTTTTTAAAGTTCTAAAAATCACATTTTTAACAAGAAAAAGTAATCAGTATAGGCTACTAGGTTTTCTTCTTAGCAAGAAACAAACCTAATATTCTAGGCTAGGATTTTGGAGATAGGGAGTTGAAAGTTAATTTCTTTGGAATCACATAAAATTGGAAACTAGGAAACTATTAAAGAGTTTTGAACCCGTTAGTAGCGTAAGATACTTGTCAGGAAAGTGACACTAACACCGACGCCAAGTGGTAGCTAAAATTATTTCAAGTATACATAATACCCCTGTTGCTTGACTAAGGGGGGTTATGTGTGTTAGGAACTGATCAAGTATGGAAATTCCTTGGGTTGACACCACTGATCATTGACATTTTTGGGTCTAGGACTTGTTATACAAGGTCCACGTTCCTTGCCCATTCATAGAAGCTCCATCCAACAACTGTTCCACCTGACTATCGAGCGCAAAGTGAACACCTTAGTTTATTTTCCTAGGTACCTCCTAGGTTTCCGCAAGGGGATATCTTGCGAACCAGAGACATAATTTGAATATTTAGTTCCTTAGGAGGGTGTTAGCGAAAGGATAATACTTGCACCTTTGGTGATTGAAAGGTTAGTGTAACTATTTTCTATCTTCCCTGGTTGGACTTGGGACCTGATCATCCTAGGATGATCTTCAAAAGATACCATATCTGTATCTTCATTGAATGGTGCTTACAACCAAGTAATTTTCATTGTGAGAGTTGTTTTCTTGTTGTAAGCCTTTTTAGGAACTTTTTAGCGAGTGTTGTTTGTTGTTTTATACTTTTAGACTTCTCCTTTTTGTCTTCTATGAGCAATCATGGCCGATAAAAATCTGTTTAGGTCCCGAAGAATTCAAGGACAATCTCCTGAACAGAGAGAAGTCCTTGCACCCAAGCGAAGACTGGATTATAATAATCTACCCCATTAGGGCGAAAAGGAAGAAAACCTAGGTCAAAATAGTGAACAACCAAACGAAGAAATTAAATCAAAGTTTGTAGATTTTGAATCCTCATCAGAGGAAGGACACTTTAGTAATGCAAAAGAACAATTGAATAACTCTTCTCTGACACTTTATTCTCATCCAAAGGAGAACATGTACTTTCCCTTTATTGAGGACCTTACAGATCCTTCAATATTGTTTAACCCTCTACAAGGCCCAAAATCTAGCTAAGGAATTTATTTTTATACTTATGGGCTAAGGGATCCATCATTTCAGTGGGATGAAAAGGAAAACACTAGTGAAGTGTCAGGTACTGGGGAGGTGACTCCCCAATTAATACTTCTTCTATAGGAGGATTCGGTGCAAATGCATCTTCCACCATAGGTTATGGTTGGAGACCAACACCATTAATGATTCTAACGGAAGGACATTCTCATGGTTTTAAAAGTACAAGCCCTTTTACTTTTGGGTTGAAATTCCTAGGATTCCAATCTATTCCTACCTCCATGACTCCCGCATTTACATATACCAATGCCTCAGGAAGTGGTCCGTCAATACCTTTTTGTAGACACATGTCCACCTCCAACCCCACCCCTGTTTCTTGAGCTGTTAGTGGTTCCACCATGCCTCATATTAGTTTTCCCTCTCAAGCAATGGGAAGCATAGGCACTAATAACCCCTTTTCATCAACCATTCTGTATGGTATCATGTTTGGATAAGGGGGAAATAATGTCAGATTTCCTTGGGGGCAAAATCCTCCATTTGGAAATATTCCATTTTTTGGGATAGGTGGGACAAATATGGTTAAACCTACACTCATTTATATAATTGGAATCCAACATATGGAAGTTATGGGGGCCACTTCAGGAGGATTTTCCCAACCCCTCTTACAAGCTCAAGTTGGCCATAATTTTGGTCACTAAAAACCTTTTTTCACCAATGTTAACACAAATCAGTGGGCAACTAATGCTCATGGATCTTGGAATACCATGACCCAAACAAAGTTTCCTTTTTAGGCTACTTTAAATATTCCAGATCTAACTAAGTTGACCAATGAACCAATTATACATGAACCTGGATGGACGCTACTCCCTACAAAGTTACCTTTAGGCATCCCTAAGTTTGTGTTAAGAAACAAATTTCCAAAAAGAGCATGAAAAGAGTAGAAATAGACCAAAAAGAGTACTCAACGCCTTAATAATGAAGAACACAGATGAATAGAAACCATCTTCGAGGGAAAACCTCCTTATACAATGTACTAAGTACACAAGACAAGACAAGACAATATACTCACATGAAAATATCTCCTTCCTATATATAGGATATTAAGAGGTACAATTATAACTCACTGACCCAAGCCGACATAACTAATATAACCATACTAATGACAATTACCACTAATGGACCAAAGCGACATCAAAAATAATGTAATGCACCACAATATAGGAGGAAATGTGCCCACATTTAGGGCTTAACATGCCCCTCCCCTTCAGAAAAGTGTTGTCCTCAATGCTTGATTAGTTGTGGATGTTTCTGTATGAAGGACTCATCTTCCCATGTCGAATCCTCAACTGGTAAGTTCTTCCATTTGATGAGGTACCTCTTCAACTGATAAGTTCTTACGCGGAGGGAAATTGATTTAGTCTACATATTTCAATACATACTTTCATCCAATAAAGGTTGTTTGCAATGTATAAATGTAGTGCATCCCACTCTCGACCAACTTTACGAAAAAATAATAATTCACCAATAATGATCTACCATGGTAAAAATTAATAATTGATGAAATAATAAAAATCAAATAAGTATGATATACAAAAAAACCAAAATTCAAATGTATTGTAAATCTCGACAGTCTAATTACCTTTCACTTTACTCATTCTACCTTTCCCCAACATGTACTCTCCTTGAATTTTCTTGATGAAGTTCACATCCCAAATGTAGTACACTTGCATATTTGATGCTAATATAGGAAGATACTGCCTAATATACACCATGGATTGATATACCATATATCACTCCACCACAGAACCCTTAGGATGTGCTATTTGTCTAACGAAATCCTTCAAAGATTTCAAGTGCCTCTCCACCATCCACATTGAACTTGTGTGTATAAGTCCACACATTTCAATCTCCTCAACTTGGTGTATGAGGTAGTGTTCTTGTGCATTGAAAAATTTCATAGGTAGATACTTTTGCATTTCACACATTAGCTGAGGAATTTCTCTCCTCCAATACATTATATCTTCCTTATGGATTTCTTTTGATGAAAACCATCTACAAATGATGCAATAAAAGCACTTGTTTCAACAAATACATTATATACATTACAAGTAAAACAAATTTCATTCATTTCAACAACAAATTGAACAAAATTTTTTCATATAAATAACTACTTACCTCATGTATTTTCCAAGATCATATATAACTTGTTTGACATTGTTGTCAAAGCTGTCTGGGAGAGATAGAGGAAGGAAATATTTCAACCATAAAAATGAATCATTATTTGTTTCCAAAGAAGACAAAAAGAATGTATATCGATATAGAAATATATACTCAAATAATTACCTTAATGAAGGTATGCCAATCATGAATTTTTACCCCACCAAATTCACCTTTCTTTGTTAAGATATTATTTACGTTTGAAGAAAATCATATGGGAAATTTATTTTTTCGAATGACCTCTTTTACAACATTGCTTTTCTTCTCTATTAATAACCATGAAAGGCTATTTCAGTCTCCATCGTTATTTGAATGAATCACACTTTGCATTGCATGATTGGCTTCTTGAATGTCACTACAAATTTCAGCAACATTTTCTTTGTCACGCCTACCATCAAATATTCTCCATAATTTTTCTATTACATTCTTCCCGGAATGCATTGTATAAAAAAATGAGCTATTTGTAAGTTCTCATAGTATAGAAACCTACTGAATTGTATGGGATAAATTTTCATTCCTTGTGGAATCCCTGTTGATGTATATGTAACTTCGGAATGTATTTCACCCATGTATTTCATATATGTATTTTGTACTCCTATAGAGATTTTATTATTCCTCTATACGGAAGTGTCGTCATTTATATTGTAAGTGCCGTAACTTATACTTGATGGGTTATTAGACCACCTTGTTGGGGTCGGCCTTGTATAAGTCATGTGGGTCGAAGGGTTATTATACCACCCTATTGGGAGTCGGCCATGTGGGTCAAAGGGTTATTAGACCACCAAGTTTGGGGTCGGCCCGGATTAAGTTAACCATGGGTTAAGCTAGACATGTAGGCCCCATTAGTTTATTGGGCAGGACAGAACAAGTATAAATAGAGATCAAGAGATCTCTATTTGATTATTCATTCACACACTTCTCTCATTCAGAAAGTGGCGCACTTGTGAGGAGGAGGCTCTGCTGCTAGGAGAAGACTATCTCTTGTATTCTGGTTGTATCATTGCTCTATCTATCTCTAAGGAAGTTATTGGGGTTTTTCACCTTTATGGTTTTCCCCAAGTAAACTCTGTGTCTCTTGTGTGCTTGCATTATTGTGTCCATGATTGATATGTTGTAGATTTGTTGTACATGTTGTTCTCTCAGTTAATATCCTAGATCAGATTGAAGTAAATTCTGAAAATTTAACATGGTATCAGAGCTAGCCTGAAAGAAGGCATGATATGGCATGTATGACACTTGTTGCACTTACGATGCTAGGGCTTGATATAGCAAAAAGCAGTCATCGTAGCACTTTCGCTATAAATCCATTTTGGCAAAGTTTGCAGATCTGAAACTTTTACTGGTTGAATATCAGATCCCCATGTACCTTGTGTCCAAAGGAAAGCCTCTAATTTGTTGTACTTTGTGATTTATGATCTGTACAATATAGGGTTTCTGCCTCTTCCAGATCTGAGTAAAAAACAGGTGACCTTGGAAAAAAGGTCATAACTTGGGTTAGGAAGCTCCAAATGAAATTTCATAAAATGTGATAGGTAGTACACATACTGTACTATCTCAGGAAACTTTTTTAGAGGCCGAAATTGAACCAGTGACACGTGGCATTCCGTACAAGTTCGCTCTCCTGTTTTATCCTATAAATAGGTCACGTTGCAACACTTGGCATACATCTCTCTCAGAGAATCCAATTGAGGTTAGACCTGTCAAGATGGAAATATGATAGGTCAGGATACCAAAAAAAAAGTTTTCAGACCTTGTGGATCAAAAAGTTCAGAGTTACACCAGAAACAATCAGGTACATATTTCTGTCATAACATAATTATTTTTGAGCACCTTCATTCATGGCTTCCGAAATTTAGGGTTTCAGAGAAAGTTGGAATTTTTGTAATCGGAGACTATGGATGAATGATACTCATAAAAATAGAAATTTAGAGACCAAGATCATAATTTTTTGTTGGGCAGAAGGCCGGGCTTGATCAGACCCTAGTTCGGGACTTTGATCGGAAAAGTGGAAATTTAGGGCTTCTGCAAAAATAGGAATTTTTGAAATATGTGACCATGGCTGGAAGCTCCTCAGAAAAATAGAATCTTAGAGATTTGGATCAAACTTTTTGATTGGACAGAAGGGTGGGCTTCATCAAACCCTAGTTCTGGGTCATGTTTAGTGAATCCGGAAGTTTCAAAGGCAAATTTGAGGGGTGAAACTTTGCAGTTTTCAAATTCTGAGTATACCAGCTTGATCAGATCATCAAGGCGCATATTTCTATCCTTTCAAAAATTTGAAATTCAAAGTTTGAATTTTTAGGGTTTCTCTAACAAACCCTAATCCAGCTCTAGATCCAGTTCCTGCAAATCAAGTGGATTGGGTTAATCCTAGAAGAGAATGGATTGGTCACCTGCATAAATGAAGAAGTTTCTGTTTCAAAGGGAGATGAGGCTAAGGCCTTACATAAGAAGATTACAAGCAATCTCGACAGGTATGACTTATCCAGGTATGTTTCAAGATTTGCTCATGATTAATTCTATGGTATGTTTGTCTTCATATTATTACGGTTAGTACAATCTTGTTTAAATTTAGACTTGTCATATCACCTTAATAAAATTATGAATGCATGATAGAAGATATTCATTGGTTAGGGTGTTGACACTTATGATTGTACTAATGCATTATGGTGTCGTATGAGGTTTATGTTGTCCGCTAACAGGAAAGGTACACCAAGAAAGAAAAATCATGTTCTAGTTCAAGAACATATGATCACGATGACATGAAGACAAAGATTCATCCATTGTCATGGATCTCTTAGAAGATCTACTTACGAGGTATGTATAACTTGGTTCTACAATGGATAACTTATGAGACATGCAGGTTACTAGCACAAGTCATTGAAGAGAACCAGAAGACATTATGCGGGTATGTTAGACATAACTAGC
This sequence comes from Larix kaempferi, assembly GCA_027924585.1. Classification (NCBI taxonomy): domain Eukaryota; kingdom Viridiplantae; phylum Streptophyta; class Pinopsida; order Pinales; family Pinaceae; genus Larix; species Larix kaempferi. Next base: position 16,718,520 of record BSBM01000376.1, read on the forward strand.
TAGCATGCTAATCCAAGTATGTTTTTCCTATATCAAGCTAGAATCATACCTTGTGTTAGGATCTTATACTGTTGTGTTTTTGATAATGATTATTCATGAAGTCATAGGTTTGAATAGTCATGGTTGTATGCATATTATGTTTCTTACCATAATTGATGATATGACTAACCAGAAGAATCATGAAGGTATAGGTTTGAGTAATCATGGGTTTATGCATTGATGATTTAACTAATCAGAAGAGACCTATGATCAAATAAGAATATGCATGAGTAAAAGAAGACTTCCCTGAAACCTTGAATACTAATGTTTATTATCTGTGAATGATCATGACTATACATGTTTAAGATTATTGTGTTTTGATAATATTAAGATTTAATAAATGTGTGATTATGTATGAGACCTCAAGGATAACACAATGATGATACTAATAAGCATGCATAGTGATTAAGGATGGATATAAGTTCAAGGACAGGTAATCCAGGAAGCAAAGATCAAGAGGGAGCACACTCCAGTTGTTCCTGCAAGAAAGCAAAGGAGCACACTTCAGTAGTTTCTGCAAGGATGCAAATATTCAGAGGGAGTTGACCACTTCTCACAATCCACATCAGAATGGAGTTGCAGAGATTCAGAGGGAGTCCACCCAGCAACCAAACAAAGATAAGTATTTGAATTGTATTTTCTTACATAATGTTATTCAATGATGTATATCCTTATGTTCCTAGAATTAGGTTGTGTATTATGCATATTAGAATAGTTGCATTGATGAACAGTACACTACTAATATACATGGGTAAGTGTCCTATGGCACTGTACAACATTCCACTGCTACTTATCTAGAATGAAACCTCTTTGTTGACATGTTAGGAGTTGTGCACACTCTTAACAATGTTCTGGTAGAGATTGGAAGGCATCTAGAAAGTTACGGAATATGGATAAATGTTGTATTGAAGCATTGGCTAAGATAATTGCATGACTGTATGACATATTTCTTTATGTGTAAGAATTTGTTCTAAAAACTATGAGATGTTTTCTAGTCATGCAATTTAACTTGTTGTGTAGGAAAGATCGTATACCATCACCTACAAAAGAAGGACCACAACATTTGTTCAGCAACAAAGTTATCTATTGAAAATATTGAAGATATTGAAGTTCCTAGGATCTGGGAAGAATGCCATGATTGAGGAGTACCAGTCGATCATGAAGATGTTTGGGATGCAGTCCCAAGACCTAAAGGGGAGTTTGTAGTGACTTCCAAGAGGATCTACAAGATCAAGCATGCTGCAGGTGGCAGCATAGAGACTTTTGCTCCTGTATCCAGATACACTTCCATTAAATCAATACTTGCTCTGGCTGCAGTGATGAAGAGGAAGATACACTTTCTTGAATGGTGTAGTTGAATAAGAAGTGTATGTGGTGTAGCCACTTGGTTCTGGGACACATGACAGGGAGTCATATATGTGCAGAACTTGGTATGGTAGGATAGACAACTTTCTATCTAGTTTGGGCTTTACCAAGAATAAAGCGGATTCCAACCTTTACTACAAGGTTGAGGAAGGAAATCCAGTGATACTACTATGTGGATGACCTATTTGTAACAGGTGAGGATAGATTGATTGCCGACATGCAGCGGAAGCTTGCTGCCGAGTTCGAGTTGAAGAACTTGGGGATGATGCACTATTTGTTTTTGGCATGGAGGTGTGGCAAAGTGTAGATGGAATCTTCCTTGGACAAGGGAAGTATGCAGTAGAGATCCTGAAGAGGTTCAGGATGATGGACTGCAAGGCTATGGCCACACCTATGGCATCAAACCTGAAGCTTTTGTGTGATGCTTCATCTGAGCTGGTTGATATCACTATGTATTGTCAGATGATTGGGTCCTTGATGTACCTGACAAACACGAGACCAAATATTTGCTTTGCGGTGAACACATTGAGCCAATTCCTGATGGATCCGAGGAGTGTTCACCTGGTTGTTGTAAAGCATATTCTGAGGTACCTGAAGGGTACAGTTGATTATGGGCTCAAGTATGATGCGAATCAAAAGTTTAACTTGCAGGGTTATGTTGATTCAGATTGGGCAGGCAGTGCTACAGATAGGGATCAGGTGTGATCTCTTGGTTTAGCAGGAAGCAGTCCTGCGTAGCACTGAGTACAACTGAAGCAGAGTATGTTGCAACGTATGAGCAAGTTGTAGATGTATTGACCAAGCCATTGGCTAGATTGCAGTTTGAGTACTTCAGAGAGAGGCTTGGTGCACTTCAGATCGAGGTTCCTTCCAAAGGGAAGTGATGAGTCCGGAAGATGCAGATGCACATGAGATTTTCTGACATGGTTGATGCGTTCTCCCTTGGTTGTGATGTAATTGCTGAGCCATTTTTCACATGGTGGTAGATGTGTTCTCCCATGGTGAAAAAGTAAGGGCTGGAGCCTTCCCCGAATGGTGGTAGATGTGTTCTCCCATGTCAGTGGTGTAAGTGTTGGATGATGTGCATTTGGGCTGTGCTTCGTGGACGATGAGATGAGCTGAAGAGGACGATGCTATGATGATCAAGAGGATCATGGATGATAAGCATTAGGATGATGCTCCAGTTACTGCTCTATATGTATATGTACGCATCATGTTGGATGCTGGATATGATCAGTTGGATCATTTATATGTATATGTATATGTATGCATCATGTTTGATGCTGGATATGATCAGTTGGATCATTTGTATGTATTTTGTATATGCATCATGTTGGATGCTTGGACCATGTATCTGTATATGTATCAGGTGGATACATTATATGATCAGGTAGATCATGTATGTTGATATGTATCAGGTATGATTAGGTGGATCATGTATTTGTATTTGTATCAGGTGGATACATTATATGATCAGGTGGATCATGTATGATGATATGTATCAGGTAGATACTTGGTATGCATCAGGTAGATGCAGTGTATGATCAGGATGATCATAGATGACGAGCTTCAAGATGTTGCTCCAGATGATATGTATCAGGACGATATAGTGATGATGATCAGGATGATCATGTGTACATGATGATGATGTATGTTGAGTATCAAGTTGATACTTTGTGTCCGTGGACAGGTTGTGCAAAGGAAATCCTAGATTTGTTCTAGGTCACATCTAGTATGAAAAAGGATTGGCACTGTGTATCACATGTAAGACCTGGGAGATCCTATAGGTCGGAGTTGTGTACCCGTAATAGCCTGGGATGCTCTTTCAAGGGTTTGTGATAGTGGACCACATGTAAGACCCAGGAGATCCGATAGGTTGGGCTGTGTGCCCGTAATAAGTCTTGGGATGCTCTTTCGAGGGTTTGTGGTGGGATGCTACATGTAAGACTCAGGAGATCCGATAGGTTGGGCTGTGTGCCCATAATGAGTCCTGGGATGCTCTTTCGAGGGTTTGTAGCAGAGGTCACATGTAATCAGTCCTGGAGATCTTGCCGGTCATGCTTAGGCACATAAATGTTCCTGGGATGCTCTTTAGAGTTCTTGCCGGTCGTGCTATGCACATAAACGTTCCCGGGACAATCTTATAAGGTTTTGTGACAGTCACATGTAATAAGCCCTGGAGATCTGGACATGATGAAAAAGGCCTCAGATGCTCTTTAGGGTTCTTACTAGTCAAGAGACTCTTTTAAGGTTTTGTGATGCATGTAATAAGTCCTGAGAATTCCATAGTATGGCCAGTGACGATGAAGACCTATAGGTGGTGGGCCTACATCCAGTATGAAAAAGGACTGGCTCTGTAGAACTTCCTATGACGAGTAGATTCAGAGATTGATTGAGATAGCAGCAACAGTGACAATCACGATGATTCGAGGATGATGATTTGTTGATGATGATCCAAAGAAGAAGACTTGTGCTAGCAGACTTGTGTCGATAAATACCTTCCTAGTTAAGAGGGAGTGTTGATGTATATGTAACTTCGGAATGTATTTCACCCATGTATTTCATATATGTATTTTGTAGTCCTATAGAGATGTTATTATTCCTCTATACGGAAGTCTCGTCATTTATATTGTAAGTGTTGTAACTTATACTTGATGGGTTATTAGACCACCTTGTTGGGGTCGACCTTGTATAAGTCATGTGGGTCGAAGGGTTATTAGAACACCCTATTGGGAGTCGGCCATGTGGGTCAAAGGGTTATTAGACCACCAAGTGTGGGGCTGGCCTGGATTAAGTTAACCATGGGTTAAGTTAGACATGTAGGCCCCATTAGTTTATTGGGTAGGACAAAATAAGTATAAATAGAGATCGAGAGATCTCTATTTGATTATTCATTCACACACTTCTCTCATTCGGAAAGTGGTGCACTTGTGAGGAGGAGGCTCTGCTACTAGGAGAAGACTATCTCTTGTATTCTGGTTGTATCATTGCTCTATCTGTCTCCGAGGAAGTTATTGGGGTTTTTCACCTTTATGGTTTTCCCCAAGTAAACTCTGTGTCTCTTGTGTGCTTTCATTATTGTGTCCATGATTGATATGCTGTAGATTTGCTATACATGTTGTTCTCTCAGTTAAGATCCTAGATCAGATTGAAGTAAATTATGAAAATTTAACAATCCCATTAATGCCTTAACGACCTCCATGAAGCATAAAATAAATTACAACAATAATTGTCAAATACGGTAAACATAACACAATAAAAACAAATATTCCAAACATTACATATATGATACATAGACAATTTGTGTGCCTTGATGATTTCTATTATATTCCAAATTCCATAGGTGGGTTGACATTCTTCATGGTTTAAATCTAGTCTCTTCTTTCCCATTGACAATATGTTTTTTCAATGGTTTGATACCCATGGTTCTTAGAGAGGAACTACCTATACTCATCAGACACCTCCTTTCCTAAACCTCTTGAATGACAAGATTTCATCTTAGGACCGAAAACTAGATATACAAATTTACCCTTTGTTTGAAGACTTGCAAGATCTCTCTCTCTCTCTCTCTCTCTCTCTCTCTCTCTCTCTCTCTCTCTCTCTCTATCTATATATATATGAAGGGAACATTTAAAAAACATGCACATTATCTTCATAAAATTATATACTATTAAAGTGCAGTGGAGCATCACATACCACAAAAATGTGTTATCATTGGGGCTCATGAATTGTCCATACAAGTATCCTACATAATTGAAATGCACTTTTCCCTATTGGCCTAAATATGCCATACATAGTGATGCCAACCCATAACTGTACGAGCTCATTGACAATAGGATCGATATATACATTCCTATCTTTAACTTGGTACTTACCTAATTTTTTGAAAATGCATGCTAATTACTACTACATGTATATACAAGCAAATAAGTAAATAAAAGATATTATGCAACAAACAAGAGAAATGAAATGTTACATTTAAAAAATATTGTAAAAAAATACCTAGAACAATCATTGCCAACAATATGGCTCCCTCTTTATTGACATCCAAGGAGGAATACTATTGTTGATAAGAATATTGGACACATTAAGTAAACATACTTGAGCTTGTCAAATGGATTGACACCGTCAGCTACCAATGAAAGCCTAACATTATGAGGTTCTTCTTTGAAAACTTGCCATTTTCCTCGATGTTCCTAAATGCATAACCATCTACAGACATTCAAAGAATAACATCTCCAATTATTTTATGTGCATGGTAATCCATCAACTGTGCTATGATTTTGCACTTGAATAGTGGTTGCAAATGTGTAATTATGGGAATATGACGAAGAACCTTGTGAGACACCTTTTTTGTTAGTTGATCGGTTTGATAGCTACTGATATGACATTGCGGGAATTTTCTTTCTGACACATATTGTCCATAATATATAATATGATAATTGGGACATGCATCAATAACTTGATACTCCATTCCAATATCTTTCATAATGGAAGATACATATTTGTAAGTGCGAGGTAAAATATTTGACACTGGTAATAGAAATTCACCTAACAATCTAAAACATAAAAAATAACTAGTTAATGTAAAAAACATTAATTGTACTAAATATTAGATTCTTATTTTACATGGCATTAATTAACACAAAATAGAGGAAAAACATATACCTTTATAACAATGTGATGAAACATACCTTAGGATATGTTTCATACAAGTGTTTGAGAATCCATTTAAAAAATTTAAGTTCACCAACAATAATGTAGTGGAGAGCATATTTTCTCTTGAGCCTTCATAAAGTGGTTGCCTTGCCTTGTCAAGTAGAGGTACATCATGAATATCATGAAAGTTTTCCTGATCTGTTCATGCGAACATGTATTGGATCAATCTATTTGTCCCATCATCTTCAACTATGTTATTATATCATATTCTTCCATAGGATCATTAACTTGATCTTCAATATTCACTCCATGTTCAGAATGTACACCATTATATCTACTAGTTTTTGGCACATTCTCCAATGTTGAACACGTAGGGGACTTATATTTATAATTACAAACAATCACACAAAATTAGTGTGCATAAAAAATATTAAAACGATATAATTTTTTTACAAATATGATCAATATAAAGACATATAATGAATATATATAGCTTACCAAGGGATGGTATTCATCACACCTTCAATGTATCCATATTTCCTACAATGTTTTTAAGCTATTTTGATCAAAATTCTTTTGAGAATGAAGCCCCTATATTGAGCGCAAGGGATATAAAATTTGTTATCACCCCTTTCCCTAAAATCTTCCCACAACCTATCAAGAATCCTTTTATTTTTTTTGTACTAATTTGACCTGACATTCTTCCCTACCAAAATAGAGTGATGGCTATCTTATGAAATCAAGTGGCCGTGTAGATCTATTATTAATTTCTAATGAAATTGATAGATATAATAAATCTATTTTATGTTAAAAAAGACCTTATTACCTTTATGAACTATCACAATTATAGAAAAAATGTCAAAATGTCTATTAAATATCACATATTTATAAATTTCATATCCGTCGGACTTTTGATGATTATTGACCTAGTCAACGTTGAACTTTTCAACATTAACTAGTCAACATTGACCGTTGAAAGGGTTCAATGGCTATGTGCTTAACCGTCGGTATTTCGATAGTTAATCCTCAACCATTGGTGTTCCAAATATTAAGGGACAACTATTGAAACAATGGCGGTTGGGGATTAACTGTCAATCTTCCGAAAAACATGGGTTAATTTTAAAAAAACACAAAAAATAGATATTTAACTTGTATTTTTCGATGGTTTGCCCTTATTGTCGGATAATTTTGTTGAATTTTGACCCCAAATGTACTAGTGTCTTGTGTTAATCCTTGGTCACTTTGGTCCTTGAAATCACATCCAACCATTGATCTTTGGCGATGATCAACGACTAGATCAACTTGCTTTACTTTCCCCCAACTGATAGGACCACACCTTATCTACCCCGAATCTCTTCGTCATTGGTTATCATGATGGGAATGTATGGTGGGATTGATCCACTCAGCAGTTGGCATTATTGTCGGATGCTAACATCGACTGTGACAAGTCATTGAATTCGACACAACTTTGACAAGTTTCGAATTCGACATGACTTCGACAAACTCAACAAATTCGACAAGTTCAACAACCTCGACAGTTTCATGACGTTGACATGCAGCATCGACTAGCGATTGACAAACTACGACAAATTGTCTCTTTGTCTTCAAGTCGATTGTAACGGTTGAAATTACGAAACCGTTCTAACTTCTCTTGTAACTGAATGTAACGGGAAGGCACCCAAGCGTCTCAAAATTCTCTATATAAGCATGTACAATATTTTAACATACATATATCTTATCATAGAATATTTTCAGTCATCAAGTAATAGAGAAGATCAGTTCGCATTCCTGCATATTGTCTGTGTGTATCTGTGTAGTGTATTCCTGCATTGCTTATTCTATTTCTTATGCTTCCTCCATAACATAACCGACTCATTCAGTCGAACTGTTGTCCCTGTCATGCACCTGGGTGCGTGCAGATAATTGGTATCAGAGCATACTCAATTAGAGCTCATTTAGAGCAATAGCATCAACTTTGTTCGTGCTTAAGTCTTGCGTAGACACTTCTAGCGAAGTTACTTGAATTATTCCTGTTCAAACACGCTTGCAATCTCAACAATACAAGCAGACAGTACCTCCAGATATGGAAGGAGAAACAGACGATATACATGCATCCGATGAGACAACACAACTTATTGAGCAAGTTCTGGCTTGACAATGGATTGAAATGTTCGCCCAGTTTAATGAAATTGTCATGCTATTTGCTTCGACATCCAGAGGATTTTCGACGAGAACTAACTCCGATAAGATTAGTCCCTTCAAAGTGAAAATGAATCTGTACATATCGAATCTAGAAGGAAAGATTGACTTAGAATCCATCGACAATTGGGTAAAAAAATTGGAATCCTATTACTTTGTGAATCAACTCTTAGAAGCTGACAATATCACCATTGAATCCTTAAAGATGTCAACATCTGTGCACTGTTGGTGGGAGAACCTATTGACAAATATGGAGAAAAGAGGAGACCCCATCGACACATGGGATAATTTTTTCTAATACATCTGGAAGGAATTTTACTCGCCCAAATACCTTGAACAATAGTATAAGAAGTGGTAGTAGCTAAGGAAATGGAAAGACCAATCAGTACAGAGTTACACCGACGAGTTCTATCGACTCATGGCTAGACTTGGCATCCAAGAAGAAGAGAAATTTATTGTTATGAAGTACATCAGCGGATTGTCCTAGTAATTTCAGCAGGAGATGGAATTTCTGACTTTCAACATGCTCGCGGATGCATTCCACTATGCCGACAAACTTGAAACCAAGAAGACACGAAAATCACGCTTCGTGACAAAGTCGACATTGGGACGACCACCCGACAATAAAGCACCAGCCGACTTCGACAAGTCAAAATATTCTCAGGTGACCCCGCCAAAGCCATATCACAGCAAAAATCCTTTTCAGAAAATGGAATGTAGCAAACAACCACCTACCGGTAAATGGTGTGATTACCACCACTCATCTTGGCATGATATGTATGAATGCAAAGCTCGAAATACATTTTTGGAAAAAGTGTCGACATTCAAATCATTCGACAAGATGGTGGAAGAATCTGATCCAGACGCAATGACCCTTTTGACATCGACATCGACCACTCCAGCAGCCTTGACTATCATCGACGAGGAGGAACGAGAGCGCCTGTTTCATACACGGATATGGGTTCAGAACAATCCATTACATCTGATTGTAGATAATGGTAGCCAAAAGAAATTCATTTCTGAAGATCTCGTGATGAAAGTAGGTCTTGTCACCACTCCACATCCTCAGCCTTACTACATTGGTTGGATGAAGGATGGATAGGAACTAAGGATCAACCGACAATGAAAACTCACCTACTTCATAAAACCATTTGAAGATGAAGTCCTCTGCGGCATGGCACCACTCTCCGTAGCCGAAGCCTCGTTTGGGAAACATTACATGTGAGATCTCCATGGAAGTTACCACTCACAGCCTCAGAAGGTGATTGTTAGAATCCGAAATCGATTGTACAACATACCCTAGAGATGACCTACACCAACGGTCTCACTGATATCTTCTAAATAGATGAAGAAGCTCATTAATCATGCTCAGAAGTTCACAATAATCATGATCAAACCACAACATTCTAGGAAGACTACAACAATCAGTCAACTCATTGACCAGTGCAGCTCTCGATAGAAGAAGTTGATCGACAATGTTCTCGACGATTATCAGAGTTTATTCCAAGATCCAGATGGAGTACCTTGACATTTCCAGGTAAAACACTCCATTGAACTTGCTCCTGGTTTTTCTTTGCCTAACACATTTGCTTACAGAAGATCCATTCTCGAAAATGAATAGATTCGCAAACAGATCCAAGACTTGATCGACAAAGGTCATATCTGACCCAACTCTTCTCCTTGTGGAAGTCCAGTCATCCTCTTTCCAAAGAAAGACGAGACTTGGCGCATGTGCATCGACTACCAGGCACTCAAAAATTTTTTGGTAAAGAATCGCTACCCTCTGTCGTGGATAGACGAGCTCATTGACTATCTGAAAGTTGCCAAATTCTTTACTAAGCTCGAACTCAAGTTGGGATATCATCAAATTCCAATCGAGCCCACAGAAGTGTGGAAAAATGCTTTCAAAACCAAGGAAGGATTGTTTGAATGGTTAGTCATGCCTTTCGGCTTAACCAATGCACCTGCGACCTTCATCCGATACATGGAAAACATTCTTTGACCTTTCATCGGCAGATGTTTCATTGTCCATCTCGAAGACATACTGATTTTCAGTTGATCATGGGAAGAACATGTCGAGCAGCTTTGACAAGTCCTCGACACTCTCCAACAACATCGACTTTACTTGAACATGGACAAGTGCACCTTTGCGATGAACATCATAAAATATTTGGGGTATTTAATTGACTCTACAGGCATTCATGTCGATCCAGAGAAAGTAAAAATCCTCAAAGATTGGCCCATTCCTCAAAGCATTCAAGAAATAAGAAGTTTTCTTGGTTTGACGAATTTCTATCAACGATTCATACTCGGCTTCAGTCACATAGCCTGGCCCTTGAATCAGTTGACGAAAGGAAATGGGAAATCTATCTTTAGATGGACACCAACACAAGAAAAAGCTTTTGAACAACTCAAACACAAGCTCTGAAATGCACCAGTACTTGTGTTACTTGATTTGCATCAACCCTTTAAGATTGAGACTGACGCATCAAAATATCCCTTGGGTGTAGTGATCACTCAGTATGGTCACCCAGTAGCTTTTCATTCCAAAAATTTTAATGACATCGTTATAATATATTCGACGTACGAAAAATAACTATATGCCATTGTACAATATCTCAAGCAATGGAGGCATTACATCATTAGAAAGGAAACAATCATCCTCATTGACCATAAGCCTCTACAGTTCACCTTGACCCAGTCGAAACTACAAACAAATCGACAACTCAAGTGGATTAATTACCTACAACAATTCCAGTTGGTTATTAAGTATCGAAAAGGTAAAGCTAATGTCGTCTCCGATTTTCTAAGTCGACCACCCATTACTCTACTTTTCACAGTGATGAGTATGCAGGGATATGAAATGGCCACTTGGCCTCAGTTGTATAAGGACAACAACGAATTCTCAATAGTCTATCGAAAAATTCAGACTGACAAGACTTCGATCTCCGACTATTTCCTGAAAGATACCTTTCTATACAAGCTTGGACAACTTTGTGTACTGACAGGTGAGCATTGAAAACAACTCATTTGCGATGCACACTGCAGTAAGACTGAAAGACACTTTGGAGTAGAAATACACTTTCTATTCTCCATAAGTATTTATTTTTCCCACACTTAAAACCGACGTCAACAAGTACATTCGATCATTCGTGGTTTGTGCCATTGCTAAACCACCTAATCAACGACAGGGATTGTACACACCTATGCCAATTCCTAGTCGACCATGGGAATCTATTTCTATGGACTACTTGATGGGATATCCTACTACCAGACATCAACATGATGCGATCTTAGTAGTAGTCGAAATATTTTCCAAGATGGCCATTCTCATTCCATGCAAGAAGATGATGACAACGCAACAGACCGCTCAACTCTTCTTCACACATGTTTGGAAACACTTTGGTTTATCGACAACCATTAATTCTAACCGAGATGCCAGATTAGTCAACATATTTTGGAAGAATCTCTGGAAACAAATGGACACATTACTCTCATTGTCGACATCTTTCCATCCTCAGGTAGACGGACATACAGAAGTTGTGAATCGCTTGGTAGTACAACTGCTTCGCATGTACAACCACAAGCATCGATGAACATGGAATGAAAGTATTCCATACATACAACATAGTTATAATCGTGCTCAGCATATCTCTACGGGAAAGAGTCCATTTGAGATCTATTATGGATTTCAACCCTCAACGCCTATCGACTTGATCAGCTCCTTGACACAGTCGAACGCCAACACCGACTACAGCCATCGGGAAGTTGATAAAGCCTTGAAGTTTCAAGATCAGATTTGTGACATCCAAAAGAAAGCACATGAAATGTTGCAATGAGAAAACGCAAAAGCTAAGGCCTAACACGACAAGCATCGTATTCCTCATTCATTTCAAATTGGGGATAAGGTATGGTTACATCTCAAGAAGGAGCACTTCACCGGTCCATACAAGAAGCTCAAACCTTTGCGATATGGTCCGTACAATATTCTTCGACAGATTGGAGAAAACGCTTTCCAGCTCAACATTCCTGCATGCCTAGGTATGCATCCAGCATTCAATGTGGATCTACTTCAACCATACCATGCACCACTGTTGGAACATAATGAATTACCGACAACAAAACTCGAATACATCCATCCATATGTTCAGGAACCTCTTCCTTGCAACACCATCGTGGGATGACGAGTACGAAATACAAGGACGAACACAATTCTCTTGTTTCAGGTTGCTAAAGTCGGACAACTCCAATCCCGATGAAAATGGTATTCTACTACTGAACTGACCGACAAGTTTCCTCACTTGACCGAGAAAACAATGGGGACCATTGTTTCTTAAGGAAGGAGGTCTGATCCATTCAACAGTTGGAATTATTTTCGGATGCTAACATTGACTGCGACAAGTCATCGACTTCAACACAACTTTGACAAGTTCCGAATTCAACACGAATTCGACAAAATCAACAACTTCGACAAGTTCAACAACCTTGATAGTTTCACGACGTCGACATGCAGCGTCGACTAGGGACTGATGAACTATGGCAAATTGTCTCTCTGTCTTCCAGTCGACTGTAATGTTTGAACTTCCGAAACCGTTCTAACTTCTCTTGCAACTGAATGTAATGGGCAGGAACCCAAGCGTCTCATCATTCTCTATATAAGCATGCACAATATTGTAACATACATATATCTTATCATAGAATCTTTTCAGTCATAAAGTAATAGAGAATATCAGTTCACATTCCTGCATATTATCTTTGTGTATATGTGTTTATATGTGTAGTGTATTCTTGCTTTGCTGATTCTATTTCTTATGCTTCTGCCATAACAGAACCGACTCATGCAGTCGAATTGTTGTCCCCCTTGTGCACCTGGGCGTGTGCAGATCAGGGATATGATCTAATGCCTTGCTCAATATTTTATCCATATTTCACTTTCTTCTGTTGGAATGAATTTACGCCATTTATCATAGGAGAAATCAACGGTCCAGATCAACTCCTTTCCCAATTCTAATGTGCAACTTTGTAGCCCATGGTATAACTTGTAAGCAATGTGACACCAACTTATAATTTGTTTATTGATGCATTTGCAACATCAAAGTAAGATCAATACCATAGATTAAATGTAGAAATAGAGTTTCTGAAGAGACGTTTTTATTTTTATTTTTAATTCTTTTTGGAGTCTCACAAGTGCTTTTGATTGTAGGTGTGAAGCACATGAGTAAGGGTTATGTTCCAATTGGTCTACAAATGAAAGTTTGTAGACATGTGGATCTATTTTGTCAAGTACTCTTCAAATATATTTCAAAACTATGGACATGAACTTGGATATTTGTTATTGAAAATGGATGTGTGCATTTTGAAATTGGCCTAGACATGCATGAATAAGTGTTTCATAGTGTCATGTATTGATTTAATATTCTTGTAAAGCAAGTGACTGTGGTCTTTGATAATCAATGAAATACAACAAATGATAAATCAAGATTGTGGTGTATGTTCATAGCCTTATTAGAAATTACATTAGGATGAATTTTTGTGGGTGTAAGGAATAGGAAAATGTGTGTACAACTCTTGCTTCATATTGCCTATTTTTTTATCATGCAAGAAATGCAGAAATGCACTCCTGAATATATTTATCTATGTCAACATAGAGTCGTTTCAAATAGATACACAACAAGTATAAATATATTGTTTTTTTATGGATGCTAAAATGACTTGTTTTCTTGTAATAGCATGCCTCCCATATAATTTTATCATTCTCATTTCCAATTGGAACACAATTTAACAAGAAAAAAACAATAAGAGGTCCCACATATGAAAATTTGATCATAATGATCCACTATATTAACCTTCTAAAGATACGTTATCCACTCCATTTAGTATATAATTTGTAACTTGTTGTTTGTATCATATCATTCACATTTATATGTAATGGGATTTCCATGTTTGTAAATAATAGTGTCAACTGCATACTCTAAGGAATCGATACTGATTTTAAAGGGTTGATGTATATTAGGGATATTTAGGACTAGTGTTGAGCATAGTCTTACTTTAATTATTTAAAGGCCCATTACCATTTTAAATATAATTGAAACACAATCTTATTTGTATTTTTGTATAAGAAAGAATAGAGAGGTTGTATGACATAATAGATTCTTTAAAAAAAATGTAACACCCTTCCTAATAATGGGTGTTAATTAACTAGTTCAACTACTACTAAATATGTTAATCAATAGGGGTGGTAGTAGTTGGATGGGGGGAGCATAGGAATCACCACAATTAATGAGATAGAGAGTTATGCTTTGTATATAAGGACATAATTCATAAATTTTTTTTGCATCAAGAATGTGATGATATGGAGACTCCCTATTGGTGATCAAGAGGGGGTGATTACATCAACAATACAAGAGGTAAATGGCAATGTTTATTTTTCCAAATAATATAATTCATAACTTATCAAACTATTTGGAAATAAAATCATATTTATTGTAAAATTAGTCACAACAGATCTAATGAACAAGTAAATCAATCACAACAGATGAACATAGAAAATATGGTGTAAAACTGTGCAAAACATGCAGCAGTGCTCAATATCCTAATAAGGGTGAATAATTACAATACAATCTGACAATGTGAGTGAACAATTCGAATTGACTAAGTAGGCCATTCGAATCACTGAATGGAGTAGCTTGACTCCAACTAGGAGTCCTCATCATCAATCGGTGGTGCTCATCAATGCACAAGAACCAGTCATCCAGGTGTCAATCTGAGTCTAACTGAGTGTAACAAGTGTAACTGAAGTGTGTAGCACTGATTAAGGGAAGGAGGCTCAGTGGGGGGCGCATGGGAGGCTAATTGAAGTCAGAACAAGTCATCTAGTCAATCTGGAGGTCCAACGGAAGTGAAACAGTCAGTCGGGAGTGAAACTAGCCTCAAATCAGGGAGAATCGGAGCTAACTGAATGTAACTGAAGTGAAACTGCAGTGGTAGGTGAAGAAGTGCGCCCTTCTCTGGAAGTAGGTGAGAAGTGGGCGCCTTCCAGACTAGGAGGGCTAAAAATATTAAGTAAGTGGCTCCCGGGTGCTAGAATAAGGTGGCTAAGGTGCTGGAGGCATCAACCTGGTGACTGGGATGCATGCAAAATGCATGCAAACCCTAGAATTTGCATGCAAACCCTAATTGCATGCAAGATCCTGAAAAAGATGATGTGGGTATCCGAACATTTATAAGTTAAGGGTCATAGTGTATTAATGGGGCTTGTGTATTATGAGTCATAGTGTATTAGGGAGAGGGCCATAATGTATTAAGAGGGTTAGTATGTTCAAGTTAATAAAGTTTTAGGGAATGATTATTTCAGAGGACATAGTCCTTAAGGTTCATAGTGTTTTCATGGTCATAGGGTGTTAGAGGATGATTAAGTGAATGGACATAATGTATTAATGGGGCTTGTGAAGGTAATAACATCAACAATACAAATAATCCTAAAGAATTGCATGAAAGAAATGGGAAGTGAAAAACATACAATTGTAAGTACATGAATGTAACACAATATTGTACTTAATTTGAGAACTTAACATGCAATCCCCTATCATTTCTAAACCACCAATATATTTCTCAACACAAATTGACATGTTTTTTCTATGTACCAACATTGATGTGCTATTCCCTTCACCACTTGCACTTTGTGTTGTTAATGTGATACCAAAGAAACCATGTTAGGTGGTTAGGTATGTGTGTGGCCTTAGGTTAGTTTCTTAGGTGGATTACATACATGTATTATGTTAGTATCAATAAAAAATTCATATGATATAAATAGTGCATAATTATTTAAAACAAAATACCAATATTTAAAAAATGAAAGGAACTATATATAACCCACATACTATTCAACTAATTATTTTATCAAAATAAGATCTATTATAGATCCATAACAATTTCACCTTGGACTTCATCCAATTCTATATCTAACTCATGAAGATCAAAATTTGTATCCAACCCTTCATAATCATTGTAAGGATTGTCCATAGCAACATCTTGCATCTCTAGCATTAAGTCATCATCAATATACTCATCATCATCAAGGTGAAGCATAGGATTTGAGGCAAAGACTATTTGTTCAACTCGATTTCCCTCTTTGTCCAAGTACACTTCTTCATCCTCCCATGCATCTTTATCTTCTTCATCACAAACATATTCTTGAGGTAAATTATACTTTACATGCCTTCCTCTTAGATAAAATCTAATAACATATGACCAACCTACTCTACATGTTACTTCTGAATAAAATACCTGCTCACATTATATTGTAAGTACATATGGATCTATATTTGGCTCGTACCTAGTAGTATTAATCACGGTAAATCCATTATCATGATCAATAACAATCCTTTCATCACCTTGTAGCAACAACCTATGCCACTTTACCTTAAAGAGAACCAATTTGAAGGATTTAAAATCTATATCCAATATGTCTTCCAAATAGCCATAGTACCTCAAATATGATGTGACCAGATGTGTATCACCACTATAGGAAATATTATTAACCTCGAAAATTGCAGTTATCCCACTATCATAGGTTTTCTTCTTATCATTCAACTGTTTGATGCCATATTTTCTTCCATTACACCATATAGCTTGATAATGTTTCACCTACATGTTCAACATGTTATAAATGTGTTGTCATGAATTGATAAATATATGTATAAGATAATTTCAGGGACAAAAAACAATACGACAATGAGATTTGAAATGTAAAAATCAAAGTAAAATATTGCTTACATTTCTATCCTTTGCACCATATGCTAGATCAATTTCATTCTGGGTCAAATTTGTATCATGATTATCCATAAAATCTCTTTTCATCAACTCGAACACCCTAGTCCATGATAAGGTATGGTATCCTTCTTTACATTTTTCTATCCATATCTTCATTCAATCAAGATTATTTGCAATGTATAATTGAATTGCATCCCACTCTACACTACTTGGAGGAAGGAAAAACATAGATTTATTGAACCAACCAAGGTTAAAAAAGTATGTACGAATACAATAAATACAATACAAGTTATTAACTCTCACTTTTCTCCTTCTACATTTCCCAATTAACAGCTCCCCTTCAAATTTGTTCGTGGAATTGACATCCCAAAAGAGAGGCACATTGATATCACCCACTACTTGGGGAAAATACTCATTAAAATATGTAGTGGATTGATATTCCATATAGCCTTCAACCATTGAGCCCTATAGACATGATCTTTTTCAATCAAAATCCTTCAATGCTTTCAAGTGCCTCTCCACCAACCACATTGAGCTTGTGTGTATGGGTCCACACATTTAAATCTCCTCCACTAGGTGTATGAGGTAGTGTTCCTGTGCATTGAAAAAGATTGGAGGAAAATAATTTCGCATTTCAAACATTAGATGGGGGATTTGTCTCTTCCAATACTTGATATCATCTTTATGGAATTATTTAGATGACAACCACCTACAAGTGGAAGTAAATTTTATTGTGTCAACATTAAAATACATAAGGAAAACAACGCAAATGCTAGCAAGTTCTACAATTAATATTTCAATTATAACTTTCTACATACCTCATGTACTTGTTGAGATCATATATAACTTGCTTTATATCTTATTTCCAAATCTATTTGGGGGAGCTATAGGTACAACATATTGCAACAAGGATTGGCACATTATCATTTAATTTTGATTAGAATCGAACATGTATTACTAACAAATAATGTATAAATCGTAAGATAATAATATTGCAAAACGTCAAGCCTTAATAAAGGTATGCCAAACATGAGTTTTAGCTCCACCAAAATCACCTTGCATTGTTAATATATTTTTAATTATGTTCGAAGAAAAACCCATGGGAAATTTGATCTTTCCTATAACCTATTTTACAACAATTCTCTGTTTCTATGTTAGTAACCATGGAAGATTCATTGGATTTCCATCATTGTATCGATGTTGCATTGACTTGGATTCCTGAATGTCACTAATAACTTTAGCAATTTTTGTCTTTCTTATTCCTCCCATCCATACGTTTCCATAAGCATCTTGTGACATTCTTTCCAATATGCATTGCGTCAAAAAAATGAGCTACTCGTAGGTTCTCATAGTATGGAAACATATTGAATTGGATAGAGTGTCATTTCAAAATTCGTGGAAGCTCACCATGATGACCTTTGAGAAACATAAAATATGGAATAAGAATTTTTAAGAAAATAAACAACAAAATATAAAAAATAATACAAGTGACAGATACCATGAATGTAACTCAAACCAATTTCTTACCATGAATATTCTCAAATTCACTTTTCCATAAATGATGCGTCATTCTTCGTGGTTTTTTTCCACTCTCTTCCTTCCTATTAAACATATATTTTTTTTCCAAAAATTTGATACCTATGGCCTTTAGGGAGGAAATTCCTGAACTCATTGTACACCTCCTTTCCTAAGCTTCTTGAATGTCTATATATTGTTCCTAGACCCCATACTGGACATGCATATTTACTCTCTGTTTGAATTCCTGCAAGTTATATAGTAATGTTAACATAATGGAAAAAATATTCAAAGAAAACTTCAATAGTAAATGATATATAGATTTACATTACAATTTTACATACCATAAAAATGTGTAAGCCCTGGCACATCATGAATTGTCCATGTAAGTATGCCATGGAACTGAAACTGTTTTTGCCCTATTGGTTTGGAGAACTCGTAGATATTGATGCCAACCCATAATTTCAAAATTTAATCTATGAGGCGCTCAATATATAAATCCATATCCTTAACTTGATGGTTACCTAGTTATTTGAAAATTAATATATATAATAAAGTTTTTGTACATGCAAAATTGTAAAAAAGTAAAAGTGAATTGCTTATATGTTGTTAACAATCTTAAAGATAAGTACCTAGAATAATTAATGGCAACATGATATGCTCCCTCTTTATTTTCATCCAAGGAGAAATGTTTTGTTTATAACAAAAATGTGCGAAACAAAGTAATTAGTTCTGATCTCTCCAAATGGACTAACACCATCGACTGCCATTGAAATTCTAACATTACAAGGATCTTCTTTAAAAATGGGCCATCTATCCTCAATGTCTCTAAATGTAGAACCATCTCCAAGAATTCTCATGACACCATATTCACTTCTATGCCCTGCATGATAGTCCATCAAGTGTTTTATGTTTTTGCACTTGAACAATTGTTGGAAACATGGAATTATCAGGATATGATGAAGAAATTTGCGGGGCACTTTATTTGTTACCTGATTGGTATGATATATACTAATTCCACATTCAAGGCATTCATTTTTTGATGCATGTTGTCCATAATCTAATATGATCAATAGGACATGCATCAATCATGTTATACTCCATTCCTATATATTTCAAAATGGTGCAAATTTCTTTATATGAGTGTGTAATGTCCCCTCCCGCGGACCCAACTCCTGGAAGGGAATATGCTACCAATCTATGGGGCTTTTCAATAGCTATGCCAAGTCATTAGATTCACAACAATAAAATTAAGAGTGTGCAGATGCCATTTAAATAATTAAGCACATCGGAATTAAAAACTCATCCACACACATATTTTATATGCATACATCATATAAAAAACAGTCATCAATCTAAACATTGTAGAAGTAAATGCATAAACAACAAGACACTTATCTTTATGGTGAAATGGCCCCAAACAACTAGCTATGTTGCTGCAACGTTCCCCCCAACCGTAGGTCTCTTCCTAGCCTGTATTATTTTAGCACTCAGAGACCACCCCCGAGCTGGGCATGATATCTACAAGGAAAAGGGGACTCTCAAGCTCATCACATCCCAAAGCAATGGATACCCATCTCAACCCCAACATTTCTTAACACACAACAACTCAAAATTGAGCATGGATACACATAACAGCAAAATCCCAAGTGCTGGGTATGAGGAAAACGTGGGCAGCCAAAACGAAGTGATAGATGGTGAATCAAGCCAGGGAAAGCAATTTGTTTTCAGAAAACGTCCTTGGGCATTCAAAGAGCCGCAATGGTCTCTACAAACCCCCAAATCGTGCTCTCTCCTTCCCAACAGGTATGTAATACAAAAACAAATTCCCAGCAATGCCAAAAGGGAGGAAAACACTGGAAATTAGTGGAGAAAAATGCCAAGCAGGTCCCAATAGGTCTGCAACACAAAAACGCCCTCTTCCCAGCTAGAAGACCCAAAGAAACTAGAAAAACGTGGCTGAAAAATGCCCAGGAAGTTCCAAAAACGTGAGAGAGGCAAAACTCCTTCATGGGTAATGGCTTAGGGAGCAAATCATGGCTGCTTTATTTCCCAAGAAGCAAAAACACGATTTTCCATGAGGGTGGCTTGCCCATACTCAAATTTGGACAGCCATACCTCCCCAATCCCCAAGGCATTAACTACTTCACCCAACTCGTGGGAGAAATGAATGATTGGGCACCAAAGTCAACATGGGTAGTTGATGGTTGATGGGTTCTCTCATTGACATTTGGCTTGACTTCATTGGCTCAAGGGTTTGAATATTTCCCTCCCAATTCCTTGTAATATCATTCCCCCATCTCTTGTTGCATTGCATAGCTAGCTATGGGTATTTATATTAAAATGCATATTTACAATTCCCATGGCTCACTAGCACATGGGTTAAATAATACCAATATACTTTCCTTTTCAAGATTGAGCGTTCACTAGCGGGGCCTTGGCATTGAAATCCACGCTAGGAATCATACAAAATATGCATACAATATTTACATTATAGCCCAAATACCATAAGGGTTAAGAATGGGGGTATTACAGAGTGAGGTAAAATGTTTGACGGTGGTAGAAGAATATCGCCTAACAATCTACAAGAAATATATTGGAAAATAAAAGTTTAGGTCTTATATATTACAATCACAAATAAATCACAGAGAATTATAATTATATATAGAAAAATATTACATAACTTAACACCTGCATCATTCCTGGGTTTGAAATACCATTCATTACCTTCAAGTTCACTAGCAACAAAAGAACAGAGAGAATACTTGTCTTTGAGTCTTTGTATAAGGCTTTTTGTTCCTTATCAATAAGAGGTACATCACAGATATGTTCATAGATATCATCCACAT
The DNA here is from genome assembly GCA_027924585.1 of Larix kaempferi. Classification (NCBI taxonomy): domain Eukaryota; kingdom Viridiplantae; phylum Streptophyta; class Pinopsida; order Pinales; family Pinaceae; genus Larix; species Larix kaempferi. Next base: position 16,739,918 of record BSBM01000376.1, read on the forward strand.
GTGCATTCTCATCCATGGGAAAAAATGTGTCACGGATCAACCTATTCATCCCTTCATTCTCAAGAATATTAGGATCAATTTCTTCCATAGTATCAATTTCAATTTCATCACTCTCATCATGATATCTACCATGAATTATAGCATGTGTAGTTCCAAGCATTGGTGGTCTTGTCTATGTAATAATTACAAAAAAAAAATACAATTAGTATCGAAATAGGAAAATATTAAAACTATTGAAAAATGTCGAAAACCATGTTTCTGATATCTTACCAAGGGGTGATATTCTCTTCCACCTTTGAAATTCCTATGCTCACACTCCAAGCAATGTTTAATATATGTTTACCTAACAACTCTTCTTCTCTTTATCCCTTTGCATTTTTTACAAGGTCAATAACATTTCCCATCATCAATATAATGATCACTTAGATTAGGATGATTTTGAATAGATGTAGGTTTATCATGATTGATAATTTGTGTGCCAAAAGAATTAATTTCATTAGAAGAAAAATCAGCATTGGCACCAAATACAGAATAAATAATAGATTGTATATGAGCATTTTGGTCAGCTCTATTAGTGCCTCGGTTAAGGTTACCTGACATTGTTTTCTATCTCAACAAAATACAAAAACCATTCATTAGCACAATAAAAATAAATTCAAAGAATTTCACAAATAGAACACCTCAATATTATTGAATTTATGTTTCATGTTATTATTATTATTATTAGGAAGCTTCTATATATTTCTACACCTTCTGCATTGTGCTACTGCTTGAAAACATGAATGATGCCATAAATTCATTGATACAATCCTTACAACCCATTCACACTTTACTTCATGCGCCAACCTTCCACTATATGGAGTAATTTATAGCATTGCTTATGAATATTCTTTTGTACGACATGTCATGAAAGCCTTAAACTAAATTCACTCAATGAAATCACTACAATAATTCCAATAAAGACAACAAACATTAGTCAACAAAGATGGTAGTGTATGATTTTTTACCACATGCATAAAATAAAATAAAATAATGCATATGAATGTGAAGTCATTGTCTTTGCTAATAATTTGTTTCAAAGAATAAAGTGACCTTGAGAATGCCAAGAAAAATGAGGAAAGTACTCTATGAATATTTGGGATACAACTGCAAAAATGTTGGAAATGGAAGGTTTCAAATATTTTAATTACTAAATTCCATATAATGCAACACCCCTTACTAAGGCACATACTCTAGGAAGTTCCAATCAACACAAACTGCAAAACTCGTCATTGTGGGCCATCTTATTTCTCTATGTGAAAGTTCTAGTTTACTTTTCATGCAAGAAAACAACACCTTGCGGCCATTTTGTTAGAATTCTACAAAATAAATGATACCATAAGAAGGGAGGGAGAAATAAATAAAAATATTAATGTCCATCAATGGAAACATTCATAATAAGAAATTGGAAGAACTTGTCACAACAACAAGAATAATCAAACCCCTAAAACTCATTAACATTATGAACACCAAGGAAATGATACAAGGGACACCACTTCCATTGAAACAAACAACTATCATGTTGCCCACATGCTGTAGAAGAGAAACATTCACACACAAGAATGTGTTTTCCAATGGAAATATGCGAGTTGCTTGGGATTGTCACTGAAGTGCCTTATGAGTAGAAGAAAAATGAGGTAAAAAATTAAAATATAGGACTAGAACCCAAGAAAAAATTGTATTCCAAAGATTGAAAGGAATCAAATTAGCATGTCCTAGACGTTACAACATTAAAACCCATTTTCAAATTAGCATGTCCTAGATGTTACAACATTAAAACCCATTTTCATACTTAGGATATAAGTTTTATGTCATTTTATTACTCTCCTAGGTAGTTTTACTATGTCATTGGCCACATATTGCCTTCCTAGGCCCACCACTAGCCATCCTCATCCACTTGAGTGCATTTATGAGAATTATTCATGCTTTTCTAGCTTATTTGAGTGTCAAAGGAGCCTTTCCTGCTTTTTCATTGCTTTTATTGCTTTTCAGTGGATAAGGTAAAAGCTAGGCACTTTAGTGGTTTTGGGAGTTGCTTGTTTTTGTGTCCAACACACCTTTCCTCTTTTTCACTCCAAAAGATACCATCTATTTCTAATTCCGTCGTACATCACTTTCCAAAATACTCTTGGAAAATTCGTGAGCTTTATGGCTGAGTTGGAAATGGATGTTTCTACCTTGGGGGGTTTTAGCTAGTTTTGTAATCCTGCTTTTGTGAGCTATTCGAATGCATCCAAAGCAATTCGAATTTCTGATGTAAATCTATATATTTTCAGCCACTTTATGATACATGGTTGGCTAAAGTACATTTATTCTATACAATTTATTATTGTGCATAATTTATGTGTCTGATTTTCAGTGTTCTTGACAATTCTAGACTAGCACTTTTAGTGAGAGTGTTGTTCAATATTTATGATCAGCTTGTAATCTGATTTCACAAGGTATCATAGCTATTTAGGGGATCATATATGCATCTAGTATCACACCAGAAGCAAGGAGTTTCCACATAATTCCCACAGACCATTGCCTTGCACTCTTGAGTTTAGCTCAAGAGGTCTACTTGGGCGTGACGAACTCCTGAAAGTGCCTACTGTCATATTGTAGAGCTCTATAGTTTGAATAATTCTCTATACAGTTTTTTTTGTTTTGTTTTTCAAGATTCATATCAGTCTCAGAAGTGCGCACCTCAGTTTGCTCATGGATCCATCTCATAATGTGATTTTGAATCCATTTAATTATTTTTAATGGAAGGCGCATATGGAGATTTTGTTGAGGTCGAAAGGCCTCTACATAGTAACAACGGGAACTGAAGCAGATCCTACTTTAGTTGTAGAGAAATCTAAGTGGCACAATTGTAGAGATGAGGCCTATGGCCTCCTCTTCCTCAGCACATCGACATATCTTCTATTCCATTTGGATGGTCTGACTTCACCGAATGAAGTTTGGGAGAAACTTAAATATTTGTTTGGTAAAATTGATGATTTGAGAGGACATCAACTAGAGAATGAGATGATTTCCCTAAGTCCAAGCAGTTTCGAGAATATACAATATTATTTCTCCAAATTCAAGTCACTAGGTTTGCAATTGATGCAGTGTGGTATTGAAAAAAAGGATGAGTAGTTAGTTTTGGCAATCCTTTCAAAATTGGGGCAAGAATACTCAGTCTTTGTCTCAACTTTCCATGCTACAAAAATCACTGTAAAGAATTGGAAGATGCCCAGTCTATATTAGTTCATGGAGTCATTGAATCAGGAGCAGAATAAGCTTATGTTGATGGGTACTTTGAAACCTTCAAAAGATCAAGCTCTAGCTGCTGGTGACTCAAAGACTTCGAAGGGTAAGAAGAAGGCTAATCCCAAAAATCCTTCTGATCAGAAGAAGGAGAAACCTAATACACAAGAGGATCCCTTTAGCTCCAGAAAGGATCAACATAAGAAGAAGGAGCGAACCAAGTGCTCATATTTCCAAAGGGGCTTTCATCCTGAAAGCTCCTGTTTGAGAAAGACCATAGATCAAATGGCACAAATCCTTGATAAGAACCATATAACCATTACCGAAGGTGCAAAGAAGAAGGAACGAGGTTTTAACTCAAATGACAATAAGCGATTCCATGCTCTAATGGTCAACACATCCCTCCAACTCCAGAAAGGATCAACAAAAGAAGAAGGAGCGAACCAAGTGCTCATATTTCCAAAGGGGATTTCATCCTGAAATCTCATGTATGATAAAGACCATAGATCAGATGGAACAACTCCTCGAGAAGAACCATATCCCCATTCCTGAAGGTGCAAAGAAGAAGGAAGGAGGTTCTAAATCAGATGAAAAGGAGCGATTCCATGCTCTAATGGCCATCACATCTTCATCCACTTCTTACATCATCCAGATACCTATTAACCTTCATTGATGATCATACTAGGTATTGTTGGGTCTACTTCCTACAATTTAAGTCTGAATTTTTTGGCTATTTTAAGGTTTTTAAAGCCTTTGTTGAGAACTAGTCTAGTAGGATACAAAGGAAATCATATATGATAATGGGGGAGAGTAAATTAAATCATAATTTTAGCAGATCCGTGCAGTGGATGGCATACACATGTAGCACACTGTGACATACACTCCTCAGCATAATGTATTTGCTGAGAGAAAGAATTGATCTCTTAAGGAGATGAAAACTTGTATGCTTGAAGCAAGATATTTTCCACCAAATTTGTGTCCTGAGGAAATCAACTGTGTATCCTACATAAAAAACATAGTCCCACATAAATCACTGAAAGGAGTTACCCCTCATGAAGCTTGGTGTGGTCATAAACCTGATATTTCACATTTCAGGACTTTTGGTGTCAAGGCTTGGGCTAGAGGGTCATCTGAGAAGAGAAGGGCCTTAGAGTCACAGAGTAGGCCATGTTTTTTTGTTGGCTACTCAGAAGACTTAAAGCAGTACAAAATTCTTGATTTGATCACCCAAAAGTCATTCATGGAAAGAAGTGTTCAGTTTGAGGAAGAGACCCTACAAAAAGTTGAGATTGGAGAATCTTCTCAACCACCACCAGAAGAAGAAAATGAAGACTTGCATGAGGATTCTGATGATGAATATTCATATTCAGATTCATATTCATATGTTGATGATATGATTGCATACCCAAGCTCACCAAAAAGGCCAAAGCGGGCAGAAAAAACCATAGAAGCTGCTGGTGAACTTGTTGGGAATCCTCAGGATCCTAGAAAGACAAGGTCACAATATGAGAATGCACTTTCAGTGAGGGATCTGAATATTTCTGAGAAATGTTTTCTCATGGTTGAATCATATCCTCAAACATATGAAGAATCCTTAGAATATCCAAGATGGAGGTCTATTATGGATGAGGAGTTCCACTCCTTGCAGAAGAATGGAACTTGGGAGCTAGTCAAGCTTCCATCAAGCATAAAGCTAGTAAGATGAAAATGGATCTACAAGACTAAGTTGGATGCTGATTCTGATGCAGTCAAGCTTAAAGAAAGGTTTTTGTCCAAGGTATTTTCAAAATTCCAAGGTATTTTCAAAAGTCCAAGGTCTGGACTATAATGATACCTTTTCCCCCGTGGAAAAAATGGATTCTATTCGACTAGTCTTGTCAGTTGCAACATCAAATTGTTGGGAAGTTCATCACATGGATGTGAAGTCTGCTTTTCATCATGGTGATCTCGAGGAGGATATCTATATGAAAAAAACTGAAGGCTATGTTTCAGATCCATCACTTGTGTGCAGGCTAAGGAAATCATTGTATGGACTCAAGCAAGCTCCCATAGGTTGGTATGCAAAAATGGACCATTTCCTACCGACACAAGATTTTCACCAATGCAAATATGATCCGAATGTGTATCTAAAGAACATCAATGGTAAGATTCTCAGGCAATTTTTGGGGCTTGAGATAACTCAGTCACCCTAAGGAATCACTATATGTTAGTATTAATATGATTTTGATATGTTTAAAAGGTTCAATATGGAAGAATTTAAGGCTTCAAAGACTCCTTTCCTTTCAAGAGTCATGCTAGAAGAAGGGGATTGTACACCCTTAGTGAACAACACTCTCTACAGGAAACTAGTTGGAAGCTTGTTGTACTTGACTCACAACCGACCAGATTTGGCATATGCAGTAAGTCATGTTGCAAGGTATATGGAGCAGCCACATGAGCTCCATTGGAGGGATTCAAAAATAATCTTGCACATTGTGCAAGGCACCAAGACACATGGGATCCACTATGATGCCAATTCCTCATTGGATCTAGTTTCATTTTCTTACTCAGATTGGGATGGAGATAGCACAAACCAGAATTCCACTTCTGGGTTTGTATTTATGCGTGGAGGAGGTCCTATATGATGGTCCAGTAAAAATCAAATTGAAATTACACTCTCTTCAACAGAGGTAGAGTACCGGGGAGTAGTGAATGCAACTACTCAGTGCATATGGTTGCAAGGAATTCTTGGTGAGTTTGGGATTGAATTTAGCACTCCCACTGTTCTTTGGGTTGATAATTAGAGTGCTATAAGGATATCCTCAGATCTAGTACTCAGAAAAATAACCAAGCAGATTGAAGTGCACATGTACTTCATCCGGAGTCTAGTGTATGATAGATTGATTGTTTTGCAGTATTTCCCCAATGCTGAGCAAATTGCTGACATTTTCACTAAATCCTTCACCGAGAAGTATTTTAGCCATATCAAGTTGCTTCTTGGAGTGGCTGAACATGAGTTGAAGGATTATTGAAGATCAGGTTTCAAGTTTTGCTCTTGTCCATTTTGAGGGAGGGTTTTGTCCCATGAGGTTTTTCATGCTTCCTTGGTTTTTGGACAACGATATGTAAAGGGTGACCAAGCATTTGTTGTCGGGCCCTAAGTTTTCTGATATTTTTTTGACATACAGTCAGGATTAAGGGAGGGTGTTAGAGCATTAAAACCCACTTTCATACTTAGGATATAATTTTTATGTCATTTTATTACTTTCCAGGTAGTTAGTTTTACTATGTCATTGGCCACTTATTGCCTTCCTATGCCCACCACTTTCCATCCTCATCCACTTGAGCACATTTATGATAATTTTGCATGCTTTTCTGGTTGATCTGAGTGTCAAAGGCGTCTTTCCTTCTTTTGCACTACTTTTACTGCTTTTCAGTGGATAACGTAAAAGCTAGGTGCTTTAGTGGTTTTGGTAGTTTCTTGTTTTTGTGGCCAACACACCTTTCCTCTTTTTTCACTCCAAAAGCTACCATACGTTTCTAATTTCATCCTACATCACTTTACAAAATCCTTTTGGACAATTTGTGAGCTTTATGGCTGAGTTGGAGTTGGATGTTTATACCTTGGGGGGTTTTAGCTAGTTTAGTAAGCCTGCTTTTGTGAGCTATTCGAATGCATCCAAATAAATTCAAATTTCTGATGTAACTCTATATATTTTCAGCCACTTTATGATACATGGTTGGATAATGTACATTTATGCTATACAATTTACTATTGTGCATAATTTCTGTGTCCAATTTTCAGTGTTCTTGACAATTCTAGACTAGCAATTTTAGTGAGAGTGTTTTTCAATATTTATGATCATCCCGTGATATGATTTCACACTAGAAACAAATCAAAAGGATAAACTATTGAAAATGGGAAGAAACCAACCCAAAAGAAGTAGAATTCTCACCTAATGGAGTTACTAGTTTTGTTAGAGGGATTTTCACCTATAATGGTAGATACTAATCCCCAATGAGAGGGTTGAGGTCACGCTAATAGAGAAAGGATAAATTATTTATTATTCTTTCCCCAAAAATTTCTTTATAATTGAAATGCAAGAAAAAGGTAAGGTGAAAATTACTTGCTGAAATGTTTTGCTCTTGGTCGTTGTCATTGATTAATCAAGTGATTTTCCAACATTTTATATTTCTTGATACTTGCACAAAATTCCAATAAGACGAACCTTCTCAAACCATTATAGATTCTATAATTCAAATGCGATAACCATGACAATGAATAATAACAAGAATTGTTGCAGGGGAGGGGAGAAAAGAATCTATAATGATATAATCAAAAGATGAAAACAAGAATGTTATACATGATCTTATCATTGCAACTTAGTCACTCGAGCATTGGTTCCTATAGCCTCAACCACTAATCAAACTCTAACTTAGGAAAAGGACACAAATCATAGATTCATAGTGGAGCCAAGAAGTGGCTCAATGAACACTAGAAGAGAAAAATTTAAACTTTGAGAACAAATATAGTTTTTCTCAAGAAGAGGATTATATGCCTAATGATGTTTTCCCTCTATCACATTATTGAACACGCTTTCATGAATTATCTCTTGTTTTGTATAGAACTCCACCTCCCTTTTAGAAAATGAATAAAATTGTGTTTATAAAACAATTGAAATGTAGAAAATCATTGATGATGCAATTTACCTCATTTTCTCAATCTCTCCTTCTCCTAATTTTCCTTAAACAATTTTATTTTTTCATACCAAATGGATTTTTAATCTCGCATGCAGAAAAGGGGGGAAATACAAACAAAAAAAGACAATACATATGTCGCTTAACCAACATATAATGTAATGTCGACTAATATTTCTGCTTGCTCGATTTCATTTCAACGTCAGAAGGTTATTAATTTTATCAAATGTCGTTTAAGAGACGTTTGTTGAATCCAAACCCAAAATTTCAACTAAAATTTCTGCCTATTCGACTTCATTTTGACATCAGGAGGTGATTTTTTTCTCAAACGTCAGTGTAAACATCAAATATGGGGTCCAAATATAGTAGTGTTAAGGAAACCATAATTAACAATGGTTCACCATTGTTAACCATGGTGAAGCAAAGTTAATCATAGTTAATTGTAGTCAATGATAATCAACATGGTCAACCATACTCCATTATTGTCAACCATGGTCAACTATAGTGAACATGGTCAATATTATTAAACCATAATCAACCATGGTTAATTACATTAACCTTAATATCAATCAATCAATTATAGTCAAAGGTGGAAATCTTTATTTCAACATGGCCAACCATAATCACCCATCACTAATAATGGTTAGTATTTTCAATTATAGTCAAGGATAATAAACTATAGTCAACATAGTACTAAACTATGATAAATTATGGTAAACGCCATACATGATCAACCATGATTACCATTATTGTGTTTGGTCAACTGATATCACTCATAATCTACTATACTCAACCATGCAAAACTTTAGTAAATCAAAGTCAAATTGAATTTAAATATAGTCAACCATTATACACACACAAACACACCACCTGGACTTGAACCCCCCTAACATGTGACTTCCAAACAAAAAGAAACACACACACACACACATCCCTACCCCACTTAGACTTGAACCCCCCTAACACATGACTTCCAATGAAAAAGAACATGTTTTTAACCATTATACCTACTCTCTCTCTCTCTCTAAACATGTGACTTACAAAAAGAAAGAGCATGTTTTTAACCATTATACCTACTAAAGGATCTCTCTCTCTCTCTCTCTCTCTCTAAGTAATGTCATCATGATTATTCTCACACCTTTTAAATTAATGACACCATAAACATACATCAAACACTTTTGATTATGATAATAATTAAATGAATTAGAATTAATCACAACCATAGCCACATTAATTTAAATGTTTCTCATAAGGCAAAGGAGTTTGACAAATTACTCTAGTGTGCTCACCCTGCCTAAGATTTCAAATATAATGTTCTTTCATTTTTATGAGGATAAAGATGGTAACCAAAGCCTGACAACCACCTAGGCCAACCTAACTATATGCATACATTTTCCATTAACCTTTGTACAAAATGGATGGTGCCACACTTGATTTGTATGGTGTAGGATAAAAATGATCCAAAATGGTCTATTTTTTTATCAAAGTTCTAGGTAGGAAATGTTATAAAAAGTTTGGTGCTTGGCATAGTTCTACGAGTCAAATTTCCAAGGGCATAGTTCCTAGATGAATGAGCTATTTTGAGGGTCTCTCAAGGGAGCAATAACCTTGAAAAATCCCGAAATGGCTTGGGACTATACCCCTATATATTTTTTACTTCACCAAATTTGGACGAAAATGAAAATTTCCAAGCCATTTTGTAAAAGCATATAATACATAGATTTGTATGTTTTTTTTAAACATTTTAATATTCATCCCACCGATGTTTTCATTATATTATATTCTATGTACCAACTATCTCACTTGTCGTTAAAACCAAGTTGCAGCACGAGTAATCGCCTACAATAGAGACTATATGTTTCACAATTTTCTATTAATCAATATCAATGTAGTTGATATACTAAAGATGTGTAAAGGTTCATTTTAATTTGTTATTTATATATTTTTTTGAAAATAATATTTGTATAGGTGGTAGCATGTTATTGGAGTGATTTTAGTAGATTAATTATATCATTGTCAAATATTAAAAAAAATTGGAAAAAAATAAAAAATACTTACCTAAGTCTTCCTACTTACCAATGTGATATTTGTCAAGGGAATTTATACACGTGTCATTCTATCTACCATTTTTTAGTCGTGGTTCCGTCTGTGATTTTGAAACAAAGATAGGCTACTCCACCTAAGTCTTCTTACTTGCAAAAGTGATATTTGTCAAGGGAATTTACTCACTCGTCATTACATCTACCATTTTTCAGTAGTTGTGGTTCCTGATTTACATTACCTCTAGAACAAGGAATGGTCAAAATGAGAATGCTTAAGGAATGTAATTTTGTATAAACAACATAGATCCAAATCCTAGGCTCTATCAAGCGCCGAGAGGGATCAAATCTCCCGAGGTGCAAACCTCTCCTTGAATAGCTCCTTGAGTGCAATACCTGAGCCACCTAATCCTAAGCTCTAAAGTCTCTAGTTTAAGTCTCATATTTACTTTTTACTTTGTATTATTCTTTTTTGTTTATAACCGACATAATATTTATCACTTTTTACTTTGTACTATTCTTTTTTTTTTACTTTGTATTATTTTGTTACTTGAAAAACTCGACAAACACTCTAAAATCTCATATTTACCTTTTACTTTGTATTAAAAGTAAAAAGTAAAGTCTCTAGTTTAACTCTCATATTTACCTTTTACTTTGTATTATTCTTTTTTGTTTATGACCGACATAATATTTATGACCTAATCCTAAACTCTAAAGTCTCTAGTTTAATTCTCATATTTACTTTTGACTTTGTATTATTCTTTTTTGTTTATGGCCGATAGAATATTTATTATTTTTTACTTTGTATTATTCTTTTTTGTTTACTTTGTATTATTTTGTTACTCAACAAACACTTGACAAACTCACACATGTTACAAGATCTCCCTCACACTGGGTTGTAGAGTGCCTCTCTATTATTCTTTTTTGTTTACTTTGTATTATTTTGTTACTCAACAAACACTCGACAAACTCGCACATGTTACAAGATCTCCCTCACACTGGGCACAATCAAGAACTCTCCATAGGCACTGATATTCTTATCCAAACTGGATTATGCATTTTAATGATTTCGGGACCAACTTCATTCCAAATCATACCATCGGGGTGCTTGACTTTAGCCAAGAGTGTTGTTGCTCCCAAACTATTAGGAGGTGAAGTTAATATCTATTTTTTTGACATTTTCCTATATAGTGGTACATGTTTATCCCATCGTGTAGGGGTCACAGGGGGGTTTCTAGGCCCCCCCTATCTAGGGGTATATTGAGGAGAAAATTTCTAGACCCTTCTAGTGTATTTTAGTTCCTTATAGAACCCTCATACGTATTATATACAAGGGGACTAACCCGTAGCATTGTATCATAAGAGAACAAAGCATTGTAATTTTTTTTCCAAGTAATAATAAAATATTGAAGATTCCATTGCCCCATGGTTTTACCTACACACAACACGGTTTCCATGTAAATACTGTGTTCTATTGTTATTGTTGTTTGCTTTTTTTTTTTGAAAGTTTTATAACATTTGATATAAGATCCTAGAAAAATCACAGGCATAATGTTTTATGTGAGTGGGAGCTACAACATTGATAGGAGGTTTAACCAATTTTGATGAGAAGTTTGAAGGCAATAATTTCTCCCTATATAATATGAGGGTGGAATATTTTTTAGTTTAAAATGACCAAGCCCTAGCCTTGAAATGGGTTGAGAAATAACCAAGCATCATGACATATGAGAGGTAGATAAAACTAGATAAGAAGGTAGTTTCTACAATTCATCTTTTCCTAGTAGACCATGTCTTGTTCAATGTTGTTGAAGAAAAGACCATGGAATCCATTTGGGAGAAATTTGGGTTCACTTGTATGCAACTAAATCAACAAGTAATTTTTTCCTAAAAAACAACTTTACCATATAAGGATGAAGGAGGGTTCAATTGTGGAAAATCATTTGAACAAGTTTAATACCCTGATAAGAAAAATAGTCTCAGTTGGTTTAAAGGTGGAGGATGAGGACATAGCATTCATTTTACATTGTTCCCTCCTGAATACCTGGGATCATGTGGTGGTTACCATAACCAACTCATCATCAAGAACTCTGGAATTTGATGATATGGTAGTTGCATTTCTAGGAGAAGATTTGAGGTGAAAATGATCTCTAGATCCCTTTACAAATCAAGCCCTATATGTGAGAGGCCGATCTAGAGAAAGGGGTCAACAAGGTACATCATAGTCCAGATCCAATTCCAATGGATGCAAAATGAAAGAGAAGTGTTGGAACTGTGGGAAACTAGGGAACTCATTGAGGATGGAATATTGGCATCCAAAGAAGGAAAATAATGATGAAAATACATATCAACCATCAATTGAGGCTAGTAAAGTAGATCTAGAAGAAACAACAACATGTGAGGCTTTTTGTCTCAGTAATAGTAGATCACTTTTATATGCTTGGGTTTTCGACTCAGGTGTATCTTTCCAATTTATCCACATATAGACAATTTTTTCAAATATCATCCTTATAGTGGTGGGATGGTTTGCTTGGGAAATGATAATCCTCTAGAAATTGTGGGAAGACATGATAAATTAGCATCAAGTTGGACGATGGGAGAGAAATAAATCTATGCGATGTAAGGTATGTACCATATCTATGGAAATCAAGATGATGAATAAACCAAGGTATTCTACTACCTTTGTTGATAATCATTTCAATATTACCAAAGGATCCTTAGTGGTAACAAAAGAAGAAACTGATGGAACCCTATATTGTTTATGTGGTGGTATAGTGACAAATCATGCAACAAAAATAGAATAATGGAATGTTCTGGATGTAATGATGTTGTGGCATCAATGACTTGAACATACGATTGAAAAAGGTTTGAAAATTCTGCATGATTGAGGTATGCTTTCTAAGATTAGGTATTATAATTTACACTTGTGTGAGCACTATATTTTTGGTAAACATAAGAGAGTTTAGTTTATTGCTATCTCTGGTAAACGTTTGGATGTTTTGTAGCCAATTCATTCTGATATATTTGGACTAGTTGTTGGGCCCAGGTTGAGATGAAGTTTTGGAAGCACCTTTTTGAGGCAAACAGGGCAAGCTGAGTTGAGCGTAGCTCAGAAACAAAATTTTGGCTAAGTATTGAGGATGCTGCAAAGTTGCGCGCAGCATCCAACTTTTGACGAGATTGCGGAGTTGCGCGCAGCGTCGAAGTTTTGGCCGTGATGCGAAGACCAGTACTGCGCTGAAGCAGTGCTGCAGAGTTAGGAGGCCACATGGAGCCAACAAAGCGGTGTGCTGGACAAGTATCAAGTGTAGCTACCGGCTCGACCAGTAGCAGCCATTTTTGGAAAGATATTTCAGGATTGCCGAGCGGCGAACGTAGGAAAAACAGGAAGGCGGCCACGCGTGGGTTGTTAAGGAAAGCGACGTTTGGCACGCTTAGAAGGTAAAACCGTTAGAGAGAAACGGTTCGGCAGAAGCAACCTGTAGGAATGCGTGCGACAAGAAGGCCGATAGTGACAGAATGAGGACGTGGAGATCCGCCATGATAAAGCAGACGCTACCAGCAGCCAGCAAGCCGGTTTGGAAAACCGGTGCAGTTTTGGAAACCCTTAGGGTTTTGGGTTTTAGGTCTTCGACATTGTACAGACATGACCTTCAGGCATGATCTATTTAAGAAGACATTTTGTATGGGGTGGGGGTTCTCAGTGTTATTCTCTTTTTGGATTATTGTTAGTATTTTGTTGTTGCTGAGAACTTAAGGAGATAACCTTTTTGTATTGTAAAATCTCTTCGAGCTGAGAATATTGTAAAGGATCTGCAGCTGTGTGCGCAGAGACCTAGCCGAGAGAAAGAAGAGTCTGTAGCTGAGTGCACAGACTAAGAACGGTTTCCCCATCCCTTTTGAAAGAAATATATTACCAACCGTTCTTGTGGACGTAGCTTTCCATCCGGGGAAGTGAACCACGTTAAATCCCGTGTTATGTGATGATGTTTATGAATGAATGACTTCCTGTATTTTCTATAGAATGAATGCTTGAATGTTTCCTTGCATGCTATAATAGGAGAGCTCTGATATGCATTTACCCATAAGTGAAGTTTGGGAATGATATGCTAGGTTCCACAGAAGCAGATGAATGGCAAACATTTCAATTCTATGTTGAGTTCGTGAATCAGTCATTTAAGTTTAATTACTTTCTTAAACACAGTGACGGAATGCAGCACAGTTAGTCATGTTTATCATTTCAGTGCACATTGTAATAATCCAAGTTCTAAAGGGAATGCTAGAAAGATAAGCAGTAAGTGCCTGAATGAATGGATGAGTGATATTCATTTCAGTGCCTTAACGTTTCTAAGATTTTCCAAGTAGAGGATAATTGTGGGTAAATCGCAGTTCCAGTAGAAGACTCGTAGCAGTAAGAAACCCTTGGTGTGGCCCGCAGTGTTGCCCGCACCGTGCAGTACTGCTCGCAACATAGAGCCTGCTACATACCGCATCAATTTTCCCACAGCACCATCCTTCTGTCATGCGCTGCGCAGCTTGTTCTTATAAACAACTCATAATTTATTGTGGAAACCTGATTCCGCAGTACCCCATAAAGATACACCTCGGGTGAGACCTCAACCTGCTCGCAAGTTGTTGCCGAAAGGTCCGGTGCGAAGGGGTTTTGTTGGTCAAAGGGAGAACCGCAAAGAACCTGGGTCTAATTGAAAACCTCTGGGTCAGTTTAAACCAACAAATGGTTCTGTTGCCGCGCTAGAATCCATGATGAGTTGAAATGGTTCCGTTGCCACGCTATAATCCATGATGAGTTGAAATGGTTCCATTAAGTTGCAATCATGATGTGTGAAGAAGAATATTAGTTCCCCGAAGGATCTGACTATTGGCATCTTGAAAAGACAGAAATCCAAGCTTGGTGGGATAAGACCATAAGTGATTTTAACAGACAAGAAAATAGACATCCGCGTCTAAGCGACACACAGTGGTCGGATAGATATCTGTTGGACGACATTCATGAGATCTTTTGGGCATCGTTTCCAAACAAGTTGCATGCATGGATCTCGCGGCTCGCAGAGAAGAAAAACTGTTTCCAAGGAGGAGTTCCTACGGCGTGGACTCCCGAGCTCACAGTGCAGCTTAAGGCGTTAGACAGCCTGTTGTCACGCGCAGTTGATTATTGGGTCGATCATATGCTAGAAGGATTTGTAATAGAATTTGCTGTAGACACACTCAAATCCTACAGCCAAGCAGAAGCACATTTTTTTAGAGGATTCCAAGGTAAGTTTCTGAACAATCTCAGTCTATACATTAAGAAGCTGTTAGCTGAGAAAGGTGTTCTAAGAATGCAGTAATATGCTTGAAGTTTGTCATGATAAACAATACCTATATTGATTATGACGAAGAGACACATACTCTTAGAAGTGGTAAGAGATATAAAATTAATAAGAATCCGGAAGGCCCTAAACTTCATATAGATACTGAGATCCCCTGCGATCTTGATAGTGAAGTTGCACAACCATTTACCCTTGATAATCCGCCGGCTGCACAAACCGCGCCACCCTTATCGCAGAACCCACCCACTATGCATCCCACCCCACAGAAGAATAAGCCTAGTCCATCTCTCCCGATAGTCCCATTTGTATTTACTGCGTAGATCCCTTTACAGCAGTCGCGCACTAATCCCGGTGCCCCACCACCTAGTAGCACAATGGCAAACACTGATATGAAACTGCCTATATTCAGAAGAACTGGCCTAGAAGACCCTAATCAACATTGGTTCCTTTGTGAAGCCGTATGGAGTGTAAGACAAATCCAGGACGATGCTGTGAAGCAAGCACAACTCATTACCACTTTTAGGGATAGAGCGCTACATTGGTTTATGAAATACTCTACCGTACAGCCGAGAAACCTCGTAGAAATTAAAGTCACGCTGGTGGTAGAGTTCAAGAAACCTAATTCTGAGTCTCAGTGTATAACTGAGCTGAAGGAAATAAAGCAGAGACCAACTGAAACGGTCTGGGAATTTGATAACAAATTTAAGACCTTACTAGACCAAGTAAGTTTTGTTATACCACCAGAACAGCATAAGGAATGGTTCATTGCTTCCCTGTTACCTCATATCAGATTACCATTGATGCAGCAGAAGGTTCTCTCCCAGGCAGAGGCCTTAGAAATTGCAATGAAGCTGAAAACTTCTCCGATTGGGGATACTAGTTCTGAGATGTCTTAGATCCAGAACCAACTGACCACCCTCACACTTGAACTGCAAAGTATGAAAAATGGTAAAGAACAAAGATATGAACCTAGACACCTAGACAGGAGGTCTGGTGTACAAGTTGTAAAGGAGAAGGTCATTACCGCGAGCATTGCCCTCTATTCCGCGACTATATTAACAGTGGTGCGCCTAACCCATTAAATCGGAATCAGGCCCCATGGTGTGAAATTTGTAGAACCATGGGACATAAACCTGAAGACTGTTACCTAATCCAGAAATATGTGAAAACTCCTAAGAATTTATACTGCAATTTCTATAAATCAGTTGGACATGATGAATCCAACTGCCGCGCATATGAATTAATGAATGAAAGAAAAAGGGATATGGACTCAATGTGAGGCGCTGGCTTGTACCGCGTACAAGAAGAGACCCAACCAAAACAAGAAAATGCACAATATGACCAAGGAGGATACAGAGGTCGTGGTGGTGGATACCGCGGCAGAGGAAGAAATGCTGGTCCGACACAAGGAAGAGGATGCGACCAAGTCATTTGTTATAACTGTGGCCAACCCGGGCACGTGTCTAGAGATTGTGTTAACCCATGCACTATGTGCAACTATTGTAAATCGTTTGAGCATGTCATTGAATATTGCCCAATATTAGAGGTGGAAATGCAGAAGAGAAGACGAACATAGGCTCTAAATCCAAACGTCCAGTGGATTGCAGTAGAGAATAGACTAGTGGATCCAAGCATTAATGTGTTCATGCATAGTGGCGCTGGGACAGGCCGCGACAGAGGAGCGGAAGCTTCAACATCAGGGGAGGCACATACGAAGAAGGATCCCCTTGAAATAGTATGGATAAGGAAAGCTCCAGGAAAAGCACCCCGTCTTAACCTACAGAAGAACAAGGAGGTCGTCATTGACGTGCGAGATACCTTTAGAGAACCAACAGACAAGTCATCAAGGATCCCGCTGCGCAGTGAAACACTGCATGTTGAAAACATGCCAGCTCCGTATGACAAAACAAGTACTACGACAGATGTCCGTACTTCTGTTGCGCAGTTCTTGCGAAGCTGTATGAAGTTACTAAAAAGTGAAAAAGCCATAGTAGAGCTCCAGAAGCTTATCAGCCAATATGAACCTCAGATTGCAACAGAGACTCCAGATAGCGCTGTACATCATATAAGGAAGCACAAAAGAACAGGTCGAGAGATGAGGTTTACTGCGCAGATAGGAGATTTTGAAATGGATGAAGTCATCCTTGATCTGGGATCAGAAGTAAATGTCTTGACTAAGCAGACATGGCAGTAGATGGGTTGACCAAAGTTGCTCTGGTCACCTATCCAGTTACAAATGGTTAATCAGGAGAAGGTCATACCTTTTGGCCACTTAGCTAATGTATTAGTTGACATTGACGGAGTACAGAGTCATGCAGACTTTGAGGTTATTGAAATTGTGGATGATAGTCAACCTTTTCTAGCAATATTGGGAATTGATTGGGCTATGGATAACTTGGCTATCATAAACTTGAAAACAAAGAAGATGATCTTCGAAGGGAAGCATCTTAGGGTCATCGCACCATTGGATCCTAAAGATGGTGACAGATACAGTGAGTCGATTCAGGAGGAATCCCAAGCTGAAGATTTAGATCGACTATACCAGCTGACTGCGAACAAGGAAGACTACATTGATCCTACTGCGGATGGTACGCTCAGCTGGCGATGTGACACTTCTTGTATCTTTGAATCGGATATAGGATTGGAGAATTGGAAAAGCCACATGCATGAAGTATCAGTAAGAAGATGTGCACAGGTTACAAAATCACTGTGCTGCATCGAAAAAGAGGTGAGTCCTATTCCCACATATGATGGTTTTGCTAATGTTTACAGTTTCATAAGGGAATATACTGCAGCTATACTAGATGAGCATAGACTGCTAGCTTTAGATATAGCATTGCACGATACACCTGCTAGATGGTGGAATGCACATAAGAAAACATTGACCACTTGGGATCAATGCAGAACTAAGATGCAGATCCGGTTCACCAAAAAGGTTACTTTACCCTTTGGAAAGCATAATGGACAGACAGACCCTAGTCAGTACATTGAAATCTGTTCAAAGGCATGGGTGGAAAGACCACTTACATAAAGGGTACATTTATTTGTACATACATTGGATGCGGGTATCCCAGAGAAATGGTACCTCGACCTGGAGTTGCACAGTGAACTCACTGATTGGGAGATGCTCGCTGCGAACTTCTGGAAGGACTTCAGTTTTGAAGATGAGAATCCATTAATCCACGAAGCATTACAGCTAATCAAGAAGCGCATATTCCAGGATGACTGTCATCATCAAAACATAACATTGCAGGATTTTTTTGGGACAGAGTGCGTTCCTGCGCACCTACAGTCAGAATGGAAGGAACATGAAGAGCACTTGATCGAGTGTTACAACTTAGCTAAAGATACCAATGATACAAATGAAGATGATGAGGAGGACCCATGCAACATAGATATACCAGAGTCTGAAGGAGCACGTGAGGTAGAAGGACCTCCGTTGGAAATCCCAGATATGACTGGACCAGTAAAAACACAAAAAGTGAACATTGGAATAGACAAAGAGCCAAAGTTCGCATCAATAGGAGATTATTGGGACGATCAGACTATTGCAAAGATCGCAGATACCTTACACGAGTATCAGGAACTGTTTCCAACAAAATTTACAGAGATGAAAGGAATTTTGGGAGACCTAGGGGTCATGAAAATAGCTTTAAAACCATATGCTAAGCCTGTCAATCAGAGGCCATACAGATTGAATCCGTGCTATAAGGAAAAAGTCCGCGCAGAGCTAGATAAGATGCTAGAAGCAGGAATCATTGAACCAGTTGAAGAATCCGAATGGATTATCCCCATGGTTGTTCAAGACAAGAAATCAAAAGGCGAGATCAGGATTTGTGTGCATCTCAGAAAGCTGAATAATGCTTCCATGCACAACCCATTTCCTACTCCATTCATAGGCGAAGTGCTTGATAACGTTGGAGGAAATGAGGCATATTCTTTCACTAATGGTTTCTCTGGTTATCATCAGATCAGGATTGATCCTGCGGATAGGCATAATACGACATTTGCTACAGAATAGGGGTCATTCCAGTACACTGTCATGCCTTTTGGGCTGAAGAACGCACCTGCCATATTCTCTAGAGTCGTCGTCGTAGCATTTAAAGATTTTATGCACAAGTTTTTAGAAGCATATTTTGATGATTGGACTATATTTGGTCTATTAAAAAATCATTGCGTGAATCTCTGCATGATGCTCGAGAAGTGTCGACAGCATCAAATATCCTTGAATTTGAAAAAGTGTATTTTCTGTGTGCCTTATGGAATTTTGCTTGGCCACATTGTCTGTAAGAAAGGATTGATGGTAGACCCTGCGAAGATTGTAGTTATTGCAAACTTACCAACACCAAATTCAGTCAAAATGTTGCGATCTACAATAGGCCATACTGGATAAAGGGTTATACATAGATAACCGCAGCAATGGAGAAGCTGCTGAAGAAAGACGCACCGTTCATTTGGAATGCAGAATGCGAAAAGGGTTTTGAAACATTAAAAGAAAAGATGGTCACTGCGCCAATTCTAGTCTTTCTAGACTGGACGAAGCCATTCCATGTCCATGTTGACGCATCATGTATTGCCCTGGGGATCATGTTAGCTCAGCGAGGAGAGGGAGGTATTGACCACCCTATTGCATTTTCTAGCAGAAAGCTTTCGAAAACAGAGAAGAACTATACTACTATTGAGAGGGAAGGCATTGCGATGGTATATGCCCTACAGAAATTTAGACACTACTTGCTGGGATCGCACTTCCTTATGTTTATTGACCATTCTGCACTGAAATATTTGGTCAACAAGCCAGTGTTAGGGGGACGCATATGCCAATGGCTATTGCTATTCCAGGAATATAACTTTGAAATTGTTGTCAAGCCAGGTAGACTGAACTTGGGACCTGATCATTTGTCAAGGATCGAGTCAGGAGAGGAGCCGACGAATATTGAGGACAGTCTACTTGATGCGCAGTTATTTAGTATACAGGTTGCCAATGATTATTACAAGGATATCATTGACTTCCTAACCACAGGGCTAGCACCCAAGGAATTCTCAGTCCAACAGAAAAAATAGTTAGTGGTGCACACCGTAGACTTCACTATAATTGCAGGACAGTTATACAAACTTGGGTCGGATGAAGTCCTGCGCAGGTGCGTACTTGATCATGAGAAGCCATTTATTCTAGTCGACGCACACTTAGGAATCATGGGAGGTCACTATGCAGGAAGGGCTACTGCGCAGAAGATATTGCGCGTAGGGCTATGGTGGCCTACGATCCATAAAGATGCCAAAGAACATTGCAGGAACTGTGAAGTCTGTCAGAGGATAGGAAAACCATCACGCCGAGATGAGATGCCATTGAATCCACAGTTGACACTACAACCATTTGAAAAATGGGCAATAGACTTTGTGGGTCCTATAAACCCACCAGGAAAAAGAACGGGTGCAAGGTATATTATTACTGCTACGGATTACCTCACCAGATGGGCAGAAGCAAAACCAGTTAAGGACTGCAGCGTAGTTTATTTTTGAAGAAATACTCACTAGATTTGGCTATCTGAAGATTTTGATGAGTGACCAAGGTACTCACTTTCTGAACAAGACGATTGAGGCGCTTACAGAGGAATTCCACATTCATGATCAGCGCAGTACTCCATATCATCCACAGGCGAATGGTACTGTAGAGGCTTTCAATAAAATATTGGAGAACGCACTCACTAAGGTGTGCAATGTAAATAGAGACGATTGGGACTTGCGCGTCTCATCTGTGCTATGGGCATACAGAACCACATGCAAGAAATTGACAGGACAGACACCCTTTCGGTTGGTTTATGGGCAGGAGTCTATAATGCCTATGGAATATATTGTCCCTAGTTTGAGAATCGCTGCATTTACAGGGATGGCAGACTGCGAAGCTCTAGAAGAAAGATTACTACACTTACTGGGCTTGGAGGAAGATCGCTTCATCATAGGCTTCCACTAGCAAGCTCAGAAGGACCGCGAGAAAGCATGGCATGATCACCATATAAAGAACAAGTGTTTTTAGGTAGGTGATCTAGTCCTCCTGTATGATAGCAAATTCATGAAATTTCCTGGTAAATTTAAGATGCATTGGCTTGGCCCATATAGTGTGATACATGTTACTAACACCGGTGTAGTCCAGTTAGCCAATTTAGCTGGTGATACCTTGCCAACTTTGATAAATGGAAGTAGGCTAAAGCTATACCATGATAGCATTGCTTCGCAGAACCCTGAATAACGAACAAAGAAAGGAAGTTCTAAGTGTCAAGTACAGTTGAAAGTGGACACTAGAAATGTAAAGGAGTCTGTACATGTATGATACAAGGAAGAAGGTATGATAAGAAGAATGATATATGTATCGCGCAACACTGTTGAAGCTGCGCGGAAGAAGAAAAAAATAAAAATAATATATATATATATATATAGTGGAAGCCGCACAGTTTGAAATTTTTGGCACTGTGAAGTAGCCGCGCAGGGTTGCAGATGGCTTGCCACGTAGTTCGGCACAACACCCAGAGAAAAATAGCCGTTGCATGGCTTTTCAGAAAAATAGTCATTAGATGACCGTTGCAGCAATCGCTTCAGCATTTAAAGCAAAAATATCCATTCTGAGCATGCTGACGATAGAAAAGACCGAAGGATCCGCTCAAATTCGCCAATGGACACCACATTAAATGCTTATCTAGCCGTTGAAGGGCACGGGAGAGGGTCTGCTGCGCCTATAAATAACACCGTTGGGAGACTCGCGGGCGTTACCAAGCACTTAGAATTTTCTTGCAATTAACCTCTCTGAGCTAGTAGCCATCTGTATTCTGTCTACCTTAGCCGCTACCTCATTTGTGGATGTTCAAACCTTCCTTTAGAGAAGAAGAACTCACCCTTGAAGAAGCACTGAGGATCTTTCAGCAAGGAGGGATTCAGCAGTTAATGAAAACTCCAATTAAGAAGGTAGCCATAGAACAAGATGAAGTATCCCGCAGATCACCAAGAATTAATCCCACGATGCAAGAAAAACCAAAAGATAAGGGAAAAGTTGTAACTGCACCTCGATCCAACATCATAAAGTTGGGATCCTTGGCACAGAAAGCACCAGTCTTTCAGACATAACCTTTGAAGATGACACCTGAATATATCTCTCCGGGCACTGAATGCCCCTGTGTTTAAATTGCTCAAGAATGCGAGATATGACATCCCCCTGTCGCCTATGTCAAAGCATGTAAATGTTGCTAAGAATCTACTGGGAAAGATAGAACATTGTAAATGGGAGGATTATGACCTCTCGAGAATAAAGAAAGATGAGCCAGATGTTCCCAAATACCCGGATTTTCAACCAGACCAGTATATGTGCTGGAAAAAGGATGCCAAGGGAACTCTGAACTTGGTAGCTGACAGTTGGTTAGCACTTGTCATTCAGTTGGGGCTACTGAAATTATTGAGATTGCCACATTTTGACCGTTCCCCAGAATTGAATATCGTGGTTCACACACTCATAGTGGAAATCCACCAAGGTTACCTGTGGCTGGATAGGAACGTTGATATTAACATTGATTTGATCCACCGCATCACTGGGCTAAGCAAGTGCGGTAAGGATCCAAAGCAATTTTTCTAGGGGAAGAGCAAAGAAAAAGAGGCGGTTGAAAAGATGAAGAAAACCCACTCGGTGGTGAAGGCAAAAAGAGGATTCTTGATAGAAGACATAGAGGACTGAGCAACAAGATTCGTAACACAGTTGCTCGTAGGAAAGATGCTCAAAACAGCTAGACCTTCGAAGGTGCCTACGGGCGCAATACTCCTTGGTGCCACAGCGGCCGAAGGCCACAGCTTCAATTGGTGTTAGTTTCTGTTGAATGAGTTCCTTGAAGAACTCAATGACACTCACATGAATGGCGGCCAGTTCCATTTCACCTGGCTCATCATCCTGATTGCTTTGAGTGGATGGAAGGAGCCACGAGATTATGCGGGCATCGTTATGGATAGAAAGGATCCTAGGGGGTTTAAGTTCGTCAACCTCTGGGAAAACAAAAATGCAGAGCGCCAGCACGCAACAACAGAAGTATTTTACCAATACTATATCCAGCTGTGCGACGCAATCATGAAGACACCCCGCATTACAAAGCAGGTCACGGTGAAGTATATCCGCATCATCGAATTTGAGGCGGATATGAAATGTATATTTATATTGCCGAAATCACAAACGAGGAAACCAGAGTGGTTCCCAGGAAAGTACATCATGTACGAACAGGATATTGAGGACCTCATGAAAGATTGGCCAGCAGAGTTCCACGTAGAGGTCATGGACGTGGAGACAGATTCAGCAGAAGATGAGCTGATCCCGCTCTCATGCCCAATTACTGAAGAAATAGGGAAGAGAAAAGAAGCTGAGACTTCGGAGAAGCCAAAGTCGAGGAAAAAGGTGAAGGATACAAAGATCCAATCGGAGGCAGTCCTTAATGATGATGACTACGAGATGATAGCCGAAACAGTCTTAGAGCAGATGAAGGAGCTTATGGAAACTAAAGAAAACAAGGATAAGGTCATCCACGATGACCTACACAGGATGAGGCTCGCAATGCAAGGCCTAATGAAGAAAATAGACGATGTCCAAAAAATCCTTGTTTTGCCACAGGAAGCAGGGGCTGAAAGGAGGTCGGTAGGAACCTTGCAGCAAGGAAGCCAACAACTAGCAATAATGCTACCGTCGAAGACTAGGATTGTCCATGTGGACCCATTGGCTGTTGTGTTTCCAATAGCAGAGCAAGTGGCCTTGGACACAAAGGGAGTCGAGAGGGTAGAGATCGACTTAGCCAAAATACCTTTGCCAGGATTGCACTTCATCCACACGCAGATCGTGGAGGAGATGCATGAACGAACGGTTGAAGTGATGAAGTTACAAGCAGAGCTCACCGCAGCAAACAAACAAATTCAGCAGAAGGCATAAGTACATCTACGCAACGAACAGGATCGTTGGAAAAATTTGGAGACCACCATATCCAATGTGGCAAAGGATATTAAAGACATAGAAATCTAGGATGATCCTGCAGACACAGTTCTGAGGATCAGAGATAAGGTAAGATCCTTGCAATCAGAGATGCAGGGTAAATAGATTTATTATGAGGCCGACATTGCCACATTGAAGGATAAGCTGAATAAGCAGGAGCCATTAACTGAACAACAAGTCAGAGAGCAAGCAGTGAGCGTCATCTCAAAAAGCATCACAAGTGAGATGGCTAAGTGCCAATCTCTCTTGGATAAGGTTTCACAGGTAATCGTGACCCTTGAAGAGGATCAAGGGTTGCTACAGGTCAAGACTGCGGTACAAGAAAAACAGACCGCGCTGGACAAGTTGAACACAGAGGCGAAAGCTCTGCCACCTAGAGAAAGGTTGCCAAGATACAAGGAGATATCCAGCTTAAAGAAAGAAGTACAGGAACTACGACAAAAAGAGACTGAGATGGATAATCAGTCGCAGCAGCTCTTGGAGAATGCCATGGCAGTATCGCAGCAGATTGAAGATAAGTTAGTAGACCTGTGCGATAACCAGGAGTAGGTACAAGATCAAATTGGATAAGAAATAACTCCAACACTGCTTGAGACAATTAAACAGGTTGAGGAGGATACAAGGGAAGCAATGGTGTAGTTGTGCGATACATATGACGAGTTCACGGCCAAGTTCGTTCCACCGGTCGCGGCGCAGAGTCAGACAGCTGAAACAATCAGTGGCTCAGGGATGAGCCACATGTAAGTGTTAGGGGCATGTTGGGCCCAGGTTGAGATGAAGTTTTGGAAGCACCTTTTTGAGGCAAGCAGGGAAAGCTGAGCTGAGCGCAGCTCAGAAATTTTTTTTTGGCTAAGTATTGAGGATGCTGCGAAGTTGCGCGCAACATCCAACTTTTGACGAGACTGCAGAGTTGCGCGCAACATCAAAGTTTTGGCCGTGATGCGAAGACCAGTACTACACTGAAGCAGTGCTGTGGAGTTAGGAGGCCACGTGGAGCCAACAAAGTGGTGTGCTGGACAAGTATCAAGTGTATCTACCGGCTCGACTAGTAGCAGCCATTTTTGGAAAGATATTTCAGGATTGCCGAGCGATGGATGTAGGCAAAACAGGAAGGCGGCCACGCGTGGGTTGTTAAGGAAAGTGACATTTGGCACACTTAGAAGGTAAAACCATTAGAGAGAAATGGTTCGATAGAAGCATCCTGTAGGCACGCGTGCAACAGGAAGGCTGATAGTGACAGAATGAGGATGTGGAGATCCGCCATGATCAAGCAGACGCTACCAGGAGCTAGCAAGCCGGTTTGAAAAATCGACGCAGTTTTGGAAACCCTTAGGGTTTTGGGTTTTAGGTCTTCGACACTGTACAGACATGACCTTCTGGCATGATCTATTTAAGAAGACATTTTGTATGGGATGGGGGTTTTCAGTGTTATTCTCTTTTTGGATTATTGTTAGTCTTTTGTTGTTGCTGAGAACTCAAGGAGACAACCTTTTTGTATTGTAAAATCTCTTCGAGCTGAGAATATTGTAAAAGCTCTGCAGCTATGTGTGCAGAGACCTAGCCGAGAGAAAGAAGAGTCTGTAACTAAGTGCACAGACTAAGAACGGTTGCCCCATCCCTTTTGAAAGAAATATATTACTGTTCGGGTACACAGGGTAATACCAAAGGACCAAACACCAAGAGCAACCATTTCACACAAACATATCACAGATCAACATACCGATGTTTTGACGTGGTTTAAACCCTCTTGAGGGAAACACTCCACAGCCCCGGACAAATAGCTTCTACGGGACAATTTATTATGAAAAGATAGAAAGTTACAAATGAGCTTCTCATAATCGATCAACTAAACAATGACCCTCCATGCTCTTTAAATAGAGATCATGGACCAATCGGGTGTTAAGCCACGGATCAAGGTTAGGTTTGATCTAAGAGAAGTTGAGTCGTCGGATCACTCTATGTCGGGAACATATCGTGACCATCGGATTAAGTATTTACAAATGCATACTAATGCATACTAAAGAAACACACTATCCCTAACAGATATATTACACAAGTTGATCTTAACGAACTCCTAAGTGTCTAAATATCCTAACATCCCCCCTTAAGAACAACTTGGGATAGGATTGAAGGATTTACGAAAGTGATACTATTAGGAGAAGGAAGGAGACATTAGAGCCTATCCCCCCTTAATGACAAGTTCCTGAACTCCTAATATAGATCCAAGTTTAGAAAACTTTGCTTCTGTAAGAGACTTGGTGAAGATGTCTGCAACTTGATCATCTGTAGGGAAAAAGAGCACTTCAAGAACACGATCATGAACAAGATTTCTGATGAAGTGCATATGTAGCTCAATGTGTTTGCTGCGTTGATGTAGAACTGGATCTTTGGCAAGCTTGATGGAACTTTGATTGTCGCACCAAAGTGGAGTAGGCTGCTGCTGCTCGAATCCAAACTCTAAAAGGATCTGTCGAAGCCATAAAGCTTCCTGAATGGCATTAACTGCTACTCGATATTCTACCTCTACTGAAGAAAGAGCAAGAGCTTGTTGTTTCTTACAAGCCCAAGTAATAGGTCCAGATCCCAGACTGAAAACATAACCTGTAGTAGACTTTCAATTATCAGGATCGTCGGCCCAATCTGAATCAGTGAAACCAACCAACAAAGGTTTCCCCCCTGTACTGTAATGAATCCCAAACTGAACTGTACCTCGAATATATCGAAGTATTCTTTTAGCTGCTTTCCAGTGACTTTCATGAGGTGTCTGCATATAACGGGCAACACAACCAACGACAAAGGAAAGGTCAGGACGGGAATGAGTCAAGTATAAGAGACTACCAACAAGCTGACAATATAAGATGGCATCAACTTCAGGTGAAGTACAAGTGGAAGAAAGTTTGAATCTAGACTGGAAGGGAGAAGGGGCTTGTGTACAATCTTCCATGTGAAAGCGATGAAGAAGGTCACAAGCATACTTAGACTGAGAAAGAAAGATTCCTTCTTTGGTTTGCAGGACTTGGAGACCAAGAAAATAATGCAAATGTCCTAAGTCTGACATTTAAAATTTTTGTTTAAGACTAGATTTCACATGGGTTATAAGCTTAGGGTCACTACCAGTAAGAATAAGGTCATCAACATATAGAACACGTATGCTGAGATGGTTTCCTACTTTCTTGGTATAGACATTGGGGTCAGAATGGCATCTAGAAAAACCAGTGTCAAGGAGAAAGTTATCCATTTTGGCATACCAAGCTCTAGGAGCTTGCTTAAGGCCATATAAGGATTTCTTAAGGCGGCAGACAAGGCTAGAGTTATTCTGAACATATCCAGGAGGTTGTTCCATGTAAATTTTCTCCTGTAAATCACCATGTAAGAAGGCAGACTTGACATCCATTTGATGGAATTCCCAGTTATGTAAGGCTGCAAGGGAAAGAACAAGGCGGATGGAGTTCATTTTTGCAACGGGAGCAAAGGTTTCATTGTAGTCAATCCCTTCAACTTGGGAAAAACCTTTGGAAACTAACCTTGCCTTAAGTCTTTCAACACTTCCATCTGATGGATACTTAGTTCTGTAGACCCATTTACATCTAACAAGTTTTCTTCCTTTTGGAAGACGTACAAGATCCCAAGTATCGTTTTCCATTAAGGAACGATATTCTTCATCCATGGCTGCATCCCAATCTGGATTCCCTGAAGCTTCTGCAAAAGTTTCTGGATCATGATTCTTGAAAACTTGAGCCAAAAGAGAAGAGGCTCGCTGAAACTGAGAACGTGTTCGACGTTGATCTCTAGGATCACTGGCAAGATCACCAGCTGCTTCACATGTTGAACGGACCCATCGAGGAAGCACTTGTGCTGGTGCAACTAGAGGAACATGAGCAGGCAGAGGTGGATTTTCATCCTCACTGTCATCATCAGAAACTGGAGTTGGAAACCTGTCAAGGAAGTTGGAAGAAGAAGAAGAAGGCACAAACGCCGAATCAGGTTCGCAGGCCAAAGATGGCACAATCGCCGAGTTAGGTTTGCAGGCCAAGAGATTTTCATCAAATTTAACATCTCTTCTAATGATGATATCATGAGAATATGGTTGAAGAAGTCTATAACCTTTTACATCTTCAGAATATCCAACAAATATGCACTTTTTACTTTTAGGCTGCAATGCTTTCCGTTTTTCATCCGGAATGTGAGCCCATGCTTCAGTACCAAACACATGGAAGTGACTTACATAAGGTTTAGTTTTACTCCATGGTTCTTCCGGTGTTACACCTTGTAATGCTTTAGTGGGGGTGCGATTAACTATGTAATTTGCACAATTTATGGCTTCAGCCCAAAATTGAAGACTTAGTCCCTTAGATTGGATCATACAATTAGCCATTTCTTTTAAGGTGCGGTTCTTCCGCTCAGCTACACCATTTTGTTGTGGTGTATATGGAACAGTGTGATGTTGTTGGATGCCTTGTTCAGTGCAGAAAGTAGTGAAATTTTTGTTAACATATTCTCCTCCATTGTTAGATCTTAACTTAATAATTTGATGACCAGATTGTTTTTCAACAAGGGCCTTGTAGGCCAAGAACATGTGAAATACTTCGCTCTTAAGTTTTAGGAAATAAACCCAAGTGCATCTGGTGTAATCATCAATGAAAGTTAAAAAATATTTGAAACCAAAAAAGGAAGCAGATGGAAGAGGACCACACAAGTCACTATGCACAAGCTCCAAGGGAACCGAGGTGTGCCAAGAGGCACGTTTGTCAAAACTGTCCCGATGATGTTTTCCGAGTACACAACCGGAACAAACACCATCCCTGCAAGATACCATCGGAAGACCTGTCACCATATTGTCTTTACATAGTTGTTGCAATGAGCGATAATTTAAGTAACCAAATCACTCATGCCAAAGTTTGCTCAAGTTATCACTATGAGCAACAAAAACTGAAGGGAAAGGTGATGACCCAAAGTTGTTAAACTTCTACAACTTGGTAATATTATCAACAATTTCGGTAGCTAGGACCTGTTGAGGATCTTTAAAATCCTTGATTATAACTTGGTGAGGTGTAAAGGTCACAGTTTTACCTTAACCAGAATGAGTGATCTGATAGACTGATAACAAATTGCAGGAAATTCTTGGAACACATAGTACATCACTAAAATGACCATTATCTATTGGAACTATTCCATCTCCTACAACACTTAGAGATCTATCATCACCAACAAATATTTGTTTGGTGTTACATTCATGCATAGTAGAAAAGATGGCTTGATCCTTAGCCATATGATAAGATGCTCCAGAATCAATGAGCCATTCATTTGAAGTAGAAGAAGAAGATGAATTATAAGAATAACCAGAAGCACAAAGTGCATGTCCATGAGAGGTAGATTCTGAAGGCGAATCTAGGCTGATGTGGTGCTTCTTCATTGCTGCTTCCAAGGCTGCCATCTTCTTGAAACACTTAGATTCATCATGATTATCTTTCCCGCAATAGTTGCAATGACGCTCAGTCTTCTTACCTTTTGGCTTGGATCCATTGTCATTTTTTAAAGAAGGAGCTGACTGAGAGGGTTTTGGACCCTTGTTTGACTTATTATTGCGAAAAGTTTGTTTCTTGGGAGGCTTGGACTTTTCTTTCTATTGGGACAATAAGGCTTTCCTAGATGTATCTGCATTGTTGATTATTCCAAGATGAATGAGTTTATTTTGCTCTCTAATCAAGGAATCACGAAAGGATTCAAGACTAGGATCTTGATAGTTAGCTGCATTCAATGATTCTTTCATGGAGTAAAATGTAGATACAAAAACAGAATATGCAGGTCCAAGTTTGGAAAGAATATGATAAATGCATTGTTTGTCTTCCCTCTTAATCTTACATTCTGCATATAAGAGTTTAAGAGTTTTGTACTTAGATAAATAATCTTGAATGCATGAAAAGTCACTTGGATTTAAAGAAATCAATTCATTTTCGAGTTGGTGACCTCGAATTTCATTGTGTTTACCAAACACAAATTCCAACTTGTCCTAAGCAGCATCAGGTTCATCAATTCCAGATATGTGGAATCACAAATCAATAGAGATTGACATCCCAATCAATCCTCGAGCTTCGTCACATCTATTTTCCCATTTTATTTTCTTATCATCATCAGTGGGTTCTGTTTCTTTCCTTGAGGTAATTCTGAAAAGTCCCCTACTTCGTAGAACATCCTCTATACGAGATTTCCATGAGAAATAGTTAGAACTGTTAAGTAGAATATCACAAGGGGCGACCATATTTGTAAATTAATGGCTGTAAAAGTAGAAACCAATAGTCTAGATGTGAAGAGCTTGAAAAAATAGGCAGTTTAAAAAAAACGGCACTGAAAACTGACTCTATATGATGAAGTTATGCTTGAACAAAGAAACTATTGAAGATGTCCCCAATAGTGACGTGACAGTTAGAGAATGTCCAGCAAAAATAAGAACCCCCCTCTTCCCAAGATTAACCTTTTGACAATCACTTTACAAGAAAGTTGCTTTAAGTGAACCACTTTTGTAAAATAAGTGATTTTATTTTTACAATGATATTACTTTTAAATAGTGCAACAATAAAAAAGAACTTAAGTGACTCACTTGTATTTTTAGTTTTTATTATTTAAGTGAGATGCACTTTTACAATAAAGTAAATTGAAAATAGAAATTGCATGCACTTTTTCTTTTAAAAGTAACTTCCTAAGACTTGAATTCAAGACCTAATAAGGAATAAAGCAACTTTGAACCAAGTGAGCTAGATTAAAAGGTATGTAAAATATGGGAATGTGGAAGGGTTTTTTTTTTTTAACTCTTCTTGCTCGGTTTGCGTGCTTGCCCTTTTTCCTGCAAAACACACCACAAATCGAAATAATTTTTTTTTTCCACACTTTTGGAGTTAGATCTCATTAGCTTTCCCAGAAAGTCTACGTTTTCTCTCTGTTTCTGATTTGCCGAGATCGCGCAAGGTGCATGGCAAAGAGCATATGCAGCCGAGAAAAACCCTTTCCCTTTCTGTTTCTGATTTGCGGAGATCGCTCAAGGTGCACGAAAAAGAGCATATGCAGATAGGAAAGCAACAATCCGAACCAAAAAAATATAACAGTAAAAAATGAAAAAATATGAGATTTTTTCTTTTAAAAACAGAAAATAAAAAAATGCGTCACTATAACATTATACCTTCAGATCTGATGAAATACGCGTTTCTGGAGCAACCGGAAACCGTTTTCGATCAAACGAAAATAATTTCCCAATGGAAACGACACTCCGGACGCAATGGAATACATGCCATAGCCCAGAAATGCACAAAAATACCAGAACCATAAACCCTTTCGAGTTTCGGCAACAACAGTTCAAGATCTAGATCATAACCGGAAGCGACTCTTCATAAAAGCTTTGATACCATGTTCGGGTACACAGGGTACTACCAAAGGACTGAACACCAAGAGAAACCACTTCACACAAATAGATCATAGATCAACACACCGATTTTTTGACATGGTTTAAACCCTCTTGAGGGAAACACTCCACGACCCCGACCAAATAGCTTCTATGGGACAATTTATTATGAAAAGAAAGAAAGTTACAAATGAGCTTCTCATAATCGATCAACTAAACAATGACCCTCCATGCTCTTTAAATAGAGATCATGGACCAATCGGGTGTTAAGCCACGGATCAAGGTTAGGTTTGATCTAAGAGAAGTTTAGCCATCGGATCACTCTATGTCGGGAACATATCGTGACCGTCGGATTAAGTATTTACAAATGCATACTAATGCATACTAAAGAAACACACTATCTCTAACGGATATATTACACAAGTTGATCTTAACTAACTCCTAAGTGTCTAAATATCCTAACAATTACCAACCATTCTTGTGGACGTAGCTTTCCATCCGGGGAAGTGAACCACGTTAAATCCTGTGTTATGTGATGATGTTTATGAATGAATGACTTTTTATATTTTCTGTAGAATGAATGGTTGAATGTTTCCTTGCATGCTGTAATAGGAGAACTCTGATATGCATTTACCCATAAGAGAAGTTTGGGAATGATATTCTAGGTTCCACAGAAGCAGATGAATGGCAAACATTTCAATTCTATGTTGAGTTCGTGAATCAATCATTTAAGTTTAATTACTTTCTTAAACACAGTGACGGAATGCAGCACAATTAGTCATGTTTATCATTTGAGTGCACATTGTAATAATCCAAGTTCTAAAGGGAATGCTAGAAAGATAACCAGTAAGTGCCTGAATGAATGGATGAGTGATATTCATTTCAGTGCCTTAATGTTTCTGAGATTTTCCAAGTAGAGGATAATTGTGGGTGAATCGCAGTTCCAATAGAAGATTCACAGCAGTAAAAAACCCTTGGTGCGGCCCACAGTGTTGCCTACATTGTGCAGTACTGCTCGCAGCATAGAGCCTGTTGCGTATCGCATCACTCTGCCCGCAGCGCCATCCTTCTGTCCTACGTTGCGCAGCTTGTTCTTATAAACAACTCATCATTTACTGTGGAAACCTGATTCCGCAGTACCCTATAAAGATACACCTCAGGTGAGACCTCAACCTGCTCGCAGGTTGTTGCCGAAAGGGCCGGTGCGAAGGGGTTTTGTTGGTCAAAGGGAGAACCGCAAAGAACCTGGGTCTAATTGAAAACCTCTAGGTTAGTTTAAGCCAACACCAATCCCCACTGTTTGTCTATAAATGGTGCTAGATATTTTTAACTTTTATAGATGATTATTCTAGAAGAGTGTGGATATATTTTTTGAAAAATAAGTCAGAATACATTGATAGATTTAAGTAGTTCAAGGAACGAGTAGAGAAAAGTTTGGGAAAGTTTGTTTTATGTATTAGATTAGATAATGGAAGAGAGTATTGCTCCAAGGAATTTGATAAATTTTGTATGCAATAAGGAATTAAGCACCAAAAGACTGCTCCATATAATCCATGACAAAATGGTGTGGTTGAGTCTACGAGTCATACAATTATGGAATGTGCAAGAAGCATGCTTAACACATATGGGTTGGAGAATGGATTTTGGGTAGAGGTTGTTAATACAAATACTTATCTTATAAACAAATCACCTACATCTATATTAGATGGATAGATTTTAGGGGAGGTTTTGTGTGGTAAGAAAATTGATTATTCTCATTTGTGTATCTTTGGTTGTGATGCATTTTCCCATGTGCCTAAAGAAAAGAGGTCCAAACTTGACCCAAAGTCAAGGAAATGTGTCTTAATTGGTTATGATAATATAGTAAAAGGGGTATTGAATGTAGGATCCTAATGGCAAGATAGGTAATTTCTATTCGAGATGTTATTTTTAATGAAAAATCCATGCAAAGGAAGGAGGTACATAGTGACACTTGAGATTGTACCTATTGAAGTAGAAATGAGTGAAGATGAAGATGAAGCTTCTGATCAACATGAAGACTATCAAGTAAAATAAATGCAACTTAGAAGATTCATGCATCCCAAGAGACGTCCAGAAAGGTATGCTCCTGAATTTTAGTGTTATTTTTCTTTGTTAACTTATGATGGTGAAATTAGTTCATTTTAGGAAGCTAAAGAATTTGAGAATGCATATACATGGATGAAATACATGGACAAAGAAATTAAATCACTACACAAGAATGAAACATGGGAACTTGTGGATCTCCCACCAGGAAGAAAGGTTGTTGAAACAAGTGTGTGTATAAATTAAAGAAGAATAATGATGGGTTGCTGGAATGTCATAAAGATTGCTTGGTGGAAAAAGGCTATGTGCAGAATTCAGGTATACATTTTAATGAAATTTTCTCTATAATTTTGAAGCTTACTATTGTAAGGGTTTTACTTGCACTTGTAGTAGCACATGATTTAGTGTTGGAGCAAATGGATGTAAAAATTTCTTTCTTGCATGGTTATATCAAGGAAGAAATTTATATATATCAACATGAGGGATAAAGAAAGAGGAAAAGATCATTTTGCTTGAAGACTCAAGAAATATCTGTATGGGTTGAAATAGGCGACGCCAAGGATGTGTTACAAAAAAGTTGACACCTTCATGAAGAGTCAAGGTTTTTGTAGAAGTGAAGTTGAACATTGTGCATACTATAAGAGGCTTTATGATGGTAGTTTTATTATGTTGTTGTTGTATGTTGATGATATACTGGTTGCAGGCCCTAACATGAAGAAACTCATTAATCTTAAGGATTAGTTGGCTATGAAATTTGAAATCAAGGAATTAGGAGAAGCAAATTAAATTCTATGGATGAATATACACATGGACATAACATGTAGGAATATATCTGGTTACGTTAAAATTCATATATAGAAAATATTATGTAGTGCTTCAATATGTAGAATAAACTAGTTAGCAACCCACTTCATGCACACCTCAAGTTGTATTTTGAACAATGTCCTAGCATAGAATCAGAGAACAAAA
Organism: Larix kaempferi; assembly: GCA_027924585.1. NCBI lineage: Eukaryota > Viridiplantae > Streptophyta > Pinopsida > Pinales > Pinaceae > Larix > Larix kaempferi. The sequence continues at coordinate 16,774,664 of BSBM01000376.1, forward strand.
GCATGTCTCATATACCATATTCATCATTAGTCACGGGAGCCTCATGTTTTCCATTGTGAGCACCAAATATTGTTGAAGCAGTGGGAGTTGTTAATTGCTTCATGGTGAATCATGGTAAAGAGCATTGGAATGTTGTGAAGTGGATACTAAAATATTTAAGGGGCACTTCATATGATTTTATTTGCTACAAATCGACATATTTAAAATTAAAGTTTGTATATTCATATTTTGGTTGAGACAAACATGGATGAAAGTGTACTATAGGATATTCTTTCGCTCTTGCTGGTGGAGCTATAAGATAGACATTTAAGTTGTAGCCAATGGTGTCCTTATCAACCATTAAAGAATAATATGTGGCAACAACTGAGGCCAATAATGAGGCAATATGGCTAGAGTGACTAATGGATTAATTCAAGATGATGCAGGGGAAGATCACTTTGCATTATATTAGTCAAAGTGCTATTCATTTAGTGAAGAATCCAACATTTCATGATCACACAAATCATATTGATATTAAGTACCATTTCATAAGGAAAGTTGTGGAAGAATGTAGGATCTTGTTGAAGAGAATTGATATCGATGAAAATTTTGTGTATATGATTACAAAGTTTGTCAGAACAAATAAGTTTAAATGGTGCAAAACTTCTTTGGGATTGCTGAAAATGTGATGAAGACAACATCAATGTGTAATGTCACATAAGTAAAAAACATAGGAAATTAACTCTGTGTATATCGACTTCAAGTGGAAGAATGTTAGGAGGTGAAGTCAATATCTAGATCTCTGACATTTTCCTATATAATGGTACATGACTATCCCTTTGTGAAAATTTCTAGACCCTTCCAACATATTTTGGTTCCTTCTAGAACTCTCATATGTATTGTATAAAAGATGAGTGACCCCTAGCATTGTATCATAAGAAAAGAAAGCATTGTAAGTTTTTTTCGACTAATAATAAAAGATTGAAGGTGCCATTGCCCCGTCATTTTACCTGCATACAATAGGGTTTCCACATAAATCTCGTGTTCTATTGTTATTTTCTTATGTTTTTTTTATATTTTTTCTAACACATGGTCACATGCGCTTAGGTTTGTGATAATACTGGTATTGGATCATATGTTGATTTCCCCCCTTGGAGAGGTCTAATGATGTTATAATTTAAAATTTATATAGAAAATTATGAATCAATTTGATGATGCCAAGGATTTACTATGCAATTTCCATAACACTTTTGAAAATCAAGCATGTTTCTATGAGCATCACCTATAATCTTGTTGGAATTCAACACACCACTTTCAGTTGACAATCTATTCCATATTCTCTATCACCCTGGTAACAAATTCTTGGTATTTCATTAATTGATCTCCTTTACCCTTTTCACATTCCAGGATTTCAATTCTAAGATGTTTCATCTCGGGGGTTTGTCTAATGAGTGATGGAGAATCACAGAAGCAAGAATCCTCCATAAGCTACTTACACTATACTAGTTCTTTGGCCACTTTTTGTGAGGTTTGAACCCAAGTGGCCACTATAAGAGTGCCCTGCCTTCACTATCCTGACTAAACTCTTGATTCTCATGGCGGGTATTACATTTTTTTTTAATAAGATTAAGTTTTTGGTTGTTTGTCTTTCGTTTGTGGTTGTTGTCTATGTGATTTGCATATTATTTCACAACATATATTTATGTTGGGATTCCAAATGGATGTTGGAACAATTTATGTCTCAAGGCCAAACTTTGATCCTCTCGCATGCTACGCCGCTCCTTCTCACCATTCCAAAGCTAAGTATGAATCCTCACTTATGTTTTACTATAATTTACCTGTTTGATTGGTATTGCTGATAAGTAGAGTTCATTTTTCGTTTTATAGCTTTTTCATTGGCAGCCAATGTTTTGAAAAAGCATCATAGCAATTTTGATGAGACAAGGAAATATGTTATGCCTCACAATTGATTTTTATCACTTTTCTTCTTTGGAACAAGTTTCTTGTGCATCCTTATCTTTTTAATCGTTGACTATATACATCTATATTTTAAATATTTCATTCATTTATTGGGTTGTATTTCAAAAATCACCCAAATGTTTACTCACATCATGTGGCTTGGCTTGGCATTGAGTTGTACTTTTAGCTAATACATTGGGATATACACTTGTAAATTCCCATCAGAATATATGACTACAAAGAAACTTCTTAAATTCCTCATATTCTATACATAATGGGATAGAAATGCAAAATTCTTATCAATACTTAATTCATAACTTAACAAACCAGTACAACTAATTTAAAAAAACTTCTTGAATTCCTCATATTCTGTACATAATGGGAGGGAAATGCAAAATTCTTACCCATACTTAATTAATAACTTAACAAACCATACAACTAATCCATGTATATTTTCAAAGAAACAACCATCAAATAGGAAATTTTGATGGGATATTTTTTTGACAAGGTTACCAATTTGATAAAAAATAGATTCTTTTGCAGAGGTTTTAGATCAAATTTATTGAAAACTTTCCCAAGTTCACAAGATTCGATAAAATTGCATTATATGTTATTTAAATAAATTAATATATAATACATATAATTTGGTTTTACAAAAAGATTGTTTTGAAAAAATAACATTATTTTATAATATTCAATTTGTTCCTTAATATTAGCTTATTTCAAAGGAAGCTAAATTAATTTTTTTTATTCATCTGCCAAGCAGCTTTGGAATTATCATAATAACAATCATTGTTGATAATGGGAGAGTTGCACCATTTTCCATCTTCCATTTTTGTTTGAATAATTTATAACATTTTATTGATGTGATGGGTTTGCATATAATTAAGGTTCATTTATTAATTATTATATTATTTTTGTATTAATGGACTAATGTTGGGCAGAAATGACCATTTATCAATATGGAAGAAACAACCTGAACAAGGTCCAAGGTCCTTAAAGCAGTCTCAATTAGTTTAAAAATGCTGTTTTGTAATTACAGAAAAACAGTTTCAGTAGCTACCAAAAACTTGTAGCTTCAAGTACTAAAAACTGTTAAATATTTTAAAACTAAATATCCTATCTAATCTTATCCTGCACGGGTAGTGTGATTTGAATTAACAGTTAATATAATCTGAATTAAAAATCATTTATGTTCTAATTTGATTTAAATACAAAGCTAAATCTAAACCACAACACATGATAAAATTTATTACATTTACATGATAATAACAGAAAAATGAACATAATAATAAAACAGATTAGCTCAACTGGTTATCAATGGATAATAGATATTATTATGAGAATCAATAAAAAACACTAATAATATAAAAATATTGCAAAAATAAAACAAAAGAGGTTGTATTAATCTGAAAAATAACTTCCAGAACAAACTAAAGCAGACCACTGTTAGGTTCAAACACAACTGAACAAATGTCTACAAGCTGAATATAACTCCCTCTTCGGTTCTATTCAGTGCTATCCATTGAGCATTACAAAAGAGACAAAACAGAACTTTGGGAAAAAGAGTTTCCTGGAGTGCTCCCCACTCTATTCAATAGAATTGGAACTTCATATATAAAAGATCAGATACAAGAAATAGCTTCTTAATTTTTATTGTATAACCATCCTTTGATAGCTCTTTTTAGTAAGCTGTTCTTACTGCACTTTCAATTTTTCTGATTAAATGGGGGATTGGTGATTCTTTTTAAGCTCAGGCTTTGATTTCAACCATCTCTTCCTTTGCAAGTTAGTTAATTGGTTGTACCATTTTTTACGCAATAAAATCATTGTTTATGATAGGATTGCTAAGTAATCTAATAACTTATTTTACCGCCTCTGCTTTTTAACTTGCACAGTTAACATGAAAACAAAAGTTAATATATCATCTCGATTGCTGATTCCCTCCATCCAACAAGCATGGAGAAAGGTCAACCTTTGACCTTGCTCCATGCCCTTTGGATGGAGGGAATCAGCAATTGAGGTAAGCTCAGGCAATTTGGAGTTGTAAGTTGGATGGAGGGAATCAGCAATTGAGATAAGCTCAGGCAATTTGGAGTTGTAAATACTTAAGACTTTACTGAGATTCGAGTGAACCTATCTAGTTGGAAAATTGATTACAATTTCAATGATTTCTCTCTTCCACTAGCTAACAAATACTAGCATAGTCACTTAACTTGTCTTTTACTAGTCTTTATCCATCCATGCATAAGCTACCAGTTATCCTGAACACTTTTCTCATCCTCCTTGAATGTAGGAAAAACATAGATAGTAGTCCACCCCAAATTCTAAGAATTAATTTTTCAACGATTCTAAAGAGATCATCCATGATCTAATGTTGAAGATATTGGACCTATTCTCACTCCTGGCGCGATTTGCTAGGGTTTATTTTGATGTCAACACGCCTGGAAAAGCTACCAACAGATCATCAATTGCATTCTCCTTCCGTAGTCTGTGGCTAGAGTTTTCTGTTCAACGATCTCCTATTAAAACTGTGGGCTGGTAGTCATAGACTGCATTGCCTTGTTTTAGGATGTGAAATTTAATCACATTAAAACCAGTTCTCCTTGTTGGCAATGGTAGCTGTATACTAATTCCCCACGTGTATTCCTTTGTTATCATGGAAAAATCTTGCTTAATAAGATGCAATTGGGTGGCTTCTCTCAGCATTTAGAGTGTTTACAGTGCCAACAATTGATTGGCATTCACCTTTTGTCATCTATCTTCTCCCTCTTGAAGTGGTTTTTTTGTGTGTGAGAAATCATATTCATTTCTTCGTGAAACCCTAATATCTCAAGGTGCTTTTCTCCCCCCTCCACACAAAACATGTTAACACAAGTGATTCTCAGGAAGGTAATGCAAACAAATTGATTTATGACGCTTATATTGAACTTTTAATATTTATCAATTTCAAAATAAAAGTATCAATGGTCAAAAGATTGAATAAGACCCTCTTTAACTTACAAATTATTGAATCTTAAAATGACAAGTTTAAAAGATAATAATACTTTGAATTACAAATTATTCATCTTTAAAGTGGTAATGGATGCATTGACCTTATTTTACAGCAGAAAAAAAATTGATAATTTCAGTGATATGAAAGGATCAAAGAAATATTTTAGATATAAGATCCTTGAATACCATATCAAAATATCATCATGGGAAGTAAATTGTTTGATACATTTGATAGAAACATTTATAACATTCAATCTCTATGAACCAAAGCATTTTATAGGAAGGCCTAAGTCAGGATAGCTTCTTGTCCTGGAATATTGTTTATTTAAATAAGTTTACCAAAGGTAATAATTTTAAGGGAAGAGTAATCACATTCTAGCAATATTTAATGTAAAAGGTTATTTTGGGTGAAGGCAAAGTTATGTAAAAATTGATAAGAAAGAGTAATTACATTCTAGTAATATAATGCAAAAGGTTATTTTGGGTGAAGGAAAAATCTATGTAAAAATTGATAGTTCATCAAAATTAGCTTGATTTTTAATCTTTCAAGTATGTTTATTTAAAATATGAAATGAATCAAAATTGAACAAAAAGAAGAAAGATATTTTGAACAAAGGGTAAGACTTATATGATTTAAGGCTTTGTCCAAAATAAAAATTAATCATTCCTTTTCATAGGTTTATATCTTTTCTTTTAGGATGAAATCAAATCAGATAAGAACAAGCCTTAATTACAATATTTAAATTTACCTAAGATTAGAAAATTATATAAAAAGACAAAATTATAATTAAAAGATTAAATCTTGAAAAATATATTTAAATTTACCTAAGATTAAGAAGTTATATAAAAATACAAAATTATAATTAAAATATTAAATCTTGAAAAACTGGATGTTTAAAATCAAAATTGAGAGCTCAAGTCCACTCTTAAATATTTTCATAACATAAATCAAAGTAACAAAATTGAGCTTTCAATTAATTGATTGTGATTTTCCCTAAACTTTGCAAAAGTGTCTAAGCATCATGCCAATTTAATTAAGCCAAATCAAAGCACATAACCACAAAGATCAACCAAGTCACCCTAAGAGAGGAAACCATCAAATCACCCTTTTAAATAGAGAAAGAGAAATTGAAATTAACATTTTATACAAAATTTACATGGGCGCCCCTTGATTTTACAACTTTGTTTTTTTGCAAAATCAAGGGGGAGTTATTGGAGACCCAACAACTATAAATTTATTTATGTAATGAATTTGCATAGAACTATAATATTGTTTATAAACCTTAGTTATATTATTGATTGCTTGTATATTTAAAATTTATCTAGTTAGTTAAACAAATTAGGTGACTTATACATTTTAGATCTTGAATTGATTATATAAACTTTTTTTTTTAATATCTTTTTTTCATAAAAAATAATAAATTGTTTCCCATAATGGATATTTAAAAAAAATAAAAATTATTCAACCTCATTGCTACAAAGGAGTTGCCCCATGAAAGAAGATATCCTTTACCTCCATTTCATTCACATCTTGATTTCTTTCTTGATTTTGTTTTTTATGCAGTGGAAATCATGTACCAATTTTATAGGTACATGAAGATGCAATTGATGCTTATATGCAACAACTAGATTCGCAAATGAATGCAATGTTCTCACATTATCAGTGGTTGTGCAATGGGAAAAGGTCATCTTTACATTACTTCTTCATTGGTAGACAATATATGATGTATATTAAGTTTTATTATTAGTACTTAATAATTGACTTTCTAAAATACAAGTAATATTTTTAAAATTTAAAGGAAATTGAAAAATATATTAACATTCGGAACTTTGTTAAGATTAAAAAAGTTTAACGTATACTAAATTTGATTTTGAAAATAAAAATCAAATTCTCATACAAATTAATTGCATTTTAATTTATCTCAAAAATATCTAAGCTCTTGTTTGTAAGTTCAAAGTATCTTTTATGTTACTACCTAATTATTTAAAAGATAAATTGTGATAGTTCTCTTGCCTAATTAAGTGTTTACAGTTAATTGTACCTTCAATTTCACTTTGATTACATAGCAATGTGAATGGTTTACAAGTTATGATTCTCACAAGTTTACAGTTAATTGTATCTTCAATTTCACTTTGATTAAATAGCAATGTGAATGGTTTACAGGTTATGATGAAAATTTTCACTTTATATATTATAGGTTCACAAGTTATATGAATGATTCGCCAGCTATGATTTTGCATCTTAGTTAATAAATAAATTTTCACTTAGAGCTATTGTTATTTGTTTTGTTAGTGTTTGATTTAGTTATTTATTTAAAGGGTCAAATTGAAGAAGTGAATTTGTGTGAGGATATTACAATTAATATTGTGAATAAGCTTTCGATCACAAAATGTATAATACCGGGTCACAAGTTAGATTAACATATGTAGTCATGATTGTAAGTTAGATTAACATATGTAGTCATGATTGTAGTATTTTAATGTACTTTTGTTTTCAATTCTAAAGCAGGTATGTCTTTCTTTACCATTTAATGCCCTAATGCCCTCTTAGATGTATTTTTTTATGGGTTCCCAAGGATATAAATGGGAATATGTTTTGTTTTATGAAAACAAACTATTTTAAATGGTTGTGAAATGGTTGTGTAACATGCGGAAAGAGGTTAGACATAATAACTTTGTCACATAGTTGGCTTTTTTGAATGACCCACAATCCAAAAGAATCCGGATAGGTATTCTTAGTTGCTAGTAATTCTTTAAAAAGTCAAAGGGGCAAGGAAAAGTATGAATTTTTTTCCTTCTTAAAATAATGCTTCTTTGGAATTGTATAAATCCACGTAGTAATTCTTTAAAAGGCCAAAGGGTAAGGAAAAGCATGAAAGTAATGTTTCTTTGTACAAATTCGGTAGCATCTTTGACAATGGTTTATATGGCATTTTTATTGCATTGACATATAAAAAATGTTTTTTTATATATATTGTTTTTTATTTTTTATAAAAAATTAACTTTTATTATATTGTTTTATTTTTTATTTTATTTTAATATATTATTTATTCATATCTTTTTATTTTTATTTTATTTTTATATTATTTACTATTTTTATATTGTTTCTTAGAGTAGCAAATAACATTTGTGAAGCATATACTTACTTTATTGATGAGCTTGTTTTGAAACATGGCAATGGGAAGGTGATTCGTAAAGAATTTGATATTTAAATTAGTATAATTTTTTGTAATTGATATGTAGATAGGATAATTAATAAAGATGTATATTTTTTTATGTTTTTTTGAATTGTATTATATATTTTGTATTTTTATTTGATTTAAAAAATAATGATTTTGAATCAAAATTATTTTAAAGAAAAATATGTTATATTTTCTTTGATTCATAGTTGAGTTTTCTTCATTTTATATTGTTATAGTGATGAGCTTTCTTCATTTTATGTTGTTATAGTAATGAGCTTACTACAAGTAAGTTCAAAAACTTTGTTGGTCTATATATATAATAATTTAATTTGTGACTTTATGGTTTTTGTTTATAGTAATGTATTCAAAATGTTTTTTGATAAAAGCTTTACAATTATGACATAATATCTCTATAGAATTGATTGAGATGTCACAAATTCATAAAACAAGAAGTATGTGTATTATATGTAAATAATGTATGAAAGAACATCCAATTTATCTTTAATATTTGAAAATTAAGTATATAATAAATATATTAATATATTATGTCAAAAAATTAGTTAGAGTTTTATAAAGATTTTGTCAAATTTGCAAAGTTATTTTAAATTAATAGAAATTGACTTAGTGAAAAAAATGGCATATAAATGTTTATTTTAATTGATATGGACTTTACAAGATATCAAAAGAATTGAATGAATATATCATTAATTTGAATAACTAATTTCTATGTCAATATTGATGTAAATATTGAAAAAGCAAATAAAATAATAAATTATCATCAAAATTATGTCCATGCTGATGTTGTTGTAAATATTGAAAGAACTTTATATGAAACTTTAAAAAACAAAATAATCAATTATCATAAAAAAGATACAAATATAGAGCATAATTACATAATTGAAATAAAATGGTATTTTTTTCAATGAATTAAATAAAATTATTTAAATCACAATGTAACCAATAAAATATTTAATTTTACATTAAAATTTAAAATTATCTAACCAATAAAATATTTTTTTTTTATATTATAAAATTAAAATGATCAAATATCAAATTCTGAATTACAAAATTAAAATGTTCAAATATCAAATTCTAAATTATAAAATTAAAATGATCAAATATCAAATTATGAATTATGACTAAAAGATGATAATAATGATTTTTTTTAATACATTATTATATATATTCTTAAATTAATATTAGTTTTTTTAGTTCAATAATATTAATATTTATTATTTAATATAAATATCAATTAATCAGTGTTTAACATTAATTTGTATATTAAACAAAAACAATATATTATTCAATAATATTACTATTGTTTTCTAATATTATTTTTCATATTTTATTTTTTGTAAAACTCATATTCTCATAGTTTTGAAAAGGTAACCTTACATCTATTCACCATCTATTCTAAATCCACTACATCCAGTGGACACTATTAATCTTCATATTATTCTTCATGAGACAGTAACATTATTTTTAAATTAACATTAATTTTGTTAATTCAATAATATTAATATTTTTTATTTAGTGACGATGATGATGATGATGATAGTTAAGTCGAGTAAGACCAACTTTGGTCTATTGGACCTTAAGAAATTGCTTTGTTTGTTGTAGCAAATTATTTCTATGCTCAAAAAGCTTAGAAATGAGCATATCGAGGTCACCATAGTTTTGACAACTTAGAAGATTAGAGAGGTTAGTCTTGTAATAAATATTGAGAAATTGTGATCTAATGTGCTTGTATGCAAGGCACTCTAGGAGAAAGTGACTTTCATCCTCAATTCTATTGGACTCACAAAGATGGCAAATCCTATCCTCCAAAAGTATTTTAGGAATGGTCTAGCACCCTCTTTTACTACAAAGCTCATGAGAGTTCATTCTTATTTTGGCTAGAAGCTATCTATATATTCGACGATTTTTTGTGGATGAAGGCTTTTCACCGGAATCCAATGTTTTTTATTTTGCAAAATATGAATATAACTGTGTTTTAATGGTGATTTGATGGTGGAAACAGATTCAACACCACCAAATTAAAATTTTCTGCGAGATTTTTTGAAAATAGTGGTGGAAAAATCAAAATTTTCCTTTCGAAATCGTCGAACTTTTAGACTACTGGTTTTGGCTATGTTAATTTTTTTCTTCAAGCTAGTTAAAATAGAGAGATACTTTTGGTCTTCTAGATTAGGGTTAATAAGAGCCTTGTAATATCTTAACATCTTTTTAACCTCTAAAACCTTTTAGTCCTACATTTTCTCTTTAAATTTAGATGTAATAGCATTTTTAATGTTATTGATATTTTGCAAAGTTGTATCTTCGTCTATCCCTCAAAGATTTAACCAAACCATGTTATCTTTATGTCAATTTTTCTTGAAACAAGTATAAAAATCAATTAATTAATATTTAATATTAATTTACAAATTAAATAAAATAATACATTATTCAATAATATGCTTTTTTTTATGCCCATAACATTATTATTATTTAAATAGATAACACAATTAATATATTTATTTTTTTCCAGCGAAGACCCACGGGAAACCCACCAATACTTCCCCACATTTCATGGATGGTAAGGATGGTAAACCGTCGGCCAACAACAACGGCTGGCCTAACCCCTTAGGACTCAAGGCTTGAACTCGTGACCTCCCCCCGTACCCAGAGAGTGTGCGCACGTCTTACCAATTGAACTAGTCCTACAATTAATATATTTATTATTACCTTAATAAATTAATTATATCATTATTATTTTATATTTATTATTAATTTTGTAAATTAATTATATCATTATTGCTTTTGCTCCATGAAACTTTAGTGTGCTCATTGCAACAACGAATTCCAATGGAATTTCCACCGTCCCTTCCCCACTGTCGGTGACATTTGACCCACAAATTTGCCTCAGGAACATAGATATTTCCTCCTTATCCAGGCATGCGCTCATTACAACGATGAATTCCAATGAAATTTCCACCGTCTCTTTCCTGCTGTCTGTGACATTGGACCGACTCAGTTGCCTCACGAACAGAGATTTTTCTCATACGCGTCATCTCGGAGTGGATAGAATTGTGACAATGGAGTATCTTGGAAGCAAGGTCAGTTGTTTTCCGAATGACATTGAGCTACGTATCTTTGTTCCGCGGTAACGTGTTTTTGATGGTCAGATTTTTGTACTGGCCTGGAGATGTACTGTACAAGTCACGAATCATTATCGGCCTTTCACATTCACGAAAGACCTAAGTATTAAGACAGAATGGTATTAAGACCTAAATTTTTCAAACTTTACAATACTCAATGGTTTAGTGAATATATCAGCAACTTGGTCTTTAGTTTTACAATACTCCAATATGATATTGTCTTCTTGTGTTTGCTCACTAACATAATAATGATGGATTTTAATATGTTTGGTCCTTGTATGAAAATTGGATTTTTTTGTCAAATGTATTGTGCTTTGATGATCACAATAAATAATTGTAGTTGTTGTTTGAGGATGATTTAGTTCAACACGAATATCTCTTAGCCATGTAGCTTCTTGTGTTGCAAGTGTTGTACCTTTATATTCAACTTCTCTTGATGATAAAGAAATTGTAGATTGTTTCTTGCTGTAACTCCATGAAATTGCTCCCAAATCAATCTTAAAAACATATCCAGAAGTTGATCTTCTGTCTTTAGCATCTCCTACCCAATGGGAGTCTGTGTACCAGCTAGTTGAGCCTTTTTGCCATACTAATACTCAAGTCCAAGCTGATATGTTCCTTTGATGTATCTTAGAATTATTTTAGTTGCCTTCCAATGATCAAGATGAGGATTTGCCATGAATCTAGAAACCAGTGCATTTGCATGTGTAATTATATGTGGTCTAGTGGTTGTTAGATATAGAAGACTTCCCACAGGTTGTCTATATAGTGCACCATCAAAATTTTCATAAATATAGTTACTTCTCAACTTGGCCCAATATTAATTGGAGTGGGAGATGCCTTACGATTTTCCATCTTAAACTTCTTTAATAGATCAAGTGCATACTTTGGTTGTGATCGAAGAATCCCTTTTTTCTCTTGTCAAACTTGGATTCCAAGAAAATAATGTAACAACCCCAAATCTGTGATAGCAAATACCTTTTTTAACACTTGCTTTCATATACATGAATTAAATTGCTTCTTGTAATGATCAAGTCATCTACATATAGGAACACACTTATGATATCACCATTACAATCTTTGACATAAAGATCATGATCATAAGGAATTCTCTTGAGTCCTTCCTTCAAGAAATGCTCATTGATTTTGGAGTACCAAGCTCTGAGAGCTTGCTTCAATCCATAGAAAGACTTCTTTAACTTACAAATAAGATTTTCTTGGCTAATTTTTCCAAAACCATGGGGTTACTACATATAGATTTCCTCATGTGTAAATCACTTTGTAGAAAAACACTTTTTACATCCATTTGATGAATTTCCCAACTAAATTTTGTAGCTAGAGAAACCACTATTTGGATTGTAGTCATTTTAGAAATAGGAGCAATGCTTCATTATAGTCAAGACCTTATTTCTGTGAGTATCCTTTTGCAACCAACCTAGCCTTATGCTTCTCAAATTTTCCATTAGAGATGAAACTTCTCCTATATACCCACTTGCAACTAGTAATATTTTTACCTTCTAGAAGAGGAGTCACCTCCCAAGTTTGATTATTCACTAGATAATCATATTCCTCTTTCATTGTAGCATGCCATTCAAGTTTTCCTTGAACTTCTTCAAATACATGTGAATCATCAACATTCAACACTCTAGTCATAAGAGCATAGTTAGCATGATGCCTTGGTCCTTCTTGATAAACCTCTTGAATACTCCTTATTTTTGTGAAAGGACCATCATTTTCATCTTGTGTACCTGCAACAACAATCTCTTCTTCACAAGATTCAAAACTTTCTTCATTAGTCATGCCATCAAAATTTTCTTCAAGAGTTGGGTCACCTAGAATTGATAAAGACACAGGAGTAGAGGAAGAAGATTTGGAAGATGTTATACAACTTTCATCGAGCATCACATCTCTCTTAATAAGAATTTCATTTGTATCAGGATCATACAACTTGCCTTAGATGATTCAGTATAACCAACCATAATACATTTGTGTATTTTCTTGTCTAGTTTCTTGCTTTTCTTATCAAGTATATGAACATATGCATCACACCCAAAAACTTTGAAATGACATATAGTTGGTTTTCTTCCGCTCCAAGCTTCTTCAAGAGTTTTATGTTTGAAACCAATTGTAGGTGACCTATTGACAATATAAGATGTATTAATAGCTTCAGCCCAAAATTTTGGATCCAAATTTTTAGCATGGAACATACACCTAGCCATCTCCATAAGAGTCCTATTCTTCCTTTCAGCTACACCATTTTGTTGGGGTGTATACGAGATTGTATGCTCTCTTTTAATTCTATTATACCTACAATAATTATCAAAATATTTGTTCACATATTCTTTTCCATTATCAATCCTTAAAATCTTAATGAATTTTCCACTTTGTTTTTCCACAGATGGACTTAAATGATTAAACTCATCAAATACCTCAACTTTTGTTTTAGAAAATAAACCCAAATGCTTATGCTCTAGTCATCAATAAATGTCAAAACATACCTGCAACTTGAAATGGAAGGATGTTCCAATGGTCCCATAAGGTCACTATGAACCAAATGAAGTGGAGTCTTGGCTCTCTATGATTTATTTTTTATGAAATTTTCCATATGTTGCTTTCCAGACATGCATCCTTGACAAACTCCTTGCTTTTGAGAGATTTTGGGTATTCCATACACCATTTCAAACTTTTTCATTAGATTAAGGCTTTTATAATTCAAGTGACCCATCCTTTCGTTCCATAACCTACTCACATTATTTGCTTCTACAACCAAAGCCTTTCTATTTCAAGTAAACCTTCCAAACTTAAAAAGTCCATTTTCTACATATCTAGAAGCAACCGCTTTGTAATTATTATTAATATCTTTAATTAAACAATTGTCTTTATAAAACTCAACCTTGTAACCTTGATTTGCAATTTAAAACACAGAGAGTAAATTTGACTTAAGATTAGGAACAACATAACTTTATTAAATACCCCATCTTCAACAGAAAAAATTTCCATTTCCAATCACATTTAATGTTGTACCATATCCAAGAAATATTTTCTCTTTGTTGCAATCATTATCTAACTCAACAAACTTCTCCTTATTATGGGACATATGACGAGTTGCACCAAAATCTATGACCCATTCATCTTTATTTGAGATATTACCTTTAAGAGAAACACAAAGTGCATCACCTTTTTTTCCTGTAGAGTTTTTATGCCTTGAAAAATTGCGTTGTCTTTGTTGTATGTCCCATTGTTTCTTGCGAAAATCCTTTGCATAATGCCCTAGCTTTCCACAATAATGACAATTGTTATTAAATCTAAAATGATGCTTATTTTCTTCAAGCTGATTTGAAATTTGACTTGGCTTATCATTTGACTTATCATTTAATTTCTTTGTATATTGGAATGATCTTCTCTTGGAGACAAGTGCATGACTCTCCTAATTAGATGACTCCCTTTCCTTTGCAAACTGTTGCTCTTCCTGTAATAATTTGGTAGCAATATCACCTACATAAATAGTAGGAATTTTATTAGCAAATCAATCCCTCTAATGAAATATTGATAAGAACTTGGGAAGGCTGCAAAGAATGATATGCACAAACGCATTTTGAACTAATGTTTTTCCAAGACTCTCTTATTCATTATGCATATCTTTCAACTTCATTAGATGAGGTGCAATTTCTTGATTATTAGACAACTTCAAATTGTGTAAATCACTAGTGAGATTTCAAATCCACGCCTCACTTGTATTATGATACAATTTTTCAAGCATCTTCCATATCTCAATGCTATCTCTCAAATGCTTAATTTCAACAAACACTTATTTAGATACACAAATTTTAATATATGCACCAGCTTCCTTATTTCTTTGATCCCATTTTTCAAGAGCTTTTTGTTCAATAGGAGACATTTCTTTTCCACTAACTAAATCATACTGCTTCCTCATTCTTAAAAATGGTTCTATTTTATGAACCCATTCATTATAATTCTTTCCATTTAACTTGATTTCTAGAATTATGCTATATTTGTAGCCATATTAAAAAACAATTTATTTATTCACAAAAAATAAATAAATTGAAATGGCCTCCAAATTGTAACAAATAATGCCCCTTCACACACAAATGATAATTGAAAAATATAACACTTCAAAAAGGATTTACAAACATTTTACAATTACCCCTTTCACACATACTATCACCAAATATTTATTTTAATCAACACATCGTTGATTGACAACTTCAACCATATCCATTTTGATCACAACCAAAAAATTTACCAATAAAAAAATTCACAGATTCAAAGGGGAAAATCCTAAATACAAGTTTGCAACCAATAGATTCACAAGGGCAAATTCCAAATGCTAGTCTGCAACTAAATTCACAAGGGAAAATACTAATATGTAGCCAACAAAATCTCAAGGACAAATTCCAAAATCTGTTCTTTACTTTATATAAATCCACAACAACTACTTGAAAATACACCAAAGCAATCTTTTTTAAAAGACAACATCAACTGAGATCTCAACAACCATCACAACAATTATCTAGAAGCCACACCATATCAATTCAAGCATCTGCTTCAACAAACAACAATTTTCTATTCCACGATGATTCTTCTAGGAAACAATCACACAACGATTCTTCAGGAAGCCACTTGATAGGGATTCACACTCGCTCAACATCAAAGAGACAAATAGTGACCAGCATCAACAGGCTTTGATACCATTAACAAATGTGATTCTTCTAGGAAACAATCACACAACGATTCTTCAGGAAGCCACTTGATAGGGATTCACACTCGCTCAACATCAAAGAGACAAATAGTGACCAGCATCAACAGGCTTTGATACCATTAACAAATGAAGCAAATAACATATTGGATAGAAACACTGACAAAGACACCATTGAGAAACAATACTCAAGACTTAAGACACAGATTTACAACAAGAATCCATATATCAATGGATAAGATTGGGTTCTATTTATAGATTAAAATTTACATGGGAGAGAGCCTCTAGAATTCTCCATCTATATTTTTAGCCAACCAGTAGAATATTGTTCCAACTTCCATATTTATTGCATCTTCTAGAATGGTATTTGTCACCTGGTTCTAGAACGGGCTTTTGTCAACATCCCCTAATGAACATTGTCTCCTTAATTCTTTTTTTAACAGGTTTCAATATTTGTCTACATATAAACCACTCAACGAAATTAACCGAGCCTAGAGTTAAGTTTAAATCTTCTTGGTAGTATTTCATTTAAGTGTGGGTACTTACAACTAAGTGTAGGTACTTACGTGGAAATCTTTAGTGGAAGTTCATGGATTTAAGTTTAAATCTTCTTGGTAGTATTTCATTTAAGTGTGGGTACTTACAACTAAGTGTAGGTACTTACATGGAAAGCTTTAGTGGAAGTTCATGGTAGGTGTGGTGTTTTAGGAAAAATTGGACAAGGAGGGTGCATAAGGAGGTTGAGTTGGGCCCCACATGAGTTGTAACTCCCTCAAATTCGAATTCTAAGGTGGCATTAGACACAATTGGGAAAGGAAGGCGCACTAGTGGAGGAATGAGTCCAATTATGTGGTGTAACTCCCATCCAAGGTTGAAGGAATCCTATCATGGAGGTATCTCATGGGTTGTAACTCCCCGGGATAAAAATAACAAATCTATAACAACTGATGACATCTATGACAAATTATGACAATAATCAAGTCATATGAAAACTTATGACAAATTATGACAGCCTATGACATGTTCCAGGTCCTAAATTTAGCCAAGGAGGGCATTAGAGGAGAGGGGTGGGTCCACATGCTAGTGTAACTTCCCCAAAATCAAGCTAAGCCTCTCAAATTCGAATTTCCAAGGTATCTGAAGTTTTTATTTGGAAAAATAACATTATAGAGGAAGTAAATGAGTCCCAAGGTGTCATTTTCTCATAAAAATAACATTTATTAATATTTTATTAAATAGCCGTGAGAGAATTCTAGAATGCAGGGCAAATGCTCCATGAAGAATTATGAAAAAGGGTGAAGACACAAGTGAGAGGGATTTTGGTTATTTGAATTTTGGTATTGGATATCCATTGAGATTCTCAAGCTTGGGAGATGTTCCCTTTGCTACATAACTAGTTTCGATGGTGAAATATTCCACCCTAGCTAGCAAGAGAGGAGAAATCACTCAGATTTCTTAATTGTGCTTCATGTGATTGAGAGGTGAGGAGGAATCACTCATATTTCTCAAGTGAGATTCAGTTGATGCAGGTTTAGTTCTTGTTCTATTACTAGTTCTAATTCATATACAAGTGTTTGGAATTCCAAGTTTTAGACAAAAATGAAACATTTGGGCAGCCTATACTAGAGAGAGGGGGCTTGCCTCTCTTGGCATACACTACTAAGAAAGACTATGACAAGAATATTTTAGTCAGCAACAAGTTCTTTATTCCAGCATATGAAATATTACAGTGATCATCTTTCTCCTCAATCTATCCTTCCTAACCTCTTAACCTCTAACCTCTAACATATGATAGTTGAACGATACATCCCATATTTATACATTTATTTCAAAGGAGAAGAGGTTACATCAAGATAAGGTTAGATCCAAAATGAGTGGATCTAATAACCAACAAATATTCTAAATGTGTAGATCCAAAATGAGTGGATCTTATAACCAACAAATATTCTAAATGTGTAGATCCAAAACCAACTCATCTTGACCTTGTGAATTTTTATCACAGTTGGTTCTAGCAACATAAAATTCCTCAATTTGTTTTCACAAAGATGCACATAAAATAGAATAAATATGAAGAAAGTATATTCATAACACTAGTGGAAGATCACACTAGAGGATTAATATTCTATTTATCTCATATTGAACAATATTAATACAATATATAGACATCCTCAAGGAGAAAATTTGATGGCCTTAGAGGCAATTCGAGTGGCTCACATTAGGCAGGCTTAGATTTGACTAAAGTTTCCATGTATGACAAGTGTCAATCTCCAACTCATAGTAAATGGTCACAAATTGGATAGGTGGGCCTAGGTAGACCACAAGTGACAAAAAAAACCAGTACGTGGCTTTTATTAGAAAAGGAAGGAAGAGGTTGAGGAAAAAAATTGACAAACTTTCCCAATTCATCCTAGTGCTCCTTGTTCATCCTAATCCAAGAGAAAAGTAGGATAAAAGCTGTTGTAACTCATAAAAGTTGGATAAAGAAGGAAGTGTTCTTTAACTCATAAAATCAGAGAAAAATAAGGCAGTGGTGCGCTATTGTGGATAAACTATCACAAGGTGGACAAATATATGCACTAGGAAGCCAACTAACATAGTCTAAACCACTAGGAGGATATTAAAAGCATATACTATGGTCTAGATGGTTAACTTGTTCTAACACCCCCCTTAATCCTGACTTTGTGAGTGAAATATCAAAAATAGGGCCCAACAACTAAGGCTATGGTCACCATTTACAATTGTATTTGTCCAAACAACCAAAGTAAAAGAGGAAACCCACTTGGGAAAAACCTCCCCTCTAAATGTGGTCATGGAACACACCATAATTTTAATAATGCTCTCCAGAACTCCAAGTAGGTGTGAACTTGGTGAATATGTCTTGAGGTATTTTCCTCTTTGGCAGAAGAGGATCATGCTCCCAATTCATATGCTTATTTATCCACCAATGGAAACAAGTGAATCTAGAATCTCCTTGAGCTTGTCCATCAAACCAAACACGGTGAGAACAAATCCAAAAATATGTAGATCATCTTGGAACTTGAATTTCGAACCAATATAGGTAGGAAAAACTCCAAGAGTGAGTATACAGTCCTTATACTTGATGATATTAGGTCCAAGTGAATGTATGAGTTCTTCAACTTTAGTGACACATGGAGGAAATGCGTTTTCCATCATGTAGCAGTGGATAGGAAGCAAAACAATGAGAGCGAATGCAACTTCAAATTGATTCATAGTCTCCCAAACACTAATTTTCACACCAAATATTGAACCAATAACCTCATGGGAAGAAGTGAAAACATCTTCTAGAGAAGGATCAAGGTGTGAATGGTCTACCGCAACAATCTTATCATCCCCACAATATGAAGAATGATAGGAGAGAAATGGAGCAATGGATGAATATCTCTTCAACAATTGTAGTTCCATTAGTTGGATCTTCTTCATTAGCAGCATCATGGGAAGGTAAGGATTCAAGATCCTTTTCAACTTCTAGAGAAACAAAAGAAGAGCTCTCTTCAATTATTGCTTCATGACAAACATAGGAAGCATTCGAATCAAGGAGACTATCATCAACACGAACTATATGTGTTGAGTCTTCTGCTATTTGATATTCTTCAACTTGCACAACTTCATTAGAGAGGTTTGAGGCCAAGACATCAGGAGGAATAACACTTGAGGAGATATCACTAAGATCACTCTCCAAACTTCTTGCATCTTCCACATCATTTTGCATTCCAAATGCTCTATCCAAATTGGTCCAACAATCACTTGGAGTATCAACATTATCAATGAGGTAGTGCATACTAGAAAATATAGAAATACATTTTGCTCCATATGCTATGTCACAGTCATTTAACCAATCAGACTTCTCTTCATAGTATGTAGGCTCTTTCATAGCTCCAATAGGCACATCAAAGATATCTAATCTCTTCAGATGTGAAATCATCTTCGATCTCCACTCAGAGTAGTTGAATGGAGAGAGAGGAGGAACTAATATTGAACCCATAGAAGTTGTACATGCACTTTGTAAAATACTCAGAAGGAAAATTTTGTTATCTCAATCAAACTCTACTTTGACAATGTGCACATTTAGGAGTGCATCTCACCTAGGCATACCACAAAGTGGTCATAGGAAATATCCCCAGGATTTCTATGGTAACTCCATTGCTTCTGGTGCTCAAATGGAAGTATCTGAGTGAGATTGGATGCTTGATGAACTCTGATACCATTTGAAATTTTTATCACAGTTGGTTCTAGCAACAAAAAAATCCTCACAATTTGTTTTCACAAAGATGCACACAAATTAAAATAAATATGAAGAAAGCATATGTAGAACACTAGTTTAAAATCACACTAGAGGATTAAGATTCCATTTGTCTCATATTGAACAATATTAATACAATATATAGATATCATCAAGGAGGAAATTCAAGTGCCTTGGAGGAAATTCGAGTGTCTCACATGTGGTAGGACTAGATTTGACCAAATTCTCCATGTATGACAAGTGTCAATCTCGAACTCATAGTAAATGGTCACGAATTGGCTAGGTGGGACTAGGTCGACCATGAGTGACAAAAAGAAACAGTGGGTGGGTTTTAGGAGAAAATGAAGGAAGAGGTTGAGGCAAAAATGGGAAAAATTTCCCAATTCATCCTAATGCTCCTTGTTCATCCTAATCCAAGAGAAAAGAAG
This sequence comes from Larix kaempferi, assembly GCA_027924585.1. Taxonomy (NCBI): domain Eukaryota; kingdom Viridiplantae; phylum Streptophyta; class Pinopsida; order Pinales; family Pinaceae; genus Larix; species Larix kaempferi. The sequence goes on from BSBM01000376.1 coordinate 16,795,321, forward strand.
GATAAAAGATGATTTAACTCATAAACGATGGATAAAAGAAGGATAAAGTAGGAAGTGTGCTTTATCTCATAAAATTAGAGCAAAAGTAGGAAATGGGGCACTCTTGTGGATAAACAATCACAAGGTGGACAAATATATGCACTAGGAATCCAACTAACATACTTTAAACCACTAGGAAGCTAATACAAGCATAAACTAAGGTCTAGATGGTTAATTTGTTCTAACAATCCTCATCTAGAGATTGATTTATGATCAAAATAGTATAACAATATCATCCCCATAGAAATCATGTCCTGAAATTTGTTCATGTGTTTTGATGATCAAAGGATGAGGGTGCTATGAGAAGTTATGTTCAAAATGCCAGTTTTAGAGAGCATGCCAAATCACCCATCTAATCATGGTTTAACAGAATTTTCCTCGCGCATCACCTAAATGACCCCATCATGAGAAAAAACAACGTTTTATAATTTTACTATTCATCTTTATTTGATCGGATGCAAAGTGGAAAGTTGACCTTGAAAACAACCACCTACAGGAATTCCGGTAGCAAAATGGGTTTTTGTAACAAATGGGTGACTATCATTACTCTTGATTCCAGTAGCGCATTGCTAAAAATTACAACCAAGTTAGGAAATAACAATTTCTCCCCTAAGTAGCAAGCATAACATGGGAAATAAATCATTTAAGTGTACTTATGTCATATGAATCTTATGTAAGGTGAAAATGGAAAATTATGGAAATATAGTTGATGAAATACATGAAGATGAGAGAGTCAATTACATGAATGAATGGCTAATGTGAATCATAAATGTGTCAATTTCAAGGCCCAACAGGTTGCAAATGAGCTCGGTAATGGTTGCAAATGAGATCTTTGATGGCTACAAAATCACTCTTTGATGGATTCAAATGAGATCTTTGGTGGCTGTAAATGTACTTCTTTGATGGCTATAAATGAGGACTCCTTTGACGGATGCAAATGCACTTATTTGATGATTGGAAATGAGCATTTGGATGGTTATAGATGAGCACTTTAATGGCTGCAAATGAGTTGCAAATGATATTTTTGGTGGATGCAAAATCCTTTTTGTTCGCTGCAAAATCCCTTCTTGAACCTACTAAAGCTTGATCCCTGACAAAAAATCACTAGTACAATAACTAGTTTAGTACCCCTACTTCTCTGATATCATATGAGATTTGAACACATATCTAAACATGTAAACTAAAGAGATATACAGTGAAAATAAAATCAGTAAATAACTAATCATGTAAAAAATGATTTAACATAGATCATTACGCAAAAACTACAGGCGGATAGGAAAAATAAAACGATGTATTTCATTAACTTGAATGAATGGAGGTGAACAATATTTAAAGGAAGTAAATTTGGATTAGGTCAAGAGGAAAATTGAATTGCTCATGGAGTGTAACAGATTCAGCTTAACTAGAGCAAAGAACCTTTTATTATCCATGCTTACTCTCCTTAATTGATTTACACTGACTCATGACTTCACAACCATTACTTCTGACCCAAGGATGCTCAGTTAACTGACTGAATGAACATGCAAACCCTAAAATTACTCAAGGAGGGAAGAATTGTCTCATAATAGATAAAAAAGAGGCGCATGATGTCCTTGAGAAATGAAGTAACCTCCCTAGATTCACTCCATAACTCAAACATGCGATGTAGGACCCTAAAATCAAGTAAAATAATCCCTAACTGAAGGAATTCGCCCTCATATTCCAAAGAGATTTCATGAGTTCAAAAAAGGTAGATAAGGTAGTTTAGGACCCTTAGTGTTTAGAATTAAGCTCTAAGGTGACTCATGTGGTCAATATGAGTGACGTTTGGCCCACTAGAATCATGAAGTCAAGGTCTAGTTTACTTGGTAGGATAATTATGCTATGAAGAAGGTATTTTTCTCCAACAAATCCGCCATGAGGATTGACATGTTTCATGATATATTTGTGACTTGTATTTCCATCTTCGTAAATTATTGCTCATAATCATACACCTATCTCGCACCAGACTCGTCCACCATGGATAGGGCTTGAAGAATTTTTTTCACCAACTACTAGATCGTGCGATGCTGATTACCCACAAAGCCCAAACAAAAACTACTTTGATACCAATATGATCTGTAAATTCCAATGGATATTTCACTAGAACAGTTCTTCACAATGGATATTACAACTTCGCTATTTTTATTAGCGTATTTCCACCGAATCCTAAACAACTAGAACTGAAAGATAGATAACTATAGCAAATAAATACACAATTCACACAATAAAAAAATATTTACCCTGGGAAAACCCACTATGGGGAAAACACAACAAAAAATGAGGACTACGCCTTTCTCTTCATATCAAAATGAAAATACAAAGGAAATGGTACTATCTATGGAGTTACATATGATTATGTGACCAAAATAGATACTACAGGATCTCATATATCCTTTGTTCTACTCTAATATAATAACATCAAAATAATGGAACCCCTTATCTTCCTAACAACTCGATATTTAACATAGCATGATAGTCATGTAGGGTTAGTTATAGGGTTTTTTCATGCCCCAAATCCCAATGGGGTTCAGGTTTTTGGACATTCTAAAATGTACTTGAAAGCCCACACATGAATAGATCCACATGTGTGAGAAATGAGAGTTGGCGTGGAATCCACTCGGTACCATGGTGGTCAACTGGATAGGTCAACTTGTGGGATGCATAACTTCTTCGTACAGACTCTATTTGAGGTGATTGTTGGACCATTGGAAAGGTATCATATTGTAGAATCACGTGAAGGAACATCATGAAACGACATAAATTTTGACCCCCAAAAATAATTTAGACCCTCAAATAGGCATCGAAAGGTTTTAGAACCCAAATCAACAAGGTGAGACCTAACCCTAGAATGGGCCCTACAATCCATTTCATCTAATATTCTGACCCTAAAAGCACCAAAATAGATGAAAAATGATATATTGAGATCTATTTCAGATCAAGCATGATATATGAGGAGTGGATATAATTGGATAGGAAGATGGTTTCTACAATTTCTCTTTGCCTAACAGACCTTGTCTTGTTCAATGTTGTTGAAGAGAAGACTATGGAATCCCTTTAGGAGAAACTTGGGAAGCTGTATTAGAAAAAATCAGAAACAAATAAGTTTTTCCTTAAAAATCATCTTTCTCATCTAAGGATGAACAAGGGTTTTATTGTAGCATATCATATGAATGAGTTCAACACTCTAATAAGTAAACTTGTCTTAGTTGGAGTAAAGGTGGAGGATGAGAATAGAGAAATCATTTTAATCTGTACCCTACCAGATTCCTAGGATCATTTGGTAATTACTGTCACCAACTCATCATTAGGAACCCTAAAATTTGATGATGTGGTAGCTACTTTGTTGGGCAAAGAGTTGAGTTGAAAATCATCTCTAGAATCCTCTACTAGTGAAGCCCCATCTTTGATAGGTCGATCTAGCAAAAGGGATCAACAAGATTGATCATAGTATAGATCTTAGTTCAAAGGATGTATGTCAAAAGGGAAGTGCTACAATTGTGGGAAACCAGGGAACTTGAGGAAGGACTATTGGAATCTAAAGAAAGAAAAGAAAGACGAAAAGCTACATCAACCATTTAGTTGAGGCTAGCACAATAGATTCAAAATAAATGACAAGATGAGAGGATTTTTTTCTTAGTAATAGTAGATCTCTTTTATATTCTTGTGTTTTGGAATTGGGTGCACCTTTCCACTTGTCTCACATATAGATGGGTTTGTCAAATATCATCCCTATAGTGGTGGGATGGTCTACTTGGGTGATGGTAATCCTCTAGAAATTGTGGGAAGAGGGGATATTAGGATCAAGGCAGACGATGGGAGAGAAAGGAGGTTGTGTGATGTATGGCATGTATCATAACTACAGATGATGTATAAAATAGGGTATTCTACTACCTTTGGTGATAATCACTGCAATATTACCAAAGGATCCCTATTGGTATCAAAAGGAGAATCTTATGGGACACTATATCTTTTTTCCTTAAAATAGGAAAAAATATACAAAAACAATAGACTCATAAAATGTTTTGGATGAAGTGATGTTATGGAATCAACAACTTGGACATATGAGTGAAAAAGGTATGAAAATTTTGCATGACCGAGGTATGATTTATAGGGTTAAGTCTTGCAATTTAGACTTGGCACCTAAGTTTTGGCTTGTCAGACCTTAGAAATGTTTAATAAATCATAACATAGATCATTACACAAAAACTACAGGCGGATAGGAAAAATAAAACGATGTATTTCATTAACTTGAATGAATGGAGGTGAACAATTTTTAAAGGAAGTAAATTTGGATTAGGTCAAGAGGAAAATTGAATTGCTCATGGAGTGTAACCGATTTAGCTTAACTAGAGCAAAGAACCTTTTATTATCCATGCTTACTCTCCTTAATTGATTTACACTGACTCATGACTTCACAACCATTACTTCTGACCCAAGGATGCTCAGTTAACTGACTGAATGAACATGCAAACCCTAAAATTACTCAAGGAGGGAAGAATTGTCTCATAATAGATAAAAAAGAGGCGCATGATGTCCTTGAGAAATGACGTAACCTCCCTAGATTCACTCCATAACTCAAACATGCGATGTAGGACCCTAAAATCAAGGAAAATAATCCCTAACTGAAGGAATTCACCCTCATATTCCAAAGAGATTTCATGAGTTCAAAAAAGGTAGATAAGGTAGTTTAGGACCCTTAGTGTTTAGAATTAAGCTCTAAGGTGACTCATGTGGTCAATATGAGTGACGTTTGGCCCACTAGAATCATGAAGTCAAGGTCTAGTTTACTTGGTAGGATAATTATGCTATGGAGAAGGTATTTTTCTCCAACAAATCCGCCATGAGGATTGACATGTTTCATGATATATTCGTGACTTGTATTTCCATCTTTGTAAATTATTGCTCATAATCATACACCTATCTCACACCAGACTCGTCCACCATGGATAGGGCTTGAAGAATTCTTTTCACCAACTACTAGATCGTGCGATGCCGATTACCCACAAATCCCAAACAAAAACTACTTTGATACCAATATGATCTGTAAATTGCAATGGATATTTCACTAGAACAGTTCTTCACAATGGATAGTACAACTTCGCTATTTTTATTAGCTTATTTCCACCGAATCCTAAATAACTAGAACTGAAAGATAGATAACTATAGCAAATAAATAAATAATTCACACAATAAAAAAATATTTACCCTGGGAAAACTCACTATGGGGAAAACACAACAAAAAATGAGGACTACGCCTTTCTCTTCATATCAAAATGAAAATACAAAGGAAATGGTACTATCTATGGAGTTGCATATGCTTATGTGACCAAAATAGATACTACAGGATCTCATATATCCTTTGTTCTACTCTAATATAATAACATCAAAATAATGGAACCCCTTATCTTCCTAACAACTCGATACTTAACATAGCATGATAGTCATGTAGGGTTAGTTATAGGGTTTTTTCATGCCCCAAATCCCAATGGGGTTCAGGTTTTTGGACATTCTAAAATGTACTTGAAAGCCCACACATGAATAGATCCACATGTGTGAGAAATGAGAGTTGGTGTGGAATCCACTCGGTACCATGGTGGTCAACTGGATAGGTCAACTTGTGGGATGCATAACTTCTTCATATAGACTCTATTTGAGGTGATTGTTGTACAATTGGAAAGGTATCATATTGTAGAATCACGTGAAGGAACATCATGAAATGACATAAATTTTGACCCCCAAAAATCATTTAGACCCTCAAATAGGCGTCGAAAGGTTTTAGAACCCAAATCAACAAGGTGAGACCTAACCCTAGAATGGGCCCTACAATCCATTTCATCTAATATTCTAACCCTAAAAGCACCAAAATAGATGACAAATGATATATTGAGATCTATTTCAGATCAAGCATGATATATGAGGAGTGGATATAATTGGATAGGAAGATGGTTTCTACAATTTCTCTTTGCCTAACAGACCTTGTCTTGTTCAATGTTGTTGAAGAGAAGACTATGGAATCCCTTTAGGAGAAACTTGGGAAGCTGTATTAGAAAAAATCAGAAACAAATAAGTTTTTCCTTAAAAATCATCTTTCTCATCTAAGGATGAATAAGGGTTTGACTGTAGCATATCATCTGAATGAGTTCAACACTCTAATAAGTAAACTTGTCTTAGTTGGAGTAAAGGTGGAGGATGAGAATAGAGCAAATATTTTACTCTGTACCCTACCAGATTCCTAGGATCATTTGGTAATTACTGTCACCAACTCATCATTAGGAACCCTAAAATTTGATGATGTGGTAGCTACTTTGTTGGGCAAAGAGTCGAGTTGAAAATCATCTCTAGAATCCTCTACTAGTGAAGCCCCATCTTTGATAGGTCGATCTAGCAAAAGGGATCAACAAGATTGATCATAGTATAGATCTTAGTTCAAAGGATGTACGTCAGAAGGGAAGTGCTACAATTGTGGGAAACCAAGGAACTTGAGGAAGGACTATTGGCATCTAAAGAAAGAAAAGAAAGACGAAAAGCTAGATCAACCATTAGTTGAGGCTAGCACAATAGATTCAAAATAAATGACAAGATAAGAGGATTTTTTTCTTAGTAATAGTAGATCTCTTTTATATTCTTGTGTTTTGGAATTGGGTGCACCTTTCCACTTGTCTCACATATAGATGGGTTTGTCAAATATCATCCCTATAGTGGTGGGATGGTCTACTTGGGTGATGGTAATCCTCTAGAAATTGTGGGAAGAGGGGATATTAGGATCAAGGTGGATGATGGGAGATAAAGGAGGTTGTGTGATGTATGGCATGTATCATAACTACTGATGATGTATAAAATAGGGTATTCTACTACCTTTGGTAATAATCACTGCAATATTACCAAAGGATCCCTACTGGTATCAAAAGGAGAATCTTATGGGACACTATATCTTTTTTCCTTAAAATAGGAAAAAATATACAAAAACAATAGACTCATAAAATGTTTTGGATGAAGTGATGTTATGGAATCAATAACTTGGACATATGAGTGAAAAAGGTATGAAAATTTTGCATGACCGAGGTATGATTTATAGGGTTAAGTCTTGCAATTTAGACTTGGCACCTAAGTTTTGGATTGTTAGACCTTAGAAATGTTTAATAAAGAAAAGATCGAAAGATCTCTCAAAATGAAAAACTGAGTCAAAATTCAGAAAGACTATAAAGGAACTAAAAGCAAAATTACCAATGGCTAAGTGAATTCAACAACTATTGCTGCAATCAATAATTCAAGACTACACTAAAACTGCCTAATTCCATTCTCCTTGATCTTGTACATCAAATGTGATAGGAACTGGAGTGAATGTATCAAAGTGACTCTCAAATGTAACGACAAAACAAAATGGAAATAAATCTAATCTAATCTCAACAAAGAGATGTAAGCTACAAAGAGACCAATTACAATTGACTTTAAACATTATGATCTATCTTTTGTCTATAAGCAAAATGATATACAACTAATAAAATCTAGAAACAAGTAGAAAACTTAATAAAGATATTTATTCCTGAATTTGATTTGGAAGCAAGTATAAAACTTGATAAAGATATATTATATAAAAGCAAGTACAAGACTTGATAAAGATATATGTTTAGTTCTGAACCAAACTTTATTCCAAGAATATCTTTATTATCTGTGTGAATGGGAAACTATTCCTATGTTTAATGAAGAGACTATCAAAACTAAAATACTTGGAGAATGAAATTATCAATTCTAACCCAAAAATAAATCTTAAAAACATATAATGAACTACCCTAAGACTGAAGCTAATAAATTTTGAATCATATGTAACTTGCAAAATAACTGAAGCAAAATAAAGGGAAATAGAAGGAGAACTAAGAATGGTGATGAAACTTAATTAAAAACCCTATGCAATGCAAAACAAGATCTTTATTGTACCTAAGACTGTTAACTAAAAGCAAGAAATATTACAGTTAAAAAGCCTATGAAACTGGATTCTATCTAATCATAAAAATGATGCAAGAAGTTTTGAGGTCCGAATGATGATTGAGATGGCTGTCCGAATGACAGTCCGGATGGAAGAAAGTGATTTAAACTAAAGGAGGGAGAAGATTGGATGATCTTAACTACCATCCAGCTGATGCATGTGATCTTACAGTGCAAGGGAAGCAGTGGATAAGTGATTTAAGAGCTAGAGTAGGAAAGAGCCATCTATGTTAATCGTAATTAGGAAACTAACTATTCCTATTTCATCCTAGAACAAGACTAAACTATAACTAAAGCTATTCTACTACTGTAAAAAGGAACTACATAGCTTAAATCTGACTATGAGTAGACTTAGGAGGTTAAGCTAACTAAACTCTAAGTAAATTAAGCAAACTTAAACCATTTAAGAAAACTAAGCAAACTAGATGAACTAAACTATTTAAGCAAATTAAATGAACTGACCGGTCATCAATTATATCCTGGAAATATTATTAACATGAACAGCAACAAGGTATACATAACCTAAAACAGAAATATCAGTTATATAAATAACAAAGCATCATTTATATTACAAGACAAAAGTATCATGTACAGAACAAATACATAAATAAATAAACACATACAACTTATCTGCAGAAGACAAAAACAAATTATATGCACAGACGGAAGACCACTAGTTGTTGAGGGGCCCTTCTCAGCAATTAGAGGCTACACCTTAATCAATCAATCACCACACATGTTATTCAACTCTCATAAGAATGAAACATAAGTATATTAAATTAAGCAGAGTTACAGAGTTTCTGTATCTATTTGCAGACTAAAGACTTCCTAAGATTCCCGAGACTAAGACTAACTCATCTCAGTCATGAAGACAACTATTTATATAGAGTTACAATTGGGGGGAGCAAGTCGACCCTTTAATGGCTGACTGCTCTAATAATAGACAGTCTTTATACCAAGAAATGAATTTTTTTAATCAACTCATGACAAAACATAATCCAAGGAATGACCTCGTAATAGTTCGTGACAGCGCACAAAGCATCTTCCCGGTTCCATGGCGTCGATCATCCATGCAGTTGTTGAAGTGCTAATCCTCTTTTGACGTGGGTAGAGAAGGATGTGCTGTCGAGCTGAGCATGTAGGAGAAGGAATCTTCCAGAACACCAGCTCACGCACCGTAAGATCCATGTTCTAAACAGAACCCATATGACGGTTTGCTTTCTAATGGCCCGAGAATATCTCAACCAATGATCTCGCGGGTTGAATGCGGGTCTGAACGGTGGGCTGAATGCGGCTAATCATTTGCAACGTAATTACACGTCTGAGTGAAGGTTCATTTGAGAGCCATAACTTGTAGAATAAAATATATTTTCCAAGCAAGCCAAGAAATATCAATTAAACATCAATAAATCACAAAATAATGATTTTTACCCAAAATTCATGTGATGTGTAAATGTATGCATAGCTAATCTGTTTGATGGTCTGAATGGCAAGCATAATGACTTATTACATCAAAAATGGTGAAAGTAATGCCAATCAGAGTGTGTTTGAATATTCAAAAATGGTGACAAAATGGACGCCAATATTCCCCCAAACTGGAGATATGCCAGGTCCCACTGAGCAAACAGAGAAAAAGTTAGGTAGAAGGCTGAGCTGCGGTAGTAGATGCCTTCGATTTGGATGAGGAAGTGATTTTAGCTCTAAACTTCTGGAGCTGGTCCTTCAAATTATCATGCTTCAAATGGAGAGAGAGATTGGTGGCTATTTTGGCTTCATTTAAATCTTCCACACATTTCACTTGCAAACGCAAGTTATTGTTCTCTTGACGAAGCCCATAAATGATCTCTTCATACTTTTCATTCTGGCTTCTTAGCTCTGCTATGTCCTAGGTTAATATATCCATAGTATGCTGGAGTGGAACAGATACTTCTGCTAAATACACAGGGTCCTTTTGAGGACTTCATCTTTTTAGAGATGGTTCAAGATCGGTAGGTGTAATGTGTGCCTCAGGGGCCTTATCTTCAATATGTGTAGAGGCAGGATCCAAGATAGGGTCTTTAATTAAACTAGCTGATAAATTGGCCAACGCAAGGAGAGGGGACTCAAAGACAGGGTCATTTGCTTGCTCGTCATGGTTGTCTGAGTGCATTGGCTCAACGATTGACTAATTGATGGACTGAACAATGGTCTGGTCCTCAGACTAGACGATGGTTGGGATGACTGTCTGGTCGCGATTAGCCCTTCTTGAATTTGTGGGTATGAGTGAAAATAATGGGGGTTCCGTGGTGGTGTCCTCGTGGACATGCTCAGGGGAATATGCATGATCAAGGTGTATTTCTCTCGAGGCATCCTCACTAAATATTACAGACTTGGAAACTTTTTCTTTTTTGGCAGAGGTTTGGGCCGGCTCATTAGCATAGGATAGGAAACGATGGCATTTACGAGAGGAAGGGTATTTAACTGTAGGATTCTTAACTAGGTGAGTGTTTAGGACTTCAAAGACAAAGCGTTCCCAGGTTTGCCCCTTTTCTTCCAATTGGTGGGTGATCAAGATTTTGATCAAGCAGTGGTGGTATAGGCTTCCGGAGGGGTTAGTGGTATTCTTCCTAACCTGGCTAGACATCTTCTCTAAGCTTTTCAGGAAATAGAAAGGGAAGTTTAGGGCTTGATTATTAACAAAATGTTCCAATAATCGGAAATGAAAGGCTTTGAAAACGGAGAACTTACCTTCACAAGTGATCAGATGTATGATGACAGTCAGTAGATCGAGGTACTTAGGCTTGACCCATTCTCTGTGGAACCCTTTGGTGCCAGCAACATGTTGATACTTGTCTTTAAGGGAAAACTGGAGCTCTGTCCATGGAAGGAAAAGATGCTTGTGCCAACGGGCACCTTCCTTGGGCAATTTCGTGGCCAACACAATGGATTCTTCCATCACAAGGAAAGTGAGATGGCCGATCTTGGCTGTCTGAGCATCAAACCCTTTTGCAAAGAGAAGGGAGATTTCATGGTCGTCATCTTGGAGGAGGTGAAGGAATGGACCCCATCCAGCTCGTAAGAATATTTCACGGCATTCCTTGAATTCGGGGATATGAAGGAGGTCCTGGTAACTTCTAGGCTCGTGTCGGATTGGAATTTTGAACAGAGGTTGAAGGGATGTGGATGGATAGAGGGAATGCATGAAGATTGTAGGGGACGAAGCTTGGTAGGTTTAGGGAGGATAGAAAAATGAACAAGCAAAATTTACGTAAGGGGGTAGGTTTAAATCGAGGTCTGTTTGAGCAGCTGAACGGTTGTGGATGGAGATTTAGTACGCATGAGTGATACGCTATTATTAAGCTTCCTTGAGTCGTGTGCCACCTTAGAACTATGTAATTATGAATTCATATGTATTGTAATGTATTCAACCATGTCCAAAGTAAAACTTTGGACAGGTTGAACATAATTTTTATTATATGATGAGAGACATAATTACACATAAACAATCATAATGTATTAGTAAATGAATGATAGATGGCACGATAACTCTTAAATGGAGGATAAGGATCATATGATAGCGCCCAAAATGTATAATTGAGTATGCAAAGATGTCTTTTAATTTGATCCTTAATATGATTAGTTGATCAGCAGAAATCGAAATTTTAAATATCCTAGCATACTTATAAGTATCATTACAAGCTATGGTTTCATTTGTCACTTCGTTCAGATCACTTATTCATTTGCCTCATTTGTCAGCTCATTCGGATCGTCATTCGACCCTTCATTCAACCCTTCATACAAACCTTTGTACCAAAATGTGCTTTGATGGATCTGACTACTGTTGATTATGCAAAGAATTTTTCTGGAACTTGTCAGCACACAAGAGATGTTGTGAACTTGCTTTTGTGGAACTTTAAGTCATGTTCTTTCTTATTTGTCATTGATCAGAACGAGCTTCTTTCTTCTTTTTGCATTATCTTGAAAAACACCTATTATTTTATCAAAGATACATAAAATTTTTCATCAATATTCAGAAAGTAAAAACAATTATGATTCTCCCCCAAACTGAAAATATGGCATGTCCTCGAGCCATCAAAGAAAAATTGATCTATATTCAAGTATTTTCAATTGAAATGTTTGCCAATAGATTCTAGAAACGCTGTAATAATGTTCATAATATATATATATATATATATATATCTATTAACTAGTAAATGTAGATGATTCAGATATGTACATTCATTAGAAAGAACACAACAGTGCTTAAGAAGACTATATGAAGAATGATAGTATAATTGATGCGAAAAATTCCATAGGAGAAATAGTCATCCATGACTAATTGTAAAGATTTCTTGTCATACAAAGAGTATAAATAAGGTTTATCGTAGAGTTTGTGAGACTTCTATAGTTATGGCTCCCATTTCTAGGATAATCATATCCTAGGTATTTGTTTGAATCAGATGACAAGGTCCAAGTCCAACTTACAGCTATTCCCTAATGAAAATATAAATAATTGGCCTAAACATGTGTTTGTATACTCAGGGTTTTTATGATCCATGTGCATAGCAAAACATTGACCAACCTCTTTTACCCGATATTTCCCCGCTGCCAGCCGACCTATTCAGTACCTTGGCGGGTTTATCTTGGTACCATGCAAGCATAGCCTCACTACCAACAAGCCTGTTCAGTACCTCGACGGGTTTACTTGCATTTACTGAGCTTCCTTGTTTAATATTTTACTTAGCATGGACCCACTGCCAGCAAGCCTGTTCAGTACCCTGACTGTTGGCGGGAAATACTACCCTATAGTGAGGAAATAGACACTATCAACTTAAGGGGTGACAGGTAAACATACTGATTGCATTACAGAAGCGTTTATAAATGGAAATAGATTAGAGACCTTGAGGACATACCTTGTGAACAAAGTTTGATCCTAGCTTTTGTCCAACCTTGCGCTCGATCCTCAACTCAATCTCCCGTTTGATAAACTTGCAACACAAAGACCTTTCTCAACAAATCTTAGCCAATATAATAATGATGGAATTGAAAAGTAATTCAAACATCAAGGATTAACCAACATGAATCCAAACAAATACATAGTCCATTAAGCATTTGATTTGGGACGAGAAAGATGTTTCAACCTTTTATTATCAAAAACATATGAATGATACAAAGTATACTTGACTTTGCAACATGCTCATATAACCTAATCCTGGGCTCTTGCTCCTCTCTGACTTCATATTTCTCCAGCATAACCTCCTTCAATACAAGCTTCTCATATAGAAGAGTCTCTCTATGGCTCTCATGTCTCTATGTCTAATGTCTAACCCCTCTCTTCAATCCTCCTTGTATTTATAGGACAAGGTAGGCAGTTCAGATCGAGAGGTAGTTGCAAGGGAAGTTGGGGAAGTTGGGAAACCAACTGCAACTAATCCCCATTCATCAAATTAATATTTTTTTGATCATATTTTAAGATGTGCGCGACTATTCCACAGTGAAGTAGCGCAAAGTGCGTGACTACAGCATTAAATACTAGCATTTGCCACTTTTTGAATGTTGTGCGCTAAATTACTGAAGTGGAGTAGCGCCCATCAGGAGGTGTGCGCTACTATATAGCCTATAGAGTAGGGCATATGAACTGGTTTGCTTCAAGAGAGTAGTGCCCATGCCAAAATATGATGTTTTTTAGGGTTTTGTCAGCTTGCAGGAAGGTGAATCAAGTCAAAGTCTCATCTGAGGTCATCATGCTCTTCAATCCAAGTTGTCCTTTTGTGTGATTGACAACTTAAGGTGATCACGGACAGAGAAGTGCAGATTTGACCTATAACAGATGCCCCCTAATGTGTGAGGTCAGAGGGAAACGATGGCCAAAATACATTATAATCCAAAGCCAGAGGAGGAGCAATAAACCGTAGAACCAAGTCACAAGAACACTTGAAACAAAGATCAAGGTCAGCGAGCAATTACAATCTTGACATCATATAGATGTGCAGTGTGATACAATCATGATCTCCAATACATAACGAGGAGATGTATATATAGCATGGCCACTTGAAATACAAGCGTGGATCCATGTCAAATTGAGAGATCATAGCCATAACAACAAATTGGATCTATGTCTCATGGAGAGCTGAATATAAGCGAGGCTCAGTCTTGCACAACTTGGGTGATAGCATAATGAGGTAATGTCATCAACATCCCAAGGTCTTCATCCAAAACAATCCAAGGTACAAACCCTAACCATGTGAATAGATGAGCTGACAGTCGAACATGGGGGGTATCGTTTGATTAACGGTCGTTGATGTATATCATTAACAAACGTGAGGACTTCCACCGATAATGATGATGGGGCCCAAGGTACCTAGTACAATCCCACAAGTGTGAATAAGTGGACTTAGAGTCGAACACTTGAGGATCCTGTCGAATAAGAGACATTGATGTATTTTCATAATTCAACAACGAGGAAAATTGCCACTGGTGACTGCAATCTCCAAGGTACTAACCGAAATTCTGAACTTCATTCCTAGAGCAAAATGAGTTGATTTCAATGGGAAGAAGTCTATTGGAAGGGAGGCCTTAAGGAATCCTCCATCATCCAACATGAGGGACACTCAACTGGTATGAGCTGATATGGAGTAATATATGTAACACGACTGACACTAGGATGGCCGACACATGAGGTCAAGGTAAACTGCAGAATGGCCGACACAGGGTATATCCTTGAACGGTGAGCACGACAAAATGTGACTTAGGCAATTTTCAACATAATGGGGAAAATGATATAAGCCTATAATGTAGGAAACATTCGCAGACCCTCCATATGGTTGGAAGAATAACCAACCGGGGGAGTAAACAATTCAGAGATCAGGTTCACCCTAAGGTCAAAAACTAGACCCAACCGACATGATAGACTCAAGTAGGTGTTGTGTTCAAGGATAGAACTGCCTTTGACACTGAAGATATGATACATCTTTCTCATCCCTTATTCTTTTTAGATAAAAGAATACCTTTCTTGTTGTTTTAATGAGTCCAAGAAAGAATGAAAACTCAATAGATCCAACCATGTAAAAAGTTTAACAAGCCCATGGGAGGAAGACTCAGAACCTTCTTCATTGTTTATGACTTCGAAGAAGAAATAGAATATTACTCTATATTACTGATCTCTGGATTTTAATATCGAGCCGAGATCTGTTCCTGCTCGCCCGGTGTTTTCAATTTTAAGGAGTTTGAAAAACTTAAACATAACTCCATACACCTACTCATGGATTTTAACATCGATCCCAAGTAGGTTAATGCTCGTCGGTGTTTTCCTATTTATAGAGTTTGAAAAACTTAAACAATCCTCTTTACACCTATCCGTGGATTTTATATCGATCCCGGATTGGTTTGTGCTCGATGGTGTTTTCTTGTTTATAGAGTTGAAAAACTTAAATAGTCCTCTATTTACCCTCTTGTGGATTTCACATCGAGCCCGAGTAGGTGAATGCTCACTTGGTGTTTTCATGTTTAGAGAGCCTGAAAACCCTAAAGAAAGGCTCTGAAAGGTCCTTTTTCATAAAGTTAGTCTCCTCCCCCGAAAAAGTATAAAACAATGGAAGAAGAACTCTTCTAGCGCATACACAAGTATACCTAGAGTATACCTTTTCCATAAATTATACACCAAGGCCTGGAAAAGGGGTAATTCTATACCTGAGTGGATGAGCCTTCAGTTCCTTTAACGAGCTTGAAGAGGACAAGTTTGCTTAGCAATCTTGTTTAGGTTTAAATAGTCCAAACAAGAGCTTAAAATGGCTTGAAAGACAACTTCTAGGATCACGACTCATAATCTTCCAAAACTAGGTCTTCAACACAAATTATTAGTGATCGCGACAAAAAATCTTAAATGATAAGAAATTCTAACCATGAGCTAGTTAAAAAGGTCTACCATAAAGAAATGTAGTCTTCAAGGATTGATCCTACAAAATTTTAGTGAAAAAATGAGAACCATTGGGTGAAATCATCTTTATACCATGTGTGACTATTAATTGATTAAATAGAACAATTTGGTAGAATTTGAAACTATAGACATTTTACCAAAGTGGGTAAAGATTAAAATCAAATTCATATATGTAATTTCAAAATTAAAACTCAAATTTCATTTTGGTTTTGTAGGGCAAACAATTTGGGAGCAAGCCTTGGATTTCAATCCTCCGTGATGATCAACTCAAGCGACCAATCAACATTTTGCCTCCACCAAGTAAGTTTAAATCATCCCAACTTGCATTTCCATTATTCATTTGCCAATTTTTTAGCAAAAAATCACTTTTAAGGCTATGTTCACATCGTGAGGAGTGTGTGCGCTACTCTGCAGTGGGAATAGTAGGGCATACCAGGAGGTGTGTGCTACTCTGCCTACACATAGTAGTGCCCATGCGTGACTGTGTGGTATATACAGTAGCGCCCACCCCTAAATATGAAGATAAAAGTGTCGAGATACTAAAATTTGACATTTTGTGACAGGATGGTTCTTGTTTGGAGGGAGAGAGAACATGAGGATATGGATAGGGTGTCAATGCAAGACCCGACCACTCTCCATGCCCTCTGAAGATGTAGTTTGTTAAAGTTTTACCGAACCGTGAACATGAGGGCACTCAATAAATTGTTTCGAAGACTCGTTCAATATTGGGATGTAGATACTAAGGCATTTGTTATCCGAGGACAAACCTTGGACCTTACTGTCGACGATATCTACTTTATTACTGGACTCTCCAGGAGGGGAGATGTAGTAAATTTGAAGGGATCTTCTTGCAATGTGGCTGCAACATCGGTGCAAGAATATTTAAATGCATACTATGTGGCTGGAGCTGAGAAATCAGGAAGTCAAATCCTTGTTTCTACCATTGAAAGCCCCCCTCTAAAGGTTATTGTGAGTATGATAAACCGGATGGCAGGGAGTGCCACACAACACCTAGCTTCGAGGCATTCCATGCATATTGGTGTTAGATGCTTGCAGGGACATGTGTACGATTGGTGCACTAGTTTATTGGCAAATATGAAGGTTCAACTCACGGGTTGCAAATCCATAAGTATGAAGAACTTTGGATACGGAAGCATTCTATGTACCTTCTTCTTTGAGAGGGTACCTGCTCTTAGCTTGGGGATGCCTCTACCTTCAGTCAACCCCTGTGAGCCTAGATTGGGTCGGTGGGGTGACATCTTTCTCCACCAGGGTGGTGGTGAAAGCCACTTTTGTTATCATACTGATGATTTCTGGGGGTGGTGGGAGAGGCAGGTGCCGGTATTCGAGCAGTTTCCGTATGCTGGATTGGACTTTCGCCATGATTCAGAGCTGGTGCTTCCTCTAGGTGGAGCCTAGGGAGCTATTGGTATGTTTTTATTTTGAGAATTATTTAATTTTTTCAAACTTTAAAGTATTTGATTTTTATGAATGAATTTTGAAGTACTAAACAAGTGTCATATGCAGATATTGGGCCTGTCCGTCCCGAGGGACATCCTACTATCTTTGTGAGGCCAGCTAATGTTGTTGCAGCTGATGCTATGTTAGGGACCATAGAGAGGAAAGTGACTCGGTTGACTCATGATGTTCCTGCATGCCGCATGGATCAGATACCTATTGATATGCAGGAAGATGTAGTTGGGGTGCCCCCAGCATGGCTTAGGGTGTTGCAAAAGATATCTAGGTTGGTCATATGTTATCAGGATGCAGTAGATGATGATGAGGCCCCTCCTTCTCCATAGGAGATGGATACTTTATGTATATTTTTGAGGCCACCGAGCCCAGTTTTGTACTTTATGACATGACTTGTAATAGACTTGTGATCCAAAACTCATATTTTTTGATACAGTATCAGATATATATACAGTATCGGTTATTTACATGTGTATGTGTTTGAACTTTATGTATGAAATGCTGTTTATGGAAGTGTATGATACAAATACCAATCTAAGACATAATTTGCAAATGAGTCAGCTAATGCATTTAAATTTCTTGGAATGTGTTGATATATAATGGAATCAAACTGTCTTTCCAATAATCTAACTCGCAAAAACTGTCGTAGCAAAAAAGGATCTCTAATATGGTAAACACCCATTAACTGAAATACAACTAGTTGCGAATCAAGTCCTACCTCCAAATGTGAAATGCCATGAACAAGGGCATCTCGGAGAAGTTCTATAACCGCATTGTACTTAGCTACATTGTTTGTAGTGGGACCCAAACAAACCCCCCCCGAAGAGACCAGTTGGCCAGCTGGTGAGTAAATGACCCAAGCTGCTGAAGCCAACTGTTGGGTGTGGCGACTAGAACCATCAACAAATCCTAAGAAATGTCTAGTCGACATCTGATACACGAAATGAAGACACACATAAGGTTAACTAAGCAAACACAAGCAAAAACTAGCTCTACAAAATATACTGCTATGTTACAAGAAAAAGCACAACTGCCTAAGCGTAGTACTTCTTCAGGTAGTGCCCATTTCTAGGCTCAGGAAACTTATTACCCTCGTAGTCTACTAGCTCGTAAGCGCCCTTCTTCAGTACTTTAGAAATTATGTAAGGCCCGAGCTACATGGATTTGAACTTGCCAGGTCCTAGAGGTTCCTTGTCCTGATCCCAAAGTAGAACAAGATCCCCTTCAAGGAATACCCTAGGTCTGACAGACTTGTCATATTATCATTTGACTTGTTTCTTATGGGCTTCGTTTGTTGTGAGCACGTCACGACGCTGCTCATCTAGATGCTCTAAATGCAACAAACGTTCTTCCAATGCTAAAGTATCCGGTAGTAATTGAACAACCAGTTTTAACGAAGGAATCTCGCATGCAATCGGAACAACTACTTCTATCCCATGCACAAGCTGGAAGGGAGAGAACCCGGTAGCAGTCTTTACATTTGCTCGGTAAGCCCAAAGAGCAGGGTATAGCATGATGTGCCAGTTATTTCGACTGGCATTAACAGTTCTTTGCAGAATTACCTTTCAAGTTTTGTTAACTGCTTCGACTTGTCCATTCGCCCGTGGATAATATGAAGACGAATGTTCTTGCCAAAAACCTAACATTGTTTATAGATCGGTCATCATGCTATTCTGGAAATGACTGTCGTGATCAGTCACAATCTCTTTGGGTATGCCGAACCTTGCAATAATCTGATTAAGTACGAAATAAGCGGCAGTTTCTCCATTTTCCTTGACAGTAGGCATTGCCTCGACCCACTTGGTGAAGTAGTCGACGAAAACGATGATATAATGATGTCCTCTAGCCGAAACTGGATTGCAAGTCATATAATCAACCCCCCATTTTTTTAAGGGACCTACTGTAATCACAGGATGAAGAGGAGTTGGGCGTGCTCTCATTTTCCTGGTGAAAAACTGACATGGACGGCAGCGTTTCACAGCTTCCACACAATATTTAAAGATTGTGGGCCAAAAATACAGGGCACGCAGTATTTTCTGGGCTGTTTCCAACCTAGAAAGATGACCCCCACAAGCTCCACTGTGGGCATCATTCAATACTGATTCTGCTTCTTCCAAAGTGAAACAACATCGTAAGATGGAATCTATCCCACGTCTGTACAAAGTATCAGAGATGATGAGATAGTTTTTCGCATGACTTTTCAGTTTGCATCGTTCTTCTCTAGAAAAAGTGGTAGGACAGCTCAAATTCTGGAGATATACTAAGATATCCCCATACCATGGGTCAAAGGAAGCAATAAGAAATATATGCTCATCCGGGAATGATGATTCTTCCTCGACATGCTCTAAGTCACTCGGAAACTCTGAGATTAACTCAGCGAACACTAGTGATTTTTTCGACTTGGCCAATTGAAAGACCAAATTGAACTCTTGTAAGAACACAATCCATTTATTGTACTTCCCACCGATGATTCGTCGAGTGAGAACATACTGAAAAGGATTGACTTCGACTATCACAGTGGTTGTTCGTAAAAGCATGTCATGACGAAGTCTCTGTACCACATAGACCGCAGCAAGTGCTAACTTCTCAACATGCAAATATTTAACCTTAGGAGCTATCAATGTGCGAGAAAGATAGTAAACAACATGCTCTTGGAGCGTGTTGTCCTCTTGAACTAGTACTATGCCAATTGTATTAAGAGATGCTATCAGATATAAAAGAAAATCTTTTGCACAGTCCGACGGGCTCAACAAGGGGGCTGAAAGTAGTGCCTTTTTCAAGGCCTCAAATGATGCTTGAGCAGCCTCATCCCACACGAAGTAGGTATCTTGTTTAAGTAGGCTCATAAAACCTTTTTTGATCTTAGCATAGTTTATGATAAAGTGTCACAAGAAGTTAGACATTCCTTGCAGACTTTGGAGTTGTCGCAAGGTGCGAGGAGGAGGCAGATTTACAATCACCTCAAGTTTTAACGGGTCGACCCTTATACCACAACTAGATACAATAAAACCCAATAAACATCCCGATTTGACGCAGAATACGCACTTATTAGGATTCAAACGAATCTTATATTGTATGCATCTTTCAAACACAAGTCTCAAATGAGCTGGATTATCTCGTCTCTTTCGAGATCGCGCTAGGAGGTCGTCCAAGTAAGGTTCAACTATGTGTTTGATATCGTGAAAAGCGAAATTCATAGCTCGCTAGAATGTAGATCCAACATTCTTTAAGCCAAACAACATCTTCTGATATGTAAAGGTTCCCCATGAGAAAATGAAATTTGTTTTGTGTTGATCTTCAGGTTTGATTTGGATTTGATTATATCTCGAAAATCCATCCATGAAAGAAAAGATCTCGTGTTTTGCACATGCATCTATGATCTGGTCGATAAATGGTGTGGGATAGTTATCTTTCGAACAAGCTTTATTCAAGTCTCAGAATTTAGTACAAACTCGAATGGTACCTTGCTTTTTATCAACTGGAACGGGGTTTGAAACCCATTCCGTCATGTCAATCAGGTAGAAAAATCCGGCTCTAAGCAATTTTTCAACTTTCGCCTTAATGGCGGTCGCTTTTCAAGGATTCACAGGACGGAGCTTCTGTCTCACAAGTTTTTCATTAGGGTATGTAGTGATGACATGCTCAACGATGGCTAGATTGATACCTAGAATCTCCTCACAAGACCAGGCAAAAATGTCACAGAATTCTTTAAAAAGCTTGGTATACAGAGCTATGTCTTCTGGAGAGCAGTCTGCACCAATAAAAATGTTTTCCACGACCTCGGGTTTGGTGGAAATGTTAATCGAAATTGTTCTCGATATATTAGCCATATTTCCTTTAGCATAAATAGCTCTTGAAGTAGAAGGAAAAGATGACAAATCAACAAATCCATCGGGTCTCATAGAGAATTCTCCTCTCTCTATCCTATCTAGGTTTGGAAGCAAGTAAGACCCATGATGGATATGTTCCCATGGTTGGTCCAGGCCCATCATGAATTCCAAAATGGCTTCATCAGACGGTAATACCGTATCTAAATAGTCAAAAGAGTAGGTAGAATTCAGTGACCATGCAGGAGCATAGTCCATATCCGACTCAGCAGAGACTGGCGGAGTCATGATATGTTCCATTGCAGCATGTTGTGCTTCCATGTATGCTATCTCTGCAATGGTTAAAGGCACTGAAGGTTCTGATACAGTAGGGAGGATCCACGGATCAGTCCTAAGGCCAACTGTGAAGGTTTTAGTAGAGGTACCTTCATCAGAATGCATAAAACAAACAAGGGAGGGTAGGTCAAAAGTGCCTATTAACGACCCGTAAAGCCCTGCTAAACTCTCGCTTACTAGGGAAGATTGATCAACTAAAGGAATAGTGGTATCCGATGAACTCTAGTTGTTTTGCTGAGAGGATGAAAGTTGATCGACCATGACGATCTTGCCTTCGTGAGGGAACATAACAACTCGGAAAATTGCCAATGCAATGGCTTGCATGGCATACGTCCAGATTTGTCCTAATAACATATTGTAATCAAGCAAAGCGTCCAAAACTTCGATCTCTACAGCAACTGTCTTACTAGCAAGTGTAATTTCAAATTATGGTAGAACTCCATGTGGATGGGAAGTCCTGCCATCTAAGGAAGTAAGCAGTGTGTTAGAGGGGGCTAGCTCGGGAGAGCCTAAAGCTTTCCAGCAAGAAATGAACATCACGCATGTCGACGCGCCCTCATCTACGACAACCCGTCTAATGGTCATAGGACCATGGACCACTTCAATTTGTAGGGAAACGTGGTATGGAAACCAATATTTGATATCAGACATATCAAAGCATGCAGTCATATTAGATGATTCCATACTTCCAATCGCTTCCAAAAGTGCGTTTCGTTGTAATGGACAACTTTGCAAAACTTCTAAAGTGGACATAGCACAAGGGGTCTGGGCTAGATCTTCAACCACATTGTAGTTGGAAGTAGCCTGAGCGTTGGGATTGTGCGAGGCCCATTTCAAGACACCTTTCGGGATCTTGGGCAGTGGATCCACTGGGATGTGGAGAGGAATGGAAGATTCAGGAATCTCTTTATCCTTGTTCTACACATCCGGGGTATAATTTCTTTCTCACGTTTGCAAAAGTGCATCCGCACTAACCATATTAATGAACGTTTGATCAACTGAAGCATGAGTAGTGCCCCTAGCTTTGGAGGTTCCAAAAGCTGAACCCTACCCCTTAGGAAATGGATCTTTAAGTACGACAGGTTTCTTTTCTTGAAGCATCTTCTAGGCTTCTTTGAGTAGAGGGCATTGGTGAGTAAGGTGTTCTTGCTTGCAAAGCTTACAAGGGAACTTAACCTTCTTCTTTTCTTTGTTACCCTCCTCAACATTCTCTTTGTGCTTGGGATTTTGTTGGTTCCCCTCTCCTTTCTTGCCCTTCTTTTTGTTGTTGGGCTGCCGAGGGCCCTTTTGATTGTTCTGAACCTGGTTTATAGATTCAGAAGTAGAAGGAGAGGTTGTGACGGAGGTTACTTTTGTAGTCGATTGTTTGATGGATAAGGCATGAACCTGCTTGGTCAATGCTTCGAAAGCTGCAGAATCTATTGAACCCACTATGCCGTCAGCATCTGGTCTGGGTTTAGGTCTGCCAAGATCAATGTTTGATCGCGGTGCATCTAGTATAATCTCATAAAGTAGCCCATACTGTGCATAAACAAGGTCTAGCTGCTGGGTCCGTAAAATGGCTTCTTCCTCTATAGACACTCCAGAAGTAGATACTTCCTTAGAAATGTAAGGAAGGAGTGATTTCAAATACCACTCAAGAAGAAGTTCTGGAGGTATATTGGCTTTAATGAGCCTCTTCCGTCTTCGCCACTCTTGAATGTGATCAGATAAGTGAGTAGCCTTAGTCTGTCTAAATGTAGACAAAAGATATGTCCCGGCATCGTACCGAACAGGAAGCTGGAAGTGGTTCAGAAAAATAGTCGCGAGATCCCGAAAGTTAAAAAACGTAGCTACATGTAACTCAATGTACCATTTAGCCGCAACGCCGGTTAAGGTTCTTTGGAAAAGTATCAACCTAATGGAATATTCATTCAATGAGTTCGAAGAACACCATAAATGGAAAGTGGTGACATGATCACCAGGGTCTTCACCAGTTTTGCCTTCGAATTTTGGAATGTCCGAAGGTAATTTAGTAGGAACTGGTGGCCAAGTCGCGTTATGGCATACCAGATAATTTGTTAAATTAGAAAGGTCTGGCAAGTTTAGAGTTGCCAGAAATGGTAAACGAGGTCTGCAAGATGATAAGCTGGGGTCATAAAGGGGGAACCACCCATAGTTGGACCCGTAAACTGCTGGTAGGGGTTGCCCCCAGCCACTGGCTGGTAGGGGTTGCCCCCGACCATTTGCTGGTAGGGGTTTCCCCCAACCACTTGTTGGTAGGGGTTGCCCCCGGTCATCTGCTGTTGTGTGAAAGTGTTGTTAAAATTCCCCCATCCAAATGAAAGTGGGTTAGTACTTTGAACGTTTGTCCACTGAGGATGGGTGTTAGCCCCGCCATATTGTTGATTAAGGATGCTACCCCCTCCTCCAGAAAACAAAGAAAAAGGGGTATTTCCTACAGGTACATTACCTTGATTCATATTGTAACCTGCAAAGGCATTAAAACCAAGGGTAATCATGGCGGATGGCGCGGTCATGGTACTCATGATGGGCATAGTTGCAGAGGCGTTTGGCCCTACATTTGGTGTGGAAATCCAAGTGCTAGGTATAAGATAAGGCTGTTTAGTTGCAGGAGGGGGAACAAGATTCACTGTACTACTGGGTCTGAAAGTGGGTGTAGAGGTGGATGCCGTAGTTGTTGAACTCAGCATGCCTAAAGTATCGACATTAAAGCTGAAGGACAGAGTCAAAACAGAAGTTGGCTATGACGAACTCGGTGTAGCAGTGGGAGGAGGATTTACAGTATTGGTGTTCATACCTATTGTGGGAGTCTGTGGAACTCCCTGTTCGCCTCCTGTATTAGTCATAAAATGCCTAGGTGTGAACAAATATGCACTATAATCAAGTTGCTGGAAACCAACGGGTAACAGAAGTGGATTGTTAAGATTAGTCAAAGGAGGATTAAATGGAGTACTGAACTCACCAAAAGTGAGATCCTTAATCTCGACTGTATTAAAAGTTTGATGATTTGGAGTCCCAGGTTGTGGTTCCTCAGGAACCTCTATTTCAGGTCTTTGTGTTGCAGGTTGTGGTTCCTCAGGAACCTCTATTTCACCAGTAGTTTCTAAAGGAACACTAGAGTCTACCTTTTGTTGTCTGGGTGGCGGTAGTGGTTCCACTCTAAGAGGGAGAAGGTTTTGCAACCTTCTAGACCTATGAAGTTGTTGGTCTTCCACGATTATAAAAAATAAAAACTAAGCAAAAACCTAGTGGCCACTAAGACTAGGGGGAAAACAACACACCACTAAAAAAATCCTAAGTATTAAAACCAGTCAAACAAGATGTCTTCCGGAGAAAAGTCTGGGATGAGGACGGCCCATAACAGATCAACGAAGGATGAAGAACAGTTACCCGGGGTCCACAATACAATGAATAAGGGTGCAAGCGCTGGAATCACCCAACCGCCCTCTCAAAGACTTGCAATGGATTTCCTCCCATGTCTGTCCTAGGTACAACAGATATACCCTCCACTGTCACCTGTGTATGATCCTATGATCAGATACTAAGGCTACCATACATACGAAATATCCTGGGGGGACAGTCGTCAGCTTGATCAAAATGCGTGGGTAGGTTAACTAAGCCAAAAATCCAGATGGATCCCCGTATGCAAATCGACCCTAGTTTATGGTCAAAAGGAACGTGAGGGAGGTATCCTCAACGATTCCGATCTTCCATGGCCTTGTGCTTAGCTCTGGTTTCAGTAGAGTTTCCCAGGAATATTTGATATATATGGGTTTACCTATATGACAGTCACACTACAATTTTTGAGTAATGAAACAAGCTTTGAGCAGTTAAAGGTGTTTTAAGCTCAAAACTCTAGCCTAGACTTGTTGGTGTCGTGTATCCCTAGAAAGAAAATCGTTTCTAATTGATTTTATTAAGATTCTTTTTAAGGTTACTTTTTACTCAATGGGGCAGTGCATTGTGTGATGTGGTTGCAACAGAAAGTAAAGTGCATGAAATGAAACAACTTTCAACAACGAAAGGACTTTTTATTTTTCGTTTAATATTCTTTCCAAAGTAAAGAGTAAGCAAACCTAAACAAAGCTTTCTTTTTGTTTTCTTTTCTAATTCTTAACAAAATAAACTATGCTATTTGGCAAAGAATACAAGCCTTACTATTATAAATGACCAAACTTATTTTTCTTTTCTATTATATATGAACAAAAGGAACTTGAAAGTGGAAACAAATAAGACCTATAAGAGATGTGTAAGTAATGTTAAGATGAATCTAAAGTTCATAACTGTCAAAACAATGGTTCAACAAAGACTTGTCCTACAAGTTTTTTCAAAAGAAAAAGCTCTCAAACTTGGAAACAAAGCGGGAAGAAAACAAAGAGGAAAGATGCTTAGAACTGTAAATCAATCTTAAAAGAATGCTCCAAAGCACCAAACCCTAACAATACCACTATTACAAGCAATAGGTAGGCAAGTGAACTACAGAAAACCTTACTAACACAAAGACTGAAAGATGAAGCAAGTTAAATCACTTCAAACTCACTTCATACTAGAAAAGACAACGAAGTCAAGAAATGTTGGGACTCAAAAAGTTTTGGAAGACACCACAAAGGCTCCAAAAGATGGATCAAACCATAAAACAAAGGATGAGATACCTAAAGAGCATACAAGTGTTGCAACAAACAACAAATGATAAGTGCAAAGGTTTGTAGGTTAGCAACACACTATCAGGGTATGGAATGAGTAACTATGTTCATTGAGGAATAAAGCACAGTCTCCAAAAGAGTCACAAATGAACCAAACACTTCAAAAGAAAACAAGTGACCAAAAGATGGCCTAAAGGACTCAAAAGAGGCTAATGAGACTCAAAGAAGGGTTACAGACCTAAAAGATCAGTCAAGAAGGCCTAAAACAAAGTTAGAAACTCACCCAAACAGGAAGAAAATTCAATCTTACATCAAACAGATAGCTACAGGAATGTGCCCTACTGTGCAGTAGGAAAACTAGTGCATTTGGGGATGTGGGCGCTACTGTACAGAGGCAAACTAGCACATGGGTGCTACTGTATGTACAGTAGGGTAGCGCACAGGTCTTAAAGAGTTAAAAAATAACCTTGCGGAGGTGTAAAAAGACTGAGTCAAGCAAAGGGAAGCATGTAGGGAAAACCTACAGGGATTCTCAGAAGATTAAAGGGGTTATGAGGTACTGGAAAGACAATCAAGAAGGGTTTTCTAGAGCAGAAAAAACAACCTCCCCAGTGGAGTCGCCAGTCTGTTGGCGGGAAATACTACCCTATAGTGAGGAAATAGACACTATCAACTTAAGGGGGTGATAGGTAAACATACTGATTGCATTATAGAAGCATTTATAAATGGAAATAGATTAGAGACCTTGAGGACATACCTTGTGAACGAAGTTTGATCCTAGCTTTTATCCAACCTTGCGCTCGATCCTCAACTCAATCTCCCGTTTGATAAACCTGCAACACGAAGACCTTTCTCAGCGTATCTTGGCCAATATAATAATGATGGAATTGAAAACTAATTCAAACATCAAGCATTAACCAACATGAATCCAAACAATTACATAGTCCATTAAGCATTTGATTTGGGACCAGAAAGATGTTTCAACCTTTTATTGTCAAAAACATATGAATGATACAAAGTATACCTGACTTTGTAGCATGCTCATATAACTTGATCCTAGGCTCTTGCTCCTCTCTGACTTCAGATTTCTCCAGCATAACCTCCTTCAATACAAGCTTCTCATATAGAAGAGTCTCTCTATGGCTGTCATGTCTCTATGTCCAATGTCTAACCCCTCTCTTCAATCCTCCTTGTATTTATAGGACAAGGTAGGCAGTTCAGATCGAGAGGTAGTTGCAAGGGAAGTTGGGAAGTTGGGAAACCAACTGCAACTAATCCCCATTTGTCAAATTAATATTTTTTGATCATATTTTAAGATGTGCGTGACTATTTCACAGTGAAGTAGTGCACAGTGTGTGACTACAGCATTAAATACTAGTGTTTGCCACTTTTTGAATGTTGTGCGCTAGTTTACTGAAGTGGAGTAGCACCCATCAGGAGGTGTGCGCTACTATATAGCCTACAGAGTAGGGCATATGTGCTGGTTTGCTTCAAGAGAGTAGCGCCCATGCCAAAATATGATGTTTTTAAGGGTTTTGTCAGCTTGCAGGAAGGTGAATCAAGTCAAAGTCTCATATGAGGTCATCATGCTCTTCAATCCAAGTTGTCCTTTTATGTGATCGACAGCTTAAGGTGATCATGGACAGAGAAGTGCAGATTTGACCTATAACACCGGCAGGTTTGCTTCGTATAATGATATTTTTTTAGTAAGGAAGTTGGTTGGCACTAGAGTGTGCTAAGACTGTTAAACACATGATTAAATTTTTTTTAGCACGAACCTTATGAGTAACTTATTTATAATGGCCCAAATTATAGATCATGTCAAAAGATAATAACCTAAAGCTGTTCTTTGACTTCTCAGTCTATCTTCTTCGTAAAAGGTCAGTAATGTTCCCCACAAAATAGAAAATATCACTCACTTTTGGGCTACCTTTTAAAAGTGCTTTAAGAGACAAGTTTTGATAATGAATCTAGGATGAGCTAGTAGTCCATAGGTGTAAGATAGAACTTTTTGGGGGATCATAATGATTAAGGTAAGTCTTAAGCAGTTGTCCTAATGCTACATCATAAATGTGCATGTCTGAATCAAATACCATATACAGAATCATAAAAGAAGATGGTTTGGGATGATATAAAGAAGATCTTAACCTTCACTGTAAATTTTAAATTTTCAATAATAATTGAAAGAGAAGGAGAATTATAAGTATTTATTTCATAGCACTTCCCTTTTCAGATAATATTGCATGAGTTGATTATAAGGTTCTTGTAATCAAACTGCAAAACCACTAGTTAGATGATTCAAATGTATTCAAAACAACAACCTTTGTACAAATAAAGTTATGCAAAAAAAAATTTAGGGAAAGGAGAAGAGTCTTCCTGTTTTAATTAACAAAATTTCACAAGCTGATCATAAGAATAAATTTCCTGTAAAAATGCAATTAGTTGTTAGAAATGACTCTTCATTATTGAAAAACAAAAATATATTTACATATCTATACAAATGAAGATAACCCTAAATAATTCAAGAACCAGGGGAAGGAGGAGTGACTTCCTCTTCCACCAGCCCCATCTCCTTTTGTTGTAAGGCATTTTGCACAGAATCTTGTTTAGATATCAGTTGATGACAAAGTCTATGTCCATTTGCAACAAAGGAGGTTTGAGAATCATCAATTGTTTTAACTTCTTCATTCTCTTCTTGGATAACAACTGACGACTCATGATGATCTTGCAGAACTCTTCCAGACCGTAGTTGGATCTCATGTATTGGTGCGGTCGAAATGGCATATGATGGAAGAGGTAACAACCCAATGCTATTAAAAACTTGGGTTGGTTTATTGTTAGGATTTGGTATCGGTTGCGCAGGTAATAATGTGATTCTTGGAGGATTCATTTTTTGGAAATGGTGAGGTTGATTAGGGATAGAAGGTAGTGAAGGTGGTACAAATCCAGGAAAGAGTTGCTAAATATTAGGTGGGTAAGGATAGTTAGGCATAGAAGGGGGTGTTTGAGAATAAGCTTGCCTTCTCCATCCATGTGGTCATTGCTGCTGTTGAACATTCTGAGGAGGGTACTGAGATGGCCAATGTTTCCAACCTGAAGTGTTCCATTGTTGAGAGGGTTGATAAGGATAGTAATAGGGTGGAATTTTTTATGATATATATTGATATGATGATTGATCTCTAGGTTTCCAAGGCCTCCTAGATGTTTCACCAATGTTTCCACTCTGGTATACATCTTGCAACCCAAGCAGTGATGGGAAATTATCAATTGGATGTTCTTTCGTACAAAGGTGACAAATTGAAACATTATTCAGGGGATATTGAGGATATTTAGTTCTACATGTGGGACGGAAAGCACTCACTGTTGCACACTCTTCATATTACCTATTTTTAGCTTGTAGTGCATTTAGTCAAGAACCTATTGCTTCTGGGATATCTGTTTTAAAGTTTTCTAGTAGGTTTCCCATTTCTACCCTTGTAACTCCCCCATAACCGGATATGTTTCCTTTTAGGTTCTTAGCATAAAATTCTCGAAAGTGTCTTCCACTTTTCCCTCTGCTTCGAGATTAATTCCTACATAGTTCACAAATATGTGCGAAGGACTTATTAAAAATGTCTCTTGCTGCCATGAGATTAAGGTTTTCTAAGAATTCTTCTGAGATTCCCTTGAGGAAGAGTGTCCTTACTGCATCTTCCCGAAGATCACTATATTTGGATTTGCATAACACATAGTTAAATCTCTCGAGATAGTCTTCTAGGCTCTCGTCTTCAAGTTGTTGAATTTTTAAACTATCATTGCAAGAGTCCTTAGGTTTACTATAATCCTGATATTTCTATAGAAATGCATTCTTCATATCTTCCCAAGTTTTGATACTAGATTCTCCTAACCCCATGAACCATTGAAGAGCAGAATCTTTCAATGTGGTAGGAAAGAGTTTTAGCTTCTGGCCATCTTGTAGGTAATTATAACTCCTACACACAATATCAACCTCGAATAAGAATGTATCCGGATCCTCACTACTTTTCCCATAGAAGGTCGATAGTGAGGAGGGAGGGATGTTTTTCATAGTTACATCTTGTGCAGTGTCTAGAAGAGGGAACCCGAGGGTTCCTTCAGTTCTAACCTCTCCTTCCATGAATAGATTGTTCTGATCCCCTAAATGATTTCCAGAAATGGTTTCCTTTGCTTTCCAAGTAGGACTATCCCTTTTAGGTGTCTTCCAATGCCTTTCTGTTGAGTTAGTAGTTAGGGTGGCATGCCCCCCATATAGGTCAGTAGGAGTTTTAGTAGGGATTTTAGTAGGAATTTTAGTTTAAATAAATCTACCTTGCGAGTCTCTAGACCTATTCATGAAAAACAAACTATAACTAAAATAAACGCTACTTCATCGCTACTAGTGCTGGGTTTTGGGGATGCCTGTTATAACAGATGCGCAGGTTCTTACCTCTCATCTTACTGCTCACCCGCCACCAGCCTATTTCTAAATTTCAAAAGAGGAGAAATACCTAAGTTTTTAAGAGAAGGTTCTACCTATCTACAACTAAATTCTACCTATCTATCTACAACTCCCCGGCAACAGCGCCAAAATGTTGAGGTATATTTACTGTTTCAAAGAACCACCTAATATTTAATTATCGACCAGGGTTGGTAATCTTAGAGTTGAGGCACAGTATATGCTAAGGTAGAATGAAACCTAAGTTTTGGCTTGTCAAACCTTAGAAATGTTTAATAAAGAAAATATTGAAAGATCTCTCAAAATGAAAAACTGAGTCAAAATTCAAAAAGACAATAAAGGAACTAAAAGAAAAACTACCAATGGCTAAGTGAATTCAAAAACTACTGCTGCAATCAATAATTAAAGACTACACTAAAACTGCCTAATTCCATTCTCCTTGATCTTGTATGTCAAATGTGATAGGAACTGGAGTGAATGTATCAAAGTGACTCTCAAATGTAACAGCAAAACAAAATGAAAATAAATCTAATCTAATCTCATCAAAGAGATGTAAGCTACAAAGAGACCAATTACAATTGACTTTAAACATTATGATCTATCTTTTGTCTATAAGCAAAATGATATACAACTAATAAAATCTAGAAACAAGTAGAAAACTTAATAAAGATATTTATTCTTGAATTTGATTTGGAAGCAAGTAGAAAACTTGATAAAGATATATTATATAAAAGCAAGTAGAAAAATTGATAAAGATATATGTTTAGTTCTGAACCAAACTTTATTCCAAGAATATCTTTATTATCTGTGTGAATGGGAAACTATTCCTATGTTTAATGAAGAGACTATCAAAACTAAAATACCTGGAGAATGAAATTATCAATTCTAAACCAAAAATAAATCTTAAAAACATATAATGAACTGCCCTAAGACTGAAGCTAATAAATTCTGAATCAGATGTAGCCTGCAAAACAGCTGAAGCAAAATAAAGGGAAATAGAAGGAGAACTAAGAATGGTGATGAAACTTAATTAAAAACTCTATGCAATGTAAAACAAGATCTTTATTGTACCCAAGACTGTTAACTAAAAGCAAGAAATATTATAGTTAAAAAGCCCAAGAAACTGGATTTTATCTAATCATAAAAATGATGCAAGAAGTATTGAGGTTCAAATGACGATCCGGATGGCTGTTCGAATGACAGTCCGAATGGAAGAAAGTGATTTAAACTAAAGGAGGGAGAAGATTGGATGATCGTAACTACCATCCAACTGATGCATGTGATCTTACAGTGCAAGGGAAGCAGTGGATCAGTGATTTAAGAGCTAGAGTAGGAAAAAGCCATCTATGTTAATCGTAATTAGGAAACTAACTATTCCCATTTCATCCTAGAACAAGACTAAACTATAACTAAAGCTATTCTACTACTACAGAAGGGAACTACATAACTTAAATATGACTATGAGTAGACTTAGGAGGTTAAGCTAACTAAACTCTAAGCAAATTAAGCAAACTTAAACCATTTAAGAAAACTAAGCAAACTAGATGAACTAAACTATTTAAGCAAATTAAATGAACTGACCGGTCATCAATTATATCCTGGAAATTTTATTAACATGAACAACAACAAGGTATACATAACCTAAAATAGAAATATCAGTTATATAAATAGAAAAGCATCATTTATATTACAAGAAAAAAAATCATGTATAGAACAAATACATAAATAAAATAAACACACACAACTTATCTGCAGAAGACAAAAACAAATTATATGCACAGACGGAAGACCACTGGTTGTTGAGGGTCCCTTCTCAGCAATCAGAGGCTGCGCCTTCATTAATCAATCACCACACATGTTATTCAACTCTTATAAGACTGAAACATAAGTATATTAAATTAAGCAGAGTTTCAAATTTTCTATATCTATTTTGCGAGCTAAAGACTTCCTAAGATTCCCGAGACTGAGACTAACTCATCTCAGTCATGAAGACAACTATTTATAAAGATTTACAATTGGGGGGAGCAAGTCAACCCTTTAATGGTCGACTACTCTAATAATAGACAGTCTTGATACCAAGAAATGGCTCTGTTTAATCAACTTGTGACAACACATAGGCCAAGGAATGACCTCGTAATAGTTCATGACAACACACACAGCATCTTCCCGGTTCCATGGTGTTGATCCTCCATGCAGTTGTTGAAGCGCTAATCCTCTTTTGACATGGGAAGAGAAGGATGCGTTGTCGAGCTGAGCATGCAAGAGAAGGAATCTTCCAGAAGACCAGCTCACGCACCATAAGATCCATGTTCTAAACAAAACCCATATGACGGTTTGCTTTCTAACGGCCTGAGAATATCTCAACCAACGATCTCGCAGGTTGAATGCGGGTCTATACGGCGGGCTGAATGCAACTAATGATTTGCAACGTAATTACATGTTTGAATGAAGGTTCGTTTGAGAGCCATAACCTATAGACTAAAATATATTTTCCAAGCAAGCCAAGAAATATCAATTAAACATCAATAAATCATAAAATGACGATTTTTACCCAAAATTCATGTGATGTGTAAATATATGCATACCTGATCTGTATGACAGTTTGAATGGCAAGTAGAATGAATTATTACATAAAAAATGGTGAAATTAATGCCAATCAGAGCGTGTTTGAATATTAAAAAATGGTGACAAAATGAACGCCAACACGTGGTTCAGTGGAAGTTCAATAATAGGATAGCACAACTGACAACTATGCTTCCTCTCTAGACTCAACCGGCTTCAACAAGCTAGAATTAGTGTTTGACCCATTTATCAATCGTCTTAGGTTATTTTATGGCTTATGCAATATGACAGAACATAAAGTACTGCGCACTTCCGGTGCTGCGCGTCATGGGAGTTGTACTGTGCGAACTCTTCTGACTTAAGCGTCTATCCAACTGACTTATGCATTCATTCAGACTTAGAAATACTTATGCATCTAGCATTCATCCACATATGTGAAACTTAACATATTATTCCCATCTCATTCCTTATGGCGAATACATATAAAAGTAAACACATAAACTGATAAGCAAGATCTTAAGCATTCATTATAAGGAAATAACATATGCAAACATGTACTCAGTCACACAACATAGGAATTTAATGTGGTTCACCCCCAGGATGGGAGCTAAGTCCAAATGAACTATTGTTGTATTAGTCTTTTGGGAAGGGTACAGCAGTTCCAGTCTACGCACTCAGCTGCAGACTCTCTTCTCTCTCAATAGGTCTCTACGCACATAGCTTGTAGAGCCTTTACAATCTTCTCTCAACAGAGTTTAATGTTCAACAAAGATTTCAATTCATACTCAGAAGATTCAACAATGAAGATTATTCAACCCTTTCCCTTACAATATTGTGCCTTTTTATAGATCATTCCCGTAGGTCATGTCTTTACAATGCATAGGCCCCAAAAACCCTAAGGTTCCCGTAACTAGTGCGGTTCCCTGCCACCTTGACCATTGCCATCGACAGTTTACTCCACTTGCTTCGGCTGCCTTACTAGGCACCTCGTGGCTCTAATGCCCTTCTGACAGCCACAGTCATCAACAAAACGGTTACAACTACATCACGGCCTGTCAATTTCCGCTCCTTTAGCCTTCCTGTCGCCATCGACTTAGTGGCCTAGCTTCTCAACTGGTTTCCACCACTCTCTTAGACAGGTCACTTTCCTCTAACTTTACTCTGCTTCTTGCCCAAAATAGGTCGATCTCCCTACTCAACCTTCATCTATACTCTTTACCAAAATAGTCATCGCGCCAGCACTGCGCACCGGCTAAACTGCACAAAACTACCCTTTCGATCTGAACTCCGCACATCCCAAAACTGTGTCGTCTGACTCCGCAGCTCGAACTGCGTGGTTCACAAAACTGTACTTCAGCAAAATCATGCTTACTTGGGCTACGCCCAATAGGCCCCTAACACTTACCTATGGATCGTCCCTGATCCACTCCCACCAACTGACTTCTCTTGGATATCTTCAGTGGTGCTAAGCTTGGCGGTGAAGTTGTTTAAAGTTATGGTGATTTCCTCAACCATTTCCTTTTCCTTCTTCTCAAAAGTTTTAATGGTTTCCAGTTGTGCCTGTGAAACCTTTTCCCTGGCTTGTTCTTTAATAGTGCCCTCCACTGTTTGAAGTTCTATAAACTTCTCATCGAACTGTTGTATTAGCTACAGTCCTTCTTCCTCTATGTTCTCCAGATTCATAGAAGTGACAACTTCCTTTTCCCTCAATGCCATCAACTGTTTTTGGAGCTCCTTGACTTCGTTAAACTTTGGCAGCTTTTGTTGTGGTGGTAAAGTTTTCAACTCTATGCTTGCAACATCGATCTCTTGCTGTGTCTGCTATAGGTCCGCTTTAATCTTCTGGAGTTCTGGATCTTCATTCAATACTGTCACAATTGTGTTTACTTGCTCGAGTAAACCTTGACACCTTGCCACTTCGGATGAGATGCTGCCTAATGTTGCTTCCACTTCCGCACTTGGGGCTGTGCGTTGATCTGACGGTGGAGTTGATTGCCTTGTTTCCAAGTCCGCAATCTTCCCCTTACAGGAAGTTTCCATATCCATCTTTTCTGCCATCAGGGACTCTACCTTGGTCCCAATATTTATTATGGTATCTTCAATATTTTCTTCTTCTGTGCACTCTTCAATCTTCGCACATACCACTAAAACGGTATCTTTTAGCTTGCGGTCTCTTTCTTGAGCTTCAAATAATTCTTTTGTGTTTTGCTCAGATTATTGCTTGAGCTCTTCGATGTTTTCTTTTATCTAGGCGCCCGGGTCATATGAGGAAATGCCTCTTTCCTATATTTCCTCCACAATCTATATATGTAACTTATTTAGGTCCTTGAGTGCTAACGACCCAATGTTGAGGTCAAAATGTGTCGAGTCTTTTGTTGCTTCGTGCACCTTATCATTTGGAAAAATAAAGTGTGTCGGCTCTAGATGTGCTACCTTGGGGTAGGAACTCATTGTATAAGGTTTCATTTTCTGCGCACTTGTTCCTCCTGACTTCCCTTCGGAGTCTGGCATCTGCTTCCCTATCCCCATCTACGCGACCATTGTCTTGACTGATTCCACTGCCTGAATGATGCTCAGTTGCATCTGTTCTTGCTTTGCCTCTTTTTATGTGTGGGCTTCTTCCCATATCTCCTAAAATTTTGTGGCGATTTTCTCGCAATCATCTGGATGTAGCTTCGCCCCCACTTCAGGATTTTGAGCCTTCCTCTTCTTGCGTTGGCCTTTCACCCATGAAGGGCTTCCAGTCGCCTTTCTCTTTTCTCCTGCCTAGCCTTCTGCATTGCTCTGCTCAAGATCTTTGTCCTCAACAATAGGTGTGGGTATATTTTCTTCCCCATCTTGACTTTTGTCTTCATCCTTGTCTTCATCTTCCTCTTCATCTGTCTCGTTATCTTTGTCTTCGTCCTTTTCTTCATCTTTTCTCTTTTAATAGTCAGACTCTACGTTAATTGTTTTCTCTACTTTGCAATCTGGTTCCCATCCTTCCATCATCTGCTCGACCTTCTCAACATATAGCTGATAAAATCCCGGGTACCAGAGCTCCCTGTCTGAGTCATCCTTGGGATGAATGTATGATCTGTACTTATTGGCCATGAATATGAGTATCCCTCTATATTTGTCTTTCAGCGACTGTGAGATGCATGGAGTACGCCGAATCGCATCACACAGCAGCACATAGTATGTATAAAATACTTCATTGCTTGACCGCTGCTTGGATGGCTTGGAGCTTGCCCATAAGTTGGCATAGCGTGTTCCACAGCATTTCCCGTCGAAGAATGGAACCCCCTGGTAGCTAGTCGACTCTTTCCAATCGATGAAGGTAATCAGTACTAACAACCAACTAAAGTGAAATGCGAACCCTTTGTCCTGGGTCTCCTCAATGTCTACCAAGAACTCATTGAGAAGGTACTACGACCAGTTGTAAGAAATGCCTTTTAATGTCTTAGATGCAAGTCAGATCGCTGCGGCCGATACCTCTGGTGGTCTGCATTTGCACAGTATCTTCCCTGCGAGGAGCTGAACTGTGAATTTGGTCGCTTCATCATTGATATCTTTGGTGGGGAAGCCCCGCTTACTCTGGACTACGCCAAATTCCTCTGTAACTTTAGCGGCGAGATCTTTTTCCTATGCCTTCCCTACCATTATTTGTGAGGGGTCATCGCTTCTCTTGTTTAGTAGCATAATATAGTGTATTAGATCGATATTGATGTCTATGCACTTCTCCAACTATAGAAATATGTCATGTACATATGAGAGCAAAACGCGCACTACTACGGTGAGCTCTGGGCTCCTATCAAAGTGTGGGATGCGCAGTAGGTGTAGAAACCCGGATGGTTCTAGTGGTTTGATACACTCCTGTACAAACAGAGTTTCAATTCCAGGTTGGGAATCATCCTGCCACCGAATGTATCGATCCGGCTGAAACTATGGGAACCTCTTCGGCTTCAACTATGCTCCTTCTAGCAAGTCATGGTCTTCAAACTTACAGTCTCGTACTTGTCCCCGAAGGTCTTCTACAATCCTGACGTGAGTAGACATAGGGGGGATTGGAACTCATAGAAAACATTCTTTTGCAGTTAAACAGGGGGTGTATCATCTTTTCAAGGTGGAATATAGTCATGCACGAGACGGATGGGTCTCTCCTAGATTATGAATGGTTTCATTGGTTTAGTTGTCTTTGGCCCTTCCTGGTTTGTAACTGGATTTTTCCCTTTCTTCATTTCGGCCTGCCTTACAGAGCCTCAGGATGAAGCACCTTTCTCCCCTACAGGTTTTGTCGCTGGAGCCAACATCATGCCCTGGAAACTCGACTGTATGAATATTTTCAACACTTCGACACTGCTAAGTGGTTCGGACATGCGCCTACAGGTTGTTTGGCTCTCTAGTTATGGAATCTTTATAATCGCACATAGACGAAATAAAGTTATAGGTAAAATGTATAAGTGTTTGGCCAAGGGATATTTATAGACCCTTCTGGTTTGAAATGTGGTGATCGACTATTAATGGAGTAGTTACTGCTTCGTACTTTCGCCAGATCTCCTGTGAGATCTCGGTCTTGTCGACCAATCATCATGTCTGAACCAATGATGTTTCCTTAATTGCCAAAAGGTGTCAGTTCTGCCAAGCTGTTAAATCAGTTATGTCAACGTTTAATTGCCATCGTGTCAACCAAATTCTTGTGAGATTTCGGTCACTTCACCCTTCACTATGGCCAAATGGTCATATCCATTGTTAATGCTTTAATTTGTCAGTGCCTCCATTTTGGATAACGACCCACTAACCGACCGACAGTTACCACGGCTAACATTTTACGTCATGATGCGCTGGTGGTTCTAACAAGTGGTTCTGATGTACACGTGTGCTTTTCAGTCCTTAGCTACACACCTGCTTTTCTAGTGCATGCCTCACAGTGTAGCTTTTCATTCTTCGCAGTTGGCTTACTCGACTTGACCTACAAAGATACCTTCTTGAGCTTCGATCTGCGTGGTTCCCAGTTCTATGCTTTTCATCTTTTCTGCTTCATTGGATCTGTGCAGCTACCCTTTTGAGTGTCGCGCTGCGCGGTTCTTCTTTTCTTTTCTTTTCTTTCTTTCTCTCTTTTTTTTTTCCTACAGAGGGTTCTGCGTAGTAGGACTATCCCGATAGGTTTTTATCCTACTTCCATTGACTAATACAGGTAGATTGTCTCCAACTAATGTAGATAACTGAGCTGCACCACCGTTAGTAACGTGTACAATAGTATACGGACCCAGCCAATGCATTTTAAACTTTCCAGGAAAATTCATAAATTTGCTATCATATAGGAGGACTAGATCACCTACCCGAAAGGACTTGTTTTTATATGGCGATCATGCCATTCTTTTTATCTATCTTTCTGCACTTGCAGGTGAAAGCCTGCGATGAAGCGATCCTCCTCCAACCCAACCAAGTGTAGAAGCCTTTCTTCTAGTGCCTGTTGATATTCCATGCCTGTAAATGCAGCTATTCTCAAGCTGGGAACAATGTACTCCATAGGCATCACTGCTTCTTGTCCATAGGCCAATCTAAAAGGTGTATGGTTAGTCAATTTCTTACAAGTAGTTTTGTACACCCACAACATAGCTGGAATGTGCAGATCCCAGTCATCCCTATTCACATTGCATACCTTAGTTAGTGCTTTCTCTAGTACCTTATTGAAAGCTTCCACAGTTCCATTTGCTTGTGGGTGATATGGCGTACTTCGCTGGTGGTAAATGTGGAACTCTTTTGTCAGTGCCTCAATAGTTTTGTTTAGAAAATGAGTGCCTTGATCACTCATCAAAATCTTCGGGCATCCAAACCTAGTAAGGATGTTCTAAAAAATGAATTGCGCGGCAGTGATTGTGCTATAGTCCTTCACTGGCTTCACTTTTTCCCATCTGGTGAGATAATCAGTAGTAGTGATGATGTATCTTGCACCAGTCCTTTTTCCTGGTGGGTTTATAGGTCCCACAAAATCAATGGCCCATTTCTCAAATGCCTGAAGTGTCAACTGCGGATTCAAAGGCATCTCATCTCTTTGCAATGGCTTCCATGTCCTTTGACAAACATTACAGTTTTGGAAATGTTCCTTGGCGTCTTTGTGGATAGTAGGCCACCATAGTTGTACTTGCAATATCTTCTGAGCAGTGGCTCTTCCTGCGTAGTGGCCTCTTGATATACCTGAATGTGCCTCAACCAATATGAATGGCTTTTCATTTTCTAATACACATCTATGCAGCACTTCATATGGTACCAACTTGTATAGTTGTGTCGTGATTATGGTGAAGTCTGTTGCTCGCATTACCAACTGCTTCTTCTACTGCGTAGTGAAATCAATGGGTGGAAACCCAGTAGTTAAGAATTCTATGATATATTTATAGTATTCATCAACTACCTGGATGGAAAACAACTGCGCATCAGGAAGACTATCTTCAATATTTGTAGGTTCTTCGCCTAACTCAATCCGTGATAGATGATCAGGTCCTAATTTCAATCTTCCTGGCTTAACTACAATTTCAAAGTCATACTCCTTAAAGAGTAACAACCATCTGCAAATTCTTCCCCCTAACACTAGCTTATTGACCAGGTAATTCAAAGCTGAATGGTTAGTATACATAGAGAAGTATGCACCGAGCAGATAGTGCCTGAATTTCTGCAGTGCGTAGACCATAGCTAGACCCTCTCTCTCAGTGGTCGTGTAATTCTTTTCTGTAGATGAGAGCTTCCTGCTAAAAAATGCAATGGGATGGTCAATACCTCCCTCTCCTGGTTGTGCTAATACAACACCCAATTCTATGCATGAAGCATCAACATATACATGGAATGGCTTCTCCTAGTCTGGAAAAACTAGGATTGGTGCAGTTACCATTTTCTCTTTTAATGTGTCAAAACCTTGCTCACATTCTGCGTTCTAGATGAACTGCGCATCTTTCTTTAACATATTCTCCATGGGTGCGGTTATCTGCGCATAACCCTTTATAAACTTTATGTATTAACCCCTATGTCCCAATGTGGTGCACAGCTTCTTTACTGAATTTGGTGTTGGCAGGTTAACTATAACTGCGACCTTCGCAGGATCAACCATCAAGCCTTGTTTGCATACTATGTGTCCCAACAGAATACCATAGGGTACACAAAAAACACACTTCTTCAAATTTAAGGATATCTGATGCTGTCTCCACTTTTCTAACATCATTATGAGGTTTGCACAGTGGTTCTTCAACAAACCAAAGACAGTCCAATCATCAAAATATGCTTCTAAAAATTTATGCATGAAATCTTTAAATGCTGCAACCACAACTCTGGAAAAGATGGTGGGTGTGTTCTTCAGACCAAAGGGCATGACTATATACTGGAATGACCCCCATTCAATGGAAAAATTTGTCTTATGTCTGTCTGCTGGATCAATTCTTATCTAATGGTATCTCGAAAATCCATCAGTGAAAGAGTATGCCTCATTTCCTCCAACGTTATTGAGCACCTCATCAGTGAATAAAGTAGGAAATGGGTCATGCATTGAAGCATCATTCAATTTTCTGAGATCCACGCATATTCTGATCTCACCCTTAGTTTTCTTGTCCTGTATCACCATCGGGGTTATCCACTCTGATTCTTCAACTGGCTCAATGATCCCCGCATCGAGCATTTTGTCAAGTTTTGTCTTGACTCTTTCTTTGTATCGAGGATTCAATCTATACGACCTTTGCTTAACAGGCTTCGTGCCTAGCTTAAGAGGTATCTTCATAAACCCTAAGTCACCGAGAATACCTTTCATTTTTGTAAACTTTGTTGGAAATAGATCCTGATATTCATGTAGCAGGTCTGCGATCTCCGTGACCATCTGATCATCCTAGTAGTCTCCAATAGATGCGAACTTTGGCTCTTCGCTTGTGCCAATGTTCACTTTCCTTGTTTTGACAGGTCCACTCATGTTTGGTATTTCCAGTGGAGGTCCCTCTACATCGTGCGCACCTTCGGACTCAGGTATATTGACATTGCGCGGATCCTCCTCATCGCTTTCTTCTTTATCTTCAAACTCTTCAGATAGATTGTAGCATCCAAGGGCATTCTCTATCTGTTTCTTCCATTTTGGCTATAAGTTCTCTGGTATTTTTATATCTTCAAACACTCTTCCATTGAGTTCTTCCAATGCCTCATTTGTACTCGGGCATTCTGCCTTGAATATGCTCTCTTTGATGATTTGCAGAGCTTCGTTTATACTCGGACTATTGTTTTCAAAGCTGAAGGTTCTCTAGAAGTTCGCAGTCAGGGTTGGCCAATCTATGGTTCCTCTGCGCAACTCTGTGTCTAGGTACCACTTCTTTGGAATCTACTCCTCCAATGTGTGCACAAACAGATGAACCCATTCTCTCTGTGGTCTCTCCTCCCATGCTTGTGAACATATTTCAATATGCTCCCTTGGATCCCTCTGTCCCTCATATTTTTCAAAGGGTAGTGCACCCTTGTCAGCGAACCTGATCTGCATTTTGATTCTGCACTAATCCCATGTTGTCAATGTCTTCTTATGCGTAGCCCACCATCTGGCAGGTGTCTCACGCAGTACCATGTCTAATGCTGGTAAGCGATGTTCGGTTGCAATTGCTAAAGTATATTCTTTGATAAAGGAATAAACATTAGATGAACCATCATAGGTGGGAATTGCACTTACCTCCTTTCCAATCCAGTGCAGTGACTTTGTAAGCTGCGGGAATCTCCTTGCAGATACTTCATGCATACGGCCTTGCCAATTTTCCAGTCCTGCATCAGAGTCTGAGATGCAAGAGTTGTCACATCACCAACTGAGTGTTCCATCCGCAGTAGGACTAATGTAGTCTTCTTGATTTGCAGTCATCTTGTAAAGGCGGTCAAAATCATGTGCTTTGGATTCTTCTTGAATTGGCTCACTGTATCTTTCTTCGTCTGCAGGGTCTAGTGGTGCGATGACCCTGAGTTGCTTTCCTTCAAATATCATCTTCTTTGTTTTCAAGTTTATGATGGCGAGGTTATTCATAGCCCAGTCAATTCCCAACAATGTTGAATAAGGCTGACTAGCATCCACAATCTCGATAACCTTGAAGTTTGCATGACTTTGCACTCCATCAATGTCAGCAATAACATTAGCTAACCTTATAAAAGGTATGCCTTTCTCCTAATTGGCCATTCTCAGCTGTATAGGTGATCATATCAACTTTGGTCTCTCCATCTGTTGCCATGTCTATTTAGTTAAAACATTTACTTCAGATCCCAGATCAAGGATGATCTCATCCATCTCATAGTCTCCTATCTACACACTGAGCCTCATTTCCCGGCATGTTCTCTTATGGTTCTTAATCTGATGGACTGCACTCTCGATAGTCTCCTTCTCACATTGTGGTTCATATTGATCTAACAATTTATGTAATTCCACTAGAGCATCTGGTCTCTTCAGCAGTTTCATGCAGCTTCTTAGGAACTGTGCAATAGAGGTGCCTGTCTCTGCTATGTGGCATGTTTTGTCATAAGCACCCAGCATATCCTCGATATGCAGTATTTCACTGCGCAACAAGATTCTTGGTGACCTGGGTGTTGACTCTTTAATAATGTCCTGCGTCTCTTCAAAGACTTGTTTATTTTTTTCCAAGTTGAAAGCAGGTGTCTTCCCGGTAGCTTTTCTAATCCAGATTGTTTCACGAGGAGTCTTCTTAGTTTCAAAATCTCCAGAATTATGGCTGTTGCTCCTCTATTCCTCCATATGGTAGCGCCACTTCGCGTCATTGCATTGATACTTGTCTCTGCAACCCTTCTTTCTGCTACGATCAACTGAATGTTTGGGTTAGATGCATCTTGCTTTCTTTTCTGCATTTCTGCCACTAACACTGGTCATACCTCAATAACATGATCAAAAGATTTGCAGTAATTACAAGAAGTACATACATTGGTACAATATCTGGATAAGTGACCTGCCTTGCCACAGTTGTAACAAATCATCTGGCCTCTTCCCCTTCCTGGTCCTGGGCCAGTATTTCTTCCTCTTTCACGGAATCCTCCACGGCCTCTATATGAGCCTTGGTC
The DNA here is from genome assembly GCA_027924585.1 of Larix kaempferi. Lineage (NCBI taxonomy): Eukaryota > Viridiplantae > Streptophyta > Pinopsida > Pinales > Pinaceae > Larix > Larix kaempferi. Next base: position 16,838,626 of record BSBM01000376.1, read on the forward strand.
ATACTATGCATTATCTTGCTTCGGTGGGGTTTGTTCTTTTACTCTGTATACTCCACTATCACGCATATGCTCCATGTCTTGTTTCCTTTCTTGCATGAGCTCATATGCTCTACAATTGGATTCATCATGTCCAACTGATTTACAAAAATTGCAATATAAATTCTTAGGGGTGCGCGCATACTTCTATATCAAATAATAGTCTTCAAGCCTGTGGCCTCATGTTTTATAGATTTCACACCACGGTGCTCGATTCTGATTTAGTGGATTCGAGGCTCCGTTGTTAAGCTACTCTTGAAATAAAGGACAATGTTATCTGGTGTGCCCTTCTCCTTTACATCCTGTACACCAAACTTCTTGGCTCTCTTGTTTTCCCTTCTTCATATCCTACTGTTGTAATGTTAGGGTAGCTAACTGGGTCTGAATCTGAGACATCCCAATTCTAGTCTCCCAATTGGTGAAGCTTCTAACTTCATCGCGATCTCCAAGGATTCTTCCTGCGAAGCCAATTTCTGCTGCATTAATGGCAGTCTGATATGGGGTAGTAGTGTAGCTATAAACCATTCTTTGTGCTATTGCGGTGTTATGAAAAAGGTTACCTGATCTAACAATGTCTTAAATTTATGGTCAAATTCCCAAACCGTCTCATTAGGTTTTTTCTTAATTTCCTTTAACTCTGTTATACATAGGGATTCTGACTTCGGTTTCTTGAACTCGCATAATAGCGCAGCCTTAATTTCTACTAAGGTTCTTTGATGTCCAACCGAATACTTCATGAACCAATTCAAGGCTCTATCTCTAAATGTGGTGATGAGCTGCGCTTTCTTCACAGCATCATCCTGAACTTGCTTAACACTCCATATGGCTTCACATAGAAACCAATGTTGCTAAGGGTCTTCTAGACCCGTTCCTTTGAATATAGGCAGCTTAATATCATCAGTCATCCTTCTCCTAGGTTATGTAGTGTTCTGTGGAGGGTTCTGAGAGACAAAAGTAAAGTTTGTATTGCGCAGAATGTTCTGAGATGGGATGGTCAGATTCAGAATGGTCTGAGTTGGGATGATCTCAGTACTCACTCCCACGGTGTTACTAGCATTGACACTCTGAGGATCAAGAATATTAACAACTAGTGGGTTCTGAGCTGACGAAATCTAAGAAATACGATGCACGATACTTGCAACCGACAGATTCTGTAGAGTAATAAGAAAATAGGTGGCTGATAGAGGTGCGGCCTGATTATTAAGCTCACATGGTATTTCGGTCTCTACACAGAGTTCATGCTTTCTAGGATTTTTCTCAGTAGTATACTTGTATCTCTTTCCACTTCTTAAATTATGGGTTTCTTCATCAGATTCACTATATATGCTATTTACCATGATAGACTCAAAACTGCTAGGAATGTTTACTGCATTTTTAAAACACCTTTTTCATCTAAAAGAATTTTAATGTATAAACTCAAATTGTTGAGGTACTTACCTCTAAAACCTTTGAAACACTCTGCTTCGGCTGCGCTGTAGGACTTTAGGGTGTCCACAATGAACTCTTTCACGAAGCCTTCTAGGATACTGTCAACCCAAAAGTCGACTACTCTCAAAAATGGACTATCTACTGATTTGAGCCTTGCAATGAGCTTTGGAGTCCACTCGGTCGGTATTTCTGGTGTGAAACAGTTCTTGCGGTTTGCGAGCCTCAACAACCACTCATGTAACTCATTCCCAAAAGATTCCTAGAAAATCTCGTGAATATCCTTCAATAGATATTTGTTCAACCAATCTATATCAGAGAGATGCGGATCTCCATTTTCATTCCTTGCAAAGTCTCTTTCTGTCTTGTCACACCAAGCCCATATTTCTTTCTTGTCTGAAAGCCATACTTTTGTGATCAATGGAACCTTTTCTTCTGAGCACATCACTTCTTGCAAGTGCGACAACTCATCACAGATTCTTAGCGTGGCAATGGAACCATTTGTTGGCTTACATTACTATCTTGAGGTTTTCTTATAAAGTCCCTAGTTCTTCGCGGTTCTGTTAAATTTTTAGAATTTACTTCAATTTGATTTAGGATCTTAACTGAGAGAACAACATGTATAGAAAATCTACAGCATATCAATCATGGACACAATAATGCAAGCACACAAGAGACACGGAGTTTACTTGGGGAAAACCATAAAGGTGAAAAACCCCAATAACTTCCTCAGAGATAGATAGAGCAATGATACAACCAGAATACAAGAGATAGTCTTCTCCTAGCAATAGAGCCTCCTCCTCCACAAGTGCGCCACTCTCCCAAGTGTGAGTGAGAGAATAGAATGTGTAAAATGAGAGAGACACACTCTCTATTTATACACTAACTTGACTTGACCTTTACTCAACTAGGTCAGCCTCAACTTAACCACTTAACATAATGCTGACTGGGCCGACCCCCACTAGGGTGGTCAAATAACCCTTTGAAGCTGTCTGAAAACCCTGTGTTTCATGACAGGTCGAAACACATAGAGATCAAATATCACTATATCAGGAATATGGTGTAGAGAGGAGCTGTGAAGCTCCTGTATGTTGCGACGGATGAGCAAATTGTAGATGTGTTGACGAAACCACTAGCCAGAGTAAAGTTCAAGTACTTTAGAGAGAGGCTTGGTGTTCTTTGGATTGATGACACTTCGAGGAAAAAGTGACGGACACATTTGCAGAAGTCATTCCAAGCATGTTGGAAGGAGGATCCTTCACATGGCTGTGGATGTAAGGGATGGATGATGAGCATCAGGACAATGCTCCAGTTACTTCTCTATATATGCATCATGTTGATATGATCAGTTGGATCATTTATATGTATATGTATGTACGCATCATGTTGGATGCTGGATATGATTAGTTGGATCATTTATATGTATATGTATGTACGCATCATGTTGGATGCTGGAGATGATCGTTTGGATCATTTGTATGTATTTTGTATATGCATCATGTTGGATGCTTGGACCATGTATCTGTATATGTATCAGGTGGATACACTATATGATAAGGTAGATCATGTATATTGATATGTATCATGTATGATCATGTGGATCATGTATTTGTATTTGTATTAGGTGGATACATTGTATGATCAGGTGGATCATGTATGATGATATGTATCAAGTAGATACTTGGTATGCATTAGGTAGATGCATTATATGATCAGGATGATCATGGATGACGAGCTTCAGGATGTTTCTCTAGATGATATGCAGCAGGATGTTGCAGTGATGTTGATCAGGATGATCATGTGTACATCAGGATGATGTATGGTGAGTATCAGGTTGATACTCTATGGCCGTGGATCAGGTTGTGTAGATGAGCATATAATTTGGCCCTGGGAGATTTGCAGATAGTTTTGCAAGGTTTTGCCTATGGCATGTAATTTGGCCCTGGGATATCTAGAAAATGCTCTTTCGAGGTTTTGCTCAGGGAGGACATATAATTTGGCCCTAGGAGATCTGCAGATAGTCTTGCAAGGTTTTGCCGATGGCATATAATTTGGACCTAGTATATCTGGCAGATGCTCTTTCGAGGTTTTGTTCTATGGCATATAATCTATCCCTGGGAGATTCGATAGGTTGGGCTGTGTGCTCGTAATAAGTCATGGGATGCTCTTGCAAGGTTTTTCCATGAACACATATAATCTATCCCTGGGAGATCCTATAGGTAGAGCTGTGTGCTCGTAAAAACCTGGGATGCTCTTGCAAGGTTTTGTGGTGACCACATATAATCTGTCCCTGGGAGATCCTATAGGTAGAGCTGTGTGCTCGTAACAGCCTGGGATGCTCTTGCAAGGTTTTGTGGTGAGGTCACATATAATATGGCCCTGGGAGATCCTATAGGTAGAGCTGTGTGCTCGTAACAGCTTGGGATGCTCTTGCAAGGTTTTGTGACGCACGTAATAAGTCCTGAGGATTCCACAGTATGGCCAATGATGATGAAGACTTGCAGGTGGTGGGCCTACATCCAGTATGAAAAAGGACTGGCTCTGTAGAACTTCCTATGACAAGTAGAGTCAGAGATTGGTTGAGATAGCAGCAGCAGTGACGATAATGATGACGATGATCCTGAGAAGAAGACTTGTCTAGCAGATCTGTGTCAAGAAATACCTTCCTAGTTAAGAGGGAGTGTTGATGTATATGTAACTTAGGAATGTATTTCATCTATGTATTTTATATATATTTATTGTACCCTTATAAGAGATGTGTTATTCCTCTATAAGGAAGTGTCGTCATGTGTATTGACAAGTGTCGCAAGTGTGTGTACTTGCCGATGGGTTATTAGACCACCATGTGTGGGGTCGTCCCTGAAATATATATTATATTGTGGTTGTACCTAGCTAGACAAGTCATCCCCATAGTGTAACTGGGAAAACAGGTTAAGTATAAATAGAGATCGGGAGATCTCTATTTGGATCACTCGGAAACTCACACTTCTCTCACTCAGAAAGTGGCACACTAGTGAGGAGGAGGATCATCTGCTACTAGGAGACTATCTTAGTGTATTTTGGTTGTACTTTGGTTGAGCCATTTCTCTCTCTATCTCTGAGGAAGTTGTGGGGTTTTTCACTTTAGGGTTTTCCCCACAGAAACTCCGTGTCTCTTGTCTCTCATGCTTTTGATTCTTGTGATGCTTGACATGCTTGATATGAGTGTTATGCATTGATATATTGTACATGTTATTCTCTTAGTAAAGATCTTAGAGTATATTGAATTAATGCTCAAAATTTAACAGTAAGAGGGATATTCTTGAAGTAACCCCTGACCTGCATTGCTTATGGGGTGGTGACTCTAGCAAAAGCATGGAGAGATATCTCTGGGTGGTCGTCCGGAGAGGGAGGGTCAACAGGCAGCTGTTGAATGTCGGCCTAATCATCTATTGTATCTAGAGCTTCTTCATCAAGTTCAGAGGCAGGCGGAGAATCCACATCCAATAGATAGATATGTTGCTCAACACATCTATGTCCCCGAGTGAATTTCTCATCACAATAATATCAAAGCCCTTTTTCTCTACATTCCCACATCTCTGCTCTAGACAAATTATTTATAGGAGTTGGTCGAGGAGCTGGCGTGATGGGAGGTCATTGGGAAACCATATTTATGAATGGAACAAAAGTGGATTTGGAGCATTGTTGGGTTGTGATCTTGTCCTCCTCCAACTTAGCCAACCCTAGGATTTCCATCATTGTGTTGGGACAGAACATTTTAAACTCTAAGCAGATTTCATCCTTGAGACCACTGATAAAAAAAAATCATGTAGAATTCATCAGATAATCCTTCTGTGTGATTGGTTAGTTCCTCAAATTCTGTTTAATACTCTCTCATAGTGTCGATTTGGTGAAGTTTAGTGAGTGCTCTTGTGAAGTCATAAAAAACACTAGGACCAAATTGTTGCAAAAGGAGTTGGCAAAAATCTATCCATTTTGGCTCATCATGGGCCTTGTTGTACCAACGATACCATTGAAGGGCTTCATTTTCCAAATGAAAGGATGCAAGTGGAACTTTGTGGACATCAATAGTATTATGCAGACTGAATTATTGGTCTTCCTGGTATATCCATCCAGTCAGATCATTACCATTGAAGCAAGGAAAATCAAGCTTCATCCCACAAAAATTGCTGGAAGAAGAGAACCTAGTGTCTGCAGAAGATTTTGGCTGTCGTTTATTGTTCATGGCTGAATGTTGAAGATGGAGGTTGAGAAAATTTTCATCCATATATTGGAGTTTGGTTTTGAGGGCTGCAATTTCTTCCTCCATGATTTGTGCTCCTATGTGGGTGACAACCATAACCAGGAGATTTTTTTTTTGTGAATGTGTAGAAAAACAAAAACAAAAGCTTTTTTAGTAACAAGAAATTTGGATTTGGGAAAAACTTTGATGGGGAAATGGGGTTTGACTAGGTTTTGGACACTTTCTAATGGACAGGGAAGAATTAAATGGGGATTTCAGAAGCGGGGTGAAAGAATGGGAAAATTTTTCAAAGAGCGACAAAGAAGCAGAAATAGGAAATGAACATTGTGGAAAAATTTGAAGGCGATTGGGTGAAAATCGAAGAAGTTATGGAAAACCCTAAAAATAGACAAATGTGAGATTTCTGGCTTCGGGAAGTGGAATTTGGGATAGGGTCCTCAGTAATAAAATATGCAGAATGGGATTGCAGGGGTGTCCGTGAAGTTTCAAGGGAAACGGAGTTAAAACAAAGAAGATATGGCGAAAAACAAATTTTATTTATTTATTTATTTTCGGAATGGATCTGCAACGGCGCGGAAGTGATCGGCAACAGTTTTGGACAGATGTAATCTTTGATTTATCAGTTGGCAATAGATATGGACCCTTGGTATGTGCGGCTTCCTGAAGGTTCAGGGGATTCACTCGGCCACCAATGTTGTCTAATGGCTTGTGTATTAGGGCAGTACCCCTCATTCCATGACTAAGGTAAAACTGATAATCACTTTGCCACAAACAACAACTCTTGGTTTACTTCACGGGTGATAACTAGTCAATCAGGTAGGGGTCGTTTCCCTTTTCCCTGGCAGGTCCTCTCAATGGGCCAGCTACTTCAGGGTCCCTGTGGTACTCATCACAATGATTTTTAGGGATTATGCCCAAGTAATTTCCACGGTTAAGTGGATAGGGATTATTCTCGAATCCAAACCTACAATTGATAGGAACAAATACAAATGCGAATTTTTTTTGGCAAAAGTTCCACCCAACGAGCCCAAGAAAGTGCTCTGATACCAGATGTGAGGAACCTACAACAATTAATTAATGAAAATGCACGATATATAAGAAATAATAGAACACAGAATAGATTTATCGATTGCGCAAGCCTTCTGGCTTGTAGAAGTATTGACTATGAAGGGGTTAAGTTCCGCGCAACCTTGAGTCCACAGCATGAGCACCATAGTGCATTGCTCATCAGATCTGTTTAAGAACTCATCACGTGGTTGTGGAAACCAGATTCCATAGCCCCCCCATACCTTTGCCTCGGGTGAGACCTCAGTGTGCACGTAGATTGTTCCTAAAAGGGCCAGTGAAAAGGGGTTTTGCTGGTTCCTTGAACCGCGAAGAACCTGGGTCTTTATAAGAAAACCTCAAGACAGTTATGTAAGACAACAATCTAAAATGACTCCATATGAAGCAATCTATGGTCAGGAATTTCCAGTTCTTCTTGCATACACCCTCAGCAGTTCACCAGTTCAGGAAATTGACTCGGTTCTTCAAAATCGCGATAAGATCCTTCGCATTTTGCAGGACAATCTTCACATGGCAAGAATTCAAATGCAACAACAAAATGTTCAGCACCGTTCTGAGCGCACTTTTCAAGCAGGTGATATGGTTTTTCTTCGTCTACAACCTTCCAAGCAATCCTCCCTGAAACTCAAAGGGCATCATAAGCTCACTCCAAAGTTCTATGGGCTTTATAAGGTTCTTCAAAATATTGGGTCCATTGATTATAAATTGGAACTTCCTCCTTCTTCCTGCATGCATCCAGTATTTCATGTCTCTTGTCTGACAATTTTTTTTGGCACCAACATCAGAGGACAAACCATTTTACTAGAACTGGATAATGAAGGATCCATCCTTTTGGAGATGGATGCCATCCTCAATAGGCGCACTCGCCAGCTTTTCTCTTGATCTATCAGAGGGATATTAATTCAGTGGCACAAAATGAAACCAGGGGATGCTACATGGGAACCACTCCCTCAGATTCGGCATCAATTTCCACATCTAAAGCTTTGAGGACAAAACATTTTCTAAGGGGGAGGGGATGTTAGGAACTTGTTTCAACCCTTCTCTTTACTTTGTTAGTATATTGTTGGTGGACACATATGCTATGTAAGTCGTCCCGCAGTATTATATGTTCCATGGTATTGATCCTTAGTTTGTATTAGCCCATAGTATTATATGTTCCATGGTATTGATCCATAATATTGGATGCATATGCTTTGTAAGTCGTCCCGTAGTATTATATGTTCCATGGTATTAATCCATAGTATTGGCACATAGAATTAGTATATAAGTACATGTTAAGGACAATGAAGGCACCGTGAAGTTATTTGTATTGAGCTTTCTCAAAGAAGGTTGCCCCCTCGAAGTGGCCTGCGATCAATAAATCTATTATGTGTTTTGTTATTTTTGATATATCATGCATTTTCATTAATTAATTGTTGGAGGTTCCTCACAAAAACGTAGGCAAGGAACTCCCTACATATTAACTTCAAGTGGGATAATGTTAGGAGGTGAAGTCAATATCTATATCTCTGATATTTTCATGTATGGTGGTACACAACTATCCCCCTGTGTAATCAGTATGCACCGGTGGGGTTAGCCAAGCCCCTCACTTCTTGAGGGTGTGGGGGGAAGGCCACATAGGTGAAATTTTTGAGAAATTTCTAGTGTATTTCAATTCCTTCCTAGAATCCTCTTCTGTATTGTATAAAAGGGAAGTGATGGCCCCCAACATTTTATCATAAGAAAGAAAGTATTGCAAATTTTTTTCCAAGTAATAATAAAAGATCAAAGTTGCCATTGACCTATTCTTTCACCTACATACAATAAGTTTTGCATGTAAATATTGTGTTCTATTGTTATTGTCATTTGATTCTATTTTTGATTTTTTTTAACACCAAGGTGGAATGCATAGATGCAGATCCACATATCACACCACTCTACCTCTACATTACTCTAATCTTCTGACTCCACATCCTTTCCAAGGTGAAAAGAGGAGGTTTAGAGCCACATATCAGTTCACTCTAGATTTTCATTACCCTAACCATATGATTTCACATATTTTCAAAGGAAGAATGTGGAATGTGAAGCTACCTATCACTTCACTCCACCTTCGCATCACCCCAATGTTCCAACTCCACATCCTTTCTAAGGTGGAATATGTAGGTGTAGAGAAAGCTATCATTTCACTCCATATTCACACTATCCTAATATTCAAACTTTTCATCATTTCCAAGGTGGAACGCGGAGGTGCAGAGCCACCTATTACTTCACTCCATCTTCACATTACCTTAATATTCCGACTACACATCTCACATTCCACATTATTCTTATTCTAATCCCTTTCTTGTGGACATTCTTGTGCTAATCCCTTTCCACCATAGATTCTATCTCCTTCCACACTCATACATCCCACATTCAAATTCTACATTTCCCTTATGTTTATTATATATTGCAAGCATCCTTCCATCTTAAGGGCCTTCCCAATTCACAAGTGGTTGTTCGTTGCAGTAACACATTGCCAAAGGGTGGTGCATAAAGTCTCTAAAGGAGACTATACATGGTAAAGGGTGAAAATACAAAGGTAGAACACATGGAATATAGTGACCCCACTTAGGTAGAAAGTACCTTCTCAGCTATCCTCAACAACATTTTCATCTTAGGGGAAGCCACCTCCTAGACATGAAAAAGTAGTGGCCAAAAAGGAAATAAACAAAAGTAGAAAATAAATATTTTAGGTTATACTTCTTGTATGTTTCCCTAATTTTTTCAAATTAAGGAAGAGTGGTAGCCCCAAAACAAAAATTAGTACATAAACATAAGAGATTAATTAGCAAAATAAAGAAGGAAATGGAGGGCTCTAATGGAAGAGATGCATTTTATAACCTAAGTTTGCACTCATTTTTATTTCAACAATCTATAAGAGAAAAAATGTTCTCATTTACATGGGAGCAGGGAAATTTTTAGGGGCGAAATTTAGCCAATTGGCTATTTTTTGGACTTTTTTTCAAAAAATAAATTCGTTATTTGATCATTTTTAGTCTCTAATATCGCCTATATTTACATAACATACATTTTTTTATCATAATATTTGCCAAAATTTACAAGTTTTAGTAGTAAATTGTATGTTTCGTATTTAATATTCACCTACCAATCTATATATATGTTTTTTTCAATCCAAAATAATTGCCTAGAATACTATACTTAAGTATATTTTTATAATCCTTAAAAAATACCCTGCATGGGAGGTTCATCAGAGGCTCGAAACAGTAGAAAAAAAGGGAGAAATAGATGAAATATTCCATAAAAAATTGAAAATCTACTTAGAGTATCACTATTTTTCTAGCAACAAGCAACATTCTTTTTCTTCTACTTCTCCTTTCATCCTCTTTCTCTCTATACAAATCATCTAAGTAATAGACATTATAAAGGGGTGCAAGGAAGCCCATGACAATGGTTTTATAGTCCCAACTCCTGGTGCACTTATTGGATAAATGAATGGTTGTTTCAGAACTAAGATTTTATAATCTCCAACACTGAAGCTGTTATTTTACAAATGAACTATTGGGTTTATTGTGTAATCGGGACCAAGGGACATTTCCATTGGTGAAGTAATAAGTATCAACCTAGTTATGATGGTTCCCTTTCACTTTTTTCACATGGCGTTGAATAAACAAATGGATATATGCTTTTCCTATCCATTTGGTTTTTTATCTGAGGAATATGTGTTAGGAAACTAGTTTAGCCTCTTCCTCAACATGTATTTGTTCATTTTTAATGATTAATTTGTGAAGAAAAACCAGATCATGGTGGCCATGGTTTAGAATATAATTTATATGGTTGAAACTTGTTAAATCCAGTTCTTGGTTAGCCCCCAAAACCATAACTCAACATATTTTATTCTTTTGGTTTAAGTAAATTGTAGAGGCAGCACCACAGACCATATTTCCCCTACGATAAATCAACTTTGAACTTCATGGAAAAATTGTTCTAGTGTGATAGGTTAGGACGATAAGTTTAGGACAACTATGGGTGCTCCCCTTGGCTCGAGGATTGGCTCGAAGGCCTACAGTGGCATAGGAAGGTGCTCCTACACATTATTCGCAAGGATAATTTTAGGGTCGAAATTTAGCCCATGAGCTATTTTTCAATGTTTTTTTCCAAAAAAAGATTCGCAAATTTGCATTTTTTGAAGCCCCATTTCACCCAATTTTGATGGGAAAAACTTTTTTCACTCTAAAATTCACCAAATTATTATATAAACTATATAAAATCCTTAGAAATTGAAACAATTTTAGAAAAATATCGCCAAATATTTTATATTTGACATTTTAAGAATTGGTAAGATTCGTCAATGTTTATATACACTTTTAAATAAGTACGGGTCCTTAAAATTATCCCTGATTATTCCCTAGCATTAAGATCCTAACTGAGAGTGAGGGGGACAACTTGAGAGACGACAAAGTGAGTATAATTCTAAGAATGGCATTTTCTTTTGACACAAGGTGTTTTTTTGGAAGACATTGAGCTATTTTTTCTCATGCCCACAAGATCCTCAATTTTTTTTACTCATGTAGTAGATTTGTAGAAGTCATGAATCATGATCAATCTTTTACGTTGATGAAAGATCTCAAAAAAGTTTGAAATTTCTCTACAAATAGTTTGGGATGGAAAGTAGTAAGGAAACATGATGAGGAGTGTGAGATATTCCCAATAAGGATTTGTCGAAAGATCATTACCATTTAAAAGTTTGTGTTTCTAGGTAGCTTTGTTTGTTGTTTAGTATAAAAAATTAAATTGCTATATAGGTTTCATATTTTCTCTCCCGTGATTTTGAATAGTCAACCTATAACTCATTACATTGGGTGATGCTCACAAGGGTGAAGAAGTGGGATTGAAACTAGTATAGATCCATCTTAAATTTGTATCTACCAACCGTCGAGAGGGATCAAATCCCTTGAGGTGTAAATTATTCCTTGATATGGATCTATACTAGTTTAATATGTAGATGCTCAAATCCATAATATGTAAATTCATGGTTTAATGATGGGATGGCTAATTCCTAGATCACATAGCAAGAAGTAACAACGTTTCATTTTTTTTTTTTAGTTTTAATTAATTGGAACATAATACTCTTTGATTTTGGAATATTTAGGTTAGGGCATACATTGTAAAACTTTTACTTACTTTATATTTTATTATTTGATTAAAATGCCACATGTCATTTTCACATTGAGCACAAAATTACACTTCTCCCTCTTATCGGTCTTAGAAAATGCTTATTGGTGCAACTAGCGAAATGAATTGCATGACATTAATCATCATGTCTTGGGTTTACACTTGGTAACTGGAACTTGTGAGGAAAGTCACCCATGAAGTTTTCCCCATACTCAAGCCCACTTAACTTGCTATTGCATTTACAAAACCAAAGTTAACATGATCAACCATACTAAAAATATAATGTTCTTTCCGTTTTAAGAGGATAAAGATGGTAACCAAGACCTAGCTGCCACTTAAACCAACCTATCCATATTATTACATTTTCCATTCACCTCTTTAGAAAATGGACATCATATTTACTTGATTGGTGTATGATAAAAAATATTTAAAAAATATTTTTTTTATAAAAAAAAAGTTTTTTAGGTTTCTAAATCAGCAGAAACATTGAAAAATCTTTGAAACAGCTTAGAACTTATAACACTTAAATTTAAATGTTTTTTTCTATTTTTAACATTTTAATATTAATCCCATGGATGCTGTCATTATATTCTATTCTATGTACCTAATGCCTCACACGTCATTAAAATCTAGTTGCACGGCGATGAATCTTTATTTTCTTCCTTCTCACATCATGTGTTCATTGCAGCAATCAATTCCAATAACATTTCCATCCTCCATTCCCTAATGCTGGTGACATTTGACTCGGGAACATAGATTTTTATTCTCATATCCACATGAAGCTCACTTACGCATCATCTTGGAGTGGATAGAATTCTGAAAATGGCATATTTCGTACAGAAGGTCGGTGGTTTTTTACCCTTTTTTTTCATAAAGAAAAAAATCAACTTTATATTAACCAATAAAGTTGTGTTAACCGATACAATCAGAATAGATATATGAGTATTGGAGGACTAGACAATAAAAAACACGAAAATGTTTGCTTCCAATCGAAGTATAGTCCACAAACTCCTCAACATGCAGTTCACCATCCAACCTGTTTAGTGCTTGCTTAAAAAGAACATCCACCACAGAGTTGGAAGACTTGTAGATATGCTGAAATGAAATCTGATCAAAGGAAGCAATCCAACTTTGTATATGGAAAATCCAGTGTTTAAGTGTGATAGATCTAAGTTCAGCTTTTCCAGAAGCTGGTTTTTGACCTAGTTTTGTTGACCCACAAGATGCTCAATTATATTTTTTTTTGTGGCTATTGAATATTGTTGTAGAGTAGTTACTGCTTTTCCATTTGAAGTGTGCAGTGCTGGATTTAGAGTGATGGTTTTAAAATATAATTGAGCATTTATGAGTCCAAACAAATTAACAAATTTATAAACAACCTTACATTCAAAATATGTTACACCTCAAAAGGTAAGACATTAAATCCTCTCTATTAGATATTTAAAGATATAAAACATTAATTATTCTACTTCATATGTTTATTAATTATTATAGATTCATTTTAAGTCTGGATCTATTAAATATGGATAGGGATCCAATTTCTTGAAGTGTAAATTTTTACGCATTAACTAAAGAGATCCCCAAAAAACTAAAAATTCTCAACAAATAACTAAAAATATAAAACATTAAAAAAATAATAAAAATATTCCTACTAAGAATTTTTGCTATCTCAATTTTTCTTTTTCTTTTAAAGTTAATTTATTTTCTTTGCTTGTGATAGGTTTCGTACTTTCTCTCTCTGAAGTGACCACTCTTTCTTTCCTATGAAGATTTGCTTTGATACTCTTCCATTTTATGATATACTGAGCATATAAATGATTTACATATAAATATTGACAAATTGTGAGAGACAGAGCATAACAGGGGAAATAGAGTATGCGAGAAAGGCAAAACAAAACAGATGAATCTCTCAATGGAGCTCTACGGCTCTTCTTGTGCATTCAAAACTGAAATGAACACCAAATACATATTTTACATATTGATGCCTCTCTTCATCCGAGGCGTATTTACTTCTTCACCTAGTACATTAACTCCCGTACTGGTGGTTGGTGATTGCAAACGGTTGGCGTGAGGAATTATCTCCAACACTCCCCCATAATTCTGACCATAAACAAACTAAATGCTAACATGCTACAATATTACATATTAAGCCTCTGTGGGCTTACATTCATTTCAAAAATCAAATATTCATCATGCCTGCTGGTCTAAGTCTCAGCAAGGCTTACATCAGTTCATGTCAAAGCTCAAAATTATCTTACTATTCTTGTCTTGTCTGCTGCATGCTGATGCAACATCTTCTTTTTCTTTCGTTTGCTCCAAACCTTGAACTCTGGAATTCTTCTTGTCTTCTTCTTCTTTGTTCTGTTCTTCATGAACCTAAATTTCTTATTCTTCTTCTTTTTCCTCTTCATCCTAGTCTTCTTCTTCCAACTCTCTTCAGTATTTTTTGGCCTGACTCTTCCATCAATGTTTGCAAGTTCTTCAATGAACTGCTGCTATGTATATTCATCCACAAATCTTGATTTCAGCATGCTTAGCTCATATGTTGTGGGAATTTCAAGATCCCACATGTTGTTCACATCCTTCATTCTATTTTCATCCTTTTCATTGGCATGCTGCCATGACATCAACTGATAATAGTGCCTGATCTCTTCAGGACTCCATTTCATAAGAATGTCTTCAACTGGTTCATCTTCATCTTCATCATAACACATTGGCTCTTCAAGCCTTCAATTAAACAAATTTTCTTTATCTTTTGCAGCTATATGGCTGCCTTCTTTTCCATTCATCTCTGCAGCTTCAATGTTTCCTTCTTCATTCTTGGCATACTTCAGGATGCCTTCTTTGTCTTTTTCAATCTTTGTGCCTTTTGTGCAATCTTCACCATTCTCTGCTTCAAACAGAGACATCACATTGTCCAAAAATTCTTGAATAATTTCATCATCATTTGCATTTTCCTCAATTGCAAGCTGATTTCTATATGCACTTGCACATGCACAAACATCTAAACTGTTAAGAAAAACTTCTTCCCTCATGGACATGCTCTTCATGAGCTCATATTCTTCTTCACATTCAGCCTTTATTAGCTGTCCTGCAACTGCTTGAGTTGCTGATTCATCATTTTCTGCTGCTGCTATGGCAGCTTCATCTTCAAGAATTGTTGGGCTGGCAGCTTCTTCAACTTCAACATCATCTTTGACATCTTCATCCACTTGTGGCTCTGCACAATGGGCTTCACTAACCTCAAGCTTATCTGGCTCTGCTTGGCTGACAGAGTCCTTGACCATTTCATACACACATTCAACTGCTTCTTCATCTGCAGCTATGGCTGCCTCATCATGGGATTCACTAATAGCTTGGCTCTCTTCTGCTTCAACTGCAGGCTTCTCTTCTGCTACTTCATCAACAGGATGTGACAATGTTGGCTTCTTGCACATGTCACTCCCCTTTTCGCTGAATTCCTCTTCCAATATTCTCCATGCTTCCTTGGAAGTCTTCGTTGCTACAATCTTGTGAAAAATATTTTCATCCACAGCTTGTTGGATGAGATGCAAGCCTAAAGCATCTCTTGCTTCATCATTGTGGTCAAAATGTGTATCTACATAACATAGATAAAACCTCATTCTACTTGACCATAAATCGAAATTCTTACCATTGAATGGTGGAGGTGATGGCAAACACACTCTGCTCCACTCATCTTCATGCTTCTTGGCTTGTTTGATCCTCATTCTTTTGCCCATTTCTTCTCTTCTTTGTTGGCATGTCCTATGCTGGAACTTGTCTTCTTCATGCAAGTCTCCTACTTGCTTCTTCTTCCCTTATCGCCCCCTAAAAAAATATAAATTTGCTTGCCGGCTGCAAGACCTGTCAATAATGCCCCCTTAATGCAAAACACTCTGTTTTTTTATTTTCTTGGATTTTCTATGCCCGGGGCATCTTCATTTCAATTTATGGTTCTATGTCAGGAAGAGACAGAGTAAGAGAGCTTCGACTCTTTCTTGGATCCTCCCTTTCGGCCTCTTGCATCAAAAGGAAGCAACCGTGGCCCATAAAACCCCAACTTCCAGGGGCAACATCATTAGCATCAAAGCCACACAAAAACCCCAAAATCACAAAATCCAGGACGGCTTACAGTCGGCTACGACACATATATATATCCACGGGCTTCTTTTTTTTTATACACGCTGGGGGTTGCATCAAGAGGAGGCAGCTCGAGGACCAGAGGTTGGTAGATGATTTGTCCTTGAAAAAATGATGCTGCCATTGATCATTTGTTTGTGAGGAAGAGTGCTAAGGTTAGGACAAAACTGGTTGGAAAAGATGTAGAGCTCTCTATTGCTACCTCTGATGAGCTGGATGTAAAATAGTATAAGATCCAAACTGATCAAGTTGTGCAAGATAAATCATCAATGCAGGTAGCAGTGAGGCCATCCATGCGACTGCCACTATATCTTTGAATGGAGAGAGGCAGCTTCTTGTTCTCAGTGCCTTCCAGACCCTCTTGAATATGTACAATGTGAAGGAGTTTTTGGAGGATGGGGTTTACTATGCTCCTGATGCCAAGGTGAAAGAGATGCCCAAAAACCTTGAGTGTATTACTATACAGAGGAAAAGTGCTGTGACAGGATGGGGTTTACCTTTGAGGTGAGGGATAAGTCATTTTCGTTGTCACTCAATGACTGGAGTCGTGTCGTGGCGGTGTTTGTGCTTGGGAAGGAATGGCAGTTCAAGGATTGGCCTTTCAAGGATGCACCTTCTTCACCAAACACAACCCAGACTGGCGGCTCTTCAAACTCTTTAACAAAAAACACTTTCTCTAACAGGTGACCTATTTGCACTTTCTTTCACCAAGATGAGCGGCTCTCACACCAAGCAGTTCCTTCAATGCACAGCTAGCTTCTCAACTACTGCGTAAACCTCAAATTTTTGCCTTTCTCCTCATGCAAACACCTCTATACTAAACTGTAAACACTTCATCATTCGCATGAAATGCTCAGCAGGCTGGTAAAAAGTTGGAGGAGGTTCGTACCTTTCTTGAGGAAGACCTACATAGCTGTGTTCTTCAGGAGGCTACACCACGCTTGGATGATGGCGTGGAAGAGACGGGAGCAGTTAGCTCTCCCGATAGCTGAGAGGATGAGTCACCAAAAAGTGGAACGCTGTCTCTTTTAAGGTTTACTCGATGTTGTTACGGCTCACATAAGGGATGAGCCAGAACTGTATTTATCACTGGAACAAATGAATAGTGAGCAGGTCCACCATCACAACTGTGGCTGGGGTTTCTCTTCCAGCCACTGTGGCTGGAGTTTACTGGAGACTGTTGCTCCTACTCCTTTCTCTGCAACACCTTTCTCTGCAACAGGTTGGATTGGCTGACCAACATTGGGATCCTTCACATGGATGGTGCAGGGGGATTCATAACCCTAAGCTCTGATACCATGACAAATTGTGAGAGGCAGAGCATAATAGGGGAAACAGAGTATGCGAGAAAGGAAAAACAAAACAGATGAATCTCTCAATGGAGCTCTGCGGCTCTTCTTGTGCATTCAAACTGAAATGAACACCAAATACATATTTTACATATCGATGCCTCTCTTCATCAGAGGCGTATTTACTTCTTCACCTAATACATTAACTCCCGTAGTGGTGGTTGGTGATTGCAAATGGTTGGCGGGAGGAATTATCTTCAACAAATATCATATCCGTTGCTTTATTTTACTTTAGCTGTAAATCAAAATCAAGTCAACTACCTGTAATATCAATAGTGTAAAGAAAATCAAGTGAGCTACCTGTAATCTCAATAGTGTAAAGATATACCATTTTTAAATTTTTTTTTTCTAATTTTTTCTAAAATCTCATTAAAATTGAAAATAATTGTTAGAATTGTGAATATAGTGGTTAAAATTGTTACTCATAGTGCAATATGAATATATGTAATAAGGATATTTAAATGTTTTAAATCTATTTATATATTCCGAAATACAATTTAGGAAGTGAAAAATTATTTTATAGTTGAGAGGCTAAATAAAATTAATGTAATATAAATATCCATTAAAATTTAACTCCTTAAATAAAGTCAAAGTCAGGATACTATTAATTGTTACAGTTACCTCATACCAGAAGTCAGAATATTATTCATTGTTTAGTAGATTCATGTCTTGAGGGGTTGTTGAGTCAGGATACTATTAATTGTTACAGTTACCTCATACCAGAAGTCAGAATATTATTCATTGTTTAGTAGATTCATGTCTTGAGGGGTTGTTGATGTGCTGGGATGATCGTAGTACCTATATTTGGAAGTCAATGTTTCGAACCTTTATCAAGGTTCATCAATAGGACTATTCATTGTTGCAGTTTTACCTCATATCAATAAAGATTTTTATCTGCTTAAACTATTCATTCATATATATATAATATATAACTTTTATTTTTTTTAATCTCTATTTCTATTTAGAGAGTTTTTTTTAATCTCTATTTCTATTTAGAGGGAGATACACATTTTCAATAAGGGCTTGTATAAGCTTCTGTAGCAATAAGAATATTCAATATTTACGAGAACCTGACTGTGGTCCACAGGTATTGCGCTTGGTGAGCTATGGAATTGCCCCTGATTCACCTTTTTGTGTAGTTGTGACTACGATTCCCAAACCGGCTTGCGAAGAGGATATCAATAAGCTAAGAGAATATATAACTGGGTTAACACTATACAATGCTGAAGGATCAAGTATTATATATCGGAACTCTAACCACAACCAGGATATTATAGAGGTAGTATTGCGTAGTTGTGTGATTATTGTTTCTCATTTTTCAAAATCTTGGATGCCAAATGATATACATATTAAAGTACAAAATGTTAGGGTTAATTTTGATTGGAGAATGAGCAAGGATGTAAGTGGTTTCACCCACATAGTTTTGGTAGCCAGTGGTTTCTTGCTAGTTGTATTTACATGTAAAGAACCCTATTTATAGGGTTGGATTCCTCCATTGTAAGGTGTCAAAGTGAGCAGGAGAGATGCTCTTGGCTGCCTTGGCCTAGTTTGGCTAGGGACCAATAATAGATTTATTAGTGATAGCTGGTTTTTCCCTACTGAGCTTTCCAAGATAAATCTTGTGTTGTTATTGCTAATTGCTATTATTTGGTATCAGATCTTGGTGTGTAGAAGAGATTGCCTGCAGTGTAGAGAGGGATGTTAGTGGATTGCAAAGAAAGAGTATATCTGTCACGTCCCCACCCATCATACCAGTGCAATGGAGGGGATCGTGAGACTAAAACCGGGCATCCAGCCCTATGTACCAATTAAGTAAGCATTCCATACATATGAAGAGGCATAAACATTTACATTACACAGCAGAAGTAATTTCATTTACACATTCGCCATACATTCAAGATCTTCATCAATTAAGTAATTGAAAGATGGCATCATAGAATACTTATCTTTAACAGAGTAGTCCCAAGCAACTAGCTATGTCGCTGCAACGTTCCACCCAACCGTAGGCTCTTCGACAGCTTATACTGATTCCGTCCGAAGGCCACCCCCGAGCTGGGCATGATTCTCACAAGGAAAAGGGAACATTCCAGCTCAACCACTGCCCAATAACCCTTTTTTTTCTCAGCCAAGCCAGAATAATGGATTACCCATCACCCATACCCCAACATACTCTTTGTTTTCACAACACAACGACTATTGACAGGGTTACACATTTACAACAGAGGTGTTCACGAAACAGGGTCCACATTGGTTCTCCCAGCTCGTGGTTCACCCAATGAACTATGGAATTTCGATTTCAACCCCAGGGAGCAAAACTGATTTCTCTCCATGGGTTAGGATCCCTTCCAATGGCCTAAACGACCTCCAGGAAGATCCAAAACGTTCTGCTCTCTTTCCCCACTGGTAACCAGCACAAAAACGCCCCTTCCCAGCTAAAGGATGAAGGGAAACACAGAAAAACGAGGGAGGAAAACGCCCAGGCAGCTAGAGCTGCGTGAGAGAGCAAGGCCATGCTGAATAATGGCTTAGGCACCCATTTCGTGGCTCTATTCTTGCCCCAAGAGGCCAACACGTTTTTCCATGGAGGGTGGCTTGCCCATACCCGATTTTGGACAGCCATACCTCCCCATTCCCAAGGCATTAATTTCCCCAACCAACTCTTGGGAGAATTGAATGGTTGGGTACAAAAGTCAACATGGGTAGCTAAGGGTTTGATGGGTTTTCTCATGGACACTTGGCTTGACTCTATTGGCTCAAGGGTTTGAATTTTTTCCCTCCCAATTCCTTGTGAAATCATGCCCCCATCTCTTTGTTGCATTGCATAGCTAGTTGTGGGTATTTTTTTTTATTAAAATGCATATTACATGCTATTTGAATTTCCACTGTGCATTGCTAGCACATAAACCATATGCATCACGAAATCGATGGCGGGGCCTTGGCCTTGAGATCCTCACCATGATTTCCTAACAATATTACATCGTTTATAATGTTAATGCCATGGGGCCAAACTGGGGACGTTACAATATCTATTGTTTCACACTTGGATCTGTAAGGAGAAAATGCAGATCAACAGGTTAAAGTGTAGATTTAATATATGGAATGAAGATCTATTGTTTAAATGATTGGATCTGCTAAAGTGCTGAAGATCTGATGGATCAGACAGATAGGAGGAAAATAAGGCAAAGCACTGCCCAGAAACCCTCGCTACTTGAGGAAAGAACAACGTTGAAGAAAATATGGAGAAATTTGAAGTCCATTTCTGCATGGAGATGATCTGGTTTGAAGTCCACAACCTTTGACTTTGCTCCATGTCCGTTGGATGGAGGAAATCAACAATGGAGATAAGGATGGCCAGTTTTCCATAGTAAAATCGCTGGAAGGAAGCAGTAAAGATCGTGGATTTTGGATTGGCCAAGATAAAGGAAGCAGTAAAGATCGTGGATTTTGGATTCGCCAAGATGAAGATGGAAGTGGTAGATCTGTTCATATGAGATAGGTTTGTGAGATCTGCTCATATGAGATAGGTTTGTGAGGTCCGCTGAAATCAAGCCTTTGGTCATTTTTAAATTGCAGCTGTTGTGAAGATCGGCACCCGAAGGAAAAAAACAAAGATCTTGCACCATCGTGAGAGCTGAGCTCGTGAAGAAGCTCCCCGCGTGAGTATCCAGACCACTTGGGAAATGAAGGAGCCGTGAGATTGCCCCCTGCGAATGGAAAGACCAGATCTTGTGAAGAAGATAGGGCCTATCCTGTGGTGATATCACATGCGTGAAGAAGCTGGAGGCTGCACACAAAGAAACAAGTCCGCTGGTGCATTGGAAGGTAGGCGGTTGAGGTGAAACTTATTTTCAAAAACAATTGATTGCATCATAAAAGGGAATGAAATATTATGGATGAGCTCACGTCGTATTAAAAAATATGAGAATGTGGATATTATGTTACTTTTTAAAGGGAAGTATTTAAAGAAAAGTTATTTTTATGGATGTATGTGTATCTTTATGGGTTGAGCTTGGTTTAAAGAGGTTGGATGGAAAAATATAGTAAAAATTATATTTTCGTCCACAATATTTATTTGCAAGCTTATCTTGGGGCTATATACCTTGTCTATGTTGTGGAGAGAGCCACCACTTTTTATAGCTTAGACACCTAAGATAAGATATACTCATTAAAATTCTACAAGAGTGTTGTAGCCACAACAGATCCCATGCTTCATTTTGAGCATGGGAGCTCCATTTTGTCAATATCAAGGTATTTAGGTAAGTTTTTAAATTTTGCTTTGCTATCGCATATTGCCCTTTGCTTGGTTTGTTTAGTTATCATTATTTTCTTCTTTGAAGATTTCCAAGTTTTTGGTTGTTTCCCTGATTTTGCAGAAAACCTTAGATTTTTGCCCAAAATCATTTTCTTACTGCAAATCCTGAAATCTTGCAATTGCGGATTGTGGGAATCATTTATTCTTCTTTTAGGATTTCGTCAACCCGCAACTTGAAATTGCGGGTTGCAGGAAGTCTGTGTAAATATTTTAGAGTTTTCGATGTCGAAACCCGAAACCCGAAATTCTGGATTGCAGGTTGCAGGAATTCGTTACGCCATTAAATTGCGTTGTGTGATCCTGAAACCCGCAACCCGCAAATTGCGGATTGCAGGTTGTGGGTTGCGGAAAAAGTTATTTGAGTTTGATATTTGTTTTCGTTTCCAAAACCTGAAACCCGGAATTTCAGGTTGAGGATTTCGGAAACACGTTTGTTTATTTTGTAGAAATTGTAAAACCCGAAACCCGCAACCCAGAATTTCGGATTGCGTATTTTGGGAATTTTGAATAAAGTTTGGTTTTTGAACCTGATCCCGCATCCCGTAGGGGCTAATCCCACCCATTCATTTCTTTTAGATCTACGGTCCAGATTTGATACGACCAGAAAACCCATAAATATACGATTTTTCTATTTTTCATTATCATTTTTACTGTCAGAAATTTATGCTCCTACGTGGATTTTATTGTCGTTTTCTTACCAGGGTCACCTTCATGGTTTTTCAGCTGTTATCATGTTGGAAGTGTGTTGTTTCTTCGAACGTACGGATTCTCTTCTTTGTTGTGTTGGCAACCACCTTCCTAACTGGGGTTTTCAACTTCGGCTCAAATTCAAGGTCATAATTGTTGATTGGATTAAGCTGTAATGATGAGTTTTCAGATGCGACTTCTAGTCATGCATGATTTAACTGAATTTGTACTTCATCCTAATCCAAATCTGGTTAATACATGTTACGACTTGCTTCGTTGCACCTTAAATGATTGCAATTCCCAGATCGTAAGATTTTAATCATTGCAGTTCATTATGCTCAATTATTACAGTTTTTATCAGTTCTTTTAAATACAGGAACAGATATGAGGCGATTAATTCAGCATTTAGATTCTGTGCAACTGTTCTGTGTTTCATTTCCAAAGGTTTCCTTCTAATAATCTTGTATGAGCAATATGTAGACATATCACAAATCATTGGACAAATTCTGTATAGATGAAGAAATTTAGTCTTTGTTGTATCAAGAACCTATGTCACCACCTTTTGATTTAGGTGTTCCTTATACGAGCAATGGTAGCAAAGATGACAATTCTGAAGTTCCATCCGTCTACATACAGCTCCTTCAGAAGAAGAAAGAGGAAATTCTTGAAGAGTTAGTTGATCGAGATGATACCATTATTCATGATTTTATAATCAATGAGGTCCATGTCACTCCATCAGCCTCCGTAAAGAAAGAGCCGCTCGATGATTTCTCCGTTTTTGAAGATATTGTCAATCATTCAGAAGTTCCTAAGGAAGATTTTTCGAATCTCTTGTTGCCCATTATTGATAGCGAGTAATCCGTAGATGAATTCTACAGTTTGTAACGGGATTCTTCCCGAAATTAGGAGATGACTCTTGTTTGGAGAATTTTGTTGAAGAAAAATCGCCTTGAAAGGTGTCGTACAGGTTATCTTTGATTTTGTAATCATGGTTTGTGGGAATCTACTATTTGTATCATTATTTTGTAAACTCATATTTAAAGAGATGATTCCTCGTAGACAAGAGAGGATGGAAATTGGAGATAAGATCTGCAGGAGAGGCTGGGAATGCTCCATTTTGATGCAAGCTTGTAGTTTCTTATAAAATGGTTATTGAATACAATAAAGTTACTTTTCAGATCCACTTTTGTCAATTTGTCAAGTTTATTTGATGGATGTGATTTTCCTCTAAGTTGTTTATCTGACACTGTTTTAATCTTTGCAGTTTATTAAACATATCAATCTATAGTTCTGGTTTATCATTACTCATGATTCATGTGTTCATAAGGATTTTAAAGATTTTATTCTATTAAAATCTTTTATCGATTTCTGCAAATGATTCTTTCAGTAAGTTACAAATGGTGTTAATTTTTCAATTAACATATCAAGTTACAGATCAAGTCTTGAATGTTTAACAAATTCATTTTTCCATTAGTTGATTTTCATTAATTAATTACAACCTGAGCTAAACAAATCACTGAACCTTTTATACATTTCTGTGTAATTGTTAAATGGTCTGTTTATTTATATATCAAGCTAATCTACACCTATTCCTAAACATCTTCTTAGAATAGATCTAACTTAGCTTAGATTCCTTTCAGTAGATTAATGTTTTTGGACTTTTACACTTAGGTTTTCTTCATTTGAAAAATGATCATTTGGATCAAAACCTATCAACTCTTAGGCCTTTCGAAGCCTTTTAGTCTGGGTTTTTACCCTCTGTTGAGAGCTTAGGGACTTCATTCCAACATTTTGCATACCTTGCACATCCGAGGCCTCAACAAATGGCTCTAGAAGGAGGGCTAGAAGTAAGCTATGCCTAAACAGAATACTCAGAAACCTCCTCCAGCAAGAATACCGATTGTCACCCGTAGTCACACGCAAGCATCCACTTCTGTTGAGCAACCGGTGCAACATCCTGCTACTATCCCTACTACCCCTACAACTCACCGAGATCCTAGAATAGGGGAAGTTATCATTATATCACCCACCCGAGGACCTATCTTAATTGAAAAAATACTTAAAAGGTCTAATGATAGTGTAGCTAGGTTACAGCAGAGGCTCTTTGTAGAGAGAAATAAATGATTAGCAGCAATTCACCAAGAAAATACTAATCCACAGGCAAACATTCAAGATAATCAAGATAATCAAGATAATCAAAATTCAGTTGAATTGAATACTGAACAAAACAGTTCATCAAACCAACAACAACTCCCTGAGTTTGATCTTGATTTATTATTCACTGAAACAGAACAAGTTTCACAAACAATCCCTTCAGGTGGACCACTATCTTCTCCTCCTTCATCATCATCCTCTTCATCTGAGAGAGAGCATTCTTTTAATTCTTCATCATCATCAGAAGAAGAAGAACCTATGGCTGAGGAAGGCCATAACAGACCTTGGCTTGACCAAGATGCTGTGTGGATACTTGGGGATCAACATAGATTACCAAAAAACCCTGAGAAATGGCTTCCCAAATTCAACCCATATGACAAGTCACCTGCATTAGATCATATCAAAACTTTCATGCAGGCTATTAGACTTAGGAGTGTTATACATGAGGATGTGGTTTGCAGACTCTTCCCTTACACATTTGAAGGCAAAGCTTCCACATGGTATTTTTCCTTGGAAGCCAGAACAATAACATCATGGGATGATTTTGAAAAATTATTTATTCAAAAGTTTGGGGATGACAAAACACCACAGGATTTAGTTTTGGAATTATCTTCCATGAAAATGAAAGGTAAAGAAAGGGTTAAAGATTACAACCAAAGATTTTTTTACCTGAAGAACAAAATCCCTGCCACTGTTATCCCAACAGAATAGCTTTTAGTTGCCTATTATGAAAATGGTCTTTATGTTCCCATTGCAATGTGGGTTAAAAGGGCACACAAAGATAACTTGTTTGAAGCTTATGTTGAAGCCATTCAAATTGAGAAGGATATCTATTGTCTGAAGGATAATCCTGATGCTGTAGAAGATCAATCCTCTACTTCCACATTTAGGAAGAAAATTGACACTACTCCCAAACCCCCTGTCCAAAGCAAAGATCCCTTTGAAATGACTGACAATGAATAAATTTCTTCAGAAAATGTCAAATGAGATGATTGATCTTAAAAAAAACAATAATGAGAATCATAACAACAACAGAGGTTTTGTAAGGCCTCCTTTCAGGAGACCTTATCCACCTCCTCAAACTACACCACCTCCTAATCCTAATGAAGGATTAACTTCTGAAGAGATTTATTCCATTTTCAAAGCCTTTGCCATTGAATCACAAAACATCCCTGAATCTTCTGAAGACCAAGCGAACCAAGATTCACAGTTACTAGAAGTAGAAGATGGAGAAGAAGACCCTTAGGTAAATACTATTAGCTATTTCTCTGAATTGCCAATGAATGAAAAAGAGGAAGAGCTTGAGACAGTGTTTAATGTTCAGCACCCTTATAACACTAGGTCTAGACCACAACCCACTCAGGACCCTTCATCTTCAACACCACCTCCCAACAAAAACAAAACTTCTCCCCAAAAGGACACAGTAATTCCTGAATTGGAATATAGTTTAGCTGAAGATTTAAAAAGAGTTAAAGCAAACATTTCTTTGTTTGAACTTCTAAAGATCCCTTCTATGAGGGATTCTTTACCCAAAAGTATGGTTATCAAACAACCAAGAGAATCACAGAATAACAACTTTGACTCTTTCACTAAACTAGAAGATCAGAAATCTGGAAGCAAGAGGACACCTCCCTTTTTGCTAAGTAGTAGGGAGATTGAGAAATGTGTTGTTGACTTTGTCTGCTGATCCTCAGATTCATCAAACAATTGACATTGTTATAGCTGACATTCCTGAAGCCCATGGGATGTGGTTAAGCAGAGACTGGTCAAAGAAGCTCAAGGGTTATTTCGCCACTGATTGGTCTCACTTATGGTTACCATACAATGGACAACCAAACAAGATCAAGATCAGTAGGGAGCCATTCATGAAGCAGACTGTGACTGATCTAAATGATTCAAGTGAACCTGCCTGTTATTTTAGCTCACACATTGAACATTTTACCTTTGATATCTTTTTCGGAGATTTTCCTGATGATTTATCACCAGAGAATTCACAAAATGAATCTCACATTGTTAATGCTACCACAGTACCATTCTCTGGAACCATTGTACATAATGTTTATAATGTCAATACCAATTTTAGGTTAGATCCCACTTCATGGACTTTATTTTTTGATGGCTCTAGATCCAAGGATGGGCCTGGAGTAGGTTGTGTACTGATTGATCCCAAAGGAACAAAAACCATGATTGCTTACAGGCTAGAATTTGATTGTACAAATAATGTAGCTGAATATGAAGCTCTGGTGCAGGGACTAAAAAAAGCTATTGACTTGGGTGCTCAAGTCATTGAATGTTTTGGTGATTTAGAAATAATAGTTAAGTAGGTAAGAAATAAGATACATTGTCTTTCTCCTCGTTTGACCAATTATCAGAAAATGGTAAGAGAACTCACCAATTCCTTTTCTGCATTCAACATTAACTCTGTCCCTAGGTCACAAAACTTTAATGCTAACCTTTTAGCAAATACTGCATCTAGGTTAATTCCCCCAGAAGGCCTGTCTCCTAAAACCTTTTCAATTGAATTGATGTACAGACCTTCCATCCCTGACAATGTTACAAGCTGGAAAGCATTTGATGATGATCAACAGATCCTGGACTTTCTCTCAGCTCAAGATACCTTTCAACACATGGCGATAGATGAAGCTGAGCATGAAAAATCCTTAGCTGATCCCTCAAATATTATCCCGAAATCAATGATTAATCTAGAAAAGTTTTATGACTTGCAAGACAAGTTTAAACACAAAACCAACTGCAAGACACAAAGCTCTTCCCTGAATTATGAACTAGTCAATCTAGGCACTGAGCAGAACCCTAGATTCATTAACCTTGGAATTGATTGTTCCACAGAAGAAAAAAGAGCTTTCATCGGACTATGTAAAGAATACAAGGAAGCTTTTGCCTGGACTTATGACGAACTGAAAACCTTTGATACTAGCATTATGCATCATAACGTACCTATGAAGCCAGAAGTAAAACCCTATCAACAAAAACTGAGAAAGATGCATCCTAGTTTGGAGCCCTCTATGAAAAGGGAACTCGACAAGCTATTGACGACAAGAATTATATTCCTTGTCAGGCACACCCAATGGATAGCAAATCTAGTACCTGTTCGTAAAAAGAATTGGGAAATCAGACTGTGTGTCGACTTCAGAAATCTAAACAGAGCTTCCGAGAAGGATAACTATCATGTTCCTCCCATAGAATAGATTCTGCAAAAGGTAGCAGGATCAGAAATGTTTTCTCTCTTGGATGGTTTTTCAGGTTACAACCAAGTCATGGTTTCTCCTGATGACCAACTCAAAACATCTTTCAGAACCCCATGGGGTACCTTCGCATACAGGTGGATGCCCTTCGAACTGATAAATGTAGGGGCCACTTTTCAGAGAGCTATGGACATAGCTTTTAGAGGTTTAATGCATAATTCTGTTGTAGTGTATCTAGATGACATTACTATATATTCCAAGAAACGACATGAACACTTATCTACTTTGAAATAGGTTTTTGAACGTTGTAGGAGATACAAAATATCACTGAACCCCAAGAAGTCTATATTTGCAGTGATGAAAGGTAAGTTTCTAGGTTTCATTGTTTCCAAAGAAGGTATGATTATAGATCCTGAACGCACTGATGCTATTTCAAAAATCGGTTTGCCTGGCTCGCGCAAATCCATGCAGTCATTCCTTGGGAAGATCAATTTCGTGCACAGGTTTGTACCCAATTTTGCACAAATTGTTAAGCCTTTGCAATAATTAGTTAAGAAAGATGTACAATTTAGTTGGTCACAGGAATAGAAAGATGCATTTGTTGAAATCCGCAGAGCTATTGCAGAAGCCCCTGCTCTCATGTCCCCTGATTTTAACAAAGATTTTATTTTATATACTTTTGCCATTGATTTTTCTTATGCAACTATTATGACATAGAAGCACGACAATGATACATAAATCCCAATTTACTTCATGAGCTTGACATTTAAAGGGGCTGAACTTAATTACTCCCAGGTTGATAAGCAGGCTTATGCAGTGCACAAGTCTATGAAACATTACAGGCCCTACTTGTTGAAATCTAAAACAAAGGTAATTGTGCCATATATAGCCATAAGAAACGTGCTGATCCAGAAGGAACTGGGCGAAAAGAAGGCCCATTGGATGACTGCTTTGCAGGAATACGATCTGGAAATCAGGCTAGCGAAAATTGTGAAAGGGCAAGGTTTATGCCTACTTATTGCTCAGTTGAATGACCCAGTATAGCAACAGATTGAGTGGGAGGAAGAGGAAGAACTTCCTACAGGTTTTGTTAATGCAACAAACACTCTGACATCTGAATGGTATGACCATATCAGGTTTTTTCTAAACCATGGGTTTGCCCCCGAAACTTTAGACTTCAAAAAATGCAAAGCCTTAATGTTGAAGTCTGCTCCTTATCAATTCATTAATGGAGTCATGTTTAGAAAAAATTATGATGGAGTCTTTATTAGATGCTTGGAGAAGAATGAAACTAATGACATCCTTTTTCAATTTCATGCAGGACCTGCTGGAGGCCACTTCTCAGGTGAGACCACAGAACACAAGATTCTCAGGGCATGATATTATTGGCCCACTCTATTTAAATATGCATATGCCTATGTCAGGAGGTGTGAACCATGTCAAAAGTGTGCAGGGAAGTTCAAGAAACCTGCTTTTCCTCTGCAACTAGTAACAATTCAGTTCCCATTTCAGCAGTGGGGATTGGACTTTGTTGGTCCTATTAATCCTACCTCCTCCCTTCATCATAGGTATATTCTCACAGCAACTGACTACTTTACCAGATGGGTAGAGGCAGTTCCCCTTAAGAAGTGCAACATGAACCAAGTAATCTCTTTCCTTGACAGTCAGATAGTTACAAGGTTTGGTGCCCCCGAGTATCTTGTTTTTGATAATGCATCCTATTTTTCCTTGATTGACTTGACATGGTATGCCCTTGAAAGAGGGATTAAACTAAAATTTTCTGCCAATTATTACCCACAGGGTAATGGGCTTGCTGAATCTTCTAACAAGAACCTGATAAATATTCTCAAGAAGAGAGTAGCCACTCATCATAGGGATTGGCACACACAGCTCTATAATGCTCTTTGGGCAGATCAAATCACTCCAAAGGCAACTATTGGAAACTCTCCCTACTGTTTGGTCTATGGAAAGGAGGCCATTCTTCCATCCAACCTTACCATTATATCATTGCAATTAGCCCAATCTATTGAAGAGGATGATTCCTCTCCTCTCTAGCACAGGATTGATACTTTGCTTGAGCTAGAGGAAGACAGAGAGGTGGCTAAAAATAAGTTATATCATCATCAGCAAATGGTTAAGAGATGGTTTGATGAAAAATCCTCTTCTGACAGGGAATTTTCAGTGGGAGATTTGGTGCTGAGATGGGATAAACAGCACAAGGATAAAATCTAGTACACCAAATTCCAATGCCTTTGGCTTGGGCCCTTCATTATTACAAAAAAGATTGGCCCAAGTATAGTTCAGTTACAAACATTGGAGGGGGTCATTGACACTTATCCAGTGAATGTTTTACTGCTTAAAAAGTATTTTGTCTAAACAGTCTGATGCACTTTGTACATAAGTTTGGTGTGTTTTGCATTTTCTTTGTTTTGATTGGTTTTTCTTTTATTTGTTGAGTTTACCTTTAATAAACCATGTACATTTGGTTGTGTTTGGTGGTCAGTTTGTCTCAAAGATAATCTGAGCTGAAGTTATAGGATGTTCTGTCAATCTTAGCTTTCTTAGCCTATGTAATAATTTGTTTTATAAAAATAGACAGTCATTAATTTGCAGAACTTCGATTGGTTTCTTTTCACCTTGGTCATTATCTTACACATGCTTCATTTGCTTAATTGAGATTGTGGGGAATGACTGACTTTCATCTTATGTTTCATATGTGTAGCACAACATATCTCTATAACTTGGTCAACCTTTGTTTACTCTGGATCCTATCATAGTCACCTTGAAAATAACAACATTTAATAAACGTGGATTGCAGGATGGGGGGTCTTATTACAAGCCATCCCATTAGGTTCATAGATGTGAGTGGAATGACATCTTCAAACCAAGCCACCAAACTTGGAAGATGGATTTCAGTTTACTGAAAGATGGAAGATCCTATTACAGGTCGGTCCATTCATGATTTGCAATACATCATTGAGTAACGCCACTATTATATGGTCACTAAGCCATGGTGGTGTCCTGCAGTTCGCACCTTAATAAAATGTCTATTTTGTTTTCTTCATAAGGCATTGTTACATGTAAAAGCAGGGGGGTCTTATCACAAGCCATCCCTGCCATGATCATGGGTTTTATTTTGGACTGAAATCATCTGCATATGGTCACCAAGCCATGATGATTGCTTTTAGTATCACAGCTGGAAGACAAGGAGTCTCATTACTGAGCTAGCTTGTTCAGTTTCCAGATCTAGCTTGTGAATGGCATTTCCAAAATCTTATTACCAAGTCAGGGCAGTGGTTTTATGTTAACAAGGTCTCATGTACAGCTTTTCCTATTTAAAAAAAAAAAAAAAAGGAAAAAAGAATGAGAAGATGAATGTATCTATGTGTAAATAAAGTATTTAATAAGTCAACGTGATATGTGATTTGGATATCTAGAGTATTATGAAGTTTGTCCCCAAGTTCATCTAAAGATGTCTTCCTGTGATTACATATTGACAAAAGGTTCCCTATTGTTTTTTGAATTTTTTTTATCAGATGGGCATTATCTCTAATTGATCATGGATGGGAGTATATCAAGCTTTTGTTAATTATGGTTATTGATTACCTTTTGTAAAGCATATTCTAATATATCAAGCTTTTGTTAATTATGGTTATTAATTATGCTTCATTCTGAGAATGGGAGCCCCATTTTGCAAATATCAAGGTATTTAGGTAAGTTTTTAAATTTTGCTTTGCTATAGCATATTTCCCTTTACTTTGTTTGTTTAGTTATCATTATTTTCTTCTTTGAAGATTTCCAAGTTTCTGGTTGTTTTCTTGATTTTGCAGAAAACCTTATATTTTTTCCCAAAATCATTTTCTTACTGCAAATCCCAGAATCCCGAAATCCCGCAATCCTGCAATTGTGGATTACGGGAATCGATTATTCTTCTTTCAGGATTTCTTCAACCCAAAACCCACAACCCGAAATTGCGGGTTGCGGGAAGACCGTGTAAATATTTTAGAGTTTTCGATGCTGAAACCCGAAACCCGAAATTCCGGATTTCGGGTTGCGGGAATTCGTTACGCCAATAAATTTCGTTGTGTGATCTCGAAACCTGCAACCCGCAAATTGTAGATTGAGGGTTGTAGAAAAATTGATTTGAGTTTGATATTTGTTTTCATTTCCGAAACCCGAAACTCGGAATTTCGGGTTGTGGATTTCGGAAACACGTTTGTTTATTTTGTAGAAATTGTAAAACCCGAAACCCGCAACCTGGAATTTCGGATTGCGGATTTCAGGAATTTTGAATAAAGTTTGATTTTCGAACCTGATCCCGCATCCCGTAGGGGCTAATACCAGCCGTTCATTTCTTTTAGATCTACAGTCCAGATTTGATCCGACCGGAGAACCCATAAATATACGATTTTTCTATTTTTTCGTTATCATTTTCATTGTCGAAAATTTACACTCCGTGGATTTTACTGTTGTTTTCTTACCAAGGTCACCTTCACAGTTTTTCAGTTTTTATCAGGTTGGAATTGCGTCATTTGTTCGAATGTATCGATTCTCTGCTCTTCGTCATGTTGGCAACCAGCTTCCTAACTGGGGTTTTCAACTTCGACTCAAATTCGAGGTCATAATTGTTGATTGGATTAAGCTATAATGATGAGTTTTCAGATGCGATTTCTAGTCATGCATGATTTAACTGAATTTGTACTTCATCCTAATCCCAATCTGGTTAATACATGTTACAACTTGCTTCGTTACACCTTAAATGATTGCAATTCCCAGATCGTAAGATTTTAATCATTACAGTTCATTATGCTCAATCATTACAGTTTTTATCAGTTCTTTTAAATACAGGAACATATATGAGGCGATTAATTCGGCATTTAGATTCTGTGCAACTGTTCTGTGTTTCATTTCCAGAGGTTTCCTTCTAATAATCTTGTATGAGCAATATGCAGATAGATCACAAATCGTTGGACAGATTCTGTATAGATGAAGAACTTTAGTCTTTGTTGTTTCAAGAACCTATGTCACCACCTTTTGATGTAGGTGTTCCTGATACGAGCAGTAGCAGCGAAGACGATGATTCTGAAGTTCCATCCGTCTACATGAAGCTCCTTTAGAAGATAAAAAGGAAATTCTTGAAGAGTCAGTTGATCGAGATGATACCATTATTAATAATTTTATAATCAATGAGGTCACTGTCACTCCATCAGCCTCCGTAAAGAAAGACCCACTGGATGATTTCTCCATTTTTGAAGATACTGTGAATCATTCAGAAGTTCCTAAGGAATTTTTTCGAATCTCTTGTTGCCCATTATTGATAGCGAGTAATCCGTAGATGAATTCTACAGCTTGTAACGGGATTCTTCCCGAAATTAGGAGATGAATCTCGTTTGGATAAATTTGTTGAAGAAAAATCGCCTTGAAAGGTGTCGTACATGTTATCTTTGATTTTGTAATCCCAGTTTGTGGGAATTTACTATTTG
This sequence comes from Larix kaempferi, assembly GCA_027924585.1. Lineage (NCBI taxonomy): Eukaryota > Viridiplantae > Streptophyta > Pinopsida > Pinales > Pinaceae > Larix > Larix kaempferi. The sequence continues at coordinate 16,871,877 of BSBM01000376.1, forward strand.
TATCATTATTTTGTAAACTCTTATTTAAAGAGATGATTCCTCATAGATAAGAGATGATGGAACTTGGAGATAAGATCTGTAGGAGAGGCTATGAATGCCCTATTTTGATGCAAGATTGTAGTTTCTTACAAATTGGTTATTTAATACAGTAAAGTTACTTTTCAGATCCACTTTTGTCAATTTGTCAATTTTTCAAGTCTTGAATGTTTAACAAACTCAATTTGCCATTAGTTGATTTTCATTAATTAATTACAACTTGAGCTAAACAAATCACTAAACCTTTTATACTTTTTTGTGTAATTGTTAAATGGTTTGTTTATTTATATATCACGCTGATCTGCACCTATTCCAAAACATCTTTTTAGAATAGATGTAACTTAGCTTAGATTCCTTCAAGTAGATTAATGCTTTCAAAATTTTACACTTAGGTTTTCTTCATTTGAAAACTGATCCTTTGGATCAAAACCTATCAACTCTTAGAGTGCCAGTGGAGGCCGAATATCCGTGGGAGATTACTGCACCAAATAGGCCGGGGATAGAACTATCCTTGCGTAGGGACTTTCAAAGCCTTTCAATCTGGGTTTTCACCCTCTGTCGAGAGATTAGGAACCTCATTCCAGCATTTTGCATACCTTCCACATCCGAGACCTCAACAAAGAGATAATCAAAGGTTCAAAGCAACGCTAGTGGTGAAAGTATTTGGGCAAGAGCAAGGTATAGATTTTACAGAAATTTTCTCCGGAGTTCTTAAAATGTCATCAATAGAAGTTATTCTTGGTCTTGTTGTTGCTTTAGATCTTGAATGTGAATAGTTAGATGTAAAAATTACTTTCCTTCATGGTGAATTGGAGGAGGAAATCTATATGGATAAGCAAGAAGGTAAAAGGTAAAAGGTAAAGATAATCTAGTCTGCAGTTTGAAAAAGAGTCTATATGGGTTGAAACAAGCCCCTTGTCATTGCTATAAGAAATTTGACTCTTTCATGCTTGATCATGGTTTTAAAAGGCTAAATGCAGATCATTGTGTATACATTAAAAGAGATAAAAATGACAATTTCATTATCTTATTATTATATGTTGATGACATGTTGATTGTTGGTCAAGATAAAAATATGATTAATGGGTTGAAGGAAGATTTGGTCAATCAATTTGCAATGAAGGATTTGGGTCCAACACAACAAATTTTGGGCATAAATATTATGCGTCATAGAAAGAACAAAAGGTTTTGGTTGTCACTAGAAAAATATATTGAGAAAGTGCTTGGGAGGTTTAATATGAAGGATGCCAAGCCGGTTGGTACACCTCTTGCTGCCCACTTCAAGCTAAGTACTGATTTGTGCCCTTGTGATGACAAGGAGAAGGAATAAATGAGAAAGATTCATTATTATTCAATGGTTGGAAGATTGATGTATGCCATGATATGTTCATGACAAGATATTGCTAACAAAAAATCTCCAAAAAAAATGTCACAACGCCACTTTGAAAAGACTCCACTTCAACCACATTGCCTACACATGGATGGATTTGCCTCTCGGAGTCTCAATGAACTAGATCATGGATATGTCCCTCACTTCAATTCCAACACTAATAAATTATTTACTAGTGCGTATTTTCATTCTCTTTAGAATGAAATTTGAAAGTTTGAATTAAATATGGATGGTAATGAAAGTTGAAAGTTTGTAAATATGTTCATTCTATTTTGAATGAAGGTTGAAAGTTTCAAGTAAATATGGATGGTATGAATTATTTACTAGCAATTACATTCATTTTCTTTTGAATGAAAGTTGAAATTTTCAAGTAAATATGGATAGTATGTTGATTAAAAATTAAGAATGAGCTCAAATCCATGGTACAGGTTGGCTTCTTTGTTTTTGGAGAGGACTGCAAAATGCCACAAGAAATGAAAGAGGAAAGGACTAAAGAAGGGAGTGTGGGTAAAGGAGCGAGAGTTGCGAAAAATAAGCTAATGGCCACAATTGTTTTGGACCCACCCCTGCAAGTATAAAAGGAAGCTGAATAGAGAGAGAAGCGAAAGATGTGAATGATCAAAATAAGAGAAGAGTAGTAGAAAACAAAGATAACCAGATTCGTATTAGAGGATAATGTATCTGGGTTTTTGGGTAGTTGGGTTTTTCTTATATGTTTGCATATGTCATGACAGTTAATTCTACAGTGATTATAATTCCATAGATCCATGGGGTAATGGAATTTATTTGCTGTAATGAAGAAGTGTTTTTGGAAACCCAACTTTCTATGTTGAATATGTCTATATTTCATGTGTTTTCTCTTTAATTGCTATAAGTAATCTACATGTTAATGTTGTGATGCTCTTACATAAATAATGTTGTGATATCTCAGGATGAATACTGTTGCAATATGAATGATAGCAACTGTCACAAAATGTATCCTTACAGTTAACCAATCCATATCCCACACCGGTCTTGGTTGTGCTTCGGGTGAGACCTTCCCCTTCGGGGGATTGAAAATGCTAGCACACTAGACTATCGGGTTTCCTTTGTTGGCCCATGCAAGAATACGGTCTCAATTTTGTGCCAACAAATGGTTCTATTAATGGGACCTGGTTTTTAATAGGATATTGTTAACTACATGGATACAAATGTGATGACAATGTAGATCTAGTTATAATGGGATAAGAAGCTTGATGATTTCACAACAAAGGAAGTTGAACTACGAGGGTGGGAAGTATCCAAGTTCAGATAATATCTTTTCTTCAGCGAAACATTGTTAGATCAATACGAAGTTCTGTGGATTAATGAATTTTTGGTAACCTTAATAGAGTGGCTAAAAATACTTGCGGAAGTACTTGAATATTGCAACTGATAGATAAGGATTGTCAAGTGGACTCAAAGGGATTGATTAGATTAAGTCAACTAGATCCATCCTTGAACAGAGTCGTTGATTTATGGGTAAAAAGCACTCTGACTAGTTATATTTTGGAATTTGTAGAGGGAAACAACCAATCAGCAACTAAGGGAAAGGATGAGTTGAGAACAGGAGATAGGGGAAGACTATTAAGGGAAGTTCCATTGTGGATAAAGACCTTGATGGTTGAATTCGGGTTTCTACCTCTAGAATAGATTAGAATGTAGGAGCAAAACCTTCACGCCCCGGGGAGAGATTTAGGAGATGCTATGAAGTTTTGGAAGGTAGAATTTTTCATCAATGGAGGGGATTTACAATAATGAAGCCATGGATAAAAGAGAAGAAAGAAGGGAGGAAGTATGTGAACAATGGTGGGAAGTGCAAATGATAAAAGCACAAAAAAGAAGTATGCGACTAGAGAAAGAGATAAGGAATTGAAATATGAGTGAATAAAATCAAAATGAATTGCGTTAGATGAAGAAAAAAGAGGGACTAACTAGCTCAATGCTAAGTGAAAGAGGGATAGAGGTGTTGGACAACCTACTTAGAGGAATTTGGGGAGAAGGTACAAATGGAAACAGAGTCAATTGAACTTAGTCACTAAGTAGCAGAGTATGAGATCAGTTAGTAGAACCATCCTTAGACGCAACTATGGAACACTAATAAATATTAGAACCTACGAAAAATGGAATTACCCTAGAAAGTGAAGCAGAAGTAGATGCAGGAAGCAACGGAAATAACACTCCTTTGATCGACTTCAAGTGCATTCATAAAATTTGGTAACAAAATTTCAACACTTTGTTTTTATAATTGCCTTGGTATAGTCAAATGAGTGGTGGTACCAATAGTCCAGATAATAGTTCATTAGCAGGAGTAAGTAGTAGTAGTTCTTAGAAGAATAGTAGTAACATTGTAACATAGATAGGAATGCAAGAGTTTGCATTAGGAGGAACTTCAACTATGACAATGGCTAGAGTACCAGTATGACCACCCCTGAAATGTCCATAATTTTGGGGAAGAGGAAGAGAAGATGATGTGACTAAGAAATGGTTTCTCTATGAATAAATATGGAATACCAAGGTGACCGCAGCAACATCCAAACTGGTAGAATTTTAGACTACCCTATGAGGAATGGATTTGCATTGGTACATGAGGTTGGTTGACAGTTGGGATCCAAATACGCTAGCTCTTACTTTAGAAAAAACAAAGAAATTGTTTATGGACAAATTTTCTCGATCAAATTCTGAACAATAAGGTGTTGTGGAATTAAGAAAAATTTGGCAGATGCAGGGATAATTAGATTGAGGATAATCACAACACTTCAGGGATGTGCAGACTAAATTGAAATATCCGATCCATGAATCCCATCATAAAAAATAGTTTATTCAATGTTTACTTCCATTAACAAGGATACCTCTATCACAACAAGTAATAGATTGAGGCTATGGAAAGCTATCCAAACACTACCGTAGTAGGAACTTCATCATCTTCAGGTGTACTAGAACAAGTGCATAATAAACTAGCCCAAATAATTGAAAGACTACAGGAAAGCCAACCATAGGTATGGTGTACTGGTATCATGACGGAAGGACATCATTCTTCTAAATTCCCAAGGTGAGAGGTGGACCAATTATGCTAGGTGGACCATTTAACAGAGTACCATATAATACAGGTCCGAGTGCAATAGTTGCGCAAGTTGTTGTGGAAAACCCATTTCATTACGCAGGATGGCCAACATATCTAGAACCACCAAGTGCTTCTCCCAACAATTACTACGATATATGCAGATGATTTGGCCACCCAATGTAGCTTTACCCAATTTTACAGAAGTACTCCTCGATGCATAACATGGTCTATTGTTAATTTTGTGGATCTACAATACATAGCATTAAGAAATGCATAGCCTTAGATGCTTTAATATATAGGATAGACCTCTCTATATAATAGGTAGAAGATCAACCCCCAAGGATGGGTGGTGTGTAAGAGTATTTGGATCCAGATGGAGAGGCAGTCGTACAAGTCCTATCCAATCTTACAACTGCAATGAGATTGGCCATCTTTCCTATTAATGTCCTCTACCCAAAAGACCATGATGTACATATTGTCACACAGACAATAATATTGTGGAGGAATGCCCTGAACTAATCGCGAATTGGGAAGATCAAGTAGGGAGAAAAAACAAATTTATCAATTGTGAACCATGAGAAGACCAAAGTGTAGCAGGATTTGTTGTCACTCGGGTAGGTGAGAGAGCTAGATCAGATCAACGAAAACCAAACTCTTGGTAATTAGGAAAAAAACACCAAGTAATACTAATTATATTCTAGTCCAACACAAACAGATCTACTGGGAGGCCTCAAACATGTTTGGTTGAATACAAAACCTGCCAACCTGAGATGAAGCAGGACCATCTCACAGAAAGAATGGCCCGAGGACTGATGAAGGAGAATCATGTAATGATAAAGTAAGGGACTCTATTTTATTATGGTTCCACTTAATAAAAAATATTTTGTAAGATGAGAAAGGAACTCATAAGTTGCACGATGAACTTCACAACCTACATGATGTTGCAGAAATTGATGATGAGATCTTTGCCCCACTACTAGAGAGAAACTTGCAGTTGGTGCAACAAAGGCGAAGGAAGAGGATTGGTTGAGAGTTTCACTTGGATGCACAAGTACATGGTGATGATATTTAGAATGTGATGTTGGACTTAGGCTTTGATGTAAACACACTAGTAAATAAGTCATGGTAAGAAATGGTCTCTCCACTACTTGTCTACTTTCCCAGCCAATTGATATTGGAAAATCAATATTGCATTTTCCCCATTGGTCTGCTAGAGAATGTTGAAATTGGTTTAGGAGGTGTCAAAACCACTACATATTTTGAAGTTATCAAGATCATGGGTGGAACAAATCCATACCCAACATTTCTAGGAAATGAGATGAAGATTACACTGAATCCTAATTTTAAAACTATGAAGCACTGCCCATACAGACTGAACCCCCTAGAAAAAACAAAAGGTGAAAAAATAAATTGATCGCATGCTAAGTGCAGGATTAATTTTTCCAGTATATGAATTAGAGTGCATTAGACTCATTGTGATACCGAGCAACAAATATAAAGAGGAAATATGAGTTTGTGTTGACTATCATATCCTGAATGTTGCTTGTGTTCATGATCCATTCCCGACAATGTTCAGTGACGGAGTGTTAGACCAAGTGGTGGGGAATGATGCATACTCCTTCACTGATGGATTCTCAGGCTACCATTAGGCCAATATCATTGAAGAAGATAAGAAGAAGACAACATTAACTACATAATGGGGATACTTTTCTTATAATGTGATGTCATTTGGATTGAAAAATGCACCAACTATTTTCTCAAGTATAGTGATTGTCGCTTTCCTTGAATTCCTTCATAATTTCTTGGAAGTCTATCTGGACGACTATAAAGTCTACAACCTACTCAAAGACAATGTTGCACTTCTTATAATTATGCTATATCATTGCAGACAAATGGGAATTTCTTTGAAATTTTGGAAGTACATATTCTGTGTACCTTTTGGAAATTTATTAGGACATATTATTTGTAAAGATGTAGTACTGGTAGATTCTGTGAAAATTGCAACAATTGTGAATTTGCAGGCATCCATGTTAGTAAAATAGTTCCAATCTACTTTGGGTCATACCAGGTACTATATAAGGTACATCCACAAGTATGCATCCATCACCAGAACTTTGGAGAAATTGTTGAAAAAAGCTAAAACTTTCAGATGGAACGAGACTGAGAAAAAACCTTCACCACACTAAAAGAGATAATGGTAAACTCCCTTATCCTATCATTTCCAGATTGGAAGAAGGAGTTCCATGTTCACGTTGATGTATCAGGAATCACCCTTTGAGCTATATTGTCCTATCCAAGAGAAGGAGAGGTGGACCATCCAATTTATTTTTCTAGTAGAAAGCTATCCCAAGTAGAGAGAAACTAAAAAACAATAGAGTGAGAAGGATTGGCTATGATTTATGCATTATAGAAGTTCTGGTACTACTTATTGGGAGGACACTTTAATTTTTTCTTGGATCACTCAACTCTGAATTATTTGGTAAACAAGATATTGTTAGAAGGTCAAATCTGCAGGTGGCTACTTTTGTTCCAAGAATTATCGTTTGAAGTCATAGTCAAGGCTAGAAAACATAAGCATGGACCTGATCATCTATCACGAATAGAATCTAGAGAAGCTAACAAACCTGTGGAAGACTAACTACCAGATGCAACATTATTTAAAGTGGAATCCATCCTAGATCATATAGAGGATATTGCATTGTTTATCACCACATGAAATGCCCCAGACGATTATTCCACAACACAAAAATGTCACCTGGTTATAATAGTTGTAGAATATTAGTTACTTGTCGGAAAATTATACAAACTGGGAATTGATGGAATCCTACGGAGATGTGTATTAGATCATGAGCATGATAGAATTTTGTGGGAATGCCATGGAAAATTTGTGGGAGGACATGTTAGCGGAAAATTCATAGGAAGGAAGGTTCTCTAAGAAATACTATGGTGGCATAAAATGTTCAAATATGGAAAGGAATATGCTAGGATATGTGACATATACCAATGCATTGGTAAACCATATCGATGGGATGAACTTCCACTGCACCTAGTCCAAGCATTGAAACCATTTGAAGGAACCACACTTCAATTCAATTGCCGACAACACCATTTTGTAGCAGTGCAGTCATCGTATCCATCAAATTCAAACCCACTTGTGAGAACTTGTAGAACATACAATTCACTTGATGTGTCATCATTGAAAGCCTTTGTTATCTTGACCCTGCAACACTAAAAACCACCCATCAATCCAATCCATGTGCTTTCCCACTCTATATTTCACCATTTCCCCTCCATTTCACACGTGATTTCTGAATCCAGTATCCCAAACCATTAGAATCGACATGTGCGCCTACAATAATTGTGATTTCCCCCATCTCCATACCTCTATACATCATTTCCTATCCAATCCATATCCTACAAAACACCACCTTGCATTCATTTCGAATCTTTTATATAGGACTGCCACCTCCCCCGCTAATCCAACATCCTAGTGTCAAGCAATTGTGATCTCAGATCCCAACAAACTAAATCCATAGAGGTAGTCCCTCCAACACCTGTGTTTATCCCCCTGCTACTATATGATATTTTATCCTTCATTATGCCATTCTTATTTATTTCTATAGAAGGAACCTCATTGACCACTCCCATATAATTTCCATGCTAGAAGAAGTTTTCGATGAATAAATCCATGCAAGAGCCTGTGATCTCACCACAAAGGCCACTAGGAAGATCAAGCTTGGCCATTCTGTCTCGCATTTGTGATCAGATTTAGGCCAAATCTCACTCTCTCAATCCCCTTGCTATCGCTTCTACCTAGTAAACGACTTTGGTCGGGGGTGTAACATGCAACGATTGGTTTTTCTTGCCTAATGTCATTCAGAGGGGTGATACGATAGATGAAAATACTGGAACTGATGATTTTGATTGTAGAACTCTTGGCTTGTTTCTTAGTCTCCTTGATGGTATAATCAAAGGGTCGGGATTCTCAAAGAATCTAGTGTCTTGTTGAAGGAGTACCAGGAAATTTTTCGAGCATGATGACAATTCCAAAGAGGTCATCAACATTGAATATTTTAAAGAGAAAGCAGAAATAGATTGTCCCACTTTATATAATCCCACAACCAGGATTAAGACAATATTTCTTCTGGGAACGGTATATATTCCCAACCTATGATAATTTTCTTCAGTGTCCCACATACAAAAGTTGAATACCGATATTGTTTAGTACCACAAGTAGTACACCAATGATGTCCAATACCATATTCATCTCCTTCGTTTGAAGAGATAGCAATAGAAGACATGTAAGGATCAGAAACACAACAAAATTGGCTTGAGGGAGATTCAACCCTTTTCATCAATGTGTGTTGGCTCCTTCATTTTTTTTGAGGTTCACAAAAGGTTGCAAAAGGTGTAAGAGTAAAGCACCAAAGAAGAAAGCGTAGGGTAAAGGAGCGAGAGTTGTGGAAAATAGGATAACGACCACAACCGTTTTGGAACTACGCCCACAAGTATAAAAGGAAGAAGAAGGTAAGCGAGAGAGAGAGAGAGAGAGAGAGAGAGAGAGAGAGAGTTGGAAGATGTGAATGATCAAAATAAGAGCAGAGCAGTAGAAGACATAGATAGACAAATATGCAACAAAGCATAATGTATCTGGGTGTTTGGGTAGTTGGGTTTTTATTACATGTTTTCATATGTTGTGATCGGTAATTCTGCAGTGATTGTAATGATGTAGAGACACGATGTAATGGAATTTATCTACTGTAATGAAGAAGGATACCCCCCCCAGTTTTCTGCGTTGAATCTATCTATCTTTCATGTGTTTGATCTTTAATTTATATAAGTAATCTACATGTTAATGTTGCAATGCTCCGAGATAAATAATGTTGCGATATCTTAAGATGAATACTATTGCGATCTAAATGATAGGAAATGTCACAAGCCATATCCTTATAGTTAACCAATCCCTATCTCACATCGGTCTTGGCTGTTCTTCGGGTGAGACCCTTTTCTTCAGGGGATTGAAAATGCCAACACACTATACTACAGTGGTGCCTTTATTGGCCCATGTACAAGAACTCGGTCTCAATTTTGCATCAACAATACATTAAATGAAGTTGAATGAGTTGGTAGTCGTGCATGTTACATGAAGTTTTAACACCTTGTAGTATGGGCAATATGTTGATTAAAAAGAAAAAATAAATTTATAACCATGCCATATCTATAGATTTTAATTGTAACTCTCTCAAGTACTTGTCTACTAATTACTATAAATCCATGTTGTTTTAAATTTGATCTTTTAAGTTCTATTCCAAATGCTTTCTATTTTATTTTAATAGAGAGTATGATTTATGGTATGTTTGGTTTCTATTGATTTATTGTCATCATTTTTATTCTATGTTTTTTTTTTCTAAATAGAAAGCTTATAAATAGAGAACCCTTGGGGTTATATGCATTTCAAATGCACCACATTATTTTACAGTAGAGTGGTGTGTGGATTTTGTGGGATTGAAGAAGAACTACCCTAGCTGGATTCTAAGTATACCACATCAACTTCCTCCATGAACCATAACCCTCATTGCACCCAATTATCACATTGAGCATGTTAAGGGTTTAATAAAATAATCTTCTGAATTAAAAAAAATTACATTTCCCAGGACCAAAGTTCCCATCAATAAGTAGAACTATAACTTTTGAAAAATATCCTACTAGCTTTTGGGAAAAATTCGAACTAGAAAAGAGTTGATTTTTTCCACTCATTAACTTACTCCTAAAAAATGTCCATCAATTTCTTTAAACTAGTCAATATATGTTGGTCCATCCACATAATAAAATAAAATAATTTAATTAATTTCCAATGAATAACTTGAGTAAAGTATGAAATATGTGAGATATCTCTTAGGAGAGTTCAACGATAACACTTTGAAACCTTTGAACTTATTGTGGCTAGTTTGAGATTCAAATCCCATGTATGGTAGAACTCATGATCTGTTAATTTTTCATAATTTACTTCAATCTGATCTAGGATCTTAACTGAGAGAACAACATGTACAGCATATCTACAGGCTATCAATCATGGAGACAATAATGCAAGCACACAAGAGACACAAAGATTTACTTGGGGAAAACCATAAAGGTGAAAAACCCCAATAACTTCCTCAGAGATAGATAGAGCAATGATACAACCAACCAAGAGAGATAGCCATAACCTAGCAGCAGATCCTCCTCCTCCATAAGTGCGCCACTCCTCCTTGAGTGCATATGTGAGAAGTGAGTGAGTAAATAGAGTGCCTCCCGCACTCTATTTATACTTGACTTGACTTGCCTTTTTACCTAACTCATGTAGGATCGAACTTAACCACATAATATAATGCTGACTGGGCCGACCCCCAATAGGGTGGTCTAATAACCCTTTGACCCACATGGCCGACCCCCAATAGGGTGGTCTAATAACCCTTCGACCCACATGACTTATACAGGGCCGACCCCAACAAGGTGGTCTAATAACCCTTCGACCCACATGACTTATACAGGGCCGACCCCAACAAGGTGGTCTAATAACCCATCAAGTATAAGTTACGACACTTACAATATAAATGACGACACTTCCGTATAGAGGAATAATACCATCTCTATAGGAGTACATACAACATATATGAAATACATTCCGAAGTTACATATACATTAACACTCCCTCTTAACTAGGAAGGTATTTCTCAGCACAGTTCTTCTAGCACAAGTCATCTTCTCTAGATCATCGTCACTGGATAATCGTCATCGAGTCATCATCATCATCACTGCTGCTGCTATCTCAATCAATCTCTGAATCTACTCGTCATAGGAAGTTCTACAGAGCCAGTCCTTTTTCATAGTGGATGTAGGCCCACCACCTGCAGGTCTTCGTCATCACTGGCCATACTGTGGAATCCTCAGGACTTATTACGTGCGTCACAAAACCTCGAAAGAGCATCCCAAGATGTTACGGGTACACAACTCCGACCTGTAGGATCTCCCAGGGTGCCATTACATGTGACCCCACCACAAAACCTCGCAAGAGCATCTCAGGATGTTACGGGTACACAACTCCGACCTGAAATCTCCCAGGGCACTATTACATGTGGTCCACCACAAAACCTCGCAAGAGCATCTCAGGATGTTACGGGTACACAACTCCAACCTGAAATCTCCCAGGGCGCTATTACATGTGGTCATGGCAAAACCTCGCAAGAGCATCCTAGGACTGATTACGGGCACACAGACCAACCTATCGGATCTCCCAGGGCGCTATTACATGCCATAGGACAAAACCTCGCAAGAGCATCTACCAGATATCCCAGGGCGCTATTACATGCCATAGGAAAAACCTCGAAAGACTATCTGCAGATCTCCCAGGGCACCGAATTACATGTCCTCCCAGAGCAAAACCTTGAAAGAGCATTTGCCAGATGTCCCAGGGCACCGATATTACATGCCATAGGCAAAACCTCGAAAGACCATCTGCAAATCTCCCAGGGCACCGGATTACATGCTCATCTGCACAACCTGATCCACGGCCATAGAGTATCATCCTGATACTCACCATACATCATCTTGATGCATCCATGATCATCCTGATCATCATCACTGCAACGTCCTGCTGCATGTCATCTAGAGCAACATCTTGAAGCTCATCATCTATGATCATCCTGATCATCACTACAACATCCTGCTGCATGTCATTTGGAGCAACATCCTGAAGCTCGTCATCTATGATCATCCTGATCATCACTGCAACATCCTGCTGCATGTCATCTGGAGCAACATCCTGAAGCTCATCATCTATGATCATCCTGATCATCACTGCAACATCCTGCTGCATGTCATCTGGAGCAACATCCTGAAGCTCGTCATCTATGATCATCCTGATCATTAATGCATCTACCTGATGCATACCAAGTATCTACCCGATACATATCATCATACATGATCCTCCTGATCATCAATGTATCCACCTGATACAAATACAAATACATGATATATATCACCATACATGATCCACCTGATCACACAATGTATCCACCTGATACATATACAGATACATGGTCCAAGCATCCATCATGATGCATACATACATACATAAAATGATCCAACTGATCATATCCAGCATCCACATGATGCGTACATACATACATAAAATGATCCAACTGATCATATCCAGCATCCACATGATGCGTACATACATACATAAAAATGATCCAACTGATCATATCCAAGCAGAAACCAGAACATCATCCTGATGCTCATCATCCAGCGCTTACATCCACAGCCATGTGAAGGATCCTCCTTCCAACATGCTTGGAATGGCTTCAGCAAATGTGTACATCACTTCTTCCTCGAAGTGTCCTCGATCTGAAGAATGCCAAGTCTCTCTCTGAAGTACTCAAACTTCACCCTGGCTAGTGGCTTCGTCAGCACATCTGCAATCTGCTCGTCTGTCGCAACATATAAGAGCTTCACAGCTCCTCTCTGCACCATATCCCTGATATAGTGATATTTGATCTCTATGTGTTTCGACCTGTCATGAAACACTGGGTTCTCGAACAGCTTCACACAACTCTGTTTATCACAGAAGATACCAGTAGCATCCAACGGGAGATCAAATAACTCAGACAGTAGCTTCCGTATCCATACTGCCTCGCAACTAGCTGAGCAGGCTGCAACATATTCTGCCTCAGCTGTACTCAGTGCTACGCAGGACTGCTTCCTGCTAAACCAAGAGATCACACCTGATCCCATACTGAAGCAGCACCCAGATGTGCTCTTCCTATCTGCAACACTGCCAGCCTAATCTGAATCAACATAACCCTGTAGGTTAAACTTTTGATTCACCTCATACTTGAGCCCATAATCCACTGTACCCTTCAGGTACCTCAGAACATGCTTTTACAGCAACCAGATGAACACTCCTTGGATCCGTCAGGAACTGTCTCAATGTGTTCACAGCAAAGCAAATATCCGGTCTCATGTTCGTCAGGTACATCAAGGACCCAATCATCTGATGATACATAGAGACATCAACCGGCTCAGATGAAGCATCACATAGAAGCTTCAGATTCAATGCCATAGGTGTGGCCATGGCCTTGCAATCCATCATCCCAAATCTCTTCAAGATATCTACTGTGTACTTCCCTTGACCAAGGAAGATTCCATTACTCTGCCACACCTCCATGCCAAAAAATAAATAGTGTATCATCCCCAAGTTCTTCATCTCGAACTTGGCAGTAAGCTTCCGCTGCATGTCGGCAATCAATCTATCTTCACTTGTAACAAGCAGGTTATCCGCATACAAAAGTAGTATCATTGGATTTCCTTCCTCAACCTTATAGTAAAGGTTGGAATTCGCTTTACTCTTGGTAAAGCCCAAGCTGGATAGAAAGCTGTCTATCCTACCATATCAAGTTCTGCACACATATATGACTACACCATGCTGTCTTGAAATCCATCTGGTGCATCTTCTATTTCATCACTTTTGTATTTCTCAATGCTGCCATCTGCAACATGCTTGATCTGATAGTACCATTTGGAAGTCATAACAAACTTCCCTTCATGTCTTGGGACTGCAACCCAAACATCATTCTTCATGATTGACGGATCATGGCATTCCATTTCTTCATCCCAGATCCTGGGAACTTCAATAGATATCTTTATTGCTGAACAAATGTTGTAGTTCTTCTTTTGTAGGAGATGGCATACGATCTTTCCTACACAACAAGTTAAATTGCATGATTAGAAAACATCTCATAGTTTTCAGAACAAATTCTTACACATAAAGAAATATGTCATACAGTCATGCAATTATCTTAGCCAATGCTTCAATACAACATTTATCCATATCCCATCACTTTCTAGATGCCTTCCAATCTCTACCAGAACATTGTTAAGAGTGTGCACAACTCCCAACATGTCAGCAAAGAGGTTTCATTCTAGATAAGTAGCAATGGAATGTTGTACAGTGCCATAGGCCACTTACCCATGTATATTAGTAGTATACTGTTCATCAATGCAACTATTCTAATATGCATAATACACAACCTAATTCTAGGAACATCAGTATATACATTATTGAACAGTATTATTCAAAACAAACAAATATACAAGAAATGATGATTAAAATACTTATCTTTCTTTGTTCGTTGGGTGGACTCCCTCTGAGTCTTTGCTTCCTTGCAGGAGCTGTTGGAGTCCTAATCTGAAGTAGCTTCTTCTACACCTTTCTGTTGTGGAATGTAGAGAGATGGTCAACTCCCTCTGAATATCTGCATCCTTGCATAAACCATTGGAGTGTACTCCCTCTTGATCTTTGCTTCCTGAATTACCTGTTCTTGAACTCATGTTCATCCTTGGACCCTATGCATGCTTATTTGTGATCTCATATAAAATCATACATTCATTAGTATACTATTAAAACACAATAATCTCAAGCATGTATAGTCATGATTATTTCAAACAAAAATAATAACCATTAGCATTCAAGGTTTATGTAGGATTCTTATGGTTAGTCAAATCATAAGAAACATAACATGTCTAAACCTGTAATTACTCAAACCTATGACTCTTCAGATTAGTTGAATCATCAATCAAGATAAGAGATATAAAATGCATAAAACCTGTGATTATTCAAACCTATACCATCATGATTCTTCTGGTTAGTCATATCATCAATTATGGTAAGAAACATAATATGCATACAATCATGATTATTCGAACCTATGACTTCATGAATAATCATTATCAACAACAGTATAAGATCCTAACACAAGGTAGGATTCTATCTTGATATAGGAAAAACATACCTGGATTAGCATGCTAGCTAGTTATGTCTAACATACCCGTATAATGTCTTTTGGTTCTCTTCAATGACTTGTGCTAGTAACCTGCATGTCTCAATGGTTAGCCATTATAAAACCAAGTTATACATACCTCGTAAATGGATCTTCTATGAGATCCATGACAATGGATGAGTCTTTATCCTCATGTCACCATGATCATATGTTCTTGAACTGGAACGTGATTTGTCTTTCTTGGTGTACCTTTCATGTTAGTAGACAACATAAACCTCATACAACACCATAATGCATTAATACAATCATAAGTGTCAACACCCTAAATAATGAATATCTTCTATCATGCATTCATAATTTTGTTAAGGTGATACGACAAATCTAAAAAAAAAATTGTACTTAACTGTAATAACATGAAGACAAACATACCATAAACTTAATCATGGACAAATATCAAAACATACCTCGATGAGTCATACCTGTCGAGATCGCTTGTAATCTTCTTATGTAAGGCCTTAGCCTCATCTCCCTCTGAAACATGAACTTCTTCACCTATGTAGGTGACCAATCCATCTTCTTCTAGGATTAACCCAATCCACTTGATGTGCAAGAACTGGACCTGGAGCTGGATATGGGTTTGTCAGAGAAACCCCAAAAATTCAAACTTCCGAAAGGATAGAAATATGCGCCTTGATGAGCTGATCAAATTGGTATATTCATAATTTGAAAACTGCAAAGTTTCACTCCTCAATTTTGCCTTTGAAACTTCCGGATTCACTGGACGTGACCCTGAACTGGGGTTTGATGAATCCCACTCTTTTTCCCAATCAAAAGGTTTGATCCAAAGCTCTAAGCTTCTATTTTTTTGAGGAGCTTCCAGCCGTGGTCTCAGATTTCAAAAATTCCCATTTTTACAGAAGCCCTAATTTTCCACTTTCCTGATCAAAGTTCCGAACTAGGGTCTGATCAAGCCCGGCCTTCTGCCCAACCAAAAATTCTGATTTTGGTCTCTAAATTTTTATTTTGATGAGTATCATTCAGCCGTGGTCTCCGATTACAAAAATTCCAACTTTCTCCAAAGCCCTAAATTCCGGAAGCCATGAATGAAGGTACCAAAAAAAATTCTGTTTTGACAGAAATATGTACCTGATTGTTTCTGGTGTAACTCCGAAATTTTTGATCCACAAGGTCTGAAAATTTTTCTTGAGCTAGCCTGACCTGTTAGCTTTCCATCCTGATAGGTCTGACCTCAATTGGATTTTCTAAGAGAGAGTTATGCCAAATGTCGCAACGTGACCTGTTTTGGGATAAAACAGAAGAGCGAACTTGTACGGTGTGCCACGTGTCATTGTTTGAACTTCGGCCTCTGAAAAAGTTTTCTGAGATAGCTTGGCCTGTTATATTTCCATCCTGACATGTCTTACCTCAATTGGACTCTCTGAGAGAGAGTTAGGCCAAGTGTCGCAACGTGACCTGTTTATGGGATAATACAGGAGAGCAAACTTGTACGGCGTGCCACGTGTCACTGGTTCCACTTCGGCCTCTGAAACAGTTTTCTGAGATAGTACAGACTGTGTACTACCTGTCACTTTTTACGAAATTTCATTTGGAGATTCCTAGCCCAAGATATGACCTTTTTCCCAAGGTCACCTGATTTTGACTCAGATCTGGAAGAGGCAGAAACCCTATATTGTACAGATCATTAATCACAAAGTACAACGAATTAGAGGTTGTCCTTTGGACACAAGGTACCTGGAGATCTTAGCTTCGGCCTGTAACAATTTCAGATCCGAAAAATTTGCCAAAACGGATTTATAGCGAAAGTTCTACGATGACTGGTTTTTTCTATATCAAGCCCTAGCATCGTAAGTGCAACAAGTGTCATACATGCCATATCATGCCTTCTTTCAGGCTAGCTTTGATACCATGTTAATTTTTCATAATTTACTTCAATCTGATCTAGGATCTTAACTGAGAGAACAACATGTACAGCATATCTACAGCATATCAATCATGGAGACAATAATGCAAGCACACAAGAGACACAAAGATTTACTTGGGGAAAACCATAAAGGTGAAAAACCCCAATAACTTCCTCAGAGATAGATAGAGCAATGATACAACCAACCAAGAGAGATAGCCATAACCTAGCAGCAGATCCTCCTCCTCCATAAGTGCGCCACTCCTCCTTGAGTGCATATGTGAGAAGTGAGTGAGTAAATAGAGTGCCTCCCGCACTCTATTTATACTTGACTTGACTTGCCTTTTTACCTAACTCATGTAGGCTCGAACTTAACCACATAATATAATGCTGACTGGGCCGACCCCCAATAGGGTGGTCTAATAACCCTTTGACCCACATGGCCGACCCCCAATAGGGTGGTCTAATAACCCTTCGACCCACATGACTTATACAGGGCCGACCCCAACAAGGTGGTCTAATAACCCTTCGACCCACATGACTTATACAGGGCCGACCCCAACAAGGTGGTCTAATAACCCATCAAGTATAAGTTACGACACTTACAATATAAATGACGACACTTCCATATAGAGGAATAATACCATCTCTATAGGAGTACATACAACATATATGAAATACATTCCGAAGTTACATATACATTAACATGATCGAGGTGAAATTAAACCAATATATTTAACATAAGTGCCCAATAAAATTTACAATTGTTGGCTTCTCATTTATCAGTGACATTATTGACCTGCAACACATTTTTAAAGCTAAGATACCATAGACAAGACCATCATAATTCAATTTTATTTTAAAGTAAAAATGATATTAGGATCCTCAAATGATATTATCTTCCATGTGCACTATAATTATATGCATCTACACAATGGTATTGGTTGTTATATTGCTATCCCTTTGAGTGCCTCTATTTAGAGATTAATTTCTAGCACCATTATGAACTAGACCCTTGTCAAATAACTTGTCTTGACGCTTGGAAACTTGTTTGTTCCATGTTCTCATATTTAATATATCCTTCTCATAATTGAATTCATTCATCTTTATATATGAAATATGTCTATATCCTAGCTTAGTTTCGGTTCACCTATTAAGGACTCCTCAAGAAAAAAGAAGAGTCACCTATGCTTATTGCCAACTATCCTAAAATAGATTGTAAATCTTTCTATATAAATGCTGATTTTTTTTCTTGAAGTCTGTTATAGCACCAATTGGAACTTTTGCATCTATATGGATGACCATATTCCCAAAAACCACTCAAGTGTCGCTAATCATTATCCAAAAGTCCATAATATCATTGGAAGAGCTATTAGTATTTGCTAATGACTTATAATTCCATATTAGAGTCATCCAAATCGGTGGTCAACCCATCATGTAAATATCTTAGTTCCTTCCAGCGAAAATTATACAAAAAAAATTGAATTTTGTGAGCTCCACACACTTTTTCTTTGAGAAACATGCATGGCTACGCACCTTCCCTCCTGCAAGGTGCATGGGCCAAGGAAATGCACAAAAAAATATAAAATTTTGTGAAATTCATGAAATAAAACAATTGGGACAATAGTTCCTCAATGATCACTACTTAGAAATACCTCATGTCCATTCAACCATGTTAAAACTCATAAAAAATACATCCATGGGAGAGAGGAAAGGGAGGGAGAACACCCATACTATTGTTATGTTGGAAGAGCCTTCCTATTCCTTGAGCTTTTATGCCTAATTTCCCCTCTCATAGATCCATGTATTTAAGACATCATCCCCTTTTTTGTTGAAGTTGTAATCCCTATATGACTTCTTCCTTATATTCAAGAGGAGATTGAAGGCTTGGGGAGTAGGAAGCATGAGTGGCTCAAGTTGTAGAGGGACTCCTACTTTGGTATTGGAAGTTCCTGCAACGTGATTAGGTATATTTATAATCATTGCATTTCATTACTTAATAGAGATATGTTATCTCCATCCCCCCCCAAACTCATTTTCAATTCTTTTTGTGATTGATTTCTATTCGTTTAAAATGGTTTAACCTTCTTGATAGGTTAACTAGGGTAGTTCAATGATGTTATTGATTTGTGATTTTGTTTACGAATTTATATTAACATAAAGGATATGAGAAAGGTCTCTGCTTATGTTGTATGAAAATTCAAAGGTTAATCAAGATAAATTGTGTTGAAGCTCTAGTGTAGGACAAATCTTAAGGACAACCAACAAAGCACATGTTACTTCATTCCTCTTTCTTGATTGATTATATTTTTTTTCTTTAATAATTTCTTAACTTCTTGAATCTAAAAAAATTATCATAGGGGATTAATAGTAGTGCCATCTTCCTTGATTTGCTAATAGTCATCCTTAGATTCTAGGGATAATTTCCCATAAATAGAACGGGAGGCTCCACTGGGGATAATTCAATGAATTCTTCTCTATAGGGTCTCTTTAGGATTGTTTTCTAACTTTGGTTAAGTGTTTTAGAAGCCATTTTATCCTCGACATAGTCTCCAACCCTAAAAGTCCTTGAAAAGTTTGCAATTTTTTATTTTTATTTTTTGACCTCTTTAGGCTTTCTACAGGGGTTCCACATACCCTGTAGAGGACACAGAAGAATGGAGTCTTAGGTCCATCCACCTTTCCTTCCTATGAACTGTGTGTCCATACACCCTTTCTTCATAACAAGCACTTGGGGTCTATAAAGTAGGTTTTTTAAACCCTATTTTCTTCTCCTTCTATCTTGTTTTATGTTGTGTGGGGTATCTGAAATGTCTAGAAGGGTGCAAGACAATATTTATAGGTTTTCGGATTGGTTGAAACACTTATTTTTAAGCTTTGGATAGGTTTCATTACGAGGAAGGGAGAAGAACACAATTTCTTTAGAATTCCTCTTGTTTTCTTTCCTTGCATTTTAGTGAAAAGAAAGAGCATATATTGATTTTTTTTTGCATATTTTTTTCTTTCATTTCATATGTTTCATTCTTTTCATCCCTTTCATTGCATTGTAGGTGAAATATTAGGATTTCACTTTCCTTTCTAGTGAGCCATATTTTGGTTTTTTAAAGAGAAAACGAAAGAGTAGTTTTATAATGATTTTTCAAAGAAAGATAATAGTGGTACAAACTGTGAAATTATTCTTATAGGTTCTAATAATTTCTCTATTCATTAACATCCTCTCTTCAATTTGATTTACTGAACAAAAGTGTGATTCATTTAAAGCAAACTAATAAAAGGAATTAGGTTTGTTTTCTTGGATAGAAACCAACATTAGGATAGGTTCTAGGGCCTTGGTTGTAGGTTTGGAAATTCAATTCTCCAAGTCCATGTAAAATGAAACTAGGATTTTACTAAGAGAGTGAAAAATCCATTAGTAATAAGAGGCACTTGCTGGAAAAGTGTTCCTAACACGCACATCAAGTACGAGGAAAAACTAAGAGATCGGGTGATATTTTTCCCTCATTTGATTTTTTGGTGGGCTATGTGATTGTAGGGGCTCTAGGTTAAGTGGAAAGTCCTCAAGGTGTGTTGTAGCCACAATAGATCCCACCATCTCTTCTATATAAAATGATGGGAGCCCCTTTCAAAAAATTTATTCATTTTGACGATAAGTTTTTTGGATTTTATTTCTTGTTTGAATTATAGAATTTCTCATTTTTAGTACCTTAGAGTGTATTCCGATCAATTATCTTTCAAAACTATGTTTTTTTCACATTTTCGATGCTTAAATTTTCAAGTTTCATGTGAAAACATAGATCTAGGATTTTGGGATTTTCAACTTCTTAAACTTAAATTTCCAACATCTCAATCCCCACTCTAGTAACCATTGAATGTCGGATGTCAGAAAATTCCCTAACTCTAATTCTTTATTTCCAACATCCTAACTTTGATATTTGAAGTTCGCACCTCAAGAATCAAAAGGTTTTATAATCAGTTTGTTCTCCCAATATTCCAATTTTGATATTTCGATATGGATACTAATATCAAATGTAGGAAAACAATTATTGTTTTAAAAGGTAATTTTTGCTCCCAACATTATGATACCAACATTTTATTTGAATGAACATCGGAAATTGGAAACGTAATTTATAAATTTTCTCAAAACAATCATGAGGACTCAGACCCGATAATCCTAAACGAGCCCATAGTGGAGTAGAATCTCTGACATCAAAAACTCATCACCCATTGCATGTGCTAGTAGTTGACCCTAAGAACTAGACAAATCAAAAAATCAATTTGTAATTGTTAACAATCAAATTAACACCCATAACAAGTGAAGTTTTGAAGCACATTTTACCATTCGCCCGCAACATGAATACCATATATTTTGGAACAATTGAGAGCTGTAATATCTCATCTGACCACCACTTCTGGAAAGGAAGAAGTATGCGAATACAAAGGTTTCTCTAAAGAGGATAAGTCCGTAACCACTTAAGGGCCAAAATCCAGTTTCCACAACTCTTAGAGTGGAAAGAATACATGTCATGTGTATTAATTGTCCTGAAAATTGTGGAAAATCAAGTCAAGTGCATAGAAAACTATGTAAAGTGGGTTTTTTAATGAAAATAGTCAAAATTCATGAAAATTTTTAGTCCCACATTCATGTTTATCAATTGAGTGCACAAATCACAATGCTATATAAGAAAGGCATTCGGGGCAATGTAAAGGATAGAGAAAGTTGGAGGAAAGGAATAATGAAGGATTGATAGAAAGAATTCTTCTAATTCAATGGCATTTGGGAATCAAAGGCATAGATGGAAAAGGAGACAATCAAAGAAAGGGAGAAGGATGGCATATTCAAGGCAAGGTTGTAAGTATTCTTTTTCTTTGATTCAATATGATGCAATTCTAGTTTCCCCCCAAATTTGAGTTTGAATTTGTTTTCCAAATCTAGTTTTGAGTTCAAATTTTGGTAGATAGATTTCAAGTTTTTCAAATTAGTAGAAGTAGAGATAGAGGTAAGGAACTATAAATCATGCTGCAAATGGAGGCCTAAATGCCATGGATTCTCAAGCAATGGGATCTCCTACAAACATCTAGCTTCAAGATGTATTCTACTCTCTTCATCCCTTCTCTTTTCTTGGAAAATACTTAGAAATATCAAGGAAATTTGGATTATTGCATGTATTTTTGTCAAATAAGCTTCACCAACTTATAGTAAGGATAGATAATGGAGTAGACAAGTCCCTACACAAATATCTACCAACATATTGGTGACCATACTAGGGATGGTTTGGATTTGATTAAAATTTTCCCCAATTATGGTGTTCTATCCATTAGATATTTCTAATTCATGTTTGAAAATTGTCCTAATACATATTGTCAATATTAGAAACCTTTGTTAGTCTAAAACCATCCTAAATGAACTCTTAAACACTTAAAATGTTTTCAAATTTCAGAGGATTTTGGATCGGATCTTTGGTTTTTCAAGATTGCAAGATTGCCACTCCCTCATAGTTAGACACAGAGGAAAAATTCTCTAATTTTCACTCCTTTCTTAGTGTTGGGGAGTTGAAAATCCTCTATCTATCGCTCTGTACTCTGTGTTAAGGGGGCGAAAATCCTATAGGATGCATGGGATCTTGATTTTTTGGGCTTAGTTTTCTCATTTTTTCACCATTTTGAGTTATTACTTTTGCTATGGTTAGATTAGATACTTTATATCAGATCTATTAGACCCTATATATACCTTATTTAGATTTGATTTGAATATTCTTTAAATATTTTAAAGATTTGTGTTCTCTTTTACTCAAATTGTAAAAACACCAAGGAATTGTAATTCATTGTTTTAGGCCTATAATTTGGGAAGATCATGAAAATTTCAGACCTATATACAAAATTAGGGACCTATTAGGACCTGTTAGGATCAAGTTTGGAAACATTTGGGAGCATTTCGGTTGATGTTTTCATGTTTGGAAATTCCTAGATATTTGCCCCAATTACTATATTTTGAGTTTTGATTTCAAAATTTTCTTTTAAATTGGCTTAGATATGAAAATTTTAGGACATATTTGACGTTTAGACACTAAATTTAACCATTAATTGTTGTAATTTGAACTAATTTCATAATTTTCATAACTTGATTCACTAGTTTGCAAAGGAAATTGTTGAAAAATTGAACAAATTTTAATTCATGGAACCACAAGCATTTCAATTTAGAGTTGATTTGACTTGCAGATATGAAACACTACATAAAATCACAACCAATACTAAATTAGAATTCATTCATTTGAAAAAAATAAACAAAATTAAAAAAAAAAATGAACATAGCACTTAAGATAAATTCAAAAATGTTTCCCTGTAAAACAAGAGAAAATAACTATACTGTGTATTTCTTAGCTTGGATATTTCAATTTTTGATGTTTTTTAGTAAAATTAGATATATATTTTTTAATTTCAAGTGTATTGTGATATATTGTACCTGATCCATGAGTATCCTCTTTGTTTGTGTCTTCGGGCTTCCCTACGAACCAGAAAGTGGATCTCAAGTGTAATAGTTTAGATTTTATCTTTTGAGCATAATATAGAGCCACTAGTATCCTCTTTACTTACACTTTTAGGTGGATTTGTAAATGAGAACGTGTATCTCAAGTGTAATAGAGTAGATTTTATTTTGGAAGTAAATTTCTTGAGCCATGAGTATCCTCTTCTGTTGTGTCTTCGAAAGGCCCCGTGAATGAGAAAGTGGATCTCAAGTGTAAATTTTTAATTCATAATATTTCAAAGGGCTCTGTGTATCCTCTTTACTTGCACTTTTAGGTGGCCCTACAAATGAGAAATATATATCCCCTGTGTAAAGAGTTGGATTCATTTCGTTTGAGGTAATTGTTTAGTTTAAGAAGATTCTTGAATTTAATAATTAACCATAATTCATAGAAGAATTGTTCCAAAACCTAAAACAATATACCAAAATTTTGCATCAACTTTTGAAGTCAATGAAGAACTTCATTTGACTTGGAGACTTATTCATACATTTAGAAATAAATTTATGCATTTTGTAAACTGAGGTAGAACCACAGTTCCAAGATTGAAACACTAGTTTAAGAGACTTGTTGGAAACCAAAATTAATTGAAACACTTATCATTCAAGATTTAATTTACAATTAAGTAGATTTGATTCAATTTGAGATACATTTCACAAGTTGAAATCAACCTCTTGAACCCTTGCTTCAAAACATTGTTGAAAAGAGAAAAGTAGTAATTTGTGACATTAAAATGTCATTTTTTGAAAAAAATTCCTTTTCAAGTTAAAACAATGGTTTGATTTTGAAAAGCTCACAATAATTGGATCTTTGAAAGACCTACAAAGAACCTCTTACTCTTATGTATCCTAGAGAGTTCATCGAATTTTTTCTATAGATTAGTAAGGATCTATGCATTGTTTGGTTCAATATTTCGAGTTTACACACTACCAGTTTCATTGTCATTCCTAAAACTAAGAAAATTACCTTTAAAATGGGCACTTACTATAAAAAATAACCAATATTTGATTTTCATATCACCAACAAGATTAGGCTAGGTCCCTAGATTAGGATTGGAGAGTTAACACTCTTGGAGCACATTACTTTTGAAACTAGCATTGATTATTGAGTGTTTAAATCCATTAGTAACAAAGAACGCTTGTCAGGAAAGCACATCTAAAACATGTGTCAATAATGAGGTCAATCTGGATAAGTAAGTATAATACCCCCCCTCTTGCTTGTTTAGTAGGACATGATATCATCACAGAATTCCATGTAAGTGACAAGTCCTCAAGGTGACATCACTTTCTAGAGTTCCTGGTTATGAGATTTGTCCTAGACTTACAACTGTTCCACCCGATCTTCGATTGTGAAGTGGTAACCTTAGATTTTATTCCTAGGATATCTCATGGGATATTGCAAGTGGGGGACACTTGTGGTACCTGAGACAAACTTTGAAGCTTTTAATCATTGGGAGGGTGATTGGTCAAGAACCAATACTTGCATCTTTGGTGATTAAAGTTTATTGTAATTGTTTCTCATACCTTCGCTATTAGTAATTGTTTGAGGCTTGATATCCCTTGGGAGCTACTAGTTTATGAAGGCCCTCTAATCCAGCCTTTCATTGAGATTCGGTTCTTTGGGAAAGTAGATTGCTTTCTTGGAGTCATAGGAATTTTTTTATTATTATGTGGACAATTTTATTTTTATTGAGTCTAGATTTCCTTTAGGATTGTTTGATTCTATTTTTGATTAAGTATATCACTATATAGAAATACTTATATCAAAATATTCAATGTGGCTACTCTCCCGATCCGCTAATCATGGAGGCAACGAGGTGAGTCACCATAATTTGAAGGCCCCGCTAAATTGTGGAGACAGATACAAAAACCACACCTTAGTGACTTGAAATCTAAAAAAAATCTAAATTCTATTAATAGTGATAGAGAAGAACAACATCAAATAAACACTGAAAATTCACCATTACATAATGAAGATAATACAAAAACTGTTGATGATCTTGCTCCATTTTAAATTGAAACATTCGAGAATGTCACAACTAATCATGTAAACCCACCCTTAACAAGTCCTTCTGACCTATTTGTACTTCACGTTAGTGAGTCATTGGATTATATCAATTGTCTTTCTAGTTATTTGAATAACATGCAAAATTAACACTTGACCCTATGGCTTTGTCAAGAGCACAAGGTACTACATCAACACAACCTCAAATGGTTATGGGAGGTAGCAATACTTCTACTTTGAATCTACTTCAATCCCAATAGTTAGAATACATGTATTTAGCACAAGTTAAACTATAACTTATGTTCCAGTTGGTATAGTTTTGAGTTCCAATCCCAAAAGTACATCCACTTCATCTGTAGGGATCCTTATTGGTGGGTGTGCCTTACCAAATATGGGTTTTCCATATGATTAATCTAATAAAGGTCAAAACAAACAAGGATTAATCCAAAATCCTCTTGGCATACCAAAAACTTGTCCAAGTTCTACTTCTGGGGGAAACCCTTGACCATGGAATAATAATATTCCTAGTGGAAGCAATGGGCCACAAAACAATAATGCCAATTCGGGTTATAATCTACTGATGGGTGGAAATTCCTTGGGGAGTATCCTCCAAATTTTCCTAGAAGAATTTTTAGGACTGATCCCATACTCTCAACAGGTAGCATGCCAAGGGTAAATCCACCTATCAAACCCATTCTGCAATGGAGTGGGCAAGTTCCAAGAAGTAACCAATCTTCTTGGGGACCACCTTCGCAAGGGGGAAATCAACCTTGAAACGCTAATCAAAACCAAGGAAACAATCAATGGAGTGGTTAGGTTTATAAAAGTAACCAATCTTATTGGGGCCTATCGCTACAAGGGGGAAATCCACCCATTAATTCTAATATACAATGGAATGGTTAGGTATCGACAAGTAACCAATCTTATTGGGGCCCACCTTCGCAAGGGGTAAATCCATCCATTCATCTTGTTCTACAATGGAATGGGACATTTTTAGGAAGTAACCAATATTTCTGTATGTAACCTCCATAAGGAGGCAATCCCCCTTAGAATGATTTTCAATCCCAAGGACAAAAACAATGGAGACATCAAGCATCACCCACATATCAATCGTTTTCTACAGCACTAGTTAGATCACCATTTCTATCCACATTGAATCTACAAGATTTATCCCAGTTGACCAATGAACCCATTCTACATTTGAATGGGTAGTCAACCATACCAACTAAACCACCATAGGACATATCCAAGTTCAATGGAAAAACAGGGGACAATCCATCAAATCATGTGATGGAATTCCATTTGTGGTGTTCATCCAATTCCCTAGTTCATGACATTGTTAGGTTACGGTTGTTTTGACGGACCCTCATGGAACCACTGTGCTATGGTAAATTGATTTTCCTCTCAATATATTCATAGATTTTTCATCTTTAGCCATGGTATTTCTGACACATTTTCAATTTCCTATCCACTATGAGATGGGTACAAAACTTTTGAATTCGCTTAGGAATTCCACTTCCACTCACACATCAGATCATATCCACAAATGGAGGAAGCATCGAAGGTTTCTAAAAGTTTAAATCCCAGATCAATTCTTAGCAGTTTGGTTTTTGAAATCATTATTGTCTTCTCTTTCCAACTATGTAGCAATTTCAAGAGCTATGACTGAAGAACAACTGATTCAAAGTTCCCAGTAGATGGATTTGATATATTCACAATCGAGCACACTTTATGATTTAATACCTCATGTTGCAAGACCTATGTCCAATCTAGCTAGGCCACCACAAGGACCTAATGTAGATGGTGTGATTGGTTCTTTCAACCAACTTGAGCATATTACCCATCAAATGGGACAAGTTTTTGTTTAGACTTTGCAACCCACAACTGGCTAGGAAAACCGACAATCCGCAACTCCCAGCCAAACTTCTGAAGTACTTACGGTCCAATCTATGGACCCAAAAGGGAAAAAGAAGAAAAAAAATAAGAATCCAAATGTTAATTATGAAATGGGAGAGACACATAATATGAATACTTCCACTAGGGGAAATCAAGAGAACTAGAAAAACAAGTACCCTTGTAAGATTTTTCAAGCGGATCATCCTACTCACCAATGCCCTCACATGGATGACATTCACGAAATGTTGGAATAATGAGGAGGGAAACAAAAACCTACCGTCCTAACCCAAACTTTCCTGCAACAATAACAATTGGTTGCTGTGGAGATGGTACCTCCTCCCCTAGGAGGGAACTAGGAAAACCCCCCATAAGGGGGCAATCCCCCTAATGATAATATCTTCATGATGTATGAACATGAGATAAACATTCAAACAAGGGCTCATTCTTGTGATGCACCATCAAATGATGCAGAATCGTTCGTATCATAGCACAATGGTTCTCTAAGGATTGAGAAACCATCCATTGACATAGTACCTCAAACTCCAAAATGGGTAGTATGTAGAACAACCACAATCCTAACGTGTGAGATGCTCAACACTACAATGTGCTTGAATATTTATCTCTAGCTCCTTGTGCCATGTCCATGTTAGAAATTTTGCAAAGTTGTCCTACTTAGAGAAAGGAACTATTGTCTGCTATCGATGCTATTGATCCATATGAAACCAATTTGATAACTTTTGATTTAGAACAGTCAATATGTAGGCTTCCATCAAAAATCACATCTTAGATTAAAGTCACTTTACATGGAAAGAATATTTTTCAAACCATTGTGGATGAAGGAGCCCCTACTTGTGTCATGTCACTAGCATGTTGTAAGGATTTGGGATCACCCACCTTAGTATCATCCCACACAATACTCAAGTCATTTGATGGACATTCTTTCCCTCCTCCAAGACTTATCATGCGTTTCCCAATTGAACTAGGAGGAAAAACTATCCAAGTAGATGTTGAGGTAGTGGATGCGCCCATAGATTACAATTTTCTATTGGGACATAGTTGGATACACACAATGAAGGTGGTCGTGTCTTCGATATTCCAAGTAATTCGGTTCCCCCACTAAGGGAAGATTGTTACAATTGATTAGTTAGACTACTACACACCTGAAACTTTTAAACACTTGAATGTACCTTTTGTTGAGGATTCAAAAATAGTGATTAAGGATATTGAGGTAGGAATTTTTAAAGACTCATCCCTCATGGGAACTTCCACGATTATGCCACCAGTATCCACCCCTCATACTTCTCTAGTTTTCACCATTACATCATTAATTTATCTTCCATTAAATGTTTTTTCTAAGTCCATAACAATGGTTGGCTCCACCTCATCTAAGGGAGCCTTGAAGGTGTTAGGAACCCATGTCTTTACTTTGTTAGTATGTTGTTGTTGGACACATATTCTTTGTAAGTCGTCCCATAGTAATTGTTGATCAATAGTTTGTGTTATTGTTGTTGGTGCATATGCTTTGTAAGTCGCCCGTAGTATTGTTGATCCATAGTTTGTAGCAGCCCATGGTTTTGACCCATTGTATTGGCGCCTAGAATTAGTATATAAGTATGTGTTGAGACCTATGAAGGCACCGTGAAGTTATTTGTATTGAGATTGCTCATAGGAGGTTGCCCCCTCGAAGCGGCCTGTGATCAATATAAAAGTGATTCTGAGTTCTGTCATTTCTGCTATTTTGCATATTTTTATTAAGTAATTGTTGCAGGTGCCTCACATCTGGTATCAGAGCACTTTCTTGGGCTCGCTGGGTGAAATTTCTGCCAATTTTTTTTTTGCATCTGTTGCAGGTTCGGATTTGGGAATAATCCCTATCCGCTTAACTGTGGGAAGTACTTGGGCATAAGCCCTAAAACTCATTGTGAGGAGTACCACAGGAACCCTGAAGTAGCTGGCCCATTGAGAGGACCTGCCAGCGAAAAGGGCAATGACCCCTACCTGATTGACTAGTTCCCACCCGTGAGGTAAACCAAGAGCTATCCTTTGTGGCAAAGCGGTTATCAGTTTTACCTGAGCCATGGAGTGAGGGGTACTGCCCCAATACACAAGCTGTCAGACAGCATTGGTGGCCGAGTGAAACCCCTGAACTGTTAGGAAGCCGCACATACCTGGGGTCTATATCTACTTTCAGCTGAACTATTGTCGAGCACTACTGCACCGTTTCAGCTCCATTTTTGCAAGCCGTTCCAGATCCAGCAGTTTTCAATACATTCAGCTCTGTTCCAGATTCCTTCCGAGCCGTAGCCGCTCCAGTCTGAAAATTTCAATACATTCAGCGCTGTTCTAGATTCCTTCCGAGCCATAGCCGCTCCAGTCTGGAAAAAAAAAAAATTCGGGGAACCCCTGTTTTCATATCTCCCTTGTTTTCACTCTGTTTCCCTTGAAATTTTTGGGGAACCCCTGTCATCCCATTCTGCATATTTCATTCCTGAGGACCCTATCCCCAATTCCCCTTCCCAAAGCCCAAAAACCCACATTTGTCTATTTTTAGGGTTTGCCATAACTTCCTCAGATTTCACCCAATCGCCTTCAAATTTTACCACAGAGTTCCTTTCTGAACTCTGCTTCTTTGTCCCTCTCTGCCAAATTTTCTCATTCTATCACCCCCCTTCTGAAATTCCCCTTTTTGCCTTCTTGTCCTTTCAAGAGTGTCCAAAATCTAGTCAAACCCCAATTACCCATCAGATTTTTTCCCAAGTCCAGATTTTCCCTTACTGAAGCAGTTTCTGTTTTTGTTTTCCTACCCAGTCCAAAAAAAAAAAACTTATGGTTATGGTTGTCACCCGTGCAGTAGCAAAAACCATGGAAGAAGCACTTGCAGCCATCCAAGCCAAACTCCAGGATCTGGATAAAAAATTTCTCGGCCTCCATCTTGAACATTCAGCTATGAACAACAAACGGCAGTCCGAGTCTTCATCAGACAATGGGTTCTCTTCTTCCAGCAATTTCCGTGGTCTGAAGCTTGATTTTCCGCACTTCAATGGTACTGATCCAACTGGATGGATATATCGTGCAGAACAGTATTTCAGTCTGCATAATACTTTTGATGTCAACAAAGTTTCGTTGGCATCCTTTCACTTGGAACAGGAAGGTCTTCAATGGTACCGTTGGTACATCAAGGCTCATCTAGAGCCCAAATGGTCAGACTTTTGCCAGCTCCTTTTGCAATGATTTGGTCCTAGTTCTTTTGATGACTTCACCGGAGCCCTCACTAAACTTCGCCAAACTGGCACTGTGAGAGAGTATCAAATCGAATTTGAGAACCTAGGCAACCACACCGAAGGATTGTCTGATGAATTTTACCGAAGTTGTTTTATCAGTGGTCTAAAGGATGCCATCCGCTCGGAGGTCAAAATGTTCTGTCCCACCACAATGATGGAAGCCCTAGGGTTGGCTACGTTGGCAGAAGACAAGATTGCAGCCCAACAATGCTCCAAGCCCACTTTTGTTCCCTTCCGAAATATGGGGTCTCAACGACCACCTATACCGCAAGCTCCTCGACCGACTCCTATCAAGCGTTTGTCTGAAACAGAGATGCAAGCCCGCAGAGAAAAGGGGCTTTGCTATAATTGTGATGAGAAATTCACTCGGGGACATAGATGTGTTCAGCAAAATCTCTATCTCTTGGATGTGAAGTCTCCGCCTGCCTCTGAAATTGGTGACGAAGATCCAGAAACACTGGATGCTCCGGTCGACATTCAGGAACCTCCTATTGACCCTCCATCTCAGGATGACCAGCTAGAGATATCTCTCCATGCTTTAGCTGGAATCACTACCCCCCAAACAATGCAGGTCAGGGGTTACTTCAAGAAGCTTCCTCTTACAATACTCATTGATTCTGGTAGCACTCATAATTTCATTGACCCTCGGATCGCCAAACAAGCTGATTGTTTTATCCATCCTTGCTCCAACTTTGAAGTCATGGTTGCTAATGGGGGCACCTTACCTTGCAAAGGGAAGTGTCGAAATGTGCGTATCTCTATGGGAGATTATACTTTGCGCTCTGACATGTTTGCCTTGCCCTTAGGCGGATGTGATGTGGTTTTGGGTGCTCAATGGCTACGCACACTTGGCCCTATCTTATGGGATTTTGCCGAACTTTGGATGCAGTTTTCTCTCAATGGAAAAAAACACACATTGACAGGATTACAACCAGGTTCTCTCAGCATCATCAGTTCACATCGCATGGAAAAACTCCTCAAGAAGAATTCACATGGTGTCATCGCTCATATCCATTCCATTCAGATATAGCCATCAACGGTCTCCACTACTCCTTTGGATCTACAACAAATTCTGGATCGATATACAAGTGTCTTTGCTGAACCAGTGGGATTGCCACCTTCCAGGCCAGAAGACCATCGTATTCAGCTCCTTCCTGGCAGCATTCCTCCCAACATTAGGCCCTATCGCTACCCATTTCACCAAAAACCAGAGATTGAAATGCTCGTTCGGGACTTATTGAAGTAAGGTATTATTCGCCCAAGCACTAGTTCCTTTTCTTCTCCAGTTATTATTATCCACAAAAAAGATGGGTCATGGCGCCTTTGCATTGACTTCCGAGCACTTAATCACATCACCATCAAGGATAAGTTTCCAATTCCTATTGTTGATGAGCTTCTTGATGAGCTTCATGGGGCTCACTTTTTCTCCAAGTTGGATCTTCGTTCTGGGTATCATCAAATTCGGGTTCATGAGGATGATATCCCTGAAACAGCATTCCGCACACATGATGGCCATTATGAGTTTTTGGTCATGTCCTTTGGCCTCACTAATGCTCCCTCCACATTCCAGGCCTTAATGAATAAAATATTTCGACCCTACTTGCGGAAATTCATTCTGGTATTCTTTGATGATATCCTCATCTACAGTAAAACATGGGATGAACATCTCCAACATCTGGATCTTGTCATGCAACTTTTCTCTGACCATCATCTCCATGCCAAGCAGTCTAAATGTGTTTTTGGACAGAAGGAAGTTGAGTATCTTGGGCACATTATCTCAGCACAAGGGGTTTGCGTGGATCCTGCCAAAATCGATGCCATGAACAATTGGACGCATCCTCAGACACTCAAGAGCCTTCGTGGTTTTTTGGGGTTGACTGGCTACTACCGCAAGTTTGTCAAGGATTATGGGAAGATTGCAGCTCCATTAACTACTCTATTAAAAAATGATGCTTTTACATGGACACCTACTGCTCAGTGTGCATTTGACAAACTAAAACAAGCTATGTGTACTACACCTGTGCTAGCTATGCCCAATTTTTCCAAGCCGTTCACTATTGAGAGTGATGCTTGCGGCAACGGACTTGGTGCTGTTCTCCTTCAAGATGAACACCCCATTGCGTTCACCAACAAAGCCCTTTCAGGTAAGAATTTAGCTGCCTCTACCTATGAGAAGGAAATGATGGCTATTTTGCATGCAGTACAGAAGTGGCGCCCATACCTATTAGGGAATCATTTCTGCATCAAGACTGATCACCAGAGTCTGAAATATTTCTTGGACCAGCGTGTCTCCTCCCCGGCACAACAGAAATGGGTTAGCAAACTCATGGGTTATGACTATGAGATCACTTAAAAGAAGGATAAAGACAATATTGTGGCAGATGCTCTTTCTCGCACATTTGATGCCCAAGGTTCTCTTTCAGCTATTTCTATGCCTGTTCCAAATTGGTTGCAATCTGTTCAACAGGGTTATGTCAATGACTCTTCCTTATCTCAAATCATCCAACGCTTGACCAACAACCCTTCTTCTGTACCACATTACTCTTGGGATAGTGCTTCTCTGCGATACAAGGGTCGTCTGGTGCTTCCCCAGAGCATAGATCTTCAACAGGCTGTCTTCTATGAACTCCATGCTTCTCCATCGGCAGGGCACTCTAGGTTCCTCAAAACATATGAACGGGCACGACGTAACTTCTTTTGGCAGGGCATGAAAAGGACAATTCAACAGATGGTGGCCGAATGTGATACCTGCCAGCGGAATAAGGGTGAAACAACACTCCTTCCAGGATTGCTTGAACCCTTGCCCATACCTACACGGATTTGGATAGATATTTCTATGGATTTCATTGAAGGGCTCCCTAAATCTGGTGGGAAGACAGTGATTCTTGTTGTGGTTGATCGCCTCTCCAAATATAGTCATTTTTGTGCTCTCAGCCATCCCTATACAGCCTCCTCCGTCGCTCAAATTTTCCTGAACCAGATCCTTCATTTTCATGGCATCCCTTCTTCCATTGTCTCGGATCGTGATGTGACTTTCACCAGTCATTTTTTGGATAGAACTATTTGGCCACACTGGCACCAAACTGAAGATGAGTTTAGGGTATCACCCACAAACAGATGGTCAGACTGAAATTATCAATAAATGCTTGGAAACTTATCTTCGTTGCTTCACCTTGGAACAACAACATCAGTGGGAAAAGTGGCTTCCTCTCGCTGAATGGTGGTACAATACCTCTTACCACACAGCCTCTTAAATGACCCCATATGAAGCAGTCTATGGTCAAGCACCTCCAGCTCTTCTTCCATACACCCCCACCAGTTCACCAGTTCAGTAAGTTGACACGGTCCTTCAAAACTGCGATCAGATTCTTCGCATTTTGCAGGACAATCTTCACATGGCATGGAATTGCATGAAGCAGCAAGCTGATCAGCACCATTCTGAGTGCACTATTCAAGTCGGCGATATGGTTTTTCTTCGTCTCCGGCCATACAAACAATCCTCCTTGAAACTCAAAGGGCGTCATAAGCTCGCTCCAAAGTTTTATGGGCCATATCGGATTCTTCAGCAGATTGGGTCCGTTGCTTATAAACTGGAACTTCCTCCTTCTTCCCGCATTCATCCAGTCTTTCATGTCTCTTGTCTGAAGAAAGTTCTTGGCACCAACATCAGTGGACAAACGATTTTACCTGAACTGGATAATGAAGGATCCATCCTTTTGGAGCCATAGGCCATCCTCAATCGGCGCACGCGTCAGCTTCGTTCTCGCTCTCTCACAGAGGTCTTAGTTCAGTGGCACGACATGCAACCAAAGGATGCTACATGGGAACCACTCCTTCAGATTCAACAACAATTAACACATCTAAATCTTTGAGGACAAAGCTTTTTTTAAGGGGGAGGGGATGTTAGGAACCCATGTATTTACTTTGTTAATATGTTGTTGTTGGATGCATATGC
The DNA here is from genome assembly GCA_027924585.1 of Larix kaempferi. Classification (NCBI taxonomy): domain Eukaryota; kingdom Viridiplantae; phylum Streptophyta; class Pinopsida; order Pinales; family Pinaceae; genus Larix; species Larix kaempferi. The sequence continues at coordinate 16,906,780 of BSBM01000376.1, forward strand.
TTTGTAAGTCGTCCCATAGTAATTGTTGATCAATAGTTTGTGTTATTGTTGTTGGCGCATATGCTTTGTAAGTCGCCCGTAGTATTGTTGATCCATAGTTTGTAGTGGCCCATGGTTTTGACCCATAGTATTGGCGCCTAGAATTAGTATATAAGTGTGTGTTGAGACCTATGAAGGCACCGTGAAGTTATTTGTATTGAGATTGCTCATAGGAGGTTTCCCCCTCGAAGTGGCCTGTGATCAATATAAAAGTGATTCTGAGTTCTGTCATTTCTGCTATTTCGCATATTTTTATTAAGTAATTGTTGCAGGTTCCTCACAGAAGGAGGACACCTTAGTCCAAAATAGCGACGGAAATATATCAACTTCTATGCAATATGATGAAACTGAGAGTAGTATACCCCTATCTACCATAGAGATTCCATACCAATCTATCCAAATGGCTTCGACATACTTGGATCAAAATCCTTCCCTGATGGAGGAATATGATCCATACACATCACCCATATGGCCCATTAATACTCCTAGTACTCATAACCTCTTGGATTATAATTTTTCATTAGATGAAGCCATCCTTGAAGTTATGAACATCTTTGAACAACCTTGGGATGACATGCATCATCAATCATCTTTTATTTTGAAGACAAAATCATTAGAAGTTAAGCCTGCAATTTTTTACTTTGATGATGATATGGAAAAATACCAATGTCTTGCCCAAATACACAATGTGCTTTCAGAAGGAAACTTGGAAAATATTTTGAAAACCATGCATATCGATATATCCATTAAGCCTAGCATCGTTTAAAATATCAATATAGGTGTTGATTTATCTCTGGAGGAAATCATGCAATATACTACTCTATTCAAAGAGTTTCATGATGTGTTTGCTTGGTCTAATGAAGAAATGTCGAGCATTGATCCCGTTAAAGGTGAACATGATATTAAAATCTATGACAATGTTAAACCTATGTGATAGAAGTTACGTTTGGTTAATCCTAAGAAATCAACTACCATAAAACCATAATTTGAAAAGCTCTTAAAAATTGGCTTCATATACCCTATTCCTTTAATTGAATGGGTATCCCGATATTGTTCCTATTGATAAGAAGCAAGGAACAATACATTTATGTATTGACTTTAGGGATCTAAAGTTGGCTTGTCCCAAAGATAATTATCCCAAATAGTATTATAAATGAGTGTGCCGGGAATGAAATCTTTCCATTCATGGATGGATTCTCTGGTTACAACCAGATCTAGATTAAGAAACAATACGAACACAAAACAACTTTCATATGCCCTTGGGGGACTTTTGCATATTGGAAAATTCCATTCGGCCTTAAAAATGTCAGGGCCACTTTTCTAAGAGCCATGTCATATGCATTCCATGATATTCAGAAAATTGTTGAGGTTTATCTTGATGACTTGGCGGCTAAAGCTAAGAGAAGAGTCGAACATAGTGCACAATGACATGTCATATTCATTCAATGTTGTAAGTACAACATTAGGTTGAACCCACATAAATGCATATTTTGTGTGGAATCTGGGAAATTAATTAGTTTCATAGTATCAAAACGAGGTATTATGGTGGATCCCCTAAAGGTTGAGCAAATATTACAGTTTCCTTCCCAAAAAACAATTATAAAACTTCAAATCCTACAAGGGAAAGCAAAATTCTTGAGAAGATTTGTCACAAATTTTGCTGAACTAGCTAAAGGTTTAATGCGTCTCCTAAAAAATGATACACCATTCATATGGGATGACCAAGCTCAACACTCGCTTGATGTAGTAAATAAATCTTTGGTATTAGCCCCAATGCTTAGTCCTCCAGACTATAGTAGAGACTTTCTGTTATATTTGGCAGCATCCAGTTACACCATAGGAATGGTATTGGTATAGGAAAACGAGTCAACAAAAGAAAACGTTATTTACTATCTTAGTAAGGGCATTGTAGGTCCTGAATTCAAATATTCCCAGGTTAAAAAGTTGTCCTTGGCAGCAGTTCATGCTGTCCAAAGACTTAGACATTATATAATGTTAGGAACCCATGTCAACCCTTCTATTTACTTTGTTAGTATATTGTTGTTGGATGCATATGCTTTGTATGTCGTCCCATAGTATTTTTTGATCCATAGTTTGTATTATTGTTGTTGGATGCATATGCTTTGTAAGTCGTCCCGTAGTAATTGTTGATCACTAAACTTCGTCAAAGTGGAATTGTGAGAGAGTATCAGATAGAATTTGAGAAACTAGCCAATCACACAGAAGGATTGTCTGATGAATTCTACAGGAGTTGTTTTATCAGTGGTCTTAAGGATGAAATCTGGTCAGAGGTTAAAATGTTCTATCCCAACATAATGATGGAAGTCCTAGTGTTGGCTAAGTTGGAAGAAGATAAGATTGTAGCCCAACAGTGCTCCAAACCCACTTTTGTTCCCTTCCGAAATATGGGTTCTCAACGACCTCCCATCCCGTCAGCTCCTCGACCAACTCCTATCAAGCATTTGTCTGAAACAGAGTTGCAGGCATGCAGAGAAAAAGGGCTTTGTTATAATTGTGATGAGAAATTAACTCGGGGACATAGATGTTTTCAACAAAAGCTCTGTCTCTTGGATATGGATTCTCTGCCTGCCTCTACAATTGGTCAAGAAACTCTAGATACAATGGATGATCAGGTTGACATTCAGGAGCCTCCTATTGACCCCCCATCTCAGGATAAAAAACCAGAGATATCTCTCCATGCTTTATCCAGCGTCACCACCCCCCAAACAATGTGGGTCAGGGGTGTTGGTTGTGGAGCCAGATCTTCTAGTCTCATAGATGATATTGTATTAGCCGTGTTTGTACCCCAGTTCTATATGATATGTAGGTGGACTGTACACTCACCCCAGCGGGGGGGTGTGGGGGGGGCATCGCCCCCCCACGGGGTTCCAGGGGGGCCCATCCCCCTTGGTTGGGGGGTCCGGGGGCAGTGCCCCCGAAGAAAATTTTTGGGGCTGTTTTCGCCAGCTGTTTTGCGGGCCCATGGTTTTGGGTATCCCGTGGTATTTTCCCATTGTATTTCCCTTATAAAAGAAAGACATTGTAATACGGCTAGGGTTGTTGATGTATTAGGTTTTATGCATTGTAAAGATCTTTGAGATCAGGAGAGAGACTGTGAAACAGAGAAGAGGAAGTGCAGCGGTTGTGCTGCAGGTTGTATCCCTTCGACTTGCTAGATGGTAATAATAATAAGGAATGGCAAATTCAGTGTGGACATAGCCCAAGTTGGGTGAACCACGATATATCTATGTCTCTCTTGTAATGTGTATGTGTGATTATATTTGCATTTATGTTTATTGTTATTGCTTTGCGATCCTGTTTTTCTAACAATTGGTATCAGAGCCAAAGGTCTATTTGGAAGTTAAACCCGCGGGAAGCTAGGGTTTCTGGTTCGAGTAGGAGAAATGGCCGAAGAAGGAAAGTTTAAGGTCGAGAAGTTTAACGGCCAAAACTTCAGGTTATGGAAGATGCAAATGGAGGACTATCTGTACCAGAAGGATCTATTCCTACCGTTGGGAGGAAAAGCAAAGCAGCCGACGACTATGAAGGACGAAGAATGGGTGGTTCTTGACAGAAAGGCTCTGGGAACAATACAGTTGAGCCTGGCTTCGTCGGTGGCTTTCAATATCTCAAAAGAAACGACAACAGAGGGTTTGATGAAAGCATTGGGTAAGCTATATGAAAAACCCTCGGCTTCCAACAAGGTATTTCTAATGAAGCATTTATTTAATATGAAGATGTCTGAAGGTGGATCTGTTACTGATCATTTAAATGAGTTTAATACGGTTACAAATCAGCTAAGTTCTGTAAGTGTGAAATTTGATGATGAGGTTAGGGCTCTTCTAATCTTGTGTTCATTGCCAGAAAGCTGGAATAGCTTGGTCATGGCTGTAAGTAACTCTGTCTCTGGTTTAAACACCTTGAAATTTGATGATGTTATTGGTGTTATTCTTAGCGAGGAAATGCGAAGAAAAAGCTCAGGTGAGACATCAGGTAATGCGTTGACCATGGAGAGCAGAGGAAGACAAAAGGAGAGAGGAAAGAGCCAAGGTAATCGTGGAAAGTCTAAAACGGGTAGATCCAAGTCCAGACTGGGAAAAATAGAGTGCTGGAACTGTGGAAAGAAAGGACATCTGAAGAAAGACTGCAAATCTCTAAAGAAGAAAGGAGATGTACAAAAGGAAACTACCCAGGAAGCAAATGTAGCAGGTGATGTGTTACAAGATGCTTTGATTCTTGCATTAGATAATACTAGTGATTATTGGGTAGTAGATTCAAGAGATTCATGTCATGCTACACCCCATAGGAAATACTTTCATGAGTATGTTCCTGGCGATTTTGGACATGTTTTATTGGGTGATGATGAGCCATGTAAAATTGTTGGAATGGGTAAGGTATGGATAAAAGTTAAGAATGGAATTGATTGGTTGTTGAAAGATGTTAGGCATATTCCTGCTATGAAAAGAAATCTGATCTCAACAGGGTAGTTGGGAGATGGCGATTGTCTATCTACGTTCGGAGAAAAGTGGTGGAAGATCACTAAAGGATCAATGGTGATAGCAAAAGGAGGCAGAGTAGGTACGTTGTATTTATGTCCTCATAATACTGACCATTCTATCTCTTTAGCTTCCACAGGAACAGATACAGCATTGTGGCATCATAGGCTTGGCCACATGAGTGAGAAGGGGATGCAGATTCTCCACTCAAGGAAGTTGCTGCTGGATTTGAAGCAAGTAAGTTTGGAATTCTGTGAAAACTGTGTTTATGGAAAACAGAAGAGAGTCACATTTCTCAGGGTTGGGAAACAGAAGAAGAATGAAAAATTAGAGCTTGTGCATATAGATGTATGGGGACCAGCTCAGGTACAATCTCTTGGTGGCTCTCATTATTATGTTACATTTATTGATGATGGAACTAGAAAAACTTGGGTTTATTGCATTAGACAGAAATCTGATGTGTTTGCTACTTTTAAGAAGTGGAAAGCTTTGGTTGAGAATGAGATAGGAAAAAGATTGAAGTGTCTCAAATATGATAATGGAGGTGAGTACTGCGGCAAGGAGTTTGATAGTTACTGTTCATATCATGGGATTCGTAGAGAGAAAACAGTCCCGAGAACACCACAGGAAAATGGTGTGTCAGAAAGGATGAACAGAACGATCATGGAGCGTGCAAGGTGTATGAGACTGCATGTAGGGTTGCCCTTACAGTTTTGGGCGGATGCTGTAAATACTGTTGTTTATTTAATAAACAGAGGACCTTCAAGTGCTTTGGATGGTGGTATTCCAGAGGAAGCATGGACAGATAAAAAGGTAAACTACTCATTTCTGAGAACGTTTGGTTGTGAAGCATTTGTCCATATTGATAAAGAAAATAGAACAAAGCTTGAAGCTAAATCCAATAAATGTACCTTTATTGGATATGGGGTTGATGAATTTGGTTATCGATTATGGGATTATGAAAATAACAAAATCATCAGGAGTAGAGATGTGATATTCAATGAAAAGGTCATGTATAAAGATCAGTTGCAGGGAAAGAAACAGGAAAATGAAAGCACAGAGTACATAGTGCTTGATGAAATTAAAGAAAATGAAGTTCCAAAGGTGCCAGAAAATCAAGAGCAGCAGCAAGTACCTGAAACTCCTGCAACTGTAAGAAGATCTACCAGGTTAAGTAGACTCCCTGAACGATACTCTCCTTCAATGTATTATTTATTGATGACTGATTCTGGTGAACCAGAATGTTATGAAGAAGCAATGCAGGTGGAAACTAGAAAGAAGTGGGAGAAAGGCATGAATGAGGAGATGGACTCATTGGTAGGAAACCAGACTTGGGATTTGGTTAAGTTGCCTGCTGGTAAAAGAGCATTGCAAAACAAATGGATTTACAGGTTGAAGGAAGAAGAAGGAGGTAAGAAGCGGTACAAGGCCAGACTTGTTGTAAAGGGGTTTGCACAGAAGAAAGGTATAGATTTTGATGAAATATTTTCTCCTGTTGTTAAGATGACTTCAATTAGGACTATCTTAAGTCTAGTGGCGGTAGAAGATTTGCATCTTGAACAGTTAGATGTAAAAACAACCTTCCTCCATGGGGATTTGGAGGAAGAAATATATATGCAGCAGCCACAAGGGTATGAAGTCAAAGGTAAGGAGGATCTGGTATGCAAGTTGAAAAAGAGCTTGTATGGCTTGAAGCAAGCTCCAAGGCAGTGGTATCTAAAGTTTGACAGGTTTATGACAGAACAAGGTTATAGCAGATGTCATTCTGACCACTGTGTTTATTTCAAGAAGCTAGATAATGGAAGATATATTATCTTGTTATTGTATGTGGACGACATGCTTGTTGCAGGGTCTGACATGCAGGATATAAATGTACTCAAAAGGAAGCTAGCTAATTCATTTGCGATGAAGGATTTGGGTGCTGCAAAGCAAATCCTTGGTATGAGAATAATGAGAGACAGGAAAAATCGCAAATTGACATTGTCTCAAAGTGAGTACATACAAAAGGTGTTGGAGAGGTTCAGAATGCAGAATGCAAAACCTGTAAGTACACCTTTGGCTAGCCATTTTAGTCTAAGTAAGGAAATGTGTCCCAAGACACAAGAAGAGACAGATTACATGTCCAAGGTTCCCTATCAATCAGCAGTTGGCAGCTTGATGTATGCCATGGTGTGCACAAGACCAGATATTGCACATGCAGTGGGAGTTGTGAGCAGATATATGAACAATCCAGGTAAAGAACATTGGAAAGCAGTACAGTGGATTCTCAGGTATTTGAGAGGTACTACTACTGAGGCATTATGTTTTGGAGGTTCAGACACTGTTCTATAGGGATATGTTGATGTAGATATGGCAGGTGACAAGGATAGTAGGAGGAGCACCACAGGGTATGTGTTTATTGTAGGTGGAACAGCAGTAAGCTGGATTTCGAAACTACAGAAGGTTGCTGCACTTTCAACAACAAAAGCAGAGTACGTTGCCATTACAGAGGCTAGTAAAGAGATGATTTGGTTGCAGAGGTTTATGGAGGAAGTGGGTAAGAAGCAGAAGGATAGCAGATTGTATAGTGATAGCCAGAGTGCCATTCACCTTGCAAAGAACTCAGCATTCCATTCCAAGACTAAACATATACAGCTCAAGTACCATTTCATACGCTCTATTCTGGAAGATGAACTCTTAAAGCTAGAAAAGATACATACTAGCCAGAATCCTGCAGACATGTTCACAAAGGTAGTGACCAGAGAGAAACTGAGTTCGTGCTCGGTTTCAGTTGGCCTTCTAGCATGAAGGTGAAGAGGAGAAATTTTCCAAGTCCAAGTCCAGCAAGTGCAGCAGCGGTGGAGTTGCTGTGATTAGTCTCCAAGTGGGAGATTGTTGGTTGTGGAGCCAGATCTTCTAGTCTCATAGATGATATTGTATCAGCCGTGTTTGTACCCCAGTTCTATATGATATGTAGGTGGACTATACACTCACCCTAGCGGGGGGGTGTGGGGGGGGCATCGCCCCCCCACGGGGTTCCAGGGTGTCCCATCCCCCCTGGCTGGGGGGTTCGGGGGCAGCGCCCTCGAAGAAAATTTTTGGGGCTGTTTTCGCCAGCTGTTTTGCGGGCCCATGGTTTTGGGTATCCCGTGGTATTTTCCTATTGTATTTCCCTTATAAAAGAAAGACATTGTAATACGGCTAGGGTTGTTGATGTATTAGGTTTTATGCATTGTAAAGATCTTTGAGATCGGGAGAGAGACTGTGAAACAGAGAAGAGGAAGTGTAGCGGTTGTGCTGCAGGTTGTATCCCTTCGACTTGCTGGACGGTAATAATAATAAGGATTGGCAAATTCAGTGTGGACGTAGCCCAAGTTGGGTGAACCACGATATATCTGTGTCTCTCTTGTAATGTGTATGTGTGATTATATTTGCATTTCTGTTTATTGTTATTGCTCTGTGATCCTATTTTTCTAACAAGGGGTTACTTCAAGAAGCTTCCTCTTACAATACTCATTGACTCTGGTAGCACTCGTAGCTTCATTGACCCTCGGATCACCAAACATGCTAATTTTTTTGTCCATCCTTGCTCCAACTTTGAAGTCATGGTTGCCAATGGGGGAACCTTACCTTGCAAGGGGAAGTGTCACAATGTGCGTATCTCTCTGGAAGATTATAACTTGTGCTCTGACATGTTTTCCTTGTCCCTAGGCAGATGTGATGTGGTTTTGGGCGTTCAATGGTTACGCACACTTGGCCCCATCTTATGGGATTTTGCTGAACTTTGGATGCATTTTTCAGTCAATGGGAAACAACACAAATTTAAGGGATTACAACAAGGGTCTCTCTGCATCATCAATTCACATCACATGGAAAAGATCCTTAAGAAGAATTCACATGGTGTCATCGATCAACTCCATTTCATTCAGATGCACCCATCAACGGTCTCCCTTACTTCCTTGGATAGATATGCAGGTGTCCTTGCTGAACCAGTGGGCTTGTCGCCTTTAAGAGACCTTTCCGGTACGAATTTAGCCGTATCTACATCTCAACAGGAAATGATGGCTATTTTGCATGCAGTACAGAAGCGGCAGCCATACCTATTAGGGAATTATTTCTGCATCAAGACTGATCTCCAAAGTCTGGAAAATTTCCTGGAACAATGGGTCTCCTCCCTAGCACATCTGAAATGGGTTATCCAACTCATGGGTTATGCCTATGCGATCACTTACAAGAAGGGTAAGTACAATATAGTGGAAAATGCTCCTTCTCGCACATTTGATGACCCATTTTCTCTTACAGTTATTTATCTGCTTGTTCCAAATTGGTTGCAATCTGTTCAACAGGGCTATCTCTTCTATGAACTCCATGCTTCTTCATCAGCAGGGCACTCTGGGTTCCTTAAAATGTATGACTGGGAACAATATAACTTCTTTGGCAGGGATTGAAAATGACAATTCAATAGATGGTGACTAACTGTGATACTTCCCAGGTCAACAAGGGTGAAACGTCACTCCTTTTGGGACTACTCGAACCCTTTCCCATGCCTACACAGATGTGGACAGCTATTTCTATGGATTTGCTAGAAGCGCTCCAGTGGTACAATAGCACATATAAAAGGACACCCTATGAAGTAGTTTATGGACAGGCACCACCAATTCTTCTCCCATACACGCTTAGCAGCTCCCCAGTTCAGGAAATTGACTCGGTTCTTCGAAACCGCAATCAGATTCTTCTCATTCTGTAGGACAATCTTCACATGGAAATAATTCGATTGAAACAAGAAGCTGATCAGCACCATTCTGAGTGCACTTTTCACACAGCTGATATGGTCCTTCTTCATCTACATCCTTCCAAGCAATCCTCCCTGAAACTCAAAGGGCATTAGTGGGATGGAATGCAACCTGAAGATGCTACAGGGGAACCACTCCTTCAGATTCTGCATCAATTTCCACATCTAAATCTTTGAGGACAACGCTTTTTCTAAGGGAGAGGGGATGTTAGGAACCCATGTCAACCCTTCTATTTACTTTGTTAGTATATTGTTGTTGGACGCATATGCTTTGTAAGTCGTCCCGTAGTATTTTTTGATCCATAGTTTGTATTATTGTTGTTGGATGCATATGCTTTGTAAGTCGTCCCATAGTAATTGTTGATCCATATTTTGTATTGGCCCATGGTTTGTATTGACACATGGTATTGACCCATGGTATTGGTGCCTAGTCTTAGTATATAAGTTTGTGTTGAAACCAATGAAGGTACTGTGAAGTTATTTGTATTGAGCTTGCTCAAAGGAGGTTGCCCCCTCGAAGTGGCCTGCGATCAATATAAAAGTGATTTTGAGTTCTGCTATTTCTGTTATCTCGTGTGTTTTCATTAATTAATTATTGCAGGTTCTTCACATATACTTCCAAGAAAAATGACCATAGTGGATGAAATGAACCCCATGAAAAACATTTTGTCCCACCATATCATTGGGTATAGTAATTTTGCAAGAATTTGATCTTTATTTCATAAATGCTAAAGATAAGAAGTCGTTAGCATTTGCAGAACTAATTTCTGAGTTAGCCTGTGATAAAGAGGCAACTGTATGTGTTGAATCTTGAGTGTATGAACATTTATTCCTCATTGCAACATCTGATCCTTGGTATGGAATAATTATCATATATCTCCAAACTCAAAGGATTGATCCCTAGCTTTCTAAAATTGAATGGTGTCACATTCGACACCAAGCACAAAGATACCTCATCATCAGGGATACTTTGTACTTTCGAGGAGTAGACTTGATCATAATACATTGTTTAATACATGAGAAAGTTGAGAAAGTTTTAAATAATTGCCATGGTGGAGCATGTGGCAGTCATCTTTTTGGGTTGGAAACTGCCCAGAAAATCTTGCGTGCAAGATACTTTCGGCCCCAAATATTTAAAGATTGCATCAATGCTGTAAAAAATGTCACCCTTTCCAAATATTCACAAGAAAAATGTGTGCACATCCTGCTCCATTACACCTTGTAGTAACCGTGGGTCCATTTTCACAATGGGCCATTGACTATATGACAATCAACTCGCCTTCATCCGATGGGCACCACTAAATCATAGTAGGAGTGGACCACTTCACCAAGTGGGCTGAGGAGATGTCTACATTCAACTACATGGGATAAACTGCACCATGTTTTCTATTCAATCACATGGTATCAAGGTTTGGTGTACCCAAAGAGATCATCACTTATAACAGAAGCCAGTTTAGGATTTCCTTCATGGATGAACTTACCACCAGATTAGGATTGCGGCAGGATTTTTCCTCTCCATATTACCCTCAATGCAACGGTCAAGTAGAAGCCATCAACAAGGTTTTGAAAACCATGTTGCAGTGAACAGTCAATAAGAACAAGACTAACTAGAACTTGATGTTGTTTTTGACTCTTTGTGCATACCGCACCACAGCTAAAACTGCAACTGATTTCACTCATTTCCTATTTATTTATGGAGAAGAAGCAGTATTTCCAATTGAATGTGAAATTCCACCATTAAAACTAGCAATTTAATTCCTACCTAACACTTCTACAGAATAAGAAACACTCCTCCATCTTCATTGTCTTAATGAAACTAGAAGAGATGCATCTCTAAATGTAGAAGCACACAAGAAAAGGGTTATAAATCAATATGATAAATTGGCCAGTCCCTGAGTCTTTTCTAAAGGAGATTTGGTTTTAGTTTATGACCAAGACCAAGATAAAATAGGGAAAGGGAAATTTGTACCAAAATGGTTTGGCCCCCTTGTCACCAAAGCTATGTTAAAATGAGGAGATTATGAACTAGTCAATTATGATGGGGAACCTTTGTCGAAGATAAAAAATGGTCTCTATCTAAACAAATAATTTTCTTAGGAACTGATGCCTTGCAACATTTGTTGTATTATGTTGTATTTTTTGTATAGATTTTTTTACATTAGTTGTTTCGTGCACACTCTTATCTTTCTTGGCATTGTCGCTTTGGCATATGGCACAAGAAACCTTCACATATTTGGGATATGAAGATGGTGTCATCCGTATTTCTCGAAACATTGCTTACACCACATGGGTGGTTTTCACACCTAATAACCAAGTTCTAAGTTCAGGAGGAATATTTCTTGGATCTGCAACCAATAATGTTGCAGAATACAACGTAATCATTCAGCTTCTCACTGAGGCTAACACCCTTGGCATCCGATGAATAACTGTCAAAATGAACTCACAATTTGTTGTATCTTAGTTAAACGGATAGTATTAGGTTCAAAATCCTATACTATTTAGAAATTTTATACGAGTACATCTTCTAGAACATCAGTTTGAATCCATAGAATACATTCATGTTCCTAGAAGTCTGAATAGTTTCGATGATTCCTTATCTAACTACGTACTTGATTGGAATCTAAGTCATTAACATCATTCCAAAAAAAACAAGCATGTACATTATTCATGGCAATTTAATTGAACAATTCATTTAAGGACATAAGTAAAAGCTGAAATAACAATCATATGTATAAAGAAAAATAGGTTACATTATAACCCAAAAAGTGTGTAAAGGTTCTAGACATTTTGGTAGTAACTTTGCACACATCAAAAAGAGTAGTATAAAAAAAATTCTCCTTTTGTTTATTTTTCTTCAAGATAAAACCCAAAAAATTTCATAAAAAATGAAAATATTTGGAAAATTCAAAAACACTTGAGCTGGTTCTATTTCCTGGTCCAGCATGAAGACTCACCTAAAACTAGCATATCACTGAATAATGGTTCACAACTTCTAGAAATCCGTGTTGAAAGGAGATGCCTCCTCTCATCCATCGGATACACCTACAAGGAACATGGTTAAAAATGAGTGTTTTATTTATCTTTTACTCATACATGTATAATTGTATCCATTCAAATGATAGGATAATGAATAATTCTTCACTTTTGTTTATTTTTAGATATTAAATGCACATATTGAGTTGGATTCTGACTAAACAATTGGGTAGTGAAATAGTTTGACCACGGGACTTGGAGACATTGACAGTTCAAACTATTTTATTTAGGTAGTTGGAGATAGACCATGATTCATGATGATTTTGGATTTTGGATTTTTTCACAAGATTCAACATGAATTAAACCTCATTTCCCCATTCCTACTTGGCCATTATATGAAGTTGGATAAACACAATTACACGGTATTATTTCATCGTCCATCGACACATAATCCTACTTCAGATAGCCAACCCATGCAGGGAACATCTATTAGAGTGTGCACAACTATCTCAGCCCTTGTTTGCAATATGGATATTTGCCTCGTCCTAATCCATGCCCTTGAAATATAGGATTAAGACCATGCAACACTCATTCCCTCCCATGTACTCTACTATTCTTTCTTCTTTTTTCGAGATAATAAATGAAAAAGGTATAAAAATAAAAATAAAATAAAAACACAAAAATACAAAAAAGGGGGAGACTTGAATCATATCATTTTGTATCCTTGAAAAAATGGCAACAATAAGTCCTTGTCTCCCTTAAACACGAGACATAATTTTGTATCCTCTGTCAGTACACCATTTACATTTTCCTTAGGAAACTATACTAGTAATTTGAATAGATCTCCATCGATGGGTCATCCTTCCTATAATCTACAGAGCTTTCATTAATGCATCTAGCATTGAAAGATTTCATAATGGTTAGTTACTCGTGTCTTATGTTTCCAAGTGTCCATTCTGCATCGTGTTATGTATTCAAGGGAAGTTAAAATAGTGTCGACCATTCCTCAGATATTCCTAACCAATCATGTTGGCCTTCCTTCTATCAGTATACAATGTTGGATCTTGTATCTCTACCAAATCATATCAGATTATTGATCTATTTTTTGTATCGGTTGATGTGGGATGCATTAATTCCGTCCTTTAGATGGATCTATTCCTATCGACTCCAAATCATCATCTAGGAAATAGATCTAGGAACTCTGGAGTACCTTGGATCTTGTAGTCATTAGTGGCAATTTTCCTCGCAAATGAAAGTGGGAATACATCAATGACCCTTAATTATTTGATTCTACAAGTTTTCAAATTTAGAACATCTATTCACACTTGCTAGTTTGTACCCAGTACCTTGGAGTCCATCATCATTATAAGTGGGTCTCCTCGCATCTGTTAATAGTATACATCAATGAATGGTAATTGATGGTGTTTTATTATGCTCAACATCAGCTCATATATTCGCATGATATAAACTCATACTATCGTCAGTTTGTATTGAATACCTTGGGGAAAAATATTTGTATCACTCATCGATGCATTTCCCGAGTTGCACAAGATTAAAATACCATGAAGATCTCGCACTCATCAAAGTGCACATTTGTATTTCTAAAAATTTACTTTTGACATGGATCCACTATGTATTGTTCATGGACATGCTTTTTTACTATTGAGCATGGGTATACCCACCTCAAGAAGATATTGTATCTTTGGGAAATTGCTTTGTTTAAATTACAGGTGCTTTTCCAACTCCTGCTCACATGATCCTAATCCTTTGCCATCCTTCCTAGATCACGAAAGAGTATAAGAAGTAAAGAGATAATGTATTTTGTCCCTCAACATCGCTTCAAACCTCACACATCAGGGGGAATCTGTTATCAATCAAATTAACAAGTGAATTTCAGAAGCACATTTTACCATTCTCCCACAAAATGAAGACCGAAAATTTGGAACAAAGTGAGAGCTTTAATCTCTCATCTAACCAATGCTTATGCAAAGGAAGAAGTATGTGAAGACAAAGGTTTCTCTAAGGAGGCCAAGTCTAGAACCACTTAATGGCCAAAACCTAGTTTCCACAACTCTTGCAGTGGAAAGAATACATGTCATGTGTATTAATTATCTTGAAAATTATGGAAAATCAAGTCAAATGCCTGGAAAACAATGTAAAGTGGTTTTTTTGATGAAAATAATCAAAATTCATGAAAAAATTTATTCCCACATTCATGTTTAGCAATTGAGTGAACAAATCGCAATGGTATATAATAAAGGCATTTGGGGCAACATAAAAGACCTAGAAAATCAGAGCAAAGGCATAATGAAGGATTGAAGGAAAGAATTATCCTAATTCAAAGGCGTTTTGGCATCAAAGGCATGGATGGAAAATGAGATGATCAAAGCAAGGGAGAATGATGGCATCTTCAAGGCAAGGTTGTAAGTATTCTTTTTATTTGATTCAATATGATGCAATTCTGGTTTCCCCCCAAATTTGAGTTTGAAATTGTTTTCCAAATCTAGTTTTGAGTTCAAAGTTTGGTAGATAGATTTCAAGTTTTTCAAAGATTTTCAGATTAGTAGAAGTAGAGCTAGAGGTAAGGAACTAGAAAGAAATCAAGCTTCTAATGGAGGCCTAAAGGCCATGGATTCTCAAGAAAGGGGATCTCCTATAAACATCTAGCTTCAACAGGTATTCTACTATCTTCCTCCCTTCTCTTTTCTTGGAAAATACTTAGAAATATCAAGGAAATTTTGATTATTCCATGTATTTATGTCAAATAAGCTTCACCAACTTATAGTAAGGATAGATAATGGAGTAGAAAATCCCCTACAGTAATATATACCAATAATAATTATGATTTAGCTACCAATTCTATACTTAGCATTTATGGTTGATGGTAAGTTGATTTTGCCATGGCTAGATCTATACTTCATTTATTTTTCTAATGAATTTTATCATTCTGCTCCATTTTACCCTTGACTACGAGTCATGGAATGATCAGAGCTTACTAATGGATTTACTCTTCACTACATAGTGGTTATTTAATTTTTCTCGTGGTATTTTACAGTTTTTGTTTCTTTCTACTCGCATTGTTTGTAAAAAATTTCAAATTAGATTAATTTTGGCATTTTTATTGCAAAACAAGTTGTCGATACCATGGCTCGCAGAACTAGGGAAAAGGTAGCCGTCGAAGAACTTAATATTAAAGACCCAAATTTTGGCATATATAAATATACTGATGGCCAGAATAGCGATACTGAATGCATGGACTGGACTACTATCTACAATATATTTGATAGCAACTAATTCTCTCAGTTTGGGGAAGATGCTCAGGTCTATCAGGATATCAGTAGCTCACACATACATGCCATTGCCACACGACCACCCATCATGCCGTATACATACCTTTTTTATTGGATGATATATTATGCAGACATCTTGACTACCACTTTCTGGGATTTGAACTAGGCCATAAATGCTACTTTCAAACATGATACCTTTGCAAATATTTATGCTCTGAAGACTCCTAAGTAGTTGTTGACACAATATTTATTGAGGAATTTTGAGCAAAACTATGAACCAGAGGAGTTGATTAACATTTGGTGGCTTGATTCAAGAAGCTTCGTGTTGAGACCCAATAGAATGTACCCTATTTGGAATTTGAGGTAACCCTACAATCTTCTTGCTTCTATGCTTTGTCAATTTTATGGATTGGAGAATTGTGCCTATTTAAAGCTAGAATAGACTTTCTTGGTTCATCATATTGCTACTACAGGACTGATATTTAATTGGGATTATATTTTTTCTGTTGATATGAAAGATGCAATTGCTCGGGCATAAAAGACACTAGCCATTACGAAGCCCAATTTCTTCATGTTGTCCTATCTAGTAGATATAATGTGTACATATTTTGCATTTTCTTCAATGAAATGGCATTGGACAAAAAAAAAACCCTCATGTCCATATTTACTGTGCAATTTTATGGGAGGAAAACTACATGCCCCATATCTATGATATATGTGATTTTTTGAGTGTTGTTTATCTTATTATATTTAATACAAATGCACCTAGGATTTTTTACAATGCCAATAATTCGGTAGCCCCAATGGGAGAATTGTATTGTGGTGAGTTCTTTACCTCTTTGAGGATTTGGGGTCATAACCTAGTTCATCTGCTGCCAAGGTTTGTTCTTGATAAAATGGTTTGGGAAGAAGTGGCTTTCCAGCATACAATAGATGGATTTCATGACCGATGTTCGGGATCGAAAAGAAGGGCATGGCCTAATTTTTTGTTGTATATTGGCCACCTAGCACTAGTACAAAATGGGTAATAAATGTCTAAAAAAATGACTAAAAATGGGTGATAAATGACTAAATTTGGTCACGTGACTGTTGATCATGAATTAGCAGTCGCATATCACCCAACCAAATTGGTTATTTATCACTTGGTCATAAATTGCTTCATGCGTTGGACATATATTTAGTCATTTATTTGGTCATTAATTGTTGCTATTTGGTAATTTATTTGGTCATTAATTGTTTCTATTTGGTAATTTATTTGGTCATTAATTATTGCTATTTGGCCATTTATTTGGTCATTAATTATTGTTATTTGGTAGTACATTTATTCGTTTATTTAGTCACTGATTGTTTTTAATTGGTTATTTATTTAGTCATTGATTGATGTTAACTGGTCATTTATTTATATTAACTAGTCATTTATTTAGTCATTGATTTATATTAACTCGTCATTTATTTAGTCAATGATTGTTATTAACTGGTCATTTATTTAGTCATTGATTGTTGTTAACTGGTCATTTAATTAGTCAGTGATTTATGTAGATAGAGCATGGAGGAGTTGAACCACCAACCTCCTACCTATAAAACAGGTGCTCTTCCATTGAACTAGCATCCTTAAATAGAAACAAAATATTATAATATTTTTATTATATTTTTTCAAAGTTTTATTAAAATGAAAATATAATTATAAGGTAATATAGGTAGAATTAAATAAAATATGTGTATTTTAATTATATTCAAAAGAGATTATCTATAATTTATGGAATCGAAATTAAAAAAGAATAAAATTTACATTATTGTTGTCTTTTATTTTAAATGTAGAAGCACTAGTATTATCATATACATATGGATTTTATTTTTTCCTTGTTTACAAAGTAAGCATACTGTTTCTATATTTTCCCATCTCTCAAGCTTGTAATATCTAATTTTTTTGTGGTTTTTTAAATGTCTCCATGTGTAAGCTATTCAAAACTTCACTATGCTTCTTCATATGTAAAGGAAATTTAGTGTTATCACATGCACATTTATTTTAATTTCACCTTAAACAAAGTAAGCACATAGTGTTTATATTTTTCTTCTATGTTTTACATTACAACATGATGAGAAGAACTTGGGTAATAGACGATATCGTAAATGTTTTTATCTATAGATATTTTATCATAAATGTTTTTATGCATAGGGATTTATAGGTATTATTGTTTTTGAATTTTTTTTATAAAGAAAAAGGAATGATATTCTATTTCTTTTATAAATAAAATTTTAGGAAATCTATATTAAATATTAATCTGCAAATCGTATATAGGCATATTTATATATTATTAGATATTTTGAAAAAAGGAAACAAATAAAGAGTACTTCAATTTTACAGTCATACTTGAATTTAATGAGTTTGCTTGTACACTTCTTATTATTTTTCCTTGGAATGGTATTAGAGAGCCCAAGAACAACCTTATCATAAATACCAGATGTATAGAAAGAAACAATCTATGGGGAAAATACACTCAAGGAAAAGTCTTCTATTCCTTCAGATGTCTCTTTTCTCAACAAGATTCCAAACCCATGAAAAAGTTAAAGAGACTAAATAGCTAAATGATTTGCTAGCACAACCGCGCCAGAGACTGAATCAGTTCTCCAGTGTGACAATCATCATACCACAATTTGTTCATATGTTGATCTATTGGTCCCACATGTAATTGATTGGATTCACTTTCATCATCATTAAGAAATGTTAATTTATAATTTTATTTTATTTTTTGGTATGATGTTTGGCATTACAAAATATTAGTTCATGTTGCGCCATACACCAAGAAATTCTATCTATACAATTTATATCAAAAATAAAATCTTTAATAAATGTTAATTTATAATTACTTTTAATTTTTTAATATGATTCTTGGCATTACAAAATATTAGTCCATGTTACACCATACACCATGGAATTCTATCTATACAAATTATATCAAAACTAAAATCTTTATCAAAATCCAATTTTACAAGAAAAAACAAAAAATAAAAAACAAATGTTAGTTCCATTTCCAAATCCTCACATTTACACCACTAATTTAAAATTCAAAATTTAAACTTTAAATTTTTTTTAACTCCATTTGCATATCCTCTCATTACACCACTATTTAAAATTCAAAAGAAAAGTTCAAGTAGTGATGTCAATGTAGAAATAAAATACCATTTTTATTATATTAACTAAATAATTACTAACTTATCTAAAGTTCCCACACACTTAGATCACAATTCCTAATCACGGGATAATGCCTCTTAAGATTGTATATCTTTTCTCCTGACACATTGCTATCCTTTTGAAGATATATACTATGAGGATCTAAATTACACATCTATGTAGGATATTTTCCAAGACTAAAAGATTGTGTGGTTGCTTCGTGCACTAAATTCTTTGTCGGTATAAGTTATTTGAATATCCTTTGGAATATGTATGGCTCATATCAATTTCCAAGAAGGTCGATTTGCTTATTAACGTTGTAGTTAGCTCTTGCACTTGAATGATGTTGTTTCAAGTTTGGCCAAATAGTAGTTGTAGGAATAGTTTATATACAAGTATATGGTTGGGACGATCTATATATAACTCAAAAAATTGTTCATTTCTGTGATGCAAAACTTTCTCGGGAAGCAGTTGATTATTATGATATGCAATTATTATCATCGAGGGATTGGCCATTGCCATTCTTGTTGATTTGATATGCCATGATTCACCTAATTCACTTAGGAAAAGCGTCCCATAAGCTATTTATCTGGGAAATTTCAGTTTATTTATATATATTGATATCTTGCTCGCCAAAAATGTAAAATCGGATGAAACAACGATTAAGACAATATACAACAGGCATGGACTTACTGATTCTTTCGTTATGGATAAATATGTTATGCAACCAAGTCCAATATATAGCATAAATAGACTAGAAGAAAGTAATCCATGCCTTAATAATGAAGAAATGAGATGAATAACAATCCTCTTCAAGGGAGGAACCTCCCTACACAATGTACTAAGTACATAAGACAAGACAGGATACAATGATTAATAAAATGAAAAAGTAACCTTCCTATATATAGGAGACAAAGGGGTACAATAACAACTAATAGACCCAAGCTGACATCAGTAACATGTAATGCACGATAATAAAGGGGGTAATGTGCCACTACATAGGGGGTAATATGATAATATTTAAGGCTTAACATGCCCCTCCCCTTCAGACAAGTGTTGTCCTCAACGATTGATTAGTTGTGGATGCTTCTGTATGAAGGACTCATCTTCCCATGTCGAATCTTCTACTAGCAGGTTCTTCCATTTGATGAGGTACTCCATAATAGCCTGATTTCATAGTTGCTTGGTCCTTGTTTCTATGATTTGTTAAGGTTCCAATATGAATCTTCCTTCTTCATAAAGCTCGGGAAATATTGTTTGAATTGGGATCTTGTCTCCTATTACCTTCTTTAAGCAAGAAACATGGAAAACTGGATGTACTCTTGAAGATGAAGGAAGCTCCAATTCGTAATCCATACTACCAATATTTTGCAACACTTTATAAGGACCAGAATACTTGGGTGCTAATGTATTATCCTTATTTAGTTTCTTGAGGGACATCTGATTGTAAGTTTGTAGCCTCAGAAATACCCAATCGCCTTCTTTAAAACTCCTTTCACTCCAATGTTGATCAGCTTGTTGTTTCATCATGTTTTGTGACATAGCTAGGTTGTCCTTAAGTATCTGGCGAACTTCTTGCTGGTGCTCTATGTGATCTTCGACGGCTTGAAATTTAGATTTTCCCTTTAAGGGGGATATGATAGATGGAGGCTGGTACCCATAAAGTTTCATAAATGGGGACATTTTTGATGATGTATGGAACAAAGTATTTTACCACCATTTTGCTAAAGATAACCATTTCACCTAATGTGTTTGTTTATCAGATGCAAAGCAACGAAGATATCCTTCCAAACATTTGTTCACTATCTCGGTTATTCCATCAGATTGCGGATGATAAGATGAACTGTGAGCCAATTTGGTACCCAAAGAAGAAAATAATTCATTCCAAAATTTTCCAGTGAAAATTGGATCTCTGTTGCTTAGAATAATTTTTGGATTTCCATGTGACTTTTGAACTGTTTCCAGAAAATATGTGGCTACTGTACTTGCATTAAAAGGGTGAGAGAGTGCACAAAAATGTGCATACTTTGTGAGTCTATCAACCACCACCATAATAACATTCTTTCCTTTATGACTTGGGTAGACCTGTGATAAAATACATTGAGACTTCTTCCCAGCACTGGCAATTTATGTTTAATGGTTGTAGAAGTCTCGGGGTCTTAATTATTTCCACCTTGTTCTATTGGCAAACCAAGCATTCAACCACGAACCTTTGAATATCAGATTTAAGACATTCCCAAAAATTCCTTCTTGACCATGTGGTAAGTTTTTAGGAATATGGAGTGCCCACCTATAGGAGAGGCGTAATTATGAGAGGACCTTTTGTTTGAGTTGGGATTCTTTGCATAAATATAAAATCCTTATACCATAGTGAATCATTTTTCCACACAAAATTATTTGATACACTGGGATCGTCCTAAAGATTTTGAATGAGTGTCCACACAGATAGGTCATTTTTCCATTCTTCCCTTGCTGCTACTACCCAATCGGGTTGTAGAATGGAAATTGCACAAAGTAATGCCCCGACATATTCATCTTTTATTAAAGAGGAATTCTGCATTTTGTAAAGAGTTTGATCTCAACGTTTTGAACCTTAATGCAGGTCCATCCTTAGGAGAAATTAAAAGATCACGGATCTCCTCACTTATCTTAAGGGTATTAATATGAAATGACGAGCATCTCAACATGTAAGGTCGGCTTTAAGGATTTTGTTGAAAAGCTCTATGAGGAGGCTGATTGGTTTTTATGTGATGCACGACAGGTTTCCAAGCTTCTTTCAATTTGAGACCATCATCTCGATTGACGCTGTTATCGAATCTTTCGATCTCCAAAGACTCTTATTTTTCGTTTGTAATAATGCGGTATTTTTGCCAGCACTTTCGAATCTTTCAAACAAATCTGATGCTTAGAGGCAAGAGAGTGTTCCGTGATGGCAGATTGTTTAATTCTTCCATGATGTATATCTGTACTGTGTTCTTTTAATCTTGTTTTTATTGAGCGGCCTGTTTCCCCAATATATACTTTGCCACAAGAGCAAGGTATTGCATATACTCGAAGAATTTTTGGTTCAATGGGATCCTTGGAAAAATCTAGCATATTTCTTATGGAATTTGGAGGGGAGAAACATACTTTTAGGTTCCTTCTTCTTAATATTTTTGCAATTTTGTCAGTAGTAACCTGAATGTAAGGAAGAACGATTCCAAAAGTATTTTCTTCTGACCTTCGATCTCCATTTCTACCTCATCTTCATCTTTTCTGGGATGTTCATCTGCCACCATATTATGTTTCTCTTTTCGATAAATGATTTCAAAGTCATATCCCAAAATATTGGTTACCCATTTTTGTTGCTCTTCTGAAGATAATCTTTATTCCAAGAAGTATTTAAAACTATCTTGATGATCTCTTTTGACCTTGAAGTGTCTACCTATTTGGTAAGGACTCCATTTATTAAGAGCATGTAGAATTGCACATTTCCTTCTCATAAATGGGATTTTGTAAGTGCTTTCCCTTGATTAGATGACTTGTGAAATCAAGCGAGTTTCCTTCTTGCATTAGAACAACACCAATCCCATTTCTTGAAGCATCACATTCCACAATAATTTTTTTTGTGAAGTCTGGTGTGGCGAAAACAGGAGCTTTGCACATTGCTTCCTTAAGTTGTTCAAAATATTGAGTTTCCTCTAGAGTCCAAGAAAATGCATCTTTCTTCAATAATGTTGTTAGAGGTTCTTCTATTCATCCATAGTTCTGAACAAACTTACGATAGTGCCCTATCAGACCTAAGAATCGTCGAAGATTCTTCAGGTTTTTGGGAATTGGCTAGTCCATCATGTCTTTAATTTTGTTGGGGTCTACCTGGACATATTCTTGAGATACAATATGACCCAAATATTTTTAGAGCATTAAAACCCACATAATACTTAGGATATAATTTGTTTCACTTTTTATTACTTTCCTAGGTAGTTTTTACCATGTTTTTGGCCACTAGTTGACTTATTTGGTCCACCACTTTCCATCCTTTTCCACATGAGCACATTCATGAGAATCCTGGATGATTTTCTAACTATTCTAAGTGTCAAAGGTTCCTTTCCTGCTTTTGCATCGTTTTTTCTGCTTTTCAGTAGATAAGGTAAAGGCTAGGAACTCTAGAGGTTTTGGCAACTGCTTGTTTTCGTGGCCAACACAACTTTACTCTTTTTCACTCCAAAAGATACCATAGTTTTCTAAGTTCATGCTACATCACCTTCCAAAATAAGTTTGGACAATTCGTGAGCTTTATGGCTGAGTTGGAGTAAGATGTTTCTACCTTGGGGGGTTTTAGCTAGTTTAGTGAGCCTACTTTTTGTGAGCTATTCGAGTGCATCCAAAGAATTTTGATTTTTTGATGTAATTATATATATTTGCAGCCACTTTATGGTAAATGGTTGGATGATGTACATTTATGCTAATACAGTTTAATATTATGCATAATTTTGAGTTTGATTTTGAGTGTTCTTGTCAATTCTACACTAGCAATTTGTGTGAGAAGTGTTATTCAATATTATGATCAGCCTATGATCTGATTTCACATGGTATCATAGATATTTAGGAGAGCATATATGGATCCAATAGCACACCATAAACAGTGAAGTTTCCACAGAAGTCCCATGGATAATTACCAAGTTGTACTCTTGAGTTTAGCTCAAGAGGTCTACCTAGGCGTGACTGACTCCCACATGTTCCTACTATCATATTGAAAAGATCTGTATTTTGAATCATTCTCCAGATATTTTTTTGGTTGTGATTTTGTAGGTACAAATCACTCTATAGTGCACACTTCGTTCTACTCATGGATCCATCTCAGAGTGTGATCTTGAATCCATTCAATTACTTTCAGTGGAAGGCGCAGATGGATATATTGTTGAGGTCAAACTGCATCTATAGAGTGACCATGGGAATTGAAGGAGATCCTAATTTAGCTGTATAGAATTCAAAGTGGCACAATCAGAGAGATGAGGCTTATGGCCTTATTTTCCTGGGCACATCGACAAATATTCTTTTCCATTTGGATGGTCTGACATCACCGAATGAAGTTTGGGAGAAATTGAAAGCTTTGTTTGGTAAAACCAATGATCTAAGAGGACATAAACTAGAGAATGACACGATTTCTCTATGTCCGAGCAGTTTTGAGAATCTATAAGATTATTTCTCCAAATTCAAGTCACTTGTCTTATATTTGAAGCAGTGCGGTATTGAGAAAAAGGATGAGCAGTTAGTTTTGGCCACACTCTTGAAATTGGGGAAAGACCATTCAGTCTTTGTATCCACTTTCCATGCTACAAAACTGGCTGCGAAGAATTGGAAGATGCCTAGTTTATCTGAATTCATGGAGTCTTTGACTTAGGAGCCGAATAAGCTTATGTTTATGGGTGCACTAAAGCCTTCAAAATATCAAGCTCTAGCTATTGGTAACTCAACGAATTCAAAGGGTAAGAATAATGAAAACTCAAAAAGCCTTCTGATCAAAAGAAGGAGATATCTAAGCCACAAGAGGATCCCTCCACCTCTATAAAGGATCAACAAAAAAAGAAGGAGTGAACCAAGTGCTCATAATGCCAAAGGGGCTTTCATCGTGAAATCTCCTGTATGAAAAAGACCATAGATCAGATGGCACAACTCCTTGAGAAGAACCATATTCCCATTCCTGAAGTTGCAAAGAAGAAGGAAGAAGGTTCTAAATCAGATGATAAGAAGCAAGTGCATGCTCTAATGGACATCACATCTTCATCCACTTCTTACATCATTGATTCTGGAGCTTCAAGGCACATGGTTGCAACTAGAGAGCCATTCTCTACTCTTGAATCCTGTGATGGCCCAGGTCCCATCATTATTCTTGGAGATGACTCAGAAACTACTTCAAAGGGTAAAGGTAGAGTAGATCTAGACAATGGATCATTTTTCAATGTTCTCTATGTCCCAAGTCTAGCTACAAACTTGTTGTCTATCTACCAAATGACCCATACCAGTTCACCCAAAAGAGTTGTCTTCACCCCATATAATGTGGAGACCTTTAAGATATCCCCAAAAAGAGTTGTTGCATTAGGCACTGTGGATCATTCCTCTAGAGTCTACAAGTTTTTACAGTTTTTTCCTATGTCTACACTAGTAGCTCTCCTCTCTCATGCTAATGAAGCAAGCGATATTTGGCATGAGAGGTTTGGCCATCTAAATTACAGATACCTTCATTAACTTCATGATAAAAAAATGGTTGTAGGGTTTCCAAACATCACTTTCACAAAAGGAGTATGCCAGGGTTGCATCCTAGGAAAACACCCTAAGAAAATTTTTGAGAGATCAAGGCCTGAAAGAACCTTTGAACCTTTGGATATGATCCATAGTGATATTCCTGGTCCTTTCCTCATATGTTACTGAACACAGTGATATACTGTTTGGTGGAGAATCCACTCGAGCAGACGCGAGCTAGATCTCCCTAGCTCAAAGTGAGTCTAGAACAAATAGAACGGACTACAAATGACTTCCCTAGATCTACTTAAGGATCAAGTGCTAGATGTATTACCTTTAACTTCGCAATCCTTTCTCTTGAATGCCGCTCCACGTCCCACGGTCGTCAGATCTCAGCTGCAAGACCCGTCGAGACACAAAGAACAACACAAACGAGTAAAGAGCATCTATACAATAAGAGATCTAAGTAAACAGTTAAGCAGGTAAACTACTCAATATCATCACACATAAACAATATTGGTGGAAAGCATTTGTATTACTATAAAATCGGGAAATACATAGTAAAAAATAGACTACAACCAAGGCTTAACGCTGTAGTCCTTCTCCATCCAAGCCATTCGCCATATCCTTCCAAGGAAGCAGAGTCTCTCAATGGATGAGTTAGATCTCTCTCCAATATGATTTCACCAGCATGTAGACACTATAGACTTCCTCCCTTTGGAGAGGGGTAGAGCTTCACTTATATAGGGCTAAGTGGATAGGATATGGATAGGGTAGGTTGAGATATGGTAGGAGAGAGATAGGGGATCCTTCCAAGAGGTTAGGAACCGAGTACCAGCTCCCCCAAGAGGTTAGGGATAAGGATACAAGTCAGCAGGCTTCGAGAATGAGCTCGAAGAAGCTATTTTTGCCCATTATCTAACTTTGTTGACCCTATAGTGGAGCAAGGTACGACGCTACAGGTTGCATGAGTGCAACCTACGATGACCTCTCAAAACCTAGAATTAATGCAATGGTGTCCTTTCCAGGTAAATGACTTAGCCAATGGAACTTCAGGGATGTATACACTGAATCTAATGGTGGTAAGATTTTAGGTGTAACAGAATGCCCCCCAAAGCATGAAGCTGTTGAAATATTGGATAGGTGAAATGCTTTGACAGAAAGAATGGAAAATGGACTTGTCAGATGAAGGACGCTGCTGTAGTACAACTGAATCTGAACTAACAATCTCATATGATGTACAACATGGATGCCGACCAATACAATGTAGATCCATGGTAGTAATGACCGACTGAACACAATCATGGCTGCTAGACACAAGTGTAGATCCATGATGAGATGATAACACAGCCATGACCAATACAAATGTGGATCTGTGTAATATGAATCAATACAAACTCCATCGCAACCTGGGTAAAACATGACTCCCCAGGGTCTTCAAGCTGAACCCACAATGATACGAATCTAACCATGTGATTACAAATGTCTTGACGTCGAACATGGTAGAAACCACTTGATTATCGGTCATTGATGTATACCGTTAACAAGTGCAAGGGAAATCATCATTGATGTGAATTATCCCCAAGGTATCACAGTACATATCACCAAGTGTGAATAAATGAGCTGAAGTTGAATGCAAGATGTAATATTTTGATCAAGAGTCAATGATGTAAACTCATGTCGAAAGCGAGGTAACCTGCCATTGAGGCATGTAGGTCTAAGGTACTTGGTTGGTTTCTAGATTCAATCCTTGTATGATGGTATGAAGTCGACAAGGATGAACCCGTCAAAGGAGGGCCATGATGAATCCCCCATCATCGACACGAAACACAACAAAGGATGTGTAGAGTGGATCGGACGGTACAGTAACATGCGTGATCGATTCATAGTAGACCAACATGATGGAAGGTGTACAGACTGCAGATAATGAATAATGAGAGTATTCTTGAACATGGGCATGGCATGACTTGGCAGTATTGACATCACGAGTACGACACTAATCCCTAATGAAACCGATGATGGGAGCTTTCTTTGAATGACTCAAAGGAGTAACAAGACTCAAGAAGTAAGCGGAACTCGAGGACAAACAGATGATCCAAGTACTGTATGCAAATGCAAATGAGTGCCATGTTCAAGAATGAATAAGTACTTCCACAAATAAAGGTGTAATACAAAAGCTTTCCTTTTTCCCCATCATGTACGATGAGTGCCCCATGTGTTTTTTATGAGCTTGGTGAGGGTAACCAGATGCTCGGTATAGCTCATCTCATAGATGAGTACAATCCCAAATATTTTCCGAACCTGGGATACGAGGGGTTCGTCCCATGGCGGGCCCTTCAATGTGAAAATTTAACGAGTCCATAGAAGGTAAACTCGGTCATCATTTCATGTTTAGAGAGTCTAAAAAGAACTAAAGAAGACTCCAACGGTCCTTTTTCGTAAAGTTAGCCTCATCACCCGAAAAAGGGTAAAACAATGTGGGAGAGGACTCTTCGAGTCATGATTGGCTGGAGTATACCTTTTTTGTAAGTAGTGCCCCCTGGTTCGAAAAAGGGGTAAACTATCACCAGGAAGACAACCATTCAATTCCTTTTACAAGTGTGAATGTGACAAGTTCACTTGGCGATATTTTCATATTTCGAGAGCCTGAAAAGAGCTTACAGATAGACTCCAAGGGGGTTCCTTTTCCATAGGAGTTTAACGAGCCCGTAAAAGTGATAAATCATAACTCGGTAACGTATTCTCATAGTTTAAAGAGCATGAGAAAGAACAAAGAGTAAGCTCATAATCATTAAATAATTACAATCTAATGAATGAAAAGATAAATGACAAAAAATTCACAATGGGTGTTCATACCTGAGATGACCGTTCCAATGCGAAAATGGCATAAAAAGACACTTAATAACTCCTGCACACTCGGAAACTAGGTCAAATAGTCAACCGAACATTCAAATATGATAAAATCGATCCAAACTATAGCAAATGGCATAAAGGCATCAAATAGTTGAAAAATGAATATTCCATTTGTTTATAAATAGAAATAAAAACCAAATATAGTCACCATTGTTCTATTTTCTGAATTTGGGAGGACGAGTGCCATTTGGAGCCAAAACTTCACTCGTCGATTCTGGGAGCTACGAGCAGCCATTTCACCCGCTGTCCGGAGCAGGTAACCCTAAATTTCATCTAGCATAAATGTAGTGGTTTACATTTTTGAATTTCGTTCATTTTTTTGGGTTTTGGCTTGGTTTGGGAAGGGCCATTGCGCCCTTGGCTCGTCACAGTCTGCCCTTTCGAGAACTGTGATGAGATTGAGTTGTCGCAAGGGTCACATAGCTGGACTGCGACGATGTCACACTGTTTGCAAAGATGGGGTGCGATGATTGAAACGTCCATCCCCAAACTCAAGCCAAGCTCAAAAAAGGAACTTTTGGTGGTTGAAGCAAGTTCTAAAAATGTTAAAACTCTCCTTTGGGCAGGTTCCAAGTATCCAAAATGGTTTTGGAGTGGCGATAACAGGAGCATGAAATAGATGATATGCATGCTACAAATGATCCACAATGTGTAGAAGCACTGAGGAACTGTGGGTTCCTCAATTTCTTTCAGATTCAGGGGATGAGATCCCAAATCCCATTATTGACACATATGCTCTGATGCTGGAATGTGGCCCAATAGTACTTCGTGATCGGTGAGCACATGCTTACTATAGATGTCGAGGACATCTACTTTATGACCGGATTGTCCCGAAGAGGGGACAATGTGCTACTTACCAGATCATGCGGGAGTGATCAGACTATGGGTGACATGATCCTACAACATTGTACTCCCAACACTGCTGTTTCTAGTGGGAATATTCCCATAAAAGACATGCGGGAACGTCCATTGCACACCATACTTTTCACCATTACGAGGATGGCAAGGATCCAAGCTCCTCACTTAGCCACCAGGTCACAGATGCTATACATAGAGGACTGCATGTCTCCGAAGATGTTCAACTGGTGCAAGGGACTCCTCGCAAACATGCGAGCTCAGCTGACCAAGTATCAGTGGGGAGAGCTCAAACAGTTTGGCTATGGTTCGATAGTGATCTCGTTCTTACTGGAACGGGTTCCCCTCTTGCGTCCTCAAGTACCACTGGAGGATATGGATCCTAGAGATCCTCACATGGCTAGGTGGACCAAGGTGATGGCCTGACATGGCGGGGGCCCCATTATTGGATATGGTCCTGATTTTTTCGCTTGGCTGAAGGGCCAATTACTGATGGTAGAGGACTTCCCATACAGTGGTACGAACTTTAGAGATGATCCAGACTTGTCGCTGCCAGAGGGAGCAGCATGGGGAGACCTTCGTAAGAACAAATAACCCTTTTACTTTTTAAGTTTTGTGCATTTATGATTTTTTGATGTAGTGCTGACAAGTAAACAACATGTGTGTGTAGACGTGGGACCTGTACGACCAGTGGGAGTCTCTCTTCTTTCTAGGAGAGAGAGAGGAGAGGGAGCAGTCGTGGGACCTGCAGTGCACGCTGCCATTGTAGAGATGGATGGCGTCTATGCCAACTTGAGTGGGTTGACACTAGACGTTCCTGAGCCAACGGTAGATGAGGTGTCACGGCCCATGCAGGTGTACACAGTTGGAGCGACTATGCACTTCAATGCACTGCTTCACAGGGTTGCGAGAGCAGTGGACTATTTCCACACTTAGCAGGCTAGAGCTGCTAGACCACCTAGGGCTGTACGGGCCAGGCGATAGGCCATATGTTATTACTATATGTGTACTGAGAGCTTCGAGGCCTCAGATTTTGTACTATTGAAAGCTACGAGGCTTCAGATTTTGTAGAGATTCACTGAAAGTCGTCGTGCTTCAGATTTGTGTACAAGCACTACTTTTTGAGATATATATATATATAGACATTCTAGCAATTTATACATTATGTGTTTCAAATGGATGAATGATGTGGTCTTGTTTATATGTTTTCTTATATAAAGTAAATTATTTACATGCTATGTCTACTTTTAACAATTCATGAATATGCTTATGTTTGTGCAATGTACCAATATAAGATGAAGTTGGCCATGGAATCGGAAACTGTGTTAACGTCTCGTGGAATGTGCAGGTACTGAATGGACTCAAAGGACCTTTCTAAAAGACGGACTCGTCGATAGAGACAGAGTAAGGTAGGATCACGGATGGCGTAGACTCGGTTAAGATGAGAGACCACTAGTTGAGAATCTAGGTTGATGACAACATGGTCCATACCCAAAGAAATGGCGTCATTTAGGGTTCCAATGACTTCTTGATATTCTGTAGCATTGTTGGTTGCGAAACCTAGACACATTCCCCCTGAGCTGATGAGCTCCTTGATAGGTGAGTAGAGTACCCAGGCTACCGAAGCAAGGTTGCAGGTATGCCGACTGGCGTCGTCCACGAATCCAAAACAAGTTGCCATCTACACATGTAGACAGAACATGGTATAAGAAATGAAACAAGACCTAAACACACAAGAAATCAAAGCGTCACACCACATAGAAAACACACACGCACGCCATGTACAGTATATACAAAAGTACTCATGCATGAGAGACTCAAGCATAATACCTCTTCAGGTAAAGCCCATTGCGCGGTTCACCCAAAGATATCCCGTCATAGTCTTCAAGCTCATAAGCTCCCTTCTTTAAGATGTGTTTCACTATGTAAGGTCCATGCCACATGGACTCAAACTTTCCTGCCCCCAGCTTATCATGTTTGTGGTCGTATGTGAGGACAAAATCTCCTTCACTGTAGGCGCAAGGTTCTATCGACTTATCATACTGCGCTTTGATGCGTTTCTTATGAGCCATGTTGGCAAGAGCGGCATCTCGGTGAGTCTCATCGAGCTTAGATAGGTAGAGGAAGCGTTCTTCCTCAGTAGTAGTGTTTGGGAGAAGTTCGATGGCGATCTTGAGAGATGGAATCTCGCACTCAATGGGAAGGACCGCCTCCAATCCATACACTAGTTGGAAAGGAGTAAATCTAGTGGCGGTTTTAATGGAGGTTCTATAAGACCAAAGTGTGGAGAAGAGCATGTTATGCCAATTGGACTTGTGCGTACCCACCATATGTTGGACCATATTTTTCAATACCTTGTTAATGGCCTCGACCTATTCGTTTGAATGTAGGTAGTATGGTGTTGAGTTTTCATGGAGAAAACCTAATCTATCGCTCAACTCGTCAACCATATGGTTCATAAAGTGTGAACCATGGTCAGTAACTGTCACTTGAGGAACTCCAAACCGCGCTATTACATGATTAAACATGAAGAGTGCAGCGGTCTTGCCGTCGTTCGTGTATGTAGGCATTGCCTTGGCCCACATTGTAAAGTAGTCCACAGCTACAATGACGTAACTATGGCCCCCGGCCAAGGTAGGCTTACAATGCATGAAATCGATGCCCCATTTAGCGAAGGGGCCAATGGAAATAACTAGGTGTAACAGAGCGGGATGGGTGCGCTTTTTCGTATGAAAATGTTGACATGGAGGACATTTTTTTATGGCCTTGATGCAATCTTTGAAGATAAACGGTCAATAATATCCTGTGCACAAAATATTCTGGGTTGTAGCCATCCCAGAGAGGTGACCGCCACATGCCCCAATGTGACAGTCATTTAGAATGCGTTCAGCCTCATCATGAGTCAGACAATGTCAAAGAATAGAGTTGATACCACGACAGTACAAAGTATTACTGATGATTAGATAATACTTCGCATGGTGGCGTATTCGAGGGCGGTCATCCCGAGACAATTTGGGGTTGAAGCGTTGGGTTTGAAGATACAATGTGATATCTCCATACCATGGATTAGATGTACTGATAAGAAACAATGACTCATCTGGAAACGAGTCATTGGGCTCATATTCTGTATCAGTACGGGGGAGGTCGCAGATGAGCTTAGCAAACACCAAAGACTTTTTCAATTTGGATTTTTTGAAAAGAAGATCGAATTCTTGTAGTATCACGATCCAGCATGAATACTTTCCCCCAAGCACCTGACGAGTCAGAACGTGGTACATGGGGTTCAAATCAGCAATGATAGTGGTGGTGCGGAGCAAAATGTAATGATGAAACTTCTGCACGGCAATGACTGCCATGAGAGCAAGCTTCTCAACATGTGAATAATGAGTTTTAGTGTCAATGAGACCTTTGCTGGCATAGTATATCACATGTTCTTGGGCGTTTTGGTCTTCCTGTACCAAAACCATGGCGATAGTGGTTTCGAAAGATGCGAGATATAAAATGTAATATCGATAGTAATTCGGCGGTTGGATCACAGGGGCATGCGTGATGGAATGTTTCAAACTTTCAAAAGAATGTTGAGCTTGATCATCCCAAATGAACGGGGCATCTTTTTTCATCAATCTCATATAAACCTGCATCTTTTGGGCGAAATTATAGACAAAACTCCTTAAATAAGTCGCACGTTTCCGTAATGTTGGTTGGAGGTGGAAGAGCGACGATGGATTCCACCTTCAAGGGATCAATGTGGATCCCATCTTTCGAGACGATGAACCCTAAGAGGCGTCCAGACTCGACACAAAAAATACACTTATGAGGATTCAGACGAATATCGTACTGTCTGCATCTGAGGAAAATGACCGTTAGATGATCTAAGTGGAACTCACGCTGCTTCTAGTGGGAAGGGAGGTCATCCAATTAAGGCTCCACAAAGTCCTTCACATCATGGAAGGCATACGACATGGCCCACTGGAATGTGGCACCAGTGTTTTTAAGACCAAACGAAAGTTTACGATATGCAAACGTTCCCCAAGGGAAGATGAATGTAGTGTTGTGCTGGTCGGTGGGGTGGATCTTCAATTTGGTTGTATCCGGAAAAGCCATCCAAGAATGAAAAAATGACACTTCCAGCACAATTGTCGATAATCTGGTCAATAAAGGGATTTGGGTAGTTGTCCTTGGGACAAGATTTGTTGATATCTCGATAGTTGACACAGACGCGAATGGTACCTTGTTTTTTAGTAACAAGGATGACGTTTGAGACCCATTCTGTCAATGGGATAGGATAGATGAAGTCGACCTTCAAGAGTTTCTCAATATCTACCTTGATTTCCGCAGTCTTCTGAGGGTGTACCGGTCATAGCTTTTGGTGGACAGGTTTGATGTCGGGATAGGTTTTAATCTCATGTAAAACAATGGAGGGGTCTATCCCAGGCATCTCCTCATAGGTCCAAGCGAAAACGTCTCGGAATCGCTTGAATAAGGTCATACAAAAAATGACTTCTTTAGCCGAACACTTTTGGCCTAAATGAATGTGTTCCACTACACCAGGAGTAACCGAAATGTCTATTAAAGTGGTGGGCTTGATGTTGGAAAAGTTTCCTTTGGAATTCATTTGACACGCGAGCATCAAATACTGAGAGCCAGAGTAGATATTCGGTGTAAAGATGGTGTGAATGTTGTTCTCCACAGTATCCAACAAGGGAAGGAAAGATGAATGATGGTGGAGGTCTTCCCACGACAGATCATCTGTACTCATGATTTCCATAATGGACTCGTCATAATGAAAAGTCCGTAGCAGAGAATCGGTTGATGCCCATTGTAGAGAACAGGAGGTGGAGGCCATAGCTAAGTGGTCCTCCGGTACTGACTGGATAGCCTCATACATGAGTTCATCAGGTGATAGAATCATAGTGTCTCCAATCAGGTGTGTGGTGGCTTCATCAAGTACAAGCCATGAATTAGTGGAGCTAGGGGTAGATGAAATTTGCGAGGAGATTATGTTCACTGTGGCAACATGGTTTGGGGGATCCGAAGTAGGAAAGACTCCCATAAGGGATGAGTCCTTAAGGAGGCAAACCCCCACACTCTCATACTTCTGCGAAGATTGTCCAATCGAAGGAACATTATCTCCCAGATGAGAAGTGGTGTCAGGTGTGCAGAAATCCAGTTGGTCGACTGTGACAATTCGGCCTTGATGGGGGAATTGTACTATGCAGAAGTTAGATGATGTGACCACATTCATGGTGTAAAACCAATTATGACCAAGCAGAATGTTATAATCTAATAGGGAAGAAACTACCTCCACGTTAATGGTTGTGGTCTTGCCCCCCAGCTCAACTGGTAAAGCTTGTGACAACCCATGAGGTTGAAAGCCACGTCCGTCGAAGGCTCTCAAAGTGGTAGGA
This sequence comes from Larix kaempferi, assembly GCA_027924585.1. NCBI lineage: Eukaryota > Viridiplantae > Streptophyta > Pinopsida > Pinales > Pinaceae > Larix > Larix kaempferi. The sequence goes on from BSBM01000376.1 coordinate 16,940,919, forward strand.
GAACGGTTCAACTCGGGAGAACCAATGGCTCTCCAACATGCGATCGACATGATTGACATAGAGGCTCCTTCGTCCAAAACGGTACAATGGATTATCTTTCTGGCTGTCACGTCCCCTTCCATCAATCCAATGCAAGGGAGGGAACATGACTGTAACATGGGGTGTCTAATTCTTCCCCCTTACCATAATGGTAATTTTTTTTTCATTTAAATAATATGCACAATTAAATTACACAGCGGAATTAAAATGCATAATTGCACACACACAATAGACATACATCAACATATTTATCTCAAGCAAATGATGCATAAACAGGCAAAGAATCCATCCCATTCTCATGCTATGCACAGACTTCATACCAATTCCATTAATCATGAATAAATATCATTCTGAATTAGCGCAATGCAAGACACATAATGCATATAATTTACAACACAGAGAACACTTATCTTTGAGATGAAGTTGTCCAACAACTGGCTATGTGAGAGAAACATTCCACCCAACCATAGATCTCTGTCCAGCTTGTATTCTTTCAGCTGAGAGATCACCCCCGAGGTGGGTTGTGTATCCACTAAGGAGAAACTAAACAGGCTCACCCACAACCATGGTTTCACTCAAAAACTATGCTAAGCCAACTCAAAGTTGGGTTTATCAAGCATACAACAAGATAGAGGAGGGTAATGCTAAGTCAGTGAGCTCAACCACAGAGCTACCGGCATCTCAAGTTAATTCAAATAGTCAAGGCACCCACAATACCTACCACACCCAACACAAGGAAGGTCCCCTTCTCTGTTGCACAGTCCCTTAGGCGTCCCTTCCCTCCAGTTCTCTTCAGGGTGGGTATAGAAAGGTGTAGCTGCTAATTCTTTGAGATTCTAGCCTTCATTGGGTTTATCAAGCAAATAGAACCTCTGCTCAGTCGTTCACACTTGGATTTCTCAGAACTCTGTCATCAAATAACTCAATCCCGTCACTTTTTTTCTTAGCTATAAAAATTGTGCTTCCCAATGGATTTTGGGGTATCTAATACTCTCAATTTCACCCCAAGGTTCATATCTATGGATCCCCCATTGGTTTTCACTGTCAAATACTAAATCTGGGCGTTTTTGGCTCTTCAAAACGTGGGTTCTTGCCAAGTTGCGGATTTTGGTTTTTGTTCACTGCTGGAATTCGTTTTTAGATGGAAAATGATGCTGGTCCCTTCCACAATGGAATGGAAATGAGGAAGAAGTAATCCCCATGAGGTAGAGTGACTTGTGGTACAAGAAAACAGAGCCCATACTCTACCATACGAATTTATGGGCTGCCCATGCTCCATTGAAGCCATGGACTGAAATCTTCAACTACTTCCTTTACAACAGAAATAAATGTCATCAAGGAAAGTCAAACGGGTTCTCACAATGACATTTGGCAACATATGGTTCATCCCCACAGCCCCATCACCACTCCCTAGTGGATACACATGGACCCTTCTCATTTGTTGCCTCCATAGCCAGTTTTGGTATTTTATTGCATGATATTTATTTACATCATTTTTACAATGTTCCATGGCTAAATAGCACATGGGTGACATAATGTCTAATACTTGCCTTTTAAATAAAATTCGAGCTTCCACTAGCGGGGCCTTGGCCTTGAGCTCCACGATAGGAAAACATACATCACATGTATACAATATTTACATTAAAAAATAATATATCCTAAGGGTCAAAATGGGGTATTACCCTAGCAATGTTTGTAGCAACTTGAAATGCTAATTGATGGGAGAGCTTCAGTTTGAAATACTCCAGCCGAAACATAATGGTGTTTGATGAATCTGGGTCAACTGCACCGATGGCAGTGAGGAGAGTCTTGCGTTGATTCGGGCAGTTTTGCAAGACCTCAAGCGTCAACATAGCACAAGGAGCTTGTGCTAGGTCCTCTACAATGTTGTAGTTTTGAGCATCCCGAGCATTAGGATTGAAAACTGATTTTATAATCGTGCTCTTGGGTGGACACAACACTGACTCGAGAGAGGGATTTTCTATGGTGAGAGGAACAACCGGCACAGTGACGTCAGGCATCGAAGTGGAAGATTTTTCAGTATTACTTTCAACAAGTTCCTTAGCTGGAACGGAGTCATACGAACAAGAACATGTGTTCAAGTTGATGGTCTCATTATGCACCATGAGAACATGTGCGGTGGTGAATGCTCCTCCTTGTGAAGAAGAAGTGTGAGCGATCAATTGCTGATTTTGAGCAGGGAAGAGATAGTTGAGAACTGCGGGTGTGGGTTTACCCTTAAGAAACTTTTGAACTTTGTCTTATGTGGGCACTCTTTAGAAAAGTGATCATCACCACACAGTAGGCAAGGATACTTCAACTTCTTTTTATGTTTGATATCATCAGGGGTGCTCTTTTTTTCCTACTGGGTGGAAGATTTCTTAGGTTTCCCCTTATTCTTCTTCTTACCACCAGAATTTTGAGGTGAAGCTGGTGAAACAGAATTCACTTCTTTGGTGACAGCAGGAGTGGATGATTTGGTGGTGCTGTGACCAGCTTGTGTTGGTGACAGGGAAGAACCCTGGGGTTCTACTAACCAATAGTTTGAGCAGAAGGATGGGTTTGAAGGGATCCAATGATGCCATCGGCTTGGGGTCCTTTGGGTGGTTTTGCGGGGTTGTAAGTGTTGCGGGGCGCGTCGGGAAGAATATCAAACAACATGCTAGATTGAGCATAGACTAAGTCTAGTAAGTGGGCACGTGTGATGGCATGTTCCTCAGTGACAGCACCAACCATGGAAACATCTCGTGTTATGGTTGGTTTGAGAGACTTCGTAAACCAGTCTGCTAGGAGCCGATTTGGAATAGGAGCCTTAATGAGACATCGTATCCTCTGCCACTCATGTATATGATCTGAGATATGAGTAGCAGTATTTTGATGGAGCAAGGTTAAAAGCACTGTACCAGTTTCATACCATATAGGCAGTTGGAAATGAGTCAAAAAGTTCATAGCAAGAGAACCAAAATCAAGAAAAGAATGGGGTGGTAGTTCGATGTACCACTTGGCAGCCGAACCAGTGAGAGTCCGTTGGAATAACCAAAGACGGATCAAGTCGTCCATCAGTGAGTTGGATGAACACCATAAGTGGTATGTCATCACATGGTTTTTAGGATCCTCACCCTACTTACCATCAAATTTTGAGATATCTAACAGAAGTTTTACCGGAATGGGTGGCCAATTAGTTCTGTGGTAAATGGGGTCATTAGTTAAACAAGACAGGTCAGGTAGATCCAAAGTAGCCAAAAAGGGAAATTGCGGATTAGGCTGCGAGTACCGATAGTATGGATAAGGCGTGTAACAACCTGTGGGACCTTGTATCGACTGACCATAGGGTGTTTCAGGAGGAAACTGGCCGTAGGGGTACTAGCTTCCTGGGCCAAATGTAGGTCCACTTCCATAGTAAGGTGGTCCATAACATAATAAGGTGTCCCGTTAACATAAGGTGGGGGCCTGCTTCCATCGTCGGGAGGGGGTGGGCCACCTCCAAATAGTGGGGGTCCGCCACCACCGCCAGGGTAGGATGGGCCGCCACCTTCTCTGTTGGGAGGAGGTGGTGGTCCACTACCACCACTAGAATAGGATGGGCCTCCACCACCTCCACCAAGAGGGGGTGGTGGGCCACCGCCACCGCTAGAAGGGTAAGAGCCTCCTCCGCCACCTCCACCATAGTAGGGTGGGGGTCCACCACCACCACCACCACCAGGAGGGGGTGGTGCTCCTCCACCACCACCGAGATGAGATGGTCCTCCCCCACCTCCGCTAGGAGGAGTGGGTGGTCCTCCACCACCTCCGCCGGGGGGGGCCATGATGAACGAAGTGGGGTGGTCCTCTGCTAGAAGGTAGAGATCCACCTCCTCCAGAGTTATGTGGGGGCCCACCGCCTCCAATGGCAGGTGGGGGTGGACCAAACGGGGGTGGAGGGACTTGAGGGACTATAAGTGGGGGATAACTTTTTGTTGTCCCAATAGAGTGTAAGGATTACCGGGGTATGGTACCCCATAGTGTGCGTTTCCAGGATTAAGTTGACCCAGCACAGGGTTAAGATGACCTAGATACGCTTGAATCGATGGAGGTTGAATTACGTTGGACTGTCCCCCAACATGGGATAGTCCTGAAGTGGAAGGTCCAAGAGGTAAGGAATTTCCAATGGAAGGATCGATGAGAATTCCTGCTGCAGGATTATGGTTAAGAGATGGGGGTTTCCCCCCAGCAACAACTTGTTGACCATGAGGTCAAGGTTGACCCAAAACTGGTTGTTGATTATTCACCATAGGATTACCACTACCTGTAAAGAAGGTAGGGGGTAAAGAGTATCCTCCCCTCGAATTTTGGGGTGGGGGAGGAGTAGGTGACACAACTGCAGTAGTCACAGGCGTGTTGGACTGTTGTCCTTCAACAGGTTGGGTTATGGGAGGTACTGAACTGGTCTCCTGTCAGGAGATGCATGTACAAGAATGGATGGTTGACTAGTTTCAGTAGTGGTCACGTGTTGCATGGATGATTATGGTGATTCGAAAGACAAAGAGTGACCTGGGATTGGTCTGTCATCGAATCTTATTTAAAAATTTCAATTTCGAAGCTCCTCACCCATAGCACGTAAATGAGCCAATTGGTCGCGGTAAGGTGCTAAGTAGTCATCAGGGCTAGCCCAATTGGGTGGGATGCAATGGAAAAATGGGCCACTGGGTGACCGGTAGAAGATGTCCAACAAGCTGCTGCAGGACTAGCAGTTGCTGTGGGGTCATCCTGGGGTTGATTTATCCATTCCAATGATCCAAGCTCTCCCGTTGCAACGAGAGGTGATTCTTGTGAAGTGGTGATTTGTGCTTCTTCACCCTGTGGGGGATGAGAGGCAGGTGAATCTGGAGGATTATGAGAAAACAAAAGTCCTCCAACATTCCAAGTGGGGTTTCCACTTCATGTGACCCGACCCTGGAATGTGGATCCATTCTTACCCTCGAAATTACCTCCTGATTAAGGGGATATTCGGGTGGAAAATTATGAATCCTGCAAGACCTTCTCCAAGGAAAGTCAACCAGAGTGACTGAAACTAAAAGTTTCTCCTAAGGCAAGCTAAAAGAAAATCAGACCAGACAAAACCCTACACAAACTAAGGCCACAAGCAAAATTATGTTATAAGAGTGGATTCAACAGTCTAGAACCTCATAGGATTATCAAGGCTTCGCAACTCACGATATACCGTAGGGTCCAACAGTAAAACGCGACAAGGAGGATTGGGACCGTACCCTTTCCTGAATACCTGATTACCTGGATGGTACATGCATAGTAGCTCCCCGAGTGATATTGTCGATATATTTCTCCGCCAAGACGACCAAAAGGTTAACTCAGTTGGTTTCAGGAATCCTGACGGTGTCTCCCGATATACGCAAGGTATGTGGGAGATGAAATCCGTAATGGTGTTGTCTAATGCACAACCATTCAGCAAGAGACCTTCCGATATACTACCGAGTACGTGATACACCCTTCGATATACGCCAAGTACTCAAGGTGACTTGGTGGGTACGTGAAGGAGCTCGATATACCGATAAGTACATGGAAGACTACAATACCCCCGGGATACAGTGCTGGAAAATAACGATAGCTGCCACGCTTAATGATGCCAGAACATGTCTCTAACTTACACACAAGTTGCTAAATATTTTACCCTAGTTTTACTGTTAATTTTATCTAGACGGTGAGGTGAGTACATAATCATAAACATAATGCAGGCCCTAACTACATGTTAAAAATACGCTTTTCTTTCAATGAAGTCTGTGTATGGGAAGGAGAAATTTTATTTTTCTTTCCAACAATTTTATCGAAGCAATGCAATGCAAGACAATCCCAAATCTACCAAAAAATGACTGTAAAGTGTTCTTTTTCCTTTTCAGCGAAACATGAAAGACACAACACTACTAAACCAAATCAAAGCATGTTTTTCTTTTTCTTTTATCTTTTCAAAACGAAAATGATGCTAAGTAATGCAAAGAGAGAAATTCTAAGTAGAATATGCAAGCTTTTCACTTTCACTATGATGGCCTAAAAGCATAAAAATCAAAAGATGCAATGAAACTTTCCAAGCATGGAACTACTTTTGCAAAAATTGATATCTATTCGAATTTTTCAAGAAAATGAGAAACTCATAATTCATGAAAAAACACAAATAATGCAATTTTCTTTCAAATTATCCAAAAGATCTATAAATGAAACATTCCAATGCATGTACAATTCTTGAAATGATCTTGAAAAATAATGGAAATGAAGTACTTTTGATATTTCAATGAGTGCATCAAAATGACAATTTGATCAACTATGCTTTTAAACATGAATACTTGAACTGAAAAGATGACTCATAGCACTATAATAACTCAGAAAATATCAAGAAGAGATGAGCACTCAATGGACTGAAAACACACAAACACTCAAAATAAATCAGTAACAAGCAGCACTAAAGCAAGCAAAACTCACAAAATGAATGTAAGTGAGGTCTGGAAACCGATCTAAAACAATGATTAGATCTAGGAGGGAGAGGAGGGAATGCAAGGGTGAGTGGATGCAGGTGGCGAATACGAGAGTATCCGACACTACCAAATCTCAAACTTGTCCAAGATGGGACAAAAAACAACTTAGAACAAAAACCAAACAACTCAATCACACAAAACAAAAAGGGATTTCTGACTGGATCATATAGTACAGAGGGAGTCTACACACAAACCAAACTCACTACAAAGATGGAGAGGGCATGCCTGTATGGAAAAAATGGCAGATCGACACACTCTGTGATTGTACACAGTGTGATGTCGCAGTTCACCAGTGCGGGAAGTGTGATGGTGTCACGATATACCAATGGAAGGGATACAACGACAGACTAACAGGCAAAGAACATAGATAAAAAACAACACAGTGTCGCTCTGGGTACACTGAACAGGTGCGATAGGCGAGATCTGAGTTAAAAAATGAACCAATTCTCCAGGAAATGAGCATAAAAAAGGTTTGCAAATGAGAAGTACAAACTCAAAGGAATCTAATCAGACTCTTCAAGGTGAAAATCTGATGGTGAAATCAATTTCAAGAAGGAAATGACAAAATAGAAATGGCTTGGCAAAAAATCAACTGAAAAACAACATTCAAATTGACAACTACAAAGCAATGTTTTCCCCAGTATGGTATCCAGATTTGTTGGACGGAGAATCCACTTGACTGGACGCGATACGGATCTCCCTAGCTCAAAGTGAGTCTAGAACAAATAGAACAGACCGCAAGTGACTTCCCTGGATCTACTTAAGGATCAAGTGCTAGATGTCTTACCTTTAACTTCGCAATCCTTTCTCCTGAATGCCGCTCCACATCCCACCATCGTCAGATCTCAGCTGCAAGACCTGTCGAGACACAAAGAACAGCAAAAACAAGTAAAGAGCATCTATACAATAAGAGATATAAGTAAACAGTTAAGCAGGTAAACTACTCAATATCATCACACATAAACAATATTGGTGGAAAGCATTTGTATTACTATAAAATCGATAAATACATAGTAAAGAATAGACTACAACCAAGGCGTAATGTTGCAGTCCTTCTCCATCCAAGCCATTCACCATATCCTTCCAAGGAAGTAGAGTCTCTCAATGGATGGGTTAGAGATCTCTCCAATATGATTTCACCAGCATGTAGACACTATAGACTTCCTCCCTTTGGAGAGGGGTAGAGATTCACTTACATAGGGCTAAGTGGATAGGATATGGATAGGGTAGGTTGAGATATGGTAGGAGAGAGATAGGGGATCCTTCCAAGAGGTTAGGAACCAAGTGCCAACTCCCCCAAGAGGTCAGGGATAATGATACAAGTCAGCAGGCTTCGAGAATGAGCTCGAAGAAGCTATTTTTTCCCATTAACTAACTTCATGGCACCTTGTAGTGGAGCAAGGTGCGACACCGCAGGTTGCATGAGTGCATCCTGTGACGACCTCTCAAAACCTATAATTAATGCAATGGTTTCCTTTCCAGGTAAATGACGTAGCCAATGGAACTTCAAGGATGTATACACTGAATCTAATGGTGGTAAGATTTTAGGTGTAACATATACCTATTAACTTTCATTGATGATCATACTAGGTATTGTTGGGTCTATTTTATGTAGTTTAAGTCTGAAGTTTTTGGCCATTTCAATTTTTTTAAAGCCATCGTTGAGAACCATTATGGAAGGAATATAAATGAATTCATATATGATAATGGGGGATAGTACATCAAATCTTATTTTCAGCAGCTTTGTGTAGTGGTTGGCATCCACATGCAAGACATTGTGCCATACACTCCTCAACAAAATGGAGTTGTTGATAGAAAGAATCGATCTCTGAAGGAGATGGCCACTTGTATGCTAGAAGCAAGGTATTTTCCACCAAATTTGTGGGCTGAAGCAATCAAAAGTGCAACATAAATACATAACAGAGTCTTGTTACGGAGAAAAAAATCTTATGGCTCGGGGCAAACCACAACAGACAACTGACTACTAGAAAATAACTCAATTCCCAATGCAATGCTATTATAATGAAAAATGCTAAGATATGGAGAATAAAACCAACCTTCAACCGGATGTTCGAAGTAGATCCCTGTTGAGCTTTCAATCTCTACACTTGAACCTGCAGATTAGTCTCAACAACAACTACATGCAAGTGCATATAATATGTGAAAGATTTAGCATAATCAATAACATGATCAATGATATTATAAGAAAATGTAACCCAATGTAATTTAAACAACATTTACAACATCAATTGGATGAGAAAATGAGTATTTCCATTAATTAATAACAAGAAGTACATGATACGACCTCTTGCCGGCAACCAATCTAAACCAAGAACTAGGTCTCTCCACGTGTGCCTCCACCACTTCAATCCCCCATGCAATGGAAAACTCAAACTATGAAAGGAGTTTGGTAGGTGAACATAAGGAGTTCACAGCAACAAGGATCAATGAGTGTAAGCTAGAGTCACGGCAAAAATCCACTAGAGTTATGTTTCCCTCTCTTTCTCCTCCTTCCATGTACCATAAGAGCTCAATATATAACCCCTCAAAGGTAGGTGAAAGGTTGAATCGAGACGTTTCAGGGGTAGATGGAGGGCCAAAGGTCACCCTAAGACTGCTTTTTGGAGTGAAAAGTAATTTTCTATTGTTTTTTACCATTTAACTAGGTGTACGCGAGCTACAATGGGCTATCCTGTGTATACATGCAGGCTATGGTGGAGCAAGTTGCGTATATGAGGTGATGTATACGGGGCTGTAGTGGGATAGCTAGCATACAAGAACAAAAATAGGGAAGCAATGGTTCCTGGAGGACAAATAGTGGATCTGAGTCAATAAAATGAATATTGAAGGCCAATGAGTGCTGATGCTCACAAGGTGGAAAATTACGCTATAATAGATGCCCCCTAATGTGTGAGGTCAGATAAGGTACTATGATGGATGAAATACATTATAAATCTTATAAGTGAAGTGATGGAGACACAAATGGAAAGAGTAGCCCACTCATCCTCATACAATAATATCTCTAGATACATGTCGGTACAATACAACAATCTGATACAATGGCCATGATAGGCAGTATATAGTGAATACATGTCATAGGTGGTCACAACCATGACCCATAGAGTAAGATATGGTCTCCTGTTGAATGGAAACAACTGGTGCAATATTGGAGGTACAAACTGCTAATGTATGAGAAATGATATCTCATAAGTGCAATCATGATCACGAGCAACATACTGAATGTTGCTAACGTCTGGGGTCTTCTACACAAATAATCTACGGTGCAAGTCCCATCAAGTGATTAAAGGTGTTGAATTCGAACCTGATGTGACATCGTCTAATTATCAGTCAATGATTTATACCGTTAACAGACGTGAGATAACCCACCAATAATGAAAATGGGAATCAATGCACATAGTACAATCATCAAAGTGTGAATAGATGTGTTGAGGTTGAACACTAAGATGAATCCATCGATCAGGGGACATTGATGTATTCCCAAAACTGTCTATGGTGAGATAACCTACCACTAATGACTGCAAGCCTCAAGGTACTCAAAAGACTCTAACTCTCAATTTTGGAATAAACTAGTTGAAGTTGACGGAACAAAAGTTGCTGGAAGGAGGGAATTAAGGCATCCCTCATCAACCAGCATGAGGTGACAACTAAGATGAAAGATTTGGAAGAACTCGGATGAATGCACTGACTCAATAAGAATGGATGACATGCAATAGTCAAGAGATCTGAGGAGTGGTCGACTCTGGTTTCAGGAATTGCCTTGAACAAGAGCATGAGTAGATGGATGGACTCAGGCAGCATAGACTCAAGTAATAACATTGTGCGATGCAGGAGGCATCAACAAAGGGATCCATAATAATTGGAAGCTTAACCAATCAGTGGAGTAAAATCTGATAAATGAGTACAGCTCCTAAGGTCCTACTATAGTCCCGACTCATAATGGATGGAGTGGAATGAATGCTCTATTCAAAGGCGACATAACAACTGCCAACAAAAAGAAGTAACAATTCTCCCATCCGACTTTTTGGAATATTTGATTTGTTGGTCTTTTTCATATTTGGAAAACCTTGAAAAAGAATAAAATTGCTTATAGTACAACAGGTGAGGAAACAAGTGTCAAATAGAGAGCAAACTAGTCCCAAGCAGTGGAACATACCTATGATCAATGCAAGGAAGCATGTGTAGGATGTGGACACTCAGGGGTGTGTTCCCTCACGGTAAAGGGTCATCAAATTGCGAAAGGGAAATGAAAGCTCCGCTTGGCTCAAAAGGCAAAGTGCTCAGGCACATGGCTAATGATTGAGTAAGCGGGAGCCGACGCAAGGCTCAAGTGGCAAGCGGGATAATGCAATGCAATCACAATTCGACATAAAAGGGGAGTCCTTTTTCGTAAAGTTAGTCTCATCACCCAAAAAATTGTAAAACAATGAGAGAAGAACTCTTCTAGTCACGTATGACTAGAGTATACCTTTTTCGTAATTAATCCACAAAGGTCCGGAAAATGGGTAAACTTATACCTAAGTGAATGTCTCTTCAAATACTTTAATGAGTCTGAAATGAAAAGTATACTCGACAATCTTGTTTGATTTGGAAAAGTCTAACAAGGGCTTAAAAATACTTTATAAAAATCTTTTCCGTAAAGTTTTATCGAGCCCGAAAAATTAAACTCGGGACCTCCTTACTATTTTTAACGAGATGAAATGAGAGATGGAAGAATGCTCGTAACCTCCTTACTGTTTTTAATGATCTCAAAGTAAAGGTAAAAGAATGCTCGTAATGGGAGCAGACAAGTGTCAGGGACATGCGAGACTAGTTCCAAGCACATGGAACAAAGCTATGCATAATGCAAGGAACATGAGCAAGATAAGGAGACTTAGGGGGTGTCTGCGAATTTGGATGTCAACAGGTTCAAAGGCATCATAACAATGGGGAGGCCTAAACCTATATGCAAGGTTCCAAATATATCTACCATAACCGAACCAAATGTCGAAAAGGACTAGTAAACAAATATAAGTCCAGCTAAGAATCCTGTCTCCAAGAAACACTAGTACCAAAATCATATCTAAAACAAATGTAAAGACAGATCTGATACAAGTCACTGTGGTAGAAACATTTTCAACTTCACTATTATCAACCTCGGACATAATGCAGGTAGAGCTAACCACTGAAGGTGCCATAGTACCAACACCCGAGGGATCAAAATTATCAACTTCAGAATGAAGAGCAAAGCTAAAGGATTTGAAGGAATCTGCAATGGCAAATTCATCATCACGAGAGTTGGAAATTCTAGAAGTAGAATCGAACTCAACAGGATCACCGATTTGCAGATCTATAGGAGAGTCTAAAGACTCATCACTAGGGAGATGAGACTTTAATGTCAAACCGGGGCTAGAAAAAACTATGCCTGGATCAAAATGTGTGTAAGACTGTATTCTAGATTCATCTTGTTCAATAAGATCAAGGGTAGGAGGGGAATGAGATCTATGATAAAGATCCTCCCACGGCTTGTCATTGCCACTCATGGCCTCAATAAAAATTTCATCTGAAGTTAAAATACCATCAAGGCAATCATGTGAACAAGATGGGTCGACTACATACCTGGGAAGCACAACGGGACCTTCTTCTCTTGTCCATGAAGAAGAGAGATCCATCTCTGTAGTGGCTCGTTGAATATCTTGAGAAGCAAGCTTGGATGCAGACAAGGACATATCCATTATGATGTGCAAAACACCTCCAAATGGGGAACTCGTGGAAGGTGGATCCCATGGATCACTAAAATATGATGTCTAGAAAGGTACACGATTCAACGAGGAAAGAGCATCATCGGAGATGGTTCCTATGAAGGATATTGGTGTAGGGAGGTCGAAATATCCCATCAAATATGGATACAATCCTACACCAGTATTCCCAGTTTTCGGGTGAGAATTTTCAATCTGGGGAACAACCGTTCCCAGTGATGTTACGGAATTGGAACTAGAGAAGTTTAGCTGATCAACTGTCACAATTCTTCCTTCATGAGGAAAGCAAATAACTCTGAACACAGAGGACACAATCGCTCTCATTTCGTAGATCCAATTCCTACCCAGAAGAAGGTTGTAGTCGATGGGTGCATCAACCACCTCGACTTCAATAGGCACAGATCTCCCACCCAAGTGGACCTCAAGGGAAGGAAGAATACCATGTGGCCTAAATGACCGACCATCAAATGCAGTAAGCATGGTCATAGATTTTGACAAGGGAGGAGAGTCAAGAGCTTTCCAACAATCCAACGACATTACTGAGGTGGAATCACCTTCGTCAACCACCATACATTTAACGAATTTATCTAAGCACCTCACATGGACTTGAAAATCCACATGATAAGGAAAGCGAGGATCGATATCAGTAGTGTCGAATTTAACGACACTAGGGATACCCTCAGCCCGGACTCCCAAAGCATATAGCAGGGCATTCCTCTGTGAAGGCCATGCATGTAAAACCTCAAGAGCCGACATGGCACACAGATTTTGGCCCAAATATTCTACAATGGAGTAGTTTTGGGCAGCTCAGGCATTGGGATTGTGTGTTGAGTGCTTAAGAACACCTTTCGGTATCCGCAAAATAGTAGTGGGCTTCTCGATATGCAAAGAAGTGTCAGGAGGAGGAGGAGGCTCATTCCCCATATTTGGTTGTGGTGCACCATAATCACATTGACGAGTAGCAACACTAACTTGAGATTGGACCATGTTCATGCATCCATAGCCACCGACATGAGAAGAAGACGTCGTAGTTTCATTAGTCAAATAGCCAGTGATAGGAGCATTCGAAGCCATATTCTGATGATGCAGAAGGGAATATTTCAACACATCTGGGCTCTGTGCAAGATGCTTCGATGCTTCTTCAATTCGAGGACACAAGTGAGTTAGATGATCCTCCCCACAAAGTTTGCAAGGGAATTTCACCTTACGTCTCGACTTACGGTCCCCACCAACATTTTCATTGTCCCAAGGAGGGTTGGGGTTCTCTTTTCTAGGAGTGTTTCTATTACTTCCATTATTCCCATTATTCCCACCCTTAAGATTGTTTCTCCCCTTCTTCTTTCCACCAGGTTGTTGGTTACTGTATAGAATGGACATCGGACGATTGGGTGGAAGTGGACGAGGCGTGAGCCTGTCTGGGGGTAGATTGGATAATAAAAAAAATTTGCATTTGATTTGTAACTAAGTCTATGGGTCGAGTACTCATGGATCCAACAATGACATCAACATGTGGTCCAGGAACAGGCTTGGGCTCATGACATGAGCGCGGTGCGTTGAGAATAATATCGTACAGGATACTAGATTGAGCACAGAGTAAATCTAGATGTTGGGCTTTGAATATAGCTTGCTCTTCAGTCATAATTTCAGACACCGAAATGTCCTTAGATATGTATGGAAGCAAAGACTTGATGAACCAATCCAACATAAATTCTGGAGGAATTTTGGCTTTCACTAGCCTCTTCTGTCGACGCCACTCTTGAATGTGATCAGATATGTGTGTGGCCTTGTTCTAGCGGAAGGTAGATAAAAGTTCGGTGCTAGTATCGTAACGAACCAGAAACTGAAAGTGGTCTAAGAAAACCAAATCTATCTCATTGAAACGCCTGTAAGTGCCCCCAAGAAACTCGACATACCACTTCGCGGCTGCCCCCGTGAGGGTGCATTGAAATAGTCTCAAACGGATGGAGTTGTGATTTAATGAATTCTAGGAGCACCAAAGGTGAAAAGTCGTAACATGATCACCCAGATCCTCACCATTCTTCCCTTCAAAATTTGGAATGTCAAAAGGGAGCTTGGTAGGGATTGGAGGCCAAGAAGGATCATGACACACCAAATCATTCGTGAGCTTTGAAAGATCTGGTAGATTCAAACGAGCAAGAAACGAGAGTTGTGGCTATGCGGCTAGATTAAAGGATCCCAAAAGAGGTTGACCTTGCGGACCGAAAGGATGATATGAACCATGACCATGACCATGACCATAGGGCTGATAACCACCTCCAACCTGACCCATGTAAGGGTACGAAGGTATATATGTGTTGTAGGCACCATAGTGAGGAGGGTTGTAATAAGGGCCATAACCGACTGCATTATAATGAGGGTTACCACCATAATTATGGGGCATATAAGTGCTAGTCGTAGCAGGAGCAGTTGAGTAATGACCATAAGTATAGGGTATGTTCCCACCCCTAGTATTAGGAGGGTTGTTAATGTTAGCAAATGTGGTCGCAATCATGGGTATATGCGTAGAAACATGCGGGTTAACTTGTGGAATATGAGCCGTGTTATGAGAAGTGTTCCCAACAAAATTAGGGGCAGCCCTAGGAGGTGGTCCTCCCCTAATAGTTGTAGAAGATGAAGGGATATGACCAGACTTAAATTGAAATGGAGAAAAAAAGGATGCACCACCCCCGGAGGGAGTGGTGCCCCCAGCACCAAAGCTGGTGTTAGCTTGACTACCCGATGAAGTGGATGTAACATTCGAATTAAGACTAGGCATCCCAACTGAAAAGGGATTAGTGGTCGAAGGGTTTGTAGTGTTATTAATATCTGGCATCCCATATCGGAATCCTTGTGTGTGTGTACCATGAGATGGGTTGGCTCCAAGGGTGGGTATGGCCCAAAACTTGAAAAAGTGACGTGTGGGGGCAAACCTTCATCTCCAACCTCCCTAGGGGTGGAAGGAGTAGTCTGTCCATTGACCTCACCCGATGGAGTCATGGGAATTCTTCCCACTGTTCTAGATGCAAAATTCATAATGTAATCTTGAAGTTCGTCAAAAGTATCAAAAGGATCGGAGGGGATCCTCCGACGTCTCTTATAAGAAGGACATGCTACTTAATCGGCTGGTAAGCCATCCAAACGATGAGACCGACGGAGAGGTGGATATTGATCCATGGTAGCAACAAATCTAAACGTCCCTTAATGGCCAAATAATGATCAAAGAGCACATACCTAAAGAAACTAGATCCAAATGCACACAAACAAGACTAGCTCAAGGACCTCCCGACACTACAGCCGGTATGTCTTGCCTAGGAGAGGCTTGAGACTCCCAAACTATAACCGGAGGTAACAGAATCCGTTATAAGGGTTCCCATACTTCACTGTGTGCACAGGGTCAAATCCCTATACAATAGGAAACTGTGTTGTCCAACCCCTATCTGACTTAGGACAATCACCGAATAACCGCAACGAATTCCCTATGTGATACCTAGGTAAAGAACCTAAGGTCACCACAATATAACCAATTCTCAGGCGGACAATCGCAGGTGGGATCCGTCGTATGGGTAGGGTAACTAAGCCCGAAACTCAAGAGGGTCAAATCCCCCAAGAGCCCCCGTACACAAACAAATCCTGGAAATATATCCCATGTTCAGCTAGTATTGGAGGGCTATCTCCGCAACCAACCTCCCGTGACCTCATGCTTAACTTTGGTTTTAGTAGAGCTTCCTGAGAACACTTATGTATACCATGGGTTTCACCATTCCCTGGTTAGAAACATAATGTTGGTTCAATAGTCTTGGATTTTTAACTCACAATGATCTATCCCAAGACTCTAAACCTAAGCTAGTTGGTGCACCCTATCAAAGAGAAAATCGTTTTTAATCAATTTTAAGATCAAGCATTGATTTTAATGGTTGTAATTACTCAAAGGATATGGTTGTGAAACTGATGATGTATAAGACTCAATGGTATGCACAACCGAAAAACACTAGACTCATCTATTCAATAAAAGAGCATGCTACTAATATGACAATCAATCCAACAGTTCGAAATAAAATGCAATATCTTTAACATTTCAATGCAAAAGCAAGTCCTAGATGAAACCACAAGCACTCTGATGCAAAATGCATAACATAAAGAAAATGTTTTTTGTATTTTCACTTATAAATGGAAGGAAAATGCAAAACAATGTTTTTGTATTTTTTCAATATAAATGAAAATGAAAAAATGCAAGCAAAATCTAACTATTCAGTGAAGAAATGCAGAGCATATCAAATAGACAACCTAGCAAATCCCAAACAGTAAGACTCAACCAAGCTTATGAGCTATAAAAAAAAAAATGGTGGGAAACCAAAAATCTCAAAAACTAAAGAAAGAGGAGTTTCTGATCATGAATAGAGCATGGAATAGTCAGGAAACAGGCCAACTAATACTCAAGAACACTCAGAACCAACCCAACAACAACCCAAGGTCAAAAATCAAGCAATCCCGGAGTTGTACGCAACTGTTCAAAGAACAATAGCAGGTAGATGCGAGCTATAGTTCACACAGGTGTGAGTAGACACGGTCAAAACTAGGTTGACCCACATACAGGGAAAGGAAAATGAACACAAAAAGAGTCAAACAATGTAGAAAAAACTAGTTTTCTATTGTAAATCCCGATGGCGAATCAATGACATAGAAGCTCGACAAACAACAACTCAAAATAAGGACAAATTCCTAAAAATCCACAAAATGGAGGTGCCTCCCCAGCAGAGTCGCCATTTTTGTTACGGAGAAAAACTTCCTATGGCTCGGGGTAGACCACAACATACAACTGACTACCAGAAAATAACTCAATTCCCAATGCAATGCTATTATAATGAAAAATTCTAAGATATGGAGAATAAAACCAACCTTCAACCGGATGTTCGAAGTGGATCCCCGTTGAGCTTTCAATCTCTACACTTGAACCTATAGATTAGTCTCAACAACAACTACAAGCAAGTGCATATAATATGTGAAAGATATTAGCATAATCAATAACATGATCCATGATATTATAAGAAAATGTAACCCACTGTAATTTAAACAACATTCACAACATCAAGGATGATAAAATGAGTATTTCCATTAATTAATAACAAGAAGTACATGATATGACCTCTTGCCGGCAACCAATTTGAACCAATAACTAGGTCTCTCCACTTGTGCCTTCACCACTTCAATCGCCCATGCAATGGAAAACTCAAAATGTGAAAGGAGTTTGGTAGGTGAACATAAGGAGTTCACAACAACAAGGATCAATGAGTGTAGACTCAAGTCACGGAAAAAAATCCACTAGAGTTATGTTGCTCTCTCTTTATCCTCCTTCCATGTACCATAAGAGCTCAATATATAACCCCTCAAAGGTAGGTGAAAGGTTGAATCGAGTCGTTTCGGGGGTACATGGAGGGCCAAAGGTCACCCTAATACCGTTTTTTGGAGTGAAAAGTAATTTTCTATTGTTTTCTACCATTTAACTAGGTGTACGCGGGATGCAATGGGATAGCCTGCGTATACATGTAGGCTATAGTGGAGCAAGTTGTGTATATGAGGTGATGTATGCGGGATGTAGTGGGACAGCTAGCGTACAGGAACAAAAATAGGGAAACAATGGTTCTTGGAGGACAAATGGTGGATCTGAGTCAATAAAATGAATACTGAAGGCCAATGAGTGTCGATGCTCACAAGGTGGAAAATTACGCTATAACAAATCCCACATAAAGCACTGAAAGAAGTTATCCCTCATGAAGCTTGATGTGTTAAGAAACCTGATATTTCACATTTCAAGATATTTAGTGTCAAGGCTTGGGTTAGAGTGCCATCCGAGAAGAGAAGGGATTTAGAGCCATAGAGTAGACCATGTTTGTTTGTTGGATACTCAGAAGAATCAAAGGGGTACAAAATTCTTGATCTGATCACCAACAAAGCATTTATAGAAAGTAGTGTTCAGTTTGAGGAAGAGACCCTACAAGGAGTTGAGATTGGAGAGTCTTCTCAACCACCACCAGAAGAAGTAAATGAAGAGTTGAATGAGGATTCTGATGATGAATATTCTGATTCTAATTTATATAATGATGATGATTATGATATGATTGCAAACACAATCTCACCATCAAGGCCAAAGTCTATAACAAAAACCATAGAGGTTGTTGGTGACATTGTTGGGAATCCTCGGGATCCTAGAAAGATAAGGCCACAATATGAGAATGCACTTTCAGTAAGGGATCCAAATATTGCTAAGAAATTTTTTCTCATGATTTAGTCGTATCCTCAAACATATGAAAAATCCTTATAAGATTCAACATGGAGGTATTCTATGGATGAGGAGTTCCACTCCTTGCAGAAGAATGGAACTTGGGAGCTAGTCGAGCTTCCATCGGGCAAAAAGCTAGTAAAATGAAAATGGATATACAAGACTAAGATTGCTATTGATTCTAATGTAGTCAAGCATAAAGCAATGTTGGTGGCCAAGGTATTTTCACAATTCCAAGTTCTGGACTATAATGAGACCTTTTCCCAGTGGAAAAAATGGATTCTATTCGACTAGTTTTGTTAGTTGCAGCAACAAAGTGTTGGGTAGTTCAACACATGGATGTGAAGTCTGATTTTATTCATGGTGATATCAAAGAGGATATATATATGAATCAAACTAAAGGCTATGTTTCATATCCATCACTTGTGTGTAGGCTAAGGAAATCACTATATGGACTTTAGCAAGCTCCCAGATCTTGGTATGCAAAGATGGACCATTTCCTCCTAACAAAAGATTTCCACCGATGAAAATATGATCCAAATGTGTATATAAAGCACATAAATGGTAATATTGTGATTATTATTATATGTTGATGATTTACTAATACCTGGAAGTGCCACTGATGAAATTTCATCACTAAGGACAGCTTTGCATCAAGCTTTCTCCATGATAGATTTGGGGGTTCTCAGGCATTTTTGGGGGCTTGAGATCACTTAATCACCCAATGGAATCACTGCATTTCAGTCCAAATATGATTCTGATCTTCTAAAAAGGTTCAATATCGAAGAATGAAAGGCTGCAAAGACTCCTTTCCTTTCAGGATTCAGGCTAGAAGAAGGGGATTCTACACGCTTGGTGAATAACACCCTCTACATGCAACTAGTTGGAAGCCTGTTGTACTTGACTCACTCCCGACCAGAATTTTCATATGCAGTAAGTCATGTTGAAATATATATATAGGATCCACATGAGCTCCATTCAAGGGATGCAAAAAGGATCTTGCACTTTGTGCAAGGCACCAAGACACATGTGATCCCCTATGTTTCCAATTCCTCATTGGATCTAGTTGCATTTTTTGACCCGGATTGGGATGGGCATAAAACAGAACGGAAGTCCACTTTCGGGTTTGTATTCATGCTTGCAGGAGTTCTTATATGCTATTATAGTAAAAAGAAAAGTGCAATTCACTCTCTTCAACAGAGGAAAAGTACCATGGAGCAGTGAATGTAGCTACTCAGTGCATCTGGTTGCAAGGAATTCTTAGTGAGTTCCAGATTGACTTTAGCAATCCCATTGTTCTTTGGGTTGATAATCAGAGTGATATAAGTATATCCTCAAATCAAGTACTTAGAAAAATAACCAAGCACATTGAATTGCACATGCACTACATCCGGAGTTTAGTGAATGACATACTGATTCACAGAAAAATTTGAACCCAAAATATGATGGCATATATGTCTAAATTTAGACATCACTCCATCGACAATCCGACAAACCTTTCTTTCTTTAAATTTCAGTGAAACTTCAACATATATTCGACAGCAACAAGGTCTCGTCGAATCACTGACAACAAAATGTAGAATAACCTACACATTTCTTTTAATATACACGTCTCATAATCGACGACAATTACTTTCCAGAAGGTCGAATATCCGACTAAATTGCCATCATATATCCTACAGAAGTTACATAGGACAAGGTCGGATATCCAATAGAATTTAAATATGAAAAGGTTGGATATCCGACCAAGAATACGTCACATATCCAACATAATTTACATACTCCTAATTCAGATATCCAACCAGACCACGTCGAATATCCAGCAACATTTACATAAGAAACGGTCGGATATCCGACGAAGGCTGCGTCAAATTTACGACATATGTAACCATAGAAAAAAGACAAAGTACGACGAAATTTTACGTTAGAGGTATGGCAACGTCGTCGGATTTAGTGGAGCTGTCATCGGATTTGTGACATAACTGAGGAATTTAAAAAAACAACTACTAGTTCCAAACGGGGTTCACCTGGGACCACTAGTTGGGAAAGAACTCAACGGTGTCCGTTAAGCCATGTGCTCTTCTTGTGACAAATTTAGCTTTTAGGATTTAGAGTTTCTCCACCTTTATCAATGGTTTTACAATCCATTATGAAGGTTGAAGCATCTAATTGATCATACATTCCTTAACTTATGAGAAATCCGACATCCAAGATTCTAATAATTGACATGGAAAGGTGCAATTGTAATGTCCCCATTCAAAATCCTATAATTATCATCCCCTTTGATTCCATCCAACACATCACAAGCAAATTTGTCTTTGGCATATTCAGCTAGTAGCATGTTTTTCCAATCCTTGGCAATATCCATGAGAGAAAAAGAAGGCCTTCTTGACAAAGCATCTGCTACTATATTATTATTTCCTTTGACATATTCAATATCGAAATCATAAGCTTGAATCTTGCTTACCCACTTTTTTTGCCTTTCATTTAGATATTTTTGGGTGAGAAAGTGTCTTAGACTATTGTGGTCAGTTTTCACCACAAACTTGCTGCCCACCAAGTATTGTCTGAATTTGGCCAATGCATGCATAATGGCTAGCATTTCTTTATCATAGATGGAGTAAATTTTTTCATGAGGCTACAACTTTCTGCTCTCAAAGGCTATGGGGTGTTGGCCTTGCTTTAGGACAACCCCTATTCCTCCACCTGAAGCATCACATTCCACAACAAAAGGTTTAGTAAAATCAGGAAGTGCAAGTATGGGACAACTACTCATTACCTCTTTCATTTTTTGGAAGGCCTTTTCAGCCTCTTCATCCCACTTGAAAGCATCCTTCTTAGTCAAATCAGTGAGTGGAGAAGTCAACTTGGAGAACCCTTTCACAAATTTTCTGTAGTAGTGCATATGCCAATAAAACCTCTCAATTTGGTAATATTTTTTGGTGATGACCATTCCAAGATAGCCCTAATTTTTTCCATGTGTACCTTCACTCCTTCTTGCCCAATAATGTGCCCAAGATACAGTAGTTATTTCATCCCAAATTCACATTTTGATAATTTAGCAAATAAGGACTCTTCTTGCAAGATTTTCAACACAATCTCTAACTGTTGCAAATGCTCTTCCCATGTTTTACTGTAAATGAGAATATCATCAAAGAAAAATAAAACAAACCTTCTTAGTTGCTTGCAAAATATCCTATTCATACATTCTTGAAAGGTGGCTGGAGCATTGGTTAACCCAAAAGGCATGACAAGAAATTCAAAGTGGCCAAAATGACATCGAAAAGCGGTCTTTTGCACGTCTTCATCTTTCATTCGAATTTGGTGATACCCTGATCTAAGGTCAATTTTTGAGAAGTATTTGGACCCATGCAGCTCATCCATGAGTTCATCAATTCTAGGACCAGGATACCTATTCTTGATAGTCTTTTTGTTCAAGGCTCTAAAATCTATGCACATTCTCAATGTTCCATCTTTTTTCTTCACTAGCACTACTGAAGAAGCATAAGGGCTAGAGCTTGGTCTAATGAGTCCCAACTCTAGGATTTCTTGGATATCTTTTTCAATCTCATCTCTAAACTTTTTAGGATGTCTATAAGGTGGTATCTGAATGGGTGAAGTACCCTCCTCCAAAATAATACTGTGCTCAACCCCCCTATCCAGTGGCCTACCATGTGGAAGGTCTCTAAAAACCTTTTCATATTTTCGCAAACATCTCTCTATCTCCTTTGGGTGTTTGACAATATTTATAGTTGGCTTGGGAGATGTAATATGACATTCAGCAGTCCATTCTATATCCCCATGCCTCAATATAGATCTCATACTATTGCAAGTAACTACTTGATTTGGATAAGTGTGTTGCCCTCTCACAACTCTTTGTACTCCTTTTGAATCTTGGAATTTCATTTCGGGAATTTGATAATTTATTGTATGCTCTCCTATTGAATAAAACCATTGCACTCCCAAAACCACATTAGTATCAGCAACATCAACCACATAAAAACTGTCAACAAAAGTATAGTTACCTACGGTGACTTGTAGCTTTGGAACCCATGTTTTGCATTGCATTGTGTTGTGACCGGGAATGACAACTATGAAGCCATCAAATGGTTCAATAGGTATATTTCTTTTCTCTACCATCTCTGCATCAATGAAGTTATGAGTGGCTCCTCCATCTACCAAAACTGAAGTTCTTTGTCCTTGTACCACACCTTTGCATCGGATAGTATGATAGCGAGGTACTGCTGAAAGCACTGCCATTCTTGCTTTGTTTGGTGAAGGCTGATTTTCTTCTTGTCTTTCCTCTTCTACTGCTATCTCATATGCCTCTTCTTGATCTGAAATATGTCCATCTTCATCCATGCCCCCATCATACCCCTCATTATCAGAAAATACTTCTATGTATTGAGCCTTTCCTTTGGTACATTTGTGCCCCAGTGTCCATGGTTGGAAGCATGTGAAGCATAGTTTCTTTTTTCTAAGTTCATAACTGTTTAGTCCCTCTTTTTTATTCATCTCAAATGACTCTCTTTGCCAAGGTTTCTTATCATAGCCATCCCTTTTCCAAGGTTTCTTTTCAAATTTATAGCTAGGCTTAGGAGGAAATCACGTTCTAGGAAGCACATTTTGGAGATCCCTAGTCAAGCTCATTGCATCTTTTAATGTAGTTGGCTTGTGGGATTTCACCAAACCTCTTAAGGGTTCAGCCAAACCTTCAGTGAAAAGCAATACTAATATTCCCATAGATACATCAGTCACCTTGGCTGATAATTTTTGAAAGTCCAACATATATTCAGTAGGGGACCCAGTTTGCTTCAATTGAGCTAGTTCTTTGAAAGGCAATTCTAGATCTTTTTGTTCAAATCTTTCTAGTACTCTGTCAACAAATTCTCCATATGTTTTAACCTGATTATGACCCAAGGTTCTCAACCCATGAAACCCCCATTCATTGGCATCTCCTTCCAAATGCAAAATGGCCATTTTTAATGCATCCTCTTCCAACATAGGATTCAGTTGAAAATATACATCCAATTTTTGCACCCAAGTGTTAGCAGAATTTTGAGAAGAACCATCAAAAGTAGGAAGTGACATTTTTCCAATAGCACTATTTAATTCTTTGTTTTGTAATGGACTCCTATTGTCTCCCTTCCTATTAATCTTTTGCATAGCATCAATGTAGTCACTGAGTGGTACACCTCTTTTACACTCTTCATTCAAATCATTCCAATCATTTACTAGTTTCTTGTAATCCAATTCAAGATTGGGCTCTTCTTTGGGTGTGAGAAATTTAGGTGCAATATGCCTTTGTGTGCTTTGAAATTCATCAGGTCTATTATGAGGTCCTGTACTTGAGAAAATATGCTCATTCCCTTTCATCTTTTCCCCTGAGTGTGAACCACTATTATCTCCTATCATCCCTTTGCTTTGAAGCTGGCTAATCAACAATTCGAATCCTTGCAACAATTTATCACCTATCCTATCCATGTTTGCTGAAAGTTTAGAGAAACATGGATCTAAGGTTGCAATAAGTTCCTCCTTATGTTTTAATTTGTCATCCTCCTCTCTACCCATGGTTTCAGCAAAAGACTCCTCTTCTTCTACTACCTCTTCTTCAACAAAAACCTCTTCAACTACTAGTTCAAAGGGTGGTGTATTATTCTTTTGACTTATTTTTAAGACCATCAGGTGCCAAGAACATGCTCTGATACCACTTGTAATGACCCTTTTTCAAAATTTTATTAAAATGCCATTTTTTCCACTTTTTCCCCAATTTCGACCTTTGACTAGTTTTACTGTTTTGACCTTCAAATCAACCCAAATGTTCCCAAATATTCTGTAGGAGTGTATGAATGGTATTTAGAATTGAATATTAGATTCAGGGATGTTTTATGGCCCTCCAAATACTGCTGCAAACTTGATTTGTATTCTTATCAATATAGGTAATTTTGACTAGTAATTTGTGCATCAAATCCCCCCGGGGTAACACTGCAAATGGCCTTCCAAATGCCTCCAAACTCCCATGAATTTATGAACAGAGGTATGTAATGTGTTAATTATGTGATTAA
Organism: Larix kaempferi; assembly: GCA_027924585.1. NCBI lineage: Eukaryota > Viridiplantae > Streptophyta > Pinopsida > Pinales > Pinaceae > Larix > Larix kaempferi. Next base: position 16,965,577 of record BSBM01000376.1, read on the forward strand.
GGTCTCATATGCACCATTAATTGATTTTTACTACTGTTCTAACTCTCTCACATTCAACAGCAAAAACCCCCAATTCGACCCTTGGGGAAATGGCACTATTTCACCTCTCAATACAAACAAACGGAGTAAAAATGCTTCAAATGCTCAAGTACAGTACATGAAACTTGTATAATATATCCATGGTAGTATATGAATCACAAATATATCAGAGAATCATCCATCCATTTGAAATAATCAACCTTATAGTGTCATACATCAAAGCATTGGGGAAATGGACATTGTTTGCTTATTAATAAATAATTTTTCATACTTTCAATGGGTAATTCGACCTGAGAGTTTCTGAATATGAATAACAGAGGATATGAAGCTATTATAATCAGAAAACTATCATATGAAGCTCTCCCAATGAGTGCAAGATCTCACCCAAAGCGCAATCCCTCAAGGAGCTCGAATATGCCTTCAAAATTGGAAATGGTGGAGAGAAAGTGCTGCACTAAATCAAACCATGAAACTTCCTGTAGCTGCTACCTGCAAATAAAAATCCATTAAAGCACCATGAAATACCTAAGTGGCCTCTCCAAACACCAACTTGGATGGGAATCTTTCACCCTCGAAATTGGCTAAGGCAAGAAACTAGTCATCCACTAGTTCTCTCTTCACAAATGCAATTTTTATCAAATCATCAAAATCCATTCTCATACTTGATTTCTACATTTTATAACCAACATTAGCCTTCAATGGGTCGAAATCCTCTCAATAGATTCAATAATTTTCCATTTAGAAAATATTCCTCATTTGCCACTTGTCTCCTAGTTACAACCTTCCATCTTCTCCCAAATTCGAATTTGAGTCTCTTTAGATTCCCCCAACTCCATGAGCACCTTCCTTGAGCCTATTTTTGGGGCTGACATGTCATAATGGTCAGGTGTAAGAATTCAGGTCTGAATTTTGTCATAAATGTCATAGATGCTTCATTATTGTTGTCATAAAACTAGGGAATCTAGCCCAAGTGTCCACTAGTCTCCAATTTGACTCTTCCTCTCCCATGGAGGTTACTATTCCATCCCATTTCGACCTAAGATTCTCAATGCCATGTGTTATGACTTACCAACTCACCCAAGAGTGTTCACCTTTCCATGAATTCGAATTGGCAAGAGAGAGATGCCATGTGTCATTGAAAAATCAAGCTAGTGTGGGTCCCACCACCTCCATATGTCTCCAAAACCACTTGCCACCTAGAATTTCTATTGAATTTATTTATTCATAATATTTATTAAATGCTTGAACCCTTCTAATGTCTAAATATCATTTATTAGCTTCCTTATTACCATCCCACATGTGCCCATCCAACCTAGGAAACTAGTAGGATTGATGGGATTGTCTTACTATGCACTTATTTGAATGGGGACATTACAACAATATAGGAGAGAGCTCATCACTTTGACTTGCTCAGTGCTACTTTTATAGAGCGCAAGAATGGCCTTTTATAGAGTGTGTTATACTGAAAGAAAACTACACTTTCAACTTGTATAACGCACTTTTATAGAGTGCATTATACTGAAATAAAAACGACGACCTTAGGGATCCCATTACACATAATAGGGACAAGAAAATCGCTAGATAGTACAAATGGATCAAATTAATACAAATGCACAAGTAGAATAGAAAATATTATACTGGACTAAGAAATAAAAAGGTACAGCATGGAAAACATCTATCAAATCAAAAGCAGAGAAGTATAGTTGTATTTGTTAAGAAAACAAAAAACTTCAAACGAAAAAGTGTGAGATCAAGGCTATTTGGAGATGGAGCATTTTAAATTCCAACTTTAAGTTGGAGTTAGCACATAATGTAAGTATATAATCCATTCTCAATGTGGGAAAAATTGAACATTTTTAGATATAGGTATTGATAGAGACAAATATCAGTATCCATACACTCTACCTAAAGGACAATGCCTATAAGAAGTAAATGGTTAACTAAAGGACAATTTCAAAGGTTGGTTAACTCAGAATCTGGTTCGTTACCATTTTTGAATTCCAAGTTTTATTACTTAAGGGATTTGTCTAGTCTTTAAACTAGGATTACATATGTGGTTTTAGTAAAATAATGATATTTTACTTACAAGATTTTGATGGAGTGTTACCAATGGATTAGGAAAGAAGATAGTGTTGGGTGTTTTAGGTTCAAATTTCAGACTTATTAGGGAAGGCCACACCAATTCATTCTCATAAATTAATAGGTTATGACTATACATTTTTTTGGAATATGCAAATTGCATGATATCACTGGTATCTTGAAAAGCAAATATCAAAGTATATCTTGTAAAAAGGGAATAGGGAAAATATAGCTATCAAAGGGAATAGGGAAAATATCCTAGGAAACTACACCTGTTGCATCATATTTTTTAAAAAGTAGGCTAAGTAACAAATGGATCTTTAACATTCTTGTACAAGATAAACAAAGACAACTACATAATCAAACAAGGAAAACCATAAATTTATTTTTTCTAGTATTTTTTTTAACTGAAGGCAATGACAAACTATATTTCAACAATGAATCCATGTCAATGTTTTTCATCTTAAATCTACAACTACATAGAGCAAAGCAAAACCAGCTTGAACAAAAGTTGATTCCTTTTAGTGCATTGAAATCTAGTCAATATTGTCAAGCCAGTCACCCTTTTTGGAAACTTGAACACTTGGCAATGCTTTATTGTGCATTGCTAATTTGCAATAAAAAAAAATATTTATAGTCCATTGTCATTTCACATGACCAATGTGTACATTGTACCTGATCTCCTATGTACAACAATTTGGAAGCATGGAAATCATTTCACTAACAAAAACTTCACAAGTATAGCATATGAGAAAATGTTTGCAAACAACACAGTAGCACTATGGAAACTATGACAAGTTTCCATTGGGACAAATTGTAGAGATTTTCAAACTAGAGCATATGATAAGTTACAATGATATTGCAAATGCTTGATGTTGTTATAGAGGCCTAATTGCAAAAGGCATTACACTCCATTATCAAAGTACGATAGCAACTAGCGAGCCATGTTCAATGTCACATAATAGAAAATTTACCAGTTATTGTAGCGGAAAAAAAAACACAACAACAAACCTGGATCCTATTGGTGGGAAATTTTTTTCCTTATACCAAAATGCGAGGTTTGATGCTATTAGAATTTGGCTGACTTATTTAGGGAAGAATGGACATTTTTCTAAATGTTTACATGAGATAAAAAAATGCCATAGCAAGGTACAACTCACCTCGATCATGTAAATTAGCAGAAAATCAATAACTATAGTTTATCCTAGGAGGCTTGCTTCCAATCTTAGTCTACCTATAGTTTTAAAAACAATGAAGCATAGCATTGAAAACCTATTTTGATGTAAACACATATTGCATCAACAATGTTGCGCTGTCTTCTTGACTTATGGGAATGTTTCTAACAACTGTAAACATCAAATTTAGCCAAATAGGCCTATCAAAAAATGCCAACTTCTTGAATAGGCAGTCGCTAAGGCCATTATACTCAAAAGAGGAAAGAATCTAGTTCGTTACCATTTTTGAATTCCAAGTTTTGTTACTTAAGGTCTTTGTCTAGTATTTAAACTATGATTAAATATGTGGTTTTAGTAAAATAATGATATTTTACTTACAAGATTTTGATGGAGTGTTACTAATGGATTGGGAAAGAAGATAGTGTTGGGTGTTTTAGGTTCAAATTTCAAACTTGTTAGGGAAGGCCACATCGATTCATTCTCATAAATTAATAGGTTATGACTATAGATTTTTTTTGGAATATGAAAATTTCATGATATCAATGGTATCTCGAAAAACACACATCAAAGTATATCTTGTAAAAATGTCATCAACATAGAATTGGAATTTTCAAACTTGTAACAAGTTCAAGACTGGCTAGGATAGAGACCTATACAATCATCTATAAACATAGATATTTGTTGTTCAACTAGTAAAAATACCACTAGGAAGAATGCGTATGGGTTGACATAAGACACCATTGTACACCTAGGCAAATAGTAGTATTTTATTAGAAAAATATTTTTAAGGTTTTGATAGTCTACTAATATACGGAGAATATTTCAGCAAATTTGGAGAGCAAGAAGATTGAGTCTTGGATAGGTGATTGTTAATCACTCTAAGATCCATGCCATCCTACTATCACTTTGGGGACAATGAATTACTTCATTCCTATTGGAATATGAGATCCTTGCTTTTCCAAATAATATTGTAGATCTCCAATTACTCAACTAAATTTCATTTATAAATTTTCCATATTTTTATTGAGACAGTCCATTTTGTTTATGTAAGTAATTGCAGTTTTAGAATCTCCAAATCTGTCGTAATTTTCTATGCATGGTTACTTTTATCTTGTATGAATATTCTTGAATCTTCATCTCTCTTTTTCTAAGATGGCCTTAGCTTGAAATTTTGGCACAACTTTAATAAATAGTGTAAAAGGGGGGATAAAGTTTCTCAAATATTCATAACCTTATTGCCAATCAAGTCCTTGTCAATAAGAGCACATGTTGGTATCATGTGGGATTTAATAGGTTTATAGGTAAGTCGTCTTTTCAAACACAATATTGTACACATTGAGACCAGTTAGTTCTAATGCAAGATGATGTCACATTCTCTATGGGTCCTATATCTTCTTAGTTATAAATTATGCACTCATAGTTCATGTTTGTGATAAAAGATGCACTCCGATTGCTGAGAGGGCATGGTTAGCACACCTTAAATCTATAGGGATGAATAAAATTTGAATGGGTTGGTTGGGTCCAAAGGAAATTGTCACCTACCCAAATTTTGAGAATAATTATTTTATTTCGCAAAATACTCTATGTCAAATTATAATTTCAAAGTTTTGTAATTATGACCAAATCTGGTAAAAAATGACTGCAATGACTCATTATTATTATTTAATAAATTAGAAAAGGAGACAAACACTCAAGAAAGTTGTTACAAGAGTGTTCACTGACCCACTAGGAGGAATGGAAGCTGCTAGAAGGCATGGGACAGATGGCAGCATTTGCACTCCACCACTAGCTGTTGGTTATGGGACAACTACCCCTAAAATTGTGGCATTATTCCCATGTGGGGAGTGAGCAAGAAGCTCATTTAATGATCAGTTAAATCACAAGAATTCCTAGGCAGCCTATATAGGCAATTCGAATTGAGCAAGTAGCTCTTACAATATTTTTTGTAGAAATATTCCTCATGTGCATCAGGTGATGACTGAGAGATTCGAATGAGGGAGGCTATGTGAGGGTGCAATTGTAAGTATGCCAATTATCCTAAGAAGGAAAACCAGAGGTGTTGGTGCAGGTCCCTTTGACTGTTGAGTATTGTAATGTCCCCACCTTGACCCTATTGCATTAATATTGTAAATGATGTAAATATTGTTATTTAGTCATGGTGAGGAGCTCAAGACCAAGGCCCCGCCATTGATTTATCGTTCTATGTATCGGCAATTAGAATAGATGCATAGAGTTCTTGTGCTAGCTGTGCACAATGTAAAATCGGACATCATGTAAATATGTAATTTTAATGAAAAACCCACAACCAGCTACGCAATGCAACAAAGAGATGGGGGCATGATCTTTACAAGGAATAGGGAGGGAAAATAACCAAACCCTTGAGCCATGGTGTTAAGCCATTTCATTGAGGAAACCCATAAACTCTCAACTACCCATTTGGTCTCATGCACCCAATCATTTAATTCTTCCAAGAATTGGTTGAGACAATTAATGCCTTGGGATGGGAGAGGTATGGCTGTCAATTTTTGGGTATGGGCAAGACAGCAACCTGGGAAATCGAGTTTTGGTTGGCTGGGCAAGAAAACCCCCACGAAATTGGCCCAAAGCCATTCCTCACCCATGGCATTCATCCTCTCACGCAGTCTGAGCTTGTTGGGGTTTTACCCTTCACGTTTTTCACCATTTCCTGCATTATTCCATGTCTGCAAACTTGTTTTTGGTTAGCTCAGTGGCTGGGAGAAGAGAGCCACGATTTTTTTGGGGTTATGGAGGCCATTTCTTCCCATGAAATGCCCATGAGCATTTTTCTGAAAACGATTCTGCTCTCCTAGGGTTGATTTCCCATTTCCTCCTTTTCGTTTTTGGTTTCCCACGTTTTTCTGGAACTGGTAGAAACCCACTGTTGGGAACTTCACTGTATAAGCATTTTTCTCATGCCCAACACTTATGCTTTTGATGTTATATGCATCCATCTCTTACCCGCCTGAGAAACCCAATTGCTGATTGGCTTGGTTGATTCTGGTATACCTTTGGCTATCTGCAAGCCTGCTTTCCCCTTTTCCTTGTGGAGATCATTCCCAGCTCGGGGGTGGCAGTGGTGCTGAGAGATTGAGGAGCACGCTGGCCTACGATTGTGTGGAATGTTGCAGAAGCGGAGTTGGTTGCTCAGGGACTACTTGGTTTAAGATAAGTATTCTCATTTGATAGTTTGATATTGCTTAATTGATTAATGACATGAAAATTTGGCATGTATGATGAATGTGTAATTAATATTACTTCCGATGTGTTTTTCTTGTAATTATACATTTCCATATGTTAGCTTATTGCTTACTTAATAAGTTCATGGGCTACATGCCCGGTTTTAGCATCAATGATCCTCTCTATCATGTTGGTATGATAGGAGGGGACATTACAAGTATTCAAGACTGGATAACTAATTGTTGCATGCAAGTTGATGACCTAAGATTTTAAGGTTTCTTCCTCCAGGTGGTTCAGTGAACAGGCTCGGGGGTCCTAAGGTAGGCACATTGGCTGTCTTCAGGAGCAGGTTGGGAGGAACAAGCTCCTTGGGTGTTTGTACACTTATGTACTGGTTCAGGTTCTATTTGTTCTTCTATCAATTGTTTCCTTTTATTTCTCAGGTTGTTGTAATTTATAATTTTAATGATTGATTGATTAAAATGTTAGATTTAGAAACTACTTATCTGCATTTTTCTCCATGCTTGTTTCTGCATCGTACTCTAGTACAGAGAAGTAGCATTAAATCGAATAAATTATTAAAATAGAAAGCTAAGTGAATCATTATACTCATACAGTATTTTTTTCAGTTCTACCATTTCATTTATAAGCAAAAACGTAGGAAAGAGGCACTGTATCATGTAAACAGAGGTACAACATTCATGTTAAAAGAAAACACATTTTATTTCTTCACAGATCTATACTTTCATTCCACTCCATATAATTCGGATAGTAATAATATGTATTTCCAAATTATAAACTCTACATTTTCAAGTATGTTTTATTTCAAGAGAATATAGCAGCTGTAATACTTATATCCATGTACAGAACTATCATAGCAGAACTATCATTTCTCCACTAACTATTGCAGTAATTTTCATTTATCAAAATACCATTAGTTATGTAGATGCATAAAAACCCTTTTATCAAACCCTAAGATTTTGCAAACCCTAGTTTCATTTGCACAGTGCATATTTTTCTTCATAAGCCTTTCATGGCGAACTTTAGACATTTATTTTCCAAACTCTAGATAGCATATCGAAAAATTCTTCAGGACAGTATTCACCATTTTGCAGAAAACATGATTCAGTTCTAATATCTATTGGCAGCTCATAACCCTAGTAAGAATACATATCAACATTGAAAACATTCACAGCTTCAAAACCCTTCCATATACAGGTTAAGTTCGGGCACGCAAGCTTGTGCAATCCAGCTAACAATCAACGAGCTACCAGTAGGATTCATTGTAAATCAAAATAGACATTGTGACCTATTCATTTCAAAAAAAACTTCTGATTGTCAAACTATCCCATAACTTAAAATAGAAACAACGACGACAAAGCAACATAAAACTTTGACCTACAGCAACCATTGTTGTGCGTTATTACAATAACATTTATTTGCACATTTATTAACCCTGAGTTCAAAATCATAGCAATTCTTTACAAAAATCAAACAATCTTTCTTAAGTGCAAGAGAACCCTAGGTTCTTGGTCCTTTCCATTCAAATGAATGTCTGAGTTGCATCTCGGACCTGTTAAAGTCCCACAGTATGCATGGCTTAAACCTTATCAGCCAAAAACTTGAAACACGACCGTGGAGAATCAAAGTACCCATGGTTATACCCTTATCTAGTAGCATGTAAAAACTGCGACTTTGAAGTTCTTAACGAACAATACAACCAGGCATCAAGAGCAGAATGACCATTTAAACTAGTAAAGACTATCCACTGTATCGTATTCATCAAATAAGACTCAAAAAATCAACACTCGGCCATCACCAAAAACAAGTCTACAAGTTCCAACTCTCATCATACGATAGTCACCATCAACACCATGCTCAAGGGCACCTACAAGGTTTCGAGAACCACTGGAGGTTACTAGGAGAAGTCGCAACATATTTCATTCCCCATGCTTGCACTGGAACCATCCTATGAAGTGGGTACCTGCAAAGTCACATTTCGATGGAGTTAAAACAAAGAACATACAAGAAAGCAAGCAAGCAACACCATACTATGACATTATCGTGAACAATTAACTTTTATCGAAGCTCGGAACAGTGTCACATCACGCTAGTAGAAAAGGTGACGAGGCTTGGTAGCAATAACAGTACTACAAATTCAAAACTCAGAAGACAATCTCTCATGGAGAACTCGAACCCCAACTTCAAATCACTCTCAACAACTGACAAAAGAATCATACACAACTACTACGATTGTAGCATGGCTCTTTGGCACGATGCATAAGCCTGTAACCCTTAAAACTATCTCACACAGGTCTCGGGTTCAAGACCAAGGAGGAGTCCTCCTCTCAGAAAAAAAACACTCCTACATTACAGCAATCGGTCGGCTCCACTATCTTACCACTGAGTGTAACAATGGTAATATGAAAACCTTCCTCCATCACTTACCATCGTAAGTTTAGGGTTTTCCCACAACTCGAGATCTTAGGGAGATTGATGGTGGTTCAACTGCCAAGAGGGCACGTTGATAACCAAACCTGCATTACAATCAATGCTATTTAATAGATGCATCTACCAACTGCCAGGTAAGTGGACCAAAAAGCTTGTGCATGGCACAACTCGGTCAATATGGCACTCATTGCAAACCTCTAGCACGTGAATACCCCACATTGTGGCTTCCACTCCATTCACCAAGTGGTTCGACGTTATTCAAAGCCTATCAACACCAGATTGGAAATCATGTCAAGTACCGAGCCATTACCACCTACCATCAATAGCATAGTATTGCATATTAGACCTTTGTGTGCTAATGTTATAGGTTTTCGAAGGTTTGTGTAGGTATGGTGATAATAGTAATATCACCCACTATTTGATTAGCCTTAATGCATGGTCCATACCTAATGTTTTCATCACTCCATTGAATTTTAACTCGTAACATTTCATAATAGTAACATTGCATATTGTAAAATCATATCATTACAAATAATTAGTGCACCTTTGATATAAGTTTGAACATGAGCATCGTAACATTGGAATTATATAATCAATGTATTTGGTAGATGCATAGAATCATACATTATTCTATTTTAATTCTAATTCATTTCTAGAGTTTTAAATTAGCTATAGGATGAAGTTTGATGATGCTAGTTCATAACATAGAAACTATATTCACAATAGATCCCATAGGAATTGCCATATAGTGTAAGACTATGGTATCATCGTAAGTTTAAGTATTGGCAAGATGTACTCTAAAGCTAGGTCCTTAATACAAGCTCTAGTCACTATACTTACATCTACTAACCGTGCAATCAAAAGACAAATCCAGGACTTAGAATAGTCTAAGTTCTGTAAGTACAAGATATAATGATAGATCCAAAGCGTAAACATCATTTTCTACCAGATTCCTATAGCTTTAAATATAGATCCGGTATCATAGCTTAATAGTAACAATAGTAGTCATATGATATTGTATATTGCAATAAAGTAAAACACACGGACGACATAAAAATTGTATCACTAAAGAGCTTGGATGTCAGTACATAAAACTAGAATTTGAACCATGTATCCATACCTTCAGTATCTTGTTTCGTAAGGAAGCAAATAACATTCTACTTTTACACTGATGTTGAATTGAAAGACACTTGTATTCATAACACTTGTTGGCATATAATTTCTTACCTGTGGTCTGCACATGGAAAACAATATTCAAATGCCTTAGCTAATCATAGCTAAGTAAACTCTGGGGTACCTCGTAGGACCCCTTCATCATCACACAAGCAAACTGTTAGCACAACAACAATATCATCATAATAGCACAAACCTTATATAGCATGTAATTGTACTTAGAGCTTGAGTAAAACTGTAAATTGTATTCTTTGCATAATCATAAAAAGATAGGTTGTCAAGGAGGTTAGCATCCATTTGAAACTGAATAGTAAATGTAACCGTATCATGTTTAAATGGGAAGTATGATGTGTCATGTTTATTTTGTTATCTTAGTAAGAAATTTATTTAAATTATATTTCTGCATTAATGACTTTTGATAATTATTGCTAATTTTAATATTTTAAAATTTTGGTATTTTCCGGGATGTTACAGAAATCTAGGAAATGACTCAATAAGGATTATGATCAGTTAAGGGAACGATTAACACATGTTAAAGGCAATCAGGTACATTACAAGCCGAGTTTGAGTTTGTAGTTGATGGATGAATGGATGAAGAAAATAGGGAAATACTATGAAACCACTAAAAGTAGATAATTACACAGTCTAGATATGAACACAACCATCCGATACTCTATCTAAGTTGTACACAGAAATGACTGAATGAACATGAATAATATCAATTATAACTGAGGATGAAGCAACTAGCAAGAACTCTTTATAAAAGATGAAGCAATTAAGCGAAAACCCTTCATAGAAGATGAAGCAAAGTAGACAAAAGCTCCTCAATACATAATATTGTTATGCATTAAATCACAAGAGGAAATAGATATGAAATAAACAGAGGAAATCACATAAGCTTACAAGATATTGTCATGATTCTTCAAGAGCGTTGTCTCATTGCATTAACTAATCAAAAAGATTTTAAATTTGCATACACTGGAATTTAACTTCAAGAGTTAACAACTGTCCTCTCGGTTGGAACCCCCCATCTTTACATTCAAAATGATAAGATTTTATAGAGAAAATACAAAGAACAAGCTATTTCCTAGCCTTTGGGAATTGAGTCTATCTAAAAATAAATGACTTCTAAATTTAATCAGAAAAGATATGGAAAGACTTTGTTTAACTTCCAGCTGATCCCTCGATTGCTGTTCCAATGCTTGAAAATCTAGAATTTGCTGAATTAGTTGACAAATTACCCAAAAGATGCATCAAATTTGGAGTTGGTTATTGATGTTGATTTTATTCCTTTGAACCCGGGATATGGAGAGCTAACTTGCCAAAGCTCTGCCATCCATCATTGACCTTTGAAATCTTGTAATCTCAAGGTTCTCTATTCTCCAACTGACCTTTTGATTGCCCTTTTGATTGCTTTTGAAAACTGAAATTCGAACTGCACAACTTATGCCTTGAAATCTGGTATTGATCTTTGACTGCATATTTCAAACTTTAAAATGTTCAAACTTTGGAATTGTTAGCTGATTATGTGAACCTGAATATTCAAGCCTCAAGAGCTGGTTGCTTAATCTAAATCTGCCAGATTTATCCCACATAGAAAAAATAAAATATTTTTTAAGTCCTTACATATGTCAGTGGTTTGATGACATAACGGCGTGTTAAATACTTACTACTATTTCATTGAGCTTCCGTTGGTGCCTCGGGACGGTTGATAGAGGCCTTAGCTTCACGTAGAACTAAGATTTGACTTTACGGAAGAGATACGACTTCAAAAGGTAACAATAGAACCAAATACTTTTACATCACAATACTTTGTCAACATTTTTAAAGAAATCCACGTGACATTAAAAAGCAAGCCATTTTAAAAAATACAAAACAAAAATCTCTTAATAAAATAAATATAAAATATTATTATTTAAAATTATCTAAATAGTTTTAAAATAATTACATTTTACAATAGAACCAAATTTTTTTACCTCATAATACTTTTGTCAACATTTTTAAAGAAATCCACGTGACATTAAAAAGCAAGTCATTTAAAAAAAAAAAAATCTCTTAATAAAATAAATATAAAATGTTATTATTTAAAACTATATAAATAGTTTTAAAATAATTACATTTTACATTTATTTTATGTCATTATATATATTTTGAACATTTGGTTTGGTTTTCAAGTGACTGACAATTTCGAAGGAGACCAAGGAATGTTGACAAAAACAAATAGAGAGACTTTATTAGAAGATAATTAAAGATCATGGGAGATTTAAAAAAAATTAATGCAAGAATTTAAAGGTTTGGCGAAATAGGTTTGACTATGATTCATTGAAGGCTAGGCATGTATTGCAAGGAAAGATAAGTATACATCACAAGGCGTTACCAGGATTTGACATAAGGAGGACTAACCAGGCTGACTGGAACACTCATAGCTTTTGGTTGTTTTGACAACGAAAATGGAGATCCCTCTTTACATACGCGCTGCCAGAATCTGAAAATTTTGATGGAGTAGATTCTGGTACCAACAGTTCGAAACATTAAATGCATTTTTTTAAGGAAAGTGTTTCAAGGATGAGACAATACCTTCAAACCCATTCCCAACCAACTTGCCTTAACATAAAACATTATTGGAGACTCTCATATTAACTATTGAATCCACAATATTTCATCACACTTCTCAAAAGATATTAAGGATGTGGTGTTGACTGCTAATGATTTTAAAAGAATATTGATAGATTCAAAATGCCTAAGGCGTTCAAATGCAATGGTCATAAAAAGATTCTTTGAAATGTCCTGAGTACTAGAAAACTAGAAAAGCTATCAAACTTCCTGGTTAAGATTGTTGGTGCTCTTTTTATGATAAAAATAAAATTTTTAAGTACCCTAGCAATTTACAAAAATAAATTATCTCTTGATATGTTACTTGGGGCCTCCAAAAATATTCCTTTGTAGACCTTAATTATGTAATAGAAAAATGACATCAATATCACACTACTAGCAATAACTAAAACACAAATGCAGAAAGATAAATAGGATGGATTCTCAATTCTTGCATGAAAAGTTACAAATCTATAAATTTTATGTATATAGATAGATAGATAGATAGATAGATAGATAGATAGATATACTGTACATTTTTAGGGATAAAATAAACCCTATAATAACATATACAAGTTGGCTATTGCTCTTCTTGTGAGTCAATAAAGTCTTCCTATGATACAAGTGACTATTCACCATTTCCTAAACAATATATCTTATTAATTTTCATTTGCGCTTATGCTTTTATGGGGCAGTGCAACCCTTTTCTTTTCTTTGTGTTCTTGATTTACTTGCATGGATGAAAAGGAGGATAATAAATAAACATGAGAAAATAAGTAGATTCTTTTTAATGTCATCCTAAGTTTTTCTTATCTTTCCAAGTTCTTTTCTCCTATACCTCTTCTCAAAGGGTTCAATAAAAGTCAAGACTAGAGTATTTGATTTCCAATGCATCCACATGGCATCATACCACGGTTGAGTTGACATGGTCATGTGGTTCCTAATATATGCAATCCTTTCATCCAAGTGAAGAGAGAAGAGAGTTTATGTATGTTCTCCCTAGATATCATGTGGTTCCTAATATATGCAATCCTTTCATCCAAGTGAAGAGAGAAGAGAGTTTATGTATGTTCTCCCTAGATTTTTATTGTCACCACATCACTTATGATTAAAAATTAAAATATATGATTTTGTTGTGTTTTCAGTGATTGATCGAGTTGAATTAAATGATTATAAGACAAAAAATGCTCTGAGTGGTTTGGGAATAATTTGGTTTCTTGGATGTGAAATGGGAATGATTGTGATTGTCATGTTCAATTTGCTTTTTTTTTATAATGGATTTTTTCTTATTTTGGCATTGGGTTTTCAATTGAGCGTGTTTCTATTTTATGTATGTGCATTCACTGTTAGTAATGTAGGTGGGTGTGTTTCCACTTTCTGCAAATGTACCAATTTTTAAATCGTTGTTTGGGTGTGTTCTAGATGGTGGAAATGTGCCCTACCTAAAAATGTCATAAATTGGGTGTGATTTCAAAAACATTGTAGCTTGTTTCATCTTGGTTTATATTCTTACCTTATACATGTTTGCGTCTTCATCGGTGTAATGTTGTATTCACATATTCTGATAATTGGGTAAGGTGCCATCTTTTTTGTCTTATCTATTGCACCATCACTAGGAAAATTGCTAAATATATGAAAGATATAAACTTTATATAAAATCTCAAGATGAAGTAAAGTACATACCAGATCCTTACATCAAGTATAGTACAAAAACTCCAACTATCCAAAAATATCTAGGTAGGGTAAACCAACAAGCCCATCTAGCTCCAATAAGAATATCCAAGTGCTAGAATCTCTCCAATGCAACCTTTCAAGAGCTTTGAAACTTTTTTTTCAAATGGTGTTGGATGCCGGCCATGTTTCTCCTCTTGTAAAACACATGAAACATGGACTAGTTAAACTAATTATTATGCAATCATTTATTTTTTTCTAGGAATTAAAAAAAACATCATTTCACAATTTAAATATACTTACAAAATTACAGATCAAGGCATGTAGACCTTTATGGCCACTCTGATGCGTGGTACGAAGTTTGGCAAGCATATCCTTGGAGGCCTTGTCCTGAAACATATACCAAATCAGTTTAGGGATGCACAAATAAAACATAAAAATCATGTATGCATTATGATATAATGTTATGAGAAAATTTAATTACTTGGGTTTTCTCCTCTCCATACTTCTTCTATGCATGTGAATTCTCACATGATTTTACAAGTGTTTTCCATATTTTAAGACTTACAACAATTTGCCTTTGTTTAGCCTTTGCTAGGGCATGATTTTTTTTATCTTCTTTGTTTGGTTGCACGAGAATTGATTGCAATTTTTAGACATTTATTTTTTTGTCTTGTTTATAGACCTTAGGTGTGCCAAATCTAGTCTCCAGGTCAGGATGACTGCTTTCTGCAAGTGCATCAATATCTTGAGAATGACAAATGTAGTTGGTTTTTGAAAATTTGAAGGCATGATTACTTCAACTTGTTCACAAAATATTTTCTAGTATGGGAAACTTTAGGCATCATAATCATGTAATCTCTAGTATGGGAAAACTTATCGGGTTTTGGAAAGACTATATATTGTATAGGGTAGGTTTTATTGGTGATAAATGGAACTATTTTCAACAAGAACACTAACAGAAAGACCTTGAGCATGGTGAGATGCTTTGTTTGGAGGAATTGGAGCTTGATGTGATGTCATGATTGATGGAGTTTGGGGAGATGCCATTCTTGGGAACGTGATGTGATGATGTACTTGGATGTTCAATTTTGTGATATAGATGACGAAGCGGCCACCTTTGGTTGGAATTGAATTCTTATAGCTAGGGGGTTTATTGGGATGAAATTTCCTTCTTTCTGTTTTGAAAGACAAGTATTTCAGTTGGTGAACCTAGGAGTGACTATTTAATGGTGAAACCCTTGTGTGCTTGATATGAGCACTTGCATGTGTGAATGATTTGATGGGTTGAAACATAGTTGATCTTGTGATCATAATAGTGTGGTATCACTTATGATAGGTATTGAAGCTACTTCATTGATGGCAAGTATAAATACCTCATTGAGCTCCTCTTTGTTTCGATAATAATTTAATATTCTCTACTGAGCAGGGCCAGCAAGGAGGCCTTAGTGCCTATATTTCGTACTCTCCGCTCTCCTTTTGCCTTAGCTACTTGCGTGTTATCAGTAACTTCTTGGAAAACTCAAGGGTATCCATGTTGAGGCTTTCAAGCCAGGCATCCTTCATTAGGAGCTGAGCGTGTGGTAACTTTTAGGCTGCTTTGATATGGGCAGGGTGAAACGAAGAAAATGCCTCTCACATACTGTCAGATATAATCCTTGACATGGAGTTAGCCTATGACAGGATCCACCCGATGACTTCTAAACAAGGGAAGAGTTCCGGGAGCGTGGCTGCTTTTGCGATGCTAGATTTTCTGATGTTTTGGTATAAGAACCCTTCCTCTAGGACTGCCCCAGGAATGTTTTGGTCTCTTATCATCTGATATACTCCCCCCCACTTGAATTCAGGGGAAACACCCATGATTGGCTTGGTGTCTTCATATAAGGTTTCCACTCTTGTTTCCAGAATGATCTCGCCCCTTGACTTAGGTTCGGATACCTTAGACCTCTTCCTGACTCCTTTCAACATTGTATCAAAACCTGGTAGAAGAATTTCATGCATAAGCAGGAAACACATAACAAAATCTTGAGCAAAACATTGCAGAGCTTGAACAGAAACATTACTATACTTGCTTAAGAACTCATGCCATGTTTAACCAACACTCAAACCAACAGTAGAAAGTACATACGATAATCAAAACATCAACTTTCTATTAAAATAACAGTGATACAACTAGATTCTCTCAAGCAAGATTGAGAGACCAACACTATGATGCTATTCAAAGTTTTGTGTTTCTTTAAAGGCACATGACAAACAACAACCTGCAAGTAAACAAAAAGAAACCAGATAATTGTAACCAGGGTACGACCCATTGCATTGATATGGCTTGTCTTAGTTCACGCTGGGTAGTTTTAGGATGCAGATGGTCAGTTTGCTGGGGATGGTAAATAGGGATCAGTGAGGCTACCGGGGTATCCAAAGCTTCAAGGGTGAATGAGGTATTCTGTGTAGAGCTGGCTTAACTGAGTGGTACCTTCAATGGGAGGTAAAAGGTTGGTGCAAAAAGTAGTTTCATGAGGGGTTCAAAGGTGGTCGTGGTGAGGGAAACGCTGGCAGGAGGGTTCTAAGGGGACATGCTACACTTAAGCAAACAAAAAATAGACAACATCATGATACAAAACCACGAATAGGGACAAAAAAACCTACCTGTCAACTGGTGAGTGGTGTAAGGATTCGATGACGCTGCACACCTGGTGCTCTGCGAGTGGTGTAAGCAACCTCCAACGACGTTTGGAAAAGTTAAACAATAAACAAAGTCACAAACCCCAACTTCAATATATAAATCCTCCTCACGTTTGAGTCATTAAGACGACTAGATAGTGTTGGATGTGGCAATAAAAATGCCGTTAAGGCAGTGGGGCCTAGCGTCGTATCAGCGCCATCCAAAAGTAACTCTTCGCCGCCATTTTTGGCACAACTCAACGAGTTTGAACGATGTGTGTCGATAGCAATCGCAGAGTTCTTGTGCAACGCGTCGACAGAATTTAGCGAGTATGGCACAATATGAATTACTTAGCCCATCTCGGCTCCTTCGGCGGGTCTTTTTGTTAACCAAAATTTGCTTTGCGACTGTCTCGACGGCAAAAATCGAGTCTCGCCGATGCATTGCATTGGGGCTTCTGTCGATATCGACATTTCTCAGTGTTTGGAGGCGATGCTTTCGGTGTTACTCATGGAGTTCAGCCTAAGTGCGTTGCAACTTCAAAACAAAAGACGAATTTGCTGAAAAAACTTAAGTGCTAAAAAGAGAAAAAAAAGATGCCTTAGCACTTTGGTGGCTTTGAGAGAGGAAATCTGACCGTCTCAGGTGGACTCAGTGAGTTCCATCGAAACGAGGGGTTAAAAACAAACTGTTGATCGTGTTGGCTCGACTCGGTGAGTCTTGCCAAAATGAAAGTTAGAAAGACGAAGGTGCAGTGTTTTGGCGGGCTTGACTAAGTTCATCCGACCGTTGCAGCTCAACTGGGCGATTTACGCTGAAACGGGAAAAGAATTCCCAATTCAAAAAAGACAACCGACCGTTGCGACTTGACTCAGTGAGTTGAGCCGTTGTGTCAACTAAAAACAATGAGTTTTACTTAGTGAAAACAAGGTTCACATACTTGATCCTTTTGAAAAAACTAAGTATGGAAAGGCCTTTTAGACTAGACTTAACTCCAAAGAAAACTCTCCTAGGAGAAAAGGAGGGGCAACAATAATTTTCACAAAATTCAGGGATCAGATTGCAGCAACAACACTCTGTTTATTATTGGGATTTTTCTTTTAGATTTCTATTAGAGATTCTAGTGCATTTTAGTTTGGTTGTTTGGATGTAGGTGCAGGGGTTTAAACATTGGGCATTGGTGCAATCCTGGGATTTTCTCTACCCTGTGGTAAGCTTGTGTTCCTTCCACCTTTCCTATCTTTGCTGATGGGAGGATGGTCTATCATGATTTGTTTTTTAAAAAGGGTGGATGTAATACGCCTCAAGAGTGACAAGGGTTCTGTGCATTTATCAAAATTAGCTGGGAGTTTTTTTTTTATATAGAGCTCTCGTTTTTGAGAGGCTCCTCATTGCCATGTCAAGGACTTAGGGTCTGTTTCTCTATTTAATTTTTGGGAGTCAAAGAAATTTATCTCATCTTGTAGAGGCGATTTCTATGTTTATGGGATGTATTGTGTGAGGCTAGAGAAGGGATAACCTTCAGGTCTATGTAAACTATATTTTGGAAATCTGTTGTTTTAATAATTTTGAGTGAAAACTAAATAGGGACTTTCTACACTAGTACATATGGGCATATTTTTCCACGAAATATTTCCACATTTCGAACATTCATGGAAAAATACAATGAAATTTAAGATGTCTTTTCATTTGTTTTTTATCATGGCGGCATTTTCATCGCTATATGAACATTTTTTAATTTTCGACGAACTTTCGTCTCTATATCGACGAAATATGGTCATCTTTACACACACGCCAAACCCCACGTGCCAGCTTCCAACGGCTCTTGATTTTTCATGGGTGAACCAAGGAAATTTTAAGGGCGAAATTTTGTCAATTGGCTATTTTTGGGGCACTTTTTCAAAAAATAAATTCGTTATTTGGTCATTTTTAGTCTTTAATATTGCCTATATTTACATAAAATATGGTTTTTTATCATAATATTTGCCAAAATTCACAAGTTTTAGCAGTAAATTGTAGGTTTCATATTTAATATTCACCTACCAATCTATATATTATGTTTTTTTTCAATCCAAAATAATCGCCTAGAATACTACACTTAAGTCTACTTTTATAATCCTTAAAAAATACCCTGGGGTGAACTCATGCATTTTCGTTTATAGATCGATGATCGTTGATCTATAAATACATACTTTAGAGACAATTTTCGACACATTTGCTATAGTTGCGACAAGGTTCGTGGTGATTGATTGAGCCTGTATTTTGAACTCGCAACAAATTTCGTGGTTATTGTTTGAGCTCGAATATTCTGATAACTTGGATTTTGAACTTGTAAGGTTAGTAATTTTATATATTTCTGTCTATTTTAATAGAAAGATATGTTAATAAAAAAAAAATTCAGCATTTTTTTTAACATGCATGTTTGAACGAAATTTAATTTTTTTTTTTTTAATTTAGCATTGCTACATATATTTCGCGTGATTGATTAGTTATACTTACATGTTTTTATATGATTTGCATAGGTGATTATATATTAATTACTAATTAAGCCTCTTCTTTTTTCTATAGCTCTATTAGAAAATAATTATAACATGAAGGTATTGTTAGACATAATGGCACATTGAGAGGGGGAAGTGAATTAGTGGTCCAACACTAAATACCAATTTCAACTTCTTTAAAACATAATCAAAGATCATTAAGTATTTTCACTTCAACACTGAGGAAGAGTTCATCATTACATACACTAGGCTATACATCATTCATATGGGCTTCTTCTCATGTTACAAGTAAATTAGGCAGAGTTCATCATTCATAGTACATTAGGTTATACTAATTCAGTTTGACATTCCCACAATCATTCAAAACAACACTTCGTTGCTAGGTTCCACTTTCCTTCATGCCTCCTGAATGTTTTCAAGTTCCTTTGTTTGCTTCAGTCATTTGAAGAAGGATCTAGCATATCTCAAGGTGGGACTTCAGTGCTTTTGAAAAAACAACCCAAATATCTAAGAATGGCTAAATATTTAGGAAGACTTAGAGCTATAGATGTCTTGTATACCCAGAATTGTCTTCTTCAGGATCTGCACATTCTTCAAGGGATCAAATATATTGACAATGAATGTGTTCCTTAGTTTGTACTCTTGGTATTGTGAAATGTACATGCATGGATAATATTCTGCTGATGCAAGAAACTACAATTATAGCAACCCGGATTCAGAATTGAAAACCACCTCAGTAGTATCCAAGAACTTCCAGTTATGCTTGTGACTGCATTGGATTCTTCAACACTTGAACTATGAGATTCATCTATGTCACATGGTTCTGTCACCCTTGTTCTTTGTTTTATCTTGTATATTTGTCCAATATAAGACATACAATCAGATACCAACAACAATTGTTTCCTAAATACATTCTTTATCAACCATATCCAAAACTAGAGAGAGTCATACGCAACAATCATCTGGTAAATTCATAAAAGGTAAGCATGCATCATGGGGCAACTTTTATTTGGACCATTTTTTCCACCTAATGTTCCAATGCCCAAACTATTAAGGTCTCCTTGTGAGTAAATCAAAGGCCATTGCACAACACTTGTTGGAATCAATGAAAAATTTAGTCTTCAGGTTTTTCTTTATAGAAATTGGTATATAATATACTGTATTTAGAAATATACTTATATCTAATGTATTTGACAAGTTACTGTTTGGTATGGTGTAGGTACGACAATTACTTTTCACTACAAGGATTTGTCACTATGAATGAAAATGCAAGGAATATTTCTTAGTTTAGAGCGGCATTAGAGGCGAGAAGATATGGAAAATGTTATTTCCCTTGCTATGATTGCAGGGGCTTGCAAAGAAGAATAATTTTAATAACAACAGTTGAAAGACATTGTAGGGAGAAGGGGTGTTCGGATATCCACATCATCTATTTCCGGATACATATCTATTTCAGGATCATCTATTTCAGGATACATATCTACTTCAGGATCTTGCATGATCTATTTCAGGATATGCAGCTGCATGCACTTGCATGCATCCCAGTCACCAGTTTGATGCCTCCAGCACCTTATCCACCTTCTTCTAGCACCCGGGAGCCACTTACCACAGAGTTTTAGCCCTCCTAAGCTGAAAGGCGCCCTCTTCTCACCTACTGCCAGAGAAGGGCGCACTTGTTCACCTACCACTGCAGATTCACTCCAGTTACATTCAGTTAGCTCCGATTCTCCCTGATTTGAGGCTAGTTTCACTCCTGACTGACTGTTTCACCTCCGATTGACCTCCAGTTCGATTAGGTGACTTGTTCTGACTCCAGTTAGCCTCCCATGCGCCCCCACTGAGCCTCTAGATCCTATATCAGTGCTACACACTTCAGTTACATTTATTACACTCAGTTAGACTCAGTTTGACACCTGGATGACTGGTTGTTGTGATTGATGAGCACCACCGATGATTTATGAGGACTCCTAGACAGAGTCAAGCTACTCCATTCTGTGATTCGAATGACCTTCTTAGGCAATTCGAATTGCTCAGTCATTGTGACAGTTTGTATTGTAATTCATTCACCCTTTCTGGGATAGAGAGCACTGCTGCATGTTTTGCACAGTTTTGCACCATATTTTCTATGTTCATCTGTTGTGATTGATTTACTTGTTCATTAGATCTGCTGTGACTAATTTTACATGGTATCAGAGCCATTGCAGGGACAAGATCTCTTTTCTACAGGTGTTTATACAAGAAGATTTGACTGAATTGCTAAAAATTGCAAAAAGTTTGGCATGAGATATCTCAAGGGCATTCGCTCCTGTGCATGCAAAGCTTGAAAAATATTCCAATACCACTCCAGAAGCTTGAGTTACCACATAATTCCTGGATCTGATACATTGGACCTATTCAACATTGCTTGAAATCCAATCCCAGGTGTGATGCAACTCTCAAAGGGTGGATTGTTCGACCTTATTGTGGTTGTTTTGATGTGATTTGCAGGTTTATTGTCTCCTTCAAGTGCACTCGCTATTTTCTGCTTGCAAGGTTTCCTCCTTCAATTGCATTCGCTATAGTCTGCATGCAAGCTTCCTCTTCATCAGTTGACTCAATCCTTGCAATGGAATACTCTTCTTCAAAGCCTATCCTCACCCCATTCAATTATTTTGATTGGAAAGATGATATGGAGATCATATTACGTTCAAAAGGTTACTACCGAGTCACTCTTGGTCTTGAATTGGAGCCAAACAATGTAGCAGAAAGAACCAAACACTACAACAAGCTTGATGAAGCTTACGGTCTTCTTTGTCTCTCCATCTCCAAGGATATTCACTTCCATCTCAGCGGATTGAAGACTCCAAAAGCCATATGGGAGCAACTTGAAACACTATTCGGCAAGCAGGATGAGCTTAGGGCTTTTCAATTAGAGAATGAATTGATTGGCCTTAATCCTGAGAATTTTGAGACCATCAATGAATTCTTCACAAAATTCAAGAACTTGAACTTGCAATTGAAGAACAGTGGTGTTATCAAAGAGGATAAACAGTTGATCCTCTCCATTCTAAGCAAGCTTGGGAAAGATTATTCGGTATTTGTCTCTACTTTCAATTCCGGTCGGCTAACTACCCCAAATTGGAAGATGCCTACCTTGAATGCCTTCATTGAGTCCGTTACGAAAGAGCATGACAAGTTGATTCAAATGGGGTCCATAAGCTCCAAAGATTCAGCCCTATTTGTTCAAGGACCCAAGATCTCGAATGGTAAAGGAAAGCTAAAGAAGGAGAAGCCCAAATTCGAGCCTCACAAGCAAAAAGACAAAGGCAAGCAAACGGATGCACCATCCAGTTCGAAATCCAAGCAAAAGGGCAAAGAAGGTAACCAAAAATATAAATGTACTTATTGTAACCGTGGCTTTCATCCCGAAAGTTCATGTATGAAGAAGACTATAGATCAAATGGCCCTCCTTTTGGAAAAGAACAACATAACCCTTCCTGACGGTGCAAGGAAGAAGGATCGGAATGACGATCATGAAAGAGGACAAGCACTCATGGCAACGGTTTCGAAGCCCACTCTCTTGATAGATTCGGGTGCATCAAATCATATGGCTGCAAATATTGATTCTTTTTCCTCATTCGATCCAAACAGCTCCATCCCCATCCATTTGGGAGATGACTCAAAAATTTCTTCAAAGGGCAAAGGTACGATTCATGTAGAACATGGATGCTTTCAGAATGTTCTCTATGTGCCTTCCTTAGCTTCGAATCTCCTTTCTGTGTATCAAATGAAACATACTGGTGATCCAAAGAAAGTCACATTCAGCCCTAATACAGTTGAAATTTCTGATATCAAAAGTGGAAGACTAGTTGCGGTTGGAAAGGCAAACCACACTGCAAAATGTTATGAGTTTTCGCACTTCATACCGCTTGCAAAGCCCACTGCTCTTCGCACACATGGTAATGAGGTTAGTAGGCTTTGGCATGAAAGATTTGGACATCTAAATTATAAGTATTTGCTGCTGCTATCAAATAAATCCATGGTAGATGGGCTTCCACAACTCCGTTCCTCGAAGGGAATATGCACCGGTTGCATTATTGGGAAGCACCCCGAGCACAGATTCGACCGCGGCAAGGCTAGCAGAGCCTCTACTATTTTGGGATTGATCCATTCTGATATCAGTGGTCCGCTGCCCCATATGTCATTAAATGGTTCAAGGTATGTTTTGACATTTATTGACGATTTTTCCCGCTTTACATGGGTATTCTTTCTCAAAAACAAGTCAGAAGTGCTTGGAAAATTCAAGGATTTTAAGGCTTCTGTTGAGACCACCACTGAGAGCAAGATCAAAGATCTTAGATCTGATAATGGTGGGGAATATATCAAGTCCGAGTTGCTGCAACTTTGTGCCCAAAGCGGAATCAAGATCCAACATACAGTTCCCTACACACCCCAGCAGAATGGTGTAGCGGAAAGGAAAAACCGGTCACTGAAAGAGATGGCTACATGCATGATTGAATCGAAAGGTTTGGCTGCAAATATTTGGGATGAAGCAATCAATGTTGCTGCATATATACAGAACCGTGTTCCACATTCATCCGTGAAAGGTATGACTCCTTTCGAAGCATTCTTTGGTCACAAACCGGATGTGTCAAATTTGAGAGTTTTTGGCTCTACTGCATGGGCTAGAATTCCTTCTGAGAAGAGACGAGCTTTGGATCCACAAAGTATCGAGTGCATATTGATAGAATATGGGGAAGAATCAAAAGCATATAAACTCATGGATATCAGATCTAAAAAGATATTCATAGAGCGCAGTGTGCAGTTTGAAGAACCGCTTCAAGAATTGCAACTAGTTGAGGAGAAAACTGCCGATTCACCGCCTTCACCAGAAGAAGATTCAAGCAGCGATAATGAAGGTATGAGTTCTGATATTTCTGATATTGTAGCAGTATATGATGATCATGACATATCAGGTTCGGAATCCGACCATTCAGATCCCCCTCAGTTACCAAAGTGGGCCCAAAACACTCTACAATCTGCTGGTTCTAGTCTTGGAAATCCTGCTGATCCGAGACGAACAAGAGGAGACTTTCAAAGGGCAGGTATGGCTCTTTCTATTGCTGATCCATTTCTTCCTGAGATTTGTTATTTGATGGCTGGTTCAGATCCCCAATCATACTATTCAGCCCATCGAGATCCGAGATGGAAAAGTGCCATGGATGAAGAGTACAGTTCTCTTCAAAAGAACAATACATGGGAGCTAGTTTCTCTTCCACCTGGAAGAAAATTAGTGAAGTGTAAATGGGTCTACCATACTAAAGTTGCTGCTGATGGCACTATCAGAAAATATAAAGCAAGGTTGGTGGCAAAAGGTTTTTCCCAAGTCCAAGGAGTGGACTACACAGAGACCTTTGCACCGGTTGCAAAGATGGATTCCATCCGCCTTGTTTTAGCTATTGCCGCATCCAAGCACTGGGAAGTGCATCATATGGATGTGAAGAGTGCATTTTTACATGGAGACCTTGCTGAAGAGGTCTATATGCAGCAGCCAGAGGGTTATACATCAGATCCATCATTGGTTTGTAGATTGAAGAAATCTTTGTACGGGTTAAAACAGGCCCCAAGAGCTTGGTACGCAAAGATGGACTCCTTCCTTCTTTCTCAGAATTTCCAAAGATGCAAATCTGATCCGAATGTCTATCTTCAGCGAGTTAAAGGTAATTTGTTGGTTATTGTACTTTATGTTGATGATCTTCTTATTACTGGTAGCACACTTACTTCAATAAACAAGCTAAAATCTGCCTTAAATCTAGCTTTTGACATGAGCGATTTGGGCTTGCTGAGTCACTTTTTGGGCTTGGAGATAGCCCAAAATTTTGATGGGATCACTATATCTCAGCAAAAATATGCTTCCGACCTGTTATTGAAGTTTAATATGGCTGAATGTAAGGCAGCCCCGTTCCCATTCCTCTCAGGAATCAGTCTTGAGGAGGGAGATTCCACACCGCTTGCAGATTGCAGTATGTATCGATAGTTGATTGGTTCACTACTTTATTTGACACATTCACGGCCTGATATCTCATATGCCGTGAGTGCCGTGTCAAGATATATGCAGCAGCCACATGAGATTCATTGGCGAGCAGCCAAGCGGATCTTGCAGTATGTGCAAGGTACGAGACAGTTTGGCATACATTATGCTGCAGATTCTGAGCTAGATTTCATTGGTTTTACTGATTCAGATTGGGCAGGTGATAGCATTGATCGGAAGTCCACTTCCGGTTATGTTTTCATGATTGGTCATGGTGCTATTTGCTGGTCCAGCAAAAAGCAAGCAGCCATTGCACTTTCTTCAGCAGAGGCAGAGTATCGAGGGGCAGTCAATGCCTGCATTCAGGTAGTTTGGTTGCAGGGTATTCTTTCCGAGTTTGGTTTTGGTGGCACTACTTCGACTGTCCTATTTTGTGACAATCAAAGTGCTATCAAGATCTCCACAGATCCAGTTCAGCGGCAGAGGACCAAACACATTGAGATTCATATGCATTACATTCGACAGTTGGTGCATGACCGCACCATCATTCTGCAATATTGCCCTACTGATGAGCAAATTGCAGACATCTTCCCCAAGAGCTTCACTGAGAAGAAGTTCTCTTACCTCCGTTCACTGTTGGGGGTGAGTTCCATCATGGTGGAGACAGATTGATTCATTATTATGCTTTAGCTTGAGGGGGGGCTTTCTTCCCACTGGGTTTTCCCTCTTTCCTCACTTAGTTTATTTTCAGCATTTTTTGGATTATTGTATTGGGGTGACCTTTGGTCTTAGTTACCAGGGCCCCACATTATTTTAGTTGGCACATCATAGTCTAGCTTGAGGGGGGGTGTTCGGATATCCACATCGTCTATTTCCGGATACATATCTATTTCAGGATCATCTATTTCAGGATACATATCTACTTCAGGATCTTGCATGATCTATTTCAGGATATGCAGCTGCATGCACTTGCATGCATCCCAGTCACCAGTTTGATGCCTCCAGCACCTTATCCACCTTCTTCTAGCACCCGGGAGCCACTTACCACAGAGTTTTAACCCTCCTAAGCTGAAAGGCGCCCTCTTCTCACCTACTGCCAGAGAAGGGCGCACTTGTTCACCTACCACTGCAGATTCACTCCAGTTACATTCAGTTAGCTCCGATTCTCCCTGATTTGAGGCTAGTTTCACTCCTGACTGACTGTTTCACCTCCGATTGACCTCCAGTTAGATTAGGTGACTTGTTCTGACTCCAGTTAGCCTCCCATGCGCCCCCACTGAGCCTCCAGATCCTATATCAGTGCTACACACTTCAGTTACATTTATTACACTCAGTTAGACTCAGTTTGACACCTGGATGACTGGTTGTTGTGATTGATGAGCACCACCGATGATTTATGAGGACTCCTAGACAGAGTCAAGCTACTCCATTCTGTGATTCGAATGACCTTCTTAGGCAATTCGAATTGCTCAGTCATTGTGACAGTTTGTATTGTAATTCATTCACCCTTTCTGGGATAGAGAGCACTGCTGCATGTTTTGCACAGTTTTGCACCATATTTTCTATGTTCATCTGTTGTGATTGATTTACTTGTTCATTAGATCTGCTGTGACTAATTTTACATGGTATCAGAGCCATTGCAGGGACAAGATCTCTTTTCTACAGGTGTTTATACAAGAAGATTTGACTGAATTGCTAAAAATTGCAAAAAGTTTGGCATGAGATATCTCAAGGGCATTCGCTCCTGTGCATGCAAAGCTTGAAAAATATTCCAATACCACTCCAGAAGCTTGAGTTACCACATAATTCCTGGATCTGATACATTGGACCTATTCAACATTGCTTGAAATCCAATCCCAGGTGTGATGCAACTCTCAAAGGGTGGATTGTTCGACCTTATTGTGGTTGTTTTGATGTGATTTGCAGGTTTATTGTCTCCTTCAAGTGCACTCGCTATTTTCTGCATGCAAGGTTTCCTCCTTCAATTGCATTCGCTATAGTCTGCATGCAAGCTTCCTCTTCATCAGTTGACTCAATCCTTGCAATGGAATACTCTTCTTCAAAGCCTATCCTCACCCCATTCAATTATTTTGATTGGAAAGATGATATGGAGATCATATTACGTTCAAAAGGTTACTACCGAGTCACTCTTGGTCTTGAATTGGAGCCAAACAATGTAGCAGAAAGAACCAAACACTACAACAAGCTTGATGAAGCTTACGGTCTTCTTTGTCTCTCCATCTCCAAGGATCTTCACTTCCATCTCAGCGGATTGAAGACTCCAAAAGCCATATGGGAGCAACTTGAAACACTATTCAGCAAGCAGGATGAGCTTAGGGCTTTTCAATTAGAGAATGAATTGATTGGCCTTAATCCTGAGAATTTCGAGACCATCAATGAATTCTTCACAAAATTCAAGAACTTGAACTTGCAATTGAAGAACAGTGGTGTTATCAAAGAGGATAAACAGTTGATCCTCTCCATTCTAAGCAAGCTTGGGAAAGATTATTCGGTATTTGTCTCTACTTTCAATTCCGGTCGGCTAACTACCCCGAATTGGAAGATGCCTACCTTGAATGCCTTCATTGAGTCCGTTACGAAAGAGCATGACAAGTTGATTCAAATGGGGTCCATAAGCTCCAAAGATTCAGCCCTATTTGTTCAAGGACCCAAGATCTCGAATGGTAAAGGAAAGCTAAAGAAGGAGAAGCCCAAATTCGAGCCTCACAAGCAAAAAGACAAAGGCAAGCAAACGGATGCACCATCCAGTTCGAAATCCAAGCAAAAGGGCAAAGAAGGTAACCAAAAATATAAATGTACTGTAACCGTGGCTTTCATCCCGAAAGTTCATGTATGAAGAAGACTATAGATCAAATGGCCCTCCTTTTGGAAAAGAACAACATAACCCTTCCTGACGGTGCAAGGAAGAAGGATCGGAATGACGATCATGAAAGAGGACAAGCACTCATGGCAACGGTTTCGAAGCCCACTCTCTTGATAGATTCGGGTGCATCAAATCATATGGCTGCAAATATTGATTCTTTTTCCTCATTCGATCCAAACAGCTCCATCCCCATCCATTTGGGAGATGACTCAAAAATTTCTTCAAAGGGCAAAGGTACGATTCATGTAGAACATGGATGCTTTCAGAATGTTCTCTATGTGCCTTCCTTAGCTTCGAATCTCCTTTCTGTGTATCAAATGACACATACTAGTGATCCAAAGAAAGTCACATTCAGCCCTAATACAGTTGAAATTTATGATATCAAAAGTGGAATACTAGTTGCGGTTGGGAAGGCAAACCACACTGCAAAATGTTATGAGTTTTCGCACTTCATACCGCTTGCAAAGCCCACTGCTCTTCGCACACATGGTAATGAGGTTAGTAGGCTTTGGCATGAAAGATTTGGACATCTAAATTATAAGTATTTGCTGCTGCTATCAAATAAATCCATGGTATATGGGCTTCCACAACTCCGTTCCTCGAAGGGAATATGCACCGGTTGCATTATTGGGAAGCACCCCGAGCACAGATTCGACCGCGGCAAGGCTAGCAGAGCCTCTACTATTTTGGGATTGATCCATTTTGATATCAGTGTTCCGCTGCCCCATATGTCATTAAATGGTTCAAGGTATGTTTTGACATTTATTGACGATTTTTCCCGCTTTACATGGGTATTCTTTCTCAAAAACAAGTCAGAAGTGCTTGGAAAATTCAAGGATTTTAAGGCTTCTGTTGAGACCACCACTGAGAGCAAGATCAAAGCTATTAGATCTGATAATGGTGGGGAATATATCAAGTTCGAGTTGCTGCAACTTTGTTCCCAAAGCGGAATCAAGATCCAACATACAGTTCCCTACACACCCCAGCAGAATGGTGTAGCGGAAAGGAAAAACCGGTCACTGAAAGAGATGGCTACATGCATGATTGAATCGAAAGGTTTGGCTGCAAATCTTTGGGCTGAAGCAATCAATGTTGCTGCATATATACAGAACTGTGTTCCACATTCATCCGTGAAAGGTATGACTCCTTTCGAAGCATTCTTTGGTCACAAACCGGATGTGTCAAATTTGAGAGTTTTTGGCTCTACTGCATGGGCTAGAATTCCTTCTGAGAAGAGACGAGCTTTGGATCCACAAAGTATCGAGTGCATATTGATAGGATATGGGGAAGAATCAAAAGCATATAAACTCATGGATATCAGATCTAAAAATATATTCATAGAGCGCAGTGTGCAGTTTGAAGAACCGCTTCAAGAATTGCAACTAGTTGAGGAGAAAACTGCCGATTCACCGCCTTCACCAGAAGAAGATTCGAGCAGCGATAATGAAGGTATGAGTTCTGATATTTCTGATATTGTAGTAGCATATGATGATCATGACATATCAGGTTCGGAATCCGACCATTCAGATCCCCCTCAGTTACCAAAGTGGGCCCAAAACACTCTACAATCTGCTGGTTCTAGTCTTGGAAATCCTGCTGATCCGAGACGAACAAGAGGAGACTTTCAAAGGGCAGGTATGGCTCTTTCTATTGCTGATCCATTTCTTCCTAAGATTTGTTATTTGATGGCTGGTTCAGATCTCCAATCATACTATTCATCCCATCGAGATCCGAGATGGAAAAGTGCCATGGATGAAGAGTACAGTTCTCTTCAAAAGAACAATACATGGGAGCTAGTTTCTCTTCCACCTGGAAGAAAATTAGTGAAGTGTAAATGGGTCTACCGTACTAAAGTTGCTTCTGATGGCACTATCAGCAAATATAAAGTAAGGTTGGTGGCAAAAGGTTTTTCCCAAGTCCAAGGAGTGGACTACACAGAGACCTTTGCACCGGTTGCAAAGATGGATTCCATCCGCCTTGTTTTAGCTATTGCCGCATCCAAGCACTGGGAAGTGCATCATATGGATGTGAAGAGTGCATTTTTACATGGAGACCTTGCTGAAGAGGTCTATATGCAGCAGCCAGAGGGTTATACATCAGATCCATCATTGGTTTGTAGATTGAAGAAATCTTTGTACGGGTTAAAACAGGCCCCAAGAGCTTGGTACGCAAAGATGGACTCCTTCCTTCTTTCTCAGAATTTCCAAAGATGCAAATATGATCCGAATGTCTATCTTCAGTGAGTTAAAGGTAATTTGTTGGTTATTGTACTTTATGTTGATGATCTTCTTATTACTGGTAGCACACTTACTTCAATAAACAAGCTAAAATCTGCCTTAAATCTAGCTTTTGACATGAGCGATTTGGGCTTGCTGAGTCACTTTTTGGGCTTGGAGATAGCTCAAAATTTTGATGGGATCACTATATCTCAGCAAAAATATGCTTCCGACCTGTTATTGAAGTTTAATATGGCTGAATGTAAGGAAGCCCCGTTCCCATTCCTCTCAGGAATCAGTCTTGAGGAGGGAGATTCCACACCGCTTGCAGATTGCAGTATGTATCGACAGTTGATTGGTTCACTACTTTATTAGACACATTCACGGCCTGATATCTCATATGCCGTGAGTGCCGTGTCAAGATATATGCAGCAGCCACATGAGCTTCATTGGCGAGCAGCCAAGCGGATCTTGCAGTATGTGCAAGGTACGAGACAGTTTGGCATACATTATGCTGCAGATTCTGAGCTAGATTTCATTGGTTTTACTGATTCAGATTGGGCAGGTGATAGCATTGATCGGAAGTCCACTTCCGGTTATGTTTTCATGATTGGTCATGGTGCTATTTGCTGGTCCAGCAAAAAGCAAGCAGCCATTGCACTTTCTTCAGCAGAGGCAGAGTATCGAGGGGCAGTCAATGCCTGCATTCAGGTAGTTTGGTTGCAGGGTATTGTTTCCGAGTTTGGTTTTGGTGGCCCTACTTCGACTGTCCTATTTTGTGACAATCAAAGTGCTATCAAGATCTCCACAGATCCAGTTCAGCGGCAGAGGACCAAACACATTGAGATTCATATGCATTACATTCGACAGTTGGTGCATGACCGCACCATCATTCTGCAATATTGCCCTACTGATGAGCGAATTGCAGACATCTTCACCAAGAGCTTCACTGAGAAGAAGTTCTCTTACCTCCGTTCACTGTTGGGGGTGAGTTCCATCATGGTGGAGACAGATTGATTCATTATTATGCTTTAGCTTGAGGGGGGGCTTTCTTCCCACTGGGTTTTCCCTCTTTCCTCTCTTAGTTTATTTTCAGCATTTTTTGGATTATTGTATTGGGGTGACCTTTGGTCTTAGTTACCAGGGCCCCACATTATTTTAGTTGGCACATCATAGTCTAGCTTGAGGGGGGGTGTTCGGATATCCACATCATCTATTTTCGGATACATATCTATTTCAGGATCATCTATTTCAGGATACATATCTACTTCAGGATCTTGCATGATCTATTTCAGGATATGCAACTGCATGCACTTGCATGCATCCCAGTCACCAGTTTGATGCCTCCAGCACCTTATCCACCTTCTTCTAGCACCCGGGAGCCACTTACCACAGATTTTTATCCCTCCTAAGCTGAAAGGCGCCCTCTTCTCACCTACTGCCAGAGAAGGGCGCACTTGTTCACCTACCACTGCAGATTCACTCCAGTTACATTCAGTTAGCTCCGATTCTCCCTGATTTGAGGCTAGTTTCACTCCTGACTGACTGTTTCACCTCCGATTGACCTCCAGTTAGATTAGGTGACTTGTTCTGACTCCAGTTAGCCTCCCATGCGCCCCCACTGAGCCTCCAGATCCTATATCAGTGCTACACACTTCAGTTACATTTATTACACTCAGTTAGACTCAGTTTGACACCTGGATGACTGGTTGTTGTGATTGATGAGCACCACCGATGATTTATGAGGACTCCTAGACAGAGTCAAGCTACTCCATTCTGTGATTCGAATGACCTTCTTAGGCAATTCGAATTGCTCAGTCATTGTGACAGTTTGTATTGTAATTCATTCACCCTTTCTGGGATAGAGAGCACTGCTGCATGTTTTGCACAGTTTTGCACCATATTTTCTATGTTCATCTGTTGTGATTGATTTACTTGTTCATTAGATCTGCTGTGACTAATTTTACAAGGGGCACGCCGAAGGGGGTTATGAATGTCTCCCTCCAGAGACTCTTATTTTCCAAGTACTAGCATAAATTCTCCTTTACACGGTGATGAACTTCAAGATTAGAATATTGAAGTTGATCAAGTTCTTAATGATGATATGGATGGAGATAACGTTAGTGATACAATTCAGGAATATGAGATACATAAATTGATCCAAGACACATTTTCTCCAATGGATGAGGAAAACTAGGATTGTTATAGGTAAAAACTGCACTTCTCCGTCCATGATCACATTTAGCTGTTGATCACACAAAAGGACAACTTGGATTGAAGAGCATGATGACCCTAGATGATGAATGGCCTATACTTACCCCTCTTTTTACCTACTTTTAAGGAAAAATGCTACCCTACAAGCATGATAGTAGTGTTTGCCTCTAGAAATACTCTAGTCCACTTCATTAAAGTAGCATTTTCCCTCAGAAATACTCTACTCTGCTTCAATAGAGTAGCGTACAACCTCAAAAATATTGCAAACACTGGTTGTAAAGCAAGGAAGTTGCATGTTGAACGCTACTCCACTTAAGAAAAGTAGCGTACACCTTAAAAGGTAATAAAAAATATATTAATTTGATGAATTGGGATTAGTTGAAGTTGGTTTTGCAACTTCCCCAACTTCCCAATCAAACTACCTCTCGAGCCAAACTGCCTACCTTGTCCCATAAATACAAGGAGGATCCATGAGAGGGTTTACTCACAAAGAAGGAGAAACTATGCATTAAGGGTTGTTACGCTGGAGGAATTCCAAAGTTAGTGTGAAGAGCAGGAGCCCAGGATCCGATTGCACAAGCACTCTGAATGATCAGGTATAATTGTACTGATTATTTGCTTTTGACAAAAAGGTTGAAATGCCTTTCCTGTCCCAATAA
This sequence comes from Larix kaempferi, assembly GCA_027924585.1. NCBI lineage: Eukaryota > Viridiplantae > Streptophyta > Pinopsida > Pinales > Pinaceae > Larix > Larix kaempferi. The sequence goes on from BSBM01000376.1 coordinate 16,999,098, forward strand.
AATGTCTAATGGATTGCATGTTTGTTTGGATTAAATGATTGATTGTATTTGATGTCTAAATTGTATTTCAATTTCATCATTGTTATATCAGTCAATATACATTGAGGAAGGTATCTTTATATTGCAGGTTCGTCAAACGGAAGATCAAGTGGAGGATCGATCGAAGGAACAAGTGAAAGCTAGGATCGGACTTCGTTAATAAGGTATGCCTTCAAGGACCTTGATCTCTTTCCTTTTGTAGAAGCCTATGTGATATGATTAATGTGTTTACCTGTCACCCCAGAAGTTGGTAGTGTCCATCTCCTCGCTATAGGGTAGATTTCCCAAACAATAGACTAGCGACTTCACTGGGGACCGGTTGTTTTATGTTCTAGGAGACTCATTTGACTTTCCTTCCAGTACTTTTTGATCTTTTTTTATCCTCTGAGAGGCTCTATAGGTTATTATAGCCTGTTTCCATTGCTTGACTTACCTCAGTTTGAAGTTTTGAAGCCTGTTTTAAACCTTCTCTGGAAAAAACTCTGGTTTTCTATGCATACAATAGCGTTCATCCCCTAAAAAAAGCTGGTTTGCTTTTACACAGTAGGGTACACCTCCTGAAAAACGCAGGTCTCTCTACTACACAGTAGAGTATTTTCTTGTAAGTCTCTGTTTGTTTTTGGGATTTGATTTTTTCCTGTTTGGCTTGATTTCCAGCCTCTGTTTTTGTTTTCCCAACTGATCCTTGAGGTCTTTATGCCTTGGTTGAGTTTTGTTTGCCTCTCCTAAGTCCCTTAGGTCATATTTCCCTTACTTGAATACTTTTGAGTGTCTTGTTGTTTGTGACTCTCTTTGAAGATCGTGCTTTGTTCCTAGTTGGACATAGCTACATGTTCGTACCCTAGTTTCTTGTTGCAGGTATACAAACCTTTGTTTACTACATTTGTTGTTTGTGGAAACTCTAATCATACTTTGACGGTGTCTTGACCTTTGATTTAGGGTTTGACCACACGTCGGAGTCTTTAGGGTGTTTTCAAACGTTTTTGAGTCTAGACACTTCTTGATTGCTTTGTCAGTTTCAATTTCGAGTAAGTTGAAGCCTTTTAGTTTGCCTCCATTTTAGTCTTTGTGATTGTAAGGTCATCTTTGGTTCACTTGCCTACCGTTAGCTTGGCTTAGTATTTTTAGGGTTCTTGATGCTTTGGAGCAACCTTTGAAATTTACCTTTCCATAGTAAAGTGTCTCTTATCCTTCTTTTCTTTCCACTTTGTCTTCCAAGCCCAAGGTTTTTTCCCTTTAAAAACTTTGTAGGACAAGTCTTTGTCACATAATCAAGTTGATTGTTGTGAACCTTAGAGTTGTTTTTCCTTACTTACATTTCTCTTTTAGGTCTTACTTGCTTCCATTTTCGAGTTCTTTTTCTTTTACGTATATCAAAAAAAGGAAAAAAATGAGTTTGGTAGTTTAAAGTAGTAAGGCTTATGATCATTTCGAAGTAGCATAGTTTATTTTGTTTTGAATTTGAAAAGAAAAGAAAAAAGAGATTTGTTTTTGGTTTGCTTAAGCTTTCATTTTGGAAAGAGCATAAATGGAAAAAAGAAAAAGAGTCTTTTGTTGCTTTGAAAGTTATTTCTTTTGCACTTTACTTTCTCAAACCACGCCACACAATGCACTGCAACCTTTGAGTAAAGAACAACCTTTAAAAAGAATAATTAATAAAATTTATTAGCAAATTTTCTTTCTAGGGATGTCACTACACCAATTAGCTTAGGCTAGGGTTTCGGATTAGAACATACTTTAACATTCGAAACCATTTTCATTACTCAATAATCGTAGTGAGAATATTTTTAGGTAAACTCATTAACATCAAAGTTGTTCTGGAAGCTCCACTGAAACTAGAGTAAAGCACAAGGTCTTGCGAAGGTGAAATAATGAGGATACCCCTTCACTTTTCATTCAGAGCATACACCAGGGCTGGTTCGCATACGGGGATCCTTTTTGGATTTCGGGCTTAGCTACCCTGCCCATGCATTCTAGTAGGACCTGCGACTGTCCCCTAGAGCTTCTTTCGTGTTAATGGTAGCCCTAGTATCTTGACTTTAGGACTTCTTACACAGGTGGCAGTGAAAGGCTATTTTCATTGTACCTAGGACAGATATGGAAGGTAACCCTTTTCAATAATCCTGGGAGGGTGGTTTGGTGATTCAAACGCTTGCACCCAGAGGACTTGAAATGGACACCGTATAACTATTATTCAATGCTCTACTAGCCTGTTCTGGGCCCTAATCATCCCAGACTTTCTATTGAGAGTATTCACTGTCTTGGTTTGCCTGGTTTTGGATACTTAGGATTTTTGTAGTGGTGTTCTCTTTGTTCCTCTCGCCCTTAGTTGGCCTTACATATTTTCTGGCCCATTGAGTCGGAGCTATGGATAGCATCCCGGTGAGCACCAATCAAGGGACCCCTGTTGAAGAGGCTCCTTATGCTTTTCCATTCATTGGGAACATTGGTACTCCCTTAATGGCTACTTTGAATCTTCCGGGATTCACTATAGGGCTACCAATTTGGTTGTTTTCCACTTTGAATGCCTTGCAGGCTCTTGATGCTTCTCAAGTAAGCAATTCACATCAAGAGTAGTAGAACCCTATTCCTGCTTCGCCTTTAACATCTTCTCCTCCTCCTTCTACCTCATGTGGTGAAAGTAGTAATACTAGTAACCAACAGTCTAAAAAGAATAGATGGAGGAAGAATAGGAAGAAGATGCCAAATCAAGGGGGCATCCACCCAGCCTCTGGAAGTCATGCTGGGGGAACCCACCCAACCTCTGGTGGTCATGTTGGGATAACTTGTTTAGTCAATGGAAATCATACTGAACCTCTCCACCCAGCCTCTAGAAGTCATGCTGGGGGCACCTACCCAGCCTCTGGAGGTCATGCTAGGAGCAAAATTTCAGTCACTGCAAATCATACTAGAAGTATGTCTTCAATCACTATTTCTCATGTTGAGGACACGTCATTAATCACCGCTGGTCATATTAATGACAAGTCACCAGTTCCTATGAGTCATACTGGAGACACTGGATCATCCAATGAAAGTCATGCTGAGAAAGTTGACATTGTTGACAAACCTAATAAACAAAATCTTAAGTTCCCTTGTAAGTTTTGCGAGGGAGACCATCTTACTCACCGATGCCCTACTAGTCCAGAGGTACAAAGAGTGTGGTCCATAGTTCAAAAGTCTTTTTCTTCTGAGCAACCAGCCACTGCAAGTCACGCTGGGGGAAAGCTGTTAGCCAATGCTAGTCATGTTGAGAGTACTGTTGTTGTTACAGAGTCTAAGCTTATAGGATGCAAGCCAAAGTTCCCTTGTAAACTTTGTAAGGGAGATCACCTTACTCACCGGTGCCCTACTATTCCAGAGGTACGGAGAGTGTGGTCCATGTCTGAAGGATCCTCTACTCCTGAACTATCTATAGATTCCCAACAACCTGATCAACCTTTGGTTGATAACGTGGTTGAACCAATGCAATATTTGGTCAACCCCACTCTCCCTTCAGAGAGCGAAGTGGTTGAACCAATGCAATCTTTGGTCAACCCCACTCTTCCTTTGAAGAGTGAAGTGATCGAATCGATGTAATCTTCAACCGATCCCATCAGTCCTTCTGAGACTGATGCACCTGTCTCTGAAGTCTTCTGCATTACCAGTTCAGATGTCTCTGAAAATGGGGGCACTGCATCTGTGCCGAGTGAACCCCTACCAAGCTCTAGGATCATTTCCTTTGATTGGAATAGTCTAATTGGGGTTCGCCTTCCTTATGCTACACCTTTCCAGATAAAGGTTGATATCGACAACCATGTGGTTCACCAATGTGTTGTAGATGAAGGAGCCTCTGTTAGTATCTTATCCCCTTATGCTTTGAGAGATTTAGGTTTCCGTAACCTTGTTACAACTATTAATTGGCCGTTGAACTTCGACAGAAGACCTAATGAACCGTTGGGATTCCTCCCTCAAGTACCTGTTACTTTGGGTGGAAAAACAGTCTTAGTTGATTTTATGGTTTTAAAGGACCCTATGGACTTTGATATGATCCTAGGGTGTGATTACGTATATACTATGCAAGCTGTGGTGTCTATGCTCTTTCGTGTGATGCATTTTCCTCACAATGAAAGCATTGTCACCATCAATCAGCTTACATTTGTCGATCCCTCTTATCACCCAACTATAGACTAGGTATGTCCCCCCGTCAGTAGGCACTACTATGTCACAATCAAATTATGTGGCATATTGTTCCTTAAGTCCAATTGCCACTGAGAAGAAGCCTCTGAAGTCATTCTTACCTTCTTGGGACTTGTTAACACCCAAAAAGTGCTCACTAGCTCATTTACCACATTATATGGCTCATTTGTCCATTTTCCTACCATATTTCCATTAAAAACCCCAAAAATCCCATTAAAAAGCCTCCAAAAGGCCTAAAATGCCTCCAAAAGGCCAAAAAAACCATCAAAATAGCCTAAAAAAGGCCAAAAAACCCCCTTTTCCTCCAAAAATAGCAAAAATCCCCTAAAAAGGGAATAAAAAAAAATAAAATAATGAGGAAAAGGAGGAAAAAACCCTATACAGCTGCCCAAAACCATGTGTTTTCTAAAACCATGGGTCAGCACTCCACCACCAAAGGGGCACTGGCCCCAACTTGGTCCATAGCACTACTGTGTCACAGCCTTCTTCCAGTCTGCCATTCATGGCTAGCCTTAACCTACCTGACTTGGCCAGATTGACCAACGATCCCATTCGACACGACCCTACATGGCCTCATATGCCTACCAAACTACCCTCGGACATCCCTAAGTTCGAGGGCAAGGCCGGTGAGGACCCACAAAACCACATCATGTCTTTCCACCTATGGTGTTCCTCTAACTCCATAGTGGACGACTCTGTTCGCCTCCGTCTCTTACAGCGCACCTTCACTGGCTCTGCAGCCAAGTGGTATATTGAGCAGCCTCATGGGACCCACGCCACCTTTTCTTCCCTGGCCTCGACCTTCCTGCAGTTCTTCCAGTTTCCAGTCCGCTATGACGCGGGCGTTGAGATCCTTCTATCTTGTAGACAAAACACGGCTACCCATATCACGGACCACATCCATGAGTGGCGTCGACGCCGTAGCTTATGCAAGATCAAACTTGACGACCGTATCTTCCTAGATTGGTTCCTCAAATCCCTTCTCCCTGTTATTGCTAAGGATGTGGCCTCAGAAAGACCCCAATCTGAAGAAGAAGCCATCCTTAAGGCACAACAGTTCGACCTCATTTACGCCCAATCGGGTTACCTTTATACCATTATACCTGACGCCCCTCGCGGCGAGTCCTCCCATCATGATGCGCCGGGGGCATCCCACGCTGCAGATGGTATCATTGGCCGTGTTTCTTCGCATCCCCAACCATTTTCTATAGCACGTCCTACCCCTGGCCCCGACCTGTCGAGGGCTACCTCCCAGTCTGGAGCAACCAACTCATACGCTCCCATGACACATCACCATTCCCATGGACCTTCATGTCCACCTCAGTGCTTCGGGTATGCGACTCCTGCTTATGCTCCTCCAGTCGCCCCTCAGCCTTACTACCATCAGCAGACTGCCCCAGCTCCTGCGCCTTCACAAGCCCCACCAGCTTATTATCCGCCCCAGGCAGCCCCTGCGGCACATCCACAACCTGCTCCGCAGTCCTATCAGCAACCCCCTCAAGTTGCTGCACCTGCTCAGCCTCAACCTGCATATCATCCCCCGCAGCCTGCTCCTGCACTTGCGCAACCTCAGAATCCACCTGCTGCCCAAGGGCAAGTTTACGCCCAACAGAATCCGCAGCAAAACTAGAACAACCAACGTAACCAGGGCCAACAGAACCGCGGCAAGGGCCGTAATCGGGGAAACAACCAACCTGCAGACCAAGCTGGTCAACCGGCTAATCCCCCTGACAACAACAACGCGGCCCCCGCTAATCAAAACCCTGATCGCCCGCCCAAGCAGGCTAAAAACCCCAATCTGCGAACAAATCACCCTTGTTCTATTTGCGGGGTCTATGGACATTACACACATGCTTGCCCACACTTGGAGCGAGCTCGGCAGCTCTGGGTTGACGAGGCCCATCGCCAAGGGCATGCGGCTCCCCAAGCGCCACCCAACCCCCCCCAACCTCAACAACCCCCTTTGGTGCTGCAAAACCCATTACCGACCCAAGGCGTAGTGAACACTCAGCCGTTGGCTCCCCAGCAAGCCAATGCACCCCAACAACAACAGATCACTTACGCTGCTCCTGATCAACCCATGTTTGACTCAGGAACCCACCACTTGCTGATGATGTCATCTGCTGACATCAACCTACAGACCCGTCGGAACCAATATGGCTCCACCTCTGAAGCCAATCCCACGGATAAAAATACTAATGCTCATCCCACCGATCAGGCGTTACGTATACCTCCGCCTCCCATAGACGGCGCCGCGAAAGCACCTCGTTTCCCACTTCGCCGAATCAACAATAACCCTAATGCGCGCGCTGCGTCAAACTACAACATCGTAGACGACCTAGCCCAATCTCCCGCAGCCATGTTTGCGTTAGAAGTCTTGAAGAACTGCCCTTCCCAGCGCAAGACTTTACTCTCCGCCATTGGGGGGATTGACCCAACCGATTCGCATTTGATGGCCTTTGATTTAGACCAGTCTGAACCACGCCTACCTTCCAGCTTAGCCTTCCAAGTTACTGTCTCCGTTAGGAACCTTGTTATCCATCGGTGCATCATCGATGAGGGTGCCTCCACATGCGTTATGTCTACATTTGTATGGCAGAAGTTAGGATCCCCTCCTCTCCAGCAGTCCACCACTGCGTTACGTGCCTACGACGGTCGTTCGGCCCAGCCCCAAGGCCTTCTGCCCAACGTTCCAGTCCAGTTAGGTGGTAAAACAGTCCTTATTGACATAGAGGTAATCAATGCCCAATTGGATTACAACCTTCTACTTGGCCGCAGCTACATGTATGCCATGCGGGCGGTTGCCTCTTCTGTCTTTCGCACCATGATGTTCCCCCATGAAGGACGCGTGGTTAAGATTGACCAGCTCACCTACTATGATCCAAGTGCTCCAGCGGCACCTGAAAATGTTCTCCCCATGGTTGAACAACCTGTTTCTCCTGCCTCCACCTCGTTTGTTTCCTCTACGGGGCCTGGAGTCTACTCAGACGCGCCGATGACTTCCACCTTTCACTCCATTCCTCCGCCGTCATCTACGCCCGAAATGTCTGACTTATGTACCTTGTCCCATGACATCCTACCACCTAACAATCAACCATCCTTGTTGCCTAAACCACCATTGGTACCTAGTCACATTGGTGTTACACCGATCCATACGATCCCCTTCCTAGTTCCTCCAGCAGGAGTAGTAAGCGCCCTGGTCATGGCTACCCTTAGCCTCCCTGGGTTAACCTTGGGATTACCTGTATGGTACCTTTCGCCTCCCGTTCGCCCGCCGACACCAGATGTCGTCCTCCAGCCGGTGCAACCCATGGCTACTACCACCCACCCACCTTCCGGGGTCTCTACCCCTTCGTCCTCCACGACACCTCCTCCTCCTCCTCAACCCACTGGGGGCAGAGGTCCGCAACCTTACACTGCTGTACCACCTCCCAAGACAATCAAAAACCCTCCAGTGTTTCGTGCTCCTCCCAAATGCTCGCTGTGTGACGAGTTGGGCCATGCGACCCACCAATGCCCACAGTTACCCGCATTGCAGAAGCACATGCAAATGCTCGATGATGACCCCAACATCCCAACAGTCGAACTAAACCCCACTCCCAAGCCTAAAGATAAGTCCCTACGTACCAACCACCCCTGTGCCATATGCGGTATTTACGGGCACTATTCACATCATTGTCCCGATCTCCCGGATTACAGAGCGGCTCTCTATGAGATGAACAATCTGGATCTTGAGACGGCACCACCTACCATTGAGGAGATTTACCCCCCGGTCTCTCCCCCTTCCGAAGAGGTTAATATCATCTATATGATCTCTTCCACTACTACTTCAACCCCCCCCCCCCTCGTCAACCGATTTGACGACGCAGACTTTCCGTACTGATGAGGAGATTCTTGAGGCCCTAACTGCCCCGGATTATCCTTGGGATGATATGCACCACCGTTCCTATTTCATCCCAGAAGCGTCTTCCTCTAGCACCGCTACCCAATACGCGGTCGAATCCAAAGACTTCCTCCCCACCAAGGTCGACTGGTTCAAGGACCCAATTCCTGCTCCTGATGCCTTTGAGGAGGGCAACATGGCCAACATCTCACCTGTCATCCAAGTCGATATTGCTGCTCCAGGTCGTGCCCCTGAACTCATTACTTTAGGAGCATTCTGCAGTAAACAAGAGATTGAGGACTACATACACCTTTTCAAAGAATTCCGTGATGTCTTTGCCTGGTCTTATACCGAAATGCCTAGTCTTGACCCCGCAATTATAGAGCACCACATTGACACATGGCCTGATGTAACCCCTGTTCGTCAGAAACAGCGCCCCATTCATCCCTCAAAGCTCCCAGCTGTCAAAGCCGAGATTGAGAAGCTGCGCAAGGCAGGGTTCATTTATCCTATTGCCTATACCACATGGGTTTCAAACCCTGTTCCAGTTAACAAAAAGCAAGGCACCATCCGCGTATGCACTGACTTCCGTGACTTAAACTATGCTTGTCCCAAGGACAACTTCCCCACTCCGTTCATCGATCAACTCATAGATGCGTGTGCGGGACATGAGGTCCTCTCCTTCATGGATGGTTTTTCCGGATATAATCAGATTCAGATCCGTAAGGAAGACCAGTACAAAACTGCCTTTACTACCCCTTGGGGCACCTTTGCCTATCGCGTCATGCCTTTCGGCCTCAAAAATGCTGGTGCCACTTTCCAGCGGGCCATGACCTATTGCTTCCACGACTTGGTCCATATCCTGCTAGTCTACCTTGATGACCTTACAGCTCGTTCCCGGAAACGATCAGACCACCTTAACGACCTTCGGCAAATTTTTCTGCGTTGTCGCAAATACCAAATTCGCTTGAACCCACACAAGTGTGTTTTTTGCGTACCGGCAGGCCGATTGTTGGGTTTCATTGTTTCCCAGAAAGGAATTACTGTTGACCCTTTAAAGGTCCAAGCTATTTTAGACCTCCCCCCTCCTCGTACGCTCCGGCAGCTCCAAAGTCTACAGGGGCGATCTAACTTCCTTCGACGCTTCGTTCCTGATTATGCCACCACTGTTCACGGTTTCTTGCGCCTGCTCCGCACCCATGTACCCTTCGTATGGGATGCGCAAGCAGAAGCTGCATTCGAGGCCCTCAAGAAGGCCCTCACACAAGCTCCTCTGATTTCCCCTCCGGATTTCACCCGAGACTTCATCCTTTACGTGTCGGCATCCGAGCATGCCGTATCGGGAGTCTTAGTTCAAGAAGACGCTTCTCACCAGGAGCACGTCGTTTACTACGTTAGCCAGACTTTGTCCGGTCCACCACTACGTTACCCATATGAGGAGAAACTTGCCCTAGAAGTGGTCTTTTCTGTTCAAAAATTGCGACACTACATTTTAATGAGTCATACCACAGTCGTCGCCGACTCTAACCCCATGGTATATCTTCTAAACCGGCGGTTACTCCAAGGTCATGTTGCCAAATGGGTCATTATCCTCCAAGAATATGACCTTACCTTCAAAACACCTAAGAGCACTAAAGCCCTCGCGCTTGCCCAGCTCATTACTGATCTCCCTTCCCTTCTCCCGGCCAAACCCATCTCCGATGAGTTACCCGACAATCACCTGTTCACTATCTCGTCCGATGACCCATGGTACGGTGATATCTTGTTATACCTACGCACGCAGAAGTTCAGACCCAAAGTTACACGAAATGGACGCCGTCGCATCCGCCACCAGGCCTCTCGATATCTCCTCTTAGGCGATGTCCTCTATCGGCGCGGGGTTGACACAATTCTTCGTCGTTGCCTTACCCATGAGGAAGCTGAACACGTCCTTAATGACTCTCATAGCGGCGCCTGCGGAGGCCATTTCTCAGGGATGGCCACCGCCCAAAAGGTCGTCCGCGCTGGATACTTCTGGCCCACACTTTTCACTGACTGCATCACTGCGGTCAAACACTGCCATAACTGCCAACTTTTTGCCCCCAAGGCCCGGACACCTCCTGCTCCGTTACACCCAGTCGTCACCGTTGGTCCCTTTTGTAAGTGGGCCATAGACTTCATGGAATGTAGACCCCAGTCTGCCAACGACCACAAATATATTGTTGTCGCTGTTGATTACTTTACCAAATGGGCGGAAGCCATGCCTACCTTCAATTGTACCGCTGACACTGCTGCCCGCTTCTTCTTCAACCATGTCATCGCCCGATTCGGGGTTCCTAAGCAGTTAGTCTCTGACCATGGTTCGCACTTCGAAGATGCCGTCTGGCGTGAGTTATCCACCCTCCTTAAGTATGAGCATCAATTTTCCTCTGCTTACTACCCCCAAGGGAACGGCCAAGTAGAGGCCATCAATAAAATCCTTAAAACCATCCTCCAACGAACAGTTGACAAGCATAAGTCCAATTGGCACCACATGTTGTTCCCTGCTTTGTGGGCTTATCGCACCTCCACTAAGACCGCCACTGGTTTTACACCATTTCATTTAGTTCACGGTATAGAGTCTGTTCTCCCCATCGAGTGTCAGATCCCTGCCTTACAGATCGCCGTTGAGCTTCTCCCTGACACCACCCCCCTCGAGCAACGTCTGCTGCACCTCGAACAAGCCGATGAAGACCGCCGGGCCACTCTCCAGAACATCGAAGCTGCCAAAAACCGCTCCAAAGCCGGTTATGATAAACATGTTCACCCTCGAACTTTCCACGAAGGGGACCTCGTCCTCGCCTATGACCAAGCCCATGACAAAACCGGTAAAGGGAAGTTTGAATCTATGTGGCAAGGCCCTTACGTCGTGCAGACCTGCCTCGGCAAGGGGGCATACATCTTAGCTGACTCTGAAGGCCGTCCTTTGCGCAACCCTCGTAATGGGTTGTATCTTAAGCGTTTTTACCCATAAAAAGAAACCCGCGGCCTCATTGGTCTGCGTTGTACAGTACTTTCTTTTTTGTTTTTTGTTTTTCCGAACCGTTTCCACCACTGGAACCAGCACGACGCAACCGTCATGATGGTCACCTCGTTGCATTATTTTTGTCCTGTCATTTTTTGCCCATTTTTTCAGACGCCACTAGTCGCCTCGGTTTGCGTGCCACATCGGCCGTTCTCCGATTTTCACATGTTTTATATCATCGGATTCAGTTTTCCGAGCTGGTGATGATGCTTGAGATCATTTCTCGCTCTCACCTTCAGTTTTTCCGGGCATTTTTCAAAATGCCTCCGTCACCTTGGGTTGCGTGCCACATCGGCCGTCACCCGTTTTTGACATCCTTTATATCGCCGGATTCATTTTTCCGATCCCGTGATGAAGCTTGAGATCATTTCTCGCTCTCACTTGGTACAATTTCAACATTGTGTCCCAACACCTTGCTGCCTCGGTTCGCGTACCACATCGGTCGCTATCGGATTGTTCCACATTTTTACATGAGCCATTCACTCCTGTCATCCTGCAAATGTCTCGTTATTTTGCCACCATCTCATCTACCCCGCAAGGAGGTCCATCAGTGTTCCCACCTACCCTCGTTCTTGGTCATCATTACTCAACCTTCATTGAACATTTCCTCCTTGCCTGGCCATTCCTTTTGTTCGGTATAATTTTATCCCTTTTTCGGGCCGGACAACTCCTTTACGAAAAAGGCACTTAGGGAGTTTCCGTTAAGCTCTTTTCTGACTCCTAAAAGAATGAAAAGATCACCGAGCAATCTTGCTTCCTTTCATGCTCGTTAAAGCACCTGAAAGGGCGTCTATCTGGTATAAGTTTAACCCTTTTCCGGACCTGGTAGACTAATTACGAAAAAGGAATACTCTAGTCACACCGGCTAGAAGAGTTCTTCATTGCATCCTTTTATGCTTCTTTGGGCCTTGGAGACTAAATCTACGAAAAAGAAACCCCCTAGAGTCTTCTTAATTGCTTTCAGACTCTCTAAAATTGAAAGCAACCACGAGCATGAACTGTCCTGGGCTCGTAAAATCCACACGACAGTACCATTCCATTACTTCAGAGTCTTCTTATCGTTTTCAGACTCCTTAAAATTGAAAGCAACCACGAGCATGAACTGTCCTGGGCTCGTAAAATCCACACGACAGTACCATTTTACACACACTTCTTCTAGTTCCTTAACCCATGAAGAAGTTTTCCCCCGTGCCTCCTGGCACTACGATCGATCATCTCGGCAGCACCCCCAATCAGGTCGCCTTTGTTCAGAGTATTCTGCAGTCTCCTGCCATTTTATACCAGCTTGAGTCTCCCTCCGACCCATCACCCTCCCTAAGCCATTACAGCTATGATCCCTTTCCCCTCAGTCAGTTTCATATGCTGCCAGATCATTCCCATTATCATACTCTGAACAAAGGAAGTTTGAGTCCATCCGCTCTACTTGCCCAGTTATCCACCCACAGTTTGATCAGTCCTGCCATCAGTACTACCACATTTCGGTTCTCTACCTCGCGCTCCTGTCAAGGAAACATCATTGCCTTGATAGGGGCAGGTCTCCCTCTGTCGACGACAGCTCCTCTATTCCAAAAGATAGGCCCAGAGGTCCCTACGCCTTGGACTTATCACCATTTGTGGTAAGTGCCTACGGATCATTCTGAGAGGAGTCATCATTGCCTCTCCGAGTGGTTGTTCCTCACATGCTCGACTTCAACACCTTGATCGCATCGGTGAGGATCGCGTAGGATTATATCCCATCAGTTTTTAGTCGAAGACCCCGGATTTCCCCCGACTCTAGCACATTGGTGAGTCACTTCGGAACGCCCAGTTCTATGTTCCTGTGGATGTCCGGGCTGCGTTGGCGATTGTATTCGGAAGCCATCCAGCTATATGCTTCCTTGAGTACCCATTTCAGTTCCAGTTCAGTGTACCATGGAGAGTATGATCCCAGTCACTATGATCCAGCAGCTCATCAGTTCCTGTGGTACCACATTCAGTAGCACTGTTGATTATTCCAGTGTATCAGTTTTTCAGCACAGACATGGTCAGCTCAGCAGTATGTCCCAGATTTTGTGTCCCCTCTGGACCCTTATGATGTACACAGTGGCTATGTATCTTTCAGGTCCCCTTTTTCGGGCCTCACAGTTCTGTTCATGTATCTTGATACGAGCATGGGTATGCCCGCCTCGTCCATATATTGAGATTATTCCTCAGTCAGTATTTGAGGTCATGTATATTTCAGGTCCCCATTTTTTGGACCCCATTGTTATTGTTATGATTATATCCTGATACGAGCATGGGAATGCCCGCCTCGTCCATATGATCAGATGATTCCTCATCCCTTATTGAGGTTATGTACTTTTAGTTCTTGCAGTTGTTCGGGATCGTTGTTCCGGGCTTCAGTTTGTTTCTTCTCTTCTCTCCACATCCCAGGAAAACCATTTATGACTTATGATGTCCATCGTCCATACGATGAGCTCCTGACCTCGCACATCAGGGGGCAATCTGTTAACAACCAAAAAGTGCTCACTAGCTCATTTACCACATTATATGGCTCATTTGTCCATTTTCCTACCATATTTCCATTAAAAACCCCAAAAATCCCATTAAAAAGCCTCCAAAAGGCCTAAAATGCCTCCAAAAGGCCAAAAAACCATCAAAATAGCCTAAAAAAGGCCAAAAAACCCCCCTTTCCTCCAAAAATAGCAAAAATCCCCTAAAAAGGGAATAAAAAAAAATAAAATAATGAGGAAAAGGAGGAAAAAACCCTATACAGCTGCCCAAAACCATGTGTTTTCTAAAACCATGGGTCAGCACTCCACCACCAAAAAGCTATAAATAGGTGATGGAGATCCCTTATTCCATATCCACAATCACAAGCACCCTTACTCTGCCAAAATCTCTCTCGAAACCCTAGTTCACCTTTGAACTATTTTCACCTTGAGAGCCACCTTTGGCCCATCCCCAACATTGGAGAAGGAGAAAGGAGCATTCTGAAGCTTGGAGCATCCTCTTGGACACTGCAAAGGGCTTCATCAACCTTGACACTCAAGGTAACATTAATATAAAACCATTTTTTACATCTTTTATTTATGTCTCATGCAATGTTTAAAGTAGTTTGTTAATTGTTGTTTTAGCTTAATCATTTAATCATTATTGAACTGCTACTAAGGAGTCCATTCTCCTTAGTAGGTGCTCATTGGCACAAGCTAGGGGTAAAACCCTAGCTACAGGACTGGGTCCCGACAATTGACTAGGTGATGACTCCATTTGAATGTTTAGACATGCATTCTTTTTGGGACGATATACATCCATATGATGAATTTTTCCTAGAATCTATAATGCAGTCTGCCATTCATTTGGACATTGATCCACTGCCAAGCAATCTTCCACCTTTCCTTCGAGCTTGTTAAAAATAGTAAGGAAGTTTCCTAGCAATCTTTCACCTTTCCCTCGAGCTTGTTAAAAATAGTAAGGAAGATCCGAGCAATATTCCACCTTTCCTTCGAGCTCATTAAAAACAATAAGGAGGCTATGAGCATTCTTCCATCTCTCCTTCGAGCTCATTAAAAATAGTAAGGAGGTCACGAGTTTACTTTTTCGGACTCGTTAAAACTTTACCAAAAAGATCTTTATAGAGTTCTTTCACGCTCTTGTTAGACTCTTTAAATATGACAAGATTGCCGAGTATAGTTGTCATTTCAGACTCACTAAAGGATTTGAAGCGACATCCACTTAAGTATAAGTTTAACCCTTTTCCGGTCTTTTGCGGATTACTTACGAAAAAGGAATACTCTAGTCATCCGTGGCTAGAAGAGTTGTTCTTCCATTGTTTTATACTTTTTTGGGGGAGGATACTAACTTTACGAAAAAGGACATTTTGGAGCCTTCTTTAGGGTTTTCAGGCTCACAAAATATGAAAACACCAAACGAGCACTCACCTACTTAGGCTCGATGTGAAATCCACGAGAGGGTGTATAGAGGATTGTTTATGTTTTTCAGACTCTATAAACAGGAAAACATCGGCGAGCATTAACCTACTTGGGCTCGAGATTAAAATCCACGAGTAGGTGAATGGAGTTATTGTTTAAGTTTTCCAGACTCCTTAAAATAGAAAACACCGGCAAGCAAGAATAGTTCTTGGCTCGATATTAAAATCCAGAGATCAGTATTATAGAGTATTCTTCTATCTCTTCCTTGAACTCTATAAATAATGAAGAAGGTCCCGAGTCTTCCTCCCATGGGATCCTTAAAATATTTACATGGTTGGATCTATTGAGTCTTCTTTCTTTCTTGGACTCATTAAAACAACAAGAGAGGTATTCTTTTATCTAAAAAGAATAAGGGATAAGAAGGGTATATCACATCTTACAGTTTCAAAGGCAGTTCAGTCAGTCCTATCCTTGAACACAACACCTACTTGAGTCCATCATGTCAGTTGGGTTTTAGTTTTTTGTTGAGATATTGTAACTTCAAAGAATATTATATTTGTACTTTATTATTCTGGAGATGTTTCATTCCTCCTTAAAGACCTTATTGTATATCCGGAGATGTTTATTCCTCCGTCAGATTGTGGTAACTTGGGTTATTAGACTTCCCTAGTGGGGGTCGGCCCTGTATGTGTTATGTGGGTCAAAGGGTTATTAGAACACCCTAGAGGGGTCGGCCCAGTCAGTTGTAGTAGGGTATTTAACCCATTGGTTAAATACGAGCCTACATGTTTTGTGTAAAAGACAAGTCAGAGTAGTGTATAAATAGAGGAGGTGTATTCCTCATTTTACACACACTCACTCACTTGAGAGTAGCGCACTTGTGGAGGAGAGGTCTGCTATGGTGGAGGAGGAGATCATGTCTTTGGTTTGCATCTTTGTATATTGTTGGTCATCTATATTGAGGAAGCTTTGCTGGGTTTTCTACCCCATGAGGGTTTCCCAGGATAAATCTGTGTCTCTTGTGTTTATGCTGTGCTTGTTGTTTCTTCAATGATCCTGTATATGCTATTATTGTGAAATGGAATGTAATGCTTCTATTTTCTATCTTAGCATATTAAAACTTAACATGGTATCAGAGCTAACCTAAAGGAAGGCAATGTATGGCACTTACGACACTTGCTTCACTTGCGACAATTTGAAGGTTTGGGTTTTATATAGCAAAAACTAGTCATCATGGAACTTTCACTATAAATCCATTTATGTGAAGGTTCAGGATTTGAAAAGTTTACAGGTCGTATATAACCTCCCCAAGTACCTTGTGTCCAAAGGGCACTCTCATATTCGTTGTACTTTGTGAGTTATGATCAGTACAGGTTAGGGTTTTTGCCTCTTCTAGATCTCAGTCAAAATCAGGTGACCTAGGAAAAAAGGTCATAACTTGGGCTAGGAAGCTCCAAATGTAATTTCGTAAAAAGTGATAGGTAGTACATAGATTGTACTATTTGAGGAAACTTTTTCAAAGGCCGAAGCTGAACCATTGACACGTGGCATGCCGTACAAGTTCGCTCTCCTGTTTTATCCCATAAACAGGTCACGTTGCGACACTTGGCATAAATCTCTCTCAGAAAATCCAATTGAGGTTAGACCTGTCGGGATGGAAAGATGACAGGTTAGGCTACCATAAAAATGTTTTCGGACCCTGTGGAGCGAAAATTTTGGATTTACAACAGAAACAATAAGGTACATATTTCTGTCAAAACAAAATTATTTTTGGAGCACCTTCATTCATGGCTTCCGGAATTTAGGGTTTCAGAGAAAGTTAGAATTTTTGGAATAGGAGTCCACTGATGTATGATACTCAGGAAAATTGAAATTTAGAGACCAAGATCGAATTTTTTGGTTGGGTAGAAGACCGAGCTTGATCAAACCCCAGTTCAGGATTTTGATCGGAAAAATGGAAAATTAGGGCTTCAACAAAAGTTGGAATTTTTTAAGTCTGTAACCACGGCTGGAAGCTCCTCAGAAAAATAATAGTTTAGAGCCTTGGATCAAACCTTTTGATTGGGGATAAGGGTGGGCTTCATCAAACCCTAGTTCAGGATCCTGTCCAGAAGATCCAGAAGTTTCGAAGGCAATTTTGAGGGGTCAAATTTTGGAGATTTCAAAATTGAAGTATGCTAGTTTGATCAACTCAACAAGACACATCCTTCCATCCATTCAGAAGTGTGAAAGTCAAAGATTGAATTTTTAGGGCTTCTCTAGCAAACCCTAATCAAGCTCCAGATCAAGTTTCAGGGGGAGTTGAGGCTAAGGCCTTACATAAGAAGACTACAAGAAGTCTTGATAGGTATGACTTAAGGAGGTTTAGGTATGTCTTGAAATCTGATTCTTGATTAAGTTCATAATGTGTTTGACTTCATATTATTTATTAGTACAATCTTGATTAATGTTAGAATTGTCTTATCACCCTAGTAACAGTATGAATGCATGTGAATGATCGAATACATTCATTGATTAGGGCTATATGGTTGTACTAATGCATTATGGTGTTGTATGAGGTTGATGTTGTCCACTAACAAGATATACGTACATCACGAAAGACAAATCAAGTTCCATGACCATGACAACATGAAGGCAAAGACTCATCCATAATATTTGTTCTACTTACAAGGTATGTATTACTTTGTTATATTATGCTTAACCTATGACATATGCAGGTTCTCACACAAGATCTCTAAATCATTGAAGAGAACAAAGAAGATATTGTTTAGATCATGAGGATGACACTAGTGCACACTTGAGCATGCACAGTGGTACAAAATGAATAGAAGTTCAAAAGACATATAGAAGATCAAGCGGGAGGCAACCACACAAACATAAAAGATAAGTATTTGAGTTGTTATTTGAAATAGTAAATAATATTGCTTGTATGCATATTTGTATTCCTAGAATATATCATGCTGAGTGTAAACATTCATAGAGCATTGAACAGTATACTACTAATATGCATATGATTGGTAAGTTGGACAAACATTCCATTATTGCTTGTCTAGAATGAAACCTCTTTGTTGACATGCTGAGAGCTGTGCACACTCTCGATAGTATGTTCTGGTAGATGGAAGGCATCTAGATAGCCACTGTATGCATACAGGATATGGGAAAGTGTTGTGCCAAAGTATTGGTCAAAATAGTTGCATAACTATGTAAATGATATATGTATGCATAATAGGTTATCATGTCAATATGATTTGATGATTATGAAGTATTACTAATCATGTACTTAATTTTGATTTGTAGGAAAGGTCATGATGAATGATGAAACACTAAACAAGCGATGGATGTTCAACAAAAGATTTACAAATCAAACACACTATAGAAGGCTCGTGGCTAGAAGATTCTCTTAGAAAGAGGAAGAGAATCATGATGAGATGTTTGCTCCAAGTGGCTAGATAAGACCATTCTCTTAATGGTGTAATTAAAGAAGAAGTGTGAATTAGGTTCTGTATGGGTTCCCAGGATCGATAATCAATTGATGAGCTTAATGATCACCATGGGTGATGTGGATCTTAAACTTTGCTACAAGGTTGAATATGGCTTCTATACACAGATGACATGGATGCAAGAAGGAAGTCACCACAGAGTTCAAATGATATTAAGGCTCATATCAGTAGACCCACCTGACGAGAGATGGCACAGATAGATATGCATAAGATCACTCAATGCAGAGTGTGAATGATGGAGAATTGACAACTTCTTAACAAAGCTTGGGCTTTAATAGAAGTAAAGTTGTTCCTAACCTTTACCTTAAGGTTATGGATCATACCATTATTGTATGAGGATGATCTCTTTCTGACAAGGAATGAGAAACATAAATGAAAATGAAAGATCTCAGATTGATGCATTACTTCCTAGGTCTGGAAGTATGGCAAGGCTCAGAAGGAATCTTTCTCAACCAGGGAAAATATGCCGATAAATATTAAAAGAACTTGAGGTGTTGGAATGGCCACTCTCATGGTTTCTAACTTGAAGCTGTTAGTGAATGACTCATCAGAGTTAGTGCATATAACTCTGTACAGACAAATTATTGGGTCATTGATATATCTAACAAATACTAGGTTAGATATAAGCTTTGCTGTGAACTCCTTGAGTCAGTATCTAGTGGAAACTATATGTGTTCACCTGATAGTCGCAAAGCATGTGATGAGGTACCTAAAGGATACGATAGAATTTGATCTATGCTATCTTAGAGATCATGAATTTAGATGGCTACACAGATGTTGATTGAGCAGAAAGTGTATTAGATAGGAAGAGCACATTGAGAAGATGTTATTGTCTGGGATCAACCATGATCTTGTGGCTTAGAAGGAAGCAGTCTAGTGTGGCTCTTAGCACAAGAAGAATATATGGCTGCTTGCTCTGCTAAGTTATGAAGCAATATGGCTTCAGGGTTGTTTGACTTAGACATAGACCCAACTATGATCCTATGTGACAACCAGAGTTGTATCAAGATGGCAGAGAATCTAGTGTTCCAAGATATGGTGTAGAAAGGAACTAAAAGTTCGAATTTGTAACAAGTTACCAATGTACTAACCAAACTTCTACTGATCCGATGTACTAACCAAACCTCTACCTCAAGTGAAGAAGTTGCCAATGTACTAACCAAACCTCTACCCCAAGTAAAGTTTTCCGAGACAAACTTAATATAGTTCAGAAGGACCCTCCTTGAAAGGGGGAGTGATGTGATCAATTATGATGAGATTTCCCACATCGATAGTGAGGTCAATGATGTGGATACCTATATTGGTGATGCCGACAGAAAGGTTGGTGGATGGTCCTTAGAGAGGGTCTAAGGTGACAAGGGGATTGCATCATCCCTGAACATATGTTCTAAAAGGAGTCATAGACAAGATGTCTCCGAGAAAGAAGAGGGATTGCATCATCCTTGAACACATGTTCTAAAAGGAGCCGTAGACGTATGTCTTCGAGAATGAAGTCCTTGGTGGACATGTGGGGATTGGATCATCCCTAGACTTCAGTCCTAAAGAGAGCCGTAGATGTATGTCTTCGAGAATGAAGTCCTTGGTGGACATGTGGGGATTCGATCATCCCTAGCCTTCATTCCTAAAGCGAACCGTAGACAAGATGTCTCCGAGAATAAAATCCTGAATGAACAGGTAAGGGGATTGGATCGTCCTCGGACTTTGGTCCTGTGAATTGAACCGTAGACAAGATGTCTCCGAGAATAAAATTCTGAATGAACAGGTAAGGGGATTGGATCATCCTCGGACTTTGGTCCTGTGAATTGAGCCGTAGACAAGATGTCTCTGAGAATAAAATCCTGAATGAACAGGTAAGGGGATTGGATCGTCCTCGGACTTTGGTCCTGTGAATTGAGCCGTAGACAATATGTCTCCGAGAATAAAATCCTGAATGAACAGGTAAGGGGATTGGATCATCCTCGGACTTTGGTCCTGTGAATTGAGCTGTAGACAAGATGTCTACGAGAATAAAATCCTGAATGAACATGTAAGGGGATTGGATCATCCTCGGACTTTAGTCCTGTTAATTGAGCCGTAGACAAGATGTCTCCGAGAATAAAATCCTGAATGAATAGGTAAGGGGATTGGATCGTGCTCGGACTTTGGTCCTGTGAATTGAGCCATAGACAATATGTCTCTGAGAATAAAATCCTGAATGAACAGGTAAAGGGATTGGATCGTCCTCGGACTTTGGTCCTGTGAATTGAGCCGTAGACAAGATGTCTCCGAGAATAAAATCCTGAATGAACAGGTAAGGGGATTGGATCGTCCTCGGACTTTGGTCTTGTGAATTGAGCCGTAGACAAGATGTCTCCGAGAATAAAATCCTGAATGAACAGGTAAGGGGATTGGATCGTCCTCGGACTTTGGTCCTGTGAATTGAGCCGTAGACATGAGGTCTCTGAGAATTGAATGATAGGACTGTATCGTCCCTAGACCTCGGTTCAAAAGGTACATGATAGGATTGGATCATCCCTGGACCTCAGTTCAAAAGGTACATGGTAGGAATGGATCGTCCTTGGACCTCGGTTTAAAAAGGTACATGACAGGATTGCATCATCCATGGACCTATGTCCTAAAGAGAGCAGGATTGATCATCCTGTAATATGATCGTGTGTGTTGCAGGGTATGCTGCTAGTGTGTGAATACTTGTATTGATGATGTATATACTTGTATTGTGTGGATACTTGTATTGATGATGTGTATACTTGTATTGTGTGGATACTTGTATTGATGATGTGTATACTTGTATTGGTGTGAATACTAATACTATTGATCTAGATGATGATGCTACTGATCGTATTGATCTAGATGACAATGCTGTTGATCGTGTTGATCTAGATGACGATGCTGCTGATTGTGTTGATCTAGATGACGATGATGCTGATCATGTAGATTTAGATGATCCAGATGCTGTAGATCGTGATGAACCAGATGCTGTAGATCGAGATGATGTGACGATGCTGATCATGTTGATCTAGATGATGATGTTGATGATCGTGCGATGACGATGCTGATTATCGTATGATGACGATGCTGACGATCGTGAGCATTCAGATGTTGATGTTGCTGTAGCTGTTTGAGTGTTGCAAAAGATAAAGACTCAGTACTGAAGATGTTGATGTTCCAGTATTGAAGATGTTCTAGTAACTACTTGAGTTACTGATGATGTTGAGAAAGCTTCCAATGATTTATAGATGTATCATGTATGATGTTGATGACTCCTTGCTCGTGCAAATGCTGTTATAATATCCTTCTCGTTAAGGGGGAGTGTTGAGATTTTGTAACTTCAAAGAATATTATATTTGTACTTTATTATTCTGGAGATGTTTCATTCCTCCTTGAAGACCTTATTGTATATCCGAAGATATTTATTCCTCCGTCAGATTGTGGTAACTTGGGTTATTAGACTTCCCTAGTGGGGGTCAGCTCTGTATGTGTTATGTGGGTCAAAGGGTTATTAGACCACCCTAGAGGGGTCGGCCCAGTCAGTTGTAGTGGGGTATTTAACCCATTGGTTAAATACGAGCCTACATGTTTTGTGTAAAAGACAAGTCGGAGTAGTGTATAAATAGAGGAGGTGTATTCCTCATTTTACACACACTCACTCACTTGAGAGTAGCACACTTGTGGAGGAGAGGTCTGCTATGGTGGAGGAGGAGATCATGTCTTTGGTTTGCATCTTTGTATATTGTTAGTAATCTATATTGAGGAAGCTTTGCTGGGTTTTCTACCCCATGAGGGTTTCCCAGGATAAATCTGTGTCTCTTGTGTTTATGCTGTGCTTGTTGTTTCTTCAGTGATCCTGTATATGCTATTATTGTGAAATGGAATGTAATGCTGCTATTTTCTGTCTTAGCATATTAAAACTTAACATTTTGACCTTAGGGTGAACCTAATCTCCGAATTGTTCACTCCCCCGGTTGGTTATTCTTCCAACCATATGGAGGGTTTGCTAATGTCTCCTACATTGTAGGCTTATATCACTTCCCCATCATGTTGAAAACTGCCTAAGTCACTTTGTGTCGTGCTTACTATTCAAGGATACAGCCTGTGTCGACCATTCTACAGTTTACCTTGACCTCATGTGCTGGCCATCCTAGTGTCAGTTTTGTTACTTGTACTACTCCACATCAGCTCATACCATTTGAGTGTTCCTCATGTTGGATGGTGGAGGATTCCTTAAGGCCTCCCTTCGAATGGACTTATACCCATCGACATCAACTCATTTTTCTCTGGGAATGAAGTTTAGAGTTTCGGTTAGTACCCTGAGGATTGTAGTCACTAGTGGCAGTCTCTCTCGCTGTTGAATTATGAGAATACATCAATGTCTCTTATTTGATAGGTTCCTCAAGTGTTCGATGTCAAGTCCATTTATTCACACTTGTTGGATTGTACTAGGTACCTTGGGCCCCATTATCATTATCGGTGGAAGCCCTCACATTTTTTAACGGTATACATCAATGATCAGTAATCAAACGATACCCCCCATGTTTGACTTTCAGCTCATTTATTCACATGGTTAGGGTTTGTACCTTGGGTTGTTTGGATGAAGACCTTGGGATTTTGATAGCATTACCTCATTATGTTATCACCCAAGCTGCGCAAGACCGAGCCTTACTCATTTTATGGCTCTCCATGAGACATAGATCCAATTTGTTGTTATGGATATGATCTCTCATTCTTGACATGGATCCACACTTGTATTTCACTGGCCATGCTATATATACATCTCCTAGTTATGTATCGGAGATCATGTTGTATCATGTTACACATCTATTTCATGTTAAGATTGTAATTACTCGCTGACCTTGATCGTTATTTCAGGTACTTCTGTGACTTGGTTCTGTGGTTTCTTTCTCCTCCACTAACTTGGAACTATAATGTATTTTGGACATCATTTCCAACTTACCTCACACATTAGGGGGCATTTGTTATAGGTCAAATATGCACTTCTCCATCCGTGATCACATTTAGCAATTGATCACATAAAAGGACAACTTGGATTGAAGAGCATGATGACCCTAGATGATGAATGGCCTAGACTTATCCCTCTGCGGCTGACAAAACCCTCTTTTTACCTACTTTTAAGGAAAAATGCTACCCTACAAGTAATGTTTGCCTCCAAAAATAATCTACTTCACTTCATTAAAGTAGCGTTTTCCGTCAGAAATACTCGACTTTGCTTCAATAGAGTAGCGTACAGCCTCATAAATCTTGCAAACACTGGTTGTAAAGCAGGGAAGTTGCATGTTGAATGCTACTCCACTTAAGAAACGTAGCGTATACCTTAAAAAGTAATCAAAAATATATTAATTTGATGAATTGGGATTAGTTGAAGTTGGTTTTGCAACTTCCCCAACTTCCCAATCAAACTACCTCTCGATCCAAACTGCCTACCTTCTCCCATAAATACAAGGAGGATCCATGAGAGGGGTTACTCACAAAGGAGGATAAACTATGCATTAAGGGTTGTTACACTGGAGGAATTCCAAATTTAGTGTGAAGAGAAGGATCCCAGGATCTGGTTGCGCAAGCACTCTGAATGATCAGGTATAATTGTACTGATTATTTGCTTTTGACAATAAAGGTTGAAATGCCCTTCCCATCCCAATCAAATGTCTAATGGATTGCATGTTTGTTTGGATTAAATGCTTGATTGTATTTGATTTCTAAATTGTATTTCAATTTCATCATTGTTATATCGGTCAAGATACACTGAGGAAGGTATCTTTGTATTGCAGGTTCATCAAACGGAAGATCAAGTGGAGGATTGATCAAAGGAACAAATGAAAGCTAGGATCGAACTTCGTTAATAAGGTATTCCTTCAATAACCTTGATCTCTTTCCTTTTGTATAAGCCTATGTGATATGATTAATGTGTTTACCTGTCACCCCAGAAGTTGGTAGTGTCCATCTCCTCGCTATAGGGTAGATTTCCCGAACAACAAGGATGATAGTCATGATGTTGATCCTCTACTCAAGAAGTCACGTCAACCACTTTATGAAGGCTCAAAAACAAATCTTCTATCTGCTACATTGTTGTTTGTGAACTTGAAGGTTTTGAATGGTTTATAAAACACCTGTCTCACACAGATACTAAGGTATGTAATTTGTTAATTATTTATGTCTACATGTTCACATGTACATAAAGGGTTGAATTTTTTCCTATATTGCTATTGTTATCTAATTTGTAAATTATGGATGCGATATTGATGATTAATATTGTTTACATTGACTTATTCTTTTGAATTTTGTAGATTGTTAGGTGAATTTCTATTACGAACGTCGAATATTTTACCATGCACATATCGAGAGATATATGTGATTATGAAAGAATTTGGAATGGAGTATCAAGCTATTGATGCATTTCCTAATGATCATATCATATACTATGGACAATATACATTAGAAAATGAATTCCCACAAGGTCAAACAAGTAGGTATCGAACCGATAAAGCGACCAAAAAGGTGCCTCACAAAGTTCTTCGTTATATTCCGATAATTCCATGTTTCCAGCGGTTTTTTAGGTGTCAAAGTATAGCACAGTTTATGGATTTCCATGCAAAGAAAATAAGCTGAGACGATGTTCTTCGAATGCTTGCAGATGGTTCTGCATTGAGGTACATCGAAGAAAAGTGGCCAATTTTTAAAGAAGAACCTCGTAATGTTAAACTTTCGTTGGCAGCTGATGGTGTCAATCCATTTGAAGAGCTTTGTTCTACCTACTCAGTGTGGCTTGTTTTTGTTATAAACAATAACCTTCCTCCTTGGATGTTGTTGAAGAGAGAGTACACAATGTTGCCAATGATTGTTCCAGGTATTTAATTAATTTGTCTTTTTTTACTTGAAAGTTTCCTCACTAAATATTTCATTTCTTTGTTTCGTGCATGTTAATTATGTCTTTTATATATAACGAAATAAAGCTAAATATAATTAATCATGTATGTTGGACCAATTAGGTAAGTAAAAGGTTAAAGATATGAACGTATATATTGAGCCTCTTATCGATGAGTTGTTGAAGTTATGGGTTGGCATCACTATATATGACATCTCTAGACCAATAGGGAAAAAACGATTTCAATTCCATGGAATAATTGCATGGACAATTCATGATGCTACCGAGTTAACACATTTTTGTGGTATATTGTTACATTCTTTTGTTCTTTGATATTATATATATCTATTGAAAATATCATGCATTATTTTAAATGATAATTCTAATTCACTACACTAATTCATATATCTTGTAGGTCTTCAAACAAAGGGTAAATTTGCACGTCCAGTTTGCGGTCTTGGGATAAAATATCGTCGTTCAAGGAGTTTAGTAAAGGAAGTGTTTGATGAGTATAGTCAATTTCTACCTAAGAACCATAGTTATCGAACTACAGACAAAACAAAATTCAATGGTAAAGAAGAGAATGGAAAAAAACCACGAAGAATGACACCTCACCTATGGAAGTTGGAATATAATAGAAATCGTCAAGGTATGCCAAATTATTTATGTATCATATATTATATAAATCTTTGTTTTTTTTTAGTGAATTATGTTCAGCACGGTATGTACCCTATATTGATTAGTTAGTGTTAATTTTATTTTGTTGATGTTTCATGAGTGTCGTTAAGGCACAAATGGGCTTCCACAAGGAATGAAAATTTACCCGATGCAATTCAATAGGTTTCCATACTACGAGCACCTAAAAATTGTTCATTTGTTTGATACAATGCATATCGGGAAGAGCATAACATAATTGTTATGTCAAATATTAGATGGAAGGACTGACAAAGAAAGAATTGGAAATATTTGTAGTGACATCCAAGAAGCTAATCACGCATTGAAAAGTGTGATCATTAATTCTAATGGTGATGGCCGTCAACAAAATATTAGTCTTCCTTGGTACTTGACGGAGCAACAAAGCAATATTGTAAAAGACGTCATCAGAAAAATCAGGTTTCCGATGGAGTTTTTGTCCAACATAAAGAATATCTTAACGAAAAAAGGTGATTTTGGTGGGGGACTGGCATACATTCATTAAGGAAATTATGAATTTATAATATATTTCCTTATTGGTATGCATTATTTTATTAATTTTATTCTCTTATTTGGAAATAAATAATTATTATTTGTTTTTTGATACAGTATGTTCTACCTTTACCTCTCCCATACGACTTTGACAACAACATAAAACAAATTATTTATGTTCTTGGAAAATACATGAGGTAAGTAATGTTCTATATGGAAAATTTACTTTGTCTGTGATTTGTAGCGGAACTTATTGACATATTATGTTTTGTCCAAAAATTTTATATATGCCTTGATATTATTTTATTGCATCATTTGTAGGTGGATTTCATCAAAAGAAATCCATAAAGAAGATATAAGGTATTGGAAGAGAGAAATTCCCCGACTAATGTGTGAAATGCAATAGTATCTACCTCCAGTATTTTTCAATGCACAAGAACACTACCTCATACACCAAGTTGAGGAGATTGAATTATGTGGACCAGTACACACAAGGTCGATGTGGATGGTGGAGAGGCAGTTGAACTCATCGAAGGATTTTTTTAGACACAGAGCACGTCCTAAGGGTGGTTGAGGGATATATGGTATATCAATGCATGGTGTATATTAGTGAATATATACCTAAATTAGCAAAAAATATGAATGTGCCTTGCATTTGGCATCTCGACTCCATCAACAAATTTGAAGGGGAGTTCCTATTGGGGAAAGGTACAATGAGGACTGTGAAAGGTAATTATTAGATGTTGTGGAATTAATATATTATACATGTATTTTTCCAATTTTATTTTATCATACTGGTTTTTATTTTTTTATTAATCCTACATATTCAACTATATTAAACTATGCCTTTAATGATATTGAATTCTTATTTTTTCATATAGTTGCTCGAGTGTGGGATTCTTTACATTTATACATTGCAAACAACCTTGATTGGATGGAGCATTGGATAGAATATTGTCAAGAATACTTCGGTAGGTTATCATGGGAAGCGGTCAGTAAGATGATTAAAACAACTCATCGTCATCAACATCAATTTCCTAATCTTACATCGTAAAGGGAAGTTGATTTAGCCTATGGTTTAAAAGATAAAAAGGCAAGTAAATTGTTTACCCACATTTTTCTAGTTACTTCCCATTTTTTCAATGTATTTGGTTTGTTTAAGTTTTCAAATATAGTTACTATGTCCAATATGGCATTTATTAACTCACAATGTATTTTTTACTTGTTGTCAATGTTGCAGTTGAAACATCACAAGGCTATGTGGTGTAATGGTTGTAAATTTCGTATGAAAGTGTTTGATGATAAGATTAAAACCTTAGATTGTGAGATAACTGCAGTGTTTAATATCACCAATGTTTCCTCTAGAAGTGATAGACATCTAGAAGAAACTGAGAATAGGTACTATGGGCATTTGGAGGATATAATTGAGTGTGATTTTAATTCCTTTAAAATATTTTTGTTTGAGGTGAAGTGGTACAGGCTATAGATGCATGAACGTGATCCTGGAAGAACTATTATTGAGCATGCTAATGGATTTACCATGGTTAATACAAGGGCATTTGAATCGGGTATAGAGCCTTATGTTCTTCCAAGACAATGTGAGCAAGTCTTTTACTCAAGGGTACTAGGTAAAGCAGGTTGGTCATACGTTGTTAGATATGATCCAAGAGGAAGACCAATAAAGTATAATCATGTAGATGATGAAGATAATCACAAAGAAGAATATGATGATGATTATTCAGATCAAGAGCAGGTGGCTGCAGTCGATGTGTTAGATGAAGAAGTTGAAGAGGTTTATCATCCAAATGTAGCAGACAATGATCTCATTGACTATATCGATGAATATATTAGCGAAGATGATGTTGATGTGAATGAGCCTTTCATCAATATCTATTCTGAACCAGATCCTGATACATATGTTGAGTTGGATGAAGAAGAAAATGAATGGTATTTAATTGTTGAAAAGTAGAGGTACATGTTTATATCTTTTATATCATGATGATCTTTATATGTTTTTATTTTGTATAATAGAGTATGTTGCATGTTCTTTAATATTTAAAATTGGGTATGGGGAAATTGAGAGTGATGTGAGGGGAGGGGGATAATTAGAGATTCCACCTTCACGTGGTTTCCCCTGTTTAGTAAATAATGAACTATTCTCAAAACCAAGAGAAGCTTAAAATTGTGGTGTTTACCATAACTGAAATTTGACATGGTTTAACTAGACAATCTAGTTGTGACATGTGAATGGGGTCAACGTTGAACTTGTGCATTTATGGACTAATTAAATTTGACATGGTAGGAAAACACACATGCATTGATTGTATGGGAGAGTTTACCCATTAAGGCACTACTATGCCTAATCATGTCCTACTTCACCCCGCTTACAAGCCGTGACATGTGAATGGGGCCAACGTTGATTTTTTTTTCAAAAATTGCTTGCATGGACTGAAATTTGACATGGTTTAACTAAACACATGCATTGACAGTATGGGAGAGTTTTCATACTCAAATATTTCCTTCCAAGTATATCTAGCAGATAATAAGTCCTAGATAATAAGTCTTTATCCATGCCAGCATTAGCCTCTATTTACCTATTTATCTAGCAGATATTTACCAGAGTGTACCAATGATTTGTAAATATTATTAACCATATGCATCTAGCTTATATGTCACAATTATCTAAAATTTGTATGAACCAATTGTTGATGCCATAGCATATGATGGTGTCATCACCATTGGATACCATTGGAACAAGCCCCTTTGCAGTAGCCTTCCCTAACTTTTACATATTATCAAATTCATCAAAATAACCTTATGCAACCAATTTAAAACCAACACTTGTGTCCTTTAAAACCCATCCTCCTAGTACCAATTCCACATTTTATTGGTGTGTGTGATGTGGTAAGTAGAGATAAGCTCTTGTCCAACTTATAAAACATGGAATACATCTATTGACATGAGTTTTATTCATTGTGTCAATGTGAATGTAGAATACAAAAATAAACCTATACTAACAATAATAAACCATATTAAATAACCCAAGGTCACATGTCTAAATGACTGTCTATTTAAGTGATGTGACCATTCAATGTATACTTATAAACAACATCACATGTTATTGTAATTAGCCCTTACTATATATTCAATACATTATATTTATCTATATGGATTCTTTTATGTTATCCCATTTATTTTGGATATTTGGTTGATGAACCAATCGGTTCACTATATTGTTCTCATATCCGAACTTAGGATGATATTCATGGTATAACCCACTAACCCGTAGTCAAATCTTCTTGTGAGTGAACATAGTTGTTGCTAAGACATGTTATGCATCCATCATTGCAAGCTTGTGGATTGTGACCAATTTGTTTCCAAAAACACTTATCACAAAAATCTATGTTGCAAATTTGAAGAGAAAACTACAAATAATTGCAAGTAAAATTCAAGTTTAATTCAAACATTGTCTACAAAATAGATCCATCTTATGGTGATTTTTTTTCTATTGAAAAGAAAATAGAGACACAAATTCCAAGTAAGTTGAGTTGTCCCAATTCAAGAAAAGTAGAGAATATTAGTCGCACATCAACAAGAAGACAGTAGTTGTGTGAACATCCACCGTCACTTAACAATTACACAATTCCACAATAGTTGCTCATGTATACAACATTTCACATTTTAGCTTCACTTCCTGTAGAGTACTTGACTATTTTGATTTTGCTTAGGCATTCGTACATGGGAATAGCATAGAGACCATGGTACATAACATATGATAATTCAATTGAAGGGAAATGATGGAAATGGATGGAATGGAATGGCTAGTGAAATGACATGATATGAAAAATGGATAGGTGAAATGTTGTGAATGACATTAAATGAGGGTCACAATTACTTGGATCCCTAGGGATACACCTGATTCATAAGTTTACACACTTAATTTAAGAAATAATTATAACCACACCATAATGCATCCTTAGCTATGAGACACCCATCTAAGATACATGAGTCTTTATAGACTAACAATGTTGACCCCCTATGGTCATGTCCACACATAAAAATCATTAACCATAAATCAAATATATTAAATAATTAAATAATATATATTAAAAATATTAAGCATTATATTAAATATATTAAAAAATTAAAAACAATAATTAAAACAAATAAATTTATATGTAATTAAAATAATATATAAAATAAATTACAATATATATTATATATTATATTTATAACATATAAAATAATATATAATATATGTTATATATTATTTTATATGTTATAAATTACATATAATATATATTATATATTATATTATGTGTTATATAATATATATTATATATTGCAAAACATTAAACAAACACAATTTCGTGCAAACACAATTTCGTGGCCATCCCCGCTCAAAACAGAGGTCAACCCCCGCACCCATGAGAGAGCAGTCTTGTTCCCATACCCGCTCAAGAAAGAGGCCAAACCCCCATTCCCACGAGAGAGCAGTGGATGTTGGAGAAGGGGATGTTGGAGCATTGGTTGCTAGAGTAGGGGCGCCGCGAGGGATAGAGGAGCATGGGCACCGCAGAGGAGCAGTGGAGTAGAGGAGAGAGAAGCAGGGTCACTGCAAGGGAGAGAGGATCACGGTCACCACGAGGGAGAGAGGAGCAGGTGCGCCGTAGAGGAGAGAGGAGCAGGGCACCACAGAAGATAAAGGAGAAGAGGAGCAGGGGATCAGGGGCACCGCAAGGGTTTCACTTCTTTGGAAATGGCTTCGGTATGTTGAATTTCCTCACTCCTCCTCCAATGTGTGCTTAGGAACATGAATGCTGAAGTGAGAGGCTGCTTCATCTAAATTCTGTTACTCTCTGTTTATTTCCTTCAACTATCAATCAACATAATTTGCTGAAAACATAAAAAATACCCTTTGTTTCACTATAGTTGCAGTTACAATATTATTCTCAGCTTGATTGTATTTGTAATTTACTGCAAAAGATACTCAAATGCTTTAATTTAATACCATTTAAACTAAATAATTACTGACCTCCCTGTCGATCCAAACGTTTTGGTGTACTGTGTCAAGGGAAAACATTGGACCAAACACAATTTTTTTCCAATTGACTTTATTGTATGCATTACACAACTATATCCCAATGCACACTGTGATAAAATCCCTATATATAATGAAGAGTGTTAGGGATGAGGTTTTCATTTCCTATTTCCATTTTATTTAGATACATGGGAAATAAGGCCATCCTGACTGAGATGAGAATTAAGTGTTTAATGAGAAACAAAAAAAATTAATTGCCTTGCTTATGTGAATTGTGGCAGACAATAAAAAGATTGATTGTATTCATGTGCAACGAATGACCACATCAAGCACATCAGTGGGACTGAAAAATGATACATCTAGTATTATAGGTATAGATTGGAAGTGGAAAATAAAATCATACAGAAACACTATCAAAATCAAATAAATATCTAAGTATCTAGATAAAAGAATCTATGAGAAAGGGAATACAAGACTATTGTCATGCAAGGTAAAGACCATTTAAAAATACAACAATTAGAATATCAAATATTACAGGTAGCTTTACCATCAAAATATTAGAACATGGTCATTGCAAGCTATAATATTAACACCTGATAGATCAAATCGGTCTATGAGCAATTAAATGCATTAATTATTGTACAAATTGGACATTATTAGCCAAATATATTTAGCTTGCAAGCCATGGATTTATTTATTTACCCTCATATCAAGGTTTTGTTTGTAGAAAAAATATTACCTACCTAAATCCGGATCACTAACAACATGACCTTCCTTCAATGGTGAGGTTGAGGGGATACTACAAGGGTATTCCTTTAGTAATATCCTTACGTAAGATACAATGGTTTTGTTTGCAAAAAGAATTAACAACCTAAAACTGGATCATTGTCAATGCAATCTTGGTTCGCTGCTGAGGTAAAATGAGCCATTTTATTTATTAACCCTACTATATAATGATAGGGCTTGTTTGCATAAACAATGTAAAATACCTAACTACCCAAGAGTCCTTGATGCATTGGTAAGGTTGGTATAGTATTAATCCACCCACCATAGCTCCATTCCAATCTCACCATACAAATGGATTGTATCAAAAAGCACTAAAATAAGACACATATTGTTAGTGATTTTGATGGAATAGTTATCTTGGGGCCTGACATCACCTCAGCTACAGAAAGGCATGATCTCTAGGTGGTATGTTTCATGTAATAACACTAATTTTGATTTGTTAGACCGTTGGGTGCATACCTACAACCACTTACTATGTTTTTGGTAGAAAAATTGTAACTTGCATCACTATTTTGAATGTATGGGATCACTGGTTAGGTATTATGTAACCACTTCAGCATTAGCAAACTAAACTATTTGTGTGGATCATTGCATTATATAAAACTAATGTATGCACAATAATTTATAATCCAACCCATGAGTTGTGGTGATTCCATACAACGATCCTTGGGAAAACAAATATGGGTTTATGAAACAAGTGTTGGGCCCGAGCATCAAATATATATGGTGTGGTCTACATACAATCATACATGTACCCTCAACCCATGTGTTTGGTTTCTTACCTACAACCATGCATTGGTATGTTTAATTATTTGATTTGGGAATATCTATGATCCATTAATTATTTTTGGTAGATATATATATGATATGAAAGTGCTTTTGATTGCACATCTAAAAAATACAGTGTGTTAGGGTGTCATAGTCCCACAACAACTTCCAAGTGGTACACCATACAAGAAATATTCCATCAAACCAAGCATTCAACCTCCTAGAGTGTGCCATGTGGTTCAGATCATCCTAAGGCTACTAGTAAATTTGGATCCATTTTTCGACTAAAGTTCTGACATTTCACATTAATTTCGTTGGTTGAGAAACTATCATAATTCTGACGAAAGGTGGTATTTTCGTCGAAAATTCGATGTCGGTATATCGGCTTTCTAAACTTTTGTAGGAATTCCTATGAAAATCCCACCTTTCATTGGAATTCTAATGGCTTGTCAACCAACGAAATTTATGTGAAACGTCTGAACTTCCTTCAAAAAATGGATCCAAATTTACTAGCATGCTCCCTTCCTCCTAGTGCCTAGAATTCCTCCAAAAGATAGCTCAACATTCTATGGCAAGTATAGTTTATTTCAAACAAATACTTGCTTTGTTGGCTTTGTTAAGTACAAATCCAAAATAAAATATAGGAGTTACGAAGATGATGTGTGTAGTGATAGTAATGGAGGAGGATCACATATAATTTTAGATTAATAGAAAATTTGAGTGCCCAAAAATTTGTCATTTTTTCTCACAGAAAGGAATGTCCTTTGAACATGTCTTTATGAGAAAGTGCAAGTATATAATGTATGAGATATGTGACATTACAGGTTTGTAAAAATAAAAATAGGTGGATGACTTGCTACCATGTGTTGGGTTACCAAAATTTTAGTATACAGACGAATATGAAGAGTAGAGGCATTTTTCAAAAGAAATGTTTTCAATAGAGAGAAAAAATCAAACATTTAAACATTAAAAATTTGATAATAATTTGGCAGAAAGTCTACAATGATACATACATCCAATAGACTATTGTTGGTTCAACATCTCATTAATTACGGCAATGGAAGGTAGTTGGGAGGAATTTAAGATGAGCTGAAACTTGAAAACAATACATAAATTAAATCCAGTGGCATCAAGGTCCCCACAAGTATTGGTGAAACTTCTCCAAATCTCCAATCAGTGAGCTTTTATACGATAGATGGATAAGTTGATGAACATTTCCTCGGATGGTTTTAAACATTTTTAGGTATGTATCATCTTTTTCATGTCCTCCTACACTAATGAGCAGAAATAAAAGTGAACTTTAGCCCCTTTTCCCACCTCCAAGCTACATTTTACAACATTATTAGCAAGATATATCGTGACAACAGATTTAAATTCAACGTCTAGGCAAGTAAGAAGGATGAAAATAGTCCCAACCTTCCATCCCACTAGAGTTCTCATTTTTCATTTGATAAACACTTACAGGTCAACATGGAACACTTGTAAATTGGATATTGCAAGCAAAGATGCCAATACAAAAATAATACAAGTAGGATAGTGTTATTGAGGTAACAAGGATGAGCTGCTACAAAATGATTGTTAGAGGAAAATTGTAACATTTGTGTCACTTGTTGAAGGGGGGTAACTTTCAATGCCAGAAATCTTATGCTATGAAGAGTCCCATGAACACCAATCACCACCCTAGATGGATGAAGTTAAAATTACACCTTTGAGAGAAAAATAGCTTTTGATAAAGTTTTTTGGAAGAAATAACTTTTGGTATTAAAACATTACAAGTAAATATATTTGCGTGCTAACTTATATCTGCTTGGAAAATTATCTTCTTGTTTTATCGAGTGTAGGTACCACCAAATAGGTATCTGTCAAATCTATCTTCCTCGAGTGATGATGAAGATATACTCGGAGAGGTTGAAAGTGAGATGTGTTGTACTAGATCTATCGGTTCTATATCAACTAGATCTGAAAATGTAAGGAAAAGATTTCGTAGACGCATGCAATATTTTATTGCTAACGGAGGGTCATGTAATTATGATGTTGAGGGCATAGGTGACATTGAGTTTCCCTTGAGGTATAGATATCTAGTGCAACGATGGGTACCTGATAAGCTACCTCAAGTGGACACAGATTTCCTCATCAATGGGAGGATGTATCGCATTGCTCCTTCGTACTTACATGGATTGGGGCTATTTTCCATGGATGGCATAAAGGTCGTCTATGGAACTGTAACTGAATTGATGGAGTATGTTGGACCATTATACAGATACAATCACTGGTTGATCTTGGTCCAATATACTCGAAGTATGCAGAGATACGGAGTTGCCACAAATTATATACAACTATAAAAAAAAAACAAAAAACAAAAAAAAGGGGCGACTATTTATATTGATGGAAGACCAAAAGAATCCAGAAACATTGTTGGATTTATAAATAGTATAGGACCAGTGACAGCAACTAAGCAACCGAATTGCAAATTTGAGGGATGCGAAGAACATCATATATTTGTATGTGCAACAAAAACAATACTTCCATGTGAAGAGTTGTTGATAGATTACAACTTAAATCGAATAGATGTGGCTTCCATGGTCCATGGTAACCGTGGAAGGTCAAACGCTATGCCTCATCAGGTAAATGATAAATACAGTAACTAAATATGACTACAATAACTAAATGTTTCAATTTTTTCTGTTAACATTTGATTTCCACTATTGACATTCATTTTTTTCGTGCTTATTATGAATATTTCCATGTGATAACATGCTTATTACATTGTTATGCTGATCTCATTTTTGTTTATGTTACAATTATTGACTCAAATTTTATTGATTGATTTATTGTGTCAAGGTGGTAGCAGTGGAAATCCATGTGGTGC
This sequence comes from Larix kaempferi, assembly GCA_027924585.1. Classification (NCBI taxonomy): domain Eukaryota; kingdom Viridiplantae; phylum Streptophyta; class Pinopsida; order Pinales; family Pinaceae; genus Larix; species Larix kaempferi. Next base: position 17,035,176 of record BSBM01000376.1, read on the forward strand.
TTCCACGGTCCAGGGTGACCATGGAAGGTCACAATCTATGCCTCGTCAGGTAAATGTTAAATATAGTAAATAAATATGACTACAATAACAAAATGTTTCGATTTTTTCCGTTAACATTCGATTTTCATTGTTACCATTCGCCTTTTTCATGCTTATTGAGAATATTTCCATATGATACCATACTTATTACATTGTGGTAGGGTTCTTCTCATCACCATGGAGCAAAACATGTATCTTATCCTTTGGAGGTAAAAGTAAATATTATTGCAATATCTCATTTTTGTTTATGTTACAATTATTGACTCAACTAAATATAGTAACTAAATATGACTACAATAACTAGAAACTCCAACCCCATAAGATTTCCATGTGACAACATTCTTATTACACTGTGGCATGGGTCTTCCCATGATCGTCATGGAATAGAATGCGTGTCCTCTATTTCCGAGGTAAAAATAAATATTATTGCAATATCTCTTTTTTTATTATGTTACAAATTGTTATCTCTAGGGTTGTTTCCTAGATTATTTTCATTTTTACCTAGTTACCATTCCTATTCCATCCTAGTTTTCTCTTCTTATTTTATCATTTTATCATTTTCCTCTTTTTTCTTTGTCCTAGGTTTTATCCTAATTGATTTTTATTAAATTTTTCATTATTAAAACAAAGGCAAGGCTCATATTTCATATCAATATTTTCAAAAAGGGTTTTAATTCTGACCTAAATGCCATTTCAAATGATGTTATTATGCTTGAAAACATTCATATTATTCATTTTGATTAAGTGTGACCTCGCAGCATATATCAAAATGCCAAATGTAATAATGCTGCCAGTGATGAGACATGCATATTTATTAATGATACAAGTGGAAAAGATTTGTATTATGGTTTTGATGTACCATAATTATTCATTAAGGAATATTCATGCACTATGTACTGTTCATGAATCGTGGTAGTCATATCTGTTGTCCAAGTATCAAGCGGTCATTTCAGAATTATGCCTATAGCCATCAAAATTATCAAACTTGATGGACATAAATTCTTGGTATCGAAATTAACCTTGTAATGTTTTTGTTTGACCTGCATTGTATGAGTTTTTAGGGTAACAATGGAGGAAGGTTCACAGAGCATGGCGAAGAAGAATCCTCGAGGGTTGATTTGCATGATTGAGTCGAATAACATACAGTGGATCACCCAGTTTCCCAGGCCAGCACAGCTAATGAAAGACACTGGATGGTTTTCATTTTGTGAGAAGTTGCAGGGTTATAACATTCAAGTGACCAGATATTTCATAAAGAATTTCAAAGATGGAGTGGTGGATTTTAAAAAATTCAAGGTCATGGTCGATGAGCAATCCATTTCAGAAGCCATTGGTGTCCCTGCACAGGGAGGAAGGTGGTTTAAACAACAGAAGTTTGAAGGTGATTATGGTGAATTTCTTTTACTAGGTTTTGAGAAATTAAAATGGAAAAATGGTATACACATCAGCAAGGTTAAACCAAATTGGCGAATTCCATTGGAAATGGTTCAAAACTATATCACCCGTGAAGGGCAATATGACAAGGTTTTAAGGTGCCATCTATGATTGTTAATGCATCTCAGTGGAAGCTTGAAGCTACATCTACCATATTATTTGTTAAAGAGTTTGCAGAGGATGATTTCATGGGTTCAAACCCATCCACAACACACTACTCATTCTATTTTCCACCAAAGCTTGATTAAGTTGATGGTTATTTATCATTTGAATAAGACTGGGTGAGATTGGGACAGTTTTCTCTTGGAATCGGGGTTTGAATCTAGAAAGCAAAAGCCTGTTAAGGGAAAAGAAAAGAAATCAGAAAGTTTATACAAGCAAATGCAAACAGAGGATCCAATAAAGCTAGTAAGTTTACAGACTAGGGTAGAGTAGACCAAGCAGGTTGCAGAGGAAGGTAAGAAGATTGTTGAAGAGTTTAATGTTGTAGAAGGGTCTTATATGCTTAGTATTGTTGTGAAAAATTCAAGTTTCCATGAAGAAACCCTAAATGCAAAAAACTTGAAAATCAAACAGAGGACCAGGTTAAGACGCAAGTTGGAAGCAGACATGCAGCTAATGTACAATCCTAAAAAGGGTAGTGAACTTGTAGTTGTCAATGATTCTATTAGTGAAGAATATATACAGGACAAATACTCTGTTAGTGAAGTGTCAAAAGAGAAGCATTTCTCAGACAATGAAAATTTCATAGATTTTCAAGGAAATGCAGGAGATATGCCTGAAGTTTTTTGCTTGAGCAAACAAAATCATTTTGAGAATGAAGATGGATCAGTCTTGAAAGCCTTGCAGGTAGATGGAGTTTCTATGGAGGTAGAGGAGATCGAAATAACTCCTGAGTTAGATCAAGTCAATAAATCATTGCAGTCTTACAAGGAGCAAAGCAAATACCTCCAGGACAAAAATGAAAACCTAATGTCTGCTAACAAAAGACTCCGAGAGGATCTAGAAGAGAAAGACGTTGATTACCAAAAGTTGGTTCTCATATCCAAAGATATATTAAAGAAGAAGAGGGCTATTCAGAATCAGAATGAATAGATGAAGATCCAGATCAAGGAGCTGTAGAGTCGAGAATAGAACCAAGATGCTGAATATATCAGATTGCAAAAGAGGTCCCAGGTTCTTAATGATCTGACTATCTTGGCAGAATCTTCTAGAAGTCTCTAGTTCGTTGATGATCTAAGATAGTCTAGTCATAGAAGATTAGTTTGTGATGATTCAATAGCCAGCAGCAGATAGTATTGTTTTTATTTTGTCTACACTTGTCTAGTTTAAGAGTTTGAAGTTGAAAAAACTTTACTATTTTTGAAAGATCGATCCATGAAAATAGGATCTTGAAAAAATTGGAAACTTTAAAGAATTTTGTATATATATCAAACAATGATGAAGTAGAAGGGGTTCGAACCTATGATGGAAGTCAGATTGTAAACTCAATTTGCATGCATGTATATGGTTTTATTTCATATTGATAAGAAATAACTATTTTTTTAAATGATTGTGATCTGTGAGCCTTTTCTGTTTTAATAAATAAAGTACATGTTATCATCATTCTGTCTATGTGTGGTCTTAATATTCCATACCATGATTCTTTTGATCAATATGCAACTATTTTTAATGTTTTGAAAACAGAACCTGAATCATTACATTCACAAACTCATGCTCATAGTTATGTATTGTCAATATCTATGATAGTAACACTGATATACTCCCTGCATTTGAATATTTGAATTTTTCTGATTCCTGTAATATGTTTACCTACCACCAAACCCCATAGAGTTTTTTTTTTTTTCAGTTACCTTATATCTACTCTTAAGATTTACCTAAGCTTGAACCCTTGTATTCTAGGTTCAACTTTACTGATATCCAAGTTATTGATAGCAATCATGTTAAAGACACATTTGACATTTTATCAAATGTTTCTAGTTCTATTGGTTATGATAAGTTAGTTGTTGAAGATAAGCCTAATCTTGATAGATATCTCGATAATGAGAAGGAAATATTTATCACAGCACATGTGGAATTTCTTTACAATCAACCAATTTATGATCAACCTGTTTTTGATAGGTATTCAGATGATGAAAATGAAATTTTCACATTAACTTCCATTGATTTGAGAAGCAAATCCAACTTTAATGAAGAACAGGATGATGAAGAGAAGTTATTGGATCAGCCACCAGCGTTTCTTTTTCAAACAGAAACAGACCAAAGTTTTCCAGAGATAGGCAAGCTTGCTTTTGCCATTCCTGAACTTGAATCTGCAACAGATATTAAACAAACTACGAGAAACAATGAAATCAATAAGGGCATCCCGCAGCAATTTTCACATTTGCATACAAATGAAATTGCCAGAAATCATGTAGAAGATAATATGCAGAAACAATTTAATCTCTAGCTGGAACAATTTCAAGAAGAGATAAATTTTTATATATTTCATGATCCTGTCACTGATTATTTGGAATCTATGAGCAAAATAGACATCAGACAATTCATGCTTAGAGAATGTTGTCTCTACCATCGATTGCACTTTTCTATGCATTGGATTATTTCAATTTTTCAACCCAGATCAAGGGTACAGTCAATCAATAAGCTGTTTCAGTGGTTATGCTAGCAATTTCATATTACATGATGAAGTACTTCAACTTATTAGTGTAAAAAGATGTATATAAATAAGTGCAGTGTCCCAGCATTTGTTTCAGTTTGCAGTACATGGATTAGCTTTCAGTCTACCAGTTTTCTGTTTCAGCTAGTTACCATATGCAGTAGTTCAGATAGTAGAATGAAGACTCCAGCCCAATGGAAAAGGCACTTAGTCTACTTGTTCTTGGCAGCTTGCAGGGAGCATGCCATCCCCAGACAAAGCCAGATGTTGTCACCAGATTTGTACCATAAAAAATTTCAAGTTTCTGGAAGCGCACAAAATGTTTTCATCATGACCATTCCAATGAATTGGCAAGAAATTAATGATGAAGTAAGCCCGCAGGTGTTGGAGTAAGCTTATGTACAATTTTCCATGCATTGGAAGTTAACGATTGATTTGTGGAAAATAGGCACACAGATAGAAAGCCTACAACCAAGTCTTATTGTCAATTCTCTATTGAATCAAAATCTCAGGCTAGTATTTCCAGGTCTAGGAAAGCTGATTGCGATAAAATTGTGTGTAGAAATGGATTAAAATGGTAGTGTAAACAATTGGAAAGAATGCCATTTTTCCTTCACCAAAGGCTCCACAGTTTTTTCTGTTAAAAGAGTTCACAATTTTGAAGGAGAAAAGTATGGTTGAGATGTCACCAATCAAATTGCAGAGATCCGACGTTAGTAAATAGTCATGATGATAAATATTGTAGAAGTCAAGTTTGAGATTGTTCTGTTTCCCAGATCGCGACCCTCATGCTAAATCATGATCTTTGAGATAGATCCACCAACGTGTCAGCTAGAGAAGATATCATGGGCAGTTGTTGATCATAGGAAGAGTTCATTCCATGTAAAGGACATCACAACATCATGCCTTGCCTATCAATGCCAAACAACAGATCTATATGAAGTAAAGAAAGCACCAGAGGGAAAAACGTTAATGTACTTACCACGAGATTGAGAGTTTTTACTCTTCCTGCTTCATCATTATATCATAGGCCAGCAAAATTCCACAGCTTCTTCAACATCATCGAATTATAGTGAATTTCAATTGCCAGAAAATCATTAGATAAGGAGAAAATGTTGCTTGCATTCCCTTTTTGAGCACGGTTTAACCATTGAAGATGATCATCTATCAGCAAAAGGAGGATAACATTTCTAGTTAAAAGATTGGTTTAGATTTCAATTACTCTGCCTTTGTCTATTTTTTCGAATAGGTTAATTAGCAATGATTAGAGGTTTACGATAAGTATTTCAAAGGCATTGAGGCAGTAAATTGATAGCTGGAGGATAGATGAGAAGAATCGGGTGGTAGAGCAATTGCAAGCATAATTGTGGCATTCAAAAGGTTGTTTTAGATCTAAACGTGCTAGGTGATTAAAATAACGTATCCAGATTTCTTACAGGAAACTCGAGATCATCTTTACAATAGATCATATTTTGGAGAGGATGATCGATCCTTGAAAATTGTGATATAATATTATAAATAGCATATTTGAGTGTAGCTGAGAAGAAGGAGTTCTAGTCGAGAGGGCTGAGGATGTGTTAGAGGTCAGACTGCTGTAGCATGTATTATGTTTACCTTAATATGAAATGCTGTTTTGAAATTATTATGATCATTTGAACTATGTTTTTCTATAATTGAATTACATGTTGTCATGAATTTGGTCTGTGTATGGTCTCATTAATCCATACCAGAGTTCTTATGATTCAATATGCAATTATCTTTAGATGTCTGAATGCAAAACCTGATTTGTTTCTTTCATAAAGTTATGCTCGTAGCCCTTTTCTATTGTTGTACATGATAGTGATACATTTCTGGCAGTTTGATCTTTAAACCTAGCTTGATCTTTGTACTGTTATAAATCCATCACTCTATCAACTCATTTATCCATTAAACCAATTTTAAAGATTCACTAGCCATGCTCCTTATGCAGTCAAGGTGCATCTTTTAGTGATAACACAATTATTTTCATAACGTTTATTTATTGATTTATTGTGTCAGGGTGGCGTCAGTGGAAAGGAACCTCCTTCTTCCATGGTCCAGGGTGATCGTGGAAGGTCACACTCTATGCCCCTTCAGGTAAGTGTTAAATATAATAACTAAATGTTTTTTTTTTTTGTTAACATTCGATTTCCACTGTTGACATTCTCTTTTTTCGTGCTTATTATGAATATTTCCATATGATAACATGCTTATTACATTGTTATGCTTATCTCATTTGTGTTTATGTTACAATTATTGAATCAACTTTTATTGATTGATTTATTGTGTCAGGGTGGTGGTAGTGGAAAGCCACATGCTGCTTCCATGGTCCAGGGTGACTGTGGAAGGTCGCAAGCTATGCCTCGTCAGGTAAATATTAAATATAGTACATAAATATGACTACAGTAACTAAATATTTCAATTTTTTCTGTTAACATTCGATTTTCATGGTTACCATTCTCTTTTTTCGTGCTTATTGTGAATATTTCCATATGATAACATGCTTATTACACTGTGGCAGGGATCTTCTCATTGCCATGGAGCAGAACATGTATCTTCTCCTTCAGAGGTAAAAGTAAATATTATTGCAATATCACATTTTTGTTTATGTTACAATTATTGACTCAACTAAATATAGTAACTAAATATGACTACAATATCTAGAAACTCCAACCCTAGAAGATTTCCATGTGACAACATGGTTAATACACTGTGGCATGGGTCTTCCCATGTTCTTCATGGAACAGAACGCGTGTCTACTTCTGAGGTAAAAATAAATATTATTGCAATATCTCATTTTTTATTATGTTACAATTATTTTCATAATGTTTTTTTATTGATTTATTGTGTCAAGGTGGCGCCAGTGGAAAGGCACCTATTGCTTCCATGGTCTAGGGTGACTGTGGAAGGTCACACTCTGTGCCCCGTCAGGTAAGTGTTAAATATAATAACTAAATGTTTTGATTTTTTCTATTAGCCTTAGATTTCCACTGTTGACATTCACATTTTTCTGTGCTTATGATGAATTATTGATTGATTTATCGTGTCAGGGTGAGGACCGTGGAAAGGAACCTACTGTTTTCACGATCTAGCATGACCGTGGACAATCACCCACTAGAAGTAGATTAGTAGGGGGTGACCATGGGAATTCATCGTCCACAACATCGCATGAGGTAAGTGTTAGTTTTTAATAGTAACTAAATTTCATTACAATAACAATGTTTGAATAATGTTAAAATCATTTTGCTTAATTTTATTGTTTAATGAATTTAGTCCAGTGTACTTGATCTGGATGAGGAGGTGCTTGAGGATGAAATTTACTATTGCAAATACCCAATGGAAACTATAAGGAATGCCTTGAGAAAGGAGAAAACATAGAAATGCTTGCCTTTGCTCGCATAAGGCCCATGACATAGGCTAACATGGAAAGGATTGAAGAGCTGAAAGAATGAATAAAATCTTATGGGGTAAGTGGCATCTTCACATATTTTTTTAAGCTATGACATGATTTCATATCTGATACTATGTTTTCTATTTTTCCTAGTGATCTAATAAAGTAAAGTTTTTCATTTGCAGGAATTTTTAGAACCTGTGACTAGATAAACTGTCAAGACAGGTATAGGTAGCAGTGATGCTCCAATGCAGCAAAAATGTCGACAAAGCAATGTACCAATGAGGCTTTTTGACACTCCTGCAATTGGCCTTGAATCCATTAATTAGGGCACTAATTTTGATCGGCATGACATGCCGGAGCATGATGAGATGTAGCCTAGCACTCCACATGACTCCGGAGATGAACATACTGTAGATGACCAGGAAAATTTTCCTAGAGCAGCACGAGTTAAAAGCACCGGATCACTAGATCTCACCTTTCTGGTGGATGACGCTTGTGTTTCGATTAAGATTCAAACTATTGCAGGTATTTATTAATTAATATATTCATTTTAATCATGAAATTGAAATGGACATACGTTGAAATTATTATAAATTAATGGATTACACGTTTCTGCAGGAAACAATGTTTTCTACAAGAATTTGAATGACAAAGAATTGGATCTTTTTGGACCCACCATTTGCACACGGAGGAATAGCCAAGATAGCATAAAGAGAGATGAATTGATAGACCACATGGTAAACTTGTTCGGCAATACATTCAACAAGAAAGTGGTTGCAAAGTTAGCCGGCGAGAATTTAAAATATACCAGGGCCCTATATAGGGATAAATTGGAACTTGAACTCAAGCATGAGCACCCTCCCATGGTTTCCAAAGAAATAGTGGAAGGCACTCATAGAGGATGCAAAGGGGAACTTGATAAAAAAACAAGGAAAACAACCACGGCCTGGAAAAGGAAGGTACAACACATATCATCTTTTTAGTGAAATATGCTCATTTATTTTTTTCTTTTTTGTTTTAAGTAAGAATTCTAATATCTAACATTTTTCAAAATTTTCATATATAGGCTACCTGACACCTCCAAAGCAACCAAGTCTAGAGTGGAAAATCACGGGTAGCATAGACTGGGCCAGGGTGGCTATAGAAAACTAAGATCCCAAATCGTAAGAATTAAATGATTAATTGTGGGGAATATTTATTTGACAATAGCGAACAAATATCTGTTTTTGATACTGGAAATTTTATATGTGTTATGGATTGCATGGAAATATGTTCCAAGCTTCTACCACTGAGGAAAACCTAAAGCTTGGTTTCAAGTATGGTTTTAAAACTGTGATTGAATATCGGAAAAGCTTGGGGAAGAATCCAATCTCCCCAATGCCGCAGATGCAGGTAAATAAAATGAATAAGGACATCATTGCAGTATACTATTAAAGTCTATTTAGTTTTAATTATATCACCCATAACTAAATATTTATGTTTTCTTTTAAGCAACAGTGCAACCGCAACAATGAATCTAGCGGTACTCAGCATGTACCAGTTGATGTTGGGGTGTGCATGTCCCATGATAGTGGGGAGCATAGTAGCCATTCTGGTATGTATGCTTTGGAAATAGAAATATCTACTGTGATTATATATATTTATTTCCTCACGTATACTTATAAATTTTCTTCTTTCAATGGAAGACCATGTAGCTCAGGAGGGTGAACTGCAAGAGGAACCAAGTAGACAAACAATTAACACACCAACTGTCACATCTACACAGACAGGTAAAGAGCAATATTTTAATGTTAATTAAAATAATGAACTATTAATTTCAATAATATTTCAACATATCGATATGCTCATTTTCGTTGTTGCAGTTCACGCCCCTTCATAACTGCCTCCATGCCCTACTCAGCGACGTACAAGAAGTATGATACATGAGGGCATGGAAACACAAACGCTAGTAGGAGATGGCTTTGTAGACATTCCACCAAATGATGATTGTGATACCCTAATCATCAGTTATTACAATGCAAAAAATCAGAAATCAAAGAAAAAGTAGATGTATAAATTCATGACTTGTATTTGGATGTATATCGGACCTCAGGGAAATTTGCCAATTGGCTATTTTCTGGACTTTTTTTCAAAAAATAAATTTGCTTTTTGGTCATTTTTAGTCTCTCATATCGCTTATATTTACATAAAATATGTTTTTTATCATAATATTCGCCAAAATTCACAATTTTTAGTAGTAAATTGTATGTTTCATATTTAATAGTCGCCTACCTATCGATATGTATGTTTTTTTTCAATCTAATGTAATCGCCTGTAATACTATACTTAAGTATAATATTAGAATCCTTAAAAAATACGTTCATATCGATGTTGTTAGTCTGAAACATTGTTTATATTAATTACCTCATTATGCTTCAATGTTTTTATTTTAATATGTTTTGATGACTAGACTATTTATGCATGAATGTTTATATGTTTTCTATGTAAACAACATCATTTATTGGTGTTGAGATATTGTAACTTGAAAGAATACTATATTTGTACCTTATTATTCCGGAGATGTTTATTCCTCCGTCAAAATGTAGTAACTTGGGTTATTAGACTTCCCTAGTGGGGGGTCGGCCCTGTATGTGTTATGTGGGTCAAAGGGTTGTTAGACCACCCTAGTGGGGTCGGCCCAGTCAGTTGTAGTGGGGTGTTTAACCCAATGGTAAAGTTTGGGTCGACCTAGTTAATATAATATACAAGTCAGAGATGTGTGTAAATAGAGGAGGTGTGTTCCTCATTATACACACACTTCCCTCACTTGAAATGTAGCGCACTTGTGAGAGAGAGGTCTGCTATGGAGGAGGAGGAGATCATGTCTTTGATTTGCATCTTTGTATATTTCTGGTCATCTATATTGAGGAAGCTTTGCTGGGTTTTCTACCCGATGAGGGTTTCCCAGGATAAATCTGTGTCTCTTGTATTTATGTTGTGCTTGTTGTTTCTTCAGTGATCTTGTATATGCTATTATTGTGAAATGAAATGTAATGCTTATATTTTCTATCTTAGCATATTAAATCTTAACATGGTATTAGAGCTAACCTGAAGGAGGCAATGTATGGCACTTACGACACTTTCTTCACTTGCGACAATTTCAAGGTTTGGGTTTGTATAGAAAAAACAAGTCATAATGGAACTTTTGCTATAAATACATTTTGGAGAAGGTTCAGGATCTGAAACCTTTACAGGTCGCAGATAACATCCCCAGGTACCTTGTGTCCAAAGGCCACCCTCAAATTCATTTTACTTTGTGAGTTATGATCAGTACAATTTAGGGTTTTTGCCTCTTCCAGATCTCAGTCAAACTCAGGTGACCTAGGAAAAAGTTCATAACTTGGGCTAGGAAGCTCCAAGTGAAATTTCTTAAAAAGTGACAGGTAATACACAGACTGTAATATCTCAGGAAACGTTTTCAGAGGCTGAAGTTGAACCAGTGACACGTGGAACGCCGTACAATTTTGCTCTCCTATTTTATCCCATAAACAGGTCACGCTGCGACACTTGGCATAAATCTCACTCAAAAAATCCAATTGAGGTCAGACCTATTGGGATGGAAAGATGACAGGTCAGGCTACCACAAAAAACATTTTCAAACTTTGTGTATCAAAAAGTTCGTAGTTACAGTAGAAACAATTAGGTACATATTTCTGTCAAAACAAAATTATTTTTGGAGCACCTTCATTCATTGCTTCCAGAATTTAGGGTTTCAGAGAAAGTTATAATTTTTGGAATCGAAGTCCACGGTTGAATGCTACTCAGGAAAATTGAAATTTAGAGACCAAGATCAAACTTTTTGGTTGCGTAGAATACCGAGCTTGATCAAACCCTAGTTCAGGATTTTGATCGGAAAGATGGAAAATTAGGGCTTCAGCAAAAGTTGGAATTTTTTAAGTCTGTGACCACGGCTGGAAGCTCCTAAGAAAAATAAGAGTTTAGAGCCTTGGATCGAACCTTTTAATTGGGCAGAAGGGTGGGCTTCATCAAACCCTAGTTCGGGATCCTATCTAGAAGATCCAGAAGTTTCGAAGGCAATTTTGAGGGGTCAAATTTTGGAGATTTCAAAATTGAAGTATGCTAGTGTGATCAGCTCAACAAGACACATCCTTCCATCCATTCAGAAGTGTGAAAGTCAAAGATTGAATTTTTAGGGTTTCTCTAGCAAACCCTAATCAAGCTCCAAATCAAGTTTCAGGGGGAGTTGAGGCTAAGGCCTTACATAAGAAGACTACAAGGAGTCTCAACAGGTATGACTTAAGGAGGTTCAGGTATGTCCTGAAATCTAATTCCTGATTAAGTTCATAATATGATTGTCTTCATATTATTTATTAGTACAATCTTGATTAATGTTAGAATTGTCTTATCACCCTAGTAACAGTATGAATGCATGTGAATGATAGAAGACATTCATTGATTAGGGCTATATGATTGTACTAATGCACTGTGATGTTGTATGAGGTTGATGTTGTCTGCTAACAAGATACAGGTACATCACGAAAGACAAATCAAGTTCCATGACCATGACAACATGAAGACAAAGACTCATCCATAATCTTTGTTCTACTTACGAGGTATGTATGAATTTTTATATTATGCTTAACCTATGAGATATGCAGGTTCTAGCACAGGATCTCTAAATCATTGAAGAGAACAAAGAAGATATTGTTTAGGTATGTTAGACATAACTAAGCAGGTATACTAATCTAGGTATGTTTTCCTATGTCAAGTTAGAATCTTACCTTGTGTTAGGATCCCTTATATAAGTATACTTGGTATGATTGGTTATTCTTATTCATAAAGCTAGTAATCAAGGGTTTATGCATATTATGTCTCTTATCTTGATTGATGATTTAACTAACCAGAAGAGTCCTATGATCAAACAAGAATATGCATGTGCAAAAGAAGACTTTCCTGAAACCTTGAATACTAATGTTTATTATCTATGATCATGACTATACATATTCAAGATTATTTAGAATTATAATGTTTTGATAATATTGAGAATATACTAATGAATGTATGTTTGTGTATGAGATCATGAGGATGAAACTAGTGCACACTTGAGCATGCACAGTAGTACAAAATGAATAGGAGTTCAAAAGACATATAGAAGATCAAGCGAGAGACAACCACACAAACATAAAAGATAAGTATTTGAGTTGTTATTTGAAATAGTAAATGATATTGCTTGTAATAGTTGTATACATATTTGTATTCCAAGAATATATCATGTTGAGTGTAAACATTCATATAGCATTGAACAGTATACTACTAATATGCATATGATTGGTAAATTGGACAAACATTCCATTGTTGCTTGTCTAGAATGAAACCTCTTTCCTGACACGCTGAGAGCTGTGCACACTCTCGATAGTATGTTCTGGTAGAGATGGAAGGCATCTAGATAGCCACTGTATGCATACAGGATATGGAAAAGTGTTGTTCCAAAGTATTGGTCAAGATAGTTGCATAAATGATATCTGTATGCGTAATAGGTTATCATATCAATATGATTTGATGATTATGAAGTATTACTAATCATGTACTTAATTTTGATTTGTAGGAAAGATCATAACGAATGATGAACACTGAACATGCGATGGATGTTCAGTAAAAGGATTTACAAATCAAACACACTATAGAAGGCTCGTGGCTAGAAGATTCTCTTAGAAAGAGGAAGAGAATCATGAGGAGATGTTTGCTCCAAGTGGCTAGATAAGACCATTATCTTAATAATGTAATTGAAGAAAGCTCTGTTTGGGTACCCAGGATTGATAGTGATCACCATGGGTGATGTGGATCTCAACCTTTGCTACAAGGTTGAATATGGTTTCTATACACATATGACATGGATGCAAGAAGGAACTCACTGCAGAGTTCGAATGATGTTGAGGCTCATATCAGTAGACCCATCTGACGAGAGATGGCACAGATAGATGGCTACAGAAATGAAAATTAAAGATCTCAGATTGATGCATTACTTCCTAGGTCTTGAAGTATGGAAAGGCTCAGAAGGAATCTTTCGCAACCAGGGAAAGTATGCCAAGAAATATTAAAAGGACTTGAAATGTTGGAATGGCCACTCTCATGGATTCCAACTTGAAGCTGTTAGCGAATGACTCATCAGAGTTAGTGTATATAACTCTATACAGACAAATTATTGGGTCATTGATGTATCTAACAAATACTAGGTCAGATATATGCTTTGTTGTGAACACCTTGAGTCAGTATCTAGTGGAAACTAGATGTGTTCACCTGATAGTTGCAAAGCATGTGATGAGGTACCTAAAGGATACGATAGACTTTGATATACGCTATCTTGGAGATCATGACTTTAGATGGATACAATGATGTTGATTAGGCAGAAAGTGTATCAGACAGGAAGAACACATCGAGAGGATGTTATTGTCTGGGATCAGCCATGATCTCATGGTTTAGCTGGAAGTAGTCTAGTGTGGCTCTCAGCACAAGCAGAATATATGGCTGGTTGCTCTGCTAGTTGTGAAGTAGTATGGCTTCTAGATTGTTTGACTTAGAGATAGACCCAACTGTGATCCTATGTGACAAACAAAGTTGTATCAAGATGGCAGAGAATCCAGTGTTCCATGATATGGCGTAGAAAGGAACTATAAAGTTCGAATTTGTAACAAGTTGTCAATGTACTAACCAAACCTCTACCTCAAGTGAACAAGTTACCGATGTACTAACCAAACCTCTACCTCAAGTAAAGTTTGAGTATTTTTCGAGACAAGCTTGGTAGGACCCTCCTTGAGAGGGGGAGTGATGTGGTCACTTATGATGAGATTGCCTGCATCGATAGTGAGGTTAATGATGTGGATACCTATATTGGTGATGCTAAAAGAGAGGTTGGTGGATGGTCCTTAGACAAGGTCTAAGTTGACAAGGGGATTGCATCATCCTTGAACACATGTTCTGAAAGGATCTGTAAACATATGTCTCCGAGAAAGAAGAGGGATTGCATCATCCTTGAACACATGTTCTAAATTGATCCATAGACATATGTCTTCGAGAATGAAGTCCTTAGTGGACAGGTGGGGATTGGATCATCCCTGGACTTCAGTCCTAAAGTGAGCCGTAGGCATATGTCTTCAAGAATGAAGTCCTTCGTGGACAAGTGGGGATTGTATCATCCCCAGACTTCGGTCCCTTGAATTGATCTGTAGACGTATGGTATTTGAGAATGAAGTCCTTGATGGACATGTGGGGATTAAGTCATCCTTGGACATAGTCCTAGATGTATGGTGAGGATTAATTCATCCTTGGACATAGTCCTAAATGTACGGTGAGGATTAAGTCATCCTTGGATATAGTACTAAATGTACGATGGTGACTAAGTCATCCTTGGATATAGTCCTAAATGTATGGTGGGGATTAAATCATCCTTGGACATAGTCCTAAATGTACGGTGAGGATTAAGTCATCCTTGGATATAGTCCTAAATGTATGGTGGGGATTAAGTCATCCTTGAACATAGTCCTAAATGTACAGTGGTGATTAAGTCATCCTTGGACATAGTCCTAAATGTATGGTGGGGATTAAGTCATCCTTGGACATAGTCCTAAATGTATGGTGGGGATTAAATCATCCTTGGACATAGTCCTAAATGTATGGTGGCGATTAAATCATCCTTGGACATAGTCCTAAATGAATGGTGTGGATTAATCATCCTTAGACCGTAAATCTCATAATTCTTAAAGGAAGGATAGTATTACACATGATTGTGATAAGATTGATACCGTAATTCCGAAAGGAAGGATAGTATTACACATGATTGTGATAAGATTGATCCCATAATTCCGAAAGGAAGGATCATGTGTATTGTAGAGTATGCTGCTATTGTGTATACTTGACTGATGAGGATACTTGTATTGATATTGATGAGGATACTTGTATTGATATTGATGATATGTATTGATGAGGATACTTGTTTGTATACTTGTATTGATGAGGATACTTGTATTGATGATATGTATACTTATATTGATGAGGATACTTGTATTGATGATATGTATAATTGTATTGGTGTGGATACTAATATTGATGATCTAGATGACGATGCTGTTGATCGTGATGGTCTAGATGATGATGTTGTTGATCGTGATGGTCTAGATGATGATGCTACTGATCGTGATGATCTATATGACAATGTTGCTGATTGTGATGGTCTAGATGACGATGCTGCTGATCATGATGGTCTAGATGATGATGTTGATGATGATGTGATGACAATGTTGATGATCGTGTGATAACGATGTTGATGATCGTGTGATGATGATGCTGATGATTGTGTGATGATGATGTTGATGATCATGTGATGACGATGTTGATGATCGTGAGGATCCAGATGTTAATGTTGCTGTAGCTGTTCAAGTGCTGCATGAGATAAAGACTCAGTACTGAAGATGTTGATGTTTCAGTATTGAAGATGTTCCAGTAACTGCTTCAGTTACTGATGATGTTGAGAAAGATTCCAATGATTTATAGATGTATCATGTATGATGTTGATGACTTCTTGCTCATGCAGATGTTGTTATAATATCCTTCTCATTAAGGGGGAGTGTTGAGATATTATAACTTCAAAGAATACTATATTTGTACTTTATTATTTCAGAGATGTTTCATTCCTCTGCGATGATCTTATTGTATATCCAGAGATGTTTATTCCTCCATTGGAATGTGGTAACTTGGGTTATTAGACTTCCCCAGTGGGGGGTCGACCCTGTACATGTTATGTGGGTCAAAGGGTTGTTAGACCACCCTAGTGGGGTCAACCAAGTCAGTTGTAGTGGGGTGTTTAACCCAGTGGTAAAGTTGGGGCCGACCTAGTTAATATAAAGTACAAGTCAGAGATGTGTATAAATAGAGGAGGTGTGTTCCTCATTATACACACACTTCCCTCCGTTGAAATGTAGCGCACTTGTGAGAGAGAGGTCTACTATGGAGGAGGAGGAGATCATGTCTTTGGTTTACATCTTTGTATATTGCTGGTCATCTATATTAAGGAAGTTTTGTAGGGTTTTCTACCTCATGAGGGTTTCCCAGGATAAATATGAGTCTCTTGTATTTATGTTGTGCTTGTTGTTTCTTCAGTGATCCTGTATATGCTATTATTGTGAAGTGGAATGTAATGCTGATATTTTCTATCTTAGCATATTAAATCTTAACATGATATCAGATCTAACCTGAAGGAAGTCAATGTATGGCACTTACGACACTTGCTTCACTTGAGACAATTTCAAGGTTTGGGTTTTGTATAGAAAACACCAATCATCGTGGAACTTTCGCTATAAATCCATTTTAGAAAAGTTTTAGGATCTGAAACCTTTACAGGTCATAGATAACATCCCCAGGTACCTTGTGTCCAAAGGACACCCTCAGATTGGTTGAACTTTGTGAGTTATGATCAGTACAAGTTAGGGTTTCTGCCTCTTCCAAATCTCAGTCAAAATCAGGTGACCTAGGAAAAAAGGTCATAACTTGGGCCAGGAAGCTCCAAATGAAATTTATTAAAAAGTGATAGGTAGTACACAGACTGTAATATCTCAAGAAACATTTTCAGAGATGAAGTTGAACCAGTGACACGTGGAACGCTGTACAAGTTTGCTCTCCTGTTTTATCCCATAAACAGGTCATGTTGTGACACTTGGCATAACTCTCTCTCAGAAAATCCAATTGAGGTCAGATCTATCAGAATGGAAAGATGACAGGTCAGGATACCACATAAAACGTTTTCATACATTGTGGATCGAAAAGTTCGAAGTTACAGTAGAAACAATCAGGTACATATTTTTGTCAAAATAAAATTATTTTTGGAGCACCTTCATTCATGGCTTCCGGAATTTAGGGTTTCGGAGAAAGTTAGAATTTTTGGTATCGGAGTCCACGGATGAATGCTACTTAGTAAAATCGAAATTTAGAGACCAAGATCAAACTTTTTGGTTGGGTAGAAGACCGGGCTTGATCAAATCCCAGTTCGGGATTTTGATCGAAAAGATGGAAAATTAGGGCTTCAGCAAAAGATGGAATTTTTGAAGTCTGTGACCACGGCTGGAAGCTCCTTAGAGAAATAAGAGTTTAGAGCCTTGGATTGAACCTTTTGATTGGGTAGAAGGGTGGGCTTCATCAAACCCTAGTTTGGGATCCTGTCCAGAAGATCCAGAAGTTTCAAAGGCAATTTTGAGGGGTAAAATTTTGGAGATTTCAAAATTGAAGTATGCTAGTTTGATTAGCTCAGCAAGACACATCCTTCCATCCATTCAGAAGTGTGAAAGTCAGAGATTGAATTTTTAGGGTTTCTCTAGCAAACCCTAATCAAGCTCCAAATCAAGTTTCAGGGGGAGTTAAGGCTAAGGCCTTACATAAGAAGACTACAAGAAGTCTCGACAGGTATGACTTAAGGAGGTTCAGGTATGTCTTGAAATCTGATTCCTGATTAAGTTCATAATATGTTTGTCTTCATATTATTTATTAGTACAATCTTGATTAATGTTAGAATTGTCTTATCACCCTAGTAATAGTATGAATGCATGTGAATGATAGAAGACATTCATTGATTAGGGCCATATGATTGTGCTAATGCACTGTGATGTTGTATAAAGTTGATGTTGTCTGCTAACAAGATACAGGTACATCATGAAAGACAAATCAAGTTCCATGACCATGACAACATGAAGACAAAGACTCATCCATAATCTTTGTTCTACTTACAAGGTATGTATGATTTTTCTATATTATGCTTAACCTATGAGATATACAGGTTCTAGCACAGGATCTCTAAATCATTGAAGAGAACAACGAAGATATTGTTTAGGTATGTTAGACATAACTAAGCAGTTATACTAATCCAGTTATGTTTTCCTATTTCAAGTTAGAATCTTACCTTGTGTTAGGATCCCTTATATAAGTATACTTGGTATGATTGGTTATGCTTATTCATAAAACTAGTAATCAAGGGTTTATGCATATTATATCTCTTATCTTGATTGATGATTTAAATAACCAAAAGATTCCTACGATCAAACAAGAATATGCATGAGCAAAAGAAGACTTTCCTGAAACCTTGAATTCTAATGTTTATTATCTATGATCATGACTATACATATTCAAGATTATTTAGAATTATAATGTTTTGATAATATTGAGAATATACTAATGAATGCATGTTTGTGTATGAGATCATGAGGATGACACTAGTGCACACTTGAGCATGCACAGTGGTACATAATGAGTAGGAGTTCAAAAGACATATAGAAGATCAAGCGAGAGACAACCACACAAACATAAAAGATAAGTATTTGAGTTGTTATTTGAAATAGTAAATGATATTGCTTGTAATAGTTGTATACATATTTGTATTCCTAGAATATATCATGCTGAGTGTAAACTTTCATATAGCATTGAATAGTATACTACTGATATGCATATGATTGGTAAATTGGGCAAACATTCCATTGTTGCTTGTCTAGAATGAAACCTCTTTGCTGACATGTTGAGAGCTATGCACACTCTCGATAGTATGTTCTAGTAGAGATGGAAGGCATCTAGATAGCCACTGTATGCATACAGGATATGGAAAAGTGTTGTGCCAAAGTATTGGTCAAGATAGTTGCATAAATGATATCTGTATGCATAATAGGTTATCATATCAATATGATTTGATGATTATGAAGTATTACTAATCATGTACTTAATTTTGATTTGTAGGAAAGATCATGACAAATGATGAACACTGAACAAGCGATGGATGTTCAACAAAAGGATTTACAAATCAAACACACTATAGAAGGCTCATGGCTAGAAGATTCTCTTAGAAAGAGGAAGAGAATCACGATGAGATGTTTTCTCCAAGTGGCTAGACAAGACCATTATCTTAATAATGTAATTGAAGAAAGCTCTGTTCGGGTACCCAGGATCGATAGTGATCACCTTGGGTGATGTGGATCTCAACCTTTGCTACAAGGTTGAATATGGTTTCTATACATAGATGACATGGATGCAAGAAGGAACTCACCACAGAGTTCGAATGATGTTGAGGCTCATATTAGTAGACCCATTTTACGAGAGATGGCACAGATAGATGGCTGCAAAAATGAAAATTAAAGATCTCATATTGATGCATTACTTCCTAGGTCTTGAAGTATGGAAAGGCTCAAAAGGAATCTTTCTCAACCAGGGAAGGTATGCCAAGAAATACTAAAAGGACTTGATATGTTGGAATGGCCACTCTCATGGATTCCAACTTGAAGCTATTAACGAATGACTCATCAGAGTTAGTGTATATAACTATGTACAGAAAAATTATTGGGTCATTGATGTATCTACCAAATACTAGGTCAGATATATGCTTTGTTGTGAACACCTTGAGTCAGTATCTAGTGGAAACTAGATGTGTTCACCTGATAGTTGCAAAGCATGTGATGAGGTACCTAAAGGATACGATAGACTTTGATCTATGCTATCTTGGAGATCATGACTTCAGATGGCTACACAGATGTTGATTGGGAAGAAAGTGTGTCAAATAGGAAGAACACATCGAGAGGATGTTATTGTCTAGGATCGGCATGATCTCGTGGTTTAGATGGAAGTAGTCTAGTGTGGCTCTTAGCACAAGCAGAATATATGGCTGGTTTCTCTGATAGTTGTGAAGCAGTATGGCTTCTAGATTGTTTGACTTAGAGATAGACCCAACTGTGATCCTATGTGATAAACAGAGTTGTATCAAGATGGCAGAGAATCTAGTGTTCCATGATATGGTGCAGAAAGGAACTATAAAGTTTGAATTTGTAACAAGTTGTTGATGTACTAACCAAACCTCTGTTAAAATTCAATATGCTAAGACAGAAAATAGCAGCATTACATTCCATTTCACAATAATAGCATATACAGGATCACTGAAGAAACAACAAGCACAGCATAAACACAAGAGACAGAGATTTATCCTGGGAAACCCTCATGGGGTAGAAAACCCAGTAAAGCTTCCTCAATATAGATGACCAGCAATATACAAAGATGCAAACCCTGAGCATAAGCTCCTTCTCCTCCATAGCAGACCTCTCCTCCACAAATGCGCCTTTCCCAAGTGAGTGAGTGAAATGAGGAACACACCTCCTCTATTTATACACTACTCTGATATGTATTTTACACAAGTACACGTAGGCTCGTATTTAACCAATAGGTTAAATACCCCACTACAACTAACTGGGCCGACCCCTCTAGGGTGGTCTAATAACCCTTTGACCCACATAACACATACAGGGCCGACCCCTACTAGGGAAGTCTAATAACCCGAGTTACTACATTCCGACGGAGGAATAAACATCTCCGAATATACAATAAGATCTTCACGGAGGAATGAAACATCTCCGGAATAATAAAGTACAAATATAATATTCTTTGAAGTTACAATATTTCAACAACCTCTACCTCAAGTGAACAAGTTACCGATGTACTAACCAAACCTCTACCTCAAGTAAAGTTTGAGTATTTTCCAAGACAAGATTGGTAGGACCCTCCTCGAGAGGGGGAGTGATGTGGTCATTTATGATGAGATTGCCTGCATCGACAGTGAGGTCGATGATGTGGATACCTATATTGGTGATGCTGACAGAGAGGTTGGTGAATGGTCCTTAGACAAGGTCTAAGTTGATGAGGGGATTGCATCATCCTTGAACACATGTTTTAAAAGGATCCGTAGAAATATGTCTCCGAGAAAGAAGAGGGATTGCATCATTCTTGAACACATGTTCTAAATTGATCCATAGACATATGTCTTCGAGAATGAGGTCCTTAGTGGATAGGTGGGGATTGGATCATCCCTGGACTTCAGTCCTAAAGTGAGCCATAGACATATGTCTTCGAGAATGAAGTCCTTAGTGGACAAGTGGGGATTGTATCGTCCTTGGACTTCAGTCCCTTGAATTGATCCATAGACGTATGGTCTTCGAGAATGAAGTCCTTGATGGACATGTGGGGATTAATTCATCCTTGGACATAGTCCTAGATGTATGGTGAGGATTAAGTCATCCTTGGACATAGTCCTAAATGTATGGTGAGGATTAAGTCATCCTTGGATATAGTCCTAAATGTATGGTGGGGATTAAGTCATCCTTGGATATAGTCCTAAATGTAGGGTGGGGATTAAATCATCCTTAGACATAGTCCTAAATGTACGGTGAGGATTAATTCATCCTTGGATATAGTCCTAAATGTACGGTGAGGATTAAGTCATCCTTGGATATAGTCCTAAATCTATGGTGGGGATTGAATCATCCTTGGACATAGTCCTAAATGTATGGTGGGGATTGAATCATCCTTGGACATAGTCCTAAATGAATGGTGTGGATTAATCATCCTTAGATCGTAAATCCCGTAATTCCAAAAGGAAGGATAGTCTTAAACATGATTGTTATAAGATTGATCCCGTAATTTCGAATGGAAGGATCATGTGTATTGCAGAGTATGCTTCTATTGTGTATACTTGACTGATGAGGATACTTGTATTGATGAGGATACTTGTATTGATATTGATGATATGTATTGATGAGGATACTTGTATTGATATTGATGATATGTATTGATGAGGATACTTATATTGATATTGATGATATGTATTGATGAGGATATGTATTAATGAGGATACTTGTATTGATGATATGTATACTTGTATTGGTGTGGATACTAATACTAATGATCTAGATGACGATGACGCTGATTGTGATGGTCTAGATGATGATGCTACTGATCGTGATGGCCTAGATGACGATGTTGCTGATCATGATGATCTAGATGACGATGCTGCTGATCATGATGGTCTAGATGACGATGTTGTTGATCATGATGGTCTAGATGACGATGTTGATGATCGTGTGATGACGATACTGATGATCGTGAGGATCTAGATGTTGATGTTGCTGTAGCTATTCGAGTGCTGTAGAATATAAAGACTCAGTACTGAAGATGTTGATGTTTCAGTATTGAAGATGTTCCAGTAACTGCTTGAGTTACTAAGGATGTTGAGAAAGCTTCCAATGATTTATAGATGTATCATATATGATGTTGATGACTCCTTGCTCATGTAGATGCTGTTATAATATTATTCTCATTAAGGGGAGTGTTGAGATATTATAACTTCAAAGAATACTATATTTGTACTTTATTATTCCGGAGATGTTTCATTCCTTCGTGAAGATCTTATTGTATATCCAGAGATGTTTATTCCTCCGTCGGAATGTGATAACTTGGGTTACTAGACTTCCCTAGTGGGGGGTCGGCCTTGTATGTGTTATGTGGGTCAAAGGGTTGTTAGACCACCCTAGTGGGGTCGACCCAGTCAGTTGTAGTGGGGTGTTTAACCCAATGGTAAAGTTGGGGTCAACCTAGTTAATATAAAGTACAAGTCAGAGATGTGTATAAATAGAGGAGGTGTGTTCCTCATTATACACACACTTCCCTCACTTGAAATGTAGTGCACTTGTGAGAGAGAGGTCTGCTATGGAGGAGGAGGAGATAATGTCTTTGATTTGCATCTTTGTATATTTCTGGTCATCTATATTGAGGAAGCTTTGCTGGGTTTTCTACCCGATGAGGGTTTCCCAGGATAAATATGTGTCTCTTGTATTTATGCTGTGCTTGTTGTTTCTTCAATTATCCTGTATATGCTATTATTGTGAAATGGAATGTAATGCTGATATTTCCTGTCTTAGCTTATTAAATCTTAACAATTGGGTATGGGGAATTGAGAGCAATGTGAGGGGGGGGAGGGGCCATATGAGGTTCCACCTTCATGTGGTTGGCCCTGTTCAGTAGAGAATATAAAAATATTCTCGAAACAGAGATGAGCTCAATAAGGTATAAATACTCTTTTATTCATATGTATTAAAGATGGTTGTAAATTTTAAAATGCATGTCTATTTCTTAAAATATTGTTAATAAATTTAACATTTCACGGTTCATTGATTTCTACAGAACTTTGTAGTAGGATTTAAATGACTATTTATTTTCTTATATATTATTTACTCATATAAAAATTTTGTCTTTGATGATTTATGCGGGTCTTGGTGATGGAAATGCATCTCATGGACAACTCTTATCAAGTTGTATGGGTCAATGGATCTCACGAAAGGACAATGATAAGGTAAGGGTTTTGACGTGTTTTTTAAAGTGGGCTTTGACATGGTTTTCTCCTTCTTCTTTCTAGGTTCTCCGGTTATTTTAGTGCTTAGAAGATCCGTCTTGAAGTGCATCAAATATATAATTATTTTATTTTTGGGGATCATAATCAGCATTTTGTATTTTGGTTTCTATTTTTTAATTGATGCTTACTAGTGAAGGATAATAGGCATCCATTGTGTTGAAATACCACTCTTAGGTCACAACCATAGTCATCACACACTAAGACAAAAGTCTTAGTGAAATATGACATGGTGAAAATTAGTTGTACCACAATGGAGAAAGGATTCTCTAGGAACCAATATTTTGCTAGTGCAAGGAGTAATCAACTCAATAAGGTCTTATATCAATAAGAATGGATTAACAATTTCATGGCCCTCATAGCCAAGGACTCCATATTCCCAATCGTGGATCCCCCCCTCAGAGAATGAGATGAACTAGAATCCCTTGGAAACCCAAGGTTGTTTCCCATAACAATGTTGCAGAAGGAAATTCAAGTACTAAGTAGCAAGGGGAGGCCTAATGGGAAGGGAATCCTCCTCATCTATTTTATTCTTAGTGGAAACTCATACTCTTCCAAAGATGTGATTATCAAGTATGAATCTGACTACAATTCCCACAATTATCACCCATTTCCCATGGTCTTTTATCATGTGAAGGATGTTCATGTGAGGGACCCAGAAGGCCACAAATACTTGGATTTCCTTTCTTATTACTCAAAATATGGCCATGAGAATATTTTGAATACATTAGCCCAACAAGCATAGAAACTGACACTCAACTCTAGAGATTTCTACAATGACAAATTTCTTGTCTTTTCATAGCATCTAACAAGGTTGTTTGGCTATGAAATGATGCTAGAAACTAGAAGAAAAAACTATAAAGAAAGAACAAAGATAATAAAAATGAAGAATCCAAATAGAGAATGTTGGCTACTAAGTTAGCTAATGGATTTTATCACTCAAATAACCCTAGTACATTCACTTTCATAAGATATTAAGCATAGAAATCCCAAATATTTATCATATAAACATAGATCATGACTGGTAGTTAGCATGTCTATTCATGAACAATATATCATTAACATTTAACTTATCTCATTAATAATACTAAAACACAAGAAGTACAAAAAAAATACTGAAATAAAACCCCAACTCACAAAAACAACATGATTTACCATTGAAACATAAAATGACTCGGTATAATTTAGTATGGCATGTGAAAGATAATCTAGAATAAACATCCCATCATTAAAATTTGGTATAGTTATCAATTATGCTATCAAAGAAAGCACACCACAGAAAAACAAGTACACGGTTTATAGCGGGAAAAACCTCTTATGTGAGGGAAAAAGACACTCCAAAAATATAGTACTTGGTTGCAAATATAGTATTGCAATCCTCCCATTGTACTTAGCCAAGAGAAAATTCAAGATACTAATATGGAAACAACCATATATCTAAGTCCATCTACTATTTCTATATAAGAAAATCAATTAAGCAAGTTAATCAATGACTACGAAAGCGCCCCAGCTTTTGTTTATATAAAAAAAAAGTTCAAATGTGCTCTATGAAATTCACACCCTTGTCACTAGTAATAAACTTGGACAATTATTTTGGAGACATTTAAACTACTTTATCCATTGCTTTAAGGTTGGTTGCCACTTCAAAATCTTAAGTATGCATGGGGTTCCATATTACTTATAACTTGTGGCCAGATGCAATTCCTGTGGGATTTTGACAGAAGAGTATCCCTTATTGCAACTTGTAGCTAAACAAAGTTGGTTATGTTCAGTTGTTCATTCCCCAAGGGAATTTCACTCATGCCATCAAGTTGCTTGTGGTGCCAAACCTCTTATGTCCTGTTGTAATGCTTTTTCGTGAACTTAAAAGAAGTGCAATTTCAAAAACAACATTTTCTCCAAGTTATTGATAAGTAGATTTGAGTTTTAGTCCTGTACAGTCAATCTCTTTGTTAACTATTTGTCTCAACAAATCTTTTAATGTCAATTATGTTTTCCATCCGATATTCGGAGAGTCTTCACCTGCATCTGTAAGAGTACTCAATTCATTTCCCTTTTAATTTCTTGTTTATATGGTCCACGTTGAACATTATTCATTAAAATCTATAAGGAGTAGTATGCCTTGTTTCTTTTTTCTATTCCCAGCAGATGAAGGTGTTGATGCTTAACCTATAACCTGTTGTATGCCTTCTTATGAGCATGTGGATGAGAAATGATGTTGAGATCAGATTGTTGTTGTTGTAACACCTTTTGCATGTGTATTCCTTATCATCATGTGAGTCCTACCATCCATGCTAATTTTAGTATGAGATTAGCATAGTTTTATGATTGTTTTTAGTACTTTTCTTGTGGCTTATTTCAGTATATGATGGTTGTGTTTAGTGTTGCTTTTGGAGGGTTCAAATATATTATAACATTGGTGCTATCTTTGAATGTTTTTTGAATATTCTTCAAGCCACAACAAGAAAGTTATATATTAGCTACAGGGGTTCCAGATTGCTGGTAATAAGCATTGACGGTTATTATTATTTTTTTAAAACTTCCAGGTATCGTTGATATAGAGGCGCAAATTCATTGCAATTATAGAAAAACCATCGGGCGTTCTACCTTTGTTTAGTCTGTTCGACGAACATTCATCGATACTTGCGACAGAACATCGTCGCAATTATAGAAAAACCTTCGCAGGGTCTACCTTCTTTTGGTCTATTTGCAAAATGTGCGTCGATACTTGCGATGGAACATCGTTGCAAGTATAGCAAAACTGTCACTTTGTTCTACGCAAAACTGTCAACAGAGAGACGGTTTTTCGTGGAAGCAAATTTCTATGCGACACTTTTGCGACAATTTTTCGTCGTTATAGGGATGAAGTTTCGTGGATATAGGGACGATTTGCAGAAAATGAATAAAAAAAAATCAATTTCAAGACCAGCTTATACAAGACACATGGAAAACAATTTTCATCTCTATTGCGAAAGCTTTCCAAGTTTGTCGTTATATCCACGAAACAGGTTCCACAAAAAAATGAGACCATGATTGTCAAAATTGAGATGACAAAACGTGGCAATAACAATGAAAAACTGTGGCAAATTTCCTCATATGTATTAGTGCTATATTGTGTTTGCTTTTTCTGTAAATAATCGTGCTAGATAAAGTCGTGTCCCTATAGTTTAATACTCTACTTTCAAAAGAGTTCTTCATGAGATTTATGGTTCTGGTTTTATGTGTAAGCATTTGTATGGTTTATACTTGTAATTCATTTTTAAAGATTCTTAAAAGTGTAGCTGAGCTCTACCAATAGCGAGCTTTGCTAGAGTGAAATTCTCCACGGGATTCGATCCTGGATGGAAAATTATAAGATAAAACCTTAGCTACGATTTTGAGTTTGGAGAAATTGTTTTTGTTTGCTAGTTGGTAATTTATTCTATGTTTTAGAGAATGGACATACCTTTGGTTTGCGCTGGTGGTTATGAGAATGTGTTTTATTTCAATGATTGTGTTGAAAGCTATATTTAGGGTTCTGTGATCAGTGTATTTCAAATTTTGATTTGTCAGGTTTATTTAAGATTTAGATGCTTCTCTCGATGCTCTATTTCCTATATCGATTGTTTCTAAAAGTTTGTGCATAGTTTTTTTGAATGAATGCATCTATGAGAAAAAAGATAGCATATTTAGTTATTTAATTGAAATATTATTTGAATGTAGGGTATGGATTTATGAAAGGAATTTTGGTTATGTTGAACCTAGTTTATTCTACAACAACATAATAATTTATAAAACCCCTTTGTGTCATGACTAATCTGTTATGTCAATGACCACATAACTAATAAAACAATAACTGATAAAACGTTGCAGCATGATATTTGAATCTACAATTCTTTCCTTAAAGGTTCTACCTATAACATTCTTTATGAAAAACAAGACATAGAGAAAGATTTACGAAACTTACTGTGGACATACTGCATGGATTATCACTTTAATCTACAAAATACAAACACAGATTAATAGAAAATAGTTATTAGTCCTATAATGATCTGGCCAACTATCTTCAGAACTTCCATGTTCCTCCCAACAGTAGACCTCGAACAATCCCTCGTCGCTTGACGAATCACCCCCGAGCTGAATCGAGCATGCAATGAGACTATAAGGCCTAGGGAAAACTCTGTTGTTATTTTTCTTAATGAGGACTCAATGTGTACTTTTTGATGCAAGACTTGGAAGCTCCAATCTTCTTATTCAGCACCCATCTCTTGTACTGTCCTTCTATTTATAAGTATTTTGGTGAGGGGTGCAACCCAGGGTTTTCTACTCGAGATGGTTTAGTTTACTTGACTTGACAGCTTTGTCTTAAAAATACTTTTAGTGTCTTTACACTCTTAACTCTTAGTTATAATTGATTTAACAATATATATATTTATATAACTAAATATCACTTTAGTTATTACTCTCTTATAAATAAACTCTTAGTTATTTATATTTATATATTTTATGAATGTAATAGAACACTTAGTTTATTTATCTTTTATTAATACATACATACATACATATATATATATATATATATATATATATATATATTTCTGATTCTCAGTTTATTTAATCATAGGATTTATTTTAGTTATCTTATCTTCTAGTTGATTTGGTCGGTAAACTAATAGGTTATTCTAATCCCTTTGCATGTTTGGTCCCTCTTTGAGTGGCAGTACCAATTAGTCTTTGATGAGAAATAAAATATGATTCATTTAATCAATTGAAAAAATATGATCACTAATGCTCCATAGTTTTTGGCTCAACATTAGTAATGTGATGAGTTTTTGTGTTATTCAGAGTTTTTCAGGCTCAACACTTTTAAGTAAGGTAACTCCAGTTCTATTCAGTAGCTTATGCTCGACACTTTTAAGTGGGAGTTACACTAGTGCAATTCTAGAGATTGTGCTCAACACTAGTTTCTAGGATGCATACAAGATACACCTAGGGATACAATGATCAAGGATCTGATGCTCCATAACTTATGCTCAACATCTATAATGGTTTGTGTGATACAAGTATTATTCCCAACACATAACAAAATTCATCCATGTGCTCTAGGGATTATTCCCAACACATAACAAAAGTAATCCATGTGCTCCATGGCTTATGCCCAACACATAAAAAAATGCATCCATGTGATCCATGGATTATGCCCAACATATAAAAAAAGTCATCCATGTGCTCCAGGTCTTATGCCCAACACATAACAAAAGTCATCCATGTGCTCTAGGGATTATGCCCAACACATAAAATAGTCATCCATGTGCTCTAGGGCTTATTCGCATCACATAAAAATAGTCATCCATGTGCTCCAGGGCTTATGCCCAACACATAACAAAATTCAAAATCTCGGGATATTACATCCCTCCATGCTTAGAACTGTCAACACCGTCCTGGTGTTAGGGACTCGAAATGAAACCTTGAAATAAGGTGGGGTAATCCTTTTTCATGGTGGTTTCATTCTCCCATGTGGCCTCATCAGCTTGAAGTGCTTCCATTGCACTTTTAGTTGGACAATATTTTGGTTCCTGAGTTGTACTTCCCTCTAGTCCAATATATGAAGGGGTTATGGCATAAACTCCCCTTCTGGTTCTACCTATAATAATGAGTCAATGACCAATCAATTACATGCTTAGTATCATAAACATACTTCTTCAATAAAGATGCGTGAAAAACATTGTGAACTTTCACATGGGAAGGTAATGCTAATTCGTAAGCCATTGGACCTTTCTTGGCCAATATTTCAAAGGTTCCAAAAAATATGGGAGCTTACTTTCTGCATCTCCCCAAGCTCAATGAGATCCTCTTTGCTTTCACTTTCAAGAAAACATGTTCGCCGATTTGATATTCCTTGTCCTTTCTCTTTTTATCTACGTAACTTTTCTAGAGATCCTGTGCTTCTTTTAGGTTATGTTGTACTTTGGTGACTATTGTTTCTAGGTCTTTCAGCAAATATGGCCCTAACATGAGCATGTATTGTTAGTTTTTCAGAATTTACTTCAATCTGATCTAGGATCTTAACTGAGAGAACAACATGTATAGCATATCTATAGCATATCAATCATGGACACAATAATGCAAGCACACAAGAGACATAGAGTTTACTTGGGGAAAACCATAAACGTGAAAAACCCCAATAACTTCCTCAGAGATAGATAGAGCAATGATACAACCCAAGCATAAGAGATAGACATCTCCTAGCAGCAGCTTCTCCTCCTCCACAAATGCACCACTCTCCAAAGAGTGTGAGATAGAAATATAATGATCAAATAGAGTGCTTCCCGCACTCTATTTATACTTGACTTGACTTGCCTAATAACCTTTACTAGGTCGGCCTTAACTTAACCACATAACATAATGCTGACTAGGTCGACACCCAATAGGGTGGTCTAATAACCCTTTGACCCACATGGCCGACCCCCAATAGGGTGGTCTAATAACCCTTCAACCCACATGACTTATACAGGGCTGACCCCAACAAGGTGGTCTAATAACCCATCAAGTATAAGTTATGACACTTACAATATAAATGACGACACTTCCGTATAGAGGAATAATAACATCTCTATAGGAGTACAATATACATATATGAAATACATTCTGAAGTTACATATACATCAACACTCCCTCTTAACTAGGAAGGTATTTCTCGACACAGGTCTTCTAGCACAAGTATTTTTCTCTGGATCATCGTCACTGGATAATCGTCATCGTCACTGCTGCTGCTATCTCAATCAATATATGAATCTACTCGTCATAGGAAGTTTTATAGAGCCAGTCCTTTTTCATACTGGATGTAGGCCCACCATCTGCAAGTCTTCATCATCACTGGCCATATTGTGGAATCCTCAAGACTTATTACGTGCATCACAAAACCTGGCTGCAGCATCCCAGGATGTTACAAGCACACAGCTCTACCTGTCAGATCTCCTAGGAGCACATTACATGTGACTGTCACAAAACCTTAAAATAGTCTCTTGACTAGCAAGAACCTGAAAGAGCATCTAAGGCCTTTTTCATCCTGTCCAGATCTCCAAGACTTACTACATGTGACCCCCACCACAAAACCTTAAAAGGGTGTCTTGTCAAGCAAGAACCCTAAAGAGCATTTGAGGCCTTTTTCAACCTATCCAGATCTCCAGGACTTATTACATGTGGTCATGGAAATGCCTCGAAAGAGCATCTGAGGCCTTTTTCATCCTGTCCATATCTCCCAAGTCTACTTACATGCCATAGGAAAAAACCTTGAAAGAGCGTTTGCCAAATCTCCCAGGGAGCTATTATATGCCAATGGCAAAACCTAGCAAGAGAATCTGCAAACCTCCTAGGGCGGTATTATATGTCCTCCCAAATCAAAACCTCGAAAGAGCATTTGCTAGATCTCCCAGGGAGCTATTATATGCCAATGGCAAAACCTAGCAAGAGAATCTGCAAACCTCCTAGGGCTCTATTATATGCTTATCTGAAAAACCTGTCCACAGCCACAGATTATCAACCTAATACTCACCATACATCATATTGATGTACACATGATCATCCTGATCATCATCACTGCATCATCCTGATGCATGTCATCTGGAGCAACATCCTAAAGCTCATCATCCATCATCATCCTGATCATACAATGCATCCACCTGATGCATACATAGTATCTGCCTGATACATATAATCATACATGATCTACCTGATCATACAATGTATCCACCTGATACATATACAAATACATGATGCACCTGATCATACCTAATACATATCAACATACATGATCTACCTGATCATACAATGTATCCACCTGATACATATACAATTACATACACATGATCCAACTGATCA
Source organism: Larix kaempferi (assembly GCA_027924585.1). Lineage (NCBI taxonomy): Eukaryota > Viridiplantae > Streptophyta > Pinopsida > Pinales > Pinaceae > Larix > Larix kaempferi. The sequence continues at coordinate 17,066,829 of BSBM01000376.1, forward strand.
TATCCAGCATCCAACATGATGCATACATACATAAATGATCCAACTAATCATATCCAGCATCCAACATGATGCATACATACATAAATGATCCAACTGATCATATCCAGCATCCAACATGATGCATACATACATAAATGATCCAACTGATCATATCCAGCATCCAACATGATGCATACATACATAAATGATCCAACTGATCATATCCAGCATCCAACATGATGCATACATAAATAAATGATCCAACTGATCATATCCAACATCCAACATGATGCATATACATATATAGAGCAGTAACTGGAGCATCGTCCTGATGCTCATCATCCGACGCTTACATCCACAGCCGTAGGAAAGATCCTCCTCTCACCATGCTTGGAATGTCTCATGCAAATGTGTCCATCACTTCTTCCTCGAAGTGTCATCAATCTGAAGAACACCAAGCCTCTCTTTGAAGTATTCGAACTTCACTCTGGCTAGTGGTTTCGTCAACACATCTACAACCTGCTCATCCATCGCAACATATAGGAGCTTCACTCTCTGCACCATATCCCTGATATAGTGATATTTGATCTCAATGTGTTTCGACTTGTCATGGAACACCAAATTCTCAGACAACTTCACACAACTTTGGTTGTCACAAAAGATACCAGTAGGCTCCAGCGGGAGATCAAATAACTCAGACAGTAGCTTTCGGAGCCATACTGCGTCACAACTAGCCGAACATGTTGCAACATACTCTACTTCGGCTTTACTCAATGCTATGTAGGACTGCTTCCTGCTAAACCAAGATATCACACCTGATCCCATACTGAAGCGGCACCCATAAGTGCTCTTCGTATCTGCAGCACTACCTGCCCAATCTGAATCAACATAACCCTGCAGGTTAAACTTTTGATTCGCATCATACTTGAGCCCATAATCAACTGTACTCTTTAGGTACCTCAGAATATGCTTTACAACAACCAGGTGAACACTCCTCGGATCCTTCAAGAACTGGCTCAATGTGTTCACCGCAAAAAAATATCTGGTCTTGTGTTCATCAGGTACATCAAGGACCCAATCATCTGACGATACATCGTGACATTAACTGGATCAGATGAAGCATCACACAGAAGCTTCAGGTTCGATGCCATAGGTGTGGCCATGGCCTTACAATCCATCATCCCAAACCTCTTCAGAATCTCTACTTCATACTTCCCTTGTCCAAGGAATATTCCATCTATACTCTGCCACACCTCCATGCCTAGAAAATAGTGCATCATCCCCAAGTCCTTCATCTCGAACTCGGAAGCAAGCTTCTGCTGCTTGTCGGCAATCAATCTATCCTCACCTGTAACAAACAGGTTATCCACATATAAAAGTAGTATCACTGGATTGCTTTCTTCAACCTTGTAGTAAAGGTTGGAATCTGCTTTACTCTTAATAAAGCCCAAAACTGGATAGAAAGCCATCTATCCTGCCATACCAAGTTCTGCACATATATGACTTCCCATCATGTGTCTCAAAACCAAGTGGCTGCTCCACATACACTTCCTCTTCGACTACACCATTCAAGAAAGCAGTCTTGACACCCATCTGGTGTATCTTCCATTTCATCACTTCAGCCAGAGCAAGTACTGATATGATGGAAGTGTGCCTGGCTATAGGTGTAGAAGTCTCTTCATACTCAATCTTTCTTTCTGGGAGAAGCCACGAGCTATAATCCTCACTTTGTATTTCTCTATGCTACCATCTACAGCATGCTTGATCTTATAGATCCACTTGGAAGTCACAACAGACTTCCCTTTAGGTCTTGGGACTGCATCCCAAACATCATTCTTCATGATCGATTGGTACTGGAATTCTTCCATTACTTCATCCCAGATCATGGGAACTTCAATATATTCAATAGATATCTTTGTTGCTAGAACACATGTTGTAGTCCTTCTTTTGTAGGTGAAGGTATACGATCTTTCCTACAAAACAGGTTAAATTGCATGATTAGAAACATCTCATATTTTTCAGAACAAATTCTTACACATAAAGAAATATGTCATACAGTCATGCAATTATTTTAGCCAATGCTTCAATACAACATTTATCCATATCCTGTAACTTTCTAGATGCCTTCCAATCTCTACCAGAACATTGTTAAGAGTGTGCACAACTCCCAATATGTCAGCAAAGAGGTTTCATTCTAGATAAGTAGCAATGGAATGTTCTACAGTGCCATAGGACACTTACCCATCATATGCAAATTAGTGGTATACTGTTCATTAATGCAATTATTCTAATATGCATAATACACACCCTAAGTCTAGGAACATAAGCATATTCATAATTGAACAATATTATTTAAACAAACATATATGCAAGAAATGACAATTAAAATACTTATCTTTGTTTGGTTGTAGGGTTGACTCCCTCTCAGTCTTTGCTTCCTTTCTGTAACTCCATTTTGATGTGGATTGTGAGAAGTGATCAAATCCCTCTGAATATCTGCATCCTTGCAGAAACTACTGAAGTGTGCTCCCTCTTGATCTTTGCTTCCTGGATTACCTATCCTTGAACTTATATCCATCCTTAATCACTATGCATGCTTATTAGTATCATCATTGTGTTATTCTCGAGGTCTCATACATAGTTACACATTCATTAGTATAATCTTAATACTATCAAAACACAATAATCTTAAGCATGTATAGTCATGATCATTTCAAACAGAAATAATAAGCATTAGTATTCAAGGACTCTTATGGTTAGTCATATCATAAATTAAAGTAAGAAACATAATATGCCTAAACCCGTGATTACTCAAACCTATACTTTCATGACTTTTCTGGTTAGTCATATCATCAATTAAGGTAAGAAACATAATATGCCTAAACCCATGATTATTCAAACCTATGAATAATCATTATCAATCATGCCATGTATACTTATATAAGAGATCCTATCACAAGGTAGGATTCTAACTTGATCTAGGAAAAACATACCTGGATTAGTATGTTAGCTAGTTATGTCTAACATACCCACATGATGTCTTCTTGTTCTCTTAAGTGACTTGTGCTAGTAACCTGCATATCTCATAGGTTAACCAAGTTATACATACCTCATAAGTAGATCTTCTATGTGATCCATGGCAATGGATGAACCTTTGTCTTCATGTCACCGTGATCATATGTTCTTGAACTAGAACATGATTTGTCTTTCTTGGTGTACCTTTCATGTTATAAGACAACATAAACCTCATACAACACCATAATGCATTAGTACAATCATAAGTGTCAATACCATAATCAATGAATATCTTCTATCATGCATTCATAATTTTATTAAGGTGATACGACAAGTCTAAATTTAACCAAGATTGTACTAATCGTAATAATATGAAGACAAACATACCATAAACTTAATCATGAAAAAATCTCGAAACATACCTGGATAATTCATACCTATCGAGATTGCTTGTAATCTTCGTATGTAAGGCCTTAGCCTCATCTCCCTCTGAAACAAGAACTTCTTCACTTATGCAGGTGACCAATCCATTCTCTTCTAGGATTAACCCAATCCACTTGATTTGCAGGAATTGGCTCTGGAGTTGGATTAGGGTTTGTCAGAGAAACCCTAAAAATTCAAATTTTGAATTTGGAACTTTAAATGGATAGAAATATGCGCCTTGATGAGCTGATCAAGCTAGTATACTCAGAATTTGAAAACTGCAAAGTTTCACCCCTCAAATTTTCCTTTGAAACTTTCGGATTCACTGGACATAACCCCGAACTAGGGTTTGATAAAGCCCACCCTTCTGCCCAATCAAAAGGTTCGATCCAAATCTCTAAGCTTCTATTTTTCTGAGGAGCTTCCAGCCGTGGTCATAGATTTCAAAAATTCCCATTTTTGCAGAAGCCCTAATTTTCCACTTTTCCGATCAAAGTCCCGAACTAGGGTCTGATAAAGCCCGGCCTTCTGCCCAATCAAAAATTATGATATTGGTCTCTAAATTTTTATTTTGATGAGTAGCATTCAGCCATGGTCTCCGATTACAAAAATTCCATCTTTCTCTGAAACCCTAAATTCTCGAAGCCATGAATGAAGGTGCTCAAAAATAATTTTGTTTTGACAGCAATATATACCTGATTGTTTCTGGTGTATCTCCTAACTTTCCAATCGATAGGGTTTGAAACTTCTACCTGTGGTAGCCTGACCTGTCATCTTTCCAACCCCATAGGTCTTACCTCAAATTCATTCTCTGAGAGAGAGTTATGCCAAGTGTCGTAACGTGCCCTGTTTATGGGATAAAACAGGAGATCTAACTTGTATGGTGTTCCACGTGTCACTAGTTCAGTTTCGGCCTCTGAAAACATTACCTGAGAAATTGCAGTCCATGCACTACCTGTAAAATTTTATGAAATTTCATTTGGAGCTTCCTAGCCCAAGTTATGACCCTTTTTGCTAGGTCACCTGTTTATGACTCAGATCTGGAAGAGGCAGAAACCCTAGATTGTACAGATCATAAAACACAAAGTACAATGCATTAGAAGTTTTCCTTTGGACACAAGGTACATGGGGATCTGATCTTCAACCTGTAAAATTTTCAGATCCGAATAATTTTCCAAAATGGATTTATAGCGAAAGTTCTACGATGAATGGTTTGTACTATATCAAGCCTTAGCATCGCAAGTGCAACGAGTGTCATACATGCCATACCATGCCTTCTTTCAGGCTAGCTCTGATACCATGTTAGTTTTTCAGAATTTACTTCAATATGATCTAGGATCTTAACTGAGAGAACAACATGTACAACATATCAATCATGGACACAATAATGCAAGCACACAAGAGACACAGAGTTTACTTGGGGAAAACCATAAAGGTGAAAAACCCCAATAACTTCCTCAAAGATAGATAGAGCACTGATACAACCCAAGCATAAGAGATAGACATCTCCTAGCAGTATATTCTCCTCCTCCACAAGTGTGCCACTCTCCAAAAAGTGTGAGAGAGAAATAGAATGATCAAATAGAGTGCCTCCCGCACTCTATTTATACTTGACTTGACTTGCCTAATAACCTTTACTAGGTCGGCCTTAACTTAACCACATAACATAATGCTGACTGGGCCAAAACCCAATAGGGTGGTCTAATAACCCTTTGAACCACATGGCCAACCCCCAATAGGGTGGTCTAATAACCCTTCGACCCACATGAATTATATAGGGCCAACCCCAACAAGGTGGTCTAATAACCCATCAAGTATAAGTTACGACACTTACAATATAAATGATGACACTTCCGTATAGAGGAATAATAACATCTCTATAGGAGTACAATATACATATATGAAATACATTCCGAAGTTACATATACATCAACATGTATACCAGGCTATACAATGTCACTGGTGTTCTACATTTCCTGCCATAGAGTACCTCAAAGAGACTCATCTTGGTAGAGGTCTGGTACCCATTATTATATGCAAACTCTACAAGGTGCAAGTAGTCTTCCCACTTTGTGGGGCTGTTTATTATGTACATTCTAAGCATATCTTCCAAGATTTGATTTACCCGTTGTGTCTGTCCATCTGTCTGCGGATGGTAGGATGTAATGAAATTTAACTGTGTTTCCAAACCGGAGAATAAGGATCTCCAAAAGTTATTGGTGAATTTTGTATCTCTATCCAAAATAATTTGCTTGGGTATCCCATGCAACCGGAATATCTCTTTTAGTAAAATATATTCAATGTGGATAGCTTTGTAAGTAGATTTTACTGGGATGAAGTGTGCTGCTTTGGACAATTTATCTACCACTACAAAAATGGAACCATTCTGCTTCTTGCTTTTTGGTAATCCTATGATGAAATCCATGCTAATAAACTCCCACTTCCATTCCCTAATGGGTAGCGGTTGCAGCAACCCTAAAGGATTTTGATGCTCAGCTTTAACTAGCTGACATTCCTGGCATTTGGCAATGAATAGTGCTATGTCAGTTTTTAATTTAGGCTAGAAGAAGTGTTTCTTCATTGCTGATATCATCTTTTGATATCTTGGGTGACCGGAATATGGTTTTTGATGGAACTTAGTTAAAATGTTAGACCTGATGTCCCCACTATCCAAAACATAGAGTCTTTCTTTAGACCATAACAACCCTGAATAGTCAAATATTCCTTCTGTTATTTGAATAACCTATCTTCTTGTATTTTCTTAAGGATTTCAACATAGAAGTGGTCATCTTTACTTGTTTTTCTAATTCTGTCATGTAAGTCAAAATCTGTTTGACACACCACCACCTCATACAACATATGAGCTCTGCGACTTAAGGCATCATCAATTTTGTTCTCCTTCCATTTGATGTGTTTTAACTCAAAGTGGTACTTGCTGAGGAAATCCAATCATTTGACTTGTCTAGCATTTAGGTCTGGCTAATAAAAAAGGTACTTTAGGCTCATATTTTCTATCTTCAGGAGAAACTTCTTCCCCGTGAGGTAGGACTCCATTCATTTTGTTTGGAAAATTTCTATAGTAGTGGGGCCCTTAGCATTTCCAGCATCTAGCTTGTAGTGGAACATCCCTGGCTCCTCTATCCATTGTTGGTCTGTTTCCATTTGGTGTGGGTACATTTGGTTGTTTTCCAGATTTGTTGAAATTCATGTTGGGTGGAAAACTATTATTCTTCTTTCTGTAGGGAGGTGGTCTAAACCCTCTCCTTCGATTATCTGAAAAGGTATTGAACCTTTTTCTACTTCTGTTTATATTCTCATTGTGAAAATCCTCACAGCAGATCTAAGAGATGATGTATCTCACAAGAGAATAATTATGATTAAGCAAGAAAATAGAAGAAGAGTGATACATGCAGTATAATGAGCAATAGAATAATATGGTACAGTAGAACTCAGATAGAAGCAATAATACTTCGGTCATACTTCGTTATTAATTACAAATGGACATATAAATAATACAATGCATGAGGAATTCGAATGCCTAAGGTGGCAATTCGAATTAGCCTTCATGGAGTGATCAAAGGATCACTGGAGTGTCATCGGAGCACAACTAGGTGTCCTCATGATCATCGGAGCGCAACTGGAAGTCTTCATCATCATCAGTGGAGTCATCAATGCTCAAGTAACTGTCAACCATCAGTCAAACTAACTCTGGTAGGTGTAACTGAGTGTAACTCAATGTAACTGAGTGTAACTCAATGTAACTGAGTGTAACTGAGTGTAACTGAATGTAACTGAATGTAACTGAGTGTAACTGACTGTAACTGAGTGTAACTGAGTGTAACTAAGTGTAACTGAGTGTAACTGAGTGTAACTCAATGTAACTGAGTGTAACTGAATGTAACTGAATGTAACTGACTGTAACTGACTGTAACTGACTGTAACTGAGTGTAACTGATTGTAACTGAGTGTAACTGAGTGTAACTGAGTGACAATTGAACTGGTAGGTGAAGGAGAACGAGTTGCTCCCTAAAATCAAGGAAGAAGGGTGAATTAAGCAAATGGAGGGCTAAAACTGAATAGTGATGACTGGGATGCATGCAAAATGCATGCAAACCCTAGAATGCATGCAAACCCTAAAAGGTGCATGCATGACTAAAAATGTAAATGATCAAAATACTGGTGGGACTAGGATGGAGTATAGGAATATCCTAACACCCCCCCTTAATCCATCCTGGGCCCTAGTAACTAAGACCAAAGGTCACCCAATACAATGAATAATAATAATCAATAAACCAAGGAAGTGGGAAACTTTCATGGGAAACATACCCCCTCCTCAAAAAATAGACTGTAAGGCACACATAAAAATAAATGCTCCAAACTCAAGCATGTGTGATGCTTGGTCATATGTCTGGAGGTATCTTCTTCTTGGGAAGAAGTGGATCATGCTCAAAAAGCATGTGCTTGTACTTGCTCTTTAGATCGAATGTGATGAGAACAAATCCAATAGTATGAGAATGATCCTTGAACCTGTGATTCGAATCAGCTGAGGTAGGATCAAATCTGTGAAAGTGCATATAGTCTTTTGTCTTCTCCTTCAAACCACCATGGGTGAGATTATGCCAAAAATAACTATTACATGTTTGCTTGAAATCAAAATCAGATTTAAGACTTTCAAAACAGTTTCTTGAGATCTCTTTTGAACCAGCAGGGATGAGATCAAAACTATCATATGATGCATGAGAAATTATCTCAAGCGGGTGGAAATGGCCATATTCTTCAATAACCTTCTGAAAGCATGTGCTAATGATCATATAGTAGTAAATAAGAGATGTTTGCTGAAGAGGAGCGAATGCATTACCTCCAATAGCTGATGTTACCTCCGAAATAATCATGTGATCATGATGCAAACCAACAAACTCTGGTGCAAGAGAGGATTTAGGACCTTCTGCAATGTCTAGAGTGTGAGCTGGCACAGAAAGAGAAGAAAGTTTGAGCATGAGCGGAGAATCTGCAAGTTCTTTGTCAACAACTTCAATATGAGATGATACTGGTTCATGATCTGAGAGATCATCAAGGGGAGCGAATGCAACATGATCTGAGAGACCATCAGGAGGAGCGAATGCATCATGATTTGAGAGACCATCAAGTGGAGCGAATGCATCAACTTGCTTGATTTTGAAGGGATTTGGACCAAATCCATCATTCTTTTTGCCGAATCTTTCATCCAGATGAGCCCATAACTCTTTTGGAGTTTCAATATCAAAGATGGTCGGGTACAATATGTAATCAGTCATAGTAAGCTTCATTCTTCCAATGTGCATGTCACCTTTATTCAACCATTTAATCTTCTTTGTAGAGGATTCGAACTCTCTTTCAAAATAGCAATCAAAGAGATCATGGCTCTTCAAATATGCTATCATTGTTGGTTTCCATTCATCATAGTTGAATGGAGAAAGAGGAGTAATTTCTTCTAAATTCATTGAAGTTGTAGAAGACCTGCAAAAACAATATAGAATAACTGCAACTGCTACTGCCGCAAAAATGCAGAAACTGCTACAACTGCTGAACTCGAAATCTTGGTAATAACCTGCAAAAAACTCTCAAGAATGGAGATAAACAATACTCTCAACATGCTCTGATACCATGTGAAAATCCTCACAGCAGATCTAAGAGATGATGTATCTCACAAGAGAATAATTATGATTAAGCAAGAAAATAGAAGAAGAGTGATACATGCAGTATAATGAGCAATAGAATAATATGGTACAGTAGAACTCAGATAGAAGCAATAATACTTCGGTCATACTTCGTTATTAATCACAAATGGACATATAAATAATACAATGCATGAGGAATTCGAATGCCTAAGGTGGCAATTCGAATTAGCCTTCATGGAGTGATCAAAGGATCACTGGAGTGTCATCGGAGCACAACTAGGTGTCCTCATGATCATCGGAGCGCAACTGGAAGTCTTCATCATCATCAGTGGAGTCATCAATGCTCAAGTAACTGTCAACCATCAGTCAAACTAACTCTGGTAGGTGTAACTGAGTGTAACTTAATGTAACTGAGTGTAACTCAATGTAACTGAGTGTAACTGAGTGTAACTGAATGTAACTGAATGTAACTGAGTGTAACTGACTGTAACTGAGTGTAACTAAGTGTAACTGAGTGTAACTGAGTGTAACTCAATGTAACTGAGTGTAACTGAATGTAACTGAATGTAACTGACTGTAACTGACTGTAACTGAGTGTAACTAAGTGTAACTGAGTGTAACTGATTGTAACTGAGTGTAACTGAGTGTAACTGAGTGTAACTGAGTGACAATTGAACTGGTAGGTGAAGGAGAGCGAGTTGCTCCCTAAAATCAAGGAAGAAGGGTGAATTAAGCAACTGGAGGGCTAAAACTGAATAGTGATGACTGGGATGCATGCAAACCCTAGAATGCATGCAAACCCTAAAAGGTGCATGCATGACTAAAAATGTAAATGATCAAAATACTGGTGGGACTAGGATGGAGTATAGGAATATCCTAACACTCATTCCTATGTTTCCCATGCTGATATCTAATTATGGCCTTGTGTAAAGATATTTCAAAAGTTTTGGGTATCAAACCCAATTCTTTCTCAGAAATTTGGGAGGAAGACATCCCAAAAAATGTTGTATCTTTACCTTCTCATCTTTAATGTAAGGCACATAGTGTAACAGGTCTAACAATTTGTTGATAAAAGTATCCATGGTTAGGGAACCCATTCGTAGCTTGTGAAACTCTTTCACCTTCTTGTCGAAAAATCTCTCTGACATATACTTTTCCTAAAACAGTCTTCTGAAGGTACTCCATCCGATATTCTTCACTTTATGCTTCTTAGTATGTTTTAGATCTCTCCACCATCTGGATGCTTTCCCATTTAAATTTTAAATGGCCAGCCGAGCCTTCATTTTGTTGGAGTAGTTATGTACTCAGAAGTACTTAGTCATTCCCAAAATCCATTCTTCATCTTTTTCTCCCATATCTTTTTATCCCTCGTATCTTAGGGATTTGATCTTTGTAAACTCTCCCTATAGGATATCATAAATTTTCAGTTTCTTCTTGCAGGGGATGGTGAGTAATCATTGGAAGAGATCCTATACTCCTCTTGCATGATGTCGGGTGTTCGTTCTTCTCATCCCTTATCCCTTGTATTGCTGGTCCTACTTTTATGATGATAGTATTGTCTTGACTTGTTTGCTAAGTGGGTAATCTTTCCCTAGGGTTTTGTCCCTGTTAAATTCTGAAGTATATCTTTGTTTACTTCCTATTGTTCTCGTCTCTCATTCAGGTTATCATCCTTAAAGCTATGAAATTCTCCTTGTAGGCTCTGTATTGTTTTCATTAATTTAGATGGCTTGGATATTCGAATGTTGTAATTCAGTTCCACCACAAGCTCTTCTTCTTGAGGTGGTGAATCCAAGTTTATGTGTCTACTACTGTTCCTCTCTATATTCATGATTCATTTTCTGTTATATTCCCTGGATTCAGGCCATGTGTAATAAACAAGATTTTGTTAGCTTTATAAAATCATAAGTAAGTTTGAAAAATATTTTTCTGCAGCTGATTTCTTTTAAGTAGTAAGCTCAAAAGGTCTCGAGTGTTTGAATCTGGGCTCTGATACCACTTGTAATGTCCCTAAAAATACACTATAAAAAAATTGTATGGGTCTTTTAATCAGATAAATGGTCTTTATAAAATTAACTTCAACACTGAGAAGTATATTGTTGAATTCTTAATTGTTCTCTTGGTTTTTTTATCTGAAATGTACCTGTGTTTGATTGTTTATGAAAATCCTGTAACTGATGTTTGTATGGCTGAGTGTTGTAAGATTTGGTGTAATTTTTGCAAGAATATCTTTATTATTTTTACTTTTATGGCGAGATGTGAAAAAGGTCTGGAAGGTACCAAGTTTATTTAGCTAGATAGCTAAGTCATTTTATCTGTTTTAACTCATGCAGGTTCCTAAAGGCTTGGCCCAAAACTAAGGTGTGCTAAATTAAGAATGGATGAAATCTAAACTTTCCACCGAGTTACGAATATCCTAAAAGAGCTAGTTATATTCTACAATAACAAAACCCTACTCAATGGTTTAATACTCTACCTAGTATGTTCTATGGAGATTGCTCCCTACCTCAACTATGGAAATACTTCCCACTTAATATATGGCGCTAACAACCTATACCCTAAAGTAAAGGTTTTTAAACCTTATCCTAAGCTTATGCGAAAGCTGGATTTGAGCATTGAATGTGGAGGTTGGTGGAGCATTGAATGATGCCATGTGAAGGGCATGCTTCACTTAATCCACGTAGGATGGGTGCGTGGTAAAGATTTATAGTGGGGTTATTTAGTCGTGATGCTAGTTTGGAGGAGCGGGAAGCTTGATGCTTCTCCTCTGCGTTCCTTGACATATTTTGGGTGGGGTTTTCACGCAGCTGAGAGTTGGTCTGGATTATTTTCCTTTGATGGTTTGGAGAAATACAGTGTAGAACCATGCAGTGGTGCTGGAGGAAAAACATATGAGGTTTTTAAGTCATTGTTGGGATTTGATAGATAGTCGTGTTCACCTGTTGGAGGCTCCATGGTTGGAAGAACATGCTCAGTTAACGTATTACAGTTTTCTCACCTTTCTCTATTTAGTATTGAGGTTTTTCTTTTAGATTCTATTAGATATTCTAATGCATTTTAGTTTGGTTGTTTGGCTGTAGGTGCAGGGGTTTGAATGTTGGGCGTTGGTGCAATCCTAGGCATTGCTCTACCCTATGGTAAGCTCATGTTCCTTCCGCCTCTCCTATCTTTGTTGATGAGAGGATGGTCTATCATGATTTGGTGTTTAAAAAGGGTGGATGTAATACGCCTATGGAGTTACAAGGGTTATGGGTGTTTATTAAAATTAGCTGGGAATTTTTGTTTTTGTACAGAGCTCTCGTTCACGAGAGGCTCCTCATTTACATGTCAAGGAATTAGGGTCTGTTGATCTATTTAATTTTTGGGAGTCAAAGTAGTTTATCTCAGCTTGTAGAGGCGATTTCTATGTTTATGGTATGTATTGCGTGAGGCTAGAGAACGGATAACCTTCGGGTCTGTGTAAACTATATTTTGGAAATCTGTTGTTTTAGTAATTTTGAATGAAAACTAAATATGGGCTTTCTATACTTTGTTTGAGTAACGTTTTTGTTTTGTAAATAATCGTGCTGGATAAAATTGTGTCCCTATAGTTTAATAATCTGTTTTCAAAACAGTTCTTTGATGAGATTTATGGTTCTATTTTTATGCGTAAGCATTTGTATGGTTTATACTTGTAATTCGGTTTTAAAGATTCTTAAGAGCGTAGCTGAGCTCTAGCAATAACGATCTCTACTAGAGAAAAATCCTCCACGGGATTCGATTCTGGATGGAATATTATGGGATAAACTCTTAGCTACGATTTTGAGTCTCGAGAAATCTTTTTTGTTTTCTAGTTGGTAATGTATTCTATGTTTTAAAGAATGGACAGGACTTTGATCTACAATGGTATTTATGAGAATGTGTTTTATTTCGATGATTGCGTTGAAAGCTAGATTTAGGTTTTTGTGATCAATGTATTTAAAATTTGGATTTCCTAGGTTTAGTTAAGATTTAGATGCTTCTCTCAATGCTCTGTTTCTTATATGGATTGTTTCTAAAATTTTATGCATAGTTTTTTTGAATGAATGCATCTATGAGAAAAAATATAGTAGAGTTCTTTATTTAATTGAAATATTATTTGAATGTAGGGTATGGATTTATGAAAGGAATTTTGGTTATGTTGAACCTAGTTTATTCTACATCAGTATAATAATTTATAAAACCCCTATGTGTCATGATTAATATGTTCTGTCAATGACCACATAATTGATAAAAAGTTGCAACATGATATTTGAGTCTACATTTCTTTCCTTAAAGGTTCTACCTATAACATTCTTTATGAAAAAAAAAAGACATAAAGAAAGATTTACAAAAATTACTATGGAAATATTACATGGATTATCCCTTTAATCTACGAAATAAAAACACAGATTAATAGAAAATACTTATCAGTCCTATAATGATCTGGCTGACTAAATTCGGAATTGCCATGTTCCTCCCAACCGTAGATCCCGAACCGTTCCTGGTTTGCTTGACAGATCACCCCCGAACTGAATCGAGCATGCAATGAGACTGGAAGGCCTAGGGAAAACTATGTTGTTATCTTTCTTAATGAGGACTCAATCTGTACTTTCAGATGCAAGACTTGGAAGTTCCAATATTCTTATTCAACACCCATCTCTTGTACTGTCCTTCTATTTATAAGTATTTTGGTGAGGGGTGCAACCTAGGGTTTTGGACTCGAGATGGTTTAGTTTACTTGACTTGACAGCTTTGTATTAAAAATACTTTTAGTATCTTTACACTCTTAACTCTTAGTTATAATTGATTTAACAATATATATATTTATATAATTAAATATCACTTTAGTTATTACTCTCTTATAACTGAAATCTTAGTTATTTATATTTATATATTTTATGTATGTAATAGAACTCTTTGTTTATTTATTTAGTCTATATGTGTGTGTGTGTGTGTGTGTGACTCTTAGTTTATTTATCTTTTATTAATACATATATAATATATATATATATATATTTCTGATTCTCATTTTATTTAATCATAGGATTTATTTTAGTTATCTTATCTTCTAGTTGATTTGGTTGGTCAACTAATAGGTTGTTCTAATCCCTTTGCATGCTCGGTCCCTCTTTGAGTGGTAGTACCAATTAGTCTTTGATGAGAAAGAAAAGATGACTCATTTAATCAATTGAGAAAATGTGATTACTAATGTTCCAGAGTTTTTGGCTCAACATTAGTAATGTGATGAGTTTTTGTGCTACTCAGAGTTTTTTAGGATCAAAACTTTTAAGTAAGGTAACTCCAGTTCTATTCAGTAGCTTATGTTCAACACTTTTAAGTGGGAGTTGCACTAGTGGAATTCAAGAGATTGTGCTCAATGCTAGTTTCTAGGATGCATACAAGACACACCTAGGGATACAATGATCAAGGATCCAATACTCTAGAGCTTATGCTCAACATCTATAATGGTTGGTGTGCTCTAGGTCTTATGCCCAACACTTATTATCTATCTTGTGGGGTTATCTATTTTCTCTAGAGCTTATGCTCAACACATAATACAGTAACCCATGTGCTCCACGGCTTATGCCCAATGCATAAAAAAAGACATCCATGTGCTCCAAGGCTTATGACCAACACATAACAAAATTCATCCATGTGCTGTAGGGCTTATGCCAACAAATAACAAAAGTCATCCATGTGCTCTAGGGCTTATGTCCAACACATAAAAAAATTAATCCATGTGCTCCAGGGCTTATTCCCAACACATAACAAAAGTCATCCATGTGCTCCAGGGCTTATGCCCAACACATTCAATAGTCATCCATGTGCTCCAAATCTTATGCCCAACACGTAACAATAGTCATCCATGTGCTCCAGGGCTTATGCCCAACACATAGCAAAAGTGAAAGTCTCAGGATATTACATCCCTCCCCGCTGAGAAAAACACCATCTCGGTGTTACGGAATCGAAATGAAACCCTGAAATAAGGCAGGGTTCATGGTTGTTTCATTCTCCCATGTGGCCTCATTAGGTCCGAAGTGCTTCCATTGCACTTTTCGCTGAACAATAGTTCGCTTTCTGAGCTATAATTCCCTCTTGTCCAATATATGAAGGGGTTTTGGCATAAAATTTCCTTTTGGTTCTACCTGTAACAATGACCAATCTCTGGTTCTACCTATAACAATGACCAATCAATTACATGCTTAGTATCATAAACATACTTCTTCAATAAAGATGCATGAAAAACATTGTGAACTTTCACATGGGTAGGTAATGCTAATTCGTAAGTCACTGATCCTTTCTTGGCCAGTATTTCAAAGGGTCCACAAAATATGGGAGCTGACTTTCCGCATCTCCCCAAGCTCAATGAGCTCCTCTTTGCTTTCACTTTCAAGAAAACATGTTCGGCGATCTGATATTCCTTGTCATTTCTCTTTTTATCTATGTAACATTTCTGGCGAACCTGTCCTTCTTTTAGGTTTTGTTGTACTTTTGGTGACTAGCTGTTCTAGGTCTTTTAGTAAATCTGGCCCTAACATGAGCCTGTCTACCGGGCTATCCCATGTCATCGATGTTCTACATTTCCTTCCATAGAGTACCTCAAAGGGACTCATCTTGGCAGAGGTCTGGTACCCATATTATATGCAAACTATGTAAGGTGTAAGTAGTCTTCCCACTTTTTGGGATTGTCCATTACGTACATTCTAAGCATATCTTCCAAGATTTGATTTATCTGCTCTATCTGTCCATCTGTATGCAGATGGTAGGATGTACTGAAATTTAATTGTCTTTCCAAACTGGAGAATAAGGTTCTTTAAAAGTTACTGGTGAATTTTGTATCTCTAACCGAAATAATTTCTTTGGGTATCCCATGCAGCTAGAAGATCTCTTTTAGGAAAATATATGCAATGTGGTCATATTTGCAAGTAGATTTTACCGGAATGAAGTGTGTCACTTTGGAAAATTTATCTACCACTACAAAAATGGAATCATTCTACTTCTTCCTTTTCGGTAATCCTGTGATGAAATCCATGCTAATAACCTCCCACTTCCATTCTGGAATGGGTAGCGGTTGTAGTAACCCTGAAGGATGTTGATGCTCAGCTTTAACTAGCTAACATTCCTCGCATTTGGAAATGAATAGCACTATGTCAATTTTTAATTTAGGCTAGAAGAAGTGTTTCTTCACTACTGATATCATCTTTTGATATATTGGGTGTTCGGAATAGGGTTTTTGATGGAACTCAATTAAAATGATACACCCGATTTCCCCACTGTTTGGAACATAGAGTCTTTCTTTAGACCATAAAAACCCTAACTCATCGATCTTATATTCCTTATGTTGTTGGAATAACCTATATTCTTGTATTTTCTTAAGGATTTCAACATAGAAGCAGTCGTCTTTACTTTCTATTCTAATTATGTCATGTAAGTCATAATCTGTTTGACTCACGTCACCTCATACAAAATATGAGCTCTACGACTTCAAGCATCAACAATTTTGCTCTCCTTCCCTTTGATGTGTTTTAACTCGAAGTGGTACTCGCCGAGGAAAGGAAACCATATGGCATGTCTAGCATTTAGGTCTGGCTAATAAAAAAGGTACTTTAGGATCATATTGTCTGTCTTTAGGAGAAACGTATTCCCCATGAGGTAGTGCCTCCACATATTTAAGGAGTGGATGATGGTGGCTAACTCAAGATCATGCATGGGGTAGTTCTTCTCATGTTATTTTAAATTCCATGATTCATATCAAATCACAAAATCATTATGCATAAGGAATCCACCAAGTTCTTCTTTGCTTGCATCTGTGCAACAACAAAATCCTCGTCAGGGTCTGCAATCCATAGTATAGGTGCACTAGTTAATAACTATTTTAGCTTTTGAAAGCTTTCTTTGCATTTGGCCGTCCATAGGAATTTGATTTCCTTTTTTTGCAAGGTCATCATGGCACAAGCAATCAAGGAAAATTTCTCAATGAACTTCCAGTAATAACCTGCTAATCCCAAGAATGATCTTATGTCCATGACATAAGTAGGCGTAGGCCATTCCTCAATTGCTTTAATATTTTTTGGGTCGATGGCTATTCCCTTTTCTGAGATGATGTGACCCAAATACTGTATCTGAGGTTTGTAGAAGTCACATTTGTTAAATTTGGCATATAGATGGTGTTCCCATAATATTCGTAACATGATCCTGAGGTGCTCCTCATGTTCCTCCTTACTCTTGGAATAGATTAGTATATCGTCTATAAAGACTAGTACAAACTTGTCCAAGTACTTATTGAAATTGTTGTTCATCATGCACATGAAGTTTGATGGTGTGTTGGTTAACCCAAAAGGAATTACCACAAACTCATAATGGCAATATCGAGTCCTAAAGGCGGTTTGGTTTATGTTCTCTTTATAGATCCTCACTTGATGGTATCCAGATCGTAAGTCGATCTTTGAAAATATTTTTGCTCCCCCAACTTGATCAAACAGATCATATATTCTAGGGAGAGAGTATCTATTCTTTATGGTCATTTTGTTGAGTTTTTGGTAATCAATGCACATTCACATCGCATTGTATTTCTTATTTACAAAAAGTATAGGTGCTCCCCATGTGGTCACACTAGGTCTGATGTATCCTTTTCCTATCAGCTCTTGTAGTTGTAGTTTTAGTTCTACTAACTCCGGGGCACTCACGCGATATGGGGCTTTTGAAGCCGGTACCGATCCTAGTATTAACTCTATAGAGATGTCTAAATCCCTCTTTGGTGGTAGTCCTGGTATTTCCTCAGGGAATACATCTTTAAAATATACGAGTATCAGAAAATCCTCAATTTTCTATTCCCTCTCTTCTTCCACATTCTGAATGTTAACTGCATAAATCTTCCAGCCTTTCCTTACACACTTATTTTCCTATAGGGCAGATATCTGTCAGACAAAGACTTTCTTAGGTATTCCTTGAATCTTTCTTTGGTTCCCTTGCTTGTCTTTACATAAGTTTGATTTGTTCAGATAGTCAAGCATGACATGGTGTTGTTCCAACTAGTCCATGCATATAAGTAAGTCATACGATCCTAAATGTAGGATATTCATATATACTTCCGTTGGAAAACCGTTCATATCTATCTTGCAATCTTTCACAAGTTTTGAAATCTTCCTTTTTTTACCGATGGCTAGTTGTACCAGCCATGGTTTACCATGCTTCTCCTTGTTCAATTTACATGTGTCGAAAATTTTAAGGGAAACATAGCTATGACAAGCCCCTGGGTCGATCAAAATTGAAATTGGTGTGTTTGATATTTTACCTTCTATCTCAACCATGGTAGACTAATGGTATTCTTGTCGGTCGTCAAGTGACGCATAGATCCTTGGTGTTCCTACTATATCTTCCACAATTGCTTCTTCTTGTAAGTTGTTTAGGACTCCATCCATTTTTTTGGGGAAATTTCTATAGTAGTGAGGCCCTTGGAATTTCCAATAGCTAGCTTGTAGCGGAGCACCCCTGGCTCCTCTATCCATTGCTGGTCTATTTCCATTTGGTGTGGGAACATTTGGCTGTGTTCTAGATCTGTTGAAATTCTTGTTTGGTGGAAAACTGTTATTCTACTTTCTGTAGGGCGGTGGTCTAAACCATCATCTTCGGTTATTTGAGAAGGTATTGAACCTTTCTCTACTTATGTTTATATTCTCATTCCTATGTTTCCCATGCTCGTAGAAAAGTATGGCATTGCGTAAGGTTATGTCCAAAGTTTTGGGTATATCAAACTCAATTCTTTCTCCGAAATTTGGAGGAAGACATCCCAAAAATTGTTATATCTTTACCTTCTCATCTGTAAAGTAAGGCACATAGTGTACTAGGTCTAAGAATTTATTGATAAAAGTATCCATGGTTAGGGAACCCATTCGTAGCTCGTGAAACTCTTTCACCTTCTTCTCTAAAAATCTCTCTGACATATACTTTTCCTGAAACAACCTTCTGAAGGTACTCCATCCAATATTCTTCAGTTTATGCTTCTTAGTATGTTTCAGGTCTATCCACCATCTAGCTTCTTTCCCATTTTTATTATAAATGTCTAGATGGCCTTCATTTTGCTGTAGTAGTTATGTACTCAGAAGTACTTAGTCATTCCCAAAAGCCATTATTCAACTTTTTATCCCGTATCAATTTCTCCATCGTATGTTGGGGCTTTGATCTTTCTAAACTCTCCATGTAGGCTATCATCACTTTTATGTTTCTTCTTGCAAGGGGATGGTGAGTAATCATTGGAAGAGCTCCTATACTCCTCTTCCATGATGTCTAGTGTTTGTTCTTATCGTCCCTTATCCCTTGGACTGCTGGTCCTTCTTTTAAGATGATAGTCCTCTCTAGACTTGTTTGTTGAGTGGGTATTCTTTCCCTCGGTTTTTGTCCCTGTTAAATTCTAAAGTATAGCTTCATTTATTGCCTGTTTTTCTCATCTCTCATTCACTTTATCATTCTTAAAGATCTGAAATTATGTTTTTATTAATTCGGATGGCTTGGTTGTTCCAATGTTGTCATTAAGTTCCACCACAATCTCTTCTTCTCGAGGTGGTGAATCCAAGTTTGCATGTCTACTACTATTCCTCTCTGTATTCATGATTCATTTTCTCTTATATTCCCTGGATTCAGGAAATGTGTAATAAACAAGATTTTCTTAGCTTTATAAAATAATAAGTTTGAAAAATATTTTTCTGCAACGGATTTATTTTAAGTAGTAAGATCAAAAGGTCTCTAGTGTTTGAATCTGGGCTCTGATACCACTTCTAATGTCCCTAAAAATACACTATAAAATAAAAAAAATTGTATGGGTCTTTTAATCGGATAAATGGTCTTTATAAAATTAACTTCAGCACTAAGAAGCATATTGTTGAATTCTTAACTGTTCTCTTGGTTTGCTTATCTGAAATGTACCTATGTTTGATTGTTTATGAAAATCCTGTAACTGATGTTTGTATGGATGAGTTTTGTAAGACTTGGTTTAATTATTGCACGTGTCTCTTTATTATTTTACTTTATGGCGAGATTTGAAAAAGGTCTGGAAAGTACCAATTTTACTTAGCTAGATAGCTAAGTCATTTTATCTTTTTTAACTCATGCAGGTTCCTAAAGGTTTGTCCCGAAACTAAGGTGTGCTAAATTAAGAACGGATGAAATCTAAACTTTCCACCGAGTTGCGAAGATCCTAAAAGAGCTAGTGATATTATACAATAACAAAACCCTACTCAATGGTTTAATACTCTACTTGGTATGTTCTATGGATATTTCTCCTTACCTAAACTATGTAAATACTTCCCACTTAATCTATGGCGCTAACAACATATACCCTGCACTAAATGTTTTTTAAACCTTATCCTAAGCTTATGCGAATGCTGGAGAGGAGCGTTGAATGTGGAGGTTGGTGGAGCATTGAATGCTGCCATGTGAAGGGCGTGCTTCATTTAGTCCATGTAGGTTGGGCGCTTGGTAAGGATTTCTAGTGGGGTTACTAAGTCGCGATGCTAGTTTGGAGGAGTAGGAATCTTCATGTGTCTCCTCTGCGTTCCTTGACAGAGTTTGGGTGGGGTTTTCATGCAGCTGATAGTTGGTGTGGAGTATTTTTCTTTTTTGGTTTTGAGAAATGTGGTCTAGAACCACTTAGTGGTGCTGGAGGAAAAACGTATGAGGTTTTTAAGTCATTGTTGGGTTTTGAGAGATAGCTGCATTCACTTGTTGGAGGTGCCATGGTTGGAAGAACATGCTCAGGTAATGTATTACAATTTTCTCACCTTTCTCTGTTTAGTATTGAGGTTTTGCTTTTAGATTTCTATTAGAGATTCTAATGCATTTTAGTTTGGTTGTTTCGCTATAGGTGCAAGGGTTTGAACGCTGGGCATTGGTGCAATACTGGGAGTTTCTCTACCCTGTGGTAAGCTCATGTTTCTTCCACCTTTCCTATATTTTTTGATGGGAGGATGTTCTATCGTGATTTGGTGTTTAAAAAGGGTGGATGTAATACATCTCTGGAGTGACAAGGGTTCTTAGCGTTTTTTAAAATTAGTTGGGAGTTTTTGTTTTGTACATAACTCTTGTTTCTGAGAGGCTTCTAATTTCCATGTCAAGGACTTAGGGTCTATTTCTCTATTTAATTTTTGGGAGTCAAAGCAATTTATCTCATCCTGTAGAGGTGATTTCTATGTTTATGGGATGTATTGCATGAGTCTAGAGAAGGGATAACCTTCGGGTTTGTGTAAACTATATTTTGGGAATCTATTGTTTTAGTAATTTTGAGTGAAAACTAAATATGGAATTTCTATACTGTGTTTGCGTAACATTTTTGTTTTGTAAATAATTGTGCTGGATAAAATTATGTCCCTATAGTTTAGTACTATGTTTTCAAAACAATTCTTTGATGCGATTTATTGTTTTGGTTTTATGCGTATGTTATAGCTTGAAATGACACCTCTCCGTCCGTGACGACACTTGCTTCCCTTGGTTGCATGATGACACTTCTTGAGATCAAGTTTAGTCACACAATAGGGCATTTGTGGATGGAGGAGTCATTTGGGACACTAAAAATGGTTGAAATTACCTCATTCTTGACCCATTTGATGTTTATGACCCTTAGGAACATTTTTCTAGACCAAACCATCTCCTGAAAATGAGCAGAAAAGCCTGTTTTTGGCCATTTTTCACATGAGCGCTACTCTACCCTAACAAACTAGCGTGTGTACCCTACTCTAGTGTACAATAGTAGTGCTCAACCCTCTTGAGCACTACTCCACTGTGAAATAGGGTAGACCCTTGTTTTAGGCAAAATATTGAAATTTGAGTAAGTTAAGTTGGTTGGGAAACCTCCTGAGCGGTTATAACTTATTTTCCTCTTCCTCACTGACTATATAAGGAGGGTAGAAGGGCCATGTGTGGGGACCAAGTCTACAATATTGTTATGTTGGAGGAATGGAGACCCTCATCTCCCTCTCTTGTGCTTAGTTTTTGGTAAACCCTAACACAATTGATTAGAGGCTGGAATCCTTGGAGAACGGAAGCAGGAGACCTTGAATCTAGGTTTCGTGAAGTGCCAAGCTTGAAGGAAGGTATAACTTTATGTACTTGCTTTCATTCATCAATAAAGATCAGACGTTCTTTCCTTTCCAAATATGACCTAGTTATGTGTGTCTTAGATTTGATTACAGTTTGCTTATAATCTGATGTCTTCTTCTATCATGAATATCAGTCTTATGTATGTAGTCAAATGTATTTGAGAAAGGTATCGAGTTGTTTTGCAGGTCTGGGCATTGAGACACTGGATAAGCATTGAAGAGCGAGGGAGGCAAAGCTAAGATCAACCTTCTAAATAAGGTGCCTACATCTCTAAACCCTAATCTCTTCATTTACTTGTTGTACTTGCAGAATGCTTGTAAGTCTATCTTTATCACTGTAAGTTGGTAGTTTCTCCCCTAAACTATAGGTGCATTTTACCCACAACAGAATGGAGACTCTGCTGGGGAAATCCTAACTGCATAGGGGTATCCAAGGTCATTTCTTCGGTCTTTTTTGATGGTCTTTGTTCATTTTCTTGATTAGGATCAGTTAGTAGGCTCTGTTTGACCCTCCTTGGCTCTTATAGACCCTTCCCATCGCTTGCAAACCCTTGTGGACCCAGGTGTGGGGGTTTTAATCCCATTTTTCCAACTTTTTCCACTTGTACGCTACTATTTGTACAACAAAGTAGCGCCCATCCTGCTACGGGTTCTGGTATGACTCATACACAGTAGAGACCACAATTTGGGTTTGAATTTTTTGAGTTTTTAGGTTGTGGACCCAAATCTGGGGGCTGTGGCTGCATTTTTTGGGGTCCCTTATGACCCTAGGTCTGTGTTAAACCACTGTAAGTGGTATCCCATCCTTGTACTGATCCTGCATTCATTATTTGAACCTCTTTTGATCAATTTGGGCTTGTTTGGAAAGTTTTGGGGCGTGTTGACCCAAGTTGGGGGGTTGTGGACTCGTTTGGTGTTTTGTACCCTAACTTGAGTCTGATTGAACCTGATTGCCCCATTTCCACTAGATTTGAAACCTCTTGAGTCTTCTTGACCCTGTTTGTATCTATTTGAGTGAAATTTCTCTTTTAGATTGATTTTTTATCCTCCCTTATTCTTTTAAGTTTTCTTTTGTAGTGAAAGCTCAAGTGTTTTGGCTGTTGTTCAAGACCTTGTTTGCATTGTTTGTGTGTAGACCTGAATTTACCAAACCATACTTCTTCATAGGTCATTTGCTTCGTTTGGGTATAAAAGTAGTTTTTGTACTCTTTTCCCAATGTTTGGCATGCTTACATCAATAAGAATTTGAAAATCATATTTGGTAGCTTTTACTATTTCAATAAAGAAAACCTGAAAGTCTCTTTGTTTTGCTTTGATAGTAGGTTAGCTTCAGTTTTGTTTCTTACCTTTGGAAAGCATAAAGAATTTTGATTCATTTTCTGAATAGAGTACCTTGCAAGTGGACTAAAAGATTTTAGAGTGCTTTGCATAAAAAAGAACAAGTTTTCTTTTGCATACCTATTTGTTTGAGTAGCTACATTCTTAGGTGCTGAGTTTAATTTTGTACATTTAGACTTTATTTTTACCTTTTTTGCATTCGAAAGATTAAAAAATTGCATTTACATATGCATTATAGATCGTAATTTTAATACTTGCATTGAAAAGAAAAGATTTGCTTAGTGGTAAGTATTTCATTTTCAGTACTCTATCTCTATTATAAACACTCTCACACACCCACTACCTTTTTTGGGTAAGCAAGTAACCTTTAAAATGAACCCTAATAAAATGTACTAGTAACATTTTATTTTCTAGGTTACACTACACCAACTAGTCTTGGTTAGGATCTTGGGTTTAAAACACCTTAAACCACCCAAGATCACACATTACACAAAAATCGTAGTTTGACTATCAAAGGTAAACCCACTTCATTCAAAGCTTGCCTGGGATCTATGCAGTAGGTCTTGTGAGATCAGACTGTTGGGAATACTCCTCCTGCTTTCTGTGTTAAGCATATACCAGGATTGGATCGTGTTTGAGGACTCTTTTCAATTTCGGGCTCAGTTACCCTTCCCACGCCTTCTGATTCAAACAGAGACTGTTCCCCCAGGAGTTTTCGGTGTGGTGGTATCCTTAGTATCTGACCATAGGTTCATACACAGGTGACAACGGAGGGTATATCTGCTGTACCTAGGACAGACGTGGGAGGAAATCCCTTGCAGGTCTTTGGGAGGGCGGTTGGGTGATTCCATCGCTTGCACCCTTAGTCATTGTATTGTGGACCTCGGGTAACTGTTCTTCATCCTTCGTTGATCTGTTCTGGGCCCTCATCATCCCAAACTCTTCTCCGGAAGGCATCTATTTTCCTAGTTTGATTTACCTAGGACATTTTTAGTGGTGTGCTCTTTGTGCTACTGGTCTTAGTTTTCCTTAGAGAACTTCTTGCTCATTTGAGCAGGAAACTATGTCTAGCATTCTAGCGAGTGCCAATCAAGGTACCTCTATTCCAGGGGATCCTTGTGTTGTTCCATTCATTGGAAACATTGGTGCTCCCTTAATGGCTACTCTGAATCTTCCTGGATTCACTATTGGGCTGCCGGTTTGGTTGTTTTCCACTCTGAATGCCTTGCATGCTCCTGACGCTTCTTTTGTGAGCACCTCAAATCAAGAGCATCAGAACCCTAGGCCTTCTTTGCCAGTAACATCTTCTCCTCCTCCTTCTACCTCATGTGGCAAAAGTAGCAATACTAGTAACCAGCAGTCTAAAAGGAATAGACAGGGGAAGAATAGGAAGAAGATGCCAAAACAAGGGGGCAACAACCCAGCCTCTACAAGTCATGCTGGGGGCAAGCACCCTGCCTCTGCAAGTCATGCAGGGGGAACCTACCTAGCCTCTGGAGGTCATGCTGGGATAAAACGTTTAGTCACTAAAAATAATACTGAAAGTTTGTCTTCAACCACTGTCACTCATGTTGAGGACACGTCATTGATCACTGCTAGTCATATTAATGACAAGTCACCAGTTCTTGTGAGTCATACTGGAGACACCAGATCAGCCACTGCAAGTCATGCTGAGGGAGTTGACATTGTCGACAAACCCAACCAACATAAGCTTAAGTTCCCTTGTAATTTTTGCGAGGGAGACCACCTTACTTAGTTGTGCCCTGTACTTCCAGAAGTGCAAAAAGTGTGGTCCTTAGTTCAAAAGTCTTCTGCTTCTGAGCAACCAGCCATTGCAAGTCACGCTGGGGGCAAGCTGTCAGCCAATGCTAGTCATGCTAAGAGTACTGATCTTGCAAAGGAGTCTCGACCTATAGGACAGAAACCAAAGTTCCCTTGTAAACTTTGTAAGGGAGATCACCTTACTCATCAATTCCCTGCCATTCCAAAGGCACAAAGAGTGTGGTCCATGTCTGAAGGAATCTCTGTTCCTGAGTTGTCTATAGATTCCCTATAGTCATATCAACCTTTGTTTGGTAAAGTTGTTGAACCAATGCAATCTTTGGTCAACCCCACTCTTCCTTCGGAGAGTGAAGTGATCGAATTGATGCAATCTTCAATCGATCCCATCAGTCCTTCGGAGATTGATGCACCTACTGCTGAAGTCTTTTGCAGTACCAGTTTGGATGTTCCCGAAAAAGGGGGTACTTCATTTATGCCATGTGAACCCCTACCAAGCCCTAGGACTGTTTCCTTTTATTGGAATAGTCTAGTCGAGCCTCGTCTTCCTTCTTCGACACCTTTCCAGATAAAGGTTGATATTGGGAACCATACGGTTGACCGATGCATTGTTGATGAAGGAGCTTCTGTTAGTATCTTTTCCGCTTATGCTTGGAGAGATTTGGGTTTCCCTAATGTTATTCCTGTTGTTAATTGGTCGTTGACCTTTGATAGAAGACCTAGTGAACCAATCGGATTCCTCCGCCAGGCACCTATTACCTTGGGTGGAAAAATAGTCTTAGTTGATTTTATGGTTTTAAAGAACCCTGTGGACTTTGATATGATCCTCAGGTGTGATTACGTTTATGCTATGCATGCTGTGGTGTCTACGCTCTTTCGTGTGATGTATTTTCCTCATAACGAAAGCATCATCACTATCAACCAGCTTGCATTCATTGACCCTCCTTATTACCCAACCGTAGACCAGTCAGATCCCTCATCATTAGGCACTACTATGTCACAAGAAAGTTATGTGGCATATTGTTCCTTGAGTTCAACTACTACTGAGAAGAAGTCTTTCAGTTCATGCTTACCTTCTCGGGACTTGGTCCCAGCTTTTGACCAAGTGACACCTCCATCTGAATGTTTAGATATGTATTCTATCTGGGATGATATGCTTCCTTCTGATGAAGTTTTCCTAGAGTCTATAGTACAGTTTGCCATTCATTTGGATGTTGATCCAGTCACAGTCATGTCCAGCCCCAGTTTGACCTTAAAGTCTGATCTTCCCACTGTTGAGTCTTTGGACTCTCTTATAGATCCGCAAATCGGTGTTCTTGCTGAGTTTGATTCTGCTTTTAGAATTTTCAACTCTCGTGATGTTGAATTTGTTTCTGCAGATTCCATCATGTCCTTCAACTTTGATCTTCATCCTGAAGTTGATCTTGTTGATTGTAAGTCCTCGGGCTTGGGTACCATAGAGTCTTCATTTGAAAAATCTGCCTTATTTATGCCTGCTATTGATGATAGTGAAGTTGAAAGTATTTCTACCACAATGACTTGTATCAGATCTTTCTTTACATATGTTTTAGATATGATCTTGGTACTAATGTTTCTTGGAGACAGGATTCTTAGCTGGATTTATACTTGCTTACTGGTCTCTTTCGACACCTTGTGCGACCTTGTCAGGTATATTCGGAACCTTTCATATAGGTTCAAGCTTCCCCGCTGTTATGTTGCATTTGAACCTTTTGCCATCCGAATTTTCCATAGGGTTGAACCTGTTGGATATTGGTGTGTTAGACATCTCTTTATGCATCGTGCACTAGTCCGACAGCAAAGCCTACCTAACATGGGTCACCCTAGTCAACACCCTTATGCCATTTTGGTACCCATGCTGAGTTTTTCTCATAGGATCAAGAGCCTTTTTAGATTTACCATGACTTTGAAAAGAAGCCTCATATCTTTCTTCCTCATCTATTTCTAGCCATCCCTGATAAGGCTCCCATATTTATGTTCAAGTTACATATGCATCTATTATGATCCCGCTTGCGCTAATGAGCATGATGCCGACTTCCACACTTTTAGCTCATTATATAAGCCTCCATCTCTGATCTCATTTCAGCTAAGCCATGTATCATTGTGCCTTTGAAATTTGACACCTTTTACCTAGAGGAGACACACCCTGAGTGTCTTTATCTTGCTCATGTTACTTGCATTAGGCATAGCTTTGTTCCATGCGCTTGGAGCTAGTTTTGCATGTCCCTGACACTCATCTCCTCCCATTTTGAGCATTCTTCTACCTTTACTTCGAGCTCATTAAAAACAGTAAGGAGGCTATGAGCATTCTTCCACTTTTACTTCGAGCTCATTAAAAACAGTAAGTAGATTTCGAGCATTCTTCTACCTTTACTTCGAGCTCGTTAAAAACAGTAAGTAGGTTATGAGCAGTCTTCCACCTTTCCTTCGAGCTCGTTAAAAATAGTAAGGAGGCTACGAGCATTTCTTCCACCTTCACTTCAAGCTTGTTTAAAACATTAAGGAATTTGTGAGCATTTTTTGTATCTCCTTTGAGCTCATTAAAAATAGTAAGGAGGTCATGAGTTTACTTTTTCAGACTCGTCAAACCTTTACGGAAAAGATCCCTTTGGAGTTCTTTTAAGCCCTTTTCAGACTCCTTAAATAGGAAAATTTTTCCGAGCATAGTTGTCTTTTCAGGCTCGTTAAAATAACTGAACTGACATCCACTTAGGTATAGAATTACCCCTTTTCAGGGCCTTGGTGGATAATTTACGGAAAAGGTATACTCTAGGTATAATTTGGTATGTGCTAGAAGAGTTCCTCTTCCATTATTTTACACTTTTTCAGGGAAGGGGACTAACTTTACGAAAAAGGACCTTTGGAGTCGTCTTTAGGGTTTTTAGACTCTTGAAATGTGAAAACACCAAGCGATCATTCACCTACTCGTGCTCGATGTGAAATCCACGAGATGGTTTATAGAGGACTGTTTATGTTTTTCAACTCTATAAACAAGAAAACATCGTCGAGCACAGACCAATCCGGGCTCGATATAAAATCCATGGATAGGTGTATAGAGGACTGTTTAAGTTTTTCAACTCTATAAGCAAGAAAACACCGCTGAGCACAAACTAATCCGGGCTCGATATAAAATCCACAGATAGGTGTATGGAGTTTTCTTCTAGATTTTTCAGACTCCTTAAATATGAAAATACTGTCGAGCATGCTTTAGTTCTTTGTCAAGCTCATTAAAAAATGAAAAAGGAAAGGGAAGGAAAGAATGTTAAAATATCTTTCATTATGATGGTAGCAAGTCAACTATCTCCTTGAACAAAGCACCTGTTTTGGGTCTATCAAACAAGTTGGGTTCTAGTATTTGGCCTTAGGGTAAACCTAATCTCAGAGTTCTTACTCCTCCATTTGGTTAGTCTTCCAATCATATGGAGAATCTAGTAACGTCTCCTACATTGCAGATTTGCATCGTGGTCTCTTTTTGTTAAAAGCTGCCTAAGTCACTCTTGTGTCGTGCTCACTGTTCAAGGATATAACCTATGTCGGCCATTCTACAGTTTCCTTGACCTCATGCGTCGGCCATTCCTTGGTGTCAGTATGTTTCATCATGTGTTCAATCCTACTCCAAATCAGCTCATACCTGTTGAGTGTCCCTCGTGTTGGATGATGGAGGATGCATTAAGGCCTCCCTTCCAATGGGCTTATTCCCATCGACTTCAACTCATTGTACTCTGGGAATGAAGTTTAGAGTTTCGGTTAGTACCTTGGGGATTGCAGTCATTAGTGGCAGTTTCCCTCGCTATTGGATAGATGGGAATACATCAATGTCTCCTATCCGATGGATTCTTCAAGTGTTCAATGGCAGGACCATCTATTCGCACTTGCTTGAATGTACTAGGTACCTTGGGTTCCATTTTCATTATTGGTGGACACCCACACGTTTGTTAACGGTATATATCAATGACCGGTAATCAAACGATACCTCCAATGTTCGACAACAACTCATTTATTCGCATACATAGGTTTGTACCTTGGGTTGTTTTTGGATGAAGACCTTGGGATCCTCGATAGCATCACCTCATTTATGTTATCTCCCAAGTTGCGCAAGACTGAGCCACACTTTTTTGGGCTCTTGATGAGACATAGATCTAGCTTGTTCTCTATGGCTATGTTCTCCAGTTTTGACATAGATCCACCTTGTATTTATGTGGCTATGTTTACACTTATGTTCCTCATGGATCCACGCTTGTATTTTGGTGGCCATGATATATGCATCAGTATTTTGGATCATTATTGTATCCTCTTGGAGGTCATGTTCGACCATTTGAACATGGACAGTTACTCCAAGGATAAGTTTGTCTAGCATTGCCTTTGCTTTCAAGTACTTCATTTGAGCCTATGATTATTGGTTTCTCCGTTCCTCCATGATTCAACTCTTTGTTATTTATAATGTATTTCGGCCATCATTTCCCGCACTCCCTCTGACCTCATACATTAGGGCGCATCTGCTATAGCTTGAAATGACACCTCTCCATTCGTGACAAGACTTTCTTCCCTTGGTCGCATGATGACACTTCTTGAGATCAAGTTCAGTCACACAACAAGACATTTGTGGACGGAGGAGTCATTTGGGACACTAAAAATGGTTGAAATTACCTCATTCTTGACCCATTTGATGTTTATGACCCTTAGGAATATTTTTCAAGACCAAACCATCTCCTGAAAATGAGCAGAAAAACCTGTTTTTGGCCATTTTTCACATGAGCGCTACTCTACCTTAACAAACTAGCGTGTGTACCCTACTCTAGTGTACAATAGTAGTGCTTAACCCTCTTGAGAGATACTCCACTGTGAAATAGTAGCGTACACCCCTGTTTTGGTCAAAATCTCAAAATTTGAGTAAGTTAAGTTGGTTGGGAAGCCTCCTGAGTGGTTATAACTTCTTTTCCTCTTCCTCACTGACTATATAAGGAGGGTAGAAGGGCCATGTTTGGGGACTAAGTGTACAATATTGTTATGCTAGAGGAATGGAGACCCTCATCCCCCTCTCTTGTGCTTAGTTTTTGGTAAACCCTAACACAATTGATTAGAGGCTGGAATCCTTGGAAAACAGAAGCAAGAGAACTTGAATCTAGGTTTCATGAAGTGCCAAGCTTGAAGGAAGGTATAACTTTATGTACTTGCTTTCATTCATCAATAAAGATCAGATGTTCTTTCCTTTCCAAATATGACCTAGTTATGTGTGTCTTAGATTTGATTACAGTTTGCCTATAATATGATGTCTTCTTCTATCATGAATATCAGTCTTATGTATGTAGTCAAATGTATTTGAGAAAGGTATCAAGTTGTTTTGCAGGTCTGGGCATTGCGACATTGGATAAGCATTGAAGAGCGAGGGAGGAAAAGCTAGGATCAACCTTCTGAATAAGGTGCCTACATCTCTAAACCCTAATCTCTTCATTTACTTGTTGTACTTGCAGAATGCTTGTAAGTCTATCTTTATCACCATAAGTTGGTTGTTTCTCCCCTGAACTATAGGTGCATTTTCCCCACAACAACGTAAGCATTTGTATGGTTTATACTTGTAATTCATTTTTAAAGATTCTTAAAAGCATAGTTGACCTCTAGCAATAGAAAGCTCTACTAGAGCGAAATCCTCCATGGGATTCAATCCTAGATGGGAAATTGTGGGATAAACCCTTAGCTATGATTTTGAGTCTGGAGAAATCATTTGTGTTTGCTATCTAGTAATTTATTCTATGTTTTAAAGAATGGAAAGACCTTTGGTCTGCACTGCTAGTTATGAGAATGTGTTTTATTTTGATGATTGTGTTGAAATCTAGATTTAGGGTTCTGTGATCAGTGTATTTAAAATTTGGATTTGCCAAGTTTATTTAAGATTTAGATGTTTCTCTCGATGCTCTATTTCCTATATGGATTGTTTCTAAAATTTTATGCATAGTTTTTCTGAATGAATGCATCTATGAGAAAAAATATAGCAGATTTATTTATTTAATTGAAATATTATTTGAATGTAGGGTCTGGATTTATGAAATAAATTTTGGTTATGTTGAACCTAGTTTATTCTACAATAGCATAACAATTTATAAAACCCTTGTGTGTCATGACTAATCTGTTATGTCAATGACTACATAACTGATAAAAAGTTGTAGCATGATATTTGAATCTACAATTCTTTCCTTAAAGGTTCTACCTATAACGTTCTTTATGAAAAATAAGACATAGAGAAAGATTTACGAAACTTACTGTGAAAATACTACATGGATTATCCCTTTAATCTACAAAATACAAACACAGATTAATAGAAAATACTTATCATTCCTATAATTATCTGGTCGACTAACTTCGGAACTGCCACGTTCCTCCCAACCGTAGATCTCAAACCATTCCTGGATCCCTTGACAGATCACCCCCGAGATGAATCGAGCATGCCATGAGACTAGAAGGCCTAGCGGGAAATATGTTGTTATATTTCTTAATGAGGACTCAATCTGTACTTTCCTATGCAAGACTTGGAAGCTCCAATCTTCTTATTCGGCACCCATCTCTTGTATTGTCCTTCTATTTATAAGTATTTTGGTGAGGGGTGCAACCTACGGTTTTGGACTCGAGATGGTTTAGTTTACTTGACTTGACAGCTTTGTCTTAAAAATAATTTTAGTGTCTTTACACTCTTAACTCTTAGTTATAGTTTATGTAACAATATATATATTTATATAACTAAATATCTCTTTAGTTATTACTCTCTTATAACTGAAGTCTTAGTTATTTATATTTATATATTTTATGATTGTAATAGAACTCTTAGTTTATTTATATTTTATTAATACATGTATTATATATATATATATATTTCTAATTCTCAGTTTATTTAATCATAGGATTTATTTTAGCTATCTTATCTTCTAGTTGATTTGGTCGGTCAACTAATAGGTTGTTCTAATCCCTTTGCATGCTCAGTCCCTCTTTGAGTGGCAATACCAGTCAGTTTTTGATGAGAAAGAAAAGATGATTCATTTAATCAACTGAAAAAATATGATTACTAATGCTCCAAATTTTTTGGCTCAACATTAGTAATGTGATGAGTGTTTTTGCTATTCAGAGTTTTTCAGGCTAAAAATTTTTAAGCTAGGTAACTCCAGTGCTATTCAGTAGCTTATGCTCAACACTTTTAAGTGGAATTTACACTAGTGCAATTCCAGATATTGTGCTCAACACTAGTTTCTAGGATGCACACAAGATACACCTAGGGATACAATGATCAAGGATACGATGCTCCAAAGCTTATGCTCAACATATATAATGGTTGGTGTGCTACAGGGATTATGCCCAACACTTATTATTTATCTTTTGGGGTTATCTATGTGCTCCAGAGCTTACGCTCAACACATAATACAGTAACCCATGTTCTCTAAGGCTTATTCCCAACACATAACAAAAGTAATCCATGTGCTCCAGGGCTTATGCCCAACACATAACAAAATTCATCCATGTGCTCCAGAGATTATGCCCAACACATAAAAAAATCATCCATGTGCTCCAAGGCTTATGCCCAACACATAACAAAAGTAATCCATGTGCTCCAGGGATTATTCCCAACACATAACAAAATTCATCCATGTGCTCCATGGCTTATTCCCAAGACATACAATAGTCATCCATGTGCTCCAGGGCTTATGCCCAACACATAACAATAGTCATCCATGTGCTCCAGGACTTATTCCCAACACATAACACAATTCAAAGTCTTGGGATATTACATGGGGTTAAGGTGGTTTTAATTAAGAAAATTTTAAGTCTCTCTTGAAATATGGGGAGTGTGTGTGTGCACAAGTGGTGTGAACCCAAGATCACCAGATAGTAAATGCTTGAAAGAAACAACTGAGACTGAAAAAAAAAAAAAATTATTTTACTTTTCAAATAAAAATACAATTGCTATAATAGGTATGCAGAAAATAAACTTGTTGAATTATGATGCAAGAGATAGAAAGCCAGGAAGAGTGCATGCACACTAAAATGTCTCTAATGCTACAACAAGAAAATAGAAGAAAAACTAATGGAAATTGGGTGCAGGAAAACAAGGGTTTGTGGGTGAAACCAAGGGAAAGAAAAAAGGAAGAAACAAGTGCAGGGTGTGGCTGTGAGGCGAAAATGTGCTCTGGGTGCGGAAAACTACAGAAAAATCACGCCAAAATAGAAAAACAGAAAACAAGAAAAAAGGGCGTGGGTCTGGGAGGAAAGGGCATGACTGGGGCACAAGTTTCAGACTCAGAAGTGCATGGAAGGCATGGCTTTCAGGAAAGTAGGCACGCAAAATGCGTGGGTTTCAGAGAACCAATCACGCTTAGGGTGCGGCTTACAGGGCCACAGGCACACAAAAAGTGTGGCTTCCGAGCTATACTACACGCGGAGGGTGTGGCTTGTAGTCTTGAAGGCACGCGAAAAGCGCGGCTTATGAGCTATCCTGCGCATGGAGTGTGTGACTTGTAGGGACAAAAGGTGTGCTTGAAGTACACCTTTCATTTCATAGTACGCACGGCACGCGTGGTTAGTAGAGAAGAAGGAACACTTAAATCCCAGCTTTCCAGCCGTAATGCATGTGGAACATGCAGATAGAGGGATAGAAAACACGTGGAGGGTGCGGTTTACAGGCACAGATGCGCGCTCCAGGCACGAGTTGCGGGATGAAAGTTGAGCTGGGGAGCATGGGTTTCAGGCCACAGGTAAATGGGAAAAAGTCGCAGGTCGGGCCGTAAAAAACAGAGATGAAGAAGGGCATTGTGAGGGAAAGGGCGAGATATGCAAGTATGGGGGCCAAAGCTAGGCCAAAACTATAAAAATGCAAGCAAAATAACAAGTATAAACAGTAAAAACTAAACTAAACTACAAATTGATGGGAATCGACCCAATGGAGTTGCCAAATCTGTAGCGAGTGTTTTCACACTAGCCTATGCAAATGAGCACCTACTAAGGGTTATGCAACCCTTAATAGAAGATTCAAATATATGGATAAAAACACAGAAATGAAAGCTGATATGTATGAGTGCATATAACAACAGAAAATAAACCTAACTAATTAATGCAGTAAAAATAACTAATAGATCAGAACCCATGAAATATTTTTTATTGTTTATTACAAACTAGGGTTTACAAAAATGGTTACCTCAGAAGACAAGGTGATGGGGGCCCTTGTAGCAGTACGAAGAGTAATGTGTTGGGTCTCTTAAGTTCCTTGATCTTCTCCAAATGCTCAATGGATCGCCAAGATTCACCTAGGGGGAACAAAAGCTCAAAAGGGTAGGCTAGAGTGTTGTAGGAAATTTGGCAGCATGAGGGTATCGATAGTGATCATGGATGAAATGGGAGGTCTCCATCACCTTTTTATAGCAATTTTGGGTGGTGGAGTGTTTGTTGGCAGGCGAGTTTGGATGAGTCAGCTGTGCAACATCGCGAATGCTGCGGAAAGCCAAATATGCTATGCAAGGAGGAAAACCGCACACAAGTCAGAGATTATATTATTTTATGTATTTTTGGTCATTTTGGACCGCAATATGTGGGTTAAGGGTAATTTTGTTGTAAATATTGTTAGAAATTAGTTAGGTGGTTTCCTAAGTGGACCATGAATGTAGAGGCGCAATCCTATAAATAGATGTAGCATCGCAAGTGTTAGAGGCACCGATGATGAGAGAAGAATTGCACATGTTTTGGTCTTGTGAATTTGGGTATGCGACAAAAGAACTATATTGATGGATTTGTGTTTTGTTGCAAAGATTAATATGACATGCCATAGTTTTGAGAAGAATCATTGTGTCTTTTCCTGGGTTTTGTTATGAATATGTGAATAATGCGATGCTTCCTTGCTGCGACTGATGTGATAATGTTAGATCTATTTGTGCATTGATGGTTTTAATAATGAGATCTGTTGAATGATGATGCGATTATGTTTAATGCCTAAGCTGAATAGTTAGACCTGTTGAATAGTGTTGCACTAAGTTGATAAGTTGATGCACATGGTCCTCCTTCATTCAGCAGAAACATGGTTCTGTCAGCTCTCCCTCAAACTTCTCGGGTGAGACTTCATCTGCTCCGTAGGTGTTGCTAGATAGGGTAAAACCTGTCTGGGAGGGTGCTCAGGGAGATCGCGGTGGTTTGGATGTTGATAGAGTGAGGAACCCTTTTCGACTGGGTTTGTGTCAACAAATGGTTCCATTTTTAGGACCATAGCACGAAGTGGAGGAAGGACATGTTGTGGCATCCGACGAAACCGGAAATTCAAGATTGATTCCACCAAAAGTTGCGAGAATTTGCTGAGAAAGAGAATCAGAACCCTGGATTGATGACGGATTGGTGGCTGGCAAGGTACATACATGATGTTCCACACGAATATTTTTTCTGCGAATTCCCGATCATCTTGTATGAATGGTTGGTGCAATTGACCTTTCACAAGGTAAATTTCCAAGGCGGTGAGCCAATGTCCTGGACCCCAGAATTGATCCAGGAGTTACAGGAGGTAGACAACAGAGCATCGTAAGCTATTGAATTCTGTCTGGATAGTATATTAGAGGTATATATCACCGAGTTTGCAGTTGATACGATGAAATCTTATAGTGAAGATGAAAAGGAATTTTTCAATGGACCAAGAGACAGGTTCCTGTTGTCATTGCAATTGTCCATTAAGATGCTCATCTGTGAAAAGGGAATACTGAAGATGAACCTTGAGTAAAAGAACCCTGGTGGGAGGAGGCCGTGGATATCGCAAAGGCAAGGGGGGAGGCGAATGGATACGGGGTAGATGGGTGCAAGTTATGATGAAACTGTGAAGGAAGCCGAGGAAGAGAGTGGTCTTACGAGGGGAGGAGAAAGGTTTCGACAAGAAAAGAGGCAGAGGATAGGGGAAGGTCCTGCTGCAATCGAAATGAAAAATCACGATGGAAGACCACATGGGACAAAGCAACCCCACAGTGATGATAGGGACAACCATGCTACGCCCTAGATAGAGGCACGACCAACCCTCAATTGTAACATACCCACACTTCTGCTCACTATATCACAACTAGGAAGAAACACGAATTTGACACCACCGTGTTTGACGTGTTAACAACACTCAAAGAGTAGTGGATCAGCGACTGCAGGAAGAAGGCCCAGGATGGCAGGAAAAGATGCGAAGTTACCTTTGTTCCATGGAAATGGAACTGACAACCTAGAGAAATATTGGTTCTTATGTGAAGCTTTGTGTACTGTTAAACAAATTAGAGATGATGATTCCAAGAAAGGTCAATTGGCGACGACTCTTCAGGGTCGCGCACTGGATTGGTTCATGAAATTTTTACAAGTTCCTGTGGCAAGTCCAGAGAAGACATTGGATGAAGTTAGAAAAGGATTAATTGAAGAGTTTAGAAAACCAAAGTCTGAAGCGCAATAAATTACGAAACTGAAGGAGATCAAGCAGTATTCAAATGAAACTTTTTGGTATTTTGACCAAAGGTTTAAAAAACTAATGGAAAGAGACAGCTTTGAGATGAGTGATGTTCAGCATAAGGAATGGTTCATCGTGGCGTTACTACCTCATATTAGACTCCCATTGATGCAACAAAAAATTGCGACACAGAGCGAGGCTCTAGAGATTGCAATGAAGTTAGAAAATTCACCTGTGGGTGAGAATGAAACCGACATGTCTCAGATTCAAACACAGCCGGTGAATCTGACAATTCAGTTGCAAGATCTCAAGAAGGGTAAAGAGCACTGTGAGGAGTTTTGGTGTACTCGATGTTTGCAGAGGTACATACCAAGGATAAATACCTAGATTACTGAAACTACCTATTATCAGGAGCGACGAACCCATTGAGTGGCGGAGGTATGCCATGGTGTCGCATTTGTCAAGTTTATGGGCATTGGCATGAGGAGTGTCAATACATGTAGAAGATGGTCAAGTAGCCGATGAATTTGTATTGTACATTCTGCAAGTCTATCGGGCATGAAGATAAGGATTGCCACGCATATGGCCTACTCCACGAAAGAACGTACGGCTCATACTACATGAAGGGAGATCACCATCGTGCAGTACAACAACCACAACCGTAGCCATAGGTGGCCCATCAGCCACCTCAACCGCAGATGCAATTTGTACCGCAGCTGCAACCGCAACAACAGTTTGTGCCACAACCACAGTATAATCAGATGCAGATGGCTCCGTAACAGCCATGGTACGTTTATCTAGTGCAGTATGTTCAACCAAGATAGTGTGTTCAGCTGCAACTGAATCCCCTGCAACAACAATTTAATCAATTGGACTATCAGCAACAAGGAGGATTCCGCGGAGGTTTCCGAGGAGGACGAGGTGGAGGCTTTGGTCGAGGAGGAGGATGAGGTCGTGAACCTGTGAAATGTTATAATTACAGAGTATTGGGACACTACCAAAGAGATTTCCTGTAGTTGCAAACATAGTGTACATATTGATTTGGTATTTATCACACTGTTGAGAACTGTCCGCAGCTGATCGCAAGATGGCAGGCAGGAAATGTTCCGCAGTTGCAGAACCAGAACCAGAACCAGTTTTAGAATAAAAATAGTTGCAGAATCAACAACCACTGTAGAATCAGAATTAATCTGATGCAAAACCAGAATCGGCGTCAGAATCAAAATGCAAATCAGAATGTGAATCAACCTACGAACCCATCGCTGAACCAGAATCTGGGACCAATTGTCGCGACGATTTCAGCAGAACCAAGAATGCAAGATGTCGATGTTGTTGTTATCACTCATGGAGGTGCGACGATAGGAGAAGATGGTTCACATCCACTAATCCAGCTAGCTGGAAAGAAGAAGGTGCAGTTTGATATTGATGCTGAGCAAGACACATTCTTTGAATCACGTACTGCGATGGGAAGAAATCCTGGTGAGACAATTACTTATGACATGCCCACTGCTTTTGACTCAACTTCGTAAGCAGGACCATCACGATAGTATGGTAATTTGGAGAACTTCTTTGAAAGTGGCTTATCACTGGCACGCGATCCCGATTCTTTTGTCGAGATTGAGAGTCTATTGCATCGACCAACCAAGGGATGAAAAGAGTCCGCAGTGAACTCTTTACAGAGGAAGAAGACAGGAAAAGAGATGCGCATGAATGTCCATATTGGGGACTATGAAGTAGATTCAGTCATTCTAGATCTAGGCTCAGATGTCAATATTCTAACAAGGAAGGAATGGAAAAATATGAGGAGCCCAATGCTGAGCTGGTCTCCCATACAGCTGCGACTAGCTAATCAGGCCAAGGTAACACCAATTGGGAGAGTTACACGCGTTGTTGTGGACATTAAGGGGATGAAAACCTGTGCTGATTTTGATTTTATTGAAGTTGTCGATGGTGGTAGCTCCAATCTCGCGTTGTTGGGGATTGGATGGGCCAATGACAGTATGGCAGTAATTAATTTCAAGAAGCGGGTGATCACCTTTGAAAATCAAGACCTTAGATTTATAACTCCATTGGAGCCAACTGAAGGGTCCAGGTATGTTGAGATAGTAAAGGATGAAGTTTTAGGGGGGTGGGATCAAGCATATAACATTTCAGAAGACTACATCCATCCAGCTGTCGATGGTGAACTTGGTTGACGCAACTCTAGCTCTACGTCTTTCGACTCTGATGATATTTTAGAGAACTGGCATAATCGCATGCATGAGGTGGCATTCAGAAAGTGTGGTTTGATCACACAGTCGTTGTGTCATGTCGCAACTGAGACTATTGACTTGCCGGTATATAGAGGGAGAAAACCTAGACTGAAAGGATTCAAAAGGCCCTATGTAAGGACAATTCTATCCCCATCCTGTTTGGTGTAGTAATCTCCCACAGATATCCGGGCTCCGCTGGCACTCTAAGAGATGATAAGTTTTGATCCAAAGGATCAGTTTTCAAATGAAGAAAGCCTAAGTGTAAAAGTATGTAAACACTAATCTACTTAAAGGAATCTAAGCTAAGTTAGATCTATTCTAAGAAGGTGTTTTGGAATAGGTGTAGATCAGCTTGATTTGTAAATAAACAAATCATTTATCAATTACACAGAAATGTATAAAAGGTTCAGTGATTTGTTCAGCTCAAGTTGTAATTAATTAATGAAAATCAACTAATGGAAAATTGAGTTTCTTAAACATTCAAGGCTTAATCTGTAACTGATATGTTAATTGAAAAATTAACACCATTTGTAACTTACTGAAAGAATCATTTGCAGAAATCGATAAGAAATTTTCATAGAAGAAACTCTTTAAAACCCTTATGAACACATGAATCATGAGTAATGATAAACCAGAATTGTGGATTGATATGTTTAATAAATTGCAAAGATTAAAACAGTGTCAGATAAACAACTTGGAGAAATCTCATTCATCAAATAAACTTGATAAAAGACGAAAGTGGATCTGAAAAATAACTTTAATGTATTCAATAACCAGTTTGCAAGAAACTACAAGCTTGTATCAAAACAGAGCATCTCCAGCCTCTCTTGAAAATTTTGTCTCCAAGTTCCATCATCCCTTTCCTATGAGGAATCATCTCTTTCAATAAGAGTTCACAAAATAATAATACAAACAGTAAATTCCCATAAACCGGCATTACAAAATCAAAGTTAACCTAATGGCCTAGAAACTCTTTCCATTTGTTCCAAATCTCTAACAACTCATCTATAATCGGATAATTGGCTGACTCAATCCCCAATCGGGAATTGCATTCGAATGTTTCCATCTCATTCTTTGCCATCTTATGCCAAATTCGGATAAAGACTTGGATTTTATGTTCCAAGGAAACCGTTTTCTTGATCAACTGCTCCACATCATCAATTTTGACTTCTTCTAGAAGCTGAATTTGTTGCTGGGATTCTTCACACTTACGCTCAATTTCCTTGATCTTCAACTTCGGTGGACAAGCATATTCGATGAGTTCCATGGTAGGAAACTGAAGATCCAGCATGACATTATGTGATGCATACCATCTCCTACTACAGATGGCTTGTGCTCTCTTAAGATATCTTCAAGAGATTCATTGAGTTCAAGCCAAGTGTTCAATGCACCTCTAATTTTCTTAAATTGAAGGTTGTTAATCACAGGGAAACCTTCTAGAGTATCTTTGATATATCTCTGCCACTCACTAATGCTTTCATTTGCTTTAGAAGCTTCCAGCCTTCTGGATTGCTACTGTTCAAGAGCACTGTACATCTTACCAAAAGTGATATGAGTCTCCTTGATCTCATCCAGGGTACAAAACAAATTCTCCAGGTACTCATGATATTCTTTATTGATTTGAAAGGCCAAGTCCTTGAATTCTTGAGATGACAACTTAAAGAAGGTAGATGAGGTTGCACTTGCAGTTGCATCCTCATATTGATTTTGCAGTAAGGCTATCTTTTGAGTATTAGCAGAATTCTCAGCTTATACATTTTGAAGCTCATCCTGTAGAGAGCTATTGATTCGCTCCACATCTCCTAACCTATCTTCCCATATTCTTCTAAGATGATTAACATAAACCTCATGATCTTCCTTGGTCTTCACCAATTCCTCTGTCAGCCTTTCCAATTCTTCTTTCTTCTCATCAATTTCCCTATTAAGTATCTGGACTGAATCAAGATTTGCACTAGCGAATGCTCCTAACGTTGTAGTTGTTTCAATTGCTTTTGTCTAGGGGTCATTTTCCTGCTGAGTCCACACTATCTGGTTAAGGAAAAATACTTCCAATTCACCTTGATCCCTGCCCCTTTTCTTACCTCTCTTTACCACTGCTTTATTTTCCTTGTTGTAAAAATAATGTCCAAGAGGGACTACCTCATCATCTTCATATTCGGTTATTATCTCAGAAGTAATTGAGATAACATTTTCTATAGAAACCAATGAAGGATTTTGAGTAGCCATTGGATTAGGCATGTGCATGGTAACCTGAGGGATAGCGATAGGGGTAGATACAGTCTGAGGAACTAATGTAACGGGAGAAGGAATTGAAATGAAAGCTTCAGAAAGAGGGACTTCATCATCATTAGCAGATGGTGATGATTGAGAAGGGGTTAAGGGTGGCCCATTCTTAGTAAGTAATGTTGAAGTGGATATGGTTAATTGCAGGGGGATAGTCGAAGACTGGGCTTCTACAAAAATAGATGAAGGGATGGTAAAAGAAACTGAGTTACCAGGAAAAGGGGTGGCTCTAGAAGTCTAAATATGAAACAATTGGGAAATGGAGAATGGTGGCAGCACCCATGTAGGAAGAGTTGAAAGATCCTGAATAGGTGGTATCAACAGTGATGGAGCTGTGATGTTAGGGGCAGTAGTGGTGAGTTCCAAAACTTGCTGATCAGGATCACAATGATCCATTTCAATAGTATCCAACAGGTCCGTGACTGCCTCTGATTTATCCATCATTTCTCCAGTGATTTCTTCAATAACCTTGTTAGTTACCTTCTCAGTAACTTCTTCAGTTATTTTAACTACAGGAAGTGGCTCATCTTCAACATCACTGTCAATGAGATAAACATTAGGAATCTTTGATGTAGAAACCTGAATTTTCTGCCTTTTGGCTAGGTTAACCTCAACTATTTCCAAATCATCCACTACCTAAGAAGCTGAAGGAGTCACTTGAACATCCATGGGGAGCTTAGGTTGCTCAGTTGTCAGAGTGCCCAATGCTGAAGTCAATTTTTCTAACTGCTGGTGAGAATCCCGAGAGGTCTACAATAAAGATTTAACTTGCTCAATTGTTTTCATCTGAGTAGGATTATCCATGGGAACTTTACCTTTATACCCATCTGTATAGGTAAGCATGAGAGGAGCATTAGCCTGCTGGATTTGATTTTGTTCTCTATTCCTTCTAACCTGTTCAATCAAATTCAATTCCATTGTTCTTTGCCCATAGACTAGAATTTTTATTTATTTCTAATAGGTCATAATTTGATTTTGTTCATCTACACTCTTGGCCCCTGCCAATACTTCAGAGAAAGTATTCACTCCTTGATAGATGGAGTCATCTAGGCATTCTTCATGGACATAGTCGATTTTCATATGATACTGCTTGAAGTGTGCATCCAGGAACTTTTTTGGATCATGCTTTCTTTTGGGTGCTCTACCCAACGTCAAAGGTGCCAGTTGATCACCAAGTATTGAAGCCGAAGTTGAGGTAGGAATGACTAATGGCCCAAGATTTAAAGAGAATTTAGGCCAACCTCTCTTTTTGGGACCAGTAACCTTCTTGTAGACACCATCAGGGATAGTTTGATAGGAAACTTCTTGAATAACCAACCTGTCAGGTACAATTCTTGGCAGAGGGTGAACAATATCACTTCCCCAGACTCTAATGTATGAGAAGGACTCATAAACATACCAATCTCCAATGGTGTTGATGAAAGTTCTTGCATCAGCAAAAAAGGAAAGAGCCTCCTATTGGAATATTTTGAAATAGATAGTGCCCATGAAATGGTCACATATGTCATAGAGCAGGGGTACATAATTCTTTTCCCACAATGCAGAATGGTATATATGGACTGGTGGGGCTTCAGTGGTCCAATTCCATCCCAAGTTGGAATATTGAAACTCAGAGCATAATACATCAAGGATGTAAACTGAGAAGTAAAAATTAGTCTTTCTTGTAGTAGGTGCTTTCTGATAATCTTGAATTGTTGTCTTAATTTCTGAAAACAGAATGGATTCCCAGGGTAAATATTCTCCTTTTGTCAACACACGGTAAGCTATTGGATCCCACTCGGCTTTAAAAATTGAGCAATTGGGGAGGCCAAAAATCCTACATAGCATGGCTTCCAATAAGGAGTATGGTTCTTTGAACCAAGGAATTGGGTAAAGGTTATCAGCCTTTGGCACAAAAGTACTAGGTTTAACCATCCAGGATTTCATCATCTCATCAAAATTGTATTTGGTCTTGGAGGATTGAATGAAATTAGGGCTAAGGATTTGTATAGCTGGCTTGAGAGAAAAGGCTCTAATAAAAACTTTAGGGTGAAATCTAGTCAATTGTAACCCTACACTATCATTAAATGACCGGTCCTTAGGGTTGGCATTTTCAACAATCCATTTGACAAGATCAGTGTAAGGTAGGACAACAGGGCGAGCAACAATGGCATGGATTTGGGAAGCCCTAATTCTCTCATAGGTAGGTTAGTCTTCTTTGATGTCTGAGAGGTCATAATTGTCAAAGATTAAATATATTTTAGCCCAGTCCATTTGATAGGCTTTAGTGACTCTCTCACTGGTGTCTGAGAAAATACCAAAATTGGGGTCTTTGGTCTGTGAGTCTTTGTTAAGTGCCCTAGATCGGGTACTGCGAGACATTTTGATGAGGCTTGGGAAATTCTGGAAAATAAATAAAACAAAATCAAAACCAAACCATAAACAGGAAAACCGTAAATAACAGATGCGAAAACGACAACAAACCAACCTGATAACAACTGAAAAACCGTGAAGGTGACCCTGGTAAGAAAATTGGAGTAAAATCCACGTAGGAGCGTAAATTTTTGACAGTTAAAATGATATTGAAAAATAGAAAAATCACATATATATGGTTTTTTCAGTCAGATCAAATCTAGGCCATAGATTTAAAATAAATCGACGACTAGGATTAACCCCTGTGGGATGCAGGATCGAGTCCGAAACCAATCTTTATTCAAAATTCCCGAAATCCGCAATATGAAATTCTGGGTTGCGGGTTTCGGGTTTTACAAATTTTACAAAATAAACAAACGTGTTTCCGAAATCCACAACTTGAAATTCTGGGTTTTGGAAATGAAAACAAATATCAAAATTAAATAACTTTTTCCGCAACCCGCAATCTTCAATTTGAGGGTTGCGGGTTTCAGAAACACACAATGCAATTTATTGGCTTAACGAATTTCCACAACCCAAAATCTGAAATTTTGAGTTTTGGGTTTTGGCATCGAAAACTCTAAAATATTTACATGGTCTTTCCGCAACTCACAATTTCAGGTTGCGGGTTTCGAGTTGATGAATTTCCAAAATGATAAACAAACAATTTCTGCAATCTGCAATTGCAGGATTT
The DNA here is from genome assembly GCA_027924585.1 of Larix kaempferi. Lineage (NCBI taxonomy): Eukaryota > Viridiplantae > Streptophyta > Pinopsida > Pinales > Pinaceae > Larix > Larix kaempferi. The sequence continues at coordinate 17,111,177 of BSBM01000376.1, forward strand.
AAGGTTTCAGAATTTTGGGATTTCAGGATTTGCAGTAAGAAAATGATATATCTAAGTTTTTCTGCAAATCAAGAAAAAAACCAGAAACTTAGAAATTTTCGAAGGAGATAATAATGATAAATAAGCAAACCAAACAAAGGGTGTTATGCCATAGCAAACCAAAATTTAAAACTTACCTAATTACCTCTATATTTACAATAGTGGGGCTCCCATGATTAGCATGAAGCATGGGATCTGTTGTACCTACAACAAATGGCGACTGGGTAGGATGGACCAATTATCTCTACAAAAACTTCAGTCAAAGAAAGTATGTCAGCCCACTAATTTTCAGCATGAAATATTTAGAAGATGTTTACGAAAGACAATCAACAGGCAGAATCAGCAAAAGATTGATATATTCCCATCCTTGATCAAATTAGAGATAATGCAAATTTGATAAGGAGATTCAGGAAACAACAAGAAACCTTTTGTCAATATGTGATTCACAGGACGACAACTTTAAATGAACTTGGGGGCAAGCTTCATAATACTATGGATATCCAAATCATAAACCACCTTGATTTATTAATTACCTTATTCACATAATTTTATTATTTTTCTTTTCTCCTCTCTTTTCTTTTCCTTTTTTTTTTTTGAAAATAGAAAGCTAAACATAAGACATTGTTGGCATAAGACCATTGCCTTGACTTGGTGATCAGATTTTGGCAATGCCATTCACAAACCAGACTTGGAAATTGAACAAGCTAGCTCAGTAATGAGACTCCTTATCTTCCAATTATGACACTGAAATCAATTATCATGGCTTGATGACCATATAGTGATAATTTTAGTCCAAAATCAAATCCATGATCATGGCAGGGATGGCTTGCGATAAGACCCCCTATCCTTATGTACAACATTGTCTTATAAAGAAAATAAAAAAGACAGTTTATTAAGGTGCGAACTGTAGGACACCACCATGGCTTGGTGACCATATGATAATGGCGTTACTCACTGATGTATTGCAGATCATGAATGGACCGACCTGTAATAGAATCTTCCATCTTTCAGTAAACTGAAATCCATCTTCCAAGTTTGGTGGCTTGGTGTGAAGATGCCATTCCACTCAAATCTATGAACCTGATGGGTTGGCTTGAAACAAGACCCCCCATCCTGCAATCCACAATTATTAAATGATGTTATTTTCAAGGTGACTGTGATAGGATCCAGAGCAGATAAAGGTTTTCCAGGTTATTTAGATATGTTGTATCACACATGTGAAACATAAGGCATAAGTCAGTCATTTTCCAGAGTCTCAATTAAACAAATGAGGCATGTATAATATAATGACCAAGGTGGAAAGGTATCAATCAAAGTTATGCCATTGATGACCATCTATTCTTTGTAAAACAAATTCTGACATAGGTTGAGAAAGCTAAGATTGACAGACCATCCCATAACTTCAGCTCAGATTATCTTTGAGAAAAACTGACCATCAACCATAACCAAATGTACAGGGTTTATTTAAAGGACAAATCAAATAAAATAAAACCATTCAAAACAAATAAAATGCAAATCACACCAAACTTATGTACAAAGTGAAACAGGATGTTTAGACAAAATACTTTTTAAGTAGTGAAACATTCACTAGATAGGTGTCAATGACCTCCTCTAATGTCTGTAACCGAACTGTACTTGGGCCAATCTTTTCTGTAATAATGAAAGACCCAAGACAAAGGCGTTGGAATTTGGTATACTGGTTTTTATCCTTGTGTTGTTTATCCCATCTCAACACCAAATCTCCCACTGAAAATTCCCTATCAGAAGAGGATTTCTCATCAAACCATCTCTTAACCATTTGCTGATGGTGATATAACTTATTTTTAGCCGCCTCTATGTCTTCTTCTAGCTTAAGAAAAGTATCAATCCTTAGCTAGATAGGAGAGGAATCATCCTCTTCAATAGATTGGGCTAATTGCAGTGATGGAATGGTAAGGTTGGATGGAAGAGTGGCCTCCTTGCCATAGACCAAACAATAGGAAGAATTCCAAATAGCTTCCTTTGGAGTGATTCGATCTACCCAAAGAGAATTATAGAGATGTGTGTGCCAATCGTTGTGATGAGTGGCTACTGTCTTCTTGAGGATATTTATTAGGTTCTTGTTAGAAAATTCAGCAAGCCCATTACCCTGTGAGTAATAATTGGAAGAAAATTTTAATTTAATCCCTCTTTCATGGGCATATTGTGTCAAGTCGACTGAGGAAAAATAGGATGCATTATCAAAGACAAGATACTCGGGGGCACCAAACCTTGTAACTATTTGACTATAAAGGAAAGAGATTACTTGGTTTGTGTTGCACTGCTTAAGGGGGACTGCCTCTACCCATCTTGTAAAGTAGTCAGTTGCTGTAAGGATATACCTGTGTTGAAGGGAGGAGGTAGGATTAATGGGAACAACAAAGTCCAATCCCCACTGTTGAAAAGGGAACTGGATTGTGACTGGTTGCAGAGGAAAAGCAGGTTTCTTGAATTTCCCTACACACTTTTGACATGTTTCACACCTCTTGACATAGGCATAATCATCTTTAAACAAAGTGGGCCAATAATATCCAGCCCTGGGAATCTTGTGTGCTGTGGTCTCACCTGAGAAATGACCTCCAACAGGTCCTACATGAAATTGGAAAAGAATGTCATCAGTCTCATTTTTCTCCAAGCATCTAAGAAATACTCCATCATAATTTTTTCTAAACATGACTTCATTAATGAATTGATAAGGAGAAAACTTCAACCTTAAGGCTCTGCATTTTTTGAATTCTAAAGATTCGGGAGCAAACCCATGGTTTAGAAAAAACCTTATGTGGTAATACCATTCAAATGTCGGAGTATCTATTGCATTAACAAAACCTGTAGGTAGTTCTTCCTCTTGCTCCCACTCAGTCTGTTGTTTTACTGGGTGATTCGACTGACCAATAACTAGGCACAAACCTTGTCCTTTTACAATTTTCCCTGGTCTGATTTCCAGACCATATTCTTGCAAAGCAGTCATCTAATGGGCCCTCTTTTCACCCAGTTCTTTCTAGATTGGCACATTTCTTATAGTTGTATATGGCACAATTACCTTTGTTTTTAATTTCAACAAGTAGGGCACGTAATGCTTCACAGACTTGTAGACTGCATAAGCCTGCTTATCAACCTGGGAGTAATTAACTTCAACTCCCTTAAATGTTGAGCTCATGAAGGAAATTGGAATTTCAGTATCGTTGTCATGCTTTTGTGTCAAAACAGCTGCATAAGAAAAATCAGTAGCGAAAGTATATAAAATAAATCCTTACTAAAATCAGGGGACATCAGGGCAAGAGCTTTTGCAATAGCCCTACAAATTTAAACAAATGCATCTTTCTGTTCCTGTGACCAACAAAACTGTACATCTTTCTTAACTAATTGTTGCAAAGGCTTAACAATTTGTTCAAAATTAGGAACAAACCTACATACAAAATTGATCTTCCCAAGGAATCACTGCATGTCTTTGCGTGAGCCAGGAAAACCGATCTTTGAAATAGCATCAGTGCGTTCGGGATCTATAATCATACCTTCTTTGGAAATAATGAAACCTAAAAGCTTACCTTTTGTCACTGCAAATATAGACTTTTTGGGGTTCAGTGATATTCTATATCTCCTGCAGCGTTCAAAAACCTGTTTCAAAGCAGATAAATGTTCATGTTGTTTCTTAGAATATATTGTAATGTCATCTAGATATACTACGACATAATTATGCATTAAACCTCTGAAAGCTATGTCCATAGCTCTCTAAAACGTGGCCCCTATATTTATCATCCTGAAGGGCATTCGCCTGTAGGTGAAGGTTCCCCATGGGGTTCTAAAGGATGTTTTGAGTTGGTCATCAGGAGAAACCATGACTTGGTTGTAACTTGAAAAACCATCCAGGAGGGAGAACATCTCTAAGCTAGCTACCTTTTGCAAAATCTATTCCATGGGAGGAACAGGATAATTATCCTTTTCGGAAGCCCTGTTGAGATTCCTGAAATCGACACAGAGTCTGATTTCACCATTCTTTTTTCGGAAAGGTACTATATTAGCTATCCATTGGGTATGTTTGATAGGGAATATAATTCTTGCTATCAATATCTTTTCAAGTTCTTTTTTAACAAAGGGCTCCAAACTAGGGTGCGTCTTTCTCATTTTCTGTTGGTAGGGTTTAACTTCTGGATTCATAGGTATGTTGTGATGTATAATGCTAGTATCAAGGGTTTTCAGATCGTCATAAGTCCAGGTAAATACATCTTTATATTCTTTAAACAACTTGATGAAAGCTCTTTTTTCTTCCACAGAACAATCAATTCCAAGGTTGATGAATCTAGGGTTCTGCTCAGTGCCTAGATTGACTAGTTCATAATTCAGGGAAGAGCTTTGTGTCTTGTAGTTGGTCTTGTGTATAAACTTGTCTTGCAGGTCATAAAACGTTTCTAGGTTGATTACTGACTTTGGGATGATGTTGGAAGGATCAACTAAGGATTTTTCATGTTCAGCTTCATCTATTGCCATGTGTTGAAAGGTATCTTGAGCTGAAAGGAAATATAAGATATGATGATGATCATCAAATACTTCCTAGCTTGTAACATTGTCAGGGATGGAAGGTTGTTACATCAATTCAATTGAAAAGTTCTTAGGAGACAGGCCTCCTGGGGGATTTAACCTAGATGTAGTATTTTCTAAAAGGTTAGCATCAAAGTTTTGTGACCTAGGGACTGAGTTAATGTTGAATGCAAAAAAGGAATTGGTGAGTTCTCTTACCATTTTCTTATAATTAGTCAAACGAGGAGAAATATAGTGTATCTTATTCCTTACTTGCTTAACTATTATTTATGAATCACCAAAACATTCAATGACTTGAGCACCCATATCAATAGCTTTTTTGAGTCCCTGCACCAGAGCTTCATATTCAACTACATTATTTGTACAATCAAATTCTAGCCTTTAAGCAATCATGGTTTTTGTCCCTTTGGGATCAATATGTACACAACCTGCACCAGCTCTATCCTTGGATTTGGAGCCATAAAAAAAAAGTCCATGAAGTGGGATCTAACCTAAAATTGGTATTGACATTATAAAAATTATGTACAATGGTTCCAGAGAATGGTATTGTTGTAGCATTAACAATGTGAGATTCATTTTGTGCATTCTCTGGTGTTAAATCAACAGGAAAATCTCCAAAAAAGGTATCAAAGGTAAAATGTTCAATGTGTGAGCTAAAATAACACGAAGGTTCACTTGAATCATTTAGATCAGTCACAGTCTACTTCATGAATGGCTCCCTACTAATATTGATCTTATTCAGCTGACCATTGTGGGGTAACCACAAGTGAGACTGATTAGTGGCAAAATAGCCCTTGAGATTTTCTGACCAGTCTCTACTTAACCACATCCCATAGGCCTCAAGAATGTCAGCTATAACAATGTCAATTGTTTGATGAATCTGAGGATTAGCAGACAAAGTTAACAACACATTCCTCAATCTCCCTACTACTCTTACTTTAGATCTATCTAGTTGAACAATCTGAGTAGGTCAGGGTTCCCAAGTGGCATTAAGTTTTCTACAGAGAGAGAGTGACATTACATTTGAAGAAGCACCAGAGTCTATCATGCAATTATGTACGTTCCTGTTGAATATTTCAAAAGTTAGCAAGAAAGGAGGTGTCCTCTTGCTTCTAGATTTATGATCCTCTGGTTTAGTAAGAGAGTCAAAGTTGTTGTTTTGTGATTCTCTTGATTGTTTGATAACCATGCTTTTGGGTAAAGAATCCCTCATAGAAGGGATCTTCAGAAGTTCAAATAAAGAGATGTTTGATTTAACTCTTTTTAAATCTTCAGCTAAACTATATTCCAATTCAGGAATTATTGTATCCTTTTTGGGAACAGTTTTGTTTTTGTTGGGAGGTGTTGTTGAAGATGAAGGGTCCTGAGTGGGTTGTGGTCTCAATCTAGTGATATAATGGTGTTGAACATTGAACACTGTCTCAGGTTCTTCCTCTTCTTCATTCATTGGCAATTCAAAGAAATAGCTAACAGTATTTACCAGAGGGTCTTCATCTTCATGTTCTACTTTTGGCAGCTGTGAAACTTGGTTTTCTTGGTCTTCAGAAGATTCAGGGATGTTTTGTGATTCAGTGGCAAGGGCTTTGAAAATGGAATAAATCTATTCAGAAGTTAATCCTTCATTAGGACTAGGAGGTGGTGGATTTTGAGGAGGTGGATAAGGTCTCCTAAAAGGTGGCCTTACAAAACCTCTGTTGTTGTTCTGATTCTCATTATTGTTCTTTTTAAGATAAACCATTTCGTTTGACATTTTCTGAAGAAACTTCTTAATGTTAGTCATTTCAAATGGATCCTTGTTTTGGATAGTGGGCTTGGGAGTGTTATCAATATTCTTCCTAGATGTAGATGTAGAGGGTTGTTCTTCTACTACATCAGGATTATCTTTCAGACAATAGATATCTTTTTCAACTTGAATGGCTTTAGCTTAGGCTTCAAACAAGTTTTCTTTGTGTGCCCTTTTCACCCACATGGCAATGGGAACAGAACGACCCTTTTCATAATAGGAAACTAAAAGTTGTTCTGCTGGCAGAACAATGGCAGGGATTCTGTTCTTTAGGTAAGAAAACATTTGGTTGTTATCTTTAACCATTTCTTTACCTTTCATTTCATGGAGGATAATTCCAAAACTAAATCTTGTGGTGTTTTGTCATCCCCAAACTTTTGAATGAATAATTTTTCAAACTCATCCCATGATGTTATGGTTCTGGCTTCTAAGGAAAAATACCATGTGGAAGCTTTACCTTCAAATGTGTAAGGGAAGATTCTGCAAACCACATCTTCATGTATAACACTCCTAAGTCTAATAGCCTGCATAAAGGTTTTAATGTGATCCAATGCAGGTGACTTATCATCTAAGTTGAATTTGGGAAGCCATTTCTCAAGGTCTTTTGGTAATCTATGTTGATCCCCAAGTATCCACATAGCATATTGGTCAAGCCAAGGTCTGTTCTGGCCTTCCCCAGCCATGGGTTGTTCTTCTTCTTCTTGTGATGAAGAGTTGGAAGACTGTTCACTCTCAGATGAGGAGGATGATGATGAAGGAGGAGAGGGTGGTGGTCCACCTGAATCAGTAGTGTGTGAGACCTGTTATGTTTCAATAAACAATAAATCAAGATCAAACTCAAGGAGCTGCTCTTGGTTTGATGAATTATTTTGTTCAATATCCTGCTGTGGTGAACTTGGATTTTCTTGATTATCTTGAATGTTTCCCTGTCGAATAGTATTATCTTGGTGAATTGCTTCTAATCCTTGATTTCTCTCTACAGAGAGCCTCTGCTGTAACTTGGCAGCACTATCACTAGACCTTTTAAGTATCTCTTCAAGTAAGATAGGTCCTCTGGTGGCTGATATGATAATAATGTCCCTTGTTATAAGATCTCGGTGAGCTGAAGGGTTAGCAGGGATAGTAGTAGGATGTTGCACCGGTTGCTCAACATAAGTGGATGCTTGCGTGTGGCTATGGGTGACAATCGGTATTCTTACTGGAGGAGGATTCTGAGTATTCTGTTTAGGCATAGCTTACTGTTTCCCTCCTTCTAGTGCCATTTGTTGAGGTCTCGAATGTGCATGGGTGTGAAAAGTGTTGGAATGAGGTTCCTAAGCTCTCAACAGAGGGGGAAAACCTAGACTGAAAGGCTTCAAAAGGCCCTACGCAAGGACAGTTCTATCCCCAGCCTGTTTGGTGTAGTAATCTCCCACGGATATTCGGTCTCCACTGGCACTCTAAGAGTTGATAAGTTTTGATCCAAAGGATCAATTTTCAAATGAAGAAAGCCTAAGTGTAAAAGTATGTAAACACTAATATACTTAAAGGAATCTAAGCTAAGTAGATCTATTCTAAGAAGGTGTTTTGGAATAGGTGCAGATTAGCTTGATTTGTAAATAAACAGATCATTTATCAATTACACAGAAATGTATAAAAGGTTCAGTGATTTGTTCAGCTGAAGTTGTAATTAATTAATGAAAATCAACTAATGGCAAATTGAGTTTGTTAAACATTCAAGGCTTAATCTGTAACTGATATGTTAATTGAAAAAATAACACCATTTGTAACTTACTGAAAGAATCATTTGCAGAAATCGATAAGAAATTTTAATAGAAGAAACTCTTTAAAACCCTTATGAACACATGAATCACGAGTAATGATAAACCATAACTATAGATTCATATGTTTAATAAATTGCAAAGATTAAAACAGTGTCAAATAAACAACTCTGAGAAATCTCATTCGTCAAATAAACTCGATAAAAGATGAAAGTGGATCTGAAAAATAACTTTACAGTATTCAATAACCAATTTGCAAGAAACTACAAGCTTGTATCAAAACAGAGCATCTCCAGCCTCTCCTGTAGATTTTGTCTCCAAGTTCCATCCTCCCTTTCCTATGAGGAATCATATCTTTAAATAAGAGTTTTTCAAAATAATAATACAAACAGTAAATTCCCATAAACCGGGATTACAAAATCAAAGATAACCTAATGGCCTAGAAACTCTTTCCATTTGTTCCAAATCTCTAACAACTCATCTATAATCAGATAATTTGCTGACTAGAGCCCCAGCTGGGCATTGCATCTGAATGTTTCCATCTCATTCTTTTCCATCTTATGCCAAATTTGGATAAAGACTTGGATTTTACATTCCAAGGAAACCGGTTTCCTGATCAACTACTCCACATCATCAATTTTGACTTCTTCTAGAAGCTTAATTTGTTGCTGGGCTTCTTTACACTTACACACAATTTCCTTGATCTTCAAATTCGGTTGACAAGCATCTTCGATGAGTCCCATGGTGGGAAACTGAAGAGCCAACATGAAATTATCTGCTGCATACCATCTCCTGCTACAAATGGATTGTGCTCTCTTGATAATATCTTCAACAAATTCATTGAGTTCAAGCCAAGTGTTCAATGCACCTCTGATTTTCTTAAATTGAAAGTTGTTAAGCATAGGGAAACCTTCTGGAGTATTTTTGATATATCTCTACCACTCACTAACGCTTTCATTTGCTTTAGAAGCTTCCATCCTTTTGGCTTGCTACTGTTCAAGAGCACTATACATCTTACCAAAAGTGATATGAGTCTCCCTAATCTCATCTAGGGTACAAAACAGCTTCTCGAGGTCCTCATGATATTCTTTATTGATTTGAAAGGCCAAGTCCTTGAATTCTTGAGATGACAACTTAAAGAAGGTAGATGAGGCTGCACTTGCAGTTGCATCCTCATATTGCTTTTGTAGTAATGCTATCTTTTGAGTATTAGCAGAATTATCAACTTGTACATTTCAAAGCTCAACCTACAGAAAGTTGTTGCTTCGCTCCACATCTCCTAACCTATCTTCCCATATTCTCCTGGGATCATTAACATAAATCTCATGATCTTCCTTGGTCTTCACCAATTCCTCTGTCAGCCTTTCCAATTCTTCTTTCTTCTGATGAATTTCCCTATTAAGTATCTGGACTGAATCAAGATTTGTACTAGCAAATGCTCCTAAGGATGTAGTTGTTTCAATTGCTCCTATCTGGGGGCCATTTGCTTGCTGAGTCCACACTATTAGGTTAGGGTTAGATACTTCCAATTCACCTTGGTCCCTACCCCTTTTCTTACCTCTCTTTACCACTGCTTTATTTTTCTTGTTGTAAAAATAATGTCCAAGAGGGACTACCTCATCATCTTCATATTTAGTTATTATCTCAGAAGTAATTGAGATAACATTTTCTGTAGAAACCAATGAAGGAGTTTGAGTAGCCATTGGATTAGGAATGGGCGTGGTAACCTGAGGGATAGCCATAGGGGTAGATACAGTTTGAGGAACTGATGTAATAGGAGAAGGAATTGAAATGAAAGCTTTAGAAAGAGGGACTTGATCATCATTAGCAGATGGTGACCCATTCTCAGTAAGTAATGATCAAGTGGATATGGGTAATTGCAGGGTGACAATCAAAGACTGGGATTCTACAAAAATAGATGAAGGGATGGTAAAAGAAACCTAGTTACCAGGAAAAGGGGTGGCTCTAGAAGTCCTAATATGAAACAATTGGGAAATGGAGAATGGTGGCAGCACCCATGTAGGAAGATTTGAAAGATCCTGAATAGGTTCTATCAACAGTGATGGAGCTGTGATATCAAGGGAAGTAGTGGTGAGTTCCAAAACTTTTTGATCGGGATCACAATAATCCATTTCAATAGTATCCAACAGGTCTTTGACTTCCTATGAGTTATCTATCACTTCTCTAGTGATTTGTTCAATAACCTTGTATGTTACCTTCTCAGTAACTTCTTCAGTTATTTTAACTACAAGAAGTGGCTCATCTTCAACATCACTATCAATGAGATCAACAGTAGGAATCTTTGATGTAAAAACTTGAACTTTCTTCCTTTTGGATGGGTTAACCCCAACTATTTCCAAATCATCCACTACCTACAAAGCTGCAGGAGTCACTTGAACATCCATGGGTAGCTTAGGTTGGTCAGAGTGCCCAATACTGAAGTCAATTTTGCTAACTGTTGATGTGAATCCTGAGAGGTCTGCAATAAAGATTTAACTTGCTCAGTTGTTTTCATTTGAGGAGGATTCTCCGTGGGAGATTTACCTTTATCCCCATCTGTATAGGTAAGCATGAGAGGAGCATTAGCCTGTTGGATTTGATTTTGTTCTCTATCCCTTCTAACATGTTCAATCAGATTCAACTCCATTGTTCTTTGCCCATAGACTAGAGTTTTTATTTCTTTCTGATAGGTCATAATTTGCTTTTGTTCATCTATACTCTTGGACCTTGCCAATACTTCAGAGAAAGTATTCACTCCTTTATAGATGGATTCATCTGGGCATTCTTCATGGACACAGTCCATTTTCATATGATATTGCTTGAAGTGTGCATCCAGGAACTTCTTTGAATCATGCTTTCTTTTGGGTGCTCTACCCAACTTCAAAGGTGCCAGATGATCACCAAGTACTGAAGCCCAAGTTGAGGTAGGAATGACTAATGGCCTGAGATTTAAAGAGAATTTAGGACGACCTCTCTTTTTGGGACCAGTAAGCTTCTTGTAGACACCATCAATGACAGTCTGATAGGAAACTTCTTGAATAGCCAACCTATTAGGTACAATTCTTGGCAGAAGGTGAACAATATCACTTCCCCAGACTCTGATGTATGAGAAGGACTCATAAACATACCAATCTCCAATGGTGTTGATGAAATTTCTTGCATCAACTGAAAAGGCAAGAGCCTCCTATTGGAATATTTTGAAATATATAGTGCCCATGAAATGGTCACATATGTCATAGAGCAGGGGTACATAATTGCTTTCCCACAATGCAGAATGGTATATATGGACTGGTGGGGCTTCAGTGGTCCAATTCCATCCCAAGTTGGGATATTGAAACTCAGAGCAGAAGACATGATGGATGTAGGTTGAAAAGTAAAAATGAGGCTTTCTTGTAGCAGGTGCTTTATGATAATATTGAATTGTTGTCTTAATTTTTGAAGACAGAATTGATTCCTAGGGGAAAGATTCTCTTGTTGTCAACACATGGTGAGCTATGGGAGCCCAATTAGCTTTAAAAACTAATCAATTTGGGAGGCCAAAAATCCTACAGAGCATGGCTGCCAATAAGGAGTATGGTTCTTTGAACCAAGCAATTGGGTAAAGGTTATCAGCCTTCGACACAAAACTTCTAGGTTTAACCATCCAAGATTTCATCATCTCATCAAAATTGTATCTAGTCTTGCAGGATTGAATGAAATCAGGGCTAAGGATTTGTACAGTCGGCTTGATAACAAAGGCTCTAATAAAAAATTCAGGGTGAAAGGTATTCAATTGTGACCCTGCACTATCATTAAACGACTGGTCCTTAGGGTTGGCATTTTCAACAATCCATTTGACAGGATCAGTGTAAGGTAGGACAGTAGGGTGAGCAGCAATGGCATGGATTTGGGAAGCCCTAATTCTCTCATAGGTAGGTCAGTCTTCTTTGATGTCTGAGAGGTCATCATTGTCAAAGATTGAATATATTTTAGCCCAGTCCATTTGATAGGTTTTAGCACGAGGGCTTCACTAGAAGGAAATATAATATCACGTTCATTCATATTGCGGTATTAAATATTCATGAAAACCTAAAAATTATATTGCTTATATATTAAGGGGAAAAGGGTTTTATTTATTTAATGTAACAATACAAAAATACTTTGGGATCTTTTTTATATGGGCGGGTTGACAAATATCCGCCAAATGGAGATGGCGAGATTAGGGTCGGATGAGAAATCGGGTTGAGGCAAGGCTCGAGCTTACTAGTACGCAAGGAAATCACGTATTGAGGCATGCTTGAGGCCAGGGGTTTCATGGTAAAGTGGGTTTCCAATCGATCATAGTCGAGAGACAATGGTCATTGACAACCAATTGTTACCAATAGCACTCAGCCAGTTGTTACCAATAGCCTTGGGAGGCTCTAAGCCTTCAGGGCCTTTTATAGGCCCTCGATAGGGCTTGGGGGCTTGAGTACTCAACCAGTCGTGCATATTAAAGGCCTTGGGAGGTTTAGTTAGCCTCCTAGAGCTTGTTACAGGCCCTGGGGGCTTGGATAGCTAGCCCATAACAGGCTTAGTCAGCAATTGGGGAACTGCAACATGCAATCTAAATGTTGTACTATGTGCATTGGCTCTAGTGACATATAAGAAGTGATCTCCTATCTCTTCATTAGACCATTAGATGTTGAAAATCATAATGATATGTGGTTGAGTAATTGCATTGAGGGTGAAGTAATGTGTTGATGTATATGTAACTTCGGAATGTATTTCGCATATATGTATATTGTATTCCTATAGAGATGGTTTTATTCCTCTATAAGGAAGTGTCGTCACTTATATTGTAAGTGTCATAACTTATACTTGATGGGTTATTAGACCACCTTATTTGGGGTCGGCCCTGTATAAGTCATGTGGGTCAAAGGGTTATTAGACCACCCTATTGGGGGTCGGCCCACTCAGCATTATGTTATGTGGTAAAGTTCGAGCCTACATGAGTTAGGTAAAAAGGCAAGTCAAGTCAAGTATAAATAGAGTGCGGGAGGCACTCTATTTGTTCACTCACTTCTCACACATGCTCTCAAGAAGGAGAGGCGCACTTATGGAGGAGGAGGATTGCTGCTAGGTTATGGCTATCTCTATTGGTTGGTTGTATCATTGCTCTATCTATCTCTGAGGAAGTTATTGGGGTTTTTCACCTTTATGGTTTTCCCCAAGTAAATCTTTGTGTCTCTTGTGTGCTTGCATTATTGTCTCCATGATTGATATGCTGTAGATATGCTGTACATGTTGTTCTCTCAGTTAAGATCCTAGATCAGATTGAAGTAAATTCTGAAAATTTAACATGGTATCAGAGCTAGCCTGAAAGAAGGCATGATATGGCATGTATGACACTTGTTGCACTTACGATGGTAGGGCTTGATATAGCAAAAACCAGTCATCGTAGCACTTTCGTTATAAATCCGTTTTGGGGAAGTTTTCGGATCTGACATTGTTACAGGACGAAGCTAAGATCTCCAGGTATCTTGTGTCCAAAGGACAACCTCTAATTCGTTGTACTTTGTGATTTATGATCTGTACAATATAGGGTTTCTGCCTCTTCCAGATCTGTGTCAAAATCAGGTGACCTTGGGAAAAAGGTCATATCTTGGGCTAGGAAGCTCCAAATGAAATTTCGTAAAAAGTGACAGGTAGTACACAGTCTGCACTATCTCAGAAAACGTTTTCAGAGGCCGAAGTTAAAACAGTGACACGTGGCACTCCGTACAAGTGCACTCTACTGTATTATCCCATAAACAGGTCATGTTGCGACATTTGGCATAACTCTCTCTTAAAGAGTCCAATTGAGGTCAGACCTATCAGGATGGAAAGGTAACAGGCCTAGCTATCTCAGAAAACTTTTACAGAGGCCAAAGTTAAAAAAGTGACACGTGGCACTCCGTACAAGTTCACTCTCCTGTTTTATCCCAAAACAGGTCACGTTGCGACATTTGGCATATCTCTCTCTCAGAGAATCCAATTGAGGTCACACCTGTCAGGATGGAAATATGACAGGTCAGGCTATCTCAGGAAACTTTTTCAGACCCTGTGGATCAAAAATTTCAGAGTTACACCAGAAACAATCAGGTACATATTTCTGTCAAAACATAATTATTTTTTGGTACCTTCATTCATGGCTTCCGGAATTTAGGGCTTTGGAGAAAGTTGGAATTTTTGTAATAGGAGACCACGGATGGATGCTACTCATCAAAATAAAAATTTAGAGACCAAGATCAGAATTTTTGGTTGGGCAGAAGGCCGGGCTTGATTAGACCCTAGTTCGGGACTTTGATCAGAAAAGTGGAAAATTAGGGCTTCTGTAAAAATGGGAATTTTTGCAATCTGTGACCACGGCTGGAAGCTCCTCAGAAAAATAGAAGCTTAGAGCTTTGGATCAAACCTTTTGATGGGGAAAAAGAGTGGGCTTCATCAAACCCCAGTTCGGGGTCACGTCCAGTGAATCCGGAAGTTTCAAAGGCAAAATTGAGGAGTGAAACTTTGCAGTTTTCAAATTCTGAATATACCAGTTTGATCAGCTCATCAAGGCGCATATTTCTATCCTTTCGGAAGTTTGAAATTCAAAGTTTGAATTTTTGGGGTTTCTCTGACAAACCCATATCCAGCTCCAAGTCTAGTTCTTGCAAATCAAGTGGATTGGGTTAATCCTAGAAGAAGATGGATTGATCATCCACATGAGTGAAGAAGTTCCTGTTTTAGAGGGAGATGAGGCTAAGGCCTTAAATAAGAAGATTGCAAGCAATCTCGACAGGTATGACTCATCGAGGTATGTTTTGATATTTGTCCATGATTAAGTTTATGGTATGTTTGTCTTCATGTTATTACGATTAGTACAATTTTGATTTTAGATTTGTCGTATCACCTTAACAAAATTATGAATGCATGATAGAAGATATTCATTGGTTAGGGTGTTGACACTTATGATTGTACTAATGCATTATGGTTTTGTATGAGTTTTATGTTGTCTACTAACATGAAAGGTACACCAAGAAAGACAAATCATGTTCTGGTCCAAGAACATATGATCATGAGGACAAAGATTCATCCATTGTCATGGATCTCATAGAAGATCCATTTACGAGGTATGTATAACTTGGTTTTGTAATAGTTAACCTATGAGATATACAGGTTACTAACACAAGTCGTTGAAGAAGAACAATAAGACATCATGTGAGTATGTTAGACATAAATAGCTAGCATGCTAATCCAGGTATGTTTTTCCTATATCAAGATAGAATCCTACCTTGTGTTAGGATCTTATACTGTTGTTGATAATGATTATTCATGAAGTCATAGGTTTGAATAATCATGATTGTATGCATATTATGTTTCTTACCATAATTGATGATATGACTAACCAGAAGAATCATGATGGTATAGGTTTGGATAATCACAGGTTTTATGCATTTTATATCTCTTATCTTGATTGATGATTCAACTAACCTGAAGAGTCATAGGTTTGAGTAATTACAGGTTTAGACATGTTATGTTTCTTATGATTTGACTAACCATAAGAATCCTACATAAACCTTGAATGCTAATGCTTATTATTTCTGTTTGATCATGACTATAAATGCTTGAGATTATTGTGTTTTAATAGTATACTAATGAATGTATGATTTTATGAGATCACAAGGATAACACATTCATGATACTAATAAGCATGCATAGGGACCAAGGATGAATATGAGATTCAAGAACAGGTAATCCAGGAAGCAAAGATCAAGAGGGAGTACACTCTAGTGGTTTATGCAAGGATGCAGATATTCAGAGGGAGTTGACCATCTCTCTACATCCCACAACAGAAAGGTGTAGAAGAAGCTACTTCAGATTAGGACTCCAGCAGCTCCTGCAAGGAAGTGAAGACTCAGAGGGATTCCACCCAACGAACAAACAAAGATAAGTATTTGAATTGTCATTTCTTAAATAATACTGTTCAATAATGTATATACTGATGTTCCTAGAATTAGGTTGTGTATTGTGCATATTAGAATAGTTGCATTGATGAACAGTATACTAATAATATACATGGGTAAGTGGCCTATGGCACTGTACACCATTCCATTGCTACTTATCTAGAATGAAACCTCTTTGCTGACATGTTGGGAGTTGTGCACACTCTGAACAATGTTCTGGTAGAGATTGGAAGGCATCTAGAAAGTTACGGAATATGGATAAATGTTGTATTGAAGCATTGGCTAAGATAATTGCATGACTGTATGACATATTTCTTTATGTGTAAGAATTTGTTCTGAAAATTATGAGATGTTTCTAATCATGCAATTTAACCTGTTTTGTAGGAAAGACCGTATATCTTCACCTACAAAAGGACTACAACATTTGTTCCAGCAACAAAGATATCTATTGAAGATATTGAAGTTCCCAGGATCTGGGATGAAGAAATGGAATGCCATGATCCATCGATCATGAAGAATATTGTTTGGGATGTAGTCCCAAGATGTGAAGGGAAGTTTGTTATGACTTTCAAATGGATCTATCAGATCAAGCATGTTGCAGATGGCAGCATTGAAAAATATAAAAGTGATGAAATAGAAGATGCACCAGATGGATTTCAAGACAGCGTGGTGTAGTCATATATATGTGCAGAACTTGGTATGGTAGGATAGACAGCTTTCTATCCAGTTTGGGATTTACCAAGAGTAAAGCGGATTCCAACCTTTACTACAAGGTTGAGGAAGGCAATCCAACGATACTACTTTTGTATACGGATAACCTGTTTGTTACAGATGAAGATAGATTGATTGCCGACATGCAGCGGAAGCTTACTGCCGAGTTTGAGATGAAGAACTTGGGGATGATGCACTATTTGTTTTTGGCATGGAGGTGTGGCAGAGTGATGGAATCTTCCTTGGACAAGGGAAGTATGCAGTAGAGATCCTAAAGAGGTTCGGGATGATGGACTGCAAGGCTATGACCACACCTATGACATCGAATCTGAAGCTTCTATGTGATGCTTCATCTGAGCCGGTTGATATCACTATGTATCGTCAGATGATTGGGTCCTTGATGTACCTGACGAACAGGAGACCAGACATTTGCTTTGCTGTGAACACATTGAGCCAGTTCCTGACGGATCCGAGGAGTGTTCACCCGGTTGCTGTAAAGTATGTTCTGAGGTACCTGAAGGGTACAGTGGATTATGGGCTCAAGTATGAGGTGAATCAAAAGTTTAACCTGCAGGGTTATGTTGATTCAGATTGGGCTGGCAGTGCTGCAGACAGGAAGAGCACATCTGGGTGTTGCTTCAGTATGGGATCAGGTGTGATCTCTTGGTTTAGCAGGAAGCAGTCCTGCGTAGCACTAAGTATAGCTAAGGCTGAGTATGTTGCAGCCTATTCAGCTAGTTGTGAGGCAGTATGGCTACGGAAGCTACTGTTTGAGTTATTTGATCTCCCGTTGGAGGCTACTGGTATCTTCTGTGATAACCAGAGTTGTGTGAAGCTGTCCGAGAACCCAGTGTTTCATGACAGGTCGAAACACATAGAGATCAAATATCACTATATCAGGGATATGGTGCAGAGAGGAGCTGTGAAGCTCCTGTATGTTGCGACGGACGAGCAGATTGCAGATGTGCTGACGAAGCCACTAGCCAAGGTGAAGTTCGAGTACTTCAGAGAGAAGCTTGGCGTGCTTCAGGTCGAGGACACTTCGAGGAAGAAGTGATGGACACATTTGCTAAATCCATTCCAAGCATGTTGGAAGGGGGATCCTTCACATGGCCGTGGATGTAAGCGCTGGATGATGAACATCAGGAGGATGTTTTGGTTTCTGCTGGATATGATCAGTTGGATCATGTATATGTATCTTGTGTATGCATCATGTTGGATGCTGGATATGATCAGTTGGATCATGTATATGTATTTTGTGTATGCATCATGTTGGATGCTGGATATGATCAGTTGGATCATTATATGTATGTATGTATGCATCATGTTGGATGCTGGATATGATCGGTTGGATCATGTGTCTGTATTTTGTATATGCATCATGTTGGATGCTGTATTTGATCGGATGGATCATGTGTATGTATTTTTGTATGAATGCATCATGTTGGATGCTGATGGATACATTGTGTGGATCATGTATCTTTGTATGATCAGGTAGATCATGTATACTGATGGATACATTGTGTGGATCATGTATCGTTGTATGATCAGGTAGATCATGTATACTGATGGATACATTGTGTGGATCATGTATCATTGTATGATCAGGTAGATCATGTATGCTGATGGATACATTGTGTGGATCATGTATCTTTGTATGATCAGGTAGATCATGTATGCTGATGGATACATTGTGCGGATCATGTATCTATGTATGTATCAGGTGGATACTTGGATGATCGTGGATGACGAGCTTCTCCAGATGACATGCAGCAGGATGTTGCAGTGATGATGATCAGGATGATCATGTGTACATCAGGATGATGTTTGATGAGTATCAAATGATACTTTATGGCCGTGGATCAGGTTGTGCAGGAAAGCTTGTAATTTGTGCCCTGGGAGATTTGCAGATGGTCTTTCGAGGTTTTGCCTATGGCATGTAATTCGGTGCCCTGGGACATCTGACAAATGCTCTTGCGAGGTTTTGCTTGAGAGGACATGTAATTTGTGCCCTGGGAGATTTCAGGTCGGAGTTGTGTACCCGTAACATCCTGAGATGCTCTTGCGAGGTTTTGTCCTATGGCATGTAATTTGCTCCTGGGAGATCTGGACAGGATGAAAAAGGCCTCAGATGCTTCAGCCAGGTTTTGCCATGACCACATGTAATTTGCTCCTGGGAGATCTGGACAGGATGAAAAAGGCCTCAGATGCTTCAGCCAGGTTTTGTGGTGGACCACATGTAATTTGCTCCTGGGAGATTTGGACAGGATGAAAAAGGCCTCAGATGCTTCAGCCAGGTTTTGTGGTGAGATCACATGTAATGTGCTCCTGGGAGATCCGACAGGTAGAGCCGCGTGCTCGTAACAGCCTGGGATGCTTCAGCCAGGTTTTGTGATGGGTCACATGTAATGTGCTCCTAGGAGATCCTACAGGTAGAGCTGTGTGCTCGTAATAGCCTGGGATGCTGCAGCCAGGTTTTGTGATGCACGTAATAAGTCCTGAGGATTCCACAGTATGGCCAGTGATGACGAAGACCTGCAGGTGGTGGGCCTACATCCAGTATGAAAAAGGACTGGCTCTGTAGAACTTCCTATGACGAGTAGATTCAGAGATTGATTGAGATAGCAGCAGCAGTGACGATGATGATGACTCGATGACGATTATCCAGTGACGATGATCCAGAGAAGATGACTTGTGCTAGAAGAACTGTGCTGAGAAACACCTTCCTAGTTAAGAGGGAGTGTTGATGTATATGTAACTTTGGAATGTATTTCGCATATATGTATATTGTATTCCTATAGAGATGGTTTTATTCCTCTATAAGGAAGTGTCGTCACTTATATTGTAAGTGTCATAACTTATACTTGATGGGTTATTAGACCACCTTATTTGGGGTCGGCCCTGTATAAGTCATGTGGGTCAAAGGGTTATTAGACCACCCTATTGGGGGTCGGCCCACTCAGCATTATGTTATGTGGTAAAGTTCGAGCCTACATGAGTTAGGTAAAAAGGCAAGTCAAGTCAAGTATAAATAGAGTGCGGGAGGCACTCTATTTGTTCACTCACTTCTCACACATGCTCTCAAGAAGGAGAGGCGCACTTATGGAGGAGGAGGATTGCTGCTAGGTTATGGCTATCTCTATTGGTTGGTTGTATCATTGCTCTATCTATCTCTGAGGAAGTTATTAGGGTTTTTCACCTTTATGGTTTTCCCCAAGTAAATCTTTGTGTCTCTTGTGTGCTTGCATTATTGTCTCCATGATTGATATGCTGTAGATATGCTGTACATGTTGTTCTCTCAGTTAAGATCCTAGATCAGATTGAAGTAAATTCTGAAAATTTAACATAATGTGCATCTGCAATATCCATCAAAAGAAGCAAGGTGCATTGTAGAATGCATGTGGGGTCATAAGAGGGGTATCATATCAATATACTCGGTAGAAATATAAAGGGGTATAAAAAATGTTAATGAAAAAATTGATACATACAATATCTAGTGAAAATAGGGGTTTTTTTAAATTGGGAAGGCATATTGGGAGGGGGTTAAAAAAACGATTTTGGAAGGTTTTTTTTCCAATATTTAGTGAAATTAGGGGTATTGTTTCATATGCCACGAACGAACGTGGTATGATAGTGATTTATTGAGTGAATCCCCCATGGGTTTCAGTGACTCTCTCACTAGTGTTTGAGAAAATGCCAAAATTGGGGTCTTTGGTCAGTGAGTCTTTGTTAAGGGCCCTGGATCGGGTATTGCAAGACATTTTGACGAGGCATGGGAAATTTTGGAAAATAAATAAAACAAAATCAAAACCAAACCATAAACAGGAAAACCGTAAATAACATATGCGAAAACGACAACAAACCAACTTGATAACAACTAAAAAACCGTGAAGGTGACCTTGGTAAGAAAATGGCAGTAAAATCCACATAGGAGCATAAATTTCTGACAGTAAAAATGATATTGAAAAATAGAAAAATCCTGTGTATATGGTTTTTTCAGTTGGATCAAATCTAGGCCGTAGATTTAAAATAAATGGACGACTAGGATTAACCCCTACGGGATGTGGGATCGAGTCCGAAACCAATCTTTATTCAAAATTCCCGAAATCCGCAATCTGAAATTCTGGGTTGCAGGTTTTGGGTTTTACAAATTTTACAAAATAAACAAACGTGTTAACGAAATCTGCAACCCGAAATTCTAGGCTTCGGGTTTCAGAAACGAAAACAAATATCAAAATCAAATAACTTTTTCCGCAACCCACAATCCGCAATTTGTGGGTTGTGGGTTTCGGAAACACACAATGCAATTTATTGGCTTAATGGATTTCCGCAACCCAAAATCTGAAATTTCAGGTTTCAGGTTTCGACATCGAAAACTCTGAAATATTTACACGATCTTTCCGCAACCTGCAATTTCGGGTTGTGGGTTTCGTGTTGACAAAATTCCAAAATGATAAACAAACAATTCCCGCAATCCGCAATTGCGCGATTTTGGGTTTCGGAATCTCGGGATTTTGGAATTTCGGGATTTGTAGTAAGAAAATGATTTATCTAAGGTTTTCTGTAAATCAAGAAAACAACTAGAAACTTAGAAATTTTCGAAGGAGATAATAATGATAAATAAGAAAACCAAACAAAGGGTGTTATGCCATAGCAAACCAAAATTCAAAACTTACCTAATTACCTCTATATTTACAATAATGGGGCTCTCATGATTAGCATGAAGCATGGGATCTGTTGTACCTACAACAATGGTCAAGAAATGTATTCCTTCACGGACGACTATTCTCGATATCACCATATCAAGATCGTAAAAGAGGATCACCACAAGACAACATTCGTGACTGAATGGGGTTGTTTCCAGTACACCATGATGCCATCTGGGATTAAGAATGCCCCTGCGAAATTCTCCAAGGTTGTTGTTGCTGCATTTAGATATTTTATTCAGAAGTTTCTGCAACTCTATATGAATGACTGGACAGTTTATGGATTGATCAGTGACCATCTGGAAAACTTGCGACTGATGCTGGAGCACTGTAGACATCATCAGATCTCGCTGAACTTGAAGAAGTGTATTTTTTGTGCATTGTTTGGGATGTTGTTGGGTCACATTGTTTGCAAGAATGGATTGTTAGTTGACCCAACCAAGATTGCGCTAATGTTAAGCTTGCCACCTCCTACAACTGTAAAGTAGTTGAGAGCAACGCTGGGGCACACAGGGTACTACCGTAGGTTTATCCGTGGTTATGCTGCGATCACAGCTCCTATGGAGAGGTTGTTGAAGAAGGATGCAATATTCTTATGGAGTCCAGAATGTCAAGTCAGCTTCGAGATGCTGAAGGCTAAGATGGCTCAATCTTCCTCGATAATGGTATTTCCTGACTGGAGCAAGGATTTCCATGTCCATGTGGATGCATCGTCGATTGCACTAGGAGTAGTGCTCGCGCAACCCGGAGAAGGAGATCTAGATCACCTGATTTCTTTTGCGAGTTGAAAACTGTCATCAGCAGAGGAAAATTATATGACTACAGAGAGGGAAGGCTTGGCGATGGTATATGCGTTGCAAAAGTTTAGGCATTACTTGTTGGGTGGTCACTTCAAGATGTTCACAGACCATTCTGCTTTGAAATATCTAGTAAATAAGCCTGTGTTGGGGGGGAAGATATGCCGCTGGATACTTCTCTTTCAGGAGTTTTATTTTGAGGTAATTGTGAAGCCCGGTCGCTTGAATGCAGGGCTAGATCACTTATCACGAATTGAGACAGGTGAGGAACCAACAAACATTGAATATAGGTTTCCAGATGGATAACTATTCAAAGCCGAGGTGGCTGACGACTACTATGAAGAAATAATTCAGTTTTTGGTGATGGGAACCACACTAGAGGAGTTTACCACAAGTCAGAAGAAGCAGTTGGTGGTTAAGGCTGCAGATTTCTAGTTGATCGTCGAACATCTTTATAAACTAGGACCAGACAAGATCTTGAGGCGATGTGTCCTGCCTCATGAGCAAGGGAAGATATTCACAGAGGCACATGAGGGAGTGGCTGGTGGACACTATAACGGTCGTGCTACTGCCAGGAAGCTACTTCACATAGGGCTTTGGTGGCCCACTATTCACAATGATGTGACAGAGTATGCGCAAACTTGCGACGTCTGTCAAAGAACTGGGAAACCATCAAGGAGGGATGAGATGCCGCTGGTACCTCAAGTGATAGTTCAACCATTGTTAGGATATTTAGACACTTAGGAGTTAGTTAAGATCAACTTGTGTAATATATCTGTTAGGGATAGTGTGTTTCTTTACTATGCATTAGTATGCATTTGTAAATACTTAATCCAACGGTCATGATATGTTCCTGACATAGAGTGATTCGACGGCCCAACTTCTCTTAGATCAAACCTAACCTTGATCCGTGGCTTAACACCCGATTGGTCCATGATCTCTATTTAAAGAGCATGGAGGGTCATTGTTTAGTTGATCGATTATGAAAAGCTCATTTGTAACTTTATTTCTTTGCATAATAAATTGTCCTGTAGAAGCTATTTGGCCGAGGCCGTGGAGTGTTTCCCTCAAGAGGGTTTAAACCATGTCAAAACATCAGTGTGTTGATCTGTCATCTGTTTGTGTGAAGTGGTTTCTCTTGGTGTTCGGTACTTTGGTAGTACCCTGTGTACCCGAACATGGTATTAGAGCTTTTATGAAGTGTCGCTTCTGGTTATGATCTAGATCTTGAACTGTTATTGCCGAAACTCGAAAGGGTTTCTAGTTCTGGTATTTCTATGCATTTCTGGGCTGTGGGAGGTGGTCCATTGCGTCTAGAGCGTCATTTCCATTTGGAAATAGTTTTCGTTTGATCGAAAACGGTTCCCGGTTGCTCCAGAAACGTGTATTTCATCAAATCTGAAGGTATAATGTTATAGTGACGCATTTTTTTATTTTCTTTTTTTAAAAGGAAAAAAATCTCATATTTCATCATTTTTTACTGTTAGAATTTTTTGGGTTCAGATTGTTGCTTTCTCGTCTGCGTATGCTCTTTGTCGTGCACCTTGAGCGATCTCGACAAATCAGAAACCGAAAGGGAAAGGGTTTTTCTCGGCTGTGTATGCTCTTTGCCGTGCGCCTTGCGCGATCTCGGCAAATCAGAAACAGAGAGAAAACGTAGACTTTCTAGGCAAGCTAACAAGATCTAACTCCACAAGTGTGGAAAATTTTTTTTTGTTTCGATTTGTGGTTTGTTTTGCAGGAAAAAGGGCAAGCATGCAAACTGAGCAAGAAGAGTAAAAAAAAAACCCTTCCTCATTCCCATATTTTACATACCTTTTAATCTAGCTCACTTGGTTAAAAGTTGTTTTATTCCTTAATAGGTCTTGAGTTCAAGTCTTAGGAAGTTACTTTTAAAAGAAAAAGTGCATGCAATTTCTATTTTCAAGTCATTTTATTGTAAAAGTGCATCTCACTTAAATAATAAAAAATAAAAATACAAGTGAGTCACTTAAGTTTTTTTTATTGTTGCACTATTTAAAAGTAATATCATTGTAAAAGTGAAATTACTTATTTTACAAAAGTGGTTCACTTAAAGCAACTTTCTTGTAAAGTGATTGTCAAAAGGTTCATCTTGGGAAGAGGGGGGTTCCTTTTTTTTGCTGGACATTCTCTAGTTGCCACATCACTATTGGGGACATCTTCAACAGTTTCTTTGTTCAAGCATAACTTCATCATACAGAGTCAGTTTTCAGTGCCTTTTTTTTTAAACCGCCTATTTTTTCGAGCTCTTCACATCCAGACTATTGGTTTCTGCTTTTACAGCCATTAATTTACAAATATGGCCACCCCTTGTGATATTCTACTTAACAGTTCCAACTATTTCTCATGGAAATCTCGTATGGAGGATGTTCTTTGAAGTAGGGGACTTTTCAGAATTACCTCAGGGAAAGAAAAAGAACCCACTGATGATGATAATAAATTAAAATGGGCAAATAGATGTGATGAAGCTCGTGGATTGATTGGGATGTCAATCTCTACTGATTTGCGATTTCACATATATGGAATTGATGAACCTAATGCTGCTTGGGACAAGTTGGAATCTGTGTTTGGTAAACACAATGAAATTCAAGGTCACCGACTCGAAAATGAGTTGATTTCTTTAAATCCAAGTGACTTTTCATGCATTCAAGATTATTTATCTAAGTACAAAACTCTTAAACTCTTATGTGCAAAATGTAAGATTGAAAGGGAAGACAAACAATGCATTTATCATATTCTTTCCAAACTTGGACCTGCATATTCTGTTTTTGTATCTACATTTTACTCCATGAAAGCATCCTTGAATGCAGCTAGCTCCTCAAGCTTGGTATGCCAAAATGGATAAATTTCTCCTTGACACTGGTTTTTCTAGATGCCATTCTGACCCCAATGTCTATACCAAGAAAGTAGGAAACCATCTCATCATACTTGTTCTATATGTTGATGACCTTATTCTTACTAGTAGTGACCCTAAGCTTATAACCCATGTGAAATCTTGTCTTAAACAAAATTTTGAAATGTCAGACTTAGGACATTTGCATTATTTTCTTGGTCTCCAAGTCCTGCAAACCAAAGAAGGAATCTTTCTTTCTCAGTCTAAGTATGCTTGTGACCTTCTTCATCGCTTTCACATGGAAGATTGTACACCATCCCCTTCTCCCTTCCAGTCTGGAGTCAAACTTTCTGCCACTTGTACTTCACCTGATGTCGATGCCACCTTGTATCGTCAGCTTGTTGGTAGTCTCTTATACTTGACTCATTCCCGTCCTGACCTTTCCTTTGTCGTTGGTCGTGTTGCCCGTTATATGCAGACACCTCATGAAAGTCACTGGAAAGCAGCTAAAAGAATACTTCGATATATTCGAGGTACAGTTCAATTTGGGATTCATTACAGTACAGGGGGGAAACCTTGGTTGGTTGGTTTCACTGATTCAGATTGGGCCGGTGATCCTGATGATCGAAAGTCTACTGCAGGTTATGTTTTCAGTATGGGATCTGGACCTATTACTTGGGCTTGTAAGAAACAATAAGATCTTGCTCTTTCTTCAGCAGAGGCAGAATATCGAGCAACAGTTAATGCTAGTCAGGAAGCTTTATGGCTTCGACAGATCCTTTCAGAGTTTGGATTCGAGCAGCAATAGCCTACTCCACTTTGGTGCGACAATCAAAGTGCCATCAAGCTTGCCAAAGATCCAGTTCTACATCAACGCAGCAAACACATTGAGCTACATATGCACTTCATCATAAATCTTGTTCATGATCGTGTTCTTGAAGTGCTCTTTTGCCCTACAGATGATCAAGTTGTAGACATCTTCACTAAGTCTCTTACAGAAGCGAAGTTTTCTAAACTTCGATCTATGTTAGGAGTTCAGGAACTTGTCATTAAGGGGGGATAGGCTATAATGCCTCCTTCCTTCTCCTAATAGTGTCACTTTTGTAAATCCTTCAATCCTATCCCAAGTTGTTCTTAAGGGTGGATGTTAGGATATTTAGACACTTAGGAGTTAGTTAAGATCAACTTGTGTAATATATCCGTTAGGGATAGTGTGTTTCTTTAGTATTCATTAGTATGCATTTGTAAATACTTAATCCGACGGTCACGATATGTTCCTGACATAGAGTGATCCGACGGCTCAACTTCTCTTAGATCAAACCTAACCTTGATCCATGTCTTAACACCCGATTGGTCCATGATCTCTATTTAAAGAACATGGAGGGTCATTATTTAGTTGATCGATTATGAGAAGCTCATTCGTAACTTTCTTTCTTTACATAATAAATTGTCCCGTAGAAGCTATTTGGCCGGGGCTGAGGAGTGTTTCCCTCAAGAGGGTTTAAACTACGTCAAAACATCAGTGTGTTGATCTGTGATATGTTTGTGTGAAGTGGTTGCTCTTGGTGTTCGGTCCTTTGGTAGTACCCTGTGTACCCAAACAACCATTTGATAAATGGGTGGTGGATTTTGTGGGGCCAATCAACCCACCTAGAAAGAGAACTGGTGCACGGTACATCATTACAATGACAGATTATTTAACGAGGTGGGCGGAGGCTACACCTGTCGTAGATTGCACCACTATGACAACAACATTGTTATTGTTTGACAACATTATTACACGATTTGGATGCCCAAAGATATTGCTGAGCAACCAGGGGAGTCACTTCATCAATTGCATAGTTAAATCATTGACAAAAGAGATCCAGATACAACATAAGAAGAGTACCCCGTACCATCTGCAAGAAAATGGAATAGTGGAGGCATTCAACAAAGTGGGGGAGCATGTGCTTACTAAGGTATGCAACACAAACCACAATGACTGGGATTTGAATATTCCTGTAGTCTTGTGGGCATTTGCGCCACTTGTAAACGATTGAGGGGACATACACTGTTCAAACTAGTGTATGGGAAAGAGGTCGTTATGCCTATGGAATACATTGGTCTGAGTCTGCGCATAGTGGCAACGACAGACATGAATGATGAAGAAGCATTAGAAGAATGACTGGAGCAGCTGGTGTAGCTTGAGGAAGACCGATTTATCCCAACTTTTCACCAGCGTGTGGAGAAGGATCAGAAAAAAGCTTGGCATGATCGCCATATAAAAAACAAATAGTTTCAACAAGGCAACTTGGTGCTGTTGTATGACAGCAAGTTCATGAAGCATCCAGGTAAATTGCAGATGCATTGGCTAGGTCCATATTTTATTAGTTTCATTACTTCAGGAGGCACAGTACAGCTGCAGCAGTTAGATGGAGTGATGCTACCAAAGCTGGTGAATGGTAGCAGGTTGAAGCCCTACAGGATGGACTCAGTGTTGCGCGACGCGTAAGGCATTGCACGGAGTTCAAAAAAAAATGATGATAGGCTATTGGATAGTTGGCTGGAGCACTCAGAGGGCATGGATGTGCAAGTAGGACATATGGTATCGCAGTTAGGTGTCCATGCTGCGACAGCTACAGGGTTGCAACACAGTCAAATCAACAATAAATGCAGACAGTTAAATGCAGTTAGATGTCAGCGCTCGTTGAAGCAACGCGTATTTATGACAGATCCGACCAATGGATTGATAGGATCGATGATGGATTTGGACAGTTAATGCATGATTTGGTCATAATCATTGGATTGATTTGGTCATGATGATGTATGGATTGGATCGACGTTATAAAAAGGGGTCGAGGGTGGTCGAAAATCACCATTGTGCAAGGAGTGAATACAACCGAGTCATAGCGAGTTTAATTGTGCCAGGCTTGCTAGCATTGCAGATCTGAGTTGCAAAGAGTTGAGTGAATTGTTGAGTGTAGTAAGCTTGAGTGCTCTTTGAGCATTCCGGAGCACTGGTGGGGCATGCTAAGTGAACGGGTCACGGTGGAAATTTCAAGTGAAAGGGACTCACTAGTTGTCCCAGTGTTGATTGAGGAGGAAGTTTCTAGTATGTCAGTTGGGTCATCGTCCATACTGCGAAAGAGGAGGGGAGGGCAGCAGTCTGGCTCCTCGGTGAAAAGCAAGCAACAGACCAGGTCATCGGTACAGCTGTTGGAGGACGTACATGTGCAGGAGGGTCCATCGAGCTCAGGGGTGGTGGAATCAACTAACAACGGGGTATCTACTGCGGATATCCTCAGGTATGTACCTCCCTATCGGCCCGATGTTTTGCCTAGGAAGCCTACCAAGAACCAGCGATATTAGGTAAGAATGCCAGCGATACCACAGGGAATGGTTTGCACCTCAAACATTGCGCCTACGTTGATGCGGATGAAGTATGATGCCCGTGATATGCTCACTTTAAGAGACATTACGACAGAACCATATGAATCAAGGGTCGCGGCTGGAGGCAAACCAGTACCCCTTATTCCAAAGGATTGGGGTGCGCGGTGTGAATCAGGCAGGACTGTTGGGATTGATCAACATGGCACATTTTGGACAGTGGACTAAGGCAAATGCCTGTGTCAAGTAGCTTTTGGCCTGTTTCCATGGCATTATTTTATGGCTAGACACACCGGTCACAATCACAGTTGACCTTATCTCAGAGATCACAGTGTTTCCTAAGGATGGGCTAGACCCCTCACAGTATTTCCCGAGGAAAGAGAATGATAAGAAGCTTGCGGTGAAGTTGCGGATACACTATGCTTTACAACGCGATGGACGGGCATACCGCATTGACAGCATAAATGATCAGGTGGTGCGCGTCGGGGCCAGGATCTTGGCTACTAAACTAGTCAGGAATAACCGACCCAACCAAGGGAACTCAAGGGTCATTGCATGTGCCGAAATGTGTGTACAAAGGGTCCAAATGAATTGGTCGCTCTTTTTGCTAAACCAGTTAATGGAGGCTGTAGTGGCAGTCCAGGCGGGGAAGCGGTTGTTTGCATACAGTTGGTTGTTGATTTTGGTCGTGCTTGTGGCTTGGATGGAACCAGATGTTTATTAAGGAATGGACATACCAGTGGTAACAGTTTGTAAGAGGGCACGCTACCAGAACCTCTGGTGGGTAAATGAACCCGAGTGACTTAAAGACTGGGCAACACAGTTTTTTATCTGTTGGGAGGAGCTGCAGGCGGCAGCTGTGAAAGTTCCATGGTTATCTAAGGCAGCCATCATGAAATATGAGCATATTTCCTGCTTTTTTATTGGTACATATGCCATTCATGTCCAAGCACGGCGAGACCCAGAGAAACAGTGGCTGCCGACACCATACAAGCTGTCTGATGAAGATCTAGATGCCATTGTCAATGATTGTCCCGCAGAATGGAGAGAATTGGTTAGTATGGAGGAAATTGAGAGGAGTCCCGCTGCGGGTGCACCATTTGATTGAGTACAAGTGATGGACCCGCTTTCATACCAAGAGTCGTCGTGGAGACCCACGGATGAGGAATCCGAGCGCCAATTTGAGGAGGCCAGAATGAAGCGACGCTATGAGTTGGGTATGACAAGTGGCGCAGCCATAGGGATGGAAGCACAGCTAAACCGACTTATTGAGGCTGTCGCAAATGCCACGGTTGCGACAGCAGATGAAATGAAGAAATAGGCGGTAGAAGGTTTCGGTGAGGTAAGAAATCGACTAGACTCTTTAATTGATGTTTGTTTTGAAGAAAGCACCAGAGGTGTCGATGGTGCAGGACTTTGGCTCAATCAACACTGAGACGTAGGTTCGGAATGTGAAAATTCCCCCAACTACGATTGAGACCAATGATGTGATGCTTAATACTTCCCTATGGCAGTTACAAAATGTGTCGATCGGCATCAATGGGCTATCCATGCAAACATTGGTGAACTTGTTGAGTGTCTCCAATCAGGAGTTGGCAGATAGGGAGCTAAGTATCAACGGTCAGTTCTTGCAATCGCAAGAGGTAGCGACATCCGCCCAGAAAGAGGTAGAAGAATTAAAGGGGAAAGCAGTAGCATCGCAGGAAGTGGTAGAAGAGTTGGAGAACAAGCTAGAACAGATGATTGCAGAGAATGATAGCATAATTAAGGAGCTAAAAAAGGAGCAGGGCTGCTTGACGGTGGAGAAATCCAACCTTTGGGGCAACAACATGTGGTTGGGAGAGGCAGTCTCTGAAGCCTGGATCCCACCACGCAGTTGGATCCGGTCGAGCGAGCACAGTGACTTGGGGCTGTCATTGCCCAGTTGCAGTGTGACAATGCTGACTTAATAGCTCTGATACAACTAGGCACACCATAGGAGAAAGCAATAGAACAAAAAAGGGCCATGGAGGAGTTGGAGACCCAGCTAGGAGAGTTGGAGAAAGAAGTGACCAAGATCACTGCAGAGACTGCACAATTTTGGGGGTAGCGTCGTCTAGGATGCGCAATTAGAGCAACTGACCAAGCTACGGAAGGAGGCAGAAGGGCAGCTGAAAACACTAAAGAAGTCGATGAGAATGCTCCCATCAGTTGTTCAGGTCACCAAATCCATGGAGTTGAAGGAGTTACAGCAGTGTGTTGCAAAGGCACAGGAGCATTAGCAAAAGTGTACTATGTAGTTAGATGAGTTCTAAGAGGTTGGAGTGTTGTTTTCTGTCAAGGAAGTTTCTGTGTTGCAGGTTGTGCAGGAAAGTAAGAAGGCAGTCGTTGATAAGCTAAGTGAGCACCCACTAGCGCAGGACTTAACAGAGAGCCAGGAGATCGTTGCGACTGTCAAGGATCAAGTTAGGGAGATCAGTCAGAAGTACGAAGATTCCAGGATGAAGATTAATGAATACACCATGTTCAGCTGACGTGGACCAAGGGCGAGCCACAAGATTGTGTTGGGGGGCTATTGGCAGGTGGGTTTGGATGAGTCCACTGCGCAGCATCTCGGATGTTGTGAAAGGCCATAAATGCCGCGCAAGGATGAAAACTGCGCACAAGTAGGAGATTATATTATTTTATGTATTTTTGGTCATTTTGGACCGCAGTATGTGGGTTAAGGGTCATTTTGTTGTAAATATTATTAGAAAGTAGTTAGGTGGTTTCCTAAGTGGACCATGAATGTAAAGGCGCAAGCATAAATAGATGTAACATTTCAAGTGTTAGAGGCACCGATGATGAGAGAAGAATTGTGCATGTTTTGGTCTTGTGAATTTGGGTATGCGACATAAGAACTGTATTGATGTATCTGTGTTTTTTTGCGAAGATTAATATGGCATGATAGAGTTATGAGCAGAATCATTATGTCTTTTCCTGGGTTTTGTTATGAATATGATAAGTATATGCGATATGAATCTGTCAATGATGCGATGTTTCCTTGCTGCGAATGATGTGATAATGTTAGATCTATTTGTGCATTGATGGTTTTAATAATGAGATCTGTTGAATGATGATGCGATTCTATTTAATGCCTAAGCTAAATAGTTAGACCTGTTGAATAATGTTGCACTAAGTTGATAAGTTGATGCACATGGTCCTCCTTCATTCGACGGAAACATGGTTCTGTCAGCTCTCCCTCGAACTTCTCGGGTGAGACTTCATCTGCTCCACAGGTGTTGCTGGACATGGTAAAACCTATCTGGGGTAGTGCTCAGGGAGATCGCAGTGGTTTGGATGTCGACAGAGTGAGGAACCCCTATCGATTGGGTTTGTGTCAACAGTGTTGGCCTATGGTTTTGGGAAACTAGTAGTATTGGCTAGTGATATTTGATATTTTCCCTCTTTTTTTTATATTATTTTTACTTTTCCCCCCTTTTCTTTTCTTATTGGGGATTTGAAGACCATTTGTGTGGGTTTTTAACCTTTTTTGAAGGAATTTAGTTATTTTTTTAGGGGAATATTGTTTTTTTTTCTCATTTGGTTTCCAATTTAGGGTTTTGGAGGCCAAAATTGTAGGAAAAGTAGACAAATGGGTTATGTGACTAGGGAGATGAGATAGTGAACAATTTTTGGGTGTTAACAATAAACATTATGGAAAATACAACAAGTTTGTAAGTTAGGAAAAGGGAAATATAGCATATTATTAATCTGTCATGAGTGAATTAGGTAGAATTGAATTGGACCAACTTCAAAGAATATTTGGTTGAGCATCTACAGAGAATCCCAATTTTAAACACAACAATCTTTAATGGGATGAATTACTACAACGGATATGAATCATGCATACAATATCATCCATAAAATGTAGAATTTGGGATACTAGAAACTTTCATAAAAATAAAAAATAAAAAACCTCACATGAAGTGCCATGGTGTAGGGAATCATTCCAAATATTCACCAAATATCCATGTTAGTTTGAGAGTTCAATTACAGGTTTATGACTACAAATTTCTATAATGTTTTCTAGCTAAAAGTGGCCATGATTTTACTATCAAAATTCTTGGTAGGTACACATACTAGAAGTGACAAGAACATGGGATATTTTTATATACATTTGCAAATAAGAACTCTGATATCTTGATAAAGTTCCTTTTCCAAATAGTTAACACATTTGATTTTTTATTATGTATTTTATATACCTATTGCATTCTATTTTATAACAAATAGAATCTCATATACCCATCCATATTATAGTATTTTCAAAGCAATATCATAGTAAAAAATGGATTTTTTAATCATCATCATAAAACAATAATTTCATAACAGTTGACAATAAGAAGATATAGGGTTTGTACATGAAGTTGTGGGACCCTTTAGGTACAATTCGGCACCTAAATATGCATGTTTTTCACTTCTCTCTACAGCATGATATACATGACCATTATTGACGAAATTTTAGGCATAGATAGAATTTTTTATGCAGATTCCAAATATGTAATTTAAAATAAATATATTAAGATTTTCTATTTATTTGCTAATTTTCTTGTTTCATCACTCCGTTGGTCAAAAAACATACTATTAGTGTTTATTCCGTAACTTTTTCATTTCACAACCATTTAAAAAAAAATTGTATGTTGCACTAGAAGACATCGACCTCTACATGCTATAAAAAATCCAAGTCGAAATAACTGCATTAAGACCTTCAAAGGCCGCACTCACATTTGACGTATCGCTCTCGAGGTTTGATCACTTACATAATTAAAAAAAAAATTAAACATTTAATTTTGGAAAAATAGCGCTGCACTAATGCTACGGGTTATATACATTTCTACCAATTTTTGTATCTTGAAACCGTCATTTAGGCATTGAAAGGCTGCACCCATAAAACATATACCTTATCATTTGCCAAAAAAATAAAAAGTGATTGTTAGAAAACATGAAATTTGACATAGTGATGTAATTTTTCAATACTTAAAACTTATATATTTGGAAACGTGACTCAATTTCCTACGTTTCATCTTTTTTACTCGATGCAAGATATCTTATGTAAGAATGTCAAAAAAACCAAGTAAGTTGAGGGATGCCTGATTTTTCATTTTTTATTGCATCTAACGCGCCAAAAGTGACCCTCATTAGCTTGCACATGCCCTATACTTAACTTTTCCATTGATTAAATTCCAAGAACACTTAGTATGAGTGAACCATTTTTCCCCCAACTATAGGTTATTACTCTATGGAATGCCACCCCAATGTTATTCTATGATACGAAAAGGAATAAGAATATTATTCAAGTATTCCAAATCATTTCCTTTTTTTGTCCAAAATATTCCAAGACAAATCTACGCAAGCCATTGTTGTGTTCTTTATCTAGTTTTTTAATTAGACCAATGCTTCGATCTCATTCCACTATCCCATACAAAAAAATAAACCACTCCCTTCTATGATCTTCAACCCCTCAGAAATGTCTCTCTTTCTCTGTTCTCTTTAGTAGTTGTAGGATGAACCCAATTCACGCTCCATTTCTAGATTTCATTTTCAGTAGTATTTTTCTTATTGGAAAATATATTAATGGATCTTGGACAACTTAATGAACTAAAAAACGTGTACATGTTGAAGAAGGTACTTACCTACTCGATATTTTAATGTCTAATTCAACATAAAAATGCTTCTTTTATCTATCCATGAATCCTATGATAGTTGAGCTACTCTTTTTCCATAAAGAACCCTATTCTTCCCATAAGAACTCACTTTTATTTTCCCCTACCCTCGCTAATTTCATTTATTAATATAATTTTAGTTTTATTTTACTAAGATTCCCTTTGAAATATCTTTATGTGTGTTTTCATTTATATTTTTCCTTCATTTTGTTCTCTATATAATCCAAATCAGTTATTGCTAGCAATATTGATGTTAAGAAGGAGTTTTTGGAAGATCCATTAAAAAGTTAATGGTGAGTATTTAGAAATGTGTAAGGATATAAGGATGATGAAATAAAGTCCCCAAAAATTATCAAAAGAGACAATGGAAAATGCCATTGAGATTGATTTAGATCAAACCTATTTGTTGATTGTTTCTATTATAGAATAATCTAAGAGAGGATATCAATACATCATTAAGAGTATTTGTTGGAAATTCATAGAGGGTGGAAATATATGTTGGATTTACTAACTAGCTATAAAAATATACAAAAGAAATGAACTACTTTGTTGTCTTAATTATAAGTGCCAACTATGTGGATGGCCCAATTCAAGTGAGTGAAAAAAATACTAAATAAGAAGGGGTTTGATGTTGCTACTAGTGAATCAAAGATATATTTGATAATGGAATATTACATTAATAAATAAATTGAATATATTGACAATCATAAGTGGCTAACAAATGTTGAAATTACTAATATTGATAACTTGGAGGTAGTTATACATAATCAACAAAAGGTTGAATTGCATGAGTTGGAGGATTTATTCTAAAAATTCACATCAAATAAGTTAATATGGTGATCCCTTAGAAAGAAAACATACAACTAGCTATGGGAAAAACATCAACAATGTTTGATAGATCTTAGATATGTCCACATTCCAAATTCTTAACTACCTACTATTTTCCTTTTATTCTCAACTAACAGTAACTACAAGGTGAGTGCATGAAGTTGGTGGACCTTTTAGATGCAACTGGATTTTCATAAAACTGGTTAACTTGATGCCATAACTTTTTCTTTTCTCAACCATTTCATAAAAAATTATATGTTGCACTACCAGAGACTGGCCTCTACATGCTATAAAATATCCGATCCATCATTATTACACTAAGACTTTGAAAATATGCACTAACACTTGACATACTAATTTCTAGGTCTACTCACTTAGATAATTTTAAAAAATATTTGAAAGTACTAATTTTATTTGGGAAAAATAGTGTTGCACTAGTGCTATTTGTTATCTACATGGTTGCCTATTTTTGTATATTGATTCCATCATTTAGGAACTCGAAGGATGTAATAACATGGACATATACCTTATCATTCACTAAAAAATAAAAGGTCAATGTAAGAAAAAATCAAAATTGAGTTAGTTGTGAACATTTTCAATAAATAAAATTTATATATTTAGAAAGGTGATTGACTTTTCTAAATTTCATATTTTTTACTAAAATTAAAATTCATTTTGTAGGTATGTAAAAATATCCATATAATATGAAGGATGTTTGTTTGTCAGTTATATTGCATCTACCCTGTAAAAAGAGACTATCAATAGCTTCCACTCACCCTACCATTAAGCCAATTATTAAAAATTAAAAAAGACAATGACCAATTAAATTAAGAATATCATAATATTATTGATTTCCATAAAAGAAATTGTTTAGATAAATATATATTTTTATTTTAATAAAGTTCAATTCTACTTTATAATGTTTTACAAGAACAAAATACTTTCACGCCTTTTACATTTTAGTTTGTTATACTCCTATCATTTTAAGATTTTTTGGGGGTTAAATTATGGATTGGATTTATCTTGAATGGTTGTTAGTTAATACTATAAATCCAAACCTTCATTATTATTATTAATATTATTATATAATGATTTTGTTATAGAATCATGGATAATTTCAAAAAATCATTTTATTTTATTTTATGTTTATATTTATTAGTTTTTCATACATAACACCTCCACCTCCACATGTGGAACGAACCATTGGTCTTTGGATTCTCCCATTCATTGTCATTCAATGTGAATATTTATATGGTGCTCGAAATCTACATTCGAAATTTCCCATACGATTTTTCATGAATAATGTTATCCCTCCCTTGTCTATGCATTTTCCTCTAGACCTATCTTGAATTTAATGGCGTGTATTTATTCAGATGGCAAAGTTTGATTTTGAATATTTAATCACTAGTAATCTTTACGTTGATGAAGAAATAATCTCTATGTTGATGAAGAAGAATTTATTTCTTAAATTCATTTCATAATATTTTTTTATCTCACTTTTACAAGCAGCAGATGCATATGTTTAATATTCTTTACTTTCAATTGTAACATTTAAAGTTAATAATGGTTGAATGATGACTGTGAATACATTTAACTTCAATTTTTTAATTTCATTAATGGAAGGTTTTAATTTTAAGTTCAAGTGTATTTTTAGTGTTTCATTATTATATAAGAATTTACCAGATTCTCAAGGAGATCCGTCCTAAAAGGACATCAATTATAAGAATGGAGGGGTCTTTTAGACTATATAGTCCTTTAGGCTTGATTGTTTTAATTAACAATACAAAATATTATTGAAAAATTATGTGTAAATTCACATAAATTGAATATGGTTGTTGGAGTGGCTTCTACTTGACATTATCGTACTAAAAGGGATATTATCGTAGTAAAAGGGATATTAAAATTCAAGAGGAAATAACTTTCTCATAAAACAAATGGATTTTAGTGTTGGATATACCATTTAAAATCCCTCAATGTAATGAGCACAAACCAATATCTATGTATCGTTTCTTAAAAATTATTGTTTAAACGAATCTAGTTGAAATGTAGAATGTTTACTTGAATTGAATTTAAAATAAACCCTCACAATAACCCATACAACTACATACTTATATTTTTCACCCTTTATAACATCCATAGTAATGATATCCGTTTATTTTAATCCCCGTGGTGGCACCTTAAAGTTTCTTTTGTATGGATTCATTAATAATGTGTCATATTTTGGGCTCATATTTATTCATGCATTATAATGATATCCATTTCTTTATAATTAATAATTAAATTAATAATAATAAATCAAATATTAAATATTATTTTAGTTATCTTATAATAATTATTAAATATAATTAAAAGCATTATGACAATAAAATCTTTATTATATTTAAATTACTTTAAGAAATAAAATAAAATTACAAGATATGTATATTTTTTTCATACTTATCGATCAATAAATATAAAACATAAAACATATATTTTTTTTATACTTATTGATCAATAAATATAAAACATAAATATAAAACATAAATATTTAAAGCTTGTTTCATGTTTTTATTTAATATTTTTATAGTGATAGATATTGAAATTAAACATTTAAAAGAGAAGTTAATAAATAATAATAATAAATATTATAGCGTAATATTTTAATAATTTTATAATAATTATTAAATATAGATAATTTTATAATAATTATTAAATGTGGAAGAAATTGATATCATTTAAATAAAATAGTGCATTTAAAATTATTTTAAAAAAACATATTGTAAAGTTTCAGTTTATATTTTAATATTTAAGATCTCTTTTTTTTATATGATTACAATTACAATATGTATTATGGATATTTTTACCAATGTATTTAAAATTATTTTAAAAAACTATATTTCAAAATATAAGTTTATATTTTAATATTTAAAATTTATATTTATATAATTGTAATATAAATTAGAAAAAAATTTAAACAATCAATTTTATCATCAAATTAATTTTTCATTAAAAATTGATTAATTAATTTCCATATTTTTTTCCAAACAATTTACTCAAATTTTATAGGATCAAATTTTTTATTTTGAAAGATTATTTTTTTATAAAAATTAATAAAATTAGTAAAAGTTTTTAGACTTTACAATAAGTATAGATCTTTAAAATGTAATTAAAAAAATAAAATACAAGACTATATATATATATAAAAGGTCTTTGCCCATAAAAATAAGACTTCTAAGAGGTAATGAATCAAAATTGTTTTCATTTTTATCACTGGAATTGTCTATCCTTTAAAAACTAAAGTTTCCATAAATCTAAATTTAAAATGAGCAAAAAAAATAAAAACTAAAACTTTATAATAATACTACTAGAATCTATTACACAACTAATAAAAATTTAAAAATCAAGATTAGTAAAATAATAGAAAGCCTCTTCATATTCAAAACACCTAGAGTTAGAGTAGCACCATATGAATATTTAGTTTTTCATTTTCAACTATCACCTTATTTATTTGAAACCACTGTTTCTAAACTACCATTATATATATATATAGAAACCACAATTTCTAAACTATATGACCATGATATATATATATATATATATATATATATATATATATATAAAAGAGAGATACAGTAGAGTATTACTTCTTAAATTGTTTACTAAATGTGAAAATGTAAGATTTTTCTACCATTTTAATAATTGCTTTATTGATATTTAATTTATGTGTTTTGAGGTATGCACTTGGATATTGATAGGTTAACAAATCATATATCTAATATATTAATTTTATTTGGTTTATAACTTGACTATAAAATTAAAAGTTGTGTTCTTAAACACTAGAGTATTGTTTAAAAAATTGTTTATATTTTTATCATAAAAGAATATCATTTATTCTATATTTTAATTAATCTTTATCGAAATAAATATAAAATGAATATTTGAAAAAAATATATAATTTATTATTTAAAATATTTTATAGTAATTATTAAATACTAGAAAAAAATAATTAACACCTATTTATAGTTTTGTTTTGTTGAAGTCAAAAATCACTTGAAAATATTTAAATCTCTTTTAAACATTACAATTTATTTATTTAATATTTTAAATCCCTTTTCACATGAATGCTATTATGACTTTGTTTCTACATTACTATTGATTTATGATTGACTATAAATATATTTAATATTAAATTGTTTGCTTAGAAATGCATCATTCAAAATTCAACTAGTAAAACTATGATAAAAATTATATTTTTGAAATAAAAATGTAAAACAAAATACTAAATAATTACATTTTTGATATTTTTCTTATACCTGATAGAAAATCACATATGTCCTAAAGTATGTGGCTATCAGTAAAACCAATGCTTTTCTCTTATGTTGATCATTACTTTATTGAATATCTTCATAACTATACTTTAATGTGACATATGTTCAAAGATATGAGGTTAGCCCTAAGGTAAAGGGTTAAATGTTGACAGGCTAACAACTTACTCATGATGCATTTGATAAGATATGTGACTTTAAGATATATGTAAAACATATTCAACGACATCAAATTGACTACAATAGAAGTTGTATTCTACAACCCATTATCAGACAAATATGTCACATATATTTATGTCATATGTATCATCTATCATGGAAATAAATTATAAGTAACATGGTATAAAGTTGTTTGAAAAAAATAAACACGACCATGAAATAATTATAAGCACGAGTGGGATCAAATCTTTTAAAGTGAAATTACATTTTTTTGGACTCTTAACAAATTTTTCCCATCAAAGTGATTAGATCACTCTTACTTTCTTATCTATATTAATTTATATTTTTACTTATTTTTAAAACACTAAAAAAATAACTTTGAAAATTTTAATTTTAAGATGAACTATCAATTTCTTCATACTAAATTGTGAGCTGTTTTTTTTTAACATAACTAATATAATTTCAATATATTTTGATTAATGAAATTAAGTTAAACACCATACCCTAACCACTCATCATTTATTTGATTTAAATAAATTTAATTTAATTTATATTATATTTAATTTTTCTTACCTCAAATCTTATATATCTTATAATTTTAAAATAATTGTTTATATTTTCATTATAAAAGAAATCTAATTATATAAAAATTAACCTATATTATTATGGACAATATTTTTTTAAAAGTTGTCTCTATTCTTATAAACAAAGGAAGATGAAATTCCATAACTCAGTGGGTAAGATGTAGGTAAGATATTGATATCCTAGCCAATGACCTATAACAAATATAATATCCATAATTCTCTGTCAGCAAGATTATTCATATCTCGTTTTCCTCAAATCTATTTGTAATGAGTAAAACTATATGGACCCATGAATGTTATGAAAAACTGAAGACCACCATATTGACACATATATGGATATGGATCCATGAGTCTCATGGATACTTGAGAGCACCCTTTTGCCAAATATGGTATAAATTTAAAGGCCTTATATAAATTTAAAGGCCTGTTGAGCATATTTCACACCTTAATATGTGCAAGAATGTGATGGAGATATTATGGGAAGCTTTAAAACCATTGGCGTTGCTAAGTTTGTGGATGTATTTGTCTGCAATGGTTGGGTGGTTCCTTCATTAGTTCCTCGGTGTTTTCAAAGTTGTTGCTGATATAATATAAACTA
This sequence comes from Larix kaempferi, assembly GCA_027924585.1. Lineage (NCBI taxonomy): Eukaryota > Viridiplantae > Streptophyta > Pinopsida > Pinales > Pinaceae > Larix > Larix kaempferi. The sequence continues at coordinate 17,151,850 of BSBM01000376.1, forward strand.
ATAAACGGGCTGATATAATATAGTATGTGAATAAAATATAGAGAGAAATGCCGGCGTTTTTGGAAAACCCTACCTTTAGAAATGTGGGGCGGTGGTGGTTGGTGAGACGGGCTTGTTTTGAGAGATCTGCGATCTGTTAGTGACGTTTTAGGTCGGGAGATATCGTATTCAAACATATGCTCAACGCTTCAATTCAACGTGCGCTTCCGCCAATACCGAAATCTTGATTGCAACGGAAACGTACATGTCGCGGTTGGCGCTTCTTGTAACTAACTACGCAACGGACAAAAATACAATTCTAGGGAAACCGTGCACGATAGCGGTAAGCCGGTAACGGATATTTTTTTAGATGTAATCACACGATAGATGTGGCAGATCTCCAATTTTTAATGACGATATTTAAATATATATATATTCATTAAGTATATATATTTATTGATTTTTATATATAGGCAAACCTAAATGTGTTTCAAGTTACATTTAATGTTTGCATACCCATTTATATATATATATTATGAGCAATTGATATATATGTTTTATTTTACTATTAATGTTCTTTATTTTTAGGTGGAGTGTAGTTATTTTAATATAAGAGGATAATGAAGAAATTATTAGGATTGCAAGTACCTATTTCACACGTTTTTCTAAAAATATTTATTGCTAAATGGATAGTGTAACATTTATGTTTCTTAGAATTGTTTTTATACATAAATATTTTTATATTTTATTTAGTTAATGAGATAAAGTTATTGGATGGATTATTAAATAATTTTTAATTAATATTTTATAAATTTGGATTTTCTCGTTACAAAGTGATTTGCTAAACGTCACCGATGACAAATCAAAAAAAAAAATTAACTTTTTATTCTGTATTTGTGATGTTAAAAATGTTTAGATTTATTACTTATTTCATAAAAACATGGTTATGATAAAAATTATTTTGTATATCCTCTTTAATGTAGTCACATTAATTTAATTTAGTTTTAATGTAAATTATTAATTTATATTAATCATTTATATATATATATATAATTAAATAAATTTATAAATTATGTTTTGTCTATATATATTTTTAAAAAAAATTGTAAAAAACATTGATATGACTAGGTATCTAATGTATAAGTAAAGGAAAAACAATTTGGGAGATATCTAAACTTGTTTTAAAATCTAATCAAGACCATCTATGGCTAACAAAGGTTGTACAAAGACGTCATGGTAAGTATCTCTATGTTTCAAGAAGTTCGAAAAAGAAAATTAATATAACCAAGATAAGAATGAACTCTCATGACCTCCACAATGAAATAAGATGATGAGAAATTCTTAAAACACCATGGGTGGAAAGGATTTGTCATCTCTATGAGACTATGAGTGTTGAGAATGAAAGTGACTTTTTCTCAGAGTGCATTGGGTACACCGAGATTAAATCGCAATTTCATAATATTTGTTACATAACAAAACTATGGCAACCTATGAATGCTTATTTCTAAACTTTTTGAGCATAGAAATACAAATTTACATCAATCCAAATAATTAATTTCTTTTCTTTTAAAATTTAATACACCAAAATTAATTTCAATGGACATTAACCACTACCACTAAATTATCATCATCAATTAAATGAATTAATTATATATATATATATATATTTCAAATACACTCATAATTTGTTGGATGAAGATGGAAAACAATTTTGCATGTCTTCATGTTTAATTTGAAATATGAATTAAGTATGTTTGTTAACTTTTTAATTAATGAGATGTGTTGTTTGATACTTACATGTTAATATTATTAAAATATATTTTATTAATATTTTTGTTAATTATATATTAAAAATATTTTAATTATAAAAGAATTGAATTTGTTTTTTATTTTTTTTATTAGTCTTTTCTTGATTAAGAATATGATTATGACCAAGTACCTAATGTATAAAAATAAATAAATGAAAGGATAAAAATACTTTATAAGATTGCTTTAAAATCTAGTCAAAACTACTTGAAATTTAAGTGGGGTTGGCATAAAGATAGACTCATGAAGTTGAAAAATCATTTTGCATTTCTTCATCTTTAATCCAATCGCATTCAAATTAAATCACATTCATTTAAGTATGTTTGTTAAATTTTTAATTGGAAAACTAATTTGATACTTGTACATTCTAATATCTTTTTGAATGTAATTTATTAACATATATGAATTATATTTAAATTTAAATCAATTAGTCAATAATAAATATTTAAATTAGGTATATATAAAAATTATAAATTCGTTTCTATTTGATTGAGAATATGACTATGACTAAGTACCTAATCTAAAACAAATGGAAGACAAGAGGCTTTGTAAGATTGCTTTAAACTTCGGTCAAGTGGGATTGGCACAAAGATGCCAAGTCTAGGTTAAATCATTGGGGAATCAAAGAACATGTCACTACTAGAAATTTTGGTGTAATAAGAATTATCTTTGTGACACTAAGAGTGTTTAAGATGGCAAACACTTTCTCTTAAAATTACCTATTTATATCCATATTAAATCTTAATTTCGAAATAGTTGTTACAATGCCAACTATCCTAACCTTTTAAGTCATTAAAACCATGATAATTTAATAGTACTTTCCTTAAAAAAATTGGTACTCACAAATAAAATTAAAATACTTTTTATATGTTAATAACTATCATTATCAACGCCTGCACGGGTGTGGCTCATTGGTGGTTCAGTTGCTATGAAGTCACAGTTGTAAATGGAGTTCACGAGTTCAAATCACACCCGGCTTTACCCGTGTCCCATGCTTGCGGGGTGTGTGGGGCACCTGTGGGTATAGTGGTAGCGGGATTGGATCCTTGGACCCGTGTCATGCGAGTACCATCCCAGTCTCCAGTTGTCGATTCCCTTAGTTACAAAAAAATTAAAAAAATAAAAAAACTATCATTATCAACACTGTCAATTCTCACTATCTAATTCAGTTAAGGTGTGTGTCTTGTCAGCAAGGAAACCAAGTTCAATTCCCCTTAGGGGTGACCTAGTTGGTAGGTGACACCCAAAAACCGAGTAAAGTTGAGGCTAGTGTGATCCAGACCGAATGTGATACCTAAGAGATTTTGACAGCTTCGATGCCCCTCGTAAAAAATACATATAAATTTATATTCATTTTTGTTTTAGTTCACTTTATATATATTTTTATATTTAATAACAAAATATTAATAATATAAATATTAAAATGTTTAGTACATGAATAACTATTATCATTATCAATAATCTAACTTTTTCTTCTCAATAATAAGATTTCAGAATTGTAGTATATATTTGTCTTTAGTATTTTTCTCATTAGTCTAAAAATATACATACTATTTCTTTAATATTTTGATATTATGGTAAATAATTTGAAAATTATTTAATTGATCTAATAAGATTATTTGTCTATTTTTTAAAATATTTTTGTTATTATTGTAAATAATATGAGCATTATTTAACTGAAATAATTTAGAAAATTAAAAGTATCTTTCTTGTTTTAATTAGCAAAAAGAAGAAAATTAATATTGCTAACATAAGACAAATTCCCATGAGTTACATATGAAAAAAAAGCATTGCTAACATAACAAAAACCTCTCATAACCTCCATAATAAAATAGGTGTTGGACAATTCCTTAAATACCATGGGATAAAAGAATTTGTCATCTTTGTGACAATAAGAGGGTTGAAAGTGAAAAGCACTTTATCTTAAATGTCTTGGGTACAACCACACTAAATCAAATTTTAAAAAAATTTATTAGAATAGTGACATTTCCAACCTTTTAACTAATCACAAACACTATCATTTAGGAAGGCTTCTCTTAAATCTGTTTATCACAAAAATAAAAAAAATTAAAGCAAACCAAGTGATGCCTTACCTTTTTTAAGGTCTAATAGATCAAAACTGGTTTGAGCGGATTTTTTTTTGTAACTAGGGTAATCGACAACTCGAGTTAGGCTCATACTCGCATGGCACATGGTTTATTCTAGTCCACTACCACTCTACCCCTAGGTGTGTCAACACTACCTCATGTGTGACACACATGGCTCGGTCGAGGTTTGAACTAGAGACGTCACAAGACATTCCTTAAATATGAACCCTATCTCCAATTGGTCTACACCTCAGGGATAGTTTTAATGAATATTAGTAACCATAGTTATCATAAATTTTATTTTTATTTTTATTTTTTTGATGTTGATGACGATGATGGTTATTAATGTCTACTAAGACCAAATTTGGTCCATCTCACCTTAAAAAATGTAAGGAATCACTTGGTTTTATTTAGATTTTTATTTATGTGCTAAAAAATATTTAAGAGAAGCATTCCTAGATCATTATACTTATTATGAGTTAAAAGGATAGGAAAGTTAGTTTTGTAACAAACGTTTTGAAATTGCAATCGAATTTGGGTTTAAAAATACATTACCAGATAAAATAACTTTCATATTCAACCCTCTTAGTGTCACAAAGATGACAAATTCTTTCATCCCATGATATTTTAGGAATTTTCCAACACCATGTTTCTCTATGGAGCTGGTGAGAGCTTGAGTCTCATTTTAACAATGTTGATTTTCTTCTTTAGTCTAGTTAAAAGAGATAGATACTTTGATCTTCTAGATTAGGGTTGATCACCTCCTTATAGTATCTTAATTTTCTCGTATCTTCTAATTTTACGTATAGCACCACAACTTTTCTTTAAATTTAGATGTAATAATATTTTTAATATTATCACTATTTTGTAGAGTGACCTCTTACACGTATCTCCAATGATTTAGCCAAAGAATTGGCATCTTTATGTCAACCTCACATAAGATGCAAGTGGGTTGGATTTGATTAGAACATAAAAAAATCATAAAAATCCTCTTATCCCCCATGTTGTTTATCTTGTTCTTGTCATAGTGATATTTAACCCATAAATTGAATCACAACAATGATATAGAACCCTTAAAATTCATAAATACCAAGAGACATTCACATGATAAAGAACACAAGAATAGACAAAAGAACCCTTAAGGTAGGGTAACACCATGTACTAGCCATGCTTGTTACAATACAATTCATCAACCATATCTACATTATATTCATGTATATTTATACGTTCTCGTGAGTACTACTACGGGGCCTATTCCACGGGGGCTTCACTAGAAGGCAATATAATATCACGTTCATTCATATTGCGATGTTAAATATTCATGAAAACCTAAAAATTATATTGCTTATATGTTAAGGGGAAAAGGTTTTTTTTTGTTTAATGTAACAATACAAAAATACTTTGGGGTCCTTTTTATATGGGTGGGATGACAAATATCCGCCGAATGGAGATGGCGGGATCGCGGTGGGATGAGAAATCGGGTTGAGGCAAGGCTCAGGATTACTAGTACGCAGAGAAATCGCGTCTTGAGGCATGCTTGAGGCCAAGGGTTTCGTGGTGAAGTGGGTTTCCAGTCAATCATAGTTGAGAGACAGTGGTCATTGATAGCCAATTGTTACCAATATCACTCAGCCAGTTGTTACCAAAATCCTTGGTTGGATCTATGCCTCCAGGGCCTGTTATAGGCCCTCGATAGGCCTTTTGGGATTGAATACCCAACCACTCATGCCTATTACAGGACTTGGGAGGTTTAGTCAGCCTCCTAGAGCTTGTTACAGGCCCTAGGTGCTTGGATACCTATCCCACAACAGGCTTAGTGAGTGATTGGGGAACTGCAACATGCAATCTAAATGTTGTACTATGTGCATTGGCTCTAGGGACATACAAGAAGTGATCTCCTCTCTCTTCATTAGACCATTATATGTTGCAAATCATAATGATATGTGGTTGAGTAATTGCATTGTGGGTGAAGTAATGTGCATCCACAATATACATCGAAAGAAGTAATGTGCATTGTAGAATGCATGTGGGGTCATAAGAGGGGTATCATATCAATATACTAGGTAGAAATATAAAGGGGTATAAAAAATGTTAGTGAAAAAATTGATATATATAATATCTAGTGAAAATAGGGTTTTTTTTAAATTTGGAAGGCATATTGGGAGGGGGTTAAAAAAACGATTTTGGAAGGTATTTTCCAATATTTACTGAAATTAGGGGTATTGTTTCATATGCCACGAACGAACATTCTATGATAGTTGTTTATTGAGTGAAGCCCCCGTGGTCTATGCAAACTACCCCTTATTATTATAATATCTTTTATAACTACATAGTGAGCCTATTTACTATGCATCAACTACCAAATTGACATATTCCATTATTATGTCGACATTACATACATTATCCCCATGGATACTACCCTAGGTACCCTATATTATTCTCCCTAGTTACTTTACATTCCCCCCCCCCTTGCAAGTTTTTTCCTTGAAACATGTGAGGAAACTTATGATCTACTAAACAATGTGGCCAACTAGTACCAAGCATGAGCATCCATCCATCCTAGTGAAATGTGAACATAGGATCCACCTTCTTCCTTGCCACCTCGATTTTGAATCCAGTTGCTCCTTTGGCTCCATGTTGTCATTGTGTTATAATGATATCTCTTTTAAACTCAACAAAAAAGAAAAAGAAAAATATTTCAATTTGTTGGCCCAATAAAGAGCTATAATACCACTTGTAGTGATACTTAACTGAGAAATTGAATCACAAAAATGATATAGAACCCTTAAAATTCATAAATACCAAGAGACATTCACACCATATAGAACAAAATAATATAGAAAAGAACCCTTAAGATAGGGTAACACCATCAACCGCTCTTTAAGGAAGGAATCACTCCACTAACCATGATTTCTATAATACAATTCATCCAACATATCTCATAAAATTATACTCATGTATAGGTATACTTTCTCGTGAGTATTCCTAGGGGGTATGTGGGCCAAATACCTCTTATTATTATATTGCTTATTATACCTACCTAGTGGGACTATTTATTACCCAACAACTACCAAATGGTCCTTTTACATTATTATGGACACATTACATACATTATCCCCTTGGGTGCCTCCTTAGGTACCCCATATTATCCTTCATAGATACATTGCATTCCATCCCTCTTCACATGTTTCATCCTTGAAATATGGGTTGAAACCATAGAATATGATCTACTAGGCAATGAAACCAACTAGTACCAAACATGAGCATCCCTCCATCCTAGTAAAATCTAGACATGGGACCCACAAACTTCCTTGCTACCTCATTCTTGATTTAGGTTTCTCATTTGGTTCCATGATCTTCCTTGTCTAACTACCTAGTGGACCTAGGTACATTACACTTGTACATTATGTATCTAGTCATAGCCATGCTTTTACTTCTATCAGGAGGATATGATAGTGTATATTGCATTAAATTTTGAGATTATATGTTAAATCATTTTTTTAGGATTTTCTTTAAATATCCTTCTCCATGATTCTCTAGAGATGTTGCACCCCAAACTTCACATCCATATAAGATAACAAGAGTGACGAGAGCCTCATAGAGGAGTTAAATTTCTTGTCCTAAGGCCAATGGTCCATTGAATTATAATTGTTTTCAAGCTTATAATAAGTTTTCCACCCTCCATTCATCATTTTCTCAATGCTATAGATAAAATTAATCTTCTGATAAAGATTGATTGTGGGATATTTGTAAGAATTCACTTCCTCTAAGTTTTTGTTGTCATACATAAAATTAGCATAAGTGATCCTTTTGGATTTATTATCATAACCTTTGTTTTGGTAGTGTTAATAGTCGTACTAGAGCAAAAATCCTTCACAAATTTTAGTTGATTGTTGAGATCATAGGGACTCCTCACCATTATAACAATATCATCAACATAGAGAAGAAGGATGATGACTATACCAATTAGAGTGGTGTTCGTACAAATTTATTCTTCCAAACAACCCTCTAACTTGTCAATGCATATACCAAAGAAAGTATGAGACATGGGACAACTTTGCTTGACTCATATATACAATCAATTTATTTTGAGCAACCTTTAGAGCTCCTAAACATGACAATAACATTTTAGTACCAACTTGTCACAATAGCTCTCGAATAATTGTTAGTTTATTTTAGAAATAATTAATACGGATTTTTTTTTTAATTCATCATAACTATAATGATTTATGAATGTTTTTTAAAATTTTAATCACAAAAATAAATTTCTAAAATAATCTAAATATTTTTTAAAACAATAAAAAAACAAAATATAAATTATATCAAAATTAGTACCTTCTATATTAGCAATTATAAATGGATATTATATATTTAAAATAAAATTGTATTAAATTTGTAAGTAAATTAATGGATTTTCTATTAAAATTATATTGAATTTGTAAGTAAATTGATAGAATTCCTATTAAAAGTATATTAAATTTATAAGTAAATGGATATAGTTTCTATTTTAAATTAAAATTAAAATTTTATTTATATATTAAAAAATTCTACATATGATTTCAAAAACTTTAGCGTTATTGATTAATAAAAGATATTGTATTATATTAAAAATTATTAATAAAAGATATTGTATTATATTAAAAATTATTAATAAAAGATATTGTATTATATTAAAAAATAAAAAAAATTATGTTTAGTATTTAAATAAAAATTTTAAAAAGTTATTTGTATTGGTTTTTTTGGGTTTATTTTGATTTTATTTGTAAAGTATTTTGATTCTCTTAGTCTTGGTATAAGGATGATGATAGTTATTAACCTCCATTGCTGACAACTTTGGTATGTAAATTTTTTTTTATGCTGAACAGTTTTAAGAGAAGCTTAGCAAATGTTTTGAAATTGTACTTTAATATGGATGTAAGTAAGACATTCTATAAAAAAATAAATTTCATTTTCAACCATTTTTCTGTGTTTTAATGTGGGTGTACCATGCTTTTCATCTTCAACCCTTTTTAAGTCACAAAGATACTATGTAACTCATGAGAATTTGTTCTTATTTTAGCAATATTAATTTTTCTTATTAGAATTGATCACGTGTAGTGTAGTATATATATATATATATATATATATATATATATATATATATATATATATATATTAAAATTTATAAAAATAAAATATGTCAACAAATCATACATGCATATTTCTAAATTCAATGATTCATATGAACATTCACACTGAAAATTTGAAACATAAAATAATAAATTTGATAAATCATAGACTCGTACTAGATATCAAGTGGAAGACTCGAAGTTATATAATTAATAATAATATATGTCCATGATTCCATGAGTTCAAACTTCATTGTCATACTACATTCAAAATTTGCCTAATAGCATTTCCAAACATGAAAAAGAAAGTTCAAAACAATAAACAATGAACAAGATAGTTGATTTGGCTTCCTCAAGCCATGTCATCGGCATCCTCAAGATCAATGTCATCAGCATCACTAAGGTCCTCTGTCACCAAGCTCTCTAGATAGGCATCACTTTCGAGTTGAGGCATCGCTTGAGCAATGAAATGTTAAAACTTAAGGTTTGAGACCCAGGTTTAGGTAAGGGCCCACTTCTTATTTGTTTGAATAATGTTTATTAAACTATTTATTAAATTTTTAATTTTTTAAACATTGCAAATCGACCCCTAACACCTGCCGATTCCAAACTTTAACAAAACCGATCTGGCCATACCCGCTTTGTACCCAAAAACAAGGTACGACGTACCGAAATGCATGCAAGTACCTGAATTTCATGAATGACATCTGAGGTGGGGTACGTGAGATGTGATGTGGGTATGGCTGGATATGACACGAGACGTACCTTTGAAGTGCACAAGCCCACCCCTGGTACAGATACCCATGCAACACAGGTTTTAATATTATTACTATTTGCAAACTAAACATTGTCATACTACATTCAAAATTTGCCTAATAGCATTTCCAAACATGAAAAAGAAAGTTCAAAACAATAAACAATGAACAAGATAGTTGATTTGGCTTCCTCAAGCCATGTCATTGGCATCCTCAAGATCAATGTCATCAGCATCACTAAGGTCCTCTGTCACCAAGCTCTCTAGATAGGCATCACTTTCGAGTTGAGGCATCGCTTGAGCAATGAAATGTTAAAACTTAAGGTTTGAGACCCAGGTTTAGGTAAGGGCCCACTTCTTATTTGTTTGAATAATGTTTATTAAACTATTTATTAAATTTTTAATTTTTTAAACATTGCAAATCGACCCCTAACACCTACCGATTCCAAACTTTAACAAAACCGATCTGGCCATACCCGCTTTGTACCCAAAAACAAGGTACGACGTACCGAAATGCATGCAAGTACCTGAATTTCATGAATGACATCTGAGGTGGGGTACCTGAGATGTGATGTGGGTATGGCTGGATATGACACGAGACGTACCTTTGAAGTGCACAAGCCCACCAGATACCCATGGAACACAGGTTTTAATATTATTACTATTTGCAAACTAAACAAGTCTTACCTTTCTCAATTGTTTATGCTGCAAATCAATACAAAAGAGACTCCCTTCTATGAGAAGGAAAAAATAATTTTTTAAAATAAAATTTCAATCTAATCAATTAACTATTTTTCATTTTTCTTAAATTTTATAAAAAGAAAATAATTTAAATAAATTATGATAAAAAAATATTACATGATCTGTTCTTAAAGCAAGGCTAATTTTAAAACACCATTACAATCATCATCACCAAATAAAAATATTATAATAAAAAAATGTTACATTACCTATTTAAATTCTTGTTTGCTTTGTCATCTATTTAAAATTTGGACTAATTTTTATGAATATAAAATCCTTTCACTCCTGTATTTCTACGATCTGTTGTAACCCCTCTTTCTTTTTTATATATAGTGCACACAGAAATGGCAGCTGAGTCGACCTGAAGCATTATACTGAAAATCTGGATTTAACGGTCGTCTTCAGTGGTCATTCACGCGGTTGGAAAGAACGAACTAACTTTGCCACATTTAGACATTTTTAACAAAAAAAAGTTGCTTGCTCTATATCATCGTAGAAGACAAGTTCCTATGACATTTCATGTTACCGGAATTTAAACACATTCTATTCTCCACAGAATATTACGTTTACGTTGTCTACAGAGTAGCAGAGTTAGTGCGGTGTCGTTGGGGACATCAAGGAAACTTATTACGTTTAACTTTCTGATTATACCAAATGAATAAATGCCATGGTACCAGGAATTTTGGAGCAAGCAGTATAAGTGAAGCTGAATGAATTATATAAAATTGGAAGATTAATGATATGAGAGTCAATGGCGGGATAATCGACTTCCCACCAACAATTAGGGCGGCGTGTTTTCATGCTTCCATTGCAAGAATGATTAAAAGAAAATAACAGTTGCTAATTTCGTTAACAATATCTGTTCTATAATGATACGGCTCTAATTGATTAGCCTCTCCCAGCCCATTTATCTGTTCTTGATTTGTGGTGATCATTAATTCCCCACAGTTTAGGTTGGAATGGATAGAATGAATTAGTCCTATAATGGTGACACATAACAATCAGCTACAATCTACATGCATGACGTCCCTCTGTTTTCTTTGTATAACAAGAAAATTAGCAGAGATGGAAAGTCTCGATCACCATCCAATGCGCTAGGCCTTACTGAATGACGGGGATTGCGCTTGCTATGCAAGTAAGGAGCTCCTTGGAAATGCATAAGAGTATAAACATGACTGTATAACGCCTACTGTGGGGCCTTGGGGATTCCTTAATACCCCAGCTCCCTCCAACTGCCTCGGCTTTCAAGGTGGACTTTTGCTGTTACGTTAGTTTAAATTTGTGTATATTCCTCGTCAGAAGATCGAACCCGCTGGCGTCTGCATTTGCTAATTGGGAGTGAGATTTGGAGCCAAAATTAGGGGTAGTAGGTTGGCCTGCTTGGACTAACAGTGGAAAACCTCCTGCAAGTAAAGTGGCTGCTGCACCAGCCCTGGACAACGACGAACAACGGATTCGGATCAAGTCTTCGTTCACATTTTAAACTCTTTAATATATATTATTTTCTCCGCTTTATACATTGTATATATCGTCTAAGAAGCTTAAATTGGAAATGGAGATATTATAGGTACAGTGTGGATCATAACTAACTGGTGGTTAAAATTAATTAGAGGCCTGGCTAACCAGAATGGTTCAAGTACAATAAGAATTTCGTTTGTAACGAACACATCTTGTACGCGAAGGAGTGACATGCAGAGAGAATTACTTGTACTAGTCACACAAACTAAACAAGACAAAATCCTCAACGGCTGGGCACCCACCCTTTGTATATTGACGATGATCCACAAGCAAAATCGCACCAAATTCAACTCACGCTTCCCCATCAGTGAAAATAACTCCAATGGCAGATGAACTACCAGGTCCTACACTGTATAGAGGCTTATTATCTTATAATACAGAGTGGTGGCGGAGACTGCAGAGTGCTAATTTTTTTTAATTATTAATGTTTTTTTGGGGCCCCTTTGTTGTAAATGTTGTTGTGGGGCCTTGAATTTGATGTATAAGCCGCTTGATTTTGGAATGGGCACTGTGGCAGGATTACCTAAGTACCCATACAAACACGCAATCCCTAGTGCCAAATACAGGTCCATTTTGCTGTCGATCCGTATCGTGCGAAACCAACAAAAGGGACTTGCCACCGGAAATGGTCGTCGTTAACTCATTCTCACAGAAATTACAATATATGTTTCCAGAACTGCCTAAACGGTTGCTTATCTTTTGTCCAGTTGGAGAGCGGTCCCTCTTATAGATAGGCCTCTCTTTCATCTAACTGCATGGAAATATGACAGCCTTATCATTAGCTGCCTAATCATTCTTTTCCACACACGGGGCTAGGGAATATTAAAACCCTTTCGCCAGGCAATAGTGCTTCCATGAATTCAGAGCATTTGCAAGCCTGTGCTCAGACCAAGCTCCATATAGGTTCTCAGTGGGGAGAATTTGAGACTGCGAACAGAATGACCGAACCTGTCCTCGATGAGGAAATTAAAACAGATAGACAATCGGATGCAAAAGATGAAAGTTCGCAGGCCAAAATGTGCCCCAGAGGACACTGGAGACCGGCTGAAGATGAGAAACTGAGAGAACTCGTTGAACAGTATGGACCCCAGAACTGGAACTCCATAGCTGAGAAACTCCAAGGTAGATCAGGTAAAGGACCGGCTCAATGTAATATATGGGATTGATTCATGTTTTGTTGCATAGACTTCGGGTATTCTATGCAAAATAATAAGTTTCCCTATTGCCTAGTTTATGTTATTTATTCATGAATTAACCTTCCACACAATAACACAACTATATGATCCAATTCGCCATAACGATGCTCTTTCTTTGAATATATCAAACGATGTGGCCTCAATGTAACGGCCATGTCGAAACCCTAATATCGGCTGTGCTTTAGCGGTATACCTGTTAGGTATTCTCTGTCAAATGATGAATGGCTTTACTGAGAATCTCCAAGAAACACGTCCCAGGAGTTTTCATCCTGCTTGGGCTGAAAATGGGGTGCCGACTTACATGATCCTTGGGGAAATCTCAGCCCAATCATCTATGGCTTTATCCAGAATCTCTGATCAGCACGACTTACGAGTTTTCATCTTTCATATGCTCAAAATGCCCTTCAGAATTACATGATCCTTATGTCAATGGGGTGTTTTGTTTTTTCTACTATGATTGATTAGTTGCAAAATATGTGTAAACTTGGCTTGAGCTGAAAATCCTATTTAGACTTACATGTTCCCTTTGCAAATGGGGTATCTTGCTTGCTATATAAACATACATAATAGTTGAAGGGTTGCCATATAAATATGCAATCTCTTGCTTAGGCTGAAAATGGGGTACAGATTATTTGAGCCTTATGCCTATGAGTGTCTTGGTTCTCCTACCAACATACATGGCTGGCTGATCGGTTGATGAACTAATATGTAAACTCCTGCTTGAGCTGAAAATGGGTAAAAACTTACATAATGCCTATGGGTGTCTTGGTTCTCCTACCAACATACATGGTTAGCTGATCGGTTGCTGAACTAATATGTAAACTCCTACTTGAGCTGAAAATGGGTAAAGGCACTTGAGCTGAAAATGGGTAAAGGCTTTGGTTTTCCGACTAACATACATATACAATCGTTTGATTGGTGATTGAATATGTAAACTCCTGCTTGGGATGAAAATTAGGTACATATTTATATGATCTTTCTGTTTATGGGGTGTTTTCTGTTTATGGGGTGTCTTGGTTCTCCTACTAACATATAATGATTTATTGGTTGCTGATAAATATGTGAACTCTTGATTGGGTTGGAATTTGGAATTTGGGTAGACTTACATTTATGTATTGATAGGATGTTTTAGTTTTACTGCTATTATATTGATCAGTTACAAAATGCAGGCCTTTTTCTCCTTGTACTTTCCCTTATGTAAGAACTGTTATGTTATGTGTGTGTGAGTGTGCTTGAGAATAATAACAGATGGTACATCTGATACACCATGCCGTTTGACCTATTGCAATTGTTTCTCCCCTCTCCTGAACTTGTTGAATAAACAGGCCCTATAAGAAAATTATACTCCCAATCCTTCCAAACATGGTTGAAATAAAAAGGCCAAATAAAATTTTTATTTAGGACCTAGGAGTTATGGGAGAAAGTTAAAACTCATAATCTCGAACTTGTCTGTTATGATCCATGCAGGAAAGAGCTGCAGATTGAGGTGGTTTAACCAGCTGGATCCACGCATAAATCGCCGTCCATTCACAGAAGAAGAAGAGGAGCGCCTACTGGCTGCCCACCGATTGCACGGCAATAAATGGGCCATGATAGCCCGGCTATTTCCCGGCAGAACAGATAATGCGGTAAAGAATCACTGGCATGTTATAATGGCACGAAAGTTTAGAGAACGATCTCGAATCTATGGCAAAAGAAGATCATCATGCGGCCACCTGATGAGAAAGGCAAGGCCGCACAGTGCTCATGCAGCCGAACACATAGAAGAAAATTCTCTCAGCACATTCATCGACATGTACTATAGAGGATGTCATGAGGACGCTGGAATTTCTTCCTCTAATATCTTAGGAAGAAGGCCGCGAAAATTACCTCACGACTCCACCCTAGAAAATATCAATTCGCAAATCCATGGCAACGGCCTGATACTAAATCCGTCGGGCAAAAGCCAGAGCTTAGAGGTTGTTAACCCACAAGGTAATCGTCTTTTCCTTATTGTGTACGCCTCTACTAACCCTATACAACCACTTCCAAGATACGTTTTAGGAGGCCTATGGTGTTTTCAACTTTTCAAATATCTTTAGGTGGTTGTAACTAATATAAAATTCTTAGATTGTGGATATTGGTTATAACTAATATGGAATTCTACATTGAATAATTCGCAGGTACGCCTGCATCAATGCAAGGCGAAGCATACAAGAACAGAATTCTGGATTCCCTGTGCGAAATTGGAATGAGTAATCACGTTCAATCCAGGAAAAACTTGCAGGAAATTTTATTCCAACAATCCATGAGACCTGCATCTTCAAAAGCTTCATCAGCAACATCATGGCTTCCAATCTTCTCTGGTTCTATACTCCCCAAACCACCAGATTTAGCCCAGGGTGAATTTAGACCTGATCATTTTCCTTGCCCAGAGCCAGGTAAAATCAATGGGCGCCTAAAAATACCACCAATTTATAACTACACTGCATCATCCTTTCGTCACAGAAATACCGATCATCGTATCCCTGGTGCAGTAGCAGAGGGAAAAGAAGCCCAATTATTATCTCCAGAGCTAGTTAAAGGAAGCGCTACTAGCAGTTATAACCCTGCACATTTGCAGCTGAGTATAAATCCTCAGAGTTCATCTTCTACTGCATACAAGGAAGTGAGGCTTCTGCATCAGAACAAATCTTTTAATGGGAGAGAAAGGAACCCTTGTAACAGTCTGGAAAGCCAAGTTGCAGACCATGAGATGACGGACCCAGATCAACACAAGGAGACGGCTTTCATCGATTTCTTAGGAGTTGGTGCATCATAATTTAACTCACTTCGCAGCACTTTTTTTTTAAAGCACCCCAACTTTTGAGCTGGGCAACCTGAAGGAGGTCGTTCGCTCTACATCGTCGAGGTGATTGTGGGCTGGGATTGAACTTTGAAGCTAGGTACTCAGTCCATCACATACAGATAAGTCCCTGTGAATTCAATTCTCTCTTCTTTATTACTCAGAGAGTGACATATACATACTCAATGACTTCTAATTTCCCTAAGGGTCAAATACAACTTCAAGTGCAAATCTCTCTTGTATCTTTAACTGAAACTCATGCAGCGTCGTCTGAAGCTTCCAGCTTGCTTCAAAGTTATCTGCAAACCCCTAAATTAAGGCAAGTAACTTATTATTGTGGTTCAATTGTAAATTGAAAATGCTGCATGCTTGGTTTTCATATTTCGTTTAGGCAGATGATTATGCTAAAAATCTTTTAAACCCAAAGAGATTGTAATACTCGTCATTGGCGATTGAGTTGCCCGTTATAAGAAATTCTAGACCAAGCTGACACTGATTTACTCTGTGATTTTCCAGCTTATTAGTGTACATGTTTTCACTCCATGCAGAAGGCCTTCCATATAACATAGAAATGTGTTAAGTGCTGGGTTCGCCTGTACTTCGGCTTAGTTTTTAACAAATTTTCTGCGTTTTTATAGAGGCAGTCTTGGGTGCTGCAAGTAGTAGGATTTGCTCAAAGTTGGCTTGGGGTGTCCGTTTTTAGGTTGATTAATCTTCCAGTGTCTAGCCATTTCACTGTCAATTTTATTCGTCCTTTTAAGTTTGTAATTAATTTATGTGACAGACTGGGTTTTAGTTTCACACTTTATGGGTTATCTTGGACTGATTTATCTGAAGGATATTGATATAATTTTAATGAATATCATCTATTATATAAATAGATAGTTATTTAATTTTATTTTAATATATTTTTAATTATATAAATTAGTTTTATATATGTATAAATATAGTAATTGATGAAATGAACCTTAGCAATATAGAAATTAACAACTTTCAATTATTGAATCACTGTTTCTGTTTTTTCCATGCTCTCAACTAATTAATATATCAGCTTTTAATGATACCTCAGTATGATGGTTTTAATATTATTGTAGCTATATTTATCTGATCTCTTCTCCATATCAGTTTCAGCTTATATTGATAAGTCAAATCCTTTTTCTTTTGTTTGCTTTTTTGAATTACATTATAATAGTGTATGGTAATGTTACTCTAGTTTTTTATTTGAACGTGATAAAAAAATGGATAATAATGATTGAATGTTTTTACTAATACTGTAATACTTTAAAATGGAGACGTTTTTGACATTCTTACCGATGGAGGCTTTAGGCTTTTAGAAAATTTTACTCTATATATTTGTTTGTATATTCCTTTATTGATCTCCACCTACTGGTACACACATGAGTCTATCGCTTCTCATAATATTGAAATTCCTTCTTTGAATTTAAGAAGTTTATAAGGTGTAGTATTATGAAATTCCTTCTTTGAATTTAAGAAGTTTCTAAGGTTTAATGTTTTATTTGTATTGGAAAGGTTTATGGTTTACATTAGTCTAAAGTTATTATTATTTTTTTTGAGTTGGAAAGGTTTTATTTTGTATATTAGTTTTAAAAATTTATGATGAAAAATTGATAATATGTATGAGAAATTAAAGGAAATATAAGCCATATAAGCCAAAACTTAATTTCATACATGAGAAATAAGAAATAATAGATAGAGTTGGCAATGATCTAAGATACAAGATACTCCATTATTTAAATTAATTTGAAAAAAATGAGTTGTGATTCTTCTAGTGCAATAATGAATCCAAGACAATAATGAATCCAAGACACCTCTTTATAGGCTTACAAAGTCTTCATGTCCAAAACCCTAGTCTATATATGCACTTACTCAATACTAGAGATTAATTTTGTAGAGAATGAAAGTTACTTAATTAATGCTATATCACTCTAAAGATGGTCCATTCTAACTAAATGTGTAGAAATATCAATAAACAACACATCAACTAACTAACTACATAGGAATATTAATAAATAATGCATTAATGTTGGCTAGAAGGGTGTGCCCTTCTCTCCTAGGTTTTTGGTTGAGCTGGAAATGTACTAAGGGGTTGTGTACTTCTCTTTGAGGTCATTCAATGAGCTAGAAGTGGGTTCCTTCTCTTCCTAGAGCATACTTCTCTTCATTGAGCATTGTATACATCCTTCTTTCTTGTGAGGTCCTCCCGGTTTAAGTGGAAAGCATCCCTACTTTCCTCAAATGTGAAAACCTACAAATATGTTGACAAGTGATTGAAAGGTGCGAAGGATTCAAAGGATGCAATGCTATGGACACACCAATGATGTTGAGTAGAAATAGCAAGTTATGAAAATACCAGAAGTTTATCCAAGTATCTATAATAAGGATCAATGATAGGTGGCCATTAATAGTTGAAGAAAACCATATAATGACTAACATAGAGTCCACGCCTCCCTATTTAATATTGACTCTAGTTAATGAAAGAAATGTTGGAGGAACAACATGAACTAAATGTGGAGCTAGCTAAAAGTGAATCTAGGACTTTGAAGGGTGCAATGGTACAAGGATGTGTTGGAAGAAGGTAGTGTATGTGTTGGAAGAATGTAGTGTTGTAGACATAGATTATTCCCTACAAATATCATCCCAAAAATGGAGTGGGGTATGGAGTGAGGTTGTGTTAAGTTGCTAGGATGTGAAATAAAAAATTGGATCCTTGTTTGAAAATATGGAATGAAGGTGAGGTTAATATAAAAGTACTATGTTTGGGGATAAGATAAATTGTGGAGCTGGTAAACCTACACTAGCTAAGTGAAAAAATGAATGAGGATTGGAATGTACAGAACCTCTGTAATCAATGGTACTATAACTAAGAAAAGGATTTCTGGAAATTCATGTGTGTATATTAACTTTGCAAAAGCATTACTTATCACTTTTGCAACATCACTTAGAAAAATTCCAAGGGGTTTCAAATCAGGGATAATTTTAAGGACCCATACTTATTTAAAAGTGTATAAATCCTGGGGAATGTTACCAATTCTTAAAATGTCAACTATAAAATATCTAGCGATATTTTTCTAAAATTATTTCAATTTCTAAGAATTTTATATAGTTTATATAATAATTTGGAGATTTTCAGAGTGAAAAAAATTTACTCTCGATCAAAATTGGGCGAAATGAGGCTTCAAAAAATGCAAATTGGCGAATCGTTTTTTGGAAAAAAACATGGAAAAATAGCCCATGGACTAAATTTTACCCCTAAAATTATCCTTGTTTCAAATTATTTCCAATTGCTTCTTGAATTATGAAGTCATGGTATTCAAATTAATTTATACAAAATTTCCCTAGTCTATAGTCAAAAACACCATTTGACCAATTGACTAGTGAGTAGAGTAAAATATCAAAAATCCCATTATGAATCATTATGAATTGATATAAGATAAAAGATCATTTCTAATCATAGTTGGAAATAAAATGAGTAAGATAAGAGATCATTTCTAATCATCAAATTCACTTCATCAAGTTGGTGAACATAAAAAAAATTCATTTCGTTTGCTAAGACAAGTACCATGCCCATGATTATAAACGCACAATGTAGTAGAGCACCATATACTCCCCATGCTTCAAAATGATACATTGCATTTGTTGGACTCTCAAGGAACAATTTTGGTACTAAGATTTTGGTACTAAGATTTGTAGATAAGGCTCGAAAGTGGGTAATATAAGTAAGCACATCATGTTAGGTTGAAAAGTTGCTAAGTTTTGAACCACAACATAGTGTTGATTCAGGGTTTTCATATGATCAACAAATGCATGAATAAGAGGTTTTGTCACCCATGATGGGAGAATGTCGTATATATAAGGCCATATATTCTACATATCAATGTAACAATCTCTACCATGAAATGTCAAAATGATCAATGATTTGGGGATAAGTGTCACCCTAGATTCTTGGATATGAGAGAAGTAATGAAAGAGCTTGAGTCACATTTTGTATTCTTGAATTTTGGAAAAGACTTGACATCCACACATTAATTAAAAATAAAGAGAATAATCATCCAAATTATTGGTTACCTCATTTAAAATGAATAAAGTAAATGGAGGAACTAAAGAAGAAAGCATTGTATCTATGGAGAGATTGAAGGATGCTTCTTGCAATATTCTATAATTAGGTCCCATAAGAATGGATGTGACTTTGATATTACATGTTTGAAAAGGATTTGTTAATCCATGAGAAGTTGATCATCCTTAAAATTTTCATTATTCATTTTTCTTGAGGAGACTCCTTTATATGCAATTGAGTGTGGAAAACCAATTATGGATAAAAGAAACTATATAGTTTTTTTTCATTATTCAAGAGGGTGCAATATGGGACCTTAAGTTATAGGGATGGAATTTAAGTTATAGGGATGGAATTAGTGGGGAAAACTATGGAGAGAGTTGTGTAAGGGGAGCTAGGAGTAAGGTTTTTTATTTTGAAAGATGGAGAGATATTAATAATATATGGCCATTACAAGTACAGAGTGCATGATGAAATGGGAACCATCATACTAGTGTATAAGTGTGTGGAATTTTCATGTATAGGGTAAAGAAGAATAGGTTTGAGAGATAGAGGACAGATATGCTAGCCAAGGAGGTTGGGGAGGGTGTCTAATGGGGTTGGAAAGGAAATTGTGAGTAAACTAGGTGGATTCAAGGTGTATGGGTCATTATGTGTTATATGTGAAGGGAGAAACAAAGAGGTAATGGAGAGATCGGGTGCTACAAGTGACAAAAAATATTTTGTGATGCATTATTGAAGGAGTAAGTGACTACGGTTGAGTTTTGAAAAATACAAGCACATTCTTCATCCAAAGTGAGGGCTAGTAATAGAGATACATATAAGGTCTCTTATTGAGATAGGATGAGAAAGGAGAGATGAAGTTTGGGAGGGTGTTATACTAATATATAAGATGCATCCAATAATTTGTTGAGATATTTTTGGACGGAGAGGAGGATGGAAAGTGGGAGATCCATGTGGATAAATATAAGATGTTGAAGAAATATGGAAGAAAATGTTGATCAAATAATGAAATGGATACTTAATAGGAAGAGAGCAATTTTGGAGAAGAAAAACTAGATATCTAGAGAGAGAGAGAGAGAGAGTATGGACTAATGAAGAGGTGGAATTTAGCTAGCATAAATCCCAATCAAGGGCCATTTAGTTCCATAGAGAAGAGAAAGGCTAGAGGATGGCCTCCAAATAATCCCAACCAAGGGTGACATAGTCAAGGGTAATGGAGGCTAGATAAATCCCAACCAAGGTGCCTACAAAATAAATTGGTGTTGGTGTAACAATCCCAAATTATACCACTCCAATCTACACTAAAATCGAACATTTAAAAAAAAAAATACTATGTAGGATGGGACCAATTTCACAAAATTCATCAATACATTAATATGCCCATTAACCCTAATGAAGACATAAAAAAATGCCATTATACCTCTAACCATTCAATTTAAGGAGTCATCTATTTAACACCATTTATAGAAAAATGGCATTCATTCCCTATCTTGAGTTCTATACATCAACATCTTTACATAAAACCTTATAATATTCATAATTAAAATAGAGCAGAAATCACCCTTTTACATCTATGTTCATTTAAAAATATTTGATCACTTTTCTTTTATATCTAGGTTCATTTAAAAATATTTGATCCTTCACATTTTTTAAAGAATTTTTTGGTATGTTAAATATATATACTGGAGTGCTTACCCAAACTTGAGTTTATAACAAGGTAAGCCTAAAAGAAATGTTTCACTTTCAATCTCTAAGCTTAAATCCAATAGTCATGCATCATTACATACCATTATGGATTGAATAAAGAATATCACTATATATATATATGTATATTACCCTCAGTATTCATTAATAGAATTTTAATAACAATCTGAAGGGGAGATAATGCCTCTTGTAAAAAGAACGAGATCAAAAGTGATCTAATAAAAAAATAAATTGAACATCACTCAATAAAGATATTTAGTCTTGGATCGTCGTACCCTATCCCTCCCAAGAAGGAGATTAATGTTTTTATTAAGATATCGAGGAAAAAAAGGAAACAATACATAAAACCAGGAGCCTAATAAAACAAGATTATTAAACCTAACGACCGATAGGTTAAACAAGAAAACAAGATGATCGAGTTCCTTACTTTACGATTTAGACTGAAGGAGAAATGAATACCGGTAGTCAATTAAACAAACAAAAAAATTAACTAATGCAGCCCAAGCCTCGAGCTTGGCGCATGATATCTAAAGGAAATGCAGATTAACTCAGGTTAATCCACAACCAACAAGAAGGTATTACTCGGTACTTTTAACACTAGTTCGATAAAACCAAAGCGATTGAGCTGTGGATTGTTGGATCTAGTGTGGATTGTTGGATCCAGCTTTTTTAAACCGAATGCATTTTTCTTCTATTTACTACTAAAAAATAGTTTGTGGTGCAAAGTGTTACTTTATGTTTTTAAGTTTTAAATAATTCTTACATAAAAAAATAATTGTCACTATTTAATAATTCAAAAATAATTAATAATATTTTGGGGTATCACATTTCTTTCCTCCTTATTCTTAACACCGTTCTTGATGTTCTTTATTTTGAGCTCTCTTAATCATTATGGAACATGGAGGGATATGCCTCTCGCATTTTATCCTCCATTTCCCAAATTTCCTTTTCAGGGATAAAGTGCTTCCATTGCACTTTTATTTGAACGATGGCTCGATTCCGTAGCATATGTTCCTTCCTATCTAGGATGTAGAAAGGTTCGGTCTGGAAATTTCCCTCGGGTTCCACGTGAATCACATTTCAGTCAATTACATGAGTAGCATCATATATATATATTTTTTAATAATGAAACATGAAATACATCGTGCACTTTTATATTAGGAGGAAGTGCAAGTTGTTAGGATACCTGCCCTATCTTAGCTAACACTTCGAAAGGTCCACAATAGCTCGGTGCCAACTTGGAACACCTTCCCAAGCTCAAGGCACTCTTCTTCGACTTTACCTTGAGATATAAATGATCGCCGACATTGAACTCTCTTGGAGTTCTGCTTAAATATGCATTAAATATTCTCTCGATCCTGTGAAACTTTGAAGTTTTGTTTGACCTCTGTAGTGTCCCTTTTTAATAATTTGGAAAAATTGAGAAAATTGCATTATTTTGGTAAATTTGAACCTTGGACTAGTGATGACCGAAGTGCTTCCAAATGGCTCCTAAGGATTTCGAATTGGTTTTGAAGGTACTTGAATGGTATTAGGACATAAAAATGAGGTTGATAGGTGCTTGGACACTCTCAAAAAACTTTTGCAACATTAATTTGCAATCAAGAGAAAATAAGGAATTTATTAGTAATTTCGAGGTTCAAACCCCCTAGGGTAGAGGTCACTAATGGCTTCCCAAATGCAGTACGAACCTCCCAACTTTCATAACAGAGAAATGGATTAGTTAACTCACTTCAATGGGCACCCAAATGCATCATTAATCAGTTCCTACAGGCTGTTGCAACTCCCATAAATCAAATATTTGTAATTATGTCTTGACATAGGGGGAAATGAGAGAAAAATGCAATAACTTGCTATGAAATTTGAGAGAAATGTTCCAAATACTTGCATAAGGTTCATGAAAATTCTTCAATACATTAATGGCTTTCCAAACAACAATAAAACCACTGATATTGACTAAAAAAATTCCATATCAAACAACTTCAAGCTCTTACAACAAGATATATGGGAAAATGGCACCATTCATACATAGTTTGGTATTTTTACATAGTTTCACTTGAAGTTTCAATATGAGGTTCATCTGAGCATCAATACAGAGTGTAGACATCACATTACAAAAAAATGGGGCCCCTTGGACTTCCCCAAAGATATCAGCATCTCACCATGTGCGTCATTCCTCCAAGAGCAAGAATATGAAGAGAAGAGTGAGAGAGATGTGGGAACAAGTTGAAGAAGATATGATCACGCGTAAACATGTAGCTTCAACCTGTAACAAATATCTTCATTTCAGCTCCAAATGAAAGGTCTGAATGGCCTCTCCAATTTTCAATTAGGATGGGAATCTTTCACCCTTGAAGTTGGTGCTAAGGCAAGTAGAATAAACACTCAACTTGCATGGACAAGCTATGCTCTCCAAATTACCAAATGAGAAATGATCAAAATCCCCTCTCCTTCTTTGTTCTTGTATTTTATTAGCTTCCCAATCCCTCCATGGCTCGAATTCCCTCCAAGAGCTTCATGCCAACTCGAATTGGGGAGATATTCCAATGTGTGCCACTTGTTCAACAATTCCTAGACTCCCTCTTCCATCAATTCAAATGGAGGAATCTTTGGCTGCCCTAACTCCCCTGTGCACCTTCTTGAAGGCTATTTTTAGCCCTGACATGTCATATAGGTCATATGTCAGCAATCAAGCCTATGCCTTGTCATAAGTCATAGCATCTTCATCATTATTGTCATAGAAGCTAGGGAATCTAGCCCAAGTGTCACAATGCCTCTTCCTCTTCCAAGGGAGTTACTCTTCCTCTCAAATTCAACTCTCATTGAGTCATTCCAAGTATAATTCCCTTCCAACTCCCCCAATAACGTTAGACTCCACCTTCGATTCGAATGGGTGAGAGTAGGATGCCATATGGCATGGAGAATCTTGCTTGTGTGGGTCCCACACCACCAATGTGCCCTCATGACCAAGTGCCACCTTATTTTCCTATCATAAATATTTATTTAGCCCCATTATAATATTTTTTTGTCTAGCTAATGTCCATTTGGGGTTTTATATCTCCCTTATTCCAAATCTAAATGTTTCCACCCCAACCTAGGGAACTAGTAGATTGGTGGAATTTTCCCTTCTAGTGATTTATTTGGATGAGGACATTACAGTCCTCCCCAACCAATATTGTTTTCCCTCAAGCAATTCCAAATTGGGATGCTGCAAAAAAATTTCCTCTTCCCATGTGGCATCTTCACTAGGAAAATCTTTCGATTGCACCAAATATTCTCTTATGGTTCTGCTCCTCAATTTCCTTTCTCTTACCTTCAAATTTTTTTCTGCAATAAATATGAGTTGTCCTTTATCATCTAATGGAGGGAGTGTTTCTGAAATGGAAATTTGCTGACCAATAGCCTTCTTAAGACATGAAACATGAAATACATTGTGGATTTATCTACCTTCCGGAAGTTCAAACTCATATTCTACCTCCCCAACTTTTCGAACTATCTTTTATGGACCATAATACCTTGGTTTAAGATTTTCTGATCCTTTCCATTTTAAGGAGGTTTTCTTATATGGTTGTAGCCTCAAATAGACCAAATCATTCACTTGAAAATTTATTTCCTCCCTATGTTGATCCACGTATTGTTTTTGTTGATTTTGGGCAACCTGCAAATTGAGTTTTAGAAGCTTCAAAATCTCTTGACTTTCCTCAACCCAATATTTAGATTTTGGGGCTCTATTATCACCAAAAATGTGCTAAAAAAAGGTAAGTGCTTCATAACCATAAAGTTCTTTGAAAAGAGACATGCCAATGGACATATGGAAAGTAGTATTGTACAAAAACTCACCCAAGTGTAGCCATTTAACCCAAGCTTCCTACTGCTCACCAACATAGTTCCTCAAGTAGCCTTCCAACCATTCGGTCACGCTTTCTGTTTGTCCACCAATTTGAGGATGGTAGCTTGTGCTATGATTCAATTGAGTTCCCACCAACTTGAAGAGTTCTTACCAAAAATTACTCATTATAAATCTGCTATCCCTGTCACTCATAATTATTTTGGGAAGTCCATGCAATCTGAAAATATCTCTAAAGAATAGATCAACAACTTGTGTAGCAGTTAAATATGATGTAATAGCAAATAAATGATTAGATTTGGTGAGTCTATCCACCACAACATAAATACTAACCTTACCGAAAGCCTTGGGAAAACCTGTGATTGAATCCATTGAGATGATTTCCCATTTTTGTTCTGGAATGGGAAATGGTTGCAATAGACCAGAAGGATGGGTGTGTTCAACTTTTTTTTGCTGACATATCTTGCATTCATTCACATACTTTAGAACATCTTCCTTCATTCCTTTCCAAGAGAACTTTTGTCTTAATTGCCTTTATGTTTTAAAGAAACCAGGATGGCATGCTAATGGAGAATCATGAGATTCCTTCAAGATCTTGTGATTTAGGTTCTAACCATGAACCAAGTATATTCGGTCCTTATAGTAGATTATGCCATTCAATATCTTGTATTTATCATATCTTTTGACCCCATCTAACACATCACAAGCAAAACTATATTTGGCATAATCTACTATTAGCATATCTTTCCAATCTTTCAAAATGTCCACAAGGGAAAATGAAGTTCTCTTAGATAATGCCTCTGCTACAATATTATTATTCCCTTTTACATATTCAATATCAAAATCAAAATCTTGGACCTTACTTACCCATTTTTTTGGTCTTTCATTGAGATAATTTTGTGTGAGAAAATTATTTAAACTGTTATGATTAGTTTTGACCAAAAACTTGTTCCCCACTAGATATTGTCTAATCTTGGCCAAGGCATGCATCATGGATAACATTTATTTGTCATATATGGAGTAGAGCTTCTCACGTGTTTGCAATTTTCTACTCTCAAAAGCTATGGGGTGTTGATTTTTCTTTAGGACCGCCCCTATTCCTTCTCTTGGTGCATCACATTCCAAAACAAATGGTTTAGAAAAATATGGTAATGCAAGTACTGTACAACTACTCATTACCTCTTTCATTCTTTGGAAATAATTTTCAACCTCTTCATCCCATTTGAAAGCACCCTTCTTGGTCAAATTAGTAAGGGGAGTAGTTAGTTTGGAAAACCCCTTCAAAAAATTCCTATAGTAAGTGCATATCCCAATGAATCCTCTCAATTAAGTGATGTTCTTGGGTGTTGGCCATTCAAGAATAGCTTTTATTTTCTCCAAATACACCTTTACTCCATCTTTCCCATTGATGTGCCCAAGTTACAAAACCTCTTTCAACCTAAATTCACACTTTGACAACTTAGCAAAAAAAGATTGTTCATGCAAGAGTTTCAATATAGCTTCTAAATGGTGCAAATGTTCCTCCCATGTCTTACTGTAAATCAAAATATCATCAAAGAAAACCAAAAAAAACTTACGAAGCTTCTTGCAAAATATTTTGTTCATGCATGATTGGAATGTGGCTGGAGCATTGATCAAGCCAAAAGGCATGACAAGAAATTCAAAATGACCATAGTGATATCTGAAAGCATTTTTCTACACATCCTCCTCCTTCATTCGAATCTGATGGTAACCATATCTAAGATCAATTTTCGAGAAGAAATTTGCTCCAAATAGATCATCCATGAGCTCATCTAGTATAGTAATGGGTTATCTATTCTTTATTTTCCTCTTGTTTAGAGATCTAAATTCAATGCACATCCTTTGGGTTCCATCCTTTTTCTTCACCAAAACAATTGAAGAAGCATAGGGACTTGAGCTTGGTCTAATGAGTCCCAATACCAATAGATCTTGAATAGCCTTATCAATCTCATATCTGAACCTTTTTGGGTGTCTATATAGTGGTATTTGTATAGGTGAAGTACCCACCTCCAAAGCAATGGCGTGCTCAACTCCTCTATCAGGTGGCCTTCCAGGAGGAAGATCTCCAAATTTGTTTTCATATTTTTGCAATAGTTGCCTTATCTCCCTTGGATGTTCTGCAATATTTATGTTTGGATTGGGGGAAGTGATGAAACATTCAGAATCCCATTCAATATACCCATGCCTCAATATGGACCTCGTAATATGGAAAGACACCACTTATTTAGGTTAGGTGTGCATTCCTCTCAATACCCTTTTTATTCCTTCCGAATCTTTGAATTTCATTTCATGTATTTGGTATTTCACTGTGTGTTCTCCTATAGAGTACAACCATTGCACTCCCAATACCACATTTGTATTAGCAACATCAACCACATAAAAGCTATAAGAAAATGTGTAATTTCCTATGGTGAGTTGTAGCTTTGGAATCCATGTTTTGCATTCCATAGAATTGTTATTTGGAATGATGAATGTGAACCCATCGAATGCTTCAGTAGGAAAATTTATCCTCTCCACCAAGGATGCATCAATGAATTTATGAGTGGCTCCTCCATCTACCAATACCGAAACTCTTTTCCCTTGTACCACTCCCTTGCATCGAATGGTGTGAAAACGAGGCACTCTTGAAAGCACTTCCATTCTCCATTTTTCAGGTGATGGATGATCTTCTTATGTTGTGTCATATCCCTCTTCTTGGGCTGAAATATGTTCTTCTTCCTCCATGTTCCCTTCCTCTTCATCATCAGAAAATACTTCAATGAATTGTGCTTTCCCCTTAGCACATTTATGCCCTGGTACCCATGGTTGGAAGCATGTGTAACATAGTTTCTTTCTTATGAGTTATTCCTTTCTTGGTCCCTCTTTCTTGTCTTTTCCAAATGCATCTTTTTCCGTGGCTTCTTGTCAAATATGAACTTGGAAAGAAAGTTGGGCTTGGGGGGATACTTTGTCTTGGGTAGCACATTTTGCAGATCTCTTTCCAAGTTCATGGCATCTTTCAATGAAGTAGGTTTGTGGGATTTAACTAAACCATTCAAAGGTTCAACCAAACCTTCAATAAAGAGAAATACAAATCGAACCATAGATATATCAGCCACCTTAACTGATATTTTTTGAAATTCCAACATGTACTCATCAGGGGTTCCCATTTGCTTCAATTGTGCTAGTTCATTGAAAGGCATTTCAAGGTATTTTTGCTCGAATATTTCCAATAAATTGTTAACAAATTATTCATATGTTGTGACCTAATCATGTCCCAAGTTTTTAATCCCATGGAACCACCAATCATTGACTTCTCCTTCAAGATGCAAAATAGCCATTTTTAGAGCATCCTCTTCAACCATTGGATTCAACTGAAAATATACATCTAACTTTTGTATCCAAGTATTTGCAAAACTTTGAGATGAGCCATCAAAGGTAGGAAGGGGCATTTTACCTATGAAATAATTCAATTGTTTGTTTTGGAAAGGATTTATATTTCCTCCCCTCATCTTGATCTTGTTTGAGACAGCAAAGAATTGCTCAAATGGTAAGGTCCTCCTACAATCTTCACTCAACTATTGCCATTCTACCAGAACTTATTGCATTCCAAATTGGGCGTGAAGGTCCTCTTTAGTATCAAGAAACTTGGGTGTGGTGTCTCTTATTGAGCTCTAAAATTCCTTGGGTCGATTATCAGGCCCTATCCTTGAGAAAATGCTTCCAACCAACTGCCTTATTTTCCTCACTAGAGGAACTATTGTTGCCTCCTATTGTCGATTTGCTACCAATTTGACTAGCCATCAATTCGAACCCTTGCATTATTTTCCTTGTCATGTCTTCAAAAAATTGCTTCATGAATTTCCTAAATTCCTCTTTCTCCTCCATATCAGAAGTTCCTTTCTCATCCTTAGCCATAGTCTCAACAGAGTGCACCTCTTCTCCTTCTTCTTCCTCTTCACCAAAGGTACTTTCAGTTTCTATGTCTAAGGGTGGGGGATGAATTCTTGACCTCATAAATTGTCACCCAAAACATGTGCAAGGACCATGATCTGAGACCACTTGTAGTGTCCCATTTAATAATTTGTAAAAATTGGGAAACTTGCAATTTTTTTGGTCAATTTGAACCTTGGACTAGTGATGACCCAAGTGCTTCCAAATGGATCCTAAGGATTTCTAATTGGGTATGAAGGTAATTGAAGGGTATTAGGACATAAAAATTAGGCTTATAGGTGCTTGGAAGCTCTCAAAATACTTCTACAACATTCATTTGCAATCAGGAGAAAATAGGGAATTTACTAGTAATTTCGAGCTTCAAACCCCCTAGGGAAGAGGTCACTAATGGCTTCCCAAATGCAGTAATAAACTTCCAAATTTCATATAAGAGACATGTATTAGTTAGATGACTCCACTAGGAACCCAAATTAATCATTAATTAGTTCCTAAATGCTGTTGCAACTCCCATAAATCAGATATTTGTAAACATGTCTTAACATAGGGGGAAATGAGAGAAAAACACTATAACTTGCTATGAAATTTGAGAGAAATGTTCAAAATACTTGCATAAGATTCATGAAACTTCTTCAATACATCAATGTATATCCAAACAGAAATAAAACCACTGATATTGATTGAAACAATTCCATATCAAACAACTTCAATCTCTTACAACAAGATATATGGGAAATGGCACCATTCATACATAGTTTGGTATTTTACATAGTTTCACTTGGAGTTTCGATCTGAGGTTCATTTGAGAATAAAATAAAAAGTGTATAAATAAAATTACAAATAAATTGGGCCCCTTGAACTTCCCTAAAGATATAATCATCTCACCATGTGTTCCATTCCTCCAAGAGAAAGAATATGAAGAGACGAGTGAGAGAGATGTGGGAACAAGTTGAAGAAGATATGATCAAGAGCATCCATGTAGCTTCAAACTATAACAAATGACTTCATTTCATCTCTAAATGAAATTTCTAAATGGCCTCTCCAATTTCCCATTAGGATGGGAATCTTTCACCCTCGTAATTGGTGCTAAGGCAAGTAGAATTAAAACTCAACTTGCATGGAAAAGCTATGCTCTCCAAATTACCAAATGAGAAATGATCAAAAGACCCTCTCCTTATTTTTTCTTGTCTTTTATTTGCTTCCAAATCCCTCCATGGTTCAAATTCCCTCCAAGAGATTCATTCCAACTCAGATTGGGGAGAGATTCGAATGTGTGCTACTTGTCCAACAATTCCTAGCCTCCCTCTTCTATCAATTTGAATGGAGGAATATTTGGATGCCCTAACTCTCTTGTGCACCTTCTTGGAGGCTATTTTTATCCCTGAAATGTCATATATATAAGATGTCAGCAATCAAATCTGATCCTTTTCATAAGTTTCATAGCATCTTCATCATTGTTGTCATAGAAGCTAGTGAATCTATCCCAAGTGTCATAATACCTCTAAGATGCCTCCTCCTCTTCCATGGGAGTTACTCTTCGTCTCAAATTTGACCCTCATTGATTCATGCCAAGTATAATTCCCTTCCAACTCCCCCAAGAACATTAGACTCCATCTTGGATTCGAATGGGTGAGAGTAGGATGTCATGTGGCATGGAGAATCTTGCTTGTGTGGGTCCCACACCATCAATGTTCCCTCATGACCATGTGCCACCTTATTTTCCTATCATAAATAATTATTTAGCACCCTTTTAATATATTTTTATCAAGTTAATTTCCATTTGGGGTTTTATAGCTCCATTGTTCCAAATCTAAATGTTTCCACCCCAACCTAAGGAACTAGTAGATTGGTGGAATTTTCCCTTCTAGTGATTTATTTGAATGGAGACATTGCAACCTCTTTCACCATTTGTTCCATCTCCTTTAACATGTTAGGTCTTAGAACAATCCTGTTAACAGGGTTATCCCAAAACACATGAGTGTGGCATTTTCGACCATACAAGACTTCAAATGGAACCATTTTTAATGAAGCTTGATACCCATTATTATAAGCAAATTCTACTAAATGTAAATACTCTTCCCATTTACCTGGTTTATCCATTACATACATTCGCATCATATCTTCTAACACTTTATTAGTTCTTTCAGTTTTCCCATCTGTTTGAGGATGATAAGCAGTATTGAAATTCATCTGTGTATCTAGACCTTTAAACAAGGATTTCCAAAATTTACTTGTAAATTTTGCATCTCTATCAAAAATCACAACTTTCAGAATACCATGCAAACATAATATTTCTTTCATAAAAATATCAATTATGTTAATGGCTTTAAAGGTAGACTTCACAGGTATGAAATGTGCATATTTACTTCACTTATAAGCGACTAACATTATAGAATCATGTTGTTTATTCGTTTTACGTAATCCTGTTATAAAATCCATACTTATTATCTCCCATTTCCATTCTGGAATAGGTAAGGGTTGAAGTAACCCGACAAGATGTTGATGTTTTGTTTTTACTTGTTGACATTCAATGCATCTAGTTAGGTAATCTGCAGCATTGTTCTTGATGTTAGGCTGGTAATAAATTATTCTTAGCCGTGTTATAATCTTTTGGTATCGTGGGTGTCCAAAATATGGTTTCTTATGTAGCTCATTCATGATTAGTTGTTTAACTTCTTTTGAATTAGGTATGTATAACCAATTTTTATAGACTAATAAGTCTTCGGAGCTTATGGAGTAAGTTGAGTATTCATTTCCATTTACATCATTTTCCAATTGTTCTTTAATTTTTAAGTATTCTTCGTCATTTCTAGCTGCATCTTTTTATCAAATCTTCCAGATTTGTGTTATAATTGCTAAAAGTAGTCGAACAATGTGGAATGGCATTCCTACTCAAGGCATCTTCCACTTTGTTCTCTTTTCCTTTAATGTGTTTAATTTCAAAATCATACTCACTCAAGAAGGTTAACCACCATGCTTGATGAACATTTAAACTTTGTTGATCAAATAAGTATTTTAAGCTTATATTATCAGACATTAAAGTGAATTTTCTTCCTATTAAGTAGTGTCTCCACATCCTTAATGCATGTATTATGGTAGCTAGTTCTAAGTCACGTGTCACATAGTTACATTCATGTTGTTTAAGTTTTATTTACTCATATATTATTACATAATCCTCTTGCAATAGCACGCCACCTAACCCTTCTAAGTAGGAATCCATACATACAATGAAGTCCTTGTACATATCTGATATTCTTACAATAAGTGCAGTGGTAAGAAAGTGTTTCAATTTTTCAAAGCTTTCTTGACATTTATTAGACCATATGAATTTATTTCATTTCTTTTGAAGTGAATTTATCAAGTAAGAAATCTTGGAGAACCCCTCAATGAACCTACGGTAGTAACCTATGATCCCCATAAAGGACCGAATCCCGGTTACATCCTTAGGTACTGGCCAATCAATGATTGCCTTGATTTTATCTGGGTCTATAAAAATGCCTTCCTCAGATATCACATGGCCTAGGTATTAAATTTTATCTTGAAATAAGTCGCATTTACTGAAATTCGCATAACTTTTATGTTCTCTTAGGGTTTGTAAGACTAAATTTAAGTGTTCTTTATGCTCTTCTTCATTTTTAGAATATATTAAGATGTTATCAATAAACACTATTACAAACTTATCTAAGTATTTATGGAGGATGGTGTTCATTAAACACATTAATGTGGTCGAAGCATTGATCAAGCCAAATGGTACAACTAAGAACTCATAATGCCTGTACCTTGTTCTAAATGTTGTTTTATGAACATATTCGTCCTTAATTCTTACTTGATGGTACCCATATCTCAAGTCCATTTTAGAGAATGGCGTTGCTCCACATACTTGATCAAGAATGTCCTCAATGCGGGAGAGAGGGTATATATTTTTAATTGTCTATAATCAAGGAAAATCCTTAGTGTTATGCCTTTCTTTTTAAAAAACAAAATGGGTGCTCCCCATGGAGACATGCTCGGCCTTATATATTCTTTATCTATTAATTAATGCAATTGTAATTTTAATTCTATCAATTCAGGTGTGTTCATTCGATAAGGAGCCATTGAAGAAGGTACCAACTCAATGGTAAAGTCAATATCCCTCTTCGGAGGTAGTCCAAGTATCTCTTCTAGAAAAAAATCTTTAAATTCATTTAAGAGAGAAAAATCCTCTAAACTAGGCTTTGGTTTATCATCACTAGTTTCGGTAATGTGTACAAAAAACAACCTACATACCTTCCTAGCACACTTTCTCAATTGCAAAGAAGATATTTTCCTAGTAAGAACCTTTTTTGGAATCCCTTTAATAATTCTACTTTCACCATTTTCATCAATACAATTAAATGTTTTCTCAAAGCAATTTAGCACAACTCTATGTTTTTCTTGCCAATCCATGCCAATTAATATATCATAAGATCATAATAGAAAAATATTAAAATCTATTTTTGTAATCAAATTTTGCATATGAAATTCACAAATAGAAATAAAACTGGTTACTTTTCTTTTTGTCCCTGTGGCTAATTGCACTAACCGCAACTTTTCAAAATCATATTTTTTTTATTTTATTTTACATAGATATACTAGCTTAGGAGAAATGTAACCTAAAGTAGATCCAGAATCAATTAATATTGAAATAGGTTTGTCAAATATCTTACCATCCACCTCGATCATGGAAGGTTGATAATCCGCTTGATGATTTTACAAGGCTATGCTTATCTGTGGTATGTTTTGAGCAACCTCTCCAACTGTGGATGCTTCCAAGACAATGTGATATTCCAATTACCCTTCTTATGAGGACAATCCAGATAGAAATGACTCACCCCATAGCCCCAACACTACAAAGGTTCTTTTTGTATTTCTTCTTTCTTTTTATTAAAGAGATTATCATTATACCCGATAGTTCTCATTGGTTGTTTATACTCAGTTCTTATCTTTTGTTGTCTATCATTAAAAGTATTTCTGTGGAATTTTTTATGTTTATTGAAAGGTTTGAAATCTCTTCTCTTAAAATTAATCCATTCTCTTTTCTTGAAATTATAAGGATTTTCATTCTTACTCTTAGATTGATCATTATAATTTAATTTGGCCTTTCTCATTGCCTCATACAAAGTTTTTGGTTGATCAAACTCTAATTTGTCTTTATAAGAACTAGGCAAGCAACCTAGAAATATCTGAATTTTAGGTTTTTCTTCGCTTAGGTAAGGCACATATCTTAACAAGGATAAAAATATAGTATAGAAGTCATGCATCGACATTGATCCTAGTCTTAGCTCATAAAAATCTTTTGCCTTCGACCCCTCATAGTAATAATCTGAGAGATATTCTTTTTTAAATTCCTTTTTAAACCAGTTCCAACTTACTTTTCTATCATTAATTCTTTTTTCTCTTTTTAAGTCCTCCCACCAAATCTCCGCCTTGTCGACTAGATTGAAGATGGCAATTTTTCCTTTCATAGAGTTGAAATAATTGTACATAGTAAAGTACTTCTTCATCCCATAGAGCCAAGCCTGAGCTTCTTCTCCGATTGTTACTTTGTCCTCAAAGGTAGGAGGATTTATTTTTTTAAATTCTCCTGTTATCTCATCTTTATATTTTATCTTCTTCCTTCGTCTACCCTCAGAGCTATCACTAGAATATTCCGATTCACTGGATATAGGGATTTATTTAGATGAAGGGAAGTGAGAGGATGAATTTCCTCATCCACGTTTGTTTTTATTTTTATTATCAGTTATTTCGTTCAGTTTAGACACTAAGGCTTCATTTATGTCTTTGTGGGTTTTCAACACCCTTTCATGTTCAGTCTTAAAGTTCATTAACTCAACTTGTAAGTCTCTTACTGTTTGTAAGATCTCATTATTCATATTATTATTCTCACCGTTAAGTTCAACCCATACAGGTGGATTAGGGGATCGTATTCTAGCCATTTCTTCCTCCGATTTAGTAAATAAAAATTCTTCTATGCATGAAAGAAGAACAACATATAAACACAATTATTTTTAGGGTTTAGGATCAATCTACACTAAAATTGAACATTTTTAAAAACATTTTACTATGTAAGATATGATCAATTTCACAAAACTTCATCAATACATTAATATGCCCCTTAACACTAATCAAGACATAAAAACAAAATATGCCATTATACCTCTAACCATTAAGTTCAAGCATTCATCTACTTAACACCATTTATAGAAAAAGGGCATTCATTCCCTTTCTTGAGTTCTATACATCAACATTTTTACATGAAACATTATAATATTCATAATTAAAATAGAGCATAAATCACCTTTGTACATCCATGTTCATTTAAAAATATGAAATCACTTTTCTGTTTCACATTTTCTAAAGAAACTTTTGGTATGTGGAATATATATAATATATACACTTGAGTTCTTACCCAAACTTGAGTAGATAACAAAGTAAGCCTAAAATAAAGGTTTCACTTTCAATGTTAATATCTCTAAGCTTAAATCCAATAGTCACGCATCATGTACATACCTTTATCTCTTGAATAAAGAGTCTCACTATGTATATGTATATTACCCTAAGTATTCATTAATAGAATTTTAATAACAATCCTAAGGGCATTGATTTTTCCAAGGGGAGGTGATGCCTCTTGTAAGAAGAACGAGATCAAAACCAAAGCGATCAAGCTGTGGATCGTTCGATCCACACCCAACCCAGCCTGTTTAAAAAGAAAACATAGAGCGAACAAATAGAAACCAAACCCTTCTAATGATCATTAGTTATAAAAATTACCGCCATCCTCCTATCGCATATGCAGAATACGTAAAGAAGAGTAGAAAAACACAAAGTTCATAGTTTCCCCAATTTTTATATACACAAAAATTCTTATATAAACATCTCTCCATACCAATTAACAAAAAACTGTATAGATCAAAGTAATAACACCACTATTTATCTGACTAATAAGATACAGAACCTCTCGTATATACATACCAATCTTTAACAAAGTCGACTTAACAGAGAGTAAACAGAGTTTCAATCATAATAATAATACGATCCATATTCATCAATTAAAAGAACCGAACTACTTCCAATCTACTATTTTTACATTACCATTAGAATTTTGGAATAAGACCAATTTTATAGATCCTTATAATAAGAGGGAACGAACACATAGAGTTATATACACATTTTTGGGTTACCAATCATTTACAACGTAAAAGACAATTATTCGCTACATGTCGAAAATATTGATTTATACAGAAATATGAAGACCATATATATATATATATATACAACATCAATTTATTTCTAGAAATAAAACTATCCTCAATATTTTGCCATAATAATATCATTAATCAAAACCCCGAGCAATGCTACCATGGTAAAAGAAAAACTTTTACTGCTACCTTCTATCATTATAGTAAACAGAAATCCACTCACTTGAATAATAAAACTGGATGCTTGGAGAATCAGCTCCTCCCAACAATAGGAGAGAGAAACTCGTCTGTTTGCCCAGCTCTACCCCCGAGCTAGATCATCACAATGTATTAGAATGCTAAGCAATCGCTTCCCATGGAATTCTCTCTCAGAGCCCGTAACAAGCAAAGATTGACTTATGAAAAGAGAGAACACTCAACACCGTTCCTCCATGCACAACATGGCGTCCCATGCTATTTAAGTGCACTATTATATATAATTTTTTCCGAGGTCTTTCCTTGATCTCGGTGACACAGACCTTAGCATGGGCCTGCAACCTCCCAGAGCAACGTGATCACTTGTTTGCAATGCCAACACACGAAACAAGGTCGCGGCGAGGCTTCAATAAAGCTTGAACGAAACCAAGGCATAACATTTAACCGACACCATGCATAAGTCACATCGATGATGGAAAACAAGCCGGAAGGTACCCATCGCATTAATTCCTCACCTCCTCCAAGATGACATCCATCAACATTAATTCCACCAGCTGGGTTAAGGAGGCCATGATGGCTCACATTTGTTTTCGCATCTACATCGTGGTTTCATACACTGCTCCTACTCTGGCTCGGGTTTGTGCCACTGCTCAACTGATCATTTCTTACACTGTTCCTGCTCTAGCTCTGGTTCGCGTCGCTCTCTGCTGGTCCTTTGCCATGAAAAGACTAAGAGGAACTCTGAGGAGGGGTGGTACTAGGCGTGACACGGGAAGATGTGCCAGGAAAACCTCCGACTGGGTTGCTATGGATGGTTATGCCGATAGTGTCTCTGTCACTACCTGTGGCCTTATTAACAGTTGGGAAGCTCGAAGAGTGGCGGCCATTTTGGCCTCTGGGCGGCATGGAGGCAATATCAATTATTACTGGATGATTAAAAATATGATGAGCACCCTTGTGGACAAGTTGACAATGAACTGGAATGCCAACAAAGTCACACAAGGATATCATAACCAACCTGGTTAAGATGGGAGAGTGTCTCGACGACATGGACACCAGTATGGTCTGGGATAATTTATCCTTGGGTCATAGTAATGAGTTTGAAGTTGTCCAACAGGAGGAGGGTATCGATGGAACTGTAGGTCTCTCTCGTAGGTTGACGATCAGGGATGTACCTGCTGTAGTGGACGAAGGTATCCCTGGGCATGAGGCCTCCTTGGGAGCCTCCCAATGACCCCTCCGTTCCTCAATGCCTACTATGGGACCTCTACAGAATGTGTGCAACAAGGAAATGGGGAATGGTCTCACACCCCCAAGTTGTAGCACCATGCCTCTGGCTCCTACTTTCCCCACTACAAGCTTGGAAGAGGACTTCTTTGGAAGCTTCCTCAGCGTGGAAGAAGAGCAAGACCCGCACAATGTTGAAGCAAGCTCCTAGAAGATTTGCGAAGGTGCCGGGTTATTATTGTGATACTCATTTTTTTGTTATAACCTACTCTACTATATGTTTTTTAGTACTTTCATTATGCATCTTATGTATAGACTAAACCAGTCCCAGAACTACAATTGGGCAAGTCTACCCTCTCAGGCCTTTTTTTGGTATAACTTTAGTTTTATTAGCATCTTTGAGCACTTGGGATGGTGGCTTCACCACCTAATGCCACCCCAGATTGCTGACAGACATGTAATTTCTAATGTATTTTTTGGATCCCGGAATTAATATACTTCTGCAACTTTACAAAAAAAAAAAAGTTTTTC
Organism: Larix kaempferi; assembly: GCA_027924585.1. NCBI lineage: Eukaryota > Viridiplantae > Streptophyta > Pinopsida > Pinales > Pinaceae > Larix > Larix kaempferi. The sequence continues at coordinate 17,190,610 of BSBM01000376.1, forward strand.
CCAAGTCTTATGTCATTCCAATCAAATCTCCAATCAATCCATAAATCCCTATGATTTAGTATCTTGTGTGGTAGTTGAGTTTTAGATTGGATTTGATTGGTAAATATATATCTTTCTTTATTACACATGTTCTCTCTGTGCCATGGTGGTGTCCCCTCATTTAGCTAACTCTCCAAGTGTCTTTTTCTTTTATTTAATAATAGAAAATAGATTGTGGTGCAAAGTGTCACTTTCTATTTTTGAGTTTTAAATAACTCTTACATAAAAAAGAATAATTTTCACAATTTAATAATTAATAATATTTTGGAGGTATCATAGTTGGGGTGGATGTATATCCTCAAGGAATCCAATTCCTAAAAATATTTTTTTGGTGGGGATTCTAAGAAGAGAACTATAAAATTTTGAAAAGAAATATGTGGGATGGGAGGGTGGCCTCTAAAGAGAGTAGCAGGACAAGATCGTGGGGTGTTGATTAAGTAGAAAATATTATAGCACATGGGTTTGTAGAGTCCCTTTTTAATATTTTGCACAAACTAGTAAAAATTGCAATTTTTAACCAATTCAACTCTTAGACTAGTATTAACCCAACTGCTTCTGAATGGCTCCAAATGCTTCCAAATGGGGTATGAATGAGTTTGGAAGGTATTCAGACATATAAGTTAGGATTATGGATTCTTAACAACCCTTTTAACACTTCTGCAACATTGATTTACAATCTGGACAAAGTAGGGAAATGTACTAGTCAAATCGAGCTTCAATCCCCCAGGGGTAGTGGTCAAAGATGGCTCTCCAAATGATGTTAAACCTTTCCAAATTTCAGAAAAGAGGTATGGTACTGATAAATGAATTTAATGATCTCCCCAATGTAACATCAATTAGTTCTTATGACCTTCTGCAACTCCTTTAAATTAGATGTTTATATGCAAGTCTTCACATAGGGGGGGAAAGCTAGTAAGTTTCACCATATGTTATGAAATTCGAAATTTAGGTGCCAGGGACTTGTGAAATTATAATTAAACTTATTAATAACATTAATGATACTATATATATCAACAAAATCATACAGAATGACTAATACAACTCGAAATAGTGGCTCTTCAAGCTCCAACAACAAGACATAGAGAAAATGACATCATTTATGCATTGTTTGATATTTTTACATAGTTTCACTTGGTATTTCGACTTAAGAGTCTTCTGAGAAGTAAATAAAGAGTATATATATCATAATAAAAATAAATGTATATTCATCAACTCTCACAAAGATATCAACATCTCACCAAGGGTGCAATTCCTCCAAGGGCCCAAATATGCAAGAAAATGTGAAATAGATGCAAGAACAAGTTGTAGATGAATGAACCACGGGCTTCCTTGTAGCTTCAAACTGTAACTAAAGACTCCATTGTAGCTCCAAATGAAATGTCTGAATGGCCTTTCCAATTTCCAATTAGGATGGGAATCTTTCACCCTCGAAATTGGTGCTAAGGCAAGTAGACTAGCTCTTTACTAACTCTTCTCTCCAAATGCAAAATGTGAAATGTGAAATGATAAAAAGCGCATATTATTCTTTGTTCCTAAATTTTATAAACTTCCTAAGGCTTACCTGATTCTAATTCCATCCATGAGATTCATGCTAACTCAATTTGGGAAGAGATTCCCAAGTATGCCACTTGTCCTTCCAATTCTAGCCTCCTCCTTCACCAAATTCGAATTGGTGCCTCTTTGGCTGCCCTAACTCACTTGGGAGAATTCTTGGAGGCTATTTTTAGCCCTGAGATGTCATGTATGTCAGATGTCAGTCATCAGGTGTGATTTTTCAGAAATGCCATAGGCATCTTCATCATTGGTGTCATAGAAGCTAGGGAATCTAGAGCAAGTGTCCCACGGCTCCAAAATGCCTCTTCCTTTCCCATGGGAGTTACTCTTCCTCTACATTTATACCTCATTGAGTCATTCCAAGTAATATGCCCTTCCAAATACCCAAATAATAGTGGACTCCACCTTGGATTCAAATGGGTGAGAGTGGAATTCCATGTGGCATGGGGAATCTAGCTTTTTGGGGGTCCCACACCACCAATGTGTCTCCATGACCAAGTGCCATCTTATTTTCTCACCATAAATATTTATTTTTCTCCTCTTAATATATTTATGCCCAAACCAAATTCCATTTTGGTTTATTAGTCTTTTTATTCCAATTTTAGTGTCTCCACCCCAACCTAGGAAACTAGTAGGTTGGTGGAATTTTCCCTACTTGATATTTATTTGAATGGGGACATTACTGTCCTCCCCACCCAATATTTCTTTCCCTCAAGCAATCTCAATTTAGGATGCTTCAAAATTGTTCCTCCTCTATCAGGTGGCCTTCCATGATGAATTTCTGCCAAAACCTTTTCATTCTTGTGTTTCATACTGTGGGAGGACACTACCTTATTCATATAGGTGTGCATTCCTATCAATACCCTTTATTTTCTCTCCGAATCTTTGAATCTCTTTTCAGGGATTTGATAATTCACTGTATTTTCCCCCATAGAGTATAGCCTTTACACTCCCAATACCACATTAGTATCAGCAACATCAACCACATAAAAGCTATATAAAATGTGTAATTACCTATGGTGAGTTGTAGCTTTGGAATTCATGTTTTGCACTCCATAGTATGGTGACCTGGAATGATGAATGTGAAGCCATCAAATGGTTCAGCATGTAGATTTCTCCTCTCCACCATGGCTGCATCAATGAAGTTATGTGTGGATCCTCCATCCACCAATACCGAAACCCTTTTTCCTTGTGTAGCTCCTTGGCATTGAATAGTGTGGAAACGAGGCACTCTTGAAAGCACTGCTAGCCTCCCTTTGTCAGGTAATGGATGATATTCTTCTTTTTTCTGCTCTTCTTCTGCTATGGCATATCCCTCTTCTTGGGATGAAATATGTCCTCCTTCCTCCGTGCCCCCTTCATACTCATCATCACAAAATACTTCAATGAATTGGGCCTTTCCCTTAGCACATTTATGTCCTGATACCCATGGTTGGAAGCATGAGTAACATAGTTTCTTCCTTTTGAGTTTTTCCCTTCTTATTTCCTCTTTCTTATCCTTTCCAAATTCATATTCTTGCCATGGTTTATTTTCATATCTGAATTGGGAAGGGAAGTTGGGATTGGGAAGAAACCTTGTCCTAGATAGCACATTTCGTAAATCTCTTGTCAAGCTCATAGCATCCTTCAATGAGTTGGGTTTGTGGGCCTTAACTAAACCTTTAAAGGGTTCAGCCAAACCTTCAGTAAACAACAATACTAATCTTTCCATATATATATCAGCCACCTTAACTGATAATTTTTGGAATTCTATCATATATTCAGCAGGGGTTCCAACTTGCTTCAATTGGGCTAGTTCTTTGAAAGGAAATTCTAGGTCTTTTTGCTCAAATATTTCTAATACCCTGTCAAAAAATTCTTCATAGTTTGTAACCTGATCATGTCCCAAATTTATCATACCATGTAACCACCAATCATTGGCATCTCCTTCTAGATGCAAAATAGCCATTTTTAAAGCATCATTTTCCACCATTGGATTCAGCTGAAAATAAACATCTAGTTTTTGTACCCAAGTAATTTGCAGAACTTTGGGGTGAGCTATCAAAAGTGGGAAGGGGCATTTTACCAATGGCACAATTTAATTCTTTATTCTGAAATGGAGTCTTATTACCTTCCATCATTTTGATTTTTCTTGATACATTAAAGAATTTCTCAAATGGTAGAGTTCTTCTACAATCTTCACTCAAATTTTTCCATTCTATCACCACTTCGTGCATATCAAATTGGGTGTTAGGCTCTTCTTCGACCTCAATAAATTTAGGTGTAGTAGGCCTTGGTGTGCTCTGAAATTAATTAGGTCTATTATGGGGTCTCGTGCTTGAGAAAATATGCTCACCCATTTCCTTCTTTTCCCCGAAAGAAGAACTACTGCTGCCTCCTTTTACTCCTTTGCTTCCAAGTTGACTAGCCAACAATTCAAACCCTTTCATGATCTGTTTTTTCATGTCTTCAAAGAATTGTTTCATGAATTTAATAAATTCCTCTTTATCCTCTGAGGTTCCCTTCTCATCCTTAGCCATAGTTTCAATAAAATGCTCTTCTTCTCCTACTTCTTCCTCTTCAACAAAGGTGCTTTTAGTTTCAAATCCTAAGGGTGTTCCATGAATTCTTGTCCTCATTAATGGTCAGCCACATAATGTACAAGGACCATTCTCTTATACCACTTGTAGTGTCCCTTTTTAAGAATTTGCACAAACTAGGAAAAATTGCAATTTTTAACCAATTCAACCCTTAGACTAGTATTAACCCAACTGCTTCCAAACGGGGTATGAATGAGTTTGGAAGGTATTCAGACATATAAGTGAGGATTATGGATTCTTAAAAACCATTTTAACACTTCTGAAACATTCATTTACAATCTGGACAAAGTAGGGAAATGTACTAGTCAAATCGAGCTTCAATCCCACAGGGGTAGTGGTCAAAGATGGCTCTCCAAATTATGTTAAACCCTTCCAAATTTCAGAATAGAGGTATTTTACTGATAAATGACTTTAATGAGCTCCCCATTGTAACATCAATTAGTTCTTATGACCTTCTGTAACTCCCTTAAATCATATTTTTATATTTAAGTCTTCGCATAGTGGGGAACACTGGTAATTTTCACCATATGTTATGAAATTCGAAATTTAGGTGCCAAGGACTTGTGAATTGCTAATTAAACTTATTCATAACATTAATTATACTCCATACATCAACAAAATCATAGATAATTACTAACACAACTCGAAATAATGGCTCTTCAAGCTCCAATAACAAGACATAGAGAAAATGGCATAATTTATGCATTGTTTGATATTTTTACATAGTTTCACTTGGTATTTCGACCTGAGAGTATTTTGAGAAGTAAATACAAAGTATATAGATAAGAATACAAATAAATGGATATTCATGGACTCTCACAAAGAGATAAACATCTCACCAAGGGCGCAATTCCTCCAGGGGCCCAAATATGCAAGAAAATGTGAAAGAGATGCAAGAACAAGTTGTAGATGAATGAACCACGAGTTTCCATGTAGATTCAACTTGTAATTAAAGAATCCATTGTAGCTCCAAATGGAAGGTCTGAATGGCCTCTCCAATTTCCAATTAGGATGGGAATCTTTCACCCTCAAACTTAGTGTTAAGGCAAGTAGACTAGCTCTCTACTAGCTCTTCTCTCCAAATGCAAAATGCAAAATGTAAAATGATCAAAATCTGATATTCTTCTTTGTTCGTGACTTTTATAAACTTCCTAAGGATTCTCCAATTTGAATTCCATCCATGATATTCATGCCAACTCAATTTGGGAAGAGATTCCCAAGTATACCACTTGTCCTTCCAATTCTAGCCTCCTCCTTCACCAAATTTGAATTGGTGTCTCTTTGGCTTCCCTAACTCTATTGGGAGCCTTATTGGAAGTTGTTTTTATACTTGCATGTCATGTATGTCAGATGTCAGCCATCAGGTCTGATTTTTCAGAAATGTCATAGGCATCTTCATCATTGGTGCCATAGAAGCTAGGGAATCTAGCCCAAGTGTCCCACTAGCTCCAAAATGCCTCTTCCTCTCCCATGGGAGTTACTCTTCCTCTAAATTTAGACCTAATTGAGTCATTCCAAGTAATATTCCCTTCCAACTACCCCAAGAATAGTGGAATCCACCTTGGATTCGAATGGGTGAGAGTGGAATGCCATGTGGCATGGGGAATCTAGCTTTTTGGGGGTCCCACACCACCAATGTGTCTCCATGACCAAGTGCCACCTTATTTTCTCACCATAAATATTTATGTTTCCCCTTTTAATATATTTATCCCCAAACCAAAGTCTATTTGGGTTTATTAGCCTCCTTATTGCAATTTTAATGTCTCCACCCCAACCTAGGAAACTAGTAGGTTGGTGGAATTTTCCCTACTTGATATTTATTTGAATGGGGACATTAAAGAGTTCATAATGTGGGGTTTAATATTCTAAAAAATGGAATCAATATATTTCCTATTATATAAGGTTCAAGGGGCATTTTTAATATATTATTAACATATAGATATTAAGGGTAGTTATAATTATATATCCAGGGGGATGAATAGGGTGGTGGGGGGTTTGAATAGGTACTCTATGTTTGAATTTGTTGGGAATCCAATTGTGTGTGAATTCACATTAGTGTTTAAATAAAAATTGTTTGTGTGTGAATGTGGTGTGAAGTGATTGAAATGACTATGCATGAATTTGACTTGTGTTTAGGGAGTTTCCCCACATTTCCCCATATTGAAATATTTTTTTACTAAGATTTCATATTTCACAAGGCAAGGTTTCTAAGAGTTGTGCCATGTCACCATGATAAGGGTACAAATAAAAAGGGGTATAAAAAATGTCATGGAAAAAATGGATGCATAGATTATCTGGTGAAAATATGGTATTTTTAAATTGTAAAGGTGTATTAGTAGGGGGTTTCAACAAAATGATTTTTGGAGGCATTCATTAATATCCTACAAACACACGTGTTATGTCATAGGTTCACAAAGTGAACCACCCAAGGACAAGATCTTACTTCTCTCATATTTATGATAAGAAAAGGATAATCTATACTTAGAACAAGAGAAAGCATGCACAATACAAGATACAACTTAGTCCAATGAAAAAAAAGCAATAAATGAAGTTGTAGTTTATCTAAGATAACCGAAAAATATTAATAAACAATGCAAAAAGATAAGTACTCATTGTGCCTCTTACAAAGAGCCCGAAAATATAATATTAAATAAATAGACCTAAATTGAATAATTAATTTTACATATATGATCTCATATTAATGGTAACTAATATTAAATAAATAGACCTAAATTGAATAATTAATTTTACATATACGATCTCATATAAATGGTAACTATAATTTTGGTGAATGGGAGAAAACCTCCTTCTTTCCCATCCATGATGGGTATTGAACCAATTTTATAACTCATTATATTATTATATGACTATAAATTTATTACTACTAAGTAGAGGGATTAAATATTTTGAAGTACAATTTTTTGTGTAGTTTAAAAGTTTTATGATTTCAAATGGAAAATTTTGATTTTCTGATACTATTTGAAAAAATCCTACATAAGTTTTTAAAAATCATGGTTAGAACTTTCAAATTCTAAAATTTTGGGTACCCCAACAGTTTTTTATGGTGCTAAATCCGGTTTTACCATCAAAATCACCATTAAAACACACTTAAATTTAGATTTTGCAAAATTAAAAACACTTCCGTGAAAAGCTCCATCAAATTTTTAAACTCCAATTTTTTTAATATGCAAAATTTGAAAAAATTAACACCTTAAAAAATTGATTTATCTAAACATTTGATATATAAAAAATAAAGATGATTCTATGCCACTTTATTTTAATTTTAGGGTGTTATTTTACTTCATTTACTAAAAAAATAAAGAAAGAAAAATGAAGATGAAGATTCAGATTTTAGGAATTAAGTACAAAAATATTATAAATCTACTTCATAATTATAATTAAATTTCCTCAAAATTATATATATATATAAAGATGCACAAATTAATATTATATTTAGAAATAAATTTAATAATCCATAACCAATTATTATTATTTTCTGAAAATTGTGTTTACTAAAATCATTGTTATCTTTAATATGTAAAATGAAACATTTTACTTCGTAGATCTTGTCCTTCTTCACTTGAGTATTGTTTATTCTTCATGTCATATTTATAACTTAATTTCATTGAAAAGAGATAAGTGATGTAAAATAAATATGAAGTGGAGTAGGTGTATGTAGGTGAGAAGTTTGGGGTTATAGTTTATTTAGATAATTTTGAAGAAAGATTGAGCGAAGCGTTTTATAATTTACAATTTTAAAATTAAAAATAATACGTTATGTCTGAAAATTCCATGTATTGGTTAAAGATATGATGGATTGACTAAAATGTCACTTTGAAAAATATAGATGATATTAAAAATATTATTTATTCTAATTTCAAAGAAAGGATGTGGTGTGATGAAAATTTAGAGGATAAAAGAAAATTAATATATTACAAGGAGGTCATTAACAGTAATGTTGAAGATCAAAATTATCTCTATGTTTTAACTAGGTTAAATAAAAAGATCCACACATTGACAAACCTTGTGATGTGGGATAAAAATAAATTCTTCTTTAAAACTCTCTTCACTCCTGTTATCTTATATGGCTATGAATATTGGGGATGCAACATTTCTAGAGAATTATGTGGAATAATTGAGCAAATTGAAAAGCGGTTTATTACTTATAACATTAAAATTAAGAGAAACACACCCTATCATATTATACTCTTTGAAGCAGGGCTCTCTCCCATTGAAATCATGGCTATGATTAGATATATGATGTACCATCACAAATTAAACAATATAGGGGATGAGCGGCTTCCTAAAATTTCTCTTAACTCCAACCAAAACCACCTTCGCCTCAAAAAGGGATGGATTAAAGATGCAATGACTTGGTAAAATTATTGGAGGATTGATGAAACTACCACTCTACAAAATATCAATAACATTAAAAACATTATTACTTCTACATTCAAAGATAAAATGTGGTGCAAGGAATATTTGGAGGTTAAAAGAAAACTACAATATTATAAAGAGATCATTAACCCTAATCTTGAGGATAAAAATTATATTTCTATCTTAACGAGCTCAGAGAAAAAAATTAGTATTGCCAAGATTAGAACAAACTCTCATGAGCTTAGTAGTGAAACTAAGCATTGGAAAACCCCTAAAACGCCTTGGGATGAAAGGATTTTCTATCTATGCGAGTCTATGAGAGTGGAAGATGAAAATCACTTTCTCTTAGAATGCCTTGATTTCACCCACATTAGATCTCAATTCCAAAATATTTGCTTCAATAGTAACCTTTCTAACCTTCTAGATCCCCAAAACTATAGCAAGCTAGAGACACTCCTCTTTATGTTTTTTTTAGCATAGGAATAGTATTTTAAAACAAATAAAATAATATCTATCTTGTATTTTTTCTTAAGGTTAATAGACCAAGTTTGGTCTTAGTGGACATTAAAGACTATTCATCATCATCAGCTAAAATAATTATAAACTCTCATGAGCTCCATAGTGAAATAGAGAGTTCGGCATTTCCTAAAACTAAATGGTCTGAAAAAATCTGTCATCTTTGTAAGACTATAAATGTTGAGGATGCAACTCACTCCCTCTTAGATTGTTGATCCCACTTTCAAAACTTTTGTTATCAAAATTATAGTAATTTAGGATTACTCATATCCAACCTTTAAAACTTTAAAAGAAACCAAATAGTTGCTTACCTATTTTTCTTAAAATATAATAAATCATAAGTAGAAATTAACTATCATTATTATAAAAAAATATTTTAATTTAAAATTTGTTTTACTTAAAATTTATTATATTCTAAATTATATAAAAAATTTAAAAAACTAATATAAATATAAATATAAATCTAAAATTAATATTATTAAATAAATTATTATACAAGCATGCAAAATCATTATTATATCCTTTAGGATTACATCTTTATATATTAATGTTGAACATACCTTACCTCCCTAAAAGTACAAATAATCTTAGATATAGGGTTAATAAATCTCAAGCAAATTATAGCAATATTTATAATGACAATTTAAAGAGTTATAAAACATTTAGCTATGGTTTATTGATTGGCATGCTTTCAATTAGAGATTTAAATAAGTTAATCATATATTTATATGATAAAATTCATTTTACATAAACTTATATATTAATATATTTTTCTTTCTCTATATATATTTTATTTACTTTGAAACAAAATTATTTTTATATTTCATTCAAATTTATAATTAAAATCATAAGAATTCTCAATAATTCCTAAATATCATTGTTTTTCTTGTAAAAATATAACGGTTTCATCATTTTTTAAATGATTAATTCATATATTAGTAACTATTCTATGCACAATGGGCCAAATTTTCACTTTAAACTCCAAAAAAATATTTTTATAAAACTTCAAACTCCAATCATTTTATAAAATAAATTTTCAAATAAATAAATTAAAATTTTACCTACAAATATTTTTTATATTTAATATTATATATGCACTAAAATTTTTAAGAAAAATATTACAAATTTATATTTTTAAAACTAAAAAATTGCATAACTTTATAGTTACCTTATTATAAAATTCACAAAAGTCTCATTACAAAAGTTATAACCTTTCCAATTACATTAATTATATTCTCATTTTATAATGTGTTAACAAGGAATTCTTAAGCTTATCTATAAGATAATTTTTTCAACTCTTTTAACATTTAAATAATCTAATTTATAATTAAAAAATATTCCTAATATGTAATATATTATTAAATCATTCAAATTAATTATGTTTATTTTTATTTATTTAATAAAATTATAATTAAAAAATATTTAAATTAGTTGTATATTTTATTTAAAATAATGATATGTTTGTATATATTTAAATAATAAAATTGATAATAAAAAAACATTCATGTAATATCATCCTAAATTTTAAACATAACGAGTTTGTAAGATATCATTATTCTTACATTACATAATTCGTTTGTAAGATTTCATGTAAGATAATCTTACATTACATAATCCAATTTATATATAATATATTAGAGTAAAAATATATAATAGGTTAATTATTTCTTAAATCGGTGTCATTTTATTATGTTGGGCATAACTTTTTTTTCTATAAAATATTTAAATATATTAATATTTTAACAATTATAATAAAAAATATTATTATCTTAATTTATTTATTAATAAAAGTAAAAAAAATATTTTAAAATGTAATTTATACAAAGATACTATATAATATATTTAACATTAAAATATTATATATACCATATTTATTTACTTGAAATTTTTATAATATTATAATGGTTAATTCAGTAAAAAATCATAGTTTAATTATACAACCCTATTCAACTTAACATTAATCCAAAATATATTATTTTTTATTATATTATTTTTTATATTTATTTAAATAAAAATATAAGTATAAATACTTATATGTAAAACATAATTAGAATTTAATATGATATATAGTTTTAAAATAAAATATATAAAGTTAATGTTAAAACATCATTCTGAACATTAATAGATCAACAAAGATAGTAAACATAGTATATGGTCTAACAAAATCCATTACTAACCTATGACACTTTTATAATATTATAATGTTGAATTTAATATAAAATCATAGTTTAATTATACAACCCTATTCAACATAATATTATTCCAAAATATATTATTTTTTATATTCATTTAAATAAAAATATAAGTATAAATACTTATATGTAAAACATATTAGAATTCAATATGATATATAGTTTTAAAATAAAATATATAAATTTAATGTTAAAACATCATTATGAAAATTAATAGATCAACAAAGATAGTAAACATAGTATATGGTCTAACAAAATCCATTACTAACATATTATTAACAAGGATAAATATTGAATGGTATTATCTTTATCACAATACCATTTAGTATAGTATGACTAGAATAGAATATGCTATCACCTACCTAGAATAACTATAACTAATATGTTATTCATGTGAACTTAATCATTAATAACAACATAATCACGTTATTAATTCATATATATATATATCCAAGTACCAAGATGAAACCCACTTTTAAATGTCAATTTTATTCAAATTCCATAATACTATATCACAAGATCGTGTTCAATCAACCATCACATCATGCAATCTATAACTTGCTATCATATCATTATAGAGATCAACTAAAATGAAACAACTATTTTTATTTCCAATATCTCTATCACTCATTTCAATATTCACCTTCCTCTTAGCTACTCTCAAAACAAGCCTTTCTACTATTATGCTCCCTCAAAGAATTATTTCCTAACCATAGCAAAAAGGATCAAGCAATTCTATCCTAATCATAATTCTCAACCCTTCTCCCCCTTCCAAAGGTGAGAGTGCTCTACTCTTTTTATAATAAAATTATGAGAGTGCTCTACTCTTTTTATAATAAAATTATGAGTAGAGTATAATAGTGGGATACGAATTGAGTTGGTAAACATCCAATAGCTAAAAAATCATCTCCTATTAATTGCATGCTATACATGTAAAGAAAAGTGGAGGAATATTGTGTGGGATATACTAAGTTAAGTATTACTTTTGTTTTTATTGGATTATGATTTAGATTATATATATATATATGAGTTGACTTCCTATATTGATTTATGAAATAAGGAGTTTTGAATCTCTTCTTATTTTGTTCAAGATTTTTCTTCTTCTTATTATCCTTCCATTTTCTATGGAATTTTGGCTGCCTCAACTTTGGTTGCTTGAACTGTTTCCATTTCTTCGGATTGCTCTCTTTCAGTGCATTGTGACCGTAGAAGGTTTGTACCGTAGATGAAGAACTTGGTCTGCTTGCTTTCTCATTGCCCCCCATGTGAACACAAGAAGGCATTGAGCCATGCTTGGTTACATAAGAACATATCAATTTAGCTAAGGATTGATTCGATTGCTTATTAAGCACCTTTATGCTATGTTCTCGATCAAAAGTGTCTCTAGGTAAGAATGGGAATTCATTCAAATGCCAAGTTACTATCTCTTATTATTTTAATAATACACAACTTCTTAGTATCAATTTATATATAGACTCTTTTTTTTCTTAAAATAATAATTATACAGTTTTTCTATACATTATTATACATTTCATTACTTTTATTTTTATTTTTTAAAATACAATTATAAAGAAGATTTTCTATACATTGTTATACATTTCACTCAACATTGCTCTTATACAAATATTTTCTATATATTGTTATACATTTCACTAAACATTGCTCACATTGCTCTTATACACATATTTTCTATACATTGTTATACATTTCACTAGACATTGCTCTTATACTTATGGTATGTTTTTCATAGAATATTATATATGGTATAATTTTTCAATCATTAAAAACAAGTATAAATTGATGCATTTTTTGTGATTATTATTATTATTTAAATATTTCTCTTTCAAAAAGTTTATTTACATTATTATTTAAACATTATCAACATATTCAATAAATAAATTATGATAAGAAGATAAAAAATATAATTTTTTTTTCAAATATATAAATATTATATTAGTTCACAATTATACATAATTAAATGATTATATATTATCCTAATTAACATCCTATAAAAGAATTAAAATTTAGATATAAATATATGCTAGATGAGATATATATAAATAACTACTAAGTTATATAATACAAGTGCATATTAATATAATTATAGTAATAAGTTTTTATTTTTAAAATCTCTTAACCATATAATATACTTTTACTCATATAATAAAATATTATTGTATTAATTACTCTTTGACATAAGTTAAATTTATATTTATTATTTTTTATAAACTAATTACATAATTTCACATTTTTAAAGAATTTATTTTAATATGATTTTAATTTTGAATTTTTTTATAACTTTGAGATAGTTTAGAAATTAGAAAATAAAATTTATATTTAGATGATTCAATATTATCTTTAGTGGGATAGATATTTTTAAATGATCAACTTATTTAAAATAGTCAAAGTGTTCATCTATAAATATTTATTTTGTCATATTATTAATTGTATGCATTTTCCTAGATTTGAAATTTTCTCTATCCTCAGCGAAACTAACTATAACCTCTACACTTTTTTGTTGCGTATTTTCAAAACATAAATTTAAATTGTGTAATTCTTTCTTTTTAATATATATTATATAATTTAGAGAGTTTTCTAACACCTATGTAATTACTTTTTAACGATTTCATTGTAACTCTTATAGTTAATATTTAAATCACTTAGAAATAGAACCTATAAAAAATATCAAATACAAGCTAAGGTATCATTATCCCCACATTTTCTAGTTTCTTAAAATATATACTATAATTATATCCTTTCTCTTTTTTAATTATCTTTATTTTTATATAGCAATGTTTACACAAATGATATGAATAATATTTATCTCTTCAATGTAAATAAATATGTATTCATTTAACTTTTTACTACATCTGTTGGAATATTCGCACCATCATTTTTGTATTTTGCATGCATGCATGCCACTGCATGCATCCAGTCATCATCATGGTTGTCTCCCCAGCACCTAGAGCTTGCTTCTAGCTCTCGAGAGTATGTCTTTAGACCCCATTTGGCCTCCTACCTACCTAATGTTCCCTCTTTGACTTTTCTGCTTGGCAAGTGCGCCTTTCTCACCTACCACTATTAGTTAGAGCACCTTTACTCACCTACCTTCAGTTATCACTTAGTTAGGGTGCCTTATCTCACCTACCGGGATTTATCCTTCAGTTAATGCATTGATTGAGTAGTTCTTCCACTGATTGCTTATGCTGACTGCTTACAGCTTCTAGTTAGCTAGTTTTGGAGTTCCACTTGACTATTTGACAGCCTCATGTGCCCCCCTTGGAGTCACCATTCCCTGATTTATGCCTAGATGGTTCTATTAGACTCAGTTAGACACACTTGAATGACTATTACCATTTATGATGGATACTATTGACTGGATGATGTCTCCATTATTATCCAAGCTAGACTTTGAGTTAGACAGCCTCATGAACCCACCTTGGAGTCTCCATTCCTTGATTTATGGCTAGATAGTTCTGTTAGACTCAGTTGGTCACACTTGACTGAATCTTACCATTTATGACTGATACTTCCGACTAGATGATGTCTCCATAGTTATCCATGCTGGACTCTAAGCTCATATTCGAATGCCCTACTTGGCTAATTCGAATCCTATATGATGCCTCATCATTGATTATTGTAACACATTCTCTACATTCATTATTCATTGTATGATATTGACATTGTCCATTATTCTATGTTTGTGAGTGATTATTGAATGCACGCTTCTTCTTCTTTGCAAATAATCTTGAGAGTTAAATTGTGAGTTTGTTACAGTTGCTAGATCCCTGCAAATTATCACAACATCAACCATCAATCATTTTCAAAAAATTTAACATATTACACACATGTTATAGTCATTCAAATTGCAAATTTAATTCAAATAAAAACTCAAAATCCTATCCTATTACAAAATAATTATATATATCATACCTCATATTTATTTAATCTCTCCACTTTAATATATTTCATACTTTTGATTCTACATAATTCCTTTGATAACTTTGACATGTTTTTTTATTTATTTTATCCCTATATACAATGTAGTTTGCTTCTATCCTTCATTATATTTAAAACCAACAAAATAATATATGTACATTATATTAATCCCAATTCATGCAAGTTATCTAATTTGATTTTTGATGCTTGGAAATGACATTCATTAGGTTGTTATATAAACATAAAATTATTTGTATTGATGTGACCCTAAGATCTTCTCATTCCTTCCACGTGTGATATTCAAATGGTTCAATCCATAATTTCTTTACATTATCACAAATCTAGAGTCCATGAATATGCAGATAATAACCACGAGAAAATAATACATGTATTGACATAATCACCATGCAACTAGTCAACTATATGTTAATAGGAGATATTACTCCCTCTTCCATACAAAGTGAATTCTCCGCAAGTTAGCATATTGATTTAAAAATGTGGCTATGGTTTATTTTTAAAATTTACTTTTGTGGACATTGGAAGTGCCTATAATATTATGGCTGGAAAATACAAATTTTGATTTTTTTTATAATATATAGTCAATCATTCACATCACTATTGGAATCATCGGTTTTCTATGTTGATCAACTTTGAAATACATGTTAATTTTTAATCGGTATTAATATAACAACATGAAAACATGCAAATACTTCCATGCAATACAAGTATCAAACATTACAAGTTTAACTTAAGAAGGTATATATATTATTGACATAATAATAAGAAAACATGCATGTATGCATGTAATACCCCTAGATGTTGTGTCCCTCAGTAAGTAGTTAAGCCTTTTATCTATTTGAACACATGAACATTGGGGTTGATGAAGTACTATATACTTGGACATGCATTATGTTATGTTTGAAAATCATGTTATTCTTAAAGGCTATGTTGGAAAACCTGAGAAAGAGAGGTATGGGTCTCTATATGGATTAGATAAATTAAAAGAAGAAAATATTAAGAAATAAAGGAATATATGAAAATCAAAAATATGAAGAAAAAAACCCTCTAGAAACATAATTGTTGTGATAAGTGTCATCATCCTAATGATATGCTTAAACTAGAGACAATTTCTATACAAAAAGCGAAAAGAGAATGTTAACGAGGTCGTTGAGAGGTGAGAGAAAGAAACAAGAGAAATCATGCATTAAATAGAAACAAAGGAAATAACATAAATAACATAAATGAAGAAAGAAAAGAATGAACATAAAGGAAGAGAGGAAGGGGATGTGCTAGCTGCTTGATATCTATGTTTCAGATGATCAAGGTCCATGTTTATTCAAGGTTGATAAATATATATGGCCATAGAGTGTGATCACTAGATGTGTTGAGGCCGAAAGACTCCCTATGTACCATTTGGTAGGAGTACTTCCTGCATACTTTTTTGGAAGGAGTACTGCCTGTTTTTTTTGCAAGAGTATTGCTTGGTTGGTTTGGTAGGAGGACTTCTTGTTGAACCAACCATGGAATATTGGTAAAATATAACTTGGATATGTAGTGACCAGAGAGCTATCCCCTCTGTGAATTGTTGGCATGAGTACTTGTATAGTGCAAGATGGAATCCATAAGGAGTGCATCTTTTGGTTGGTGAACACTAGATCTAAAAGATAATATCTAAATAACCCTAATAAAAACCAAATCTAGATCCTAGAGAGACAAGGACTTGAATCGGGGGCGACTGTGTAAAAAAAATGGTTTATGTGTTTTATACATTCTATGGTTGGTTGGATCATTGTCTTCCCAAGAGTGGTTTGCAGAAGAAGACTCTGAAGACAGAATGTATAAGTACAATAGATTGGTTCTGTTTATATATATATATATATATATTAACTACAACTATTATAGTTGTTTAATATATTTCTATGATATTTGGAAACTTGCATGAAATTACGATTATAAACTTGTGGAAAGATACTCCTTATTAGTACTAATATCGTCCGCAACAGCAGCTAGAGGTAGCTCGGTTGCGCGATAAGAAGATCATGGACTCTGAGGGAGAATGTGGATAGGCAGTGGCATAGGCAGAAAGAAGAAGTGGTTCACCCTGTGGTGATAATCGACTGGGTGAGTTATAGGGGCAACTAAGGTGGTGTGACCGATTTATTACAAGATCGATGGTTGATATTTTTTTTAGTGCGTCGAAAGTGCTCAAATTTTATCACGGTAAAAGAATCCCTGAATGAAAAGCCAATGTAAACACGTGGCAGTCCTTGGATAGTTCAAGGCCTCTAAAACAGTCTAGATAAACTGCTTTTAGGGAGCCCTGAAACAGCTAGACTCCACCATAGTGTTTTATAGCTACACCATCGAATATCTAAGTCGGTGGGATAAGCGAGTCCTCCTAATAAAGTGGCACAAGCAGGCATGCATCTCAAGGAAGGAAAGGTGAATTATCAATGGACGCTCAAATTTTAGGACGCTAAATGTGCTCAGAGTTTAACACTCTCGAGACACCCCTGAAAGAAAACCACCATCTACACGTTGCCAGTAGTATGTAATTCTTTTTCTATCTACCGAGTTTACTATGTAACGTTTGAATAACTCGCATGATTTTGCTTCCTACTCCATTAAATTTGATTATTCTATTTAAGGGTGCTAGCCCAATGGAAGAGCACTTTCCTTAGAGGAAATAGGTTGGTGGTTCGATTCCTCCGTGCCCTATATACAAAAATCAATGACTAATTAAATGACCAATTAACAACAATCAATGACTAAATAAATAAACATTTAACAATGATCAATGACTACAAAAATGACCAATTAACTACAATTAATGACTAACTAAATGACTAGTTAACCACAATCAATTACTAAATAAATGACCAATTAACAACAATAAATCACTACTAAAAATCATAAATTTGTGACTAAAATTCGCATATAAATGACTATTAGTAGCTAATTTCTAATATATTATAGCTCGACTAACTTAGTCATATTTATTTTAGTCATTAATAGTTGCCTTATTTAGTAGTATATCTGGTCATTGATTTAGTCATTAATTGTGGCAATTAATAACTAAATCAATGACCAAATATACGACTAAATAAGGCAACTATTAATGACTAAAATAAGTACGACTAAGTTAGTCGAGCTATAAGATAGTGGAACTTAGCTACTATTAGTCGTTGACTAAAAAATAGTCGTTTATATGTGAATTTTAGTCATTTTTTATTCACTAATTTATCATTTTGTACTAGTGATTGTTAGCCCACCATAGATCAATCAATGCCTCTAGTTCCCATGTGTACATTTTCCGAGAGATCACATTATTAATTTTCTATTGCATGTAGTATTTATTCTACAAATATTATCGGATGTTTATAAATTTTTTGATGCTAACTCTGATTTTCTTTAGTGTGCAGATTCTCTTGGATGGGAATCCTTGGCTACCCAAGAACTTGATGTATTTCAAAAACCAACATGAGTTTACTTTCTTTTATATAAATATGTCTATCGAACTGATGATAAATTCGTCATGTACGTTCTTGTCCACTATGTCGAAGAATTGAATGTAGGTCCATGACTCCTTGACTAGTTTCTAGAACTTATGTAAGTCGAATTCTTAGCCTAAATAGGCCCTCTGAACTATCTGAGATATTTTAGCTTAGGAGGGAGTCGTCATGCTCCCAAATTACTTCTAACTTTTAAGCAAAGTACTTGTTCTCATACTTTTTAAGGGACTTTTCAAGGATTGTCTATTATTTGATAAGTGACTATGTTTCCCAGACTGGGGAATTCATAGATATTGTAAATGCATTTAATTAGTAGTATGATGTTTACACATATTTATAAAGCTAGTTGCATATCATACTCACTTCTGCATATAGGTAGATATTACATGCTAGATTTTATTTTTTGTAGTCTCATGCTGGGGTATTTTTGTGGTTCCTGATCCATCCATGATTCTCAATTTATCGAGGATTGGGGGTGAACCCATGCCTATATATTCCGGTCTAATGCGGATCAAGGAGGGTCACCAACTTACCCACCTTGAGATAGTGAGTAGGTTGGGAAAAATAGGCATGCATATCTTAGCCTAGATATTTATTTTCAGTTGTAGTTTGCATATATATATATCTATATGATGGGTGCAAGTTATGATGAGATTGTGAAGGAAGCCGGGGAAGAGAGTGGTCTTATGAGGGGAGGATCAAGGTTTAGACAAGAGAAGAGGCAGAGGACAAGAGAAGGTCCTATTGCGGTCGAAACGCAAAGTCGTGAAGGAATACCACACGGGACGAAGTGACATCACAGTGCCGATAAGGACAACCAGGATATGCCTAGGATAGAGGCAGGACCAACCCCCAGTAGCAACATACCCACATCTCCACTCACTATCTCACAACCAGGAAGAAATACAACTTTGACACCGTCGTTTTCATCGTGTCAACAGAACTTGATTTCTAGCAGCTCAACGACTGTAGGAAGGAAGCCCAGGATGGTGGGAGAAGATGCGAAGTTACCATTGTTCCATGGGAATGGCACTGACAACCCAGAGCAATACTGGTTCTTATGTGAAGTAGTATGGACTGTTAAGCAAATTATGGATGATGATGCCAAGAAAGGTCAATTGGCGACGACTCTTTGGGGTCGCTCATTGGACTAGTTTATGAAGTTTGTACAAGTTCCTACAGGAACTCCAGAGAAGACGCTAGATGAAGTTAGAAAAAGATTGATTGCAGAGTTCAGAAAACCAAAATCTGAAGCGCAATATATTATAGAACTGAAGGAGATTAAGCAGTATCCGAATGAAACTGTTTGGGATTTCAACTAAAGGTTCAAAACGTTGATGGCAAGATTCAGCTTCGACATGAGTGATGTCCAACATAAGGAATAGTTCATCACGGCGTTGCTACCTCATATTCAACTCTCGTTGATGCAACAGAACATTAAAACACCGAGTGAAGCTCTGGAAATATCGATGCGGTTAGACGTTTCACCGATTGGTGAGAACGCAGCTGGCATGTCTCAGATCTATACACAATTGGAAAACCTAACAATTTAGTTGCAAGATCTTAAGAAGGGAAAAGAGCACCACGAGGAGGTCTGGTGTACTCGATGTCATGCAAAAGGACATACAAGGGATAACTGCCCAGATTTCTGCAACTACCTTGTATCAGGAGCGTCGAATCCATTAAGTTGAAGAGGTATGCCATGGTGCCACATCTATCAAGTATATGGGCATCGGCATGAGGAGTGTCAATACATGCAGAAGATGGTCACAAAGATGATGAATTTGTATTGTACATTCTGCAAGTCAGTTGGGCATGAAAATAAGGATTGTCGCACATATGGCCTCCTTCAGGAAAGAACTTATGACTCCTACTATGTGAAGGATGACCAACGTGCAGTACAACAACCGCAACCGCAGCCACAAGTGGACCAACCTCTACCTCAACCACAGATGCAGTTTGTATCGCAACCACAACCACAACAACAGTTTGTGCCACAGTATAATTAGATGCAGATGACTCCACAAAAGCCACAGTACATTTATCCAACATCATGTGTTCAACCAGGGCAGTGTGTTCAGCTGCAATCGAATCCCATGCAGCAACAGTTTCCTCAACCACATTATCAGCAGCAACAGGGGTTTCGTGCAGGATTCTGGGGAGGATGAGGTGGAGACTTTGGTCGTGGAGGAGGACGAGGTCCCAACCCTATCCAATGTTATAATTGCAGAGTGCTGGGACACTACCAGAGAGATTGCCCATAGTTGCAGACACAGTGTACATATTGTTTTGTTGTTTATTACACTGTCAAAAAATTCCTGCAATTGATTGCGAGATGGAAGGAAGGAAATATACCGCAGTTACAAAATCAGAACCAGTTTCCAAATCCAAATTGTCCACAGAACCAAAACCAGCATCCAAATCAAAATGTCAATCAGAATGTGAATCAACCTGCGAACCCACCGCTGAACCAGAATCAAGGACCCACTGTCGCGATGATCTCAGCAGAGTCAAGGACACAAGATGTTGTTGTTGCAGTTATCACCCACGGAGGTGCAACGGAAACAAAAGATGGTTCGCATCCACTCATTCGGCTGGCTGGAAAGAAGAAGGTGCAGTTCGACATTGATGTAGAGCGAGACACGGTCTTTGAAGCATGTAATGCGATGGGCAGGAATCTTGGTAAGATAATTATTTGTAACATGCCCCCTGGTTTTTACTCAAACTCAGAAGCAGGCCCATCGTGGCAGTATGGTACTTTGCAAAACATTTTTGAAATTTGTTTATCGCTGGAATGTGATCTTAATGCACTTGCCGAGATCGATCATTTGTTTCATCAACCAACCAAGGGATGGAGGGAGTCCGTAGTGAACTCCTTACAGAGGAAGAAAATAGGTACGAAAATGCTCATGAATGTCCAGATTGGGGATTACGAGGTCGATTCAGTTATTCTAGATATGGGCTCTGATGTCAATATATTGACAAAGCAAGCATGGTAAAAGATGGGGATCCCAACGTTGAGCTGGTCTCCCATACAGTTGCAATTGGCTAATCAAGCCAAGGTAACACCGATTGGGCGCGTTCCGAGCCTTGTTGTGGATATTGAAGGAATGAAAACTTGTGTTGATTTAGATGTTATCGAAGTCGTTGATGGTGGGAGTTCCTATCCCGCGTTGCTGGGGATTGGATGGGCTAATGATAGTATGGCAGTAATCAATTTTAAGAAGCGGGTGATGACCTTTGAAAATCAAGACCTCCACATCATCACTTTGTTGGATCCAAATCAAGGGCGATGGTATGTTGATCCTGTCAAGTATTAAGTTGTAAGAGGATGGGATCATGCATATAACATTTCAGAAGACTACAATCATCCGACGGCTGGCAGAGAACTTGGTTGGCGCAACTCTAGCTCTACATCTTCCGACTCAGATGATGCTTTAGAGAATTAGCATAACCGCCTACATGAGGTATCATTC
Organism: Larix kaempferi; assembly: GCA_027924585.1. Classification (NCBI taxonomy): domain Eukaryota; kingdom Viridiplantae; phylum Streptophyta; class Pinopsida; order Pinales; family Pinaceae; genus Larix; species Larix kaempferi. Next base: position 17,212,794 of record BSBM01000376.1, read on the forward strand.
CGAAAATGTGGTTTGATCACGCATTCGCTGTGTCGTGTCGCGACTGAGACTGTTGAGTTGCCAGTATATGAAGGACTGCCTGGATTGTCTGAATTCCTAGTCGCATTCGAAGCTAAGATGTCATAACCACAGCGTTTGCTGGCATTGGAGGAGGTGTTGAAGGCTACTCTAGAATGGTGGTAGGAGATCGATAAGAATTCGATTACTGGTTGGTCGTAGTGCTGAAGGTTGATGATGGATCGCTTTGGCGACACAGAACTATACCACACCAGAAGATATGATGGGTGGAATGACCCTGGCAGTCATCTGATGGAGTGTCAGACTCTGTGGGCCTCGCGACCAATTGATGAATGGATCCATGCTTTTATCCATACTTTGGATGAAATGCTGCAATCATGGTATGCTTCAGCTGAGTTGCGAGGGGAGATCACTACTTGGTTAGAGTTGATAGTTTGCTTTACTCATACTTTCAGCTTCGTGGATCCCAATCCAGATGTTCGCAATGCCCTGCAGCTCATACGTGACGTCGTCTAGAAGGTAGTCCTAGTGGCATATCCTATGGATCCACATACGCATTGTAAGATGCAGTCAATAATGGAATGTTATAATATCACTGGAGGGCCAAAGGATGGTGATGATCCACAGAATGTCAATATTCCTGAATCAAAAGGAAGTCGCAACGTTGTAGCACCTGACGCACCAACAGATATGATTAGTCAGCCGCTGAAGCTCAGGAAGGTCAACATTGGGACAGAGGAGTACCCAAAGTTTTTGAATGTTGGTGACTACTAGGATGAAGAGATGATGGTGAAGGTCACCGACCTATTGCATGAGTTCCAATATTTGTTCCCTATGAAGTTTTTCAAGATGAAGGGAATCTTGGGGGATCTAGGGGAGATGAACATTCCATTGAAACCAGATGCAAAACCAATTAAGCAGCAACTGTATTGACTGAATCCACGACATAAGGAAAGGGTCAAAGTTGAACTTGACCGCATGTTGGATGCTGGCATCATTGAACCAGTCAAAGAATCAGAATGGATTAGTCCCATGGTGGTGCAAGACAAAAAGACAAGTAAGGTAAGGATTTGTGTCGACATGAGGAAGTTGAATGACACATGTATGCATGATCCATTTTCAACACCATTCACTAATGAAGTATTGGAGGGCGTGGGTGGACAAGAGATGTATTCCTTCACAGATGGATTTTCTGGTTATCACCAGATCAGGATTGCGAAACAAGACCACCACAAGACAACATTTGTAATTGAATGGGGTGGTTTCCAATACACCGTCATGTCGTTTCTGCTAAAGAATGCACCTGCAATATTCTCTCGGGTTGTTGTTGCTTCCTTCAAAGATTTTATTCAAAAGTTTCTCCAAGTTTATATTGATGACTGGATAGTTTATAGATTGATAAGCGATCATCTGGAAAACCTGCGACTGATATTGGAGCGATTTCGACAGCATCATATATCATTGAACTTGAAGAAGTGCATTTTCTGTGCACCATTTGGGATATTGTTGGGTCACATTGTTTGCAAGCAGGGATTGTTGGTTGACCCATCAAGGATTGTGCTCATTCTGAGATTAACACTGCCTACTAATGTCAAGTAGTTGAGAGCAATGTTGGGGCACATAGGGTATTATCACAAGTATATCTATGGTTATGCAACAATCACGACCCGTATGGAAAATTTGTTAAAGAAGGATGTGGTATTCTTATGGAGTCTCGAATGTCAAGTCATTTTGAGATTTGAAGGCTAAGTGTAACATACCCATTACTTGAAACATTTTATGTTTGAGAAAAACATTATCTTAACTTCTATTGTAAAGTTTTATATTTGGCCAAGTGGCCTAGGATGACTGTAATTGCACAATATTATTATTTAATAAAATAAAATGGGAGACACTCACCCAAAGAGACTGTTGAAAGAGTGTTTACTGACCCACTAGGTGGAATGGAATCTGGGGTAGAAGGAAATGGACAAGTGACAGCATCAGGAACTCAGTAACTAGTTGTTGTTATGGGACAACTCCCTTGAATCATGATCAAAGTTCCCTAAAATATGGGGCTAGAGCTTGAGGCTCATTTATTTGGAAACTGACCACTAAAATACCTAGGAATCTTTTTAAGCCATAGAATTTGAGTAGAGGCTCACACTTTTTCTGACGAGAAAATTTACCTTGTGGTTCTGCTCTATGCACACAAGATATTCGATGAGGGGAAGCTATGTTTTGAGTTGGATTGTAAGTCTGTTTCACTTATGATGAGTGCAAAGGCTTATTTTTAGGTGTATGTAAGTCTCCATTGATTGCTGGAAGTACAACCTGAGTACCTTGCTTCTACATAGAGTCTTCTACCTAGTGGTTCAGTAAACAGGCTTAGGGGTCCAAAGGAGCAAGTGATATTGGTTGCTTCTTCTGGAGAAGGTTGGGAGGAACATGCCTCTTTGGGTGTTTTCCCACCCTATCTACATTATCAGGTTCTACTTGTTATTTCATTTCCTAGTAGTTATAACTTATTGCTTCTATAACTGTCGATTTAGGATTATTAACTGAATGTTGTTAGTTATCATAATTCAGATGTAAATGATTGATTTCCTGAACTGTATATTAATTCTGTAAGTAGTTGAAGAAATATTATGACAATGATAGATTAAAATGCTTCCCTGCATTTTTCCACGCACTTTTTTGTGCCGTACTCTAGTATAGGGAAGAGTATTTAAAATAGATCTAAATATTGATGCATTGTAAATCGATTCGAATTAAAGATTGAATGAATGCACTGTCTACATTTTATTTTTATTTAAATAAGCTTCTATAGTACAAAATTTCTAATAAATAGTATCTACTCTATAAACAGTATGAATAGGACAGAGTTCTGTAATGTTTCATAGATAGTTTCATTCATAACAGTACATCTTCATTCTCTATAAAAGAATTTTTTTTAGGTTTTTAATACTAAAACCATGCTTTCATCTCTTTGTAAATCATCACAAATAAATATAGAGAAACAATGAAAAGAAACAACGCAATTCTTATTTAGCAATACAATTTATTTTAGTATCGAACTATACTTACAAATCTATTTTAGAGAGCATTCCAATAAGTTTAAATAATGTTTACTCAAAACCCTAAGAAGGTTGGAACACATAGCATAGGTTGTTATAAACCCATTATGAACTGAAATCACTGTAAGAAGATCAAAATCATTTTATGCCTACCTTATAGTACCAATAATATTATTTCATATATTTATCATTGATACTATACTTTAATATAAAACATAGAGCAATTTTTATTTCGGAGAATGTCCCAACTCCCAACCCTAGCTATTTCAAATAACACTAAGTTAACTTTTCATCATTTTAGCAAAAACGAAAAAATTGAATTTCCAAGACAGAGTTCAAATACACGTAGATTGTTCCTTACAGTCTAAACCTTATAGGTTGCACGATGAATTCATGGAGTCGAAACCCATATTTCCTATAGAGCTAAGAAATCAAAATAGTATTTAGTATTGGGTATGGTTTCACAACCCAGACTTACGGCCGTAATCCTTAAACAATACTATTTAAAAACACAAAAATCATTTCAACAGGACTCATTGCCTTTGATATAAATTGGTTGAACTATTCATACAAACCCTAAGTAACCTTTTAAAAACACAACGAAGAAGCATGTTTCATTTATCAAACAGCTTTGCATTTAACCTTGCCAAGAGCTCTTTTCTCAGTTTAAAAACTTAAAGACTTCAACCATTCAATACACAAACCGATAGCAATTATCCCTTTGAAAACATAGTATCTCGAAAAGGAACAACACGAGGTCTAGTGTTCAAAACCCCAATTACATTTTATAAAGAGAATCAAGTTTCCATAAACAGTTACCATTCCATTTCATCAAACTGTTGAGGGTTAGACCCTTCAAAATGACTGTATACATTTATTCATTTAATTTTTTACACAGTAAAATGTAGGAGAGCCAACACAGAAGTAGGTTGAGGATTCAATCCTCCCTACACTAAAAAACAAGCCTTACGACTTAAACATTACAATGGTGGAAAAATACAAAGCTAACCACAAACTGTTTGATCGGCCAAACCAAACAAGGACCGGCATTTTTCTGAGTTGAACCCTACAAGAAATCACTGAGGCTTACTAGGTGTTATGCTCTTTTCTTTCCCCATTGCTTAAACATATAAAAAGCCAAGCCAAGGAGTTCCCTGCCACGAAAACATACAGTATGGTTAAATTACGGAGATAAAACCCAAACTTAAATATGAGTAGCTATAACATTATCAACCTTCGTGAAATGAGAGAACTACAACTTACTTTGCAAAGAAACCTTGGCTCTTGGCCGAACATTTATGTAACCACCGAGAACTGAACTCTCCTGTAAACCGTCGAGCACACTGGAGTCACGCAAACCCTTAACAAGCACAACAAGCCTTAGCTCAGGCTAGGCTCGTATTTTAACTCATACTGATGATAGTTTACAACTACAGGTCTCGGCATCGAACCCTGGAGAGCTGCCTTCGAACCTGGCTACAAACCCTAAGAGTTCGTAGGCCTGTCGGCATCTCCAAAAACCCCACTCACTGCAAAATGAATGCCAACATTATGCCTTCGTCGAGGTAAGTCCAAAGACAGTTAGGGTTGTCACTACTACCAAGAAAACCACGTGAAGACCACCATGATGGATGCCATTAGGCATTCCACTAAACACGCTTTATTCCACTTTAATTACCATACCTACCACAGTACGTAGAACCTGCCATCGCAACCATGCATCAAGGTTGATGTTTCAGCATTCCTTATGGGTAAACATTATAACCTTATTATGGTTTGGTTACGTATTTTATCAAAATTCAAAACCTATCATTGTTCACTATCCATTAACATATGTAGTAGGACGTGGGGCCCCTTTAATCAAACCCTTGTATGTGGTATAAATACCTTATAGCGCACATCAAAACTAATGCATAGTTAATGTTACAATGCTCTTAGGATTATAAACATCCAACATATAAATAAATTTAATAGAGGATAGTTGGATATAGTATATAGTTTGCAACTATCGGCACTTTCAAAATTGCCATAGTAGAACTAACACTTAAGGTTTGTGCATATAGTGCATAACATCATAGGTTCAGAATCATAGTGTTAGCACATAAGCTTAGGTTATGATTCTTTTAATATATAATTGCATGGTATAATTCATAATTAGAGTTTAATGCCTTTATCCTTGAAGTCAAAGCTAAATACTTTCCATCATGACTTAGTATAACACAAGTGGAATAGCAATAAATACAATTTCAGAGTTTCGAATATAACCGAAATTATATAAAAAACTTAATTATAACTGAAGATCAAACTAGAATAGATCTCACCCTAGAATACTTCAAGTTACTCTAAAGGCTAACTGAAGTTAAATAGGACTTCTTTTTACACTTCGAAAACAATATCGCTCTTACCTGCAATCTGCGACATAAGTTCAAATGCTTTAACTAAATAGCTAAGTAAGCCTCAGGGTGCCCATAGGACCCCTTCATCATCAATAAGAAAAGTAAACGGTTAGCACATATAATGAAATCAGTATCAAGTTAAGTCTATAAAGTATCGAAATCTAATTAAGTAACCATAATTGAATTAGGATGCATAGTTGAGGAAAAAACATCCAACAATATCATAATATAGACACAAACACATTTTCATGCATTTTGTAATGCAACTTACAAACATAATCGACGTAACATGTTAGTACAGTGTGTCATCTAGTTAAACAAACAAACATTTATTATACTTCCGCACAGTAATTATAGCACTTAATGCTACTCTAAAAAAATTTAAATTATTGTGAATTTTTGGGATGTTACACTAAGATGGCTTCTGCACCAATATTGGTATTTCTCGATTGGATCAAGGAATTCCATGTCCATGTGGATGCATCATCGATTGCGCTAGGAGTAGTGCTCACGCAACCAGGGGAAGGGGAGCTGGATCACCCAATTGCTTTGCGAGTCGCAAGTTGTCGTCTGCGGAGAAAAATTATACAACTAGACAGAGAGGGAAGGCTTGGCGATGGTATATGCACTGCAGAAGTTTAGGCACTACTTGTTGGGAGGTCACTTTAAGATGTTCAAAGACCACTCTGCTTTGAAATATTTGTTCAATAATCCTATGTTGGGGGGGAAGATATGTCGCTGGTTACTTCTCTTTTAGGAGTTTGATTTTTAGGTAATTGTGAAGCCCAGACGCTTGAACGCGGGGCTAGATCACTTGTCGTGGATTAAGACAAGGGAGGAACCAATTAACATTGAAGATGGGATTCCAGATGTGCAACTATTTAGGGTTGAAGTAGCTGATGACTACTACAAAGAAATAATTCAATTTATGGCGATAGGAACTGCACCAAAGGAGTTTACCACCAGTCAGAAGAAGCAATTGGTGGTTAAGGATGTCGATTTCTAGTTGATTTCCAAAGAACTGTATAAGCTAGGCCCATACAAGATATTGAGGCGTTGTGTCCTGCCTCATGAGAAAGGGAAAATATTGTCAGAGGCACATGCAACAGTGGCTGGTGGACACTATGGTGGTCGCGCTACTACCAGGAAGATGCTTCATGCAGAGCTTTGGTGGCCCACTCTTCACAATGATGCAATGGATTATGCACAGACTTACGATGTCTGTCAAAGAACTAGAAAACCCTCTCGGAGGGATGAGATGTCGTTAATACCTCAAGTAACCTTGCAGACATCTAATAAATGGGTTGTGGATTTCATGGGACCTATCAACTCACCTAGGAAGCGCACTAGTGCACAATATATAATCACAACGATAGATTATTAGACAAGATGGTCGGAGGCTGCACCAGTTGTAGATTGCACTGCTGCGATAGTACCGCGATTCTTGTTCAACAATATTATCACTCGGTTTGGATGCCTGAAGGTATTGATGAGTGATCAGGGGAGTCACTTCATTAATTGCACAGTCAACGCATTGACAGCAGAGCTTCAGATACAACATAAGGAGAGTATGCCGTATCATTTGCAAGAAAATGGCATGATTGAGGCCTTCAACAAAGTATTGGAGGATGCGCTTACAAAGGTTTGTAATACGAACTGCGATGACTGGGATTTGAAGATTCTAGAAGTCTTATGGGCATATCGCACCACTTGTAAACGATTGATGGGAAAAACACCGTTCAAATTGGTGTATGGGCAAGAGCCAGTTATGCCTATGGAGTACATTGTTTTGAGTCTGCGCATAGCGGCAGTGACAGGCATGAATGATGAGGCAGCATTAGTAGAAAGACTGGAGCAGCTGGTGCAACTTGAGGAAGATCACTTTATTGCAGGTTTTCACCAACACATGGAGAAGGATTGGCAAAAATCTTGGCATGATCACCATATAAAAAAAAAATAGTTTCAGCAAGGTGACTTGGTGCTATTGTATGACAGCAAGTTCATGAAGCATCCCGAAAAACTATAGATGCATTGGCTAGGACCATATCTTGTTAGTTCTATTACTATAGGAGGCGGAGTATAGCTACAACAGCTAGATGGAGCACTGCTACAAAAGATGGTGAATGGTAGCAGGCTCAAGCCCTACAGGACGGGCCAAGAGCTGTGGGATGCGTAAATCATTGCACAAAAAAAAATGCAAAATGATAGGTGGAAGAATGGTGTACTAGTAGGAACAGGATGCGTAGGGAAGAGTGATGGTATCACAGTTTGGGAGCCATACTGCGATGGCCGCAGGGCCGCGAACTGTTCAAATTAGTAATAAATGCAGAAAGTTAAAGTCATTTAATTAGCGGCGCTTGTTGAAATGATCGGCATTAATGATGGATTTGGCCGTTGGATTGATAGGATCGACGATGGATTCGGGTAATTAAGGCATGATTTGGTCATGATGAGTGGTTTGATTTGGTCATAATGAAGAAGGGATTAATTTGGTGCTATAAGAACGATTCGAGGCTGGTCGGAAGCCATCTGTTTGCACAAAGTAAAGTGAGCTGAATAACATTGTGTTGAATTGTGCAAGGTTGAGTAGAGTTGCAGAGCGATATTGCACTGTGTTGAGTGAGTTTCTAAGTCGGGTGTGCAGGTGTCGAGCGCGGAATGCCAGGTGAACTGGATACGGTCAATATTTCGAGCGAAGTAGAGTTACCCGTGATCCCTGTCACTATTGAAGAGGAAGTTGGTAGTATGTCGGTTGGGTCGTCGTTAGTAATGCAGAAGAAGAGGGAGGGGACGTGCCCTAGTTACCCACCACCAGAGAAGCGACAGACCCGAGCATCTGCATAGCTGGAAAAGGGGCTACCTGCACCGGCGATTCCGTCGAGCTCAGGCATTGTTGAGTCTGCAGCTCGCACAGGGGTATCCACTGCGGATATCCTTGGGTATATACCTCCCTATCGACTTGGTGCGAAGCCTCGAAATCCCACCAAGAACCAACGGTACCAAGTCAGGATGCCGACGATCCCACTAGGCATAGTCTGAACTATCGACATTGTGCCTGTGCTAATGCAGTTGAAGTACGACAATCATGATTTACTGGCGCTACAAGACGTGATGACAAAACCTTTTCTATCGAGAGCAGCAACAAAAGTCGGCCTGACACCATGCATTCCACGTGATTGGGCGTGCGGATTGGACAAAGCCAAATTGTTGGGCTTGATCAACATGTCTCACTTTGGGTGCTTGATAGAAGCAAATGCTTGTGTTAACCTGTTGTTGTCCTGCTTTCATGGTGGAATTTTGTGGTTGGACAGATCGGTAACCGTCATAGTTGACCTAATTTCTGAGATCACGGGGTTGCCGAAGGATGGACCGGACACTTCACAATATTTCAGGGGGAAGGATAATGACAGGAAGCGAGCAACAAGGTTGGTACAGTGTTACGGCTTGGAACCTGATGGACGAGCCTATTGCACTGATAATATTAATGATAGGGTGGTCCGCATCAAGGCGAGGATTCTGTGTTGCAAAGTCGTATGGAAAAACCACCCCAACTAGTGCAATTCAGTGGTGTTAGCGTGCGCAGAGCAGTGCAAGGAAGGCGTACAGATGAACTGGTCACTCTTCTTGTTGAACCAGTTAAACGAGGACACAATAATTGTCCAGGAAGGAAAAGGGGCATTTGCTTACAGCTGGATTTTGATTTTGATTGCACTTGTAGCATGGATGGAGCCCGACGATTACCAAGGGATGGATGTTGATGCCGCGAAAAACCTAAAGGGTGCACGCTATCAGAATCTATGGTGGGTGCAGGAACCATAGCGACTGAAGAATTACACACCACAGTTCTGGGTCTACTAGGAAGCATTGCAGGCGGTAGCTGAGCGTGTCCCACAGTTGTCCCAAGTAGCTATCGTGAAATAAAAGGGGATTTCCAAGTTTGTGATTGGCCTGCAAAACATTCATGTGCAAACACGGCATGATATGGGGAAGCGGTGGTTGCATGCCTCCTACAAATTGTCCGATGAAGAGCTGGATGGGATCATCGACGAATGAGCCGTAGAATGGCGAGAACCAATTAGTCACAAAGAAGAATCGATGGGGCTACTGTCAGATATACTAGGCATGGAATAGAAGAATCACCCTGATTCGGATCAAGAGTCGTCACAGACGCCCATGGATGATGAGATAGACTGCGTGCTTGAGGAGGGAAGAATGAAGGCATGCTATGAGAAAGGTATGCCCAGTGGTACCACTCCAGTAATGGAAGCGTAGTTGGATCAGCTTATTGCAGCCTTGACAAATGCAATGAATGTGACAGATAATGCAATGATGGCGCAGGCAGCAGCAGGATTCAATGAGGTAAAAGCTCACCTTGATTCCTTAGTTAATATCGTTTCGAAGAAGGCACCAGAGGTAGCACCTATGCAGGTAGTTGGTGCAATCAACACTACGCCACGGGTTCGAAATGTGCAAATTCCCCCAAATGGGATTGCAACTGATGATGAGGCTCTCCAGGCCTCATTGCAGTAGTTACAATGTCTGTTGATCGACATCAATGTGCTTTCCTAACATATGTTGGTGCAGATGTAGGCAGTTTCTAGCCAGGAGATGGTCGACAGGGAATAAGACGCCATCGATCAATTGTTGCGATCACAGGAGAACGAGGCAGTGGTTGGAAAAGAAGTAGACAAATTAAAGGGAGAAGAAATCACGGCGTGGGAGGTGTTGGATGAATTGGAAGACAAGCTAGAGCAGTTGTTCACTGAGAAGGATTGAGCAATTGAGGATTTGAAGAACGAGCAGGATCGGTTGACGGTGGAAAAAGCCCACATTTGGGACAACAGCGTGCAGTTGGAGGTGGCAGTCTCTAAAGCATGTCAGTATCTATCGGATCCCACCACGTAGTTGGATCCGGTCGAGCGAGCACAATGGATGGGGGCTGTCATCGCCCAATTGGAGCACGACAATGTGGACTTAACAGCTCGAATAAACCCAGGAACACTGTAGGAGCAAGTAGTTGAACGAAAACACGCCATGGAGGAGTTGGTGACCCAGCTGGGAGAGTTGTAGAAAGTAGCGACCAAAATCACTGTAGATACTGCGCAGTTTTGGGGTAGTGTCATTCAGGATGAACACTAGAGAATTTTACCAAGATCCAGCAAGAGGTAGAAGGGAAGCTAGCAACACTGAAAGCATCGATGTGAACGATGCCACTAGTTGCTCGGGTTACCAAATCTGCATAACTGAAGGAGTTGTAGCAACGTGTTGCAAAGGCACAGGAGCGTCAGCAAAAGCGCAGTGCACAGATGGATGAGTTCCAAGAAATTGGAGCCAAGTTCTCGCTCAAGGCAAGTTCCGCACTGCAGGCTGTGCAGGAAGGTCAGCGAAAATTTACTGATAAGATGAGTGAGCATCCATCTATGCAGGACATGGAAGAGAGTCAGCAGATGGCTGTATTAGTTCAGGAGAAAGTCCGGGAGATCGACCAGCAGTACGAAGACTTCCGACTGAAAATCAATGAGTACGCCATGTCCAGTTGACGTGGCTCGAGGGTGAGCCACAAGATTGTGTTGGGGGCATGTTGGCAAGCGGTTTGATTAGTCAGTTGCGCAACATCACAGATGTTACGATGTTGCTCAAGAAGGAAAACAATGTGCAAGTCAATAATAGTTTATATATTTTGGACCGCATTATGTGTGTTTTGGGTCATTTGGACCGCATTATGTGGGTTTTGGGTACATTTGGACTACATTATGTGGGTGTTTGGGTTAGCCTTTTTGTAGAGTTTGTTAAGAATTAGTTAGGCAGTTGCCTAAGTGGACCGCAAATTTAAAGGTGCTAGCCTATAAATAGACATAGCATTGTAAGTGTTGAGATAGACCAGAATTGATCAATTGAAAAGACAGTTGAGCACGGAGGATTTTGCTTGTTTTTGTCTGTCAATCTGGGTATGCGACAGAATAGATATATTGTTGTATCTATGGGTTGTTGCGAAGGCTAATATGATGTGATTTTGAGAATAATTACTGTGTCTCTTTCTGTTTTGCTGCTATGAATGTGATGTGCGACTTAAATACATGAATGATGCAATGTTTCCTTGTTCCAAATGATGTTTTACTGCTAGATCTATTATGGTTTATTTAATAATAAGATCTGTTGAATGATGATGAGGTTCTGTCTAAATGCATAAGTTGAAATATTAGATCTGTTTGTGAATCCTGCAATAAGTTGATAAGTGGATGCACAAAAGGTCCTTCCTCATTCGGTGGAAACATGGTTCCATCAGCTCTCCCTTGAACATCTTGGGTGAGACTTTATCTGCTCCATAGATGTTGCTAGATGGGGTAAAACCTCTCTGGGTCTGTGCTCAGGGAGATCGCGGTGGGTTGGATGTCGAAAAACTGAGGAACCCCTGTCGACTGGGTTTGTGTCAACAAGTCAGAATGGACAAGTCCAATGGTTATCTAGGACAAGAAAACTAAAGGTGAAATTAGGATATGTGTAGATCTCAGAAATCTAAATGATGCATCGCTGCATGACCCATTTCCTACTCCATTCATAAATGAAGTGTAAGATAATGTTGGAGGAAATGAAGAATACTCCTTCAATAATGGATTTTCTGGATATCATCAGATCAGAATTTATACGATAGATAGGCACAAGACCACATTTTCCACTAAATGGGGCTCATTGCAGTACATAGTTATGCCCTTTGATTTGAAGAATACACCTGCTATATTTTGCAGAGTAATTGTTGCTGCATTTAAGGATTTTATCCATAAATTTTTAGAAGTGTATTTTGATGATTGGACTATATTTGGGTTATTGAAGAACCATCATGTGAACTTAATACTGATGTTAGCAAAGCGTAGACAGCATCAGATCTCCCTGAACCTAAAGAAAAGCATCTTCTGTGTTCCGTATGGAATTCTGTTGGGACATATTGTTTCTAAACAAGGACTGATGGTTGATCCTGCAAAACTCGTAGTTATTGTGAATTTCCTACCACCTAATTCAGTAAAACAGCTATGTACTACATTGGGACACACAGGGTACTACAGGAAGTTCATCAAAGGATATGCGTAGATCACTGGACATATGGAAAAATTATTTAAGAAGGAAGCGAAATTCATATGAACTGAATACTATCATAAAGGATTGGATACATTGAAAGAAAGGATGGTAATTGCGCATATTCTAGTTTTTACAGACTGGAGTAAACCATTCCATGTAGATGTAGATGCTTCATCCATAGCACTGGGCATTGTGCTAGCTCATCCAGGTGAAGGAGGTATCGACCATCCTATTGCATTCTCAAGCAGAAAGCTATCCTTAATAGAAAAAAATTATACAACGACAGAAAGGGAAGGCTTAGCTATGGTGTACGCACTACAGAAGTTTAGACACTATTTGTTAGGTGCGTACTTATGTATGTTTACTGACCATTCAGATTTGAAATACCTGGTCAATAAACCAGTGTTAGGGGGGAGAATTTGTAGATGGTTGTTATTCTTTCAAGACTATGATTTTGAAATCATTGCTAAGCCAGGAAGGCTGAACTCAGGACTTGACCATCTTTCTAGAATTGAGTTAGGTGAAGAACCTACTAACCTGGAATATAGTCTACTAGATGCACAATTGTTTGTTATTCAGATAGCAGATGACTATTATAAGGAAATTGTCAAATTCCCAACCACGGGTTTGGCACCTACAGAGTTTACTACGCAGCAGAAGAAACAATTGTTAGTTAAAGAAGCTGACTTCACCATAATTGCAAGACAATTATGCAAGCTAGGACCGGATGAAGTACTTTGTAGATGTGTGCTAGAACACCAGAAACCATTTATACTTGTTGAATCACATTCAGTGGTGTCTGAAAGCCACTACACAGGAAGAGCTACTGCGCAGAAAATTTTGAGAGCAGGACTATGGTGGATTACACTCCACAAGGATTCAAAGGAACATTGTCGTAGTTGTGATGTTTTACAAAGGACAGGGAAGCCATCTTGTAGAGATAAAATGAACTAATCTCACAATTGACATTGCAAACCTTTGATAAGTGGGAGATTGATTTTGTGGGGCCTATCAACCCACCAAGAAAGTGAACTGGTTCAAGATACATCATTACAACTACAGATTATCTAACTAGATGGGTAGAGGAAAAACCAGTAAAGGACTACAGCGTAGTTACTGCAGCGCAGTTCATGTTTGAAACATCCTCGCAAGATTTGGATGTCCAAAGATCCTAATGAGTGATCAGGGAAATCACTTCTTGAATAGGACTATTGAATCCCTATTGAAGCTTTTAACAAAGTATTGGAAAATGCGCTATCCAAGGTATGTAATACAAATAGGGATGATTGGGACCTGTGAATACCAGCTTTGTTATGGGCATACAGGACAACCTGCAAATTCAGGTTAGCATTTGGAAAGGAAGTTTTCATGCCTATGGAATATATATTACCAAGCCTGAGAATTGCAGTATTCACAGATATGGCTGACAATGAGACGATGGAAGAAAGGCTGCTACACTTGGTTGGGTTGGAGGAATATCGGTTTATTGCAGGTTGTCACCAAGAGGTGTAGAAAGACAGATAAAAAGCATGGCATGATCGCCACATCAAGTACAAATTATTTCAGGTAGGAGATCTTGTCCTCCTCTACGATAGTAAATTCCTGAAGTTTCTTGGAAAATTTAAGATGCATTGGCTAGAACCATATGATGTCAAGTATGTTACTAATGGTGCCGCAGTTCAGCTAGCCACATTAGTGGGATAAAACCTACCAGGTCTTATTAATGGAAGTAGAATAAAACCTTACTGGGATAGTCCTACTTCGACAAAAATCAGTTGATCAGCAATGAAGAAAAATTCTAAGTGTCATGTGTAGTTGAAACTGAACACTAAGAACGGTAGTGTAAAGAGTCTGCACACAATTTTGGTAAAATGTGTAGTTAACATCAAGTAAATGGAAATGCGCAGTAAACCTCGCAACTCACATATCCACTGTAAAAGAAGGCTTTCACTACGAAGTTAGAATCCAGCAATAAGAAATACGCAGTGAACTTCGGAGTTGCATGGTCGCTCGCGAAGATAAGGAAAAATAACCGTTACAATTGTCGGTCGGAAATATAGCCATTATACAATGTTTTCCCGACAGCCGCGTTTGCATTTAACGAAAAATTTAGTCGTTTTCGACGCATTCAATGAAGGAAAGGACCAAGATCCTTGGGGCATTTGGCCAACAGTTATGACATTTAATGTCAAAACTAGTCGTTTTGAGCACACCGTCAGGGTAAAAGACCTATAAATGGTATAGATAATTTACTTTCTAGTATTACCATGAATTTTGAATTTTTATCGACTATAAAATCCTAAGTGCTTACCAGCTGAAAGCAATAGTTGCTCGCTAGTATATGTCCAAAGAGACGACATTAGAAGAAATTTTGGTTACTTTCAAGCGTTTTGGTCTAGGAGGAGTGATGAAGACACCTATCAAGCAATCCTCTCTAGAATGGGGTGGCTCATCCAGGAATTCACCATGGAATCAACCACAACAGCTGAAGAAATACAAGCAGAAGGCCACTGACCAGGAAAAGCCCAAGGACGCAAGTACTAAGAAGCCAAATCCACCACAAGGGAAACCGCCGATGCCAATATGGGTCGTTCCATAGTATATTAGTCCAAGAAGAAGCGACACGCTTGACGTGCTTCTTATAAAGAATAAATAGTATGATATTCCCCTACCGCCGATGTCAAGCCATGTGTGGCTGAATGGGAATTTGCTTGGTAAGATCCCTAAGTGCAAATTTGTCAACCATGATTTGTTGAATGAGGACGAGTTTCTGCAATTCCAGCTAGATAAATACATGTACAGGAAATAGGATGCAGTTACCAAGAAAACGACTGTTGTCCTGATGGAATGGGTCGAGCTGTTATCCCCATCTGGACTGGTCAGTCTGTTGCGGATTCCACATTTTGACCGGAGAAACTAGCTTAATGTCATGGTGCACACTCTGTTATCATGCATGCACCAGGGGCACTTGTGGTTGGACCACAAGGTGAACATTACTCTTGACCTAATTTTTAGAATCAAGTGCCTAAGCAAAAGAGGTTCTGATCCTTCAACTGAGTTTGTCAAAAAGAATAAGGATAAAGAATTGGCTGGAAAAAGAAAAGGATGAATTCGACTTCACCAAAGGAAGCCAAGGTTACGTAACCGTAGGGATTGAAAACATGCCCATGTTCTTCGCAGTTCAACTTATTGCAAGAAGGCCTCTAAGGAAGTCCAGGCCAAGTGAAGTTTCTATTGCTGCAGTATCCCTAGTTGTGAAGGCTAAGGATGGTTTTCAGTACAATTGAGCGAACTACTTGTTAAATGAATTTTTAGAATATGTCTGCGACATATAGGACAATGGATCGCCATTCCGCTATAGTTGGTTGTTGGTATTGATTACCTTCGTGGTATGGAAGGAACCCCTCTATCAGCAAGGTCTACCCGTAGCCCCTAATGATTGTCGTGGGATGAGGTTTGAAAATATGTGGGCAAGAACAAACCCAGAAAAACAGAGGTGGAACAACCTACAGTTGCTCACCTATTATGAGCAGTTATGCGAATTCATTCAAAAGACTTTGCATATCACTAATGAAGTGACGGCTTGGTATATTCCAAATATGAAATTCAAATACGGACTGCACTTTATATATATACAGCCACGAATACTAATTGTTACATCTAAAATCCTACCATCATCAGATTCAGTGTATACATCCCTAAAGTATCATTAGCTATGTCATTAACTTGGAAGAGATACCATTGCATTCATGCTAGTTTTTGAGAGGTCATCGCATGCTGCACTCATGCTACCTGTGACGTCGCATCTTACTCTCTTGTAGGGTGCGACGATGTTAGTTAATAGGAAAAAATAGCTTCTTCGAGCCCATTCTCGAAGCCTGCTGACTTGGATCCTTATCCCTGACCTCTTGGGAGAGTTGGAACTCGGTTCCTAACCTCTTGGGAGGATCCCCTATTTCTCTCCTACCATATCTCAACCTATCCTATCCATACCCTATCCACTTAGTCCTATATAAGTGAAGCTCTACCCCTCTCCAAGGGGAGGAAGTCTATAGTGTCTACATGCTGGTGAAATCATCATTGAGAGATCTCTAATCATCCATTGAGAGACTCACACTTCCTTGGGAGGATATGGCATTGGCTTAGATGGAGAAGGATTGCTACATTAAGCCTCGGTTGTAATCATTCTTCTATGTACTTTCCCTATATTTACAATAATATAAATGCTTTCCACCAAAATTGTTGTGATTGATGTTATTGTGTAGTTTACCTGCTTAACTGTTTACTTAGGTCTATTATTGTATAGATGCTCTTTACTTTTTTGCATTGTTATGTGTATCTTGATAGGTCTTACAGCTGAGATCTGATGACCGCAAGGTGCTTAGCAACATCCACGAGAAAGGACTTCAAGTCTAAGGTAAGACATCTAGTGACTCGATCCTTAATCAGATCTAGGAAAGTAGTTTATAGTCTGTACTATTTTTTCTAGACTCACATTGAGCTAGGGAGATCCGGCTCACATCTTCTCGAGTGGATTGTCCATCAAACAAATATGGCAACCATACTGGGGAAGAACATTGCTTTTTAGTGTCAATTTGAATGTCATTTTCAGTTGATTGCTTGCCAAGACTTTTTCATTTGTCATTTTCCTCCTAAGATGGTTTCACCATCAGATCTTCACTTTGAAGAGTCTGATTACCTTCCTCTGAGTTTGTACTTTTCATTTTAAAACCAGTTCATTACTCATTACTTGGATATTTGGCTCATTTTTTAACTTAGATCTCGCCTGTCGCACCTGGTCAGTGTACTCAGAGCGACACTGTGTCTTTTTTTATCTCTGTTCTTTTCCTGTTAGTCAGTCATTGCAACCCTTACATTGGTATACTGCGAAATCGTCGCATTCCTCACATTACTGAACTGCGACGTTGCACTGTGTACAAGCACAGACTATGCCGATCTGTCAAAGTTGCCATACAGGCACCCTTTCTCCTTTCTATTTTTTGAGTGTTGGTTTGTATGCAAACTCTCTCTATACTGCAAGATCCAGTCAAAGATCCCATTTTGCTTTGTGTGATTGATTTGTTTGGTTTTATTTGGATTAGTTTTGGGTTCCATCTCGAACAAGTTTGGGATTTGGTAGTGGTGGACACTTTCATCTCCCCCACCTGCATCCACTCACCCTTGCATTCCCTCCTCTCCTCTCCATATTTGATCATTGTATTGGGTCGGTTTCCAGACCTCATTTGCATTCATTCGCTGAGCTTTGCTTGCTTTAGTGCTACTTGTTACTGTTTGAGTTTCAATGTTTGTGTGTATTTTCAGTCCATTGAGTGCTTGTCTTTTCTTGAGATTTTCTGAGTTATTGGAGTGCTGCAAGTAATCTTTTCATTTCACTATTTATGTTTAAAAGCATCGTTGTTATCAAATTGTTATTTTGATGCATCCATTGAAATATCAAAAGTACTTTATTTCAATTATTTTTCAAGATCATTTGAAAAATTGTACATGCATTGGAATGTCTCATTTATAGATCTTTCGGAAAAATTGAAAGAAAATTGCATTATTTGTGTTTTTCATGAACTATGAGTTGCTCATTTTCTTGAAAAACTCAAATAGACATCAAGTTTTTCAAAAGTAATTCCATGCTTGGAAAATGCATTGTATCTTTTGAATTTTATGCTTTTAGACCATCTTAGTGAAAGTGAAAAGCTTGCATACTCTACTTGGGAATTCTCTCTTTTCATTACTTAGCGTCATTTTCATCTTGAAAAGATAAAAGAAAAAGAAAAACGTGCTTTTGATTTGGCTTAGTAGTGTTGTGTCAAAAAAATTTGCGTTTCACTGAAAAGGAAAAGAATGCTTCATTATCATTTTTCGTAGATTTGGGATTGTGTTGCATTGCATTGTTTTGGTAAAATTGTTGGAAAGAAAAAGAAAATTTCTCCTTCCCATACATAGAGTTCATCAAAAGAAAAGTGTATATTTTTGCATGTAGTTAGGGCCTGCATTATGTTTATGATTATGTACTCACCTCATGCATTCACCTAACCGTCCAGATAAAATTAACGGTAGAACTAGGGTAAAATTTATAGTAACTTGTGTGTAAGTTAGAGACGTGTTTCGGCGTCATTAAGCGTGGCAGCTGTCATTATTTGACAGCACTGTATCCCAGGGGTATTGTAGTCTTCCACGTACTTATCGGTATATCGAGCTCTTTCACATACCCACCAAGTACCACACGTACTTGGCGTATATCGAAAGGTGTTTCACATACTCGATAGTATATCGAAAGGTCTCTTGCCGAATGGTTGTGCATTAGACAGCACCACAATGAATTTGAGCTCCCACGTACCTTGCGTATATCGGGAGACACCCTTAGGATTCCTGAAACCAACTGAGTTAACCTTTTGGCCGTCTTGGCTGAGAAATACACCGAGAACAGCACTCAGGGAGATTACTATGCATGTACAGTCCAGGTAATCAGGTATTCAGGAAAGGGTACAGTCCCAATCCTCCTTGTCTCATTTTACTATTGGACCATATGGTATATAGCGATTTGTGAAGCCTTGACAATCCTGTGAGGTTCCAGACCTTTGAATCCACTCTTATAACATAAGTTTTCTTATGGCCTTAGTTTGTGTAGGGTTTGTCTTGTCTTCTTTTCTTTTGTGTAGCTTGCCTTAGGAGAAACTTTTTGTTTCAATCACTCTAGTTGAATTTCCTTGGAGGTCTCGTAGGATTCAGAATTTTCCACTCGAATATCCCCTTAACCAGGAGGTAATTTCAAGGGTAAGAATGGATCCACAAGCCAGGGTCGAGTCACATGAAGTGGAAAACCCCACTTTGAATGGATCCTCATACTCCTCCAGATTCACCTACCTCTCACCCCCCGCAGGGTGAAGAAGCACAACTCTTCACTTCACAAGACTTACCTCCCATTTCAGCGGGAGATCCTAGATCATTGGAATTGATAAATCAACCCCAGGATGACCCTACAGCAACTGCTAATTCTTCAGCAGCTTATTGGACATCTTCTACAGGCCACCCCGTGGCCCATTTTTCCATTGCATCCCCACCCAGTTGGACTAGTCTCAACGATCGCTTAGCACCTTATCGTGAGCAATTGGCTCATTTACATGCTATGGGTGAGGAGTTTCGAAGTCAAAAATTTCAACTAAGGTTCAACGACCAACCAATCCCAGGTCGCTCTTTATCTTTTGAGTCATCGGAATCATCCACGCAACATGTGACCATGATTGAAGCAGGTCAACCATCCATTCCTGCACATACGTCCCATAGACAGGAGAGCAGTTCAATGCCTCTAATGACCCAAGCTATTAAACAACAATAGTCCAACACACCTGTGGTCACCACGGTTACGTTACCTATTTGTTGGAGCCGAGGCCGCAGCTATGGTAAAAGCTGCGAATTTTGGGGAAAAAGCACAAGTATGGAAGAAAGTGCTAAGTTTTGAATAAGCGCCAATTTTGGGACAGAAGAAGACGGTGCGTAGTACGGTGCCATATGGAGGAGCTCAGCGTAGATCACGGACCAAAAATTGCAGAGCTCGCGCACACGTCAGAAGGGAATGAAGGTAGCCGAGTGGAAAGCCCAGCTACCATAATCAATGAAGCAATGGAGTAGAGGGCTCAGCTACCCTCATTTAAGGCTAAGTACAGAAGTTATGGTTGCTCGGATCAAGGAGGAGCAACGGACCAAAGCATTGAAGGCGAAGGACGAGGCATCCATACCCGTAAGCTGTGCCGAAATTCATGGAGCCTGCAGGAAGCGGCGACATGACTGCAAGCGGCGCCTACAGTACACCTAGCCATGTGCGTGGTTAGGGTTTTTGGGGATTACTGCTGGGAAAGGCCCACAGTTTTGTAAAGGTGCGACCGCCATGGCCACCTATATATATGAATAATTGTAATGGGTAGATGTTAGTTAGTGAGATAGAGAGTCAGTTGGTTAGACAGATAGCTAACTAGTCAGTAAGCAGGTTAGCAGTGAAGCTAATCCTTGAGTTGCAGACAGTCCGAGGCGACGTCTGAACTATTGTAATCCCTGGAGGAAGAGAATAGATCGAGAGAAGGGCTCCCAGCTGTGTGCGTGGAGTTTCCTGGAAAGATCTAAGGCTGCAGCTGTGTGCGCAGCATATTGTATAAGTCTATCATTTTCTGGTTAATATAAGATACTCCCGTGGACGTGGTTTTCCCCGTGGAGGAGGATTTCATACTTCTCATTGTTGTGATGTTGTGATTGGGGTGATTACCTGTTTGTTTTAGTCTATTACAGTAAATACAAGAATATTGCATTATCTTTATAACTGTGTTGAGTAGATCAGTAAAGCTTCCTTGGGAACTATAATCGTCAAGGGTCGAAGGAATCGGTAAGGCGACAGCGCCGTTGCGATAGGAGAACCTGTTGCTGTGACGAGCACGCGAGTGAAACTACGCATAGAATATCCGCGCAGAGGACAATTGGTCCTAGCGCAGGAGGGAAAGTACCGCGCAGCTAGGCTGCTGAGCGGGAGCTTGAGCGTTGTTGCGCTCATAAGCCTGAAGACGGGTCAGACCGTCGCCTTAGAGGAATCGTCAAGGAGGAAAGAGCAATCTCCGCGTCGCCTAGGTTAAGGAAACCTGATTCCTTAGCCCCCCCATAGCCACTTCGGGTGAGACCTCGAGCTGCTGCGCAGCTCATTGCTGAGAGGGCCAGTGCGCCTAGGGGTTTTGTTGCTGCGCTTCATTAAAACCCGGGTCTGTCCAAAAAGCAGCCAACAAATGGTTCCGTTGCCGCGCGAATGAGACTTGTTATTTCAGCGACACGCGAGATCGAGGCGAAACCCAGAGAAAGAAAGGAGCCAACAGATGGTTCTGTTGCCTTGAGATTTGCTCAGCTAACAAATGTGTTACTGGAATCCTACAACTACAGAAATTCAGGAGTGGTTCGACTTAAAGGCTAAAGAGTTCGCTGAACAAGAAAATAAAAGCTCTATACTCCAGCCAGAAGAATGGTTGCAGAAGTATATCTATACTGACCTTCACGAAATTTTCTTTGTCACATTTGCACTTGAGTTACATGCTTGGATAGCCAAGTTAGTAGATACTAGACCCACTGTGTATATTGAGCGACCAATTGCTTGGACGCCTGAGCTAGTCAGTATTCTGAAGCGGGTAGACAATTCTGTGTCCCGCGCAGTAGACTTTTGGTTGAATAGTCTGCTGGAAGGTTTCATCACTGAGTTTGCAGTGGATACAAGAAAGAGTTTCAGTGAAGCTGAGAGGAGTTTCTTTCAAGCACATAGTGGTAAGTTCCTGAATTCTTTGAACTTATCGATTAAAATGCTTCTGTATGAAAAAGCAAAACTATGCATAGCTTCAGATGAATAGCATAGACAAGTAATGTCCGTAGACTCTGATAGTGACCCTGAAGTTATTGGTTGCACTCGTAGTGGAAAACGGTATAAAGTAGGCGTTGACCAACATTCTTTAGAGTCAAGCCCAGAAGACAGTTAGGTTCCTAGAGCAAGCCACATAGAAAGACAAGGGAGTGTTCATATCCCTTACCACCCTTTTACACCGCAAAAGCCAGACAAAGCTCAGTATAATCCCGCAGTAACACCTTCTAGTAGCCCACACGGTACTTCTAGTACCTCTGTACCACCTTTGTTCGACTAGTCCAGAAGAACTGCTACAGCACCTACATCTCAACCTAGCACAAGAAAGATGGGTGACGACATGAAGCTACCAACTTTTAGAGGAACAGGGATAGAAGACCCTGAGCAACACTGGTTCCTATGTGAAGCCATTTGGACAATTAAGCAAATTAATGATGATGCTGTTAAACTGGTTCAGTTAGCGACCACACTAAGAGACAGAGCCTTAACTTGGTTCATGAAATACTCAGCAGCACAGAATAGAACGCTTGCTGAGGTAAGAAATGCAATGATTAGAGAATTCAAGAAACCTAAATCAGAATCACAGTGTATAACAGAGCTCAAAGACATCAAGCAGTTACCCACAGAGTCAGTATGGGACTTTGACCAAAAGTTCAAAGCCTTGATAGATCAAGTAAGCTTTGAGTTTGCACCACAACAGCACAAGGAATGGTTCATTGTTGCACTACTTCCACACATTAGACTTCCTCTTATGCAACAGAATCTCACTACTCAGGAACAAGCTCTAGAGATGGCTATGAAACTAGAAGCTTCACCAATTGCTGGAACAAGCAGTGATGTTGCGCAGTTGCATAACCAATTAGCAAACTTAACCCTGCAAGTGCACGATATTAAGAAAGGCAAGGATGTTAAGGAAGAAATATGGTGTACGAAATGTAAAGCACAAGGTCATTCAAAGGACCATCGCCCTGTTTTCATAGAGTATATTGCAACTAGAGCACCTAATCCTTTACCACAGCCACAAGGGTCTTGGTGTGAAATCTGTAGAACTAGAGGTCATAGACCTCAGGAATGTCACTTACTTCAGAAATATGTACAAACTCCAAAGAATCTATACTGTAATTTCTGTAAATCAGTGGGCCACGATGAAAACAATTGCAGAGCATACGACCTTATGATGGAAAGGAAACATGATGTTTATAGAGTACAGTCAGAAGCACAAGGACCCGTAGCAGGTCCACAGTATGACCAAACTCGCGACGGCCGAACAGGAAATTACAGAGGCCGTGGACGCACAACAAATTTTGGCCGCGGAAGAGGCCAGATTACTTGTTATAATTATGGAGCGCAAGGTCATTTTGCAAGAGATTGTCAAAACCCTACAACCCTTTGCAGATATTGTAAATCTTATGATCATATCATTGAAGAATGCCCCCAATTGATGACAAAAATGCAAGCAAAGATGCCATAGGTCAACCAGAATATTCAGCTGATTGGAGCAGAAAAAATAGAGCCAGACCGTACAGTTAATATTGTGACACGCAGTGGAACAACCACTGGTGCGCCAGAGTTGGGAACTGGAAAGCAAGCGACACAATGGGTGCGCCGCGCTAATATTAAACCAGCCCCACTTAATCTGCAAAAGCAAAAAGAAGCATTCAAGCAAGCCCAGGAATATTTCTCAGATCCCAGAGCTTCAAGTTCTGTCGCAAATCCGCATAATGATATTAGATCGCAAGTGCTAAGACAAGACAACCTGGTACAAGAACAGGCCACTACATCCGGAAGGCCCGATGAAGAAGATGCACTAGGCACTGTCCATAATTTTCTAAGAAACTGCTTAAAGATGTTGCGCAATGAAAAAGCAACTATGGAACTTCAACACCTATTGGATAAATGTCAACAATCTGCTTCGACGAACACGCCGCAGCGTGCTGTTCACCAGATTGGGAGTCACATTAGAACTGGAAAAGAGATGAGGCTCACAGCGCAGATTGGAGCATTTGAGATGGACGAAGTCATTTTAGATTTGGGCTCAGAAGTTAATGTTCTCACCATGCAGACATGGGAACAGATGGGAAGTCCTCAACTTACAAGATCCCCTATCCAGCTAAGACTCGCGAACCAGCAACGAGTCTCTCCATTGGGCAGATTACCCAATATACCTATTGATATCGAGGGAGTAATAAGTTCTGCAGACTTTGAAGTAATCAAAATCTTGGATGATAGTAGACCTTACCCAGCACTTTTAGGTATAGACTGGGCATTTGATAATTTGGCTGTCATCAATTTAAAGAAAAGACAGATGACCTTCGAGGACGACCAGATTAGGGTCATTGCACCGCTTGATCCTATTCAAGGACCAAGGTATATAGAACCCATTCGGGCAGAAGAAGAAGCACGCCACATGGAAAGTTTGTATCAGATGACTGCTAGTCAGAGTGACTATGTCAATCCCACAGCAGATGGCCATATCAGTTGGCGATGCGATAGCTCGTGCACATCAGACTCAGATGCAGGATTGGAAAACTGGCAGAATCGCTTACATGAGGTTTCTACAAGACGTTGCGCCATGATGACTAAATCCATTCGATGGATTGGCACAAAATTGACTGACACTCCAATTTTTGATGGTCTAACTAACGTAAATGAATTCATACAGGCATATGAACAACAGCTTCCAGAACAGCAGCACATACAGGCATTAGAGGTATCACTACGCGCTACACCCGCAAGATGGTGGGGTGCGCATAAAGAGAATATTCACACATGGCAAGACTGTCGCAGATTGATACTGCGCAGATTCCAGGACACTACAGCAGAAATGTCGCGCAAATACGAGGGATAGAGTGACCCCAGGTCACACATCGAAGCATGCATTCAACAATGGTCAAATATTCCGGACGATGAGTGGGTTCACCTATTCATCCACACATTGGATACAGTTCCAAGGAACTGGTACACTGAAATAGAATTGCGCAGAGGCACTCTTACTTGGCCTCTTATGATAGAAAGTTTTCAACTTACCTTCAGCTTTGAGTCAGAGCATCCGAGTATTGATCAGGCTCTGAAGTGTATTAAAAAGAAGGTATTTGAACCATGTCTATTACCAGAATATTCCCAGCCAGATTGGGCTGTTCAGATAGAACATGCCCTCGAATGCTATAATTTCACCACTAGAGAAGAGGAGGATGATCCTCGCAACATCAATATTCCAGAATCAGAAGGCACGCGCAATGTTGAAGGTCCTCAGCTTGATATCCCTACCATCACAGAACACATCAAGCTTAAAAAGGTTAACATTGGTACAGAAGCCGAACCCAAGTTTGCTTCTATAGGAGACTATTGGGATGATGAAACTGTTGCGCATATTTCAGATTTATTACGTGACTACCAGGATATCTTTCCTACCAAGTTCACAGAAATGAAAGGCATCCTAGGAGACTTAGGAGTGATGCGCATACCTCTGAAACCAGATGCCAAGCCAGTAAAGCAGCGCCCATACAGGTTGAACCCGCGCTATAAAGAAAAAGTCAAAGAAGAAATTGACAAGATGCTAACAGCAAGTATTATCAAGCCAGTAGAAGAAAGCGATTGGATTAGTCCTATGGTTGTGCAAGAGAAGAAGACAAAAGGTGAAATAAGAATTTGCGTGGACTTACGCAAACTCAATGACGCATCAGCGCATGATCCATTTCCTACGCCTTTTACAGATGAAGTGCTTGATAATGTTGGAGGACAAGAGGCTTACTCCTTCACTGATGGATTTTCGGGATACCATCAGATCAGAATTCATCCAGACGACCGCCATAAGACTACTTTTGCGACTGAATGGGGCTCATTCCAGTACACGGTAATGCCCTTTGGTCTTAAAAACGCTCCTGCTATCTTTTCTAGAGTCGTTGTTGCTATTTTTAAAGAATTCATCCATAAGTTCTTAGAAGTCTATTTTGATGACTGGACTGTATTTGGCTTATTAAAGAACCATCTAGCGAACCTGCGAATGATGTTAGAAAAATGTAGACAGCATCAAATTTCCCTTAACTTGAAAAAATGTATCTTCTGTGCTCCTTTTGGTATTTTGTTGGGTCATATTGTATGCAGACAAGGACTCCTGATGGATCCTGTGAAGGTTCCCATCATTGCTAATTTACCGGCGCCCAACTCAGTCAAGCAATTACGCACTACATTGGGACATACCGGATACTACCGAAAATTTATCAAAGGTTATGCAAAGATCACAGCACCTATGGAAAGACTGCTGAAAAAGGATTCGAAATTCCAATGGACAGAAGAATGCCAACAGAGCTTGGACACACTTAAAGACAAGATGATCACTGCGCCAATTCTAGTTTTCCCAGACTGGAATAAACCCTTTCATGTTCATGTCGATGCTTCTTCTATAGCATTGGGGATCGTACTTACACAACCAGGAGAAGGAGGTATCGATCACCCCATTGCTTACTCTAGCCGAAAGTTGTCCACAGCCGAGAAAAACTACACTACTACAGAAAGAGAAGGACTAGCTATGGTATACGCCCTACAGAAGTTCAGACACTACTTATTGGGCGCACATTTTAAAATGTATACTGACCATTCTGCTTTGAAATACTTGGTCAATAAGCCAGTGTTAGGGGGAAGAATTTGCAGATGGCTACTACTCTTTCAAGAATATGATTTTGAGGTTATTGTAAAGCCAGGTAGATTGAATGCAGGACCTGACCACTTATCTAGGATTGAGTCAGGAGAGGAACCTACAAATCTGGAGGACAATCTTCCTGACGCGCAGTTGTTCTCTATTCAAGCAGCAGACGAATATTATTCTGATATCCTTGAGTTTCTTACTACTGGACAAGCGCCAGTTGAGTTTACAGTCCAGCAGAAGAAACAACTTGTCGTCAAAGCCGCAGACTTCACTTTGATAGCAGGCCAGCTTTATAAGTTGGGCCTCGATGAAGTCTTGCGCAGATGTATTCTACCGCATGAAAAGAACTCTATCATCGCAGAAGCGCACTCAGGCACCGCAGGAGGCCATTTCGCAGGAAAGCCGACTGCTCAGAAGATCTTAGCTGCAGGTCTTTGGTGGCCGACATTGCATAAGGATACTAAGGAATTCTGCAAATGTTGCGATGTGTGCCAGCGAACAGGAAAACCTTCAAGAAGAGATGAAATGCCGCTAAGACCTCAGATAACACTACGTGATTTTGATAAATGGGCCATTGATTTTGTAGGTCCTATCAACCCACCAGGAAAGAGAACCGGCGCAAGATACATCATCACAGCTACTGAATACCTCACCAGATGGGCTGAGGCTAAGCCAGTGAAGAACTGCGACGCTTCCACGGCCGCGCAGTTCATTTTTGAGAATATTATCACTAGATTTGGATGTCCAGTAATTCTCATGAGTGATCAGGGTACACATTTCCTTAATGAGACTATAGAAGCCCTTACTGAAGAATTCCAAATTAGTCACCATAAGAGTACACCCTACCATCCTCAAGCTAATGGTACGGTGGAGGCATTCAATAAAATTCTTGAGAATGCCTTGACGAAGATCTGTAATCAAAAAAGAGATGATTGGGACCTTAGAGTCACAGCTGTATTATGGGCTTATAGAACTACCTGCAAGAAATTAACAGGCCACACACCTTTCAGTTTGGTGTATGGACAAGAAGCAGTTATGCCTATGGAATACATTATTCCCAGTCTCAGAATTGCGCAAATTATAGAAATGACGGATCCTGATACTATGAGCGCAAGACTTTCACAACTGCTTGCCCTAGAAGAAGACCGACTGTTAGACGGATTTCATCAACAGGTACAGAAGGCAAGACAGAAAGCTTGGCATGACAGGCACATTAAGAATAAACACTTTGCAGAAGGAGACTTGGTACTCCTCTATGATAGTAAATTCATCAAGTTTCCAGGCAAGCTTCGTGTACACTGGTTAGGCCCTTTTCAGGTGACGAAGATAACTGAAGGAGGAGCAGTTCATCTTGCGAAGCTGAATGGAAAATTGCTACCTACCATGATCAACGGGAGTCGGCTTAAGCTTTACCGTGACGGCCACTCCACCCTGTCGACTTAAATAGCTGCTCAGAGAAATGCAGATGTCCAGTGTAGTTGAAAGAGGCATCGCATCATCAGTCTACACGGAAGTCGCGAGACACTCAGTCTCTGACTTCCCGCGCAATTCTTTAAAACATCCGCGCATGTTTATAAAAATTTGGGATTGAGCGAACTCATATTTGTGCTCTTGCGGGGTTTTTCCCGAATCATTGCACTCTCGCTCTTGCGAAGTTCCCTATGATAATTTGCTGCTTGAAGAAGTTTTGTTGTGGACCCCTATAGACACAGTTTCCTAAGTTGAAGTGACCCGCCGAAAAAATTTGAATTACAGCAGTTATGTAGCCGCGTCTGAATAAATGAAGGATAAACCCGCCATTTAAGTATAGCCGCTCTGACAGATTCGGCTTGATCTCCGTAAGATTTGCATTTAAGCCATGTGCTGGAAAGTTTTAGCTTCTCCCGAAAGCCTATCAGAGCCCGTCCATCACAGTAAATGCACCGCAGAGGCGAGGGGGATCGTAGGGTTGTCAACTCATGCATAGCCGCCTATAGCTAGTAACCCCACTTGCCCGCATTTACTATCACCTTTGCTATAAATACTCCACACTTGTATAATTTCGGGTTACTTTTCTCAAGCTGCATAGTCTTGTTTGAAAATCTAAGCCATTGTTTTCAGAGCCGAGTCGTGCAGAGTGCTTCCTTTGTTGTCAGTGCTCATATCCCACCCTGTTCCGTTGTTTCTGTCCAAATTTCTTGTTACCTATACCCGTTCACAACGGAGAACCTCTCGACTGAAGAAGTCGTGTGTCAATTCCTACGCCGAGGCCTAGATTTCGGCATGACTACTCCCATGACGGCTTCGACTTATGTACATCCTGGTTATCAGGATCCCAGACAATCTCCGACCACACGAGCATCTCAGCCACAGCCAGAAGAGCCCATTCCAGAGCCGCTGGCCACTATGGTGAATTATATTCCGCCGCGACCAGACGATGCACCAGAGGTGCATATTCCGAAGAACGCAAAGTATCCACTTCCGTTACCTCCATTACCGGTCGGCGTGCGAGTAGAAGGGTCCCTGCTCGGACACCTTCCATTGGTCAAGTTCTCTTATTTCAACCTCGGAGACTACAAGACATATCCTCAGTTCCAGCTAGACCGATATCTGACGGTAGTGCATAATCCCAGCCGAAAGGTTGATGAATTCATCCCGAAGGGATTTGCAGCAAATCTGGAGCGCCCTGGACTCCTGAACCTGTTAAAGCTACCGCATTTTGGGCGTAGCAATGAAGTGAACGCAGTCGTTAAAACACTGCTATCTTGCGCTCATGGAGGTTACCTTTGGCTCGGTAGGCCAATCGATTTAAATGTCGATTTGATTCATCTCATTACTGGCCTGTCTAAGGTTGGTAAGGATCCCAATATCCATTTCATGGGAAAGGAGAAGGATAGAAAACTAGCTGCAAAGCTGGTCCAGAAATACAACCTTACAAGAGGAGGTCGGGCTTATGACCTCACAATAGTAGAAGATGAAGCACTTAGATTTACAGGAAGTTTGCTCGCGGGCAGACTTCTCACGAAGTGCAGACCGAAGGAAGTTACTGGAGCTGTCGTGGAACTTTCCATCGCAGTTGCGGAGGGAGAGCAGTACAACTGGTGCCTCTTCCTCCTCAATTCTTTTTTGGAAGACTGTCGGAATGTTCAAGATAACCCCGGTCAGTCATTCCACTTTTCTTGGCTTTTAATTTTATGTGCTCTCGTCGGGTGGAAGGATCCCCCAAACACTCAGTTCCTTCCGCGCCGCGTAGGAGAACCTGCCGGAATTCGCTATGTAAACCTTTGGGAATCCCCTAATCCCGCGAAGCGCAAGATGAACCGCGCTGTATTTTGTGAATACTACTATCTACTCAGAGATACCATTCAGGAAATGCCAAGGCTGAGTGAGGAGACAGCGACACTATATGAAGGAAAGTTGGCCTTTTCTGCCGACTTACATCAACTTTACCTTTGTCCCTGCGGCATTGAAGAGAAATGGGCCGTAGGTATTTACAGGATGACCACAGAAGATGTCGAAGAAACTATCAAGTCTTGGTCAGACGAATGGAGAGACGCCGCTGACATCGCATCCGCGATGCCACCCGCTGCTGCGCATGAGAAAGATAAGGGCAAGGAAGCCCCTGAGCAGAGAAGTGATGAAGGCTCGACAGAGCCGGCGACCAAGAAACAAAAGGTGTCGCATCCCTCTGAGGCCATTCCCTTGGGGATCGACCAATATTTGAAAGAGCAATTTCGCGAGCTGCGGAACACGCACGCTCACATCAGAAGTGCTCTAGATCTGCAGTTTGTGGAAATAAAAGGTCTCGCAGGAAGGATTGCGCAGACCCATGCGCCAGCATCTACTTCGCAGGCGCCACAAGAAATTCCAAGTACTGAGCGACTTGAAGAACTCATAGAAAGGCATACTATCGTGCATATTCCGCCTACAAGCATGACACTTCCGGATCCTCTAGCTGCACTACAGGTAAGCGCCGTTGGGCCCGTTGAAATAAATTTGTCTCTAATTCCTATAGAGACTCTACAGCTAGTGCACGAGAAAGTTTCTCTTGAGTTGAGAGCTAGAGAGCTCTCTACATTCCAGGAAAATCAACGACTACAATCGCAGGAGATAGAGCTGAAGGCAAACCATAAGAATATCTCTGAGAAGCTCGCACTTTATGAGGCGCAAGACATCGGCATCAGAAACGCAGTGGAACAGATTTCCCAGGAGCTACCGACTTGCGAGATTCAACCAGACCTCCCTCTGGTTGAGAAAGTTCAAATTATTGGAGGAAGGGTGAAAACCCTGGAGCATGAAATAGTTGCTATGGCTGAGGGCCATAGAACCCAAATCGCCGAGCTAGAAGCTCGTGTTGCCGCGCAGTTTACAGATGATGCGCAGGTACAATTTGAAGCACTGAGCAGAGCTTCCACACAGATGAAAGACAGAATACAGGAAGCTGAGAACCTGATGAACCAAGCTATGGAAGCTTGGACGGAGCTTGAGAAGCTCCCTTTTAAAGTTGGTCTTTTGGAGCAGGTACAAGCCGCAGAACAGTCCCTAACTGTTCTGACTGAAGAAGCTAAGGCCTTAACAGGCTTACCAAAAATGAAGAAAATGGGCGAAGTGCGCAGAATGCGACAGCAACTGCACAAGCTCAAAACTGAAGATGAGAAGCTCACCAACAGCATTCAGCCATTCATGGATGAGTATGCTGATATCGTGGGTCGATTCGAGGCAAAATCAAATAGATTGTTGAATCTCAAGACGTGATTGATGCCATCACTAAAGAAGAAGCCACTGCAGAAATGGTGCAGACTGCCGTGGAATGTGTTGATGAATTGGACTCCGCTATTGCGCAGTGGAAGAAAGCATTCGCGGAGACCCAAGCAAAAGCAGATGCGCAAGTAAAGCGACCACACGCTAGTGCGAGTGGCTTGAGGGCGAGCCACAAGTAAGTGTTAGGGGCCTGTTGGAGCCGAGGCCGCAGCTATGGTAAAAGCTGCGAATTTTGGGGAAAAAGCACAAGTATGGAAGAAAGTGTTAAGTTTTGAATAAGCGCCAATTTTGGGACAGAAGAAGATGGTGCGCAGTACAGTGCCAGATGGAGGAGCTCAGCGTAGATCACGGACCGGAAATTGTGGAGCTCGCGCACACGTCAGAAGGGAATGAAGGTAGCAGAGTGGAAAGCCCAGCTACCATAATCAATGAAGCAATGGAGTAGAGGGCTCAGCTACCCTCATTTAAGGCTAAGTACAGAAGTTATGGTTGCTCGGATCAAGGAGGAGCAACGGACCAAAGCATTGAAGGCGAAGGACGAGGCATCCATACCCGTAAGCTGCGCCGAAATTCATGGAGCCTGCAGGAAGCGGCGACATGACTGCAAGCGGCGCCTACAGTACACCTAGCCATGTGCGTGGTTAGGGTTTTTGGGGATTACTGCTGGGAAAGGCCCACAGTTTTGTAAAGGTGCGACCGCCATGGCCACCTATATATATGAATAATTGTAATGGGTAGATGTTAGTTAGTGAGATAGAGAGTCAGTTGGTTAGACAGATAGCTAACTAGTCAGTAAGCAGGTTAGCAGTGAAGCTAATCCTTGAGTTGCAGACAGTCCGAGGCGACGTCTGAACTATTGTAATCCCTGGAGGAAGAGAATAGATTGAGAGAAGGGCTCCCAGCTGTGTGCGTGGAGTTTCCTGGAAAGATCTAAGGCTGCAGCTGTGTGCGCAGCATATTGTATAAGTCTATCATTTTCTGGTTAATATAAGATACTCCCGTGGACGTGGTTTTCCCCGTGGAGGAGGATTTCATACTTCTCATTGTTGTGATGTTGTGATTGGGGTGATTACCTGTTTGTTTTAGTCTATTATAGTAAATACAAGAATATTGCATTATCTTTATAACTGTGTTGAGTAGATCAGTAAAGCTTCCTTGGGAACTATAATTGTCAAGGGTCGAAGGAATCGGTAAGGCGACAGCGCCGTTGCGATAGGAGAACCTGTTGCTGCGACGAGCACGCGAGTGAAACTACGCATAGAATATCCGCGCAGAGGACAATTGGTCCTAGCGCAGGAGGGAAAGTACCGCACAGCTAGGCTGCTGAGCGGGAGCTTGAGCGTTGTTACGCTCATAAGCCTGAAGACGGGTCAGACCGTCGCCTTAGAGGAATCGTCAAGGAGGAAAGAGCAATCTCCGCGTCGCCTAGGTTAAGGAAACCTGATTCCTTAGCCCCCCCATAGCCACTTCGGGTGAGACCTCGAGCTGCTGCGCAGCTCGTTGCTGAGAGGGCCAGTGCGCCTAGGGGTTTTGTTGCTGCGCTTCATTAAAACCCGGGTCTGTCCAAAAACCAGCCAACACTATTCCTCCCCCACCTCAAAATTCGAGGGGAGGATACTCTTTACCCCCTACCTTTTCTACAAGTAACATTAATCCTACAACGAATAACCAACAACCAGTGTTGGTTCAAACTTTACTTAGTGGCCAGCAAGTTGTTGCTGGAGGGAAACCCCCGTCTCTTAACCATAATACTGCAGCAGGAGTTCCCATTGGGCCTTCCATTGGAAATTCCTTACCTCCCGGACCTTCCACTACGGGACTATCCCATGTTGGGGGACCATCCAACATAATTCAACCTCCATCGATTCAAGCATATCTAGGTCATCCTAACCCCGTGCCGGGTCAACTTAATCCCAGAAACGCACTCTACGGGGTACCTTACCCCAGAAATCCTTACACTCTGTGGGGATAGAAAAATGTTTTACAACATGGACCCCCACTTACAGTCTCTCAAGTCCCTCCACCCCCGTTTGATCCACTACCACCTCCCATTGGAGGCAGCAGGCCCACACAAAAATCTGGAGGAGGTGGACCTCTACCTTCTAGCGGAGGACCACCTCATTTCAGTCATCATGGCCCACCTCCTCCTGGTGGGAGTGGTGGAGGACCACCCCCTCCCGAAGGAGGTGGGGGAGGACCATCCCATCTCGGTGGTGGCAGAGGAGCACCACCCCCTCCCAGTGGTGGTAATGGAGGACCTTCTCATCCTAGTGGCGGTAGTGGTGGACCACCACCCTACTATGATGGAGGTAGCAGAATAGGCTCTTACCCTTCTGACGGTAGCGGTGTCCCACCACCCCCTCTTGGCGGAGGTGGTGGAGGCCCATCCTATTTTGGTGGTGGTAGCGGACCACCACCTCCTCCCGGTTCCATCCTACCATGGAAGTGGTGGAGGACCCCCACCATTTGGAGGCGTCCCACTCCCTCCCGGTGGCGGAGGCAGGCCCCCACCTTATGGTAATGGGCCACCTTATTATGGTAATGGACCACCTTACTATGGCGACAGACCTACATTTGGTCCGGGTAGCCCATACCCCTATGGCGAGTTTCCTTTTGGAACACCCTATGGTCAGTCGACACAAGGTCTCACTGGTCCTTACATGCCTTATCTGTACTATCAATACTTGCAGCCTAATCAGCAGCTGCCCTTTTTGGCTACTTTGGATCTACCTAACCTATCTCGCTTGACCAACGACCCCATCTACCATGAAACTAATTGGCCACCCATTCCGATGAAACTCCCATCAGATCTCCCAAAATTTGATGGCAAGTTGGGTGAGGATCCTAAAAACCATGTGATGACATACCACTTATGGTGTTCATCCAACTCCTTGATGGACAACTCGATCCATCTTCGGTTATTCCAACGGACTCTCACTGGTTTGACTGCCAAGTGGTATATTGAACTACCACCTCATTCTTTTCCTGAATTTGGTTCTCTTGCTATGAATTTTTTTACTCATTTCTAGCTGCCTATACGGTATGAAACTGGTACAGAGCTTTTAACCTCGCTCCGTCATAATACCGCTACTCATATCTCAGATCATATACATGAGTGGCAGAGGAGACGACGTCTCATTAAGGCTCCTATTCCCAATCAACTCCTAGCAGAGTGGTTTACGAAGTATCTCATTCCTACCATATCACGATATGTTTCCATGGGAGGTGTTGTCACTGAGGAACAAGCCATCGCTCGTGCCCATTTGCTAGACTTAGTCTATGCTCAATCTGGCACGTTGTTTGATATTCTTCCTGACGCGCCCCGCAACACTTATGACCCCGTGAAACCACCCAAGGGACCCCAAGCCGATGGCATCATTGGATACCTTCACACCCAGCCTTCCTCTCAAACTGTTGGTTCGTCGAACCCGCAGGGTTCTTCCCCATCACCAACATAGGCTGGTCACGGCACCACCAAATCATCCGCTCCTGTTGTAAGCGAAGAAGTGAATTATGTTTCATCAGTTTCACCTCAAAAGTCTGGTGGTAAGAAGAAAAACAAAGGGAAACATAAGAAATATTCCACCCAGCATAAACAAAAGAGCACCCCTGATGATACCAAACAGAAAAGGAAGTTGAAGTATCCTTTCCTACTGTGCGGTGATGATCACTTTTCTAAATAGTTCCCCCATAGAGACGAAGTTCAAAAGTTTCTTAAGGGAAAAACCACACCCGTAGTTCTCAATGATCCCTTCCCTGCTCAAAATCAGCAGTCGATCGCTCACACTTCTTCTTCCCAAGGAGAAGCATCCACCAACGCACATGTTCTCATGGTATGTAATGAGACTATCAGCTTGAACACTCGTTCTCGTTCGTATGACTCTGTTCCGGCCAAGGAACCCATTGGAAGTAATACTGAAAAAGCTTCCACTTCAATGCCCAAAGTCACCGTACTCGCTGCTTCTCTGACCATTGAGAATCCCTCGTTTGAGTCAGTGTTGCATCCACCCGAGAGCACGATTAGAAAATCAGTTTCCAATCCTAATGCTTGGGCTACTCAAAACTACAACATTGTATAGGACGTAGCACAAGCTCCTTGTGCTATGTCGATGCTCAAGATCTTGTAAAACTTTCTGAATTAGTGCAAGACTCTCCTCGCTGCCATCAGTGCAATTGACCCGAATTCATCGAATACCATCATGTTCTTGTGAGAATACTTCAAGCTGAGTCTATCCCATCAATTGGCATTTCAAGTTGCTACAAACATTGCTGGGAAGATAATCCATCATACCGTTTTGGAAGAAGGAGCCTCTACGTCAGTCATGTTGATCGCATGTTGGGGAGCCATTGGTTCTCCTAAGTTGAACCATTCTCCTACCACTTTGAGAGCCTTCGACAAATGTGGCTTACAACTTCATGGGATGTTACAAGCTTTACCAATCGAGCTCGGGGGTAAGACTGCAACCGTTAATGTGGAAGTGGTCACTGCCCCGTTAGATTATAACATTCTTCTTGGTCGTAACTGGTTTTATGCCATGACTGCGGTCACATCATCTGTCTTCCACATAGTATAATTCCCCCATCAAGGCTGAATTGTCACAGTCGACCAACTGGATTTCTGCACACCTGGCACCACTACTCACCCGAGCGATAACGTTCCTTCGAATGGACAATATTTGCAAAAGTATGAGAGTGTGGGGGTTGGCTTCCTTAAGGATTCATCCATTATGGGCATCTTTCCTACTTCAGATCCCCCAAACCATGTTGCCACGATGAACATGATCTCCTCACATATTTCATCTATCCCTAACTCCACTGATTCATGGCTTGTACCTGATGAAACCACCACACACCTGATTGGAAACACTATGCCTCTGTCACCCACTGAACTCACATATGAGGCTATCCAATCAGTACCAGAAGACCACTTAGTTGTGGCCTCCACCTCCTATTCTCCACAATGGACATCATCCGATCCTCTGCTACATACTTTTCATTATGACGAGTCCATTATGGAAATCATGATTGCAGATGATCCTCCGTGGGAAGACCTCCATCATCGTACATCTTTATGTCCCTTGTTGGATACTATGGAGAACAGCATTCACACCATCTTTACACCAGATGTCTACTCTAGCTCTTAGTCCTCGATACTCGCATGTCAAACGGACTCCGAAGGAAACTTAGCCAACATTAATCCTACCACTTTGATAGACATTTAGGTTACTCCTGGTGTAGTGGAACACATTCAGTTAGGCCGGAAGTGTTCCCCTGAAGAAGTCATCGCCACCACGGCCTTATTCAAGCGCTTCTGAGACGTGTTCACTTGGACCTATGAGGATATGCCTGGGGTATACCGCTCCATTGTTTTACATGAAATTAAAACCTATCCCAACATCAAACCTGTCCACAAAAAGTTGTGACCGGTACACCCTTGGAAGACTGCGGCAATCAAGGTAGAGATTGAGAAACTCTTGAAGGTCGGCTTCATTTACCCTGTCCCATTGCCAGAGTGGGTCTCAAATGTCATCCCTGTTAATAAAAAACAAGGGACCATCCGTGTCTGTGTCGATTATCGGGACCTCAACAAAGCTTGTCCTAAGGACAACTACCCGACTCCTTTCATTGACAAGATTATTGACAATTGTGCTGGAAGTGTCATTTTTTCATTCCTGGATGGCTTTTCCGGATACAACCAAATTGAGATCCACCCCGCTGACCAACACAAGACTACTTTCATCTGTCCTTGGGGAACGTTTGCATATCGCAAACTTCCGTTTGGTCTTAAAAAAGCTGGCGCCACATTCCAAAAGGCCATGTTGTATGCCTTCTATGATGTGAAGGACTTTGTGGAACCTTACTTGAATGACCTCCCTGCTCACTTAAAGCAACGCGAGTTCCACTTAGATCATCTAACGGCCATTTTCCTTAGATGCAGGCGGTACAATAACCATTTGAATCCTATCACAAGAGTATTTTTTGTGTCGAGTTTAGATGCCTCTTAGGCTTTATCGTCTTGAAAGATGGGATTTGTATTGATCCCTCGAAGGTGGAAGCCATCATCACTCTTCCACCTCCAACCAACATTATGGAACTTCAGAGTCTGCAAGGAAGAACAACTTATTTATGACGCTTCATTTGTAATTTCCTACAAAAGACACAAGGATACATGAGATTGATGAAAAAGGATGTCCCATTCATTTGGGATGACCAAG
Organism: Larix kaempferi; assembly: GCA_027924585.1. Classification (NCBI taxonomy): domain Eukaryota; kingdom Viridiplantae; phylum Streptophyta; class Pinopsida; order Pinales; family Pinaceae; genus Larix; species Larix kaempferi. The sequence goes on from BSBM01000376.1 coordinate 17,250,335, forward strand.
TTCAACGATCTTTTGATAGTTTAAAACATGCCATTACGCAGGCCCCTGTGATCCAACCACCGAATTACTATTGAGATTACATTTTATATCTCGTCGATTTTGACACCACTATCGCCATGGTTTTGGTACAAGAAGACCAGAATGCCCAAGAACATGTGATCTACTATGCCAGTAAAGGTCTCATTAACGTTGAAACTCTCTATTCACATGTTGAGAAGCCCGCTCTCGCGGCAATCATATCCGTGCAGAAGTTCTGACATTACATTTTGCTTTGCACCACCACCATCATCGCTGATTCGAACCCCATGTACCACCTTCTGACTTGTCAGGTACTTGGGGGCAAGTATTTAGGCTGGATTGTGATACTGCAATAATTCAATCTTCTTTTCGAAAAAGTCTTTGGTGTTTGCTGAGCTCATCTGTGACCTCCCCTGTACTGATGTAGAATCTGAGCCCAATGACTTTTTTCCTGATGAGTCATTGTTTCTTATTAGTACATCTAACCCATGCTATGGAGATATCACATTGTATCTTCAAACCCAATTTTCTAGTCCTCAATTGTCTCGCAACGACCATCATCAAATATGCCACCATGCGAAGTATTATCTGATTATCAGTGACATGTTGTATCATCATGGTATCGATTCTATTCTTCGACGTTGTCTGACTCATGACGAGGATGAACATGTTCTGAATGATTGTCACACTGGGGCATGTGGAGGTCACCTCTTTGGGATGGCTACAACCCAGAATATTTTGTGCGCAGGATATTATTGGCCGTCTATCTTCAAAGATTGCATCTAGGCCGTAAAAAAATTTCCTCCATGTCAACATTTTCATATGAAAAAGTGCACCCATCCTGCCCCGTTACACCTGGTTATTGGCGTTGGCACCTTCGCTAAATGGGGCATCAATTTCATGCATTGTAATCCTACCTCATCCGGGGGGTATAGTTACGTCATTGTAGCTGTGGACTACTTTACAAAGTGGGCCTAGGCAATGCCTACATACACGAACGACGAAAAGACCACCGCACTCTTCATGTTTAATCATGTAATAGCGCGGTTTGGAGTTCCTCAAGCAATTTTTACTGACCATGGTTCTCACTTTATGAACCATATGGTTGACGAGTTGAGCGATAGATTGGGTTTTCACCATGAAAACTCAACACTATACGACCCACAGTCGAACAGACACGTTGAGGCCGATAACAAGGTCTTGAAAACTATGGTCCAACACATGGTGGGTATGCAAAGGGTCAATTGGCATAACATGATCTTCTCCACACTTTGGGCTTATCAAACCTCTATTAAAACCGCCACTGGATTTACTCCCTTCCAACTAATGTATGGATTGGAGGCAGTCCTTCCTATTGAGTACGAGATTTCGTCCCTCAAACTCGCCATCAAACTTCTCCCAAACACTACTGCTGAGGAAGATCGTTTCCTCTACCTAGCTAAGCTCGATGAGACTCATCGAGATGTCGCTCTTTCCAATGAGGCTCTTAAGAAACACATCAAAGCGTAGTACAACAAATTGGTAGAACCTTGCACCTACAACGAGGAAGATTTGGTCCTCACATATGACCAAAAACATGATAAGCTGGGGGTAGGAAAGTTTGAGTCCATGTGGCATGGACCTTACATAGTGAAACGCGTCTTAGAGAAGGGAGCTTATGAGCTTGAAGACTACAACGGGATATCTTTGGGTGGGCCTCGAAATGGGCTCTACCTGAAGAGGTACTATGCCTGAATGTTTCACGCATAAGTACTTTTGTATACACTTTACATGGCGTGCATGTGTTTTTGTGTGGTGTGATGCTTTGATTTGTTGCATGTTTAGATCTTGTTTCGTTTCTTATACCATGTTCTATCTTTCTGTGCAGATGGAAACGTGCTACAGATTCGCAGACGTTGCCAGCCGACATACCCATAACCTTGCTTCAGCAGCCTGGGTACTCTATTCAACTACTAGCAAGCTCATCAGCTTAGGGGGAATGTGTCTAGGTTTCGAGACCAACAATGCTACAGAATATCAAGCAGTCATTGGAACCCTAACTGATGCTATTTCTTTGGGTATGGACCACGTTGTCATCCACTTGGATTCTCAACTAGTGGTCTCTCATCTTAACCAAGTCTATGCCATTCGCGATCCCACCTTACTCCGTCTCTATAGACGAGTTCATCTTCTAGAAATGTCCTTTGAGTCCATTCATTACCTGCACATTCCATGAGACGTTAACATAGTTGCCGACTCTATGGCCAACTTCATCTTAGATTGGTACATTATACACACATAAGCATATTTATGAATTGTTAAAAGTAGACATAACATGTAAATAACTCATTTTATAAGAAAACACATAAACAAGATCACACCATTCATCCATTTGAAACACATAATGTATAAATCGTCAGAATGTCTCTCTCTATATATCATCATAAAAAGTAGTGCTAGTAACTTCTCTCGCGATCCTGCGAAACAGCGCATTGAAGCGCGCAGACTCTCCAACCGTATACACTTGCATGGGCTGCGGTAAGTAATCTACCATCGGATTTGGGACATCTAACGTCAACCCACTCAGGTTCACGTAGACACCATCCATCTCTACAATGGTAGCATGTACGGCTGGATCCATGACTGCTCCCTCTCATCTCTCTCTCCTCGCAAGAAGAGAGACTCCCACTGGTCGTACGGGGTCCACATCTACACACACATGTTGTTAACTCGTCAGCACTATAGCAAAAAAAAAAATCATAAAAATACAAAACTAATAGTACAAGGGTTGTTCTTACCTATGTCTCCCCATACTACTCCCTCAAGAAGTGCCAAGTCTGGGTCATCTCTGTAGTCCATACCACTATACGGGTAATCCTCTACCATAAGCAACTAACCCTCTAGCCAGCTGAAGAACTCAGTACCATATGAGATGATGGGCCCCCCACCATGTCGAGCCATCACCTCTATCCATCTAGCCATCTGAGGATCCCTAGGATCCCTGTCATCCAACGGCACCTACTGGCGTAGAAGGGGAACTCGCTCCAAGAGAAACGAGATCGCTATCGACCCGTAGCCGAACTGTTTGAGCTCTCCCCGCCGATACTTGGTCAGCTGAGCTCGAATGTTCATAGGGAGTCTCTCACACCAGTTGAAGATCTTCAAATACATACAGTCCTCCGCATATAGCATCTGAGACCGCGCAGCTAAGTGAGATGCCTGACTCCCTGCTATCCTCGTAATGGTGAAGAGAATGGTATGCAACGGACGCTTTCGCACATATTTTATGGGGATAATCCCACTAGAAGCACGAGCGTGAGGAGTGCAGTGTTGTAGGATCAGGTCCTCCACAGTACGATCACTTCCTTGTGATCCAGTACAAAGCACATTATCCCCCCTCCAAGACAATCTAGTCACAAAGTAGATTTCCTCGACATCTATAGTAAGTACGTGCTCGCTGATCACAAAATACTATTGAGCCGCATCCCAACATCTAAGCATATGCATCAACAAGGGGATTTGGGCTCTCATGCCCTGGATCTCGAAGAAATTTAGAATACCACAGTTCCTCAGCGTCGTCACACACAATGGATCATTTGCAATTTGCATATCATCTACCTCATGCTCCCTTTCACGCCACTCTAAGACCATTTTGACTGGTTGTAACCTACCAAAAGGAGAGTTTAAACATTGTTAATACTCACTTCAACCACTGAAAGGTCTTTTTTTGGGCTTGGTTTGTTGGTTGGGATGGATGTTTCCGCCGTCACACACCTTCAATCACGACAGTGCAACATCATCGTAGTCCACCTTTGCGAGATTTGCGATGACCCAGGTTCATCGCAGTTCCCGTAAGGGCCACCTGTGATGACCCGAGGATGCAATAGCCCTCCACAAATCCACTCAAAACCGAAAACAAATGAACAAAAATAAAAAATGTAAACCACTACAATTATGTTGGATGAATTTTAGAGTTACCTACTCTGGACGATGGGTGAAATGGTTGCTCATAGCTCCCGGAATCGACAAGTGAAGTTTTGGCTCCAAATGGCACTTCTCCTCCCAAATTTGGCAAATGAAACAACAGTGACTCTATTTGACCCATTTTTCTATTTATAGATTAAAGGAATATTCTTTTTTCAAATATTTGATGCCTTTAGGTCATTTTCTATAGTTTAAATCATTTTTTATTGCATTTGAACACTTGGTTGACCATTTGACCTAGTTTTCAAGTGTATAGGAGTCATTAACCGTCTTTTTGTTAAATTTTCAGAATTTACTTCAATCTAATCTAGGATCTTAACTGAGAGAACAACATGTACAACAAATATACAACATATCAATCATGGACACAATAATGCAAGCACACAAGAAGCAGAGAGATTACTTGGGGAAAACCATAAAGGTGAAAAACCCCAATAACTTCCTCAGAGATAGATAGAGCAATGATACAACCAGAATACAAGTGATAGTCTTCTCCTAGTAGTAGATCCTCCTCCTCCACAAGTGCTCCACTCTCCCAAGTGTGAGTGAGAGAATAGAATATATAAAATGAGAGAGACACACTCTCTATTTATACACTAACTTGACTTGACCTTTACTCAACTAGGTCGGCCTCAACTTAACCACTTAACATAATGCTGACTGGGTCGACCCCCACTAGGGTGGTCTAATAACCCTTTGACCCACATGGATGACCCCCCAATAGGGTGGTATAATAACCCTTTGACCCACATGACTTATACAAGGCCGACCCCAACAAGGTGGTCTAATAACCCATCAAGTATAAGTTACGACACTTACAATATAAATGACGACACTTCCATATAGAGGAATAATAACATCTCTATAGGAATACAATATACATATATGTGAAATACATTCCGAAGTTACATATACATCAACACTCCCTCTTAACTAGGAAGGTATTTCTTGACACAGGTCTTTAGCACAAGTCTTCTTCTCAGGATCATCGTCACTGGATAATCGTCATCGAGTCATCATCATCGTCACTACTGTTGCTATCTCAATCAATCTCTGAATCTACTCGTCATAGGAAGTTCTACAGAGCCAGTCCTTTTTCATACTGGATGTAGGCCCACCACCTGCAGCTCTTCGTCATCACTGGCCATACTGTAGAATCCTCAGGACTTATTACGTGCATCACAAAACCTCGAAAGAGCATCCCATGATGTTACGAGCACATGAATCTACCTATAGGATCTCCCGGGGCCATATTATATGTGACCTCACCACAAAACCTCGCAAGAGCATCCCAGGATGTTACAAGCACACAGCTCTACCTATAGGATCTCCTAGGGACATATTATATGTGGTCACCACAAAACCTCGCAAGAGCATCCCAAGCTATTACAAGCACATAGCTCTACTTATAGGATCTCCCAGGGACAGAATAAATGTGGTCATGACAAAACCTCACAAGAGCATCCCAGGCTGTTACGAGCACACAGCTCTACCTATAGGATCTCCCAGGGACAGATTATATGCCATAGGACAAAACCTTGAAAGAGCATCTGCCATATATCAAGGCCAAATTATATGCCATAGGAAAAACCTCGAAATACTATCTGCAGATCTCCCAGGGCCAAATTATATGTCCTCCCAGAGCAAAACCTCGAAAGAGCATTTGCTAGATATCCCTGGGCCAGATTACATGCCATAGGAAAAACCTCGAAAGACTATCTGCAAATCTTCCAGGGCCAAATTATATGCTCATCTGAACAACCTGTTCCATGACCATAGAGTATCATCCTGATATTCACCATACATCATCCTGATGTATACATGATCATCATGATCATCATCATTGCAACTTCCTACTGCAAGTCATCTGGAGCAACATCCTAAAGCTTGTCATCCACGATCATCCTGATCATATCATGCATCTACCTGATGCATACCAAGTATCTACCTGATACATATCATCATACATGATCCACCTGATACAAATACAAATACATGATCCACCTGATCATACATGGTACATATCAACATACATGATCTACCTGATCATACAATGTATCCACCTGATACATATACAGATACATGGTGCAAGCATCCAACATGATGCATATACAAAATACATACAAATGATCCAACCGATCATATCCAGCATCCAACATGATGAGTACATACATAAATGATCCAACTGATCATATCCAGCATCCAACATAATGCATACATACATATACATATAAATGATCCAACTGATCATATCCAGCATCATCCTGATGCATATACAGAGCAGTAATTGGAGCATCGTCCTGATGCTCATCATCTAGTGCTTACATCCACAGCCATGTGAAGGATCCTCCTTCCAACATTCTTGGAATGGCCTCTGCAAATGTGTCCATCACTTCTTCCTCGAAGTGTCATCAATCCGAAGAACACCAAGCCTCTCTCTGAAGTACCTGAACTTCACTCTGGCTAGTGGTTTCGTCAGCACATCTGCAATCTACTCATCCGTCGTAATGTACAGGAGCTTCACAGCTCCTCTCTGCACCATATCCCTGATATAGTGATATTTGATCTCTATGTGTTTTGACCTGTCATGAAACACTGGGTTCTAGGACAACTTCACACAACTCTGGTTATCACAAAAGATACCAGTAGCATCCAATGGGAGATCAAATAACTCAAACAGTAGCTTCCATAGGCATAATGCCTCACAACTAGCTAAACAGGCTGCAACATACTCTGCCTCAGCTGTGCTCAGTGCTACGTAGGACTACTTCCTGCTAAACCAAGAGATCACACCTGATCCCATACTGAAGCAGCATCCAGATGTGCTCTTCCTATCTGCAGCATTTCCATCCCAATCTGAATCAACATAACCCTGTAGGTTAAACTTTTGATTCACTTCATACTTGAGCCCATAATCCACTGCACCCTTCAGGTACCTCAGAACATGCTTTATAGCAACCAGGTGAACACTCCTCGGATCCGTCAGGAACTGGCTCAATGTGTTCACCGCAAAGCAAATATCTGGTCTCGTGTTTGTCAGGTACATCAAGGACCCAATCATCTGACGATACATAGAGACATCAACCAGCTCAGATGAAGCATCACAAAGAAGCTTTAGATTCGATGCCATAGGTGTGGCCATGGCCTTGCAATCCATCATCCTGAACCTCTTCAAGATCTCTATTGCATACTTCCCTTGTCCAAAGAAGATTCCATCTACACTCTGCCACACCTCCATGCCAAAAACAAATAGTGCATCATCCCCAAGTTCTTCATCTCGAACTCAGCAGCAAGCTTCCGCTACTTGTCAGCAATCAATCTATCTTCACCTATAACAAACAGGTTATCTGCATACAAAAATAGTATCATTGGATTGCCTTCCTCAACCTTGTAGTAAAGGTTGGAATCCGCTTTACTCTTGGTAAATCCCAAACTGGATAGAAATTTGTCTACCCTACCAAGTTCTGCACACATATATGACTACACCATTCGAGAAGGTTGTCTTGAAATCCATCTGGTGTATCTTCTATTTCATCAGTTTTATATTTCTCTATGCTGCCATCTGCAGCATGCTTGATCTGATAGTTCCATTTGGAAGTCACAAAAGACTTCCCTTCAACTCTTGGGACCGCATCCCAAACATCGTTCTTCATGATCGACGGATCATGGCATTCTTCCCGTATCCTAGGAACTTCAATATCTTCAATAGATAATTTTGTTGCTTTAACAAATGTTGTAGTCCTTCTTTTGTAGGTGAAGGTATACATTCTTTTCTACAAAACAAGTTAAATTGCATGATTAGAAACATCTCATAATTTTCAGACAAATTCTTACACATAAAGAAATATGTCATACAGTCATGCAATTATCTTAGCCAATGCTTCAATACAACATTTATCCATGTTCCACAACTTTCTAGATGCCTTCCAGTCTCTACCAGAACATTGTTAAGAGTTTGCACTACTCCCAACATGTCAGCAAAGAGGTTTCATTCTAGATAAGTAGCACTGGAATGTTGTATAGTGCCATAGGCCACTTACCCATCACATGCATATTAGTAGTATACTGTTCATTAATTCAATCATTCTAATATGCACAATACATATCCTAAGTCTAGGAACATGAGCATATACATCATTGAACAATTTTATTCAAACAAACAAATATGCAAGAAATGATAATTAAAAATATTTATCTTTGTTTGGTTGCTGGGTGGACTCCCTCTGAGTCTTTGCTTCCTTGCAGGAGCTGCTGAAGTAGCTTCTTCTACACCTTTCTGTTTTGGAATGTAGAAAGATAGTCAACTCCCTCTGAATATCTGCATCCTTGCAGAAACTACTGAAGTGTGCTCCTTTGCTTTCTTGTAGGAACAATTGGAGTGTGCTCCCTCTTGATCTTTGCGTCCTGAATTACCTGTCCCTTAACTTACATCCATCCTTAATCACTGTGCATGCTTATTAGTATCATCATTGTGTTATTCTTGAGGTCTCATACATAATCACACATTTATTAGTATAATCTTAATACTATCAAAACACAATACTCTTAAACATGTATAGCCATGAACATAACCAGATAATAAACATTAGTATTCAAGGTTTCAGGGAAGTCTTCTTTTACTCATGCATATTCTTATTTGATCATAGGACTCTCCTGATTAGTTAAATCATCAATGCATAAACCCGTGATTACTCAAACCTATACCTTCATGATTCTTCTAGTTAGTCATATCATCAATTATGGTAAGAAACATAATATGCATACAGCCATGACTATTCAAACCTATGACTTCATGAATAATCATTATCAACAACACAAGAGTATAAGATCCTAACACAAGGTAGTATGCTAGCTTGATATAGGAAAAACATACCTGGACTAGCATGCTAACTAGTTATGTATAACATACTCGCATAATGTCTTTTGGTTCTCTTAAGTGACTTGTGCTAGTAACCTGCATGTCTCATAGGTTAACCATTGTAGGACCAACTTATACATACCTCGAAAGTAGATCTTCTATGTGATCCATGACAATGGATGAATCTTTGTCTTCATGTTACCATGATCATATGTTCTTGAAGTAGAACATGATTTGTCTTTCTTGGTGTACCTTTTATGTTAGCAAACATAAACCTCATACAACATCACAATGCATTAGTACATTCATAAGTGTCAAAACCTTAATCAATGAATATCTTCCATTAAGGTGATACGACAAGTCTAGTAATTAATCAAGATTGTACTGTAATGATATGAAGACAAACATATGATAAAATTAACCATGAAACATACCTATAAGCCATACCTATCAAGATTTCTTGTAATCTTCTTATGGAAGGCCTTAGCCTCATCTCCCTCGGAGACAGGAACTTCTTCACTTATGCAGGTGACCAATCAATCTTCTTCTAGAATTAACCCAATCCACTTGATTTGCAAGAACTGGACCTAGAGCTGGATTAGGGTTTGTCAAGGAAACCCCAAAAATTCAAACTTTGAATTTCATACTTTCGAAAGGATAGAAATATGCACCTTGATGAGCTGATCAAGTTGGTATATTCAGAATTTGAAAACTACAAAGTTTCACCCCTCGAAATTGCCTTTTAGATTTTTGGATTCACTGGGGAGGACCCTGAATTAGGGTTTGAGTTTCCCGGAGCTTCACCTAACCAAAATATTTGATTCAAAGCTCTAAGCTTCGATTTTTTTGAGCAGCTTCCAGCCGTGGTCACATATTTCCAAAATTCCAAGTTTTGCAGAAGCCTTAATTTTCCATCTTTCCGATCAAAGTCCCGAACTGGGGTTTGATCAAGCCCGGCCTTCTACCCAACCAAAAAATCTGATCTTGGTCTCTAAATTTCAATTTTGATGAGAAGAATCCATCCATCATCTCCGATTAGAGAAATTCCAACTTTCTCCGAAGCCCTAAATTTCAGAAGCCATGAATGAAGGTGCTCAAAAATAATTATATTTTGACAGAAATATGTACCTGATTGTTTCTGGTGTAACTCTGAACTTTTCGATCCACAGGGTCTGAAACATTTTCCTGAGATATCCTGACCTGTTATCTTTCCATTTCAATAGGTCTGACCTCAATTGGATTCTTTGAGAGAGAGTTATGCCAAGTGTCGCAACGTGACCTGTTTATGGGATAATACAGGAGAGCGAACTTGTACGGCATGCCACGTGTCATTGGTTCAACTTCTGCCTTTGAAACCTTTTTCTGAGATAGTACAATCTGTGTACTACCTGTCACTCTTTACTAAATTTCATTTGGAGCTTCCTAGCCCAAGTTATGACCTTTTTCCCAAGGTCACCTGATTTTGACTCAGATCTGGAAGAGGCAGAAACCCTATATTGTACAGATCAGCAATCACAAAGTACAACGAATTAGAGGTTGTCCTTTGCACAAAAGGTACATGGGGATCATAGCTTCGACCTGTAAAAGTTTTAGATCCGAAATTTTTTCCAAAATGGATTTATGGCAAAAGTGCTACGATGACTGGTTTTTGCTATATCAAGCCCTAGCATCGTAAGTGCAACAAGTATCATACATGCCATATCATGCCTTCTTTTAGGCTAGCTCTAATACCATGTTAAATTTTCATAATTTACTTCAATCTAATCTAGGAGCTTAACTGAGAGAACAACATCTACAGCAAATCTACAGCATATCAATCATGGACACAATAATGCAAGCACACAAGAAACACAGAGTTTACTTGGGGAAAACCATAAAGGTGAAAAACCCCAATAACTTCCTCAGAGATAGATAGAGCAATGATACTACCAGAATACAAAATATAGTCTTCTCCTAGAAGTAGAGACTCCTCCTCCACAAGTGCGCCACTCTCCCAAGTGTCAGTGAGAGAATAGAATATATAAAATGAGAGAGACACACTCTCTATTTATACACTAACTTGACTTGACCTTTACTCAACTAGGTTGGCCTCAACTTAACCAATTAACATAATGCTGACTGGGCCGACCCCCACTAGGGTGGTCTAATAACCCTTTGACCCACATGTCCAACCCCCCAATAGGGTGGTCTAATAACCCTTTGACCCACATGACTTATACAGGGCCGACCCCAACAAGGTGGTCTAATAACCCATCAAGTATAAGTTACGACACTTACAATATAAATGATGACACTTCTGTATAGAGGAATAATAACATCTCTGTAGGAATACAATATACATATATGTGAAATACATTCCGAAGTTACATATACATCAACATATTTTACGCCGCTTTCGCATTGGAACGATCATCTCAGGTATGAACACCCCTTGTATATTTTTTCGGTATCTTTTTCATTCGTTAGATTGTAATTATTTAATGATAATGAGATTCCTCTTTGTTCTTTCTCGTGCTCTTGAAACTATGAGAATAAGTTACCGAGTTACGATTTATCACTTTTCCGGGATCGTTAAAATCCTACGGAAAAGGAACCCCCACATAGTCTATCTTTAAGCTCTTTTCAGGCTCTCAAAATACGAAAAGATTGCCAAGAGAACTTATCGCATTCACGCTTGTTAAAGAATTTGGATGTCCATCTTCATGGTGATAGTTTACCCATTTTTTGGACCAGGGGGCACTAATTAAGAAAAAGGTATAGTCCAGTCAATCATGACTGGAAGAGTCCTCTCCCGCGTTGTTTTACCCTTTTTCGGGCGATGAGGATAACTTTACAAAAAAGGACCGTTGGAGTCTTCTTTATTTCTTTTCATACTCTCTAAACATGAAATGACGACTGAGTTTTCCTTCTACGGACTCGTTAAATTTTCACATTGAAGGGCCCGTCATGGGACGAAACCCTCCTATCATAGGTTCAGAAAATATTTGGGATTGGACTCATCAATGATATGAGATATACTGAGCATCTAGTTACCCTCATCAAGATCGTAAAAGACACATGAGGCACTCATCGTTCCTGAGTCTTGTTACTCCTTTGAGTCATTCAAAGAATGCTTCCATCATCAATTGCATTAGGAGTTGGTACCATAACTCGTCAAGTCAATACTGCCAAGGCATGCCATGCCCATGTTCAAGAATACTCTCACTATTCATTATATGCAGTCAGTACACCTTCCATCATATCGATCTACTTTGAGTCAGTCTTGCATGTCACTGTACCATCCAATATGCTCTACACATCCTTTGTTGTGTTTCATGTCGATGATGGGGGATTCATCATGGCCCTCCTTCGACGGATTCATCCTTGTCGGCTTCAACACATCATCCGAGGATCGAATCTAGAAACCAACCAAGAACTTTGGCCCTACATGCCTCAATGGCAGGCTACCTCGCTTTCAACATGAGTTTACATCATCGACTTGTGATTGAAATATTTCATCTTGTGTTCGACTTCAACTCATTTATTCACGCTTCATCATATGTACTGTGATACCTTGGGAATCATTGACATTGATGGTGATTTCCCTCGCACTTGTTAATGGTATACAGCAATGACCAATAATCAAGTGGTTTCTACCATGTTTGATGTCAAGACATTTGTAATCACATGGATAGATTCGTATCATTGCGGGTTCAGCTTGAAGACCCTGGGGAGTCATGTTTTACCCAGGTTGCGATGGAGTTTGTATTGAGTCATATTACATGGATCCACATTTGTATTGGTCGTGGCTATGTTATCATCTCATCATGGATCTACACTTGTGTCTACTAGCCATGATTGTGTTCAGTCGGTCATTACTACCATGGATCTGCATTGTATTGGCCAGTAGCCATCTTGTACATCATATGAGATTGTGTACTCAGATTCAGTTGTACTGTAGCAGCGTCCTTCGTTCGACAAGTCATTGCCATTCCTTCTGTCAAATCATTTCACCTATTCAAAATTTCAACAGCTTCATGCTTTGGGGGGCATTCTGTTACACCTAAACTCCTACCATCATGAGATTCAGTGTATACATCCCTAAAGTATCATTGGATAAGTCATTAACTTGGAAGAGATGCCATTGCATTCATGCTAGGTTTTGAGAGGTTATTGCAGGATGCACTCATGCAACCTGCGACGTCGCATCTTTCCGTCACGTCCCCTTCCATCATTCCAATGCAAGGGAGGGAACATGACTGTAACATGGGGTGTCTAATTTTTCCCCAAAGCCATAATGGTAAAAAATTTTCCATTTAAATAAAATGCACAATTAAATTACACAACGGAATTAAAATACATAATTGCACACACACAACAAACATACATCAACATATTTATCTCAAGCAAATGATGCATCAACAGGCAAAGAAACCATCCCATTCTCATGATATGCATAGACTTCATATCAATTCCATTAACATGAATAATTACCTTTCTGAATTAACACATTACAGAACACAAAATGCATATAATTTATAACACAGATAACACTTATCTTGAAGATGAAGCTATCCAAACAACTAGCTATGTGAGAGCAACGTTCCACCCAACCATAGACCTATGTCTAGCTTGTATTCTTTCAGCTGAGAGATCACCGCCGAGTTGGGTTGTGTATCCACTAAGGAGGAACTAGCTGGGCTCACTCACAGCCATGGTTTCACTCAACAACTATTCTAAGCCAACACATAGTTGGGTTTTTCAAGCATATGAAAGACAAAGGAGGGAAATGCTAAGCTAGTGAACTCAACCACAGAGCCATAGGCATCTCAAATGAATTCAACAGTCAAGGCACCCACATTACCTACCACACCCAACACAAGGAAGGCCCCCTTCTCGGCTGCACAGTCCCTCAGGCGTCCCTTCCCTCTAGTTCTCTTCAGGGTGGGCATAGAAAGGTCCAGCTACTAATCCTTGAGATTCTAGCCTTCACTGGGTTTATCAAGCAAACCCAACCTCTACTCAGTCATTCACAATTGGATTTCTCTCCCGTCACTGAATTTTTGGGCTATAAAAACTGGGTTTTCCAATGGATTTCGGGGTATCTAATCCTCCCAAATTCACCCCAAGGTTCATATCTATGGATCCCCCATTGGATTTTATTGTTTAATACCAAATCTAGGCATTTTTGGCTCTTCAAAATGTGGGTTCTTTCAAAGTTGTCATTTCTGTTTTTTCTCACTGCTGGCAATTCATTTTTGGATGAAAATGATGATGGGCTCTTCCCCACTAGATTTGGAATGAGTAAGAAGCAACTCTCATGAAGTAGAGTGGCTTGTGGTACAAGAAAATAGAGCCCATACTCTGCCATACGAAGTTTTGGGCTGCCCATGCTCCATTGAAGCCATGGACTGAAATCTTCAACTACTTCCTTACAACAGAAATAAATGTCATCAAGGAAAGTCAAATGGGTTCTCACAATGACATTTGGCAACTTATGGCTCAATCCCACAACCCCCTCACCACTCCCTAGTGGATACACATGGCTCCTTCTCATTCGTTGCTCCCATAGCCATTTTTTTGTATTTTATTGCAATATTAAATATTTACATCAATTTACAATATCCCATGGCTTAATAGCACATGGGTAACAAAATGTCAAATGCTTGTCCATTTAAAATAAAATACGAACATATACTAGCGGGGCCTTGGCCTTGAGCTCCATGCTAGGGAAACATACATCACATGTATACAATATTTACATTAAAGGCCAATATTTCACAGGAGTTAAAATTGGGGTATTACACTTTCTCTCTTGCAGAGTGCGACGATGTCAGTTAATAGGAAAAAATAGCTTCTTCGAGCCCATTCTCGAATCTTGGTGACTTGGATCCTTATCCCTGACCTCTTGGGAGAGCTGGCACTCAATTCCTAACCTCTTGGGAGGATCCCCTATCTCTCTCCTACCATAGCTCAACCTATCCTATCCATACCCTATCCACTTAGTCCTATATAAGTGAAGCTCTACCCCTCTCCGAGGGGGGAGGAAGTATATAGTGTCTACATGCTGGTGAAATCATCAGTGAGAGATCTATACTCATCCATTGAGAGACTCACACTTCCTTGGGAGGATATGGCATTGGCTTGGATGGAGAAAGATTTCTACGTTAAGCCTCGGTTGCAATCATTCTTCTATGTACTTTCCCTATATTTACAGTAATATAAATGCTTTCCACCAATATTGTTGTGATTGATGATATTGTGTATTTTACTTGCTTAACTGTTTACTTAGATCTATTATTGTATAGATGCTCTTTACTTGTTTGCATTGTTCTGTGTATCTTGACAGGTCTTGCAGCTGAGATCTGATGACCGCAAGGCGTGGAGCAGCATCTAGGAGAAAGGACTTCAAGTCTAAGGTAAGACATCTAGTGACTCGATCCTTACTCAGATCTAGGAAAGTAGTATATAGTATGTACTATTTGTTCTAGACTCACATTGAGCTAGGGAGATATGGCTCACGTCCGCTTGAGTGGATTGTCTGTCAAACACTAATTATGCCTCCTACATGGTTCGAAGGACTATATCAGCTCGATGCGCAGAGAACCGACCTGATCATATAAGACTAGCCGACAGAATGGAAGATTGATCCACCCGGAACACTCATCATCTCATCCGAGGAGAGAGAAGAGGACGACCAAGAACTAGCCAAAGGTCTTGAGGCCACAAGTACGCAGAATCCAAAACCTGCTCAAGAAGCAGGCAAGAAAAGAAAAGAACCTCACACAGCCATGCCAAAAAACCCACAAAAAAAGAAGACGAAAGCTACTCAATGGTCGTTGGATGTGCAGTTGCACGACGATGACTATGATTACATAGGAGGAAGGGTATCAATGTATCTTGAAGATGCAATGGGGCTGAAAGACGCCAAGTAAGAGACATCACAAACCAGTATGAAGGAGAGTGTTTCCGAGCTAAAAATTATGGTCACAAGAATTGAATAGGTCCAGTAAGACTTGGATAAAGAACCAGACCACGACGATCGCTCAGGTGAATCAAGCCAATGGAGGAGAAACCCTCATGCCTATAACATGAGGACTCGGCTAGTAAAAGTTAAGCCAATGTCCATCATATTTCTAACATATGACATTTCTCAAAGTGTGCGGTGGCTTGCACATATAAAAATCAATGTGGGGATGTTACCCATAGAGGGATTGCATAACCTCCACACGCAGATTGCAGAAGAAATCCATGATAGAGACTTAGTCTCTTATAACCAGTACCTGAGGCTGGAAGAAAATTACAACCAGCTACAAGATGAATGTGCGCTGAAGACAAGGGAGCTCTACTATGCACAGGAGAAGCAGCGCAAGATAAAGGAAGCAATTTACGCAGTCTACGCGAAGCTTTTTGAATGTGATGAATAGCCAAAAATAGAGACAGACATCCTAAAGATTGGTGTTGTTGTCTACAGCCTTAAGGAAGAAATGATGGAGATGGTGTTAGAAAAACAGGATCGCAGAGCAATAACAATAAACAGAAATGCAAATATAATCACACATACACATTACAAGAGAGACACAGATATATCGTGGTTCACCCAACTTGGGCTACGTCCACACTAAATTTGCCAGTCCTTATTATTATTACCGTCCAGCAAGATGAAGGGATACAACCTGCAGCACAACCGCTGCACTTCCTCTTCTCTGTTTCACAGTCTCTCTCCAGATCTCAAAGATCTTTACAATGCATAAAACCTAATACATCAACAACCCTAGCCATATTACAATGTCTTTCTTTTATAAGGGAAATACAATGGAAAAATACCACGGGATACCCAAAAACCATGGGCCCGCAAAACAGCTGGCGAAAACAGCCCCAAAAATTTTCTTCGGGGGCATTGCCCCCGAACCCCCATTTCTCGGGGGCGCTGCCCCCGGACCCCCTGGAACCCCGTAGGGGAGAGATGCCCCCCCGCTGGGGTGAGTGAGTGTACAGTCCACCTACACATCATATAGAACTGGGGTACAAACACGGCTGATACAATATCATCTATGAGACTAGAAGATCTGGCTCCACAACCAACAATCTCCCACTTGGAGACTGATCACAACAACTCCACCGCTGCTGCACTTGCTGGACTTGGACTTTGAAAATTTCTCCTCTTCACCTTCATGCTAGAAGGCCAACTGAAACCGAGCATGAACTCAGTTTCTCTCTGGTCACTACCTTTGTGAACATGTCTGCAGGATTCTGGCTAGTATGTATCTTTTCCAACTTTAACAGTTCATCTTCCAGAACAGAGCGTATGAAATGGTACTTGAGCTGTATATGTTTAGTCCTGGAATGGAATGCTGAGTTCTTTGCAAGGTGAATGGCACTCTGGCTGTCACTATACAGTCTGCTATCCTTCTGCTTCTTACCCACTTCCTCCATAAACTTCTGCAACCAAATCATCTCTTTACTAGCCTCTGTAATGGCAACATACTCTGCTTCTGTTGTTGAAAGTGCAACAACCTTCTGTAGTTTCGAAATCCAGCTTACTGTTGTTCCACCTACAGTAAACACATACCCTGTGGTACTCCTCCTGCTATCCTTGTCACCTACCATATCTGCATCAACATATCCCTGTAGAACAGTGTCTGAACCTCCAAAACATAATGCCTCAGTAGTAGTACCTCTCAAATACCTGAGAATCCACTGTACTGCCTTCCAATGTTCTTTACCTGGATTGTTCATATATCTGCTCACAACTCCCACTACGTGTGCAATATCTGGTCTTGTGCACACCATGGCATACATCAAGCTACCAACTGCTGATTGATAGGGAACTTTGGACATGTAATCTGTCTCTTCTTGTGTCTTGGGACACATTTCCTTACTTAGACTGAAATGGCTAGCCAAAGGTGTACTTACAGGTTTTGCATTCTGCATTCTGAACCTGTTAGGAACCCATATATTTACTTTGTTAGTATGTTGTTGTTGGACGCATATGCTTTGTAAGTCGTCCCGTAGTATTTGTTGATCAATAGTTTGTGTTATTGTTGTTGGCACATATGTTTTGTAAGTCGCCCGTAGTATTGTTGATCCATAGTTTGTAACGGCCCATGGTTTCGACCCATAGTATTGGCGCCTAGAATTAGTATATAAGTGTGTGTTGAGACCTATGAAGACACCGTGAAGTTATTTGTATTGAGCTTGCTCAAAGGAGGTTGCCCCCTCGAAGTGGCCTGTGATCAATACAAAAGTGATTCTGAGTTCTGTCATTTCTGCTATTTCGCGTATTCTTGTTAATTAATTGTTGCAGGTGCCTCACATCTGGTATCAGAGCACTTTCTTGGGCTCGCTGGGTGAAATTTCTGCCAAAATTTTTTTTCACATCTGTTGCAGGTTCGGATTTGGGAATAATCCCTATCCGCTTAACTGTGGGAAGTACTTGGGCATAAGCCCTAAAACTCATTGTGAGGAGTACCACAGGAACCCCGAAGTAGCTGGCCCATTGAGAGGACCTGTCGGCGAAAAGGGCAACGACCCCTACCTGATTGACTAGTTCCCACCCGTGAGGTAAACCAAGAGCTTTCGTTTGTGGCAAAGCGGTTATCAGTTTTACCTGAGCCGTGGAGTGAGGGGTACTGCCCCAATACGCAAGCCGTCATACAACATTGGTGGCTGAGTGAAAACCCTGAACTGTTAGGAAGCCGCACATATCTGGGGTCCATATCTACTTTCAGCTGAACTATTGTCGATCACTGCTGCGCCGTTTCAGATTCATTTTGCAAACCGTTCCAGATCCAGCCGTTCGGCGTTGTTCCAGAATCCTTCGAACCGGAGATCCCATTCTGTAAGCAGAGCCGTAGCCGCTCCAGTCTGTAAAAAAAAAAAAAAAAAAAAAAAAAAAAAAAAAAAAAATCCCGTTTTTTCTCCATATCTCCCTTGTTTTACCTCTGTTTTCCTTGAAAATTTCAGGGAACCCCTGTCATTCCATTCTGCATATTTCATCCCTGAGGACCCTATCCTCAATTCCCTTTCCTACAGCCCGAAATCCCACATTTGTCTATTTTTAGGGTTTGCCATAACTTCCTCAGATTTCACCCAATCACCTTCAATTTTTACCACAGAGTTCCTTTCTGAATTCTGCTTCTTTGTTCCCCTCTGCCAAATTTTCCCATCCTTTCACCCCGCTGCTGAAATCCTCATTTTTGCTTCCCTGTCTATCCAACAGTGTCCAAAAAACGAGTCAAACCCCAATTACCCTTCTGATTTTTTCTCAAATCCAAATTTTCCTTTACTGAAGTAGTTCCTGTTTTTGTTTTCCTACCCAGTCAACCAAAAAAAAATAAAAAAAAATAAAAAAAAAAATCCCTGGTTATGGTTGTCACCCGTGCAGGAGCAAAAACCATGGAGGAAGCCCTTGCAGCCATCCAAGCCAAACTCCAGGATCTGGATGAAAAATTTCTTGGTCTCCATCTTGAACATTCAGCTATGAACAACAAACGGTAGTCCGAGTCTTCAGTAGATAATGGGTTCTCTTCTTCCAGCAATTTCCGTGGTCCGAAGCTTGATTTTCCTCGCTTCAATGGTACCGATCCAACTGGATGGATCTATCGTGCAGAACAGTATTTCAGTCTGCATAATACTTTTGATGTCAACAAAGTTCTGTTGGCATCCTTTCATTTGGAACAGGAAGCTCTTCAATGGTACCGTTGGTACATCAAGGCTCATCCAGAGCCCAACTGGCCAGACTTTTGCCAGCTTCTTTTGCAACGATTTGGTCCTAGTGCTTTTGATGACTTCACAGGAGCCCTCACTAAACTTCGCCAAACTGGCACTGTGAGAGAGTATCAAACCGAATTTGAGAATCTAGCCAACCACACCGAAGGATTGTCTGATGAATTTTACCGGAGTTGTTTTATCAGTGGTCTAAAGGATGCCATCCGCTCTGAGGTCAAAATGTTCTGTCCCAACACAATGATGGAAGCACTCGGGTTGGCTAAATTGGCAGAAGACAAGATTGCAGCCCAACAACGCTCCAAGCCCACTTTTGTTCCTTTCCGAAATATGGGGTCTCAGCGACCTCCTATACCGCAGGCTCCTCGACCGACTCCTATCAAGCGTTTGTCAGAAACAGAGATGCAAGCACGCAGAGAAGAGGGTCTTTGCTATAATTGTGATGAGAAGTTCACTCGGGGACATAGATGTGTTCAACAAAATCTCTATCTCCTGGATGTGGAGTCTCCGCCTGCCTCTGAAATGGGTGACGAAGATCCAGATACACTGGATGCTCCGGTCGACATTCAGGAACCGCCTATTGACCCTCCGTCTCAGGATGACCATCCAGAGATATCTCTCCATGCTTTAGCTGGAATCACCACCCCCCAAACAATGCGGGTCAGGGGTTACTTCAAGAAGCTTCCTCTTACAATCCTCATTGATTCTGGTAGCACGCATAATTTCATTGACCCTCGGATCGCCAAACAAGCTGATTGTTTTATCCATCCTTGCTCCAACTTTGAAGTCATGATTGCCAATGGGGGCACCTTACCTTGCAAAGGGAAGTGTCGAAATGTGCGTATCTCTATGGGAGATTATACCTTGCGCTCTGACATGTTTGCCTTGCCCTTAGGTGGATGTGATGTGGTTTTGGGCGCTCAATGGCTACGCACACTCGGCCCTATCTTATGGGATTTTGCGGAACTTTGGATGCAGTTTTCCGAGAATGGACACAAACACACATTGACAGGATTACAACCAGGTTCTCTCAGCATCATCAATTCACATCGCATGGAAAAACTCCTCAAGAAGAATTCACATGGTGTCATCGCTCAGATCCATTCCATCCAAATGCAACCATCAGCGGTCTCCACTACTCCTTTGGATCTACAACAAATTCTGGATCGATATGCAGGTGTCTTTGCTGAACCAGTGGGATTACCACCTTCCAGGCCAGAAGACCATCGTATTCAGCTCCTTCCTGGCAGCGCTCCTCCCAATATCAGGCCCTATCGCTACCCATTCCACCAAAAAACGGAGATTGAAATGCTCGTTCGGGACTTATTGAAGCAAGGTATTATTCGCCCAAGCACTAGTTCCTTTTCTTCTCCAGTTATTCTCATCCGCAAAAAAGATGGGTCATGGTGCCTCTGCATTGACTTCCGAGCACTTAATCACCTCACCATCAAGGATAAGTTCCCAATTCCTGTTGTTGATGAACTTCTTGACGAGCTTCATGGGGCTCATTTTTTCTCCAAGTTGGATCTTCGTTCTGGGTATCATCAAATTCGGGTTCATGAGGATGATATTCCTAAAACAGCTTTCCGCACACATGATGGCCATTATGAGTTTTTGGTCATGCCCTTTGGCCTCACTAATGCTCCTTCCACATTCCAGGCCTTAATGAATAAAATATTTCGACCATACTTGCGGAAATTCATTCTGGTATTCTTTGATGATATCCTCATCTATAGTAAAACATGGGATGAACATCTCCAGCATCTGGATCTTGTCATGCAACTTTTCTCTGACCATCATCTCCATGCCAAGCAGTCTAAATGTGTTTTTGGACAAAAGGAAGTTGAGTATCTCGGGCACATCATCTCAGCACAAGGGGTTCGCGTGGATCCTGCCAAAATCGACGCCATGAACAATTGGCCACGTCCTCAGACACTCAAGAGCCTTCGTGGTTTTTTGGGGTTGACTGGCTACTACCGCAAGTTTTTCAAGGATTATGGGAAGATTGCAGCTCCATTAACTGCTCTATTGAAAAAGGATGCTTTTACATGGACACCTGCTGCTCAGTGTGCATTTGACAAACTAAAACAAGCTATGTGTACTACACCTGTGCTAGCTATGCCCGATTTTTCCAAGCCCTTCACTATTGAGAGTGATGCTTGCGGCAATGGACTTGGTGCTGTTCTCCTTCAAAATGAACACCCCATTGCGTTCACCAGCAAATCCCTTTCAGGTAAGAATTTAGCTGCCTCTACCTATGAGAAGGAAATGATGGCTATTTTGCATGCAGTACAGAAGTGGCGTCCATACCTATTAGGGAATCATTTCTGCATCAAGACTGATCACCAGAGTCTGAAATATTTCTTGGACCAGCGTGTCTCCTCCCCGGCACAACAGAAATGGGTTAGCAAACTCATGGGTTATGACTATGAGATCACTTACAAGAAGGGGAAAGACAATATTGTGGCAGATGCTCTTTCTCGCACATTTGGTGCCCAAGGTTCTCTTTCAGCTATTTCTATGCCTGTTCCAAATTGGTTGCAATCTGTTCAACAGGGTTATGTCAATGACTCTTCCTTATCTCAGATCATCCAATGCTTGACCAACAACCCTTCTGCTGTACCACATTACTCTTGGGATGGTTCTTCTCTGCGGTACAAGGGTCGTCTGGTGCTTCCCCAGAGCACAGATCTTCAACAGGCTGTCTTCTATGAACTCCATGCTTCTCCATCGGCCGGGCACTCTGGGTTCCTCAAAACATATGAACGAGCACGGCGTAACTTCTTTTGGCAGGGCATGAAAAGGACAATTCAACAGATGGTGGCCGAATGTGATACCTGCCAGCGCAATAAGGGGGAAAAAACACTCGTTCTAGGATTGCTTGAACCCTTACCCATACCTACACGGATTTGGACAGATATTTCTATGGATTTCATTGAAGGGCTCCCTAAATCTGGCGGGAAGACAGTGATTCTCGTTGTGGTTGATCGCCTCTCCAAATATAGTCATTTTTGTGCTCTCAGTCATCCCTATACAGCCTCCTCAGTTGCTCAAATTTTTATGGACCAGATCTTTCGTCTTCATGGCATCCCTTCTTCCATTGTCTCGGATCGTGATGCGACTTTCACTAGTCATTTTTGGACAGAACTATTTCGCCACACTGGCACCAAACTGAAGATGAGTTCAGGGTATCACCCACAAACAGATGGTCAGACTGAAATTGTCAATAAATGCTTGGAAACTTATCTTCGTTGCTTCACCTCAGAACAACAACATCAGTGGGAAAAGTGGCTACCTCTTGCTGAATGGTGGTACAATACCTCTTACCACACTGCCTCTAAAATGACCCCATATGAAGCAGTCTATGGTCAAGCACCTCCAGCTCTTCTTCCATACACCCCCACCAGTTCACCAGTTCAGGAAGTTGACACGGTCCTTCACAACCGCGATCAGATTCTTCGCATTTTACGGGACAATCTTCACATGGCAAGAAATCGCATGAAGCAACAAGCGGATCAGCACCGTTCAGAGCGCACTTTTCAAGTCGGTGATATGGTTTTTCTTCATCTCCAGCCGTACAAACAATCCTCCTTGAAACTCAAAGGGCATCATAAGCTTGCTCCAAAGTTCTATGGGCCATATCGGATTCTTTAGAAGATTGGGTCCGTTGCTTATAAATTGGAACTTCCTCCTTCTTCCCGCATTCATCCAGTCTTTCATGTCTCTTGTTTGAAGAAAGTTCTTGGCACCAACATCAGCGGCCAAACGATTTTACCCGAATTGGATAATGAAGGATCCATCCTTTTGGAACCAGAGGCCATCCTCAGTCGGCGCACACGTCAGCTTCGCTCTCGCTCTATCACCGAGGTCTTAATTCAGTGGCACGGCATGCAACCAGAGGACGCTACATGGGAACCACTCCTTCAGATTCAACAACAATTTCCACATCTGAAGCTTTGAGGACAAAGCTTTTTTTAAGGGGGAGGGGATGTTAGGAACCCATATATTTACTTTGTTAGTATGTTGTTGTTGGACGCATATGCTTTGTAAGTCATCCCGTAGTATTTGTTGATCAATAGTTTGTGTTATTGTTGTTGGCGCATATGCTTTGTAAGTCGCCCGTAGTATTGTTGATCCATAGTTTGTAACGGCCCATGGTTTCGACCCATAGTATTGGCGCCTAGAATTAGTATATAAGTGTGTGTTGAGACCTATGAAGACACCGTGAAGTTATTTGTATTGAGCTTGCTCAAAGGAGGTTGCCCCCTCGAAGTGGCCTGTGATCAATACAAAAGTGATTCTGAGTTCTGTCATTTCTGCTATTTCGCGTATTCTTGTTAATTAATTGTTGCAGGTGCCTCACAGAACCTCTCCAACACCTTTTGTATGTACTCACTTTGAGATAATGTCAATTTGCAATTTTTCCTGTCTCTCATTATTCTCATACCAAGGATTTGCTTTGCAGCACCCAAATCCTTCATCGCAAATGAATTAGCTAGCTTCCTTTTGAGTACATTTATATCCTGCATTTCAGACCCTGCAACAAGCATGTCATCCACATACAATAACAAGATAATATATCTTCCATTGTCTAGCTTCTTGAAATAAACACAATGGTCAGAATGACATCTACTATAACCTTGTTCTGTCATAAACCTGTCAAACTTTAGATACCACTGCCTTGGAGCTTGCTTCAAACCATACAAGCTCTTTTTCAACCTGCATACCAGATCCTCCTTACCTTTGACCTCATACCCTTGTGGCTACTACATATATATTTCTTCCTCCAAATCCCCATGGAGGAAGGCTGTTTTTACATCTAACTGTTCAAGATGCAAATCTTCTACCGCCACTAGACTTAAGATAGTCCTAATTGAAGTCATCTTTACAACAGGAGAAAATATTTCATCAAAATCTATACCTTTCTTCTATGCAAACCCCTTTACAAAAAGTCTGGCCTTGTACCGCTTCTTACCTCCTTCTTCTTCCTTCAACCTGTAAATCCATTTGTTTTGCAATGCTCTTTTACCAGCAGGCAACTTAACCAAATCCCAAGTCTGGTTTCCTACCAATGAGTCCATCTCCTCATTCATGCCTTGCTCCCACTTCTTTCTAGTTTCCACCTGCATTGCTTCTTCATAACATTCTGGTTCACCAGAATCAGTCATCAATAAATAATACATTGAAGGAGAGTATCATTCAGGGAGTCTACTTAACCTGTTAGATCTTCTTACAGTTCCAGGAGTTTCAGGTACTTGCTGCTGCTTTTGATTTTCTGGCACCTTCGGAACTTCATTTTCTTTAACTTCATCAAGCACTATGTACTCTGTGCTTTCCTTTTCCTGTTTCTTTCCCTGCAACTGATCTTTATACATGAGCGTTTCATTGAATATCACATCTCTACTCCTGATGATTTTGTTATTTTCATAATCCCATAAATGATAACCAAATTCATCAACC
This sequence comes from Larix kaempferi, assembly GCA_027924585.1. Taxonomy (NCBI): domain Eukaryota; kingdom Viridiplantae; phylum Streptophyta; class Pinopsida; order Pinales; family Pinaceae; genus Larix; species Larix kaempferi. The sequence continues at coordinate 17,275,341 of BSBM01000376.1, forward strand.
CCATATCCAATAAAGGTACATTTCTTGGATTTATCTTCAAGCTTTGTTCTATTTTCTTTATCAATATGGACAAATGCTTCACAACCAAACGTTCTCAGAAATGAGTAGTTTACCTTTTTATCTGTCCATGCTTCCTCTGGAATACCACCATCCAAAGCACTTGAAGGTCTTCTGTTTATTAAATAAACAGCAGTATTTACAGCATCCACCCAAAACTGTAAGGGCAACCCTGCATGTAGTCTCATACACCTTGCACGCTCCATGATCGTTCTGTTCATCCTTTCTGACACACCATTTTCCTGTGGTGTTCCTGGGACTGTCTTCTCTCTACGAATCCCATGGTATGAACAGTAACTATCAAATTCCTTGCCGCAGTACTCACCTCCATTATCAGATCTGAGACACTTCAATCTTTTTCCTGTCTCATTCTCAACCAAAGCTTTCCACTTCTTAAAAGTAGCAAACACATCAGATTTTTTTCTAATGCAATAAACCCAAGTTTTTCTAGTTGCATCATCAATAAATGTAACATAATAATGAGAGCCACCAAGAGATTGTACCTAAGCCGGTCCCCATACATCTGTATGCACAAGCTCTAATTTTTCATTCTTCTTCTGTTTCCTAACCCTGAGAAATCTGACTCTCTTCTGTTTTCCATAAACACAGTTTTCACAGAATTCCAAACTTACCTACTTCAAATCCAGCAACAAATTCCTTGAGTGGAGAATCTGCATCCCCTTCTCACTCATGTGGCCAAGCCTATGATGCCACAATGCTGTATATGTTCCTGTGGAAGCTAAAGAGATAGAATGGTCAGTATTATGAGGACATAAATACAATGTACCTACTCTGTCTCCTTTTGCTATCACCATTGATCCTTTAGTGATCTTCCACCACTTTTCTCCGAACGTAGATAGACAGCCGCCATCTCCCAACTGCCCTGTTGAGATCAGATTTCTTTTCATAGCAGGAATATGCCTAACATCTTTCAACAACCAATCAGTTCCATTCTTAACTTTTATCCATACCTTACCCATTCCAACAATTTTACATGGCTCATCATCACCCAATAAAACATGTCCAAAATCGCCAGGAACATACTCATGAAAGTATTTCCTATGGGGTGTAGCATGACATGAAGCTCCTGAATCTACTACCCAATAATCACTAGTATTATCTAATGCAAGAATCAAAGCATCTTGTAACACATCACCTACTACATTTGCTTCCTGGGTAGTCTCCTTCTGTGCATCTCCTTTCTTCTTTAGAGATTTGCAGTCTTTCTTCAGATGTCCTTTCTTTCCACAGTTCCAGCACTCTATCTTTCCCAGTCTGGACTTAGATCTTCCCGTTTTAGACTTTCCACGATTACCTTGGCTCTTTCCTCTCTCCTTTTGTCTTCCTCTGCTCTCCATGGTCAACGCATTACCTGATGTCTCACCTGTGCTTTTTCTTCGCATTTCCTCACTAAGAATAACACCAATAACATCATCAAATTTCAAGGTGTTTGAACCAGAGACAGAGTTACTTACAGCCATGACCAAGCTATTCCAGCTTTCTGGCAATGAACACAAGATTAGAAGAGCCCTAACCTCATCATCAAAGTTCACACTTACAGAACTTAGCTGATTTGTAACCGTATTAAACTCATTTAAATGATCAGTAACAGATCCACCTTCAGACATCTTCATATTAAATAAACGCTTCATTAGAAATACCTTGTTGGAAGCCAAGGGTTTTTCATACAGCTTACCCAATGCTTTCATCAAACCCTCTGTTGTCGTTTCTTTTGAGATATTGAAAGCCACCGACGAAGCCAGGCTCAATCGTATTGTTCCTAGAGCCTTTCTGTCAAGAACCACCCATTCTTCGTCCTTCATAGTGGTCGACTGCTTTTCTTTTCCTCCCAACGGTAGGAATAGATCCTTCTGGTACAGATAGTCCTCCATTTGCATCTTCCATAACCCGAATTTTTGGCTGTTAAACTTCTCGACCTTAAACTTTCCTTCTTCTGTCATTGCTCCCACTCGAACCAGAAACCCTAGCTTCCTGCGGGTTTAACTGCCAAATAGACCTTTGGCTCTGATACCAACTGTTAGAAAAACAGGATCGCAGAGCAATAACAATAAACAGAAATGCAAATATAATCACACATACACATTACAAGAGAGACACAGATATATCGTGGTTCACCCAACTTGGGCTACGTCCACACTGAATTTTCCAGTCCTTATTATTATTACCGTCCAGCAAGATGAAGGGATACAACCTGCAGCACAACCGCTGCACTTCCTCTTCTCTGTTTCACGGTCTCTCTCCAGATCTCAAAGATCTTTACAATGCATAAAACCTAATTCATCAACAACTCTAGCCATATTACAATGTCTTTCTTTTATAAGGGAAATACAATGGGAAAATACCACGGGATACCCAAAAACCATGGGCCCGCAAAACAGCTGGCGAAAACAGCCCCAAAAATTTTCTTCGGGGGCGTTGCCCCCGAACACCCGCCGGGGGACCGCTGGCCCCCGGACCCCCCAGCCAGGGGGGATGGGCCCCCCTGGAACCCCGTGGGGGGGCGATGCCCCCCCGCTGGGGTGAGTGTACAGTCCACCTACACATCATATAGAACTAGGGTACAAACACGGCTGATACAATATCATCTATGAGACTAGAAGATATGGCTCCACAACCAACAAATGGAAGTTTCCTATAAAGATAAAAAAAATTATATGGAAGCTCAACAACAATTAGGAACGCCGCAGCATGAGAAAGAAGCACTAGCCAACGCACTGAAGGCTTCCATAGAAAACATCTACGCAGAAGTGGTGAGATGTCAAAGCTTGCTAGATGAAGTCTCTAAAGTTTGGGCTATGTTGCAGAAGATCCATAGTTGCAGAGAATCCAAGATGAAGTACAGCGGAAGTAGCAGGATCTTGATTCTGTTAATATTGCTATGAAGGACTTTCTAGCAAGGAAAAAGATGCTGAAGTTCATAGAGAGGAGGGAAATTCAGAAAGAATTGGAAGATTTGAGAGCAAAGGAAGCTGAAACTTCCTCAAAATTGCAGCCACTGTAGAAAGAAGTGCTAACGCTGATGGAAGAAATAGAGAAAAAGTTGCAATAACTCCAGACGATAGAGGATACTATCAAGGAGAAACTTCTCGAACCCTTCTCAGAGGAAATACTCGACACAATCAAGGAGTGCGAGAAGGAGACCAAGGATACAGTTGCGAAGCTTAGCACAATTGTTCAATATTTCACTACGTGATCAAACACTTCAGTAGATGCACAGATGGTACAGCCCAGTCAGAGTGACTTGGGGACAAGTCACATGTGAGTGTTAGGGGCCTATTGGGCATGTCCCAAGTTGACCACTTCTTGGTAAGACAATTTTTGTGGAGAAAGGATCCAGTGCAACAGTATTTTTGGCAAGAAGTATAGGTGAAGTGAGGTCCAAAAGCAACCTATTTTGGGTAAGTAACCCTGCAAATCCAGGGATCAGGGTGAGGAGCGACATGGAGTTGGAGGAAAGCGACCTGTTTCCTTAGTACAGACAAAGTACTAAGACATCCAGGTCAGCGGATACCATTAGAAGCATAGTGGCGGACCGACAGCGATAGAAGAATAAGAACGGTGGAAAGGGACGTGTCAGTATGCAGTCAAAATTGTGTCTTTTAGAAGGGCATCAGAGCTAGAAGCGGTGTAGAAAGGAAGTCGAAGTCAAGTGAAGTTGCGATCGAGTATGAAAATCTTGGTTAGCGGGGTAACCGTGCCATTTTGGGGGGGGGTTGGGTACTATAGGGATTTTTTCCCACAATGATTGTAAAGACATAACCTTCGGGCACGATATATAAAGAGGGAAATTTGGTAAGGGAAGGGTTGGTCTCTCATGGTATTTTTGAGTCTTGATGAAACACTAAGTATTGTAAGAGCAAGAAGAGAGAAAGAGACTTTGCAACTGTGTGCACAGAGACCCATTGTAGAGAGAAGAGTCTGCATATGGGTGCGCAGACTAGAATTGTTGACCCTTCCCATTAATATAAACAACAGTTCCAGTGGACGTAGCTCCCATCCTGGGGGTGAACCACATAAATACTTGTGTTGTGTGATTGAATCTATGAGATTTCTTATGTTTATGTTCATGTTTATGTATGTTCGTTCTTTTATATGTATGTTCACATGTATGGTTGATGAGAATACTATGTTAAGTATTGAACATGTATAACTGAATGTGCAAGTAATTCTGAGCATGTTGAATGCGTAGTTGCATGGATAGACACTAAGTCAGTCGAGTATGTAATGTGTGTAATTGAATAGATGAGTAGTCCTAGAGTTGCGTTGTTGTATTGTATTGTGGTAGTTGTGAAGTGTGCAGTAACAACAAAGTACATGCGAATTCGGGAGAACTTCGCCAGAGCCATCCCCATAACCACGCATCACCTTGTTACAGAAACCTACTTCTGTAATCCCCCATAACTTCGCCTCAGGTGAGACCTCATCCTGTTTGCAGGTTGTTTCCGAAAGGGTTGGTGGAGAAGTGGTATTGTTGGTTCCCTAACTGCACCAAACCTGGGTTAGTACAAGAAAGTTAAAGAACGGATTGTAACCAACACCTAAAGACTTATGATAATTCTATATTACAACATAGAATACCCCTAAAGCTAGGATCTAAGCCCTTCAATCTAATTTAGTACTTGTTAGGAAAAAGAGTGGGGAAATTAGACTCTGTGTGGATTTAAAAAATATAAAAAAGTGATTTTTAAATGATAACTTCCCCCTCACCATGATGGACCATATTCTAAAAGAGCTCAAGTGAAATATCAATCTGACGCCAATTCTTGCATTACCTAATTTGCAGAATCCTTTTGAATTGGATACATATGTAAGTGGGTATGCTATGGGAACAGTTTTGATACAAGGAGGGAGGTCAGTTTCCTATCATTCTGAAATATTTCATGGGGGAATCCTAAACTAACCTACCTACGTTAACGAACATTATTCCCTAGTTCAAGCTATTAAGAAGTGAAAGCACTACCTAATGGTAAAGGAAACCATCATTCATACTGATCACTATCCACTATAGTGTTTGCAGGCCTAGAGAAAGGTACAACAAACCAAACATTATAAGTGGATAAGATTCTTACAGCAATTCCTTATAATCATCAAGTATAAGCCAGGGTAGTACAAAGAAGTTGGAAGAAATGCTCTCAAGGCCAACTACAGCCAAGATTACACCTTTAGGAACTCTTTTACACATGGAACCTTTTACCCATGATGCATTCAAGGAGAAATAAACATATTATGTGGACTTCAAAGAGGTATTTCAGCAGCTACAAGGCCAATTCCATGTAGAAGAAGGTGACAACAATGATGACTATCATCTCCAGGATGGCTTACTCTACAATTTAGACAAGTTTTATGTTCCTAAAGGATAGATATTGCTACTTATCATAGAGGCGACGATAGGTAGAAGATCTACAACAGAGCTAGAAAGCTAGGATGAAATGATTTTTACTTTACCAAATGGGTGGTGAATCCCTTTTTCATTAGTATGAGAGAATTAATATCAACACTCCATAGCTAGACCTACCATTTTCTTTAAGGTTTTGAGTAGGGATGGGAAGAAAGGATAATACCTCTTGTAGCATGCAATTTGGGGAAGCTTTTTGGAGATGCCTTTGCTTTCTTGCTACTCTTCATTGCTCCTCTTGGTAACTACAAAACTAAAACTAAAGAAGTTTTCTCTACTACAAAACAATATTCCATAGGATACTTAAACCAAAAATAGATCTAACATTCTACAAACTGATACACAAGATCATTTGGAAACAATTCAATTAATTAATGTTCATTCAAAGAAAGTTAGAGTCTACAACCTCATCATGATATGCTTCCTCTTCCTTTTCTATAGGTTATATCATTTTCCTTTCAAGCCTTTGATCCCCAAAAGTGTGAAGCAAAAGAGTCCCTCTCACCAATTCACTATAGCAACTTTGCTCTTCAATCAATCATCTTTAATCGTCACCTCAAATGCCTCTTATATAGATTTAGGATTTGAGCGATGAGAGGTAACTTCAATATGGGATGAGAATCCCAACTTAATTTCCTCCATTAACCTTAATTTCCATATTTTTATGCATTTATCATGAATAATGGAGCAATTAATGCATAAAACACATATTCCATGTATTTTCCTTCCACCTCAAGTTTGTGGAGGTTTGGTACTAGATTTTAATAGGAAATTCAATCACTTGTGTTTCCCATTGCATGATACACGGGTCTTCATTCACACCATCTGTAGCTAGTGTTTTCACACCATCCTGTGCATAAGAGAACCTACTAAGGATTATGAAACCCTTAGTAGAAGATTCAAATATAGATAAATAATTATGTGTGAGTGCAAATAAAAATAAAATAAATCTAACTAATTACTGCAGTAAAAACAACAAATAGATTGGAACCCATGAAGTATTTTTGTATTATTGTGCAAACAAGAGTTTACAATAGGAGTTACCTCAGAAGATGAGTAGATATGGGCCCTCACAGCTATAGGAAGAGTAGCCATTAGGTCTCCAGAGTTCTTTTCTCTTATCCAAATGCTCAATAGGTGGCCAAGACTCAACTGAATGGGGAACGAAAGCTCAAGGTGATAGGATAAAGTTCAACAGGAATTTTGGTAGCATGAGGGTATGAAGATTTGGTCATTGATCTGAAATGGGGAGCCTCTGTCACCTTTTTATAGTGATTTTGGGTGGTGGAGTATTGACCCACGGTTTTGGGAAACCAATAGTATTGGCTAGTGGTATTTTGAGTTTTCCCTCTTTTTTTATTTTATTTTTGACATTTCCCCTTTTTCTTTTTCTTTTTTGGGGATTTGGACCCTTTTTTGAGGGATTTTAACCTCTTTTGAAGGATTTGGACCTTTTTAAAGGATTTTCATTAATTTATGAGGGAAATAATGATGGTATGCCCATTTGGCTACCTATTTAGGGTTTTGGGGGATTTTGGAGGCCAAAAATGTAGGAAAAGTGGACAAATGGGTTATGTGACTAGGGAGATGAGCTAGTGAACTATTTTTGGGTGTTAACAGATTTCCCCCTGATGTGTGAGGGAAGGAGCTCATTGTATGGCCGATAGACATCATAGTTTCTATCTTTTCCAGGGGTGTGAGAACTATAATGGTGGAGAGAAGAAACTAGTTGGAGACCGGAACACATGCTTCATACGAACTACAAGCGAAAAACAAGAACTGTATCACCTCAATAATGGATGAGGAACATAATATCAAACATATGGACGAGGAGGGAATACTCATGCTCATATCAAGATATACAAATAATGGTGAGTCCCAAATGTGACCTAAAAAATACATAGAGAACCGTTGTGTACATCATAATGGTCCAGAGGAGGCACAAATTAATATGGGACATACTCATGGTCCAACCCTGAGTGATCTGAAAAACTGATACATGGAAAAAAGGGCATCCATATTGAATGTGGTACCACAACAACTGATGCTTTGCTAGATCTGAAAATTTCCAACAACTGTATGGACTCAACGACTGAGAGTCGGAATCTCGAAGGTACACTAAACTGCATCTAAATTGGATACTCTAGGAAGCACGTAGCTGAATGGATTCCGAACACTGATGCCAGTGCAGCCCGGATATCCATGGGAACAGACAACTAGGGGGTTCCCAATAGACTCACCAATGTGCTAGAGTTGGTGGAAATCCAGGGTCTTCAACCAATAACTGAAGGGACCAATACCCTATACGAATATCAATAATGTATTTGAAGTTGAGCATGTGAGAAATAACCATTTTAAGAGGCACTAAGGACTCCTCCGAGATCGTCCGTAGGCAATCACCACTGATGGAGATGAGTCCAAGGTAGAGGGACCTCTGGGTATATCCTCTGGAATAGATGTGTTGGCATCAAAAGAGGGAGACCTGCAACTACCAAGGAAATGATTTTTCCTTGATAGGAGCATGAGGTGTACAACCAATATGTGATGGTACTAGACATGTAACGGACACACTGTGGAGGGGGATATGGGGATTGGTGAGTGATGGGACTCAAACTTCCTCTATTCAAAGTATGACAGCAAGGTTGACCTGGAAGCATATGAAACTGACCTCGGGAAAGGGTATCATAGCTCAAGGTACTAGGGACTTTGACTGCAATGGGGGAGACTCGGGAGGGGAACTGATGAGTGATATCAAGAGACTCGAAGGGGGACACATCGCAGAATACTCTGAACAAAGGAGACCAAGGTGGGGGTGTTTCCATAATGGTAGGACTATATGCAATTTTTCTTGGTTCCAAGAGGCATCGTTGGGGCCTTCTTCATGGTTTAAGGAGCTCAAAGAAGGGATAAAAGTGTGCTCTAAATGGTATCATCGTGTGGATTTGTACGAGCTTAGGATCGTGCATGCTCGTGGGTGCTTTCAATTTTAAGGAGTCTAAAAGCGATAAGAAGACTCTTAAATGGTGGAAAGGTATCGCTGTGTGGATTTATACGAGCCCAGGACGGTGAATGTTGGTGGTCACTTTCAATTTTAGAGAGTCTGAAAGCGATAAGAAGACTCCAAGGGGGTTCTTTTTGTGTGTAGTCCCCAAGGCCCGAAAAAGCATAAAAGTATGCAATGGAGAACTCTTCTAGCCGATGTGACTAGAGTATTCATTTTTTCATAATTAGTCTACCAGGTCCATAAAAGGGTTAAACTTATACCAGATAGACTCCCTTTCAAATACTTTTAGCGAGCATGAAAGGAAGCAAGATTGCTCAGCGATATTTTCATTCTTTGAGTAAAAGAAGAGATTAACAAAAACTCCCTAATATCCTTTTTCGTAAAGGATTTTCTCGGCCCAAAAAAGGGATAAAAGTATATCGAACATATGTAAAATCCAAGAAAGGAGGAAGTGTTCAATCAAGGGACAAACCTGGGAACCAAGAAAGGTGTGGGGGGAACACCCACGGGGCCTCCTTGTGGGTAGATGAATGGTGTAAAAATAATGCAATAACTATAGTATGGATGGATCATAGGGCGCATGAATAGGTCGCAATAGACAAAATGGTCAAAATGGCGCAAAAAATGACTATGTCCTGTGTGGCACACAAATCGAGGCAGCAAGGGGCATGGAAAAAATGCTCGAAAAAATATTGAGTGAGAGTGAGAAATGATCTCAAACATCATCACAAGCATATAATTTTGAATCTAATGGTACAAACAACATGGAAAACGGAGGTCATATGACTCTGGAATGGTCAAAGAGAGAAAAGGGGCCAAAAGGGCCATAAATAAAGGTAAGCCCACCGAGCCAAGGATGCAGTGGTGGGGAGAAATGATTACCCACAGGGGATCAATACTAGGAACATCAAATCAAATCAAATATACAAGTCACATGTGACCTCAAAAAATATTCGAGATCAGGCATGTGAAAAAGTGAGCAAGGTTAAGGTCATGCCCCCATGCTATGGGAATAGGGTTTGTGATTGTGGATCACATATGTGTTGGTTTGAGCCATGGGATTACTGAGATACCAATATAGATGTGATGGGGTAGGGTCAAAAGTATTGAGCATGCCCCGTATCCTAGGGTCAAGGTAATCTATTATCCCCCCTAACTTAGAGGTGTCAATTCGGTGTGGAGCCTCGCTCTAAGAGAGATCAACAAGGCATCGACCAACTACTGGAAGGGTGGTGTACCATGAGGATAATGGCCATGGTGGCACACTGAAGTGATTATATGATTTTGGGGGATTCCCCTTTTGGGGTCGATGCCCCCAGCATCGCCAACGATAATGATGATGGTGATGAGTAGGAAAGTTTGTGGGCCTACCCTCATGCTCTGGACATGTGATTTCCTCGTCGATTTGAAAAGCTTGAATAGGTGGATCAGAGGGATCAGTTGAAGGTATCGATAGGACAGAGGGGTCGCCAGTGGAAAACATGTAAATAGTTTTACCCTCAACCGATGAGTAGGATTCGGGTGGGTGGATCTCCTCAACCATAGTAATGGATGATTCTAGCGAAGACTGACGCATTTCATGGAGCACCATCCGATACTTTTTTAAGTCTAGACAAAGATGAGAGTAATGGCCGTAAAATCCGCATATGGCACAGGAGTTGTTCATGAACAATGGTTTTTTACATGATGGGGGTGTATTTGATAATTAGAAAATGGGAATAGTGGGGTCATCGTCCAAGGTCTTCATGTGTGCTTGAAGATCAGGCAATTGTGGACAATTATGGGTTAAATGATTCAACTCATCGCACAAGGAACACTTTGGAGGTGGTTGTGCTAGTGGAGGGGGTTGCATGGTTTTGTTCGCATTTTATGCAATATGAGTGTGTGTGGATCTTCCCCCAACATTCTTGGGTTGTTGAGGGGTGGTGTGGGAGGAAGATGGTGCCACCATACTGGGAGGTGGATGATTTGTGGTGGTGATCGGTTGGAATGGATGAAGAATGACTTGTGGTGTTGGAGTGGGACTAGGGGCAGGTAAATACCACATGGTAAGTCCTAACGTCAACCCCGAGAGATTCAGTGTAGCCATGATGGGCATACTAACTACCCTTGATGGTGGAAATAAGAAGGGGATTGTGTGGATTGGTGTGGATCCAACATGGCTAGGTACCAATGGCAGTTGGGCCATGAGTGGAGGTTGAGAGTTAGGGACTTGACGAGATGGTGCACAAATCAGATATCTCAACGGCTGTAGGGGGAGGTGGTACGGAATGAAATGTGGAGACCATTGTGGGCTTTGAATAAAGGCCTAGTCCAATGGTGGAAACCAATGGTGTAGGTGCCAGGTTTTTCAACCATGGGGAGAACATTTTCAGGTGTAGTGGGCACACTCGGGTCATAGTAAGTGACTTGATCGATTTTGACAACCTGTCCCTCATGGGGGAACATCATAACCCAAAACACAGACGAGGAAACAGCCTTCATGGCGTACATGTAGCTTCATCCTAGGAGTAGTTTGTAGTCGATTTAGGCGTTGATGACTTCAATGTCAATCAGGACAATTTTTCCAGCTAATTGAACTAGAACATTAGCCAGAAGGCCTTGCGGCTAAGATGAATGGCCATCATAAGCTCGTAAGGTAGTTGTGGATGGTTGTAGGGTAGGGGATCCTAGATTTTGCCACAGAAATGTACACATTACGAATGTAGAGGCACCCTCATCATGATGCACCAATGGATAATAAGATTCCAGACTCACATGGAGACTTGAAATGCTAAGGTGGAAGGCATGGGTGGTTCAAATTGGTCTAAATCGAATGCCATCATTCGTGATTCAGAAGGGTCGATTGCACCTATGGAAGATAATAGTGTTTTGCGCTACATTGGAGAGTTCTTTAAAAATTCCAAGGCTGACATAGGATCGAGGGACTGGGCTAAGTCATCCACGATGTTATAGTTGGGGGAAGCTCGAGCATTAGGGTCATTATTGATGCGGTGAAATGTAAATCGAGGAGCTTTGGGGGGGGCGTCAAATAGATTTGGGGGTAGGAGTAAAGACCGATCTATGGGAAGACTGGTAGCAGCCTTGTCTACAAGAATGGTTTCAGTGGTGGAACCATATTGGTTATGGCGTGTTTGAAGGTTGATATCAGTCGAAGACATCATTAAAATATGGTGTGTCCCTGAGTCAACATGTTGGCTACCAGGAGCAACGTAAGTAGCTGGATGTTTTGGTGCAACATCCCCTTGAGGGGGATCCAAAGGGTAGGTGGTAATACCCATTGCATGGGTAGGTGGTTCTGCAACACCATGGGTTTTTCATTATGTTGCAGGGGGTTTGGTGGTGACGTAGGTGCAGCATGTCCTTGGCATTGAGCGTCATCACTCCATAGTTGGTGAGCTTGCTCTAGATGGGGACAGTTATACGTGTAATGGCCATAGACCCCAAAAATTGAACATGGATGGTTCATAACTAAGTTTGGATTTTAATCTTGCCGAGGTGGACGATCAGTATTTTTGTTAGCCGGCGGGGCACCATTATTATCAGGGGGGTTTGGTGGTGGACTGCCTCTACCGGGAGGTTGGTTATTGCCGCTATTATGTCCACGTCCCCTATTTTGTTGTCTTTGTTGGTTTTGTTGGGAAGGTTGGTTCTGTGGTTGGTTTTGTTGAGCGTAAACTTGCCCTTGGGGAACGGGGGGGGTTGTGATTGATCGGGTGCATGGGAATTCGGTGGTGGATAGTAAGAAAGAGGTGCTTGCAGTTGTGCGGGTACAAGTGCATTCTATTGATGGTAATAGGAAGGTGGTGCGGTAGGAGGGGCGTATGCTGATGGGGTGTGACCGTAGCAATGCATCATACATGAACTTCCATGTATGTGAGGGGCTTGGGCCATGTGAACATATGAATATGTGTCTCTAGAATGGTCCATGGCACATGAAAGGTCTAGAACACTACTCATGGCAGGTGGTGGAGAGATGGGTGTAGGGTTGTACGTTGGGGTGGTGGCAAGAGGTGTATGGACATATGATTGATTACGAAAGACAATGTGTCCAATAATGCCTTAAGCAGCATGGGATGCACCAGGCACATCCTTCCGGGAGGAATCACTGTGAGGAGAATCAGGTAAAATGGAGTAAATATAGCCCGACTATGCGTAGATAAGGTCAAAATCTTGGGATTTAAGAATGGATTCTTCTTCGGTTTGGGGTCGTTCGGATGCCACATCCTTGGAGATAGTATGAGGGATTTCAAGAACCAATCTAAAAATACTCAGTCGTCTAACTTGATGTTGCACAAACTACGATGTCTACGCCATTCATGGATATGGTCAGTGATATGGGTAGCCATGTTATGTCTGCAAGATAGTAAAATCTCAACACTAGCATCATAACGGACTAATAACTTGAAGAACTGCAAGAAAGTCGAAGCAAGGGAGGTAAAAGTGGAATGCATCCCATGTGTCTGTTCAATATACCACTTAGTTGCAGATCCAGTGAATTTATATTGTAATAGGCATAAGCGAATCGAGTCATCCAATATGGAGTTAGATGAACACCACAAGTGGAAGGACATAATATGGTTCTGGGGTCCTCACCACCCTTCCCCTCAAATTTTGGGATGTTTGAAGGGATTTTGGTAGGCATGGGAGGCCAGGTAGGGTTATGTGGAATCGGATCATTAGTCAATAGGGCCAGATCAGGGAGGTTGAGACTGGCCATAAATGGAAAACTGACAGGAGGATGTGACATAGTCAAAGTGGCTCGTGTGCTAGCCACAGCGGCGATCGTGGGGCCACCTCCACCAATTGGTGGGGTAGTGGCATATGTCATAACGGGGATCGAGGGACCGCAGATAAAAGGAGGAGGGATCAAGGTGGAAAGGTCAATGCCCCTAGGTGTACTACTAGTTACCAAAAGGACAGTGGTTGGAATAGATCCGCTCCCAATGGGTATAGAAGTAGTGATTGAAATGCCAGGTATAGGTCCTGTATATTGAATAGCAGGGATGGATGTTGAAATGGTGGCTGGGGTAGTGGTGGAGCCACCCCCAACAATCCCACCATAAAAGGAGTTGGGGTTTATGTCGAACATGGGGCTATATGGAGAAGTGTATGTGGGTAAATCTGACTCAGAATTAGAGGTGAAATAAGGGGCATCGGGATGAAGATCTGGCGACGAATATGTGCATCTATGATGGGCTAGGTCAAGTGGACCGTGCTGCAGGGATAGTTTCCGTAGGCGACGAGAGTGTCCCAGTGAATCAATCGTTGCAGGTGTAAAAGTGTTGAGGGGCTGTGGTGGATAAAGATGCTCAAAAATCATAGTGCAACCATGTGTGCAAAAGGAGAGATAGTGAAAATATGGCGCTCAGGACAAAAACAGGCTCAAAAAGATGTGCTGCAACAGCGTGCTACAACAAGCGAAGTGGTAATAAAATGGTCAAAATACCAACAAGTAGCACTCCTAGAAATAAAAAGGTAGACAAACTAACCAATGGGGTATAAGAGAATGAAAACACCTATCTAAAAGATATGGAAGCTCACACAAATCGTATTCCCTGCACGGTGATGAAATCCGCAGTCAGGCAATATGAAATGTAGAACTAAATGACTAAAGGATATCCCTCTACCGAGAGGGAATCCAGGTAAAATATTCCTAGAAGAATGGAAACTAAGCTACCCCATTCATGCACGTCCGGAAAGGTGTCCCACGGCTTCATTTATTTGGTGGTCGTGCACCCGGTATGGGCGTCAGCATGCAAGACAAGAATGTCATGTCCCAAGAATTTTCATTAGGTCACAATGGCCTAAGCCCCCTGGCCATATTCATGATAGTTTTTTAAATTGATGCTAAGGGTCAAATAATTGCCAAGAATGATGTCCAAGTTAGTAATAATGTAAAATTAGATCCAAATGGACAAGGTGGTTCACATTAAGAGAAAAATCCCAATTCGAAGTTGTAATATTCTCATCCAAATGAACTATCATGGAGGAAAATTACTAGTTCCCTAGTTTGGGGGTGGAAGCATTAAAAGTTGGAGTAAAGGAGATACAAGAACCAAAGTGACCTTAGAATTGCAAATTCACATTAAATGGGTCAAATAAATAATAATAAAAATAAAATAAGGTGGCATTGGATCATGAGGGAACATAAGAGGTCGTGGGACCCACATGTGGCAAGATTCCCCACTACACTTGGCATTATTCTCACCCATTTGAATCCAATGTGGATACTAATGTTATTGGGGGAGTTGGAAGGTCATTATACTTGGCATGACTTAATGAGAGTCGAATTTGAGTGCAATAGTAACTCCCATGGAAGAGGAAGAGGCATCTTAGATATATTGAGACACTTGGTCTAGATTCCCTAGCTTCTATCACAATAATGATGAAGATGCTATGACACTTATGAAAAGGATTAGACCTTATTGATGACATCTGACCAATATGACATGTCAGGGATAAAAATAGCCTCCAAGAGGGCGCAAAAGGGAGTTATGGAAGCCAAGAAGCTTCCCCATTTGAATTGATGGAAGATGGAGACTAGGAATTGTTGGACAAGTGGCACACATTGGAATCTCTCCCTAAATCAAGTTGGGATCAGTCTCTTGGATGGAATTCGAGCTAAGGAGGCATTTGGAAGTTTATAAAATACAAGAACAAAAAATGAAATCATCTTTTAATCATTTATCATTTTCCGAATTGGAGAGCATAACTTGTCTATGCTAGTGGAGTGTTTACTGTACTTGCCTTAGTACCAGTTTCGAGGGTGAAAGATTCTCATCCTAATTGGAAATTGGAGAGGCCATTCAGACCTTTCATTTGGAGCTACAATGGATTCACTTTTTTTAGGTTGAAGCTACAGGGCTGCTCGTGATCTTTTCTTCTTCAACTTGTTCCCACATCTCTTCCAATTTTCTCTCTATATTCTTGCTCTTGGAGGAAGGGCGCACATGGAGAGATGATGATATATTTGGGGGAGTACAAGGGGTCCCATTTATTTGTAATATAATTTCCATACTTTGTATTATATGCTTAGATATATATCAGATCAAAACTCCAAGTAAAACCATGTAAAAATGTCAAGCTATGTATGAATGGTGCCATTTTCCATATATCTTGTTGAGAGAGCTTGAAGTTGTTTGGTATCAACTGGTATTAGTAAATATATGTGGTTTTATTTCTGTTTGGAGAGCCATTAATATACTGAATAATTTTCATACACATTATGCAATTCCTTGTAACAATTGTCACAAATTTCATCGCAAGTTATAGTGTTTTTCTCTCATTTCCCCCTATGTTAAGACATGTTTACAAATCTATGATTTATGGGAGTTGCAGCCACCTTTAGGAACTAATTAATGATGCATTTGGGTTCCCATTGAAGTAATATAAATAATCCATGTATCTGTTCTAAAATTTGGGAGGTTCGTATTGCATTTGGGAATCCATTAGTGACCTCTACCCAAGGGGATTTGAACCTTGAATTTACTAGCAAAATTCCCTATTTTCTACTGAACTTAAATGAATAAAGAAGAAGTATTTTGATAGTTTGTAAGAACCAATTAAGATCATTTTTATGTCCTAATACCTTTCAAACACTCTCATACCCAATTCGAAATCCTTAGGAGTATTTTGGAGCCATTTACCCTTGTGGGTTCCAACATCAATTTTCCTAGTAATTTTTCCTTTCTTTCTCTAATTGTAAATGAAAGTTTCTAAAGTATTTGTAAAGTATTCAAGAATATAATAGCTGCATTAGTGCATCCTAATACACCTCAATCCACTCTATACATAATTCAAAACTGTTGACACAAACCTAGTCGACAGGGGTTCTGCACTCTGTCGACACCCAACCCACCGCGATCTCCCCGAGCACTGGCCTAGACAGGTTTTACCCTATCCAACAACACCTAGGGAGAAGATGAAGTCTCACCTGATATGTTCAAGGGAGAGTTGACGGAATCACGTTTCCGCTGAATAAAGAAGGACCATGTGTGGATACTTATCGACTTAGCTCACCATTACATACTAGATCTACTTATTCAACCTATGCATTAAACAACGTCACAATATCATTCAACAGATCTCATTGTCAATAAAACTATCAATGCGCAAACATATCTAACATCATAGCATCATTTGAAATAGGAAAACATCGCATCATTTATAGATTCATATCGCAGATCACATTCATAACAGAAAATAGGAAAGGACACAATAGTTCTACTCAAACTCCGTCATGTCATATTAACCTTCGCATTAAAACATAGATAAAGCAATATATTTCTTTTGTCGCATATGTAGCTAGGGTTTTACCCCTAGCTTGTGCAAATGAGCACCTACTAAGGAGAATGGACTCCTTAGTAGCAGTTCAGTAAATGTAAATAATTAAGCTAAAACAAAGATATAAACTACTTTAAACATTGTGCATAAAACATAAACAAAAGATATAAAGAATGGCTTTTTTGTATTAATGTTACCTTCAATGTGAAGGTTGATGAAGCCCTTGCAATGTCCAAGAGGGTTGCTCCAAGCTCCAATGTGTTCCTTCTCTTTCTCCAATGGTGGGAATGGGCCAAAAGGGGCACTCAAGGTGAAAGTAGCTCAAGGGTGAGCTAGGGTTTCAAGAGTGATTTTGGCAGAGTAAGGGTATACTTGATTGTGGATATGGAATAAGGGATCTCCATCACCTATTTATAGTTTTTTGGTGGTGGAGTGCTGACCCATGGTTTTGGGAAACACATGGTTTTGGGCAGCTGTATAGGGTTTTTTCCTCCTTTTCCTCATTATTTTATCTTTTTCTTCCCTTTTTAGGGGGTTTTTGCTATTTTTAGAGGAATTTTGGATATTTTTGGAGGAAAAATGGATTTTTTAACCTTTTTGAGGTTATTTTAAGGGTTTTGTGGCCTTTTGGAGGCATTTTAGGCCTTTTGGAGGCTTTTTAGTGGGATTTTTTGGGTTTTTAAGGGAAATATGGTAGGAAAATGGACAAATGAGCCATATAATGTGGTAGATGAGGTAGTGAACACTTTTTGGGTGTTAACAGATTGCCCCCTGATGTGCGAGGGCAGGAGCTCATCGTATACCCGATGGACATCATGAGTCATGAATGGTTTTCCTGGGTGTGGAGATAAGAGAAGAAACGAACTGAAGCCCGGAACAACGATCCCGAACAACTGCAAGAACTAAAAATACATAACCTCAATAATGGATGAGGAATTCATCTGATCATATGGACGAGGCGGGAATTCCCATGCTCGTATCAGGATATAACATAATAACAATGGGGTCCAAAAAATGGGGACCTGAAATATACATGACCTCAAATACTGACTGAGGAATAATCTCAATATATGGACGAGGCGGGCATACCCATGCTCGTATCAAGATACATAAACAGAACTGTGAGGCCCGAAAAAGGTGGACCTGTAAGATACATAGATAACCACTGTGTACATCATAGGTGTCAAGAGGAGACATAAATCTAGGACATACTGCTGGGTGGACCATGTGTAAGCTGAAGAACTGGTGCATTGGAATATCAACAGTGTTGCTGAATGTGGTACCAAAGGAACTGATGAGCTGCTGGAGCAGAGTGACAGGGGTCATACTCTCAATGGTACACTGAGCTGGAACTGAAATGGGTACTCAAGGAAGCATATAACTGGATGGCTTCCGAATACAATCGCCAACGCAGCCCGGACATCCACGGGAACATATAACTGGGCGTTCCGAAGTGACTCACCAATGTGCTAGAGTCAGGGGAAATCCAGGGTCTTCGACTAAAAACTGATGGGATATAATCCTACGCGATCCTCAACGATGCGATCAAGGTGCTGAAGTCGAGCATGTGAGGAACAACCACTCGGAGAGGCAATGATGACTCCTCTCAAAATGATCCGTAGGCACTTACCACAAATGGTGATAAGTCCAAGGTGTAGGGACCTCTGGGCCTATCCTCTGGAATAGAGGAGCTGTCGTCGACAGAGGGAGACCTGCAACTATCAAGGCAATGATGTTTCCTTGACAGGAGCGCGAGGTACAGGACCGAAATGTGATAAAACTGATGGCAGGACGGATAAACTGTGGGGGGACAACTGGGCAAGTAGAGTGGGTGGACTCAAACTTCCTTTGTTCAGAGTATGATAATGGGAATGATCTGGAAGCATATGAAACTAACTGAGGGGAAAGGGATCATAGCTGTATTGGATCTGGGAAGGTTACTGGGCTGAGGGAGACTCAAGCTGTGGTACAATGGCAGAAGACTGCAGAATACTCTGAACAAAGGCGACCTGATTGGGGTTGCTGCCAAGATGATTGATCAAAAGTGCTAGGAGGCACGGGAGGGGACTTCTTCATGGGTTAAGGAACTAGAAGAAGTGTGTGTAAAATGATACTGTCGTGTGGATTTTACGAGCCCAGGACAGTTCATGCTCGTGGTTGCTTTCAATTTTAAGGAGTCTGAAAGCAAATAAGAAGACTCTGAAATGATGGAATGGTACTGTCGGGTGGATTTTACGAGCCCAGGACAGTTCATGCTCGTGGTTGCTTTCAATTTTAGAGAGTCTGAAAGCAAGGAAGAAGACTCCAGGGGGTTGCTTTTTCGTAGATTTAGTCTCCAAGGCCCAAAGAAGCATAAAAGGATGCAATGAAGAACTCTTCTAGCCGGTGTGACTAGAGTATTCCTTTTTCGTAATTAGTCTACCAGGTCCGGAAAAGGGTTAAACTTATACCAGATAGATTCCCTTTCAGGTACTTTAGCGAGCATGAAAGGAAGCAAGATTGCTCGATGATCTTTTCATTCTTTTAGGAGTCAGAAAAGAGCTTAACGGAAACTCCCTAAGTGCCTTTTTTGTAAAGGACTTGTTCGGCCCGAAAAAGGGATAAAATTATACTGAACAAAAGGAATGGCTAGGCAAGGAGGAAGTGTTCGATCAAGGCAGATTTATGGTGACCAAGAACGAGGGTAGGTGGGGAACACTGATGGGCCTCCTTGCGGGGTGATTGAAATGGTGGCAAAATAATGAAACATTTGCAGTATGACAGGAGTGAATGGCTCATGTACAAAAGTGGAACAATCCGATGGCGACCGATGTGGTGCGCAAACCGAGGCAGCAAGGTGTCGAGACACAATGTTGAAATTGTACCAGGTGAGAGCGAGAAATGATCTCAAGCATCATCACGAGCTTGGAAAAATGAATCCGACGATATAAAGGATGTCAAAAACGGGTAACGGTCGATGTGGCACGCACACCGAGGTGATGAGGGCGTTTTGGAAAAATACCCGAAAAATCGGGGGGTGAGAGCGAGAAATGATCTCAAGCATCATCACCAGTTCGAAAAAATGAATCCGATGATATAAAACATGTGAAAATCGGAGAACGGCCGATGTGGCACGCAAACCGAGGCGACTAGTGGCATCTAAAAATATGGGCAAAAAATGACGGGGTAAAAATGATGCAACGAGGTGACCATCATGACGATCTCGTCGTGCTGATTCCAGTGGTGGAAACGGTTCGTAAAACGGACTCCGTATGGGGTCAGAATGGCCAAAACAAGAAAAAGTCAACTGACTATAAATAGTGGTGGGTCCAACATGACATGTGTCAGTTGTACATTTTGACTTTGACTTGTGATCAAAGTGGACCAGAGCTTAGGTGGCATTTCTGGACGATCCGACCGGCCGATTTCAGATCCGAGAGATACAGGTATTCCTTCAAACTCATACCTGCATGTTTTTTAGGGTCGGGGGTTGGGTAGTGGGTCCCAGGGTTTATTTGTGCGGTCCACGTGGGTGGACCGCGGGTTAGGGGGTCGAAACCGCGGTTGGCGACCGCACGTTTCGGGGTGAACCACGCGGTTGAGGACCAGCTGCCGGAGCGTGCAAGGAGAGGGAAGGTCCAAGATGGCTTGGAATTTCAGGGGATCAACAGTAATTCCTTTCTGGGAAACAATAAAACCCAACAATCGGCCTGCCGAAACGCAAAAGACACACTTGTGTGGGTTCAAGCGGATTTGGTATTTGCGACAACGCAGAAAAACTTGCCGAAGGTCGTTAAGGTGGTCGAATCGTTTCCGGGAATGAGCTGTAAGGTCATCAAGGTAGACTAGCAGGATATGGACCAAGTCGTGGAAGCAGTAGGTCATGGCCCGCTGGAAGGTGGCACCAGCATTTTTGAGGCCAAAAGGCATGACGCGGTAGGCAAAGGTGCCCCATGGGGTAGTAAAGGCAGTTTTGTACTGGTCTTCCTTACGGATCTGAATCTGGTTGTATCCGGAAAAACCATCCATGAAGGAGAGGACTTCATGCCCCGCACACGCATCGATGAGCTGGTCAATAAATGGCGTGGGGAAATTGTCCTTGGGACAAGCACGGTTTAAATCGCGGAAGTCAGTACATACTCGAATGGTGCCTTGTTTTTTGTTAACGGGAACGGGGTTTGAAACCCAAGTGGTATAGGCAATAGGATAAATCAACCCTGCCTTGCGCAGCTTCTCAATCTCGGCTTTAACAGCTGGGAGTTTTGAGGGATGGATGGGTCGCTTCTTCTGACGGACGGGGGGTACATCAGGCCATGTGTCAATGTGGTGTTCGATAATGGCGGGATCAAGACCAGGCATTTCTGTATAGGACCAGGCAAAGACATCATGGAATTCACGGAAGAGTTTTCTGTACTCCTCAATCTCTTGTTCACTGCAGGAGGCTCCTAAGGCAATGCATTCATTGACGCCAGGGGGGTCAGAGATATCTATGTGGATAACGGGTGAGATGTTGGCCATGTTACCCTCCTCGAAGGCGTCAGGAGCAGGAATAGGGTCCTTGAACCAGTCGACCTTGGTGGGGAGGAAGTCTTTGGACTCAACTGTGAATTGGGTAGCTGTGCTAGAGGAGGAGTCTTCTGGGATAAAATAGGAACGGTGGTGCATGTCATCCCAGGGGTAATTCGGGGCAGTAAGGGCCTCAAGAACTTCCTCATCAGTACGGAAAGTTTGCGTCGTCAAATCGGTTGACGAGGGGGTAGTGGTTGAGGAGATCATATAGATGATATTAACCTCTCCATAAGGGGGAGAGACCGGGGGGTATATCTCCTCAATGGTAGGTGGTGCCGTCTCAAGATCCAGATTGTTCATCTCATAGAGAGCCACTCTGTAATCTGGGAGATCGGGACAATGATGTGAGTAATGCCCGTAAATACCGCATATGGCACAGGAGTTGTTGGTACGTAGGGACTTATCTTTAGGTTTGGGAGTGGGGTTTAGTTCGACAGTTGGGATGTTAGGGTCATCGTCGAGCATCTGCATGTGCTTCTGTAATGCGGGTAACTGTGGGCATTGGTGGGTCGCATGGCCCAACTCGTCGCACAGCGAGCATTTGGGAGGAGCACGAAATACTGGAGGGTGTTTGACTGTCTTGGGAGGTGGGACAGCAGTGTAAGGTTGTGGCCCTCTGCCCCCAGTGGGGTTGGGAGTAGGAGGGGGAGTCGTGGAAGACGAAGGGGTAGAGACACCGGGGGGTGGCTGAGTGGTAGTAGCCATGGGTTGCACCGGTTGGAGGACGACATCGGGTGTCGGCGGGCGAATGGGAGGCGAAAGGTACCAGACGGGTAATCCCAAGGTTAACCCAGGGAGGCTAAGGGTAGCCATGACCGGGGCGCTTACTACTCCCGATGAAGGGACTAGAAAGGGGATGGTATGGATCGGTGTAACACCAATGTGGCTAGGTACCAATGGTGGTTTAGGCAACAAGGGTGGTTGATTGTCGTGGGACAAGGTACATAAGTCAGACACTTCGGGCATAGATGACGGGGGAGGAATGGATTGAAAGGTGGAGTTCATCGGCGCATCTGAGTAGATTCCAGGCCCCGTAGAGGAAACAAACGAGGTGGTGGCACGAGAAACAGGTTGTTCAACCATGGGGAGAACATTTTCAGGTGCCGCGGGAGCACTGGGATCATAGTAGGTGAGCTGGTCAATCTTAACCACGCGTCCCTCATGGGGGAACATCAAGGTGCGAAAGACGGAAGAGGCAACTGCCCGCATGGCATACATATAGCTACGGCCAAGTAAAAGGTTATAATCCAATTGGGCATTGATTACCTCAATGTCAATGAGTACAGTTTTGCCACCTAACTGGACGGGGACATTGGCTAGGAGGCCTTGGGGCTGAGCCGAACGACCGTCGTAGGCGCGTAATGCAGTGGTGGACTGCTGGAGAGTGGGGGATCCCAACTTCTGCCATACGAATGTAGACATGACGCATGTGGAGGCACCTTCATCGATGATGCATCGATGGATGACAAGATTCCGAATGGAAACAGAAACTTGGAATGCTAGGGTGGAAGGCAGGCAAGGTTCAGACTGGTCTAAATCAAATGCCATCAAATTCGAATCATTTGGGTCAATCCCCCCAATGGCAGAGAGTAAAGTCTTGCGCTGGGAAGGGAAATTCTTCAAGACTTCTAACGCAGACATGGCTGCGGGAGATTGGGCTAGGTCGTCTACAATGCTGTAGTTCGACGCAGCGCGCGCATTAGGGTTATTGTTGATACGGCGAAGTGGGAAACGAGGTGCTTTGGGAGCACCATCAAGTGGAGGTGGAGGTATACGTAACGCTTGATCGGTGGGATGGGCGTTAGTAGGTTTATCAGTGGGAGGTACGTCAGTGGTGGAGCCATACTGGTTCCGACGAGTCTGGAGGTTGACGTCAGCGGATGACATCATCAACAAGTGGTGAGTTCCTGAGTCAAACATGGGTTGATCGGGAGCAGCGTACGTGATTTGCTGTTGGGGTTGCACATTGGCTTGAGGGGGAGCCAACGGCTGAGTGTTCACAACGCCTTGGGTTGGTAATGGGTTTTGCAGCACCAAAGGTGGATGCTGAGGTTGAGGGGGGCTAGGAGGCGCCTGAGGAGCTGCCTGCCCTTGGCGGTGGGCATCGTCAACCCAGAGTTCCCTATCTCGCTCCAAGTGTGGGAAAGCATGCGTGTAGTGGCCATAGACCCCGCAAATAGAACACGGGTGGTTTGTTCGCAAATTGGGGTTTTTAGCCTGCTTGGGCGGGCGATCAGGGTTTTGGTTAGCAGGGGCTGCATTATTATTGTCGGGGGGATTCACTGGTTGACCAGCTTGGTCTGCAGGTTGGTTGTTCCCCCGATTATGGCCCTTGCCGTGGTTTTGTTGACCCTGGTTGCGTTGGTTATTCTGGTTTTGCTACGGGTTTTGTTGGGCGTAAACTTGCCCTTGGGCAGCAGGTGGATTCTGAGGTTGCGCAGGTGCGGGAGCAGGCTGCGGTGGATGATATGTATGTGGAGGCTGCGTAGGTGCAGCAACGGCAGGGGGTTGCTGATAGGGCTGCGGAGCAGGTTGTGGATTTGTCGCAGGGGCTGCCTGTGGCGGATAATAAGCGGGTTGAGCTTGTGAAGGCGCAGGAGCTAGGGCAGCCTGCTGATGGTAGTAAGGCTGAGGTACGACTGGGGGGGCATAAGCAGGAGTCGCATGACTGAAGCATTGAGGAGGACATGAGGGTCCATGGTGGTGGTGATGTGTCATGGGAGCATACGAGTTGGTTGCTCCAGACTGTGAGGTGGCCCGCGAAAGGTCGGGGCCAAGGGAAGGACGTGTAATAGAAAATGGTTGGGGATGCGAAGAAACACGGCCAATGATGCTGTCTGCAGTGTGGGATGCCCCCGGCGCATCGTGCTGGGAGGACTCGCCGCGAGGGGCGTCAGGTATAATGGTATAAAGGTAACCCGACTGGGCGTAAATGAGGTCGAATTGTTGGGCCTTAAGGATGGCCTCTTCTTCAGACTGGGGTCTTTCTGATGCCACATCCTTAGCAATGACAGGTAGAAGGGATTTGAGGAACCAATCTAGAAAGATACGGTCGTCTAGTTTGATCTTGCATAAGCTACGGCGTCGACGCCACTCATGGATGTGGTCCGTGATATGGGTAGCCATGTTTTGTCTACAAGATAGGAGGATCTCAACGCCCGCGTCATAGCGAACAGGCAACTGGAAGAACTGCAGGAATGTCGAGGCAAGGGAAGCAAAGGTGGCATGGGTCCCGTGGGGTTGCTCGATATACCACTTGGCTGCAGAGCCAGTGAAGGTGCGCTGTAGGAGACGGAGGTGAACAGAGTCATCCACTATGGAGTTGGAGGAACACCATAGATGGAAAGACATTATATGGTTTTGTGGGTCCTCACCTGCCTTACCCTCGAACTTAGGGATGTCCGAGGGGAGATTGGTAGGCATATGAGGCCACGTAGGGTCGTGTCGAATAGGATCGTTGGTCAATCTGGCTAAGTCAGGTAGGTTGAGGCTAGCCATGAATGGCAAACTGGAAGGAGGATGTGACACAGTAGTGGGTTGGACCAAGTTGGGGCCAATGCCCCCAAGTGGAGGGATAGGATTTGGGATGGTGCCCCCAAGTGGGGGAACTAAGGTGGTGGAGGATGGTCCAGCACCACCATGGGTAGTGTGAGCCACTGATGTAGTGGGAATAGGGATTTCCGCTGCGGGAATAGGTACAGTGAGGGGAACGGTAGATGGGGGTCCCATGGAGGGCATGCCCAAAACAGGTGTAGTAACTGGTGTAGTGGTGGATGTGCCACCAATGGTCCCTATAACAAAAGGAGTGGAAGTCGTGCTAGCCATGGGGCTAGTAGGGGCAGTGTAAATGGGGTTCTCAGACTCTGTCTCAGAATCGGAGGTAAAGTAAGGTGCGTCACTATCTGGTGACGGAGACCTACGTCGCTGACGAGTGGAGTCAAGTGACAAGGCTCTAGATCTGTGATGAGTGGTATCAACGGATGATGATCGGAATCTATGACGGGTGGTGTCAAGTGAACCGTGCTGTGGGGGCTCGCCCCTGAGGCGCCGAGAATGTCTCGGGGACTCAATGGTGACAGATGGTGTCGAATCTCTGTGGGTTGAGGTGAGTAGAAAAACAGCTCAAAAATCCTAATGCAATCGAGTGTGCAGAAGGAGAGCTAAAAAATAAGGCATTCAGGCCAACAACCAACTCAAAACACCCACTGCAACAGCTGTGCTACAATAGGTGGAGTATCAACAAAGATGGTCAGAATACCAACAAGTAGCAGGTTTCCTAGAAATAAAAAATGGTGGACTCACTAGACCAAAGGGAGGTAAAGGAGCATGCAAACACCTAACTAAAAGTATTCTGACTCAACTAAACATATCCTCTGCAAGGTGATGAAATCCAAGTCAGACAATATGAGTAGGAAAGCCAAGTGGCTATGATATCCCCCTACAGGGAGGGACACCGGGTAGTCAATCCTAAAAGAATGGCAACTAAGATACCCTGTTCATGACACGTCCAGAAAGGTGAATCTGTCGTTTAGTCCATTGACCGCAATACCCCTATACAGGGATATCCCGCGAACCGCGAAAGGTAGCCCTTCGGTTACTGAATGGAGTGCAGTATTCCACTCAGGCCTCCGGAACCAGTCTCCCGACTTCAACCCTCCTAAGGGAGAGGCCCTCTGATAAACTGGTTGTGACCGTGCCAAAAAGTACTAGGGGATTTTGGTTCCCTATTGGACAACAACTATGTCTCAAGTGAAAGTAACCGAGGGGTGTTATTGGAAGCCTATCCCCCCGATCCTACCTAACTACAATGATTCTTTTGTGTTCCCCAAGTGGGGTTAGAATGTTGGTTCAGTTAGGTACTTTTTAAGGCTCACTTGAATTATGTGACAGAGTGTGTGCTCGTGAGGTGGTAAACCCAAAATAGAAGTGCCACAAGGGGGGCAACTTCCGACTATCAATAATACTGAAATTGAAACTTTAACTTGCAAAATTTTCTGAATTAAAAAATACTGAAATTTTTAAAAAGATTCTGTAAAGGGAACAGAAATTGTGTTGCAGAAAGGCTGTAAGGAAGTGAGGCTGCAGGTAGGACAGAGGGCTGTTCAGATGCAGAAAATATTGCAGCAAAAGGGGCTGGGCTCAAATTATGCAGAAATCAGACCGCGGGTCTGTGGCAAATAGGAACAGGCAGACCGCGGGTTTGAGGGAAACAGACGCGGTCGGGTCGCGGCTATCGGGCCGACAGACGCAGGAAACAGGGAAAAAGATGCAGTCGAGTCGTGGCAAACAGGCTGATTAGCCGCGGTCGGATCGCAGGTAACAGACTTGAATCCGCCGGCGGGGCGTCGGAAGCAGTCTGAAAGTCGCGGTCGGGTCACAGGTAAAGGCCTAAAAGACGCGGTCGGGACGCGACTGCAGAGGGAAAAAACGCGATGTGCGGCGGCCGAAAGGGACAGCCGAAAGGGAAAAAATTATAAACGGAAACCAGAAATTCAAAATCCAGCGGAGTCGCCAAAACTGTAGCTAGGGTTTTACCCCTAACTTGTGCAAATGAACACCTACTAAGGAGAATGGACTCCTTAGTAGCAGTTCAGTAAATGTAAATAATTAAGCTAAAACAAAGATATAAACTACTTTAAACATTGTGCATAAAACATAAACAAAAGATATAAAGAATGGCTTTTTTGTATTAATGTTACCTTCAATGTGAAGGTTGATGAAGCCCTTGCAATGTCCAAGAGGGTTGCTCCAAGCTCCAATGTGCTCCTTCTCTTTCTCCAATGGTGGGAATGGGCCAAAAGTGGCACTCAAGGTGAAAGTAGCTCAAGGGTGAGCTAGGGTTTCAAGAGTGATTTTGGCAGAGTAAGGGTATATTTGATTGTGGATATGGAATAAGGGATCTCTATCACCTATTTATAGTTTTTTGGTGGTGGAGTGCTGACCCATGGTTTTGGGAAACACATGGTTTTGGGCAGCTGTATAGGGTTTTTTCCTCCTTTTCCTCATTATTTTATCTTTTTCTTCCCTTTTTAGGGGGTTTTTGCTATTTTTAGAGGAATTTTGGATATTTTTGGAGGAAAAATGGATTTTTTAACCTTTTTGAGGTTATTTTAAGGGTTTTGTGGCCTTTTGGAGGCATTTTAGGCCTTTTGGAGGCTTTTTAGTGGGATTTTTTGGGTTTTTAAGGGAAATATGGTAGGAAAATGGACAAATGAGCCATATAATGTGGTAGATGAGGTAGTGAACACTTTTTGGGTGTTAACAGCATACCCAGATTCAAACAAACTTAGCTCAATATCCAAAACATCCCACAATAGTACTTGCAATGCTACATCTATTTATAGGCCTGCACCTTTACATTTGTGGTCCACTTGGGTAACCTCCTAACAACTTCTTTACAAAATCTACAAAAAGGACAACCCTAACCCACACAATGTGGTTCAACATGACCCAAAAATACATAAAATACTATTATTTCTAACTTGTGCGTAGTTTTCCTCCTTACGCGGTGGCTTTGACCTTGCATAGCTAACTCATCCAAACCGCCTGGAAATAGGCCCCCAACGCAATCTTGTGGCTCCCCCTTGAGCCACATCAGCTGGACATGGTGTACTCATTGATCTTTAGCTTGAAGTCTTCGTACTGTTGATTGATATCCCGGACTTGCTCCTTAGATTCTACAGTGATCTCCTGACTCTCTGTCAAGTCTTGCGCTGAGGGGTGCTCAATCAGATTATCAACAACTTTCCTCTCACCTTCTTGTACTACCTACAGCGCAGAAACTGCCTTGAGAGAAAACTGCATGCCAATATCTTGGAACTCATCCAACTGCGCACTGCTCTTTTGTTTACGCTCCCGTGCCTTTTCAACATGCTGCTGTAACTCCTTTAGCTCTGCATATTTGGTGACCTGAACAACCGCTGGTAGCGTTCTCATCAATGTCTTCAATGTTGCAAGCTTCCCTTCTGCCTCCTGTCACTACTTGGTCAGCTGCTCTAGTTTCTCATCCTGGACTACGCTGCCCCAAAACTGCGCAGTCTCTAGAGTGATTTTTGTCGCTACTTGCTCCAGCTCTCCCATCTGGGTCTCCAATTCCTCCATGGCATGTTTCCTTTATGCGACTTGCTCCGACGGTGTGCTTGGTTGTACCATAGCCCGCAAGTTGGCATTGTCTTGCTACAACTAGGAAATGGAAACCCCAAGTCGTTTCCCTCTTTCAACTACATCTAACGTTGCAAGGGGCTCCAACACATACTAACAGGCCTCAACAATCACCTCTTCCATCCGCACTTTGTTGTCCTAGATGTTGGCTTTCTCCAATAATAAATGGTCCTGGTCCTTCTTCAACTCCTCAATTGATTGAGCCTTCTTAGCAATCAGCTACTCTATATTGTTCTCCAATTCTTCTACCACCTCTTGCACTATGACTGCTTTTTCCTTTAATTCATCTACTTCTTGCTAGGCCACTGCCTCGTTCTCCTGCGATTGCGAGAACTGATCGCTAATATCCTTCAGCCTATCTTCCAGCTCTTGACCGAAAATCACCTGCATCTGCACCAATGTCTCTGAGGACAACGCATCGATGTCGATGGACAAACCTTGTAACTATTGCAGTGAATCCTGGAGAGCCTCGTTGGTGGCCGCAATCACGGTCGGGGGAATTTGCACATTCTGAACCCGCGGCTCAGTGCTGATTGCGCTAACTGCCTACACAGTTGCTACTTTCGGTGCCCGCTTCAAAACAATATCAAATAAGGAATCAACTCGATATTTTACCTCGTTGACACCTTCTGTTGCATGTGTCTTCATTGCTTGGGTTGTCGCATCCATTGCATTTGTTAAGGCCACAATAAGCCACTGCAACTGCACTTCCATCGCTAGGTTTGCACCACTGGTCATACCCCACTCATGATGCATCTTCTTTCTACCCCCCTCAACCTCGCGCTCTACCTCTTCATCAGTAGGTTTTTGCGACGACTCTTGATTTGAATCAAGGTTATTTCTTTGTTCCATTTCTGGTGCATCCAGTGGTAGCCCCATCAATTCTTCTTCCAAACTAACCGGTTCTCACCATTCTATGGGCTAGTCGTCAATGATCGCATCCAGCTCCTCATCGGATAATTTTATGGTGTCTGCAACCACTGCTTCCCTGAATCGCTTTGTGCTTGCACATGAATGCTATATGGTCCAACCGCAAACCGAGAAATCCTTTATACTTTGCTATGGCTTCCTGAGACAACCGCATAACACGCTCATCCATCACCTGCAGTGCTTCCTAGTAAAACCAGAACTGCGCTGCACAATCCTTAAGTCACTCAGGTTCCTTCACCCACCAAAGGTTGTGGTAGTGTGCACCCTTACAAACCTTTACTACATCGAAATCCATCCCTTGATAGTCGTCGAGCTCCATCCAAGCAATGAGCACGACTAAAATCAACAACCAGCTGTATGCAAATGGCCGCTTGCCCACCTGGACTGCCACTGTGTCCTCCATCAACTAATTCAACAAAAAGAGTGACCAATTCATCTACACCCCTTCCGTACACAGCTCGGCGCATGCAATGAATCCAGAATTTCCTTGGTTGGGTCGGTTGTTCTTGACTATTTTAGTAGCCAAGATCCGTGCCCCAATGCAAACATCTAGATCATTGATGCTACTAAGGCGGTAGGCTCGTCCGTTGCACTGCAAATTATAGCGCATACTCAACCTTGCCACGAGCTTCTTGTCATTTTTTTTTCTCTAAAAATACTGCGAGGGCTCTAGCCCATCCTTTGGAAACCCCATGATCTCGGAAATCAAGTCAATCGTGACTATGACTGGTCTGTCCAACCACAAAATCCCGCCATGAAAGCAGGCCAAAAGATGCTTAACGCAGGCATTTTCCTCTTTCAACTGCTCAAAGTGCTGCATGTTGATCAAGCCCAACAGTCCTTCTTTGTCCAATACGTGCCCCCAATCATGTGGAATGCATGGTGTTGGGTTGCCTTCTCTTGTTGTTCTCAGCACAAAAGGTTTCGTCATAACGTCCTGTAGCGCTAGCAAATTGTGTTCGTCATTCTTCATCTGCATCAACGTAGGAACAATGTCTGCAGTGTAGACCATTCCTGGTGGGAGTGTCGGCATACTGACCTGGTACTACTGGTTGTTGGTGAGATTTCGGGGCTGTGCATTAGGTCGACATGGAGGTATATACCCAAGGATGTCCGCAACGGATACCCCTGCTTGAGCTGTGGATTCCACAACGCCTGAGCTTGACGAACTCGCCTGTGCAAGAACCTCCTCCAGTAGGTGTGCAAATCATCTGGTCTGCATTTTCTCTAGTGGTGGGGAGCTATCCCACTGCCCCTCGCCCTGCTTCTTATGCATCACTGATGACGACCCGACCGACATACTGGCAACTTCTTCTTCAATGGTGATAGGGATGATGGGTGATTCTACTTCACTCGAAATCTCAACCGTTTCTGGCTCACTCTGCATTCCGCACTCATTCCCCACAACGTCGAATTGTTGCTCAACCTCACCTGACTTGGAAACTCGCTCGACACAATGTAATTCCACTCTGCAACTCTACTCAACCTTGCACAATTCAACACAACACTATTCAGCTCAATTCACTCTTTGCAAATGGATGGCTTCCGACCAGCCTCGACCCGTTCTTATGACGCCAAATCGATCCCTCCATCATTATGACCAAATCACACCAATCATCATGACCAAATCATGCATTAACTGTCAAAATTTGCCGTCGATCCTATCAATCTAACAGTCGGATCTGCCATAACTACAAGTCACTTCACCGAGCGTCATTAATTAACTACATTTAATGGTCTGCATTTATTGTTGATTTGACTGTGTCGCGACCCTGCAGTTGTCATGGCATGGCTCCCTAACAGTGATACAGCCTCTCCTACTTGCGCATTCTGTTCCTCCTGGTGCGCCATCCTGCCACCTAGCATCCTGCATTTTTTGTTTTTGTGCAATGCAGTTAAGGATCGCGTGACTCCAGGCCCGTCCTATAGGGATTCAGCCTGCTACCATTCACCATCTTTGGTAGCATTGCTCCATCTAACTACTGCAGCTGTACTGCGCCTCCAATAGTAATGAGACTAATAACATATGCACCTAGCAAATTGCATCTGTAACTTGTTGGGATGCTTCATGAACTTGCTGTCATACAACTGTTTAGTTTTGATATGGCGATCATGCCAAGCTTTATGTCAATCCTTCTCCACGCGCTGGTGAAAACCTGCGATAAAGCGATCTTCCTCAAGCTGCACCAATTATGCTAGGAATTCTTCCAATGCTGTCACATCATCCATACCTGTCACGGCCTCTATGCGCAAACTTGGAACAATGTACTCCATAGGCATGACTGCCTCTTTCCCATACACCAATTTGAACGGTGTCTATCTTGTCAATCTTTTACAAGTGGTGCGATATGCCCATAAGACTATTGGAATCTTTAAATCCCAGTTATCACAATTCGCATTACAAACCTTTGTAAGCGCATGCTCCAACACTTTGTTGAAAGCCTCCATTGTGCCATTGGCTTGTGGATGATACGAGGTGCTCTTCTTATGTTGTATCTGAAGCTCTGTTATCAATGCGCTAACTATGCGATTGATGAAGTGACTCCCCTGATCACTCATCAATATCTTGGGGCATCCAAACCGAGTAATAATGTGGCCAAACAAGAATCGCGTTGTTGTCACAGCGGTGCAATCTACAATTGGTGCGGCCTCCGCCTATCTTCTCAAATAATCTGTCGCTATGATTATGTACCATGCACCAGTACGCTTCCCAGGTGGGTTGATATCTCCCACGAAATCCACAGCCCATTTATCAAATGGCTACAATGTTACATGAGGTATTAGCGGCATCTCATTCCTCCTTGATGGTTTTTCAGTTCGTTGACAAACATCGCAGGTCCGCACATAATCTGTCGCATCATTATGCAAAGTGGGCCACCAAATCCCTGCGTGAAGCACCTTCCTAGTTGTAGCTCGACCCCCATAGTGTCCACCAGCCACTCTTGCATGTACCTCTGCCAATATCTTCCCTTACTCATGAGGTAGGACACATTGCCTCAAGGGCTCATCCAGCCCTAGTTTATAAAGTTGGCCAGCAATCAACTAAAATTCTGCGGCCTTAACCACCAATTGCTTCTTCTGACTGATGGTAAATTCCTCTGGTGTAGTCCGTGTTGCCAAAAACTGAATTATCGCTTCATAATAATCATCAGCCACCTCGACTTTGAACAGCTATGCATCTAGAAACCCATCTTCAATGTTGGTTGGTTCCTCACCTGTCTCAATTCGCAATAAATGATCTAGCCCTGCATTCAAGCGACCTGGATTCACAATTACCTCAAAATCAAACTTCTGAAAGAGAAGTAGCCAGCGACATATCTTCCCCCCCAACACAGGCTTATTGACCAGATATTTCAAAGCAGAATCCTGTGTAAACATCTTGGAATGAACCCCCAATAGGTAATGCCTACACTTATGTAGTGCATATACCATCGCCAGACCTTCCCTCTCGGTAGTCGTATAATTTCATTCCGCAGATGACAACTTCCAACTCGCAAAAGCAATTAGGTGATCCAAATCTCCTTCCCCTGGTTGCAGAAGCCCTACTCCTAGCGCAATTGATGATGCGCCCACATGGACATGGAATTCCTTGCTCCAATCAGGAAATACCAGCATCGGTGCCAAAGCCATCTTATCCTTCAACGTCTCAAAACTTACTTGACATTCAGGACTCTATAAAAATACCGCATCCTTCTTTAACAACCTTTCCATAGGATCTGTGATCGCAGCATAACCACGGATAAACTTGCGGTAGTACCCCATGTGCCCTAGCGTTGCTCGCAACTGCTTTACATTGGTAGGAAGTGTCAAGCTCAAAATCAGTGCAATCTTTGCTAGGTCAACCAACAATCCTTGCTTGAAAACAATGTGACCCAACAACATCCCGAATGGTGCGCAAAAAATGCAATTCTTCAAGTTCAATGATGTCTGATGCTATCTGCATCGCTCCAACATCAGTCACAGATTTTCCAGATGGTCATTGATCAATCCATAAACTATCCAGTCATCCATATAGACTTGCAAAAACGTCTGAATAAAATCTCAGAGAATATCGTAGGTGAGTTCTTCAGCCCAAACGACATCACAGTGTACTAGAAACAACCCCATTCCGTCACAAACGTTGTCTTGTGGTGGTGCTCTTTCGCGATCCTGATCTAGTGATAGCCAGAGAAACCATCCATGAAAGAGTACATTTCTTGACCCCCCACTCCTTCCAAGACTTCATCAGTGAATGGCATTGGAAATGGATCATGCATATATGCGTCATTCAACTTCCTCAGGTCAACACAAATCCGTACCTCACAGGTCTTCTTGTCTTGCACCACCATAGGACTGATCCATTCTGATTCTGTGACTAGCTCAATTATTCTGGTGTCCAGCATGTGGTCAAGTTCAACTTTGACCCTTTCCTTGTCTCGCAGATTCAGTCGATACGGTCGCTGCCTTATCAGTTTCGCATCTGGATTCAACGGAATCTTCATCTCCCCCAGATCCCCCAAGATTCCCTTCATTTTGGAAAACTCTATAGGGAACAAATCTTGGAACTCATGCAACAGGTCTATGACCTTCTCTGTCATTTCTTCATCCCAATAGTCCCCGACATTCACAAACTTTGGGTTCTCCTCCGTCCCAATGTTGACCTTCCTGAGCTTCAGCGGCTGACTTGTCAGATCGGTTGGTGCGTCAGGTGCTATGACATACCGACTCCCTTCTTATTCTGGAATATTGATATTCCATGGGTCATCACCATCCTCTAGCCCTCCAGTAATATTATAAGATTGCATCATTGAATGCATCTGACAATGCATATGCAGATCCATGGGATATGCCAATGGAACTACCTTCAAAATGACATTGCGGATGAGCTGCAGGGCATTTTGAACATCTGGATTAGCATCCGTGAAAATGAAGGTCTGAGTAAAGAAAACCGTCAACTCTAACCAAGTGGTAATCTCCCCACGTAACTCATCTGCAGCATACCAAGCTCGTGGCATTTCATCCAAGGTGCGGACAAAGGCATGGACCCATTCATCCTTTGGTCGCGAGGCCCACAAAGTCTGACATTCAATCAAATGACCACCAGGGTCATTCTGCCCATCATACCTTCCGGTGTGGTATATTTATGTGTCATCGAAGCGAACCATCATCAGTCTTCGACACTCTGACCACCTAGTAATCAATGTTTTATGGTTCTCCCACTAACGCACTGGAGAAGCCTTTAGCTCCTCCTCCAATGCCAGTAATCATTGTGGTTTTGACACCTTGTCTTCAAATGCCACTAGAAATTCAGATAACCAAGGAAATCCTTCGTATACTAGTAATGCAACAGTCTCAGTGATGACATGGCACAGCGACTGTGTCATCAACCCACACTTGTGGAATGACACCTCATGCAAGCGATTCTGCCAATTCTCTAATGCATCATTAGAGTCGGAAGATACAGAGCTAAAGCTGTGCCAACTGAGTTCACCGTCGGCAATCGGATGGATGTAGTCTTCCGAAATTTTATATGTGTGATCCCATCTGCTTAATACTTCATCCCTTACTGGTTCAACATACCTTCGTCCTTTAGTCGGATCGAACGGAGCTATAAATCCGAGGTCTTGGTTTTCAAAGGTCATCACCCGCTTCTTCAAATCAATGACTTCCATACTGTCATTGGCCCATCCAATCCCTAGAAATATGGGATAGGAGCTTCCCTCATCAACAACTTCAATAACATCAAAATCAGCAGAGGTTTGCATTCCCTCAATGTCCACAACAAGGCGCGGAACTCTCCCAATTGGTGTTACTTTGGCCTGATTACCCAGTCACAACTACACGAGAGACCAACTCAGCATTGGGCTCTCCATCTTTTTCCATGCTTGCTTTGTTAAAATATTGACATCTGAGCCTAGATCCAGAATGAATGAATATACGTCGTAGTCCCCAATCTGCACATTCATACACATCTCTTTTCATGTCTTCTTCCTCTATAAAGAGTTCACTGCGGACTCTTTCCGTCCCCTGGCCGGTCAGTGCAACAGACTCTCGATCTTGGCAAGAGAATTGGGATCTCTTGCCAATGACAAGAAACTTTCAAAGAAGTTCTGCAAAGTACCATACTTTCGCGATTGTCCTTCTCCCTAAGTTGAATAAAAAGAAGGGGGCATGTCATAGATAATTGACTTACCAAGATTTCTTCCTATCGCATCACGCACTGTTATTCCTAGGGTTGTTCCATAGATTTACACAGCCCTTACCTCATTTTCATTCAGTTTTTCCATTTGCCTAGCCTATGCATTCCCTTCATTTTCTTAAAGTTTTATTTTACCATTTGTCATATTTTCATGATTAAATAGGATAAGGCTCTTGTTCATATTTATGTTCAAAATAAGGTTTAATTTCTTGCTTCAAAAAACATTTCAAACGTTTGGAAACTTTATAATTCATCAAATTTGACTCAAATGTCAAACTAACAGCATGTGCCAAAATTTTGAATCTGAAAATGCTGTCAGTATTATAGAAAGTGCTGTCAGTTTTGAAAAAATATCAAATTATGACTTAACAGGGGTTTTAAAAGTTCGTAATGGTGATTTGCATTGATTATAATTCGAAATGAATTATCCACATACATGAATCTGGTACTTCATGAGGCGTGGCAGTTGGCTTCACTCAACACTTGGCAATCGAACAAGTACACATATGATGGTAAATGAGTACTTCCTCCAGGTATCGAAATCAATAGAATTGATGGACAGGGAAATGTAATTTCAAAGAAATTAACCCCGCAAGATAGGATTTTTACAGCATTTGTTACAGGTTCATTTTGAAGAAGGATAAAAACATGGAGGAAACTTCGCAGGTACAAGAGAAGTTTTGAGAAATAATGTGTCCAAAACAATATCACTTGGAGAATTTATGAAAGCAGATTTTTCTAGAAATGCCCTGTTTCGTCATCTTTTTTTAGAACAGATTGTGGCCAATATAAGGTGAATTTTGGAAAACTGAAGGATTTTTTTATTCCTAAGATATAGAAATACAAAAACCTATCTCACTGTTTACACAACCATCAAGGATTGGAAGATCCATTCTCTTCATTTCATCCTATTTTTCTGACTACGGAAATTCCAGTCTGAGTCATATTTTTGCAGAGTTGATTATGGACAGTTGGAGAGTAATTTTGAAAAATTGAAGGAGATTTATCTTAGTAACATATTTATATATAATAACCTCTTTCATTTTTCTTACAGGTGTCATAGAGTGAGAGAATCGAATCCATTACTAAGTCCTATTTGTTTGGATTTTAGACTTTTTCTGTTTTGACACTTGTTTTTAGAATGCAGATTTCAAGCAAATACAAACGATTTTCAGGAAGCTGAAAGAGGTTTTTTCTCATAATAAACTGATACACTAAAACCTCTCTCGGATTGTACACATATATCATGATTCAAGAGATATAAAGTCATAATTGTAGCCCAAGGTTTCAGCAGTTTAGTCCATTTTTCATGGCAGACAGTTCTAAAATTTATTGTAATCTCTGTTATCTTTAGAAATTCAACCTCCTAGGGAGGATTTCGACCTCAATATTTATATGAGGCATGATTTTAATATTTGGGAGTGGGGAGCAAGGGGCTCTTCTTCTGAAAAGAAGTGGTTGGAACTGGACAGCATGATCGAAGTTCTATTTTAGAAGCTTTTATAGGCATGTATAAATTTCCTTATGTTTATATATTGTAGAAATGACTATTTATGAATTAAAATATGATCTTTGAGCCTATCCTGTTTCAATTTATGAAGTATATGCTTTTAGTATTCTATCTATATATGGTCTAAATTTCATGTTGTGATTCCTCTAAACAGCATACATCTATGCCCCTATCATGAAATAACGTCTGAGCTCTTATATTCATAGTTTATGATCACAGTCAGTTTTCTGCTTCTATTCATATATTGAAATTTTATATTATACTTGACTTTTTTTTTTAATCTTTCTACCTAATTCATGTCTTCAACTACCACCAGGAAAACATAAAAATTATTATGTAGATGTCCCATTCCTACTATCCAAGATTACCTTAAGCTTGAACCCTCATAGTCTAGGTTCAACTTTAGGGATAACACGCACTTTAAAGAACGTATCTCGCTCAGCATCAATATCAAACTTCACCTTCTTCTTTCCAGCCAGTCGGATTAGCAGATCCCAACCATCTTCTCCTATCGTCGCACCTCCACAAGCAATAACATCAACAACAGCATCTTGCGTTCATGGTTCTGCGGAAATCGTTGCAATAGTTGATCCCTGATTCTGGTTCGGCGGTGGGTTCGCGGGTTGATTCACATTCTGATTTGCATTCTAATTTTGCCGTTGATTCTGGTTCTGCATCTGATTTTGATTCTGCAGTGGTTGCTAATTCTGAACCTAATTTTGATTATGAAACTGGTTCTGGTTCTGGTTCTGTAACTGCGGAACATTTCCTGCCTTCCATCTTGCGATTAGCTCTGTACAGTTCTCAACAGTGTGATCAATACCAAAACAATATGTACACTATGTTTGCAAATTCAGGCAATCTCTCTGATACTGTTTCAATTCTCTGCAATTATAACATTGGACAGGTCCCCTACCTCGTCCTTCTCGTCGACCAAATCCTCCACCTCATCCTCCTCAGAATCCTCCATGGAATCCTCCTTGTTGCTGATGTTGCAGTTGATTAAATTGTTGTTGCAGGGGATTCGGTTGCAACTGAACACACTTCCGTGGCTGAACATACTGCGTTGGCTGAACGTACTGTGGCTGTTGTGGAGCCATCTACATCTAATTATACTACGGTTGTGGCACAAACTACTGTTGTGGTTGCAGCTACGGTACGAATTACATCTGTGGTTGAGGTGGTGGCTGGGCCACCTACGGCTGCGGTTGCGATTGT
Source organism: Larix kaempferi (assembly GCA_027924585.1). NCBI lineage: Eukaryota > Viridiplantae > Streptophyta > Pinopsida > Pinales > Pinaceae > Larix > Larix kaempferi. Next base: position 17,313,649 of record BSBM01000376.1, read on the forward strand.
TGTACTTCACGATGGTAGCCCTTTACATAGTATGAGGCGTACATTCTTTCTTGGAGTAGGCCATATGCAAGACAATCCTTATCTTCATCCCTAACGGATTTACAGGATGTATAGTACAAATTCATTGTCTTCGTGACCATTTTCTATGTGTATTAACACTCCTCATGTCGATGCCCATAGACTTGACAAATGCGACACCATGGCATGCCTCCGCCACTCAATGGGTTCGACGCTCCTGATACTAGGTAGTAGCGAAAATATGGGAAGTTACCCCTCGAGTGTCCCTCAGTGAGACATCGAGTACACCAATTCTCTTTGTGGTGCTCTTTACCCATATTGAGATCTTGCAATTGAATTGTCAGGTTTTCCAGTTGCATTTGGATCTGAGACATGCTGGCTGCATTCTCACCGACAGGTGAATCTTCTAACCTCATTGCAATCTCCAAAGCCTCGCTCGGCATAACAATGTTTTGTTGCATCAACGGAAGTCGAATATGACATAGTAACGCCACGATGAACCATTCCTTATGCTGAATGTCACTCATCTCAAAGTTGACTCTTGCCATTAGATTTTTAAACCTTTGGTCAAAATCCCAAATAATTTCATTTGGATACTACTTGATCTCCTTCAGTTCCATAATGTATTGCGCTTCAGACTTCGGTTTTTAAACTCTACAATCAATCATTTTCTAACGTCATCCAATGTCTTCTCTAGACTTCCCGTAAGAACTTGTACAAATTTCATGAACCAATCCAGTGCGCGACCCCAAAGAGTCGTTGCCAATTGACCTTTCTTGGCCTCATCGTCCGTAATTTGTTTAACAGTCCACACAACTTCACATAAGAACTAGTATTTCTTTGGGTTGTCAATTCCATTTCCATGGAACAGAGGTAACTTCACATCTTCGCCCATCATCCTGGGATTCCTTCCTACAGTCGTTGATCCACTAGTAATTAAATGTTGTTGACACAATGAACACGGTGGTGTCAAAATTGTATTTCTTCCTAGTTGTGATATAGTGAGCGGAGGTGTGGGTACGTTACTGTTGGGATTTGGTCTTGCCTCTATCCTGGGCATAGACTGGTTTTCCTTATCGGCACTATGAGGTCGCTTCGTCCCATGTGGTCTTCCTTCGCGGTTTTGCGTTTCGGTTGTAGTAGGACCTTCTCCTGTCCTCTGCCTCTTCTATTGTTGAAACCTTGCTCCTCCCCTCGTAAGACCACAATCTTCCTCGGCTTCCTTCACATTCTCATCGTAACTTGCACCCATCTACCCAATATCATTGCATTCACCTCCCCCCTACTGTCTCGGTATCCATAGCCTCTGCCCACCAAGATTCTTTTACTCGAGGTTCATCTTCAGTATGCCCTTTTCACAGATGAGCATCTTAATGGACAACTACAGCGTCAACAAGAACCTGCCTCTTGGTCCATTGAAAAATTCTCTTTCAGCTTCAATATAAGATTTCGTTGTATCAACCGCAAACTCGGTGATATATCCCTCCAATATACTGTCAAACCAGACTTCAGTAGCCCGCGACACTCTATTGTCTACCTCCTGCTACTCCTGGATTAATTTCGAGGTCCAGGATGTTGGCTCACCTCCTTGAAAATTTACCTTGTGAAAGGTCAGTTGCGCCAACCATTCATACAAGATAATCAGGAATTCACAGAAAAAATATTCATGTGGACCATCGTGTGTGTACTTTTCCAGCCACCAATCCGTCGTCAACCCAGGGTTCCGATTCTCTTTCTCAGCGAACTCTCGCAACTTTTTATCGAACCAATCTTGAATTTCTGGTCTTGTCGGATGCCACAACATGTCCTCCCTTCACTTCTGTGAAGAACCTGCAACAATTAATTAATGAAAATACACGAGATAGCAGAAATAACAGAACTCAGAATTGCTCTATTGATTGTAGGCCACTTCGAGGGGCAACCTCCTTTGAGCAAGCTCGGTACAAATAACTTCATGGTACCTTGATTGTCGTCAACACACACTTATATACTAACTCTATGCCCAATACTATGGGTCAATGCCATGGGACATATAATACTACAAGATGACTTACAAAGCATATGCGTCCAATACTATGGGTCAATAGCATGGGCTAATACAAACTATGGATCAACAAATATTATGGGACGACTTACAAAGCATATGCGTCCAACAACAATATACTAACAAAGTAAAGAGAAGGGTTGACATGGGTTCCTAACATCCCCTCTCCCTTAGAGAAAGCTTTGTCCTCAAAGCTTTAGATGTGGAAATTGATGCAGAAACTGAAGGAGTGGTTACCCTGGAGCATCCTCGAGTTGCATTCTGTGCCACTGAATGAATACCTTTGTGATAGATTAAGAGAGAAGCTGACACCTTCTGAGTTTCAGGGAGGATTGTGTGTAAGGCTACAGATGAAGAAGAACCATATCAGCTGCATGAAAAGTGCGCTCAGAACAGTGCTAATCAGCTTGTTGTTTCAGTCGAATTCGTGCCATGTTAAGATTTTGTTGCACAATGAAAAGAATCTGATCGCGATTTTGAAGAACCGAGTCAATTGCCTGAACTGGGGAACTGCTGAGGGTGTATGGAAGAAGAACTAGTGGTTCCTTTCCATAGACTGCTTCATATGGTGTCATTTTAGATGTGTTATTGTACCACTGGAGAGCTTCAAGTAAATCCATAGAAATAGTTGTCCAAATCTGTGTAGGGATAGGCAAGGGTTCGACAAGTCCCGAAAGGAGTGTCGGTTCACCCTTGTTGACCTGGAAAGTATGACAGTCAGCCACCATTTGTTGAATTGTCATTTTGAGTCCCTGCCAAAAGAAGTTACATTATGCCCAGTCATACATTTTGAGGAACCCAGAGTGCCCTGTCGATGGAGAAGCATGGATTTCATAGAAGAGATAGCCCTATTGAACAGATTGCAACCAATTTGCAATAAGTAGAGAAATAGTTGTAAGAGAAACTGGGTCATCCAATGTGCGAGAAGGAGCATCTGCCACCAGATTGTCCTTACCCTTCTTGTAAGTGATCACATAGTCATAACCCAGGAGTTGGATAACCCATTTCAGGTGTGCTGGGGAGGAGACCCATTGTTCCAGGAAATGTTCCAGACTCTGGAGATCAGTCTTGATGCAGAAATAATTCCCTAATAGGTATGGCTGCCACTTTTGTACTGCATGCAAAATAGCCATCATTTCCTTATGAGATGTCGATGTGGCTAAATTCTTACCAGAAAGGTCTCTTGAAGGCGACAAGCTCACTGATTCAGCAAAGACACCTGCATATCTTTCCAAGGAATTATTGGAGACCATTGATGGATGCATCTGAATGGAGTGGAGCTAAGCGATGACACCATGTGAATTCTTCTTAAGGATATTTTCCAAGTGATGTCAACTAATGATGCGGAGAGACCCTGGTTGTAATCCCGTAAATTTGTGTTGTTTCCCATTGATTGAAAACTGCATCCAAAGTTTAGCAAAATCCCATAAAATGGGGCCAATAGTGCGTAACCATTGACGCCCAAAACCACATCACATCCACCTAAGGACAAGGAAAACATGTGAGAGCGTTGGTTATAATCTTCCAGATAGATACGCACATTGTGACACTTCCCCTTGCAAGGTAAGGTGCCCCCATTGGAAACCATGACTTCAAAGTTGGAGCAAGGATGGACAAGACAATTAGCCTGTTTGGCAATCCAAGGGTCAATGAAGTTATGAGTGCTACCAGAATCAATGAGTATTGTAAGAGGAAGCTTCTTGAAGTAAACCCTGACCCGCATTGTTTGGGGGGTGGTGATTTCAACTAAAGCATGGAGAGATATCTTTGGGTGGTCTTCTTGAGATGGAGGGTCAATATGCAACTCTTGAATGTCGACCTAATCATACATTGTATCTGGAGCTTCTTCACCAATTTCAGAGGCATGCGAAGAATCCACATCCAAGAGATAGAGCTTTTGGTGAACACATCTATGTCCCCGAGTGAATTTTTCATCGCAATTATAACAAATCCCTTTTTCTCTACATTTTTGCATCTCTGTTTCAGACAAATGCTTGATAGGAGTTGGTCCAAGAGCTAGTGGGATGGGAAGTTGTTGAGAACACATATTTCGGAAGGGAACAAAAGTGGGTTTAGAGTGTTGTTGGGCTAAAATATTGTCTTATGCCAACTTAGCGAACCCCATGGCTTCCATCATTGTGTTGGGACAGAACATTTTAACCTCTGAGTGGATTTCATCCTTAAGATCACTGATAAAAAAACTCTTGTAGAGTTAATTAGACAATCCTTCTGTGTGATAGGCTAGTTTCTCAAATTTTGTTTGATACTCTCTCATAGTGCCAATTTGGCGAAGTTTAGTGAGGGATCTTGTGAAGTCATCAAAAGCACTAGGACCAAATCGTTGCAAAAGGAGCTGGAAAAAATATGGCCATTTTGGCTCTTCATGAGCCTTGATGTACCAATGGTACCATTGAAGAGCTTCCTGTTCCAAATGAAATGATGCAAATGGAACTTTGTTGACATCAAAAGTATTATGCATACTGAAATATTATTCTGCACGATAGATCCAGCTAGTCGGATCAGTACCATTGAAGCGAGGAAAATCAAGCTTTGGACCACGAAAATTGTTGGAAGAAGAGAACCCATTGTCTGATAAAGACTTAGACTGTCGTTTGTTGTTCATGGCTAAATTCTCAAGATGGAGGCCAAGAAATTTTTCATCCAGATCCTGGAGTTTGGTTTGGATGGCTGTAAGTGCTTCCTCCATCGTTTTTGCTCCTACACGGGTGACAACCATAACCAAGAGTTTTTTTTTTAATGGGTAGAAAAACACAAACAAAAGTTGATTTAGTAAAGGGAAATTTGGATTTGGGAAAAAATCTTATGGGTAATTGGGGTTTGATTAGGTTTTGGACACTTTCAAATGGACAGGGAAGCAGAAAATGAGAATTTCAGAAGCGGGGTGAAAGAATGGGAAAATTTGCCAGAGAGGGACAAAGAAGCAGAAATAGGGAATGAACACGGTGGCAAAATTTGAAGGCGATTGGGTGAAAATTAAAGAAGTTGTGGCAAACCCTAAAAAGAGACAAATGTGAGATTTTTGGCTTTGGGAAGTGGAATTTGGGATAGGGTCATCAAGAATGAAAGATGCATAATGGGATTACAGGGGTGTCAGGGAAGTTTCAAGGGAAACGAAGTGAAAACAATGGAGATATGGCGAAAAAACAGAATTATATATATATATATATATATATATATATATATATATATATATATATATATATATATATATATATTCAGAATGGATCTTCTACGGTGTGGAAGGGGCTGACAACAGATGGATCTGAAATGACATGGAAGGGATCGGCAACAGATAGATCTGAAACGATGCAGAAGTGATCGGCAACAATTCTAGATAGAGGAAATCTTCAAATTATCAACTGAAAATAGATATGGACCCCGTATGCTTGGCTTCATAACGGTTCAAGGGATTTACTCGGCCACCAATGTTGTCTAATGGCTTGCATATTGGGGAAGTACCCCTCACTCCACGGCTCAGGTAAAACTGATAACCGCTTTGCCACAAACGACAACTCTTGGTATACCTCATGGGTGGGAAATAGTCAATCAAGTAGGGGTCGATGCCCTTTTCGTTGGCAGGTCCTCTCAATGGTCCAGCTACTTTGGGGTTCTTGTGGTACTCCTCATAATGATTTTTAGGGCTTATGCCCAAGTACTTCCCACAGTTAAGATGATAGGGATTAGTCCCAGATCTAAACCTGCAACAGATACGAAAAAAAAAATTGACAGAAATTTCACCCAATGAGCCCAAGAAAGTGCTCTGATACCAGATGTGAATAACCTGCAACAATTCATTAATGAAAATACATGAGATAGCATAAATAACAGAACTCAAAATCGCTTTATTGATCACAGGCCACTTCGAGGGGGCAACCTCCTTTGAGCAAGCTCAATACAAATAACTTCATGGTACCATCATTGGCCTCAACACACACTTATATACTAAATCTATGCCCAATACTATGAGTCAATACCATGGGACATATAATACTACGGGACGACCTACAAAGCATATGCATCCAATACTATGGGCCAATACCATGGGCTAATATAAACTATGGATGAACAAATACTATCGGACGACTTATAAAGCATATGCATCCAACAACAATATACTAACAAAGTAAAGAGAAGGGTTGAAATGGGTTCCTAACAACTTCGTGCTAGGGTCCTGGCAATGGAACCATTTGTTGACACAAACCCAGTCGATAGGGGTTTCGCACTCTATCAACACCCAACCCACCGCGATATCCCAAAGCACCGACCAAGACAAGTTTTACCCTGTCTAGCAACACCTGCGGAACATATGAAGTCTCACCCGATATGTTCGAGGGAGAGTTGACAGAACCATGTTTCCACCGAATGAAGAAGGACCATGTGTGGCTACTTATCAACTTAGAGCAACATTACATACCATATCTACTTATTCAACTTATGCATTAAAAAACGTCACAGCATCATTCAACAGATCTCATCGTCAATAAAACTATCAAGGTGCAAACAAATCTAACATCATAACATCATTGGAAACAGGAAAACATCGTATCATTTATAGATTCATGTCGCAGATCACATTCATAACAGAAAACAGGAAATGACACAATAGTTCTACTCAAACTCAGTCATGTCATATTAACCTTCGCATTAAACCACAGATAAAGCAATATAGTTCTTCTATCGCATACCCATATTCAAACAGACTTAGCTCAATATCCAAAACATCCTGCAATAACAATTCTCCGGATAAAGATTATCTAGTACTTGCAATGCTACACCTATTTATAGGATTGTGCCTTTACATTCGTGGTCCACTTAGGTAACCGCCTAACTACTTCTTAACAAACTCTACAAAAAGGACGACCCTAACCTGCACAATGTGGCTCAACATGACCCAAAAATACATAAAATACTATTATTTCCGACTTGTGTGTGGTTTTCCTCCTTGCGCGGTGGCTTTGACCTTGCGCAGCATCTACGGTGCTGTGCAGCTGATTCATCCAAACCGCCTGCCAACAGAAACCATTTGGGATCATTTGCGACATTTTGGAGTTTCACTAGTCCAAGGTTCGAAAATTGGCCAAATTGGGTAAAATTTCAAATTGGGGACATTACAGAGAACAACGAGTTGATGTCCTTCAATACAGAATGGAGAGCGGTATTCCACTCAAACATTCGAAACCAATCTTACCACTTACCCTCCTAATGGAGAGGCCCTTCGACAAATCGGTGTCAGCTGTACCACTAAGTAAAGGCAGTTTGGATCCCTAAAGGACAACAAACTATGTCTCAAATGTGTATGACAAAGGGGGTGTTATTTGGATGCCTAACCCCAATGTCCTACCTAGCTACAAATTTTTTTTGGGTTCCCCAAGTGGGGTTAAAGTGTGTGTGAATTAAGTTAATTTTAGTCTCACTTGAATTATGGGGAGTGTGTGGGTGCACAAGTGGTGTAAACCCGATATCGCCATGATAAATGTTGAAAACAAACAACTGAGACTGAAAATAAAAGTACTAATTGCTATAGCACGTAAAATAAATGAACTTGTTGAAAATATGATGAAAGAGATAGCAACACTGTAAGGATGTATGCAAAGTGAAATGTCCCAAGTGCTACAGCAAGAAAATAGCAGAAAAGTAACAATAGAAAAATGGATGCAAGCAAACAAGAAGCTGTGTGGGAAAGAAAATAGGTAAACAGGGCTGCAGGGTGTGGTTGTGAGGCGAAAATTCACGATCTAGGAACTGCAGGCAACAGAAAAAGTCACGTTGAAACATAAAAAACAAAGACAAGAAATAAAGCGCGGTTTTCAGTCAAACAGGCACGCGTAGGGCATGGCTTTTAGGCGGGGATGCACGTGCAGGGCGTGACTTACAAGGATGAAGGTGCGCTTAAAGTGCAGGTTTTAGGCTGATACGCACACGGAAAGTGCGGCTTGGGGGTCAAAAGAGGCGCTGAGAGTGCAGTTTACAGGTGCACAAGTGCGCTGAGAGCACCGTTTACAGGCTGATAAGTGCACTCGGGGCACGAGTTGCAGGCCAAAAGTCACACTAGGGAGCGTGGGTTTCGGGTCGGAAGTCACACTCAGGCCATAGATAAATGGCAAAAAGTCGCGGGCCGGGCTGTAAAAACGGAAGTGATGAAGGGAATTGCAAAGGCAAGGGCCAGATCTACAAGTATGGGGGCCAAAGTGAGGCCAAAACTATAAAATGCAATCAAAATAACAAGTACAAAACTTAAAATAACTTAAACCAAAGATCGATGGGAATATCCCTAGTATGGTCGCCAAATTTGTAGCTAGTGTTTTCAAACCAGCCTGTGCAAAAGGGAACCTACTAAGTATTATGAAACCCTTAGTAGTAGACTCAAATATAGATAAATAATAATGTGTGAGTGCAAATAACAATAAAATAAATCTAACTAATTACTATAGTAAAAACAACAAATAGATCGGAACCCATGAAGTATTTTTGTATTATTGTTCAAACAAGAGTTTACAATAGGAGCTACCTGAGAATATGAGTAGATATGGGCCCTCGCAGTTGTACGAAGAGTAGCGCTTCAGGTCTCCAAAGTTCCTTTCTCTTCTCCAAATGCTGAAGAGGTGGCCAAGACTCAACTGAATGGGGAACGAAAGCTTGAGGTGATATGCTAAAGTTCAACTGGAATTTTGGAAACACGAGGGTATGAAGAATTGATCATTGATCTAAAATGGGGAGCCTCCATCACCTTTTTATAGTGATTTTGGTTGGTGGAGTATTGACCCATGGTTTTGGGCAACCAATAGTATTGGCTAGTGGTATTTTGAGTTTTCCCTCTTTTTTATTTTATTTTTTACTTTTCCACTTTTTCTTTTTCTTTTTGGGGGATTTTAACCTTTTTTTAAGGATTTGGACCTTTTAGAAGTATTTTCATTAATAGATGAGGGAAATAATGATTTTATGCCCATTTGGTTACCAATTTAGGGTTTTGGGGGGTTTTGGAGGCCAAAAATGTAGGAAAAGTGGATAAATGGGTTATGTGACTAGGGAGATGAGCTAGTGAACAATTTTTGGGTGTTAACACCATCCCTTTCGGAAAGTAGTGGTTGAATTAAGAGATTATGTCTCTTTTAGTGCTTCATCTCTGTCTTCATGTTGGGGGAGAAAATCAAAATATATTTTTGGCCTACACTATTCAGGGTGTTAAATTTTGTGTTAACATATGCTCCCTAATATGTGAGGTTCGTAGAAAATTTGAGGACCAAAACACATTCACTTTTATACTCTTTAGTGATCAAGGCTTGAAGGAAAAGGAGGAGAACCAAGGACATAGGACTTGGGAAGGACCTGCAAGAAAAACAAGGCAATGCTACAAATATATAATATCTTCTTGAGGAAGGTATACCCATGCTCAGCAGTAAACAAGCATGACCACGAACAATACACAGTGGATCCATGTAAAAAGTACCTCAAAATAAAAATATACAATACACTATAACAAGTGCGAGATATCAAGGTCTTCATGGTACTTTGACATGGCATTTTAATCTTGCACAACTAGGACAGTGCATCTATGAGTTATACAATTGTTTTTCCAAATTATGTCTCCAATACAAACCAATGATAGTATAATTTTATATCATGCGAGTGAATGAACTCATGTTGAGCATGATAAAACATTATCTGATTACCAGTCATTGATGTATACCGTTAACAGATGCAAGGACGCCCACTGATAATGATGATGGACTCCAAGATAATGAGTAGAGTCTAGCAAGTGTGAATAGGTGTTCTAAAGTTGAACACTTGTAGAATCAAACAATCAAGGGTCATTGATGTATACCCACTGTCATTTGTGAGGAAACCTACCACTAATAACTACAAGACCCAAGGTACTCTAGGGATTCCTAGATCCACTTCCTATATGATTATTTTGTGTCGATAGGAATAGATATGTTGGAGGGAGGGCATTGATGCATCCCACGTCAATTGACATGAAACAAATATCAATAGACTCATATAGTTTGGTAGAGTTGCGAGATCCAACACTACATAATGACACAAGGAAGGATGACATGATTTGTCAAGAATATTTGAGGAATGGCTAACACTATTTTGACTTCCCTTAAAAACATGACATGACGCAAAGTAACACTTGGAAACATAAGACTCAAGTAACTAACCTTTATGAAATCCTCCAATTCCAGATGCATTAACAAAATCTCCATAGGTGACGGGAAGGATAAATCATCGGTGGAGTTCTATTCAAATTATTGGTATAGTTTCCTAACGAAAATGTAGATGGTGTACTGATAACTTACGAAAAATATGTGTCATGTTCAAGGGAGACAAGGACTGACTGTTGCCACTTTTTCTAGTATGGAATATGAATTGATTCAATGATCCCCTTTTTTTTGTATTTTTGTATTTTTTTAACTTTTAATACCTATTTCATTATAAGCTTGAAAAAAAAAAAAGCATGTTATAATACATTGGAGTAAATGAGTGTCTCAAGGGTGTGTGCCTACATTCCAAGGGCATGGGTCAAGCCGAGGTAAAACAAGAAATGAGCTAGTTATGTACACTCTTATAGATGTTTCCTCCATGGGTATGGCTATTTAAGGATGGTGAAATAATACCAAATGACTGATTAGTTTCAGTTTTAGGTGAAATGGATTAGTAAAAGTGAAGCAGTAAGGTCCAAATCATATTAAATCTCAGAAAAAATAACACGTGCATTAATCATCATGGATTTTGGTCTATCTCCAACAACCTTAATCAAATAATTCAAACATCTTAAAGTCTCTAGGGTCCTATGATAAATTGATCACAACCCAATTGTTTAGTTAATGAAAAAGGCTCAATATGTGCATTTAAAGTCTAAAATGTTCAACAATGAAGAATATGAGTATGCGTAACTCTACAATGAAGAATATGAGTATGCGTCACTCTATTATTCAAATGGGTATGACTAGACATGTGTAAGTAAAAGATAAGTAAAATACTCATTTTTACCATTTCCTTTGTAGGTGTAGCCAATGAATGAGAGCAAGCATCTTCTTCAAGTATGGATTTCAGAAGTTGTGAGCCTTGATTCAGTGATCTGTAGCTGTATGTAAGTCTTCATGTTGGACTAGGGATTAAAAATAGTTCGGATATTTTTGTGAATTTTTCCAGATAGTTCAAATTTTTATGAAGTTTTTGTGTTTTATCTTGAAGAAAAGGGAAAAAATTAAATAAGAGAAAAGACTATGCTATTTCTTTTTGGTGTGTGCAAAGATATTTACAAAATATTGTGAATTTTGACACATTTTTTGGGTCATAATGCACCCTTTTTTAATTATGCATGTGATGGTTTCTCTAACCTCCACTTCTGTTATCAAATGGTATGTGAAAATGAATGTACATGCTTGCTATTTACATGAATTTGTTCTAATGACAAATATACCAATTAAGTACATAGTTAGCTAATGAATCAGCTAGACCATTTAGACTTCATGGAACATGAATATGTTCAATAAATTCAAAACTGTTTTCGAGAAGACGTACTTGTAGAAAGTTCTGATACAGTGTACGATCTCGAACCTGATATTGATTGTTCAATTGAGATACAACCAACTGAGAATCTAGTTTGACCATGATTCTATGGATGTCAAGGGTGATAGCCTTGACAATAAGCTCGATGATTGTGTTATATTCTGCAACATTATTCGTTCCATATTTGAGAAAAGTACCTCCTGAAGCTAATAGATTATTGGTAGGTGAAAATATGACCCATGTGGCGGAATCAATGTTTTTTTTACTACACCTGACACCGACCACATATCCTAAATAAGTGGAAGCTTCTTGTGGCATCTACCAAGCCAAAAACCAAGCAAGATAAGTGTGTGCTTGAAACAACAACTATACAAAAATTCTATACAGAAAATACAACATAATACAACAAGTGTTGCAAGGCAATCAGTGCCTACGCAAAGTACTACTTCATATAGAGACCATTTCTAATCTTCGATAGTTGTTCCCCATCATAGTTCACTAGCTCATAAGCTCCATGTTTCAACATAGTTTTGACAACCAAAGGTCCAAACCACTTTGATTAAAATTTGTCTGCTCTTGTTTTATCATGGTCTTGGTCATAGACTAAGACCAAATCGCCTTCAAAGAATACTCAGCGGTGGACAGATTTGTCATATTGGGATTTGACACATTTCTTGTGTGAGCTTCAATATTCAAAGAGGCCTCTGTTCGAGTTTCATCAATAGAATGAAGATTGAGGAGTCTCTCTTTTTCTACAGAAGCATTAGGTAGGAGTTCAATAGCTATTTTTAATTGTGGGATTTCACATTCAATTGAAAACACAACTTCCTCTCCATAAACCAGGAGTTTAATAGCTATTTTTAATGATGGGATTTCACACTCAATTGAAAACACAACTTCCTCTCCATAAACCAGTTGGAAAGGAGTGAAACTAGTTGTAGTCTTAATTGAGTTACGGTATTACCAAAGAGCAACATCAAGAGAGTGAAACTAGTTGTAGTCTTAATTGAGTTACGGTATTACCAAAGAGCAACATCAAGTGCCAATTAGATTTTTTATTTGTTGGGTTCCGAATTTGACATATTCCATATACCTTTCTACCTAATTTGTTATGTCATTTCATCATTCTAGTCACCATAATATTCCTAATTTCACCATTTAAACATCCTGAAGCCACCCTTGTCAATATTATATGAAGTTTCTTATTTTTATGAATTTAAAAATTGGATTAAGTGTTTTTATGGATGATGTTTTATGAATATCTACTTCTGCCATGTTTCGGTACCAATGTTCTTTCATTAGCACGTTTAGAATTATTGCACCAGGTTCCGATTTCAAATCCTCTTCCATAATGGGTCAATTTAGGTTGGCCGCGAACAGTTTGCTAACATTATGCACAGATGGAGAGAAATATGTGGTTTTCTGGAGTGGTTAAACTTAGGAAATTAAGTTGCGACCTGCTCTTATTAAAAGCGCCTGCCACATCGATGTCATATCTTCTTATGGCCCTATTTTGATGAATTCGATTACGTATATTGGTTGAACATCACGATTTGATTGGAAGCACCATAACCTCCAGTAGATACTGTTCAGAAATCAATTCTAAACAGTTAGTGTATGCTCCAAAACATTGAATACACTCATCCTTTGCATGTTTTAGTTGATTGTAGATCGAGAAACATGGGATTTTATCCCATCACTGTAACGAATGTTTTGGTTATAAAATGAAAGTTTGCACTTGGCACAAGGCAGTAGTGAGAGTCGTGAACCAATTAATAAGAAGTAGGATGGGGGAATTAGGAGTAAGTTAGAATAGTTGATGCTTATATATTGCTGATATGTACACAAATGAGACTATGGATCTTGTATGGAATTTCTGCTAGCGAAGTTGATAAAAATATTTGGTTCCTGGTTCTATATTTCATCTGTTGTTTTCATGATGTGACCATTTGAGATTGGATGGGCCCTTTGTCTCGATATTGGTACTCTTTACTCTGCATTATCAGTATTTAGAACTCATTTTGATTCCAGTATTTAAATGGTTATGGACATTGAGATTATGGTTCATTTGGTTTAGCTCTTAATTGAACATTCATTAAGTTGGTGTGTTAGCATTATGTTATGAGTTTCATCTTGTTAATTAGATGATAGATGAAGAAGTAAATTTCAGAATTGGTTCAGTGTAGTTTCATTCCCAGAGCTTGTGCATTTGCTGAGTGAATGTGCATTCGGAGTGTGTGTTAGATCAGGTTTATGCTTCAGCACAACTAGATTAGATTCCAGTATTCATTTGTTTCATTTATGTTAGTACTTTATGAAGGTGTTTGGAAGTATTTTATGATTTCCAGGGCTAATTTAGTACTAGCTAGTACCTGCTTTCATATAATTCTGATGTGGTTACATTTGCTTCATCAAGGAAATGGGACGCTAGTTTCCAAATTCATTTTGTGTGTCAAGGTTTAGACTCGTGGAGTAATGGATTTGGTTAATAGAATGGAACTTTGCAAATATCAACCAAGCTTAAGCTCTAAAACAAAGGATTAAAGAATAATTGCAATTCTTATTTCTTGGGAAGTTTGATTAATAAAAACCTGAGCTATATCGCTGATACTTATCAATGAAGTTTGAAGAGTTGTTCCAAGATCAATATATTTATTATCATTACTGATGTGCAGTTGATGATTAATTGGGATTAATTGCAATGATCGTGGTATTCTTTATGTGTGAATGAAGTAGCCATATTGAGATAATGAACCATTACATGCAGATTATCTTTTGAAGTGTGAATTGACACAGCTGTATTTTAGTTGAAATTAGATTAGTGAAGTGTCAAGGTTATTTTATTTATTTTGATAGAATTGGTTTATTTTTCCATCCAATCATGTACATATAATACCGGGACCTCTAAGTTTACCTTCCTGAGTTGACAATCTTATGTCAGAATTGATACTGCATATATTTTTGTTGACATTCTTATTCACTGCTCGTTGCATCATGGTCTTCAAAACCTTGTTGATGGCTTCTACTTGAACATTACATTCAGAGTAATATGGCGAGGAAAAATACTGCCACAAGCCTAACCTGGTGGTGAGTTCAAGCATGAAGGAAATCTTAAAATGAAATTCATTATCTGTCACGATCTCTTTTGGCACATCAAACCTAATAATGACATGATTGAACAAAAAGTATGCTGTGACCTTTCCCAAGTTATTGAATGTAGGTATCGCTTCAACCCACTTAGTGAAGTAGTCCACATCCACTATCATGTAACGATGGCCACCAATTGAAGGAGGATTACATGTCATATAATCAATGGCCCATTTTGAAAATGGACTCATGGTTACCACAGGATGTAAGGGAGCAAGATGAACACGCATTTTCCTTGTATAGATATGACAAGGATGACACTTTTTTACAGCATTGAGACAATCTTTAAAGAGTGTAGGTCAAAAGTATCCTACACACAAAATATTATGAGTCGTAGCAAACTCAGAAATATGAATTCCACATGCTCGAGCATGACAGTCATTCAGAACTTGGTTTACTTCTGTGTGAACTAAACAACGTCATAATATTAAGTCAATTCATCGACGATACAAAGTGTCCCCAATGATGAGGTATCTTCGTGCTTGATGTCGAATGTGACATTGCCCAGCACTAGAAAACATAGCATCTATCCATTGAGTTTGGAGATATATAACAAAGGTTCCATACCAAGGATCGAAAGATGCAATGAGGAACAAATATTCATTAGGAATGGATCCCTCATCAATAGTTCTCTCTTCATTGAATGGAAATTTAGACATTAACTCATCAAAAGATAAGGACTTATTGAATTTGGCATTACTGAATTCTAGATCGAATTCTTGCAGGATGACTATCCATTTTGAATACTTTCCCCTAATGATTCTATGAAATAATATGTTGTTGTTAGCCCTCAGAGGTAAATCAGGTTGAAATGATGTACTCTCGGGCATGATGGAAGGTCAATTATTTAAAGAAATTAGAGCAATATATTTTATGCAATTTCTTTTGGATATATTCTCAAAATTTCATGGTTGGATTGGTTATGCACAACATTAAGAGATGTAAAAACATTTTGCAGAGGAAATTCACATCATTCAATAGACTATATCAAAAGGTGAAAGTGAATTCAATAGATGGAGTACTAGAATTATTCAATAAGTGACTATGAAGGAAAAATTTATTGAACCTAGATGAACTTTGAACATACTAAAGCCTCAGGATGAGGTATTTCAGCAATTCTTACACATTGTAAAGTATAAAAACATAAGAAACGAAGGGAACACAACAAGATTTTATATGCATAATATATGCAGGAAATTCCTTTCAATTATAAACCAAACATAAAATCTTTAAAATATGTAACAGAGGAAAAAAATTTATGAATATCTGACAAATATTGTATCGTCAAACATAATGAACATCAATGATATCATAATGAGATCGAATGTTTTATCAAACTTCTATTAATATCATGAATCTTTACATGGAACACAAAATGGAATAACAATGGAATCAATCAACAAAGGAATAACATCTATGCAACAATGTTGTGTCTTTAATCTCATACATAGCCAAATTACAAGGGCCAAAACTATCCCTTGACTCTACAAAGCTAGACAGAGAAACTCTATACTAAAATTTCCATCCTTTTAGATTGAGTATAATCCACTTTATATAGAGTCAGTAAGTAACCAAATTCAGTTTCTTACATCCTAACAGAAAAGTAAAAGACTCGATTCACTTTTTACAAAAAATATTTTTACATTTCTTCTTTACAACAGTTATTGCTAAACTTAGCATCTTTAGTTCTTTTTTATGGCAGCTTTCTTCTTTCCCCTCATGTAAACATTATGTTGGCCAAGAGTGTAATGTCCCTTCCTAGAAGGACATATAAAGTCTTGACATTGCTAGCACCTAGGGGGTCAAAGTGGAATTAATCAATCTACCTAGGAAAATTTGAATTATTAAATATGAAGAAGGCATGTACTAAGTTCAATTTTATTTATTAATTATGTTATTTTAATAAATATTGGAATTAAGTGTGCATAGGTGACTTGGAGGGCGCATGGGTCCAAGTGGACCATGAGTTGGCATGCATTAATGGCAACAATCAAGCAAATCAAGGAAATTACCAAAAGCACTCAAGCCAAAAAAAGATGGAGCATACCAATTTAGTCAAAGAGGAAATCTAGGACAAAAGAGGCAACTACACAAAAGCTGTCATAGTTAAAAAGCAGGAAGCTTTGAAGGTGCAATTTCTAAAAAGAGACAAAAGCATGTTATCCCCAAAAGCAATTAAGTTGAGGGCGCAGTTTCTAATTCAGACCAAGTTTATCAATAAAGGAAACATCTTGTGTTAAGATAAACTTCTATTTTCTCAAGGAGGGCGCACTTTCCATTTTGGATGAGCTAAACTTGCTAATTATCCCAAGGTGGCATCCTCATGGCTTTGGAGTAGAATGGGAAAGTGAGTAACCTACTCTCATAGGTCACCAATCCAATTAACCTTCTCAGCAGTTCATCATGAAGTTTATAAAAGAATCCAACTAACTCCATTGAACAACTTTTGTCATTTGCAATTTTGGTTTGAGAGCTCTGAGCTCCTCAACTGTTGAGTGATGTGCCTCAACAATTCCTCTTGGGAGATGTGCCCCAAGGCCTTGTGAGTTTTCTATGAGTGTTATGCAGGTACAACAGACAGTATTACAGCCAGTGACATCCATTATTGAGCAGCAGTGAAGATCTATATCCTGATTGGAGAAGAGGCTTCCATTGTAGGGGTTTTGCAGTTAAGATTGAGGAGAAAACACCAAATATGAAGAGTAATATGGAGAGGTGTTCTCAGAATATTCTGTGAGGCCAATCAGTGGTCATTTGCAGACATAAGAGGCTGTCCATTCCAGTATATCAAGTGCAGATCGAGTTCCCCCTCTCTTCTCTCACTTCTACTCTTCCCACTGCCAGATTGGAGGTGATTTTCCTAGAAGAGGAGAACTAGAAGATTATGACTTTCATGGAAGGTCTTTACATTCAGATTGCAGCAAATTCAGACAACTAAAAATTACATGGAATGATAAATACTTCCAATACAGATCCACAGTAATACTCTCCTCTCTTCTTTGTTCTACTAGCTCATGTAAGAAGAAAATAGCCTGTGAGGCATTGTTATTTGCAAAGCAAGCACTAGAAGATAAAATAATTGTTTTGAACTCTATATTGAATGTTTATTGGCCATAATAATTAATATCAGACTTAATATAATCATCAGAACAGAGTTTACATTTCTTTCAAGCAGTTTACCATGTCAAGATCCAAGACTAGCTAGTTTGATGCCTAAATTTGACTAGTTTTTCCATTTTATCTATAAAATTCATTCAGTGCACTCTTTTGTTAATCCATCAGTTGGAGAAGGTTCTTGACACACCCTAGTATCCATAACAACCATCAATTCCAGAATTTGATAGCCTTTAGACATTGTTTGGGAAGTTCTGAAAAAGACTAGCTCCACAATCCCGGGAGAGGCCAAAAGCCCCAATTCTCTGCAAACTCTTCCAAGACTGATTGTTTATTATTCTAAACATAACCAAAAACCCATCGACTGTTATAAACCCTATTATCCTTCCCGGTCTAGTTTGTATATGCGGACATACCCAGGAAGCATTGCGGTAGGCTTCAGCAGTAGCTGATGTCCGAAACATAAATGGTCTCCGTGCTTTGTACAAAGGATCCAATTTCCCACTGTCTAAGTTGCTGCTGCACATTTCCCAATAGAAATTCTAGAACTGAAAGTTCATCCTACCAAACTCAGTTTCAAGTCTCCTTACCCGTCACTAACTTCCTGCTCTGTTTGATGAATTGAATAAAAATTGTCAAGTAAATTTTATCAAAAAATTATGAACTTGAGTTAATATCCTGGTGAAATATTCCCAAGGATATTACAGTGGTATCAGAGCACTTTCCTCCACCACTTTAAAGTGAAAGAATCTCACCATTGAAGGAATATTGTAGATATTCTCCAAGTTGCAGTATGAGGCTCTTACCTATAATAGAAGAATTTGATTTTGAGCCAGATGAAGAAGAGGAGATGTCCTCTGTGGGAGATTATTGTTTTCAAAGGTTTGAATATGTTTACCTTGTTGATTATATTATGGAATAGGACATAGGATTTGATATACCTATGTCTAAATGGGAAAATGGAACAGTTTCATGTGGAAAGAAGGTAAAGGGATCATTCCAGTATCTCATGGAATACAATGCCTTGAAGGAAGAGATCCGGGATCTCTTATCTTTTCGAGATTTCTGTGAACTTGAGGTAGGGAGGATGATCAAAGAAAATAGGATGGTTTCCCTCACTTTTGATAAAATTTTCCAAGAAATGAAACACATGTTGCACCAGAGAAAAGAATCAAACAACTCTTCCAATCTATGCCCTAAGACATCCGCTCATAAAGGAGAAAATACTAGTCATGTGTATGATAAGAAATATGATTTTTCATCACAACCATCACACCATGGGGAAGAGATTTTAAATATAAATGAGCCCATTTTCATCAGACATAAGACTGATAAGACACCCAAACTTTCATCTGAAGAATGTGAAGAAGGACGGTGCATAGTGGAAGATCCAGCAGTCAAACATTTTATTGTTGGCAATGTGGAAGGTGAAACCACTCCCAATTTATTCATGGGTGATTTCACGATAAGTGCAGAAGAGATGGGGCATATTGATGTTGGTGAGGCATATTTTGGATCTGATCCAAAAGAGGAACACCATTCAGATTTACAGTCACCCCTTGAGCCTCTCAAAGAAGCAAAAATTGAGCACACCCCAGTAGGATGTGAAGCAGAGAAATGGGTGGATGAACAAACCATCATAATTCCACCACATAAAGAGGATAACATGACACATGGTAAGTTAGTAATTTCTGATTTTTATGTGTCATTATTCCCATCTAATATAGCAACCACTTCCACTGAAAAGTGCAGAATGGTTGATCCCCCTAGTGTTGAGGTTCAGATTTCCGGTGTAAAGAATGGAAGCATTGTGAAGGATGAAACTTTGAGAGAATACCTTTATGATGCACCAAGGATGAATGAGCACTTATGTTGCAGACCAAATTATGTTTTTAAGGACCTAAAAGATGAATATATTGCAGTAGCAACATATAGATCAGATTTCAAAACCTTAAGTGCACTGCATGAAATTGATCCGGTGAGGGAAAATGAAGAGGAAGAACATCTGCAAGAACCTCAACTTCTTGCAGGATCTTTAAAGATGGATGAACAGAAGATCCAAGAGGCCATGAAAAATCTCCATGACACTCATGCTTCATTTTCAAGGCTGTGTTGGGAATTTGCTTTAATGGAAGATCAAAATTTCTTTGCAGCCATGGAGAATATCCAGAAAGCAATGTCCACAATCAAAGGTAATTTCTCACAGTTGCTTTTAGATAAAAATTACATGTCCGAGCTTGCTGAATTGTTGCGGGAAGCATCATTGCATGATGAAGAAAATATTTTCAAATATGAAAAAGAGAACTACAAGCTCAAAAGTGAGTTATTGGCCACTCAATATTCTTTGAGATACACTCAAAGTGCTCTCTTAGAATCCCAAATGAAGATAGAACAATTCCAACAAGAGTGGAAAGAATTGACTGAATCCTCGTTTTTTCCTAAGAGTCATCCCTTTGGGTCAATGACATAAAATATTCCATGGAGGAACCTCATGAGTGGGTGGACCATGAGGAGAAGTCTAGTCGGTATGTGCTTGAAGAATGTGCAGAAATAGTGGGTGAAAAGCAAGCACATGATTTTTTTCCAGAATGAACATGAGAGGTTCATTGAAGAAAGTCCCTCTTCCAAGGAAGGTGCAGCTGATTTCACCATAGCTGGATCAGCCATTAGTAGAGAGAATACATCCACAACTTCCACGGATGAAATGTTTAGTAGGAGGGCTCACCATCCCTCATTCCCCACTTCATATTCAACCACAAATTTTGGGAATGAAAATTGGGTAAAAGGGTTCTTCCTCTTGGTGTCACATGAGGAGCAGGAGGATCCTAAAATTGAGGCCGATGACATGTTCCTTAAATCGCAGCAGTGGAGGCATCCCATGCAAGTGTGTGAAGCCACTTTTGACAAGGAGCAATCAGATCTACACTTACTTCCAAAGTGTGGGTCATTTGATTGAGTTTTGCACCCTTGGATCAATGGTAGAGAGTTGAGCCATTGGATGAAGAGGGGAGCACTGGTGGAGTTCCATAGAGATCATGAGATCTATTCATTTTAGGAGGAAATACATATGGATGATCACATTCCATATGGTTCAACAAATGAAAGTGCTTGTCCATCCATTGGCTGGATGGGTAGATGTATCATTGCATTAAAGACCATGGAAGGTAAATGGTTCTTTTATTTATGCAATAAATTTTTTGTTATAATTGACATTTTCCTGACATGTGAGCAGCAGCAAAAGTTTATCTTGCAGCCATTAGATATCTTCTGTACACATGCACACGAGGTGCATTCTGAGTGGCAGGAGTTTGAGAAGTTTGAAGACAAGGAAGATGAAGACCAAGCACCCTTACATTGTCAAAGAAGTTATGAGTTGCCACTAGGAGGTTGTCGGAAAAGGTTGGTTCATTGTTCATCATCCCACATACATATGGCAACCATGACATATAGAGAAGAAGATTGGGTAAGGGGATGCTTTCTCTTGGGGCCACATGAGGAGAAAAGGGATCCACCTTTTTCTGTTGATGACTTGGAAAGAATTATTTTGGGTCAGCCTCACTTTGGGGACATCTATTTTATGATGAAGGACCTCTCTATATTTCAGCCTAGTTTGAAGAATGACAAATTTCTATGTCACTTACATGATTCAAACATTCTTCATGATTCCGCTACTATCATTCATAATGGTGGGTTTTGCATGATATGGATGATGCTTAGGAGGATGCACAATGGACCGTGGGATCCTGGAATTCCTTGGGATGTCAAGTTTCCACCCTTGACACTACTGAATGGATACTTGCAGTTGAGGAACTGGGATACATGCATACTTTTGTTTGAGGGCTGGTTTTGGATGGCATTCTCACCAATGGGGATGCAAAAAAATCAATGGCACCCTGGCATTTCTTGTCTTTGGAAGAACTACTTACATGTTGGATTGATGCAGAAAGTCAACCCTTATTCACATGAGTTCATCTATATAGTATCAGGTTCCATCTTTCCTACATGGGGAGCACCTTGGGTGAATTACTTCTGCTTGAGGACAAGCAGTTTTGGGAGGGGAGGACTGTAATGTCCCTTCATAGAAGGACATATAAAGTCTTGACCTTGCTAGCACCTAGGGGGGTCAAAGTGGAATTAATCAATCTACCTAGGAAAATTTTAATTATTAAATTTGAAGAAGGCATGTACTAAGTTCAATTTTATTTATTAATTATGTTATTTTAATAAATATTGGAATTAAGTGTGCATAGGTGACTTGGAGGGTGCATGGGTCCAAGTGGACCATGAGTTGGCATTCATTAATGGAAACAATCAAGCAAATCAAGAAAATTACCAAAAGCACTCAAGCCAAAAAAAGATGGAGCATACCAATTCAGTCAAAGAGGAAATCTAGGACAAAAGAGGCAACTACAGAAAAGTTGTCATAGTTAAAAAGCAGGAAACTTTGAAGGTGCAATTTCTAAAAAAGAGACAAAAGCATGTCAGCCCCAAAATCAAGTAAGTTGAGGGCGCAGTTTCTAATTCAGACCAAGTTTATCAATAAAGGAAACATCTTGTGTTAAGATAAACTTCTATTTTCTCAAGGTGGGCGCACTTTCCATTTTGGATGAGCTAAACTTGCTAATTATCCCAAGGTGGCATCCTCATGGATTTGGAGTAGAATGGGAAAGTGGGTAACCTTCTCTCACACGTCACCAATCCAAGTAACCTTCTCAGCAGGTCATCATGAAGTTTATAAAAGATCCAACTAACTCCATTGAACAACTTTTGTCATTTGCAATTTTGGTTTGAGAGCTCTGAACTCCTCAAATGTTGAGTGATATGCCTCAACAATTCCTCTTGGGAGATGTGCCCCAAGGACTTGTGAGCTTTCTATGAGTGTTATGCAGGTACAGCAGATGGTATTACAGCCAGTGACATCCATTATTGAGCAGCAGTGAAGATCTATAGCCTGATTGGAGAAGAGGCTTCCATTGGAGGGGTTTTGCAGTTAAGATTGAGGAGAAAACACCAAAGATGAAGAGTAATATGGAGAGATGTTCTCATAATATTCTGTGAGTCCAATCAGTGGTCATTTTCAGACATAATATGTTGTCCATTCCATCATATCAAGTGCATATCGAGTTCCCCCTCTCTTCTCTCACTTCTACTCTTCCCACTACCAGATTGGAGGTGATTTTCCTAGAAGAGGAGAACTTGAAGATTATGACTTTCATGGAATGTATTTACATTCATATTGCAGAAATTTCATACATCTAACAAGTATATGGGCTGATAAATACTTCCAATACAGATCCACAGTAATAATCTCCTGTCTTCTTTGTTCTACTAGCTCATGTAAGAAGAAAATATCCCGTGAGGCATTGTTATTTGCAAAGAAAGCACTAGAAGACAAAATAATTGTTCTAAACTCTATATTGAATGTTTATTGGCCATAATAATTAATATCAGACTTAATATAATCATCAGAACAGATTTTACATTTATGTCAAGCAGTTTACCATGTCAAAATCCAAGACTAGCTAGTTTGATTCCTAAATTTGACTAGTTTTGCCATTTTATCTATAAAATTCATTCTGTGAACTCTATTGTTAATCCGTCAGTTGGAGAAGGTTCTTGACACACCCTAGTATCCATAACATACATCAGTTCCAGAATTTGATAGCCTTTAGACATTGTTTTGGAAGTTCTGAAAAAGACTAGCTCCACAATCCCGGGAGAGGCCAAAAGCCCCAATTCTATGCAAACTCTTCCAAGACTAATTGTTTATTATTCTGAACATAACCAGAAACCCATTGAATTTTATAAACCCTATTATCCTTCCTGATCTAGTTTTTATATGTAGATGTACCCAGGAAGCATTGCGGTAGGCTTCAACAGTAGTTGATGTCCGAAACATAAATGGTCTCCGTGCTTTTTACAAAGGATCAAATTTCCCACTGTCTAAGTTGCTGCTGCACATTTCCCAATAGAAATTCCAGAACTGAAAGTTCATCCTACCAAACTCAGTTTCAAGTCTCCTTACTCGTCACTAACTTCTTGCTCTGTTCGATGAATTAAATAAAAATTGTCAAGTAAATTTTATCAAAAAATTATGAACTTGAGTTAATATCTTGGTGAAATATTCCCAAGGATATTACAAGGAGGCTTCCTATTGGCCCTACTTGAGGTATGTCATCTTGGTTCATATGGTACATCATCTATATTAGTTGGCCCTGCAGGTGGCATAAATGAGATGGGAGGTGGTTGATTTGCAAATGAACCTAGCACTTGAGATGATGACTGAGCTACTAACTGATCAAACTGTGAACCTGAATATTGACCTGTAGTTGATACTCTGGGTGGAAATGCATGCTTATGATAATGAATTATGATTTTCCATTCCTTTCCTAAGGGATTTTTATGGTCCCTCAGGGATTCCAAGGATATTTCTGCGTTAGTTTTTTTTTCATATTAAATTGGGCACAATATCCTGGAAATATTCTTCAATCCTAGCCATATTTCAAAACATTTTTTTATTCTTTTCACTACATGATCCCCTTCTATTTCACATTCCAATCTCTCTAGATGGAAGTCTTCTTTATTCTGGTTAAGTTTCACTTTGTAGGTATCCTTTGAGTAAAAATATTTGTTTCCATCCCAGGGGGATGGAATCTCTAGACTCAGTGCATCTTTGAACAAAGCTTTAAAAGATCTTATTTCATCAGTCAACAACTTGACATTGTCTTTCATTCTATAAAGTAGGGTTTGCTTCATGATCATTAATATGGCTATTTTGATTATTTGATTCATATTGTCAATTCCTTTTTCAGCTAACTACCTTTTCGTTCTACTGTTTAAGTAGTCTATCACCTATGAAGCTTGCTTTGGCATATTCACCAATTTCTTTTCTACTTACTTTATTTCTTCATTGGCTTGAGTGGCCATATCCAATTCATCTTGAATAACTTTGAATTAATCCTACTCCCGCATGAACCATTCATCAATATTTTCCCAAACACTTTGTGTTATTCTTCTCAGCAATTGTTCTCCTTGAGAATTCATCTCTAAAGAAGTTATTTGGTTCTTAAACTCTCCTGTTTCCTTTTCTAAGTCTATTATATCATCTTCTTTTCTACTAACCTCATTTTCCAATTCAAGGATTCTGCTATCTTTTGTTTCTTGTTCCTTTTGGGCCTCATCAAATTTGTTACTTAGGTTATTTTCTTCTTCAATAGGTTGAGGAATTGACCTCATATTTGTATGATCCTCTTCCATTACATCTACATCAATAGTCTCTGAAGGAACAACACGTTGTTCACATGTAGCCTCTTCCATATATGTTGATTCAAACTGACTTTCTGATTCCATTGGAAATGCAAGATGACTTTCCATTGGAAATGCAAGGACCGGTATTGTTGGATGACTCTCTGCTTGAATTGCAGGGGTTGAGGTTGTATTACCTTCCCCGATGGAGTTCATTCTTTCTAATTTCAAATTGGAAATTTTCCAGTGTAGATCATCAATCTTTCTTCGTCTTTCCCCAAATAATTCTTGGAACTCTATCATGTTGGCATAAATTCTCTCATTTTCCTCCTATACTTGTTTCAATTCTTCGGTCTGCACTGGATCTATTATGGGCATATTTAACTTCTTCTTTAGTGTGGCTATTTCATTTTCCTTTTTCTCCATGAGTGACTTAATCTAAGGCCTGTCTGAGGGATCAGCTACTAAGTCTACCAACTTTACTTCTAATATTTTTATTGTAATTTTTTTAGTTCTAGTGGTCCATTTCTCAACCTTGTATAATTTTTCATTTTTTCAATTTCCAACCTAAGATTTCTTTCTTCTTTCTTTGATTTGACAATATCAGTGCACATCATATCACTAGTTTGCTTGTAGAAATACATTTTGTTGTAATAGCCCTATTTTTCCCCTATGGTTATTGGCCTTAATGTAAATATTGTGTAAATACTGTGTAGTTTCCCTAGTGTGGAGCTCAAGGCCAAGGCCCCACTAGTGGATGTTCAGGTTTTATTGCATAAGCAAGTATCTGACAGTTTGGTTAACCATGACTTGTTAAGCCATGAAGATCGTAAATGATGTAATTATTAATTCTCATGCAATAAAATACCCAAGGAACTGGCTAAGGAGGAAACGAATGACAAGGGGTGTTGAATATTGTAACTTCTAATAATATTATATTTGTACATTATTATTGCGGAGATGTTTCATCCCTCCGAGGTGATTCTATTATGTATCCGAAGATGTTTATTCCTCCGATGGTTTGTGGTAACTAGGGTTATTAGACCCACCATGTGGGGGTCGGCCCTGAGTTTATATTTTAGGGGTTGTTAGACTTCTCCAGGAGAGGTCGGCCCCATTAGGGATTTTGGTCAGTCGAGAACTAGTATAAATAGAGGAGGAGAGCTCCTCATTTGACACACTTCCACAACTCAGAAAGTAGCACACTTGTGTCTGGGAGGTCTGCATAGGAGGTAGAGAAGGAGGTCAAGTCTTGGAGCACATCTTGTATTTTGGTTGATCATCTTATTGAGGAAAGCTTTGCTGGGTTTTCTACCCCATGAGGGTTTCCCAGGGTTAATTTTGTGTCTATCTTGTGATTATGTTTCTTTCAGTGATCTTGCTAGTCTATTTGGTTTAAACTTAACATGGTATCAGAGATAGCCTGAATAGAACATCTTTCACAAGGTGAAATTATATTTCTCTCTCTCCCAAAATTAGGGTTTCTACAAAAGTTAGTATTTTTGGATTCTGGTTGCATGGCTGAATAGCCCTTCTAAATATTTATATTTTGAGCCTTGGATCGAGGTTTTTGGTCGGGTAGAACTCCGGGAAAGTCAAACCCTAGTTTTACCAAAAGTGCGATAAACCAAAAATTCTGTTGCAGATCCGGAAAAGTTAAAAGTTAAAATTTCCGGGTAAGTACTACTCTATCTCTTATCTCTTGGACTCCCCCAAGAGAAGATGGCTCCAAGCACTAAGCTTGAAGACAAGCTAGAAGGTATAGAGAATTTCCGGGCATGGAAATACAGAATTGGTCTCATTCTTGAAGAGAATGATCTTGCTCATTATATCAAGGATGAAGTTGCAGAACCTGAAGGAGATGAATCCAAAGAGAAGCATAGGAAGGATTTGATTAGGGCAAAGAGAATCATAGCTGATTCTATTAAAGACCACTTGATTCCCCAAGTGGCTTCCAAGAAGACTCCAAAGGAAATGTATGATGCCCTAGGAAGAATGTATGAAGGAAAGAACCTCAATAGGAAGATGAACCTAAGGACTCAGTTGAAGAGTACCAAGATGCACAAAGGAGAATCCATTCAATACTACTACTCAAGGGTATCCCAAATCAAGGAGAAACTAGATTCCATTGGTGATACTCTTGATGAAGATGAACTTGTGATGACTGCTCTAAATGGTCTCACTAGACCTTGGGAATCATTCATACAAACTATGTGTGCCAGAAAAGAAAGTATGAAGTTTGATGTAGTATGGGAGGATTGTGTTCAAGAAGAGGCTAGGGTAGCCAACAGATAAGCCCTTCTCAAAGAGGATGACCAAGCCTTGGCCACCCACACCAAAAGAGGAAGAAGGGGTCACTTCAAGAAAGTGAACCACAAAAAGTCTCAACCCTCTCATAGATTCAAAAGGAAAGGATGAACAAACTCAGAAAGAGACCTCTCCACAGTCCAATGTTATAATTGTCTTAAACTAGGACACTATGCTAGAGATTGTAATTTGCCAGAAAAGAAGAAGAAGAAATTTGTTCACAAAAGACATCATGCACATATGGAAAAAGATGATAGTGAAGAAGAAGTAGAAGAAGAAGAAGAAGAAGAAGAAGAGGAAAGGCCTCGAAGGAAAAGATCTAAAGTAAAGAAAGAAGATCCAGAAGAATATGTCCTTTCTGCACTCTTTGGATCTGTGTCTCTTGGAGAAGATACATGACTCATTGATAGTGGTGCTTCAAAGCACATGACAGGTCAAAAGAAAACTCTCTCAAGACTTGAATAAAAGTCTTCACCACAAAAGGTATCTCTAGGAGATGATTATCAATATCCCATCAAGGGAATTGGTGAAGCAAGCTACAAGCTTGATTCTGGAACACCCTTGAAAATGAAAGAAATTTTATATGTACCAGGTTTGAAGAAGAACCTACTCTCTATCTCAGCACTAGATAAGAAAGGTTTTAGAGTGGCTTTCATAGATGGACAAGTACTCATGTGGCCCAAAGGAAAATCAATTGAAGATGCAGTTGTCATTGGTGAAGAAGAAGGAGGTCTCTATAAGCTCAAGGGTCATCCAGAAGTTTCCCTTGCTCATGAAACCTCTAGCCCCGGTGAGCTATGGTATAGAAGATTAGCTCACATTAACTACAAAGCCTTACCCTATGTAAGCAAGGTGGTCATAGGATTACCAGATTTGAAGGTTGATCATAATGGCTCATGTAAAGGATGTGAGAAAGGGAAGAATTTCAAGAACCCTTTTCCAAAGAGTGAAACAAAGACTAAGAACATTTTGGAGCTAATACACTCAAATGTATGTGGACCAATGCCCACCACTTCCCTAAGTGGGTTTGAATACTATCTCTCATTCATTGATGACTAGTCAAGGAAGACTTGGATATACTTTCTAAAAGGTAAAAATGAAGTCTTTGGAAAATTCAAAGAGTTCAAGGCCCTAATAGAAAATCTCTCAGAAAAGAAAATCAAGATTCTCAGAACAGATAATGGCGGAGAATATACTTCAAGGGACTTTGAAGAATTTTGTAAAGAAGCTGGAATCAAGAGGGAACTAACCACTCCCTACAATCCCCAACAAAATGGGGTTGCTGAAAGGAAGAATAGAACCATCACGGAAGCTGTAAAGACTATGATACATGACCAAGATCTACCCATGTATCTATGGGCTGAAGCAGCTAGGACAGCAGTCTATGTGCAAAATAGACTATCCCATAGTGCTCTTGAATTCAAAAATCCAGAAGAAGTGTTCACAGGAAAGAAGCCTGAGGTAAGTCATCTCAAAATATTTGGGTGTCCTGTGTACATTCACATTCCAAAAGAAAAGAGAACCAGGTTGGATCCTTCTGGTAAGAAGGGAATATTTGTTGGATATTGTGAATCATCCAAAGCCTTCAGAATTTACATACCAGGTTTTCATCATATGGAAATAAGTAGAGATGTAACATTTGATGAAGAAGCAACTCTCAAAAAATCCAGGAAGTGCCAACTTGAAGAAATATATGAAGAATATACACCTCCTAGAATCACAGAGGCTATGTCCATCCCTGAAGATGATTCACCAGAAGATCATGACATGTTGGAACCACAAGAACCCCCTATTACAGACGTATCTAGGAAAAGAAGGCCAGCATGGGCTAGGACATTATTCAAGGAGCCAAAAGATATGGAGCTCCTGAAGGCTCCACTAGAGAAAGAAAGAAACCAAAGCTAGTGTCCAACTATATGACCTTGATGTGTGATCTTGTGGATCAACAACCTACTAGCTATGAAGAGGCAGCTCAGAAGAAAGAATGGGTAGAAGCAATGACAGAAGAATATCAGTCAATAATGAAAAAATGATGTTTGGGATATAGTTCCCAAACCAAAAGATAAAAGTGTGGTTTCTTCCAAATGGATTTTCAAGATAAAACATGCTGCAAATGGTGGCATTGAAAAATACAAGTCAAGATTTGTAGCCAGAGGATTCTCTCAGAAAGAGGGAATTGACTATGAAGAAACATTTGCACCAGTTGCTAGGTATACTTCAATTAGAACTATCATAGCACTTGCATCTATGATGAAGTGGAAATTACACCAAACAGATGTTAAGACAGCTTTTCTGAATGGTGTAATTGAAGAAGAAGTGTACATAGAGCAACCACAAGGGTTTGAGGTTAAAGACGGGAGAACTCATGTATGCAAACTGAAAAAGGAATTATATGGATTGAAGCAAGCTCGCAGAGCTTGGTATGGAAGGATTACCAATTTCTTAACAAGCATGGGCTTTACCAAGAGCAAAGCTAACCCCAATCTTTATCTCAAAGTGATGGATGATGAACTAGTTATACTGTTGTTATATGTAGATGATCTATTTCTAACCGGAAATGAGAAACAAATCATTGAATGCAAGAAGAAGCTTTCTTCAAAATTCGAGATGAAAGATCTCGGATTAATGCACTACTTCTTAGGTCTAGAAGTATGGCAAGAACCAAGACAAATCTTTCTAAATCAAGGTAAGTATGCTGTGGAGATTCTAAAAATATTTGATATGTTGGAGTGTAAAGCCATGGCCACTCCCATGGACTCCAACTTGAAGTTATTAGTTAATGAATCATCGGAATTAGTGGACTTAACTCTATATAGACAAATCATTGGGTCATTGATGTATTTAACAAATACTAGGCCAGATATATGCTTTGCTGTAAATACCCTGAGTCAGTATCTAGTAGAACCTAGAAAGGTTCACTTAATAGTTGCAAAGCATGTAATGAGGTACCTAAAGGGTACATTAGATTTTGGTCTATATTATCTTGGAGATCATGAACTCAGATTACATGGTTACTCAGATTTTGATTGGGCAGGAAGTGTCTCAGACAGAAAGAGTACATCAGGTGGATGTTATGGTCTTGGATCTGCCATGATCTCACGGTTCAGCAAGAAACAATCTAGCGTGGCTCTCAGTACTACTGAAGCAGAATATATAGTTGCCTGCTCTGCCAGCTGTGAAGCAGTGTGGCTTCGAAAGCTATTATCTGGAGTGTTTGACTTAGAAATGGATCCCACTATGATCATGTGTGAAAATCAAAGCTGTATTAAGATGACAGAAAATCCTGTATTCCACGATAAGTCAAAACACATAGAGATCCGATACTTTTATATACGAGATATGATGCAGAGAGGAGCTATCAAGCTCGAGTATGTGAGCATTGAGGATCAAATTGCTGATATCTTGACCAAACCTCTGTCTCGAGTGAAATTTGAATACTTCCGAGATAAGCTTGGTGTAGTTCAAAAGGACCCTCCTCGAAAGGGGGAGTAGTACAGTCACTGATGATGACATTGTCGCATCAACAGCAAGGTCGATGATGTGGATACCTATTTACTACACTTGGATACTTAGATTATTTAGATTTAGGACTCTTATACTTAGAATACTTATTTTACTTGTTTTTACTTTTGATGATATATGTATTGGTGAGAATACATGCTTTTGATGATATATGTATTAGTGAGAATACATACTTTTGATGATATATGTATTGGTGAGAATACATGCTTTTGATGATATATGTATTGGTGAGGATACATGCTTTTGATGATATATGTATTGGTGAGGATACATGGTTTGATGATATATGTATTGGTGAGGATACATGCTTTTGATGATATATGTATTGGTGAGGATACATGCTTTTGATGATATATGTATTGGTGAGGATACATACTTTTGATGATATATGTATTGATGAGAATACTCGTACTGTTACATATTGATGTATTGATGAGAGTACTTGTATTGATGTATTGATGAGAATACATGTATTGATTAATGTACTTGTATGGATGAGGATACTTGTACCTGTATTGATGAGGATATATGTGAGGATTGGATCATCCTTGGATTTGAGTCCTAAAGTGAGCCGTAGACAGATTTCTCCGAGAAAGAAGAGGGATTGCATCATCCTTGAACACATGTTCTAAAGAGAGCCGTAGACGTATGTCTTCGAGAATGAAGTCCTTGGTGGACATGTGAGGATTGGATCATCCTTGGATTTCAGTCCTAAAGTGAGCCGTAGAGAGATGTCTCCGAGAAAGAAGAGGGATTGCATCATCCTTGAACACATGTTCTAAAGAGAGTCGTAGACATATGTCTTCGAGAATGAAGTCCTTGGTGGACATGTGAGGATTGGATCATCCCTGGACTTCAGTCCTAAAGAGAGTCATAGACATGATGTCTCCGAGAATGAAGTCCTGAATGAACAGGTAAGGGATTGCATCCTCCCCGGACTTCGGTCCCAGAATTGAGCCGTAGACTGATGTCTTCGAGAATTGAAGATAGGACTGCATCGTCCCTAGACCTCGGTTCAAAATGTACGTGAGGACTGCATCGTCCATGAACTGGGTTCAAAATGTACGTGAGGACTGCATCGTCCATGAACTGGGTTCAAAATGTACATGAGGACTGCATCGTCCATGAACTGGGTTCAAAATGTACGTGAGGACTGCATCGTCCATAAACTAGGTTCAAAATGTACGTGAGGACTGCATCGTCCATGAACTGGGTTCAAAAT
The DNA here is from genome assembly GCA_027924585.1 of Larix kaempferi. NCBI lineage: Eukaryota > Viridiplantae > Streptophyta > Pinopsida > Pinales > Pinaceae > Larix > Larix kaempferi. The sequence goes on from BSBM01000376.1 coordinate 17,345,805, forward strand.
GTACGTGAGGACTGCATCGTCCATGAACTGGGTGCAAAATGTACATGAGGACTGCATCGTCCATGAGCTGGGTGCAAAATGTATGTGAGGACTGAATCATCCATGAACTGGGTTCAAAATGTACGTGAGTACTGCATCGTCCATTAACTGGGTTCAAAATGTACGTGAGGACTGCATCGTCCATGAACTGGGTTCAAAATGTACGTGAGGACTGCATCATCCATGAACTGGGTTCAAAATGTACGTGATGGGATTGCATTGTCCCTAGACATGAGACTTGTCTTAAAGTGATAAGGACTGATCATCCTGGAACTTGATCTGGATTGTATAATCCATGGACCTATGTCCTAAAGAGAGCGGGATTGATCATCCTGTAATATGATCATGTGTATTGTAGAGTATGCTGTAGATCGAGATGATCCAGATGCTATAGATCGAGATGATCCAGATGTTGTAGATCGAGATGATCCAGATGCTGTAGATCGAGATGATAAAGATACTGTAGATCGAGATGATCTAGATACTGTAGATCGAATGTTGATGATCGTATGATGATGATGCTGATGATCATATGATGACGATACTGATGATCGTGTGACGACGATGATCATGTGATGACGATGCTGATGATCGTGTGATGACGATGCTGATGATCGTGTGATGACGATGTTGATGATCGTGTGATGACAATGTTGATGATCCTGTGATGATGATGCTGATGATCGTGTGATGACGATGTTGATGATCATGTGATGACGATGCCGATGATCGTGTGATGACGATACTGATGATCGTGCGATGACAATGATGTTGATGTTCCAGTAACTAGTTGATTTACTGATGATGATGTATTGAAGAAAGCTTCCAATGATTTATAGATGTATCATGTATGATGTAGTCGATGACTCCTTGCTCCTGCAGATGTTCTTATAATATCCTTCTCGTTAAGGGGGAGTGTTGAATATTGTAACTTATAAGAATATTATATTTGTACATTATTATTCCGAAGATGTTTCATCCCTCCGAGGTGATTCTATTATGTATCCGGAGATGTTTATTCCTCCGATGGTTTGTGGTAACTAGGGTTATTAGACCCACCATGTGGGGGTCGGCCCTGAGTTTATATTTTAGGGGTTATTAGACTTCTCCAGGAGAGGTTGGCCGCATTAGGGATTTTGGTCAGTCGGGAACTAGTATAAATAGAGGATAGCTCCTCATTTGACACACTTCCACAACTCAGAAAGTAGTGCACTTGTCTCTGGGAGGTCTGCATAGGAGGTAGAGAAGGAGGTCAAGTCTTGGATCACATCTTGTATTTTGGTTGATTATCTTATTGAGGAAATCTTTGCTGGGTTTTCTAACCCATGAGGGTTTCCTAGGGTAAATTCTGTGTCTATCTTGTGATTATGTTTCTTTCAGTGATCTTGCTAGTCTATTTAGTTTAAACTTAACAAGGGGCCATGTGTATCCACTAGGGAGTGGTGAGGGGATTGTGGGATGGAAACCCAAGTTGCCACTTGTCCATTATGAACCCATCTGACCTCCCATGCCACCATTAATGCAACTCTAAGAGAGTGGTTCAGAAAACCAGACTTAGAAACCCGATGGAGTATGGAAAACAAGCAGATCCGCGTGACAGGTTACGAATCTATATTATGTGTCCCTGAAGACACTTAATCACCTGGGAATTCAGCGTTTCGGGGACTATGGATGGTTGACCAGAAACGGGGGGCACGCATTCATTCAAACACCACTCGTCGCAGAGAGAAATCCTAGATCAGAGAAGGGAAAAAAAATGTGATTTCTGTGTAAGCCAAATTTACAAAGTGGAATGACCATATAAACCCAATGTGTAAGCCTCATATGTTTGAGAAACCCGTGAAAGCAAACCTTGAGATGAATTATAGAGCGTGACTATCTCAGGGAATTCATGAGAAGACTTGGTTTGGTCTGCAGAGAATTCAATTTGCAAGACAGAGCTCATTTCGCAACCTTGTGAAGAGCCCAGCTTATTAGCAGAGGTGGAATGTCAAGTTGGGGTTGGACCTGCTTGATAAACCTAGTGAAGGCTATAATATCATGAGAACAATAGCTGGAACTTTCTATACCCACCCTGAATAGCACTGGAGGGACTGTGCAGCAGAGAAGAGGGCCTTCCTTTTGTTGGGTGAGGTAGGTAATGTGGGTTCCCTGCTTGCTGAGTAAGATGCGATTCCTATAGCTCTGTGGTTGAGCTCACTAGCTTAGCAGTATTCCCCCTATTCCCTAGATTTCTTGATAAACCCAGTTGTAGTTTGGCTTAGCATTGGGAAGAGACCTTGAGTTCCTTATCCCTCTTTAGTGGATACACATCCCAGCTCGGGGGTGGTCTCTCAGCTGAAAGAGTACAATCTGTACAGAGACATAAGGTTGGGTGGAATGTTGTCCTCAATTACCTAGTTGCTTCGCAGCTTAAATTCCAAGATAAATATTCCATGTTGTTAAATGATGTTAATGCATGTGTTATATCTATTTGATATGTTATTCTCGTCGTGATCTGGAATATTGATTGAACGATTACATGGACTGAATTACTAGGAATCTATGTCTGAGTTTGAAGATAAATTTGATTGCATGTTGAATAGTGAATTATTTACTTGAATGACATGCCTGACTAACCTTAAAGGTTGTGGATATGTTAACTAGTTTCTTTCATTATATGTGTTTGCCATGTATTGTATTCACCATTCAAGAGGATGGACCTTGAATTCATCTGGTATTGGGAAGGAAAGAGATAACCCCTAATGACTGTCAGAAGCAATTTGTGTGATAGAATGGTATGGATAATTCATGGCAGAAAGGAGCTAGAGTCCCCTGTAGAGGGTAAGCCACATGTGTGGGGAAATTATGAAGAGATTCTAATTCAAAAAAATTGGCATGCTTGGAGCAGATGGAGTGGGGATTGCACCAGTGGATAGATCTCTCTAAGAGATTTCCAATGATACCAGACTTGCCTTGCTTGGCTTAAGGATGAAGGAGAAACAAGTCTGGGAAGTTTCAGGCATAAGGGAAGTGGTTCCGCATTTCCGCATCTGCAATGCGGATTGCGGGTTGTGGGTGTCGAGAACCATCCTTGGAGTCGTGTGAATGGACTTCTACAATTCTGAATTCCGCAATGTGGACTGTGGATTGCGGAAAGGTAAGTTGGTGGAGCAATTGTACTTATGCAATTCTGAGTTCTGCAATGCGGATGGCGGATTGCGGAAGGGAAGGATTTCTAGAATATTGTATTTGGATGTCCGCAATGCGGATTACGGATTGCGGAATGCGGAAAGGCGGATTGCAGAATGCCTAAAGACGGATTGCAGATCCGAACCCATTGTGGTTGTGTGTGGATTTGGAACAAAAAAAAAGAATCTGAGGGTCTCTCATGGCCTCTAAAGGCCACCTTGGAGGTGTGGGGACATGACAAAGTGGTATCAGAGCTTCAGTTGTAGCACTGGGAGCTGTTTGGGCCGAGTAGCACATGAAATTTCGGTCAAGAAATGCGTTCATGCCATGGTTTTGATGAACTTAATTAGCTAATTGGTTGTCCAAATGATTAATTACAGGTTTGAATGTAGATACTAGGTTTTGTTTGAATGCTTGAAATGTCTAATATATGTATTTGTTATGTGCAATGACACCAGCAGCAATAAACTGAATTGTATAGCAGGGCAGCGCACAGAAAGACGGGAAAATGGTGACTTTCAACGATGCACAGGATCCAATTGGGCAATAGGACGATGTTCTAGGTGAGAAGGTGCAAGAGGTACATATAGAGGCCGATTCTGATGGAATAAGGTCACGGGTAACGCCCCAAACTTGTCCGAGACTATGGTAAGCTTCAATGAGCGAATGCTGAAAACGCAAGAAGAATAACATCAACTCAACGCGGCCATCTTGCAAAGCCTCACAGACCTGCAACAAAGAATAAATGGTGGGTCTAATCCAAGAAACGAAGTCCAAGAAGAAATAAATGCATAAATTCAGTCTAGGGGTCGTTCTAGGAGAAGAACTCTGAGCCCTAGAAGGAGTTCTATGAGCATAAGGCACAGAACACCTTCTTCTAGGTCTTCCTCCAACATGTCAGGTGATCTTGATATTTCCCAAGGAATCCCAAGACATACTTCCAGTAGGAGTAAGAGCAAGAAGAAGCAGAAAGGTATGCCATAGGGTGAGTTTAGGAAGGCAAGGCCTCCCACTTTTGATGGAGAAAGCAAAGAAGGTCAAGAAGCAGAATCATGGCTTCTTGGAATTAAAAAGTATTTCAAGATTCATGAGTATTCAGAGAATGAAAAGGCTAGGGTTTCCATATATAACCTTAGTGGAAGAGCTTCAATTTGGTGGGAACATATCATGCAAGTGAAGGGCATTAGTGAAAGAAGGGTCAGTTGGGAAAGGCTTAAGAGATACATCCAGGAGAAGTACCTATCAGCTAGGTATTATGATAACAAAAGAAAAGATTTCAATGAACTCATATTAGGTAAGAATACAATGGACAAGCACATCCACAAGTTTTTGGAGTTGTTGAGGTATGTAGACTATATCAAGGATGAAAGGGTGAAGATACAATGTTTCCTTGGTAGTCTACAACAGAGTTACAGAGATAGAATAGAGTTTGTAAATCCACCAAGATTAGATGAAGCCATTAGAATGGAAGAGAATTGCTATGGGAAAGGTAAAGGTAAGTCATAAATGAAGCCAACATGGAAAGTTAATCTCAAGGGAGGGTTTGAACATAAGAAAAGTGGAATCAAACCACCATTCAGAAATAAGCCCAGGAATCTTCCACAAGGCCAGCAAGTAAGAAGAGAATTCAAGCCAGTTGTAGCAGCAAAAGCGGCACCAAAAGGGCCACTCCAATGTTGGGGATGCAAAGGAAACCATATGCTTAAATATTTCCCACATTGGAAGGAAAATACAAGGAGGTTGCACAACATTGAAAGAGCAACTACAGTGGGAGATATTGTATGGGAAACACCTAGGATTTATGCAGCACTGGATGATCACCAAGCAGACCACAAATTAGCAGTGGTGGATATTGGAGGTAATATTGTTAAGCAATCTATTTCTGTTTTGATTGATCCAGGGTCTATTCATAGTTATGTGTCTCCTGGGGTAGTTGGAATTTTTTCTCTTGGTAGTGTAAATCATGGTAAGGATTGGCTAGTTCAATTAGCCACAGGTACCAAGAGGAAGGTAAGTGAAGTAGTGAAGGATTTCCCTATAGAATTGAATGGACTCCTCACACATGTAGATTTAAATGTCTTACCACTAGGATCATGTGATGCCTCGATTGGCATGGATTGGTTGGAAAGACATAGAGCCAATTTGGAATGTTATGAGAAAGCACTTGAATTCCTTGATGATGAAGGAAGGCCAAGGTTAGTAAAAGGAATTCCAAAGCATGTTTCAGTAAGGCATATTTCATCCTTACAGCTAAGAAAAATCTACAAAAAGGGATGCCAAATATATGTTGTGCATATATCAGATTCAACAGAAGATAAAGGACCCAGGTTAGAGGAATTGCAACGGTTACAAGAGTTCTATGATGTATTTCCAGATTAAGTACCAGGGCTACCACCCAAGAGAGAGATTGACTTTTCCATTAACCTTGTTCCAGGGGAAATACCAATTTGCTTGGCTCCCTATAGAATGAGCACACCAGAGTTGGTAGAATTGAAGATGCAGATGCAGGAATTAATGGATAAAGAATATATCAGACCTAGTGTATCTCCTTAGGGTGCGCCTATGTTGTTTGTCAGGAATAAGGATGGAACATTGAGGCTATGTGATAGTTAAGAAGAAGTATCCATTTCCCAAGAATGATGACTTGTTTGACCAAATGAAGGAAGCTAGAGTGTTTTCCAAGATTGACTTGAGGTTTGCGTACCATCAAGTGAGGATTAAGGAAGAAGACATTCATACGATAGCCTTCAGGACAAGTTATGGCCACTATGAATATACAGTGGTCCCATTTTGATCCACATCGTAGTTGGCATTATTGTGGGATGCTGACTTCGACACATCTTCGACCAGTCATCGCTATTGATACAACTTCGACAAGTTTCGATACGACATGACTTCGACAACTTCAGCACTTCAACAGGTTTTCGATTTCGACACAACTTTGATGAGTCTCGACTTCGACATACTGCAACATGTTCCACACCTTCGACATGTTCTACAATCTTGCAGTTCATGACATCGACAAGCAGCATCGACATACGACCAGCGACTGTCGAACTTCGACAGACTGTCTCTCTGTCTTCCAGTCGACTATAATGGTTGAACTGTTGAAACCGTTCTCACTTCTTCTTTGTAACTGAACGTAACGGGCAGGCACCCAAGCATCTCAGAATTCTATATAAGCATGTATAATATTGTAACATACATCAGAATCAATCAGTTTTGATCTGTTTGCAAGTAATAGAACAGTTCGCATTCCTGCATATTGTCTGTGCATATTTGTGTTTATCTGTATTGCGTAATCCTGATTTTGCTCATTATATTTATTAAGCTTCCTCCATAATAGAGCCGACTCATTCAGTCGAATTGTTGTCCCCATCGTGCTTCCTGGACATGACCCGGATCACATTTGGTCTTACCAATGCACCTGCCACATTTATGTGTCTCATGAATAGTGTCTTCAGCAAATATTTGGATAAATTTGTGATTGTATTCTTGGATGACATTCTTGTGTATTCAAGGAATGAGGAAGAACATAATGAGCATTTGAGAATGGTATTGCAAGTCCTTAGGGAGCACCAGCTGTATGCAAAGCTTAGTAAATGTGACTTCTATCAGCAAAAAGTGCAGTATTTGGGTCATGTTATATCAACAGAAGGCATTGCAGTAGATCCAGAGAAAATTGAAGCCATCATGGATTGGCCTACCCCATTAAATGCAGCATATGTTAGATCTTTTATGGGTCTGGTAGGTTACTAAAGATGATTCATTGGAGTCTTCTCCAAGATAGCCCAATCACTTCATTGCAGAGGAAAAATGTCAGATTTGTGTGGTCTGAAAAATGTGAAAAGAGTTTTTAGCATCTGAAGGAATTACTTACCAGTGCTCCTATTCTGAAGATTGCAGATCCAATGAAAGACTTTGTGGTATGCACAGATGCTTGCATTGAAGGGCTCGATGGAGAGCTCATGCAAGATGGGTTTGTAATCTTCTATGAGTCTAGAAAGTTAAAGGAACATGAAAGGAACTATGCCATGCATGACTAAGAGCTGGAAGCCATAGTGCATGCTTTCAAGAGATGGATACACTACCTCTTTGGAAGAAGATTTGAACTCGAAACTGATCATATGAGTTTAAAATACTTGTCTGATCAGCCAAATCTGAATGCTAGAAAAACCAGATGGATGGAGTTTCTTTGTGAGCTTGATTTGGATACTAATCATGTCAAAGGTAAGGAGAATAAAGTTGTTGACGAACTCAACAGAAAATTACATATTGCAGCAGTAAGTATGTGTAAATCAGACTTGAAGGCAATGATTCTAGAAGCTCAAAAAAATGATGAAGTCTACCTTGAAGTCAAGGAGAAATTGCAGCAGGGTATTGTGGATGAAAAGTATGCAAGATGTCAACTAGGTGAGTATGATGTTCTCATCTATCAGGATACCAGAATGTACATTCCAGATAGTCCATATTTGAAGAAGCTTGTGATGGATGAGATACATCAAAGGACATATTCTGTACATCCAGGATATCAGAAAACTATAATAGTAGCAAGGAAATAGTACTTTTGGAATTGTATGAAGAAGACATAGCTAAGTACATTTCTAAGTGTCAAAAGTGCCAACAAGTCAAGGTAGAGAATCAACATCTAGCAGGATTGTTGCAGCCATTTCCCATTCCAGAATGGTAGTGGGAAGTGATCTCTATGGATTTTATAACAGGTTTTCCAATGGCAGTGAAGAAGCATGATTCAATCATGGTAGTGGTGGAATAGCTATCAAAGGTAGCTCATTTCATTCCAGTCAAGTCCACTCACAAGGCCAATCACATTGCAATTATATTCATGAGAGAGATATTCAAATTGCATGGATTTCCTAAGGAAATAGTTTCAGATCAGGATACAAAGTTCACATCTAATTTTTTGAAAGAATTGGGAACTCAGTTGAAGTTTAGCACAGCCTATCATCTTCAAACTAATGGTCAGACTAAGAGAAGACATGATGAGGATGTATGTGGTGGACAAGCCATCTAAGTGGGAAGAAAATATACATTCGGTAGAGTTTGCATACAACAATGGTCAAAAAGCATCATTGAATATGAGTCCTTTCAAAGTGTTATATGGAAAAGGATGTAGAACTCCAGTGAATTGGGATAGCCCAGTGAACAGGGTAGTACTTGGACCAGAAATGATTAAGGAGATGGAGCAAGAGATTGTTATGATCAAACAAAATTTGAAGATAGTACAGGACAGGCAGAAGAGTTATGCGGATCTGAAAAGAATGCATAAGGAATTTCAGATTGGGGATCATGTCTACTTGAGAGTGAAACCAAGGAAGAGATCAATAAACTTGGGAAGTTGTGCCAAGTTGGCACCAATATATTGTGGGCCATTTGAAGTCCTTGATAGGATAGGACCAGTTTCATATAGGATTGTGTTATCCCTAAAGTTTGCACCCTGACTGCTTGGGTCAAAGTGTTAGGAACCCATGTCTTTACTTTGTTGGTATGTTGTTGTTGGACGCATATGCTTTGTAAGTCGTCCCGTAGTATTTGTTGATCAATAGTTTATGTTATTGTTGTTGGCGCATATGCTTTGTAAGTCGCCCGTAGTATTGTTGATCCATAGTTTGTAACGGCCCATGGTTTCGACCCATAGTATTGGCGCCTAGAATTAGTATATAAGTGTGTGTTGAGACCTATGAAGGCACGGTGAAGTTATTTGTATTGAGCTTGCTCAAAGGAGGTTTCCCCCTTGAAGTGGCCTGTGATCAATACAAAAGTGATTCTGCGTTCTGTCATTTCTGCTATTTCGCGTATTCTTGTTAATTAATTGTTGCAGGTGCCTCACATCTGGTATCAGAGCACTTTCTTGGGCTCACTGGGTGAAATTTCTGCCAAATTTTTTTCTCGCATCTGTTGCAGGTTCGGATTTGGGAATAATCCCTATCCGCTTAACTGTGGGAAGTACTTGGGCATAAGCCCTAAAACTCATTGTGAGGAGTACCACAGGAACCTCAAAGTAGTTGGCCCATTGAGAGGACCTGCCAGCGAAAAGGGCAACGACCCCTACCTGATTGACTAGTTCCCACCCGTGAGGTAAACCAAGAGTTGTCATTTGTGGCAAAGAGGTTATCAGTTTTACCTGAGCCGTGGAGTGAGGGGTATTGCCCCAATACGCAAGCCATCAGACAGCATTGGTGGCCGAGTGAAACCCCTGAACTGTTAGGAAGCCGCACATACCTGGGGTCCATATCTACTTTCAGCTGAACTATTGTCAATCACTGCTGCGTCGTTTCAGATCCATTTTGCAAGTCGTTCCAGATTCAGCCATTTTCAATCCATTCGGTGCTGTTCCAGATCTCTTTCAAGCCGTAGCCGCTCCAGTCTGGAAAAAAAAAAAAAAAAAAAACCGAGTATAAAATTCAGTTTTTTCTCCATATCTCCTTTATTTTCACTCTGTTTCCCTTGAAATTTTCAGGGAACCCCTGTCATCCCATTCTGCATATTTCAGTCCTGAGGACCCTATCCCCAATTCCCCTTCCCAAAGCCCGAAATCCCACATTTGTCTATTTTTAGGGTTTGCCATAACTTCCTCAGATTTCACCCAATCACCTTCAAATTTTACCACAGAGTTCCTTTCTGAATTCTGCTTCTTTGTTCCCCTCTGCCAAATTTTCCCATTCTTTCACCCCGCTTCTGAAATCCTCATTTTTGCTTCCCTGTCTATCCAACAGTGTCCAAAACCTAGTCAAACCCCAATTACCCTTCTGATTTTTTCCCAAATCCAAATTTTCCCTTACTGAAGTAGTTCCGGTTTTTGTTCTCGTACCCAGTCAGGAAAAAAAAAATCTTGGTTATGGTTGTCACCCGTGCAGGAGCAAAAACCATGGAGGAAGCACTTGCAGCCATCCAAGCCAAACTCCAGGATCTGGATGAAAAATTTCTCGGTCTCCATCTTGAACATTCAGCTATGAACAACAAACGGCAGTCCGAGTCTTCAGTAGACAATGGGTTCTCTTCTTCCAGCAATTTCCGTGGTCCGAAGCTTGATTTTCCTCGCTTCAATGGTACCGATCCAACTGGATGGATCTATCGTGCAGAACAGTATTTCAGTCTGCATAATACTTTTGATGTCAACAAAGTTCCGTTGGCATCCTTTCATTTGGAACAGGAAGCTCTTCAATGGTACCGTTGGTACATCAAGGCTCATCCCGAGCCCACATGGCCAGACTTTTGCCAGCTCCTTTTGCAACGATTTGGTCCTAGTGCTTTTGATGACTTCACAGGAGCCCTCACTAAACTTCGCCAAACTGGCACTGTGAGAGAGTATCAAACCGAATTTGAAAATCTAGCCAACCACACCGAAGGATTGTCTGATGACTTTTACCGGAGTTGTTTTATCAGTGGTCTAAAGGATGCCATCCGCTCTGAGGTCAAAATGTTCTGTCCCAACACAATGATGGATGCACTAGGGTTGGCTAAATTGGAAGAAGACAAGATTGCAGCCCAACAACTCTCCAAACCCACTTTTGTTCCCTTCCGAAATATGGGTTCTCAGCGACCACCTATACCACAGGCTCCTCGACCGACTCCTATCAAGCGTTTGTCTGAAACAGAGATGCAAGCACGCAGAGAAAAGGGGCTTTGCTATAATTGTGATGAGAAATTCACTCAGGGACATAGATGTGTTCAGCAAAAGCTCTATCTCTTGGATGTGGAGTCTCTGCCTGCCTCGGAAATTGGTGACGAAGATCCAGAAACACTGGATGCTCTGGTCGACATTCAGGAACCACCTATTGACCCTCCGTCTCAGGATGACCAGCCAGAGATATCTCTCCATGCTTTAGCGGGAATCACCACCCCCCAAACAATGCGGGTCAGGGGTTACTTCAAGAAGCTTCCTCTTACAATACTCATTGATTCTGGTAGCACTCATAATTTCATTGACCCTCGGATCGCCAAACAAGCTGATTGTTTTATACATCCTTGCTCCAACTTTGAAGTCATGATTGCCAATGGGGGCACCTTACCTTGCAAAGGGAAGTGTCGAAATGTGCGTATCTCTATGGGAGATTATACCTTGCGCTCTGACATGTTTTCCTTGCCCTTAGGCGGATGTGATGTGGTTTTGGGCGCTCAATGGCTACGCACACTTGGCCCTATCTTATGGGATTTTGCTGAACTTTGGATGCAGTTTTCCCTCAATGGACACAAACACACATTGACAGGATTACAACCAGGTTCTCTCAGCATCATCAGTTCACATCGCATGGAAAAACTTCTCAAGAAGAATTCACATGGTGTCATCGCTCAGATCCATTCCATCCAGATGCAACCATCAGCGGTCTCCACTACTCCTTTGGATCTACAACAAATTCTGGATCGATATACAGGTGTCTTTGTTGAACCAGTGGGATTGCCACCTTCCAGGCCAGAAGACCATCGTATTCATCTCCTTCCTGGAAGCGTTCCTCCCAACATCATGCCCTATCGCTACCCATTTCACCAAAAAATGGAGATTGAAATGCTCGTTCGGGACTTATTGAAGCAAGGTATTATTCGCCCAAGCACGAGTTCCTTTTCTTCTCCAGTTATTCTTGTCCACAAAAAAGATGGGTCATGGCGCCTATGCATTGACTTCCGAGCACTTAATCACCTCACCATCAAGGATAAGTTTCCAATTCCTGTTGTTGATGAGCTTCTTGATGAGCTTCATGGGGCTCACTTTTTCTCCAAGTTGGATCTTCGTTCTGGGTATCATCAAATTCGGGTTCATGCGGATGATATCCCTAAAACAGCTTTCCGCACACATGATGGCCATTATGAGTTTTTGGTCATGCCCTTTGGCCTCACTAATGCTCCTTCCACATTCCAGGCCTTAATGAATAAAATATTTCGACCCTACTTGCAGAAATTCATTCTGGTATTCTTTGATGATATCCTCATCTACAGTAAAACATGGGATGAACATCTCCAGCATTTGGATCTTGTCATGCAACTTTTCTCTGACCATGATCTCCATGCCAAGCAGTCTAAATGTGTTTTTGGACAGAAGGAAGTTGAGTATCTCGGGCACATTATCTCAGCACAAGGGGTTCGCGTGGATCCTGCAAAAATCGATGCCATGAACAATTGGCCGCAGCCTCAGACACTCAAGAGCCTTCGTGGTTTTTTGGGGTTGACTGGCTACTACCGCAAGTTTGTCAAGGATTATGGGAAGATTGCAGCTCCATTAACTGCTCTATTGAAAAAGGATGCCTTCACATGGACACCGGCTGCTCAGTGTGCATTTGACAAACTAAAACAAGCTATGTGTACTACACCTGTGCTAGCTATGCCCGATTTTTCCAAGCCCTTCACTATTGAGAGTGATGCTTGTGGCAATGGACTTGGTGCTGTTCTCCTTCAAGATGAACACCCCATTGCATTCACCAGCAAAGCCCTTTCAGGTAAGAATCTAGCTGCCTCTACCTATGAGAAGGAAATGATGGCTATTTTGCATGCAATACAGAAGTGGCGGCCATACCTATTAGGGAATCATTTCTGCATCAAGACTGATCACCAAAGTTTGAAATATTTCTTGGACCAGCGCGTCTCCTCCCCGGCACAATAGAAATGGGTTAGAAAACTCATGGGCTATGACTATGAGATCACTTACAAGAAGGGTAAAGACAATATTGTGGCAGATGCTCTCTCTCGCACATTTGAGGCCCAAGGTTCTCTTTCAGCTATTTCTATGCCTGTTCCAAATTGGTTGCAATCTGTTCAACAGGGTTATGTCAATGACTCCTCCTTATCTCAAATCATCCAACGCTTGACCAACAACCCTTCTGCTGTACCACGTTACTCTTGGGATGGTGCTTCGCTGCGATACAAGGGTCGTCTGGTGCTTCCCCAGAGCACATATCTTCAACAGGCTGTCTTCTATGAACTCCATGCTTCTCCATCGGCAGGGCACTCTGGGTTCCTCAAAACGTATGAACGAGCACGGCGTAACTTCTTTTGGCAGGGCATGAAAAGGACAATTCAACAGATGGTGGCTGAATGTGATACCTGCCAGCGCAATAAGGGTGAAACAACACTTTTTCCAGGATTGCTTGAACCCTTGCCCATACCTACACGGATTTGGACAGATATTTCTATGGATTTCATTGAAGGGATCCCTAAATCTAGAGGGAAGACAGTGATTTTTGTTGTGGTTGATCGCCTCTCCAAATATAGTCATTTTTGTGCTCTCAGCCATCCCTATACAGCCTCCTCCGTCGCTCAAATTTTTCTGGACCAGATCTTTCGTCTTCATGGCATCCCTTCTTCCATTGTCTCGGATCGTGATGCGACTTTCACCAGTCATTTTTGGACAGAACTATTTCGCCACACTGGCACCAAACTGAAGATGAGTTCAGGGTATCACCCACAAACAGATGTTCAGACTGAAATTGTCAATAAATGCTTGGAAACTTATCTTCGTTGCTTCACCTCGGAACAACAACATCAGTGGGAAAAATGGCTCCCTCTCGCGGAATGGTGGTACAATACCTCTTACCACACTGCCTCTAAAATGACCCCATATGAAGCAGTCTATGGTCAGGCACCTCCAGCTCTTCTTCCATACACCCCCACCAGTTCACCAGTTCAGGAAGTTGACACGGTCCTTCGAAATTGTGATCAGATTCTTCGCATTTTGCGGGACAATCTTCACATGGCAAGAAATCGCATGAAGCAACAAGCTGATCAGCACCGTTCTGAGTGCACTTTTCAAGTCGGCGATATGGTTTTTATTCGTCTCCAGCCATACAAACAATCATCCTTGAAACTCAAAGGGCGTCATAAGCTCGCTCCAAAGTTCTATGGGCCATATCGGATTCTTCAGAAGATTGGGTCCGTTGCTTATAAATTGGAACTTCCTCCTTCTTCCCGCATTCATCCAGTCTTTCATGTCTCTTGTCTGAAGAAAGTTCTTGGCACCAACATCAAAGGACAAACGATTTTACCCGAACTGGATAATGAAGGATCCATCCTTTTGGAGCCAGAGGCCATCCTCAATCGGCGCACACGTCAGCTTCGCTCTCGCTCTATCACAAAGGTCTTAATTTAGTGGCACGGCATGCAACCAGAGGATGCTACATGGGAACCACTCCTTCAGATTCAACAACAATTTCCACATATAAAGCTTTGAGGACAAAGCTTTTTTTAAGGGGGAGGGGATGTTAGGAACCCATGTCTTTACTTTGTTAGTATGTTGTTGTTGGACGCATATGCTTTGTAAGTCGTCCCGTAGTATTTGTTGATCAATAGTTTATGTTATTGTTGTTGGCGCATATGCTTTGTAAGTCGCCCGTAGTATTGTTGATCCATAGTTTGTAACGGCCCATGGTTTCGACCCATAGTATTGGCGCCTAGAATTAGTATATAAGTGTGTGTTGAGACCTATGAAGGCACGGTGAAGTTATTTGTATTGAGCTTGCTCAAAGGAGGTTTCCCCCTCGAAGTGGCCTGTGATCAATACAAAAGTGATTCTGCGTTCTGTCATTTCTGCTATTTCACATATTCTTGTTAATTAATTGTTGCAGGTGCCTCACACAAAGCTTAAGGAAATCTTGAATGTAGATATCAGACATCTACTCAGTGATTCTATTAGTTTTGGTGACAGATGAGTATATAACAAAGATCAAGCAACTCAATAATCAGGTAGCAAGGAGTACATTGGTTTCAGTATTTAAACATGGACAGAAAATGACTGTGAGAATGACTTTATGAATGTAAAAGCTCAAGTTCTATCTTAGAATAAGGGCATAGTTATATACTAATCAAAAGAATCACAGCATGAAATGTTAAGACCATGCATAGACAGAATATTGACAGCATATACTTCATAAATTAAATAGGATTGGCTCAAAGATCATATCTTAAATTCATAAACAGTCATTTCTATATTTTATAAACATAAGGAAATTTATACATGCCTGTAAAAAGCCTCTAAAATTGAACTTCGATCATGCTGTCAAGTTCCAACCTCAATTACCTCTGTCTATATCCTATTTATACAATAATTTGTTCAATAGAAAACAGTTACTAGATCCTATTACATTGGATCTAATTGTTCCAAAAATAGAAGAAAGTTTTGGAATAAAGTCTAAAGTCTATCGAATCACTAAGATAAGCAAATCTAATCATAACAACTGGCCACCTAAGACATCCTATCTCTTAATTGTAGCAAATAAACTAAAGACTTCTTGATGACTCAGCTAAAATAACCATTTCATTTAGAACTTGTGATCTTCGTTGTAACCTGGTCAATTCTGCATATGCATTTTGCTCTCGCCCCTTCAACTGATCTAGCTGGGTCTTCATCTACTTGTACTCCTCATCTATATCTTTCTTTTTCTGCAAAGTGTCCCTGGTAATCATTGCCATCTTTTGATAATCAATATCCTTCTGATCCAAGTCCTCTCGCAGTCTTTTATTCAACAGCATCAAACTTTCATTGATACTCTGCATGTAGTGATACTGCTCTTTGTAAGATTGTAAATATTTCTTTACCCGATCCAACTCAGGGACTGTCTCAATTTCCTCAGCATCAATTACAATGTTGTCCTTCTGTATACCAGAACTTGATGCTTGGTTTTTTACATGCCTCTATTTATTTTCCACAAACATTTCTGGTATATGCCCTACATTTATCTGTATATCAATAGAATCCTCACCTTCAGCAATAAGAGCATCCATCTCCTGTATATTCATGTCATTATCAGATTCACTTACATGCACGATTTGATTTCCTCCTACAGGTTGTTTTAACAATTTAACCTCTGCGGCCATTTTAGTTCTAGCTCTGGTCTTCGGCCCTAGGTCCACCTTCTCTGCACCTATGATTTTTATTGGTTTATCTTTAGCAATATTCAATAGGGTTTGCACAGTATTTTGTTCTTTCCTATAATTTTCAGTCTGTAGTACTTGCTCATCCGACGATTTGCTTTCATTACCCTTCTTCTCAAAGGGTTTCTTCTTCTTTTTACTTTCAAACCCTTGTTCACAAGTGAACTGGTCCCAATCTTTGCCTATTTGCTTCAAATGATGCGGAATCAACAGCTTAATAAGCCCTTGGTGAAAGATAGAATGGTCTGTGTGCTTTGGCCGTTTTTAAATTGACACGACCATTTTATGCAAACTCCTCCACAAATAATATGGAAGATTCAACTTCTTTCTTCCCTGTAAATGCATTAATAACCTAACATGGCATCTTAAAACCTTATCAAATCGACCATCACATGTAATGTAATTTTGAATTACCTCCAGTGGAATTTGTCAGTTAGGTTTTATCCTACTTATGTGCATGCCATTGTTCCAGTTTAAACTTACAAACCCTGGTAAGAAGAACTCGTTGTAATCTCCCTCAAAGTCTTGTTGTTTAAACCATTGCTCGCCTTCAGCAATGACCCCCGTGACCTCTGCAACAGCCTATTCATTAACCACAACATGAAGGCTCATAATGTTTTTCATGTCTCTTTGATTAATAAATATGTGAATGATCCTAATCACATCATTGATTGGAATGTGATACAGGTGGAACCAGAAGGAGAATTCCAAGTGGAGACTATAAACATCCTCTACAGGAAATTCACTTTGCTCTGGAACAGGTCCATAGGGAAAGTATAGGTGCAATAGAGGAAGGCTTAGCCCTGAAGAGGCCACTTGGGAGCTGGAGGATGCTATGAAAGAGGCATTCCCATTTTTTTTTCATTTTTGAGAACACTGATTATGGTTTTATTTTAAGGGAGAGGGAGTTGTAATACCCCTATTTGGACCTTATGATTATTGGCCTTAATGTAAATATTGTGTAAATATAGTGTGTATTTTCCCTAGTTTGGAGCACAAGTCGAAGGCCCCACTAGTGGATGTTTAGGTTTTATTGCATAGGAAAGTATTTGACAATTTGGTTAACCATGAGTTGTTAAACCATGAATAATTTTAAATTATGTAATTATTAATTATAATGCAATAAAATACCCAAGGAACTGGCTAAGGAGGCAACGAATGAGAAGGGGCCATGTGTATCCACTAGGGAGTGGTGAGGGGATTGTGGGATGGAAACCTATGTTTACACTTGTCCATTATGAACCCATCTAACCTCCCATGCCACCATTAATATAAGTGTAAGAGAGTGGTTGAGAAAACCAGACTCAGAAACCTGATGGAGTATTGGCAACCTGCAAATCCGTATGACAGGGTACGACTCTATGTTACTTGTCCCTGAAGACACTTAATCACCTGGGAATTTGGCACTCCAGGGACTACGAATGGTTGACCAGAACTGGGGGGCACGTATTCATTCAAACACCACTCATCGCAGAGCAAAGTCGTAGAGCATATAAGGGAAAAAAATGTGATTTCTCTGTAAGTCGAATTTACACAGTAGAATGCCCATAGAAACCTGGTGTGTAAGCCTCATCTATTTGAGAAACCTGTGAAATCAAACCTTGAGATGAATTATAGAGCGTGAGTATCTCAGGGAAGTCATGCGAAGACTTGGTTTGGTCTGCCGAGAAGTTGAGTTGCGGGACAGAGCTCAGTCTGCAACCTTGTGAAGAGCCTAGATTATTAGCAGAGGTGGAAGGTCAAGTTGGGGTTGGACCTACTTGATCAAACTAGTGAAGGCTATAATCTCATGAGAACAGTAGTTGGACCTTTCTATACCCACCCTGAATAGCACTGGAGGGAAGGGGCCTTGAAGTATTGTGTAGTAGAGAAGACGACCTTCCTTGTGTTGGGTGAGGTAGGTAATGTGGGTGTCTTGCTTGCTGAGTAATTTGAGATGCATGTAGCTATGTGGTTGAGCTCACTAGCTTAGCAGTATTCCCCCAGTTCCCTGGATTGCTTGATAAACCCAACTGTAGGTTGGCTTAGCATTGGGATGAGACCTTGGCTGTGAGAGATTTCCTTAACCCTCTTTAGTGGATACACAGCCTAGCTCAAGGGTGGTCTCTCAGCTGAAATATTACAAGATGGACAGAGACCTAAGGATGGGTGGAACATTGTCCTCACTTAGCCAGTTGCTTGGCAGCTTTAGTTCCAAGATAAGTGTTCTATGTTGTTAAATGATGTTAATGCATGTGTTATATCTATTTGATATGTTATTCTTGTCATGATATGGAATATTGATTGAACAATTACATGGATTGAATCAATAGGAAGCTATGTGTGAGTTTGAAGATAAAGTTGATTACATGTTGAATACTCCATTATTTACTTCAATGACATGCATGACTAACCTTGCAGG
The DNA here is from genome assembly GCA_027924585.1 of Larix kaempferi. Classification (NCBI taxonomy): domain Eukaryota; kingdom Viridiplantae; phylum Streptophyta; class Pinopsida; order Pinales; family Pinaceae; genus Larix; species Larix kaempferi. The sequence goes on from BSBM01000376.1 coordinate 17,364,292, forward strand.
TTGTGGATATGTTAACTAGTTTAGTTCATTATATGTGTTTTCCATGTATTGTATTCACCCTTCAAGAGGATGGACCTTGACTTCATCTAGTCTTGGGAAGGAAAGAGATAACCCCTAATGACTGTTAGAAGCCCTCTGTGTGATAGAGTGGTATGGATAAGTCATGGGAGAAGGGAGGTAGAGTCCCCCACATAGGATAATCCACTTGGGTGGGGAAATTATGAAGAGATTCTCAGTCAAAAAAATCATCATGGTTGGAGTGCCCAGATGGAGTGTGGATTGCACTAGTGGATAGAGCTCTCCAAGAAATTTCCAACGGTACTGGACTTGCCTTGTATGGCTTAAGGATGAAGGAGAAAAATTCTGGAAATTTTTAGGCATAAGGGAGGTGGTTCCACATTTCCACATCCACAATGCAGATTGCGAGTTGTGGGTTTCGGGAACCATCCTTGGATTCGCGTGAATGGAATTCCGCAATTCTAAGTTCCGAAATGTGGACTGCAGAATGCGGAAAGGTAACTTGGCGGAGCAATTGTACTTCCACAATTCCGAGTTCCGCAATGCGGGTTGCGCATTTCCAAAGGGAAGGATTTCTGGAAGATTGTATTTGGACGTCCGCAATTCTGAGTTATGCAATGCGGATTGTGGATTGCGGAATGAGGACAGGCGGATTGAGGATCCGAGCCCATTGTGGCTATGTGTTTATTTGGAAGCATTTGGAACAAAAAAAAAGAATTAGAGGGTCTCCCATGGCCTCTGAAGGCCACCTTGGAGGTGTGGGGATGTGACATTTGTCTAGCTTATTGGACTGTTTAAATTTTACAACATGCACTTCTGCTCTCCAGTCACTTAGCTTGATAGGATTTTCCACTTTAGGCTCAAGGACAAAGAATCTAAGTGTGTCTTGTTGGTAATCAGTAACTGATATTAGTCTTCTTCATGTAGTTGGGATGTCTTGTATTAGCTATTTTACCATCTTTAATACTCTCTCCTTGCTATTTCTATTACTAGTTTGAAGATCTATCCTTACAGGGACTGGTTTTGCTGATGAGGAACCTTGTATCTCCTAGGGAATGGTAAACTCAATGGAGGGATAGCTAACATACTGGATTGGGGGTTTTCTTGGAAAGTCTATATTTTATGTCAGCTCAGTAAGGTCCATAGGGATTTCAACTAATTCTAACCCTAATACTTCCACTAATGATTGCTCATCACCTTCTATTGTTGGTTTGTCCATTTTAGGGTCTGCTCCCTATTGGTCTTGATCAATGTCCATTTCTTGCGCTTCCTCAGCTTCCCTTTTTTGTCCAATCAACTATTGCTTTATTTATTCTTCTTCAAAACTATTTATGGTCTCCTGGATTTCCTCCCAAGTTTCTTTATTGGCTATTATTTCCCAAAGAGGTCTGGTTGGGAATAGATAGGATGAATGTTTATTCTCAAGCCTCTATTTGGATATAACCTAATGTGGATCATATGTAGCTCTTTCATCCTTCTCCAGATTCAACTGACTCAGGTATTCTACTACATATTGGGAAGAATTTATCCCTCTTATGATAAGAGGTCCCACTTCTTGTGGAAATAAGAATTCCCTTTGTTGTTTAAAATGTCTGAAATGCAATTCATCTAAGTTCATATTTTGCCTCACAAATTCCATAGCAAATATTTTGGGTGTTCGGAAGGTAGGAAACTTGTATGGTTCTTCCTCAAATCCATAGACCTTGATAATTGTGTGGTATTCATAGAGAAACCAATCACCCACCTGGATCTCTAAGGTAAACTAAATATATCTCTTTTTATCTGGTAGCATTCTTAGGGGTGAATTGCCATGAATCAAGCTGTATGCAACACTCATGACTTTGTCTGCAAATTCTAAGAAGTTGGAATTATCTTCTCTCCTCAAGACCAAATCAATCCACTCATACACAGGGAGTTGTGTTCCCTGTTCATATGTGGTTCTCAATCCTAGGTGTTTGAATCTCTCAAATTTTTTATAAAAGAATAAGAAGAATATGTAGTGTTAACACCCAAAAATTGTTCGCTAGCTCATCTCCCTAGTCACATAACCCATTTGTCCACTTTTCTTACCATTTTGGCCTCCAAAACCCTAAAAAACCCTCAAATGGTTACCAAAAGGGAAAAAATCATTATTTCCCTCCTCAATTAATGAAATTCCTTCAAAAAAAGGTCAAAAACCCTCAAAAAAGGGTCCAAAATTACCAAAAATAAAATAAAAAAGGGAAAAAAGTCAAAAATAATTTCAAAAAGAGGGAGAAACCCTAAAAACATTTACGAATACTATTGGTTGCCTAAAACCATGGGTCAATACTACACCATCCAAAACCTCTATAAAAGGTGATGGAGGCCCCCCATTTCAACATCCATGATCAACTCTTCACACCCTTATGCTATCGAAATTCCTGTTGAACTTTAGCCTATCACCTTGAGCTTATGTTTACCATTACAATTGAGTGTTGGCCACCATTGGAGCATTTGGAGAATAGAAAGGAACCCTGGAGACTTCATGCACTACTCACGTACAACTTCAAGGGCTCCTACAACCTCACCTTTTGAGGTAACACCATATTGTAAACCATTTTTTACATATTAATACAAAAAATCAATTTTTCATTAGTGGGTTCCTATCCATTTTATTACTGCAGTAGTTAATTTGTTTAATTTTTATTTCCATTGGTGCACTTACATATATTAATTTAATTTGTTTATTTCATAGTTTTTAACCATTTACATGAACTGCTACTAAGGGTTCCTGAATCCTTAGTAGGTTCTCTTTAGCACGAGCTAGGGTGAAAACCCTAGCTACAGTTTTGGCGACTCCACTAGTTCGATTCCCTTAGAATATTTGGTTATTTTTAGTTTTGTACTTATTATTTTCTTGCTTTTTACAACTTTGTTATACCCCTTGGACCCCATATTTGCAGATCTAGCCCTTGCCTTCGCTTAAAGCCTCAAAATTTATGTTTTTACAGTTTGGCCTGCAATTTTCATGGATATTTTTCGCATCGTGGATCGTGACTGTCGTCCCTTGACAATCGTGCCTTCGTAGCGCACTTTTTCATCCCAGAACTGCGCCCTGAAAGTGTGGGTTTCAGCCCCCAAGCCGCGCCCTGAAAGCACGGCTTTCGGCCCCTAAGTCGCACCTTGAAAGCACAGGTTTTATCCCTAATGCCACTCCCTAAAGCACAGGTTCTCTCCCTAAGGCCGCACCCTAAAGCGCAGGTTTTAGCCTTAAAGTTGTGCCCTACAACACATGAAACAACCTGGAATCTGCGTCGTGAAAGCACAGGTGTCAGCCCGAAAGCCATGCTCTGCAGCACGCTTTCTAGCCTGAAAGTCATGCCCTATTTTTTGTTACTGTCGGTCGTCTACAATGCGAATTTTCTGTAGTTTCCCGCACCTTGCAGTTGTTTTTTCCAGTTTTTTCTTCCCTAACAACCATCTGTTTGTTTGCATCTATTTTGATAGCTGTACTTTTCTGTTATTTACTTGTTTTACCATTTAAAAAATTTTCACTTTATCATTTACATTTCAACAAGATCATTTATTTTACATAGCAGTTAAATACTTTCATTTCAAGTTTCAATTATTTTGTTGCCACCCTAGGCAATTCTAGGTACACACCATTTTTGCACACACTCTGTCACCATAATTCAAGTGAGCCTTAAAATATACTTAACTAAACCCACTTTAACCACACTTGGGGAACACAAAAAGAACTTTGTAGTTAGGTAGGACATTGGGGATAGGCATCCAAATAACACCCCTTTTTCACTTACACTTGAGACATAGTTGTTGTCCATTAGGGATCCAAAATCCCTTATTACTTGTTGGTACGGTTAACACTGATTTGTCGGAGGGCCTCTCCCTTATGAGGGAAAGTATCAAGAGTGGTTCCAGAGGTCTAAGTGGGATTTTGCACTCCATTCTGTACTAAAAGGAACCTACTTGTTATTCTCGTCGTGCATGCTAGATCCCATACCGAGTGTACGATGTCCATAGAACTGAAGCTACAGGACACATTTCCAGACGTGCCATTCACGGGGTAGCCTAGTTTCTATTCTTTTAGGATTCTTTTACCTAGAGTCCCTTTCGATAGAGGGACATCCTTAACCATTTGGTTCTCCATCTCGTATCAATTGACTGCGGATTTCATCACCCTGCTGGGGATACGATTTGTGTGATCTTTCATATCTTTTAGATAGGTGTTTGCATGCTCCTATACCCACATTGGATTAGTAAGTCTACCTTTTTAGTGTTTTAGGAGTGTTTCTTGTTGGTATTTTGATCGTTTTATTGCCGCTCCACTTGTTGTAGAACAGCTGTTGCAGCAAGTGTTTTGAGCCTGTTGTTGTCCTGAGAGCCACATTCTTTGAGAGCTCTCATTTTGCACACATGCTTGCACTTGGATTTTTAAGCATTTGATCTCCCACAACCATTTAGCACTTTTTACACCTGTCACCATTGATTCATCGAGACATTCTCTGTGCCTACGGGTCCACTCCCCGTAGTATGGTTCACTTGACACCACACGTCACAAACGAACATCTTTATCACAAGATACATATCCCGACGAACCTTACTTTAGTTATGATTCCGAGTCAAAATTTCCCACTTACAGAGCCCCATCTAGCCCCATGGCCGGCGCAACTTCCAACCCCTTTTTCAGTGGGATTTTTTGTGGTGGACCCACCACTAGCCCAGCTACCACTTCAACATCCATCCCTTCCATACCATCTATAGGACCTACACCTAGAATCCTCGTCACTACGTCCATACCTATGGTTAGTGGATCTGTTACAACTACAGTTCCATTGGTGACTAGTAGCACACTTGGGGGCATTGGACTTCCTACACGATTCCCGCACATTTGACTAGAGGACCCTCTATCCCCATCATGACTCATACCATTTCTCCCCACATTGGGGGCAATTGCCCCACCATTGTCGCTATGACTAGCACTCACGCCCCTGCGATCATGTCACATCCTTCTACGAGTTTTCCATTCATGGCTAGCCTCAACCTCCCTGATCTAGCTAGATTGACCAACGATCCTATATGACATGAACCCACATGCCCCCCAATGCCTACCAAACTCCCTTAGGACATCCCCATGTTTGAAGGGAAGGTGGGAGAGGACCCCCAAAACAACATCATGTCCTTCCACTTGTGGTGTTCCTCAAACTCCATAGTGGATGACTCCATCTGCCTCCGCCTTTTACAACGCACCCTAACCGGCTCTGCAGCTAAGTAGTACATCGAACAACCTCATGGGACACATTCCATCTTTACATCCCTTGCTTCGAATTTCCTGCAGTTCTTTCAGTTACCAGTCCGTTACGACACTAGTGTGGAGATCCTACTGTCTTGCTGACAGAACACGGCTACCCACATCACTGACCATATTCATGAGTGGCGTAAACGAAGAATTTTATGTAATATCAAGTTAGATGATCACATCTTCCTAGATTGGTTATTGGAATCTCTTATACCAATTATTGCCAAGGATGTGGCATCTAAACAGCCCCAATCCGAAGAAGAATCCATTCTAAAAACCCAGCAATTTGACCTCATCTATTCTCAGTTGGGATACCTATATTCCATCTTACCTGATGCTCCCTGCGGCGATTCCTCCAATCAAGACACACCGGGGGCATTCCGTACTACCGACGGCATTATTGTACACGTTGCATCTCATAGTCATCCTTATACGGCTATGCCTCCTTCTAGTCGCTCGACTTATAATCCTACACCCAATTCCACCATGAGTGCCCCAACCTTTCACGTGCCTCATCCCAGTCTAGAGCTACACCCTCGTATGTTCCTATGGCTCAATCCCCTCATGTCCACGGACCTTCATGTCCAACTCATTGATACTGTCAAACACTGCCAGCTCCCACTACACCTCCTGCCTATTACCATCAACAGGCTGCACCTGCACTGGCACAACCTCAAGCCCCTCCAACTTACTATCCCCCTCAGGAAGTACCTGCACAACCTCAATCCCCTCCAACTTAATATCCCCCACATGAAGCACCTGCGCAACCTCAAACCCCTCAAGCTTACTATCCACCGTAGGCAGCACCAGCACCTGCCCAACCACAGAATCCTCCTACCCCCCAAGGGCAAGTAAATGCTCAACAAAACCAACAACAAAACCATCCTACCCAAAGAAAACAACAAGGCCAACAAAATAGGGGAAGAGGACATAACCGAGGGAACAACCCTCCCCCAGATCATGGCGGCCAACCACCCAATCCCCCAAACAATAACGATCTCACCCCAGCTAATAAGAACCCTGATAGACCACCTCGTCAAGGAAAAAACCCCAACCTACGTACAAACCACTCGTGTTCTATCTACGGGGTATACAGCCATTACACACACAATTGTCCCCTCCTAGATCAAGGTCGCCAAATTTGGAATGATCATACCCAACACCAAGGACATGCTGCCCCACCGGCACCCCCCAACCCTCTACAACCTAATGCACAACCCATGGTGTTATAGAATCCCTTACCCACGCAAGGAGTAGTGAACACCCAATAGTTGGCTCCCCCTCAAGGGGCTACAACACCACAACAACAAATCACTTATGTTGCACCTACTAGTCAACCCATTGACTCAAGTACCCATCACCTTCTCATGATGTCATTGGCTGACGTCATCCTTCAAACATTCCCAAATCAGTATAGTTCCACCATCAAAACCATTCTCTCTAACAAGAATGCTAACGCTCTTGCCATTGATCAGTTGTGATGCATACCCACAACACCGTGCGATGGGACCCCCAAATCTCCCCGCTTCCCTTTGCATCGCATAAATAACAACCCCAACGTGCATGATGCCCCCAATTATAATATCATGGATGACTTAGCCCAATCCCCTGCTGCTATGTCAGCCCTTGGAGTTTTGAGAAACTGTCCTGCACATCGCAAATTATTGTTATCCGCCATAGGTGCGATAGACCCTTCCGACTCACAGATGATGGCATTCAATTTAGACCAATCCGAACCATGCATGCCTTCCACATTAGCTTTTCAAGTTTCTGTGTCAATTCGAAATCATGTTATCCATCGATGCATCATCGATGAGGGTGCCTCTACATGCGTTATGTCTCAATTCATGTGGCAGAATCTTGGATCCCTTACACTATAGCCATCCACAACTGCTTTACGATCTTACGATGGACGCTCAACTCAACCCCAAGGCCTCATGGCCAACATTCCAGTCCAATTAATTGGTAAAATTATCCTTATCAACATTGAGGTCATCAATGCACAGCTTGATTATAACCTCCTGCTTGGACGTAGTTACATGTACGCCATTAAAGTTGTTTCTTCATCAGTATTCCACATTATGATGTTCCCCCACGAGGGACAGGTTGTTAAGATCGACCTACTTACGTATTATGACCCGAATGCTCCCGCTACACCAGAAAAAAGTCTCCCCGTGGTTGAACAACCTGTTCTTGGTGCACCCACCTCTCTGGTTTCCACCGTTGGACCTGGAATTTACTTAGAGACTCCCTTTATCTCTACTTTTCGATCCCTCCCACCCCCTCTGCCGACAATGGAGATATCCGACCTGTACGCCATTTCGTCCAAACAAATGGTTCCTAACTCGCAACCACCTTTGCTGCTGCAACCACCCTCAGTTCCTAGTCACATTGTAGCCACACCAATCCACACTATCACGTTCTTGTTCCCACCATCCGGAGTAGTAAGTGCACCAGTTATGGTTACGCTAAATCTCCCTGGGTTAACACTAGGACTACCTATGTGGTACTTTCCTAATCCTAATCCCCCCTGACACCGAACGTCGTTCTACAACCATTCCAACCAATTAACACTGCTAACCACCCACCTCCTAGTGTGGTGAGCACATCCACAGTCAACCATGCGCCTCCACTGCCCAAGAACGCTTGGGGCAGAGGCCCGCAAACTTATACTACCCCACAGACAATGAAACCCGTGAAACCTCCCCCTCCATTCCGCGCACCTCTGAAGTGCTCTTTATGTGATGACTTGGGCCATGCTACCCATAACTATCCACAATTTCCAAACCTTCAAGAGCACATGAAAACATTGGATGATGATCCCAATATTCCAGTCGTTGAGTTGGATACCACCCCTAAACCGTGCAACAAATCACTGCGCACCAACCACTCTTGCGATATATGTGGAGTCTAAGGTCATTATTCACATCATTTCCCAGATCTCCCAGAGCATATTGGTCCTCCACGATTTGAATCAATCTTCTTTACAGTCATCCATCACCATTATTGAGGAGATTCATCCCCCTGAATCCTCCTTCTAGAGAGAAATTTACACCAATTACATGATTTCCACGGACGGTGAACCGATTTTGCCCCCTGCATCTAGCCTCCTCTCTACTGATTTGACAACATAGTGATTTTGTAGCGACGAATAAATCCTTGAGGCACTAAACACAGCTGACTACCCTTGTGTTGGCATGCACCATCGATCCTATTTCATTCCTGAGGAGTCTACCACTATTGTGGCCAACCAAATTTTGGTCGAGTCAAAATACTTCCTCCCAAATAAGGTGGATTGGTTTAAGAACCCCATCCCATCTCCCGATGCCTTCAAGGAAGGTAACATGGCCAACATTTCTCCTACCATGCAGATTGATATTTCCATCCCACCCAGTGCAGCTAAAATCGTTACATTAGGCACTTCATGTACTGAAGATGAAATTCATGCCTATAAGAAGCTCTTCCAAGAGTTTCACAATGTTTTTTCTTGGTCCTATACCAAGATGCATGATCTTGTCCCCACCATTTTTTAACACCATATTGATACTTGGTCGAATGTCCCACCCATTCGCCAAAAGAAATGACCCTTTCATCCATCCAAACTCCCCACAGTAAAAGTTGAGATTGAGAAACTACGTAAAGCCAGGTTCATTATCCCATCACTTACACCACCTGGGTTTCCAATCCTGTGCCAGTTAACAAAAAACAGGGCACCATTCACGTCTATACTGATTTTCGTGATTTGAACTGAGCTTGTCCCAAAGACAACTTCCCCACACCTTTCATTGACCAACTTATTTATGTGTGTGCAGGACACGAGATTTTGTCCTTCATGGATGGTTTCTCCGGGTATAACCAAATTCACATTCGCAAGGAAGACCAGTACAAGACTTCTTTCATTACCCCGTGGGGCACCTTTTCCTATCGCGTCATTCCTTTTGGTATTAAAAATGCTGGTGCCACATTTCAACTGGCCATGTCATTTTGTTTTCACTATTTGACCCATATCATCCTGGTCTACCTAGATGGCCTCATGGCTCGATCCAAGAAACGGTCCAACCATCTAAATAACCTCCAACAAGTTTGTATGCGTTGTCGCAAGTATAGAATCCGCATGAACCCCCTCAAGTGTGTATTTTGCATTCCCGCAAGCCGGTTGTTGGGTTTCATCATCTCCCAAAAAGGAATTTTCGTAGACCCTTTAAAGGTTCAATCCATCCTATACCTCCCATCCCCACGTACATTATGCCAATTAGAAAGCCTTCAAGGGAAAGCCAACTTTCTTCGTCACTTTGTTCTAGACTATGCTACGAAAGTTCATGGTTTCCTTCACTTTCTTCGCAACCACGTTCCTTTTGTTTGGGATGAACAAGCACAAGAGGATTTGGAAGCCCTAAAACAAGCCTTGACTTCGGCTCCATTGATTTCACCTCCTGATTTCTTAAAGAATTTTATCCTTTACGTTTCGGCATCCGACTACACCGTTTCGGCGGTGTTGGTTCAAAAAGATAGTGCATGACAAGAACATGTCATTTATTATGTGAGCCAAACCTTATCCGGCCCACAACTACGCTACCCCCATGAGGACAAGTTGGCCCTGGCCGTCGTTTTCTCAGTCCAGAAGGTTCGTCACTATATCCTATTAATCCAAACTACAGTTGGGGCAGACTCCAACCCCATGGTCTATCTCTTGAGCAGCAACCTTCTTCAAGGCCACGTGGATAAATGGGTCATCATACTTCAAGAATACGACCTCACATTTACTACTCCCAAGAGCACCACATCCCTTGCATTGGCATAGCTCATGACATATTTTCCATCCTCATCCACATCAACACAGATCACCACAAGCTTACCTGACAACCACTTGTTTATCATTTCGTCAGATTACCCATGGTATGGAGACATCTTGGTGTACCTACACACACAGAACTTCCGATCTGATATCAGCCGCAATGAGCATCATCGCATACTCCATCATGCTTCGCGTTATCTCCTCCTTGGCGATGTCCCTTATAGGTGCGTTGTCGACACCATTTTACATTGATGCCTCACACGCGACGAGGCTGAACAAGTCCTAAACGATTGTCACAGTGGAGCCTGCGGTGGCCATTTCTCCGGGATGGACACTGCTCGAAAGGTTATCCATGCTGGGTATTTTTGGCCCACCCTTTTTACTGATTGCATTACCGCAATCAAACATTGCCGAAATTTCCATTGCTTTTCCCCCAAGGCGAGGACCCCTCCCGCCTCTCTCCATCCAGTTATCAACGTTGGCCCTTTCTGTAAGTGGGCCATTGATTTTATGGAGTGTAACCCCCCCTCGACGAATGACCATAAATACATCATTGAGGCTGTTGACTATTTCACCAAATGGGCCAAGGCCATGCCTACGTTTAACTGCAAAGTTGATACTGCAGCTCATTTATTTTTTAACCATGTCATCACTTAGTTTGGGGTCCCCAAGCAACTCGTATCCGACCATGGTAAACATTTTGAGGACTCCGTCTAGAGGGAGTTGTCTACTTTTCTCAAATTTTAACACCAGTATGCCTCCTCCTATTACCCCCAAGGGAATGGCCAAGTTGAGGCTATTGATAAAATTTTGAAGACCATCCTTCAATGCACCATTAACCAACATAAGTCCAACTGGCACCATATGCTCTTCCTTGCACTTTGGGATTACCGTACTTCCACTAAGACCACCACGGGTTTCACCCTGTTTCATTTGGTTCATGGTGTTGAGTCTGTTCTTCCCATCGAGTGTTAGATTCCAGCGTTACATATTTCTATTGAACTTCTCCCGGACACCTCACCACTTGAGAAATGATTAATCCTCTTGGAACAAGCCAACGAAGATCGTCAAACAGTATTACAAACCATTGAGGCCGTAGAAAATCGTTCCAAAGCCGGTTATGATAAGCATGTCCACCCCCACAATTTCTGAGAAGGAGATCTAGTCCTTGTTTATGACCAAGCCAATGAAAACACCGGTAAAGGAAACTTTGAATCCATGTGGAAAGGCCCATATATTATCCACACCTGCCTAGCGCACGGGGAATACATCCTCACCAATTTTGAAGGAAACCCCTTTCGCAACCCCCGAAATGGGTTGTATCTCAAACACTTTTACCCTTAGCACTTTTTGGACCCATTATTCCATGTTGTATAGTTTCATCCTTTTTTTTTTTTACTTTTTTCATTTAGAACCTTATACTTTGCTTCCCTGTGTTCCAACAGATGGATCTTGTTCCACCCTTCTATGTGAGTTTCTATGATTGTGTAAGTCGTTGGTACCCTAACCTCACCTCCACAACTTGGGTATTGCATTCCCCCTCACATGAGTTGATCCACCTCGACGGAGTGTGCATAGGTGTTGCTACCAACAATCAGGTTGAGTACGATGCTGTGACCAGTCTCTTGATTGCTACTCTCCTAATAGGAATATGTCACCTTCGTGTGTTCCTCAACCCCCAGCTTCTTGTCACCCAACTCAAAGACTTTTATCAGGTACAAGATCTTTTCCTTTTTAGAAATTTCCTATTGTTGAAGACTCAGATGTGTAGGTGTTGGAATGGGTTCTAAGGTTAACAATAGAGGGTGAAAAATCAGACTGAAAGGCTTCAAAAGGTCCTATGCAAGGACAGTTTTATCCCCAGCATGTTTTAATTGAATTTCTTTAATTAAAATCTTTATCTATTTCTGCAAATGATTCACATAAATTATTAATTTCATGTTAATTTTTCAATTGGAAAAAGAACAACAGGACAACCTTGTGCATGCTTAATCTTTGAATTATTATCAATAATTTTCATTTCCTGGTTTTATTTTGAAGTAATGAGTTAGTGATTCAATTTCACATTTCTGTCAAGTTGATGAGATAACTTATTGGAACTCAAACCAAGTTACCCTGCACACAAACAATATAGTCCCTTTAGATTAGATCTGACTTAGCTTAGGTTTTCTTTAAAGGTAGAGTTGTCTTAGGTTTAGATCCACTTTAGAATCAATATACTTTTGTTCTTCCATCTTAGGAAGAAAGAACCTTCTAGGATCAAACCCCATAAGTGCCAGCTGTTGACACCGTTTTTGAAATACTCAAAGAAACCCTAAAAGGTTTGTCAAAAATACCCAAAAGAAGTAAATTTACTAAGGATGTGTTGAATGAAGAGCTATAATACAAAATCAAGAAAGCAAAAACCTACAAGTGCAATAGTCCGAAGGAAATTATTGAAAAGGTTAAATCTAAGCGAAGTTCCAATGACAGATATGACGAAGGAAAAGATCAATGGCTATCGTGGATCCCTGCACCGCCTAAAAGTTCGTTTGCAAACAATGGTGAGTGGTTGCGGACATAATACAGCTGGAGTACGTGTCGCATTGTTATTGCCCCGCATCAACATGATAGTGGTATCACAAACCACTACAGCACCGTGCAGAACCACCAAAGGATAATACGAGGTAAACGTGGGCCATAGCACGTGGCAGACGCAGAAGGCACAAGGGAATACGCCATATGTTGACATAAATCCGATGGACAATATACATTGGCATAAAATTTAAGGACGAGATTCATCCGCATCATGGGAAGTGAACACTCAATAAAGGAAAGAGTGGTTGCGGTAATTAAACCACTCTAACAGGTGTCAGAAAATGGTTGATCCACACACAGTTAAAACTGGAAAGGAAAACCATTATTGGGATCGCGGATACCACCATGGGAAATAAAGAGGCACAAGATCTAACGGCTCAAATCAAAAAGCATGTGATCAATGGTTGGAAATAAACTACATTCGGAAAGCTGCCAGAAAGTTAAGAAAAAGAGCTTATATAAAGCAAAAGGGTTTTCAAATAACGACATTTTGTCTATGTGTCACTGTTCCTGGAAGCTCTGAAGACCGGTGGAGATCGGCAGTTGCGACAGAAGGATAAAGACGTGTCTGTACAGGTAGGGTCTGGTGACCTGGCTCACATATTTTAAAGGAAATTTGTTTGTAGAAATGATTTAAATGGAAACTATGCATGATATAGATGTTTTTAAATCCAAAGAAGCCCTAGAAGATAGAGATGGGGACATTTACGATACCCTAATCAGGTTACCGGTCACTGAGGTCAAGCTTAAGTTGTCTAAGTTATTAGAAGAAGGTATAGACATACACAGAGTCCACCAGTCATCCTTGTTAGCCTTCCTTCTACCCCGACCAAATCCCGTCTTTTCTAGAATTTGTGTCGTGGTGTGTTGATAATTATTCCAGAGAAGAAAGAACTCTTTTAGACAGTAATAAAACCAGAGTCGTCTGTAAAATAGAGCCTTCCGTCATAATCAAAGCCCTAGAAATGAATTTTTTCCCAAACCCTCGAGTCTGAAAGTTTTTCCGAAACCTCTGCTATTGAATGCTATCGTCAAACCCTTCAAGATAATAGAGAGAAGTTCTTGTCTATGTGTCTTAAACCAGAAACAAAAATTTCAGATATCCCTTATCCTATAGATGTCACTTTATTTGATGAAAATACCCAGCTGGTTCTGACATTGTTGGCTTTAATCCTAGGGTTCAACATAGACATGTATGTAACTGAGTTTCAGTTAAGCCTTTTGTATAAAATGAGTACAATTCCGCCAGGGATTGATGAAAATCAAATTCCTCGACTTAACTTTGAAGAATTCCTGGCTGAAAAGATCCATGACCAGATGGTCAATTTCCCCACTCTCAGACATTTCAGATTTCAATCATTTTTTATGAAAATGATCATGATGTCCAGTCATGAAGAATTACAATTCCCTGAAATCATTTTCACAAAGTTATTGGAAAATAATATGTTTAATTACATAAATTATATGCTCTCAGAAATTTACAGAATGATTTTTGGTGAAAGATTGCCTAGAATATTACCAGAAATGCAAGCATGTATGCAATTAAGTGCAGAATATGCTGTAGGAGATTGGTTCTTGTCAAACGACAGTACAGTGATCAGATTATATGGTTTCAAACATAAACCCTATGTTTTACCGGCGTTTCTTACCTTAAGGGTTTTCGCCTTGGAGTTCCTTAGGCATAAATTAATTGTTGAAGATAATAATTTCTTGCTTTTCAAACAAGCAACATATATCAAATATCCGTTCACACTTGGCCCATTCACAGTGAAGAACAAAAACGCTGCTATTTATATAGAAAAATTATTGAAAGATATGGAATTTGAGACAGACATGGCTATTGAATATGATCCGTTAAACATAATATCAAAACAGAGAACGGATCATCTCATCAAAGCTTTGAATCATCATGTGATTGAGGGAATGTCTGATAGAGCAAATTGGTTGGATTATAAGGAAGAAATCATTCCAGATTCTCAAGATAAAGAAATGATATTGACAGATACAACAGCAGAGGAAGAAAGCACGATGAATACTACAATGGTAGGGTTTAAAAGGACCATACAAGACGTAGTCAACATTGAAAGTGAAGAAGCAGAAAAAAGGAAAAAATGAAAAATGGATGAGCAACAAGAGTTAATGGCAGTTTCAGAAGAGGAAGGAAGAACCGAAGTCAAAATACCAGAGGTCATGGTAAATGAGTACAGTATTAAAGAATCCCCGGTAGAAGATGATGTAAATAAACCACACAATCTAATGGATGTATTTAATGAGCACAGTCAAAATAAACAGGAATCCTCTCGGAAAACTAGTCAGTTATTTCCAAAGGTTAAGAATATATCCAACACAGAAGTTAGTTTATTTACTAGCAGAAATGTCAAAGAAAATTCTTTAAAATTTTCAGTTGTTACTAAAGATAATATCTCAGAGATGAAAGTTGATCTGACAAAAATCAATGCCCCAGATAAAATTTTATTACATAGACAAACAGGAGAAGTTATATACTCAAATTATTTGGGAGCGATCTTAAAGGCAGACAAGTTGAAAATTTTAGTAGATAAATTAAATAACCAGTTGAGACAAGAAAAAGCAGAAAACAAGTCTCGACAGTAGCAAATAAAAAGATTGCAAACAAATTTGATAAACAAAGAGGGAGATGCAGCAGCAAATTTACTCAAAGAAAAGGATGACACAATTCAAATGTTAAGGCGGAAGCTGAAAATCCTAAACACTTTGCTTATCCAAGGAGCCGAACTAACAGTACTAGAAAAAGAAAAAGAAGAGTTGTCAGATGAAGTAAAAGATATTACTGCAAAAATGTTGAAGCTCACCGAAGAAAAAGTTCATTGGGAAAAAGAGAAGATTTGTTTGGAAGAGCAATTGGAAGAAATGAAGAAAAAGTTAGCAGAATTAGGTCAGCAACAGGTACATGCAGATACAGATGAAGATAAAACTGGATTGTACAGTCTCTTACAAGCCATGTCCTAGGTAAGTCTGAAAGATGTCGAGATTAAAGAATTGAAAATTGGAGTACGGAAGCTAAAAGAAGAAAATGAAACGAAGGATAAGGAAATTAAAACTTTGCAAACAAGGAATCAGGAATTGTCTGATAATAATAAAGGTTTGGCAGCTCATGTAACAGGACAAGCTGCAATGGAGGGTTGCAAGCATATGGTATGGGAAAAAATTATAAAGTAAGTTGAAAAATTAAGACCTTATCTTGATTATATGAGAATCAAAGAAAAAGTGGCCAAAGACGCTTTTGAAAGTTGCAGAGCAGTCAAAGAGAATTTAAACAGAAAGCCAAAGGAAATAGCACAAAGGGAAATAACTTTCCTAAATAGTTTAACTGAAGCAGATTTGACAGCAATGAATATAATGAACAGAATGTCAGTCATCACATGGGCTAGAAGAATTTTGGGAAAGTATTCACATGTTTAAAATATTGAAGTTAAAGCTGGAGATATACAAGAGGAAGTAATAAGGTTTAAGAAGCGATTTAAAAAATTAATAAACAAAGGATTCCCTGCTTTTTGGGATGAAAAGCATGAATTGATTCCTCCAAATGAATATAAGAGGTTAATGTTTGACATAAGAATGGATCACAAAAATTTTCAGCATTTGGATCATATGCTTACTGGAAAGATTTTAATGGAGAAAATTGCAGAGGACTTTGAAATTTTAAATATGTTGATCTCAATCTGTGAGAATCTTCCTCTTGTTTCTTATGCAGGTCACCTTGAAATGCTAGTCTTGATGAAGGAAATGACCAGTTATGATCTACCCACGGTCGACCAATGGAACTATGTGGATAAATATGGAAGGACAAGATATTTTTTTCATACATGAAGATACATTCAGAACTTTTGCCAAGTGGCAAAAATGATGTTTTTTATTTTTAAAAATTTGTAATATTGTTTAAAGACAGTTATCTTTCGAATTAAGACATTTTCAGTTACTAGTTAAAAGAAGCGGTTATGTCAAGCTTCTTTCGAATTTTGTATAAAATACAATAAGAATCATTTTTGAAAGGGTTGGAAACTCTTTGAGAGACAATAAGTTTTGAAGTCAGATTTTTATAGAATATTAAAAAGCCGTACAGTGGAAATACCTATCTTTGGAGACCAGAGATTCATGTGTTGATCATTTTTACAGTTTGTCTTTTCCATCATCTATATATGTGCATGTTTACTTTCTTTGTTATATCTTCCATTATGTTCTTCTTCTATGCTTAAATGAATGTTTGAAATAAATCGGGATTCATACTGGTTATGCCTCGTTTTATCGCATTTAAGTATCCATTATTTCTCCAAAGTTGACAATAGATTCATCCTAGTTAGATGCATGTTGTTGATGGATTGTCATTATTTCTTTCTATACCACCTGCAAAATTAAATTGACTGTGATATGGTTGCTATCTTGCCTCTATGAAAATCTATTTGGTATAAATCTCTTGCTGGCACATTAGACATTTGAAAGTTGACTCCATACCCAATGTTTCTTGTTTCCTTTTCAACCAAGTAAATCATTTTTGAGAAATTTTGAGCCTGTTTCTATATATTTTTAGCCTTTACATATATCTTGTGAGAGAGCCCTCTCTGGTGGAAAAAATGGCTAAGTTTTCTACCTAAAGTTTGGTTTGAAATAAGTTACCTTAGGCGTTAGTCTTTTACAACCGGGATAAAATCTGAGTGTTAAACATTTTGGCATCGTTGCCAGGGAACGAAAGTGAAATTTTCCCTGGGAGAAACGACAAAGAAAGGTTAAATTTCTTGGGCAAGGAAGTTTGAAGTTTTAAAAGTTGGTTGTAGATATTGCCTTGGCGACTTCACTTGTGAAAAATTCTCAAGGTTTTTTGAAGGTATTCAGAAATAGACAATTGTGGCTACAAGAAGAAATCCCGGTTCACAGTTCTTCTCAGGCGTGGATAATCCAGAAAAGCTCCTCAAGACGGATAAAGGCAAAGGCAAGACAAAAGAAGGTATTCCTCATTTTTTGAGTATATTCCCTTCTTTTCAAGAAAATCTGTTTGAGGAAGAGAATATTGGTTCAAGTGAAAAAGTTTTGTTTAGAACTAAATCATATACTGATTTGAAAGAAACAAAGGTTGATCCAAAAAGTTTATGGGACTATTCTTTAAAATCTGTCTGGAAAAATTTGCAAAAATATGAAAAAGCTAGTTCCAAAATATCCAAGGCCCAAAGAATACCTGTTCAAAGTCATAAATTTATAAAACAATAGGCAGTGATTGTTCCACCTTATAATCCACCACCCATGGCTTCTAGATTTGCCCCATTGGTTTTTCCCGCTGCTTTACACGATTTGCCTCAAAATTATGGACAGAGAATCGTTACTTTTGATGATGATTGTAATTATACAGCACAAAAACATGTTGATAACTTTAGTGATTTCATTGATTTAGAAGGAGTGGATCATGATGATGCAAAAATGAGGTTGTTTGCTCAAAGCCTATGAGGCGAAGTCAAAAAATGGTTCAAAGCTTTAGCTGCAGGATCAATTGCTAATTATGATGCTTTCACAACTCTTTTCATCGAAAGATGGGAAGACCAGAAGAATACTTCACAGATGTTGACACAGTATAACAATCTGAAGAAAGGAGGTTTTGAGTCGGTTCAAGAATTCTCTGCCAGATTTATGAAAGTTTATAACTCTATCCCTGCAGACATAAAACCTCCAGTAGGAGCAGCCAAGTTACATTATGCAGATGCTTTTGAAGGTGATTTTTCATGCACATTAAGAGAAAGAAGATCTACCACTTTGGCAATAATGATGAAAGATGCGGTGGAAGTTGAAGCTAATATGATGGCTTCTGGCAAGATGCGGCATAGAGATACAGACCAAAAGAAAAGTAAAGAAGATAATCAAAATACAGCTTCTTCCTCTTCCACGGATGTAAAATTTGAAGCAATGATGAAAACTATGGAGAAGTTGTTATATAGGTTAGTGGTGGATAACAAAGCTCCGAATAGAGAACAAACAGAACCTCAAATCAGAAACCCTAATTTTAGGAGACCCTTTGTCCCACCCATAAGGCCAAGAGATCAAAGGAATCCAAGGAATGCAGAAGAAGATCCAGTCAGACCTCCTTTTCTTGAAAATTATATTGCTAGGGAAGTTGAAGCTGAGATGGCTGAGAGTGACATTCATCATTGTGGCAGTTTTGATTCAGAAGTTTATCTGACTAAACATGAACATGATATGTTCCTTGCAGAAGGAGAATGTTGTAATTTGGAGACAAAAATGGATCAATACCAGATTGGTTACCAAAGTGCTATAAACGATCTTCAAAGAAAGATAAATCTGAGAAATAGAGATGTTATAATAGACAAAGGAAAAGAGTCAATGGGTAAATCAAAAGGATCTACAAATAAATCCTCTACCAGTCAGAATGAGCAGCAAACGAGAAGAAAAGAAAACGAAGATGTGCCAAAAGGGATTTCAGATAACAAGAAAGATTCAGTAAAAGAAGTTGATAAAAATTTGGTTCCTTTCAATATACAAAGTGAAATGTCCAAAGTCAAGATTTATGTACCTTTCAATGAGATATTAAAGAATAAAGAATACAAGGAACAAATTTTTAAGATGATGCAAGTAGAAAATCCAGTGGAAGTAGATACTTTGGAATTGGATAATGATGCTCCTAATATTTGTCTGGGTTCAAGAATGGAAGATAATAGTTTTGGGGAGATTTCTCCTTTCTATGTAGATTTGAACGTTCATGATAAAGTTGTGCATAATTGTATGTTAGACTCAGGAGCTTCTCATAACCTGATGCCAAAGCTTGTAGTTGAATCTTTGGGGTTAGAGATCACAAGACCATATGATGACCTATTCTCTTTTGATTGAAGGAAAGTTAAATGTTTAGGGTTGATTAAAGATTTGACAGTCAATCTCAGTAAAATACCAGTCAAAGGTATCCTCATGGATGTGGTGGTTGTTGATATTCCATTAAAATTTGGTATGTTGTTGTCTAGATCATGGGCTTCGAAGTTAAAAGGAACTTTGCAGATGGATATGTCTTTTGCTACTATTCTAGTGTTAGGGGTACACAGAAGATTATATGCTGAAAAAATGGTTGCTTATTTGGTAAGTGACTTAAAAGAACTTGAAAAGCATGCTATATATTCAGTAGACACAGATTTCGGGTCATGTATTCTGTACAATGATGTTGAATCCAAAGAAAAGATGGATTTGATCGAACCTAAAGAAAATGAAAAAGAAAGACTATTAAGAGAAAAAATTAGAAAAGAAGGAACTTAGACAATGCATTTTGATGGAGCTAGGAGCAGAGAAGGAGCTGGTGCGGGGGTATGGATAGTCACACCTGATCGAAAATTCTTGATGTTTTCTTATCAATTGAATTTTGAATGTACAAACAATGTTGCAGAATATGAAGCTTTAATTCTGGGGTTGAATGTATTGAGAGATTTAAAAGCAAAAAGAATTGAAGTGTTTGGAGATTCTGAATTAGTAATAAATCAGGTAAAAGCTGTTTATCAGACCAAACATTCTAAAATGAGGACATACAGGAATGAAGTGTGGGATTTATTGGAAAAAAATTTCGATGAACATGATGTTGTTACAATTCCTAGAGTTAATAACATCGTAGCAGATTCTTTGGCCACTGCTGGAGCTGCGTTCAAAACCCCTATCTTTTCTAAAAAGAAATATGATATTGAGGTTATACACAGACCATCTATCCCAGACAATATCAAACACTGGCAAGTTTTTGAAGATGATCAGCAGATTAAACGCTTTTTAGAGATGAAAGATGAATTCAATTACAGGTCTATTGATGCAGAAGATGCTGAAGCTGGTCCGGATGAAAAAGATTCCCCTGACGAAACAGAAAAGTTCAAGCAAAGGATTGGAGGTAAGGATATAATTCAGCTGAAGAATAACGTTATCCCCAGAGGTTTGATTCCTTTAGAAAAATTGTTTGATAAAAATGACGTGGTGAAAAATCCAAAAGTAGAACCTAAACCTAAGGATGTCAAAGATTGCAATTTAGGTTCCGAAAAAGATCCCAAATTAGTAAAGCCTTCAAAGAAACTACCAAGAAAGGAAGAGAATAAAAGTGTGGAAGTGATGAAAATATTTTCAGATGTTTTTGCCTGGAGTTATGAAGACCTGAAAGAATATGATGTTTCTGTTATACAGCATACAATTCCTATCAAACCTGATGAAAATCCTTTTAAGCAGAAGTTGAGAAGAATAAATCCCAAGTTGCTTCCAATAATAGAAAAAGAAGTGAGAAAGTTGTTTGATGCTAAGATAATCGTATCCTTGAGATTTTCTAAGTGGTTGGCTAACCTAGTACCAGACTGTAAGGAAAAAGAATGGCGAAATAAGGTTGTGCGTAGACTTTAGAAATTTGAACAAAGTCTCTTTGAAAGATAATTATCCACTCCCGAAGATGGATCATATTTTGCAGAAAGTTGTAGGAGCTGAAAGAATTTCTATGTTAGATGGTTTCTCAGGTTACAATCAAATTAAAGTTCATCCAGAAGATCAAGAGAAAACTGCTTTTACTACTCCATGGGGAACGTTTATGTATGCCAAAATGCCATTTGGTTTGATGAACGTAGGCGCAACCTTTCAGAGAGCCATGGACATTGCATTTGCAGATGAAAGAGACAAATTCGTGGTAGTATACATGGATGATATCACTGTATATTCAAAGAATGTTGCTGATCACTGGAAACATCTGGAAAGAGTTTTCTTGAAATGTAGAAGGTTTGGGATCTCTTTAAATCCAAAGAAATCTCATTTTTGCATGGAAGAAGGAAGATTGTTGGGACACATTATATCAAAAGAAGGCATCAAGATTGACCCAGAGAGAGTATCTGCCATACAGAAGGTCGGAATCCCTAGAAGTAAGAAGGAAATTCAGTCATTTATTGGAAGGGTAAATTGGTTAAGAAGGTTCATTCCTAATTTTGCTGAGATTTTGAGAAACATATCTGAAATGCTAAGAAAAGACAAGGAGATTAAATGGACTGAAGAAGCAAGACAATCTTTTGATGATATTAAAAGGGCATTGACTGAAGCACGAGTGTTAATTAGTCCATATAATTCAAAATATTTCATTATGTTTACTTATGCATCAAAACACACAGTAGCTGGAGTATTGTTACAAAAGAACCAAGAAGGTGTGGAACAGCCAATTGCATTTTTTAGTAAAATTCTGAGGGATGCAGAATGAAAATATAACATTATGGAGAAACAAGCTTATGCTTTAGTGAAAGCATTGAAGGATTTCAGGATATACATATTGCACTCTCATATAATAGCACATGTTCCATCAGCAGCAGTGAAAGATATTCTTACCAAGCCAGATCCTGGAGGAAAACGAGCAAAGTGGATAGCAGTATTATTGGAATATGATCTCGATATTAAGACTACAAAGCTGATAAAAGGCCAAGGTCTGGCTAAAATGATGACGGAGACAAATTGGGATTCTCTAGGTATGAATTTTCTTTCCGAAATTTCAAAAGAAACCATTCCAAATTGCCAAGTGATCGAAGATTTCTCTTTATCTCCTTGGTACGCGGACATTGTGTATGTTCTGCAAAATCTTCAAGCACCTGCAGATATGGAAAAAACAAGAGCAAGATCAGTGAAGTTGAAAGCAGCCAAGTTCTGCATATTAGATGGGAATTTATTTTGGAAAGATCCAGGAGGTATTATGTTGAATTGTCTATTGGAGAATGAAGCGCAGCATATTATGGTGGAATTTCATAAAGGCATGTGTGGAGGACATCATTCATGGAAGGCTACGATGAACAAGATTCTTAGAGCTGGTTTTTATTGGCCCAGCATGTAATCAGATGTATATAAAGAAGTGACCAAATGTCATGAGTGTCAAATTTTTTATGGGAAAAGAGAACTATTACCATTTCCTTTGAAACCTATTTTAGTTGAAGCACCTTTTCAATAGTGGGGGTTAGATTTCATTGGCGAAATTAACCCAAATTCCTCAGGGCAGCATAAGTGGATTCTGACTGCTACAGATTATTTCACGAAATGGATTGAGGCCATTCCAACAAGAAACACCACAGAAACAGTGATAATGAACTTTTTAGAAGAAAACATCTTATCCAGGTTTGGTTGTCCTAAAAGGATAGTGACAGATAATGCTCCAGCGTTCAAATCAAAAAAGATGATAAATTTTTGTCACAAATATCACATACATTTAAATCATTCCACTACTTATTATCCACAAGGAAATGGGTTGGCTGAATCTTCAAATAAAATTCTAGTGAGGATCATAAAGAAGTTGCTAGAAGATAACAAAAGGGCTTGGCACACTAAATTAAAATATGCTTTGTGGGCAGATAGAATCAGTACAAAAAGAGCAATTGGCACTTCGCCTTTCCAGTTGGTGTATGGCACAGAGGTAATTTTTTCTGTTACAAGAAGTCGAAGAAGAACCAAATCATATGCAGGGGAGGATAAATCAAATGATAGAATTACATGAAGTTAGAGAAAAAGCATACAATAAAACCCAAATGCATCATGAGAAAATAAAAAAAAAAACTTTTGACAGAAAAGTTAAAGAAAAGAATTTTCAAATAAATGATTTAGTTTTGAAGTGGGACTCTAGAAATGAAGATCACCATGGGAAGTTTGAGCATTTGTGGAAAGGTCCATATATTGTTGCAGGATACCAAGGATAAAATGCATTCACCCTTAAAAATTGCAATGGAGAATTCTTTCCTGGAGGACCAGTAAATGGTAGACACCTCAAACATTATCTCTCTTAAAGGATAGAGGTGAAAGAGAATTTTGTAAAGTGTATATATTTTCCTTTACCATGCATTACCAAAAAATAAAACAAAATAAAAAAATAAAAAGTTTCAATGCAGCCCAATGGATCAGGCACTTGGTCTACGATGTTCTTTTCTACCTCACGGGGAGGATAGCATCCCCAGTTGGAGCCAGTTGTTGACACCGTATTTGAAATACTCAAAGAAACCCTAAAAGGTTTGTCAAAAATACCCAAAAGAAGTAAATTTACTAAGGATGTGTTGAATGAAGGGTTATAATACAAAATCAACAAAGAAAAAACCTACAAGTGCAATAGTCCGAAGGAAATTATTGAAAAGTTTAAATCTTAGCGAAGTTCCAACGGCAGAGATGACGAAGGAAAAGATCAACGACTGTCGTGGATCCCCGCACCGCCCAAAAGTTCGATTGCAAACAATGGTGAGTGGTTGCGGACATAATACCACTGGAGTACGTGTCGCATTGTTATTGTCCCGCATAAACATGATAGTGGTATCACAAACCACTACAGCACCGTACGGAACCACCAAAGGATAATACGGGGTAAACGTGGGGAATAGCACGTGGCAGACGTAGAAGGCACAAGGGAATATGCCATATGTTGACATAAATCGGATGGATGATATACATTGGCATAAAATTTAAGGACGAGATTCATCCGCATCATGGGAAGTGCACACTCAATAAAGGAAAGAGTGGTTGCGGTAATTAAACCACTCTAACAGGTGTCAGAAAATGGTTGATCCACACACAGTTAAAACCGAAAAGGAAAACCATTATTGGGATCACGGATACCACCATGGGAAATAAAGAGGCACAAGATCTAACGGCTCAAATCAAAAAGCATGTGATCAACGGTTGGAAATAAAGTACATTAGGAAAGCTGCCAGAAAGTTAAGAAAAAGAGCTTATATAAAACAAAAGGGTTTTCAAATAACGACATTTTGTTTATGTGTCGTTGTTCCTGGAAGCTCTAAAGACTGGTGGAGATCGGAAGTTGCGACAGAAGGATAAAGACGTGTCTGTAAAGGTAGGGTCTGGTGACCTGGCTCACATATTTTAAAGGAAATTTGTTTGTAGAAACGATTTAAATGGAAACTGTGCATGATATAGATGTTTTTAAAGCCAAAGAAGCCCTAGAAGATAGAGATGGGGACATTTACGATACCCTAATCAGGTTACCGGTCACTGAGGTCAAGCTTAAGTTGTCTAAGTTATTAGAAGAAGGTATAGACATACACAGAGTCCACCAGTCATCCTTGTTAGCCTCCTGCCCCGACCAAATCGCATCTTTTCCAGAATTTGTGTCGTGGTGTGTTGCTAATTATTCCAGAGAAGAAAGAACTGTTTTAGACAGTCGAAAAACCATAGTCGTCTGTAAAATAGAGCCTGTCGTCATAATCAAAGCCCTAGAAATGAATTTTTCCCAAACCCTCGAGTCTGAAAGTTTTTCTGAAACCTTTGCTATCGAATTTTATCGTCAAACCCTTCAAGATAATAGAGAAAAGTTCTTGTCTACGTGTCTTAAACCAGAAACAAACCTTTCAGATATCCCTTATCCTATAGTCACTTTATTTGATGAAAATACCCAGCTGGTTCTGACATTGTTGGCTTTAATCCTAGGGTTCGACACAGACATGTATGTAACTGAGTTTCAGTTAAGCCTTTTGTATAAAATGAGTACAATTCTTAAAGGGATTGATGAAAATCAAATTCCTCGACTTAACTTTGAATAATTCATGGCTGAAAAGATCCATGACCAGATGGTCAATTTCCCCACTCTCAGACATTTCAAATTTCAGTCATTTTTTATGAAAATAATCATGATGGCCAGTCATAAAGAATTACAATTCCCTGAAATCATTTTCACAAAGTTATTGGAAAATAATATGTTTAATTACATAAATTATATGCTCTCAGAAACTTAAAGAATGATTTTTGGTGAAAGATTGCCTAGAGTATTACCAGAAATGCAAGCATGTATGCAATTAAGTGCAGAATATGCTGTAGGAGATTGGTTCTTGTCAAAAGACAGTACAGTGATCAGATTATATGGTTTCAAACATAAACCCTATGTTTTACTGGCATTTCTTACCTTAAGGGTTTTTGCCTTGGAGTTCCTTAGGCAGAAATTAATTGTTGAAGATAATAATTTCTTGCTTTTTAAACAAGCAACATATATCAAGTATCCGTTCACACTTGGCCCATTCACAGTGAAGAACAAAAACACTGCTATTTATATAGAAAAATTATTGAAAGATATGGAATTTGAGACAGACATGGCTATTGAATACGATCCGTTAAACATAATATCAAAATGGAGAACGGATCATCGCATCAAAGCTTTGAATCATCGGGTGATTGAGGGAATGTCTGATAGAGAAAATTGGTTGGATTATAAGGAAGAAATCATTCCAGATTCTCAAGATAAAGAAATGATATTGACAGATACAACAGCAGAGGCAGAAAGCACGATGAATACTGCAATGGTAGGGTTTAAAAGGCCCATACAAGACGTACTCAACATTGAAAGTGAAGAAGCAAAAAAAGGAAACAAATTAAAAATGGATGAGCAACAAGAGTTAATGGCAATTTCAGAAGAGGAAGGAAGAATCGAAGTCAAAATACTAGAGGTCATGGTAAATGAGTATAGTATTAAAGAATCCCCGGTAGAAGATGATGTAAATAAACCACACAATCTGATGGACGTATTTAATGAGCACAGTCAAAATAAACAGGAATCCTCTTGGCAAACCAGTCAGTTATTTCCAAAGGTTAGGAATATATCCAACACAGAAGTCAGTTTATTTAGTAGCAGAAATGTCAAAGAAAATTCTTTAAAATTTGCAGTTGTTACTAAAGATAAGATCTCAGAGATGAAAGTTGATCTGACAAAAATCAATGCCCCAGATAAAATTTTATTACATAGACAAACAGGAGAAGTTATATACTCAGATTATTTGGGAGCGATCTTAAAGGCAGACAAGTTGAAAATTTTAGTAGATAAATTAAATAACCAGTTGAGACAAGAAAAAACAGAAAATAAGTCTTGACAACAGCAAATAAAAAGATTGCAAACAAATTTGATAAACAAAGAGGGAGATGCAGCAGCAAATTTACTCAAAGAAAAGGATTACACAATTCAAATGTTAAGGCGGAAGCTGAAAATCCCAGACACTTTGCTTATCCAAGGTGCCGAACTAACAGTACTAGAAAAAGAAAAACAAGAGCTGTCAGATGAAGTAAAAGATATTACTGCAAAAATGTTGAAGCTCACCGAAGAAAAAGTTCATTGGGAAAAAGAGAAGATTTGTTTGGAAGAGCAATTGGAAGAAATGAAGAAAAAGTTAGCAGCATTAGGTCAGCAATAGGTACATGCAGATACAGATGAAGATAAAACTGGATTGGACAGTCTCTTACAAGTTATGTCCTAGGTAAGTCTGAAAGATGTCGAGATTAAAGAATTGAAAATTGGAGTACAGAAGCTAAAAGAAGAAAATGAAACGAAGGATAAGGAAATTAAAACTTTGCAAACAAGGAATCAGGAATTGTCTGATAATAATAAAGGTTTGGCAGCTCATGTAACAGGACAAGCTGCAATGCAGGGTTGCAAGCATATGGTACGGGAAAAAATTATAAAGGAAGTTGAAAAATTAAGACCTTATCTTTATTATATGAGAATCAAAGAAAAAGTGGCCAAAGATGCTTTTGAAAGTTGCAGAGCAGTCAGAGAGAATTTAAACAGAAAGCCAAAGGAAATAGCACAAAGGGCAATAACTTTCCTAAATAGTTTAACTGAAGCAGATTTGACAGCAGTGAATATAATGAACAGAATTTCAGTCATCACATGGGCTAGAAGAATTTTGGGAAAGTATTCACATGTTGAAAATATTGAAGTTAAAGCTGGAGATATACAAGAGGAAGTAATAAGGTTTAAGAAGCGATTTGAAAAATTAATAAACAAAGGATTCCCTGCTTTTTGGGATGAAAAGCATGAATTGATTCCTCCAAATGAATATAAGAGGTTAATGTTTGACATAAGAATGGATCACAAAAAGTTTCAGCATTTGGATCATATGCTTACTGGAAAGATTTTAATGGAGAAAATTGCAGAGGACTTTGAAATTTTAAATATGTTGATCTCAATCTATGAGAATCTTCCTCTTGTTTCTTATACAGGTCACCTTGAAATCCGAGTCTTGGTGAAGGAAATGACCAGTTATGATCTACCCATGGTCGACCAATGGAACTATGTGGATAAATATGGAAGGACAAGATATTATGTTCATTCATGAAGATACATTCAGAACTTTTGCCAAGTGGCAAAAATGATGTTTTTATTTTTAAAAATTTGTAATATTGTTTAAAGACAGTTATTTATTGTTTAAAGATAGTTATCTTTCGAATTAAGACATTTTCAGTTATTAGTTAAAAGAAGCGGTTATGTCAAGCTTCTTTCGAATTTTGTATAAAAGACAATAAGAATCATTTTTGAAAGGGTTGGAAACTCTTTGAGAGACAATAAGTTTTGAAGTCAGATTTTGATAGAATAATAAAAAGCCGTACAGTGGAAATACCTATCTTTGGAGACCAGAGATTCATGTGTTGATCATTTTTATAGTCAGTCTTTTCCCTCATCTCTATATGTGCATGTTTACTTTCTTTGTTATATCTTCCATTATGTTCTTCTTCCATGCTTAAATGAACGTTTGAAATAAATCAGGATTCATACTGGTTATGCCTCGTTTTATCGCATTTAAGTATCCATTATTTCTCCAAAGTTGACAATAGATTCATCCTAGTTAGATTCCTGTTGTTGATGGATTGTCATTATTTCTTTCTATACCACCTGCAAAATTAAATTGACTGTGATATGGTTGCTATCTTTCCTTTGTGAAAATCTATTTGGTATAAATCTCTTGCTGGCACGTTAGATATTTGAAAGTTGACTCCATACCCAATGTTTCTTATTTCCTTTTCAACCAAGTAAATCAATTTTGAGAAATTTTGAGCCTATTTCTATATATTTTTAGCCTTTACATATATCTTGTGAGAGAGCCCTCTCAGGTGGAAAAAATGGCTAATTTTTCTACCTAAAGTTTGGTTTGAAATAAGTTACCTTAGGTGTTATTCTTTTACAACCAGGATAAAATCTGAGTGTTAACACCAGTGGAAGCCTTTCTATCCGTGGGAGATTACTATTCCAAACAGGCTAGGGATGGAACTGTCCTTGCGTAGGACCTTTTGAATCCTTTCAGTCTGGGTTTTCACCCTCTGTTGTTAGCCTTAGAACCCATTCCAACACCTACACATCCGAAGCTTCAACAAATGGCGTTATAAGGAGGGAAGAGTGCAAAGTATGCCTAAACGAAACACCAGCAAACCTCCTCAAACAAGAAAACCGATTGTCACCCATAGTCATACGCAGGCATCAACTTCTGCAGAACAACCAGTGCAACATCCAACCGTAATTCCTGCCACCCCTGTAATAGAGTAGGAAACTATCAGGGGAAACATTGTTTTCGTATCACCCACTAGGGTAGCCCTCACACTTGAACAACTACTCAAAGGTTCTTCTAATAGTTTTGCTAGGTTGAAACGAAGGATCGTTGAAGAACGTAATCAGGGACTAGCAGCAATTCATCACCAAAAAACTGATCCCCAAGCTAATAATTTGATTAATCAAAATTCATATCGTCCAAACCTTGAACAACATTATTCACCTCGCCACAATCTTCTTCCCGATTTCAATCTTGATATATTGTTCGATGAAATAGAGAAAGACCAACTAAACGTTGCCACAGGTGGACCACCACCAACTCCTCCTTCATCTTCATCATCCTCATCTGACGAATCATCTAGTAGTGATTCATCATCCCATTCAAATTCAGAAGACTTACCCATGGCAGAAGGTGGAAACAGACCCTGGCTGGCCCAGGATGTTGTCTTCATTATAGGTGAACAACACAGACTGCCCAAAAATCCTGAGAAATGGCTCCTGAAGTTCAACCCTGATGACAAATCGCCTACACTTGATCACATCAAAACCTTCAACCACTTATACTATGAAACGAGAACTCGACACAGTTCTCGTTTTTCTCTCTCCTAATTTTAGTAGGTATTTTTACCCCCGTTTAAAAAAGGGTTGATACCAGTGTCATAGAATTTCATTTTGAGGCATTTTTTGGGGCCTTTGAATTATCTTTGTAGTAAAATAGTTTTAATTTTTATTTTCAAATGTGTTTCTAAAATTTAACAAAATAACATACATTTTTAAACAATTTATAATGAAAAACATATACATTTTATGATTTTTTCTATAAAATAAGACATTTTTATGGACAAAATAAGGCATTTTTATTGACAAAATTGTAAACAATTCCAAAAAATAAGGACATTTAAAACCATTTTCAATGAATTGTTAGAGATTTTTTGTATAAAAATGATACTATTTCATATTATTTTCCGAAAAGTGACGATTCACATAAATTCAAGAAAAAATATACAAATTATTTGTAAAAAACATTATATGTAGAAATGTTATTCCTAAAATAAAGTCTGAAAGTCAAAACATTACTAATATATCTTATCAAAAAATTGTCAAAAATTGTCAAAATTAATATTTTCTTCAAAACATGAAACTATTCAACAATATCATGCATGCCAAATTATTCATCGACATTGGAATTTTCTGGATCTTGACTTTCCTCAGGGACATCAATGTCCTCTTCCATTGGGTCTTCTATGCCTGCAAGATCCCCAAAGCGCTCCTTTCCAAACACCCCTCCTAATGAGGGTTGAGGCCCTTTTGACATCTTTTCCACAAGTGTTTCACTAAACTCTCCTTTCTTCAAACCAACTTCTTGCAGTTCATCTGGAAGAACTTGAATAGAATTAATTCTTTGCTTTATGTAATTGCATTGGAGTGGATCATTATCAATGGATATGCATTTTTTTCCGTTTTGTAAGGAGCATGCTATTTTTGTACCTAATCACCATAAACAAAAATAAATTTAAGTCAAATATCATAAAGAAGCATACTTTAAAACAATAAAAAATGAAGGATAAAACATACAATAAAACTTGATATATTATTTCATTTGTAATATGAGAAATTTTACCTGAACCCGAGAACAAATCTAAGACCCAATATCCTTCTCTTTAAAATGTATCTATGAGATAATTAATCAACGCTTGTGGATTTTGATAGATGTTTACAGTTGTTAACACCCAAAAAGTGCTCACTAGCTCATTTCCTTATTCACATGACCCATTTGTCAACTTTTTCACCATTTGAGCCTCTAAAAGCCAACATAAGGTCACCAAAAGACCTTAATACACCCCTTTTTCCACTCAAAATGAGTATTTTTCCTAAAAAAGCATAAAAAACCCTCAAAAAGGGTCTAGAATTCCCAAAAATATTAAAAAGGGAATAAAAATTAAAATTAAAATTAAAAAAAAAAATGAGGGAAAAAGTACCTAAACCATGTTGGTCAATACCATTGGTTTCCTCAAAACCACAAATGCTATTCCCCACCACCAAAACCTATAAAAAGGTGGTAGGGGCTCCTCACTTTACATCCATCCATCTTCCTATCCTCATGCTGCCAAAATCTCCCTTGAGCTTTTGGCCATTGTAGCAACCTTGGAGAAAGGACCCTTTGGAGTTTGGAGCTGCTCATCCTTGGAGCTACTCAACAACCTTCATCACTTGGAGGTATTATTATTGCAAGCACTTGCTTGCCCCCCATTTTCAATACAAAGTTATTTTTTCTATTTCTTGTTCTTGTTTTCAATTCAAAAAGGTTATTATGGTATGCACATGCTAGTTTAGATTTAGTTTTAGATTTACAATTGTTTTTGCTTTAATATTTGAGACTGCTGCTACTAGTTAGCAGGTGCCCATAGCACTAAGCTTGGTTGCAAAATCAAGCCAACAGTTTTTGGCGACTCCGCTGCTTTCGAATTTTTAGATCTCACTTTTGCTTTAGATATTACTTTTTGTTAGTATTAGTTAGTTTAATTCAAAGATCTGCCACCCTAGACAGCAGATCCATTGCTGTTCTAGATCTTGGCCCATTTTATTGCCATTAACAGCCTGAAATTTTCAATTTTTGGGTTCGTTTTTCAGCGTCCGCGTATGGCTTTCGCCTCGCGGCTTTTTGCCCAACAGTCGCATGGCTCATCGCGACTGCAAGGCTCTTTTCCGCACGGCTTCGCGGCCAATTAGCCTGCTGCACATCGCGGCTTCGCGGACCTTTTCCGCGCTACACATCGCGACTGTGTGACGAAATCCCGCGCTGCACATCGCGGCTTCGCGGCTAAAACCCGCGCTGCCCATCACGACTGTGCGACAGAAACCTGCGCGGTCCATCGCGGCTGTTCTGTCAAAACCCGCGATGCCAATTTTTTCGATTCGGACAATCCGTTTAAAAAATTAATTTTTTACTGTATTTTCTACCCACATAGCACATTTTCCAGTATTAAAATTCCTGCATATTTTACAGCCATATAAAAATTTTACTATTTAGAATGCACCTTTGAAAAAGTCTTTTTAAAAATTTTCAGAAATTGAAAGAAGGATTTATTTTGCATTTTATCTAGATTAAAATTTTGTTGTTTACTTCCTTGATTTTTTTCCCATAGCAATTTTTGAAAAAGAAATCCATTTATTTCTTGGAAAAAGTTATATTATTTGCTTTCCTATTTCAAAAGATCCTTTGTTTTTTGAAGATTTTTTGCAAAGCATTTACTTTTTCAATTTCAGTTTAAATACCACACGTGCACCCACTCAAACACATAATTTAAACTGAGCCTTAAAATTTACCCTAACTTCAACCAGCTTTTAACCCCACTTGGGGAACACTTAAAAGAACTCTGTAGCTAGGTAGTATTGAGGGGATAGGTGTTCCAATAACACCCCTCAGTTATTACATTTGAGACATAGCTTTTGTCCATTAGGGAACCAAAATCTCCTAGTATTTTTTGGCATGGTCATAACTAGTTTATCGAAAGGCCTCTCCCCTAAGAGGGTTGAAGTCGCGAGGATGGTTCCGGAAGCCTGAGTGGAATACCGAAATCCATTCAGTAACCGAAGGGCTACCATTCGCAGTTCTCGGGATATCCCTGTATGGGGGTATTGCGGTAAAAGGACCAAACGGCAGATTTACCTTTTCTGGACGTGTCATGAACGGAGTATCCTAGTTGCCATTCTTTAGGATTGATTACCCGGTGTCCCTCCCGGTAGGGGGATATCTAGCCGTTGATTCAACACTCAATATTGTCTGACTTGGATTTCATCACCTTGCAGAGAATATCGTTTGTTGATTCACAATACTTTTAGTTAGGTGTTTGCATGATATAATCCACCTTTGGTCTAGTAGCACCTCTTTTTTTCTAGAAGATGTTTGCTTGATGGTACTCTGACCATTTTTTGCATCCCTCCACTTATTATAGCACAGCTGCTATAATAAGTGCTTTTTGAGGTTGGTTTTTTGGCCTGAGAGCCTTCATTTTCACTCCCCTTCTTGCACCCTTGGTTGCATTAGGGTTTCGAGTTTGTTTTATACATTACCACCTTACACTAAACAATTTTTACACAAAAACTTATTTCTCACCATTGAGAATTTTAGAGCTCTCGTCGTCTTCAGGGTGAACCCCCAGAGTTCAGTCTACTTGGCTCTCCATGTCACCGATGTCGAGCCTTATCCCTTGACTCGACACATCGTCGGTCAAATAGACAGTCATCCGATTCTGATACGCCTCACTTCCAATCTGATTCTGAGGCAGAATCCGAAAACCCTACTGCGTTATTCCCAACCAACCTTATGGCTGGAACACCATTCGACCCACTATTTACCAGTACCATAGGAGATACATCCACAAACCCTTCTACTGCGGTGCCATCCATGGAAACAACCACACCCCTAGGTATGCCTAATATGGGGGACACTCCACTTTTAGGGATGCCCAACACAGGACCACCTCCTATTACGGGTATGCCGAACATAGGGGTCACACCCCCTCTCATTTCCATAACCCATATCCTAGGAATCCCTACTACTATTCCTAACCTTGGTGTAACCCATGTTGCACTTGGAAACGCTGGCCCATACCAGACCACAGCTATTGGAGGACACATACCTTCAATACCTAGCATACCCTTAGGTGCTACTAGACCTCTACATCATACCACCATGACTAGTCATGTCCCAGTCACTATGCCACATCCATCTGCCAGCTTACCTTACATGGCGAGTCTGAACTTACCAGACTTAGCCAGGATAACCAATGATCCTATCAGACACCACCCTGCGTGGCCTCACATGCCCACCAAACTCCCCTCCGACATCCCTAAATTTGAGGGCAAGGCCGGTGAGGACCCCCAGAACCATATCATGTCCTTCCATCTATGGTGTTCCTCCAACTCCATAGTGGACGACTCTGTCCGCCTCCGTCTGTTACAGCGCACCTTCACCGGCTCCGCAGCTAAGTTGTATATCGAGCAACCCCATGGGACCCATGGCACCTTTACCTCACTCGCCTCGACCTTCCTGTATTTCTTCCAGTTACCTGTCTGCTATTATGCGGGAGTCAAGATCCTACTGTCTTGCAAATAGAACACGGCCACCCACATCACTGACCACATTCATGAGTGGCATCGATGCTGAAGCCTCTGCAAAATCAAGTTAGACGACCGTATCTTCTTAGATTGGTTTCTCAAATCCCTCCTCCCTCTCATTGTGAAGGATGTGGCATCCGAACGACCCCAGTCTGAAGAAGAGGCCATCCTCAAATCCCAACAGTTTGACCTCATTTACGCCCAATCGGGTTATTTGTATACCATTATACCAGATGCCCCTCGGGGCGAGTCATCACAACACAATGCACCGGGGGCATCCCATGCCGCAGATGGCATCATTGGTCGTATGGCCTCGCATCCCCAACCCTTTTTCATTGCACATCCTAGCCATGGTCCCGACCTTTCACGGGCTACATCTCAATCTGGAGCAACCAGTTCATATGCTCCCATGGCACATCACCACCATACCCACGGACCTTCATGTCCACCTCAGTGCTTTGGTCATGCACCACCTGCATACGCCCCCCCAACCGCATCTCAACCAATGTATTACCCACAACAAGCTGCGACAGCTAGCCCAACACCTCCAATATCTCATGGTTACCAACAACCCCAGCAGGTAACTGGACCACCTCCAGCCCCACCGGCTTATTATCCACCACAACCTGCTCCCGCACCTGCGGCAAACCAAAATCCTCCCACTGCTCAAGGGAAAGTGTACACACAACACAACCAGCCCTAGCACCAAAACAACTAGTGCAACCAGGGTGGGAAACAGAACTGTGGAAGAGGACGTAACCGCGGTAACAACCAACAACAACATCAAGGTCCTCCACCTCCCAATCCTCCGCAAAATAACAACGCTGCTCCTCCCAACCAGAATCCGGATCGTAATCCCAGGCAGCCTAAAAACAATAACCTCAGAACAAACCATCCTTGTTCTATTTGCGGGGTCTATGGCCATTACACACATGCTTGCCCACATTTGGAGCGAGCTCGGCAACTCTGGACTGACGATTCCCATCGTCAAGGACAAGTGGCTCCTCAGCCGCCACCCAACCCTCCACCACCTCAACATCAACCTTTGGGGCTACAAAACCCCTTTCCAACCCAAGGTGTAGTGAACACTCAGCCGTTAGCTCCCCCTCAGGGAAACGCGCCACCACAACAAATCACTTATGCCGCTCCTGATCAACCCATGTTTGATTCAGATACCCACCACTTGTTGATGATGTCATCCACAGATGCCAACCTCCAAACCCACCGGAACCAATATGGATCCACCCCTGAAGCCCCTCCCTCCGACAAGAACACTAACGTTCATCCCACAGATCAGACGTTACGTATACCTCGGGCTCCACTCGATGGCGCTTCTAAAGCACCTCACTTCCCACTTCGTCGCATCAACAATAATCCCAATGCTCGCGCTGCGCTGAATTACAACATTGTAGACGACTTAGCCCAGTCTCCTGCAGCCATGTCTGCTTTAGAAGTCTTAAAAAACTGTCCTTCACAGCGCAAGACTTTTCTCTCTGCCATTGGCGCTATTGACCCCAATGATTCACAACTGATGGCATTCGATTCAGACCAGTCCGAACCTCGGTTGCCTTCCACTTTAGCATTCCAAGTTTCCGTTTCCGTTCGGAATCTTGTCATCCATCGGTGCATTATCGATGAAGGGGCCTCTACATGCGTTATGTCCACATTTGTTTGGCAGAAGTTGGGATCTCCTACTCTCGATCAGTCCACCACTGCGTTGCGAGCCTATGACGGCCGTTCGGCTCAACCCCAAGGTCTCCTAGATAATGTCCTCGTCCAGCTGGCTGGTAAAACCGTGCTCATTGACATAGAGGTCATCAATGCCCAACTTGATTATAACCTCTTACTTGGTCGTAGCTACATATATGCCATGCGAGCGGTTGCCTCATCTGTTTTTCGTACCATGATGTTCCCCCATGAGGGACGCGTGGTCAAGGTCGACCAACTCACCTATTACGATCCCAAGGCCCCCGACGCACCTGAAAATGTTCTCCCCATGGTTGAACAACCTGTTTGTGGTGCAACTACATCGTTCGTTTCCTCCGTGGGACCCATACTTTACTCCGACGCGCCAATGACTTCTACATTCCAATCTATTCCACCACCGTCACCAGAGACCCACATCGCTGACCTCTGTACTCTTTCACAGAATACACAAACACCCGGTAATAAACCATCCTTGTTAGCTAAACCACCATTGGTCCCTAGTCACATTGGTGTTACACCCATCCACACAATCCCCTTTCTATTTCCTCCCTCGGGTGTAGTAAGTGCTCCGGTTATGGCTACCCTTAGTCTCCCCGGGTTAACATTGGGATTACCTGTGTGGTATATTTCACCTCCCGTTCCCCCGCCGACACCAAATGTCATCCTGCAACCGGTGCAACCCATTGTCACTTCTACCCAACCACCTCCTGGTATCACTACTCCTTCGTCATCTACGAATCCCCCTCCTCTCATCAGGCCTACTGGGGGAAAATTCCCACAACCATACACTATGGTACCCCCACCCAAAGCAGTTAAACCTCCCCCCGTGTTCCGTGCTCCTCCTAAATGCTCATTGTGTGATGAGTTAGGCCATCCAACCCATCAATGTCCACAGTTACCTGCATTATAGGAACACATGCAAATGCTGGACGATGACCCCAACATCCCGGTGGTCAAACTCGACCCAAACCCCAAGCCTCGTGATAAATCACTACGCACCAACCACCCTTGTGCCATATGCGGTGTTTATGGTCATTACTCACATCACTGTCCTGATATCCCAGATTACAGAGCAGCGTTGTACGAATTGAATAACGTCGACTTAGAAATATCTCCTCCCCTCATTGAGGAAATCTACCCTCCCGTATCATCCTCATCCAGAGAGATTAACACCATTTATATGATCTCTTTGACTACCCAAACCTCGTCAACTGACTTGACTACTCACAGCTTCCGCAATGATGAAGAGATTCTCGAGGCTCGTACTGCCCCTGGTTACCCATGGAAAGACATGCACCATCGTTCATACTTCCTCCCATAAGAGACCTCATCCTCCACCGCTACCCAATTCGCGGTTGAGTCCAAAGATTTCCTTCCTACCAAAGTCGACTGGTTTAAAGATCCTATTCCTGATCCTGATGCCTCTCAGGAAAATAACATGGCCAATATTTCTCCCGTCATCCACATCGACATCTCTGACCCACCTGGTGCCCTTCATACCATTACATTAGGAGCTTCCCACAGTGAGCATGGGATTGGAGAATACAAAAAACTGTTCCAAGAATTCACTGATGTCTTTACTTGGTCAGATATCAAAATGCCTGGCCTTGACCCCGCCATTTATACGATCTCCACTGGATACCCCTCTGTTTGGTCGGCCCCTTCTATTGATCCCGTTCACACACATGTTCCACTCTGCTACGTCGGTTTTGCTGATGGTGCAAGCCGTTGGTCCCCCAATCTGGCCTTCGCAACTTGGGTAATATATTCCCCTTCACATGAGTTGATCCACATCGATGGAATGTGTCTAGGTGCTGCCACCACAGCCCACAGCCTCATGGTATAACACCCCGCCAGCAGTTACTCAATGCCCCATTGATCTCTCTCTGAGACAACATGTGCACCACATTGACACCTGAGTTAGGGGGCATAATAGATTACCTCGACCCCGGGATAGGGGGCATGATCAATCATTTTGAACCTTCCCCATCATCTCTATCTCAACACCTCAATGAGCCCATCGTTCAATCCAACACATATGTGATCCACAATCACAAACCCCATGCACATAGCATGGGGGCAGGTCATTAACCCTGCTGACTTCTTCACATGCGTGATCTTAACCATTTTTTGAGGTCACATATCACTTGTATATTCGATTTGATTTGATACACCTAGTATTCTCCCCCCGCGGGTCATCATTTCTCCCCACCACTGCATCCTTCGCTTGGTGGGCTCACCTTTATTTGTAGCCATTTTTTAACCTAGTTATTTGCTTGGACCATTCCGGAGTCCTTATGACATCCATTTTTCGCACCATTTGCACCGCCGGATTCATATTTCCGCACTCGTGATGATGCTTGAGATCATTTCTCGCTCTCACGCCCAGATTTTTTGGGCATTTTTCCCATGCCCCCTCGTCACCTCGGTTTGCGTGCCACATCAGTCGTTCTCTGTTTTTCAACGAGTCTTATATCGCTGGATTCAGTTTTCCGCGCTCGTGATGACACTTGAGATCATTTCTCGCTATCATGCCCAGATTTTTTGGGCATTTTTCCCATGACCCCTCGTCGCCTCGGTTTGCATGCCACATTGGCCGTTGCCCCTTTTTGACAATCTTTATGTCACCGGATTTAGTTTTTCGCACTCATGATGATGCTTGAGACCCTTTCTCGCTCTCATCAATCCCTTTTTGTTCGGTATAATTTTATCCCTTTTTCGGGCCGAGCAATCCCTTTTACGAAAAAGGCACTTAGGGAGTTTTTGTTAAGCTCTTTTATGACTCCTAAAAACAATGAAAAGATCGCCGAGCAACCTTGCTTCCTTTCATGCTCGCTAAACGTATCTGAAAGGGTGTCTACCTGGTATAAGTTTACCCCTTTTCCAGACCTTGTAGACTAATTACGAAAAAGGAATACTCTAGTCACATCGGCTAGAAGAGTTCTCCATTTGCATCATTTTATGCTTTTTCGGGCCTTGGAGACTAAATTACTAAAAAGAACACCAATGGAGTCCACTTACCACTTTCAGACTCTCTAAACATGAAAGCAACCACGAGCAATCACCATCCTGGGCTCGTAAAACCAACAGGACAGTAATCATAACCATTGCAGAGTCTTCTTATCGTTTTCAGACTCCTTAAAATTGAAAGCACCAATGAGCACGAACAGTCCTGGGCTCACATAATCCACAAGACAGTACCATTTCAGAGCACACTTTTATCCCTTCTTCGAGCTCATTCAAACTACGAAGAAGGACCCAATGGTGCTTCTCTGCGCCAGAACAGATCACGTCTACTCATATAACAGCTTCCCCATTTTGGTCGCCTTTGTTCAGAGTATTCTGCAGTATGTCACCCTGAGAACCCCTCGACAGCACCCATCAGCTTGACCCCCCCCAGAGTTAATACATACCCTTCAATCCTTAAAAGCTATGATCCCCACACCTACAAGTCAGTTCCCTACGCTGCTATGTCAACCATGTCATCATGCTCTGAACAAAGGAAGTTTGAGTCTACCCACTATATGACCCCAGTTACTTCCCATCCCCACAAGTATGTCAGTCCTACCACCAGTACTACCACACTTCAGTTCTACACCTCGCGTTCCTATCAAGGAAACATCATTGCCTTGTTAGTTGCTGGTCTCCCTCTGTCGACAACAACCAAATTTATTCCAGAGGATAGACCTAGAGGTCCCTGTGTCTTGGACTCATCACCATTTATGATGAGTGCCTACGAATCATTTCGAGAAGAGTCCTCAGTGCCTCTCCATATGGTTGTTTCTCACATGCTCGACTTCAACACCTTGATCGCATCATTGAGACTCGCACAGGGCATCGGTCCGTTCAGTTATTAGTCGAAGACCCCGGATACTATCTGACTCCTCCACATTTGAGAGTCTACCTATGGATACAACCAGTTATACTTTTCCTATAGATATCCGGGTTGCGCATGGCGACAGTATTCAGATGTACCCCAGTTTTATACTCCCTCGAGTACACAATTACATATACTTCCCAGAGATGGCTCACAGTCATTACGTCCCTACAGATGTTGGACACCTTCAGTTTCAGCAGTTCATCAGTTATTCCAGTGTATCAGTTATTGAGATCAGTCATGTCATGAACATGAGTACATCCCAAAGTAATGTCCCCTTTGGACCATTATGATGTACCAGTAAATTTTTTATGTATTATATCCCCCTTCTTGGGACTAATTGTTATGTATATGTCTTGATACGAGCATGGGTATGCCCGCCTCGTCCATTATCAGATATTATTCCTCATTCATATTGAGGCCATGTAATATTTTTTGTTTTTACAGCTTCCAAGGGCCATGGATCCAGTCTCCAAACTGTCTCTTCTCCTCCCCAAACCCCAGAAAAAAGACAAAATAACTATGATGTCTATCGGCCATACGATGAGCTCCTGCCCTCACACATCAGGGGGCAATCTGTTAACACCCAAAAAGTGCTCACTAGCTCATTTCCTTATTCACATGACCCATTTGTCCACTTTTTCACCATTTGAGCCTCTAAAAGCCAACATAAGGTCACCAAAAGACCTTAATACACCCCTTTTTTCCACTCAAAATGAGTATTTTTCCTAAAAAAACATAAAAAAAACCCTCAAAAAGGGTCCAGAATTCCCAAAAATATTAAAAAGGGAATAAAAATAATAAAAATATTCAAAAAAGGAAAAAGGAGGGAAAAAGTACCTAAACCATGTTGGTCAATACCATTGGTTTCCTCAAAACCACAAATGTTATTCCCCACCACCAAAACCTATAAAAAGGTGGTAGGGGCTCCTCACTTTACATCCATCCATCTTCCTATCCTCATGCTGCCAAAATCTCCCTTGAGCTTTTGGCCATTGTAGCAACCTTGGAGAAAGGACCCTTTGGAGTTTGGAGTTGCTCATCCTTGGAGCTACTCAACAACCTTCATCACTTGGAGGTATTATTATTGCAAGCACTTGCTTGCCCCCCATTTTCAATACAAAGTTATTTTTTCTATTTCTTGTTCTTGTTTTCAATTCAAAAAGCTTATTATGATATGCACATGCTAGTTTAGATTTAGTTTTAGATTTACAATTGTTTTTGCTTTAATATTTGAGACTGCTGCTACTAGTTAGCAGGTGCCCATAGCACTAAGCTTGGTTGCGAAACCAAGCCAACAACAGTAACTCCTTTAAAATCCCTTTCTTCATATGTTAATTTTTTTACCACGGCATTATAACTCAATATCTGACTATGTTTTCCTCCACTCTTTTCATTGATTAAAAGAGATTCATAAGCCTCCTCCTGTGTCCAAGTTGCAAGATGTATGCTTTCAGTATCACTCAGGAATGGATCGCTATCGGAGCTATAAACATTAGTCTTTTTCCTGTAACAAAAATATAAAACAATTAATTAACTTATCAATAAATATAATTGATCTATAAATTCAAAGTTTTTATAATATAGTGCAAATATATTACCAATAAAGTTGCTTCCTTTTTTTTCCTTTACCCCTAAAGGCTATCAACAAGCCCCCTAATTGTGTGTCTGAATGGAAAACAACAAATCTCCATAGTGGTGATGTTGTGACATCTACAAATACCGAAACCACTTTACTGAATGATTGGTAAGTATAAAGCTCACAATCATAAGTAGTGTTTCGAATATTGTATCCATGAGGGATATCTGCAATCACTAGTGCATAATCCTTTTTAGGAATAAGATTTGCAATGTCTGCACAGTCACCTAAAATGAATTTATATTGCACAGTGTCAAGCCCATTCCAAATGTAATGATCAAGTGTATCATCAAGTTCAACGTTTTCAAGACGTTGTCTCCTTTGTCGTTCTATTTTGGCTCTTTGGATATGAATTTTGAAGGAATCTGGTACTCCATCTCTACCCCTCTTTGGCATATTCAAATGAAAATGATCTCTATAAGTAATAAAATAGAAATGTATTGAATTAGAAAATAAATCAAATAGGATGTATCATAGATCAACATACCTTCTTGAATGCAACAAAAAATTGTTTTAAAGTTTCTATTGAGCTTGAGTCTGGTATAAAGTTGAAATGCATTTTTTTTTATCATATACAATCATATATAATAATATAACATAATACCTAGAACATAACAGAAATGTTAAACTCAAGAACAAAAAGTCGTACCATAAAAAAAATGCTCAACTTACTGGTCAAATTCACTGCACATTTCCTCCATGGATAATTCACCTGACTTTACCCGTGATAGTATTGTAGCTATTAATGTTTCATCCTTCACACATTGCATTGTTCTCCAAGGTGTAATAGTCATGTCTTCTGGCAGATTCTTGACGTCGGGACCTGCCTTACCACTGCTCCATGGAACAACTCTACCTTTTTTCACTTTATGGTTTTTTATGCCAATATTCTTCCACAGGATAAATATGTCATCAATCAAATCCCATGTTTTCCCAACTATGAATGCCAACTGGAAATAGGCATCTACAGATCTGAATGCATCACTTCCTTTGGAATTTTTTTGTAGCACAATATCATCTTTAATAGGGATACCTATTTCCATACAACATTGTCTCTGAAAACTTGCATCAACTCTAGAATTTTACCCACCACATATTTGCATAAATTCACTGTGTATAAATCTCACCCTTTGAACAAATGTCATTGTCAACCTATATTCACTATCTGTATTATGATCCCATGCCAACAACTTTGCTTCTACATCTGTTAAACCAGCATAAATGATGCATTTAACTATTTCAAAAATAGGGTTATTGGGATATTCTTGCATCAACTCTCTTCTTGCCTCTGCAGAATGATTCCCTCCAAGAACATAATATTTGTAATGAAAACATATTGTTTCATCAAAATTCATCTCTAGTAGGAACAACTTCCGGGTCAACAAGGACTAGGTAGTCAACCACATGTGCATAGGGATTGTGCCTCATCAATGCTTTCAAGTTGTGAATATGCAAGTGATGTGGTTTTCTAATTCTAAATTGATGTTTCCCTTCTATAGGTTTATAAAGATGATTCACATTCAACTCAAATGTATGTCCACTATTAACCAAATCATCCTTCCGCAATCGATCTCGAATGGCATTTTGTGTTGTCTTGACAATGCCATCCTCTAGATCAGCACCTGGAGTAATGATTTCCCTATTGCCAACAAAATTTTCACTCTCAAATTCAGTAATAACATTGGTTTCAATAACAACAGATCTCCTCTTTTTCTGATTTGAAGGGGTTCCTTCTAAATCAACAATTCCTTCAACAGTAATCGAGGCACTCTCAACCATATTTCTTTTATGAGATTGTTTGTTACTCTTACTAGCAGGAGTAACAAGCTCATTTGAAACAATTTCATCTTGTTCAGTTGGGTGAGATGAAGATTTAAATATAACCCTTCTAGGTACCTGATTTGATTGTCGGATGCTCTTTCCTCTTTGTGCTTGTACTTCTTCAGTTTGAACATTTAACACTTTTTTTCTTCCTTGCTTATGGTACCTTTTGAATAGCAGCTCTAATGACATCCATAGGATTGGCCTATATATCATAAATTCCATTCAACTTTTTTGAAATTGAAATGGAAACATCCTGCAAAATAAAAACATTATTGCAAAAATCTATTACATTATGGTATCCAAGTTATAACAAAACCAATTTAAGAATAATATCAATATTCAAACTTAATCTCCCGCTTTCAATTTCATCTACGAACCCTTGACAAAAATCTGTGAAATTTTCTTGAACATTATATTTTGCAATCTTTAAAGCATATCGGATTTTTGCAAAGGTCTTGGCTTGTTTCACCCGTGCATAAACAATATCTGTACCTGACACTACACATATATCTCTCAGCAATCCCAATAGATTGTAATCTGCTTGAATATATGGATATGCAGAACAATATAAGAGAATGCTTTCTGGTTTTCTTTGATTTTTTTTCCTTCAAATGCCAATGATACTCTGTTTTGTCTTCTTCTACTGCATGTTTCCATTCTCTAGCATTCTTCATTTTTAA
Source organism: Larix kaempferi (assembly GCA_027924585.1). NCBI lineage: Eukaryota > Viridiplantae > Streptophyta > Pinopsida > Pinales > Pinaceae > Larix > Larix kaempferi. The sequence continues at coordinate 17,408,117 of BSBM01000376.1, forward strand.
TTCTTCAAAGCTAAGAACTATGTCTTGAGTCTCAACATTCTCAGATGCCTCAACTGTTTTTTTCGATGCAATGATCGCCGCTCTTAATCCATAAACATTTATTGATATCTTTCTTGATGCCATTGTACCTATATCCAAAATGTAGAATTTTAAAATAAATCAACAAACATTTATAATCTAAACAAAATCAACATCAATATTCACTATAATGGGGGCATGGGGGTGGATGGTAAAAGAAAATTAAGGGGGCATGGGTAGGTTAGGTAAAAAAAAAAAAATCTATTTTAAACCCAAAGCATCCATACGTGGGATAAGGGGCAAGCCTTGCCTTGATCAATAATACATGAATTTAAGAAAAAAATACATTTAAAAAATATATATATATAACTAACTCGAAAAGTGGTAGAGCCTCCTCTGTTGAAAGTGGTAGAAGTTCCTCTCTACAATCTTCCCGTTCTTCTTGAAAACCTTCGTGAATTGCTCCAAAGACTAAACAATATTGTATTAATAAGATAGATTAGATTTAAGTTTATCATTCTTAAGAATGTTAAAAAAACAAAAATGTAAAAGAATAAATCAATAAAGCCATAAAACAAGCATTACCAAATTAATAAAGCCATAAAATAATTATTGCGAAATTAACAAAAAAAACTAATTATTTTATTAAAAACATAAAAAGCACTAACTTTGAAAGTGTTACTAAATTGCTCCAAATTAAATGATGAATAGTAGGAAATATAAATGGCTTATATATCCTAGATTAAGTTTAACATTATTTTTTTATGAATGTGGGATTAAACAAATGAAATTAGTTACTGAATTATTATTAAATTTATATAAGATAGGTTTAAATGAAATAATTACTAATGTTATGAATGTGGAGTAAAAATAATGTAAATAGTCATTTATTACAAATTGTATATAAAAAAATTTACGATAAATTTTACTAGTCTTATATGTCTGGGATAGAAATATGTAATTAGTTAATATATTATTTCAATTTTTTTATATCATAAATTCATTTTTTTACTAGTCTTATGAATGTGCGCTTTAATTTTGTAGGGAAATTTTGGAGGGAAAATTTTGAAGGGAAGTTTTGGAGGGAATATTTTGGAGGGAATATTTTGGAGGGATATTTTCATTCTCATAGCTATAAGATTGTCAATTGAAAGTTGCACCATTCTACTTTTTGGTGAGGACTGTGGTAAAATTTCTTTGCAGTTGAGCGATTATGATTTTTCTGTAATTCTATCTTTTAGTGAGAAGTCATGGACTCATCTGAAGTAAATTCCAATGTCAATGAAGAAATGTATTGTTCATATAGCCAAGATACTGGCAGGGCAAGCAATGTAATCAAGCATGTTATTCAAGAAATTCCTAATTATGAAGATTTTGAAGACACTAGTAATGAAGGGAAAGAATGTGATGATGACGAAGAGCTTCCTCCAAGTGGGGATCCTAAAGACAACAAACAAGATGATGACAATTTTTCTCCCAACGAGGATTTTCAAGGCACCAATGATGAATTTCCTGAAAGTGAGGATTTTCAATGCACCAACAATGATTTTCCTTCAAGCAAGGATTTTAATAGGACCAATGATGATTTTCCTCCCAGCGAGGATTTTTGTGGGAGTGATGATGATTTTCCTCCAAGTGAGTATTTTAATGGGACAGATGATGATTTTGGTGAGGAATAAGACATCAATAATGGTGAAGATGATTTTCCTCCAAGCGAGGATTTCAATGTCACAGATGACGACTTTCCTCCAAGCACGGATTTCAATGGAACTGATGACGAGTTTCCTCCAAGAGAGGATTTCAATGGCATCGATGATGAGTTACCTCCAAGCAAGGATTTCAATGGCAATGATGGTGGCTATAATCCAAGCGAGGATTTCAATGGCGCAGATGACGACTTTCCTCCAAACGAGGATTTCAATGGCACCGATGATGATTTTACTTCGAGCGAGGATTTCAATGACACGGATGATGATTTTCCTCCGAGTGAAGATTTCAATGGCACTGATGATGATTTTCCTTCAAGTGAATATTTCAATGGCACCGATGATGATTTCCCTCCGAGCGAGGATTTCAGTGGCACCGATGATCATTCTGTTGATGATGAAGACAATGATTCTCCTCCAAGTAAGGATATTACAAGCACCAATGATGAAGACAATGATTCTCCTCCACGTAAGGATTTTATAGGAAACAATGATGTCAATGTTGAATCTCAAGAGTTCCCTTTTAGTGAAGAATTTAGTGGCACAAATAATGTTGATGGTCACATTGATCTGGCAGCAAGTGATCAACTTATTAGTGATCATGACAATCATTTTCATAATGAATTTGTTGATGAAATTTTCAATGAGGGGGGTGATATGCATCACAATGAAAACATTCATTCTAATGAGGATGTTGTTGCAGAGATAATGGTCCAGGAGATCCAGGGACATAATCCAATGCAGAGCAGAATTAAGTGTAGGACTAGACCTTTTTATGTCAATCCAAAGCATTCCAGTTATACAAGGTCTAGGAAAGAATTGCTCATGAGTCCAAGTTCCATTATTCATTTGATTTCAAGTGAGTGTTGCCACAAAAGTTGTTTGAAAAGTTTAGGCTACAATTATGTCTTGGAGAAAAGGAAGATGTATTTATCAATGAAAAAAAGCATGCAAAATTCATATTTAGTGGGGTGCATGATTTCTACTAGGACAGGTTATGATTATAGCATTCGAAGAATTATACTTTGTAGAAAGAGGCATTCAAATTGATTCACTCAATTGGTAATCTTCGATTATCAAGAATCCAAACAAGACTGAAAAAAGGATCCTACAATTTACACTGCCGATTATCAGGGACGAATCACTGGACCATCATCACACATTGCAATATCATGGATGCATGATTTCTTTTCCAAGCATGGAGAGAGTATTCCAAATAGATAAACAATACACATTCCAGATAATTTCACAAGGAAGGAAATCTACAACTTATACAAGGATTATGTTCAAGGTGGTCAAGGAAATGACAACTTCATCAGATATGCATATTTCACAAGTGTATGGAAAAAGAAGTTCAACAACGTTCTCATTCCAAAGAGGTCAAGGATGGGGGTCTGCAGCACATGTGCTTCTCTTAAAGAAAGAAGGGATAGAAAGAGGTATGTTTACAAAAAAAATAGATAAATGTCAATTATTGAAGCTAGTTAACAATTGTTTTTTGTTATGTTGTTCATAGATTCCATAATCAATGCACTGCAAGAACATCGCAATCAACAATAAAATGAACGTAAAATGTTGTACAAACATCGCAAGAAGTTTTATGATGCTCCACATAAGTATATGGGTTTGATAATTGATGGCATAGATCATAAAAAAACACTCCTGCCACATTTTTTCCTTGTGCCAAAGAATTTAGAGGAGAATTTTATTCAGTTTCACTTAGTTGGGTGTATGCTTTTTAATGGTGAAATAATTCCAAGGGTTTACTTTACAGCTCCAAATATTCACAATGATGCAAATTTGACCATCAGCATAATTCACTATGTCATTACTCATCGGCCTGGTGATCGTCCAAAAGTTCTATATCTACAATTGGACAACACAAGCCGAGAAAACAAAAATCAGGTCGTGTTTGGTTATCTAAGCATGCTTGTTGAATTGGGAATTTTTAAAAAGGTAAAAGTTGGGTTCCTTCTTGTTGGGAATACGCATGATCATATTGATCAAATGTTCAGCCATTTTTCAAGGACATTGAGGAGGAAGAAAGTCGGGATCCTACCATCGTTGATTGAAATTATAGGGAAAGCATACCATCCAGAGTGTTATAGGTCAAATCTGCACTTCTCCATCTGTGATCACCTTTAGCTGTCAATCACACAAAAGGAAAACTTGGATTGAAGAGCAAGATTGCCATAGATGATGTATGGACTAGAATTACCCCTCTGGAGCTGACAAAACACTGTTTTTACCTATATTTTGACATGAACGCTACCCTACAGGCATACGAGCAGCGTTCACATGCTAAAATATGCAACTATGCTTCAGTAGAGCAGTGTTCACTTGCTAAAAGATGCAACTCTACTTCAGTAGACTAGCGTTTACCTACTGAAATATGCTACTCTCCTTCAGTAGACTAGCGTACACCCTCAAAAAACCTTACAAACGCTGGTTGTAAGCATGAAAGTTGCATATTGTGTGCTACTCCACTTAAGAAAACTTGCGTACATCTTAAAATGTAATCAAAAATTGATTAATTTGACAAATTGGGATTAGTTGAAGTTGGTTTTGCAACTTCCCCAACCTCCCAATCAAACTACCTCTCGATCCAAACTGCCTACCTTGTACCATAAATACAAGGAGGATCCATGAGACGGGTTACTCATAATGGTCATAATGACCTAGGAGGAGAAACTATGCATTAAGGGTTGTTATGCTGGAGGAATTCGAAAGTTAGTGTGAAGAGCAGGAGCCCAGCATCCGGTTGCACAAGCACTCTAAATGATCGAGTATAATTGTACTGATTATTTGCTTTTGACAATAAAGGTTGAAATACCCTTCCCGTCCCAATCAAATGTCTAACGGATTGCATATTTGTTTGGATTAAATGCTTGATTGTATTTGATGTCTAAATTGCATTTCAATTTCATCATTGTTATATCAGTCAAGATACGTTGAGGAAGGTATCTTTTGTACTGCAGGTTCATCAAGTGGAAGATCAAGTGGAGGATCGATCGAAGGAGCAAGCAAAAGCTAGGATTGAATGTCGTTAATAAGGTATGCCTTCAAGAATCTTGATCTCTTTCCTTTTGTAGAAGCCCATGTGGTATGATCAATGTATTTACCTGTCACCCTAGAAGTTGGTAGCGTCCCGCTCCTCGCTATAGGGTAGAATTCCCGAACAACAGACTGGCGACTCCGCTAGGGACCGGTTGCTTTCTGCTCTAGGAGACCTAGTTAGCTTTCCTTCCAGTACTTTTTGATATTTTTGATCCTCTGAGAGGCTCTGTAGGTTACTGTAGCCTATTTCCTTTTCTTGACTCATCTCAGTTTGAAGTTTTAGAGCTTGTTTCAAACCTTCTCTGGCATGAACGCCGGTATCCCTTGCACACAGTAGCGTACACCTGCTGAAAATGATGCTTTACCTATTGCACAGTAGAGTACACCTCCCAATGTGCGCAGGTTTATACACTGCACAGTAGAGTTTTTTTCCTGTAAATATTTGTTTGCTTTTGGGATTTGATTTCCACTTGTTTGGTTTTATTTCCAGCCTATTTCTTTGTCTTCTTAACTAATCGTTGAGGTCTTTATGCCCTTTTTGAGTCTTGTTTTCCTCTCCTAAGTCCCTTAGGTCATCTTTTTCTTGCTTGAGTACTTTTGAGGAGTCTTGTTGTTTGTGACTCTTTTTGAAGACCGTGCTTTGTTCCTAGTTGGACATAGCTGCATTCCTGTACCCTAGATGCTTGTTGCAATCATATAAACCTTTGTTTGATAACATTTATTGTTTGTGGCAACACTAGCACACTTTGACGGTGTCTGGGCCTTTGATTTAGGGTTTGACCCCAAGTTGGAGTCCTTAGGGTGTTTTCAAAAACTTTTTGAGTCTAGACACTTCCTGATTGCTTTGTCAGTTTCATTCCAAGTAAGTTGAAGTCCTTTAGTTTGCTTTCTTTCGAGTCTTTGTGATTGTAAGGTCATCTTTGGTTCACTTGCCTACCTTTTGCTTGGCTTAGTGCTTTCTTAGGCTTTTGGTGCTTTGGAGAAACCTTGGAGGTTTTCCTTTTCGTTACAGGCATCTTTTATCCCTGTTTTCTTTTCACTTTGTTTCCAATCCCAAAGCTTTTTCCTTTGAAAAACTTTGTAGCACGAGTCTTTGTCAAGTCATCGATTTGATTTTTGTGAGCTTTAGAGTTGTTTTTCCTTACTCGCATTTCTCTTTTAGGTCTTACTTGCTTCCATTTTCAATTTATTTTTCTCTTACATATATCAGAAAAGGCAAAAAATGAGTTTGGTAGTTTAAAGTAGTGAGACTTATAATCATTTTGAAGTAGCGTAGTTTACTTTGTTTTGAATTTGAAAAGAAAATAAAATAAAAAAAGACTTGTTTTAGGTTTGCTTATCTTTAGTTTTGGAAAACAATGAATGAGAAATTTTAGTGAAATTTCTTTAATTTTATGTACTTTCCATTTCTGTCACAACCACGCCACACAATGCATTGCAACCTTTGAGTAAAGAACAACTCTTAAAAAGAATAATTAATAAAATTTATTAGCAACTTTTATTTCTAGGGATGTCACTACACCAACTAGCTTAGGATAGGGTTTCAGATTAGAACACACTTTAACTATCCCCATTTTCATCAATCAATAATCGTAGTGAGACTGTTTTTAGGTAAACCCATTGACATCAAAGTTGTTCTGGAAGCTCCACTGAAACCGAAGTTAAGCACGAGGTCTTGCGAAGGTGAAATAGTGAGGATACCCCTTCACTTTTCATTCAGAGCATACACCAAGGCTGGTTCGCATACGGGGATCCTTTTGGATTTCGGGCTTAGATACCCTACCCATGTGTTCTAGTCGGACCTACGACTGTCCCCCAGAGATTCTTTCATGTTAATGGTAGCCTTAGTATCTTGACTTTAGGGCTTCTTACACAGGTGGCAGTGAAAGGCTATTTTCATTGTACCTAGGACAGATACGGAAGGTAACCCTTTTCAGTAATCCCTGGAGGGAGGTTTGGTGATTCAAACACTTGCACCCAGAGGACCTGAACTAGACATCGTATAACTGTTCTTCGATTCTCTACTAGCTTGTTATGGGCCCTGATCATCCCAGACTTTCTATTGAGAGTATTCACCATCCTTGTTTGCCTGGTTTTGGATACTTAGGATTTTGTAGTGGTGTGCTCTTTGTGCCTCTCACCCTTAGTTGGCCTTAGATATTTCTGGCCCATTGAGTCGGAACTATGGATAGCATCCTGGTGAGAACTAATCAAGGGACCCCTATTCAAGGGGATCCTTGTGCTTTTCCATTCATTGGGAACATTGGTACTCCCTTAATGGCTACCTTGAATATTTCGAGATTCACTATAGGGCTACTGGTTTGGTTGTTTTCCACTCCAAATGCCTTGCATGCTCCTAATGCTTCTCAAGTAAGCACCTCACATCAAGAGCATCAGAATCCTATGCCTGCTTCGCCAGTAACATCTTCTCCTCCTCCTTCTACCTCATGTCGTGAAAGTAGTAATACTAGTAACCAGCAGTCTAAAAGGAATAGACGGAGGAAGAATAGGAAGAAGATGCCAAAGCAAGGGGTCAGCCACCCAGCCTCTGAAGGTCATGCTGGGGGAACCTACCCAACCTCTGGTGGTCATGTTGGGAGAACCCGTTCAGTCACTGGAAATCATACTGAACCTCACCACCCAGCCTCTGAAAGTCATGCTGGGGGCACCCACCCAACCTCTGGAGGTCATGTTGGGGGAAAAATTTCAGTCACTGCAGATCATACTGTAAGTATCTCTTAAACTACTGTTAGTCATGTTGAGGACACGTCATTGATCACTGCTGGTCATATTAATGACAAGTCACCAGTTCCTGTGATTCATACTAGAGACACTGAATCGGCCACTGCAAGTCATGCTGAGAATGTTGACATTGTCGACAAACCTAATAAACATAAGCTTAAGTTCCCTTGTAATTTTTGTGAGGGAGACCATCTTACTCACTGATGCCCTGCTATTCCAGAGATGCAAAGAGTGTGGTCCATAGTTCAAAGGTCTTCTACTTCTGAGCAACCAGCCAATGCAAGTCATGCTGGGGGCAAGATGTCATCCAATGCTAGTCATGCTGAGAGTACTGTTGTTGTTATGGAGTCTAAGCTCATAGGATGCAAGCCAAAGTTCCCTTGTAAACTTTGTAAGGGAATTCACCTTACTCACCGGTGCCTTGCTACTCCAGAGGTGCGGAGAGTGTGGTCCATGTCTGAAGGATCCTCTGCTCCTAAACTGTCTATAGATTCCCAACAGCCTAATCAACCTTTGGTTGATGAAGTGGTTGAACCAATGCAATCTTTGGTCAACCCCACTCTTCCTTTGGAGAGTGAAGCGATCAAATCGATGTAATCTTCGACCGATCCCATCAGTCCTTCAGAGACTGATGCGCCTGTCCCTGAAGTATTTTGCATTACCAATTCGGATGTCTCTGAAAATGGGGGCACTGCATCTGTGCCGAGTGAACCCCTACCAATATCTGGGATCATTTCCTTTGATTGGAATAGTCTAACTGGGCCTCTCCTTCCTTCTGCTACACCTTTCCAAATAAAGGTTGATATCGGCAACCATGTGGTTCACCGATGTATTGTAGATGAAGGAGCCTCTGTTAGTATCTTATCCCCCTATGCTTGGAAAGATTTAGGTCTTCCTAACCTTATTCCAGCTGTTAATTGGTCATTGACCTTCGACAGAAGACCTAGTGAACTGTTGGGATTCCTCCCTCAGGTACCTGTTACTTTGAGTGGAAAAACAGTCTTAGTTGATTTTATGGTTTTAAAGGACCCCATGGATTTTGATATGATCCTTGGACGTGATTACTTATATACTATGCAGGCTGTAGTGTCTTTTCTCTTTCGTGTGATGCATTTTTCTCACAACGAAAGCATTGTCACCATCGATCAACTTACATTTGTCGATCCCTCTTATTACCCAACTATAGACCAAGTATGTTCCCCGCCAGTAGGCACTACCATGTCACAATCAAATTATGTGGCATATTGTTCCTTGAGTCCAATTGCTACTGAGAATAAGCCTATGAATTCATGCTTACCTTCTCGGGGTTGGGTCCGGGCAGTTGATCAAGTGATGACTCCATCTGAATATTTAGATATGTGTTCTATCTGGGATGATATACTTCCTTCTGATGAAGTTTTCCTAGATTCTATAATGTAGTCTACCATTCATTTGGACACTGATCCAGCATTGAGCATTCTTCCACCTTTTCTTCAAGCTCGTTAAAAACAGTAAGGGGGTTACGAGCATTCTTCCAACTTTTCTTCGAGCTCGTTAAAAACAATAAGGAAGTTATGAGCACTCTTCTACCTTTTCTTCGAGCTCGTTAAAAACAGTAAGGAATTTACGAGCATTCTTCCACCTTTTCTTCGAGCTCGTTAAAAATAGTAAGGAAGTTACGAGCATTTTTCCATCTCTCCTTTGAGCTCGTTAAAAATAGTGAGGAGGTCACGAGTTTACTTTTTTGGGCTCGTTAAAATTTTACGAAAAAGATTTTTATGGAGTTCTCTCTAAGCTCTTGTTAGACTCTTTAAATATGACAATATTGCCGAGAAAACTTGTCCTCTTCAAGCTCCTTAAAGGAATTGAAGGCCCATTTGCTTAAGTATAAGTTTAACCCTTTTCCGGACTTTTGCGGATTACTTACGAAAAAGAAATACTCTAGTCATATGTGGCTAGAAGAGTTCTTCTTCCATTGTTTTACACTTTTTCGGGGGAGGAGACTAACTTTACGAAAAAGGACCTTTTGGAGCCTTCTTTAGGGTTTTCAGGCTCTCGAAACATGAAAACACCAAGCGAGCACTCACCTACTCGGGCTCGATGTGAAATCCACGAGAGGGTGTATAGAGGATTGTTTAAGTTTTTCAGACTCTATAAACAAGAAAACACCGGTGAGCATTAACCTACTTGGGATCGATATTAAAATCCACGAGTAGGTGTATGGAGTTATTGTTTAAGTTTTTCAGACAACTTAAAATTGAAAACACCAGCGATCAAGAATAGATCTCGGCTCGATATTAAAATCCAGGGATCAGTATTAAAGAGTAATATTCTATCTCTTCTTCGAACTCTGTAAAAAAGGAAGAAGGTCCCGAGTCTTCCTCCCATGGGCTCGTTAAACTCTTTACATGGTTGGACTTATCGAGTTTTCATTCTTTCTTGGACTCATTAAAACAACAAAAAAGGTATTCTTTTATCTAAAAAGATTAAGGGATAAGAAGGGTATATCACATCTTGCATTTTCAAAGGCAGTTCAGTCAGTCATATCCTTGAACACAGCACCTACTTGAGTCTATCATTTCAGTTGGGTTTAGTTTTTGACCTTAGGGTGAACCTGTTCTCCGAGTTGTTTACTCCCTCGGTTGGTTATTCTTCCAACCATATGGAGGGTCTGCCAATGTCTCCTACATTACAGGCTTATATCACTTTCCCATCATGTTGAAAACTGCCTAAGTCACTTTGTGTCGTGCTCACTGTTCAAGGATACAGCCTGTGTCGGCCATTCTGCAGTTTACCTTGACCTCAGGTGTCAGCCATCCTAGTGCCAATCTTGTTACTTATACTACTCCACATCAGCTCATACCATTTGAGTGTTGCTCATGTTGGATGATGGAGGAAGCCTTAAGGCCTCCCTTCCAACGGACTTCTTCCCATCGACATCAACTCATTTTTCTCTGGGAATGAAGTTTAGAGTTTCAATTAGTACCTTGGGTATTGTAGTCATCAATGGAAGTTTCCCTCGTCGTCGAATAATGAGAATACATCAATGTATTTTATTCGATGGGTTCCTCAAGTGTTCAACTTCAAGTCCTCTTATTCACACTTTTTGGATCGTACTAGGTACCTTGGGCCCCATTATCATTATCGGTGGAAGCCCTCGCGTTTGTTAATGGTATACATCAATGACCGGTAATCAAACGATTCCCCATGTGTTCGCCTTTCAGCTCATTTATTCACATGGTTAGGGTTTTTACCTTGGGTTGTTTGGATGAAGACCTTGGGGTTTTGATAGCATTACCTCATTATGTTATCACCCAAGCTGCGCAAGACTGAGCCTCACTCATTTTGGCTCTCCATGAGACATAGATCCAATTTGTTATTATGGCTATGATCTCTCACTTTGACATGGATCCATGCTTGTATTTTAGTGGCCATGCTATATATACATATCCTAGTTATGTATTGGAGATGATGTTGTATCATGCTACACATCTATATGATGTCAAGATTGTAATTTCTCGCTGACCTTGATCGTTCTTTTAGGTACTTTTGTGACTTGGTTCTGCGGTTTCTTGCTCCTCCTCTGACTTGGAATTATAATGTATTTCGGCCATCGCTTCCCTCTAACCACACACATTAGGGGGCATCAGTTATAGGTCAAATCTGCACTTCTCCGTCCGTGATCACCTTTAGCTGTCGATCACACAAAAGAAAAACATGGATTGAAGAGAAAGATTGCCATAGATGATGTATGGACTAGACTTACCCCTCTGCAGCTGACAAAACACTGTTTTTACCTATATTTTGACATGAACACTACCCTACAGGCATATGAGCAACGTTCACCTGCTAAAATATGCAACTCTGCTTCAGTAGAGCAGTGTTCACTTGCTAAAATATGCAACTCTGCTTCAGTAGACTAGCGTTTACCTACTGAAATATGCTACTCTACTTCAGTAGACCAGCATACACCCTCAAAAAACCTTGCAAACGCTGGTTGCAAGCATGAAAGTTGCATATTGTGCGCTACTCCACTTAAAAAAACTCGCGTACATCTTAAAATGTAATAAAAATATATATTAATTTGACGAATTAGGATTAGTTGAAGTTGGTTTTGAAACTTCCCCAACCTCCCAATCAAACTACCTCTCAATCCAAACGGCCTACCTTGTCCCATAAATACAAGGAGGATCCATGAGAGGGGTTACTCATAATGGTCATAATGACCTAGGAGGAGAAACTATGCATTAAGGGTTGTTATGCTGGACGAATTCCAAAGTTAGTGTGAAGAGCAGGATCCCAAGATCCGGTTGCACAAGCACTCTGAATGATCAGGTATAATTGTACTGATTATTTGCTTTTGACAATAAAGGTTGAAATACCCTTCCCATCCCAATCAAATGTCTAACGGATTGCATATTTGTTTGGATTAAATATTTGATGTCTAAATTGCATTTCAATTTCATTATTGTTATATTAGTCAAGATACGTTGAGGAAGGTATCTTTTGTACTGCAGGTCCATCAAGCAGAAGATCAAGTGGAGGATCGACCAAAGGAGCAAGCGAAAGCTAGGATCGAACGCCGTTAATAAGGTATGCCTTCAAGAATCTTGATCTCTTTCCTTTTGTAGAATCCCATGTGGTATGATCAATGTATTTACTTGTCACCCCAGAAGTTGGCAGCGTCCCTCTCCTCGCTATAGGGTAGAATTCCCAAACAACACAAATCCTATTGTACATAAATTGGAAGAAACTGTTGACATGTGAAGATTTATGTTTGGATCGCATGGTGAAGAAAGGTACATTGAAAAACTTAATGACATTAGCTTTCAGCTTCAATTTCGTATAAAAAAGATTGATGGAAAAACACTATTGTGGGGCAAGAAGTACTCAACTAGCACAAAATGGGGGCCTCCATCAGGTTTGGCATTTCTAAAATTCATCCCAAATCGTCAAATGTATGCTTCAAATTTATTGTTATTGCAATCATCTACAGAGATTCATAATGCAAGGCGACATAGTAGAGATGTTGATTCTTCCCAATGCTTGGAAGAAATCAAAAAGTCTATCGAAGATACATATGAGTACCTTGATGTTGTTGATTCTATTTGTTGGGAGGCTTTTTTCATGGAGTAGAGTGACATAATTTCAAACTCTACAAATGGAGATATATATTTGAAGTCTCCATTTGCTTGGCCACAAAGTTTATCAAATGAAAACGAGGTAACAAATGTTGAACCTCGAGCTGTTGAATTTTCTCAAGTAGAAGAAAGAGAAATGTATATTGGCTCTAGAATATCATCTCCAAAGCGTCGAGAGATGGAAGACCTTTATAGGGGCTCGGTACAAGATATCAAGGAGGGTTGCATGATTGCAATTTTGGCTACAGATGATCCATGTCATTATCCATTCTGGATTGCAAAAGCTATGAAGGTCAATAAAGAAAATTATGAAGTAGTATCAGTAGAAGTACATTGGTATGCAACAGATACACCCATTTGATGGTGTGTACAAGGTAGAGATGGTGGTTGATAAAAAGGTTTGCAGAAAGAGAAAAAGAAAGGGTCAAAAAATAAATCACCGCCGCATTGATATCTTGAAATTAGATGAAGTTGATATACTTGTTTATGATTTCAAGTTGACAAAGAAAGACACCCTCCGCTCCAAGACTATTGAGATTATCAAGAGGTTGCTGCCAAAGAAAGAAGTTGCAAGATGGGAGTCTGTTAAACCAAGCCGTAGATCCTGAAGGAATATCACATCTAAAATGATGGGCATAGATGTAGACTCAGATGGTTCACCCATTGATAATAGAGAAGAATATGGGTCATCTACATCTTCATCAAGTCCTTCATCTGCAGAAAATGTAGATTCTGATGGGGTGTCAAAATCCATGGATGAATTTCAAGAAGCAGTTTAGATGATTTGTATTAGTATGATTTTTGTAATTGTAACTCTGAGGATTTTTTAATGATGGGGTGTCAGAATCCATTGATGAATTTGAAGAATTAGTTTAGATGCTTTTTATTAGTATGATTTTTGTAATTAAAACTCTAGAGGAGTTTTTGAATATTTATATGAACCATTTGTTCTTGTATGGTCAAATATACTATCTCATTATGAATTGCATCATAATTTCTTTGTTTTTAGATGGTTAGAGTGGTGAAATTATTAGAGAAATTTGTTTTTTTTTTAATATGCAATTTTCCAGAAAGTTGTAATTTATCTCTTGAAGGAAAAAAAAAATTTCCAATTTAGGGTTGATTTTAAAGTTTTTGTAAACAACAATATGGGATTTTTAGGCCATGGCTCTATTTTTTACCCTAAAAAAAAATACGTGTATACTAGTATCAACACTTTTCTATTTGGGGGGTGTTTTTGGTGGGTTTTTTACAAAAATCATCGTTTTTATGGGTAGAGTTCTCGCTCATAGTATAAAGTTCTTGTTTCATAGTATAAGTGGTTCTTCATGCAGGCTATTAGACTTAGGAGTGTCGTTCATGAAGATGTAGTTTGCAGGTTGTTCCCATACACCTTCGAAGCAAAAGCATCCACATGGTACTTTTCCCTACAACCCTGATCCATTCCTTCATGGGATGACTTCGAAAAACTGTTTATCCATAAATTTGGAGATGATAAGACTCCAGAAGACTTGGTTTTAGAATTATCCTCAATGAAAATTACAGGTAAGAGAGGGTAAAAGATTATAATCAAAGGTTTTCATATTTGAAAAATGGAATCCCTGTTACTCTTCTCCCCGCAGAAGAATTGCTAGTTGCTTATTATGTGAAGGGTTTACCTGTTTCCATTGCAATGTGGGTAAAAAGAGCACAAAAAAATAATTTGCAGGAAGCCTTCGAAGAGGCTATCCAGGTTGAAAAAGACATATTTTGCCTAAAGGATAATCTTGATGTTCCATCAGATCAACCTTCAACCTCTAAAAGAAAGCAAGAAACTCCTCCAAAACCCACAGTGAAAAACAAGGACCCATTTGAGATGACTAATATAAAAAAGTTCCTCCAAAATATCTCAAATGAAATGGTAGACCTAAAGAAAGGCAACAAAGAAAATCAAAATAATAATAGGGAGTTCAACAGACAACCTTTCAGAAGGCCTTACCAACCCCCACAAAACCAAGTTCCACCAAACCCTGATGAAGGACTGAATGCCAAGGAAATTCTTTCTATATTTAAGGATTTGGTTTCAGAATCACATAATTCTCCTGATCATCAAGATAAAAATCCACAAGAGAATCAAGATCATGAACCCCCCAATGAAGTAGAATATCAGTAGATAAACAAAATTAGCTTATTTTCATAACTTTCTATGGCTGAGGAGGAAGATGAGCCTGAGGCTGTATTCAATGTCCAACATCCCTACAATACAAGGAGTAAAGGGCATCCCACACAAGAAGCTTCCACTTCAGCACCCACCCCAAACAGAGATAACGCACTAGCACAAAATAACACTTTAATTCCTGAAATAGAATACAATCTAATTGATGACTTTAAAAGAATGAAAGCTAATATTTCCCTTTTTGAACTTCTGAAAATCCCTACAATGAGAGATAGCCTGCCCAAAAGTATGATTCTCAACAAGCCCAGGGAAAATCAGAACAACAATTTGGAAATATACTCTAAACTTGGAAATCAGAAACCAAGTGGCAAGAAAACACCTCCTTTCTTGCTTACTTTTGAAGTCTTCAATAGAAATGCCCATAATTGTATTATTGATTCAGGGGCTTCATCAAATGTGATGCCTCTGTCGGTCTGCAAAAAGTTAAATGCCTCTTGGAGCCCATGCCCTACTCAAATTGTCCAATTGTATAGATCCAAAGTAAGGGTAGTGGGAGAACTCAAAAATGTCTTGTTAACATCATCTCTTGACCCCAGAATCCACCAGACAGTGGATATTATTGTGGCTGACATTCCAGACATGTATGGCATGTGGTTGAGCAGAGATTGGTCAAAGAATCTTAAAGGATAATTTTCTACTGACTGGTCTCACCTATGGATTCCCTACAATGGAAGGCCAAACAAAATTAAAATCAGCAGGGAGCCTTATATGAAGCAAATTGTCACAGACTTAAATGATCCTAGTGAGCCTGCTGCATACTTTAGCTCACATGTGGAACATTACACTTTTGATACTTTCTTTGGGGATCTTCCTGTGGATTTGTCACCAACTGAGAATATACAGAATCAGTCTCAAATTGTCAATATCACTTATGTTCCATTCTCAGGTACCATTTTCCATAATGTATATAATGTGAATACAAATTTTAGGTTAGATTTAAATGCATGGACTCTATTTTTTTATGGCTCCAGATCTAAAGATGGAGCTGGTGCAGGTTGTGTCCTAATTGATCCAAAAGGGACCAAAACTATGATTTCCTGCAGGCTTGAATTTGAATGTACCAACAACATAGCTGAGTATGAGGCCCTGGTCCAGGGACTCAAGAAATCCATTGACATGGGTGCACAGGTAATCGAATGCTATGGAGATTCTGAGATCGTAGTAAAACAGGTAAGGAACAAAATACATTGTGTTTGTTCAGCTCAGGATGAACCACCGAGAAATACATCTGGCCCCAACCATCGTAGGTAACTTCCAAGACCCGCTCCACCAGCACAATCTGTCCCCCTGAAACCCTATGGGGTGACTTTGACCCTAGTATGCATACCACTAGTGCCACCATATCTCAAGTCTCCATAATCTCTATGTCAGAAATCATAATAGTGTTTTCATCCACATATCTCGTGGCATAACAATGTCTCTCAAGTAATTCCTCCATGGACACATCCCATGGTCGCCTTGGGAGTGTATCCGCAGTCATCCCCTACCGTGGAAGCCCAATTAGGAAGTACACATCCGCGAGCGCTATCTCTAACTGCTCCCCTTGTATCATGAATTCCTCTGAATCAACATCCCAAAACTGTACCAACTTGTTCAATAACAACTTGGCCATGCGCATTAGGGAAAAATTTGTGAACTTCAGTAGTCCACAATGGGCCAAGCTATCCTGAACATCCTCATCATCCTGGATCGCCTCCAATAAGTTCCTGAGCTCACATTATGTCCAAGAAAATCTCGACATCTTTTCAATCAAACAATAAAACACCCATCATGACCATATCACCCCTACCTCGATCTCCTCCAGATCGACGCAACTGAACTTAGGCAAAAAGGTGCGCTCCACATCGCACTTTTTTGCCTCAAAGGTGCACCCTGGAGCGTGCTTTTATCCTCAAAAAGTGTGCCCCTCGAGAGCACCTATGGGGGAAGCAGCTACGCCCTGAAGCCCATATTTCCCAATAAATTCCACACTTTAGAGAGCGGTTGTACATCCCACAGTCGTGCCCTGAAACACGCATTTCTCACAAAATGTCGCGGTTCAGAGCACAGTTGTACGACCCACAGCCTCATTTTTCAAGCGCGGATGTAAGGACCAGATCTGTGCCCTGAAGCGCGGGTTTTCCCTTGAAATCCTTGCTTCGACGCAGTGGTTCCCAATCCCATCTTGGCACTCCTCACCAGAGGCCCAAACCCCCCTCAAAATGCATCAAAAACATCAAAAAACACTGTGAGACTTACCTGCAAGTCGCAAAACTGGATTCCACAGGTCAGATTGAGAGAAATATGAATTTCCTCTTCTAGACCTCTCCACACTGCTCCCAATTTGCATATTGAAAATGACATGTGGAATGAGGGTCCCTTTGCTATGTATAGCCATTTTGTCCCAATTCATGTTTTGACCATTCCAGAGTCATTTGACCTTCGTTTATCTCACTGTTTGCACGCCAGATTCAGATACCCAAGCCCATGATGATTCTTGAAATCATTTGTCTCTCTCACTGAAACGTTTTTGGGCATTTTTTCCATGACCCTCGCCACCTCGATTTGTGTGCCACATCAGTCGCCGTCGTTTTTTGCCATTTTTTGCATCGTGGCCCATCCACGAGCCCACCGCTTCATCCATACTACATTTCTTGCATTATTTTTCCACCTTTCATCAACCCACAAGGAGGCCCCATCAATGATCCCCCCTCATCCTCCATCTTGGTTCTCACATATGTCCCTTGATTGAACACTTCCTCCTTGCTTGGCCATTACATTTGTTCGGTATACTTTTATCCCTTTTTCAAACCGATCAATTCCTTTACGAAAAAAGAACTTAGGGAGATTTTGTTAAGCTCTTTTCTGACTCCTAAAAGAATGAAAATATCGCCAAGCAATCTTGCTTCCTTTCATGCTCGCTAAAAGTATCTGAAAGGGCGTCTATCTGGTCTAATTTTAACCCTTTTCCGGACCTGGTAGACTATTTATGAAAATGGAATGCTCTAGTCACATCGGCTAGAGGAGTTCTTCATTGCATACTTTTATGTTTTTTCAAGCCTTGGATACTAACACACGAAAAAGAACCCCTTTGGAGTCTTCTTATCGCTTTCAAACTCTCTAAAATTGAAAGAAACAATGATCATTTACCATCCTGGGCTCGTACAAATCCACATGACGGTACCTCTTCACCATTTCAGAGTCTTCTTATCGCTTTCAGACTCCTTAAAATTTAAATCCACCTCGAGCATGAACTGTCCTGGGCTCGTACAAATCCACACGACAGTACCATTCTGAGCACACGTATATATCTTCTTCAAGATCCTTATGTTAGAACAGTAATCCATACTTAGTACCATAGTCCATAACCTTAGTCAATTTTATTGCCACATGTGCATTATTACACCATAGTTTGGACTAGGTGACTTTAGCTGGTCAAATATCCACTTTGAGAGTGTTCACACCTGTTTCTAAGCAAACCAGCTCACCCAAACTCCTGTTTTTTCCACAAGTGCACCCTCATTAAATGCAGGTGCACTCTCCTTCCTTGAATTGGGGAATCACTGTTGACTAGGAGCGCTTGGGTGGATTTTGCCCATTTTTGGCTAGATTTGGAGCATTTATTGCTTCCTTGGACCTCCCACACACCTCTATTTGCTCACCCACGCATGCCTTGGCCTAATTTATGACCCATCATGCTTCATCCACCTTCACACTAGAATTCATGATTGTTTGGGATGATTAGGACTGAGTTGGACCCACCTAGGGGGGATTGAGGCCAATTTTGGCAATTTTTCTTGTACACTCATCTGAGCTATCTAATGCTCTTGAATTTCTCCATGATTTAATATAACCTGTTCTAAACATTTTCACATGTTAGACAGACTGATAATGCCAAGTTTCAGTTCACATTGTGTGTAAATGTTTCTTCTTTTCAAGCTATTTTGCTGATTATTGCAAATTATTCGATTTTGTGAGGTTCTCCATAGCTCCAGGATCTACTGTGAATAAAAATACTTACATGGTATCAGATCCTTGTGGATTTAGTGAGTCACAGATCATTCCTTAAGCGTTTGAACTGCATTCTAGTGAGGTTTTCCAGATAAAAATCGAGTGTTTTTTGCAGGTGTTTCAGCAGTTTTCTCACCAACGCAGCAGTCATGGAATCCAACCAAATGTTGCTCACTCCCTTCAATTTTTTCAATTGGAAGGCTGATATGGTTATCAAACTGAGATCGAAAGGTCTCTACAGAGTAACCATGGGCACAGAGGTAGAACCAAACTCGGCTGTATAGAAAGCCAAGTATTACAATCGACTTGATGAAGCATATGGTATGTTGTGCCTGAGCATTTCAAGGGAACTCTTGTTTCACACTGACAGACTAACAACTCCCAATGAAGTATGGGTGAAGCTTGAATCACTCTTTGGGAAGACTGATGAACTAAGAAGCCACCAACTTGACAAAGAGCTCATCAGCTTGAGCGCAGCTCACTTTGAAACAATCCAAGAATTCTTCACCAAATTCAAGTCATTGGTACTTCAGTTGCAGCAATGTGGTATTGTTAAGAAGGAAGAACAACTGATTCTATCAATACTGTCAAAGCTAGGGCCAAAGTTCTCTGTATTTGTTAGCGCATTCCACTCAACCAAGATGACCCTTCGAAATTGGCAAATGCCATCTCTAGCAACCTTCATGGAGTGTCTCACTCAAGAGCAGGACAAACTAGTTCAGATGGGCACCATAAAATCAAAGGACCAAGCACTGGCAATGGGTGTTTCGAATGCTACCAAAGGAAAGCAGAAAGCAAAGGGTTCGAAGCAGCCAGAGAAGAGGAAGTTTGATAAAACCAAGCCTGCAGATGGAGGTTCGAATCCTTCAAAGGAGAAGGACAAGAAGGGAAAGGAAAAGACCAAATGCACCTATTGTCATAAGGGATGGCATCCATAGAGCTCATGTATGAAGAAAACCATTGACTCAATTGCGCAGCTGCTGGAGAAGAACAACATCCCTGTCCTTGAGGGCGCAAGGAAGAAAGAAAGCACCTCAAATCCCGACAATAAGGAGAAGTGTCATGCTTTGGTAGCAGGTATTTCAAATCCCTCATCCTTTATCATTGATTCAGGAGCTTCCAGGCATATGGTTTCATCCAGAGATGATTCCATATCCAGACCAAAGGGATTGGTAGGATTGACTTGGAGCATGGCTATTTTAGTGATGTTCTCTATGTACCCTCATTGGCTGAAAATTTGCTATCAGTTTATCAAATGACCCATACAGGAGAAGCCAAGAGAGTAACATTTACTCCAGATTTGGTAGAAATCTCAGAAATTTCTTCAAATCAAGTTGTGGCGGTGGGGTTTGTTGATCATGAAGAGAGAATGTACAAATTCTCCAATTTCATTCCAAATTCTAGTGACCATGCTCTTGTCTCTCATGCCAATGAGACCTCCAAGCTGTGGCATGAAACGTTTGGCCACATGAACTACAAATATCTCCAGACATTGCACAAGGATGAGATGGTAGAAGGGCTTCCTGAAATCAAATCTTCAAATGGTGCATGCATTGGTTGTGTAGTTGGAAAGCATCCAGAGCGCAGCTATGAGAAGGGAATGGCAAGGAGATCCACTCAACCACTTGGATTGGTACATTCAGACCTCATTGGTCCTCTTCCCACTCCATCATATGGTGGATCAAGGTATGTACTCGCATTCATAGATGACTACTCTCGATTTTGCTGGGTATACTTCCTTAAATTGAAATCAGAAGTGTTTGAGAAATTGAAGATTTGGAAGGCCTTAGTGGAGAATCATAGTGGTGATAAGATAAAAATCCTTAGGACATATAATGGAAAGGATTATGTGAATAATAACATTCAGCATCTTTGTGAGGAATGTGGCATCCAAATGCAACATTCAATCCCCTACACACCTCAGCAAAATGGTGTGGCAGAGAGGAAAAATAGATCTCTCAAAGTGATGGCCACTTGCATGATTGAAGCTAGAGATCTAAGCCCTAAGCTATGGTTTGAAGCCATCAATTGTGCTGCTCATACTCAGAACAGAGCCTTTCTCAAATCAGTCAAAGGTAAAACCCCCTATGAGGCATGGTTTGGCCAAAAAACAAATGTGTCAAATTTAAGAATTTTTGGATCTAGAGCATGGGCTCGAATTCTATCAGAAAAGAGGAAGGCTTTGGAGCCACAGATCAGAGAATTTATCATGGTTGGATATGGTGAAGACACAAAGGGTTACAAGCTCTTTGACACATCCACACTCAAAACTTTCATTGAGAGAAGTCTGCAATTCGAAGAAGAACCAATTCCTGATTTTGAGCTTGCACCGGGGGAATGCTCTTCTCCTCCACACCTTAATGAAATAAGTGATGATTCAAGTTCTGATTTTTCTGATTTTTCTGATTTTTCTAAAGATGAAATGGATGAAGATGAAATTGATGTACATGAGTCACCATCAATGCCCAAGTGGGCTGAAAAAATCATACAAGCTGCAGGTGAATTGGCAGGAAATCCCCAAGTGCCTAGGAAGACTAGATCTCAAGCAATCAATGCTTCCTTTGCAAATGAAAGTGAAATTGCTGATCACTGTTATATGTTTATTGGATATGATCCAAAATCATATCAAGAATCTCATCATGATCCAAGGTGGAGAACAACAATGCAAGAAGAATTCCAGTCTCTCCAAGAGAACAAAACATGGGATTTGGTGCCTCTTCCTCCCAAGAGAAAACTTGTGCAATGTAAGTGAATTTTTCGAACCAAACTTGTTGCTGATGGTTCTTATCTGAAGTATAAGGCTAGGTTAGTGGCTAAGGGCTACTCACAAATCCATGGTGTTGATTATACAGAGACCTTTGCACCAGTTGCAAAGATGGACTCAATTAGACTAGCTCTAGCCATGGCAGCTAGTAACGGTTGGGAAGTTCACCATATGGATGTTAAAAGTGAATTCTTACATGGTGATCTATAGGAAGAGATCTATATGCAGCAACCTGAAGGTTTCCAAGAGGATCCCTCACTTGTTTGCAGGTTGAAGAAGTCACTCTATGGACTCAAGCAAGCCCCTAGGGCTTGGTATGCCAAAATGGATGCTTTTTTTCTCTCAATTGGTTTCTTTCGATGAAAGTCTGATCCAAATGTTTATTTGCAGCAATGTGATGATAATTTTCAGGTCATTGTACTTTATGTTGATGATATTTTAATTACAGGGAGCTGCAACAAACAAATTGGCTCAATCAAAGCATCTTTGCACAGTGAATTTTCCATGAGCGACCTAGGATTGCTAAGGCAATTTTTGTGTTTGGAAATTGAGCAATCTGAGAGAGGTATATTGCTGAGTCAATCTAAGTATGCTTCAGGCCTTTTATTGAAGTTTAAAATGTCTGAATGTAAGTCATCCAAGTTCCCATTCCTTTTAGGCATAAAACTAGGTGAATTTGAAGACTCTCCATTGGTGGATTGCACACTCTACAGGCAGCTAGTTGGAAGTGTGTTGTACCTTACACATACAAGACCTGATTTGTCTTATGTTGTAAGTGTTGTAGCAAGATATATGCAGCAGCCACATGAGATCCATTGGAAGGAAGCCAAAATGATCCTTCAATATGTCCAAGGAACAAAGAGCTTTGGGGTACACTATGTAGTTGGTTCTTCACTACAACTAGCTGGATTTTCTGATTCCAATTGGGCTGGAGATCCCATTGATAGAAAGTCCACTTCAGGTTTTGTTTTCATGTTTGCTGAAGGTCCCATTTTCTGGTCAAGTAAGAAACAACACACTATTTCACTTTCATCAACAGAGGCCGAGTACAGGGCAGCAGTGAATGCAGCCACACAGTGTGTTTGGTTGCAAGGTATTCTTCTGGAGTTTGGTGTTGCTATTGATTCTCCAACCAAAATTTGGGTGGATAATCAAAGTGCCATCAATATATATAATGATCCAGTATAGAGGCAGAGAACAAAGCACATTTAAATCCATATGCACTACATTCGGGGCTTGGTGCATGACAGAGTGATTTCCTTGCAGTATTGCCCTTCCACCGAGCAAACTACTGATATTTTCACCAAGTGTTTTACTGAGAAGACCTTCACTCACTTGAGAGCTTTGCTTGGAGTGAGTGATGGATGGTGATTGCTGCAATTTTATTGCAGGTTTAGCCCCATGTCCATTTTAGAGGGAAGTTTTTGTCCCATGTGGTTTTACTTCTTGTCCTCAATTTACATGGACAAATAAAATTTCTGTTTGTAATGAGGTGACTTGAGCCTTTATTACCAAGGCCTCCCACTTTAATTTCATGAGATGTACTAAGTTCTGGTTAAGGGGGGGTGTTAGAACAGTAATCCATACTTAGTACCATATTCCATAACCTTAGTCAATTTTATTGCCACATGTGCATTATTACACCATAGTTTGGACTAGGTGACTTTAGTTTGTCAAATATCCACTTTGAGAGTGTTCACACCTATTTCTAAGAAAACCAGCTCACCCAAACTCCTATTTTGTCCACAAGCGCGCCCTCATTAAATGCAGGAGAGCTCTCCTTCTTTGAATTGGGGAATCACTGTTGACTAGGAGCATTGGGGTGGATTTTGCCCATTTTTTGCTAGATTTGGAGCATTTATTGCTTCCTTGGACCTCCCACACACCTCTATTTGCTAACCCATGCATGCCTTGGCCTCATTTATGACCCAGCATGCTTCAGCCACCTTCACACTAGAATTCGTGACTGTTTGGGATGATTAGGACTGAGTTGGACCCACCTAGGGGGGATTGAGGCCAATTTTGGCAATTTTGCTTGTACACTCATCTTGAGCTATCTAATGCTCTCGAATTTCTCCATGATGTAATAATAACCTGTTCTAAACATTTTCACATGTTAGACAGACTGATAATGCCAAGTTTCAGTTCACATTGTGTGTAAATTTTTCTTCTTTTCAAGCTATTTTGGTGGTTATTGCAAATTATTCAATTTTGTGAGGTTCTCCATAGCTCCAGGATCTACTGTGAATCAAAATACTCACACCTTAAACCATGAAAAAGTCCCAAAAGGTGCCTCTCGGTGCCACGATAGATCATATCTAGTCCCCACATTATGGTAACACCCCCAGTATGGTCGCCTTTGTTCAAAGTATTTTGCGATGTGTCACCTTTTGAGTCTCCTAATATCATTCATCAGTGTTTCCCCCCCTGAGGCTCCCCCCATTGCATTCACAATCCATGGTCCCTTAAGCTATGATCCCCTTCCCTGAATTCAGTTTCATATGCTTCCCGGTCAACCCTGTCATCATACTCTGATAAAAGGAATTTTGAGTCCCCCACCCACTCTCCAACCTCATTTGTTCTCCCCCCCACAGTCCATCAGTATCACATCCAGTACTATCACCTTTTGGTTGTACACCTCGCTCTTCTATCAAGGAAACATCATTGCCTTGGTAGTTGCAAGTCTCCCTCTATCGACGCCAGCCCACCTATTCCAGAGGATAGACCCAGAGGCTCGTGTACCTTGAACTCATCTCCATTAGTGGTGAGTTCCTATGGATCATCTGATAGGAGTCCTTAGTTCCTCTTGGAATGGTTGTTTCTCACATGCTCAACTCCAACTCCGTTATCGCATCATTGAGATTTGTACAGGGTATTGATCCCTTCAGTTATTAGTCTAAAACCATGAATGTCCCTTGACTCTAGCACATTGGTGAGTCTATTTGGAACCCCCCAGTTGTATGTTCCCATGGATATCCAGGCTGCGCTTGGCAATGGTATTCAAAAGCACCCCAGTTATATGCTCCCTTGAGTACCCAGTTCATATGCAGTTCAGTGTACCTTTGAGATTCTGACTCTCATTCATTGAGTCCATCCAATTGTTGATCACCTTTAGATCCAGCAGAGCATCAGTTGTTATGGTACCACATTTAGTATGACTGCCATCGTTTCCATGTACCAGGGCTTCAGATCAGTCATGGTCGGACCATGAGTATGTCCCATATTTGTGTCCCCTCTTGACCATTATGATGTACACAACAGTTCTATATGTATTGTTCAGGCCCCCTTTTTGGGCCTCATTATTATTTCTATATCTTGATATGAGCACAGGTATGCCCGCCTCGTCCATATATTTGAGATTATTCCTCATCCAATGTCGAGGTCATGTATTTTATGTTTTATCCTTTGCAGTTTGTATGGAGCACGTGTTCCAGTATCCAACCAATTTCTGCTCTCTTCCGTCACAATGCTCATACCCCTGGAAAACAACATAACCTATGATGTCTATTGGCCATACGATGAGATCCTGTCCTCACACATCAGGGGGCAATCTGTTAACACCCAAAAATTGTTCACTAGCTCATCTCCCTAGTCACATAACCCATTTTTCCACTTTTCCTACCATTTTGGCCTCCAAAACCCTAAAAAACCCTCAAATGGTTACCAAAAAGGAAAAAAAACATTATTTCCCTCCTCAATTAATGAAATTCCTTCAAAAAGGGTCAAAAACCCTCAAAAAAGGGTCAAATATTCTCAAAAATAAAATAAAAAGGGAAAAAGGTCAAAAATAATTTCAAAAAGAGGGAAAAACCCTAAAACCATTTACTAATACTAGTTGTTTCCTAAAACCATGGGTCAATACTCCACCATCCAAAATCTCTATAAAAGGTGATGGAGGCCCCCCATTTCAACATCAATGATCAACTCTTCACACCCTTATTCCTATCCATTTTATTATTGCAGTAGTTAATTTGTTTAATTTTTATTTCCATTGTTGCACACACATATTAATTTAATTTGTTTATTTCTTAGTTTTTACCCATTTACATGAACTTTTACTAAGGGTTCCCGAATCCTTAGTAGGTTCTCTTTAGCACGAGCTAGGGTGAAAACCCTAGATACAAGTAGGAAGGGAACTTAAAGCACTCAATTGCAAGAAATTCCTCCAATTGTTCATGAATCTTTTCAACCAGATGGCTACAGAGGTCAAAGTGAGGAGGGATCCAACTAGGTTTGGTGGTCAATTTAAGAAGAAATCCTAGGGTTACTTCGTCTACATATTTGTCATCTTCTAAACCTACAATTATGCAGATGATAGAGATGTCCTTCCTAGAAAATTCAGAGAAAACACTAGTAGCATAAGGAGGGGGAATAGTCGGTATGGACATCCTAGGTTCTAGATGCTAGGACAAAAATTGATGATTCTCATAGGGGCTGAAGCTATTAAAATCACTTCCTAGGTATTTTTCATTGAAAGGATGGGGGGATAAAGACTCTGGTATACAAAACATTCTTCTGAGGGAATCCAGAGTGATGAAGCATAGGTTTTTGGACATATATGGAGACAAAAGTTCCTTCTTGGTGGGGGAGTAATGCTTGGAACACTAGGTGAGAAATTTGTGGAAGACTACAGACCTAAGGCAATTTTCCAGGGTGAAATTCGAATTCCACGGGTTAAAATTATCCTGGTCGAAAAAGGCTAGGGTCTTTGCTTCTCTAATGGTTTCAATTAGGTCGAAACTAGTGATGATGGTGTTGAAAACATCATCTTTGTGATTGTACACATGCTCTTCCCCTGAGAAACGAGGATTCGGAAGTGAAACCTTGGATTTGGTTTCCATTTTACACTAGTTTGGTGATTTTAGTGAAATTGGGATAAATTTTTAAAAATTAGGGCAGTAGCAGATGCAAAGGTTTTAGAAACTATACTGGATAACAGTGATAGAATGATACATGGATGGTAGCTGGTGGCTGAGTTGGACCATGTGGATGCTGACTCAGACATTAGACTTCATGCACAATTGACAAGGTACGTTGGTCTATCGGGAGCACGTTTCGTCTTTGATAGAGAAATAATATATTTTAAAATAGGTCAAAAATATTTTATCCTTTTAGTGAATCACAATTTCCACGTTGGACAATGAGCTGGAGGGAAAACAGAAGTATTAGGTACCATATGAAAGATGGCAAGCAGAGAGATGCTAACGAAGGGTGGGGTCCATGTGATAGATGGAAGGCAGGATGAGGGGTGATCTGGCAAGCGGAATAGCTGTGAAGCACTTTGGAAAAGTGGGCGGATACCACTTCTTATTTCCCAGAGTGGTAACGCATCGACAGTTGGCGGTTTAGGAACCGCGCTCAAAGGGGTGCCACCAATCACAAAGGAGCACGTGTCCTCGACGGTTTTGAGGATAATGTGCGCCTGAGGCCACTTTTGGGAGGGAACAACTTATCGACGTGCTTTATATCTAAGCCATTGATCTGGATCACGCACTGGTGAACTTGCACATACGCTCCCGCATTTATCCTTCTTGCACTTTATGGGCATGCATGATCTCAGGGTCGTTGATCTAGATCAAGATCCAACGTCTATACGATCTGTATTACTTATTTCCCATATTTAGGCCCTCAGTATTTAGCTGCTGGTCTCCTTTAGGTCTCCGCTATCATTCCTTTAACTATTTATCCCTCCTAGGCTTAAAAACAAAGCAAAAACGTCATTCACGACAACTTCATAGGATATTTTTCTCATAGAAAAATCCAATTACTAACATTAGCTCCACTGGGACAGAGGATTTCTCTGTAGGACTCTGAGAACAATAATATTTTGTCCTTTTCCATTGGGTTATGGATTCTTCTCTTTCGATTAGGTGTTGATCACATTGAATCAAAACTTTAGCTCAACAATTTATTTATTTACATCAATTTGAAAAGACGGGAATTAAATTTGAAGAAAAAATAGTATAAAAAGACTATTACTCTATCATGCACAATAGATTTTGGAACCTGGCCTTAGTTCAAGAAAAAATGTTTCAGAATCCTACCATTTCAACAGCTTCTATTAGTTCTCCTTCCAATTCATGGAGCTTGTAGGTATTTTTTTCTAGTACTTCAGCAATGATATAGGGGCCTATCCAGATATTTTCAAACTTTCCATGCTTTCCTCTATCTTCCCTCATTGCATCCCAGTTTAGGACTAAATATCATGGGTGGAGATCTCTTTCCAAATATCTTCTGTCAAATTTCCTATTAATCCTCCTCTAGTGTTACTATAGTTTTATATTTACCTGCTCTCTTTCCTACTGAATTTTTATCAACTCATAAATCCTCCTCACCATGTTGTTTGGTTATTATGTTTCATGTTGGATTAGCTTAAGTAATGGTAACCCCAGCTAAATAGGATGGACCGCTTCTCTTCCATACACCAATTGAAAAGGAGATGTACCAATTTATCTTTTGACACTTATTCTATCAGCCGACAAAGCATATATCATATTTACATCCCATGCCTTTTTGTTTTCTGTCAACATTTTGTTAATAATTTTCAACAAGATTTTGTTGGATGATTCATCCAAACCATTCCCTTGAGGGTAATAGGCAGTGTAATGACCCAATTCAACATTATATTTTTGGAAAAAATCAACCATTTTAACAAATCTGAAAGTAGGAGCATTGTCAGTAATAATATTCCTTGGGCATACAAACCTTGAAAAGATGTTTTCCTCCAGGAATTTCATGATTACATTTTCATTTCTCAATCTAGTGGGGATGGCCTCCACCCACTTTGTAAAATAATCAATAGCATTCAAAATCTATCTGTGTTGGTTTCTGGAGTTAGAATTTATTTCTCCAATCAAATCCAAACCCCACTGCTGAAAAGGTGTTGAAGTAAGAACAGGCCTCAGGGGTAAAGGATTCAACTTTTGTTTTCCTTCAAACATGTAACATTCTACACATGCTCTCACAATATGATTAGTATCTGCAAAAGTGTTGGCCAATAATACCCAACTCTCAGGACTTTGTAGGCTATGGATATCCAAGCATGGTGACCTCCAAACACTCCTTTATGCAAGTCTGATATATTTCCTTATGTTTCCTCCTCAATTACACAATTCAATTTTACATCGTTACATGTTTTGAGCATGTTGGTAATGGTCTTAATCAATTCAGCAAGACTAGGAATGAACCTTCTCAAGAAATTTATCCTACCAATAAATTATTGTACTTATTTATTATTTATGGGGGGCTCAATTGTTTGTATGGATGCCACTCTTTTAGGATCTATTTTCACTCCATATTTAGACACTATGTGCCTTAGCATCTTACCTTCTCTCAAGGAAAAACTAGAATTTTGTGGGTTTAGAGAAAGGCCATATTTTCTGCACTTTTTGAAAGTCTGCTTCAAATGGTACATATGTTCTTCATCAGTCTTAGAGAATACAATCATATCATCCAGATATATAACTATGAGTTGTCTCTTTCTCCAACAAATTCTATGGCCATGGCACGTTGGAATGTTGCACCTGCATTCATTAACCCAAATGGCATTTTATCATACATAAAAGTTCCCCATGGAGTGGTAAAAGTTTTTTTCTCTCTATCTTCTTTACTCATGGCCACTTGATTATACCCTAAAAATCCATCCATCATGGATATCATGTCTGCTCCAACAACTTTCTGCAAAATTCGATCCATTTTAGGCAAAGGATAATTGTCCTTTAGAGAGCATTTGTTAATATTCTTGAAGTCAACACACAACCTTATTTCTCCACTCTTTGTTATGAAATAGACCAAATTAGCAACCCATTTGGAATATCTAAGAGGAATTATTATTTTAGCATCTAATAATTTCCTCACTTCCCTTTCTATAATGGGGAGCAAAATAGGATTTGTTTGCCTGAGTTTCTTCCTAAAAGGTTTTGTCCCAGGATTCAAAGGGATCTTATGATCAATTATTGAGGTATCATAAGTTCTCAAACCTTCATACCTCCATGCAAATACATCTATATGTTCCTTGAAAATATTTATGTATCTTTGTTTTACTTCACTAGGAAGCATATTTTAAAGTTTGATATTCTTGGGTTTTTCTTGAGTACCAACATTTATTTCTTCAACCTCCTCTTCTTTTGATTGGATTTTAGGGTTATGAGGAATATCATTCTTGTCAAATAATATTTCTAAGGGAACCAGTTCTTTAGGGATGAAGTTACTCTTTAACTGGAAAATATTATGATTTTTTTATTTTGTAATTCAGTTTAACATCAGTTTCTTCTTTTTCTTGACTATCTGCATCTTCTTATGCTTCCTGGTCTTGATCAATGCATGTACTGGAAAACTCATCAATCACTTCTAGAAATATTTTTATCTATTGATCATCCTCAAACACTTGCCAATGTTTGGTATTATCTGGAATAAATGGCCTATAGATCATCTCAACTTCATGCCTCAACTTGATTTCAATGGGAGCTTTAAATGAACTTGCTACTAAGGCCAATGAATCAGCTTTCTGATTGTTCTCCCTTGGGATAGTTGTAATATGGAAAGATTCAAAGAAATTTTCAATTAAATCCCATACCTTATTTCTATAGGCTCTCATTCTAGGATGCTTGGTCTGATATATTCCTTTTATCTACTATACAATAATCTCTGAGTCTCCAAAAACAGAAATGTGTTTAATCCCCATCTTTCAAGTTGTTACTAGGACCAAGACTAATTCTTCGTTTCATCCACGTTGTTTATGGTCTCAAAATTTTATTTAAATACAGTGGAATCTCTTCTCTGGTTTGGAAAATGAGAATAACTCCAGCCCCATCTTCATATTTGGTGGAGGATCCATCAAAGCACATATCCCAAACCTGATCCTGTTCTGAATTTTCATTCTTTATTTCCATCATTTTCAAAGGTTTTGTTTCATAATCACCTCCAACAGTCAGCATGAAATAGCCCATATCTTCTTCTATGGTATATATGGGATAATTTATAGGGTTGTTTCCCTCACTGAGTATGTAGGAATACCTGGATTCTCTATACAGTCTTCTTGTTTCTCCAGCAAACAATGGGACAATTGCATATTTCATGTCCATCTCCATTGTTCCTCCCATTATTTTTGCTCAAGTTCTTGATAGTTGCATACCATACCTTGGAGGCACATCAGCTACCACTACATCAAGCATAATTCGTTTGGAGGGTAACTGATCCAAAGTTACCACCAAATCCGTTATCATGCCTACACATTTTACTGGTTCTGAGTCAAAGTTGCACAAATCATGGTAAGGTTTAGTGATTTCCAATCCTAATTCTTCCATGATTAATTTTGGCATCAAATTATGATAGGCACCTAAATCTAACATGCCATTATGCAGCAAATTTCCATGCAAACTCAAGGTTGCATAAAATGGAGGTGTATATTCATTCTTTTCATCTTCTCAGAGCCGATCCAAATTCAATAGCAGGGATTTCATCAGCAACATTCAAGATATCTGATTGAGGATTTGAATTATTCAACTTGAGGACTTTCTCAATTTGCTTGGCATAGATAGGGTGTTGAGCCATTTCAAATAGTGGAATGGACATTTTAATTTTAGAAATATCATGGTGAAAATCAAAAGGCTAAGAATATTTTTCCACCTCTTTTGCTTCAGTGGGAAGGACAACAACCTTTTTTATGGACATGAGGAGGGATCAGCTTTACTTCAGAAGAGGATGAGGTACTAAGACTTACTTTATCAGCAGAAGGATTTGAACAGGGGAGGAATTATCAGCAGATTTGGTATCTTTTGGATCTTTGACCAATTTATTAGGGGTAGTTACTTTAGGTTGATTTTCTGATAAGTTCCTTGGTATTAGAAAATATGTTTTCTTTGCTTGAGGTTCATTTTGATACACATAATCTTGTAGTGACCTTTCATACTCTTCTTGAGTGAGATGAATCATATCGTCATCATCATTTACCCATAGGATATATTCAGGAGGTTCAACATATTCTTCATCAGGAGGCATGTCCACCACATGATCACGATCATTTGTCATTACTGGTGGTTGCATGCGAGGGTCTTCGTTTCTTCTATCCTTGTTTAGGATTTAAGGATTAAAATGTCTCCCGTACTGATTAGGGTTTCTCTGTCCCATACCTTGAGGATTTATGTATTGATTATTTCCATCAACCTCAAGTCTGTTGAGTTTGTTTCATAGAGCTCTCAATATATTTGGCATCTCCTCAATTTTTTCATATTGACTGTCACTGTTTCTATCCGATGTGCTAGCCTCATCTTTAGGCTTCTTTTTATCCAAATCTTGCCTATTTTTTAATTTACCTAAGGCTGTAATTTCTCCTTCTACATCTAGAGCATCATCTTGCATGTTTAAAAGAGTAGTGGATCTCCTTTCTCTTAAAATCATGGCAAACTCATATTCATGTGCTCCTGGATATGTTACTTTAGCAGCATATTGTGAAGGTTTAATATCATGAGATATTTTGTTGTAAATCTTGTTAAATTTTTTGTTAAACTCACTCACATTTTCTCCATTCTTTTTCTTTAAAGCTGCAAATTCAGTTAGGTAGTAAAGATGATCTCTCTTTTCACCCCATTGTCTCATGAATTCCTACTCCACAACAGACCAAGAATTTAAAGAATTTGTAGGTAGGGCTCTAAACCATTTCCTGACTTCTCCCTCTAAACACTATACAAAAAGCCTCATATACACATCATCCTCTTCAATGAGAAGATTGTTTATAAAATATTGAAACTTAGAAATATGGTATTTTGCTGTAGTATCTTTCTCTCCATCAAATTTAGGTAAAATCTTAAGATATTTCTCAGGCATGTCATGTAGATTATTTGACAAATTTAAAGGGCCAAATCTATTGGCTATCCATGGATTTACTGCAAGGGGTGGACCTCCTTGTCCTCTACCATCCATATTTAAATGTTTTAGGATAATGTTATGAGCCTGGGGTGTGAATGAGGTTCTTTGAGGTTGAACAGATGATGTATTATGTCTCGATGTATTAGTAGATGATGAAGGAGAAGTAAATTGAGGCTCTAAATCAAGATTCAAAGGGGTTTCGGGAATATTTTGCAGGTTTTCAAAATTATTTAAATCCTTATATGTTTCTTGATTATCTACTACATGAGATATAATATTTGAATTAAAACAAGGAATACCTCTTCCTTGGAATGTATGGATGTTCCTCCAGTGAGCTCGAGAATCACGAAATATCCATAAATATGTCGACTGAGGATTCGATCTAGTATGTCTTTTTCCAAGATCCAGCTTGATCCAGTGAAGTTTCCAAGTGAAAATTTAAACCAAGGTGTATGATCTGATTCACCACACAGAGCTGAAACTGTAATGTACCAAATAGGATTAGTGATACATAAACTTTCTATCTCAAAGAATCAATTAAAAACAATGTCTTGGTGAGATAGTTTGATTGTAAGGAGGTAGGATCAGAAGCTATGAGTGAAAGGAAGGTTGGGATATAATTTAATACCTCTAAAAAAATTATTGGGACCATTTATGGGTCGAAATCAGAAAATCTGAAATCTACTGCAATGCTCCTGGGCACCCCAGCATATGCAGACTAGTATTACTCTATATTTTGAATGAAGGCTATAGATGAGTGTTTATGACTCAAGGAGGATAATAAACATGAAATATAATTCAATACACAATCATATATAACTCCAGAAAGTTTAAGTAATTTTTTAGAAATATTTACAAAAAGACAAGTAAATTAGCATTCCAGGATTGCTTAGCTACTAAATTTCAGGAGCTTCCAAACATGAAAGGAAGGCTCATGAATTCATTATCGCATACATGGATTGGATCATTAAAAAATTTAACTAACATAAGGAACACAAATCAGCTCATTTTGATATATTCTCATTCATCTACCACAAGCATTCTGAAAACTAGTCAAAATCTAGGCAATTCTAGAGGAGGTGGAGAAAATGATGAAAATATCAGACTTTTGCAATATGAAACATAATGACTAATATCATAGGTTATTATTGACTATTATTACATCATATTTGAGCCAATATTCTTCTCAAAACATTACAAAAACTCCTATCCTCTTCTACTCAACAATACAACACTAGAAATCACTTAGATGCTCTGAGGTTCAAACCATAGAACTCTTGGAGATTTCTGAAATTAGACCCAGCCTTGTATCAGCTACAGGACATGAAAATAAACTCAATGAAAATGTCTGAATACCATCATCCTCTCACAGAAATCAGGGGCACATCACCCAACTTGGACTAGGGGCACATCTCGCAAGTTTTTGAGACACAATTGCTCTCAATCCAAACATCAAACTGACAAAATATGTGAATATGGTGCGCACTGGTTCATTTATAAAGAGTGTATGACTTCAGGATAAAGTATCATTAGCTAATGTTCCCTCCATGAGTAGATAAGGGAACCTAATTTTCCTACCTTTTCCTTTTTTCTTTGCGTTCCTCCTTTTTCCTTTTTTGTTTGCTTTTCTGGATTTTCTGAACTTTCCTTATTTTTCTGAGCTTTCCTGCTTTACTGATTTATCCTACTTTCTGCTTTTGTAATATCCCAATTTTGACCCCATTGCATTAAAAATGTAAATGATGTAAATATGCTAGTGTGAATTCCTAGTGCGGAGCTCAAGGCCAAGGCCCGACTAGTGAATGGATAGGCATGTGTGATATTATATTTTATTTGGACTGTTTGGTTGGATTTTATGCCGATTTAGAGTATATGTAAATATTATGTGCATAAATAATAAAATGGTCCAACAATGGTTGTGTAAAGAGAACCAAAGGGGCTATAATTCCACCAGAGGGGAAGAGGAAGAGGGCTTATGGGAAACCAAATCCTATGCTTCCAAGTGTCAACCTTAGAACTCATCCAAAATTCTGTCACGTGATGAGAATAAACCAAATATCTCATTTTTTTACCATTTTTCCAATCATTAATGCATGTGTGTGGTTGGTGAGAAAATTCACCTCATGTAGTTATTGAAGCATGGGGTTGACTGCACTTTTGTGACAATTATGTCAGTTGTTAGCAATCCTATTTCTTCTATGTTCAGAAGCCATGCCAGTTGTATTTTCACCCTTACCACATATACTTAGATTCAACACTCTTTTGATTATCATTCTTCCATTCTCATTCTCTCATGCAAGCTGCTACACTACGTAGAGTCATTCCATTGTTGTGGATGTCCATTTTTTTACCAGACTGTGTATTAAACCCAGGAATTTGAATTAGAAGACATAGAGAAAAATGGATTGTGGGTTGAGAGATAGAATCCCGTAGGTGCTTCCTTTGCCCTGGTGGACTCATAGCCCATCTTGGGGGTGGCCTCCCAGCAGAAAGAGTATATGTTGGACGGAATGCCTATGGTTGGGTGGAAAAGCACTCTTACGAAATCAGTTTCTTGGATCTGCGTTGAATAAAGATAAGTACTCTCATGTATTTGAATTTGAACTATTTTATTTGATGCATGTAATGTTTATGCTTGCATTTGCTTGCTAGATGTGTGTGGACAGATTTTAAATTCCACTATGCATGTTTATTTATGTTCTGCACACATTTTGTTCATTGACAAATCATATTATGCATTTGGGGTGAATTATTAGAGCCCTGGTTTGGCCAACGTCCCCTCCCAATGATCGGATTGGGTGAGGGGGACGTTACAGAGTGGTATCAGATATTTTGGTTGCAATGTCGGAGCTGTATGGGCCAAAAATCACGATCTGCAGGAAAAAGGATTAGAAATAGTTGTGCAGGGTTAAGTTCTGTTGAATAGAAGTTAAATGACAGTTAAATGGAAGTTAACCACCTTGGAGTAAGCCAAAAAAAAAAAAAACAATTTCGAACTTTCCCTATTATGGACCAATGAAAACCTTACATTAAACCGAAATTTTGAAATTTGGGGAAAATTTGGTTGGTCCCCACCAATGCCAGGTGGCAGGGTGACATGGAGGAGCCACATGGGCAGGAGGTCCAATGTGGAGGAGCTCTGTGGGCATAGGTTGCGACGTGGACCGACCACATCATACCTGGGTGCGCAGGAAACCGTAAGGGATGGAACGTGAAAGAGGTTTCTCAATGGCTGAAAGCGTTTCCCTTACCGCTCTTCCAACTTGCGAAATAATATGGTGCCGACACGTGGAAGGTGGTTTAGGATTTCACAACCACCCACCACTCTGTCCTAGTGCACATGTTGGTTATGTGAAATGGATGTGGACCGTTGATCTGCTGCCAATCGATCAACCACCGTTGATCGTGTCCCCTATTTAACCAAGTCTCATCGGCTATTTCGGCAATTTTGAATGTGTTATATTCCTCGCTTTTTCCTCCTATGAAACTTACCTCCGTCGTCGATCTTGATCTCTGCCTCAATATGAACCATTGATCTATAATTGTTTTGCAAAACGTGCCAACAGCAAGGTGGGTGGAATCTGAATGGTGTGAATTAGAGGAAAAGCAGTGTTTTTTGCAGCCGATTTCTGGGTGCCCGAAATCAAAAATTTCCATTGATCTTATGCACCAGATTGCCCCCTTCACCCCCATCGTCCCCTAGAGACAGTCATTTATTGTGAGAGAATTATGTGGCTAACAGAAATTGTCAATATGGATTGTCTCCATAATGCATGGAAATTATTTTGTGTATTTCTGAGAATGTAATGAGGCATCCCTTGTGTGAATCAGGTATGTGGTTCAAAATTGTGGAAAATATTTCCATGAGAAAGGAAATAAAGTGTCACATTTGAATGAGGTGCAAGGGAATATAAGGAACCTTGAAAAGAATCCTTATGGAGTTAGAATGGAATCAATTGCAATGCTAAGAAGTGCAGGGAAGTTAAGAAAGGTCGAGTTAAACTTGGCCAAAAATTTTTAAAGCAATTGGAGCAGTAAGGCAATGTTGATAAAGAGGGAAATTTCTCACCTTAAGCTAATTTATGTTTATATCATAACAATTGTATTCTTGGAAAATAGCAAGTAGGAATGTTATACATGAGTATATGCATTATATTGTTGCTTGGTGATAAAAATCATAGCTAATGATTCCTTTTGTGCTTGTTAAGAGGCCGAGAAATTGGATCAGCTATGATGTGGAAGAGGAATTCCATGATGGGGAATTGGAAGGGGAATCCATCCACTACCCTCTTTCTATTGTATTTATAATTCTGAAGTTGTCATGCATATAAATTATGATATAGGGATGCTGGAAATGCAAGAGATTATTAGGTTAAATGCATATGAATTAGTGGGCATGATTAAAGAGTCATTGCAGAGCACATGTGAATTGCTTATGTATGGGCATGATGTTGCATATGGGTAAAGGTAGTGAAGTTACACATGAAGTAGCCCATTAATGGTATTGCCTATGGTTGATGACAATTAATGTTGATGATAATGGTTGTAGGAATCATACCATAGAATCATGACTGAAAATGCAAAGAAGTCACAGCATGTGACCAGCAAACCTTGAGAAGGAAGGATGGAGTAATGATTCATGATCAAAATATTGGCAAAGAGGTTGTGTAGCCTTGGTAAGAGGCCAACTGATCAGGTAACATCAAGCGATGTTAATGAAAGCCATGTAGGTAATGGTTATTTGTGCTTAATTGCATGAATGTTGAAAGAGGATTTGGTAAGATCCCTTCAACTATGTTTAAACTATGTTGATTTGGTTTGCATGTGTATTGAATGCCTGAATGTGAATGTCATCCTACCGAGTATGGTGAGGTGTGGGTAAGTGAAGGCAAGGAGCCTTGCACCCTATAGTTGCTTAGAAACCTCAATGCATTCATATGAAATTATATCATGCCATTTGTGTATGTTGATTATGAGTTTAATAACCAAAGCAAGTAAGGACGTATGGTCTTGTTATGATAGAATTAATGACATGACAGTATAGTATTCATGAATCAGTGCAAGGTGGCATTCAGTGGATATGCATTAAGAGATTTTATAAATCTTGTGGTTGCATTGAGTCAATGCACATGAAAATTTTGTGCAAATGTTGTAAAGGTGCATGCATGAGTATGGGTGCACATGTTGGGATGCATTGTGTGAAGGCATGGTTGTGGTGTATATTCATGGAAATTTAAACAGTAGATTAAATGATGAATAAATGATAAGTCTGAGATAATTTCATGAGCTGCTATGAATGTAGGAGAAGGATTGCATGAAGAAAGTAGTCATGTTTGATGGTATACTGTGAAGAACCTGCAACAATTAATTAATAAGAATATGCGAAATAGCAGAAATGATAGAACTCAAAATCACTTTTATATTGATCGTAGGCCACTTCGAGGGGGAAACCTCCTTTGAGAAAGCTCAATATAA
This sequence comes from Larix kaempferi, assembly GCA_027924585.1. NCBI lineage: Eukaryota > Viridiplantae > Streptophyta > Pinopsida > Pinales > Pinaceae > Larix > Larix kaempferi. The sequence goes on from BSBM01000376.1 coordinate 17,446,070, forward strand.
ATAACTTCACGGTACCTTCATAGGCCTCAACACACACTTATATACTAAGTCTAGGCACCAATACTATGGGTCAAAACCATTGGCCACTACAAACTATGGATCAACAATACTACGGGCGACTTACAAAGCATATGCGCCAACAACAATAACACAAACTATTGATCAACAAATACTACGGGACGCTTTACAAAGCATATGCGTCCAACAACAATATACTAACAAAGTAAAGACATGGGTTCCTAACATCCCTTCCCCCTTAAAAAAAGCTTTGTCCTCAAAGCTTTAGATGTGGAAATTTTTGTTGAATCTGAAGGAGTGGTTCCCATGTAGCATCCTCTGGTTGCATGCCGTGCCACTGAATTAAGACCTCTGTGATAGAGCGAGAGTGAATCTGATGAGTGCGCCGATTGAGGATGGCCTCTGGCTCCAAAAGGATGGATTTTTCATTATCGAGTTCGGGTAAAATAGTTTGTCCACTGATGTTGATGCCAAGAACTTTCTTCAGAAAAGAGACATGAAATACTGGATGAATGCGGGAAGAAGGAGGAAGTTCCAATTTATAAGCAATGGACCCAATATTCTGAAGAATCCAATATGGCCCATAGAACTTTGAAGCGAGCTTATGATGCTCTTTGAGTTTCAAGGAGTATTGCTTGTATGGCTGGAGACAAAGAAAAACCATATCGCCTGCTTGAAAAGTGCGCTCAGAATGGTGCTGATCAGCTTGTTGCTTCATGCGATTTCTTGCCATGTGAAGATTGTCCTGCAAAATGTGAAGAATCTGATCGCAGTTTCGAAGGATCGTGTCAACTTCCTGAACTGGTGAACTGTTGGGGGTGTATGGAAGAAGAACTGGAGGTTCCTGACCATAGACTGCTTCATACGGGGTCATTTTAGAGGCAGTGTGGTAAGAGGTATTGTACCACCATTCAGCGAGAGGGAGCCACTTTTCCCACTGATGTTGTTGTTCAGAGGTGAAGCAACGAAGATACGTTTCCAAGCATTTATTGATAATTTCAGTCTAACCATCTGTTTGTGGGTGATACCCGGAACTCATCTTCAATTTGGTGCCAGTGTGGCGAAATAGTTATGTCCAAAAATGACTGGTGAAAGTCGCATCACAATCCAAGACAATGGAAGAAAGGATGCCATGAAGACGAAAGATCTGGTCCAGGAAAATTTGAGCGACTGAGGAGGTTGTATAGGGATGGCTGAGAGCACAAAAATGACTATATTTGGAGAGGTGATCAACCACAACGAGAATCATTGTCCTCCCGCCAGATTTAGGGAGCCCTTCAATGAAATCCATAGAAATATCTGTCCAAATCCGTGTAGGTATGGGCAAAGGTTCGAGCAATCCTGGAAGGAGTGTTGTTTCACCCTTATTGTGCTGGCAGGTATCACATTCAGCCACCATGTGTTGAATTGTCCTTTTCATGCCCTGCCAAAATAAGTTACGCTGTGCCCGTTCATATGTTTTGAGGAACCCAGAGTGCCCTGCCGATGGAGAAGCATGGAGTTCATAGAAGACAACCTGTTAAAGATCTATGCTCTGGGGAAGCACCAGACGACCCTTGTATCTCAAAGAAGCACCATCCCAAGAATAATGTGGTATAGTAGAAGGGTTGTTGGTCAAGCGTTGGATGATTTGAGATAAGGAAGAGTCATTGACATAACCCTGTTGAACAGATTGCAACCAATTTGGAACAGGCATAGAAATAGATGAAAGAGAACCTTGGGCATCAAATGTGTGAGAAAGAGCATTTGCCACAATATTGTCTTTACCCTTCTTATAAGTGATCCCATAGTCATAACCCATGAGTTTGCTAACCCATTTCTGTTGTGCTGGGGAGGAGACATGCTGTTCCAAGAAATATTTCAGACTCTGGTGATCAGTCTTGATGCAGAAATGATTCCCTAATAGGTATGGTCGCCACTTCTGTACTGCATGCAAAATAGCCATCATTTCCTTCTCAGATGTAGAGGCAGCTAAATTCTTACCTGAAAGGGCTTTGCTGGTGAACGCAATGGGGTGTTCATCTTGAAGGAGAACAACACCAAGTCCATTACCGCAAGCATCACTCTCAATAGTGAAGGGCTTGGAAAAATCGGGCATAGGTAGAACAGGTGTAGTACACATAGCTTGTTTCAGTTTGTCAAATGCACACTGAGAAGCATGTGTCCATGTAAAAGCATCATTTTTCAATAGAGCAATTAATGGAGCTGCAATCTTCTCATAATCCTTGACAAACTTGCGGTAGTAGCCTGTCAACCCCAAAAAACCACGAAGGCTCTTGAGTGTCTAAGGATGCGGCCAATTGGTCATGGCATCGATTTTGGCAGGATCCACGCAAACCCCTTGTGCTGAGATAATGTGCCCGAGATACTCCACTTCCTTCTATCCAAAAACACATTTAGACTGCTTAGCGTGGAGATGATGGTCAGAGAAAAGTTGCATGACAAGATCCAGATGCTGGAGATGTTCATCCCATGTTTTACTGTAGATGAGGATATCATCAAAGAATACCAGAATGAATTTCCGCAAGTAGGGCCGAAATATTTTATTCATTAAGGCCTGGAATGTGGAAGGAGCATTAGTGAGGCCAAAGGGCATGACCAAAAACTCATAATGGCCATCATGTGTGCGGAAAGCTGTTTTAGGGATATCATCCTCATGAACCTGAATTTGATTATACCCAGAACGAAGATCTAACTTGGAGAAAAATTGAGCCCCATGAAGCTCATCAAGAAGCTCATCAACAACAAGAATTGGAAACTTATCCTTGATGGTGAGGTGATTAAGTGCTCGAAAGTCAATGCAGAGGCGCCATGACCCATCTTTTTTGCGGACAAGAAGAACTGGAGAAGAAAAGGAACTAGTGCTTGGGCGAATAATACCTTGCTTCAATAAGTCCCGAACGAGCATTTCAATCTCCATTTTTTGGTGAAATGGGTAACGATAGGGCCTGATGTTGGGAGGAATGCTACCAGGAAGGAGCTGAATACGATGGTCTTCTGGCCTTGAAGGTGGCAATCCCACTGGTTCAGCAAAGACACTTGTATATCGATCCAAAATTTGTTGTAGATCCAAAGGAGTAGTGGAGACCGCTGATGGTTGCATCTGAATGGAATGGACCTGAGCGATGACACCATGTGAATTATTCTTGAGGATTTTTTCCATGCGATGTGAACTGATGATGCTGAGAGACCCTGGTTGTAATCCTGTCAATGTGTGTTTTTGTCCATTGAGGGAAAACTGCATCCAAAGTTCGGTAAAATCCCATAAGATAGGGCCACGTGTGCATAGCCATTGAACTCCCAAAACCACATCACATCCGCCTAAGGTCAAGGCAAACATGTCAGAGCACAAGGTATAATATCCCATAGAGATACGCACATTTCGACACTTCCCTTTGCAAGGTAAGGTGCCCCCATTGGCAACCATGACTTCAAAGTTGGAGCAAGGATGGATAAAATAATCAGCTTGTTTGGCGATCCGAGGGTCAATGAAATTATGAGTGCTACCAGAATCAATGAGTATTGTAATAGGAAGCTTCTTGAAGTAACCCCTGACCCGCATTGTTTGGGGGGTGGTGATTCTAGCTAAAGCATGGAGAGATATCTCTGGCTTGTCATCCTGAGATGGAGGGTCAATAGACGGCTCCTGAATGTCGACCCGAGCATCCATTGTTTCTGGATCTTCGTCACCAATTTCAGAGGCAGGCAAAGAATCCACATCCAAGAGATAGAGCTTTTACTGAACACATCTATGTCCCCGAGTGAATTTCTCATCACAATTATAGCAAAGCCCCTTTTCTCTACGTGCTTGCATCTCTGTTTCTGAAAAACGCTTGATAGGAGTTGGTCGAGGAGCTGGTGGTATGGGTGGTCATTGAGAACCCATATTTCGGAAGGGAACAAAAGTGGGCTTGGAGCGCTGTTGGGATACAATCTTGTCTTCTGCCAACTTAGCCAACCCTAAGGCTTCCATCATTGTGTTGGGACAAAACATTTTGACCTCAAAGCGGATGGCATCCTTTAGACCACTGATAAAACAACTCCTATTAAAGTCATTAGACAATCCTTCAGTGTGGTTGGCTAGTTTCTCAAATTCGGTTTGATACTCTCTCATAGTGCCAATTTGGCGAAGTTTAGTGAGGGCTCCTGTGAAGTCATCAAAAGCACTAGGACCAAATCGTTGCAAAAGGAACTGGCAAAAGTCTGGCCATTTTGGCTCTTCATGAGCCTTGATGTACCAACGGTACCATTGAAGAGCTTCCTGTTCCAAATGAAAGGATGCAAGCGGAACTTTGTTGACATCAAAAGTATTATGCAGACTGAAATACTATTATGCACGATAGATCCATCCAGTTGGATCAGTACCATTGAAGCGAGGAAAATCAAGCTTCGGACCACGGAAATTGCTGGAAGAAGAGAACCCATTGTCTGATGAAGACTCGGACTGCCATTTGTTGTTCATAGCTAAATGTTCAAGATGGAGGCCGAGAAATTTTTCATCCAGATCCTAGAGTTTGGCTTGGATGGCTGCAAGTGCTTCTTCCATGGTTTTTTCTCCTACGCGGGTGACAACCATAACCAGGAGTTTTTTTTTTTTTTTTTTTGGTTGACTCAGTAGAAAAACAAAAACAGAAACTGCTTCAGTAAAGGAAAATCTGGATTTGGGAAAAAATCTGAAGGGTAATTGGGGTTTGACTAGGTTTTGGACACTGTCGAATAGACAAGGAAGCAAAAAATGAGGATTTCATAAGCGGGGTGAAAGAATGGGAAAATTTGGCAGAGGGGGACAAAGAAGTAGAATTCAGAAAGGAACTCTGTGGTAAAATTTGAAGGTGATTGGGTGAAATCTGAGGAAGTTATGGAAAACCCTAAAAATAGAAAAATGTGGGATTTCGGGCTTTGGGAAGTGGAATTGGGATTTCTCTCTTTTTTTGTTTTTTTCTTTTTGTTTTTTTGTTTTTTTCTTTTTTTTTTCTTTTTTTTTTTCCAGAATGGAGCGGCTATGGCTCGGAAGGGATCTGAAACAGATAGATATGCAATGGCCTGGAAGTGAGCGGAAATAGAGGGATCTGAAACGGCACCAAATGGATTGAAAATGGATGGATCTAGAACGGCTTCCAGAATGGATCTGAACAGCTGGATCTGAAACGACGCAGCAGTGATTGACAACAATTCAACTAAAAATAGATATGGACCCCAGGTATGTGCGGCTTCCTAACAGTTCAAGGGTTTCATTCAGCCACCAATACTCTCTGACGGCTTTTGTATTGGGGCAGTACCCCTCACTCCACGGCTCAGGTAAAACTGATAACCGCTTTGCCACAAATGACAGCTCTTGGTTTACCTCACGGGTGGGAACTAGTCAATCAGGTAGGGGTCGTTGCCCTTTTCGCTGGCAGGTCCTCTCAATGGGCCAGCTACTTCGGGGTTCATGTGGTACTCCTCACAATGAGTTTTAGGGCTTATGCCCAAGTACTTCCCACAGTTAAGCAGATAGGGATTATTCCCAAATCCGAACCTGCAACAAATGCGAAAAAAAAAATTTGGCAGAAATTTCACCCTGCGAGCCCAAGAAAGTGCTCTGATACCAGATGTGAAGAACCTGCAACAATTAATTAATAAGAATATGTGAAATAGCAGAAATGACAGAACTCAGAATCACTTTTATATTGATCGCAGGCCACTTCGAGGGGGCAACCTCCTTTGAGCAAGCTCAATACAAATAACTTCACGATACCTTCATAGGCCTCAACACACACTTATATACTAAGTCTAGACGCCAATACTATGGGTCAAAACCATGGGCCACTACAAACTATGGATCAACAATACTACGGGCGACTTACAAAGCATATGCGCCAACAACAATAACACAAACTATTGATCAACAAATACTACGGGACGACTTACAAAGCATATGCGTCCAACAACAATATACTAACAAAGTAAAGACATGGGTTCCTAACATATACCAGAGTGCTCTGTTGAAAGGACATAGTTGCATAAAAGGAATATGGCTGTGAAGTAATGAATATTGGAGTTTTATTTAAATTGCAGGGATAATATGACTGTGTCTTGCAATTTTGCTGTGATATATATATATATATATATATATATATATATATATATATATTTCATTTCATTTGGAATGTTAACAGCCGAAAGAATTTGAATTATTGAGTGTATAATTATGAAAACATTTTAGTGACTGTTGCAGCAATGAAAATGTTATATGCATGAAAGCTCACCAAGTGCTTGGACTGATTTACATTTTCAGATTTCAGGTAGATTTTCTTGGGCATGGCAATGTGAGTAATTCCATGATAAAGGCTGGAACGTACCATATGCAAAGGAAAAATATTGTGAGAAGGATCTCATGGTTCACAAATATGATTTCTACATGAAACAGATCTGAAAACTTTTCTGATTTAAGTTTATGAGAATAATCTCATGGTTGCAAATCTAATTTCTGTAGGAAAACAAATTTCTAAATTTCAATTTGAAATTTTGCTAATAATTGCTAATGACTATATGGCTTATATAAAATTGTGTCAGGAGGACATGTTGTAGGTGGATGCCCATGTATGGTAAAAAGTGTAAAACCATAATGGACAGACTGATACCACTTACAAGAGCCAAACAATATGAGGATGGCCTCATGGTTAAACAAAACAATTCTTGTAGGAGACAGAATTGTAAATTCATGTTTGAATTTAATTATTAACGCCATTGACTGATTAGGGAAATCAGATTTGAATTTGATTGTTAAATGTTGTTGACTGTTTGGTTTTTTGAGGAGTGTGTCAGGAAGACACCTTGCAGGAAGACCTTGTGTGATGGCCTGCAGAATCCAAACTCCATGGGAAGGATCCCATCCTTTGGAAATGGGTTTCGGGCGAAACACCATTATAAATTTTGATAATATCTCAGCTGCAATGCATGTTGGAAAACCATGAGGGTGAGATGGTAAAATTATTCCAAGAAGGCATGTGTGGGTTATGGAACGTGAAGTGATTGGGTTGGAAAACCGAAGGACTATTGAATCAGAGAAGGGATCCCCCATTCTTTGCAAATGAAGAAAAGATACATCTACAAAATGGATGAGTATTATGTAACCCTAACTAAGAATATACATGTATGGTTATTAGATTTAATATGCAGAGCATGTTTTATTATTTCATTATTATTCCAGACTGCTTGAGTGTGAATAGGACCTACATGACTCACATCGGAAAGGGATGCATACCTTTCGGGTGATGGGTTATGTTAGGGTTATCAATATTGACTACACCCTAAGGGAATGGACGCATTCCTGGTGTTTCAATACTTGATAGTGAATGTTATGAAATATGGTTACAATTTTAGAGCAGCAATACTGATGAACTTGCTTATCCATCTAGTGTTGTCAGCTTAAACAAATGCACTTTGGTGCTGCACACTGAAGAAGAAAAATGAAAAGGGTGTTGTGAGTGTTGATGCATTTGTAGCTTCGGAATGTATTTCATATATGTATATTGTATTCCTATAGAGATGTTATTATTCCTCTATACGGAAGTGTTTGTATTCCTATAGAGATGTTATTATTCCTCTATACGGAAGTGTCATCATTTATATTGTAAGTGTCGTAACTTATACTTGATGGGTTATTAGACCACCTTGTTGGGGTCGGCCCTGTATAAGTCATGTGGGTTAAAGGGTTATTAGACCACCCTAATGGGGGTCGGCCCTGTCAACATTATTTTATGTGGTTAAGTTGAGGCCGACCTAGTAAAGGTTATTAGGCAAGTCAAGTCATGTATAAATAGAGTGCGGGAGGCACTCTATTTGGTCATTCACTTCTCACTCACACACTCATTGGAGAGTGGCACACTAGTGGAGGAGGAGAAGCTGCTGCTAGCAGCACTATCTCTTGTACTTGGATTGTATCATTTCTTTATCTATCTCTGAGGAAGTTGCGGGGTTTTTCACCTTCTTGGTTTTCCCCGGTGAAACTCTGTGTCTCTTGTGTGCTTGCGTTATTGTGTCCATGATTGATATGCTGTAGATATGTTGTACATGTTATTCTCTCAGTTAAGATCCTAGATCAGATTGAAATTTATGAAAAACTATGGTATCAAAGCTAGCTTGAAAGAAGGCATGGTATGGCATTTATGACACTTGTTGCATTTGCAAAGCTAGGGCTTGATATAGAAAAAACCAGTCACCATAGAACTTTCGCTATAAATCCATTTTGGCGAAATTTAGGGATCTAAAACTTTTACAGGTCAAAGATAAGATCCCAATGTACCTTGTATCTAAAGTACAACTTCTAATTCATTGTAATTTGTGTTTTATGATCTGTACAATCTAGGGTTTCTGCCTCTTCTAGATCTTAGTCATAAATAGGTGACCTCGGAAAAAAGGTCACAACTTGGGCTAGGAAGCTCCAAATGAAGTTTCATCAAACATGATAGGTAGGGCATGAACTGTACTTTCACAGACCAAAGTTTTAGAGGCCGAAAGTGAACCAGTGACACGTGGCACTCTGTACAAGTTCACTCTCCTGTTTTATCCCATAAACAGGTCACGTTGCGACACTTGGCATAACTCTCTCGCAGAATATATTTGAGGTCAGACCTATGGGGTTGGAAAGATAACAGGTCAGGCTACCACAGGAAGAATTTTTAGACCCTGTAGTTCTGAAATTTCAGAGTTACACCAAAAAAAACCGGGTGCATATTTCTGTAAAAACATAATTGGATTTTGAGCACCTTCATTCATGGCACCGGGAATTTAGGGTTTCAGAGAATGTTGGAATTTTTGTATCGGAGACCACGGATGGATGATCCTCATCAAAATCGAAATTTAGAGACCAAGATCGAATTTTTTGGTTGGGCAGAAGGCCGGGCTTAATCAAACCCTAGTTCGAGACTTTGATCGGAGAGGTGAAAAATTAGGGCTTCTGCAAAAATGGGAATTTTTGAAATCTATGACAATAGCTGGAAGCTCCTTGGAAAAATCAAATTTTAGAGCTTTGGATCAAACTATTTGGTTGGGTGAAGCTCCTGGAAACTCAAACCCTAATTCAGGGTCCTCCCGAGTGAGTCCAGAAGATTGAAAAGCAAATTTGAGGGGTGAAACTTTGCAGTTTTCAAATTCTGAGTATACCAGGTTGATCAGTTCATCAAGGCGCATCTTCCTATCCTTTCAGAAGTTTGTAATTCAAAGTTTTAATTTTTAGGGTTTCCATGACAAACCCTAATCCAGCTCCAGATCCAGTTTCTTTAAATCAAGTGGATTGGGTTAATCCTAGAAGAGAATGGATTGGTCACCTGCATAAGTGAAGAAGTTCCAGTTTCAGAGGGAGATGAGTCTAAGGCCTTACATAAGAATATTACAAGCAATATCGACAGGTATGACTTATCCAGGTATGTTTTGAGATCTGTTCATGATTAAGTTTATGGTATGTTTGTCTTCATTAAGGTTAGTATAATCTTGATTAACTTTATACTTGTCGTATCACCTTAATAAAATTATGAATGTAGATATTCATTGATTAGGGGTTTGACACTTATGATTGTACTAATGCATTGTGGTGTTGTATGAGGATGATGTTGTCCGCTAACATGAAAAGTACATCTAGAAATACGAATCAAGTTCTAGATCAAGAACATATGACCATGGTGACATGAAGACAAAGATTCATCCATTGTAATGGATCACATAGAAGCTCTACTTACGAGTTATGTATAATTTGGTTCTACAATGCTTAACCTATGATATATGCAGGTTACTAGCACAAGTTATTGAAGAAAACAAGAAGACATCATGTGGGTATGTTAGACATAACTAACTAACACATTAATCCAGGTATGTTTTTCCTATATCAAATTAGAATCCTACCTTGTGATAGGATCTCTTATATAAGTATACTTGGTATGATTGATAATGATTATTCATGAAGCTATAGGTTTGAGTAATCATGGGTTTAGGTATATTATGTTTCTTACTTTAATCGGTGATATGACTAACCAGAAGAGTCCTATGGTCAAATAAGAATTTGCATGAGTAAAGGAAGTACTCCCTGAAACCTTGAATACTAGTGCTTGTGATAAATTATTTGTGTATGAAATGATCTTGACCATACATGTTTAAGATTACTTAGAATCATAATGTTTTATTTAGATTATACTAATGAATGTATGATTGTGTATGAGACCTCGAGGATAACACAATGATGATACTAGTAAGTATGCATAAGTGATCGAGGATGGATATAAGTTCAAGAACAGGTAATACAGGAAGCAAAGATCAAGAGGGAGCACACTCCAGTAGTTCTTGCAAGGAAGCAAATATTGAGAGGGAGTCCACCCTACAACCAAACAAAGATGAGTATTTGAATTGTCATTTCTTGCATACTTGTTTGTTTAAATAATATTACTCAATGATGTATATGCTTATGTTCCTAAACTTAGGGTGTGTATTATGCATATTAGAATAATTACATTAATGAACAGTATACTACTAATATGAATGTGATGGGTAAGTGGCCTATGGCAATGTACAACATTCCATTGCTTCTTATCTAGAATGAAACCTCTTTACTGACATGTTGGGAGTTGTGCACACTCTTAACAATGTTCTGGTAGAGATTGGAAGGCATCTAGAAAGTTACGGGATATGGATAAATGTTATATTGAAGCATTGGCTAAGATAATTGCATGACTGTATGACATATTTATTTATGTGTAAGAATTTGTTCTGAAAACTATGAGATGTTTTCTAATCAAGCAATTTAACTTGCTTTGTAGGAAAGATCGTATACAATCACCTACAAAAGAAGGACTACAACATTTGTTCCAGCAACGAAGTTCAAACTATCTATTGAAATATATTGAAGAATTTGAAGTTCCCATGATACGGGATACAGTAAAGGATGCCATGGTCGAGAAGTAACAATCGATCATGTTTGGGATGTGGTCCCAAGACCTGAAGGGAAGTTTGTTATGACTTCCAAGTGGATCTATAAGATCAAGCATGCTGCAGATGGTAGCATGGAGAAATACAAAGCGAGGTTGTAGCTCATGGATTCTCCTAGAAAGAGGAATTGACTATGAAGAGACCTTTGCACCTGTAGCCAGATACACTTCCATTAGATCATTACTTTCTTTGGATGCAGTGATGAAATGGAAGGTACACCAGATGGATGTCAAGACAGCTTTCTTGAATGGTGTAGTTAAAAAGGAAGTGTATGTGGAGCAGCCACTCGGGTTTGAGACACATGACCGAGAGTCACATGTGTGCAAACTGAAGAAATCCTTGTATGGCTTGAAGCAATCTCCTAGGACTTGCTATGGTAGGATGTACAGCTTTCTATCCAGTTTGGGCTTTACCAAGAGTAAAGCAGATTCCAACCTTTACAACAAGGTTGAGGAAGGCAATCATGTGATACTACTTTTGTATGTGGATGACCTATTTGTTACAGGTGAGGACAGATTGATTTCTGACACAAAGAGGAAGCTTGCTACCGAGTTCGAGATGAAGGACTTGGAGATGATGTACTATTTTCTAGGCATGGAGGTGTGGCAGAGTGCAGATGGAATATTCCTTGGACAGGGGAAGAATGCAATAGAGATCCTGAAGAGGTTCGGGATGATGGATGGCAAGGCCATGGCCACACCTATGGCATCGAACTTGAAGCTTCTGTGTGATGCTTCATCTGATCCGGTTGATGTCACGGTGTATCGTCAGATGATTGGGTCCTTGATGTACCTGACATTTGCTTTGTGGTGAACACATTGAGCCAGTTCCTGACGGATCCGAGAGGTGTTCACCTGGTTGCTATAAATCATATTCTGAGGTACCTGAAGGGTACAATTGATTATGGGCTCAAGTATGATGCGAATCAAAAGTTTAACCTACAGGGTTATGTTGATTCAGATTGGGCAGGCAGTGCTGTAGATAGGAAGAGCACTTCTGGATGCTACTTCAGTATGGGATTAGGTGTGATCTCTTGGTTTAGCAGAAAACAGTCCTGCGTAGCACTAAGTACAGCCGAAGCAGAGTATGTTGCAGTTTGTTCGGCTAGTTGTGAGGAAGTATGGCTGAGGAAGCTATTGTCTAAGTTATTTGATCTCCCGTTGGATGCTACTGGTATATTTTTTGACAACCAGAGTTGTGTGAAGTTGTCTGAGAACCCGGTGTTCCACGACAGGTCAAAGCACATTGAGATCAAATATCACTATATCAGGGATATGGTGTAGTGAGGAGCAGTGAAGCTCCTGTATGTTGCGACGGATGAGTAGGTTGCAGATGTGTTGACAAAACCACTAGCCAGAGTGAAGTTCGAATACTTCAGGGAGAGGCTTGGTGTTATTCAGATTGACAACACTCCGAGGAAGAAGTGATGGAGACATTTTCTGGAGCCATTCCAAGCATGGTGAGAGGAGGATCCTTCCCATGGCTGTGGATGTAAGCGTTGTATGATGAGCATCAAGATGATGCTCTAGTTATTGCTCTGTATATGTATCATGTTGGATGTTGGATATGATCAGTTGGATCATGTATTTGTATATGTGTCAGGTGGATACATTGTATGATCAGTTGGATCATGTATTTGTATATGTATCAGGTGGATACATTGTATGATCAGGTGGATCATGTATGATGATATGTATGAGGTAGAGCTGTGTGCTCGTAACAGCCTGGGATGCTATTGCAAGGTTTTTCCATGACCACATGTAATGTGTCCTTGGGAGGTCTGACAAGTAGAGCTGTGTGCTCGTAACAGCCTGGGATGCTCTTGCAAGGTTTTTTGGTGTGACCACATGTAATATGTCCTTGGGAGATCCGACAGGTAGAGCTGTGTGCTTGTAATAGCCTGGGATGCTCTTGCAAGGTTTTGTGGTGGGATCACATATAATATCTCCCTGGGAGATCCGACAGGTAGAGCTGTGTGCTCGTAATAGCCTGGGATGCTCTTGCCAGGTTTTGTGACGCACGTAATAAGTCCTGAGGATTCCACGGTATGGTCAGTGATGATGAAGACCTCCAGGCGGTGGGCCTACATCCAGCACGAAAAAGGGTTGGCTCTGTAGAACTTCCTATGATGAGTAGATTGGAGATTGATTGAGATAGCAGCAGCAAAGACGATTACGATGATCCAGTGACGATGATCCAGAGAAGAAGACTTGTGCTAGCAGATCTGTGTCGAGAAATACATTCCTATTTAAGAGGGAGTTTTGATGTATTTGTAACTTCGGAATGTATTTCATATATGTATATTGTATTCCTATAGAGATGTTATTATTCCTCTATACGGAAGTGTTTGTATTCCTATAGAGATGTCATTATTCCTCTATACAGAAGTGTCGTCATTTATATTGTAAGTGTCGTAACTTATACTTGATGGGTTATTAGACCACCTTGTTGGGGTCGGCCCTATATAAGTCATGTGGGTTAAAGGGTTATTAGACCACCCTATTGGGGGTTGGCCCTATCAGCATTATGTTATATGGTTAAGTTGAGGCTGACCTAGTAAAGGTTATTCGACAAGTCAATTCATGTATAAATAGAGTGCGGGAGGCACTCTATTTGATCATTCAATTCTCACTCACACATTCATTGGAGAGTGGCGCACTAGTGGAGGAGGAGAAGCTGCTACTAGGAGGACTATCTCTTGTACTTGTTGGGCCTCAGAAATGTCCTATTTTCATCCACTTAACCTTTCTCTATTCTTCACATTTCATCATCCCATTAACCTTTCATCATACCATTTCCATACATATACTTGAGTTTCATCTTACTATTTTCCACTTTATTCATTTTAGTATTATAAGTGAATTTATGATTAAATATTGGAAAATAACATGTTTTTCACTAATATCTCAAGTATGGATGAGCTTTGTAATGTGTAGGAATATGGAAGGATCAATTCAAAGAAAATTCCTCGAATATCTCCTCCACTTCATGGAGATAGTTATTCAAAGAATATTCCAAGGAGAAGATCATGGAGATTTGGTTGGCATATCTTATTTAGGATGTATGAGAAACATGTGGAGAATTTGTGAGAGACATGTGGAGGATTTGAATGGATCATATTTTGTAATAATAGCAAATTAGTTGAGAGTGGTTGAGAGAATAGTGGATCTATCATTGTGAGATGGTTATCTCCTTCTCAAAGAAATTCATGTATAAAAGAGAGTGCTCTCTCTTCATTTTGGGAGATGTAGGTTAATCATAGATTAGGAGGAGATTAGTCTCACATTGTAGAAGTTAGTTTTGGTTTTGTAATATGGAGAAGGGGATTCTCAGCTTTTTTTCATAATCTTAGTTTTGATGCTTTCATGATTTGCCATTGATTCTTGTGATGTAAATTAAGTTTTCTTTATTGTTAATGTGAGCTCACATGTGTTGTCTTGTTTCTCTTCATATGTTGTCTTTCTTTTATACAATTTACTTTCAGCAGTGTGTTTCAGCTTCCAACATTAGATTAGCAGTTGGGTGTTTCAGCTTAAGGGGGGATTAGATTAGCAATTAGCAATTAGCAAGGGGGGTTAGATTAGCTTAATTCAAATTCAGTCCTACATATATTTTGCATGTGCTTCATAATTCTACGAACCTCGGATTGACAAATTAAATGGTTGGGCGAATACTACAACGGAATTAAATGACAATATTTCCGCGTAACATTTTGGCGCCGTTGCCGGGGAAGCACGATGGATTGAAGTGTAGATTTCAATTCCTGCAAGTGTGGTAGTGTAGATTTCAATTCCTGCAAGTGTGTTTTTTTTTCAGCTGTGGAGAGTAATGTTTTCTTGTACAAATTGTTTTTTATTCTTTTCTTCTGGAGTGTTTTTTTTTTTTTTGTCATTTAGATTTGGGTGTTGTAAGAATCCCTTTTTCAAAATGATTTAACAATGAGTTTAAGCTTGGAACAGCTCACTCAGATCCTTGCAAAAGTAGGGATCTCCTCTTCTCACGAAGAGGAGATCTTGAAAGCAGCCGAGAGCTTAATTACTCCTCCAGAAATAGATGAAGAATTAACATACGAAGAATCCTACACATTAGATGATGAACAATTATGCGAGCAGGAGGTCAAGGAGGACAACAAGGAGTTGCAGCAAGATCTGAGTGAGGACAACTATGCCTACGAAATCCCTATTGAACGATGGTTTCAAGCAAGTACCTGGTTAAGACAATTTAGTTTTTCTTTTTTTCTAGTTAATTCACAGTCACAGCAACTAATTTCACACATTTCTGTTTATCCTCATTTTCTATTTGCAAAATTGACACAGAACATATTTTTATTGTTGTTACGTGAATGGCTACATTGGATATTTAACTACACGTAACTGCTTTCTAAATTTTAATTAGCATAGTGTAGGTAGGACATTATTTTCAAGTTTTTTTAGAATAAGTATGCTCTCCTCCGTGCTTCGTGCGATCTGAGGATCAGAAATAGGATGGCTATAACAGTTTTCAGGAAGAATAATGATGAAGTCTCCATTTGCTAATTTGAAGTAAAAAATAAAAATAAAAATAAAAATAAAGAAAAATGAATAGAAGGTCTGCGTTCTTCCATGTTGAAACTGTCACATTTGAATTGAGCTGAAACAGTAGTTGAAGCAGTATCGCGCCTGTAAGATTCCCTTTGTTGGAGTCGCAGCTATCTCCTTGCCTTCGTAAAACATAAAATACATGGTCTGCATTACCATATTTTCTCACTCAGAATGTGCTATGCAAGGTAGAGCTACGTTTTTCCAAGCTGAAACAGTATCACACATGTGATCGTCTGGGTTCTTGGTTGCGTACACAAAATTTTATGTTTGACTGTTTCAGCCACTTAACCTTTGTTTTGGTTTGGCTCATTTCGGCTAGCTTGGTAGGCATCTTGACCAAATGGTGACGCGCTCATCTTGTTGGTAGTTGTGAAAAGATATCAACTTGGAGAAATACACGCAACAAATAATTCGATCATTACTTTCCTGGGCTGGGTAGTTAGCCTCCAGCGCATGATCAAAACGACATTAACCAAAAATGCGTGCCACATAAGAACACCTTGATTCGCGTCTCAATTTACAGGTAGCTGAAAACGAATCTCGAAAATCCGTAACATGGGTTTTGTGCGCAACGGCCTCAATTACTTGAATCGCGAGGAAATCATCAAACAAAGTAAGGATTTGAGATATACAGCCGTTTCTCAAAACATGTAATTTCCAGATCTACTGTTACGGCCGTGTTTCATATTATCAAATTTGTTAGCAGATACAATTGTGTTTCAGGTGTTACATATCACAAGTTCGGGGTTCGATTTCTCATTTTCCTTAGAGAAATTTATGTAATCATCTATCATGGAGTGGAGCAGTCGTTCGGCAATAGTAGGAGCAGATCGATACTTAAGGGGCAGAACCGGTTGTATGATTCTTTATATCTTTGTAGTTTAATAAACAACCATTCCATTATTCCTACATGTGGAAAATTGAACATGGACATAAGCCAAGCTTTGATTGATAATTTGATGCATTTTTTTTATTTTAATAATTTCTAGTCATGCATGAAGACAGGTGTCAACTTCTGGTAGCAGAATGGAACAATTTGAAGGGTCGAGGACATAAAATTTTCATAACATATATATGCTCTCGGCAATTATGATCGATGTGTTTTTTTGCAGGCCGCGTGTTTCTCTATTCAGGATCAATGTTGGTGTTTATTTCCAGCAAATTAATGAAGATCATACTCTTGCAAGCAGTATGTTGTTTTCTTCAGGATCGATTGACAGGTATCAGCAAACTGTTACTGATTCACATGGTAAGATTAGATGAAGTTGAGACTAATAACATGTGACGGCATGCAGGTTTGCAGATCTGTTAGTTCTATGAATTTTGAATATTTTGTTTGACATATTTTCCTTTGCTTTTGCATCATTAAAAAAAAAAATTATAAAACCATGAAAAGAAAGAAAAATAAAAATAAAAACATTGTAAAAACTAGAAATTGCAAATGGACATTCTATCATTCCTGAAAACAATACAAATGCATGGTTATTTATGCTTCACGCTAATTTATTTTTCTCAAGTCACTTCAAACAGGAATCGACGAACAAACTAGATTCGCCAGGTAAATATGCATTTGATTTTATTTGAATTTGATTTGCTAAACACATATTTTTCCTACATTTTTTTTCGATGCTCTCACACAAAATTTGCAGCAGGATTAGTACTCACATTTTTCAGGTTTTAGAGACGATCACATTTCATGCCAAAGTGATTTTTAAGAATCACAAAAAATTTCAAAGACACATGCTTTGATAGACAGCTTGAAGGAGCTATTACTCATGAGAAACATCATGACATTTGTTGTTACACAGAAACCATTCATAAACCCATTGGCGTCATACCCACATCTCTCCTTCAAAGCACATCAGTCATCCATGTGAAGTCCATTTTTCATTGCCTTGTCTGTCATGACTTCACACAGGCCTATCTTTCTAAGTTACATACATCCCTTTATCTTTTTCAGTTCATTTTTTCCATTTCAGTTTGCCTTCTGAATAAGAACATCCAGTTCCCTCTCCATAATTACATTTCCTTGCCATAAGCACTGTTGCTACTGAGATCTTTCCTATAGTCCTACCAATATTTTTGTAAAAACTCGCGTTGACTGATGTGGGATTCCTTAAGGCCTACCTTTCAACAAGTCTTTCCCCATCGACCTCAACACCTTATCTGGGATATAGACTAGAGTTCCTTTTTGAGTACCTGGAGGCTTGCATGCGTTAATGGCAAGTTCTCTCGATGACAATCATGGGAATACATCAATGTTCCTTGATCGTCATATCTTGCAGGTGGCTCGACATCAACACATCTATTCGCACTTTGCAATATGTACTCAAGTACCTTGGCACTCATTGACATCAATGGTGAGTTTGCCTCGCATTGGTTAACGACATTCATCAATGGCTGGTAATCCAATGACTTCTTTTCATGCTCGACATCAACACATTTATTCGCATGACTAGAATTGTACCATCAAGTTTTGTAGCGGGTGAAGACTATACACTTTTTCATGACTCCCTCAGCAATTACAGCAGCATGACTTTAGCTATATGAGACTACCACAATTCTGATTCTTTCACTGCCCATGATCTGGCCACAGCAGTAGTCACATTCTCCATGATTCAGTAGTAGCAGTTTCGATTCCTTTGTTGTCCGTGATCCAATTACAACTACAGCAACATATACAGTTACATTTTTTTTATCCTATAGCAGTCACAGCCACAGCAGTAGTCACATTCTCCATGATTCAACAGTAGCAGTTCTGATTCCTTCGTTGTCCGTGATCCAATTATAGCCGCAAAAGCATCTACAGTTACATTTTCATGATCCTGCAGCAGTGACATCTTCCACGATCCAACAGCAGCAGATACATTCCTATTGAATCGCTCATCTACTCTTTGGGTAAGTGGAGGTATGTTGTTTTCTGAATTTTAATCATGCAATTCCTTACATGCTAGTAATGAATAATTTGGAAAACTCCCTCACCACGCTCCATTTCATTTTTCACTTTCATAACCCATGTCAAGTTGCATGAGGACATGCAACGAGTTCAGTTGGGGAGGATGAGATAGAGGTTGTTGAATATTCTATGCAATCATATTTTCAGAGGACATGAAACCTTTTGTGGGAGCTTATTCATTTTCTCATGCATATTGTTCCTTATATAAAATGCAGAATTTGAATTGAGTATATCTCACAAACCATACATTGGATCCTCATAATTTTTAGACAAGGAATGGATAATATTATGATGAACAAAATTGGCAAGTTTTAGCTCAAACCAATGCACGGATTTCGAAAAAACAACCATCATCACCTTCAGCCAATTTGCATTTTTCTCGAAATCCGTGATGTGGGTTTTTATGATTTTTAGTGTGGAGATGCATTGTAGTAGTAAAAACTTGCCTGAAAAATTTCAGCCAAACCCAGTTTGTAGTTTGGGAGATATTATCTCGAGAAGTTTTCTGCAACACCAGCTATGACTGTGCCAAACTTTCCATCATCACCTACAACCAATTTGCAATTTTCTCAAAATCTGTGATGTGGGTTTTTCTGATTTTTGGTATGGAGATGCATTGGACTTATAGAAAATTTCTTGCCAAATTTCAGCCAAACCCAGATCGTAGTTTGTGAGATATTAGTTCATGAAGTTACCTGCAACACTAGCTGTGACTGTGCCAAACTTTCCATCATCACCTACAGCCAATTTGCATTTTTCTCGAAATCCGTGATGTGGGTTTTTCTAATGTTTGGTATGGAAATGCATTGGACTTATAGAAACTTGCTTGCCAAATTTCATCCAAACCCAGATCGTACTTTGTGAGATATTATCCCAGGAAGTTTGTTGCACAACAGCTGATACTCCACCAGATTTGCCTACTTTCGCAGCTGATACTCCTCCAAACCTTCCATTTCACAGCTGCAACTTTGAACTATGTTCACTATCATCATTTCGCTACCATCATTCCACTCATTTACCATTCACCAATATTTCTTTTCCGACAACTCCTCTGTTGCACTTTCCTTCATACACATTGATACACATATTGGCATGATTCATAAAGAAAAGGCTTTCTTATGCACAGTGACACTTTCTTATACATAGTTGGTGACTTATTATTTCCAGTGAGTGTATGGTTTAATTATTGCAGCAAGGAAATAGATGACGGAATGAATGTTGTTTACACAAGAACCAACATTCCTTGCATTTAAAAGAAAATATCAGTTGTTACTCCATTCCTTGCATTCAAAATAAAATATCAGCTGTTACTCCACTCCTTACAGTCAAAAGAAAATATCAGCTGTCATTTCGCATCATGAAATAAATGTTGTTAACACAAGAACCAACATTCTTTATGGTTGTTACACAAGAACCAACCATAAGAAAATTTCAGCTGTTACTCATGTGATGCACATCCTAGAAACATTTAAAAGACATTATCAAGCAAAGCCAAAGTTCAGATGCCAAAAGTTCTTAAGCAGATCCATGCAAGGTTGCATGAGGACATGCAACAGGTTCAGTTGGGGAGTATGTTCAGCCTCAGAAATGTCCCATTTTCATCCACTTTACCTTTCGATATTCTTCACATTTCATTGTCCCATTAACCTTTCATCATACCATTTCGATACATATACTTGAGTTTCATCTTATTATTTTCCATTTTATTCATTTTAGTATTATAAGTGAATTTATGATTAAATATTGGAAAATAACATGTTTTTCACTAATATCTCAAGTATGGATGAGCTTTGTAATGTGTAGGAATATGGAAGGATCAATTTAAAGAAAATTCCTTGAATATCTCCTCCACTTCATGGAGATAGTTATTCAAAGAATATTCCAAGGAGAAGATCATGGAGATTTGGTTGGCATATCTTATTTAGGATGCATGAGAAACATGTGGAGAATTTGTGAGAGACATGTGGAGGATTTGAATGGATCATATTTTGCAATAATAGCAAATTAGTTGAGAGTGGTTGAGAGAATAGTGGATCTATCATTATGAGATGGTTATCTCCTTCTCAAAGAAATTCATGTATAAAAGAGAGTGCTCTCTCTTCATTTTGGGAGATGTAGGTTAATCATAGATTAGGAGGAGATTAGTCTCACATTGTAGAAGTTAGTTTTGGTTTTGTAATATGGAGAAGGGGATTCTCAGCTTTTGTTCATAATCTTAGTTTTGATGCTTTCATGATTTGCCATTGATTCTTGTGATGTAAATTAAGTTTTCTTTATTGTTAATGTGAGCTCACATGTGTTAAAATTTTTAGAAGTTACTTTAATCTGATCTAGGATCTTAACTGAGAGAACAACATGTACAACAAATCTACAGCATATCAATCATGGACACAATAATGCAAGCACACAAGAGACACAGAGTTTACTTGGGGAAAACCATAAAGGTGAAAAACCCCAATAACTTCCTCAGAGATAGATAGAGCAATGATACAACCAGAATACAAGAGATAGTCTTCTCCTAGTAGCAGAGCCTCCTCCTCATAAGTGCGCCACTTTCCGAATGAGAGAAGTATGTGTAATGAGTGATCAAATAGAGATCTCTATTTATACTTGTTCTGTCCTACCCAATAAACTAATGGGGCCTACATGTCTAGCTTAACCCATGGTTAACTTAATACGGGACGACCCCACACTTGGTGGTCTAATAACCCTTTGACCCACATGGACGACCCCCAATAGGGTGATCTAATAACCCTTCGACCCACATGACTTATACAAGGCCGACCCCAACAAGGTGGTCGAATAACCCATCAAGTATAAGTTACGACACTTACAATATAAATGACGACACTTCCGTATAGAAGAAAAATAACATCTCTATAGGAATACAAACACTTCCGTATAGAGGAATAATGCCATCTCTATAGGAGTACAAAATACATATATGAAATACATGGGTGAAATACATTCTGAAGTTACATAATCATCAACACTCCCTCTTAACTAGGAAGGTATTTCTCGACACAGGTCTGCTAGCACAAGTCTTCTTCTCTGGATCATCATCAGCGAATCATCATTCTCGAATCATCGTCATCATCACTGCTGCTACTATCTCAATCAATATCTGAATCTACTCGTCATAGGAAGTTCTACAGAGCCAATCCTTTTTCATACTGGATGTAGGCCCACCACCTGCAGGTCTTCATCATATGTGCGAACGGTCTGATAGAGGTGGTCTCTCAGGACTAATTTTATGTGCAGATGCAATACCGGAGAGAGTATCCTAGGAACATTTATGTGCCTAAGCATGACCGGCAAGATCTCCTAGGACTAATTACATGCATCTCCTCCACAATACCTTTAAAGAGCATCCCAGGAACATTTATCTGCCGCAGCAAGACCGGCAAGATCTCTAAAGAGCATCCTAGGACTTATTATGAGCACACAGCTCAACCTCTCGGATCTCCAGGACTGATTACATGTGGATAGACAAAACCTTTAAAGAGCATCCCAAGAACAGTTATGTGCCGCAGCCCGACCGACAAGATCTCTAAAGAGCATCCCAGGACTAATTACGAGCACATAGCTCAACCTCTCGGATCTCCAGGACTGATTACATGTCTCTGTAGTAATACCTCATCCCAAGACTGATTACGAGCACACAGCTCAACCTATCGGATATATGAGGACTAATTACATACTACATAGTAATATCGGAAAGAGTATCCCAGGAACATTTATGTGTCGTAGCACGACCGGCAAGATCTCCCAGGACTGATTACATGCTATTTGCACAACCTACCACATATCATCTCTGACCTCCAAGTATCAACCTGATACTCATGATCCAAGGGATCATCATCGCACAAAGCATCATCCTGATGCTCATGATCACACTGATCATCATCACTGTACCATCCTGATACATATCATCTGGAGCAACACCATGAAGCTCGTCATCTATGATCATCCTGACCATACACTGCATCTACCTGATGCATACCAAGTATCTACCTGATACATATCATCATACATGATCCACCTGATCATACAATGTATCCATCTGATACAAATACAAATACATTATCCACTTGATCATACCTGATACATATCAACATACATGATCTACCTGATCATACAATGTATCCACCTGATACATATACAGATACATGGTCCAAGCATCCAACATGATGCATATACAAAATACATACAAATGATTCAACTGATCATATCCAACATCAAACATGATGCGTACATATACATATACATATAAATGATCCAACTGATCATATCCAGCATCCAACATGATGCGTACATATACATATAGAGCAGTAACTGGAGCATCATCCTGATGCTCATCATCCATGATCCTCCTGATCATCATAGCATCGTCTTCTTCAGATCATCTCATCGTCCATGAAGCACATCCCAGATGCACATCATCCAGCACTTACACCACCGACATGGGAGAACACATCTACCACCATTCGGGGAAGGCTCCAGCCCTTAATTTTTCACCATGGGAGAACACATCTACCGCCATGTGCGAATGGCTCAACAATTACATCACGACCATGGGAGAACACATCAACCATGTCAGAAAAGCTCATGTGCATCTGCATCTTCCGGACTCATCACTTCCCTTTGGAATGAACCTCGATCTGAAGTGCACCAAGCCTCTCTCTGAAGTACTCAAACTGCACTCTGACCAATGGCTTGGTCAATACATCTGCAACCTGCTCATCCATCACAACATACTCTGCTTTGGTTGTACTCAGTGCTATGCAGGACTGCTTCCTGCTAAACCAAGAGATCACACCTGATCCCATACTGAAGCAGCATCCAAAAATGCTCTTCCTATCTGTAGCACTGCCTACCCAATCTGAATCAACATAACCCTGTAGGTTAAACTTTTGATTCGCATCATACTTGAGCCCATAATCAACTGTACCCTTCAGGTACCTCAGAATATGCTTTACAGCAACCAGGTGAACACCTCTCGAATCCATCAGGAACTGGCTCAATGTGTTCACCGCAAATCAAATATCTGGTCTCATGTTCATCAAGTACATCAAGGACCCAATCATCTGATGATACATAGTGATATCAACCGGCTCATATGAAGCATCACACAGAAGCTTCAGGTTTGATGCCATAGGTGTGGCCATGGCCTTGCAGTCCATCATCCCGAACCTCTTCAGGATCTCTACTGCATACTTCCCTTGTCCAAGGAAGATTCCATCTGCACTCTACCACACCTCCATACCTAGAAAATAGTGCATCATCCACAAGTTCTTCATCTCGAACTCGGCAGTAAGCTTCCGCTGCGTGTCGGCAATCAATCTATCTTCACCTATAATAAACAGGTCATCCATATACAAAAGTAGTATCACTGGATTGCCTTCCTCAACCTTGTAGTAAAGGTTGGAATCCGCTTTACTCTTGGTAAAGCCCAAACTTGATAGAAAGCTGTCTATCCTACCATACCAAGTTCTGCACATATATGACTCCCTGTCATGTGTCTCAGAACCAAGTGGCTACTCCACGTACACTTCCTCTTCAACTACACCATTCAAGAAAGCTGTCTTGAAATCCATCTGGTGTATCTTTTCTTTTTTATCACTGCAGCCAGAGCTGTTAGGATATTTAGACACTTAGGAGTTAGTTAAGATCAACTTGTGTAATATATCCGTTAGGGATAGTGTGTTTCTTTAGTATGCATTAGTATGCATTTGTAAATACTTAATCCGACGGTCACGATATGTTTCCGACATAGAGTGATCCGACGGCTCAACTTCTCTTAGATCAAACCTAACCTTGATCCGTGGCTTAACACCCGATTGGTCCATGATCTCTATTTAAAGAGTATGGAGGGTCATTGTTTAGTTGATCAATTATGAGAAGCTCATTTGTAACTTTCTTTCTTTGCATAATAAATTGTCCCGTAGAAGCTATTTGGCCGGGGCCGTGGAGTGTTTCCCTCAAGAGGGTTTAAACCACGTCAAAACATCGGTGTGTTGATCTGTGATCTGTTTGTGTGAAGTGGTTGCTCTTGGTGTTCGGTCCTTTGGTAGTACCCTGTGTACCCGAACATGGTATCAGAGCATTTATGAAGTGCCGCTTCCGGTTATGATCTAGATCTTGAACTGTTGTTGCCGAAACTCGAAAGGGTTTCTAGTTCTGGTATTTCTGTGCATTTCTGGGCTGTGGGAGGTGTTCCATTGCGTCTGGAACATCGTTTCCATTGGTAAATAGTTTTCGTTTGATCGAAAACGGTTCCCGGTTGCTCCAGAAACGCGTATTTCATCAGATCTGAAGGTATAATGTTACAGTGACGCATTTTTTTTATTTCGTTTTTTAATAATAAAAAAAAATCTCATATTTCATTTTTCTTTACTGTTAGATTTTTTTTGGGTTCGGATTGTTGCTTTCTCATCTGCGTATTCTCTTTGCCGTGCACCTTGAGCAATCTCGGCAAATCAGAAACAAAAAGGGAAAGGGTTTTTCTCGGCTGCGTATGCTCTTTGCCGTGCACCTTGCGCAATCTCGGCAAATCAGAAACAGAGAGAAAACGTAGACTTTCCGGGCAAGCTAACAAGATCTAACTCCACAAGTGTGGAAAAGTTTTTTTGTTTCGTTTTGTGGTCTGTTTTGCAGGAAAAAGGGCAAGCACGCAAACCGAGCAAGAAAAAAAAAAAAAAAAAAGCCCCCTTCCTCATTCCCATATTTTACATACCTTTTAATCTAGCTCACTTGGTTCAAAGTTGCTTTATTCCTTAATAGGTCTTGAGTTCAAGTCTTAGGAAGTTACTTTTAAAAAGAAAAGTGCATGCAATTTCTATTTTCAAGATTACTTTATTGTAAAAGTGCATCTCACTTAAATAATAAAAAATAAAAATACAAGTGAGTCACTTAAGCTTTTTATTTATTGTTGCACTATTTAAAAGTAATATCATTGTAAAAGTGAAATCACTTATTTTACAAAAGTGATTCACTAAAAAGCAACTTTTTTGTAAAGTGATTGTCAAAAGGTTCATCTTGGGAAGAGGGGGGTTCTTTTTTTTTGCTGGACATTCTCTAGCTGCCACGTCACTATTGGGGACATCTTCAACAGTTTCTTTGTTCAAGCATAACTTCATCATACAGAGTCCGTTTTCAGTGCCGTTTTTTTTTAAACTGCCTATTTTTTCGAGCTCTTCACATCCAGACTATTGGTTTCTGCTTTTACAGCCATTAATTTATAAATATGGCCGCCCTTTGTGATATTCTACTTAACAGTTCCAACTATTTCTCATGGAAATCTCGTATGGAGGATGTTCTACGAAGTAGGGGACTTTTCAGAATTACAACAGGGAAAGAAAAAGAACCCACTGATGATGATAAGAAAATAAAATGGGCAAATAGATGTGATGAAGCTCGTGGATTGATTGGGATGTCAATCTCTACTGATTTGCGATTCCACATATCTGGAATTGATGAACCTAATGCTGCTTGGGACAAGTTGGAAACTGTGTTTGGTAAACACAATGAAATTCGAGGTCATCAACTCGAAAATGAGTTGATTTCTTTAAATCCAAGTGACTTTTCATGCATTCAAGATTATTTATCTAAGTACAAAACTCTTAAACTCTTATGTGCAGAATGTAAGATTGAGAGGGAAGACAAACAGTGCATTTATCATATTCTTTCCAAACTTGGACCTGCATATTTTGTTTTTGTATCTACATTTTACTCCATGAAAGGATCATTGAATGCAGCTAGCTATCAAGAGCCTAGTCTTGAATCCTTTTGTGATTCCTTGATTAGGGAACAAGATAAACTCATTCATCTTGGAATAATCAACAATGCAGATACATCTGGGAAAGCCTTATTGTCCCAACAGAAAGAAAAGTCCAAGCCTCCCAAGAAACAAAATTTTCGCAATAATAAGTCAAACAAGGGTCCAAAACCCTCTCAGTCAGCTCCTTCTTTAAAAAATGACAAAGGATCCAAGCCAAAAGGCAAGAAGACTGAGCGTCATTGAAACTATTGTGGGAAAGATAATCATGATGAATCTAAGTGTTTCAAGAAGATGGCAGCCTTGGAAGCAGCAATGAAGAAGCACCACATCAGCCTAGATTCGCCTTCAGAATCTACCTCTCATGGACATGCACTTTGTGCTTCTGGTTATTCTTATAATGCATCTTCTTCTTCTACTTCAAATGAATGGCTCATTGATTCTGGAGCATCTTATCATATGGCTAAGGATCAAGCCATCTTTTCTACTATGCATGAATGTAACACAAAACAAATATTTGTTGGTGATGATAGATCTCTAAGTGTTGTAGGAGCTGGAACAGTTCCAGTAGATAATGGTCATTTTAGTGATGTACTATGTGTTCCAAGAATTTCCTGCAATTTGTTATCAGTCTATCAGATCACTCATTCTGGTGAAGGTAAAACTGTGACCTTTACACCTCACCAAGTTGTAATCAGGGATTTTAAAGATCCTCAACAGGTTCTAGCTACCGGAATTGTTGATGATATTACCAGGTTGTACAAGTTTAACAACTTTGGGTCATCACCTTTCCCTTCAGTTTTAGTTGCTCATAGTGATAACTTGAGCAAACTTTGGCATGAGTGATTTGGTCACTTAAATTATCGCTCATTGCAACAACTATGTAAAGAAAATATGGTGACAGGTCTTCCGATGGTATCTTGCAGAGATGGTGTTTGTTCCGGTTGTGTACTCGGAAAACATCATCGGGACAGTTTTGACAAACGTGCCTCTTGGCACGCCTCGGTTCCCTTGGAGCTTGTGCATAGTGACTTGTGTGGTCCTCTTCCATCTGCTTCCTTTTCTGGTTTCAAGTATTTCTTAACTTTCATTGATGATTACACCAGACGCACTTGGGTTTATTTCCTAAAACTTAAGAGCGAAGTATTTAACATGTTCTTGGCCTACAAGGCCCTTGTTAAAAAACAATCTGGTCATCAAATTATTAAGTTAAGATCTGACAATGGAGGAGAATATGTTAACAAACAGTTCACTACTTTCTGCACTGAACAAGGCATCCAACAACAGCACACTGTTCCATATACACCACAACAAAATGGTGTAGCTGAGCGGAAGAACCGCACTTTAAAAGAAATGGCTAATTGTATGATCCAATCTAAGGGACTAAGTCTTCAATTTTGGGCTGAAGCCATAAATTGTGCAAATTACATAGTTAATCGCACCCCCACAAAAGCATTACAAGGTATAACACCGGAAGAAGCATGGAGTAAAATTAAACCTGATGTAAGTCACTTTCGTGTGTTTGGTAGTGAAGCATGGGCTCACATTCCGGATGAAAAACGGAAAGCATTGCAGCCTAAAAGTGAAAAGTGCATATTTGTTGGATATTCTGAAGATGTAAAAGGTTATAGACTTCTTCAACAACATTCTCATGCTATAATCATTAGAAGAGATGTTAAATTTGATGAAAATATCTTGGCCTGCGAGCCTAACTCGGCGAGTGTGCCATCTTTGGCCTGCGAGCCTGATTCGGCATTTGTGCCTTCTTCTTCTTCTTCTTCTTCTTCTTCTTCTTCCAACTTCCTTGACAGGTTTCCAACTCCAGTTTCTGATGATGACAGTGAGGATGAAAATCCACCTCCGCCTGCTCATGTTCCTCCAGTTGCACCAGCACAAGTGCTTCCTCGATGGGTCCGTTCAACATGTGAAGCAGCTGGTGATCTTGCTGGTGATCCTAGAGATCAACGTCGAACACGTTCTCAGTTTCAGCGAGCCTCTTCTCTTTTGGCTCAAGTTTCCGAGAATCATGATCCAGAAACTTTTGCAGAAGCTTCAGGGAATCCAGATTGGGATGCAGCCATGGATGAAGAATATCGTTCCTTAATGGCGAACGATACTTGGGATCTTGTACCTCTTCCAAAAGGAATAAAACTTGTCAGATGTAAATGGGTCTACAGAACTAAGTATGCATCAGATGGAAGTGTTGAAAGACTTAAGGCAAGGTTAGTTGCCAAAGGTTTTTCTCAAGTTGAAGGGATTGACTACAATGAAACCTTTGCTCCCGTCACCAAAATGAACTCCATCCGCCTTGTTCTTTCCCTTGCAGCCTTACACAACTGGGAAGTCCATCAAATGGATGTCAAGTCTGCCTTCTTACATGGTGATTTACAGGAGGAAATTTACATGGAACAACCTCCTGGCTATGTTCAGAATAACTCTAGCCTTATCTGTCGCCTTAAGAAATCCTTATATGGCCTTAAGCAAGCTCCTAGAGCTTGGTATGCCAAAATGGATAACTTTCTCCTTGACACTGGTTTTTCTAGATGCCATTCTGACCCCAATGTCTATACCAAGAAAGTAGGAAACCATCTCATCATACTTGTTCTATATGTTGATGACCTTATTCTTACTGGTAGTGACCCTAAGCTTATAACCCATGTGAAATCCAGTCTTAAACAAACTTTTGAAATGTCAGACTTAGGACATTTGCATTATTTTCTTGGTCTCCAAGTTCTGCAAACCAAAGAAGGAATCTTTCTTTCTCAGTCTAAGTATGCTTGTGACCTTCTTCGTCGCTTTCACAAGGAAGATTGTACACCAGCCCCTTCTCCCTTCCAGTCTGGAGTCAAACTTTCTGCCACTTGTACTTCACCTGAAGTAGATGCCACCTTGTATCGTCAGCTTGTTGGTATCCTTTTATACTTGACTCATTCCCGTCCTGACCTTTCCTTTGCCGTTGGTCGAGTTGCCCGTTATATGCAGACACCTCATGAAAGTCACTGGAAAGCAGCTAAAAGAATACTTCGATATATTCGAGGTACAGTTCAGTTTGGGATTCATTACAGTACAGGGGGGGAACCTTTGTTGGTTGGTTTCACTGATTCAGATTGGGCCGGCGATCCTGATGATCGAAAGTCTACTGCAGGTTATGTTTTCAGTCTGGGATCTGGACCTATTACTTGGGCTTGTAAGAAACAACAAGCTCTTGCTCTTTCTTCAGCAGAGGCAGAATATCGAGCAGCAGTAAATGCCAGTCAGGAAGCTTTATGGCTTCGACAGATCCTTTTAGAGTTTGGATTCGAGCAGCAGCAGCCTACTCCACTTTGGTGCGACAATCAAAGTGCCATCAAGCTTGCCAAAGATCCAGTTCTACATCAACGCAGCAAACACATTGAGCTACATATGCACTTCATCAGAAATCTTGTTCATGATCGTGTTCTTGAAGTGCTCTTTTGCCCTACAGATGATCAAGTTGCAGACATCTTCACCAAGTCTCTTACAGAAGCGAAGTTTTCTAAACTTCGATCTATGTTAGGAGTTCAGGAACTTGTCATTAAGGGGGGATAGGCTCTAATGCCTCCTTCCTTCTCCTAATAGTGTCACTTTTGTAAATCCTTCAATCCTATCCCAAGTTGTTCTTAAGGGGGGATGTTAGGATATTTAGACACTTAGGAGTTAGTTAAGATCAACTTGTGTAATATATCCGTTAGGGATAGTGTGTTTCTTTAGTATGCATTAGTATGCATTTGTAAATACTTAATCCGACGGTCACGATATGTTTCCGACATAGAGTGATCCGACGGCTCAACTTCTCTTAGATCAAACCTAACCTTGATCCGTGGCTTAACACCCGATTGGTCCATGATCTCTATTTAAAGAGCATGGAGGGTCATTGTTTAGTTGATCGATTATGAGAAACTCATTTGTAACTTTCTTTCTTTGCATAATAAATTGTCCCATAGAAGCTATTTGGCCGGGGCCGTGGAGTGTTTCCCTCAAGAGGGTTTAAACCACGTCAAAACATCGGTGTGTTGATCTGTGATCTGTTTGTGTGAATTGGTTGCTCTTGGTGTTCGGTCCTTTGGTAGTACCCTGTGTACCCGAACAAGAGCAAGTACGGATCTAATGGAAGTGAATCTGGATACAGGAGCAAAAGTCTCTATGCTACCACCTGCAGCATGCTTGATCTTGTAGATCCTCTTGGAAGTCACTACAGACTACCCTTTGGGACTGCATCCCAAACATCTTCATGATCGACTAGTACTCCTCGATCATGGCATTCTTCCCAAATCCTGGGAACTTCAATATCTTCAATATTTTCAATAGATAACTTTGTTGTTGAACAAATGTTGTAGCCCTTCTTTTGTAGGTGATGGTATACGATATTTCCTACACAACAAGTTAAATTGCATGATTATAAAACATCTCATAGTTTTCAGAACAAATTCTTACACATAAATAAATATGTCATACAGTCATGCAATTATCTTAGCCAATGCTTCAATACAACATTTATCCATATTCTGTAACTTTCTAGATGCCTTCCAATCTCTACCAGAATATTGTTAAGAGTGTGCACAACTCCTAACATGTCAGCAAAGAGGTTTCATTCTAGATAAGTAGCAATGGAATGTTGTACAGTGCCATAGGCCACTTACCCATCAAATGCATATTAGTAGTATACTGTTCATTTATGCAATTATTCTAATATGCATAATACACAACCTAAGTCTAGGAACATAAGAATATACATCATTGAATAAAATTATTTAAACAAACAAATATGTAGGAAATGACAATTCAAATACTTATCTTTGTTTGGTTGTTGGGTTGACTCCCTCTCAGTCTTTGCTTCTTTTCTGCAACTCCATTCTGATGTGGATTGTGAGAAGTGGTCAACTCCTTCTGAATATCTGCATCCTTGCAGAAACTACTGAAGTGTCCTCCCTCTTGATCTTTGCTTCCTGGATTCCTGTCCTTGAACTTATATCCATCCTTAATCACTATGCATGCTTGTTAGTATCATCATTGTGTTATCGTTGAGGTCTCATACATAATCATACATTCATTAGTCTATTCTTAATACTATCAAAACACAATAATCTTAAGCATGTATAGTCATGATCATTTCAAACAGAAATAATAAGCATTAGTATACAAGGTTTATATAGGACTCTTATGGTTAGTCATATCATAAATTAAAGTAAGAAACATAATATGCTTAAACCCGTGATTACTCAAACCTATGCCGTCATGATTCTTCTGGTTAGTCATATCATCAATTATGGTAAGATAATATGCATACAACCATGACTATTCAAACCTATGACTTCATGAATAATCATTATCAACAACACAACAGTATAAGATCCTAACATAAGGTAGGATTCTAGCTTGATATAGGAAAAACATACCTGGATTAGCATGCTAGCTAGTTATGTCTAACATACCCGCATAATGTCTTCTGGTTCTCTTCAGTGACTTGTGCTAGTAACCTGGATGTCTCATAAGTTAGCCATTGTAGAACCAAGTTATACATACCTCGTAAGTAGATTTTCTAAGTGATCCATGACAATGGATGAATCTTTGTCTTCATGACATCATGATCATATGTTCTTGAACTAGAACATGATTTGTCTTTCTTGGTGTACCTTTCATGTTAGCGAACAACATAAACCTCATACAACACCATAATGCATTAGTACAATCATAATTTTGTTAAGGTGATACGACAAGTCTAAAATCAAGATTATTCTAACCGTAATAACATGAAGACAAACATATCATAAACTTAATCATGAACAAATCTCGAGACATACCTGGATGAGTCATACCTGTCGAGATTGCTTGTAATCTTCTTATGTAAGGCCTTAGCCTCATCTCCCTCTGAAACAGGAACTTCTTCACTTATGCAGGTGACCAATCCATCCTCTTCTAGGATTAAACCAATCTACTTGATTTGCAGGAACTGGATCTGGATTTGTATTAGGGTTTGTCAGAGAAACCCCAAAAATTCAAACTTTGAATTTCAAACTTCCGAAAGGATAAAAATATGCGCCTTGATGATCTGATCAAACTGGTATATTCAGAATTTGAAAACTGCAAAGTTTCACTCCTCAATTTTGCCTTTGAAACTTTCGGATTCACTGAATGTGACCCTGAACTGGGTTTTGATGAATACCACTCTTCTGCCCAATCAAAAGGTTTGATCCAAATCTCTAAGCTTCTATTTTTGAGGAGCTTCCAGCTATGGTCACAGATTTGAAAAATTCTCATTTTTACAGAAGCCCTAATTTTCCACTTTTCTGATCAAAGTCCCGAACTAGGGTCTGATCAAGCCCGACCTTATGCCCAACCAAAAATTCTGATCTTGGTCTCTAAATTTCGATTTTGATGAGTATCATTCATCCGTATTCTTCGATTACAAAAATTCCAACTTTCTCCGAAACCCTAAATTCCGGAAGCCATGAATGAAGGTGCTCAAAAATAATTATGTTATGACAGAAATATGTACCTGATTGTTTCTGGTGTAACTCTGAACATTTCAATCCACAGGGTCTGAAACATTTTTTTGAGATAGCCCATCCTGTCATCTTTCCATCCCAATAGGTCTGACCTCAATTGGATTCTCTGAGAGAGAGTTATGCCAAGTGTCGCAACCTGACCTGTTTATGGGATAAAACAAGAGAGAGGACTTGTACGGCATGCCACGATTCACTGGTTCAACTTCGGCCTCTGAAAACATTTCTTGAGATAGTACAGTCTTTGTACTACCTGTCACTTTTTAGGAAATTTCATTTGGAGCTTCCTAGCCCAAGTTATGACATTTTTTCCAAGGTCACCTGTTTTTGACTGAGATATGGAAGAGGCAGAAACCCTATATTGTACAGATCATAAATCACAAAGTACAACGAATTAGAGGTTTTCCTTTGGACACAAGGTACATGGGGATCTTAGCTTCGGCCTGTAACAATTTCAGATCCGAAAAGTTCGCCAAAATGGATTTATAGCGAAAGTGCTATGATGACTGGTTTTTTCTATATCAAGCCCTAGCATCGTAAGTGCAACAAGTGTCATACATGCCATATCATGCCTTCTTTCAGGCTAGCTCTGATACCATGTTAAAATTTTCAGAATTTACTTCAATCCGATCTAGTATATTAACTGAGAGAACAACATGTACAACAAATCTACAGCATATCAATCATGGACACAATAATGCAAGCACACAAGAGACACTGAGTTTATTTGGGGAAAACCATAAAGGTGAAAAACCCCAATAACTTGCTCAGAGATAGATAGAGAAATGATACAACCAGAATACAAGAGATAGTCTTCTCCTAGCAGCAGATCCTCCTCCTCATAAGTGCGCCACTTTTCGAATGAGAAAAGTGTGTG
The DNA here is from genome assembly GCA_027924585.1 of Larix kaempferi. NCBI lineage: Eukaryota > Viridiplantae > Streptophyta > Pinopsida > Pinales > Pinaceae > Larix > Larix kaempferi. The sequence continues at coordinate 17,479,758 of BSBM01000376.1, forward strand.
TAATGAGTGATCAAATAGAGATCTCCCGATCTCTATTTATACTTGTTCTGTCCTGCCCAATAAACTAATGGGGCCTACATGTCTAGCTTAACCCATGGTTAACTTAATCCGGGCCGACCCCACACTTGGTGGTCTAATAACCCTTTCACCCACATGGTCGACCCCCAATAGGGTGGTCTAATAACCCTTCGACCCACATGACTTATACAGGGCTGACCCCAATAAGGTGGTCTAATAACCCATCAAGTATAAGTTACGACACTTACAATATAAATGAGGACACTTTCGTATAGAGGAATAATAACATCTCTATAGGAATACAAACACTTCCGTATAGAGGAATAATGCCATCTCTATAGGAGTACAAAATAAATATATGAAATACATGGGTGAAATACATTCCGAAGTTACATATACATCAACAATATGTGTTGTCTTGTTGCTCTTCATATGTTGTATTTCTTTTATGCAATTTACTTTCAGCAGTGTGTTTCAGCTTCCAACATTAGATTAGCAGTTGGGTGTTTCAGCTTAAGGGGGGATTAGATTAGCAATTAGAAATTAGCAAGGGGGGTTAGATTAGCTTAATTCAACTTCAGTCCTGCATATATTTTGCATGTGATTCGTAAGCCTACGAACCTCGGATTGACAAATTAAATGGTTGGGTGAATACTACAACGGAATTAAACGACAATATTTCCGCCTAACAGTACTTGGGTTGTATCATTGCTCTATCTATCTCTGAGGAAGTTGCGGGGTTTTTCACCTTCTTGGTTTTCCCTAGTGAAACTATGTGTCTCTTATGTGCTTACATTATTGTGTCCATGATTGATATGTTGTAGATATGCTGTACATGTTATTCTCTCAGTTAAGATCCTAGGTTAGATTGAAATTTCTGAAAAACTAACAGTGAGGGATTGTGGTGGAAAGGTTGTTGTGTATGAAAGGTTGTTGAGAGGGGTTGTTGTGTGTGTGAAGGTGTGGTGATAATGATGAAGGCACCATAAATGCTTGGTAAATCCAGTCGGTGCACTGGTTGGGCATTGAATGTTGTGTAGCAGTCGGAGTGCTGGCCAAACATTCCTTAAATACTTGATAAAACCATTCGGCGTACTGGCTTATCATATTGATAAATGGGATGCTTGATAAACCCAGTCGGCGTACTGGCTTGGCATTTCCTATTCGAATGATTGTGGAGAAGCCTATGTGCTGGCCCAACATTCGTTATTGTATCCACACGCGATCCAAGGATTGTAAAGCAAAGAAGGAGCCTGTGGAATAAAGTGAATAAATCCAATACAAATAAGTATTTGGTTATCTTGCAGCTTCTTGCTTATTTAATATGAATATACGTGTGTACATGATTTTTAAATTCTTCTTTAGAGATAAACCCTATGAAAAATGAACTTGACATGTGAATGGAATCAATGTTTTAGTGTAGGTGCTGTTGGAAGTAAGAACCTTGAAGGAATCCTAAGGATACATTTGGACATGTGACTATCCTAGGAAGCTCAGTATGAGTAACAACGGAAGTGCTGCTAGTGGACTTGTGTGGGTCCTAGTAGCCAAAGGTTCTATAGGCAACAATGGGGAAAGGTTCCTTGGTTGAGAAGCATTCACCTTGAATTGAAAGAGGCTAAGGAGCATGGAACCACAGTGGTGGTGTGGCTCCGGATTGGCACAAGACTAAGAAGGGGAAACTCTTACTCTTCTCTTTTCTTTTTGATTGATGCATTTTAGAAAACAGAAACTTGTGGAATGCATGTTATGGTTGCAAGTTGATTGTGTTTATTTGCTTGAAATAAATTGTGAATCCTGAAATAGTTAATTCCCTGTGAAAGGATGAACATGAATGAGTTCATGGGTATGTTGGGAAAGCATGAAAAGTGTGGAAATCTCATTAATAGAGCATGGGATCTCCATGTCAATTGGGCAAACAATTGACTGATTTGTAATGTTTATGTTATGCTTGGCCTGACAAGAATTGCAACGATGAAATTTCACAGGTGAGAAATTGAAATCAATTGATTGCAACTGTTACAAGACCAATGGTGCTTGCAAGCAAAGTGTAGGAAGTTGTGCGCATTGACCATGGAAACAGACCAAAAGATATTGGATTTGGCTGAAAATATTCTTCAAATGATTACCAAGATCCAATAAAATCTTGGAGGGATGCTCAAGCTATAGAAGCACAAAAATGAGATGAACCACGAGGTTTTGCAGGACTCTATTTGTATGCAAAGAGAGTTGAAAATCATTCTGGGAGCAATCAGTAGTGGGAAGGAAAGTGGATCAATGAAGAAGCATTCATCCAATCATCCCATTAATAAACGTTCTAGACTAGAAGACTCCAGGGAAAAGGATCAAGTAAAGAAAAAGCAGCCACTGAAATGTTGGGAATGTGGAGGAAATCATTGCCTCCGCAATTGCCCCACAAAGGAAAGCAAGAAGAATTGTATCCATGAAGTTTCCAAACTTTTGGATCAACTGGAAGGTCAAAGTCACCAGGAGAAGCGTTTTGAAGCCAAGGACTTGGTCCTAGAAGGTCAAAGTAAAAGATGAAATGCAGGATAGACCTGCCACATTTTGTGGATTTTGGACATGTGTAAAGTGTGTAGGTATTCCTAAGTAATGGAACACCGAGGACGGTGGTATTCCAAGGGGGAGGGGGTTGTAATATCCCCATTTTGACCCCATTGCATTAAAAATGTAAATGATATAAATATGCTAGTGTGAATTCCTAGTGTGGAGCACAAGGCCAAGGCCCGACTAGTGAATGGATAGGAATGTGTGATGTTATATTTTATTTGGACTGTTTGGTTGGATTTTATGCCGATTTAGAGTATATGTAAATATTATGTGCATAAATAATAAAATGGTCCAACAATGGATATGTAAAGAGCACCAAAGGGGCTATGATTGCACTAGAGGGGAAGAGGAAGGGGGCCTATGGGAAACCAAATCCTATGATGCCAAGTGTCAACCTTAGAAATCACCCAAAATTATGTTCTGTGATGAGAATAAACCAAATATCTCCTTTTTGTGACCATTTTTTCCAATCATGAATGCATGTGTTTGGTTGGTGGGAATAGTTACCTCATGTAGTTATTGAAGCATGCAGTTGATTGCACTTTTGTGACAGTTATGTCAGCTGCCAGAATTCCTATTTCTTCTATGTTTAGAAGCCATGTCAGTTGTCTTTTCACCCTTACCACATATCATTAGAGTCAACACTCTTTTGATTATCATTCTTCCATTCTCATTCTCTCATGCAAGCTGCTACACTACATAGAGTCATTCCATTGTTGTGGTTGTCCATTTTTTTACCAGACTTTGTATTAAACCCAGGAATTTGAATTAGAAGATAGAGAGAAAAATGGATTGGGGGCTGAGAGATAGAAGCCCGTAGGTGATTCCTTCGCCTTGGTGGACTCATATCCCAGCTTGGGGTGGCCTCCCAAGAGAAAGAGTATATGTTGGACAGAGTGCCTATGGTTTGGTGGAAAAGCGCTCTTACACAACCAATTGCTTGGATATGTATTGAATAAATATAAGTACTCTCATGTATTTGAATCTGAACTGTTTTATTTGATGTCTGTAATGTTTATGCTTGCATTTACTTGCTAGATGTGCGTGGATAGATTTTAAATTCCAGTGTGCATGTTTATGTATGTTCTGCACACATTATGTTTGTTGACAAATCGTATTATGCATTTGGGGTGAATTATTAGAGCCCCGGTTTGGCCAACGTCCCCTCCCAATGACCGGGTTGGGTGAGGGGGACGTTATAGCTTTTGTGTTGTTTTTTGCTTTATGTTGCTTTTCTGATTTGCTTCATCTTTCTTTCATTTTTCCTGATTTTCTATATTTGTGTGCTTTCTCCTTAAATTCTTTCTCAAGTCTTTTCTTAGTCAACCTTATCCACTATTGCGCCCTAGTGGATCATTATCCTCATTTATTTATCATAAAAATATTAAATGCATCAAAATTAAATATTCCAAGTTCATAATAAACTTTGGATAAAATTAATTCACACTTCTAATTAATTAAATGCTTGGAATTCAAAAATTAACCCCATGATACTGAAGTTGTATCCTCAACCCAAGGGATTGGTTGGGTTAGGATCTGGATCCAATGTTCACTGTTGAGGGGACATGACACAGACCATCTTCAAATTGTAGAAGGGGAGAGATTGCTTTCACTTGCGTTTTCTAGTATGGTCTCCATTTTTTATGCTAATCCTCATAGGTAAATTAGGTTGAAATGATGCATGCACGGGCATGATAGAATATCAATTATTTAAATATATTAGAGCTATATCTTTTATGTAATGTTTTTTGGATATATTCTCAAAATTTCATGGTTGGATTAGATTATGCACATCATTAACATATGTAGAGACATTTTGCAGAGGAAATTCACAGCATTCAACAAACTATATCAAAAGGTGAAAGCAAATTCAACAGATGGAGTACTACAATTATTCAAGAAGTGACTATGAAGGAAAAATTTCTTAAACGTACTGAAGCCTCGGGATGAGGAATTTCAACAATTCTTACACATTGTAAAGTATAAAACATAAGGAATGAAGGGAACACAACAAGATTTTATATGCACAATATATGCAAGAAATTCCTTGTGATTTTAAATCCAACATAAAATCTTTAAAATATGTAACAGAGGAAAGAAAATTATGAATCTCCGACAAATATTTTATCTTCAAACAGCATGAACATCAATGATATCATAATGAGATCGAATGTTGCATCAGACTTCTATTAATCTCATGAATATTTACATGGAACACAAAATGGAATAACAATGGAATCAATCAACAGAGGAAAAACATCTATGCAACAATGATGTGTCTTTAATCTCATACATAGTCAAATTACAAAAGCCAAAACTGTCACTCGACTCTACAAAGATAGACAGAGAAACTCTCTACTAAAATTTCCATCCTTTTAGACTGAGTCTAATCTACTTTATATAGAGTCAATAAGTAACCAAATTCAGTTTCTTACATCCTAACAAAAAAGTAAAAGACTCGATTCACTTATTGCAAAAACTATTTTTACATTTCTGCTTTACAACATTTATTGCTAAACTTAGCATCTTTAGTTCTTTTTGTTGGTAGCCATCTTCTTTCCCCTCATGTAAACATTCTGCTGGCAAGGAGGATGCCATATTCAACCTACTTGAGGTATTCCAGCTTGGTTCATCTGGTACATCATATATATATTTGTTGGCCTACAAGTGGCATAAATGAGATGGGAGGTGGTTGAGTTGTTGACTGATCAGACTGTGAACCTGAGGACTGACCTAATGATTTTCCTGGAGGCCGTGTAGTCGATACTTTGGGTGGAAACACATTCTTATGATATTGAATGACCATTTACCATTCCTTTCCCAATGTATTTTTATGGGCCCTCGGGGATTCCAAGGAATTTGTGCATTAGTTCTTTTTTTCATATGAAATTGGCCCCAATATCCTGGAAATATTCTTCAATCCTAGCCATATTTCAAAACAATTTTTTATTCTTTCCACTACCTTCTCTCCTTCTATTTCACCTTCCAATGGCTCTGGAGGGAAGTCTTCTTTCTTCTGGTTAAGGTTCTCTGTGTAGGTATCCTTTGAATAAACATCTCCATTTATATCCTAGGGGATTGGAATTTCTAGACTCTGTACATATTTGAACAAATGTCTGAAAGAGCTTATTTCATCAGTCAGCTACTTGACATTGTTTTTCATTCTATAAAGATAGGTTTGTTTCATGATCATTGATCTAGTTTTTTTATGATCTAAGTCCTATTTTCAATGCATTTTCAGCCAACTGCCTTTTTGTTCTACTATTTAAGTATTCTATCACATGTAAAGATTGATTTGGAATATTCCCCAATTTATTTTCCACTGAATTTATTTATGCATTGGCTTGAGTGGCCATATCCAATTCATCTTAAATAAGTTCAAAGTAGTCCCACTTATACATGAACCATTCATCGATATTTTCCCAAACTCTTTGTGATATTCTTCTCAACAATTGCTCTCCTTGAACATTCATTTGTAAAGAAGTTATCTAGCTCTTCAACTCTCCTATTCCTTTTCTAAGTCTATTATCTCATCTTCTTTTCTACTAACCTCATTTTCCAATTCAAGGATTATTCTATCTTTTGTTTCTATGTCCCTTTGGAGCTCATCAAGTTTGCTACTTAGGTCATTGGCTTCTTCAATAGTTTAAGGAATTGACCTCATATTTGCATGATCCTATTCCATTTCATCTACATCAATAGTCTTTGAAGGAACAACTTTTTTTTCACCTGTATCCTATGTCATATCTGCGGCTTCAAACTGACATTTTGTTGCTTCTGTTGTACCTGTTTCTTTTTTATACCTGTTGTAGGATGACTTTCCATTGGAAATGCAGGGACTGGTATTGTTAGCTGACTCTCTGCTTGAATTGCATGGGTTAGGTTGTAGTACCTTCCCCAGTGGATATTTTGGTTCTTTCTAATTTCAAATTAGGAATTTTCCAGTGTAGATCATCAAACTTTCTTCTTATTTCCTCATATAACTGTTGGAACTCTATCATGATGGAATAAATTCTCTGATTTTCCTCTTGTACCTGTTTCAATTCTTTGGTATGAATTGGATCTTTTGGGGGCATCTTTAACTTCTTCTTCTGTGTGGGTATTTCATTGTCATTTTTCTCCATGAGTGACTTAATATGAGACCCATCTGAGGGATCAACTACTAGGGATACCAACTTTGCTTCTAATGATTTTATTGTAATTTGCTTAGCTCAGGTGGTGCACTTATCCACCTTGTATAATTTTTCAATTTTTTCAAGGGCCAACCTAAGCTTTCTTTCCTCCTTCTTCGATTTGACAATCTCAGTGCACATCATATGACTATTTTGCTTGTAAAAATCCATTTTATCTCACTTACTGAACTCTTTAAATTTTATAGCGTGCTCTTCTTTTCTCCAGTCACTTAGCTTGACAGGATTTTCCACTTTACGCTCAAGGACAGAGACTCTGAGTGTTTCATGTTGGGGATCAGAAACTGATATTAGTCTTCTTCCTGTAGTTGGGATGTCCTTTATTAGTTCTTTTACCATCTATAATCCTCTCTCCCTGATATTTATGTAACCATTCTGAATATCTATCCTTACAGGGACTAGTTCTACTGATGAGGATCCTTGTATATTCTAGGTAATGGTAAACTCGATGGAGGGATAGCTAACATACTGGATTGGGGGTTTTCTTAGAAAGTATGGATTTTCTATCAGCTCGGTAATGTCCCTAGGGATTTCAATTGATTCTAACCTTGATACTTCCTCTAATGTTTCTCATCACCTTCTACTATTGTTTTGGCCCTTTTAGGGTCTGGGCCCCACTAGTCTTGATCAATCTCCATTTCTTGGGATTCCTCAGCTGCCCTTTTTGTCCAATCAACTTCTATTGTCTTTCTTCTTCTTTAAAACTCTTTATGGCCTCCTGGACTTCCTCCCAAGTTTATTTATTGGCCATTCATTCCCAAAGAGGTATGGTTGGGCATACATAGGATGAATTCTTATTCTCAAGCCTTTGTTTCGGATATAACCTGATGTGGATCATATGTATCTATTTTAGCCTTCTCCAGATTCAGCTGACTCTGGTATTCTTCTACATATTGGGGAGAATTGATCCCTATTATGATAAGAGGTCCTAGTTCTTGTCGCAATAAGAATGCCCTACGTTGTCTGAAATTTTTGAAATGCAATTCATATGAGTTCATATTTTGCCTCACAAATTCCATAGCAAATATTTTGGGTGTTAGGAAGGTAGGAAACTTGTAAGGTTCTTCCTCAAATCCATAGACCCTAATAAATGTGTGGTCTTCATAGAGAAACCAATCACCCACCTGGATCTCTGAGGTAAACTGAAGATATCTCTTGTTATCTGCTAGCATTCTTAGGGGTGAACTACCATGAATCAAGTTGTATGCAACACTCATGACTTTATATGCAAATTATAAGAAGTTGGAATTATCTACTCTCCTCGAGTCCAAATCAGTCCACTCATACACAAGGATTTGTGTTCCCTGTTCATATGTGTTTCTCAATCCTAGGTGTTTGAAGCTCTCAAAGTTTTTATAAAAGAATAAGAAGAATAAGTAGGAAGGGAACCTAAATTACTCAATTGAAGGAAATTCCTCCAATTTTTCATGAATCTTTTCATCCAGGTGGTTGTAGAGGTCAAAGTGAGGAGGGATCCTACCAGGTTCAATGGTCAATTAAGAAGAACTCCTAGGGTTACTTCGTCTACATATTTTTCATCTTCTAAACCTACAATTGGGCAGATGATAGAGATAGCCTTCCTAGAAAATTCAGAGAAAAGAGTAATAGCAAAAGGATGGGGAATAGTTAGTATGGCCATCTCGGGTTCTAGATGCTTGGAAGAAAATTGATGTTGCTCATAGGGGGCGAGGCTATTAAAAGCACTTGCTAGGGATTTTTCATTGAAAGGATGGGGGGCTAAAGACTATGGTATATAGAACATTCTTTTGAGGGCATCTGGGGTGTTGAAGCATAAGTTTTTGGACATATCTGAAGACAAAATTTCCTTCTTGGTGGGAGTAATACTTAGAACACTAGGTGACAAATTAGTGGAATACTACAGACCTAGGGCAAGTTTCCCAAGCAAAATTTGAATTCCACGAGTTAAAATTATCCTGGTCGGAAAGGATAGGGTCTTTACTTCTCTAATGGTTTCAATTAGGTCGGAACTGGTGATGATGGTGTCGAAAACATCAGCTTTGTGATCATACACATGCTCTTCCACTGAGAAACGAGGATTCCGAAGTGAAACCTTGGATTTGGGTGCCATTTTAGACTGGTTTGGTGATTTTAGTAAAATTAGGATAAATTTTACAAAATTAGGGCTTTACTAAAACAATGGCAAACACAAAGGTTTTAGCAACAATGTTGGATAATAGTGATAGACTGATACTCATATGATAGCTGGCGGATGAGTTGGACCACTTGAATGTTGACTCGGATGTTAGACTTCGTGCATAGTTGACATGGTACGTTGGTGTTTCGGGAGCACACTTCGCCTTTGATAGAGAAATAATATATTTTAAAATAGGTCAAAAATATTTTATCCCTTTGGTAAATCACACTTTCCACGTTGGAAAATGAGGTGGAAGGAAAACGGAAGTATTGGGTCCCATATGACAGATGGAAAGCAGAGAGACGGTAATGAAGGGTGGGATCCATGTGACATATGGCAGGCAGGATGAGGGGTGAGCTGTGAAGAAATTTAGAAAAGTGGGAAGATACCACTTCTAGTTTCCCAAAGTGGCAATGAACCGATATTTGGTGGTTTAGGAAAACCACGCTCAAAGGGGCACGACCAATCACCAAGGAGCACGTGTCCTCGGCGGTTTTGAGGACAATGCACGCCCGAGGCCAGTTTTGGGAGGGAACAACTTATCGACACACTTTAGATCTAGTTCGTTGATATGGATCACGCACCAGTTAACTAGCACGTACGCTCTCTCCTTTAGCCTTCTTGCACTTTATGGGTGTGCATGATCTCAAGGTCATCAATCTAGATCAAGATCCAACGGCTAGTCGATATTTATGTCCTAGTGCCCATCTTTAGGCCCTTGGTATTTATTTTTTGGTCATCTTTAGGCTTCCACTATCATTCCTTTAACTATTTATCCCTCCTAGAATGAAAAACAAAGAAAAGGTGCCATTCACGACAACTTCATAGGATATTTTTCTCATATAAAAATCCAAGTACTAACAGTTGCATTGGATTAGCATCTGCCACCACAAATGTTTTCCATGGAAATATATAATGTCTAAATCATTGGACAGCATGAACAGATGCCAAGGCCAACTTATCTACAAGGGAATAGTGATATCTAGGGCCTACAAGACTCTTACTAAGGTAGTACACAGTGTGCTCTTTGTATAAATCATCCTCTTGGACCAAAACCATCCCTAAAGTGGATTCGGTGGCAGCTAAGTAAATCAAAAAATATCTAGTATAGTCCGGAGGACTAAGTACCAAGGATGACACTAATCCTTTTTCAATGTATCAAATGAGCATTGAGATTGGACATCCTAGATGAATGTTACATCTTGCTTGAGAAGATGCATGAAACCTTTAGCAATATCAGCATAATTGGAGATAAATCTCCTAAGAAAGTTTTCTTTTCCTTGTAGACTTTGAAGTTTTGTAATTGTTTTCGGGGGGCGGAAACTGATTTATTGCCTCAACCTTCAAGGGATCAACCATAATCCCATGATTGGATACGATGAATCCAATAGATATCCCTATTGCCAAACAAAATATACATTTATGTGGATTTGACCTTATGTTATATTTACGACAATGTGTGAAAACAGCACGAAGATGTGTCGAATGTTTGGCCCTTGCCTTTGATCTAGAGTCCAAATCATTGAGATAGGTTTCGACAATGTTTTTAATATCATGAAAGGCATATGAAATGGCTCTCTGAAAAGCGGCCTTGGCATATTTAAGGCCGAAAGGAATTTTCCAATAAGCAAAAGTGCCCCATGGGAAAATGAAAGTAGTTTTTTGCTAGTCGTCCTTCTTTATATGTATCTGATTGTATCCATAAAATATTTCCATGAAGGAAAATATTTCACTTCCATCACACTCATCTATAATCTGATCAATAAAGGGAGTGGTATAATTATCTTTAGGACATGCCAAATTCAAATCCATAAATTTAGCATGCCAAATTCAAATCCATAAATTTAGTATAGACTGGGATGGTCCCTTGTTTCTTATCAACAGGAACAAGATTGGATACACATTCCATCAAAGGCACAAGATAAATGAAACCATCTTTTAATAAATTTTCAACTTCTACTTTGATGGCAACAAATTTCTTACGATTGATCGGTCTTAACTTTTGTCATACAAGTTTGACATTGGGGTATGTTTTTATCTCGTGTTCAACTATGTTGGGATCAATGCCAGCCATTTCTTCATATGACCAATCAAAAACATCTCGAAACTCTTTGAAAAGAGTTGTATATATTGCACAATTTCCTCTGGAGAGCAATCGGCACTGATATTAATGTTTTCTATAACACTTGGTTTGATAGAGATATTGATAGGAATAGTTTCTGAAATGTTTGTAAAATTCCCTTCTGAAAATACATCTTGTGTTTGAATGGGGAATTGGTACTGTTCCTTATCATCATTGGGTGTAAGGTTTTCAGGACTAACTTCCAATGATTCTCTAGCAGGTACAAATGATGAATGTTGATGCATATATTCCCATGGTCATTCAGAGATGTTCATGACTTCTAATATGGCTTCATCTGATAAAAAAATTGGTCTAAGATGTCATGCATTTCAGGAGTCTTGATGGACAAAGTGGGTGAGGTGTAAGGATCACATTCTTCCTATGTGGGAGGATTTTGATCCTCATCTACTAAATCCATTTGAATAGCTTGGTATGAAATTTGTACACCAGATAATGGTAATTCCCCGATACATCACATTCTACAGAATTGGGAATTACTTCGGTATCATTGTCCACCATAAAGAATTATGTCAATACTTCTCATGAAAGAAATGATTCATCATTTGGAATGGGTTTTGGAAAAACCATTAGTGGGAATTAAGCCTTTGTGGTGATAGTAAATACTAGAGAAACTTGTTTAATAGGTATCGGTTGTGGGAATGTAAAATTTCCCATGAGGGAAGCATCTTTCAACAATCCTACCCCAATGTCTTGAACTACCTTTAGGGAATACCCAACAAAAGGAACATTTGACTAAACAGGATTTTCGAGCATGCAATTGATCTAATTGGTCAATCGGCATGATATTCCCTTGGTGAAGGAATTGAATCACTCGGAACACTAAAAATATTAAAAATCAGCATAGCATGAATCCAACTGTGTCCCAATAAAAAATTGTAATCTATGGGCACGTCTACTACCTCAACATCAACAAACGTTTTTCTGTTAGAGCATTAAAAACCCACATAATACTTAGGATATAATTTATTTCACCTTTTATTACTTTCCTAGGTAGTTTTACCATGTTTTTGGCCACTAGTTGACTTCCTTGGTCCACAAATTTCCATCATTATCCACATGATCACATTTATGAGCATCATGGATTCTTTTATGGCTGATCTAAGTGTCAAAGGCACCTTTCCTTCTTTTGCACTATTTTTTCTGCTTTTGAGTAGATAAGGTAAAAGCTAGGCATTCTAGAGGTTTTGGCAACTGATTGTTTTGTGGCCAACACACCTTTCCTCTTTTTCACTCCAAAATCTACCATCTTTTTCTAATTTATCCTACATCACCTTCCAAAAGTAGTTTGGACAATTCGTGAGCTTTATCATTGAGTTGGAGTAAGATGTTTCTACCTTGGGGGGTTTTAGCTAGTTTAGTATGTTTGTTTTTTGTGACTAATTTGAATGCATCCTTAGCAATTTGAATTTATAATGTAACCATATATATTTTCAGCCACTTTATGGTACATGGTTGGATAAGGTACATTTATGATAATACAGTTTAATATTGTGCATAATTTTGAGTTTGATTTTGAGTGTTCTTGACAATTCTATACTAGCAATTTGTGTGAGAAGTGTTTTCAATCTTATGATCAGCCTCTGATCTGATTTCACATGGTATTAGAGATGTTTAGGAGAACATAGTTTCATCTAGTAGCACACCATAAACAATGAAGTTTCCACAGAAGTCACGTGGACAATTACCTTGTACTCTTGAGTTTAGCTCAAGAAGTCTACATGGGCGTGACAGACTCCTGAATGTACCTACTGTCATATTGCAGAGCTATGTAGTTTTAATCATTCTCCAGAGAGTTTTTTGGTTGTGATTTTGTAGGTACAAATCAGTCTACAATGCGCACATCAGTCTACTCATGGATCTATCTCAGAATGTGATCTTGAATCCATTCAATTACTTTCAGTATAAGGCACAGATGGAGATATTGTTGAGGTCTAAAGGTCTATAGAGTGACCATGGAAAATGAATGAGAGCCTAATTCAGCTGTAGAGAAGTCAAAGTGGCATAATCGGAGAGATGAGTATTACGCCTTCTTTGCCTCAACACATCAACAAATATTCTTTTCCATTTGGATGGTATGACTTCACCGAATGAAGTTTGGGAGAAACTGAAATCTTTGTTTGGTAAATTTGATGATCTGAGAGGACATCAACTAGAGAATGAGGTTATTTATCTAAGTCTTAGAAGTTTCGAGAATCTACAGGATTATTTCTCCAAATTTAAGTCACTTGTCTTGTAGTTGAAGCATTGCGGTATTGAGAAAAAGGATGAACAGTTAGGTTTGACTATACTATCGAAATTGGGGAAAGACTATTCAGTCTTTGTATCCACTTTCCATTCTACAAAACTGGTTGTGAAGAATTGGAATATGCCTAGTCTGTCTGAATTCATGGAGTCTTTGACTCAGCAGTAGAGTAAGCTTATGTTTATGGGCGCACTGAATCCTCCAAGAGATCAATCTCTAGCTACTAGTGACTCAAGGAATTTGAAGGATAAGAAGAAGGAAAACTCCAAAAAGCCTTCAGAGCAAAACAAGGAGAGATCTCAGCCACAAGAGGATCCCTCCGCCTCCAAAAAGGATCAACAGAAGAAGAAGGAGTGAACCAAGTGCCCATACTATCAAAGGGGCTTTCATCCTGAAAGCTCTTGTATGATAAAGACCATAGATCAGATGGCACAACTCCTTGAGAAGAACCATATACTCATTCCTGAAGGTACAAAGAAAAAGGAAGGAGGTTCTAACTCATATGATAAGGGGCGATTGCATGCTCTAATGGCTAGCACATATTCATCCACTTCTTAAATCATTGATTCTAGAGCTTCAAAGCACATGGTAGCAACCAGACAGACATTTTCTACTCTTGAATCCTCCAATGTCCCAGGTCCCATCATTATTCTTAGAGATGACTTAGAAGCTACTTCAAAGGGTAAAGGTAGATTAGATCTTGACAATGGATTTTTTAATGTCCTTTATGTCCCTGGTCTAGTTGCAAACTTACTGTCAGTCTACCAAATGACCCATACCGGTTCACCCAAAAGAGTTGTCTTCACCCCTAATGATGTGGAGATATTTGAGATCTCCATAGGAAGAATTTTTGCATTAGTCACTACAGATCATTCCTCTAGAGTCTACAAGTTTTCACAATTTTTTCCTATCTCCTCACCAATAGCGCTCATCTCTCATGCTAATGAAGCAAGCAAGATTTGGAATGAGAGGTTTTCCTTTCTAAATTACAGATACCTTCATGAACTTCATGACAAAAACATGTTTGTAGGGTTTCCAAACATCACTTTCACAAAAGGAGTCTTCCAGGGTTGCATCCTAGGAAAACACCCTGAGAAAAAGTTTGAGAGATCAAGGCCTGAAAGAACCTCTGAACCTTTGGATCTGATCCATAGTGATATTGTTGGTCCTTTCCCACATATGTCACTGAACAAATCCAAATACCTATTAACTTTCATTGATGATCATATTGGGTATTTCTAGGTCTCTTTTCTACAGTTAAAGTATGAATTTTTTGGCCATTTCAAGCTTTTTAATGACATGATTGAGAACCAGCATGGAAGGAAGATAAATGAAATAAGACCTGATCATGGGGGAGATTAAATCAAATATGAATTTCAGCATATCTGTGCAGTGGCTGGCATCCACATGCAACACACTGTGCCATACACTCCTCTGCAGAATGGAGTTGCTGAGAGAAATAATCGATCTCTGAAAGAGATGGCCACTTGTATTCAGGAAGCAAGGTATTTGCCACCAAATTTGTGGGATGAAGAAATCAACTTTGCAGCCTACATACATAATAGAGTCCCACATAAATCACTAGAAGGATTTACCCCTCGTGAAGCTTGGTGTAGCAAGAAACATGATATTTTACATTTCAGGATATTTGGTGTCAAGGCTTGGGCTAGAGTGTCATCCAAGAAGAGAACGGTTTTAGAAACACAAAGTAGGCCATGTTTGTTTGTTGTATACTCAGAAGACTCTAAGGGGTACCAATTCTTGATCTGATTACCCACAAAGCATTCATAAAAATAAGTATCCATTTTGAGGAAGAGACTGTGTAAGGAGTTGATATTGGAGAGTCTTCTCAACGTGACCACCAGAAGAAGGAAATGAAGAGTTGAATGAGTATTATGATGATGAATCTTCTAATTATGATTCATATGATGATGTTGATGATATGATTTTATACCCAAGCTCACCATCAAGGCCAAATTGGGAAGCAAAAATCATAGAATATGATGGTGAACTTGTCGGCAATCCTCGGGATCCTAGGAAGACAAGGTCACAATATGAGAATGCACTTTCTATGAGGGATCCAAATATTGCTAAGAAATGTATTCTCATGATTTAATTATATCCTTATACATATGAATAATCCTCAGAATATCCAAGATGGATATATTATATGGATGAGTATTTCCACTCTTTGCATAATAATGGAACTTGGGAGCTAGCTAAGCTTCCACTGGGCAGAAAGCTAGTAAGATGAAAATGGATCTACAAGACTAAGATGGTTGTTGATTCTGATGCAGTCAAGTATAAAGAAAGTTTGGTGGCCAAGTTATTTTCACAATTCCAAGGTCTGGACTATAATGAGACGTTTTCCCTGGTGGAAAAAATGGATTCTATTCTACTAGTTTTGTCAATTGCAACAACAAAGTGTTGGGAAGTTCACCACATGGATGTGAAGTCTGTTTTTATTCATGGTGATATTAAGGAGGAGATATATATGAAGAAATCTAAAGGCTATGTTTCAGATCCATCACTTGTGTGCGGGTTAAGGAAATCATTGTATGGACTCAAGCAAGCTCCCAGATATTGGTATGCAAAAATGGATCATTTCCTCCTGACACAAGATTTCCACCGGTGCAAATCTAATCCAAATGTGTATATAAATCACATAACTGGTAAGATTGTGATTATAGTATTATATTTTTATGATTTACTAATCACAGGAAGTTCCACTTATTAAATTTCATCACTATGGACAGCTTTGCATCAAGCTTTCTCCATGACAAATTTGGGGATTCTCAAGCAGTTTTGGGGGCTTGAGATCACTCAATCACCCAATGGAATCATTGTATGTTAGTACAAATATTCTTATGATATGCTAAAAAGGTTCAATATGGAAAAATGTAAGGCTTCAAATACTCTTTTCCTTTCAAAGGTCAGGCTAGAAGAAGGGGATTCTACACCCTTGGTGAACAACACCCTCTACATGAAACTAATTGGAAGGCTCTTGTACTTGACTCACTCCCGACCAGATTTGGCATATGCAGTAAGTCATATTGCAAGATATATGGAGCAGCCACATGAGATCCATTGGAGGTTTTCCAAAAGGATCTTTCACTTTGTGCAAGGCACCAAGACACATGGGATCCACTATGCTTCCAATTCCTCACTAGATCTAGTTGCATTTTCTAACTCATATTGGGTTGGGGATAGCATAGACCGGAAGTCCAATTCGGGGTTTGTATTCATGCTTGGAGGAGGTATTATATGATGTTATAGTAAAAATAAAAGTGCAATTGCACTATATTCAACAGAGGCATAGTACCGAGGAGCAGTGAATGCAACTACTCAGTGTATCTGGTTGCAAGGAATTCTTGGTGAGTTCCGGATTGAATTTAGTAATCCCAATGTTCTTTGGGTTCATAATCAGAGTCTTATAGGGATATCCTTAGATCCATTACTTAGACAAAGAACCAAGCACATTGAATTGCACATGCACTACATCCAGAGTCTAGTGCATGACAGATTGATTGTGTTGGAGTATTGCACCACTACTAAGCAAACTACTGACATTTTCACTAAGTCCTTCACAAAGAAGACTTTCAGCCATCTTAAGTTTCTACTTGGAGTGGATGAACATGAATTGAAGGCTTCCTAAATATTAAGTTTCGAGTTTTGTTCTTTTCCATTTTGAGGGAGGGTTTTGTCCCATGAGGTTCTCCCTGTTTCCTTGGTTTTTGCACAATGACATGTAAAGGGTGACCAAGCCTTTGTTGTCGGGCCCTGATTTTTCTGTTATTTTTGTCACGTGCATTCATACTTAAGGGAGGGTGTTAGAGCATTAAAAACCCACATAATACTTAGGATATAATTTATTTCATCTTTTATTACTTTCCTAGGTAGTTTTACCATTTTTTGGCCACTAGTTGACTTCCTTGTTCCACCACTTGCCATTCTTATCCACATGAGCATCCTGTATTCTTTTCAGGATGATCTAAGTGTCAAAGGCACATTTCCTTTTTTTGCATTGTTTTTTTTCTTTTCAGTAGATAAGGTAAAATCTAGGCACTCTAGAGGTTATGGCAACTACTTTTTTTTGTGGCCAACACACCTTTCCTCTTTTTCACTCCAAAATCTGCCCTATTTTTCTAATTTCATCCTACATCACCTTCCAAAAGAAATTTGGACAATTTGTGAGCTTTATGGTTGAGTTGGAGTAAGATGTTTCTACCTTGGGGGGTTCATTAGAGAGATTTTGAGGTCAAAAAATGGCCTCCTAAGAGATGTACTACAAAAATATGAGATATATTAAAATATTAAGAATTGGGGGTTTTATGGGGTAGGTATATATGACAAGTCACCTCCTACACTATTTTCTATGCACAATATAAATAACCATGGTTGAGTTACTTTTCAAAATTCACTAGAAATAAAATTAATAAAATAAGTCTACATTGATGTGACTAAGATTTATTGTAAATTCCCCAAAATGTATTGTCCTTTAACATTTATTTGTCTTGAACTTGCAAATGAAATTAAATAATAAAAAACATTTTTAAGAGCTTTTTTTAAAATTTTATGTTGACTTTTTATATTTAGTATTTTTCTCATAAATTTAATAATGTAATTTAATTGATAATTTATTTACATGTAAAATGTCAATAATATTATTATAATCCACATTGCATTATTATTATTATTATTATTATCATTTATTAAATATATTATTATTCTTTATTAGTTTGACATTATGTTATTAAATAGAATGGAGTGAATATATAGTTTAAAATTAAAAACATAAAAATGATAATATATTATTTTATAAAAAAATGTGAAAGGACTTTTTTTATGAATTAAGAGTACTTCACTTGAAAATGACAATAATATTATTTTATGAGAAAGTGTGAAAAGACATTCATTATGAGTACTTTACTTGAAAATGACAATAATATTATTTTATGAAAAGACTATCATTATGAGTACTTTACTTTATGACTTAAAAGTACTTACACCACTACCTTGGTTAACTATGTGTTTTCATCCACTATAGAAAATTTGACAAATAAGCATTCTTAACTCATGCAATGCCACCTCACCAAGGGGGATGATGTCATCTACTAGAATGTGATTGGTTGTATTTTATAGTACATTTTCTTTGTTTTGAGACCATTTTTTGACCTCAAAATTTCTCTAATGTTAGCTAGTTTAGTAAATCTGATTTTGTGACCAATTTGAAGGCCTCCTTAGACATTCAAATTGATAATGTAACTTTATATATTTTCAGCCACTTTATGGTACATGGTTGGATGATTTACATTTATGCTAATACAGTATAATATTGTGCATAATTCTGAAAATGATTTCGAATGTTGTTGACAATTCTAGACTAGCAATTTGTGTGAGAAGTTTTTTCAATCGTATGATCAACCTGTGATATAATTTCACATTTTTCTCCCAATTCAATATGGAAGGATACAATAAATCCATGAGGAGGGAAAAAATGTCCATCAAAATTTTTAAGATAATGTGGGATGGAGCTAAGGTCGGTGCTCCTAATGCTTTCCAACATTTCAATGGAATGACACAAGTTGAATCCCCTTTCAAATGTGGTTTGAAAAATTTTCTTACCATGATATGATACTTTAATTTGAAAATAAATTTTGGAAGGGAGCCTACAAGTTGGCTGGTCTAAGTCAAAATTGATCATATCAGTATCGAATAGATCTACAGCTCCGATTGCTGACAATAGTGCTTTCCTTTGTGCAGAGAGACATTGCAATACCTCTAGTGCCAACATGGAACATGGTGCTTGAGCTAAGTCTTCAACAACATTGTAGTTGTGAGTAGCTCCCACGTTAGGATTGTGAGTTGTTTTCTGTAAAACCCATTTTGGAGAGCGAGGTATTATGTCAATGGTTGGTTTCTCAATAGTGAGAAAACCATTTGACTATGATATTGATGTATCTGAGGTACTAGGAGGGACATCATACGAATGATCTCTTGTTTAAATGTTCACCTCATGATCACACATGAAGACATTGGCATTTGGAGGATTTCCCTCCTTTGTGGGGTATCCTAGTTGCCCCCTAGCGGAGGTACCGACACTGCAACAACCATTTGTTGTTGTTGTTGTGGGAAGGTTTGTGTCAACACAGTCGGTTGTTTTTGTTGTTTTCCACCACGTTGAGCCATCATTCGATGAACATCTTCCATGAAAGGGAACTGATGGGATGGCCTCCCTGGAAATTTTACAAGGGAGTTTGAATTTCTAGGTATCTTGGGTGCCTTCTCCTGGAGTGTTCTGGTTTGGTGTCGATCCTATCCCAAAATTGGCATTTTTCTTTTTCTTTGTTTCTTCTTCCTTCCTTTAGAGTCTATGGATTGAACTCTAAGGACTTCGGATGTTTTGGAAGGACTAGCAGGTTGCAAGCTTAGCTTGGCCAGCTTTGGGTTATGAAGTTTGAACAGACATGTTTCCCAATTGTTGGGTAACCTGATCAAGATGATTAACAAAACCAATCACACCATAATGATGTCCCTTGGGTGGCCTAGATGGATCTGATGTAGGTCTCGTGGAATGGGGAATTAAATCATAAAGAGTTCCCGGTTAGGAATAAATCAAATCCATTTGTTGGGCACTCTGAATGAGTTGTTCTTCAATCATGGATCGGGACATAGACACATATTTGACAACCCAATTTGATCAGAATTGGTCCAATATATTAGCTTTGATAAGCCTTTAGTGCCTCCTCCATTCATGAATGCGATCAAATATGTGAGTATAAGTGGATTTCCTAAGAGAAGTCAAAAGTTCTGTACCAATTTCATAGTGGATAGGAAATTGAAATGTGTTAAGAAAACCATGGCTAAAGATGAAAAATATGTGAATGTACTACGAGGAAACTCAATGTACCATTTGGCAGCACTTCTTGTGAGGGTTCACTAAAACAAATGCAACCTAACACTATCATGAACTAGGGAATTCGATGAACACCATAAGTGAAATGTCATAACATAGTTTGATGGGTCATCCCCCGGTTTTCCATCAAATTTGGGAATATATGATGGGAGTTTGGTTGGTATTTTTGGCCACCCATTCATATGTACAAAATTATCATTTGTCACCTAGGATAAATCTGGTAGATTTAGAGTAGCCAAAAATGGTGATTTCATGGGTGCCACTGCAGAAGCTTGTTGCACAAGTGGAGCCTGATGGCCCCATGTATATTGTACTTGGTATTGATTGGAATTCCAAGGTGGATTTCCCACTTGCAAAGTTTGATTCCAAAACTATTGGGTACTTACGAAAACCTAACCACTCCATTGCGAAATGGGGTTGACATGTGGATTTCCCCCTAGTGGGGTGGGCCCCAAGAATATTGGGTACCTCCTGGAATTTTCCCACTCCATTTTGGAATGGGGTATATAGGTGGATTTCCCCCTGGAATTATGCTAGGATTATTTGGAGGATGACCCCCCTGGAACACTTCCACCCATATGTGTAGGATAACTCCAAGGGGTGTTCATGTTCTAAGGTCTAGAACTTTCGCTAGGAATATTGAAATTCCATTGTAAAGGGTTGCCCCCAAAAGTAAAACTTGGCCAAATATTTGGCATACCTTGAATATTTGGAGATCCTTCGGATGTGTGTGTGGTGTGAGATTGACCAGCCCAACTATAGGGAAAACCCATGTTTGGTAAGCCAGACCCACCGGTTAGTATACATGTCGATGAAGTAATGCATTTTTGGGATTTGAACTTGGATATGTACTTAGTATACATGTTGATGAAGTAGATGCATTTATGGTATTTGAACTTGGATATGTAACAACTGGCACTAAAGTGCCAGTTGGAGTCATGCTAGGTGCAGGTACAACAACTTATAGGATTGGTACACTTGTGGATGGCATTCCAAAGATGTTTGAGTTCTATTGTGTACCAGTCGATGTGGAAGTATTATGACTTCATGTGGCCACTTGAGGTTGTGTTGGTGTGGAGACATCTTCTCCCGATGAAGACATTGGATCAAAATATGTGTGTTGAAAGTCTCTCAAAATTTCGAAAAGAGAAGTGTAACCCCTTGGTGACTCACCTACAGGAAGTAATATTGGATATGAGGGGTGTGTTAAGGGTGGATTTATGTAAGCAACTGAATTATCCTCTAAAACATCAATTTCAAAAGGATCAAGATCATCAACTAAGTCTATATTTGATTCTTGAGGTGACGAAGATTCTTCAGATTCAATGTGATGGTGTATTTCTCTGATAATGTTGTTTACGTTCAAAGGTGGTTCAATGTCTGAGTCACTATGATGTGATTATTGTATTCTCCTCCATGAACTTGGGTGACTCACCACATTTTCGCCTTGAATGGCAGATCGAGAGGTTAGCCACTTTGAAGTTTCAGTTTTAGGATTTGTTTATTACAGTATAATTATGATATAATCAAACAATCCTAAAAGAAACTAGATATGTACCAACTGGCACTAAACTGTTAGTTGGAGTCATGCTAGGTGTAGGTACAATAACTTATAGGATTGGTACACTTATGGATGGCATTCCAAATATGTTCGAGTTCTATTGTGTACTGGTCGATGTGGAAGTATTATGACTTCATGTGGCCACTTGAGGTTGTGTTGGTGTGGAGACATCTTCTCCCGATGAAGACATTGGATCAAAATATGTGTGTTGAAAGTCTCTCAAAATTTCGAAAAGAGAAGTGTAACCCCTTGGTTACTCACCTACAGTAAGTAATATTGGATATGAGGGGTGTGTTAAGGGTGGATTTATGTAAGCAACTGAATTATCCTCTAAAACATCAATGTCAAAAGGATCAAGGTCATCAACTAAGTCTATATTTGATTCTTGATGTGACGAAGATTCTTCAGATTCAATGTGATGGTGTATTTCTCTGATAATGTTGTTTACGTTCAAAGGTGGTTCAATGTCTGAGTCACTATGATGTGATTCTTGTATTCTCCTCCATGAACTCGGGTGACTCACCACATTTTCGCCTTGAATGGCGGATCGGGAGGTTAGCCACTTTGAAGTTTCAGTTTTAGGATTTGTTTATTACAATATAATTATGATACATCAAACAATCCTAAAAGAAACTAGACTCAAAAAAAATCAAAGTGTCCATGCAGCTAAAAAATGTCCTATGGAAATAAGAAAACAAACTACTTTTCCAAAGAACCGAATTTCAGTGAAAATATGGTTTAGAGAGCCTTTTGAAACTAGTAGCTCCCGAGGGATCTCAAATCTCAACAATTACTAACAGTGAAGGTATGGGAAACAGTTACACCAATATTTCAATCACCAAAGGTGCAAGTATTGGCTCTAGGCCAATCACCCTCCCTAGGAGCTGAAGATTTAATTTTTGTCTCA
The DNA here is from genome assembly GCA_027924585.1 of Larix kaempferi. NCBI lineage: Eukaryota > Viridiplantae > Streptophyta > Pinopsida > Pinales > Pinaceae > Larix > Larix kaempferi. The sequence goes on from BSBM01000376.1 coordinate 17,502,461, forward strand.
GGTATTGCAAGCATCACCCACTCGCAATAGCACGTGTGATATCTAGGAACAAAAAATAAGGTTACCACTTCACAATTGATGGTCGAGCAGAATAGTTGTAAGTTTAAGACAACTCACATAGACCAGATACTCCAAAAATTGATGTCACCCTGAGGACTTGTCACTTATATGAAATATTGTGATGTGCTCATGTGCCACTAAATAAGCAAGAAGGGGGGGTACTGCTCTTACTCATCCATATTGACCTCGTGCTTAACACGTGTTTTAGACGCGCTTTCCCGACAAGCGCTCCTTGCTACTAATGGATTTTTCTCTTGTTAATTAATCCTAGTTTCAAATTTTTGTGGCTCTAGAGTGTTAACTCTCCAATCCTAACACAAGGCCCTATCATAATCTTGTTGGTGATATTTAAAAATAGAAATTTAAGAGTTCTAAAATGACATTCAAGAGTTCCAAAACATCAAACCAAGAGTTACAACACATAAATTTTCCTAATCACTAAGCAATTTCTTTGATTTTAAAATTCCTAAACTGAAAATTGTTCTCAAATTATTGAATTTAAATCTCTTTATACTTTAGATCCACTTTCTCACTTGCATGACCACTCGAAAGCACAAGCAAAGAGGATACTCATGGCTTGAAAATATGCTTTAAAATTCAAAACTAATCTTTTACACTTGAAATCCACTTTCTCATTTGTAGTACCTCTCGAAAGCGCAAGAAAAGAGGATACACATGGCTAGGAACTATGCTTCAAAATCAAATCTAGATTATTACACTTGAGATCCACTTTCTCATTTGCAAGATCGCTCGAAAGAGCGAGAAAAGAGGATACTCGTGGCTTGAAAATATGTTTCAAAAAAAATCTAGATCTAACAACTTGCCAAATTCAAACAAAATTTCCCTTCCCAATCAAATTTTCTATGTATCACAAATGATAAAAGGCATTTTCAAGTAAACAATCAAAGGCTTCCCAATACTAGTTTTTTTATTCAAAACAAATGTTCTTAAAAATTCTTAGGGGAGGGATCAATTTATTTATCATTTCAAAGAAAATGGTGATTGAGACACCAATCTCTTCTTATTACTGTTGTTCAAGTAACAATTTAGGGATTCTACCAGAGAAAAAACACCGAATCACTAAGCATTTCACTTGGATTTTGAGGGCCCCAAAATGGAGATAACTAAGACTTAAGAGTTCCAATTCCTTCTAACATGCTCCAAATTCCTTCTAAATATTATTTAACAGGGTTTGTTGGACTGCTTACTCCATAATATCAACAAATTACATGTTGAGAGCTTATAAACAAGTAATAGCCTACAATAGTTTCCCCTTGGGGAATGAACAGTTCAAGCAAAACTATGACAAATATCTCGATTCAAATTGCTAAATCAATCAAATGGAAGTTTTACTCATGTCCTAAAGGTCATTTCCTAGATATCCAAACCAAAAAACAGAGCAAAACTGAAGGAAAAATCAAATTCCAAGCCAAGCAAGGGTCAAACTTCAACTCTCAAACATATACTCTACTTTCTAGAACAAAACCAATGTATATAGGTTATGTACACTACCTATATGAATGTTAGGTCGACTATATGTCCAGGAACAAAGTATACGCAACTGTTCATGTTGTAACTCGCGTACAAGTGCGGAAAAAAGGCAAGAAATTAGATCTAGGCTTAAAAAAGCACCAATTCTTTTACCCTAGAGGTTTTAGACTGAAATGAAAGTAAGATTTATCAATTAATACATGAAGTAACACCAAAAATTTGAGAGAGGAAGTACTAAAGAGCAAATCCTCTCCCCAGTGGAGTCGTCATTCTAATAGGCAGAATACCTATAGCAGAGCTAGAAAGCTAGGCTAAAATGGTTTTTCCTTTACCGGAGGGGTGGTGAATCCCTTTAGTAGTAGTATGAGAGAAGTAATATCAACAATCCATAGCTAGATCTACCATTTTCTTTAAGGTTTTGAGTAGGGATGGGAATAAAGGAGAATACTTCTTGTACCGTGTCGTTTGGGGAATCTTTTTGGAGTCATTTACTTGCTTGTTGCTCTTGAATGTTGGTTTCTCTTCAATCCTCCTCTTGGTACCTGCAAAATTAAAACACAAGGTTTTTTCTCTATTCTACAAACAATATTCCATAATATACTCAAACCAAAAATAGATCTAACATTCTACAAATTGATAAACAAGATCATTTGGGGACAATTGAATTAGTTCATATTCATTCAAAGAAAAGTGAAGTCTACAACCTCATCATGAGATGCTTCTTGTTCCTTTTCTCTAGGTTCTCTCATTTTCCCTTCAAGCCTTTAATCACCAAAAGTGTGAAGCAAAATAATCTCTCTCACCAATTCAGGCTATAGTAACTTTGCTCTTCAATCAATCATCTTTAATCCTCATCTCAAATGCCTCTTATAGAGCTTTAGGATTTGAGTGATGAGAGGTAACTTTTCAATATGGAATGAGAATACCCACTTTATTTCCTCAATTTACCTTCATTTCCATAGTTTTGGGCATTTATCATATAATGGTGCATTTAATGCACAAAACACATATTCCATGGTATTAGCTTTTCATAGGCAATTCAATCACTGAAGTTGCCCCTTGCGAGCTACAAGGGTCTTCATTCACACCTTCCCTTTCGAAAAGTAGCGGTTGGACTAAAAGATTATGTCTCTTTTAGTGCTTCATCTTCGTCTCCATGTTGTGGGAGAAAATCAAAATATATTTTCGACCTACACTATTGAGGGTGTTAAATTGTGTGTTAACAAGCACACACCTCCAAAGTTGCATAGCGTTTTGGTGTAGGGAAGATAGTTGCAAACTTACAGAGGTATGTTTACTGGCCTAAAATGCAAGAAGATGTAGCTTGTTTTATCAGAGGAAGCATACTTTGTTGTACAAGCAATCCCAACAATAGGAATCAAGGAATATACCATCATTTACCTATTCCTACAAGACCATGGAAGAGCATCTTCATGGATTTTATGGGTGGTCTTCCAATTACTAGGAAGGGACATCACTATTTATTTGTGGTAGTTGATATATTCAGCAAGATGTGCATTATTATGCCTTGTAAAAAGACCATCAAAGCACAAGAAGCAGCAAACATGTTCTTTGAACAGATTTGGGTGCACTTTGAGATACCAAGGAGCATCATCTCATACAGAGATACCATATTTCTCAGTATATTTTGGACTACACTTTGGGAAAAGATTGCACTAAGTTGAAAAGGTCTACATCATTCCATCCACGGACAAGTGGTCAAATGCAAATAGTCAACAAGACTTTGGTACAACTTTTGATTGGTTACAATTAGAAGCTTCTGAAGACTTGGGATGAAAATGTGATCTACATACAACACTCCTATAACAAGGAAATCCACACTTTCATTGGGAAGTCCCCTTTTTAAATTTGTTTTAGATAATTTCCACCTTCACCTCTAGATGTTTTTTATGGACAACAAGAGGGAGTGAGGAAAGAAACCGCAAGTCAAGTAGTAAGAGCTAAAAAATTTATTGATAAAATTAGGAAGATCCATTACAAGTATAGGAGGCACTGAAAGAAGTTAGAGGAAGAGTACAAGGCAAGACATGACCAACACAGGGTTGAGAAAATATTCAAGGTGGGAGACAAAGTATGGTTACACCTGAACAAGGAAAGACTACATGTCCTAGTAAGAAGATCAAGGCTCTGAGGTATGATCATTTCGAGGTATTGGAGAAGGTGGGAGACAGTTCCTACAGACTCAGTCTACCCCCATACATGCACATTTACTCTATAGTGAATGTGGAAAATATGAAACTCTATGAACCTTCCATGTTGGATCAAGAACCTAAGAAATTCTTACCTTCTGTAGAGGAATTGCCATTAGAAGCTTAGGCAGCGTTAACAGAAGACACGGTGTTGCAGAAGAAGTCCAAAAATACAAAGCAAGGACAGTATGAACTCCGGGAGGTAGGGCTGAAAGGACAACTTCTAGGAATGGTTAAATGGTACTCCATTGAGAAGGTAGAGGGAAAATTTCCTCCTCATTCAATAAAAGTTTTTGGGGATCAAAAGCCTCCCAAAATGGGGAGATGTGATCCAAAATGGATCAATATATAATTTGTCACCTACTTGGAGCTTCTGAGGTTGAAAGATTGGATGAATTGGCTTGTAGGGCCCATTTTATGGGCAGGACTCATTTTTGCATATTTTGGATTTAAAAACTTTTGGGGCCTGTTTGAGAGCCTAAATGGCATTTTTTGGGGTAAAACAACTCATCTCTATCGCCATGGACTTTGAGGTGATTCGACACTTTGAATCCTTTCCAATGGTCCAAAGATTGCCTCAATCGAAATTTGTATGCAAAAGTTATGCCTCCCATAGGTTGTCCTCCAGTTAACTGCCATGGTACCGAGTGGATTTTGCGTCACCTCTCATTTTTCACACATGTGGAGCTATTCGAATGGCGATCGTTCAAGTTCATGATTCCTCCCATGAAATGTGAAACAAAACAAGGTTTTGATTGTGTAAAAGAGGATGACCCTAAGTCACATATGGTTAGGCAAGGATAGAGCTACAAAACATTTCTAGATGAATCTTTAACCCGCAAGAGGCGATGGGAGAGGAAAACCATTACTAAGATAATACTTCATGTTTGGCAGTCCAATGGACAGCCTTATGTACTATACAAAATTTTTGCATTCTTCGAAGTAAGTGAGGGTGCGACGTTGGATCATTGTCTCAAAAAACCAATAACAAGATAATACTTCATGCTTAGTAGTTTAGTGGCGAATCTTATGCACCCTACAAAATTCTTGTACTCCCTAATGTGAGTGAGGATGCACCCTTGGATTTCTCATTCAACAATGCATCTTCACTCACCTCGAGAAGGAATCTAGATTTCTTAAAAATATAAAAAGAGGCACTACATAAAAAATGGAAACAAGCCCACCATGCACATGTGAATGTGTTGCTAGGTCACCACCATCCATTGCACCTTTAAACCAAAAATCCACTCCACCGCACATGTGACTTCATCTTCAAAGCTCTACAACATCAACAAAATTTTCACCTTAGTGAACTTCTACATACAATTATCAATGGAAACATTGTTCTAACAATATTTTCAATGATCTGTACATAATCACAAGAAACTCAGTCTGAAATATCTCATGTTCCTAAAAATATACCGTGTTAAATCTTTCCACTTCAAACATTAAATGCACACCTTCTTACATAGTAGCATAATTCAAGTATGAATACGGATATGAATACGATTCGGAAAAAATACGTAATGAAAATATGTAGTACAAATAAAATACGGAAATAGCTTGCATAAATATAATATTTTTAATCAAATATTTACAAATATACCAAAATATACATAAACATTTTATGTAATAAAATTTAACATATATTTAAAAAACAAAGATATAAAATCTCAACAACTTCGAGTATGGAAGTGTAAGAGACAAAACTACTTCTTAATAGTTATTTTAGTAAGAAAGTATGAAAGTGAATTGTATTTATGTTTTATAGTGTTTAAATAATTAAAGTTTGTTTTTTTAAAATTGATTTTCAAAATTTAATTGTCCACTAATAATCCTTATCCGTATCCATATTACACCTACACCGAATATTTGACGAATTCGAATTTGTTCGAAATTTCCATACACTAAGTAGTAAGTACCAATACGGCCGAATTATGCTACTATGCCTTCTTGACAAGTGAAAACATCAAACTAGATCTCAACCAATTTTACATATCAACTTTTCTTGACTTCCATTGCATTCCTATGGCTATGCATCAATTAAAACCTCAAAAAGTAAACTTTTCTTGATCCATCTTGAGACATGGCTAAAGAAATGTTAAACAAAAATATGATGCAATCTAAAACATCAACATTTTCACTTTCCAAAAAAATCTCACTAAAGCATTCCTATTGCTATGCATCAATTAAAACCTCAAAAAGTAAACTTTTGTTGACTTCCATTGCATTCCTATGGCTATGCATCAATTAAAACCTCAAAAAGTAAACTTTTCTTGATCCATCTTGAGACATGGCTAAAGAAATGTTAAACAAAAATATGATGCAATCTAAAACATCAACATTTTCACTTTCCAAAAAAATCTCACTAAAGCATTCCTATTGCTATGCATCAATTAAAACTTCAATAAAATAAATTCATTTGGTCCATCTTAAGACATACCTCAGGAATTGTTAAACAAAAATATGATGCAATCTAATTCATCAACATTTTCATCTTTCCAAAACAAAAGTCTCACTCAAAGGTTCTTAATTGATATCCATTTAAAAATAGTACAAAGTAAGATAAAGTGCAATGCATTTTCACCCTTCCAAAGAAAGAAGTTCTCACCCAAAACACGTTTGTTGTTCCATATGAAAATATTACATTGGTAAAGTGCAATGCACTGTACAATGTCCACATAAATCATTAACCAATTCTTTATTAAAATTCCACTTAAAAATAGTGCAATGTCCACATAAGTCATTAACCGATTCTTTATTAAAGATTCATGCCAGTACATAAGCACAAGTAAATCACCATAATGCAAAACAATGACAAACATCTTCTATGTAAAGATAAGAAGCTAGCATGGGTATGTAAAACGTGTGAGCATCTCCATTATATCAATCTACATAATACAGTTTACATCTTGTAACAAAAACAAGGCTCATAGCTTCAAATAACCACTGCAGAGCACTTGGAACACTTAACAGAATAACAAAATATTACAATGACACGGATCATCCTCTGCAAAAACATCCAACTCTTTCTATAGGAAGATTACATTCATATGTATAGGCTTATAAGGATAGTGACAATGTTATGCAAAGATCAGAGATTGATTGTTGTCATCCACTAAGAAGATTACATTCATATTTATAGGCCTATAAGGATAGTGACAATGTTATGCGAAGATCAGAGATTGACTGTTGTCATCCCACTAATTTGGATGTGTTGCACCTTCAATTTTCGATTGGGAGGTTCCTAAGATCATGTATCTACAAACGAGGTTACGCGAACTTAGCATTCCACACCTCTACACTGGAGTAATCCACATACTCAAACATGTACAGATTTCGGTAAAACTCATAATTTTGCTTAATGTGCTCTGATTTTACAGTGAATCCAAAATAGTGCAAATCTGATCATAACAGAATAAAAAGTGTAAATCTGACAATATAATATGGTAATATTTTTAAGAGGAGGTAAGGTATGTACATCTTTATAGACTTTAGTAGTTAAATCACTGCATGGAGGGGACCCTTTGTCCCATATACAAGACAGTCTCATACACCAAATTGGTGTCTACATTTTTTTACATCATTTGACTTGCTTTGTTTTGATCCCGTAATGATGAGTGAAATGTACACTTGAAAAGATGTTTTTAAACTCCAACAATGTAATTCCAAAAATTCTGACATAATAGACAATTGTTTTTAAACTCTAACAATATACTTTTAAATACTCTCTTTTATACAGAGACAGATGACTGCAAAAATATCATATCAAGTGTCCTCAATTCACAGTGACTCCAAAGAGTGCCAATCTCATCAAAAATGCAATTAAGCATAATACATATGACATGGATACTTTTTTGGATTAGAACTCATGATTACAACTATATCATACGAACTAATAATCCACTCCTATTGTAACTTGCCAACATAAATAAGTAAGATCAACTCAATCCTGCAAGACCCAATTTACAGCGAAAAGCAATAGGCTGTTTTCCAAACAACATAGGTTTTAGAGCAATAGGCTCTCTTTGTTGAGAATGATAAATTTCTCTCACATACATGAACATAGAAAATACACCAACGACGAAAGCTGAATTTTGATTTAAATGTTAAGACGCTCTTTAGAAAACATTATGTGCATAGCGCCACACGCTGCATTGTTTTTTTTCCCATTAGGATTGTGTTAGGCTTCAAGAATATCGATATCAAGTGTGCTTATTTTCAAGACCTTTGAGAACCACCTGGGCTATGGAAACTCTTTTTTTAAATGTTGGTCTTTTAAGATTTTGTTTCTATGCTCAAGAGCCTGGTGGATATGATTCTTTCAATCTGAGGAGAAATTTATCATCAATGTTCTGATTTCTTGAACCAGACTCTGATTACTGGTACAACATTTATATTCTTAGACCCTGCTTTGGTAATGTGTATTGGGACTGTAACTTTGGTGCTTTACAATTTCTTAAACCGGACTTCCAACACACTATTTGTATTCTTAGAAAGTTAGAACCTACTTTGAGACTGAATATTGAAAGGGCTATATCCATCACACTGCACATTAAGAGGAATAAATGCTTAAACCCATGCATCAATTATGCTTCAAAATCCATCTATAAGTAGTTTTGTAGTCTTCAGATAATACTTCATTGAAGATCAATTGAAGCTGCAATTAGAGGTCATTAGCTAATTTCTTTTGTACTCTCTTAGTGTAACGAGTTCCAATTCCTTTTCTGATTGAATCCAATGCTGTTATTTTGCTATAATTGCAGATAAATTATTGCATAATCTGCTTTTTTCTGATAATAACCTGCACAAAATATATCTCATCCTTTGTTGGGCTTTCAAGTGCCCAACATTTCCACTGGTTATTCTTGGTATTATTACCCTGACAATATTATGTTGCTATAATTGCAATTGAATTATTACATATCTTCTTGTTTCTGCTAATAGCCTGCACAAAATCTATTCATCATTTGTTGGGCCTCTAAGTGCCCAACATTTCCACTGGTTATTCTTGGTATTCATATCCTGAAAATTTATTGCAACCAACAATGGATCTGTCACTAGACTTCAATTTAGATAGTATAATGAATAACCAAATATAAAGCTGATATACAATTTACAAGGCATTAAAAGTATGCTACAGTCGAGAAGAGCACGGTGTAGTTGAAAATTGATACAAATCATGGGACAGTTCGGCCATCAGCCTTTTGTCCTCATAATGGTGATCGTTCCTTTACCCTCCGTGTGAATTTTGGTGAGGGCAACTACAGCCTTTCCGGAGAGTCCAGATCCTGAGGATGCCACCGATGGAGGTTTTGAATGATGACCCACAGGATGTTGAATAGGCCTTGCTGGGGGCATCAAAATCCTCTGGTTGATATCATTGAGAGTCACATCCCCTTCCACTCCAGAGGGCTTCACAACTGCAAAAGGGTATGCCACTGGAGTAGCCAGCTTAGGCTTACCTTCATGATGAGCTGATGGAATGCAACACATAATACCAAGTACATCAGAACTCCTCATTACTTTATCACAAAATAGAAAGGAATTAAGTACTAAAATAGGTGTTTGAATCAGAAAAGTTTACCGACCCAAGAGTGGAGGTGTTCTGAGAGATGTGGGAAAATCAGGCACAGCAATTTCCTTTTCTGCATTAGCCCACATCAATTAGATATCAAGCCTGATCATATGAGCTTTTCAATGACACAAGGGAACTCTCAAAAACCCAATATCATTGATTATATTATGCTTAAATTATGCTTTTGTTTCAAGCCTGATCATATGAGCTTTTCAATGACACAAGGGAACTCTCAAAAACCCAATATCATTGATTATATTTTGATTAAATTATGCTTTTGTTTCTGGGATAATAGTTTCTATGGACTAAGTTAGGTCACAAAGGCCCTTTAAAAGATAATAACAAACAGAACCATACCAATGCAGTTTCAAACATTTGATTATATTTTGATTAATTGCGGCTTTTAATTCTGGGATAATGGGTTCTATGACCAAATTCTGTCACAGAGGGCCTTAAAAGATAAGCATAAACATAAGCTTATGAAAGGAGTTCCCAATGCTATAAATTTATAGAACCACCACCATACCTGGAATTGGCGTCAAAGGTAGATGGGTATTCCTACAGTAATCAAGTAGAACATAAACTTGTCAGGATGGAAGGCACCGTTGACTCCATGGATAATGGAGATCATTATAACAGTATATGCAATGCAACTATCTTCCCATATAAGGTTTTTAACATCCATTATGTTTGAAAATCAAACCTAAATACTCATTCTACTTACAATTGTTCATGGGCACCTAGCATATGGCCTTCACGTTCATTGATGCATCCAAGCATCCATTTTTCTACAGTTTCATTTCCGGGACAAAATAGATCTTCTGTTTCACAAAACCCGACAACTCATTCTCCTAATCAAACAAGCCCATACAAGCCAATGCAAACAATTTGCAATACATACCATTAGCAGAGAACCAGAGTGAAGTGGCTGCCGAATCAGAGACCTGCATGCCTTGATATCCACCTAGCAGATGACTATCACTATTACTCTGTCCACAGACATCATGGGTATAGTTAAATTCAATGGTACAATGAAATTAATTGATGACCAATAAAGGATTTTATTGTTTTCTTGGCTCACCGGTACTATGGCTTCTTCACATTGCTGACTTGGGTGTGAATCACAGATAACAGACTCAGATTGATCTCCTGGAAACAAAAGCATCCGCCTTCTTTTACACCGGGGACTGCCCTTTGAAGTATGATCTGGATTAATGGTATCATCACTCTTACCTGATATTGACCAAATGAGACCAAACTAAATTCCAACTCAATACAAAACTATTGACAGACTGTAGTTTATTTCAGTATCAGATAATTAACAACCTTCAATGCTTTTGATATCCAATGGGGGCAATCTGGGATCTGTTACTTCTGATGAAGGCGTGGATGTAAACAAAGTCTGGGTATCTGCCTCATTTTGAGTCCATTCATCCCAGAGAGAATGAGATAGAACTGTACACAAAATTGGATTGCAAGTCATTAAACCAAACGGAGAACTACCGAATACCAAAAAAGTATGAAATTATGAAATTAGCAGTTAAGAATCTCTAACCCAATGGCGAATCCATATCCAATATGAAGGATTCATCCTTCCAGTCCCATGGATCGGTTCCATCCATCTATCCCGATCGACAAAAGTCAAAACACCCAATCTGATGGCATGCAAGAGCAACAACAATATCAGACCAGGCAATCATAATCCAAAAAATCAAGAACCAGACAACATTATTCAAATGTTGGGTAAGTTATAGCTCCCGTGAGATACAAACCAGTGAAATTCAATCCTTGTACAATGGTAGAAAAATCAAACCCAGTACAGTGCAAACTACTATTTAATCCAGAATTTGCTATCCAACCAGCCAATACAGTTGAATAACATGATTTCTAATTCAACACACTGGTAAACCCCATAGGGGTAGGAAAGCCAAACCCAAGCACATCACAACCATACTATCCTACATGGCGGGAAGTATATACACTAGAGAGTATATCCAACCGTATCCCTCCATATATAGAGAGAGATTTTCTTTAATCTACCTGTCCTGCTCTGCTCTGCTGTATAAAACAAAAGATTTGTTGTCGTTGGAATGGCATTCACTGTTACAACATTCCAATTTCCAGCTCGATTTAAATCTCTCGTGACCCGCACTTACTACTGTAGTCAACTATTTATTACTGCAGATCAGTGACTGGCTGACTCCCACCCACTCACCAAAACAATCATTTTTTGGGGGTGGTTTTATTTAATTCACTCATTCAATTTCAAACAATCATTTATAGATTAAGCCCATCCATTCCAATGGGGAGTTAAACCCGTCACATCCGGAATTCAATTCAATGGGGTAGTGGCCAAAGTAGTTGAATAAATATCCCTGAGTCCCTATCCTTCATTTATTTATGTGATGTGGAAAACAGCTCCCATGGAGTGAATCACACAGAGGCTGACATCTGTCTATTAAAAATACCATATTTATAAAAAAAACATTTGCATAACCCACGCTTGTGGTACAATTTCCATTACTGCTCCTGTACGACGTACAATTCTCAAAGATACTCACGCTACTTCTCCCCTTGGTCTCATCATTCATGCTTTCTTAAATTATCTCGTGTGTTGGGATATATATATATATTTTTTTTATTTTTTTTTGAATATATATATATAATGTGGGTGGGATGAATGATTGCAAAGCCCAATGAACGGTCATCATAAAAAGAAAATTACCAATAATCATGGGAAATAACGAGATTGTACATAACAGAGGAATATCACAGATCCAAAAACAGATGCACCTAAGTGAAGAATTTCTTCCATGGCCTATGACTGGTCTTTGAAGTAACCTATAGGACTTTTTCATATTATAAATAAGAACTAACATATTATAAATGTGGCCATTGAGGATGATATACCGGAATTAGCCCATTCATTCCTCTTAATTGAGGATAATAAACGGTGACAAGCCCTTCCCTTCTGTCTTGTTGCTTCCCAAAAAGTATAAGGTAATGAAGTAGGTGTCGGTCCTACAGATTTATATTTTGAAAATGGGTGCTCCCATTTCAAGCTTTTCATATATGGTATGAAATAAAAAATCAATTTGAAGTGTTTTTTTCAAGATACTTAAGAAAAGGAAGAATTCAAAGCTTTTCCCATATTAAAAAATCAATTTGAAGTGTGTTTTTGCAAGATACTCAACAAAATAAAGAATTCAAAGCTTTTCTCATTAATATGGGTGTTTGATTCGTTAAGTACAATATATTAGTAATTATTATTGTTATTCTTGTTTTAATAGTTTATTTTAGCAAGTATTTTTTAGTTTTATTATTATTATTTTAAATAAATTATTTGATTATATCTTAATAAGATGTTTAAATAATGTGAACAGTTTTGAGTGTTTATTTAAAAATTGCTTTTCCCATATTAAAAAATCAATTTGAAGTGTGTTTTTGCAAGATACTCAACAAAATAAAGGATTCAAAGCTTTTCCCATTAATATGGGTGTTTGATTCGCTAAGTACAATATATTAATAATTATTATTGTTATTCTTGTTTTAATAGTTTATTTTAGCAAGTATTTTTTAGTTTTATTATTATTATTTTAAATAAATTATTTGAGTATATCTTAATAAGATGTTTAAATAATGTGAACAGTTTTGAGTGTTTATTTAAAAATTAAGATATCAATTAGTGGTTTGTATTAATTACTAGATTATTATTAACTTTTGTTTAAATATTAAGATATTAATTAGTGGTTTGTATTAATTACGAGATCTATCAAATACTAAGAGGGATCCAATTTCTTAAGATGGATTTATACTGGTTTTTATTTCTTTATTTTATGGATAACATTGATTTTTTTATTAACTTTTTATTAGGTTTTAATTATTTATTTTATGAGCCAAATGGATTTTGTTAATTACTTTTTATTGGTTTTATTTCTTTATTTTGTGGAATAACATTGATTTTTTTATTAATTTGTTATTTAGTTTTAATTTATTATTTTATGAGCCAAATAAAATTTTTTTAATTACTTTTTATTTGGTTTAATTTTTTATTTTATGAGTCATTTTTTAATTACTTTAATCGAAAGTTTTTTGGGGAAGAATTCAAAGCTTTTCCCATTAATATGGGTGTTTTATTGCTAAGTACAATATATTAATAATTATTATTGTTATTTTTATTCTGGTCTTAATAGCTTATTTTAGCAAGTACTTTTTAGTTTTATTATTATTTTAAATAAATTATTTGATTATATCTTAATAAGATGTTTAAATAATGTGAACAATTTTGAGTGTTTGTTTAAAGAATAAATATTATTAACTTTTGTTTAAAGATTAAGATATCAATTAGTGGTTTGTATTAATTACTATATTATTATTAACTTTTTGTTTAAAGATTAAGATATTAATTAGTGGTTTGTATTAATTACCAGATCCATTTTAAACCCGGATCTATCAAGTACACAGAGAGAGACTGATCCAATTTCTTAAGATAGATCTATGTTAGTTTTTATTTCTTTATTTTATGGGATAACATTGATTTTTTTATTAACTTTTTATTTGGTTTTAGTTTTTTATTTTATGAACGAAATGGAATTTTTAATTACTTTTTATTGGTTTTTATTTCTTTATTTTGTGCAATAATAAATGTTGTATTAATTATAATAAATGTTTGGTAAGAAGTTTATTATTAATTATAGTGGTTAATTGTTTGTATTAATTATAATAAATGTTGGATAGAAAGTTTGTTATTAATTATAGCAGTTGGATAATTATTACATTTATGGATATCTTAAACACGTTGTGATTTATAATTAATGTAATTGACCTTTTCAAACACTTAGTTGGCATGCATGGTCCACTTAATGAATAGAACATAGATAGTTAATTACATGGTCTGCGATGGCGGTGGCCCATTGGCGGTGTGTAGCAGTATTTGGTAGGTCTTTCGGCATGGGTATGGATTTTCTCCGGGGGACGACATGTTTTAAATTCCATTGAACAAGCCGCTCTTCTCTCATACAGGTGCAGTTTTTACTTTTTTTGGTTTTTATGGTTCTCTTTCGAGGTCTACCTGCAAGCTGTGGATTGCGACCGGTGTTGCCTGGTGGGGGTTTATGCCAAATATCGAGAGTTGGGTATTTGTTCCCGGTCATGCTCTGACCTGGGGGTTTTGGTTATCTGGGTGCCTGTGCTCCCGTCCCGGGCGTGTGTGTGGTGTTGTTGGTTCTGGCTATCCACCTGGATTTAGTTTTTTGGGGATATATATAATAGTCGGATTATTTATGCTTATCCTGGGACCGTTTCCTTAGCTGTTGGGCCCGTTTTCTGCTTGGGGACTATTTTATGATGTTAGGGTTGTGACCGCTGGAGCGCCCGGACCTATTGGGGTTGTTAACAGTGGTCTATTTCCGGGCGCTTGGTTTCTGGCCGCTTGCTTCCGTTTCCAAGCATCGAAGTTTCTTATTCTTGGCATCACTTCATCCTTGATTCCTGTCGAGGTTAACATCCATATTATTGTGCTCTGGGGTTTGGTCACTACTTGTTGGAGGCTGCACGGTATCCCTTCGTCACTGGCATCTGGGAATTTCATTTGAAAGTGCATGACAGTCTTCCACCTGGCAATGGATGATCATGTGGCGGTGCCACCTACTATGGCGGATAACTCCATGACCGCTTCGGAATATAGAATGGAAGAGGCGGGATTATTTAAGCCTGCATCCTATTTTCGAGATAAGTTGTATGGAAAGCGACATATGGCCTCGGGTAGCCGGCAAAGAGCTCCACGTGCCACGCATGGAGCTAAAAAAGGCTAGCTGCCTTTATCTGGAGCTCCTGGGCTGTCAACGGGCTCAGACCCTTCTATGGATAGCACGCGGGCTTGTCCTCCACTTTTGCAGGAGGGGAAATCGCGCCAGGTCTCACGAGCTGCTCACCGACTGTGTGAGAAATTTTGCTGCCGCCCAGGGGAGGTTTGGCTAACAATGGGCAGGGACCTAGGCCTTGAAGAACTCGTCGAGTTCAATCTGACGGCATTGGTGGGGAAATTCTCTTATTTTGCCATGGACCGCAAGGATATTGTGGGATGGGTTACTGAGAAGTGGAAACCCATTGTGGGTTACACCCCTCAGGTATTTGCTTTAGCTCGTGGCTGGTTTGGGTTCAAGTTCGAGCAGGAAGCTCACTGTTCTGATATTTTGGCTCGGTTGTGGCTTCATGGGGTGGGCAGCCTCATGCTTCAAAAATGGTACACGGATTTTGACCCGGATTCAGCTACTGTGCGCATGCGACATTTATGGGTACTCATTCCTGGCCTGCCGCTTGCTCTATGGAATCGGGGGGCTTTTGAGGCTATTGGCAATAGCTTGGGCCGGTTTCTGCATGTAGAGGAGGAGCATCTTATGGGCTTCGATCGGCGTATGGGGCGGCTCCTAGTGGAGGTGGATATTTCTTTGGGTCTCATTGATGTTCTCCACATCAATTGGCGCGGTCGTCGACTTGATTTGATTATTGATTATTGGGGCATCCCATTTCGGTGCTCCAACTGTAAACAGGTGGGTCATCTATGGAGACAATGCAACCAGCGTTTTTCTTCCGGTCGTCCGGTGGGGACGGATCCCTTTTGGTCCTCGGATGACGGCAGCAACAAAGAATTGGATACGCATGGTGGTCTTGACGGTTACTCCAACAGGTTTACGCCTTCGACTGCCGGAATATTGGGTAAGTTGGAATCCAATGACCCATCTTTTTATCATTCTTTGAATGATTTGGACATCAAATTTATAAATGCCTTGGAACTGAACAATGGAAACAATGGCAACTATTTGAGTCGTTTATATCCAAAGCTGTCATCTGCTTCTAAGTCTGAAATGGATCCTTCAGTCCCAACTGATAATGTGCCTCCCACCTATGTTTTCCCACTTCCTATTTGTACTTCTCCCCTGGGGACCCCGTTTGACATTCCCTTATCTCCGGTGGCGTCGGCTTTTACACACAGTCCTACGGTTATCCTCTCCTCGGATTGTGAGGAGTCTTTGCCTGTCATTGAACCCTGTATGGTGGGGCCTTTATCATCGGACCTCCCGGCTGTCACTCTCCCCTTTGCGCCTGATTGTGAGCCTATTAAGGACGGGCTATCGTCATCGGCTCCCCCGACCGTCTCTCAGGAGCGTATTTTGCACATCCCCTCATACTCTGAAATGGTCCAAAAAACATCCCTCCCTATCTATATAAATAATCGGGTAATTGGTATATGTGATCATGTAATACAAAGGAGACGAATCCCCCGACCTCTACGACATTGGCCCCTGATAAGGTGGTAATGAACAACAACCCAACATCTTCCATTTTGACTACGTTGGGCGACCAATGTATTACGAAGGGGGCTCGGCTCGGCGGTCTGGCTGCTGATTTCTCCCCTTTAAAAACGAGAAGTGCCAGGAAAAATTCAAAGGTCAACACTGTGGGGGGTAGTGACAAAATCGTTCTGAATACCCCTATCTCTCCGGACACTAGGGCTCTTACAGGAATCAAAGCCCTAGCCAGGGATCGGTAATGATTTTCCTCTCCTTAAACATCAGGGGTGTGGGGGGCATTCCCAAACAACTGGCCCTCAAAAGAGTCCTACAAATCGTAAATCCTGATCTGGTTTTTTTACAAGAAACTATGGTATGTGGGGAGAAAGCTCGTATTTTCTTCAATAAAATTAAGCCTGGGTGGTGTATGTCTTCTGTGGATGCGGATAATCTTTCTGGTGGTCTCTTGGCTGCATGGAACTCGGGGGTCTTAAAACTGGATTCGTATATTACCACGCTGGGCATATTACTGACTGGCACTTTTAGGGGATCCGAAAATGTTGTAAACATTATAAATTGCTATGGGACCTATAGCAACCGGGAAGCCTTCTGGAATCTGGCATGTTCAGGTCATTTATTGGCATTGGACAATTTGATACTTGCTGGTGATTTGAATTTTTCGTGGGGCGCTGAAGAGATATGGGGTAGCGCGGCTAGGAGGGACCCTCTGGGGGCTTTTTTCAGAAATCTTTTTGACACATACTCTCTGGTTGATGTGGAACCGCGGCCATTAGCTCCAACGTGGTCAAATGGTCGGCTTGATGCGAATTTGATCTCCAAACGTCTTGACCGTTACCTGATATCTGAGCAACTTTTGAACTCGTTTCATACTTACAGATCTTGGTGCATGCAGACCCATATCAGTGATCATACTCCTATCATTATGCAATTTGAAACCGATGTCAACCACCGTGTATACCCATTCAAGTTCAATTATGTATGGTTAAATGATGTCGATTATGATGTGGGTGTCCGATCTCTGTGGGCAGATACGGATGTTTCGAGGGAGCAGTCAGCAATGGATAAGCTTGTTGTCAAGCTTGGGTCCGTAAAGGACTATACTATTAAATGGGAACGATCCAAAAAAGCTGAACAGACCTCTGAACTCAATTCGCTGGAAGCTGAAATTTGTGATCTTTGGGATCTATCTCTGAGAATGGGGATCTCTTTAACTGATCGAGCTCGCCTTGCTTTGCTGGAGGAAAGGAAACTCAAAATTCTCCTCAATCAAGAGGAGACCTGGCGTTTAAAGAGCCAGGCTATCTGGCTTAAAGCTGGTGACTTAAATACGAAGTTCTTCCATCGCTATGCTGATGGTCGCAGGATTCAAAATAACGTTTGGGATCTTAATGATCATGATGGAAGACGGATCCGGGGGGATGATGTTTTGAAGTCTGAGGCGTCACGTCATTTTCTTGAGTATTATACTGACCCTGTAACTACATCCCTGCCTAAACAGTTTAAACTTATAAAGGAATATCCTCGGATGTTCACTGATGAGGAGGGGGACAAAGTATTTGAGACTATAACTTGCACAGATGTACAGAACACCCTCCGGGATTTTGCTAAGGATAAATCTCCTGGGCCGGATGGATGGACGGTGGAGCTATTCATACATTTTTTTGATATTATGGGGAGGGATCTTAGGGATGTTGTAGATGAATCTCGGTCCTTGGGAATGGTTTCTGGGGCGTTAAATACCACTTATCTGGCATTGATACCTAAATCAACACATCCAGAGAGTTTTGATGATTTTCGTCCGATTGCTTTATGCAATTTAGTATACAAGATTATCTCTAAGATAATTGCTCAGCATATCAAACCGATCTTGTCCTTATACATTTCAATGGAACAATATGGTTTTTTGGAGGGGTGGCAGATACATGATGCGGTTGGGGTGGCACGGGAGGTTTTCCATAGTATTAATCAGAAGAAGATGGAGGCGCTCATTCTACAACTGGACTTGGTAAAAGCCTATGACCGTGTCAATTGGACTTTTCTCAAATTGATTCTTATACAAATTGGACTCCCGTGGAAGGTTATGAAGTGGATTATGGCCTGTGTTACGTCTGTCAACTATGCAGTTCTTATAAATGGCCAGCCGACTGATTTTTTCAAAGTGTCCAAGGGGCTCCGTCAGGGTTGCCCTCTTTCTCCCCTTTTGTTCCTACTGATCATTGATGGGCTGAGCCTCTCAATTCACAAAGCAAAAAGCGAGGGCTCTATTGTTGGAATAAAAGTCTCGGCTGGTGTATCAGTTACCCATTCGCTGTTTGTGGACGATGTGATGCTATTTGGGCTTGGCATTTTGGCGGAATGGTTACAGTATAAGAGAATTCTTGATTTCTTCTGTTTGGTTACTGGTATGCTCATCAGTTTGAGGAAATCCTTTTTCCTGAAACACTCACTGGAGGGGAATGTGGAACAAAGTGTCAGGTGTATTCTTCCTTTGGATTTTAAGGAGTTAACAGATGGCTCAAAGTATCTCGGCTATTTCCTCAAACCTGCAAAATATCGGACCAATGATTGGCTATGGCTTGTTAAACGATTTGATTCACGCATTAGTCATTGGTGTCTGAGATATCTTTCTCTGGGTGGCCGGATTACTTTGGCAAAGTCCGTCCTCCAGAATATGGGAGTATATTGGTTCTCCCTTTGTAAAATTCCGACTTCTATTATTCGCATACTTCGGGGGAAATTCTTCCGCTTTATATGGTCTGGTGGGGGCGAGAAGAACAAATTTCATTTAATTAATTGGAAAAGTATGGCTCAACCATATTGTCTGGGTGGCTGGAATGTAAAGAATATGGAATTGTTTGTGATGGCGCTCCATGCAAAGAGCCTGTGGCGGGTACTATTTAATAACTCTATGTGGGGTTGTACCATACGGGCCAAGTATCTCAAAAAGGCTTCGGTCGCGTCCTGGTTTCGGGTTGGCAGGCACTCTGTGAATGGCACTTCAAAATATTTGGCGCGGGCTCATGGGATCTTTTTCTGTTGTGGCAAAGTGGCTCGCATGGATTCCTGGCAATGGTCGGGATATCAGACTTGGTTTGGACCATGTTGTGGGGGCTTCACATTCACATTCTTTCTCGCTCGAACTCCTTGCACATCTTTGAGCTCGGGGGCTCTTTAACTTGTCACATGCTGCTGCTTTCAATCGTGGGGGGTGGATCTATGCTCGTCAACTTGGCATTCATGGGGCGATGGAAAGGGAATGGTCAGACTTCACTTTGCATCTCTATCAAACAAATATTAATCTGTGTGATTCCCCGGACAGGCTGGTATGGTCTTGGGATGTTGCTCGTGGAATGGTTACTTCAAAACTTGCTTATGATTCATTATTTGCAGACTGTCAAATGAAGGGGGTTTGGTGGCATTCTGTGATCTGGAAGCTTGTCCTTCCTCCGAGGATTAGATGTTTTATCTAGTTGTCTATGGGCAACAAGATTCTTACCTGGGATAACCTCTGTCGTCGGGGCTTCCATGGACCTGGCTGGTGTCCTTTATGCTGTGCACACTCGGAGACGGTTGACCATCTCTTCTCTTCTTGTCCATTTGTTAGGGACCTTTGGATGCTTATTTCCAACTCTATTGGAATTATTGCTTTATGGCACTCGTCCTCATTGCAGGACAGTATGGGTCAGTGGCTCAGCGACTCTCGTGCTGCGCGATGGTTAGAACTCCCTTGTTATATGTTATGGGAGCTTTGGAAGGCTCGAAACTGCTTTGTTTTCGACGGTACAGCCATAAGCATGCATTGGTTAAGCGGTCGCATCATTGCTTCATTTATGGAGAAAAACTATGGCTCGGTCCCAACGGGAGGTAGGACTATCTCTTCTGTTAAGCATTCTGGGTACCGTAACGCTCCGCCGGTTTTATTGTATCCTTGTGGGTTTTTTGATGGGGCTGCGGCTAGGGGGCGTGGAGTTTGTGGGGCGGGTGTGGTGCTCCATTGAAACTACTCCGATACCTATCGGATCCATTTAAATTTGGGATCTGGAACAAATACGCGCAACGAATTATGTGCACTCTGGCTCCTTTTATACTTTGCTCGGCGCTTACAGGTTTCCTCTCTTGTTGTTATGGGTGATTCTTCTTCCATAATTTCGTGGGATTTGGGTTCTTCCCCTCTCAATGTGTTGAACCTCTCTGAATGGTTGGCTGTTGTCCGGAAATACCTTGGTGACTTTCGGCATATTCACTTTGCCCATGTCTTCCATGAGATAAATATGGAGGCCGATAACCTTTCCAAGAGAGCGCTGGCATCACCATCTGGTATTATTCTGTGGGAGGAGTGGCATGGGGACCTTCTTCATTCTCGGGGCTTGATTGACCTACTTTGGAGCTGACTCATTTGGTTTGGACTTATAGGTCTCTTTTGATATATTTTCTCACATGCTTTTTGCGGCTATATATTTGTGCAGGTACATAGATACTATCTCCAACTTCTTGTTGGATTTTTGTTTCTGGTTGGTATATGCGGCTCTATTTATGATCTTTGATACTAGTGTCCAGGCCTATGGCTGTTTTGGACCTTATTTTGGACTTATTTATGTATTTATGTCCTGGCATTGTGATACTTTGCCTCTTGGAGGTCTGTTAGCATTTGTTTATGCTGTTGGTGGGTTTATGTTTGTAATATGGTGGCATCGTATCAGATGTTTGGTTGGATATTGGTATGGATCATGTAGGATGTGATGATATTTGGGGATCATGCGCCCGTATGTTTTACTTCACATGCCATGATGGTATGATGACCTGATGTATTGTTCCTATTTACTATTTCGCGGTATTAATAGTAAGATATATTTGTGTATGAAAAAGATAGTTAATTCATTTAGTTTTTTTTTAAGGATTAAAAACCTCAAGAGCAAAGTTTTATGGTAAAGTTATCATGGCAAAATATTTACCATATTTGAAGAATAATTTCCACATAAAATGGTTGAGTTTGTTGACTTATTAACTTACTTGTTCATATTTATGTGACTCCATCTTAAAGTGTAGGTTATTGAAGTAAGTGTGGGGCCTTACACCTATATTTTGAAAATATGGATATAGATATGGATCTTCATTCAAAGAATTAATTTAGGGTTTTTTTTTAACATTTATTCATGGCTATCAATCTTTATACCACATGGGTGCAACATATCTATTATTATTATTGTTCTCATTTCAATAGTTTACTTTTGCAAAGTATTTATGATAAAGTGAGTTAAAAAATGGACAAAGGCAACCTTTATTAGATGGAAAATTAGTACATGGATATAAAAGGCAACCTTTATTAGATGGAAAATTAGTACATGGATATAAAACCTGAATGAAAAGGATCTCACTCCATCTCACAACTATTCAAACTAGATTGAATCAAAAACATTAAAATTTTAGATATAATACATATACTAAACACAAAACATAAAAAACTATAAAATTTAAACATTAATTACATACATGAAATAAATCAAATTACATTAGAATATATATATATATATATATATATATATATATATATATATATAACAACATTGTTACATAGAATTAAATGAAATCATGCCAACTATAATCTTGTTCCTAGATTATAGTTCATCCTTTTTTGTGATGAATCAAAATTGTTTTCATATTTCAATCTAAGAACCATGTTTTATATTTAATAGATTTATGTGCATTTTAACATTTTATTATAGCATAAAAGCAGTCATACAATAACCAAATCTTCAATATTAATCTTCAATATCAAATATAAGAAATTGTAAATTGTAAATAATTTAAGGTATAGATCAAAAATGAAATAAAATAAGTATCTTTAAACTTTGTGTGTTTAATCATTTAAATTTTCCAAAAATGCCACTCAACACAATTGCTTTCTTCTAGAACCATGTTTTTTTTTTAAACAGAAACAGGTGAAAGGATTATATTAACAAAGGCTATGCACACCCATTCAGTACAGAAACAAAATCCAGCTCTCTGCATCAAAAGAAGGAAAATTGCAGAAGCTTATAGTGTTTGTCCCCTGGAGTTCTACACTTTCAGATTTCGTAAAAACTCTATATTTACTGGTGGGGTAAACCCTCACAAACTGATTACATATTTTAAGGCAAAAAAACATTCAAAATAAACAGCTGAGAGAACCTGCAAACAAGAGACTGCCATTATCCGTAGTTCTGCTGATAAACTGAAGCCGCCTCTGCCATTTCCAGATTTACTGTTGGGGCCTCCTGTACGCAGCTGCATTGTGTTTTATTAGACAAAAGCAGAGATGTCTATTTTAACACTGTCAACCTTCCCCATTAATTCAATGATGTTCCTGTCAATATCCTCCATGCGCAATTCCAGGCAGGATAGCCTAGAATGAATGTATTTATCTTCCAGAACAAGTTCATCAATTTTATTTTCTGTGTTGCAAACTGCAGCGTAAGTCCTCGACAGATAAACCTTGATGTCATAGGTGAGTCGACTCAGTGTGACTATCGCTTGCCTGACGCCGTCCATTTCGCATTCAGCCGGGAGAAAACCGCCTTCGAACAACACTATGGGTTCCTGAGAGAGGCAGAGATTTTGCAGAGCCGGGCCGAGAGCTTGGAATGAAGGGCCATCCATATTGAAAACAATAACACCTACTGTCGCCTGGGTTGATAAATGCACAGGCGTGGGAACTGTACAAACCACGAGGAGAGCACGTGGAGTGATGTGAGGTTTCTGAGCCATGCTATGGCGGTGGAGAGGGTGAGGACTATAGCCAACATCGCCACAAAGATATGGGCTATTAAGCCCTAAGGTTTTCCAAAGTGGAAATTGCCTAGACCACGTTTCCATTATGGTAAAAAATGATATATTAAAGCTTTGTTTAGGGAGGCTTGCCCCATTTCTAACTTGACTCCATCATTGGCCAATGTGTCAGTAGTACCATTGTGATCCCTTAGCACATGATAGTAGAGTGTGTCCTTTGGGAGAGCAAGACGCTTAATTCTTTTCTGAATTCTCCGGTTTTTGTCGTTCTTGAGGAGATTTCCATTGCACATAGCTTGAATAACATGCCTGGAGTCCCCAAAAACCTGAAGGCGACTAATGTTAAGGGTGGCCGCTAATTCTAGAGAGTAGTACAAGGCAAGCCATTCTGCTTGGTTGTTGGTGCTGATGCCGAGTCCCCAGGACAAGTCTACTAATTTATTTCCTCCAGGGTCAAAAATTACCCCCCCCCACACCTGCCGCCCCCGGGTTCCCCTTTGAAGCCCCGTTAAAGAAGATTGTGAATCTTGCTTGTTCCTTCCACCATTTTCCAAAGGTTTCTTTGTCTTTTCTTATTTCCCACTCATGACAAACTGAAGGGGTTTTGGACTGAAGTGAACTCACCATAATGAACCTTTGGCTCCATTGAAATTCATTCCAACTTAAGACTTCCTTGGCGCAAAGTACCACTCCCTTGGATTTCAGTGACTCAGAGATGAGGGTTATTGCTTTGTTTGCTAAGCTCACCTCTGAACTTTTTTTATCTTCGAATATTCTTCTATTTCTTTCCAGCCATATTTGCCAGCATGTATTCATGGGGACAAGCTTCTAGATTCTTGAGAAAGTAGGTTTATTTTTTGGACCTCCCTGGACTCTGTAATTCCATTCATCCAACATCTGTTTCATCTGTCTAGGGAAGGAAAATGAAATTGTCAGTGGATCAAGGACCGCATTCCAAACTTGTCTAGCAAAGGTGCATTCCAGAAAAAGGTGTTGTGCATTCTCCTCCACGTTTTGGCACAGTGGGCATCTAGAGGGGCCTTCAATACCGCGTTGCTTGAGATTGTCGGCTGTCAGTTGCTTATTGTGAGCAAGAATCCAGAAAAAGTAGTTTATCTTTGGAATGTTGTCTCTATTCCAAACTTTCTTCCACTTTGTTTGAGAAGGGTTGTTGTTCCTGGTGAGCATTGCATAACCATCTTTGACTGAGTAATTTCCAGCTTTGCCCCAGCCTCTGGTGTCCTTGGATCTGATGCTTAAGGGGGATTTCCCATTCAAGAGTTGTGTGAAAATTTTGTAGCTTTCAAGTAGATGACCTGGAGGGTTCATATTTTTCCAGTCTTTCCATTTCCCTGAGGGTGTCCAGGTGGCCATATCCGCCAGCTTCATTATTCCTGCATCTTGAAGCCAGATTTTGACATTCTGGATTTCCTGAATCTCACCTATAGGCTGCTCTCCATTTATGCTGTCAGTCCATAGATTAATTTTGTTTCCATTCCCTGGAACCCAATACATATTGTCTTTAATTATGTCTGCTGAGGCGAGCATAAGTTTCCAAATGGCAGTACTTGTGTTCTTCTTCATATTGTTTAGACATCTCTGTCTTGACCCTCTGGTATATTTTTTCTTAATTGCCTCCTTCCACCACTCTTTTTGGCCTGATACCAGTCTCCAAACAATTTTGTCTCCAAGTGCTTTGCTCATCGTCGCTGGATCCTGGATGCCCAAGCCTCCTCTTTTCCTGTTCTCCTTGACAATATTCCAATTGACTAGGTGGAACTTTTTGCCTTGAGACCTCCCTCCCTGCCAGAGGAATTTTCTGATTTCCAGGCATATATCATTCATAACCATCTTGGGGGCCAGAAGAATGGCTCCAGTGTATATGGGAAGAGAAGAAATGACTGCTTTAATCAAGGTCACTCTACCAGCTAAGTTGAGCCAGCGTGATCCCCAAGAGTTGATCTTATTCTTGATTTTTTCCAATATCGGCTGCCAGGAGGCTGAGGTGGTTTTTTTGTGAGTGATAGGGATACCTAAGTACTTGAAAGATGTCTAGTCAAAGCAGGGTTTGAAGTCTAAGATGAGGGCTATATTTCTAAGAAGGAGGTTTCCACAATTCCAACTGTAAATATTGCATTTTTGGCTATTTGTTTTCCCCCCGGAGGCATGAAGGAAGAGGTCAAGGGTTGACTTGAAACTGTAAGCAATGATGGACGAGGCACTACCCAAAAAAATGGTGTCATCAGCAAACTGCGCGTGGTTGATGGGAGGGACGTTTTTGGATATTACAATGCCTAGGAGGGAACCATTCAGTTGCTGATTATTTAGTTTTCTACTCAAGGAGTCCGCCATGATGACAAAAAGGCTAGGGGAGAGGGGACAACCTTGCCTTAGCCCCCTAGTCAAGAGGAAGAAGGAAGAAGGTCTGCCATTAACTAGTGGGGCGATCCAAGGGGATCCAATACAAGCTTTGATCCATCCTATGAAATCTTTCCCAAACCCAAATTTTGCCATTACTGTGAAGAGAAATTCATGCCTTACTCTATCAAAAGCATTTGCCATATCCAATTTTATAACCATACCTGAATCTTTTCTTTGAATGATCGAGTGTATTGCCTCTTGAATAAGAAGGATATTGTCATAGATTTTTCATTCCGCCATGAATCCGCCTTGATTTGGAGATATGATTCTGGGTAGAAGCCTTTTAATTCTATTGGCTATGATTTTGGTAAGAATTTTGTAGGAGGAGTTGCATAGTGAGATGGGGCGGAATCTTCCTATGGAGAGGGGATGTTTCTCCTTGGGTATGAGAGCTATGAATGTGGAGTTGGTGGCCCCTCCAATTCTTGCTCTTCCCCTAGCTTCTAGAACCATGTTGACGAATGCCACTTGACACAATTGCAACCAAGCACACATCGAGAATGCTAACCAACATCCACCCCAACAAAATATGCACCAACCAAATCCACCCCACGACCTTCAAGCCATGTCCTCATTACTCATGTCAATGTATCAAAAGTTTGACCAACTCACCCTCAAAGTGATTAACACCAATACCCTAACCAACCATGACCATTTTCTAACTACTATTGCCCAACATGTCGGATTTTCTCCAGAATTTGATATTCCAACAAATGAAGTTGTGGTCATTGAATACGAGGGCTCTCACACTCTATTCTTAGAAACTCAACATCACTGATTTGAGGATAGAACTTCATGGCACTGCTTTTCGAAGATTGACATGTGAAAATTTGATGGTTCTAACCCCTCGAGTTGAGTGACCCAAATGGAACATTATTTTTCTCTTTGCGGCATTAAAGATGATCTTCAAAAGTTGAAAATTTGGGTTTTATATTTAGATTATGAAAGATAGAAATGGTGGTAATGGTACCAAAAGTATTATCATTGATATGTCCCTTGGAGCCAATCTATGAAGATCTGTCATGAGCATTTTGACCATGGCACTCACTGCTTAGGCAGGGTGACAAATTGTCCCATACTGGAAATGTTCTAGACTATATTACATCATTTGAGCAATTGGCCATTTGGAAAGAAGACCTCTCTAATTATTTTTTGGGGGAATGTTTCATAAGTGACCTCAAGAAGGAAATTCATGCAAATTTCCTTATGTACCGACCCTCCAATTAGTTGAAATATTTTGATAGAGCTCGAGAAGTTGAACTAGTGATCAATGTTCAACCCAAGTGCCATATGTTCCCCACTCGCATAGTGTCTCCCATGGCTACCACTCCCAAGAATTCCACCACTTCGCCACTACGAATCCACAAGTTGACCCTGGATTCCATGGTCGAGAGTCAATGCCTTGTCCTTTGCTACAATTGTGATGAAAAATATTTCCAAGGGCATGAATGTAAAGAAAAAAACTTATTTCAAATCAAGGACTCCCCACATAATCACCTTGAGGAAACAATTATGGAGTCTCCACTAGAACCTGATGTGGAGGATACTATGCCCCCTTTGAAAGATGCTCTCAATATACCAATCTTCATGGAGGAGCAATCCCAAATCTCACTCCATGCCTTATCCAGTTTCTACACACCTCAGAAATTGAAATTGATTAGCTACATCAAACATCAGAAAGTCACTTTATTAGTTAACAGTGGTAGCACTCATAATTTCATTCATCGGCATGTGGTTGAAGAAAACCATTGCTATATTTTCCCTACATCTAATTTCCAAATTATGATAGCCAATGGAGGTATGATCACTAGTACAAATGGGTGATAAGTGACTAAAAAAATGACTAAAAATTGGTGATAAATGACTAAATTTGGTCACGTGACTATTGGTCATAAATTAGCAGTCACTTATCAACCAACCAAATTGGTCATTTATCACTTGGTCGTAAATTGCTTGAATTACTTCATGTGTTGGTCATATATTTAGTCATTTATTTGGTCATTAATTGTCGCTATTTGGTCATTAGTTATCGTTGTTTGGTAGTACATTTAGTTCTTTATTTAGTCATTGATTGTTGTTAACCGGACATTTATTTAGTCATTAATTGTTGTTGAGTGGTCATTTATTTAGTCGTTGATTGTTATTAACTGGCCATTTATTTATTCATTGATTGTTGTTAACGGGTCATTTATTTAGTCATTAATTATTGTTAAGTGGTCATTTAATTAGTCATTGGTTGTTGTTAATTGGACATTTATTTAGTCATTGATTGTGTTAACTAGTCATTTATTTAGTCATTGATTGTTATTAATTGGTAATTTAATTAGTCATTGATTTATGTAGATAGGGCATGGAGGAATCGAACCACCAACCTCCTCCCTATAAGGCAAGTGCTCTTCCATTGAGCTAACTCCCTTAAATAGAATCAAAGTTCATGTTGAATCAAATTTCACACTAAAAATATATCACCCTTAATCAATCTTGCAGTTAAAATAACCAGATCTGAATTCTTAGTTAATATTTTCGACTTAGTTTTCAAGTGTTTCTTTTGAGAATTAATACTTAAAACACATGTTCCAAATCATCTTCATGTAGAATACATCTTTGAATCTTAGTTGAACTTAGGGAATCCCCCAGGTGTTGGATTTTCTTCAAACACTTAAGTGAGATTAGTTGTTGAGGTGACAATGGAAACACTTCTAGAATCGCCCTCAACTAAAGTTCTTTGAAGACCTTGCACTTTAAGGGTGCTAGCTTGTGTGGTAACATTTTGGCACCATTGTCGAGCACAAGGTTGCTTCAAGAAATAATTTCAACACCTTGATGAGATAAAATTAAGAACACATCTTAGATATTGTAATTTCCCTTTTTAATAATTTTATTAAAATTGCAAATTTTTCACTTTTTTCGCTAATTCGACCTTTGACTAGTTTTGATGTCTAGGTCTCCAATTTGCTCCAAATGCACCCAAATATTCTAAGAATGTATATGACTGATATTAGGACTTTAATATGATGTTCAGGGATAATATAAGACCACCAAAAGACTTCTGCAAACCCCTTTAAGATTCTGGACAAAGTATGGAGTTTAACTAGCAATTGAGGTTCAAATCCCCCCAGGGTAAGTGCTGAAAATGGATCTCCAAATGCCTCCAAAACCATTTGAAATTCAGAAAAGAGTTATGTGATGTTTAAGGGACATTAATAAGGTCTCATGTGCACCATTAATCAAATATTAAGTCTGTTCTAACCTTCTCCCAAACAACAACAAAATCACTAGTTCGACCTTGGGGGAAATGGCATCAAATCTTCCCCAAATCCAATGAAACTTCACAAAATGACTTCAAATGCTTAGATACTGAATATGAAACTCTGAGAATACATCATTAACATTCCATACATCAATAAACCATCAGTATTTTACTTATTCATTTGAATCCATCAACATTACATTGGTTCACAACAAGGTAGTGGGGAAATGGCACTGTTTGTTCATTACACGGGGGGTTCACTAGCAGGGAAATATCATATCACGTCCATTCATATTGGGGATTTGAATAATCTTAACAACCTCAAAAATATATTGCTTCGTATTAAGCGGTCAAGGGGGGTTTTCAATTTGACATAGTAATATAAATATTGGGGTTTATTTTATTTGGGTGGGATGAGAAATAACCTCCAAATCGTGGGATGTACTCATACCTCCAAATCATGGGCTCAATTCATACCCACCTAAAACTTATGGACCCTCCATTTTTATTTGATATTTCTTATCACGATCCTAACTTTTGCATAAATCTGATAATAATGTACCAATGATAATATCGATGGAAGTCTCTTTGGAGTACTAGCCTTGACCAATCCTCATTTAATAACTTATTTAGGATTGGTTTGAATTGATGTTATAATGTTTTACATATTTAAGCTAAGATATGTGGCTAATTGGGAGTTCGAGAGTTGAACAATTGTATTGTATTTTTTTGTAGGCATTCGAGTAAAAGATCTAAATCTTCATTTTTTAGGTTGGGTTTTATGTGGGTATTGAGATTTAATCAAACCTTGCTTCATGACAACCAAGAAAAGTGAGATCAATCTTTCTTGGATCACTGGAACCAAGATATTTGTTTTGATAGGAAGGTAGGGGAGTCCATCTATGAAAGGGTTTCAATTTTACGTTTTTATGGAGTTTAATTTATTAAGCTTGTAGAAAACATGAGCTCTATATGGATATAATTGTATTTACATAATCTAAAATTGGTAGTTTCGTAGGCTATGGTGTGAAACATTTGCAATTCTCATATTTTCTAAGAATTGCACTAACTAGTGGACTATTAGTCTTTTACATTCTTTGTTATGTTGATCTCTTCATTGGGTTTCCTTTTACACATTTTTCCTTCCCCAGTACTATTTTGTTGGGTCTTCCACTATCCAACGCTACATATTGATCAGTCAACCCTGCAATCCTGGTGGGAGCATTATTAGAATTATACTATTATTTTATTTATCATATTGTTTTCTTATACTAATATGTGTTAGGGATTTTGTTTGTTACAACTTAATAATATGATATAAAGGGGGTATTAAAAATGGGTTGATAAAAATGGATAGCTACAATATCTGGTTAAATTAGGGGTTTTCTTAATTGGAAAAGGAATATTGGGAGGGGGGTTCAACAATACAATTTTAGCAGTCATTTTCCAATATTTAGTGAAAATAGGGATATTCTTTAATATCATGCAAACTATCGTGCTATGTAACAAGTTCACTGAGTGAACCCCCTAGGGTTCATTAAACATTAGATTTACATCATTCCAATTGTATTTTCGACCTAAGGAATTTTTGAAGATGACTAACAGAGTATATGAACCTTATTACAACAAAAATGGGGCATGAGAAGCTCCCCCAAAGAGTACAATAGCTCACCAAAAGCGCCCTCCCTCAAGGAGCAAGAATATGCAATGAAAAATGGAAATGGTTGAGTGAGTGAGTTGCACTAGAAGAAACCATGAGCTGCCCTGTAGCTTACACATGCAAATAAAGACTCCATTAAATCTCCATGAAAGACCTGAATGGCCTCTCCACACACCAACTTGGATGGGAATCTTTCACCCTTGAAATTGGCTAAGGCAAGAAACTAGTCATCCACTAGCTCTCTCTCTTCACATATGTAATTTCTCAAAAATGATCAAAAGCCCCTCTCATGCTTGTCATGTATTTTATAACCAACATTAGCCTCCTATGGTTCGAATTCCTCTCATTAGCTTCTAGGGATTTCCAATTAGGAAAGATTCCACATTATGCCACTTGTCTCCCAAGTTCCAACCTTCCACCTTCTCCCAATTTGAGTAGGAGTCTCTTTGGCTTCTCCAACTCCCATGAGCGCCACCTTGGAGCCTATTTTTGGACCTGACATGTCATATTGGTCAGATGTCAAAATCAGATCTGTAATATGTCATAGATGTCATAGGTTCTTCATCATTGTTGTCATAGGATCTAGGGAATCTAGCCCAAGTGTCCACAAACTTCTAGTTTGACTCTTCCTCTTCCATGGAGGTTACCATTCCATCCAAATTCAACCTATGATGTTAAATTCCATGTGTATGAGCCTACCAACTCATCCAAGAATTTTTTCCTTCTCATAAATTCGAAATGGCAAGAGAGAGATGCCATGTGGCATTGAAAAATCAAGCTAGTGTGGGTCCCACATCTTCCATATGTCTTCAAAACCAATTGCCATTTAGAATTTCTCTTGAATTTATTTATTCAACCTCTTTATTAAATACTTGAACTATTCTAATGTATAAACATCATTTATTTCCTCCCTTATTACAATTCCAAATGTATCCATCCAACCTAGGAAACTAGTAGGATTGATGGGATTGTCTTGTTATGCAATTATTTGAATGGGGACATTACAGTCCTCTCCACCTAAGATTGCTTGTCCTCAAACAATTTCAGATTTGGATGCTGCAAAATCTTCTCCTCTTCCCATGTGGAATCTTCACTTGGTAGATCTTTCCACTGTACTAAGTATTCTTTGATAGTTTTGCTCATCAATCTCCTTTCCCTTGTCTTCAAAATCTTTTCCGGAACCAGTGTAAGCTGACCTTCATCATCCAAAGGAGGAAGTATTTTTGAAGTGACAATTTTTTGACCAAGATATTTCTTGAGACAAGAAACATGAAAGACATTGTGTATTTTACTTCCTTCCGAAAGTTCTAATTCATATGCTACCTCACCAATCTTTCGAACTACCTTGTAGGGGCCATAGTATCTTGGTTTTAGCTTTTTTGCTCCATTCTTTTTGAGAGATGTTTGTTTATATGGATGCAACCTCAAATACACTAAATATTTAACCTGAAATGTCCTTTCTTCTCTATGTCTATTTGCATACTGTTTTTGCTGATTTTAGGAAACCTGCAAATTGTCTTTTAAAAGCTTTAAAATATCTTGGCTCTCTTCCACCTAATATTTAGCTTTTGGGGCTCTACCATCACCAAAGATAATTTAAAAAAAGGTAAGTGCATCATAACCATATAATGCTTTGAAAGGAGACATCCCTATGGACATATATATGAAAAGTGGTGTTGTAGCAAAACTCACCCAAGTGTAGCCATTTTGCCCATGATTTTTGCTGCTCTCCCACATAGTTTCTTAGGTACCCTTCCAACCATTGATTCACCCTCTGTTTGTCCATCAGTTTGTGGATGATATCTTGTACTTGGAGTCAATTGAGTGCCCACCAATCTAAAAATTTCTTGCCAAAAAGCACCAATGAATCTACTATCTCTATCACTTACAATGCTCTTGGGGAGCCCATGCAATCTGAAGATTTCTTTGAAACAAATATCACCCACTTATGCAACAATAAAAGATGATGTAACAGAAAAGAAATGAACAAATTTTTTCAACCTATCTACTACCACATATATGCAATCCTTACCCAAAGATTTGGGCAAACTGGTGATGAAGTCCATTGAGATACTGTCCCATTTTTGCTCCGGAATGGGCAATGGTTGCAATAAGCCAGTTGGGCATGTAAGTTCTAATTTGTTTTACTGACATACCTTATATTCACTCACATATTTCTGAACACCTTCCTTCATCCCCTTCCAAAAAAATGTTCCCTTAATTGCCTAAAATTTGTGAAGATCCCTGGATGGCAAGCTAGTGGGAAATCATGTGCTTCTTGCAAAATTTTGTACTTGAGTTTTGAATCTTGAACCAAATAAATTCTGCCCTTACAATATATCATCCCATTCAAAATCCTATAATTTTCATCCCCTTTGATTCCATCTAATACATCACAAGCAAATTTGTCTTTGGCATATTCAACTAGTAGCATGTTTTTCCAATCCTTGGCAATGTCCATAAGAGAAAAAGAAGGTCTTCGAGATAATGCATCTGCTATAATGTTATTCTTTCCTTTCACATATTCAATATCAAAATCATAAGCTTGAATCTTTCTTACCCACTTTTGTTGCCTTTCATTTAGATCATTTTTGGTGAGGAACTGTCTTAGACTATTGTGGTGAGTTTTTACCACAAACTTGCTTCCTACCAAGTATTGTCGAAACTTGGACAATGCATGCATGATGGCCAACATTTATTTGTCATAGATGGAGTAAATATTTTCATGAGGCTGCAACTTTCTACTCTCAAAGGCTATAGGGTGTTGGCCTTGCTTTAGGAAAGCTCCTATTCCTCCACCTGAAGCATCACATTCAACAACAAAAGGCTTAGAAAAATCAGTAATGCAAGTATGGGACAAATACTCATTACCTCTTTCATTTTTGGAAGGCCTTTTCAGCCTCTTCATCCCACTTGAAAGCATCCTTCTTAGTCAAATTAGTGGGTGGAGAAGTAAACTTGGAGAACCCTTTCACAAACTTTCTATAATATGTGCATATTCCAATGAAGCCCCTTAATTCTGTAATGTTTTTTGGTGATGGCCATTCTAAGATGGCTCTGATTTTTTCCATGTGTACTTTCACTCCTTCTTGCCCAATAATGTGCCCAAGATACAATAGTTCCTTCATCCCAGATACAATAGTTCCTTCATCCCAAATTCACATTTAGACATCTTAGCAAACAAGGACTGTTCTTGCAAAGTTTTCAACACAATCTCTAGATGTTGCAAATGCTCTTCCAAAGTTTTACTATAAATGAGAATGTCATCAAAGAAAACCAAAACAAACCTTCTAAGCTACTTGCAAAAGATCCTATTCATGCATGCTTGAAATGTTGCTGGAGCATTAGTCAATCCAAAAGGCATAACAAGAAACTCAAAATGGCCATTATGACATCGAAAAGCAGTCTTTTGCACATCTTCTTCCTTCATTCGAATTTGATGATAACTTGATCTAAGGTCAATTTTGGAGAAATATTTGGCCCCAAATAGCTCATCCATGAGCTCATCAATCCTAGGAATAGGATACCTATTCTTGATTGTCTTCTTGTTCAAGGCTCTAAAGTCTATACACATCCTCAAGGTTCCATCTTTTTTCTTTACCAACACTACTGAAGAAGCATAAGGGCTAGAGCTTCGTCTAATGAGTCCCAACTCTAAGAGTTATTGGATGGCTTTATCAATATCATCTCTAAATTTCTTGGGATTTCTATAAGGTGGTATTTGAATGGGTGAAGTACCCTCCTCCAAAACAATGTTGTGCTCAACCCCCCTATCATGTGGTCTACCATGTGGGAGATCTCTAAAAACTTTTTCCATACTTTTGCAATAGTTTCTCTACCTCCTTTGGGTGTTCAAAAACCTTTATGTTTGGCTTGGGAGATGTGATATGACATTCAACAAACCATTCTATGTCCCCATGCCTCAATATAGATCTCATACTATTGCAAGTCACTACTTGATTTAGGTAAGTGTGTTGCCCTCTCACAACCCTTAGTACACCTTTCGAATCTTGAAATTTCATCTCAGGAATTTGATAATTTACTGTATGCTCCCCTATAGAATACAACCATTGAACTCCCAAAACCACATTAGTATCAGCAACATCAACCACATAAAAACTATCAACAAAAGTATATTTACTTACGATGACTTGCAGCTTTGGAACCCATATTTTGCACTGCATTATGTTGTGACCGGGAATGACAACTGTGAAGCCATCGAATGTTTCAATAGGTATCTTCCTTTTCTACACCATTTCTACATCATTGAAGTTATGTGTGGCTCCTCCATCTACCAAAACTGAAGCTCTTTGTTCTAGTACCACACCCTTGCATTGAATAGTGTGATAGGGAGGCACTGTTGAAAGTACTGCCATTCTTGCTTTGTCCGGTGAAGGCTAATTTTCTTCTTGTCTTTCTTCTTCAAATGTTGTCTCATATGCCTCCTCGTGATCTGAAATATGTCCTTCTTCATCCATACCCCCTTCATACTCATCATTATCAGAAAATACTTCTATGTATTGAGCTTTTCCCTTAGTACATTTATGCCTCGGTGTCCATGGTTGAAAGCATGTGAAGCACAATTTTTTTCTTCGAATTTCATCCCTATTTTGTAACGCCCCATATCTTGACAATCGATAATTAAAAAAAACTCTAATTTGATTTAGCTTACCATTTTATTTGCTTATTATATGTTGACTAGGATATATTGATTAAGACTATTGTTATATGGACATGTGGACTCCCTTGAGGTGTGTATGGTAAGTGGAATTTACTATTGAATTCATTAATGGAAATGAATATGTTACTTCATATTGAACATGCAAATTTAATATAGAATATCCATGTGTAGAATGTTAATTTAGTTGTTGCAAAAAGAACTTACATGATTATTTGTAAATGTCGTATTAGTGATATGGATTGGCACTTGAAAGAGTTGGGTATGGCTATATATATGTTTCATGTTAATGATAAACTATTCCACATGTTGATTGGCTATGAGATAGGTGGATTCCTATATTTCCAAAGGGCACGAGATGTCTTGAACATTATGAGTATAATGATGTTATATCAAATTCCATGCTATTTAATTATGAATTCCAATATTTCTATGACGTGTGGGTGAGTGTGAGTTTTGACAGGCATTAAGACTTGCCCAAAGTGGTTTTTCAATGACGGGACCCCTTAGAACAGTGATGGCACAGTATGGTTGATGTAGGGTGTGGACCCTAGTACTATTAGGGGGGGTGGAGGAATTTCCCACCGCTTATCCCCCGAAACCTCGAGTCGTGGGAGGTTTGTGTAGCGCACCCCCCTAGACGTGTGATGACGACTAGCGGATGCCTGCTGGGGAAGCTTGGTCGATGTGGTCGATCGACACTTCCGCTTACGGGTTCTATATGTGGTTAGGTCATGCAGTCGACGCCACAGTATATTGCAGCAGAGGACGGGATGGTGAGGTCAGGAGATGGAAGTAGTGGTGATTTAGGGGCTGGATTACTGATGTGATGGATGGTACCAATGATGGATTGGATGGTGTTCTTGATTGTTATTAACCATCATGATTATATGTTTGATTTCACCATTATGTTTATCTAATTTTGTCTTATTGTTTCTGTATGAATTATGAATGATGCAGTGTTTAATTGTTCTTCTATATGTTGTTTGAGACGATGTAATAATGATTTATTAGGAGCATTAAATGTGATTATTAGTACGCACGCTTAAGACGTGTGCACTGGCCATGCATACGTCAATTCGTGATTACATTACTATGATTGGTCGATCGATGAATAAATTAATATGATTATATTATCTATTAGTAACTTGGTTGATGAATTGATGAAAGCATTACTTGTGTGTTGAAAGTATGAGTTTGTTGACTTGTTTAAAATGATTTAGATTTATATAAATTGATTGGATTATTAAATAACATATATAATTATACACATATAATATAAAATATGTGATATATGAAAATATCTTATTTGACTTATGAATGAAAGGATAATATAAATAAATGGATAGATAGGATTTGCACAAGTTTTTAGAAATTGGTTGTCATAGTTGCATTAATATGGAAGCATGACAAGTGAGACTTTGCATCCATGTTTATTAATATTTTAATTATTTAAATCAAATCTCTATTTTTTTTGGAGAAAATAAATTTATTGATTGATGACTATTCTTTATGGGAATTTATTGATGGATGAGGATTTTTGATATAAATAGGAGACTTGAGAGTGGAAGGAGGGAGGTTCTTTTTCTCTTGAATATTATTTTGGTGAGAGTATTCTAGGATGGAGAATTTTGGGTATTTTGGGGTATGAGAAGTTTTGAAGAGTTGGAAGAGTTTGAGAACTCTTGGAAGATTTGATGCATAGCCTACTGGTGCATCACTGTTCTGTTCTCTGGGGGTCTCGGGCACGGAGGGCCAGGAGGCCATTTGGATGGGACCGTTCAATGGTTTCCTGGGGCTAGGGAGCCGACTAGGCCCCTAGTTGGCTGGGAGGTAAAACCGTGGTCCCGTTTTGGGCAATAAAGATGGAAGCAACTCGAGGAGAAGAAGAGGAAAGCTTGCTCAGTTTGGACTCCGTCACCATTCTTATAACGAGGTATTTTTCTTGTGATTTTAAATTGTTTATATGTTGTTGTAAAATTATCATATGATGCTATTGCTACATGATTTATGATGTTAATTTATGTTGTGTGAATCACCAATGAAGTTTTAAAAATTCTAAGTTATTTGATGCTATTGCAAAATGCTTATATTTTGCTTATATGTTGTTATGGTTACACTTTGATTATTTGTTGTTTAGTCACAAAATCTATGTTTAATTACATTAAAATTTATAATGCCAATAAAGGCATTACATATGGTATCAGAGCTTTTAGGCTCAAACACTCAGACCTTAGGGCCTAACTACACCTGGAATTATAGTGAAATTTACCAGAAAATAACAAACAAACATGATGTTTGCAACAAAAAAAAAGGGAAGATTGTCAATATTAATAAACCCAGTTTTTCTACGCTAAACATAATACTTACAGGATACTCCCATTTTATGATTTCAATTTCGTCATCCGACTGCACAACTTAATGAAAGTCCAAAAGGCATTTTTGATGGAGACTTTCCAGATAATCCCCAAATTTTGTTGTTGTCATGTAAGCCTTGAATAGCTAATTCCTTCTCCTCTCCAACTAAGAAACAACCAATATCCAAAAATAACTCCTTCTCTTCAGGATCCAAAGCCTCGTAACTCACTTTCAATGAGTTTATTATTTCGTGTGGCAGTGTTGTAGAAAGCTTTTCCAACTACCGCTTCCAGTACTCTTTGTCGCACCGACCAACAAAGAGTCCTCCCAAAACTTTTAAGCACAAGAGAAACCCCCCACAAATTTTTAAGAAATCCTCAACAAAATAGTTGAGTTCTTCAGATGGTTTAGATTGACAAAAAGCATACCGGCAGAAGATCTCTCGCGCATGATTTTGATGTAATGTCTTTATATCATATACTATAGTTTTTGCAGAAGAGAGTCTGAATACATTCTTATCACGAGATGTGATTAATATCAGAATCCTAGATGCCATGGAATCCACATCCAGCAAACTCTCTATTTGATCACTATTATCAACATTATCCAGAACAATAAAAACTGGGGGAAGACGCAGTAAACAGTCTTTCAAAATACGTTTCCCTTGAGAGATACTATCCAGCAAACTCTCTATTTTATCACTATTATCAACATTATCCAGAACAATAAAAACTGGGGGAAGACGCGGTAAACAGTCTTTCAAAATACGTTTCCCTTGAGAGATACTATCTATATGTTGTGAATCATAATTACCTAGCAGACCACAGAGGAGCTTCTTCTGCAAAGGTCGCAAACCCATTTGTCCGACTTCACAAATACTTGATCTGCTAAATTCGGGGCGTCTCGAGTTGTAGAGATGTTTGGCCAGAGTTGATTTCCCTATACCGCCTAATCCCGTAATCCCCACAATCGTTGTAGCGTTTGGATGGCTGTGTTTCAGAATTTCTTTTTGGAAATCTTCAGCCGCTTGGTCGAGGTCAACTGGGTATTTAGCGACCTCTATTGATTCCCTTGTAAATACCTCTTTTAATACAGCATTCACAATGTTCTCCAAAATCTCTCCATGGTCACTAGAAACTCAAACAGATAAATTCACTCCTTAGGATTAGCATTTAGAAAGGTAGAACATAATTTGTTAAATCCAAGGTTTCCAATAAATATATTACTTCGGTTTTCAATTTTTCAGATTCTATGATAAATAGAAAAGTATGGATTCACCTTTCATCCATTTTGAACAGCGCGCCAGATATCATAGAGGCTTGGTTGAGGGATGTCTTCCAGTTCTGGATGACTTCCATGGTGACTCTGCCTTTTCGTTGGTGTCCCTCGAAGGCTTTCGCGTAAAGCCCGCTCTCAATGTGATGCAGGTCTTTAGGCTCAACGCCAAAAAAAAAACACAGGAACAATTTTGGCCTTGCCCTCATGATAGGATCTCAAAATCAAATCAGGCTCTTCCAAGCACCAACTCGATTCGGCATAATGCCGAGAAAATATTGCAACGTGAACCGAGGCAAGCTTAATGGCGTCGATAATTGCATGAGACATAATATCTCTTGTGCGAATCTCCTTTTCATCGAGGAAAACGCACAGCCCGTGACATTTAGTAATGCGATTGTAGATTAGGCTATTTCTGAAATGAAAGTACTAAGCCCTCTTTGGTTTCTGAGAGCAGAGTTGAGAAAAGCTCAGATAACCTAATAACAGAACCAAACCTCATTGCAAGGCTGACCAAATTAAGAGAAAGGAAGACATGAAATGAATGCAATTTTTGAAATGAAAGGACAAAGAGGGTTTATTAAAGCAGAGCAGAGAAGATCTAAAAGCTCCGGGTACCTTGAAGCTTGAAATTCCGATAATCTCAGGAGTCTTGAGCTCGATATAGTCCTGGATTCGTTGTGTGTCCAACGAATTGGTGGCGGATATAACCAAACAAGAGCAACCAGTCGACGGATCTAAGCACAGCATGGAGAGCTCGGGTTCAGGGTTTAAGTTCCAGTTTCTTGCGCTGGACATCGGCCAACCGGTTGCCTTTGCTTCTCCTGTTGGTGAAATCACACCAGTTGTACCAGAAATCGCACAGCTGCCAGATCTATAATAATCTGATGTACTTAACCGTGATAGAATGACGGACATGCTCTGACAAAATCTTGCCAGAGATGCATAGAATATACAAGATAGGGCAGAAATTTCGCCGAACTGATGGACGAAACCCACTGGAAATGCAGACGGAGGATAGGAATATGATGTGACTTTGCAGCGGAGGTAAGAATCTGAGCCCCAATTAAATGAATTCTGAACACGCAACTGACGTAAAATTTGGCTTCTTAGAAAACCCCTTATTTTTCATCATCTTTTCCTATGTCTCAATTCGATGATGGATGAAACTTGAATAGTTAGGCCGTTGAACTGGAAAAGGTTGGTAGTTGCATTCGACCTGTATGGATAGTAAGGAAACCTCAGAACACCTGATTGACACTGACAGCTGCAGATTCCCATATCTGTCCTTCAATGCTTATAGATTGTATTGGATCTTACATTGAATGCCATCCCAAACCTTGACATGACACTGAGCAAGGTGGAAACTTAGGGTTATGATGAAAAAATTTAAAGCATCCTCCTCCCAAGGACATGAAGTGTCAGAGAAACACAGAATGAGTACATCGAACATCAACGAGTATATTTGATTGCTTCAAGGAACGATAATACAACTATGACAATTAGAATGCAATGAATTTCCCCGAGGAAGCAGAGTTGAGAGCATGTAGATAGTTTTATACAGAGGGAGACTATGTATACTTATAGTGCTCCAGCGATGTATTTCCATGCACGCATATATGTATATACTGTC
Source organism: Larix kaempferi (assembly GCA_027924585.1). Lineage (NCBI taxonomy): Eukaryota > Viridiplantae > Streptophyta > Pinopsida > Pinales > Pinaceae > Larix > Larix kaempferi. The sequence continues at coordinate 17,543,153 of BSBM01000376.1, forward strand.
ATGATGGAATAACGGGTGACAGTCCGATGGATTAAATGACAGTCCCCTATACTAAGATATGAGAAATCCTTAGAATAAGATCACAGATCTATATATAGTGTATATTTGTAGAGGGTTTTTTCTTTAGCTTTGAGAGTTTGTTCTGCCTGCTATGAGGAGTTGAAAGTCCTTTAAGCTATGTGGATCACTAAATTGTGACCTAGCCATTGAAGTACTTCGAAAGATTAGTGGGAATCCTTGCTTTGTGCCCAATTTACTCCTGAGCCGATTCGAAGCTAATCTTCTGTGAGCTTGGGAAGCTTAGGGGATAGAGTTCCTTGGGAAGGATTTCCAAGTTATGGGGTTCTTCTCAACTTTTGTCAGCTGGGTGCATGCAATAGAGGTATTGTTGTTTGGAAGTAAGTGTCCTGATGTCCTGTCTCCTACAGGTGCTTATGGGAAAGCATTGAGAAACTCTATTGTTCAGTTATGTGAAAAATAGATTGATTCATTATCGGCCATCGGTAGCGAGGCACTTTGAGCGGCGCTTATATTAGCTGATGGGTATGCATTTATCGGGCATTTAGATCATTGGGTTGCTTATTAAACAGATAGCTTATTTAGTAATACCATTTTGTGGATGGCAACAAAATTACTGTAATGGCAATGAAGCATATTATATCATAGTTGGATATAAGCTATAACTTAAAGTTGGTCGTGCAAGCAAGCCCAAAAGATTGCAGTAAGTCCATGATTTCATCCTGTGCAACACCTTTCGTTAAGTATTTTAATGGGTCTCTTCATATAGATGGAGACAGATGCTCGAATCTGAACAACCAAACTTGAAATGCCATCGCACTTTGTTTTATTCCGATAAAAAAAAAAGAAAAAAAAAAGAAAAAAGAAAAAAGGAAGCATATTTTGTTACTCGCCGTTACTTACTCCAGTCGATTATGATGCTTTCTCATACTCTTTCACTTAACTGCTTATTACGATTTAAGTAGGAGTATTTATTATTGAGTATGCCATAGTGTTGAGAAAAGTTTCGACAGTCATGGAGATTGTGAAAGTAGGGTCCAACTATGTTCGACTATTTAACAAATAAAATATATAATAGTGTTTCAGGGAAGCGCGGTTATACTGCCCTTTGGTCCACAACCTATTGACATGAATTTAGGGAAATCCAGTATGAAAACCATTGGAGTTTTAAAAAATAAAAATAAAAAAAATCCAATGTCATTTAGCAAAATGTGATATGAATTCCTTTATAGTGCGCCTGTAACTGACGTTGAAGGCGACTTTCACTACTTCAGAGTTGAAGTGGCTGTCGTCACAATATAAAGTCTATAATATCGGTTCAGTAGGTTCAATGCCATTTTAATTCAATTCCTACTGTAAACCGGAGAAGACACCTCCAAATAAGTAGTAGGGTGATAGAAGCCCGAGTTGCAGTTCTTTCAACATAAATAATGGTGTCATTCAATTCAGTAGATTAATGCCGCTGTCCATCCTTCCAGAGCGCTTGCTGTATTTTATAAGACCTTATCCTTGCAGCAACCTCAATACAACAAGCAGCAAACGCGATGTTTGGGTAGGGTTGCTCATTGGTCTGTTGTGACAAGGTTCCAAGGGTAGGTGACCCCTGGGATAGAGGCTCTCCCCTGGGATAAAAAGATTTCGGGACGTCTCAACCCCTGCTAGATCACAAGTTTCTGGTATATCTGGCTTGCGGACTATTGAATATACCCTTGAGAAGTTGTTGTTCCCATAGTAAAAAAAACAAATGCTATGTTTACTCCCAACATTCAATCTTAAAATCATTCCACTAATGCCATATCTTCCAAAGTTGAATGAGTTAGCCTTAAGTATAAATCTAGAAGGCCACAATACTTTATAAACCATAAGGAATAAGGAAGCACAATACAACCCTGAGCAGATAAACCCCCAAACAAAGTGAGCTAATTCGATTTAAGTGAGTTCGAATGGAAATATATACTTGATAGAATTGAATGATTAGCCGCTGAGATATAGTTCTTGGTGGGCGTTACCAGGAATCCGTTTATTTAATGTGATAGGGGAATTCCAGGTTTGTCAAGGTATAGATTACTAAGAATATAAAAAAAAAGAAAAAGAAAAGGCGCCTGTGCTCACTGTGAAAAGTTGTCTTTTGGTGCACATAATATATGTATATGTATAAACTAGACCATGAACTATGAGTACAAAAGTTATATCATCAACCAGTCAATTAAACAATGAACTCTTTCACACATTTAATGCTACATCTCGGTACAGAGATTAAAGTAGTACATCCATAGATCTTGACTCCTTTTAGCCTGCAATATTTTATCAAGAGTGGGCCATGGTGGTAATGGTACCCACATCTTAACTCCTCGATCTGGTAATCCGTAAATGACAAACCTGAGGGATTGGGTGACATAATTGACAAACCTCGAGGATTAGACAAGTTATCCTTATGCCACACGGTGGGAAAAATTCCTAATGTTTGTATGGAGTAACTTTATGGAGACATTCCTTGGGTTGTGACATATTTTGTCTTTTTTTTCTTATAAATGGATATATTGAAATTATATTTATAGTCTTTTATTATTAGAATTTTTTTTTTTCCAATTCATACCCAATTTATATATATGTACTTGTTAATAAAATAAAATAAAGAAAACAAAATATTATATTAAATATTAGAAAACAAACTCTCACAAAATATATATATATATATATTCAGTTGGAACATTAAAGAACAAAGGCATACTCCTATATGAAACACCCCCTCACCCTTGTGAAAGAAGGGTGATGGACTATGGGTTTAAGAACTACCCTGATTAAATAGTCCATGTTACAAAATAATCAGATAACATAGATAACATAGATGAGGAATATGTGAAAAAAAAAGTGGGGGGGGGGGAGCTTTGGTGGTAGGAAATTTGTAAAATAAAATCCAACTAGTAACTTGAAAGATTTTGCACCGTGAGTACATGCCCTGCACCCCAGTATGGGGGAGATGTGTAACTTAGCATAAAGCCATCACATTATGTACAAAAAAAAAGGTAATTAAATTTTGTGTGAGTTTATAAAATAAATAATGTAAAATAAATAAATAAATCGTATACCACAAGGAATATAAAGGTTGTATGTATATTCTTACATAATTAATAACATATCAATGTCAATATGAAGCATGTGAGATTTGAATGCCATAAAGAGAAGATTATTGTGGAACATAATTCACACAAATTTTAGTCAAATAAGAAAAGGAATGTGAATAATAGCAGTAGACGTGAATAATAATGGGCAATTTAAGTGTAATTATAGTGAAAACAATATATCAATATGAGTATAAGTAACAAGTGTCATGATAATATTTTGGAATGATAAGCAACGATAGATAGTAAAGAGAGTTAGTAGGACGAGATTCATGATGTGCATTAATGATTGCACTATTGACAAATTTAGTCATTACCTCAGGGATGGAAATGATATGTGTTAAAATTAAAACCGTAAGTACTTTGTGCATGACATGAGACCCCTGAGTAAAATTTCTCATTTGTCAAGTGTTGACTAATAATGTATTGTATATTAGGTGGGTAAACATGATGCTCTTGGAGTTGTTATTAGTACATCATTCAAGATACTATTGAGGTTTGGATCTAATTCAATATACTAGTGAAAAATTAATTGATGTTTGTTAGAAAGAAGATCAATAAAACTACGAATCGATAAATGGTCGTAACAATACACCTTGAACCTAAGGAAATGCTATATGGGAGACAGGGTCTTCTTATGAACTATGATATAGAAAACAACAACAAATTATGATTATATGTTAACTAAATAGGACTAAATGAAGTGATAAACCTTGATGAAGTTAGATCAATTGTGTGTATAACATGTAAAGTGTAACTTGAGAACACATCTTATGTGATGGAAGAGGCAACATTATATAATAACAACATGTTGATCATGTGAAGGTCTCTTGGTACTAGCATGGCTAAGGTATTTTAATCAAAAGGAATAGAGATATGGTATCGAGATTTTTCTTAAAATTCTGAATGACCATAACTTCGGGACGAAGTTTCTTAAAGGGTGGGTGTATGTAACGCCCCATATCTTGACAATCGATAATTAAAAAAAACTCTAATGTGATTTAGCTTACCATTTTATTTGCTTATTATATGTTGACTAGGATAGATTTAATAAGACTATTGTTATATGGACATGTGGACTCCCTTGAGGTGTGTATGGTAAGTGGAATTTACTATTGAATTCATTAATGGAAATGAATATGTTACTTCATATTGAACATGCAAATTTAATATAGAATATCCATGTGTAGAATGTTAATTTAGTTGTTGCAAAAAGAACTTACATGATTATTTGTAAATTTCGTATTAGTGATAAGGATTGGCACTTGAAAGAGTTGGGTATGGCTATATATATGTTTCATGTTAATGATGAACTATTCCACATGTTGATTGGCTATGAGATAGGTGGATTCCTATATTTCCAAAGGGCATGAGATGTCTTGAACATCATGATTATAATGATGTTATATCAAATTCCATGCTATTTAATTATGAATTCCAATATTTCTATGACGTGTGGGTGAGTGTGAGTTTTGACAGGCATTAAGACTTGCCCAAAGTGGTTTTTCAATGATGGGACTCCTTAGAACAGTGATGGCACAGTATGGTTGATGTAGGGTGTGGACCCTAGTACTATTAGGGGGGGTGGAGGAATTTCCCACCGTTTATCCCCCGAAACCTGGAGTCGTGGGAGGTTTGTGGAGCGCACTCCCCTAGACGTGTGATGACGACTAGCGGATGCCTGCTGGGGAAGCTTGGTCGATGTGGTCGATCGACACTTCTGCTTACGGGTTCTATATGTGGTTAGGTCATGCAGTCGACGCCACAGTATATTGCAGCAGAGGACGGGATGGTGAGGTCAGGAGACGGAAGTAGTGGTGATTTAGGGGCTAGATTACTGATGTGATGGATGGTACCAATGATGGATTGGATGGTGTTCTTGATTGTTATTAACCATCATGATTATATGTTTGATTTCACCATTATGTTTATCTAATTTTGTCTTATTGTTTATGTATGAATGATTATGAATGATGAATGATGCAGTGTTTAATTGTTCTTCTATATGTTGTTTGAGACGATGTAATAATGATTTATTAGGAGCATTAAATGTGATTATTAGTACGCACACTTAAGACGTGTGCACTGGCCATGCATACGTCAATTCGTGATTACATTACTATGATTGGTCGATCGATGAATAAATTAATATGATTATATTATCTATTAGTAACTTGGTTGACGAATTGATGAAAGCATTACTTGTGTGTTGAAAGTATGAGTTTGTTGACATGTTTAAAATGATTTAGATTTATATAAATTGATTGGATTATTAAATAACATATATAATTATATACATATAATATAAAATATGTGATAATATAATATAGTATATGAAAATATCTTATTTGACTTATGAATGAAAGGATAATATAAATAAATGGATAGATAGGATTTGCACAAATTTTTAGAAATTGGTTGTCATAGTTGCATTAATATGGAAGCATGACAAGTGAGACTTTGCATCCATGTTTATTAATATTTTAATTATTTAAATCAAATTTCTATTTTTTTTGGAGAAAATGAATTTATTGATTGATGACTATTCTTTATGGGAATTTATTGATGGATGAGGATTTTTGATATAAATAGGAGACTTGAGAGTGGAAGGAGGGAGGTTCTTTTTCTCTTGAAGATTATTTTGGTGAGAGTATTCTAGGATGGAGAATTTTGGGTATTTTGGGGTATGAGAAGTTTTGAAGAGTTGGAAGAGTTTGAGAACTCTTGGAAGATTTGATGCATAGCCTACTGGTGCATCATTGTTCTGTTCTCTGGGGGTCTCAGGCACGGAGGGCCAGGAGGCCATTTGGATGGGACCGTTCAATGGTTTCCTGGGGCTAGGGAGCCGGCTAGGCCCCTAGTTGGCTGGGAGGTAAAACCGTGGTCCCGTTTTGGGCAATAAAGATGGAAGCAACTCGAGGAGAAGAAGAGGAAAGCTTGCTCAGTTTGGACTCCGTAACCATTCTTATAATGAGGTATTTTTCTTGTGATTTTAAATTGTTTATATGTTGTTGTAAAATTATCATATGATGCTATTGCTACATGATTTATGATGTTAATTTATGTTGTGTGAATCACCAATGAAGTTTTAAAAATTCTAAGTTATTTGATGCTATTGCAAAATGCTTATATTTTGCTTATATGTTGTTATGGTTACACTTTGATTATTTGTTGTTTAGTCGCAAAATCTATGTTTAATTACATTAAAATTTATAATGCCAATAAAGGCATTACATATTTATTCCTTCTTTATTATTCTTTTCAAATGAATCTCTTTGCCAAGTCTTCTTATCATGTGCATCTCTTTTCCAAGGTTTCTTTTCAAATCTGAAGTTAGGCTTGGGAGGAAATCTTGTTCTAGGAAGCACATTTTGGAGATCTCTAGTCAAACTCATTGCGTCTTTTAATGTAGTGGGCTTATGGGATTTGAAGAAACCTTTTAAGGGTTCATCCAAACCTTCATTGAACAACAATACTAACTTTCCCATAGACACATCATCCACGTTGGCTGATAATTTTTGAAATTCCATCATATAATCAGTAGGGGTTCTGACTTGCTTCAATTGGGCTAGTTATTTGAAAGGCAATTATGGATCTTTTTGCTCAAATCTCTCTAGTATCCTGTCAACAAATTCTCCATATGTTTTAACCTGATCATGACCCAAATTTTTCATAACATGGAACCACCATTCATTGGCATCTCCTTCCAAGTGCAAAATGGTCATTTTTAAGGCATCTTCTTCCACCATTGGATTCAGCTAAAAATATACATCTAGTTTTTGCACCCAAGTGTTAGCAGAACTTTGAGAGGAACCATCAAAAGTGGGGAGTGGAATTTTACGAATGGCACAATTTAATTCTTTGTTTTGGTATAGAGACCTATTATCTTCCTTCTTTTTGAGTTTGTTTGCAACAATAAAGTACTGATCAAATGGTAGACTTTTCTTACAATCTTCTTCCAATTTATCCCATTCTTTCACCATTGTCTCAAGATCAAATTGAGTGTTAGGCTCTTCTTTGGGTATAAGAAGTTTAGGTGCAGTAGGCCTTGGTGTGCTTTGAAATTCATTGGGTCTATTATGGGGTCCTGTGCTTCAAAAAATATGCCCACCCATTGTCTTCTTTTCTTCTGAATGTGAGCTACTACTGCCTCCCATGACTCCTTTGCCTGCTAGTTGACTAGCCATTAATTTGAATCCCTTCATCATATTTTTATTCATGTCTTCAAAGAAAGGTTTTAGGACTGCAATAAATTCCTTCTTGTGTTCTGAGTTTCCCTTTTCATCCCTAGTCATGATTTCTTCAAAAATTTGCTCTTCTCCTCCTACTACTTCCTCTTCAACAAGAACCTCTTCAATTATAGGTTCTAAGGGTGGTGGCTTATTTGTTTGGATCCTTTTCAAGACCATAAGGTTCCAATAACATGCTCTGATACCACTTGTAATGTCCCTTTTTAAGAATTTTATTAAAATTGCAAAATTTTCACTTTTTTTCCTAATTCGACCTTTGACTAGTTTTGATGTCTAGGTCTCCAATTTGCTCCAAATGCTCCCAAATATTATGAGAAGGTATATGAATGATATTAGGACTTGAATATGATGTTCAGGGATGATATAGGACCACCAAAAGACTTCTGCAAACCCCTTTAAGATTCTGAACAAAGTATGGAGTTTAACTAGCAATTTGAGGTTCAAATCCCGCCAGGGTAAGTGCTAAAAAAAAGGCTCTCCAAATGCCTCCAAACCCATTGGAAGTTAAGAAAATAGGTAGGGGATGTTTAAGGGACATTAATAATGTCTCATTTGCACCATTAATCAATTATTAATTCTGTTCTAACCTTCTCCCAAACAACAGAAAAATCACTAGTTCGACCTTGGGGGAAATGGCATCAAATCTTCCCCAAATGCAATGAAACTTCACAAAATGACTTCAAATGATTAGATAATGAATATGAAACTATGAGAATATTTCATTAACAGTCCATACATCAATAAATCATCAGTATTTTACTTATTCATTCGAATCCATCAACATTACATTGGTTAACAACAAGGTAGTGGGGAAATGGCACTGTTTGTTCATTAAACATTAGATTTACATCATTCCAACTGTATTTTAAACCTGAGAAATTTCTAAAGATGAATAACAGAGTATATTAACCTTATTAAAATATAAATGGGGCATGAGAATATCCCCCAAAAAGTACAATAGCTCACCAAAAGCGCCCTCCCTCAAGGAGCAAGAATATGCAATGAAAACTGGAAATGGTTGAGTGAGTGAGATGCACTAGAAGAAACCACGAGCTGCCCTGTAGATTACACCTGAAAATAAAGACTCCATTAAAGCTCCATGAAATACCTGAATAGCCTCTCCACACACCAACTTGGATGGGAATCTTTCACCCTCGAAATTGGCCAAGGAAAGAAACTAGTCATCCAGTAGCTTTCTCTCTTCACATATGGAATTTCTCAAAAATGATCAAAATACCCTCTCATGCTTGATTCATGTATTTTATAACCAACATTAGCCTCCTATGCTTCGAATTCCTCTCATTATCTTCTAGGGATTTCCAATTAGGAAAGATTCCACATTATGCCACTTGTCTCCCAAGTTCCAACCTTCCACCTTCTCCCAATTTGAGTAGGAGTCTCTTTGGCTTCTCCAACTCCCATGAGCGCCAAATTGGAGCCTATTTTTGGACCTGACATGTCATATTGGTTAGATGTCAGCAATCAGATCTGAAATATGTCATAGATGTCATAGATTCTTCATCATTGTTGTCATAGGAGCTAGGGAATCTAGCCCAAGTGTCCACAAACTTCTAGTTTGACTCTTCCTCTTCCATGGAGGTTACCATTCCATCCAAATTCAACCTATGATGTTAAATGCCATGTGTATGATCCTACCAACTCATCCAAGAATGTGTGCCTTCTCATAAATTCGAAATGGCAAGAGAGAGATGCCATGTGGCATTGAAAAATCAAGCTAGTGTGGGTCCCACATCCTCCATATGTCTTCAAAACCAATTGCCACTTAGAATTTCTCTTGAATTTATTTATTCAACCTCTTTATTAAATACTTGAACTGTTCTAATGTATAAACATAATTTATTTGCTCCCTTATTACAATTCCAAATGTATCCATCCAACCTAGGGAACTAGTAGGATTGACGGTGTTGTCTTGTTATGCAATTATTTGAATGGGGACATTACAGATACCTCATATGGAAATTCCATGGAGCCAACTCAGAATTCTCCCCATTATTAACCAGACTCCCAATGAGGCACATATCCACTAAATAATAAATATCTTTCAAGTTTCACACATTTCCCAATAAATAAGGCCACACAAGCATGCTACATCTAAGTGAGATTCTAGCAAACATTAATGGAAAAATAATTCTACATTTATAATTTACCTTTCCATCTATAATTTACATTTAAAATTCAATACAAGATACAACACTAAAACATGGATAGATCCTAACTCATATACTCTCTTTCTCTCATTCCTACCTTTTTCACATCATATCATATATATTATGTCTCAAAAACGCATGGTTAATATTTATGGAGGATAAATAGAAGTGTATAATCACTTGTACTTGTCTACTTTTACTTCCTAATAACGACAATCTGACTTATGATAGGGGCATAGCACCCTCCATGAATTGGACAATGGTGTAAACAATTTTCTCTGCTACAATCCAATTGAGCTACGAGGACTATCTTACATTAAATCACTACAAACTAGCTTTCTGGTCATGGAAATAACTAACCCCTCCTCAAAAGAGAAAAGCTTCTACTAATTTACCCAAAGGAAAAGCATGGCTTACTAAATTCCAAACCAATTATGTAATGCATTGTGATATCCTCATGCAAAACATTGTTTCTCTACAAACATTTTCCCGGACTAGAGAACACAAAATATGAAATCATTATCATCGTTGAGATGAGAAAGGGGGCAAAAAAACTGAAATGGCAAGTTGTTTTCTACACACATAAACCTTTCACGTCAATAAATAGATTTTTTAACATTATATAATGTATTCAATACTTACTCTTTGATCATATCCATCCTAAGTATGACAACTTTTATGTTCAAACCTTCAAGGTCCAGAAATGTTGTGATTCTGTATACGGGTGCTAGAAGAAAAAGATAGTTAAGGCTATTCTTTGTAAGCTTTCAAAAATTTCCATACTCTAAAATTGGTTGTTATATCACTTACATCCTCTTTGTTTTTCCTCTATCAATCTTCTTATTAACTAGATGTTTTATTGAGGGACATTTGAGCATTTAAGATACAAACAAATAAAATGGAGCATGGAAGTACAATTTCTCAACTATGGAAGATACTTTCATCCCTCGATAATGCTATTGCATCAATGATTCTAAATGTTAGGTATTTCGTTTCTATGGAACATGGTACTGCCCATCCTTGGAACCAATCCCTCCATTGATTACTTTGATTTCTCCCTTTAAATTTTGCTTCATGGCTATTTCATTTTGAATATATTTGAGTGCAAACTTCTGCCACCTTATGGAATCCCTACCTCACCTTTACTTTAAGCTCAAAAATCCAAAAGAGATGAGAATACTCATCAATTCTGTAGAAAACCAAAACTCCAAGAAAAACAAATCTGATTACATTTATTTTGCATTTTAGAAGACCAATTAGAGGAATGTTTTTTCCGATTTTGTTTCAATGTATACGAGAGGTAAGTGTTAGTGGTCTTCAGTAAAAATTCAGCACCAATGGCCACTGTATTGCTAAATAAAAGCCAAAATACATTTTTTTTGGGGGGGGTTTCTAATTTGGTAAAGGGATGAGATTTGGACATAAATTTGTGTAGATTTGTCCTAGTGTGCTATAGTTCATCTTTAATGAGTTTGACTTTGTTTGACTAAGATATGTCCAAATATAGTCTCTAGTATTGACTATTCTCTATGCTTGGAGGGTAAAACATGATAATATTTTAAGCTCAAAATGACCGGAGATGTTACTTTCCATGTCATTAACCTCCTTATAAAGTTTCTCTCATTTTGACATAGTATGGGGAGCTTTTTATGTTATATATGAGAATAGAACCTTAGCGAGGATGACACTCCACAAAAAACAAAAAGCACTTGTAGATTAAATATGTAAAAAACAAAAATACTTCATATAAAAATAGATTTCAATAAAGTATACATAATATTTTGACCATGTTGAAAATGCACACAAACAAAAATTTGGGTGCATACCTTTCCATACGACGCTCCAAATAATTTTTCGAAAGATGAGATCCATTACCAAAACTTGGTTCATGCTAAATTATTCAAACCATTGACTTTGTTGAAATGCATCAAAAGATTTAGAATTGTTGAAGTCAATGAGAGGGTGGAGACTCTTGAAGTCCCTCAAAAGATTTAGAACTTTTATAGTCATTGAGAGGGTGTTTCTTGGATAAGTCAATAATTTTTGACAAGTCATTTAAGAGAGAATTTTTGTTGAAGATACCTAAATTTAAATTTTTTCAAGATTTGAGTATAGATAATTTAGTGTTCATTTAGCTTTCAACACTCAAAACAAAATATTTGCATGCAAATAAAGTTGAAAAGTGAGATCAAATATCACATGGTGCTTACCTCATGTTCCACATGAATACTGTTTTCAATCAAAATTCAGAAAGAGGGGATCATTTTGAAAGCATTAATTCAAAGTTGATATAACATAAGCATAGTTACCAAAATAGAGGATGGGATAAATGCGTAGTGAACCAGTGCAGATGTTATAGATTTCCAATTTTTTATAGTTCCAGGAATTGAGCATTTTTTAGGATTAGGAATTTTCAAAAATATATGTGCATACAAAACATAGATGAAAAGTTATAAGTTGTCATCCCATAAGCATGCATCAACATGATAGACTTGTAAACACCACTTACCTAAAAAATGACCCAAAAAAATCCTCATACAAAATGGAAAATTTTGAAACATAACATGTTGTGGAGTTGCTTGCTTCATTAAATAATCCCTCCGGAGCAAGGTCTCTTGAATGGCCATTGATGAGTTTGCTAGGTTTTTGTGGGTTTGGGTTTGTGGTGTTTCCCCTCTCCTAAGGGACATCTACATTGAAATCTCTTATTTTCCTCTGACATCTCCACTACATGCCATTCATAATGGGCCTCTTCTCTATGTTCTTTTGATGTTAGAAGCATGGGTATCTTGAACAGTGTAACTTGAAATCTTATAAATAAATATAGATCTGAAGAAGGAAATTGAGTTGTTTTGTTATGTATGCTTTAGTGGTTTGCTTGTGGTTAAGAAGTGGATGTGTACTCTGAGTTGCAGGCTCATTTGTTGTTTAAATTTTTAATAACTCTTGGGCTTCATCGACTGCATCACTACTGGAAAATAAAAGTTGACAGGGGCCTAGCAGGTGTCCCCTATGCAAGGAAAATTTGGATACGGTAGAACATTTATTTATTTATTGTGCATACTCAGCTACAGTTTGGGCAGAAATAGAAAGGTTAATACATATACAAGACTTGTGGATTGAATCATGATTCCTCTCTCACCAACTATCTTAAAGGTTGTTGTGAGAACTCAATTGAAGAAGTATAGATCTCTTCCTCTTCTTTATATATGGGGTGTGTGGATAACAAGGAATTGTGAATTATTCAAGGGTAAGTTAATACAACTTCAAATAGTGGTTTCTCAATGCATGAGAATTTTAGCAACCTTTAAAGAAGAGTCTGCAAGAAAAGGTTAGATTAGTGGTCCCTGAATTTATAGATAAATCTAATCCATGGGCTCATTTCGATGGGACCACTTTTTAAGTTTAAAACGAAGATTGATCCTGGTACCAATAACAAATCAAAACTATTGTCACTTAATTTAATTATGTCTCTGGCTGTTGGTGGAAGAGTACAAAAAATTCATACTACAAGAGACTCATTGCTCATTATCAAATGGATAAACAGGCAGGCACAAGTGAAGACTATTATTCTCATATCACTATTTGAGCAGGTAATGCTTTTGAATCAAGCTTTTATGGGAATCTCTTTCTCTCATATATTTCACGAAAGAAACTCAGAAGAAGAAAGTTTGTCGAAAATGGGTCCACACTTGGAACTTAGTAAATGATTGATATCTGAAGGAAACCAAAGATGGACCATGCACTAAAGATGTCCTTATTTCTCTCCGCTAGGCTAGATTTCTCCGATGGACTATGAGAGATATTTTGTATGTCTTAAGAACCTTCAAAGTATGGTGGTTGTTTTAATACTAATCAAGATGAGCCTGTGGGGAGTCATCGGAAAATATTGTGGGCTATAAATACTATTATGTAGTTTTTGTAGTGATTTCTAATATAGTAATGTCTACAAAATGTTTAGAAGTACTTTATTTTAGTCTGAAACATACTAGTTAGAGGGATCATTTGGAATTCTGCAAGGGAGACTATAGAGAGTCCTTAGAATGTACTATGGTCTGTAAGTATTGTGTACAGAATGTCTACAGTTTGTAGTGATTTCTCTAGCAATGTCTACAAAATGTTTTAAAGTGTTTTTTTGGCCTGAGAATGTTATTTTGATCATAATGAATGAGATTATGATTTTTTTTCTTAAAAAAAAATAGTGCATAAATATTCTCTAAAATATTTATACAAGTGTACCCTAAAAGAACCTAATCAAATACTTGGATCCAGTAAGTCATTTGAAAACCTCAAATCATTTTTTTAGATACATTAGGACTTCAATAAACTCAATACAAGGAATATTTAGGCTTAACAAAGAAGTGTTCCTTACTTTCTGCAAATCATCTTGTCCTAGTTGTACTTCCTTTCCAAATCCATCAATGAAGGTTCAATAATCCCTCCACGAATCCTCAAAACAAGGTGTAGTGTAGACTCTGCATACCATTACAATTGCATAATTTTTAAAAAATACATGAAATTAAAATATAAAAAATTATTCCTAAACAAGGAAATAATCAAGTAATAAAGTAAAAGTGTAGGTGAGGGCAATTGTATAGACTTGACTTGGTTCTCCTCATGCTATTAATCCCACATTTCAATATCTGTGGCAAAGCAATTCTTTTATACTCTTTTGGTTAGCTATTTTGTGGATGATGTTTAGGGGATAGAATAATTGAAATATGATAATTGTTATAATGGTCGCATAAATCCTTAGGACATGTACATACTATTTGTGCTATATTTGATCAACAAACTTTTCATACATGGGTTTAGGCTTCTATCTTGAACTTGTATCAAAACTCTATAGTTACCAAAAAATGAGTGATGCACTTAGCAAGACAGGCCGCCCTATTTCCTATTCGGTCTGTGAATGGTAAGATCAAAGATGCATTTGTAAACAATAATCCTTATGTTTAATCAAAGAAGCAAGGTTTTTTCTGTAAGTCATATGTTACAAGCAGCTAATGTTTTGATTATGCAGGGGTGACCAGAATCCTGGAACATGGGCACCCAAGATTTCAAACAGTTGGAGAGTTGCATGAGACATTGTAGAAACATGGGAAAGGTAATAGACGGCATAGGTTCATGATCAAGGTAGATTGTCTTCGAAAAGGTTGAAATGGAACAATATACATTCATTTGTACATTAGGTACTACATTCCCCTTTCAAGGGTATTTTGATTGTAAATTGTTTCTCCCGACATCATGTCTAGTGTCGACAACGGGGGCTTCACTGGAAGGCAATATAATATCACGTTCATTCATATTGCGGTATTAAATATTCATGAAAACCTAAAAATTATATTACTTATATATGAAGGGGAAAGGGTTTTTTTATTTAATGTAACAATAAAAAAATACTTTGGGGTCTTTTTTACATGGGCGGGCTCACAAATATCCGCCAAATGGAGATGGCAGGATCACAATCGGATGAGAAATAGGGTTGAGGCAAGGCTCGGGATTACCAGTACGCAGGTAAATCGCGTCTTGAGGCCAGGGGTTTAGTGGTGAAGTGGGTTTCCAGTCGATCATAGTCGAGGGACAATGGTCATTGACAGCCAATTCTTACCAATAACACTCAGCCAGTTGTTACCAATAGCCTTGGGAGGCTCTAAACCTCCAGGGCCTAGTATAGGTCCTCAATAGGCCTTGGGGGATTGAATACCCAACCACTCATGCTTATTACAGGACTTGGGAGGTTTAGTCAGCCTCCTAGAGCTTGTTACAGGCCCTGGGGGCTTGGATACCTAGACCACACTAGGCTTAGTTAGCGATTGGGGAACTGCAACATGCAATCTAAATGTTGTACTATGTGCATTGGCTCTAGTGACATACAAGAAGTGATCTCCTATATATTCATTAGACCATTAGATGTTGCAAATCATAATGATATGTGGTCAAGTAATTGCATTGTGGGTGAATTAATGTGCATCCACAATATACATCGAAAGAAGCAAGGTGCATTGTAGAATGCATGTGGGGTCATAAGAGGGGTATCATATCAATATACTAGGTAGAAATATAAAGGGGTATAAAAAATGTTAATGAAAAAATTGATACATACAATATCTAGTGAAAATAGGGGTTTTTTAAAATTGGGAAGGAATATTGGCAGGGGGTTAAAAAAATGTTTTTTGAAGGTATTTTCCAATATTTAGTGAAATTAGGGGTATTGTTTCATATGCCACGAACGAACGTGCTATGATAGTGGTTTATTGAGTGAAGCCCCCATGGTGCCGACTAGAATAACCATTGGGAAGTTGATGCAGGGCCTGGTGGAGGAATGGTAAATTAACAACTTCATCATTATCACATAAATGGTCATAATGTTGTTGTTGATATTTCTATAATAAATTATTTACAAGATGCACTTTGTATTTGGTCATTGTTTGATATATAACCTCACATGTTGGAGGTTGGAAATGGAAATATGAGCACTGTGGAATACCGATCACACTTAATCATATGGGATTTAATGAAGGTAACAAAGGGTCCAAGAGTATATCTGGCAAAACAAATGGTAAAAAGAACAAAGAAAAACTATGTGCATGTGTGTGTAAGTCCAACAACTTTTACCGTCGATGAAGCTTTTATTGTGCAGGCACCCCTGCTGATTAGATGTGATATAAGGTTTGCAACTCCAGAAAATCTAGAGATTCCAGGCAACAGTGAAGTGATTAATGTCAACCAAAGTCATATTTATAAAATATCATATAAGAATATTTTCCAACATAAGTTTCAAATATTACTTTGGGTTAATTGTTTTCTCCCACATATTTTGGATTTATGTAGATCCATTAGGATTTCAAGGGAAGAAAATCAGCCATCCAAGAGACCTTGAGATATGAATTTTTGTAGATTGAATATTTGGTTTCTGTAAAAATTAATCAAGTCACGTAATTTTATAAATTTTATACCGATGTAGTGTTTGCATATAGTACCATGTATAATAAGATTGTATAGTGTATGTAAAGTGTCAAAATTTGTAAACTATTTCTTGTGTCTTCTCTAGTTTTCTATCTGGCGCCTTCTATTATCAATTTATGTACTATAATTTTGACATAGTTTATCTCCCTATTTATTTGTAACATATAAATGATTGCAGGTTTGGGATAGGCCACTATACAACAACAGATTCGTTGTAATCCCATGGAATAGAAGTGGTTCGCAAGCATCTATAACTGCCAAATGGAGGGACATTGGCCTACAATCAGATGTCGTTGTTCAAGATAGAGACTTGTGGGTTGTATGACTACTTCCTATTCCTTTGCAATGTATTTCTCTTTACATAGGAAACACCATTACCATAATCAACACATAGAAATTTGTGTTTTAAGAATCACCAAACATTTTTCACTAGGGTTTCACATAATTTGTGGATTATCCATCCAACTACCTAAGATAGCAGGGTACAAACACCTTTTTAGACTCATTAGCCCGATGCAAATATAAATCCTTCATCTTCCCTAGCACACAATTCTCTAATCAACAGCTCCGATAACTTTTAAAAGCTTGATCCTTATAATTGACAGTGTGTCTGAGACGAAGTATGCCCATAAATTGCCAATGTATGAGGAAAATATGTGACTAAGAGTTGCTAATGTGAGATTTTTGGGTCATATCAGATGAAGACATCTCTACATCAATCCAGTGCATTCAATTAGAGGGTATTTGTGCCCCACTGTCTCATAGAGGCATCCAAACAAGACACATATGTATGGTTAGGGAGTGGAGTCATGGCGATTTTCTTCCATTGACATTGCAACACTCGTACCTTCCATCAAATTTAAAATAAAACTCACATCAACCGTGGATTCACATGCTTGCAAAATGTACATTCTAATGCCCAGCTCCTACTAAACACACAACAAACCATTCAATTATGAAGATGATGATTAGGGGAGCATCAATGAAATATATATGAGTTATACACACATAATAATATATGTTCTATAGTCTTTCTACACCATAATTGTGTCAAGTTCATGCACAAACAATGTATGCATGGCCTTCTTATGTTGGTTGATTGATCTGAATTTACATCAGCCAATTCCCAACTACTTATGATATTTGTTTTTTAATATACACAATCAGGTGAAGGATCATAGTGCACATGAATTTTTTTGCTTCATGTGATGTGCCATACTCATTGTCATATTGGTAGGAATAGCAAGTGTTTTAAACCAACAATAAAAATGGCAAAACAATTGACGCTAGAAAGCACAGGAAGAGCCTGATTTGACTCAACACTCAAAGTAAATCTTATCATAGCTCATGTCCAGTGTGATTAAATTGATAGGTGTAATTCTCTCCCCTCTTGATACGAGATGGAGGTTGATCATAATGTATCTGAAATTTCATGAGGATGAAACAAGTATACTATCCAGATTCCACAAAACAGAGAGAGTCGCGAACTGGCACAAGAAGATTGAAACTCCATCTACCAATCCCTACAACTAAGTATAAATGGGAAAGGCTATGTTTTCCAACAATGGCATACCTCACAAACCAAGCAAGTGAGGAATGATGTGTATTATAGGGAAGACAAGGATTATGCTATCTTACACTAGTAGAGTGGGCAGAGTGATGAAAATAAAAAAAGGGTCCTTGGAACTAAAAATAAAAGAGAAGTTTGGTATCAAGACCAAACTAATAATGGAGATAGTTGATTGATTGGAGGGAACAGTCGGACAAGAGTATCATATTTCTTATACATGACCTGCTGGAGGTAATGGATTCAATCCAACCCAACTTATGGATACCTTCATAAACCAGATCCAAATTCATGGACTTAATATAAATATTGGGTCGATCTGAGCCGAGCGAAGAGGACAATGACGAGTAGCATATTCCATATGCACGAATATGACGCCCAAATATACCTTTAACAATTTATTGAAAACATGACATCGACAAATTTAATACCAAATATATCAAACCACCAGAAACCCTAAACCCTGTAATGACAAAATCAGTCGTCCAATACAACATTTTTTCTAGAATAACCATACATAGAAAAAAGATTACCAAAAACACCACAGCTAAACCCTCTCGTAAGTAACATTTATTTTTGTTTGCGTATCTCTCTAAATATTGTAGTCAACAAGAGTATGACCATCTTCCAACTATTTTCCAGCGAAAATCAACCTTTGTTGGTTAGGTGGGATCCCTGCAAAACATCAACTATAATTAAACAACAACAACAAAAATTTTCAATGCTCTGAGAATATATGAAAGCATGCACAGAGATTTAAACAAGTGCTAAAACTCTACTTACCTTTTTTGTCTTGGAACTTGGCCTTCACATTGTCTATCGTATCACTGCTCTTGACCTCAAGGGTTATGGTTTTCATTGTGAGGGTTTTCACGAAGATCTACATATTTTCGCTGAGTCGATCTAACTTCGATAGAAACTCTCCTAATGACATGTTAAGAAATTAACTAAGGTTTAAAGGTAACTAGGGTTTAATGAGGGTTTAAAATCAAAGTTTGAGAAATAGTGGATCAATTGACATTGATATAATATAAGAGAAATATAATAGTTAATTGGCGCTAGCTCATTTTATTGAGGATAAATGTTATCTTGTCTACTTGGGTTAAAATTTTATTTGTGACATACTCAATCCTTGTGATCTTGTGATTTTGTTGTGATTCTACATGTTCATATGGGGTGTGAGTTTGTGATTTTGTTGTGATTCTACATGTTCATTTGGAGTAATGGGTAGAAGGAGACCTCATGAGAGGAGGGTGGGATTTTCAAGGATGGAGAATAATGAGAATGCGAACATTAATTTCTATAGCATGGTATTAAAGTGAAGGAGAATGTTATCACATTAATCATGGACTTATATTTGATAGTCAAAATTGAACTAGCAAAGCTTTTGAAGGTAATATTTTATAAGTTATTTATATCTTATATCTAATGGTGAAGATACCACTAATAATACCCCTCAAGACCACTAAGTATTTTTGATAGATTTTCCTTGAAAAATTATTTGACTAGAGGTTAATACTGTCCCATAGGTATTTTCTCTTTCTCATTGTTTCTCCTAAAAAAATTCCCTAGTCCTTCTTTTTAGGTTTTAGCTCTTGGCTCCTGAATTTTGTTTTATACATTTTAGGTTTATTTTTATATAGTATGGCTCTTAGTTTATTTTAGGACCCTTTTCTTAGGTTATTTTAGAACCCCTTTTATATTTTAAGTCCTTTTTAGATTATTTATTTTCAAACTAACTTCCCTATGCTCCTTTTAGGTTTTAGCTCTTAGCTTCTATATTTTTTGTTTTATATTTATTTTTATGTTTATTTATAATAATATAATAGAGCCCTTAGATTATAATAGGAACTTTTAGAAAAAAAAATTGCTCTAGTTTATTAAATAATGACCCTTGAAAATTTTAGGAGTATCCAAAGACCTCATTTCGGATCTCCCTGTCTTTAGATTCTTAAAAAACTTCTCATTCATTCTCAAATAAATTAATTGACCTTTTCTCCAATTTAAAGTCGGCTTGTAATAAAGAATTTTAGGGTTTCACACATTTAAAGTTTGTTATTCTCTAACCTAAAATATTGAGACATTTTTTTTCTCCTGATCATGAGCTTGACTTAAAGGATCGAAACGTCGAGATTTATCCATTGACAATGCAACCATCCTCTCTTTATTTGTGAAGATTCTCACCGTGTAGACTCCATGAACAACCAAATATCTTATAATTTTTATGTACATAGGATTATTCACCACACACACATCTATACCAGTGTTAACACACTGCATGATTTAAACGAGTATTACTTTGGAACATAATCCCAACACAAAGATATGTCATGGAGAAGTCTAATCATGGAGCATTTTTCCCTTTCCAACAAGTCACTTGATGGAATCCAACGATGAAAAATTGCAATCTTGACAATAAAATTGTGCAATTTCGTAAATTATAACACTACAAATGGATTGAGAGATCCCCATTTTCATCAGACCACCTACTTACTACAATTTGAGTGATTAAAACTTACAATTCCAACAAATCTGTCAAAAAAATTACCAAAATATAAAGAAAACTTGTCGGAAACAAAGGGAATAATGATTCATGATTAGACTTCCCCATATCTCATTGTAGCAAGATAGTTTGTAACATCATATAGATAACAACCACATGTAAATCAATATCTAAGTGAGGGAAAATGTTATCACATCAACTTAATGACTTGCACCCCAAAGCCCACGTCTATGTTGATGAAGCTTTTGGTGTGGGTGATTCCTTGTAAACCATCTCCATCTCACAAATTTTATGTTTGTGGAATACAATTCACAATACACACGCAACAATATTAAAAACATACACGTGATTTAAAGGAGTCTTTGTGTGGAATGAAATCCTAACATAGAGATATTATGTGGAGGGTGGGGATTAACCATTTTATGATCCGTAATTGAGGGGTACACATTTTGTTCTCATCAAGCGATAAATAAGAATTTGGATGGTTACCACCCATGACTTTGTAGCATAGACAAGTTTTGCAAGCTCAATTCAAGTACTTGAGGGAAACAATTTCATGACTTTCAACTCAAACATTCCTTCCCAAATGCTTCCATGATCAACCAAGAAACTTAATGTAAAGTTTTTTTATTAACTTATATTTGATGTTTGAGGAATAAACAAATATCTGATATTTAGGACATCGACTTATATTATTATACTTATTAACTTAGACTATCTTGTCATGTATTTTATCCCGTGACTAAATTAGTTGCATTTTTTATTCCATGACTAAATTAGTTATTTTTAGTCGTGATCACTTAAAATTGCTCAAATTTGGTCATATTTCACTTAAAAACATCATGGTGACCAATTGTTTTGGTGGTTTAGTCATTTATTTTACACAGTGACCAAATTTTTTGGTTGCCTAGTCATTTATCACCCATTTTTCTACTAGTGGATGAAATGCAGGGGCCATTGTGAAAATGAAAAACTCCAAATGAGTGACTACCATCTCAAAACCCATATGTTTGCTATTGACATGGGTGATTGCAATATAGTTTTGGGGGTTTGGGGAATTTAGGCCCTATCGCCATTGATTTTAAGGAAATCTTTCTTATCTTTATTAGGTTGGGAATACCCATCACCTCAACAAACTTACCTAAGTTTCTCCTAAAATTATCTCATCACATCGTATGGAGAAATTAATGAAGAAAGTCCACTCAAGTATCATTTCTCAACTCAATTCCATCTATGTCATGGAAATGCCTACACCAAATATCCACCCTAACTTGCAACTGGTTCTATCCTAGTACCAACGAGTTTTTGAGGTGCCAAATGGTTTACCCCCCCCCATGGGGAACATGATAGTGGCATTCCTTTAATCCCTGGAAGTCAACCTCCCAATGTATGCCCTTATCACCACCATTTTGTACAAAAGAATGAAATTGAAAAAATCATTCAAGAATTAGTGTAGGCTGGCATCATTTGTCCTAGGACAAGCCCTTATTCCTCCCCAGTGATTATGTTCCTCAAACAAGAAGGATCTTGGTGCATGTGTCATGATTTATGGGCACTCAACGAATTAGCCATCAAAGATAAATTTCCTATTCCTTTCATTGATGATCTTTTAGATGAGTTGAATGGAGCCAAATTCTTTACAAAACTTGACCTTTGTTCAGACTACCAATAAATTAGGATGAAAGAAGTGGACATACCCAAGACAACCTTCCACACCCATTAGGGTCATTATGAGTTCTTAGTCATTTCCTTCAACATCTACAATACCCCCTCCACCTTTCAGAGCCTCATGAATAAGATATTTCACCCTTTCCTCCACCATTTTGTCCCAGTCTTCTTCAATGATAGCTTGGTCTATAGCCCCACCTTGGAAAGCCACCTCCAACATGTTACTCATACCTTGCAATTATTACAAGATCTCCAGTTATTTGTGAAACGCTCTAAATGTGCTTTTGGGGCGATTGAGGTTGAATATTTGGGCCATATTATGAGTCGGGATGGTGTATTTGTGGACCCCAAGAAAGTAAAAGCTATGCAAAACTGGTCATGCCCCAAAATTCTCAAGATCATGAGACGATTCCTTAGATCTACAGGTTACTACCATAAGCTTGTGCAAAACTATAGAAAGTTTGCATCTCCTCTTACAATACTGCTAAAAAATCATTCTTGCTCCTGGAATGAGGCAATGGACCAAGCCTTCTCCGCCTTGAAGAATGCTATGTGCATTATGCATGTGTTATCCCTATTAGATTTTACAAAGACTTCCATTTTAGAGTGTGATGTCTTTGTCCATGGCTTAGGCACGATATTATTGCAAGATGGACTCCCATTAGCCTTCACCAGCAAGCATCTATGTGAGTAGAACTATGGAAAGTCCACCAATGAATAGGAAATGATGGTTATATTTCATGTCTTTGAGATATGGTGATGATATTTAATTGGACAACAATTTCCAAATCAAGACAGACCATCATAGTATCAATTATTTCGTAGAAAAAAGGTTATCTTCACCATAGAAACACAAATGGGTCATTGAGATGTTGGTTTGTGATTATGAGATCATATATAAGAATGGTTGCAACAATGTGGTGACGGATGCTTTGTATAGGAAATTTGAAGAGGATGTCATCTTTGCCTTTTCCTTACCAGTTCTAGGATGGATTGAGGAAGCACATAAAGGATGGTTGACCTAGGACATAGTTCAACACCTCATCTAATGGATACAAGAAGACCATAACCCTCTGCCCATGTATACATGGCACCTAAATATCTTGAGATATAAGGAGTGAATTTTTCTCACTATTATGCCACATTTTGTGGACATATTATTTGTCAGACCTATTTTTTTTTTATTTTTGATCAATATGCATTCTAGAGTATTGAGGCCCATCTTTGTTGCTTTTGGGCCTCCCCTTTGATGTGATTTGATGTGATGTGATGATTAGATATATGCCATTGTTTCTAATGTTATTCCATGCCATGATGATGTATTATATGCCAATATTTCCATAGTTGATATATTGATTATCTTATGAGTATAGTTATTAGTATCACACTTTCAACTTGATGAGGGTAGTATATTCTTGATTTACTGATGTACCATTGAACCTAGATAATACTTGGTAGTTTTCAAGGATTTTACCCCCTTCTTTGGGTATACACTATGGCCATTTATCCATCATCCATTCCAATTCATACATTGTTCTACATACTTTGTTCTAAGGTTGATGAGTTGTCTCTTGAATTCCCCTATGTGACTGCTTCACCATGAAAGCTTCCCTATTTTCCTTTGTGTCTTGAGCATGTTTGTGTTGCAACGATATTGTGACTATTTAGGAAGATTCCTTTTGATTATCAATATAAGATATTTTCCATGGATCAATGCTCCTCCCTAGGCCTAAAGCATGAAATTCCTTTTCCCCTTCCCATGCCTAAAAAATGACATGAAAAGAAATCTCCTAATCCAAGAATCCTTATACCACAAAAGTTAAAGGAAATGAATACCAAGTCAAAGACTAAAAATCAAGCAAATAAAGAAATAAGCAAGTAGAAAACTTGCTAATGGATCTCCAAAGAAGAATAAAGTCCATAGGTCTCCAAAATAAAGAAGTACAAGAACAAAGAGTCCAAGAAAGAAAATGAAGACTAATCCCAGAAAAGAAGTCCAAGAAGGAGATAAAGCGACGTCAAAGTAAAAGGGGGAGAGTCTAATTTCCAAGGTTAAATGGGGATTACCTCATTACACATCACCCATTTATGAGGCACTTCCCTATTGTTTTCCCTATTGGAAAAAATCACAAAGATTCCCTTTTTCGTACATCTTGAGTCAACTAAATCATCTATGACCAAAACCTCACTTATCCAAACTAGTTCTATTCCACCTATTCCACCCCTTAGAATAAAATGGTCCTTGCAATTACTTATCTCATGTCATGGTAGTGGTTAGTTTTTAAATAATTTATCTTAGAAACCTATTTGAAGATACTTGTAGTGTTGGTATATTATCATGCATGATGTGACTAGCTATATGATGACTCACTATGATAGTCACTTGCATCCATTATGTATTGGTCCATGTGGAAACCCATTGTTGTTGGTCCACCATGGACTCTCATGACCATGGTACATATTCATCCAGTGACATAGATATTTCATCATGCCTTCTTCACAGTTTCAGGTTTTTCAGTGCCAGTGTATCAATGTCTATAGTGTCCATCAGGGGCTTATTGAATATATTGAGTTGTACTTGATATCTAGTTATTTTTAAGGAATATTTGGATATCCATTTGGCCACTTATCTAAGAATATGGAATTATATTAGTCACTACTTCCTCATATCAGTCTGTTCCAAAAAGGTGTTGGTCGGATTTTCCCTAGAGACTGTAATGTTAATTTTCATGGATGAGTATACAGTTGATATACTTGGTGTTTTCTCTATATGAGAGTATATTTGGGCACCCATTTGAATCTTCTTCAGCCTCCCATACTTTAATTTCAAGGCGTTCTCTCACATTGGTTAGATCTATAAGGGTCATATTTTCAAGGTCAGCAGGCAACTTGAAAACTTCATGATCATGCATGGGAACAATCCAGCCACTTCCTCCACAATGCTTTGGCATTTTTGGGCACCCATTTGGCCCTTCTATCTAGATCTAACTTCATCTTGCAAAGTGTTTTCCATCTAGAGGGTTTTCCAAGCATAGAGGGTTTACATAGGCTTATTTCAACACATGATAGATTAATGCTTGTCATGCCTAAGGTTTAAATTTTAAAAATCCTAAGTTTGTGCCTAATTGATCATTAAGAATTAAAAAGCACACTTTTTGTTCCATTTCTCAGTTGAGATAGCACTTTATGGTTTATTTGAGGGAAATTACTCAATTTTCCCAAATTCGATTTTGCCTGGGTGGCTTGGTGGCACACATGTTAAGGTATTTGATGATGTGGCTCATTTGGCACACATGTGGAGGAACATTGGGATCAGCTAAAGCTAATATCAAATCAATATTATATCCTAACCACTCCTTTTCTCCTCTACTACATGGATCAACTTCCTTATTTAAAATCATGTGGCCCAACGAATTCATCACTAAGTGAGGGTTTGACCATTGCTTGGATTGAGGAAAAACCCATGGCTTCTAGCACCTTGTATCAACATTTCCAGTGGTTCTTTCTACTTGCATTGGAGGAGACTCATGCTATTGGAATTATGTTACGTCTATTATTGACAAGTATAGTTAGGAATTCACCCTTACTATGCTCAACAACTTTGAATTTATCATTAATTCCTGTGCAACGATTGATCTAGACCCTAGATCTATAAATCCTCATCTATATATCATCACTCATGTGGAAAAATTTGTAACAACCTTTTTACCTCATCACTAGAGTAATTCGGGCCCCTTATCCTATAAAAGACGGGTTTGATTTCTCTCAAGAGGTCAAAATTTTTGGGAATGAAATAGTAATGCTCTGTTATTTTCTTGTTCTAGTACATAGGCTCTTCTTGTTGGTGTACATGGTGATCTAGTTCATTTGCTTAGAAGGAGGAAGTCTTCATAAGGGTTTGAGGTATTTGGTAGTATTTTTTCTTATTTTTAGTAGATTAGAGAATCATTGCTACAACCTTGTTCTCTAGGAATGATAGTTAAAGTATTTAATTTGATTACTGCAACCTCATGTTAAATGGTTTAACTCCATTCACTAAATGTCTTACTAATCTTGTGTTAAGCCTTGTTCTTGGATAGATTGTTTTTCCTCTTGATGATTGGAGGAACTCACCACAAGTTTGGAGTAGAAGACCCATTGATTCTCTCAATATATCAACGACAGGGATTTCATTGTCCTCCACTCTTCCTCGAATATCTTTCAATTTCTTTCAAATTTACCATAAATCTATTTTCCCAACAAGTGTTTCCATCAAGGCACTAGATCCAAGGTTTTGTAGTTTATAAATTTTTCATTTCCAATTTTCTTCCATCTCTATTTTATTTCCAATCCTTGTTCTGAAATTTCAGGTGCTTGGATTCAACCTTTAAAGAAACCTCTCGGGGATTAGACCCCCCTCCTTGGTGAACAAATCTCTAATAATAAACCCTTAGGAGCATAATCTCTTACACCACTAATAACTAAGTTCAAACCCAACAAATTCTAATCAAAATTTAGTGGTGTATTGTTACATTTTAAAATAGTGGTGTATTGTATTGTTTATATCCTCTTTCCTATTATTCTTCTTGATGTTGTAACCACTAATTTCATATCTAAAACCTATAGCAAACCCCTCTAATTTAGCTCTAAACTTACACTAGTATTGTAGATCTCAGTGTTGGTAATTGGATTGAAACCTAGGTGCATGTTTAGTATTACTATTCACCTCATAAAGCTAATTAAATCTCAAACCATTGCTGGTTTTTGTGGTTGTCCTATGTATAACTTCATATCTGCAGCTACAACAAAGTTTTAGTTTTATTTTTTTTCTTAGAAGGCATACTAACCTTGTGCAATTTGTTTCACATTTGGATCACAACTTAAGTAACAAAATTGCATGCTTACTATGGTTGGTATATGAGATCATATGATCAACACTAAACATAATTTAATTTTACCTTCTAGTCCTTCTTAGCATCCTTTGATTTGTTCTCATTTTCACATATGGTGGATTCTAAAGTATGCTATGTTATGCTTCATTACCATGATTGAATTTGTTTTCTACAACTCTTAAAGATCTAATTGCAATAACTTATTATGACAAGTGATCTCATAACTCTTAATGCCTAATTTTCACACACATGCAGCATTTTGGATAATCTTGCAGTAAGGTGTCATCAACATATAGCATGCAACCTACCAAAGGCATCCTCATAAGATCCGAAAAGTATCATGAGTGTTATGTAGCAGAATGTGACATTTGTAAAAAAAACTAAAGGGAAAATGTCCTAACCCCTAGGATACTCTATCTGCTGCACACCCCTAACCAGAAATGAGAAGAAATATGAATGTACTTGATTGAATGGTTACCCATGTTAGAAGGGAAGGAAAAAATACTGTTGGTAGTAGAAATACTAACCAATTATGCACCTTTTATCAGGGTAAGACAAATTGATTCTACAAAAGAAACAACTAGAATTTTTCGTAAAAAGTCTACAAATTACACAGGTTTCTGAATATTATTGTCAGTGTTAGTACCTAGGTCTGCACTTAGGGTTGTCTACCGTTTTGACCTTGAAGCATTCAAAGTCAAGCTTTTATGTAATCATATTAATATTTTATTTACCCAAGATAAATCTTTTTCCATTGGTACTTTATCTTCTGATACTATGATGCTCATATGCTTTAAGTTCAAATTTTGATTATTAGTTAGTAAAGTGATAAGAAGGCACAATTTGTATGGTTTTAATGTATTGTTAGTTCTTGCAGGCATGGTTTGCTGGTCAAATAGATTTATTTTTAGAAATTTAAGTATGAAGATGGGTTAAAACTAAAGGCTCATTGTGCTACAAAATTTCAGGAGAGGTTGTGCTTCCAAACTGTGGTCAATACCAAATGTCCCACTCACACTATGGAACTGACATAAAATTTTCAGAATAATTATTGTAGGAAATGACTCTAGTCATGTCAATCTTCTGAAGACCTTCAACCATGAACATTGAAAAAAAATGGTAAATTATGGATCCAAGTGCCTGTAATTTTCTCGGGTTCCTATGAATCAATTTGACAAGTCTTTCCATAATCTTTCATGATTATCAGTGTAGTAAGCAGAATGAAAACTATTAGCTAAAATATCCTTTGATACATTGCTAGTTGGTCTTATGGGATTGAAATATTGTGTATAGAGACTTAATCTAGTTCCTTTAGATTAGATGAACAAAGCAACTATGCCTTCACACAAAAGCGGACATGTTGTGAGATATGAGTCATTAGGGGCTGAAATTCTTCAAACTTATCCATAATTTGGTGTTAAGTTAAACAATGTTGGATAGTTTTTTTATTGTGAGGGGCATCATGTTGAAGTTTCCAGAGCATTTACAGAGGGTTTCGATCGAACAAATTTGACAGTAGGGTATTTAACATTTCCAGTCTCAGAAAACTCAATAACTATAGCAACTAAGCTCCCACGGGAAGGAGAACAATGGTTTAAAATTCATACTGTTGATATTTCACAATGCAAGCAATTTCTCCAGAACAAACATCAAAATCCGAAATGGTACATGGGTATTCCACGGGACTGGTTAAAACAAGAATACAATGATCTCTTGAAGATGGTTCAAAGGTACATTACAAGGGAAGGAAGGTATGACACTATTCATTTATATGATATGTGTTTCCTCTTACATATGTATGACATCTCAAAAACGAATTTACCCTTTTATCTTCCGAAGAGTCTCACAAAGATGGAGGCTATGGTTAGAAACTTTTCGAAGAGTCAGCACAGTATTTTTCATCAGCCCTTGATTAAACTGTTGATAACTCAAGAGTTAAATAATTTCAATATGAACTAGGACCATTTCATATTATACTCTGAATTTGAAACCCTAGAAGATAAATCCTCCTAGAAGGGTATTAGTAATCTTCCTACCAGTTTAGAGATTTCCGAGACTTGAAAAGATGTTGAAATGGATGATTCATTTGCAGAACAGAGTATAAATAAAGAGGACACAAGAATGAAACTGAGAATGAGAGGGGCTGTGAGACCACCGCCAAATTCTGAAGATACTAGGTTACAGAAAACAGAGCAATTTAACGATTCCTCAAATGATAAAGGAAGAACTAAGAATCATAAGAGGAAACCAAATGCACCGAAGTCTTATCCCCTCAAAGGACCTCACACCAAAGCCACGAATAAATTTAGACTTAATTCAAGGGCCATTTTTTATCCTACTCTGAAACACTATAGAATTTGAACCCAAAATCCGACGACATCCAACGAAAAGGACTATGTCGTCGGATTTCACCTTCAAAATTACAAAATTTGATGATTTTTTTTTAAATTGATAGAAGGATCCATCGGATATCCGACGACCCTTTGATATCCGACGATGACTATTGAATATTGACCAGTGTTGTCAGATATCCAACCTTATATAATAACCGCTGATGTCAGATATCCGACGGTTTCTTTTGAAAATATCAAAATATATATAACAAAGATTTTATCTAATGCACTTTCCAAGAACGTACTAAAACCTTTCCAACACAAATATCATTTGGATGGCATTCACTTTGCAGAGACATAACGAAATGTGCATTTACCAAAGACCATAATGTTGGTTGTCCAAATTTGAGACCCAAAATACAAGGGTTAAGACAATATGGCAGTTGAATCTGAACAACTACAAACAAATATATGATAGCAACTGAGCTTGAAACCAGTTTGTTTCTAACTTTTTCTCTCACTTCGGCTATTGTTAGCGCTATTACATGCATAACTAACGCAAGTACTCTTCTTTGTTGAAAGCTACACTATTAACGTAAAGTTAAACATATTAACGTAAATTTTATATTCGAGGACAACGATATTTTCCCGACGTGTGAAAGTGCATTGTGTTTTCTTACTGGAATCTATGTAAGTACAATTGAACAAGAGAAATATAGTCCATTTATGTTGAAAATAAGTTGCATGGTTGTTTATAACTATGGCAACTTAGCACTTAGAAACTACTTGTAAATTGCATAGTATTAAAATGAAGGAAGGAAAATCACCGTCCAAAATAGTGACAAGCTATGTAGGGACTCGGAAGTCGAAACTGATCGAAAGAGACATTGTGATTGTGACAGTTTGGAGGCACAGAGATGATGAAATTGTTGTACACACTTATGACCATTTGGATGCGCACGCGTTGATGAGTTTGTTATCAAAAGAGACGTTTTGATTGTGACCGTTTGGAGGCACAAACATGATGAAATTGTTGTACACACTTATGACCGTTTGGATGCACACACGTTGATGAGTTTAATGTGATGAATTATGATTAATATAATATTTGATTATGTTTCCTGGCCGCCGGATGCTCGGGTTTGAGATAATGCGATAACATCATTGACATTCATTTTGTTTCCGTATTATGTTTTGTAATGGCTTTGTAAGATCGTATTGCATACTAATTTTAGATCATGGCAATTGGCAAGTATTTTATAAGTTGCATGGGGATTAAAGTTAAAAAAGAGGGTCGACCGTTGGATGGGAATAGTGACAGGATATTTGCATCATGAAAACGGATTGTATATTGGAGGCGCATATATTATGAGACTGGTGTACACTCACTGTCGGAATCATATTATGATAACAATTAAATCTTATTTCTTTGGGGATGCTCTTAGTCCAATTCCCAATGTTGTTTGGTAGAGTTTCCATTTTTTTTAACTGTTTCCACATTTTCCTGGTTTGGATTTGTTAGTTAAATGTTATCCCTATTTGTAGCTTCCCACTTTCACTTGGAAAGGCAAGGCAGACGCAGTTAGAGAATAGCAGGGCAGGTGTTATCTTGGTTTCATTTAGTCTACAGAGTAAATATGTATTTGTGTTAATAGTGAGGCTATCCAACATAATATTATGCCCAGGGATGTCGGATATCTGACCATATATTATGCCTATGGATGTCGGATATCCGACGTCATATTATGCCCGCGATTGTCGGATATCCGACAGCCTCAGGCATAATATTATGTCGGATATCCAACATCTATTCTCCAATGGTAACTATGCTTAATTCGTTGGATATCCGACGACCATTTATATTTTAAAATCTATAAATTTTGAAACATTCCGACATGTTTTCTATACAAGCGACAGTTTACGAAAGTTTTTTTATTCGGAGCACTATTTTTCGTAAAAGAATACGTCATTATTTCTATTGTTTTTTTATTAAAGCGAGCGAAGTGTGGAGCTTGATTTTCTAAGATCAATAATATTCATTAAATCTCTTTACGAGAAAATGTCAAATAGAAATATTACTGATCCATATGAACAAAATCGACAATTGCTCGCTAGATTGTGGGATGGACTGAAAAGAAAGGGTGATGGGAAATGCTATTGTCCATGTCGTCAATGTAGGGGCTTTAAGAGGAGAAGAATAAAGATCACAATAACCATAAAACATTGTAGGGAACATGGACACGCCAAGGGGGGACATGAATATCGTCCATTTGTAAGTTTTGCATTATATATGTTTTTTTTATTGTGTTTGTAAAGGTATGTGTTATTTTAATATTTCTTATATTAAATTTTATCTATTGATGGTTTCATTTAATTATAAAGGAAATACATCCTACTAAATATCGTCCGGAGGAAGTGCTTTTAGAACAAGTACCGGAGGAACATGGAGCTATGAATAATGGAGAACAAGTTAGTGATCATATTGAAGAAGATGATCATACTGATAACATAGTTGAAGATGATGGTACAAATACTTTGATCCATGATTCATTTAATGTTAGAATGGATAATGATGATCATCATCAGGAAAATGATGATCATTTTGATGATATTCATGATTTACCTCTTCTTGAGAAGGCATACAAACCCCTTTATGAGGGCTCCAACACAAATCTTCTTTCTACTATATTGTTGATAATGAACTTGAAGTTTATGAATGGTCTTTCAAACATATCAGTCACACGGATGTTAAGGTATGTAATATATTCCATCACATAATATACATGATTGCGCTAAAGGTTATCATCGTTCCTCTAATCATTTTATTGTTAATTCACAAGTCAAATTAATACGGTATTAATGTGTTTCATTAATATTATTGCTATATTATATTAACTAGATTTTTATTTTAATTTGTTGTAGCATGATAGCTGAATTTTTGTTACCATCGTCAAATATTTTACCTCGCACATATCGAGATTTATCTGCCATCCTGAAAGAAATTGGAATGTAGTATGAAGCAATTCATGCATGCCCCGATGACCATGCTATATATTATAATCAGCATGAATTTGCAACAGAATGTCCGAAATGTCATATCAGTAGATATCGAACAGATCAAGTAACAAAAAAGGTGCCTCGCAAGGTTCTTTGTTATATTCCTATTATTTCACGTTTGCAATGATTGTCCAGGTGAAAAAACATAGCGCAGTTTATGGATTACCATACATGGAACAAAAATCAAGACGACATTATTCGAATGCCTGCAGATGGGTTTGCATTTAGAGATATGGAGGAAAAATGGCCTCACTTTAAAGAAGAACCTCGTAATATTAGGATTTCTTTGGCAGCATATGGTTTCAATCCATTTGCAGAGATGAGATACGTTTACTCAGTGTGGCCTATTTTTGTTATCAACAATAACATTCCTCCATGGTTGTCAATAAAGAATGAGCACATAATTTTGTCGATGATTGTTCCAGGTATATTGTGTCTACAATTTTTTTTTTAATGTAGTGGCATCTCATTTGTCGTTTTTTGTTGCATAATGTCATATATATATTTATTGTTTTTCTCTTGTGCAATATGGTTTATATATCTAAATGGTATGTCTCATAATTATATTTTTTATATGTTCAAATCAATCAAATAAGTACCAAGTCAAATATATGAATATATATATCGAACCTCTTATTGATGAGCTACTAAAGTTATGGAATGACATCACTATGTATGACGTATCTAGACCAATATGACAAAGGAAATTTCAATTCCATGCAATGCTTGTATGGAAAATACATGATGCCCCAGGGTTAACCCATTTTTGCAGTTTGTAATTATAAGTTCCACTTTATTTGCATTTAATTTTATGAACTAGTTAATATACTACGCACGTATGTTTTTCTAAATAATCCATTCATTTTGTATATAATTATAATTGACATAGATATTCCATCTCTTTATGTAGGTCTTCAGACAAAGGGGAAATTTGCATGTCCATTTTTTGGTCCTAAGATCAAATCTCGTTATTCAAAAAGCTTAGGAAAGGAGGTGTTTGATGAGTATAGGCACTTCCTCTCTAAGAATCACAGGTATCGAACTACCGAAAAACATCTGTTCAATGGAAAGCAAGAGACTGCATTAAAACCGCAGAGAATGACACCTCACCTATGGAAGTTGCAATATAATAGAAATCGTCAAGGTACGTTATCTGAATCATTGTATATGAAATGTTATGTATTCTTTTTTATTGTGTGTTGTTTACTGTAATTGACATTGATTTCTGTAATTTCTTTATAAACTACGATTCATGATGGTTGTTCATGTGATCATGAAGGCATTAATGGGCTTCCACAAGGAATGAAAATTTATCCTAGACAATTTAGTAGGTTGTCCTACTATGAGCACCTACAAATTGCTCATCTATTTGTTACAATGCATATCGACGGAAAGAATGTGAGTGAAACATTAGGGCGAATATTGGATGGAAGGAGTGAGAAAGAAAAAATTGTCAAAATTTGCAAAGACATTCAAGAAGGCAACCATGCAATGAAAAACATCATTGAATTTCATAGCAATGGAGAGAAAATTAATATAAACTCACTTCCATGGATGTTAACAGACCAGCAAAGTAATGTTGTAAAAGAATTCATGCGAAAAAATTATTTTCCCACCGGATTTTGTGCGAACATGAAGAATATCATCACAAAGAAAGGTGATTTTGCGGGGTTGAAAATGCATGATTGGCATGTCTTCATGAAGGTAATTATTATGGTATGCATATAATTATTGTTTTTTTTATTCCAGTGCATATTGTTGGTATTTTGTTTGTCTACTCTTTGTTTAAAAAATGAAACAATTTGTATATTGTTACAGTATGTTCTACCTCTCTCTCTCTTGGACAACTTCGACAACAATGTCAAACAAGTAATATATAATCTCGGGAAATACATGAGGTAAGTAGTGATTTTTTGCATGCACTTAGTTTTTGTTTAATTCATCGTAGAACTTATATTTGATTTTTCTGCTCTAATTCATGTTATGTAATATAATGTTTTTTTTCTTAAATCTCTTGATTGGGTTGTGTCACTTCTAGATGGATGTCATCTAAAGAATTCCATAAAGAAGATATAAAGTATTGGAGGAGAGAAATTCCTCGTATCATGTGTGAAATGCAGAAGCATCTACCTTCAGCATTTTTCAATGCACAGGAACACTACCTCATACACCAAGTTGAGGAGATTGAATTGTGTGGTCCTGCGCACTTAAGGTCCATGTGGATGGTTGAGAGGCAATTGAAATTTATGAAGGGTTTGGTTAGACAACGAGCACATGATGAGGTTTCTATGATGGAGGGATATATGGTATACCAAAACATGTTGTATATTAGTGAACATCTTCCTATATTAGCGTCAAATCTCAATTTACGTCACATTTGTGATACGGACTCCAATAAAGATTTCGAAGGGGAGTACTTGAAGGGGAAAGGTAGACCGAGGAAGGTGAAAGGTAATATAACACATTTGGCTGTTGATTTTTATGTATATATATCATACATATTCTATTTTTATATTCAATATATTGCATCAATTTAGAGTGTAATATACTTTGTTAAGTGAATATACATTTTGTATTGAATTTTAATTTTATTGTCATCAAATAGTTGGTCGAGAGTGGGATGCAATTCATTTATACATCACAAACAATATTGATTGGATGAAGGTATGGAATGAACAATGTGAACAATCTAGTCATGGAATATCATGAGAAGGTGTGGCTTCATTGGTTAAAGTTGCACATCGCAATGGATATACCAATCTAACACAAAGGGAAATAGATTTAGCATATGGTTTAAAAGATAAGCAGGTAAACATATTAATCAACCACACTATTTTTTTTTTTTTGCAAACATATTGTCGATGTACACGCTGATTTTTCCCTGTATGGCATTATAAACATGCACTTAATCATAAATATTGGATCATTATGTAATTTTTTCTTGTATGGCTTGTTGTAGGTAAAACACCATAAGGCTATGTGGTGCAATGGCTGTAGATATCACATACAAAAGTTGGATGAAACGAAGAAAACATCAGATTGTGGGATATCTGTAGTCTTTGAGGTGACCAATGTTTCCTCTAGAAGTGATTGACCTCCAGAACTCTCTGAAAATCGATACTATGGGTATCTGGAATACATTCTTCAGTGTGACTTTAACTCCTTCAAGGTATTTCTGTTCGTTGTCAAATGATAGAGGTGTCGATTGAATCAACGTGATCCCGATAAAACAATTATTGAACATGATAATGGATTTACCATGGTAAATACAAGGTTGTTTGAGCCAGGAATAGAGCCCTATGTTCTTCCAACCCAATGTGAACAGGTATTTTACTCTGAGGTTACAGGTAGAGCGGGTTGGTCATTTGTTGTGAGACACGATCCAAGGGGAAGGCTGGTAAAGTAAAACGTAGATGAAGGTAATGAATATGTTCTCGAAGAAGAAGACGACGTTGAAGATGATCATGATCAACATGAGTTAGATGATCATGTTCTAGAAGAATATGTCGAAGAATTAGTTGAATCAAATGATGTATCAGACAATTTCCATGAAGATGATATCGATGAAGACATGATGATCATAACTGACATCGATGACGATGATGATATGACCAATCCTTACAATGTTGAATCTGGATCGGATGATACAGATGATGACTTGTATGAAGAATATGATGAATTCCATTGAAGTGTACGAGGTATGCAGTAATATATCTACTTTATATATTTTGATTTAATATTGCGATAGAAATATTGAATTTTATTGGTATGTATAATAAATTAATTGTTTCTTAGTGTTTTTCCATTTTCCTGTATGTTATAATTAGAAACATTGCTTGTTATAGAGTATGACAAAAAACACATTTAATTTTTTTGTACATAGATATTTTTGTTGGGTTATGGGGAATTGAGAGTGATGTGAGGGGGGGAGGGGCCATAAGAGCTTCCACCTTCACGTGGTGGGACCTGTTTAGTAGAGAATATTAAATTATTCTCTAAACAATGAGAATCTCAGCAAGGAAATGCACAATTATCATGCTAACCCAAATGGAGTGCTTGATCACCATCATCTTCATCATCATCATCGTTGTATGATATTTGATGTAGCTACCTAGAAAGACCAACAACGTTTGTCGTCGGTGGTATGGAGAGGTCATCAAATTCATCATCATCATCATCATCATCATCATCATCATCATCATCATTATCATCGTCATCTTCATCATCATTTTCATCATCATCTTCTTCATCATCATCATCATCATCATCATCATCATCTTCATCATCATCATCGCCATCACCATCTTCATCTTCCTCATCGTCATCATCATCATCGTTGTCACCATCATCATCATAATTATCATATTCATCATCATCATCCTCACCATCATCGTCATCATCATCATCATCATCATCGTCATCGTCGTCGTCGTCGTTGTCGTCGTCGTTGTAGGATATCCAACGCAGATACCTAGAAAGACCAACGACTTTTGGTGTCGGTGGTTTAGCGAGCTCATCGGATTCTTTTGAAGTCAGAAGTTTGATATCCGATGCCTCTTGTCATCGATGGTATGGCGAGGTCGTCAGATTCATCATCATCATCATCATCATCATCATCGTCACCATCGTTATCTTCATCATCATCTTCATCACCATCTTCATCATCATCACCATCATCTTCATCATCATCATCTTCATCATCATCATCATCATCGCCATCGCCATCTTCATCTTCCTCATCTTCATCGTCATCGTCATCATCATCATCATCATCATCATCATCATCATCGTTGTCGTTGTCGTTGTCACCATCATCATCATCATCATCATCATCTCCATCATCATCATCTCCATCATCATCATCCTCATCATCATCTTCATCATCATCATCATCATCCTCATCCTCATCATCATCATCATCATCATCGTCGTCGTCGTCATCATCGTCATCTTCATCATCATTTTCATCATCATATTATTCATCATCATCATTGTTGATGAATATGTAACTTCAAAATGTATTTCATCTATGTATTATATATATATTTATTGTACCCTTATTAGAGATGTGTTATTCCTCTATAAGGAAGTGTCGTCATGTGGATTGACAAGTGTCGCAAGTGTGTGTACTTGTCGATGGGTTATTAGACCACCATGTGTGGGGTCGGCCCTGAAATATATATTATATTATGGATGTATCTAGATAGACAAGTCGGCCCCATAGTGTAACTGGGAAAACAGGTTAAGTATAAATAGAGATCGGGAGATCTCTATTTGGATCATTCGGAAAGACACACTTCTCTCACTCAGAAAGTGGCGCACTAGTGAGGAGGAGGATCATCTGCTCTAGGAGACTATGTAAAGTGTATTTTGGTTGTACTTTGGTTGAGCCATTTCTCTCTCTATCTCTGAGGAAGTTGTGGGGTTTTTCACCTTAGGGTTTTCCCCACGGAAACCCTGTGTCTCTTGTCTCTCATGCTTTTGATTCTTGTGATGCTTATTGTGATTGTTATGCATTGATATATTGTATATGTTATTCTCTCAGTAAAGATACAAGTGTATTGTGAATTAATGCTCAAATTTTAACAATCATCATCTTCATCATCATCATCGTCATCACCATCCTCATCTTCCTCATCGTCATCATCATCATCATCATCATCATTATCGTTGTCACTTTTGTTGTCACCATTATCATCATCATCATATTCATCATCATCATCATCATCATCATCATCATCATCATCATCATCATCATCATCGTCGTCGTCGTCTTCGTCGTTGTCGTTGTAGGATATCCGACGCAGATACCTAGAAAGACCAACGACGTTTGGCATCGGTGGTTTAGCAAGCTCGTCAGATTATTTTGAAGTCGGAAGTCTGATATCCGACGCCTCTTGTCGTCGGTGGTATGGAGAGGTCATCAGATTCATCATCATCTCCATCATCATCATCCTCATCATCATCTTCATCATCACCATCATCATCATCCTCCTCATCATCATCTTCATCATCATTATCATCATCATCATTGTTATAGGTCAAACTTGCACCTCTCCGTCCGTGATCACCTTGAGCTATTGATCACACAAAAGGACAACTTGGGTGGAGGAGCACGTTGACCCTAGATGATACTTTGACTTACTCCATTTCTTGACATTACTGGAAAAACCATAAAAATATCATTTTGAGATATGAGCGCTACTCTACTTCAATAGACTAGCGCCTATACGCTACTCCAGTGTATAATAGTAGCGCTCAAAGCCTTAGAGCGCTACTCCTTCTCAGCATAGTAGTGCTCAACATTTAAAAATCGATGAGCGCTAGTTGATAGGCACCATAGTAGCGCCCTAAATGCTACTTCACTGAACAATAGTAGCGTACATCTCAAAAGATGATTAAAAAACTAATTAATTTGACGAGGAGGATTAGTTGCTGGTAGTTTCCCAACTTCCCCAACTTCCTCCGTAGCCATATCTTGACCTGAACTACTTCTCTGATCCGATAAATATAGGGAAGACTAAAGAGAAAGGTTAGATGGATAGATGGAGAAACTTGGGGACATAGAGATATAAAAGAGAAGCTTGCATTGGAGGAGTTGAGGCTGAAGATATCCAAGCCAGAGAAGAGCAAGAGCCCAGAATCAAGTTGCAAGAACATGCCACGTAATCAGGTATACTTGTAAATCAATTTGTATTTGACAATAAAGGTTGAAGTGTCTTTCTTGTTCCAACTTAAGTGTTTTCTAAAATAATATCTTAATTTGGATCTGTTTTGGTCAATATCTAATGTTTAACACTGCTTTTGTTTCTTTGAAACATTATATATTATCCAAGATACGCTGAGAAAGGTGTTTGTCTTGTAGGTTTATTGAACAGAAGGTGGATTTGAGGACTGAGCGTAAGATCAAATAAAAGCTAGGATCGAACGTTGGTTAAAAGGTATGTTCTCAAGGTCCATAACTCATTTCTTTTCATAAAAATCTCTGCAATACAATTAATAGACTTACCTGTCACCCCATCCTAGTTGATAGCATTAGTTTCCTTGCTATAGGGTAGTTTTTCCCGCCAACAGACTGGCGACGCCGCTGGGGATAGTTGTGTTTTTTTCTCTAGGAAACTTTTTTCTTGTTTGTCTTCCCAGAACTGTTTTGACTCCTTTTATGTGCTGAGAAACCCTGTAGGTATCCCCTGCCTGTTTTTCTCTGCTTCCATCAGTTTTTTTGTATATTTTCAAAGTCAGTTTTTAAACTTTTAAGATATGAGCGCTACTTTGTTGTACATACAGTAGCGCCCATACGCTACTGTGCTATACATACAGTAGCGCCCATCTCTACAGGGGCGTGAGTTTCCCTACTGCACAGTAGGGTACATTTTCTGAAGCCTTCTGTTAGTGGTCTGCTTGAGTTTTTAGCCCTTTTGGTGGTCTTTTGACTTTGCTTTTAGATCTCCTTGACTGGTGTATGAGGTTTTTAACTTTTTTTTAAGTCATAGAACCTTTCTTTGAGTCTTTTTACCATCTTTGGATCACTTGTTTACCTTTAGAATGTTTGGACTATTTATAACTTTTTGGAAGACTAGGTTGTCTTTTGTGGTGAGCACTTCCGCTTTGTAGGTCCTAACTGTATGTTGCTGGTTTACAAACCTGCATACTTTTGTATCTGTTGTTTGTGACAACATTGGTCTGCTCTTTACCTATCCTATCCTTTGTTTTAGGATTTGGTCCGTTTTAGAGCCTCTAGGGTGTCTTCGGAACTTGTTGATTTCCAATATTCTTGGACTTATTGTCTTTTTCTGGTTTCAAGTGTATTTAAAGTGCTTTAGGCTGATTCATTTCTCAGTTATTTGTGTTAGTAGGGTAGTTGGTAGCTTGCTTGTCTACTTTTTGCTTGGCATAGTGGTCTTTCTAGGGTTAGATGCTTTAGGTCAATCCTCTTGTATCTATCTCCTTTATTTTCTCCCACTTTGTTTCCAAGTTTAGAGGCTTTTTCTTTGAAAAAACCTGTAGGTCAAGTCTTTTTTGAGCTAGTGCCTTGACATCTATAAGCTTAAGAACCATTTTTAGCCATATTTACACATTGCACACAAGTCTTATTTTTCTTTCCATGTTTATAGTTCTTTTTCGTTTATGATAACAGAAAAAGCAAAAAATTTGGTAGTTTAAGTTTAATAAGGCTTATTTTTTGTTACAAGATAACATAGGTTATTTTGTACAATTTAAAAAAAGAAAACAAGAAGAGATTTAAGTAGATTTGCTTAGTTTTTTAGTTTGGAAAAGAAGTAAATGAAAAAAATAAAAAGAGCTTTGTTGTAGAAAGTTTGAATTTATGCACTTTTGTTTTCCTGTTGCAACCACGCCACACAAAAGCACTACCTTTTGAGTAATAACAGCCCTAATTTTTTTTTTTAATAAAATGAAATATAATTTTTTTTTCTTTTTTAGGGATACACTACACCAACTAGTCTTGGTTAGGATCTTGAGTTTAAATCACCTTAAACCACTCAAGATCACACATTACGCAAAAATCGTAGTTCGACTATCATAGGTAAATCCATTTCACCCAAAGCTTGCCTGGGATTTATGCAGTAGGTCTTGTGAGATCAGATTGTTGGGAATACTCCTCCTACTTTCTGTTTCAAACATATACCAGGATTGGATCGCGTATGGGGACTCTTTAGAGTTTCGGGCTCAGTTACCCTGCCCATGCCTTCTAATTCGACCAGTGACTGTTCCCCCAGGAGTTTTCGATGTTGTGGTATCCTTAGTATGTGACTTTAGGTTCATACACAGGTGACAACAGAGGGTATATCTGTTGTACCTAAGACAGACATGGGAGGAAATCCCTTACAGGTCTTTGGGAGGGCAGTTGGGTGATTCCAGCGCTTGCACCCTTAGTCATTGTATTGTGGATCCCGGGTAACTGTCTTTCTTCCTTCGTTGATCTGTTCTGGG
This sequence comes from Larix kaempferi, assembly GCA_027924585.1. NCBI lineage: Eukaryota > Viridiplantae > Streptophyta > Pinopsida > Pinales > Pinaceae > Larix > Larix kaempferi. The sequence goes on from BSBM01000376.1 coordinate 17,584,631, forward strand.
CCCTCATCATCCCAGACTCTTCTCCGGAAGGCATCTTGTTTGCCTGGTTTTCATACTTAGGACTTTTTAGTTGGCGTGCTGTTTTCCCCCTAGTTGTAGTGGCCACTAGGTTCTAGCTTGTTATTTTATATATATAATCACGGAGAATCAAGAAATTCGTAGATCGAGAAGCTTTCAAAACCTTCCACCAGTTAGAACAGAACCTTTACAGCCAGCTAGACGACAGCGGGTAAACCCAGTGTTTCTTCAGAAACTATTCCTGAAACAGATTTTCCTGAGGAAATTTTTACAACAGAAAATCCTGAAATAGGAATGCCTGAGGAATTACCACTTGAAGTTGAGTTTCCTGAAGAAAAACAAACAGCAATAGAAAACCCTGAAATAGAGGTTCCTAAGGAACCACAACCAGGTACCCTAGATCAGCGACACTTTAGTTCAGTTGGGATTGAAGATCTTACTTCTGCGGAGTATAGCACTCCTTTCAATCCTCCTCTGACCAATCCTAGAAATCCGCTTTTGTTACCTGTTGGTTTCCAGCAGCCCCATTACAGTGCATATAATTCCTTGCCCAGACATCTGATGTCTACTATAGGAGGTGAACATGGAGTTCCCCAAACTCCCACCATAGGTATGAACACTAACACGGTAAATCCTTCTTTTACTGCTACGCCGAGTCAGGCACAGACAACCTCTGTGTCTACTCCATCTTTTAGTTTTAATACTGGTACATTAGGTATGCCAAGTTCAACAACGATGGCATCTATCCCTACACCTACTGTTGGACCTAGCAGTACAGCCAATTTAGCACCACCTCCTACTTTTCAACCATTATATCAGATACCCAGTACTTGGATTTCCACACCTGCTGTAGGGCCAGGTGCTTCCGCAACCGTGCCTGTCATGAGTACCATGATCGCACCGTCTACATCAGCTACCACTGGTCTCAATACCTTTGCAAGTCCCAACATGAATCAATGTAATATGCCTGCAGGTAATGTCCCTTTTTCCTTATTTTCAGGGGGAGGGGGTAATATTTTTAACCAGCAATATGGCGGGGCTAACACCCAGCCATAGTGGACGAACCCACAGAGCACTAATCGACTTTCATATGGGTGGGGAAATTTCAATAATTCTTTCGTGCAACAACAGATGGCAGGGGGCAACCCCTACCAACAAGTAGCTGGGGGCAACCCCTATCAACAGATGGTAGGTGGAAACCCCTATCAGCATATAGCTGGGGGAAACCCTTACCAGCAGACGGCTGGGGGCAACCCCTACCAGCAGTTCATGGGTCAAACTATAGGTGGTTCCCCTTTTTCGACCCCAACTTATCAAGTACAGTCTTACTGGCCTCGTTTACCATTTCTGGCAACTTTAAATTTTCCAGATCTTTCCAAATTGACCAACGATCCAGTGTATAATAATGCTACATGGCCATTAGTTCCTACCAAGTTGCCTTTGGACATTCCAAAGTTCAAAGGCAAAGCAGGTGAAGACCCTGGTGACCATGTCACCACTTTCCACTTATGGTGTTCCTCGAATTCATTAAATGAAGATTCCATTAGATTGAGACTGTTCCAAAGGACTTTAATCAGTGCTGCAGCCAAATGGTACGTTGAGTTACCTGCAGCTACATTCTCTAATTTTGGGGATCTCACGACTATCTTTTTGAATCACTTCCAGCTTCCTGTTCGGTATGATGCTGGAACAGACCTTTTGTCTACATTTAGGCAAAATAAAGCCACTCATTTATCTGACCACATTCAGAAGTGGCGAAGATGGAAGTGGCTCATTAAGGCCAACATACCTCCAGAATTCCTTCTTGAGTGGTATTTGAAATCACTCCTTCCTTATATTTCTAAGGAAGTAGCTACATCTGGAGTTTCTAACGAGGAAGAAGCCATCCTATGGACCCAGCAGTTAGATCTCGTTTATGCACAATCCGGGTTATTGTATGAGATTATACTTGATGCACCGCGATCGAATACCGATCTGAGTAGACCTAAACCTGGACCACATGTTGACGGCATAGTGGGTTCAGTTGACTCTGCAGCTTTCGAAGCATTGACCAAACAGGTTCATGCCTTATCTGTCAAACAATCGACGGCAGATGTTCCTTCCGTCACAACCTCTCCTTCTACTTCTGAGCCTGTCAATCAGGTTCAGAACAATCAAAAGGGCCCTCAGCAACCCAATAACAAAAAGAAGGGCAAGAAAGGAGAGGGGAACCAACAAAAGCCCAAAAAAGAGAATGCCGAAGAGGGTAACAAAGAGGAAAAGAAGGTTAAGTTCCCTTGTAAACTTTGCAAGCAGAACCACCTTACTCACCAATTCCCTCTGCTTAAAGAAGCCCAGAAACTCTTACGAGAAAAGAAGCCTGTCGTACTGAAAGATCCATTCCCTATAGGGAAGAGCTCAACTTCTGGCACCTCCAACACTGGGGGCACTACACATGCTACGGTTGATCAAAATTTTATTAACATGGTTAATTTGGATGCACTCTTACAAACGAGAGCCAGGAACTATACCCCGGACGCACAGAAAAAGGATAAAGAGATTCCAGAATCCTCCACTCCACTCCACATACCTATGAACCCAATGCCCAAGATTCCGAAAGGTGTCTTGAAATGGGCATCGCACAATCCCAACACTTGGGCCGCCTCCAACTACAATGTGGTTGAAGATTTAGCCCAGACCCCTTGTGCCATGTCTACTTTAGAAGTCTTGGAAAGTTGTCCTTTACAACGGAATGCACTTTTGGCAGCTATTGGAAGTATGGAATCCTCTAACATGTCTGCGCGATTTGATATGACTGATGTCAAATACCAGTTGCCCTACCACGTTTCTCTTTAGATGGAAGTCGTTCATGGTCCAATGACCATCAGACGAGCTGTCGTAGATGAGGGCGCGTCGACTTGCGTAATGTCAATTTCCTGTTGGAAAGCTTTAGGTTCCCCCGAGTTAGCCCCTTCTAATACACTGCTTACTGCATTTGATGGCAGAACTTTCCGTCCACATGGGGTTTTGCCATCATTTGATGTCACATTGGTCGGTAAGACAGTTGCTATAGAAGTAGAAGTTCTGGATGCTCCGCTTGATTACAATATGTTATTGGGTAGGAGTTGGACATATGCCATGCAAGCCATTGCATCGACAGTTTTTCAAGTTGTTATGTTCCCATTTGAAGGTAAGATCATTACAGTCGATCAACTTTCTTTCACTCAGAGAAACAACCAGACTTCTTCAGAAACCACAGTTCCATTGATTGATCAAACCACCCCGGTTGGTGAGAGTTTAGGAGCAGGACTTTACGGGTCATTAATTGGCACTTTTGACCTACCGGCTCCTACCTTATTCGTTTGTACTGAGGGATGTTCATCGTCTGAAACTTCCATGGTTAGTTTAACAACTGATTCTGGGTTTCTCCCAACTAATACAAACCCCTCCGTGCCCACCCATGTTGCAGAAGTTCCCCACCTGGATTCTTATCAAACTGCAACAGAACATATGTTGACTCCATTGGTGTCTGTTGAGTCAAATATAGATTGTGATACTACTTAGTCACCAGACCCGATCCACTCTCTTGACAGTTCAGATACTACTTTACCTTCTGAGGAGGAAATGTTAAAAGCCATGACTGACCTGGACCATCCTCGTGAACATATAGATCCCGGGTCCTTCTTTTTTCCTTTTCTTAACTTGATAGAGAGAGGCGAATTTTGTCCAATACCCAGTGAAGATACTAATTTCACTTCCTCACAAGTTGGTTTTGTTGAAGAGAATAGATTGAATACCTTGCTGGTGAACATTTTCAATGGGGTCACCGGAAGCATTTTTATTGAAACGAGCTGTTATCTCGATGAGATCATTCCGTATACCAATCTTTTCCTTGATTTCCATGACATCTTTTCCCGACCTCATGAGGAGGATCCAGGCATTGACCCTACCTGAAAAAGTATTACGCTTAGGCTGAAGTACTTTTTCTTGTAACATAGTTGTATATCTTTTGTAAAGCTAGTTTTTGTTATTCTCGTTAGTTAATCTTATGTGTGTTTTTCGTTTCGTGTACCAGATGTCAACTGAAAATTTCTTAGGATTTACTGATGGCACCAGTCGCCACACCTGTCAGTTGGCTGCAGCAGCTTGGGTCATTTATTCACCCGCTGGCCAACTTGTCTCTTCGGGGGGGGTTTGTTTGGGTCCTACCACGAATAATGTGGCTGAATACAGTGCAGTTATAGAACTTCTCCGAGATGCTCTCAGTCATGGCATTTCACATTTGGAGGTAAGACTTGACTCACAATTAATTGTATTTCAGTTAACAGGTGTCTATCAGATTAGGGATCCTGGATTGCTACGTCAGTTTCTACGAGTTAGACTATTGGAAAGACAATTTGATTCTATTATATATGAACACATTCCAAGAAGTTTAAACACATTAGCCAATTCATTAGCAAACTATGTGTTAGACTGGCATTTGCATCATACATCTTCATAAACAACATTGCACACATAAAATTCAAACACATATACATGTAAATAATCGATACTATATCAAAAAATATATGAGTTTTGGGTCACAAGTCTATCAAGTCAAGTCATAAAAGTACAAAAACTGGGCATAGTAGCCTTAAAATAATATACATAGAATGTATCCCTCTCCTATGGAGAAGGAGGGACCTCATCATCATCTACTGCATTGCGATTGCATATGACTAGCTTGGCTATCTTCCGCAGCACCCTAAGCCATGCCGGGGGCACCCCAACAACATCTTCCTGCATATCAATAGGTATCTGATCCATACGGCATGCAAGAACTTCGTGAGTCAACCGACTAATTTTTTTCTCTAGGGTCCCCAACATAGCATCTGCTGCAGCAATATCAACTGGCCTCACAAAGATGGTAGGATGTCCCTCAGGACAAACAGGCCCAAGATCTGCATATGACACTTGATTGGAACTTCAAAATTCATTTATAAAAAATCAAATACTTGAAAAAATTTGAAAAAAATTTAAATAGTTCTCAAAATTTAAACATACCAATATCTCCCCAGGCTCCACCTGGAGGAAGCACCAGTTCTGGATCATGACGGAAATCCAATCTAGCATAAGGAAACTGCTCGAAAGCAGGCACTTGCCTCTCCCACCACCCCCAAAAATCATCAGTATGATAACAGTAGTGACTTTCCCCACCACCCTAGCAGAGGAATATGTCACCCCAAGGGCCTAGTCTGGGCTCACGGGGGTTAACCTGAGGTAGAGGCATACCCAAACTGATAGCAGGCATCCTCTCAAAGAAGAAAGTACACAAAATACTACCGTACCCAAAATTCTTCATTGTGCCAGATTTGCAACCTGTCAATTGAGATTTCATGTTCGCCAGTAAACTAGTACACCAATCATAGACATGACCGTGTAAGCATTGTACACCAATATGCATAGAGTGCCTGGAAGCTAAGTGTAGTGACGCACTACCTGCCACTCAGTTGATCATGCTCACTATCACTTTCAAGGGGATGCCTTCAATGGTTGAAATCAAGACTTGGCTTCCCGATTTCTCCGCTCTGGCAATACAATATGAATTCACGTACCGTTGCACAGATCTTACACCCACACGAGAAGACCCTTTCAGATTGATTACATATCCTCTCCGTGAGAGACCAGTAATGAAGTATATGTCATCAACTGTAAGCTCCAAAGTTTTCCCACGGATGACAAAAGTATTGGTATCCACATCCCAGTACTGAATAAGTCTTCGAAACAGTTTGTTTAAGGCCCTCATGTTTACAGTTCGGTAAAACTTCAATAAACCGCATCTTCGGAGAGCGTGGAGAGTGGCCGGATCTTGCATGGCCAACCTATCCATGTCCTCATGTTCTCTCTCCCTCCATTGAAGAACCATCCTGCACAAAAAATGAAAATTATTTGAGTCTCGGCGCTTGTTTATAGGTTTTCAAGAGTGAGCGCTACTGTGTATACTACACAGTCACGTATGGGCGCTACTCTGCTTGAGCACAGTAGTGCTCATCACGTTTACATGCTACTGCTATTGTTACACAGTAGCGCTCGCGTAGCAAAGGTTGTTAGCATCACGTTGCAAGCAATTTTTTGCTCAAAAAATGAAAACTAAACCATGAAAATGCAAGTAGGGTGAATTCTAACTTACTTGGTGGAAGAAGAACGACGTTTGGATGCTCAATTTGATCGCCACGGAGATTGAAAATGCAAAAGGTTGCCCCAATCTTTGCCCTACAAAACAATTTGGAAATTTATTTTTTTTAAATGAAATTATGTATATGAATTGGAGTTTGATTTTTACCCACCATTGTTTAATTTTCTATAGTTTCAAATTTTTTCAAAAAATACCTAATTAATCAATTGGAACACACATATGGTGCATTACTAATCCAAGCTCAATTTTCATCTAATTTTTTGTAGGATTCATCTCCTAAGTTTAAAAACTCTTGATGTTAGACCTTGTCAACTAGTTAAATAGTTCAAATTCATATATCATTCAAGATTTTTTTGCCGCATCAACTAATATTTTGTTGAAGACTTAGTTTTGGCAGAGTATGAAGCTATGATCCTAGAAGTTGACCTTTAAGTCATTTTAAGCTCTTGTTTGGACTATTTAAAACTAAACAAGATTGCCGAGCAAGCTTGTCCTCTTCGAGCTCGTTAAAATAATCGAAGGCTCATCCACTCAGGTATAGAATTACCCCTTTTTCGGCCCTAGGTGGATTAACTACGGAAAAGGTATACTCTAGATATACTTCTATATGTGCTAGAAGAGTTCTTCTTCCATTGTTTTATACTTTTTCGGGGGAGGAGACTAAATGCACGAAAAATGACCTTTTGGAGCTTTTCTTTAGGGTTTCCAGGCTCTCTAAACATGAAAATACCAAGCGAGCATTCACCTACTCGGGCTCGATGTGAAATCCACGAGAGGGTAAGTAGAGGACTGTTTAAGTTTTTCAACTCTATAAACAAGAAAACACCGTCGAGCACAGACCAATCCAGGCTCGATATAAAATCCACGGATAGGTGAAAAGAGGATTGTTTAAGTTTTTCAGACTCTATAAACAGGAAAACACCGGCAAGCATTAATCTGCTTGGGCTCGATACTAAAATCCACGAGCAGATATATGGAGTTATTGTTTAAGTTTTTCAGACTCCTTCAAATTGAAAACACCGACGAGCAAGAACAGATCTCGGCTCGATATTAAAATCCAGAGATCAGTAATATAGAGTAATCTTCTATCTCTTCTTCGAACTCTATAAATAATGAAGAAGGTCCATGAGTCTTCCTCCCATGGGCTCGTTAAACGTTTTTACATGGTTGGATCTATTGAGTTTTCATTCTCTCTTGGACTCATTAAAACAACAAGAAAGGTATTCTTTTATCTAAAAAGAATAAGGAATGGGAAAGACGTATCATATCTTCATTGTTAAAGAAAGTTCAGTCAGTTCTATCCTTGAACACAGCACCTACTTGGGTCTATCTTGTCGGTTGGGTTTAGTTTTTTACCTCAGGGTGAACCTTTCCTCCGAGTTGTTTACTCCTCCGGTTGGTTATTCTTCCAACCATATGGAGGGTCTGATAATGTCTCTTACATTTCAGGCTTATTATTTACCCCATTATGTCAGAAACTGCCTGAGTCACCTTGTGTCGTGCTCAATGTTCAAGGATATATCCTGTGTCGGCCATTCTGCAGTTTACCTTGACCTCATGTGTTGGCCTTCCTGGTGTCAGTCTTGTTACATATTATTCCATATCATCTCTTACCAGTTGAGTGTTCATCGAGTTGGATGATGGAGGATGCCTTAAGGCCTCCCTTCCAACGAACTTCTTCCCATCGACATCAACTCATTTTTCTTTGGGAAGGAAGTTTAGAGTTTCGGTTAGTACCTTGGATATTGCAGTCAACAGTGGCAATTTTCCTCGCTGTTGAAGAATGAGAATACATCAATGTCTCTTCTGCGACAGGATCCCCAAGTGTTCGACTCCAAGTCCATTTATTCACATTTGGCAGATCGTACTTGGTACCTTGGACCCCATCATCATTATCGGTGGAAGTCCTTGCGTTTGTTAACGGTATACATCAATGACCGGTAATCAAATGATACCCCCCATGTTCGACTATCAGCTCATCTATTCACATGGTTAGGGTTTGTACCTAGAGTTGTTTTGGATGAAGACCTTGGGATTTGGATGACAGTACCTCATTTTGTTATCACCCAAGTTGCGCAAGACTGAGCCTCACTTATATTCGGCTCTCCATGAGACATAGATCCAGTTTATTGTTATGGCTATGATCTCTCAGTTTGACATGGATCCATGCTTGTATTCCAAGTGGCCATCCTTTATATACATCTCCTTGTTATGTATCAGGGATCATGTTGTACCACACTGCACATCTATATGATGTCAAAGATGTAATTGCTAGCTAACCTTGATCTTTGTTGCAGGTGTTCTTGTAACTTGTTTTTTGCGGTTCTTTGTTCCTCCTCTGGCTTTGGATTATAATGTATTTCGGCCATCGTTTCCCTCTGACCTCACACATTAGGGGGCATCTGTTATAGGTCAAACTTGCACCTCTCCGTCCGTGATCACCTTGAGCTGTTGATCACACAAAAGGACAACTTGGATGGAGGAGCATGTTGACCCTAGATGATACTTTGACTTACTCCATTTCCTGACATTACTGGAAAAACCATAAAAATATCATTCTGAGATATGAGCGCTACTCTACTTCAATAGACTAGCGCCTATACGCTACTCCAGTGTATAATAGTAGCGCTCAAAGCCTTAGAGCGCTACTCCTTCTCAGCATAGTAGTGCTCAACATTTAAAAATCGATGAGCGCTAGTTGATAGGCAGCATAGTAGCGCCCTAAACGCTACTTCACTGAACAATAGTAGCGTACATCTCAAAAGATGATTAAAAAATAATTAATTTCACGAGGAGGATTAGTTGCTGGTAGTTTCCCAACTTCCCCAACTTCCTCCATAACCATATCTCGACCTGAACTACTTCTCTGATCCTATAAATATAGGGAAGACTAAAGAGAAAGGTTAGATGGATAGATGGAGAAACTTGGAGACATAGAGATATAAAAGAGAAGCTTGCATTGGAGGAGTTGAGGCTGAAGATATCCAAGCCAGAGAAGAGCAAGAGCCCAGAATCAAGTTGCAAGAACATGCCACGTGATCAGGTATACTTGCAAATCAATTTGCATTTGACAATAAAGGTTGAAGTGTCTTTCTTGTTCCAACTTAAGTGTTTTCTAAAATAATATGTTAATTTGGATCTGTTTTGGTCAATATCTAATGTTGAACACTGCTTTTGTTTCTTTGAAACATTATATATTATCCAAGATACACTGAGAAAGGTGTTTGTCTTGCAGGTTTATTGAACAGAAGGTGGATTTGAGGACTGAGCGTAAGATCAAATAAAAGCTAGGATCGAACGTCGGTTAAAAGGTATGTTCTCAAGGTCCATAACTCATTTCTTTTCATAAAAATCTCTACAATACAATTAATACACTTACCTGTCACCCCATCCTAGTTGATAGCATTAGTTTCCTTGCTATAGGGTAGTTTTTCCCACCAATAATCATCATCATCTTCCTCATCATCTTCATCATCATCATCATCATCATCATCATCATCATTGTCATTGTCGTTGTCACCATCATCATCATCCTCATCCTCATCCTCATCCTCATCATCCTCATCATCCGCATCATCATCATCATCATCATCGTCGTCGTCGTCGTCATCATCATCATCATCATCATCGTTGTCTTCGTCGTCATCATCATCATCATCATCATCGTCGTCGTTGTAGGATATCCGATGCAGATACCTAGAAAGACTAACAACATTTGGCATTGGTGGTTTAGCAAGCTCATTGGATTCTTTTGAGGTCAAAAGTCTGATATTCGACCCCTCTTACCGTTGGTGGTATCGAGTGTTGATGTATATGTAACTTTGGAATGTATTTCATCTATGTATTTCATATATATTTATTGTACCCTTATTAGAGATGTGTTATTCCTCTATAAGGAAGTGTCGTCATGTGGATTGACAAGTGTCGCAAGTGTGTGTACTTTCCGATGGGTTATTAGACCACCATGTGTGGGGTCAACCCTGAAATATATATTATATTGTGGATGTATCTAGATAGACAAGTCGGCCCCATAGTGTAACTGGGCAAACAGGTTAGTATAAATAGAGATCGGGAGATCTCTATTTGGATCATTCAAAAATTCACACTTCTCTCACTCAGAAAGTGGCGCACTAGTGAGGAGGAGGATCATCTACTTCTAGGAGACTATCTCAGTGTATTTTGGTTGTACTTTGGTTGAGCCATTGCTCTCTCTATCTCTGAGGAAGTTGTGGGGTTTTTCACCTTAGGGTTTTCCCCACGGAAACTCTGTGTCTCTTGTCTCTCATGCTTTTGATTCTTGTGATGCTTGTGATGCTTATTGTGATTGTTATGCATTGATATACTGTATATGTTATTCTCTCAGTGAATATCCTAGAGTATTGTGAATTAATGCTCAAAATTTAACATGGTATCAGAGCTAACCTGAGAAGAAGACATTTTGCAGTGACAGAAACTTGAGTTTCTTGTTTATTAGGTTTCTCTCCATAGATTTTGGGAAAAAGTATAGTAGATTGACTCTACTCATCAAGGACAATCCATCTATCCAATCAGAATTCAATTCTGAGCATTTTTAGATTTGGCCCTAAACATTAGGGTTTCCACAAAAGTAGGAATTTCTGAAATCTAAAGACATAGCTGGAAGCTCCTTGAAAAAATCGAAGTTTAGAGCTTTAGATCGAGATTTTTGGCTTGGTATATCTCCGGGAAACTCAAACCCTAATTCAGGGCTCTCCTGAGTGAACCCAGGAGGACAAAAAGTCAAATCTGAAGGGTAAAACTTTGCTGATCTCAAATTCTGAATGCACTAGGATGATCAGCTCATCAAGGCACATCTTTCTATCCTTTCAGAAAGTTGAAATTCACTTTTTGAATTTTTAGGGTTTTTTCGACAAACCCTAATCCGGGACCAGATCCAGTTTTCATCATTTCAAGTGGTAAGACCTAAATATTTTCTATTTCCATTTGAATTACTCTTTAAAATGTCTCACCACACCAAGCTTGAGGATAAGCTTGAAGGGGCTGATAACTTCCGAGCTTGGAAGTATAGGATTGGGTTAATCCTGGAAGAGAATGAGTTGGACTCATATATAAAAGAAGACATCCCTATCCCAGATGATGAAGAGGCTAAAGTATTGCATAAGAAGAACTTGGTCAAGGAAAAGAGAATCATGGTTGATTCTATCAAATACCATCTCATACCCCATGTGTCTTCTCTAAAGACACCCAAAGAGATGTTTAACTCTTTGACCAAGCTATTTGAAGGGAAGAACATAAATCGGAAGATGACCCTGCAGAACCAATTGAAAGGAGTGAAGTTTCAGAATGGAGAAACCATTCAATATTATTTTTCAAGGGTCTCCCAGATCAAGGAACAACTAGAAGCAGTGGATGAAATGGTGGAGAATGGTGAAGTTGTCATGACCACTCTGAATGGCTTACCTAGGTCATGGGACTCCTTCATTCAAGGAATCTGTGCAAGAAAGAAGTTGATTTCCTTCAGCAGACTATGGGAAGAATGCTCACAAGAAGAAGTAAGGCTTGTGGCACGAGAAGAAAAGATGGGGAATGAAGATCAAGCTCTCACAGCTCACACCAAGAAAGGGAAGTCCAAGAGAGAGCCATCTCACTCCAAGAAATCTTCACATCACTTCAAAGAAAGAAGAATATGCTTCACCTATAATGAGAAAGGACATATTGCCATAAATTGTCCCAAGAACAAGAACGACAACAACAACTTCAACAAGAAGAAGAAGGGCAGCAAAAGAAGGTTTCATGCTCATGCTGCCGAGGATGATGAACCACCCAAGAAGAAGGCTAGGGCAGAAAGTGATGATAGTAATGATGACTCATCAAGTGAAGAAGATTATGTTCTGATCTCTGCTTTCATAGGTACTATCTCCCATGGTTGTAATGATTGGTTAATTGACAGTGGGGCTTCCAAACACATGACTGGGTTTAAGGAATATTTTGTGAACCTATCTGAACATGAATCACCCCATAAGGTGAAACTTGGGGATGATTATCAATACCCAATCAAAGGAAGTGGTGAAGCCTCCTACAACCTAGATTCTGGAAAATCTTTGAAGATGAAAGAAGTCCTTTATGTACCTGGGCTCAAGAAGAACTTACTCTCCATCTCTGCATTGGATGAAAAAGGTATGAGGGTCACATTTGTGGATGGCCAAGTCCTAATGTGGCCAAAGGGAAAGACCATAGATGATGAAGTAGTGATTGGAGAGCAAGAGGGAGGTTTGTATAAATTGAAGGGACAACCTGAACATGCCATGGTGCATGAATCCATGGAGCCAAGTGAACTTTGGCATAGAAGACTTGCTCATATGCACTATAGGGCACTTCCAATTGCAAGCAAGGCTGTAGAGGGTCTTCTTGAAATCAAGACCAAACATGAAGGTGTTTGCAAAGGATGTGCAAAAGGTAAGAACATTAAGAAGGCTTTCCCAAGCAGTGAAAGCAAGGCAAAGGATATCCTGGAAATCATCCACTCAGATGTATGTGGTCCTATGTCATCCAGTTCTCTAAGTGGGTATGTTTACTATGTCTCATTTATTAATGACTTCTCCAGGAAGACTTGGGTATAATTCTTGAAGAACAAAGATGAGGTGTTTGATAAGTTTAAGGAATTCAAAACCTTGATGGAGAATCAAACTGACAAGAAGATCAAAACTTTCAGATCCGACAATGGTAGAGAATTCACCTCAGGTGACTTCAAGAAGCTTTGCAGTGATTCAGGGATTAAGAGGGAGTTGACTGCTCCTTAAAATCCACAACAAAATGGAGTTGCAGAAAGGAAGAACAGAACAATCATGGAAGCATCAAGAGTAATGCTACATGACCGGGATCTACCTATGCATCTATGGGCAGAAGCAGCTAGAACAGCTGTATATGTGCAGAACAGAACACCCCACAAGATATTGGACAACAAGACACTAGAAAAGGTCTTTTCTAGTAAGAAACCTGAAGTCATCCATCTCAGAATATTTGGTTGTCTAGTATTCACTCATGTTCCAAAGGAAAAGAGGACCAAACTAGATCCTTCAGGAAAGAAGGGTATCTTTGTGGGTTACAGTGAAAGCTCAAAGGCTTACAGAATATACTTTCCAGGGTTCAAGAAGATTGATGTCAGTAGGGATGTGACATTTGATGAAAACTCAGCATTCATCAAATCAAGGAAGGCACCTATCGAAATTTATGAAGAACCTAAGGAAACTAGATTTCAAGACACTACCATGATTGAAGCAATTCTAGAAGTTGTTTGTGAGTTTGAAGATCCGCAAGAACCTGTAGATCCACCCCGTGAGGATACTCTCACAAGAGGAAACCTGCATGGGCTAGAGAGCTCATTCAAGATGTAGAAAGATTTGTCATTCCAGAAGAAGAACACAGAGCAAAGAAGAGAACCAGATCACATACCAGCTATGTTGCTTTACTCTGTGATATTATGAACAAAGAACCTTCCAGTTATGAAGAAGCAGCGGAAAAGAAAGAATGGAAGGATGCCATGGTTGAGGAATACCAATCAATAATGAAGAATGATGTTTGGGATGTTGTCCCAAGACCTAAAGAGAAGTCTATTGTGACTTCCAAATGGAACTACAAAATCAAGCATGCTACAGATGGCAGTGTAGAGAAATACAAAGCAAGATTCGTAGCTCATGGATTATCTCAGAAAGAGGGAATAGATTATGAAGAAACTTTTGCACCTGTAGCCAGGTATACTTCCATCAGAATAGTACTTGCCTTGGCTGCAGCATTGAAATGGAAAATACACCAGATGGATGTCAAGACTGCTTTCTTGAATGGTGTAGTTGAAGAGGAAGTATATGTGGAGCAGGCACTTGGTTTTGAAATACATGACAGAGAATCATATGTGTGTAGATTGAAGAAAGCCTTGTATGGCTTGAAACAAGCTCCCAGAACTTGGTATGGTAGAATGGATAGTTTCCTATCTAGTTTGGGCTTTACCAAGAGAAAAGCGGATTCCAACCTTTACTACAAGGTTGAGGAAGGGAATCCTATGATTCTACTCCTGTATGTGGATGACCTATTTGTAACAGGAGATGACAGATTGATTGTAGATACAAAGAGAAAGCTTGCTGCTGAGTTCGATATGAAATATTTGGGAATGATGCACTATTTTCTAGGTATGGAGGTGTGGCAGAGTGCAGGTGGGATCTTCCTTGGTCAAGGGAAGTACATAGTAGATATCCTGAAGAGATTCGGGATGATGGATTGCAAGGCCATGGCCACACCTATGGCATCGAATCTGAAGCTTCTATGTGATGCTTCATCTGAGCCAGTTGATGTCTCTATGTATCGTCAGATGATTGGGTCCTTGATGTACCTGAGGAACATGAGACCAGACATTTGCTTTGCTGTGAACACATTGAGTTAGTTCCTGACAGATCCAAGGAGTGTTCACCTGGTTTCTGTAAAGCATGTTCTGAGGTACCTGAAGGGTACAGTGGATTATGGGCTCAAGTATGAAGCGAATCAAAAGTTTAACCTGCAAGGTTATGTTGATTCAGATTGGGCTAGCAGTGCTACAGATAGGAAGAGCACTTCTGGGTGTTGCTTCAGTATGGGATCAGGTGTGATCTCTTGGTTTAGCAGGAAGCAGTCCTGCGTAGCACTGAGTACAGCTGAGGCAGAATATGTTGCATCCTGTTTAGCTAGTTGTGAGGCAGTATGGCTACGGAAGCTATTGTCTGAGTTATTTGATCTCCCGTTGGATGCTACTGGTATCTTCTGTGATAACCAAAGTTGTGTGAAGCTATCCGAGAACCCATTGTTTCATGACAGGTCGAAACACATAGAGATCAAATATCACTATATCAGGGATATGGTGCAGAGAGGAGCTGTGAAGCTCCTGTATGTTGCTACGGATGAGCAGATTGCAGATGTGCTAACGAAGCCACTAGCCAGGGTGAAGTTCGATTACTTTAGGGAGAGGCTTGGCGTTCTTCAGAATGATGACACTTCGAGGAAGAAGTGATGGACACATTTGCTGAAGCCATTCCAAGCATGTTGGAAGGAGGATCCTTCACATGGCTGTGGATGTAAGCGCTGGATGATGAGCATCAGGATGATGTTCTAGTTTCTGCTTTGTATGATCAGTTGGATCATTTATATGTATATGTATGTACGCATCATGTTGGATGCTGGATATGATCAGTTGGATCATTTATATGTTTGTACGCATCATGTTGGATGCTGGATATGATCATTTGGATAATTTATATGTATGAACGCATCATGTTGGATGCTGGATATGATCAGTTGGATCATTTATATGTATGTACGCATCATGTTGGATGCTGGATATGATCGGTTGGATCATTTATATGTATTTTGTATATGCATCATGTTGGATGCTTGGACCATGTATCAGTATATGTATCAGGTGGATACATTGTATGATTAGGTAGATCATGTATATTGATGGATACATTGTGTGGATCATGTATCTATGTATCAAGTGGATACACTATGTATGATGATATGTATCAGGTGGATACACTATGTATGATGATATGTATCAGGTAGATACTTGGTGTGCATCAGATGGATGCATTGTATGATCAGGGTGATCGTGGATGACGAGCTTCTCCAGATGACATGTAGCAGGATGTTGCAGTGATGATGATCAGGATGATCATGTGTACATCATGATGATGTATGGTGAGTATCAGATGATACTTTGTGGCCGTGGATCAGGTTGTGCAGATGAGCATGTCTAGGAGATCCTATAGGTCGAAGTTGCGTACCCATAATAGCCTGGGATGCTCTTTCGATACATTGCTCTGGGAGGACATGTAATTTGTGCCCTAGGAGATCTTCAGGTTGGAGTTGTGTACCCGTAACATCCTAAGATTCTCTTGCGAGGTTTTGTCCTATGGCATGTAATTTTCTCCTAGGAGATCTGGATAGGATGAAAAAGGCCTCAGATGCTTCAGCCAGGTTTTGCCATGACCACATGTAAATTGCTCCTGGGAGATCTGGATAGGATGAAAAAGGCCTCAGATGCTTCAGCCAGGTTTTGTGGTGGACCACATGTAATTTGCTCCTGGGAGATCTGGACAGGATGAAAAAGGCCTCAGATGCTTCAGCCAAGTTTTGTGGTGAGATCACATGTAATGTGCTCCTGGGAGATCCGACAGGTAGAGCTGTGTGCTCGTAACAGCCTGGGATGCTTCAACCAGGTTTTGTGATGGGTCACATGTAATGTGCTCCTGGGAGATCCGACAGGTAGAGCTGTGTGCTCGTAATAGCCTAGGATGCTACAACCAGGTTTTGTGATGCATGTAATAAGTCCTAAGGATTCCACAGTATGGCCAGTGATGATGAAGACCTGTAGGTGGTGGGCCTACATCCAGTATGAAAAAGGACTGGCTCTGTAAACTTCCTATGACGAGTAGAGTCAGAGATTGGTTGAGATAGCAGCAGCAGTGACGATGATGATGACGATGCATCGATGACGATGATACCAAGAAGAAGACTTGTCGAGCAGATCTATGTCGAGAAATACCTTCCTAGTTAAGAGGGAGTGTTGATGTATATGTAACTTCGGAATGTATTTCATATATATTTATTGTACCCTTATTAGAGATGTGTTATTCCTCTATAAGGAAGTGTCATCATGTGGATTGACAAGTGTCTCAAGTGTTTGTACTTGCTGATGGGTTATTAGACCACCATGTGTGGGGTCGTCCCTGCAATATATATTATATTGTGGATGTATCTAAATAGACAAGTCGGCCCCATAGTGTAACTGGGAAAACAGGTTAGTATAAATAGAGATCGGGAGATCTCTATTTGGATCATTCAGAAAGTCACACTTCTCTCACTCAGAAAGTGGCGCACTAGTGAGGAAGAGGATCATCTGCTTCTAGGAGACTATCTTAGTGTATTTTGGTTGTACTTTGGTTGAGCCATTGCTCTCTCTATCTCTGAGGAAGTTGTGGGGTTTTTCACCTTAGGGTTTTCCCCACGGAAACTCTGTGTCTCTTGTCTCTCATGATTTTGATTCTTGTGATGCTTGTCATGCTTATTGTGATTGTTATGCATTGATATACTGTATATGTTATTCTCTCAGTGAAGATCCTAGAGTATTGTGAATTAATGCTCAAAATTTAACATGGAGAGGTCGTCAGATTCATCATCATCATCATCATCATCATCATTGTCGTCGTCATCTTCATCATCATCTTCATCATCATCTTCATCATCATCATCATCACCATCACCATCTTCATCATCATCGTCATCATCATCATCATCATCATCATCATCATCATCATCACCATCATCATCATCATCTTCATCATCATCATCATCATCCTCATCATCATCATCATCATCATCATCATCATCATCTTCCTCATCATCATCATCACCATCATCATCATCATCATCATCATCATCATTTTCATTGTCGTTGTCACCATCATCATCATCATCATGTTGTTTGGCCAAAGGGTCCCATCATGCTAATATTGGGTCCCCATCAAAAGTTTTTTCATGTGGCCAACGTTGAAATTTTTTAAACATGTGCTGGCTTGTACTGAAATTTGGCATGGTTAGACTAGACGCATGAATTGATGTTGTGGGAGGGTTTCCAACTCAAACATGACTGACACTAACTAATGGAGCATAAAAAAACCATACCTATAGATTAATTAATGTGCTACATGGGGCCAACGTTAAAATTTTTTAAATATGTGTTGGCTTGTACTGAAATTTGGCGTGGTTAGACTAGACGCATGCATTGACATTGTGGGAGGGTTTCCAAACTCAAACATGACTGAAACTAACCATTGGAGCATCAAAAACCATACCTATATATTAATTAATGTGGTACACAAGGCCAAAGTTGAAATTTTTTAAATATGTGCTGGCTTGTACTGAAATTTGGAATGCTTAAACTAGACGCATGCATTGACGTTGTGGGAGGGTTTCCAGACTCAAACATGACAGACACTAACCATTGGAGCATCAAAAACCATACCTATAGATTAATTAATGTGGTACATGGGGCCAACGTTGAAATTTTTTAATAGCTGCTGGCTTGTACCAAAATTTGGCATGGTTAGACTACATGCATGCATTGACGTTGTGGGAGGGTTTCCAGACTAAAAAATGACTGACACTAACCATTGGAGCATCAAAAACCATACCTATAGATTAATTAATGTGGTACATGGGGCCAATGTTTAAATTTTTTAAATATGTGTTGGCTTGTACTGAAATTTGGCATGGTTAGACTAGACACATGCATTGACGTTGTGGGAGGGTTTCCAGACTCAAACATGACTGAAACTAACCATTGGAGCATAAAAAACCATACCTATAGATTAATTAATGTGCAAAGAAGAGGAATATCCATCAACGTCATGACCACTATTGTTTCTGATATGCATATCTCCTAGAAAGTTTTCTTCAATGTTTAGTATTTTTGGTTCTTTCATATGCTCTCTCTTCTCATTTTGTACTATAGTGGTTCGGGTGCAAGGTTTATTGTGTTTTGTTTTTTAAGTGTTTCAAGGAACATGCCCTAAGGTTCCACACTTCAAAGAGATGCAAAGAGTCAACCTCCTTTGCCTTAGTTTTTATATTGAGGAATATCCAACCTCATCCCTTTGAAGTTATCACCTTACTTTATGGTGGGGTAGACCATCATGGGAATTGAACCCCAGTTGGAAACTTGACACTCTAATTATCTCAGTAGTGAACTCAAATCGATTTGCTAGTGTATAATTTTTTGTAATTAGGGAAGTCAAGCAATTAATGTTCATGTATCATCTCATCCCTTCCTACCCATTCTTGGAAGCATTCTTGTAGGGTTGTAGTGATGAATATCTTATTTGAATATTTATAAATCATTGTGTATTAATAGGATTATTATATGGTCCCTTGATTAGGGAACATAAAAGACTCAATAAGGAATATATTGGACTTGTTCTTTGTTTCCTTATTTTGTTTAAGTGAATGACTATGCTATTTTTTGAGGTATGTGCAAATACGTTTCTTGTAAAATTGGTATGATTGGAACTAGGATCAACATAATGAATATGATTTTTTTTTATAAATAACTGGATTGTGATGATTTAAGACTCATTAGTAGCTAATATAAACTTCCTAATACATGGTGAGAACATAAATAGTGTCTAAGAAGCATAGATTTAAATAATTACTTTATTTATCACAATTGTCAAATTACATTATTATTATATGATTTAAATTATATTTAAATAATTAAAATTATAACAAATTTAAATTATGTATATGTTATATATATAATATATAACATATACAATATAACATAATATTATATAATATATAATATATATATATATATATATTATATAATATTATGTTATAATATTGAACATATATCTATATATATAATATATAATATAACATAATATTATATAATATATATATATATATATATATTACATTTATATATATATATATATATATATATATTATATATTATATAATATTATGTTATAATATTGAACATAACAAAACGAACGACTCCCTCCCCACGTCATACCAAACCAGGGGTCATCGCACGCATCTGTGAGAAGGCTCATCGCATGCATGTCCAACTTGAGGCAGTTCCAGAGTTCCTGTAAGTCAGCCAGATAGAAATCTAGAAAGAAACCCATTTCCCATTCAGAAAAACATTCGGACAAAGCCATCCAGACCGATAGAGAAAGCCAGACAGACATTTGCTAATTTGGTTACTTGGAGACTACGCTGGGACGGCTAGAGCATCGCGTCAACAGGCTCATCACGCAAAGCAACTCTGAGAGGGTCACATTTTTCATTTGGGTGCGAGTAGAGACTGTGTAGGGAATTTCTCATTTAGTCGCAAGCAGGGGAGGATCACAATGACCTAGGTTAGTTTATTCTAGACCAGTAAACCCTTGTTATTCATTCATCTGTATATAAGTTCAAGGTTCTGGTGCTAAACCCTTCACCTGCATGTCCTTGCACGGCTCCTTTTCCTCCCCGTAGTCACCTTCTCGTATGCGGGCTCGCTGCCCTAGCCCGTGGCTCTTCCTTCACCTGCTCCTCCTACAACCTCCACTCATATCTAACCTAGCCTCCTTCGAACTCGCTCAGCCATCCAAGCCCTTTCCTACCCTTTCTAGTAGCTTTTTCTTCTTCATCCCCTACATAGGACTGCCAAATTGGCATCCCTTGTGTGCCCTTCGCTTTGCCCTTGTACATACCTGAAACATAAAATAAAATAATATCTAAATTGGAGTACTAGGGTGTGGACGTATGCACTAAGTTGGGTGTCATTGAAATACCCTGAGTTTTTATTATTGCATTTTGATATTCCAAAGGACTCTTACACCCCCTTTTGGCATATGGTTTTGGCCTTCATATCTTGCCACCCATTTTGCTTGTAAAATGATACATTTGTACATATGTTTTATTTTCTTGGGATAATATAAGAAGCATATTTACCAAGAAAAAATTTAAAAATAAATAAAATTGTGAAAATCTCATACTATATTATTGCAACAATGAACCACGTAGTTTGAATTTTTCCATCAAATATATGAATATGAGATTTCCAAGCATTAGTAATTAGAAATTGTATAAAAGCATTGTTGCAAAATCTTTGATTTTCTCGGGTTTCTGTGCGTGTCAAGTTTACGCACAACAAATTTTGTCAATTCCCTGAGTTGATGACCCATGCCAATTCTTTGTCAACACCGAGTTTTGCAACAGTGGTACAGTAAAGCTTATGGAAATGACCCTAGCTCTTCTTTTGATAACAAATACATTATATTCAATACAAATGCTTATATCCTAGTCACCATGGTTATCTCAAATATGATTTTTTGTATCCCAATGCCAACTTCTTCACCCTATTTGTGAGTAAGTCCCATAGATTGAGAACACAAAAAACTATATGTATTCCCACACCTGCAAGATGCTCCAAAATTGTATAACTAAAATTCAATTCTGTCATTCTCAAGAGAATAGAGATAGGATGCATTGTGTCATACTTCATATGAGTACTCCATTTTTATGGAAAACCATTCATAACTTGATTATACTGTAGAGTAATAATTCTACAAACAAACTTAAAGTGTCACTATGGGGCTGCGGTTTCTTTGTGTGTAGAAATTAAATATATCTTGTGTGAGTCTATAGAAGAAACATGTTCTTGATAATATTCCATGGAGTGTTAAGAGGGTGGTTGTAGTCCCCACCTACAATTAGATATCGCAGGTTTTAGTCCCCACCTACAACATGGTTTTCCTATGTTGGGGAGGCAATTAACTAGATCAAGGATTTAATAACCCCATAATAGTTGACCATATTGGACCTAATGGAAGTACTATTTCAACCCACAAGCTCTATTGTGTCTTGATAGTTCAAATTGAGAGACTAGGCATACTGTATAGCAAGAAAGAAGATCCCTTTTGAGAGGATGTGGAAGCCTATTGTATAGTGAGGGAGTAGATCCATGTTAAGTTGTGGAAGCCTATTATATAGTGAGGGACAATATCCATGTTAGGTGAGGAAATCCTATAGAGGAAGGATTATTTGACTCCAAAATCTACTTATTTCAAATTTATAATAAGTTTGTGAATTTGTATTTTATAGGAGTCTATTTGTCAATGGGCCCTATAGCCTCTCTAATGTGACTCCAAAATTTACTTCTTTCAATCCGATAGCAAGTTTGCGATTTTGGATTGCAAATGCAACTATGTCTAACAAGTTGAGAATTGAGATCCCAAGAAAATGGTTGATTGTTATAATCCACTAGACTACAACATTTTCAAAAATAATAAGGAAACATACTTCCATGTTATGCAAGGATAAAGACAAAAAATCACATTTGGGAAGAATGATGGGACTCAATTTCAAATCAATTTCCCATGAATTGTATGTAAAGATTAGCGCTTGAACTATGGAAAATCCCATGATAATGAAAATCTTGATGAATCCCTTCAACCAAAATTTTCAACTCCAAATAAATTAAATATGAAATGGGGGCTTTGGAACATATGGAAATAGTGGATATAAATATACCAACACATTTGGAGTAACTTTAAAATTGCATATTTTGGGTTGGTTTACTCTTCATCAAAATTACAAAATCAAGAACATGCTACACATTGGATAAATATACTTTATCTTTGAAAAGAACACATGGAAATAAAGATACCTTGCACCTACTAGTGATGTTTTGTTCAAATAACATATCGGGTTACTATGGACAAGTTCTAGCTGAGTATTTTCTCTCCAAGCCTTCCCTATTTCAAATGAAATCCATTGATGCTTTCCAAGAACACACCCTTGACATATAGAGGTTGGTCTAAACACCAAATTTGTTGGAGGGAGCTAAGATACTTCTTGTGATTTGCATCCTTCCACCATTCTATTTCCCTTGTTATCAACCAGCTCCAAGCCACTTTATCTTCAAGTTCCTTATTCATTAAGGAGGTATATATGATGGTCAGTCGCCCTATGTTTTGAGGTGCTCTGATTGTTTTCCAATTCACTAGATTAAACCTTCCTAAATTTTTATCTATGGAAACTAAAATGATACTAGGGGTGAGTAAATAAAAACACATGAAAATTGGGATATATGAGAGAACACAATTAATGGGGCTTATCCTCCATTAGATATTTATCCATTGGGATCCCAAAATGGTTTGTTTGGAGCCGAGAGCTGAGTTTTTTAAGGTTGGAATTCTATCCCGTGGCTACATTTTCCTTAAGGGAGATGGGGAAGCCTAGATACTTGAAGGAGTTCCAGTGCACCTTGATATGGAATTCAAGGAGCCTCACAATTCTAAATAGAATGCTAGAAGGGGGATTTTAGCCATATAGTTGCTTTTAATCTTGTCCTTTCTATGCATCTAGGAAATCAACAAGGAACTTTTGATGTGCATAACTATAGTTATGGAAGCTTCTCCCACTATAAGATTATCATTAGTGAACTAAGTGTGGTTAATGTTTCTCATGTCCCTTTCTATGATGATTCTAAGAAGAGAGTTTGTAATTTGGGATACCTTAGAGCACACCCCAAATCTTCCACCTTGATGATGTATAGGGTTAGGGAGAGAGGACCACCCCATCTCAACCCTCTCATGCATTTGGAATACTTTGACACCCTTCCATTTAACAATGGGGAAATCCAAGGTCCCTTTATACACACTGCAACCCATACCATAACAAGTTGGGAGAACTCAAATTGTGTTAATAATTTCAAATATGAAACTATGGCATAATACATCCTTGACAAATGCAACTATGTCTAACAAGTTTAACTCCTCCTCACACTATCATCTTGAGTACTGAGGCAGCCCACAAATTTCAGATATCAAAATCGCTTGTTTCCTTCATCCTACAGGTGCATAATACCATGAACTAGATGTTGCTATAAAATTCATTTACTGCTGAACTTCACTGTGGTTGCATCTGAAATTTCAGACCCAAAAAAATTTATTTTACTGCTGCTACCTCAATGCACAGACTCGAAAATTCCTTAGTCGAATTTCCTTGGAGTTGTCCTAATTTTTCTTCCCTTAGAATGAAAACATTGACTTCATATTTATACTGGTTTTCACTCATTATTTTGAGCCGACATAAGAATTCATCGAATTTTTTATTTAATAAATTAATTGTAATTTACTGGGCCGACTTTTGAATTCTTACTTAATCTTTGTGTCATTATGGCTTGTGTTATTTTATTATTTTACTTGCATCTCCAAGAGAATTTACTCAATATTAAAACACATGTCATCAGGGTATGGGAGCCTTCAAATGAGCACATCGTCAAGTCCATGGTCTTATGGATCATCATCAATCAAGCATATGTCCATCCACAAGAGTGTGGTCTTCATAACTTCATCAAACCAACAAATGACCACAGAATGGGTCATTTGTCCATTCATACCATTCATGGCTTCCAATGCCCAAGCTACCATTTGTAACTCTTGCTATCTATTTCCTCCAACCTTTTGTGCCATCAACAATGTCTTTGTCCAAGTCCTTGTCCATCCATGAACTTGTCCTCAAACTTGTCTTTGTTATGTCATCTTGTTCAGCAAATGACCACAGTATGAATCATTTGGCTCATTAGGTGTGTCAATGGGATGTGCCTATGGCTCCAATTCCCACATCCACTGTCCTTCTTGTGCTTTGTCATCTCTTGTCATCCACACACTTGTTGGCTTTGGCTTCATGTCATGTCATCACACTTCACCTTTATCATTAATATTGTCATCAATGACAATCCTATTCATCATATATGTACAACATGGATGGTCTCAAGCACTTGATTGTTTGAAGCTGTATGCACACAAAGAGTGATTCTAGTGATCACACATGTTTCTCATGATATGAATATTTCATATCCATGTTCGTAATAAAAGTAAGCATATTCTTTTGGTAGTTGGGTCATATCTATTGAGACTATGTATAATATATGGTTAATATATGTTGAATAAAAACAAGTGCATGACATTATTGCGATGATTATGGTTAATATACACTCTAGGTATTGAGACTTGTAGAGTGACACACATACGTTATATTATTTAGGTGCATCACTAGAAAAATTAATTAAACATAGCTTGTTGTTTGCTCTCTTATTTATTTAATGTGAATACACATTCTCATGCATTTTACTCATTAGAAGTAGAATAAAGTTATTGTTGGATTCATTTAATTTGAAAGAGTAGTTCTAGTTTGGCATAAAAGGATAAAATACAAAAATGTGTAGTCTTTCTCTTTGAAAAGTTTGTGCTTGTGTTTATTTTGCTTTTTGGATCGAAGAACTCTCTCCTTCTTGTAGCTAGTTTTTCATCGAAAAGAAAAGTGCATTGATTCATTCACTTATGCATGGTTTGAGTCGAGTCATAACACCATTTAGTTGCACTTCCTCTACCCGATTGAGTAAGACAACAAACCATTAAAATTTATCTCCCTAACACAACACATTTTAACCTCACTTGAGGATACAAAATAAGTTGCTAGTTAGGTAGGACACCGGGGATAGGGATCCAAATAATTTCCCATTTTTCACTTTTCATCTGAGACATAGTTGTTGTCCTTTAGGGTACTAAAATCCTCTAGTATTTGTTGACACAGTCATCGACCAATTTGTTGAGAGGGCCCCCCACTACGCGGGAGAAAGCAGCGAGGACTGGTTCCAGATGGACTTTGTGGAATGTCGCACTCCACTTAGCACCTAAGGAGACCTCTCCATTGTCTTCCTTGTATTTTCCGTATAGGTGATACAAGGGCTCAAGGGCAGAAGTTCTGGTTAACCTTCTCGGACGTGTCATGGATGAGGTAGCTTAGTGGCTTTTCTTCTATGGCTCTTTTACCCAGGATCCATTTCGGTAGAGGGATATCCTTCCACTTTGGTCTCTCACTTCGTATTGTTCGACTTGGATTTCATCACCTTGCGGAGGATACAATCTGTTGAGGTCTCCAGACCTTAGTTAGGAAGATTGCTTGCTATCATACCTTTTAGATGGTATTTTATTTTATAGTGTTGCTTGTTGGCATTCTGGCCTTTTTGTTGTAGCTCGCTTGCTGTGACATCGGTCTCAATATAGTTTTAGAGCTTGCTTTTGGCCTGCGCGCCTCCTCTTTTTCTGGCTTCCCTTCTGCATGCTCGGTTGCTTTAAGGTTTTTGAGTTCTTACATGGTCAGTTACCAATTATATGATGATGTATAATGTCCTCTTCTCTTGGGTCTTAGAGATGGTTGAGTTAGATGGTCTTCTCAAGGGACTAGAAACCCCTTGATGGAGACACTAATGCTTGACCTTAGGAGTAGTATAGAGGACCACATTATCATATCATCTGTGTGGACTTTTCCTTTTACAATGATGATTGACTTTTAGGTTATATGGAACACTAGTACATTTGAGAAAGAGATGATTGGTTGTACCCCACCTTAGTTGATTGACTTTTGGTCCTTTCATTTTGTTGATAATATTTTTGTGGTACTTTGCCTTTTACCGTTTGGGTCTTTTACTTATCTTGAGTTATCTTTTGATTTGTACCACCTTTTATGTTTTTGGTCTTATGGGTACTATGGTAGTTTGTCCACATTTGAGGTGTTACCCCTTAGTCCAAATGGTTATGAGTCTTTATACCCACTCTTTTCTTTTTGAATTGTACCTTATTGGTTGGTCTTTGTACCCTCACCTATTTAATTGTGTAACCCTGGTACCCACCTAAGACATTCTACTTTACTTTTTATTTTTTATTTTATTTTCATCTTTTATTTTCTAGATCTGTCTTTGAAGTTTGAATGTTATTGAGATTTGATTGGTAACCTTTCTTCCTACTGTGTTTTTTGATCTGCTCTCCTTCTCCCTGTTGAGAAGCTTCTGACACTCAAACTCATCCGTGAGCCCTAGTTTTTCTCTACTGGTTGTTTTAGTAAGGGTCGTGAGGTCTTAAGGGTTTTCTTTACCCTTCTGTGTACTCATATGTGTAGGCCATGAGTCTCTTTGGCCTCAGTCTACTGGCTGTTAGCTCATTTATGAGGGCCAAAATTTTGTATGGGTAGTTTGGACTGAGTTTTTAAGTTTTTTTTTTTTTTTTTTACTAACCTTTGTTTTATATGCTCATATTTTGTGTGTAGTTCTTGATCTGTGGTCATATATATTTGTTGAGTTACATTTGTGATGCTGAGACTTATTACGGGCTGATATTTATTGTGATTGTACTGATCCTTTTGACTGTTATTGACTTTATTTGATTGACTGTAACATATCCTAGTCATCTCTCTCTCTCTCTGGTTTGTACTAACCTTCTAATAGGGTCACTTGGTTCCTAGAGTTGACTGGCCTCTAAGAGGAACAGTCATTTCTGAAAGTAACTCTTATGAGTATATTATAGGAAACGTCTACACCTAGGTAAGTATCTTCACATATTTATTTTCTTGTAAATTAAATTTTTATTATTATTACATGTTACTGAAGATTACTTTAACACATTGACCATCTGGTAGTGTTTAAGGTGAGAAGTTGAATTTTAATTTAATTTTTTATTTTTTGTATTAAGTAGTTAAGAATTGTCTTGTCAGAAAAAAATTGTTGGTCATCAGATATGTGTTGATAAATATTTTTAAGAGGGGTGGAGCTCCTCGATTGAACTTGTGAGGAAAATTATTTTGGAAAATAAGTGTCCTGACTATGGGACAACAACAAATATCTATTCAACAACATATGAGATATTCTTAGCACTAGGTGGGAAAATAATTATACACCTTCAATTACCAAGTACTATAGTGATGAGTGACTTAATGAAAAGCATGCAAATTCCATCATTTAATAGGATATTGTTGATGTATATGTAACTTCGGAATGTATTTCACATATATGTATATTGTATTCCTATAGAGATGGTATTATTCCTCTGTAAGGAAGTGTCGTCATTTATATTGTAAGTGTCGTAACTTATACTTGATGGGTTATTAGACCACCTTGTTTGGGGTCGGCCCTGTATAAGTCATGTGGGTCAAAGGGTTATTAGACCACCCTATTGGGGGTCGGCCATGTGGGTCAAAGGGTTATTAGACCACCCTATTGGGGGTCGGCCCAGTCAGCATTATGTTATGTGGTTAAGTTCGAGCCTACATGAGTTAGGTAAAAAGGCAAGTCAAGTCAAGTATAAATAGAGTGCGGGAGGCACTCTATTTACTTACTCACTTCTCAAACATGCACTCAAGGAGGAATGGCGCACTTATGGAGGAGGAGGATCTGCTGCTAGGTTATGGATATCTCTCTTGGTTGGTTGTATCATTGCTCTATCTATCTCTGAGGAAGTTATTGGGGTTTTTCACCTTTATGGTTTTCCCCAAGTAAATCTTTGTTTCTCTTGTGTGCTTGCATTATTGTCTCCATGATTGATATGCTGTAGATATGCTGTACATGTTGTTCTCTCAGTTAAGATCCTAGATCATATTGAATTAAATTCAGAAAATTTAACATGGTATCAGAGCTAGCCTGAAAGAAGGCATGATATGGCATGTATGACACTTGTTGCACTTACGATGCTAGGGCTTGATATAGCAAAAACCAGTCATCGTAGAACTTTCGCTATAAATCCGTTTTGGCGAAGTTTTCGGATCTGAAATTGTTACAGGACGAAGATTAAATCTCCAGGTACCTTGTGTCCAAAGTAAAACCTCTAATTCGTTGGACTTTGTGATTTATGATCTGTACAATATAGGGTTTATGCCTCTTCCAGATCTGAGTCAAAATCAGGTGACCTTGGGAAAAAGGTCATATCTTGGGCTAGGAAGCTCCAAATGAAATTTTGTAAAACGTGACAGGTAGTACACAGTCTATACTATCTCAGAAAACTTTTTCAGAGGTCGAAGTTGAACTAGTGACACGTGGAACGCCGTACAAGTTCGCTCTCCTGTATTATCCCATAAACAGGTCACGTTGCGACACTTGGCATAACTCTCTCTCAGAGAGTCCAATTGAGGTCAGACCTGTCAGGATGGAAATATAACAGGCCTAGATATCTTAGGAAACTTTTTCAAACGCCGAAGTTCAAACAGTGACACGTGGCACGCCGTACAAGTTCGCTCTCCTGAATTATCCCAAAACAGGTCACGTTGCGACATTTGGAATAACTCTCTCTCAGAGAATCCAATTGAGGTCAGACCTGTCAGGATGGAAAGATAACAAGTCAGGCTATCTCAGGAAAGTTTTTCAGACCCTGTGGATCAAAAAGTTCAGAGTTACACCAGAAACAATCAGGTACATATTTCTGTCAAAACAGAATTATTTTTGAGTACCTTCATTCATGGCTTCCGGAATTTAGGGCTTTGGAGAAAGTTGGAATTTTTGTAATCGGAGACCACGGATGGATGCTACTCATCAAAATAGAAATTTAGAGACCAAGATCAGAATTTTTGGTTGGATAGAAGGCCGGACTTGATTAGACCCTAGTTCGGGACTTTGATCAGAAAAGTGGAAAATTAGGGCTTCTGTAAAAATGGGAATTTTTGAAATCTGTGACCATGGCTGGAAGCTCCTCAGAAAAATAGAAGCTTAGAGCTTTGGATCAAACATTTTGATTAGGAATAAGAGTGGGCTTCATCAAACCCCAGTTCAGGGTCACGTCCAGTGAATCCAGAAGTTTCAAAAGCAAAATTGAGGAGTGAAACTTTGCAGTTTTCAAATTCTGAATATACCAACTTGATCAGCTCATCAAGGCACATATTTCTATCCTGTCAGAAGTTTGAAATTCAAAGTTTGAATTTTTGGGGTTTCTCTGACAAACCCATATCCAGCTCAAGGTCTAGTTCTTGCAAATCAAGTGGATTGGGTCAATCCTAGAAGAAGATAGATTGATCATCTGCATGAGTGAAGAAGTTCCTGTTTCAGAGGGAGATGAGGCTAAGGCCTTATATAAGAAGATTACAAGCGATCTCGACAGGTATGACTCATCGAGGTATGTTTCGATATTTGTCCATGATTAAGTTTATGGTATGTTTGTCTTCATGTTATTACAGTTAGTACAATTTTGATTTTAGATTTGTCATATCACCTTAACAAAATTATGAATGCATGATAGAAGATATTCATTGGTTAGGGTGTTGACACTTATGATTGTACTAATGCATTATGGTGTTGTATGAGGTTTATGTTGTCTACTAACATGAAAGGTACACCAAGAAAGACAAATCATGTTCTGGTCCAAGAACATATGATCATGATAACATGAGGACAAAGATTCATCCATTGTCATGGATCTCATAGAAGATCCATTTACGAGGTATGTATAACTTGGTTTTGTAATAGTTAACCTATGAGATATACAGGTTACTAGCACAAGTCATTGAAGAAGAACAAGAAGACATCATGTGAGTATGTTAGACATAAATAGCTAGCATGCTAATCCAGGTATGTTTTTCCTATATCAAGTTAGAATCCTACCTTGTGTTAGGATCTTATACTGTTGTTGATAATAATTATTCATGAAGTCATAGGTTTGAATAATCATGGTTGTATGCATATTATGTTTCTTACCTTAATTGATGATATGACTAACCAAAAGAATCATGAAGGTATAGGTTTGAATAATCATAGGTTTTATGCATAATATATCTCTTATCTTGATTGATGATTCAACTAACCTGAAGAGTCATAGGTTTGAGTAATTACAGGTTTAGACATGTTATGTTTCTTATGATTTGACTAACCTTAAGAATTCTACATAAACCTTGAATGCTAATGCTTATTATTTTCTGTTTGAAATGATCATGACTATACATGCTTGAGATTATTGTGTTTTAATAGTATACTAATGAATGTATGATTTTATATGAGATCACAAGGATAACACAATCATGATACTAATAAGCATGCATAGGAACCAAGGATGAATGTAAGTTCAAGGATAGGTAATCCAGGAAGCAAAGATCAAGAGGGAGTACACTCCAGTGGTTTATGAAAGGATGCAAATATTCAGAGGAGTTGACCATCTCTCTACATCCCACAACAGAAAGGTGTAGAAGAAGCTACTTCAGATTAGGACTGCAATAGCTCCTACAAGAAAGTGAAGACTCAGAGGGAGTCCACCC
This sequence comes from Larix kaempferi, assembly GCA_027924585.1. Taxonomy (NCBI): domain Eukaryota; kingdom Viridiplantae; phylum Streptophyta; class Pinopsida; order Pinales; family Pinaceae; genus Larix; species Larix kaempferi. The sequence goes on from BSBM01000376.1 coordinate 17,615,427, forward strand.
AACGAACAAACAAAGATAAGTATTTTAATTATCATTTCTTGCATATGTGTTTGTTTAAATAAAATTGTTCAATGATGTATATGCTCATGTTCCTAGACTTAGGATATGTATTGTGCATATTAGAATAGTTGCATTGATGAACCGTATACTACTAATATACATGGGTAAGTGGCCTATGGCACTGTACAACATTCCATTGCTACTTATCTAGAATGAAACCTCTTTGCTGACATGTTGGGAGTTGTGCACACTCTTAACAATGTTCTGGTAGAGATTGGAAGGCATCTAGAAAGTTACAGGATATGGATAAATGTTGTATTGAAGCATTGGCTAAGATAATTGCATGACTGTATGACATATTTCTTTATGTGTAAGAATTTGTTCTGAAAATTATGAGATGTTTCTAATCATGCAATTTAACCTGTTTTGTAGGAAAGACCGTATATCTTCACCTACAAAAGGACTACAACATTTGTTCCAGCAACAAAGATATCTATTGAAGATATTGAAGTTCCCAGGATCTGGGATGAAGAAATGGAATGCCATGATCCGTCGATCATGAAGAATATTGTTTGGGATGTAGTCCCAAGATGTGAAGGGAAGTTTGTTATGACTTCCAAATGGATCTATCAGATCAAGCATGTTGCAGATGGCAGCATTGAGAAATATAAAAGTGATGAAATAGAAGATGCACCAGATGGATTCAAGACAACTTCCTTGAATGGTGTAGTTGAAGAAGAAGTGTATGTGGAGCAGCCACATGGTTCTGAGACACATGATAGGAAATCATATATGTGCAGAACTTGGTATGGTGAAGATAGATTGATTGCCGACACGCAGCGGAAGCTTACTACCGAGTTCGAGATGAAGAACTTGGGGATGATGCACTATTTGTTTTTGGCATGGAGGTGTGGCAGAGTGCAGAAGGAATCTTCCTTGGACAAGGGAAGTATGCAGTAGAGATCCTAAAGAGGTTCAGGATGATGGATTGCAAGGCCATGGCCACACCTATGGCATCGAATCTGAAGCTTCTATGTGATGCTTCATCTGAGCCAGTTGATGTCTCCATGTATCGTCAGATGATTGGGTCCTTGATGTACCTGACGAACACAAGACCAGACATTTGCTTTGTTGTGAACACATTGAGCTAGTTCCTGACGGATCCGAGGAGTGTTCACCTGGTTACTGTAAATCATGTTATGAGGTACCTGAAGGGTACAGTGGATTATGGGCTCAAGTATGAAGCGAATCAAAAGTTTAACCTGCAGGGTTATGTTGATTCAGATTGGGCTGGCAGTGTTGCAGATAGGAAGAGCAAATCTGGGTGTTGCTTCAGTATGGGATCAGGTGTGATCTCTTGGTTTAGCAGGAAGCAGTCCTGCGTAGCACTAAGTAGAGTTGAGGCTGAGTATGTTGCAGCATGTTCAGCTAGTTGTGAGGCAGTATGGCTACGGAAGCTACTGTCTGAGTTATTTGATCTCTCGTTGGATGCTACTGGTATCTTCTGTGATAACCAGATTTGTGTGAAGCTGTCCGAGAACCCAGTGTTTCATGACAGGTCGAAACACATAGAGATCAAATATCACTATGTCATGGATATGGTGTAGAGAGGAGCTGTGAAGCTCCTGTATGTTGCGACAGACGAGCAGATTGCAGATGTGCTAACGAAGCCACTAGCCAGGGTGAAGTTCGAGTACTTTAGAGAGAGGCTTGGTGTGCTTCAGATCGAGGATACTTAGAGGAAGAAGTGATGGACACATTTGCTGAAGCCATTCCAAGCATGTTGGAAGGGGGATCCTTCACATGGCTGTGGATGTAAGTGCTGGATGATGAGCATCAGGATGATGTTCTGGTTTCTGCTTAGATATGATCAGTTGGATCATTATATGTATTTTGTATGTACGCATCATGTTGGATGTTGATGGATACATTGTGTGGATCATGTATCTTTGTATGATCAGGTAGATCATGTATGTTGATAGATACATTGTGTGGATCATGTATCTTTGTATGATCAGGTAGATCATGTATGTTGATGGATACATTGTGTGGATCATGTATCTTTGTATGATCAGGTAGATCATGTATGTTGATGGATACATTGTGTGGATCATGTATCTTTGTATGATCAGGTAGATGATGTATGCTGATGGATACATTGTGTGGATCATGTATCTATCAGGTGTATACTTGGTGTGCATCAGATGGATGCATTGTATGATCATGGATGACGAGCTTCTCCAGATGACATGCAGCAGGATGTTGCAGTGATGATGATCAGGATGATCATGTGTACATCAGGATGATGTTTGATTAGTATCAGATGATACTTTGTGGCCGTGGATCAGGTTGTGCATGTAAGCATGTAATTTGTGCCCTGGGAGATTTGCAGATGGTCTTTCGAGGTTTTTCCTATGGCATGTAATTCGGTGCCCTGGGACATCTGGCAAATGCTCTTTCGAGGTTTTGCTTGGAAGGACATGTAATTTGTGCCCTGGGAGATCTGCAGATAGTCTTTCGAGGTTTTGCCTATGGCATGTAATCCGGTGCCCTGGGATATCTGGCAAATGCTCTTGCGAGTTTTTGTCCTATGGCATGTAATTTGCTCCTGGGAGATCTGGACAGGATGAAAAAGGCCTTAGATGCTTCAGCCAGGTTTTGCCATGCCCACATGTAATTTGCTCCTGGGAGATCTGGACAGGATGAAAAAGGCCTCAGATGCTTCAGCCAGGTTTTGTGGTGGACCACATGTAATGTGCTCCTGGGAGATCCGACAGGTAGAGCTGTGTGCTCGTAATAGCCTGGGATGCTTCAGCCAGGTTTTGTGGTGAGATCACATGTAATGTGCTCCTGGGAGATCCGACAGGTAGAGCCGCGTGCTCGTAACAGCCTGGGATGCTTCAGCCAGGTTTTGTGATGGGTCACATGTAATGTGCTCCTGGGAGATCCTACAGGTAGAGCTATGTGCTCGTAATAGCCTGGGATGCTGCAGCCAGGTTTTGTGACGCACGTAATAAGTCCTGAGAATTCCACAGTATGGCCAGTGATGATGAAGACCTGCAGGTGGTGGGCCTACATCCAGTATGAAAAAGGACTGGCTCTGTAGAACTTCCTATGACGAGTAGATTCAGAGATTGATTGAGATAGCAGCAGCAGTGACGATGATGATGACTCGATGATGATTATCCAGTGACGATGATCCAGAGAAGATGACTTGTGCTAGAAGAACTATGCTGAGAAATACCTTCCTAGTTAAGAGGGAGTGTTGATGTATATGTAACTTCGGAATGTATTTCACATATATGTATATTGTATTCCTATAGAGATGGTATTATTCCTCTGTAAGGAAGTGTCGTCATTTATATTGTAAGTGTCGTAACTTATACTTGATGGGTTATTAGACCACCTTGTTTGGGGTCGGCCCTGTATAAGTCATGTGGGTCAAAGGGTTATTAGACCACCCTATTGGGGGTCGGCCCAGTCATCATTATGTTATGTGGTTAAGTTCGAGCCTACATGAGTTAGGTAAAAAGGCAAGTCAAGTCAAGTATAAATAGAGTGCGGGAGGCACTCTATTTACTTACTCACTTCTCAAACATGCACTCAAGGAGGAGTGGCGCACTTATGGAGGAGGAGGATCTGCTGCTAGGTTATGGATATCTCTCTTGGTTGGTTGTATCATTGCTCTATCTATCTCTAAGGAAGTTATTGGGGTTTTTCACCTTTATGGTTTTCCCCAAGTAAATCTTTGTGTCTCTTGTGTGCTTGCATTATTGTCTCCATGATTGATATGCTGTAGATATGCTGTACATGTTGTTCTCTCAGTTAAGATCCTAGATCATATTGAAGTAAATTCAGAAAATTTAACAGATATATTAGGTCAAAACCATCCTTGAGAGGTGGAGAATGGATTTGTAGATTTTTCCACTAAAATTGAGAGATTTAGATGCTACAACATGATAGGGACATTGGATTAAGAAGGTAAATGATTAATGGGCAACACATGGGGTAGCATACACTCTTTTACAATAAGTCATCACAAGGTTCATTTCTTAGGTTAGATCATCCTTTTGTTACAAGAGGAATTGGTGCACATATCGGAGAACGTGAACACTTTGAAAAACAACCATCTTGAATAGTCAAGAGAAGAGAGAAGAGGTATTCACATATGTTCACAGAAACCTTTATCTTATATATAGGACAAGGGAAGAGTGGTCAAAGGGAAGGACATAGATGGAGGTATTTCCTATCGATATGGGTTTGGATAGTATATTTGAGTTGGATTTGGGAAACTTGGATCTTACTGCACCATTCCTATAACCAATCACTTTTGATGATGGTGATATGATTGGGGATCCCTCAGAATAGTTATATGCAAATATTGGACTGGATACAAGGAGGTGAAGGAGGAGGAAGGAGAGCACTATGGTAGTACTAGTGGTGGTGATCCAAATGAATCTGATTATGAGATGTATAGGAGGATCATTAATCAGCTATGAGTTTCTTCTACATTTTTTTTCTTTTGAATTCCCATCCATTGTATCAACTTATCTATTACTCAATACAATACATTTTGATGACATCGAATGAGAAAATACAGTTTATGGTTCTCTTATCACTCAAAACTATCCTTGAAAAATTTAGTCCCAAGGGGATCGAACAAACACTTATCCTAAACTGACAATATCACCTCACATAGTCCCATAGCATTGGGTTTTGGCCATTTGTAACATAGGGCATGAATCTTTACATAATATTTGCATACAATCCACAATATCATCATTTTTGTTTTCTTCTAGTATGGTAAGAAAGGATTCATTAGCTATAAAAACCCTAAAATAAAATAAAAATTCTTATCCACAATATAACTAAATTTCCACATAAATCTTACTTATCACTTGTAGTTTCTGGTTATTGCTTTACACACATAGAATAGTAAAGATTACTATACAGAAATTGGTGTGATATTTCAATCTTCAATGGTATAAACTATTAACTTGTTTGCTTATAAGTTTGGAATCAGTTTAGCTTAGCTGCATTAAGAAAATTATTCCGAAAGGGACATTTATAAAAGAGAAGATATGCCGCTTTATATATATTAGAGTCCTAGCTGATGGAATGCCTTTGGACAACCCTCACGCCTAAGGGAAAATTCTTTGGACCCCCTTGGCTTACTTAGCTTAAATGCTAACACATGCTTATTCTTTGTGGAACATGGTTTTGCAGGTGAATATATTCGAACCTCATTGTGACCAGGTCCACTGTAACACTTGCTTACAAGAAAAAGGTTTAACGCATAAAAGTTTGGACCTTAGTAAGGATGGAAGTCCTAAGTAATAACCCAAAGGATTAAATTCGCTTTCCCATAGCGAATTCTTAACATTAGACTTGATTTATCCAACCTACATTATTATAATGATTTCGAAATAATCGAACAAGTACTAAAGCATTGAATGAAAAGTAAAATCAAACGTTGAAGGGATAAAAGCTTGGGTGGAGGACAAACTGGCGCAATTAATGCAACTTTTACACTGTCCAAGGAGCATTCGGAGGGTTTGTAAAACATTAGTCAGAAGGGTAGGGGAAGGAAGAGGGCTCTCGGCTGCCATGGCCGAGGAGCTCTGTGCTAAAACCATACTAAGGTCACGATACAAGTCAAAAGAGCATCTGGTTGGTTGGTTGCAGCGTTTCAAAAAAAAATGAAGGTAAAGTATCAATACCTGGAACCCTATATGCTCATTTGAAGTTTAAAATATTTAACTGTTGTTTCTAAAAGATAAAACTTTTCCTTTGCAGGTGGCATAAAGACTACCACGCTTACAGGGAGGTCTTTCTGGCGTCGAGTACCAACTACTGGGTAAGCCACGACTGTCCACAAATTCCCCCGACAAGAGGGTTTGTTCTTTGTCTGCAATAGATGAACATACGATCGTGAAATCCTTACTAGTTGCTTCCAGACTGTTGGCATTTCAAACTAGCTATAAGTAGCAGGTTTAAAATAAAAGAATTTTCAGGTTGAACCCTGCATTTGAAAGTAAATATATATTTTTTTCTTTTGTTCTTAGAGAAGAAATATTTTATTAAAGGGGTTACCTCCTTCGTTCTTTGAATCTGCGAAGTCACTGCAAAGTTTCAGTGTTGATGGCTTAGAGGCCCAACCTGGGGTTTCACCCGGTCTAAACCAAATGTAAAATTTTAAAAAAATACAATGTTTCATAAGGTTACAGAATATAGCAATTTGATATTTTTGTGAGTTGTGCTTTTTCCAGAAAATAAATTAGATTTCCAAACGTTTATTAGTAAATTTCTTAACGTTTCCGTTATTGGAAGAAAGTATTGTTGTAAGCCATAACCCTGAATTTGTTTTCTGCAAGGGTTGAAGTGTTTGACATAGTAGTAAAATTTATTTACCCTAGCAATGCATTCAGTAACATAGGTGTAAGTTTCCTGAGTTCATTTTTATAGATTTCGCTTCTGCTGTTTTTAATGATAACTTAAAATGAACGGGCCATGTATGTCTCAGTTTAAGTCTCTTCTTCTTATGGAGGCGTTGTAAAACTAGAAGACTGCAGTCGTCATTTTAACCTTTACCTATCGCTAACTTTCTGATATGTATACCTATTTATAAAAAAAAAGGTCAAAACGTTTTAAGAAAAAGACCCGAACTCTACCGGGTTCGATACCTAAATTGGTCATAAAACAAATAGTGTCCTAAAAAAAAAATGCATCCTCTAGATTAAAATAAAGGTCGGTTTTGTATTTGCAAAGATTAGTTAAGATGTGAGTGAGAGGAGCCACGATAGTGGTGAAATAATATCCAAACCTTTAGATGAGTTTTAATTAAAAAAATTGGTAAAACAATATGTGCTGCCACGAAGGTGAAATAATGAAACCTAAACGAAAATCTGGAACAAAAATAATGCTAATTATTAGCAGAACATAACACTTGGTTAAAGCCCTCAATCCAATCAAGGTATTACAGAGTCCTTATGTGATTCCCAGGTTCTAAGATAAAGTGAAATATTCCTAAATATTTCTCAATGGTTTAAAGCATGAAAGGAAAATTTTCGATGATGAAAAGGTTTTATTTTAGTGACATAAAAAAAAATTAAAGCCCTCAATCCAATCAAGGTATTACAGAGTCCTTATGTGACTCCCAGGTTCTAAAATAAAGTGAAATATTCCTAAATATTTCTCAATGGTTTAAAGCATGAAAGGAAAATTTTCGATGATGAAAAGGTTTTATTTTGGTGACATAAAAAAAATTAAAAGGAACTATTCTTTTATCATAGGACTTCAAATTCTGAGCTATAGAATTTTTTATTTTTTTTAAAGAACCAAAATGAAAGCTTGAATGTATTATCTATTATGTAAGTAATATAATTCTTATCATAGGATTCTGTATGTTGAAAAAATATTAGTTCCTCAACTAATTACTCAGAGTCTTTATTATATATAATTCTAAGCATGTATTTGACTATTTAAAAGATCTGCATGTAAAAAGGAAGGAAACTAGAAACCAATGTAACAAAAGGCTAACTTGATGCATTAGATAAAATTATTCAACCCTAATCGAATACCATTCTTTAGCTAACAAAACATTTCAGGCTAACTGTGTAATTTGTAGATAACAATTTAATTTCAAAATATTAGTGACAGCCACAACATAAGAACCTGATACCAATGTGGGAAACAAGGAGTGGCTTCGTTGTTCCACCCAACCAATTCCCGGAGCCGTCAAGCTCCAGAACCCTTGAGCTCGTCTGTCGAACTACATGAGCAAAAATCCTCTTTGCACCATCTCTTGCATTGCAATTATCAATCCCTGTCCAATGCTAGACTCTTGTTGCTCATGGACCTACTTTTAATAGTAGTTTGCCTACAACTTGGTCATTTATGAGCCTCCTGCTCTTTAGCACTCAACTAAGAGTGGTGACATGATATTTAGGAATGATGCCTCCTGCATCTTTAACAAAATTTGCCACTTTTCTTTTTCCTCAAGTAGTTCAGCAGACACTCTTCAACAAATAGATCCACCCTTGTCTCCTGATTTATTATATTCAATAAAAATAATGTCTTCAATACAAATTGTTTCATTTTGACTTCTCAGTCAAAATAATAAAATAATAATTGTTTTCAATATTCTTTTATCAACAGAATAATTAAAATGTTTATTATTTTGGGGGCGTTACATACACCTCCCCTTAGAAGGTAACACCATCCTCGGTGTTACATTAATTATTCAATCGTCCATAAGATCTTCTTGGAACCAATTTGGATATGCATCCCGCATATCACTCTCTAGCTCCCAAGTAGCTTCTTCCGGACTAAGGTGCTCCCATTGCAGCTTGAATTGTCCGATGATATGTTTTCGGAGAGTGATTTCTCTCTTGTCGAGAATGCCTTTCGGTCCCACCTGGAACTCTCCTTCCGGTTCCACCTGGATTACATTCCAATTAATTACGTGTGAGGCATCATGAATATATCTTTTCAGAATTGAAACATGGAATACATTATGCACCCTAGTATTAGGTGGCAGGGCTAGTTGGTATGCAACTGGACCTATTTTTGCCAAAATTTCAAATGGCCCACAAAACCGGGGTGCCAATTTGGAGTACTTACCTAGCCTTAAGGAAATTTTCTTAGACTTTACCTTTATGTAAACATGGTCACCCACCTGGAACTCTTTAGGAGTTCGTTTTAGATCAGCATAACTTTTCTTCCTGTCTTGGACAACTTTTAAATTTTGTTGTACCTGTTGCACAGTTAGTTCCATTTACCTTAATAGTTCAGGTCCTAACATTAGCCTATCTACTGGGCTGCTCCATGAGATTGGAGTATTGCACCTTCATCCATATAAAACTTCAAATGGACTCATACATGCAGAAACTTGAAAATTATTATTATACGCAAATTCTGCTAAATGCAAATAGTCTTCCCACTTACCAGGTGTGTTCATAACATACATCCTCAGCATGTCTTCCAAAATTTGGTTGACTCTTTCAATTTTCCCATCCATTTGTGGATGGTATGCAGTGTTGAAATTCAACAGAGTTCCCAAACCTTTAAATAATGCTTTCCAGAAATTACTTGTAAATGTTGCGTCTCTATCCGAGACTATCACCTTTGGTATGCCATGCAGCCTGAATATCTCCTTCATAAAAATATCTGCAATGTTAACATCTTTATATGTAGACTTCACAGGAATAAAGTGAGTAGCTTTGCTTAATTTGTCTACTACAACCATGATCGAATCATGTTGTCTGAAATTTTTTGGTAAGCCGGTTATAAAATCCATGCTTATCGTTTCCGATTTCCATTTCGGAATGGGTAGCGGTTGTAAGAATTTGGCTAGATGTTGGTGTTCATCCTTGACTTGTTGGCATTCTAAACAACGTGCTAAGTATTCTGCTATTTCTCCTTTCATGTTTGGCCAATAGAAATCCTTCCTAGCCATGGTAATCATCTTTTGATACCCTGGGTGCCCAGAATAAGGATGCTTATGTAATTCATTTAAAACAGTTAGCTTAATTTCTGCAGAATTGGGTATGTAAAGTCTGCTTTTAAACAACAATAAATCTCTTTCGTTAGTACGGAAATCAATCTTTAACTAATTACTTTCATTTTCAGCAGTTTTCTCCTTTAAAACCTGATATTCTTTATCAAAAATTTCCACATTTAAAATTTGTTTTTCCAGATCAGATTCATAATTGTTGCTTGCATACAGTAAGTTTTCATGACGGCTTAAAACGTCTACAACTTTGTTTTCTTTACCCTTTATATGTTTTATTTCAAAGTCGTATTTGCTTAAAAAGGACAGCCACCTGGCTTGTCTAGCATTTAAATTCTGTTGGTCAAATAAGTATTTTAAGCTTACGTTATCTGACATGAGTAAAAATCTTCTTCCAATTAAATAGTGTCGCCACATCTTCAAGACATGAATAATTGCAGCAAGTTCCAAATCATGAGTATCATAGCTTTTCTCATGATCCTTTAGTTTTCGGGATTCATAGGCTATAACATGGTTTTCTTGAGTTAGAAATCTTCCTAATCCTTCGTTACATGCATCAGTGCATTCGACGAAATCTTTTAACGGATCAGAAATTTTTAATATAGGAGCAGTAGTTAACATATGTTTTAGTTTATTAAAACTTTCCATACATTTTTTGTTCCAATCGAATCTTTTTCCTTTCTTTTGTAGAGAGGTTATGGGGTAAGCTATTTTCGAAAATCCCTCTATGAATCTATGATAGTGGCCCACCATCCCCATAAAAGATCTTATATCAGTTACATTTTTAGGGATTGGCCATTCCATGAAAGCTTTAATTTTATCGGGGTCGACCGAGATTCCGTCTTTAGACATTACGTGTCTGAGATAATGAATTCTATCTTTATAAAAGTCACACTTGCTAAACTTAGCAACCAGCTTTTGTTCTCTTAAAATTTTCAATACTGTTCTTCGTGTTCCTGCTCATTCTTCGAATAAATCAAGATGTCATCAATGAAGACAATGACAAATTTATCCAAATAATCGTTAAAACTATTATTCATTAAACTCATAAAGGATGCAGGTGTGTTTGTTAATCCAAATGGAATTACAACGAAGTCGTAATGACCATAACAATTTCGGAAGGTTGTTTTGAAAATGTTTTCGTCCTTAATACGTACCTGATGGTAACCGGATCTTAAATCTATTTTTGAGAAGACAGTCGCCCCTTGGATTTGATCGAATAGATCGTCAATCCGTGGCAAGGGGTATCGGTTCTTTATAGTCATTTTTATCAATTTCATGTAGTCTATGCATAACCTTAAGGTTCTGCCTTTTTTTTTTACAAATAAAACCGACACTCCCCAAGGGGGAAACACTGGGCCAAACATATTTCTTATCCAAAAGTTCTTGTAACTGAGTTTTTAACTCTGTGAGTTCAATTACATTCATTCTATATGGAGCCTTAGAGTCTGGTACTGCTCCTGGTATTAGATCAATTGTAAAATCTATATCCCTTTTTGGAGGCAGTTCCTGAATTTCTTCAGGAAATATATCTTTAAAATCTTGTAAAATTGGTATATCCTCTAAATTTAATTTACTTTCATATTCACTATTATCCATTATGTAAACAACAAAAAACCTTACATCCCTTTCTTACATATCTTTTTAATTGTAAAGCTGATATTTCTCTAAGGGTGGTTTTTCTAGGAATTCCTGTTACTTTAACTATATTCCCTAAAGTATCTGTGCAAGTGAAAGTTTTATGTAGACAAATTAATATAACCTTCTGCTCTTCTAACCAGTCCATTCCAATCAATAAATCATAAGAACCTAGAGGTAAAATATTCATATTTGCACTTGTTTTCAACTCATTCATCAGAAATTCACAATTTTTAACATGACTAGTAACCTTGCGTTTAGTACCTGTAGCTAGCTGTACCAACCACGATTTTTCAAAATTTTCAGGTACTAGATTGCATAATTCTACAATTCTGGGAGCTACATAACTTAAACTTGCACTCGGATCGATTAATATAGAGATAGGATGATTCTTTAACATACCTAGAATTTCAACCATGGATGTTTGGTGATCTTCCTGTCGATTTTCTAGTGCAACGTTGATTCTAGGCATGCTCCTCGCCATGTCTCCAACGGTGATGGCTTCTTGCAGAGAATGAAATCTATTAAAAGTTTTGTTTCTTTTAGGGCAGTCTTTAAAATAATGTGGGTCACCACATTCCCAACACTTGAATGGATCTTTCTGAGCAGCATGCTTATTAAAGGGTTCTCTTTCTCTTATAGCAGGAGGTTGGGGTTTGTAATTTCTGTGGTTGTTACCCTGATATCCCCTATAATTAATTCCATTATTTCGATGAAATTTATGATTATTGTTTCTCTGGAAGTTATCCTTTTTCTTCACATTCCAGCTGAGCATACTTTCTCTTCTGTTTTTGCTCTATTCGTAACAGTAGTTTTCCTTCCTCATGGTTTCTTCTAACGTCTTTGGGTTATCAAATTCAATTTGTTCCTTGAACAGGGTAGGCAAATAGCTGAGGAAGCATTGTATCTTTGGCTTTTCTTCAACTATGTAAGGCACATAACGGAGTAGACTCAGAAATTTACTGTTGAGTTCTTTCATATTCATGGCCCCTAATTTCAATTCGTAGAATTCCTTTTGCTTTTCTTCGTAAAACTGCTCTGAAAGATATTTTTCTTTAAATAACTTTTTAAAGGTTTTCCAATTCACTCCCGCTCCTTTATGCCTTTAACTTTCTTAATGTCCTGCCACCATATATCATCCTTTCCACTTAGGTTGTATATGGCCATTTTTTCCTTAAGTTCATTAGAATAGTTGTATATCTGAAAATATTTCTTCATGCCTGATAACCAGGCTTCAGCTTCTTCACCTTTTTCCATTTCGCCATTAAACATGGGGGGTTTGATTTTCTTAAATTCCCCTGAAATATCCTCATACGGTTTGTACTTCCTCTTACCTTTATGCTGGTCATTGCTTTCGCTGGAATCTTCATGTTCTTGCTTTAATGATTCATCACTGGATGTTTCAGTCCTATGGCTAGAAAAAATCAACTTTCTCCCCTTTTGTTTAGGGGATGTAGATGCCTTTCGTTCCTTATTTTTATCCTTCTCATTACTATGTATCTTGGCTAGTAAGATAGTATTCAGTTCTTCTTGAGCCTTCATTATCTGTTCATTTTCCTCCCTAACTTTTTTCAACTCTGCCCTTAAATCCTCAACATTATCTCTACTTTCATTCAGCTGCACCCAAATTCTATTTCCTCCAGTTCCTTCCGGTGGGGGTGTCTCTTCAGGCATCCCGAACTCTGCCATTTATCCCTGTCAACACAGTTCGTCGTCTGATCCTGAAATTAGTAAAAAGGGTAAAGCAATTATAGTAAAAATGTCATTAGTTAAAATCTTTTAACACATTGTCAAGGTTTTGAGCCGAATTATGCCAAGTGATGTAACATAGCTCTGATACCATATGTAAAAACCCTAAAATTCATAAAATAAAATAAAAATTCTTATCCACAATATAACTAAATTTCCACATAAATATTACTTATCACTTGCATTTTCTAGTTACTGCTTTACACACATAGAACAGTAAAGATTACTATACAGAAATTGGTGTGACATTTCAATATTCAAGGGTATAAACTATTAACTTGTTTGCTTATAAGTTTGGAATCGGTTTATCTTAGCTGCATTAAGAAAATTATTCCGAAAGGGACATTTATAAAAGAGAAGATATGTCGCTTTATATATATTAGAGTCCTAGCTGATGGAATGCCTTTGGACAACCCTCACGCTTAAGGGGAAATTCTTTGGACCCCCTTGTCTTACTTAGCTTAAATGCTAACACATGCTTATTCTTTGTGGAACAGGATTTTGCAGGTGAATACATTCAAGCCTCATTGTGACCAGGTCCAGTGTAACAATTGCTTACAAGAAAAAGGTTTAACGCATAAAAGTTTGGACCTCAGTAAGGATGGAAGTCCTAAGTAATAACCCAAAGGATTAAATTCGCTTTCCCATAGCGAATTCTTAACATTAGAATTGATTTATCCAACCTACATTATTATAATGATTTCGACATTATCGAACAAGTACTAAAGCATTGAATGAAAAGTAAAATCAAACGTTAAAGGGATAAAAGCTTGGGTGGAGGACAGACTGGTGCACTTAATGCAGCTTTTACACTATCCAAGGAGCATTTAGAGGGTTTGTAGAACATTAGTCAGAATGGTAAGGGAAGGAAGAGGGATCTCGGCCGCCATGGCCGAGGAGCTTTGTGCTAAAACCATAATAAGGTCACGATACAGGTCAAAAGAGCATCTGCTTGGTTGGTTGCAGCGTTTTTAAAAAAAACGAAGGTAAAGTATCAATACCTGGAACCCTATATGGTCGTTTGAAGTTTAAAATATTTAACTGTTGTTTCTAAAAGCTAAAACTTTTCCTTTGCAGGTGGCATAAATACTACCACGCTTGCAGGGAGGTCTTTCTAGCATCGAGTACCAACTACTGGGTAAGCCACGGCTGTCCATAAAGTCCCCTGGCAAGAGGGTTTGTTCTTTGTCTGCAATAGATGAAAATACGACTATGAAATCCTTACTAGTTGCTTCCAGACTGTTGGCATTTCAAACTAGCTATAAGTAGCAGGTTTAAAATAAAATAATTTTCGGGTTGAACCCTGCATTTGAAAGTAAATATATATATAAATATATTTTTTTTCTTTTGTTCTTAAAGCAAAAATATTTTATTAAAGGGGTTACCTCCTTCGTTCTTTGAATCTGCGAAGTCATTGTAGAGTTTCAACGTTGATGGCTTAGAGGCCCAACCTGGGGTTTCACCTTGTCTAAACCAAATGTAAGATTTTAAAAAAAAGACAATGTTTCATAAGGTTATAGAATATAGCAATTTGATATTTTGTGAGTTGTGCTTTTTCCAGAAAAGAAATTAGATTTCCAAACGTTTATTAGTAAATTTCTCAACGTTTCCGTTATTAGATGAAAGTATTGTTGTAAGCCATAACCCTGAATTTGTTTTCTGCAAGGGTTGAACTGTATGACAAAGTAGTAAAATTTATTTACCCTAGCAATGCATTCAGTAACATAGCTGTAAGTTTCCTGAGTTCATTTTTATAGATTTCGCTTCTGGTGTTTTTAATGATAACTTAAAATGAACGGGCCATGTATGCCTCAGTTTAACTCTCTTCTTCTTATGGAGGCGTTGTAAAACTAGAAGACTATAGTCGTCATTTTAACCTTTACCTATCGCTGACTTCCTGATATGTATACCTATTTATATAAAAAAAAGGTCAAAACGTTTTAAGAAAAAGACCCGAACTCTACCGGGTTTGATACCTAAATTGGTCATAAAAAAAATAGTGTCCTAAAAAAAAATGCATCCTCTAGATTAAAATAAAGGTCGGTTCTGTATTTGCAAAGATTAGTTAAGATGTGAGTGAGAGGAGCCACGATAGTGGTGAAATAATATCCAAACCTTTAGATGATTTTTAATTAAAAAATTTGGTAAAAAAAAATGTGATGCCGCGAAGGTGAAATAATGAAACCTAAACGAAAATCTGGAACAAAAATAATGCTAATTATTAGTAGAACATAACACTTGGTTAAAGCCCTCAATCCAATCAAGGTATTACAGAGTCCTTATGCGATTCCCAGGTTCTAAAATAAAGTGAAAAATTCCTAAAGATTTCTCAATGGTTTAAAGCATGAAAGGAAAATTTTCGATGATGAAAAGGTTTTATTTTAGTGACATCAAAAAAATTAAAAGGAACTATTATTTTATCATAGGACCTAAAATTATGAGCTATAGAATTTTTTTTTTTAAGAAACAAAATGAAAGCTTGAATGTATTATCTATTATGTAAGTAATATAATTCTTATCATAGGATTCTGTATGTTGAAAAAATATTAGTTCCTCAACTAATTACTCAGAGTCTTTATTATATATAATTCTAAGTATGTATTTGACTGTTTAAAATATCTGATGTAATAAGGAAGGAAACTAGAAACCAATGTAACAAAAGGCTAACTTGATGTATTAGGTAAAATTCTTCAACCCTAATCGAATATCGATCTTTAGCTAACAAAACATTTCAGGCTAACTGTGCAATTTGTAGATAACAATTTAATTTCAAAATATTACTGACAGCCATAGCATAAGAACCTGATACCAATGTGGGAAACAAGGAGTGGCTTCGCTGTTCCACCCAACCAATTCCCGGAGCCATCAAGCTCCAGAACCCCCGAGCTCGTCCGCTGAACTACCTGAGAAAAAATACTCTGTGCACCATCTCTTGCATTGCAATTATCAATCCCTATCCAATGCTAGCCTCCTGCTGCTCATGGACATACTTTTTATAGTAGTTTGCTTAGGACTTGATCATTTATGAGCTTCCTGCTCTTTAGCACTCAACTAGGAGTGGTGACCTGATATTTAGGGATGATGCCTCCTGCATCTTTAATAGCATTTGCCACTTGTCTTTTTCCTCAAGTAGTTCAGCAGACACTCTTCAACAGCTAGATCCACCCTTGTCTCCTGTTTTATTATATTCAATAAAAATAATGTCTTCAATACAATTTGTTTCATTTTGACTTCTCAGTCAAAATAATAAAATAATAATTGTTCTCAATATTCTTTTATCAATAGAATAATTAAAATGTTTATTATTTTGGGGACGTTACATTAGCAAATCACCCATTCACAATACAGACAACCTTAGGTCTAGAGTAGGACTGAAAGCTACCATTTTTCAAAAAAACTTACATGTTTATGGGTTCGTCGTTGCTTGATTCAATTACTTTCAGTCCTCTAAGAAGACCATGCTTGATTACAAAACTACCCATGTGTTACCAATATTCAATGAGGTCAACCTTTTCCTTAAGAATATTTCAGTTTAAATTTTGAATAAGATTATACAAGTTTCACAACATTATATAAAATATTGTTTTTGAAGATTTGTGAACACTTATTAACCACCTCAAAGATCTTAGTTTTGAAAGTGATGAAAACTTTTAGAAGTTTTCCATAATGGTTATTTATTTTATTTTATATTGTTATTGCTAAATATAAATATCTTACAAAATGTGAGTGTTATTCAATGACCGAGGTGATGAACCCAAACTGATGGAATGATAGAGACTTTTGGGCCATGACGACAAAGTTAGTTAGATGGTGTGATATGGAACTCAAGACCCAAAGGAGCAATAAAAGAAAACTCATAATTGCATGGATTTCTAATCCTAAGAAAGATAAAGTGATCCTCTTCCTCATCACTTGAATGCCTACATTTTGAGAAAGAGAATGCGGTACAAGTCACTTTATAAAAGGCGCTACACGTCACCTTTTAAGAGGTGTCGTTCCTTGAGGTCCTATATAAATTTTTTTCCCATGGTGCAGGTATAACCAAACAGGTATTTGTCATATCTGTCTTCCTCGACTAAGGGGAGTTTAGGAAGGCTATAAGACAGTGAGACATCCAGTAGGTCTACAAGAGTTTTATCAACTAGATGTCAAAAGATCAGAAGAAAATTCCATAAACACATGGAATTTTTTCTCACTGAAGGAGGGTCATGTTCCGATGATGATGAGACAATAGGCAACATCGAGGCGCCCTTGAGGTACATACATATAGTGAAACAATGGGTACCCAAGGATCTTTCTCAACTGAACATAAATTTTTGTGTGAACGAGAGGATATATCGAATTGCGCCGTCGTCATTACATGGTTTGGGGTTGTTTTGCATGGATGGCATAAAGGTCAGTTACGACAGATGTACAGAATTGATGGAGTATGTTGGACCCTGTTACAACTACAAATATTGGATGCGCCTGGTCCAATATACACAAAGTATGCGTATGTATGGATTGTCAGCAAAATATTTATAGTTGAAAGACAAAGATCAAAATGAAGGAGCAACGTTGTACATTGACGGAAGGCCAAAGGCCACAGGGAATATTGCGAGGTTTATAAACAGTACACAACCAGGGTCTACAATTAAGCAACCCAACTGAGAATTTGAGGGGCATGAAGGAAACTGTGTTTTTGTATTTGCCATTAAATCAATATCTGTAGGGGAAGAGTTTCTTATTAATTACAATTTGAATCGAGTAGATACAAACACGGTTACTATGGGAGTGGTACATCTAACAATTTACCCAACCTTTTATTAATGAATTCAACATCTTACTGATTTTTTATTAGTTTATTTCATTTAAATTTTCTATATTTACTTCGTAGGCTAGTGATCGGGGAAAATTCCGGCTGGCAGATGGTCAGAGGAGTACAACTTCCTCAAGGAACCAGGTATACATCTTTGTAATAGTAAAAATATAATAAGAAAAAAGATTTTTTTTTGCATTGCTTTTTCATTAGTACATTAGTTTGGTTTGTATAATGTTATCTATATTTGATGCAGAATGTTGATCAGGGAATCCACCCAGCTGTTGATCAAATGACAACAGCCTCGGGGAAACAGGTAAACCTGATTGTAATTGTACAATTTAAATATGTCAAAATGTTTTCTTATTATATTAATGTTTCAGTGAGTATTTTGGTTTCATTTAGGTAATTTTCTCTATATTTTTTTTGCAGTCCGGTTCTATAAGGGGCATAGTAGATCATACAATAACTCCCTTGAGGAAACATGTATACATCTTTGTAATAGTAAAAAAATAATATGAAGAATAGTTTTTTTTTGTGTGTTTTTTCATGAGTATATTCCTTTGGTTTATATAATGTTATATATATTTGATACAGAGTGTTGATCGGGGAAGCCCCTGCCCCCCTGTTGATCAGACGATAGCAGCCTCGGGGCAACAGGTAAACCTGATTGTAATTGTACAATTTAAATTAGACGTCAAATTCTTTTGTTATTATATTATTCCATTGAGTATTTTGGATTCGTTTAGGTGATTTGTTCTATGTTTTTGATTCAGGGTTCTGTAAGGGGAACCTCCCTATTGGTAGATTGGGGCAAGTCACCTATAACCATTGATCTGATGAGTGGATCATGATCCTTGGGGAAGCAGGGATAATTCATTGGAATTGTACCAATATAATATGTAGCATAATGTTTATTTTGTTATGTTTTTTCGTGTGTATACTGGTTTCATTATGATAATGTTTTCTACTTCTTTTTTGCAGGGGCTAAATGATCGAGGCAAGTCCCCAGCTGTGGATCAGACAACACCATCATCCAGGCATCAGGTAAACCTAGTTGTAATTTTAGGAATCTACCATGATAGATATGTTTTGTTAATATAATTTTAGGAATCTATCATGATAGAACTCAGTAGTGTTTTATATATTTTTGTTGCAGACCAATGATTCGTTGTATGAAATAGCATCATAACAATCAATAGATTTTGAAGTGTATTAGTTTATGGCTGATGCTCACATAATTGGTTCATCTATAGACCCAATTAAGGTGATAGAGAACACCTTAAAAAAAATTAGTGCGGAAATCCTTCGTCTACTATTCCTAATTCCATAGGCAGACGAGATTAAAGCCAGGATTCAAGTGTTGAATAAGAGATCTGAAGCCTTGAATGTAAGTTGCGGAATCTTGAATCATAATATAAATTCATTTATAGCTTTATAATTTTTAATTTTATATGATAGTGAACTTATAAAATGTGGTTTGTATTTACAAGATTTTCTAAGACCACAGAATAGTGGTCAAGGCGGTGTTGGCCCCACTAATGCTCGTGGAGAGATGTCGCATCATGAGCAAATGAATCCACGTGCATCGACTCATTCTCCATTGTTTTCGAATGAACAGTCAGCAAAATGTTCCGCAACACCCCATATTCCAGCTGTGAGTCACCGTCCGCTAGTGACCAACGCACTCCAGATTGTCCAGAAGAAGGGGTCGACACCAAGCCTCCTAGTATTGATATTGCCGAAGCTTCATTTCCTGGATCTTCCCGTGTCACTAGCACAAGAACAATTGAGACAACATTTTTGGTGGACGGAGATCTCGTTCCAATAAAGATAGAGAAGATACCAGGTAATTATACGTTGATCAAGTTAGTTTTTATAATTTGATTGTAATATACCGATAAAACATTATTTTTCAACTAATTATGATCATGAAATGATGTTTTTTTATAAACATCTGAATGATTTGTCCTTGGAGATCTTCGGGCCCACCATCCGCACAAGGTGGGATAGACAACCAAAAAATTTAAAAGATGAGCTCACTAATCAGTTGGTTGGCCTATTCGGAAACGAGACCTTCGATCAAGCGCAGTACTGAAAAAGGATGGACAACATATGAATATTGTCTAATACCAATATAGGGTTCACCTAGAAAGGAACCATATGTATGAGCGCCTTTCGATGAATCCAGCAAGAGAGTGGAAAGCTCTAGTGGAATATGGAAAGGAGAGGGGTCCGAGAAAAGAAGGAAAGGTAACCCCAGGCACATGGAGGTATGCAATACTTTCCATAATGTAATTCTAAACCTTATAATTATTGATTTTTATGTCGAATTTGGAACATCTAACGTATTTCAACACTTGCATAGGTTGTCAGACACATCAAAGGCCACAAAGTCAAGACTGAAAAAAATTGGTCAGCACAAGCTTGGGCCTGGTGGTTATTTGAATTTGGAAGCACGAATTGTAAGTTTCAAAAAACCAATAATGCATCCAAATAAAAAATTGCAAATTATTTTTCGTTTTATTGCACCACAAAATGTAAATTAATGACATTATGCAAATATGCAGGCCGATCGATTCAAATAAGTGCCCACCGAGGAATACTTGAAGCTTGGCTTCCAATGTGTCTTTGGAGATGTTGTTGAACACCGAAAAAGCTTGTCTTGGCAAACAAAGTATTCTGGTACTAATCCATCTTGTGCACAGGTATATCAAATCTATATAGTTTAATGAAGATTTTTTATTACTTGTGCAATCTATTCGTTATAAATAATTGACATAAAATATTGACTCTATTTTGAGAAAGAAAGCAATGATCCCCTTAATGTCGAGGAGGGACAACAACAAATCGTAGATCTTGCTTCGAATCCTGGTAATGAATTTATTCATATGTTACAATTTTAAATATAACATTGCAAATGGTGAACATTAATTTTACTTCTCCATATTTCAATTGCAAAGCATGTAAAGGGTCACATTGTACAGGTTGAGCCTGGACAGGAATATGAAGAACATGATGTGGCCACAACAGGTAAAAAAAACCTTTGTAATGTTTTTTTTAAATGAAATATTTGTCATTATAATAACAAAATATATCAATGTAACATTTTCACATTATTGCAGCAAATCCGAACCCCTTGCCACAAAATCCACGTCCCGAGCACTCTACGAGGCAGACATCACGACAAGCTGATGAAGCACCAAGAACTAGAGGGCAAGTTCCAGAACATGAGCTTCTTGTTGATTTTGTAAAAAGAAAAAAAATTAGAAAGAACTAGTGACTGAAGAAATATTGAGTAATTATTTTTTATAATATAATGTCATGCATGATTTTTGGCCTAATGAATGAATGAATAGTTTAATGAATGTTAGCTTCTATTTAATGGATGTGATGACTGAATGTTAGATTTTATTGAATGAATGGTAACTATTTGTTTATGATGAAATCTACATGAATTTGCATGTAATTGTTTTTCTCAAGTATATGCATTGGGTATGGGGAATTGAGAGTGATGTGAGGGGGGGAGGGGCCATAAGAGATTCCACCTTCACGTGGTTGGCCTTGTTCAGTAGAGAATATTAAATTATTCTCGAAATAGAGAGGATCTCAATGAGTGGCTAACATTGTAAGAAAAAAAACTCCATTCAATGGTAAAGGAGGTCTTTTGGCCGTGGTCCTATTTTTCCATCTTGACTTGATGGTATTCAAAGAATAAATATGTAAAATAAAATGCTTCATTTAATAAGATGAATTCTGGTGTGCAACGACCATCACCACAACGATTCATGATGGTCATTGCGATCATGAAGGAATTAATGTAACATGAAAGAGTAATGCTTGAAGGTACCCTACCTTTGTAAATCAATCTTGATTGAATCCTATAGCGAGATCACTAGAAAACAACGGCTCTACCTGCCATATTATCAATTTAGGGATTTTGTTTGGAATCAATTATTTTTTTAGCAATAGCATGTATAAGATCTAGACCCCATAGTGTATCTTAATCAAGTTCCTAGGGCCTGTTGACGATAAGACTGAGTGAACCACCTTACACCTATTGTATGCTTCAAGTTGACACTCATAGGATCTATTCATGTCGCCATCCAAAAACAAACCATAGCTCCTTGGCACATCCAAATACTTATGTCACATCTACTAAGAAACCTGAACTATCTAATTCTTTCAAGATTAGGTTCTTTCTCTTTAAAATTTTCAAGTTATCTCCACCAAGTCTTTGTTCCAATAATTCCTCATTCACCCAAAGTTGCCACAACAACTCTACAACTATTGAACTTTGGCATTGTAATATTCCAAGAAAATATAAAAGGAATGTATTCAAGAATCCACTTGGTCTATGCAATTTGAAAACACAAAGAATAGCTTAGCAAAACCTTAGTTGCTTGGGTCCTCTAGTAAGTCTTGGGAACAATTTTTGTTCATCACGTAAAATGATACATTTCAGTCCATGTGTTTCACGATTAGGTGTTGAATTCTGAAGTATGGAATTGGATTGAAAGGAGCATTGGAGTATAAAGTAATAAGTTGTAATGTCCCTAACTCCCTTGTTAGGAATTTTATTAAAATGGCAATTTTTCACTTTTTTTTCTAGTTAAACCTTTGACTAGTTTTGAGCTCTAGGTCCCCAAATTGCTCCAATTGCTCCCACATCATCTGAGAAGGTATATGGATGATGTTAGAACATAAATATGTGTTTCAGGGATGTTTTTATACCTTTAAAATAGTTCTGCAAATCCTCTTTCAATTCTGGCCAATGTAGGGAACTTTACTAGTAATTTCTCTTTGACTAGTATTGGTCTCTAGATCTCAAATTGAGTCCAAATGGCTTCAAATATTCAAGGAAGATGTATGAATGATATTAGGACCTGAATATGATGTTCAGGGAGGATATGTGGCCACCAAAAGACCTTTGCAAACTCTATTACGATTCTGTACCAAGTATGCAATTTTACTAGTAATTTGGGGTTCAAATCCCCTTGGGGTAAGTATTAAAAATGGCTTTCCAAATTCCTCCAAACCCACTCAAATTTATGAAAATATGTAGGGGATGTCTCAAGTATGTTATTAAGGTCTAATGTGCATAATTAATTGATTATTATCTCTATTCCAACCCTCTCCCATTCAGTTGCAAAAATCACCAATTCGACCCTTAGGGAAATGGCACTATTTCTTCTCCCAATGCAATTAAACTGAGTAAAAATACTTCAAATGCTCAGGTACAGTACATGAAACTTGTAAAATACATCCATGTTAGTAAATTAATCATAAATTTATAAGAGAACCATCCATTCATTTGAAATCGTCAGCATTATCATGCTATACATCAATGTAGTGGGGAAATGGCACCGTTCTTTCATTAAAAATGAGATTTATACATTTCTACTTGGAATTTCAACCTGAAATTTTCTGGAGATGAAGAACAGAGTATCTAATTCATATTACAAAATAAATGGGGCATTAGAATCTCCCCCAAAGAGTACAATAGCTCACCAAAAATGCCCTCCCTTAAGGATCAAGAATATGCCATCAAAACTAGAAATGGTTGAGAGAATGTGCTGCAATAGAAGAAACCATGAGATTCCCTATAGCTTACACCTCCAAATAAAGACTCCATTAAATCTCCAAATGAAATTTATGAATGGCCTTTCCAATTACCAACTTGGATGGGAATCTTTCACCCTCTAAATTGGCTAAGGCAAGAAACTAGTCATCCACTAGCTCTCCCTCTACACAAATGCGCTTTCAAATTCTACAAATAATAAAAATCTGGTTTCATTCTTTGTTATTAACATTTATAAAGTTCTAATTTCCTCCAAGGGTCGAATTCCTTCCAAGAGACTCATGCCAACTCAAGTTGGGAAGAGATTCCAAAGGACGCCACTTGTACAACAATTCCTAGTCTCCCACTTCCACCAAATCACATGTGGAGGCATCTTAGCTTCCCTAACACCCTTGAGAGCCCTCTTGGAGTCTATTTTTAGCCCTGACATGTCATATATGTCATATGTCAGCCTTCAAGTCTGATTTTTGTCATAGGTGTCATAGCATCTTCATCATTGTTGTCATAGATCTAGGGAATCTAGCCCAAGTGTCTCACTAGCTCCAAATTGCCTTTTCCTCTTCCATGGGAGTTACTCTTCCTCTATATTTAGAAATAATTGATTCATGCCAAGTATTATTGAACTTATAACTCATCCCAAGAACATTAGGCTTCGCATGTATTCAAAATTGCAATAAGAGGATGCCGTGTGGCACATCAATTCTAGCTTGTGTGGGTCCCACTTCCTCCATGTGTCTTCATGATCAAATGCCACTTTTATTTTCACTTGTATATATTTATTTATCTCCTTTATTAAATATTTATTCCATTCTAATGTTCCAAAATCATTTATTATCCCCATTATTCCAAATCCCAAAGCTTCCACCCCAAACCTAGGAAACTAGTAATTTTCCTCCTTGGCAATTATTTGAACTTTAGCATCAATTTGACAAACTCTAATGAATAGGGCCAATTTGATTAGGCCATTGTGACCCAATGCCAAATTTGGGACATGACAAATCCTCCCTTCCCAATATTGCTTGTCCTCAAGCAATTTCAAACATGGGTGTTGAAGAACCTGCTTTCTGTATAATTCTTTGAAGTTGCCATTGAATTGCCCAACCTTGAGTCTTTGAGTTTCCATGAAGATTTTAGAGAGGAACCACCATGCTTGCTGCTGCACTACTATGATAAAAATCACTTTATTAAGTGGGAAATCCATCTCCCATACTCTTGTTTCCCCCAAAAATTTAAACCAATGAGACAAATATCATTCCAAGGTCCCATTGCTTGTATTGCACCCCAACAATTAAGAGTGCTCTCCAACCCAAACCATTAGATAAGAGGATTCCTGGATCCCATTTTCTTGTATGCATTCTTCCAAACATCATGAGTACAAAATATATATTATCAAAGTAAATAAAAACATAATTAAAATGTACATCAAGGACGTGCTTCATCAAAGAATCATGAAAGTGCTTATACCTCTAAGCAAGTAGACCACCATTTTCCAAGTGCATACAAGCTTCAAGTGACCAATCAAATCTGCTCCAATGACATAGGTGAGGATACCATGTCCTATAATTCTGCTCAAAAGGATTTTATATGCATCAAAATATTCAGCCATGTATTCTTTCATCCAAAAAGTGAATGAAGAATCTCCACTAAAATCTGAACCAAATAATGAGCAGAAAAAACAAGGAGACTTCAAATGACTCAAAGAAGTCTCACCCATACATCCCTGAATGTGAGAATCATAAAGTATGTGGTTTCCAACAAAAATATTCTCCAATCATAAATCTATTCACCCAAGTGTTGGATGAAGTTCCTCCAACATCAAATGAATCAAGTGTTGAGAAAGAAAAACCATGAGTCTTCAAGTGA
The DNA here is from genome assembly GCA_027924585.1 of Larix kaempferi. Classification (NCBI taxonomy): domain Eukaryota; kingdom Viridiplantae; phylum Streptophyta; class Pinopsida; order Pinales; family Pinaceae; genus Larix; species Larix kaempferi. The sequence goes on from BSBM01000376.1 coordinate 17,640,567, forward strand.
CTCAAATGCATATCATAGGTGCATCCATGTAGATGTGCATCATCATAAAGTAACAAAGGATGCTGCTACAAATGTGAATACGAATGTGATCCAACCATATCATCATAAAAAGTAAATATAGGAGTTCCATACTCCTCATGTGGCACCATCAAAAAGAACCCTTTCACCCATTCTTCATTGAGACTAATACCGCAAAACATGGAATTGTAGGATGTAGGAGAATTAACTAACTCACCCAAATGATCAAAAAGTGTAGAATTTTCATCATGGAAAGGATCCATATGGTTAGTATCATGAAACTCCTTCAAAAGTGTGAAACATTTGTTGTATATTAGTTCCGATGTAGAGGAATCATGCTCTTCTTTAAAAATTGCATAACCTTCATCAAGAGACAATTCAAGTTCTTCTTCCACCACATCAAGTGTTTGGATCTCTTCAAGTTCATCTTCAAACACATTAAGCACATTCAAATTTCCAATTTCTCATGATCCACCATGTCATGAGAATCCTCCAAACAATCTACCATTTGACAATCTGAAATATAGGAGGAAAAACAAGTATCTTGTAACTTTTCAAGAAGTTGCTCATTTTGAATTGTGAGCTTATGATTATCCTCATTATTCCTCAAGTATGCATCATGTAACAATTCATTAAGCTCAAACAAATGGTTTTTATCAAAAAGCAAAGACATGAACTTGCCTTTGATGTGGCACATTGCTCTTTGAATCTTCTCCATGTCTTCAAGGAAGGATGTTTCCTCCAATGAAGTATCTCTCCAACAAGAATTTGACACCAACGCTTGAGTGTCAAGGAGAATGTTGAGGGACTCTTGGATCTTCTTTTGATTCATCTTTAAGGATCCTTCAATAAAATGAGGCTCTTGCAAATGAACCTCCTTATCTTCTTCATTTTTTCTTGGACCAACTTCATGAAGCTCAAGTGGTGATGGGGAAGTTGAGCTTGGTTCTTATTCAAATGCTACAAAGTATTCATTATCATGCTTAATGGAACTTGGGCTTGCAGGAACACTTTCAAAAGTGATCTCCATGTCACCAACATAGAGGTGTGAGCACCCATCAGTAGGTACTCCTTCATAGTTTAAGCATCCATCAGTAGATGCTCTTTGGTTCATGTCTAAGCTAGAAGGTGTCTCGAAATGATCTTCCATATTCTCAATAGAATATTTTTCATGCTCTTGTGATGTCTCTTCATTTTTATCCTTCAAGCAAGCTGATGCATTTTGCCCCTTGTTTTCCTTAGGATCATATCTTTGGAATCTCGTTTTGAAGAATTCCCAAAAGCTCTCCTCAAGTAGGACATCATTTCCTGCACACATATATGATATTCTCTCCAAGGTTCTTTACAAGAAGGGCATAAACCTTTCTTTACTAACTCCACATCTTCATTTTTGGGCCTATTTTCAAAAATATTTTCATCAAAGTACTCAAAAGACATGACATTTTGTGTATTTTTGCTCAAAGCAAGACATTCTTGATATTTTTGATATTGTTGGGGCAAGGTGTTATATGTTGCTTTCCATCTTTGGAACTCATTCATAGAATTATCCTTGGTTGGTGTGACACAATCATATTCATCATATTTAAATTCATAAGAATAATCTTCATTTCTCTTGAAATTGTAAGAATTTTTGCAAGATGGCACCTCTTCGTCATACCATTCACATTCTGCTTCATATTGCTCATAAGCATCTCCATATTCCTCATAAGAATTGTACTCATAGGATTCATCATAATAGTAATACATGGTTTCCAATTATTCTTGAATGTATGTACCTAATCCACAAGTGCAAGGACCATGCTCTGATACCCCTTTAGTGTCCCTTGTTAGGAATTTTATTAAAATGGCAATTTTTCACTTTTTTTCCTAGTTAGACCTTTGACTAGTTTTGAGCTCTAGGTCCCCAAATTGATCCAATTTCTCCCAAATCTCCTGAGAAGGTATATGGATGATGTTAGAACATAAATATGTGTTTTAGGGATGCTTTTAGACCTTTAAAATAGTTCTTCAAATCCTCTTTCAATTCTCTCCAATGTAGGGAACTTTACTAGTAATTTCCCTTTGACTAGTATTGGTCTCTAGGTCTCAAATTGAGTCCAAATGCCTTCAAATATTCAAGGAATATGTATGAATGATATTAGGACTTGAATATTATGTTCAAGGATGAGATATGGCCACCAAAATACCTCTGCAAACTCTATTAATATTCTGGACCAAGTATGCAATTTTACTAGTAATTTGGGGTTCAAATCCCCTGGGGTAAGTATTAAAAATGGCTTCCCAAATGCCTCCAAACCAAGTCAAATTTATGAAAAGAGGTAGGGTATGTCTCAAGTATTTTATTAATTTCTTATGTGCATCATTAATTGATTATTATATCTGTTCCAACCCTCTCCCATTCAGCTGCAAAAATCACCAATTCGACCCTTGGGGAAATGGCACTATTTCTTCTCCCAATGCAATTAAACTGAGTAAAAATACTTCAAATGCTCGAGTACAATACATGAAAATTGTAAAATAAATCCATGGCAGTCTATTAATCATAAATTTATCATAGAACCATCCATTCATTCGAAATCATCAGCATTATCATGCTATACATCAATGTAGTGGGGAAATGGCACTGTTCTTTCATTAAAAATGAGATTTATACATTTCTACTTGGAATTTCGACCTGAAAATTTCTGGAGATTAAGAACATAGTATTTAATTAATATTAAAAAATAAATGGGGAATTATAATCTCCCCCAAAGAGTACAATAGATCACCAAAAACGCCCTCCCTCAAGGATCAAGAATATGCCATCAAACCTGGAAATGGTTGAGAGAATGTGCTGCAATAGAAGAAACCATGAGCTGACCTATAGCTTGAACCTACAAATAAATACTCCATTAAAGCTCCAAATGAAAGGTTTGAATGGCCTCTCCAATTACCAACTTGGATGAGAATCTTTCACCCTCTAAATTGGCTAAGGCAAGAAACTAGTCATCCACTAGCTCTCCCTCTACACAAATGCAATTGTGAATTCTACAAATTATCAAAATATGGTTTCATTCTTTTTTATTGACATTTATAAATTTATAATTTCCTCCATGGGTCGAATTCCTTCCAAGATACTCATTCCAACTCAAGTTGGGAAGAGATTCCAAAGGACGCCACTTGTACAACAATTCCTAGTCTCCCACTTCCACCAAATCACATGTGGAGGAATCTTAGCTGCCCTAACACCCTTGAGCGCCCTCTTGGAGTCTACGTTTACCCCTGACATGTCATATATTTCCTATATCATCCTTCATGTCTGATTTGTGTCATAGGTGTCATAACATCTTCATCATTGTTGTCATAGAGCTAGCGAATCTAGCCCAAGTGTCTCACTAACTCCAAATTGTCTCTTCATCTTCCATGGGAGTTACTCTTCCTCTATATTTCGACCTCATTGACTCATGCCAATTATTATTGACCTTATAACTCATCCTAAGAACATTAGGCTTCCCATGGATTCGAAATTGCAAGAAGGGGATGCCATGTGGCACATAAATTCTAGCTTCTGTGGGTCCCACTTCCTACATGTGTCTTCATGATCAAATGCCACTTTGATTTTCACTTGTATATATTTATTTATCTCATTTATTAAATATTTATTCCATCCTAATGTTCCAACATCATTTATTATCCCCATTATTCCAAATCCCAAAGCTTCCACCCCAAACCTAGGAAACTAGTAATTTTCCTCCTTGGCAAATATTTGACCTTTAGCATCAATTTGACAAACTCTAATGAATAGTGCCAATTTGATTAAGCCATTGTGACCCAATGCCGAATTCGGGACATGACATAAGCACTTGATTCTATTGAAGTTATAAGAAACGTGTTTTCTGACAATCCAAGGTAAGCTATTACCACAAGAGCCATGGATACACCTTGGTTGACTTATATTTATAAGTCATTGACTATTAGTATTTTCGATGGAGCTCTTTATGATCTACTGGATAAGGCCATGAAAAACCTTCCTATGTTTTAGGTAAAAATACAATCACATCAAAGGCTCATTTGAAGGAATTCACCAGAATGCACACTATGTTGAAGGTTCAACATGTTCTTGTTTTAAAGTTGTTTACAGTCTTGTCATTAGAAGGTGATGCACGCACTTGTCTTGTCACTATGTTAAATAAATTTATATTACATAAAATCAATTCCTAATTTTCACAAATTCCAAATTAAAATGAATTTATGTCATATTAATGTAAAATTGAGATATATATATATATATATATATATATATATATATATATATATATTCAAGAATTATTCATAAATACATATTAATGAAATACTTTAACTCTTGAAAAAGATAAAGTATGTTTTTATTTACTATAATTGATAAGGTTTTGACAACCATGATCAAAGAATTAATTTTATGCATTTCAAGCTTAGAAATCTTCATGGGAGGCCTGACACTCCATGTTTACAGCCTTGCTAAGGACATTAGTGTCGTGTTGGTGAAGAGATAAATATGTGAACTCTACGAGTATGGCATCTGTGGGAAGTATATATCTTCCCATGGAATCCCATTGGAAATGTTGGAGGCATCCTACATAAACGTACATAAATATTATTGGAGATCATATGAGTAGAAAGGATGTGACTGAGATAGTTTCTTTGGGTGGAAGTGTTTTATGGGGGAGAAATGCTACCACCAATGTCACTACCCTGGTGGCTCTTTTTCTAGCAAATGAAGGAGGCGGGTTCATAAGTGGTCATAACTTGGTAGTAGATAGTAGTATTATGATTTGGTATGCCAAGATGGATGTAAAGTGTTTGAAGAAGTATTAAGTGCTGGGAACCAAGGATATCAAGGAACTTGGTGTGCAAATTTGGTATCTAGTAGATAGGAACACCCCATCCTCTTTAATTTTTACACTCACTTCAATTTACATGTGTAATTTTTTGAGTAACTTGGCCCTAAATCAAAATGTATGTAGGTAACAGAGGCTTATATTCATTCCAAGTCTTGTCATCACTACATTCCAAGCAATGTTGATGAAGAATAAACATTACAAAATTCCATTTAGAAATGCTACAATCTTGAAAATTGTTTAAGTCTGTTGGATTCTCAATGGCATGTGAAATTTTTTTGTGTTCATATCCACTTATCCTATTCCAGGTAGGATTTTGTTCTATTTTAGTGGCTTGTAGATATAGAGGGAGAGTGTGTACTACTTGACCTGTTTGTGACATATGCATGAGATATTTTTCAGGGCGCGAGGAGCAGTGGTTTTCCTGGGCTATTCTCGGCAATTTGGTATGGTTTTTCATTTGCTTCTTCATCACACTTGGGGGGAAAAATTTTCTATTCTCAACCATGGTTCATAATATCATATTTGACCCTCTTCTTTTACAGTTGATCTTCTTCGTCTTTTAGTGTTTCTCTTGTCTATAAGAGAGTGTGGGAAAAGGATAAATTTTCTTAATTCCTCTCGTCTCCTTGCTATCACTCTATTCCCTTGAGATCGAGTTGTTCAAAGGATACACTGATACATTTTTGTTTCATGTAATGGTGGGATTGTTTCACATCCAATTGCATAGTTGTACTCTATTTTGTGTTCCTTGAGCATGTTGGCATTTCCCCAGTTGCTTGGAATTTAGTCCTTTTTGAAACTCTAAGTGATAAAGACCTAATCTATATTATTTTCGTGACAATATCATGTGAACATGTGTGTAAGAATCTCTATCTTTTTACATAGCTCTTGATTTCATTTTGGTTTCTTAAAGCATTGGAATTATTGGATTGAATCAATTTTTGCTTTCCCTATAAGTTTTATTTTCATACATCCATTAAATTCATTTCAGTGACAAGATATCGGTCACTTTAAACTTCAGCTGATTTGAGCATAACTATAAGGGAAATAATTGAGTAACCTTATCAGGATATTTGTTTTTTTTTTTTAAATTACACATAGTCATCGGATATCCAAATCCCCATTCCAGGATATCCGACGAAGTTTCCATACCACCGACAACTGGCCACGTCAGATACCCGGCTTCTATTAATGCAAATCACGTTGGATATCCGACACACCTGCCATACCACCAACGATGGACAATGTCAGATATTCGACTTCGTACAATTCAACTCCTGTCAAAATTCCGGCGTCAATTTCCGGCATATCCAACGCACCTACCATACCACGGACGATTGAAGGCGTCGGTGTTTGATGTCAATCGGGTCGGATATCCGAAGCCTCTATTGTTGGATATCCAACTGCTTATATAGTTCGTTTGGTCGCATGTGCGACAGACCAATTAAAACTGGGGTCATCGGATATCTGACTGCCTATAAAGCGAGCATTGTCGGATATGCAACGGGAATATGAAAAGCGTAGTAGTTGGATATCCGACAACAAAGTCGTCGAATATCCGACACGATATTTTACTATCGAATATCCACCGAAGTACCACCGACGTTTAAACAAGATGATGATTGTTGGATGGCTGACAACAAGATGTCGAAAATCAGACATCTATGCCATCAGATTTTGGGTTCAAAAAACCTAGTGAAAGAGAACAAAGTTATTTACCTTGAAAGTCTACAGATGAAAAACCAATGAAATCGAAAAGGCAAAGGGTTAAAGCCTCAGTTTCAAAACCTATGCATACTAGGAACAGTCTTAGAATTAATAAGGGAAAAGGAGTAACGAAGTCTATGAAAGAACCTGAACTTGAAAAAATTAGAAACAGGCGGGCAGTTCCAGGAACTTAAAGAAGGACACGAAATTGTTAATGAAGGGTCAGATTTGTCCATGGAGGTTGAAAAGAAGGTAGCTGAATTATTGACCAATTTGGAAAATACCATTAACGTGGTTCCTTGTTCACCTATGGAACATCCCTGCATACCTATGATTTCTAAAGAAGAACAAGCAGTGCGGAATGAGGAATTTAATGATGTTGTTAAATCAGAGATAGAGGTTTCGACTACTCAAGTAAAAGTACTAGAAAGTGATAGATTTTCCCAACCTGAAAATGAAGAACATCAAATTAATCAAAATATTAAGAAGAATTTGAAGGATTGTAAACGTTTGGTTAAGGAGTTGCAGTTGGAGAACACAGAGTGGAACAAATTTCTCATTAAGTACAATAAACTGCGTAATTTTTCCTATGGATTAAAGACAAACAACACAAAACTTCTCAGGCAAAAGAAATATCGGAAGAAAGAATGTTTGCTAGAAAGAAAGAAACACCGGGAAGATAATGACAAGTTGGGAATTTTGACTGAACTAGGAACTCATGTTTTACAAGAAAGACTCCTGAATCGAGGAGCTGGTACTCTCTAGAACCAAGGAACTGAAGCTAAATGAATATATGCTTAATGCAAGCATGATCGAAAGTGCAACTTCAGTTGATCAAGACAAGTTTCTTCACCTACAGGGACCATATAGGATGATATTTTATCATTTTCCAAATTTTGTAAAATCTAAATTTTACGTTTACTTCATATGTTTGTAAACAAATACATATTGTATGTGATCAAAGCTTAGTTTAGGTTCATTATCTAAGTAGTTAACAAATTCCTAAAAGATCGGATCTAAAACTGATTCAGTTTTGAAATTATCAATTTTGATTTTAAAGATTATTATTGATTATGGGATGAAATTTCAAAACCCTAAGAAAGGAATCAAGAAGAAGCTATATATAGAGAAACAAAATAAAAAGAAAGGGTAAGAGTTTTGGGAATAGCTTCACAAGAAGTGGTGAAGAACTTGTAAGTTTTGATGCAGTAATATATATGATTGTTTAAAGACCCTTTGCGTATGAATATAATGTGCCTCTTATTTAACCTTATTGCTAATTTTCTGTTTGAAATAGAAGTGTTTTATGCACTACATAATCACCTATTTCCAGTTTTGATGACTCTTAAGATTTAATTGTTCATTAGCTGTGAATTTGTTTTTCTTTCAATCATTTCCTTCAAATTATGATGATGTTATAATGTGGAGTATGTGGATTTATAAATTCCTAGACTTCCTCATATGAATTTACATTATGGCAGTGAATTAAATATTGAGTCTATGTAACTCGTGTTTGCAAATCCTTTGAATTCATAATATGTTACTGTTTCCTTTAAATTATTTCACCCAAGCTTTAAAATTCTATCAGAACATTCAACCACTTAAACCTAAATTCATTCTTCATTCCAAAGTTGTACTTAAATGCCTTAGAATTTCTCTCTAGCAGTCCAGTGCAGACCTTAGGGACAACATTCAATGATAGAGATGCCAAGTTTAAAGGAAAATTTTGGAGAGAATTTTGCAAACAAATTGGGACATCACTTAATATGAGCTCATATTACCACCCCCAAATAGATAGTCAAATATAAATTGTCAATAAATTCTTGGAAACCTACTTTCATTGTTTTGTAATCGACAAGCAACATAAATGGTTCATGTTGGGCTTCAATCCACTACAGATCGAACCTTAAATTTATATATCAATCCGGGTCTGTAAGCTTAGAGGCATATCCAAGTTTTAGGACCTAGAGCTAGACTTGTTTGGTTAACCTAATTTTCTGTGAATTGAACCTACTGTCTAATGAGAAGTACTGCAACTTTAAAGATACAAAAATCCTTTTACAGGGATAGCTTCATCTGTTCTTTAAATGCACAGCAATCTATTTAGGAAAGCAATTTAACAATGAAAGAACTGATATAATGAAAGTAATTTAACAATGATTCTAACCCTAACAATCCACTAATGCATGAACAATTAATCATTAAATTCCCTTACAGGACATTGTTCGTAATTGATAGTTGTTCAAAACACTTCCTCTTCAGATGAGCAGCAATATATGATATGTCAAGATCACAGTCAGAACCGTTCCTTTAACATTTAATAGAGTCGAAGGCAGAGCTCGTAGAAATGTAAGTGGTATATAGCATTAACGAAATCGTGGCTTGAACTGTTTTAAATGAAAACAGACCAATAATAAAATCAATTGAAAACTAATTAAATTCGTTCTACAACGATATGCTAGCTACTACAGATTTAACACATACCAATGGTTCGATCTAAATCGCATGCATCAATTAAATCGTTTCAAACAGATAAATCGCATACACTGGCAATGTAATGGTGTGAGAACTCAACAAAGGGGGCCCTCCAGTGCCTCGTTCCACACACAGTCGTAGGTTTATAGAACTGAGAGTCTAATTGTATTCACCATAAAATCGATTACACTTCAAAACCACGCAGTTCAGAAGCAGTATGCATTCTTTCCCAAATCGTGATTATCAATCCAATGTTTTGTGAAATATTTATACAAATTCAAAAGAAAACTGGAAATGCTATAATATTGCAAACTAATTAATGAACATAGCCTCGAGATCCTCATGCAGAATCGTGAAACTCAACAGAATCCAAACTGCCCTGCTTTTGTGCTGAGTGGTAGCACAGGTGGTCATTTGACCGACTTTGACTTGCCATCTATAAGAGCCACATCATCTGTTCGTTGGAAATTCGTCCATCCTTGGACATTGAGGATCTTTCCTCCATCTTCCAGTTAACGCCTAGCTGTCCTGCAAGTGCTCAACTTTGGAGATATTACGGGAAGTTAGAACATCCTGTAATTTTTTAAAAAACCTAGTTTAAATGCTCTAAAAACTTCAAAATTCAATTTGTTAACAAGCGATGACATTAATACCTTTTTAAACAAAGTCTGTGATGAACTACAAGCTTTATAGATTGGTATGAGGGTTTAATGGAGGAAAATGGAGGATATTTGGATGACAAAAAGAGGTCAAAATGGTGCCCAACAGTTCCAATGGTTACATCTTGATGAATGGTGATGTAAATCCACATATCATATATCCGCCAAAATGACAACATTCCAATCTCTCTACGGATATGAAACACCAAAATGGAAAGAGTTAGCCACAAATAAAGAAAAAATCGCATCAGTAAAGGATCATGTAGAAAAGAATAAAAACGTTGTTCAATTACTCAAGGGAAATCTAACCATCGACAATAATCAAATTAAACAACGAGCTGACCAATAACGAACACAAAGAGAGTTCAAAATTGGAGATTGGGTATTTGTCAGACGCCAACCCTATAAACAATTATCACTTAATCAACAAGGAAACAATAAATTATCTCCAAGGTTTTATGGACTATATCAGATCAAAAAGAATATTTCCCACATAGCATATGGATTGGAGTTACCAGACAAGAGTCGTATCCACAATGTTTTTCACGTATCATGTCTTAAAAAGGTGTTAGGACAACACTAGAAAGTGAAAACAATGATTACTATGTTGGATGACGGAGGATGAATTATCTTGGATCCAGAAGAAATTATTGCTACCATAGAAAAGATATTGCATTCTCGAGTAATCAAGGAGTATCTTATTAATTGGAAAAATCTTCTCGAAAAAGACACAACTTGAGAGTCAGAGCATTTTCGACAATTGCATTGTTTGTTACGATTTCTTTGAGGACAAAGCAAATTTTAAGGGAACGGAAATGTTATCTATATAAATACATAACTATAATAAACATTAAAGTTTAATAAATATAATATTATAGTAATTAGTTAATTATTACATGAAGAGTTAAAGGGTGCTTCTCTTTAATGTAAAGACACAAAAAAGGGGCTATTTAAATAAGTCCTGAATTGTATTGTAATTCTCAACTTATCATTCATATATATATATATATTCTTTGGTTAAATTCAAAAAGTAGTCACTTCAAGACATTAATCCAATTCTGATTCAACAATAACTTATTAGTCAAGGTTTACATGATTCTGTTCAATAATTGTTTCAATAGAAAAAGACACATCATCAAAATTCACATTTTCAATAGTTAGATCATTCATATTCCCAATGAATATTTATTTATCTTCTTCTCTAGTTTCAGCTGGTGTTGTTGTTTGGAAATCAGGGATCTCCAGAATTCCAACTACGTATATTTTGATGATTTTCTTCTACCTGTTCAAAGAGGTTATTAGGGCAATATACCTCCAAATCATATTCTGGTGTATCCGGAAAAACTAATGTATTCACAGATCCCGAAATTTGACACCAATGCTTGAGTGTCATAGAAGATGCTGAGGGACTCTTGGATCTTCTTTTCATTCATCTTTAAGGACCCTTCAAGAAAATGAGGCTCTTGCAAATGAACCTCCTCATCTTCTTCATTTTTTCTTGGACCAACTTCATGAATCTCAAGTGGTGACGGGGAAGTTGATCTTGGTTCTTCTTCAACTGCTACAAGGTCTTCATTATCATGCTTAATGGAACTTGGGCTTGCAGCAACACTTTCAAAATTGATCTCTCTATCACCAACATAGAGGTGTGAGCACCCATCAGTAGGTACTCCTTCATAGTTTAAGCATCCATCAGTAGATGCTCTTTGGTTCATGTCTAAGATAGAAAGTGTCTCGAAATGATCTTCCATATTTTCAATAGAATCTTCTTCATGCTCTTGTGTTGTCTCTTCATTCTTCTCCTTCAAGCAAGCTGATGCATTTTGCCCCTTTTTTTCCTTAGGATCAATATCTTTGGAATCTCTTTTTGATGAATTCCCAAAAGCTCTCCTCAAGTGGAACATTATTTCATGCACACATATATGATACTCACTCCAAGGTTCTTTACAAGAAGGGCATAAACCTTTCTTTACTAACTCCACATCTTCATGTTTGGGCCTATTTGCAAAAATATGTTCAGCATAGTACTCAAAAGACATGGCATTTTGTGTATTTTTTATCAAAGCAAGATATTCTTGATATGATTGATATTGTTGGGGCAAAGTTTTATATTTTGCTCTCCATCTTTGTAAATCATCCATAGCATTATCCTTTGGTGGTGTGACATCATCATATTTATCATACATAGGGTCATAATCATAATCTTCATTCCTCTTGAATTTGTAAGAAGTGTTGCATGATGGTACCTCTTTCTCATACCATTCACATTCTCTCTCATATTGTTCATAAGCATCTGCATATTCCTCATAAGAATTGTACTCATAGGATTCATCATAATAGTAAGACATTGCTGCCAATTATTCTTGAATGTATGTACCTAATCCATAGGTGCAAGGACCATTCTCTGATACCACTTGTAATGTCCCTTTTTAAAAAATTTATAAAAATGCCCATTTTTCCACTTTTTCCCCAAATTCGACCTTTGACTAGTTTTACTGTTTTGGCCTCCAAATTAACCCAAATGCTCCCAAATCTTCTGTTAGGGTATATGAATGTCATTGAGACTTGAATATCAAGTTTATGGATGATTTATAACCCTCAAAAGACTTCTGAAAACCTGATTTACATTCTGGTCAATGTATGGGATTTTAACTAGTGATTTGTGCATCAAATCCCCCTCGGGGTAACTCTGAAAATGGCCTCCCAAATGCTTCCAAAATCCCTCGAATTTCTGAACAAAGGTGGGTAATGTATTAAGGATTTTATTAAGGTATTATTTGAACCATTAATTGATTATTATCTCTATTCCAACCCTCTCCCATTCAGCTGCAAAAATCACCAATTCAACCCTTGGGGAAATGGCACTATTTCTTCTCCCAATGCAATTAAACTGAGTAAAAATAATTCAAATGCTCAAGTACAGTAAATGAAACTTGTATAATACATCCATGGAAGTCCATTAATCACATATTCATCATAAAATCATCCATTCATTCTAAATCATCAGCATTACATTGGTTCACAACAAGATAGTGGGGAAATGGCACTGTTCTTTCATTAAAAATAAGATTTATACATTCTACTTGGAATTTAGACCTGAAACTTTCTAGATATGAATAAAGGAGTATTTAATTCATATTAAAAAATAAATGGGTCATTAGAAGATCCCCCAAAGAGTACAATAGCTCACCAAAAATGCCCTCCCTCAAGGATAAAGAATATGCCATCAAAACTGGAAATGGTTGAAGGAGTGAGCTGCAATAGAAGAAACCATGAGTTGTCCTGTAGCTTACAACTGCAAATAAAGACTCCATTAAAGCTCCAAATGAAAGGTCTGAATGGCCTTTCCAATTACCAACTTGGATGGGAATCTTTCACCCTCGAAATTGGCCAAGGCAAGAAACTAGTCATCTACTAGCTCTCCCTCTTCACAAATGCAATTGCAAATTCTACAAATGATCAAAATCTGGTTTCATTATTTGTTATTGAAATTTATAAACTTCTAATGTCCTCCATGGGTCGAATTCCTTCCAAGAGACTCATGCCAACACAAGTTGGGAAGAGATTCCAAAGAACGTCACTTGTACAACAATTCTTAGTCTCCCACTTCCACTAAATCACATGTGGAAGCATCTTAGCTACCCTAACACCCTTGAGCACCCTCTTGGAGTCTATTTTTAGCCCTGACATGTCATATATGTCATATGCCAGCCTTCAAGTCTGATTTGTGTCATAGGTGTCATGGCATCTTCATCATTGTTGTCATAGAGCTAGGGAATCTAGCCCAAGTGTCTCACTAGCTCCAAATTGCCTTTTCCTCTTCCATGGGAGTTACTCTTCCTCTATATTTCGACCTCATTGACTCATTCCAAGTATTATTTACCTTATAACTCATCCCAAGAACATTAGGCTTCCCATGGATTCAAAATTGTAAGAAGAGGATGCTATGTGGCACATAAATTTTAGCTTGTGTGGGTGCCACTTCCTCCATGTGTCTTCATGATCAAATGCCACTTTGATTTTCACTTGTATATATTTATTTATCTCCTTTATTAAATATTTATGCCATCCTAATGTTCCAACATCATTTATTATCCCCATTATTCCAAATACCAAAGCTTCCACCCCAAACCTAGGAAACTAGTAATTTTCCTCCTTAGCAATTATTTGACCCTTAACATCAATTTGACAAACTCTAATGAATATGGCCAATGTGATTAGGCCACTGTGACACAATGTCAAATTTGTGACATGACAAATCCTCCCTTCCCAATATTGCTTGTCCTCAAGCAATTTCAAACATGGGTGTTGAAGAACCTGCTTTCTGTATAACTCTCTGAAGTTGCCATTGAATTGCCCAACCTTGAGTCTTTGAGTTTCCATGAATATTTTAGAGAGGAACCACCATGCTTGCTGCTGCACTACTCTGATAAAAATCACTTTATTAAGTGGAAAATCCATCTCCCATACTGCTTGTTTCCCCCAAAAAATTGAAACCAATGAGATAAACATTATTCCAGAGTCCCATTGCTTGTATTGCACCCCAACAATTAAGAGTGTTGTCCAACCCACACCATTAGATAAGAGGATTCCTGGATCCAATTTTCTTGTATGCATTCTTCCAAACATCATGAGTACAAAATATAGATCATCAAAGTACATAACAACATAATGAAAATATACATCAAGGATATGCTTCATCAAAGAGTCATGAAAGTGTTTATACCTCCAAGCAAGTAAACCACCATTTTCCAAGTGCATACAAGCTTCGAGTAACCAATCAAATCTGGTCCAATGACATAGGTGAGGATCCCATGTCCTATAATGCTGCTCCAAAAGGATGTGATATGCATCAAAATATTCATCCATGTATTCTTTCATCCAAGAAGTGAATGAAGAATCTCCACTAAAATATGAACCAAATAATGAGCAGAAAAAACAAGGAGACTTCAAATGACTCAAAGAAGTCTCACCCATACATCCATGAATGTGAGAATCATAAAGATATAACAAAGTATGTGGCTTCCAACAAAAAATTTCTCCAGTCATAAATCTATTCACTCAAGTGTTGGACAAAGTTCCTCCAACATCAAATGAATCAAGTGTTGAGCAAGGAAAAACCATGAGTCTTCAAGTGACTCAAATGCATATAATAGGTGCATCCATGTAGATGTGCATCATCATAAAGTAACAAAGGATGTTGCTGCAAATGTGAATAAGAATGTGCTCCAACCATATTATCATAAAATGTAAATCTAGGAGTTCCATACTCCTCATGTGGCACCATCAAAAAGAACCCTTTCACCCATTCTTCATTGAGACTAATGCTACAAAACATGGAATTGTAGGATGTAGGAGAATTAACTAACTCACCCAAATGATCAAAAATTGCAGAAGTTTCATCATGGGAAGGATCCATATGGGTAGTATCATGCAACTCCTTCAAAAGTGTGAAACCTTCATCATAGATTGGTTTCAATGTAGATGAATCATGCTCTTCTTTAAAAATTGCATAACCTTCATGAAGAGACAATTCAAGTTCATCTTCCACCACATCAAGTGTTTGGATCTCTTCAAGTTCATCTTCAAACACATCAAGCACATTCAATTTTCCACATTTCTCATGATCCACCATGTCATGAGAATCCTCCAAACAATCTACCATTTGACAATCTAAAACATAGGAGGAAAAACAAGTATCTTGCAACTTTTCAAGAAGTTGCTCATTTTGAATTGTGAACTTATGATTATCCTCATTATTCCTCAAGTATGCAGCATGTAACAATTCATTAAGCTCAAACAAATGGTTTTTATCAAAAAGCAAAGACATGAAATTACCTTTGATGTGGCACATTGCTCTTTGAATCTTCTCCATGTCTTCAAGGAAGGATGTTTCCTCCAATGAAGTAGCTCTCCAACAAGAATTTGACACCAATGCTTGAGTGTCATGGAGGATGCTGAGGGACTCTTGGATCTTCTTTTCATTAATATTTAAGGACCCTTCAAGAAAATGAGGCTCTTGCAAATGAACCTCCTCATATTCTTCATTTTTTCTTGGACCAACTTCATGAAGCTCAAGTGGTGATGGGGAAGTTGATCTTGGTTCTTCTTCAACTGCTACAAGGTCTTCATTATCATGCTTAATGGAACTTGGGCTTGCAGCAACACTTTCAAAATTGATCTCTATGCCACCAACATAGAGGTGTGAGCACCCATCAGTAGGTACTCCTTCATAGTTTAAGCATCCATCAGTAGATGCTCTTTGGTTCATGTCTAAGCTAAAAGGTGTCTCGAATTGATCTTCCATAGTTTCAATAGAATCTTCTTCATGCTATTGTGTTGTCTCTTCATTTTTCTCCTTCAAGCAAGATGATTCATTTATCCCCTTGTTTTCCTCAGGATCAATATCTTTGGAATCTCTTTTTGATGAATTCCCAAAAGCGCTCCTCAAGTGGGACATTATTTCATCCACACATATATGATACTCACTCCAAGGTTCTTTACAAGAAGGGCATAAACCTTTCTTTACTAACTCCACATCTTCATGTTTAGGCCTATTTGCAAAAATATGTTCAGCATAGTACTCAAAAGACATGGCATTTTGTGTATTTTTTCTCAAAGCAAGATATTCTTGATATGATTGATATTGTTGGGGCAAGGTTTTATATTTTGCTCTCCATCTTTGTAAATCATCCATAGCATTATCCTTTGGTGGTGTGACATCCTCATATTTATCATACATAGGGTCATAATCATAATATTCATTCCTATTGAAATTGTAAGAAGTGTTGCATGATGACACCTCTTGCTCATACCATTCACATTCTCTCTCATATTGTGCATAAGCATATGCATATTCCTCATAAGAATTGTACTCATAGGATTCATCATAATAGTAAGACATTGCTGCCAATTATTCTTGAATGTATGTACCTAATCCATAGGTGCAAGGACCATGCTCTGATACCACTTGTAATGTCCCTTTTTAAAAATTTTATAAAAATGCCCAATTTTCCACTTTTTCCCCAAATTCAACATTTGACTAGTTTTACTGTTTTGGCCTCCAAATTAACCCAAATGATCCCAAATATTCTGTAAGGGTATATGAATGTTATTGAGACTTGAATATCAGGTTCAGGGATGATTTATAACCCTCAAAAGACTTCTGCAAACTTGATTTACATTCTGGTCAATGTATGGGATTTTAACTAGTGATTTGTGCATCAAATCCCCCCTGGCTAACTCTGAAAATGGCCTCCCAAATGCTTCCAAAATCCCTCGAATTTCTGAACAGAGGTGGGGAATGTATTAAGGATGTTATTAAGGTATTATGTGCACCATTAATTGATTATTATCTCTGTTCCAACCTTCACCCATTTAGCTGCAAAAATCACCAATTCGACCCTTGGGGAAATGACACTATTTCTTCTCCCAATGCAATTAAACTGAGAAAAAATAATTCAAATGCTCAAGTACAGTAAATGAAACTTGTATAATACATCCATGGAAGTCCATTAATCACAAATTCATCATAGAATCATCCATTCATTCTAAATCATCATCATTACATTGGTTCACAACAAGATAGTGGGGAAATGGCACTGTTCTTTCATTAAAAATGAGATTTATACATTTCTAATTGGAATTTTGACCTGAAACTTTCTAGAGATGAAGAACAGAGTATTTAATTCATATTACAAAATAAATGGGGCATTAGAAGCTCCCCCAAAGAGTACAATAGCTCACCAAAAACGCCTTCCCTCAAGGATCAAGAATATGCCACCAAAACCGGAAATGGTTGAAGGAGTGAGCTGCAATAGAAGAAACCATGAGCTTCCCTGTAGCTTCCACCTACAAATAAAGACTCCATTAAAGCTCCAAATGAAAGTTCTGAATGGCCTTTCCAATTACCACCTTGGATGGGAATCTTTCACCCTCGAAATTGGCCAAGGCAAGAAACTAGTCATCCACTAGCTCTCCCTCTTCACAAATGCAATTGAAAATTCTACAAATGATCAAAATATGGTTTCATTATTTGTTATTGAAATTTATAAACTTCTAATGTCCTCCATGGGTCGAATTCCTTCCAAGAGACTCATGCCAACTCAAGTTGGGAAGAGATTCCAAAGAACGTCACTTGTACAACAATTCCTAGTCTCCCACTTCCACCAAATCACATGTGGAAGCATCTTAGCTTCCCTAACACCCTTGAGCGCCCTCTTGGAGTCTATTTTTAGCCATGACATGTCATATATGTCATATGTCAGCCTTCAGGCCTGATTTGTGTCATAGGTGTCATAGCATCTTCATCATTGTTGTCATAGAGCTAGGGAATCTAGCCCAAGTGTCTCACTAGCTCCAAACTACCTCTTCCTCTTCCATGGGAGTTACTCTTTCTCTATATTTAGAGCTCAATGACTCATGCCAAGTATTATTTACCTTGTAACTCATCCCAAGAACATTAGGCTTTCCATGGATTCGAAATTGTAAGAAGAGGATGCCATGTGGCACATAAATTCTAGCTTGTGTGGGTCCCACTTCCTCCATGTGTCTTCATGATCAAATGCCACTTTGATTTTCACTTTTATATACTTATTTATCTCATTTATTAAATATTTATGCCATCATAATGTTCCAACATCATTTATTATCCCCGTTATTCCAAATCCCAAAGCTTCCACCCCAAACCTAGGAAACTACTAATTTTCCTCCTTGGCAATTATTTGACCCTTAACATCAATTTGACAAACTCTAATGAATATGGCCAATGTGATTAGGCCATTGTGCCCCAATGCCAAATTTGGGACATGACAGGTTTGTCATGTTCGTGAAGTTTGTATTAAATTTGAGCTAGTCTTGACATAAAATATTCATCGGATTCATCTTTCCTCTTCTGGATTCCCTCAAGTTCATCACACAACTCTTCATAATCATAGTTCTCATGTGTAGTAGTGAAAAATTCCATGAAATGTCTCAAACTGTGAATAGACTACAGTGATAGTGCTTCATACCACTCTTCAATTCACCCCTCAAAAGAGAGGGTAAATAATTTGTAAATTACATCATCTTGAACAATTTTGATATTTCGACATGCAATATCAAAATGAATGATATGCTTAAATCCATAGGTGTTTCCTTCACCATCAAGCTTAGATTTTGACAATAGATCGACTGTCTTCTTGTAAATGCTCCCTAATGGTCTTGATAAAGTGAAAGAATGTTCCAATAGAGGGATATAGAGAAAAGCCATTAATAGTTAATTCTATCTATAAAAATGACTTCAAATAGGTTGGCTTGTCATCCACCCTCCTTCTAGTTCCAAACTGATGATAGGTTGAAATGAACCAGGACCTACAATAGGGATTCTCCCTAGTAAGAGGTCCCAATTAGACCCCAAACCATTTGGAATAGCGAACTCGTCCAGATTCTCGCCCAACAACCATTACTTATTTGGGTTTCAATGGTTGCAGCCCGGTCCACCATTTATGGTTTATAATTAAAGAGATGAAATGCAAGATGACTTATTCTAAATGCAGTTCCTATATTAAACTAACATATCCTAGCTAGGAGCGAGATTAAGAGGGTGAGTAATGAAATAGCAATTGAACATCCATATTCAAAATTCATATAGTTTTTTTAAGAAGTAGATAAATAATTGGCAGAATGAAAGCACAGATTAGAACAGTTCGACTATTTATATCATTCCAACTTCACTACCCATAGAAAACATTCTGAATAGAAATATCATATGAGATAAGAAACATAAAGTTGTAGGAAGAGTCCATTCAGAAATCTGAAACAATCTCACTACATATCTACATGTGAGAGAACATGAAATAGTTCAAGACATTCATCCATGACATATATATATCTATGTAAAAATAGCTAGTCCTTGGCTTCTCCTCATTCACAGTTCAACAGTAGTACATGAAAAGTTCGAGACCCAAAATCCCCTCATTCACAGATTCATTTACAATTTATAGACCCGAAGAGGATGATCCTTGGCCTTCCATATTCCCTAGTGAATTTTTGGGTTCTTATAATTAATAAATTCTCTTTTTAGACTTTCCATGAAGTATATTAAATGTAAATTTAACAATCAAGGGTAAGGTGAACCCTTAATTTGTATATTCATGTGAATTGTTGTCCTGCATGCCCATAGAATTCTAGAACCTACTTTTTTCATGAGAATTTGCACCATATAAGATCCTCGATAAAACTGATCATCTTAGTCGTTGATGATGTGGTATTCTTCTGTGTTGAAATTTTTGTACTATTTTGTAGGTAATATGAGAAAATTGTAAATTCCAAGTCATAGATCTCGTCAATACCTTTCTAATGATATAAAGGATGTTCAAAATGGAGTCTTGAGTCAAAATTTTTGGCCAAATTGTGGAAGTGACATTTCATTGTGCTACCTTTATTCGCAAGTCGAGGCATTAAGCATTGTCACATGTTGATGACTTAAGCATTATCAAAATTTGATGACTTAGGAGTTATCACCATCAACGATGGCCAACCAATTTCCCGTGCATTTATTCTTTTGAGATAAGGTGTAAAACTTATTCATACTGCTCAACTTTGCCTATTCTTGGTTCCTGAATAGTGTAAACATTGGTTGATCTGATGATTAGCATGTTCATCTTTGATGATCATCTTTGTTCCATAGCTTGAGACCAACTTTTTAGCCAAATCATTTCCATATACCAACATTTTCCTACCAACAAAAAAAAATATCCTTTAGTTTTATTTATTTATTCTAAAACCTTATTAAAAGAAAAATTAAGTAATAAAAATAAAATTGATTAAAATAAAATTAAGTAAAAATAAAACATAATTAAATCCTACCTTCCCCTTCATGCCCTTCTTACTAGATTTAACCCCATTTTATATGTGCAAGGACCTTTATTATATTTCACATGAAGTCCACCCTTTTATGTGCCATAAGGCACTTTGGTATGCCCATCCCTAAGAACATGTAACGTATTCATAAGGGAGTGGGGCATGTTTTACCAATATAATAATATATGCCCCCACGTATGCACAATACTTCATTAAATTTAAAAGACCTCTCCCAAAGCATATTCACGTTGTCCTAACATGAAAGGTTCCATGTAGCATGATGCATATCTTATTATACCTGAATTAGTATATATTGTGATTCATCTTGAGACAACCACAACCATTATTAGTTGGTTCTTTGACTAAATGTTTGTCACAATTTTAGTAACGTTAATTTCTTTGTTTTTCTCAATTATTTTAAATTATTTTAATTCATTTTGTTAGCATGTTATCTTGTATGTCATGAAATTTTTACATGATGTTTTAATTTTAATATTAAATCTTAATTTTATCCATCATAATAATAGTTAAATTTTTTAAAATAAAATTTAAAATAATTATATGAAACATTAAATTATGATATCTTGTCTCATATAATACAAAAATATAATAAACAAAAGACATAAAAAAGATAATGATTAAACCAGTCACACACATAATGACAAAGAAGGTTTATTGCGGAAACCTTTAAATAGGATTATTCACAAGCAAAACAATGGGCCATTACCATGGCCACCAAACATCACTAACTCAAAAAACCATGACCTAATCAAGTTTACCTAATAAAAGAAGACAATGAGATCATAAAAAAAACCAAAATTTCCATATTAAAATATTAGTTACTAGTTATATTTACATGTCATTAATTTATATCCGGAACCCATATATATATATATATATATATATATATGGGTTTGGGATATAGATATTAATGAATTGTTAAAATAAAAATGCATTTCAAAATGATTGGTTTAAATTAAAATTCACTCTATCCATGCCATCACCCCTTTGTGACTGCCTACCAACATACTTCATGGTTAATGTCTTCCCTTCATTATATTCAGGTAAGTAAATGAGCATCAGTCAGTTTAGTTTCCCCACAATGCATAGTAAAATCTAGGTTTCTTATAGTTCATACAGAACCAAGGAAGCTAGTTAACTTTTCAGGTCACAGACTTATCTATCACAAAAAGCCATGAAGGTGAGGGCAGCTACTGCTACCAGTCAGAAAAGATTGTTGCAGACTTCAGAATGATTTAGGTTTGGATTTTTTATATATTTGATGTAATGCTTACTGGTTAAAAAAGTACAGTATGCATATGTTTGATAGCAGACCCCTCATTCTTTTTATAAATGAATTCATATACTTTAAATTTTTCATGAGCAGAATAAAAAAACATTAGGCTACCCATGGACTTTTTGTGGCTAATGTCAATTAGTTTCCATCCCAATTTTAAAGCCAAAACATTGTCCCATGTTTTAATTAAGGTGTTCATTACCTGTTACATTGAGCTCTTCAGGTGTCCATTACTAAAATACATGAACGGATGAAAGAGTTTTCAGCTAAAATAAATAGTCATGTAACAATATGTGCATAGCTGCGTGTTCTTGAAGTTGATTTATAGGCCTCTTGTCAATAGTTTTTGAAAATCAAATTCTTTAGCACTTTTAAAGTTTAACTGTACCTGGAGAAACCAGTTTCAGTTTTTAAGACCAGATAGAAATAATGCCCTGCACATGCAAAAACAATTGGGAGGATTAGGCTTGGGTAAAAGACAACAAAGTGATGATTTACTATTAAAACTAGACTTAATAAGTAGAATTAATAGAGGAAGCTTACACAGTAAATAAAAATGTATTGTCAACCCTGGTAAAAATATATTGTCAACCCTGGATGAGTCGATCGCCATAAATTGCAGCAAGCTTACTGAGTAAATAGAAATCTGTCAACCATGGATGAGTCCATCGCTACAAATTGCAGCATATTTTCCTGTCTCTGTGTAGTAGCTGTATAGCACCCTAGATGAGTCCATTCCTTCAAATTGCAGCATATTTTCCTGTCTATGTGTAGTAGCTCTATAGCACGAATTAGGATTGATAATTTGACTCTCCAAATTTATTGTTTAAATACTCATTCGAATTCCACTCATTTCTAAAATTCTACACAATAAAGCTTAGAAAATTACTTTATAAACTAATATTTGTTCTTGTTCTAGTATAACAAAAGAGAAACCAGGGTTACCACACAAGCTAAATCTACATAGTATTTTGATACATCAGAGAATGAAATCGGGTTTTTGGCTTTGGCTTTTCCCTTTCCAAAATTTCTGTTCCACTTAATCTTTGTTTGCTTTCCGGTTGGGTTTTGTTTGTCTTGCAACCTCAGTCCATCCAATAATACATCCATCCAATATTTTGTATCTGAGCTCAGGAGAACAGACCTAAGCCACTAGTCTGCCCATTCCTCTTGTAAATTGTGAGGTGAGCTAAGGAATTGCATTAATGGAGCAGGATCCATGAGAGAGTCGTGACCATTAGAGCAACGCGCGGGTACTGAACAACAAAGAGTCGTTGTGAGTGAAAATGGTGTTGTTTCTCCTGCTCTTCACTTTTTTCCGCAAAGGTTGATGCATGAGGCTTCTTGTTATGAATTAGAGGTTGTAATGTTTCACTGTGTTTGGAATCTGCTGGAGAAAACCAGCATGAATGTCCATGAAATTGGTGTTTTGATTGTAAGTTCCAATGAAATTGGTGTTCTGATTGATAGTCCATACCACTTCGAAAGTATTGAAACATGGTGCACCTAGATGTTGGCAGCAGTTAATTACTTCATTGCCACGGAGTCTGAAAAGTCATTCACCGCCTTGTTGAGTGGCCACCGAAACTCTCAAGAGTCAACCATCGCCACACCGTTTTGATTTTGTCATGCTGTCAAAGCTTCAAAGGGGCAGCACACCACATCGATTTTTGAAGAAGCAGTTACAGCCTCTGTTATAGCTCATTGAATAATTATTGGTGCAGTGTTAGGATCCCATGTCAACCCTTCTATTTGCTTTGTTAGTATATTGTTGTTGGACACATATGCTTTGTAAGTCGTCCCGTAGTATTTGTTGATCCATAGTTTGTCTTATTGTTTTTGGACGCATATGCTTTGTAAGTCGTCCCGTAGTAATTGTCGATCAATATTTTGTATTGGCCCATGGTTTGTATTGACACATGGTATTGGCGCCTAGACTTAGTATATAAGTTTGTGTTGAGACCAATGAAGGCACTGTGAAGTTATTTGTATTGAGCTTGCTCAAAGGAGGTTTCCCTCTCGAAGTGGCCTGCGATCAATATAAAAGTAATTCTGAATTCTGTTATTTCTGTTATTTCGTGTGTTTTCATTAATTAATTATTGCAGGTTCATCACATCTGGTATCAAAGCACTTTTTGGGGCTCGTTGGGTGGAATTTCTGCCATTTTTTTTTTCGCATCTGTTGCAAGTTCAGTCTCGGAATAATCCCTATCTGATTAACTGTTGGAAGTACTTAGGCATAATCCCTAAAACTCATTGTGAAGAGTACCACAGGAACCCCAAAGTAGCTGGCCCATTGAGAGGACCTGCCAGCGAAAAGGGCAATGACCCCTACCTGATTGACTAGTTCCCACCCGTGAGGTAAACCAAGAGCTATCGTTTGTGGCAAAGCGGTTATCAGTTTTACCTAAGCCGTGGAGTGAAGGGTACTGCCCCAATACGCAAGCCGTCAGACAGCATTGGTGACCGATTGAAACCCCTGAACTGTTAGGAAGCCACACATACCTGGGGTCCATATCTATTTTCAGTTGAACTATTGCCAATCACTGCCACGCCGTTTCAAATCCAGTCATTCAGATCCATTCTGAAAGCTGTTCCAAATCCATCCATTTCAGATCCATTCTGAAAGCTGTTCCAAATCCATACATTTCAGATCTATTTCAGATCCAGCCATTTTCGATCCATTCAGCGCCATTTCATATCTCTCTGTTTCTGATCACGCCATCGCATATCTATCTGTTTCAGATCCCTTCTATGCTGTAGCCGCTCCATTCTGAGAAAAAAAAAAAACCCTTCTGTGCCGTATCTCCCTTGTTTTCACTCTGTTTCTCTTGAAACTTCCCTGACACCCCTGTCATCCCATTCTACATATTTCATTCCTGAGGACCCTATCCCAAATCCACTTCCCAAAGCCAGAAATCTCACATTTGTCTATTTTTAGGGTTTGCCATAACTCCTTCGATTTTCACCCAATCGCCCTCAAATTTCACCACAGAGTTCCTTTCCTAATTCTGCTTCTTTGTCCCTCTCTGCCAAATTTTCTCATTCTTTCACCCCGCTTCTGAAATCCCCATTTTTTGCTTCCCTATCCATCAAAAAGTGTCTAAAACCTAGTCAAACCCCAATTACCCCTCCGAGTTTTTCCCAAATCCAAATTTCCCTTTACTAAATAGGCTTTTGTTTGTGTTTTTCTATCCATTCAAAAATAAATAAAAAATCTCCTGGTTATGGTTGTCACCCGCGTAGGAGCAAAAACCATGGAGGAAGCACTTGCAGCCATCCAAACCAAACTCCAAGATCTGGATGAAAAATTTCTCAGCCTCCATCTTCAACATTCAGCCATGAACAATAACCGACAACAAGAATCTTCTGCAGCCAATGGGTTCTCTTCTTCCAGCAATTTCCGTGGTCCTAATCTTGAATTTCCTCGCTTCAATGGTACTGATCCGACTGGATGGATCTATCATGTAAAACAGTATTTCAGTTTGCATAATACTTTTGATGTCCAAAAAGTTCCACTTGCATCCTTTCATTTGGAACAGGAAGACCTTCAATGGTACCATTGGTACATCAAGGCTCATGACGAGCCAAAATAGACAGATTTTTGCCAACTCCTTTTGCAAATATTTGGTCCAAGTGCTTTTGATGACTTCACTGGAGCACTCACTAAACTTCGTCAAAATGGAACTGTGAGAGAGTATCAGACAGAATTTGAGAAATTAGCCAATCACACAGAAGGATTGTCTGATGAATTCTACAAGAGTTGTTTTATCAGTGGTTTTAAGGACTAAATCCGGTCAGAGGTTAAAATGTTCTATCCCAACACAATGATAGAAGTCCTAGGGTTGGCTAAGTTGGCAGAAGACAAGATTGCATCCCAACAACGCTCGAAACCCACTTTTGTTCCCTTTCGAAATATGGGTTCTCAACAACCTCCCATCCCGCTAGCTCCTCGACCAACTCCTATCAAGCATTTGTCTGAAACAGAGATGCAGACATGTAGAGAAAAAGGGCTTTGTTATAATTGTGATGAGAAATTCACTCGGGGACATAGATGTGTTCCACAAAAGCTCTATCTCTTGGATATGGATTCTCCGCCTACCTCTAAAATTGGTGAAAAAGCTCCAGATACAATGGATGATCAGGTCGACATTCAGGAGCCACCTATTGACCCCCCATCTCAGGATGAACAACCAGAGATATCTCTTCATGCTTTGTTCGACGTCACCACCCCCCAAACAATCTGGATCATGGGTTACTTCAAGAAGCTTCCTTTTACAATACTCATTGATTCTGGTAGCACTCATAACTTCATTGACCCTTGGATCGCCAAACATGCTGATTGTTTTGTCCATCCTTGCTCCAACTTTGAAGTCATGGTTGCCAATGGGGGCACCTTACCTTCCAAGGGGAAGTGTCACAATGTGCGTATCTCTCTGGAAGATTATAACCTGCGCTCTGACATGTTTGCCTTGTCCCTAGGAGGATGTGATGTGGTTTTGGGCATTCAATGGTTACGCACATTTCCGCCATCTTATGGGATTTTGCTGAACTTTGGATGCAGTTTTCAGTCAATGGGAAACAACAAAAATTTAATGGCTTACAACAAGGGTCTCTCTGCATCATCAGTTCACATCGCCTGGAAAAGATCCTTAAGAAGAATTCACATGGTGTCATCGCTCAACTCCATTCCATTCAGATGCACCCATCAATGGTCTCCCCTATGTCCTTGGATAGATCTGCAAGTATCCTTGCTGAACCAGTGGGCTTGTCGCCTTCAAGAGACCTTTCCGGTAAGAATTTAGCCGCATCTACATCTCAGCAGGAAATGATGGCTATTTTGCATGCAATACAGAAGTGGTAGCCATACCTATCAAGAAATTATTTCTGCATCAAGACTGATTTCCAGAGTCTGGAAAATTTCCTGGAACAATGGGTGTCCTCCCCAACACACCTAAAAAGGGTTATCCAACTCATGGGTTATGGTTATGCGATCACTTACAAGAAGGGTAAGGAAAATATGGTGGCAGATGCTCCTTCTTGCACATTTGATGACCCAATTTCTCTTACATCTATTTCTTCGCTTGTTCCAAATTCGTTGCAATCTGTTCAACATTGCTATCTCTTCTATGAACTCCATGCTTCTTCATCAGCAGGGCACTCTGGTTTCCTCAAAATGTACAGCCGGGGAACAATGTAACTTCTTTTGGCAGGGACTAAAAATGACAATTCAACAAATGGTGGTTGACTGTGATACTTTCCAGGTCAACAAGGGTGAAACGACACTCCTTTCGGGACTGCTCGAACCCTTTCCCATCCCTACACAGATTTGGACAACTATTTCTATGGATTTCCTAGAAGCGCTCCAGTGGTACAATACCACATCTAAAAGGACACCATATGAAGCAGTCTATGGAAAGGCACCGCCAGTTCTTCTTCCATACACCCTCAGCAACTCCCCAGTTTAGGCAATTGACTCGGTTCTTCGAAACCGCGATCAGATTCTTCTCATTCTGCAGGACAACCTTCACATCGCAAGAATTCAACTAAAACAACAAGCCGATCAGCATCGTTATGAGCGCACTTTTCACGCAGTTGATATGGTTCTTCTTCGTCTACAGCCTACCACGCCACCCTCCCTGAAACTCAAAAGGCGTCAATGGTCCAGAATGCAACCCGAGGATGCTACAGGGGAACCACTCCTTCAGATTATGCATCAATTTCCACATCTAAAGCTTTGAGGACAAAGCTTTTTCTAAGGGAGAGGGGATGTTAGGAACCCATGTCAACTCTTCTATTTACTTTGTTAATATATTGTTGTTGGACGCATATGCTTTGTAAGTCGTCCCGTAGTATTTGTTGATCCATAGTTTGTCTTATTGTTGTTGGATGCATATGCTTTGTAAGTCGTCCCATAGTAATTGTCGATCAATATTTTGTATTGACACATGGTATTGGCGCCTAGACTTAGTATATAAGTTTGTGTTGAGACCAATGAAGGCACCGTGGACTTATTTGTATTGAGCTTGCTCAAAGGAGGTTTCTCCCTTGAAGTGGCCTGTGATCAATATAAAAGTGATTCTGAATTCTGTTATTTCTGCTATTTCATGTGTTTTCATTAATTAATTATTGCAGGTTCATCACATGCAGAGTACTACATTGTTTTTGAAGAGCCATTTTTGAAGAAGTCATCCACTAACATGTTCCAGCTGATCAGATGTTAAAAGGAACATCATGTTTCATCATATTGCTTAAGGGACATCACTGTTGCAGCACATTAAAGTTCATAGGGACATTCACTAGCTCTGTTGTAGCTTGTCAAAGACCGAAGGGGCGTCCATTGTTCATGTTGCAGCTCATGAAAGGACAGAGTATCAACACAAATTCTGAACAGTCAATTTTGGTTTAGATGCCGTGAAAGGTCAAGCTGACCGACTATATTTATGATGTATAAATATCAATGTAATCTTGGTTTTGTGATATAAAGAGATAGAGTTGAATACGATTATAAGTTGAAGTTAAACTCAGAATTTTACTGTGTACTCTGTTATTTGAGTTTGAAAACTCATATTCATTTTTGAAGTTATTCTTCGTTGTAGCAAGTTAAGAAATTAGAGTTATTTTTTAGTATAGAGATGTTAAATGTGTTTGATTGTTGAAACAAGGTATTAGTCAAGCATTATGAATGCAAGGGTTATCAAAACATAGCTGAAACAGTCAACTGCAACAGTTCTGTAGATTATTGTTAGCTAAACAGTCAGCTGCAACTCAGCTGCAACTGTCCTGTAGATTACTATTAGCTAAACAACGAGCTACAACTCAGCTGCAACAGTCCTATAGGTGAAAATTTCTGAGCTAAGTGATCTGTGTGTGTTACTGTGAGTAAGAGCAACACTCCCCTGCCTTCGCACAATTGGTATCAGAGCTAAGTGTTTCTAATATTTGTTTGTTGGTTCTATGCTCACTTCATGAATGAGCCGTATGATTGTATGTTGAACTTTTTTTGTCTTCTTTGGAGATTTTGTTGTTGAGTTTTACTCCAGTGCCCCCTTCCTGCTATGTAGAAAGAGTAGAAGTAAGTTCAGCCGAGCTCTGTGTTGGTAAGAGCTCCTATGCTCCCTTAAGTAAAGGTTGAGTCATTATTTAATAGTTGAAATCTAAATCAAGTGTTTCTTGAGTCATCCATCTTTTGGTTAAATCACTCAAGCTTAGACGTGGTTTGTGTAAAGAGAAGAAAGGGTTGTAGCCTGTGGAAGAAGTTGATTCTATGTTTGTGTTCCCTCAGATAGAGGTTGACTAGTTGAAAGGAAGAAATGATTCCTAATTGAGAACTCACATATAGTTTAATGGTAGAGCAGTTTGAATTCCCCTTTATGGGAAGTTTGTTTGGTTTGAATTGAAGTCATTATGCGTGAAAGAGGGCCGTGAGGCCGTATCCAAAAGAAATTTAAATTCTATGCAAATATTTATTTGAAGACAGAGACATAGGGAAAATCAAAAGGATTAAACAAATGAAGAAGAATGTTTTTAATGCAAAAGAAGTTGGTTTTTCCATAGCAAAGATATTAGGAGAAGCCACAGTGGAACCTGTTGAAGGAGAGGAATTTCAAGAGAAGGCAGAGGATACTGAAGCAAATGAAGTTCAAGAAAAGGTAGAGGATGCATGGAGCAGCTTGTATTTTCCACCGCCATATTTCTCAAGTATAACTTATGAATGTTGGTTAGTTAATATGAAAAATTTCTTACATGCTAGAGGTTTATGGAATTTTGTTAAGGATGGAGTTAAGAAACCAAAGGATGAGGCAAAGGATGCATTTTCCTTTTACTACATCCAACAAGCTCTGGATGATAATATTTTTTATGTAATTGCTGATGCAAACACAACTAGAGAAGCCTGGGAAAGTTTGAAAAGAAAGTTTGATGTAAAGGGGAGATATATGGCTGAGTCACATCCTGTTAACATTTCAGTAGACAAATTTGCAGAAGCAGCAAAAGATAGTCAAATTATTTGTGAATCTCACTGTTGTGTTGATGTATCAATTGATGAAAATGTTGTTGAAACTAAAGAAGAAGATGAGGCTATTGTATCTTGTATAGCAACAACATAATTTGAAGAAGTTGAAATTTCTATTGATAAAGGTGTTGATGTAGTTTCAAATTTAGATGTCACTGAAGTGAATTGTGAAAATGATGGAATGGTTAACATGTAGAATGTTGATAAAGATAATAAATTCCTCAAGTGTGAAGACAACAAAGAAGTATTTGCGCAAGAAGAGTTCTTGATGTACATGCCCATGAAGGTATTCAAATCATGCATTGAATTTGAAGTTTGCAGACATGTAGGTACAATGAATCTAGAAGACAACACTGAAGATGTTGTAGAAGTCAAAGACCAAGATGAGTTTGAAATAAATTACAACATTCATGTTGCAGAAAATGAAGACTGTTTCACTCATCCATTTGGTGCGCATAAGGAAGATGATAAAGCTTTGTGTGAAAAATACATTCATGAAAATGGTGTATCTGATAATGGAAAAAGTGTTGGTGATGTTTTTGAAAAAGAATCTACAGCGATATTGAATGGTGCAGATAAGGACAAAAAATAGAATGAGATTTTTTCTAATAATTTGTTTGTTAGTGATTGTGCAGGTACAAAGGAAGAAAATGATGAAGTCTTGGCTTGTAAGTCAAATATTGAAGGTGAAGTAGCTGCTAGGGTAGCAGTTTGTTCTTTGAATATTCCAATGATGTATGTTGCTAATGACGGCTATGAAGAAGGTGCCAATGAAGTAGCCAGTATCTGTCAAATTTTATGGGGAACCTGCAACAATTAATTAATAAGAATATGCTAAATAGCAGAAATGACAAAACTCAAAATCACTTTTATTGATCGCAAGCCACTTTGAGGGAGAAACCTCCTTTGAGCAAGCTCAATACAAATAAATTCACGGTGCCTTCATAGGCCTCAACACACACTTATATACTAAGTCTAGGCACCAATACTATGGGTCAAAACCATGGGCCAATACAAACTATGGATCAACAATACTATGGGCGACTTACAAAGCATATGCGCCAAACAACAATAACACAACTATGGATCAACAAATACTACGGGACGACTTAAAAAGCATATGCGTCCAACAACAATATACTAACAAAGTAAAGACATGGGTTCCTAACATCCCCTCCCCCTTAGAAAAAGCTTTGTCCTCAAAGCTTTAGATGTGGAAATTGTTGTTGAATCTACAGGAGTGGTTCCCATGTAGCAACCTCTAGTTGTATGCCGTGCCACTGAATTAAGACCTCTGTGATAGAGCGAGAGTGAAGCTGATGAGTGTGCTTATTGAGGACGGCCTCTAGCTCCAAAAGGATGGATCCTTCATTATCTAGTTCCGGTAAAATAGTTTGTCCTCTGATGTTGGTGCCAAGAACTTTCTTCAGACAAGAGACATGAAATATTGGATGAATGCGAGAAGAAGGAGGAAGTTCCAATTTATAAGCAACAAACCCAATCTTCTGAAGAATCTGATATGGCCCATAGAACTTTGGAGTGAGCGTACGACGCCCTTTGAGTTTTAGGGAGGATTGGTTGTACGGCTATAGACGAAGAAAAACCATATCACTTGCTTGAAAAGTGCGCTTAGAACGGTGTTGATCGGCTTGTTGCTTCATGCAATTTCTTGCCATGTGAAGATTGTCCCACAAAATGCGAAGAATTTGATCGCGGTTGCGAGGGACTGTGTCAACTTCCTGAACTGGTGAACTGCTGGGGGCGTATGGAAGAAGAAATGGCGGTGCTTGACCATAGACTGCTTCATATGGGGTCATTTTAGAGGTAGTGTGGTAAAAGGTATTGTACCACCATTTAGCGAGAGGGAGCCACTTTGACCACTGATGTTGTTGTTCAGAGGTGAAGCAACGAAGATAAGTTTCCAAGCATTTATTGATAATTTCAGTTTGACCATCTATTTGTGGGTGATACCCTGAACTCATCTTCATTTTGGTGCCAGTGTGGCAAAAGAGTTCTATCCAAAAATTACTAGTGAAAGTCACATCACGATCCGAATGGAAGAAGGGATGCCATGAAGACGAAAGATTTGGTCCAGGAAAATTTGAGCCACTGAAGAGGCTGTATAGGGATGGCTGAAAGAACAAAAATGACTATATTTGGAGAGGCGATCAACCACAACCAAAATCAATGTCTTCCCTCCAGACTTAGGGAGCCCTTCAATGAAATCCATAGAAATATTTTTCCAAATCCATGTAGGTATGGGCAGGGGTTCGAGCAATCCCAGAAGGAGTGTCATTTTACCCTTATTGCGCTGGCAAGTATCACATTTAGCCACCATCTGTTGAATTGTCCTTTTCATGCCTTGCCAAAAGAAGTTACGTCGTGCCCGCTCATATGTTTTGAGGAACCCAGAGTGCCCTGCCGATGGAGAAGCATGGAGTTCATAGAAGACAGCCTGTTGAATATCTGTGCTCTAGGGAAGCACCAGACAACCCTTGTATCTTAGGGAAGCACCATCCCAAGAGTAATGTGGTACAGTAGAAGGGTTGTTGGCCAAGCGTTGGATGATTTGAGATAATGAAGAGTCATTGACATAACCCTGTTGAACAGATTGCAACCAATTTGGAACAGGCATAGAAATAGCTAAAAGAGAACCTTGGTCATCAAATGTGCGAGAAAGAGCATCCGCCACAATATTGTCCTTACCCTTCTTGTAAGTGATCTCATAGTCATAACCCATGAGTTTGCTAACCCATTTCTGTTGTGCTGGGGAGGATACACGTTGTTCTAGGAAAAATTTCAGACTCTGGTGATCATTCTTGATGCAGAAATGATTCCCTAATAGATATGGGCGCCACTTCTATACTGCATGCAAAATAGCCATAATTTCCTTCTCATATGTAGAAGCAGCTAAATTCTTACCTGAAAGGGCTTTGCTGGTGAACGCAATGGGGTGTTCATCTTGAAAAAAAATAGCACCAAGTCCATTTTCGCAATCATCACTCTCAATAGTGAAGGGCTTGGAAAAATCAGGCATAGCTAAAATAGGTGTAGTACACATAGCTTGTTTTAGTTTGTCAAATGCACACTCAGTAGCATGTGTCCATGTAAAAGAATCCTTTTTCAATAGAGCAGTTAATGGAGCTGCAATATTCCCATAATCCTTGACAAACTTGCGGTAGTAGCCATTCAACCCCAAAAAACCACGAAGGCTCTTGAGTGTCTGAGGACGCGGCCAATTGTTCATGGAAACAATTTTGGCAGGATCCACGCGAACCCCTTCTGTTGAAATAATGTGCCCAAGATACTCGACTTCCTGCTTTCCAAAAACACATTTAAACTGTTTGGCGTGGAGCTGATGGTTAGAGAAAAGTTTCATTACAAGATCCAGATGATGGAGATGTTCAACCCAGGTTTTGCTATAGATGAGGATATCATCAAAGAATACCAGAATGAATTTTCGCAAGTAGGGCCAAAATATTTTATTCATCAAGGCCTGGAATGTGGAAGGAGCATTAGTGAGGCCAAAGGGAATGACCAAAAATTCATAGTGGCCATCATGTGTACAGAAAGCTGTTTTAGGGATATCATCCTCATGAACCCGAATTTGATGATACCCAGAACGAATATCCAACTTGGAGAAAAATTGAGCACCATGAAGCTCATCAACAACGGGAATTGGAAACTTATTCTTGATAGTGAGGTGATTAAGTGCTTGGAAGTCAATGCAAAGGCGCCATGACCCATCTTTTTTATGGACGAGAAGAACTGGTGAAGAAAAGGAACTAGTGCTTGGGCGAATAATACCTTGCTTCAGTAAGTCCCGAATGAGCATTTCAATCTCATTTTTTTGGTGAAATGGGTAGCGATAGGACCTGATGTTGGGAGGAACAATTCCAAAAAGGAGCTGAATATGATGGTCCTCTGGCCTTGAAGGTGGCAATCCCACTGGTTCAGCAAAGACACAAGTATATCGATCCAGAATTTGTTATAGATCCAAAGGAGTAGTGGAGACCGCTGATGGTAGCATCTGAATGGAATGGATCTGAGCGATGACACCATGTGAATTCTTCTTAAGGATTTTTCCCATGCGATGTGAGCTGATGATGATGAGAGACCCTAGTTGTAAGCCTATCAATGTGTGTTTTTGTCCATTGGGGGAAAACTGCATCCAAAGTTCGGCAAAATCCCATAAGATGGGGCCAAGTGTGCATAGCCATTGAGCGCCCAAAACGACATCACATCCGCCTAAAGTCAAGGCAAACATGTCAGAACGCAGGTTATAATCTCCCATAGAGATACGCACATTACGACACTTCCCTTTCCAAGGTAAGGTGCCCCCATTAGTAAGCATGACTTCAAATTTGGAGCAAGGATGGATAAAACAATCAGCTTGTTTGGCGATCCGAGGGTCAATGAAATTATGAGTGCTACCAGAATCAATGAGGATTGTAAGAGGAAGCTTCTTGAAGTAACCTCTGACCCGCATGGTTTGGGGGGTGGTGATTCCAGCTAAAGCATGGAGAGATATCTCTGGTTGGTCATCTTGAGACGGATGGTCAATAGGCGGCTTCGGAATGTCGACCTGAGCATCCATTGTATCTGG
This sequence comes from Larix kaempferi, assembly GCA_027924585.1. Taxonomy (NCBI): domain Eukaryota; kingdom Viridiplantae; phylum Streptophyta; class Pinopsida; order Pinales; family Pinaceae; genus Larix; species Larix kaempferi. The sequence continues at coordinate 17,675,044 of BSBM01000376.1, forward strand.
AGCTTCTTCACCAATTTCAGAGGTAGGCGGAGAATCCATATCCAAGAGATAGAGCTTTTGCTGAACACATCTATGTCCCCGCGTGAATTTCTCATCACAATTATAACAAAGCCATTTTTCTCTGCATGCCTGCATCTCAGTTTCAAACAAATGCTTGATAGGAGTCGGTCAAGGAGCTGGTGGGATGGGAGATCGTTGAGAACCCATATTTCGGAAGGGAACAAAAGTGGGTTTGGAGCGCTGTTGGGCTACAATCTTGTCTTCTACCAACTTAGCCAACCCTAGGGCTTCCATCATGGTGTTGGGACAGAACATTTTGACCTCAGAGCGGATTGCATCCTTTAGACCACTGATAAAACAACTCTGGTAGAAGTCATCAGGAAATCCTTCAATGTGGTTGGCTAGTTTCTCAAATTCGGTTTGGTACTCTCTCACAGTGCCAATTTGGTGAAGTTTAGTGATGGATCTTGTGAAGTCATCAAAAGCACGGGGACCAAATCATTGCAAAAGGAGCTGGCAAAAATCTGTCCATTTTGGCTCTTCATGAGCCTTGATGTACCAACGGTACCATTGAAGAGCTTTCTATTCCAAATGAAAGGATGCAAGTGGAACTTTGTTTACATCAAAAGTATTATGCAGACTGAAATACTATTCTGCACGATAGATCCATCCAGTCGGATCAGTACCATTGAAGCTAAGAAAATCAAGCTTCAGACCACGGAAATTGTTGGAAGAAGAGAACCCATTGTCTGATGAAGACTCAGACTGTCATTTGTTGTTCATGGTTGAATGCTCAAGATGGAGGTCGAGAAATTTTTCATCAAGATCCTGGAGTTTGGCTTGGATGGCTGCAAGTGCTTCTTCCATGGTTTTTGCTCCTGTGCGGGTGACAACCATAACCAGGAGTTTTTTTTTTTTTTTTTACTGGGTAGAAAAACAAAAACAAAAACTGTTTCAGTAAAGGAAAATCTGGATTTGGGAAAAAATATGAAGGGTAATTGGGGTTTGACTAGGTTTTGGACAATGTCGAATGGACAGGGAAGCAGAAAAGGAGGATTTCAGAAGCGGGGTGAAAGAATGGAAAAATTTGGCAGAGAGGGACAAAGAAGCAGGATTAGGAAAGGAACTCTGTGGTAAAATTTGAAGGTGATTGGGTGAAATCCAAGTTATGGCAAACCCTAAAAATAGACAAATGTGGAATTTCGGGCTTTGGGAAGTGGAATTTGGGATAGGGTCCTTAGGAATGAAATATGCAGAATGGGATTACAGGGGTTCCCGGGAAGTTTCAAAGGAAACAAAGTGAAAACAAGGGAGATATGGAGAAAAAATTGAATTTTATACTTTTTTTTTTCCAGAATGGAGCAGCTACGGCGCGGAAGGGATCTGAAACAGTGTCGAATGGATCGAAAACGGCTGGATCTGAAATAGATCTGAAACGGCTAGATCTAGAATGGCTTTCAAAATGGATCTGAATGGCTAGATCTGAAACGACGTAGCAGTGATCAACAACAGTTCAGGGGTTTCACTCGGCCACCAATGCTGTATGACGGCTTGCGTATTGGGGCAGTACACCTCACTCCACGGCTCAGGTAAAATTGATAACTGCTTTGCCACAAACGACAGCTCTTGGTTTACCTCACGGGTGGAAACTAGTCAATCAGGTAGGGGTCGTTGCCCTTTTCGCAGGCAGGTCCTCTCAATGGGCCAGCTACTTTGGGGTTCCTGTGGTACTCCTCACAATGAGTTTTAGGGCTTATACCCAAGTACTTCCCACAGTTAAGCAGATAGGGATTATTTCGAGATCTGAACTTGCAACAGATTCGAAAAAAAAATTTGGCAGAAATTCCACCCAATGTGCCCAAGAAAGTGCTCTGATACCAGATGTAGAGAACTTGCAACAATTAATTAATAAGAATATGCGAAATAGTAGAAATGAAAAAACTCAGAATCACTTTTATTGATCGCAAGCCACTTCAAGGGGGGAAATCTCCTTTGAGCAAGCTCAATACAAATAACTTCACGATGCCTTCATAGGCCTCAACACACACTTCTATACTAAGTCTAGGTGCCAATACTATGGGTCAAAACCATGGGCCAATACAAACTATGGATCAACAATACTATGGGAAACTTACAAAGCATATGTGCCAAGCAACAATAACACAACAATGGATCAACAAATACTACGGGACGACTTACAAAGCATATGTGTCCAACAACAATATACTAACAAAGTAAAGACATGGGTTCCTAACAAATTTCCCATGAAGAATTAATGGTCAATGATGATCATGATGATGGAATGAAGACTACCATATCAGCAGTATGTGAAGCAACATCATAAGCTAAGAAAGATAAAGTGCACTGTGTTGAAGTGCTTGAACTTGTTTGTGAGTTTTTTGAAAATATTGATGATTTTAGTTTTGTTGAAGAATTTGATAAGATTTTTGAAGAATGCACAGAAGTTGCATCTATTGAAGAAGAATGAATCTATAATGATGCTAAAAATAAAAAAGTTGATGATTCGGTGATTGTAGAAGCAGTGATAAAAAAAGAGTTGCATAATGATAACACTCAAAATGTTGTATGTTTTGTTGTAGATAGAGCAACTGAAATAAGGAATGATGTTCTTGATGAACAGTTGAAATTTTTGTAAGAATGGCTTGAAAAGCCAAGATATGATGATAAAGATGATAGTCTTGTTGTGGAACCAGAAATGAATAAAGTTGATTGCCTTGTTGCAGCAGCAGAGACAAATTTAAATGAAGAGATAGTGACAGCTCTCAGAGAAGAACAAAATGAAAAGAACCAATATGGTTCACAGTATGATAATTTATATAATGTTGACAAAATGTTTGAATGTACAGGTGAACAACCAATTGAAGATGATATTGTAAATGATAAATTTGATTTGAATGAAGAAAATTGCACCAAAGAAGAATTGGTTGAAGAATCAGTTGAAAATATCTTCATGTCATGGAATCCTGAAGAAATCAGGCATTATTATCAATTAATGTGTGTACAGAATGACATTGAACTAATTACTCTTGGTAAAATCAAAGATAGCTTGTGGGATCTTTGTATGCCCACGTTACAGTATTTAGAGGAAAAGATTTGGATTGAAGTCCTTGGCATAAAGGACATTGAAAATTTGAATGATGGTAAGCAAATTGAAGAACGTTTTGCAGTTGAAGTTGATCATAATGAATTTGAGGAATCAAAGAAAACAATGAAGGTAAAGAAGAAAGTGAAGATGAAGAAGCAAATGTATTCTTGGTATAAAGTTTGGTGTTCTAAGCCAAGTAATGATGAAACCGAAGCTGAGAATGATGCAATTGAAATTATGAATAATGATTGGTTTGCAAAGTCCAATAAGGTTGAATGCAATGGTCTTGATGCTGAAGTAAATGATGAAATATTATATTTTGAACAACCAATTGAAGATGAGGAGAACAAGTATTGTGGAGTTGCTGAGCAAAAGGATTCTAGATTATTAAGATCCAAAGTCAAAATGGAGAGATGGCTGAAGCCACGAGTGAAGCAAGAGCTGAAGAAGATGAAGGTAAAAATGAAGATAAAGTAGAAAACAAAGTTTACATATTTCAAAGTTTGGAGTCGAAAGAAAAAGAAAAGTTGCACTAGAATGTTGCAACAAAGAATGTGAAACAATTTTTTGAGTATTTTTATACTGATGTAAGCCTTGCTAATACTTAGACCAGCAGGCATTACAGTTGGAACGTGATGCTTGTAAAGTAATTAAGGGGGAGAATGTTGGCAGCAGTTAATTATTTCACTGCCACAAAGTCTGAAAAGTCATTCACCGCCTTGTTGAGTGGCTGCCGAAACTCTGAAGAGTCAACCACCGCCACACCGTTTTGACTTTGTCATGCTGTCAAAGCTTCCAAGGGGCAGCACACCACATCGATTTTTGAAGAAGCAGTTACAGCTCCTGTTATTGCTCATCGAATAATTATTGGGGCAGAGTATTACATTGTTTTTTGAAGAGCTGTTTTTGAAGAATTCATCCACTGACATGTTCCATCTGGTTAGATGTTAAAAGGAACATCGTGTTTCATCAGATTGCTTAAGGGACATCACTGTTGCAGCACATTAAAGTTCATAGGGATATTCACTAGCTCTGATGTAGCCTGTCAAAGACCGAAGGGACGTCCATCATTCATGTTGCGGCTCATGAAAGGACAGAGTATCCACACAAATTCTGAACAGACAATTTTGGTTTAGATGCAGTGAAAGGTCAAGCTAATTAAATGACCGACTATATTTCTGATGTATAAATATCGATGTAATCTTGGTTTTGTGATATAGAGAGACAGAGTTGAATACGATTATCAGTTGAAGTTAAACTCGGAATTTTACTATGTACTCTGTTATTTGAGTTTGAAAACTCATATTCATTTTTGAAGTTATTCTTTGCTGTAGCAAGTTAAGAGATTACAGTTATTTTTTAGTATAGATATGTTAAATGTGTTTGATTGTTGAAACAGGGTATTAGTAAAGTAGTATGAACGCAGGGGTTATCAAAACATTGTTGAAACAGTCAGCTGCAATAGTTCTGTAGATTACTATTAGCTAAACAGTTAGCTACAACTCACCTGCAACTGTCATGTAGATTACTATTAGCTAAACAGTCAACTGCAACAGTCCTCTAGGTAAAAATTTCTGAGCTAAGTGATATGTGTGTGTTGTTGTGAGTAAGAGCAACACTCCCCTGCCTTCCCACACTAGACACCTGACTATATGATCCTTACCATACATTTACTTCGAAGCTTCGAGATTACACTTGGTAAATCGTTTATGCAATACATCTGTGGTCTTATTGGTGGTGTTATTGGTATTATTTCACGTGAAAAATGATAGATCACTTATGCATAGAGTAGTTTATTTATTTTAAGTTTGGATTCTAGAATGAGTTTAGTAAATTTGTTTTTGGTAAAATCTAAATTTGAAAGTGTTTAAATTATGCAATTTTTATAACTTATATATATGATTTTATGATTTTTTAAAGATTTCCAACCAAACTTCAAACAAAATAAGATGAAAAATATATTAAATTCAAAAAGTAAAATATTTAGACTACACCCTTATCCTTATATATTAGGCTCTCACTAGCCTTATCCTTATATATTAGGCTCTCACTAGCCTTAATGGATCTCATATGAGCCTTTATTTATTTATGATATCGTATTCCAAAACTATCTTAGGTTCTCAGCCGAAATGTTGTTGCAATGGGTCCGCTTCTAACCCGAGGTTAAACTATTTCTCTGGACAAACAAGCATTTGTTCTCCTTGTGATAAACCTAATTATAAGGAAAGTAATGTCATTCGGTTAATTGATGTTTTGTAGTGCATTATCTAACCAACGTTTTGTGTTCTAACAATGGCTTTGATACTAAACAAACTATCTGTATATTCATATTTTTCATTGCTAATATAGCCAAGAAGCAATGCTATTAATGTATAATGTGGAGGAACAAGTCTAATCACAAATAACCATCAATGTGTCATTTTTCAAACTGAGATATTCTTTTAGTTTAAACTATATTATGCTGTTAGTTTGAGTCATTTTTCGAACTGAGATATTCTTTTAGTTTAAACCATTTCTTGGTAGGCTTTGAATTGCAACAACCTCCAGGAAAGTTTGTACCATCTCTGACAATGCAAACAGAGCAGGATTAAATTCCCAATACCAGTGATGTCGCTATACTATATTGAGAATCAATTGCGTTTATGCATATCAACGCTTTTTAAAATATCTAAAAGTCTAGTATGATATATTGAGAATAAAGGAATATCATATTACATAAACTTGTTAAACAATATTTAAAAGATTAAAAGCTAAACTATAATTGTGTGTTTACTATAATTGTGTGTTTAAAAGATTAAAAACTAAACTATGCTCCAGTACCAATATGATATTATATGCACATACATCAATGGTACGTTTTTTTCACTTGAAAAAAAATATTATATGAACATATCAATGGTTTTTAAAATATTTAAAATTCAAGTGATATATTGATAACAAAGGGATATTATTTACAACATCTTTGTGTCTTGAAATGTAAATTAAGGCTATGGTAATTTACAGCATTTAAGTGATACAGCAGGTCCAGAACATGCTTATACATGTCTATTATTATTATTTTCTGCAATTAGTTGATAGTAGTTGTGCAAGCGATTTGACATGGACGTTCCAATTCACAATGTGTGGATAGCATTTTAAAAAATTACAAAGTTTATGAAAAACTTGATACATCGTTTAAAGATATGGTAGTGGTTCAAGGAAGGGTGGTTATGTATGGGTTTATATACATTGTGTTTGTTGTATAATTGATATGTTATGTTCTTGTAATTTTGTTGCGTTGAAGAGATGCATTTTATAGTTTAATAGGGTATTTGTAATTCTTTCTGTGCTCATCTTTGAGTTGACACATATTTTTTATAAATAAAATAACAATGTTTACTCAAATTAAATTTAAAACATTTAGAAGATCATATATATAAAAGTACACAACTTAGAAGGAAAAATTTACAACTCTATAGATTTGATCCCTCTCTATCCTTAATCATGGATCTATATTGATTATATAAAAAAAACACCTTGAAACCTCCTTTATCAACCATCTCCTAGCGCAAAGATAGTTGAAATTCCGCTGAGGTATTGCTAGGAGACTCATAATGTCCCCGACATATCGCTAGAAAAGTTGATATATTGTTGATGTGTAGCGTCGATTCTTCGTTGTATCTCCCGACATGTTCATTAGATTTAACATTAAAATTGTAAATGTGTGAGAGGGGGGAGTGCAATTTTTGTTTTAGAGATTGTCTTTTATTCAAAGTATTACATGGTGGTATGATATTAACTATGTTAGGGGTATACGTGATAAAAGATGATGCATGTAAACAAATGGTGGGGAGTTTTCTTTATTGTTATTTTGTATTTAATTTTGTATTTATTTATTATTATATTTTATTTTAAAGCATTTCTTTCCTGGTTTACAATTTGGAAAACAGATGAAGAATATTTGGATATATTTTCAGTGCACAGGAGATCAATAGATTAACACCTAGATTTTAATCACTTTGACATAAGAGACATTACTTAGATTAAGAGTACCTTAACACCGTGTTTTCTTTACCTTGACGACATCTTCAGTGTATTGGTGCTTTAACGATAGTGGATATTTAAAACCTATCAAAGACTTAGACAACATTTAAATGGTAACTTTCTTCGTGAAGGGGTTGGTTCTCTAAATGATGCAGACTTACGGCTAGGTTTGATGACAAAGTGTCAATGACGTTTGGCACTTCCGAGACTCGGATTTGAATTCCGCAAGTTGCGTTGGATTTGTAGCGATGGGCTCATAAAAAATGGTCACGTTCATCAACAAAATTCTCACTTTCACTCATCCCATAAATTACATGCAAAAGCATATTTTAATGAAAGTCGAGGCCTTGTTCTTATAATTGCTTCGATCAAATTTAATTATGTCAGCTTACCTACTATCTGTGTTATATATTCCCTCTGTATGCTATTAATAATAAACACCATCTATCACTGGTTGAAATATTTTAATCCTTGAACTAAGCCAATTGATCCCCTGGTGCACTTCATGTTTTCCATCTGGCGAAAGATCGAGTTGTTTTGAAATCGACTCTAAGTCAACCAGTGAACAATACATGTTGTATAGAGATTATCAAAGTAGAGAAAGGACCTTAATATGAGGTAAAGCCACTTATGTCATGGCATATAAGAAAAGGGCTTATGGCGCACGAGACTTGCCAAATGCAACCCAAACTAAGTCGCAACACGAGTTGATTCGATCGTGCAAGGATTCAAGGATCAATATAAAAACATTTCCAAATATGTGATTAATAAAACATGGAAATCGTCAAATCACGACATAGGCCAAAGGGTAGCGGCTTATTTTGGCTTGACAATTTCCATGCAATCCTTAAACTTGGCAATGCAAGATAAAAATAAGAATTGAAAGATGGTGATTATAAATCATGCATAAGTGACTCAAGAGAAGCATAAAGGATCTCAAAACTGACTCTTAGAACACTCAATCAATTCACAAATCCCTAACATCAATCATGTTGAAGCAAGTCGTTAGAGAAGGGGAAAATCACTAAGTCAATCAATCCAAATAATTCATTCAAATACAATAGTAGCATTGATGGAGATCATTATGAAGGTATTGATATACAATCACATAGTCATACTTCGCTTAGATTATTTAACATTCACAGATCAATCTAGGTCACACTCAAAAACCAAAATTTTAGTATCCATGGGGCCCTTGCTTTTCTCCTCCAAGGTTAAGAAAAGTAGGGAAAGTTGTTGTGGCCACAACACTAGCTCACCGATTTTCCTTTTGGTTTGAGTAGCCAACTGAACCAACCATGATTTATCATGCTTGCTTTTATTTAACTGAAATATTTCAACTATAATAGGAGAGATATAACTATGACTTGCCCTTGAGAAATTAAAATGGCAATAGGTTGATTGGCAATCTTACCTTCAACCTCAATCATATTGGATTGATGTTCTTCCTATCTATTAACCAAAGATGCATAGATTCCGAGGATGTCTCTAGCCACATCCTCCATTGTACCTTCTTATTGAATGTTGTGCATAGTCCTCATTATGTTTCCCTTATGAGGAAAATCTTTGTACATATGATCTCCTTCACATCCCATTTTGGGTCTCTAATTCCTCTCTCTCTAAACTCTACCATTTTGTGTCTCTGTTGAATTGGATTACTTTGTTGATTATTTTGTGTCACTGGTTTGTGAGAAAAGGAGGTTTAAATCCTTTCTTCCTCTAATCATGTTTATCTTTCTACTTGTCCCTCCAAGACTTTGTAAATATGCTTTGCATTTTCCTTCTTCATATATACATTTGGATTTTCAAATTGCTTCCTCCAAAGTATTGGACTCATCAAACTGAAGTTTTTCTATGTAAAATGAAGGTAAATTATCCACTCAAAAATATTTACATCTTTACTTTCTCATCCTTAAGGAATCTAACATACCTAAGCAATTCCAAAACCTTCCTTTCACACTCCTCCATAGACATATCTCCAAGCTTGAGTTCAAAGAACTCCTCCATCTTCTTCTCGTAGTAATGTTCAGATAAATACTTTTGCTTGAAATACCTCTTGAATTGCTTCCATTTGACCTTCTTTTCCTTGATACACTTTACTTGGACTAGTTGATGCCACCAAATGGAATCTTTGCCTTGCAAACTAAAAATAGCTATTCTAGATTCCATATTTGAGGAGTAGTTATGTAATTGGAGGTACTTCCTCATCCCCAATAGAAAAGCTTCAACATCTTATCCTTTCTTATGTTCTCAAGCAATATTGGGTGAATTAATATTCTTAAGCTCCCCCTACAACTCTTTCTCCACATGTATTCCTTTATGATGTCTAGATGAATACATTTATGGGTTGCTCCTTGATTCTTCACACAAGTAGGACTTTGTGGCTACATAAGGTGTTGAGACATAGTGTCAAGGACTCCTAGTAGCACTCTTTCAATAATTAGATATTTCATACGATCGCTCCCTAGAACATTCTCTATCGTCTTTATCATGTAATGAGGTTGATCCAACTTGCATTTGTCTCTGCAATAAATTCAATCTCTGCATTAGTTGGGTATTCAATGGATTTTGTTGTTTGTGGGCCCTCAAAATTCTCCCATTATCATCTTTACAACTCTGCATTTCCATCCTCAAGCTTCTCATGGTTTCCTTCAACTCAATTGGTTCAATGTCAGCTCTATTCCTAGTAGATTCTATTTGCTCATTTCCCACACTGATATTATGCCCTCTAGCTTCTTCTTCTAGACTGTATGGAAGTTCCCTTCCTTCCATATTTACTTCTCCAGTTTTGTTCTATGTTGGGATAAATGTAAACCTATAGCATGTAACTTGTAGTAACTTATTGTACTGGTATATACAATGCATTCTTACATCAAGTATATTAGTTGAACTTTATTTCCCAAAATTTAATAAAAAATTCATGTATACATAAGAATTCCGGAAGTTATTAATTTAACAATTTTGTCAAATTACAACCATGTGCCCATTTTCCTGTCCAATTTCTGAGAGGGAATAACACACCTCTTCCTAAACTAATAGTACAATGCAACATTTTAGATTCTCGTTAATCATGTTATCACCATAACTAAATTCTTGAATTCATCGATGTCTCAAGGGGCATGACGGGGGATATGGCACATAAGATTGGTGACATTTTTCAATTCCCAATACTTGGACTCCAAGAGTTGAAGCCACTTCCTTTATTTAATTTTTTTTTTTTGCATTATTTTGAGAATGGCATGTTCGGAGGGTCCCATATTTCATGATGTCACCCTATGTCACTTTATTACTTATTGGACATTAGCGGTTCGATGACTCATCACAAAAGTAGTTTTCAAAACTAACTTGACGAGCCAACATGCACAAGAGGATGACACATCAATGGATACGTTTTACCTTCCCTTCACACAGAAATTAACTTGACTCCCATGCATATTCGCAAGCCGAAATAAATATGAATCATTGATCTCCATAACCATCCAACGGTACGATCTCCCCCCTTCTTTGCACCTTTATTCACATGTGATCATTTGTGTCACCTGATTTGGATACACCATGTCACATCCCATCATCCATTTGGAACCTCCACATCATTTTGGATCCACATGGAACCTTTGTGAAATTCCACGGGGATAGATCACTGAGCTTGAACAAACCTCACAATTTCACACTGTTATTACTAAGAAGAATTAGAAAGAAACATGGATCAATTCACTCATAAAACTTAAACACATATGAAAAACTGTTGTTGATACATTAATCAACTATAAGCTAGCAATCAAAATATGTTACAATAGAATGAATTCGATACACCTGGGAGGATTCAAATTCACCTCAATTCTAGGCTTAGTTTGCATTGGAACCATCTCCCGATAAGGTTTAGTGGCCACCGATGATGAATAATCAGTTAATTGACGTAGAACTGAACATAACTGAATCATGTGGGAACCAAAATAGGGGAGGAGACTCCAAAGAGGCGCATAACTAACTGTCAGTGGTAAAAAAGGGCACTCCTATACTCAATAGCAGTCAAAATAGGAGTTGCAGTTAGTTAACTAAGCAATCAAGGGGACAAGGCGCCCCAAATCATGGAACTAACTGTGTAGTCTCCTAAATATGTGCATGAGTGCACATTGGAACTCCATTTATGTAAACAAGACGCTCTGGGTGGATAGGAGGGCTAATGATGTCAAAAAACAAGCTCTAGGGGGGAAAGTAAGGACTAGGTGCTAGGAGACTCAACTACTAATGCATGGATGCATGGAGTGTTGCATGGAATGCATGCAAAGCATGCAAGACCAAGATAATATGGTGAGAATAATCCAAAACCCCCCCTTAAACCGGACTATGAGGAAAAATATAAGTAAATAAATGGTTAGGGCCATGGTTACTAAGACTAAATTTCACCCCGTACAAGAATCTAGAAAAAATGAGGAAAGAGGGAAAACCCAATGGGAACAAAAACCCCCCTCAAGATAGACTCTAAAAAATACTAATCAAGCAAGGTAGCACTCACCCCAAGAAGGGATCGGAGATGAGTCAAATTTTCGCTGAAAAAGTTTTGGTGAAAATATTTGCAATATGCTCTTCTGAAGCACAATAGAGCAATTTGATTGTATGATCATGCACCCATCCTCAAATGTAATGCATGTGTATATCAATGTGTTTGGTTCTTTGTCTCAGAACTAGATCTATGGAAATCCTGATAGCACTCTAATTGTCATAGTAGATGACTGATTGAGTACTCTAACAAATCCCAAACTCTGACAAGATGCCCTGCAACCAGATGCATTGTGTGGCTGCATTCACTGCACCTCTGTACTCGGCCTCAACTGATGAAAGACCAAGAGCAGTCTGTTTTTTTCTCGACCAACAGATGGGACCATATCCAATCATAAAAAAACATCTATCATAAGGAAAAGGATCTATATGAGAGAGTGCAAATCTTGCATTTTGAAACTCAGATTTGGTTCTTCTTGGATTTTGTGGATCTCCAACAAGATCACCAGCAGATTCAATGGTCTTGGAATCCCATATTGGAAGTGGAGGTGGGTCTTTTGGTGTTGGATCTTCAATTTCTTGTGGATATGGATCTAGCATTCACTCATCTTCGCTTTCTAAGTCAAAATATGAACTTTCATGAGACGATGATTTGATATCTTGTTCAACATGTTGTGGTGTAGTACGTGGTAAGTTGTCTGCTTCGACATTGTGGGCATCATGCAATGGCCATTCTTCAAACTGGACACTTCTTTCAAGGAATGTCTTCATGATAGACAAATCTAACAGTTTGTAGGATTTGCATTATGTGCATAACCAACCAATATGCACTCTTTTCTTTGAGTCTCTAAGGCTCTCCTCTTCTCTAAAGGAATCATTTTCCAAGCTTTGGAACCAAAGACTCTTAGATGAGACACATTTGGCTTGTATCCCATCCATGCTTCGAAAGGAGTTTTTCCTTTTAGGCCGTTGTGTGGAACTATGTTCTAGAGGTATGCAGCACAGTTGAAAGCTTCTTCCCAAAGTCTAGGAGCCAATGCTTTAGACTCAAGCATGCAAGTAGTCATCTCTTTCAAAGTTTTGTTCTTTCTCTTTGCTACACCATTATGCTGTGGTGTGTAAGGAACAGTGTGCTTCATTTCAATACCTTCATTTGCACAAAATAACTAAAACTCATTCTTCACATATTCTCCTCCATTGTTAGTACGAAGGACCTTGATCTTCTTATCAGTGAATTTTTCTACATAAGCTTTAAAAAATTTGAAGTATTCAAAGACTTTTGATTTCAACTTTAGAAAATATACCCAACTGAATCTTGAATAATCATCTATGAATGTTAAGATATATATTGCATTATTCAAATATAGGTGAGGAAGAGGTCTTGATATGTCACTATGAATCAACTCGAGAGCAAAAGAGTCCCTCTTTTCCTTTCATTTCTCAAACTTGTGCTCCTGATGCTTACCAATCAAGCAAACTTGACAGGTGCCCTTAGAAAATCTAATGTTTGGAAGCCCTTCAACCATTTTCTCATTGTGTAGTTCTTGCAAATATTTGTAGTTGAGGTGCCCAAACCTCTCATGCCAAAGTCTGCTCACTTCATTTTCATGAGTAAGAAGTGCACTTTGTTTTGAGTAAGGCAAGAAATGAGAGAACTCATAGAGTTTGGAATGGTGATTTGCAATGCCTTGTGCAATGATCTTCCCAGAATAGATCTCTTGGATTTCAACCACATTAGGAGTAAAAATTACTTTCTTTGGAACTCCTGTATGGGTCATTTGATAAATTGAAAGGAGGTTATATACTAGGGTAGGCACATAAATCACATCATTGAAGTATCCATGATCCAAATTGATCCTTCCAATCCCTTCTGAAGAAACTTCAAAATCATCTCCCATTAGGATAGAAGGTCCAACAGTTGGTTCGAATTCAGAGAATAGATCCTTGGATGAAGACATGTGTCTGGAGGCTCCAGAATCTATGATGAAGGAGGATGCATTCAAAGTGCCATCCATGAGTGCATGACACCTCTCTTTATCCTCTGATATAGGATCGGCTTCTTTTCTTCTATCACTTGCAGGTACTGGAAGATTATTTTTCTCTAGAAGCTAGGCCATGAGATCAATGTCTTCTTCATGCAAGCACTTTCTGGGTGAAAACCTCTATTACAGTATGGACATTTGGTCTTCTCCTTCTGGTTTTGCTTGCCTCTCTTTCGATTAAAGGTTCCCTCTGACTTTTTGGGATTCTCCTTTAACTTCTGCTCATTATGTTTATTTTCCTTACCCTTGTGCTTTCCTTTCCCATTTTCATTTTTTCCTTCTCCTGCAGCAAGAGTTGAATCCCTTGATGGTTTTATTAATCCCATCTGCACCAATTTGTCTTTCTCCTTTGTGAGAGACAGGATGAATGCATCTAGAGTGGGCATTTTCCAGTTGATGGAAAGCTTTTTTGTTTGGAAGGTGGATACAAACACATATAAGTATGATCCCAATTTTGAAAGAATAGAAAGAATCAACTGCTTGTCTTCCTTCTCAATTCCACATATTTTTAGCTGCACAACCAAGTTCTTGAATCTTGTGAAGAAATCTATAATGGATTCGAAACTGCTGGGGCTCAGTGAGATCAACTCATTTTCCAATTAATGTCCTCTCAAATCATCATGTTTCCCAAATAAGGATTCGAGCTTTGTCCAAACCTCCTTGGGATTTTTCAGACCAGGGAGATGAAAGATTAGATCTTTGGAAATACCGAGGCATAGCAATCCATTAGCTTCAGCAAGTTTGTTTAGATTCTTGGCCTTATCTGTAACACCATGTGGTTCAAACTTAATTCCCTTTAGCATCCTGTAGAGACCTCTGTTGCGCATGAAGATCTCCATCTGATCCTTCCATTCAAATAAATTGAAAGGATTTGTAATGCCTCTCAAGGGCATTAATAATTTTAAACTAATTAAGTATCTATTTTTATTTATTTATTTTTGAAATGTACAAGAGTGTCAATACAAGCTCAATATACATCATGTAACCATAGTAGCATATAAACAACACATAAGCATTTTACAATAGCATCTAACAAATTTACAACATTCTATAAACAATTTGAAACCACAAGAAAAGTACCTCGATATAAGAATGTGACGAAGTCCAAACTGAAGCAAGCTTCCTTCTTCATCTCGAGTTGCTTCTATCTTCATTTCCCAAAGTGGAACCACGACTTACCTCCCAGCCAACTAGGGGCCTAGCCGGCTCCCTAGCCCCAGGAAGCCATCTAAATGGTCCCATCCAAATGGTTCCTGGCCCTCCGTGCCCGAGACCCCCAGAGAACAGAATAGTGATGCACTAGTAGGCTATGTATCAAATCTTCCAAGAGTTCTCAAACTCTTCCAACTCTTCAAAACTTCTCATACCCCAAAATACCCAAAATTCTCCATCCTAGGATACTCTCACCCAAATAATCTTCAAGAGAAAAGAACCCCCCTCCTTCCACTCTCAAGTCTCATATTTATATCAAAAATCCTCATCATCCTCCTCATCCATCAATAAATTCCCATAAATAATAATCATCAATCAATAAATTCATTTTCTCCAAAAAATAGAAATTTGATTTAAATAATTAAAATATTAATAAACATGGATGCAAAGTCTCACTTGTCATGCTTCCATCTTAATGCAACTATGACAACCATTTTCTAAAAATTTGTGCAAATCCTATCTATCCATTTATTTATATTATCTTTTCATTCATAAGTCAAATAAGATATTTTCATATACTATATTATACTATGACATATTTTATATTATATGTATATAATTATATATGTTATTTAATAATCCAATCAATTTATATAAATCTAAATCAAATTAAACAAGTCAACAAACTCATACTTTCAACACACAAGTAATGCTTTCATCAATTCGTCAACCAAGTTACTAATAGATAATATAATCATATTAATTTATTCATCAATCGACCAATCATAGTAATGTAATCACAAATTGACGTATGCATGGCCAGTGCACACGTCTTAACCGTGCGTACTAATAATCACATTTAATGCTTCTAATAAATCATTATTACATCCTCACAAACAACATATAGAAGAACAATTAAACATTGCATCATTCATCATTCATAATCATTCATACAGAAACAATAAGACAAAATTAGATAAACATAATGGTGAAATCAAACATATAATCATGATGGTTGATAACAATCAAGAAAACCATCCAATCCATCATTGGTACCATCCATCACATCAGTAATCCAGCCCCCAAATCATCACTATTTCCATCTCCTGACCTCACCATCCCGTCCTCTGCTACAATATACTGTGGCGTCGACTACACGACCTAACCACATATAGAACCCGTAAGCGGAAATGTCGATCGACTACATCGACCAAGCTTCCCCAGCAGGCATCCACTAGTCGTCATCACACGTCTAGGGGAGTGCGCTACACAAACCTCCCACGACTCCAGGTTTCGGGGATAAACGGTGGGAAATTCCTCCACCCCCCCTAATAGTACTAGGGTCAACACCCTACATCAACCATACTGTGGCATCACTGTTCTAAGGGGTCCCGTCATTTAAAACCCACTTTGGGAAAGTCACAATTCCTGTCAAAACTCACACTCACCCACAAGTCATAGAAATATTGGAAAAATAGCATGAAATTTGATATAACATCACTATACTCATGATGTTTAATACATCTCGTGCCCCTTGGCAATATAGGAATCCACCTATCTCATAGCCAATTAACATGTGGAATAGTTCATCATTAACATGAAACATATATAAAGCCATACCCAACTCTTTCAAGTGTTAATCCATTTCACTAATACAACATTTACAAATAATCATGTAAGTACTTTTGCAAACAACTAAATTAGCATTCTTCATATGGATATTCTATATTCAATTTTGAATGTTCAAATGAAATAACATATTCATTGTCATTAATAAATTAAAACATTATACTCCATTTACTGTCCACACATAGGGAGTCCATATATTCACATAACAGTAGTCTTACTCAACTTAGATGAGTCTAACATATAATAAACAAATGAAAATGTTAAGCTAATTCACATTAGAGTTTTAATTACTAAGTGTGCAAATATGGGGCATTACATACACCCACCCTTCAAGAAACTTTGTCCCGAAGTTATGGTCATTCACAATTTTAAGGAAAATATCAATACCATATAGGTATTCTTTTTGACTAAATAACTTAGCCATGCTAGTCCCATGAGACCTTCACATGATTAACATGTCGATATTATATAATTTTACCTCTTCCATCACATAGGGTGTGTTCTCAAGTTATGCTTTACATGTTATACACACAATTGATCTAACTTCATCAAGGTTTATCAAATGGATTTTATCCCAACTAGTTAGCATGATGTCATACTTTGTAGTTCTTTTCATCGGATGAGCATGTCTCCCATATAACATTTCGGCCTTAGGTTCAATATGTATTGTTATGACTCATTTATCGATTTTTAGCTTCATTGAATCTCTTTCTAATAATCACCAATTACCTTCTCATTATTATATTCAATTAGACTCAAATCTCAACAGTATCTTGAATGATGTGCTATATAATAATCTGGATAGCGCCATGTTTATCAATGATTACACCTCACCAATTAACACTTGTCAAAGGAGAATTGTGACATACGAGTCTCATGCTATGTAGAAAATACTTGTTGTTTCCATTTTACACATAGATCACTTCCAACCCTTATAGTTTTAACTAATTTGTCTAATAGTGTGATTAACTCATGAACATCGTGAATCTCGACCCACATATCTACATAGGTACATCATATAGCTATATGTTATAGGACAAAACTTTCTACATCATAACCCTACCTTAGTATATTTTCACGATGGGAAGGGTGCTACTTTACTTAATGCAATTAATCAGATATTTATATTTACCAGGATGCATATGACTAGACATGTGCTACACATACTCATCCTACTTATTTATTCGATGGTTTTGTAAGGATACTTATACTTTTCCATAAATAAATTCTTTTGCAATTATATAATTGACCCGCACACAATACTCGCCACTTATGGCCTCTATTCAATCACTTACAATGAAGGAAGTCCATATGTAAGATGAAGATTCCCCTTACTCATGGGTAGGTTTAGAAAATTATGTTCCATTAATGTTTAACATTTACCCTTGGTTTATTTATTAATAAGGAAGACTTCCAAGGTGAATAGTATAGTTGCTCTACTAAATATGCATCCCTGCTTGTGAATTTATTAACTAAATCATAAGTTGTTGTCTCTTTTGTTTTTTTGTTTGTTTAACAAGTGTTGATACTCTAGATGATGCTAACCAATTATTTAAATAATGCCCCTAGCCACAATAGTATTACAAAACTTGCATAGGCTTACAACTTACCTTCACTCGGGTCCATCAATAGATTACCTATAATATTACTTGTAATTATTACACTCAGAATTACCCATTCTTAATATCTTCCTCTTTTCTAGTCATGCTTTGTAACAATTTATCTATACCTTATCCTTACATCATAATAACAACATGATCTCTAGTCATTGTACATTTCTTTGGACATCTTATGCTTTTATTCTTACCAAGAATTTTTTTTTTTTTTTTTTTTTTTAAAGAAGTTCAACACCGGGGTGAACATGCCCCATGCTCTTTATTAGAGTTGAAACTAACTTAAGTTAACTCCCAAGACTTATCTTGGATTAGTTATATGGAAAATATCCCCTTGAAAAACATCATATTAGGCATACCGATTTCTTTTGGTTAACCTTTATCTTAACCACTAGATCATCTACTCATAATGTGGGAGGAATAATTATTATCATTATTACAAAATTTCAATCATTTCTCAACACGATCGTTATAGTTCATAAATTTATCAACTAGTATATAGTCATACTCAATTTTAGGTCAACTAAACCACCTCACCCTAATACTTAATAAGTGAATAAGTGGGGAATGGCCCCTATGTTATACATCACACACCCTTTCCTATTCCATCAAATTCCTTCCTAGCTACAAACATGTTTCATTACCTCACCCAAAACCTTAATACATATAAGACTATACTTGGGTGGTTACTAATGGTTTTTAACTTTTTACTTCATACTTGAGCCCTTAAGCGGCCCACATTGTATCATAATTCAGTGTAGGATAAGCTTGCAAATTTTCCAACTAAGTCACACATATTGCAATTTACTTAAAGATTTCTTATACTATATCTTTATATCTTTATATTTTTGTTGCAATATTCATTGTTTTTATATTTTCAATTTTTACTCTATATTTACTTATATACCCTATTTCTTATAATAACATTTATGTACTCTACTTCTTAATCAAAGCACAAGTTATGTATTATTCATCACTTATATATATATACACATTATGCTAACTTCATGACTTATCTCCATTATCATGCATTTATGCATCTATATTCTATGCCATCCTCTTCTTATTGTTTATTTAAAAATATATACTTTATATAGAGAGAAATGTATGGAAAATTAGTGACGGCCAAAACGAGGAGACATGTGGCTATATGAATTACTCATTTACTATTAACAAGATTTTAACAAGATTATCTTGATTTTTGTTATTAAATTAATCTATAATACCACATCAATGGATCAACCGCACTTGCTCCTACTTGCAGTCAACTAAACCTATAATATCATATAATACTGTAAGACGTTAGATTAAAATATCATGATAATTTTGTCATAATTATGAATTATATAAGTACTCTTTATCACTTAATACTCATTAAACATAGCTCTTACCCATTGAATTGCACATTATACATGTAGAATACTTACAACTGCATTTCTTTCTTTCTTTCTTTTGTTTTTACACATAGGTAGAGCCTAGCCTAACATTTCTAGATAGGTGCTTGATACAACTATACATTATGACTAGGCGTGAAATACACATACTCATTCTTTTATTTCTAAAATTTCATCAATGTCCTCATTCAAACCTTTGAGTACCATAGATATGTTAGGTCAACTCCAAAGCTATCTTACACTTCTTATAATTACTTAATAGTTGTTAATATTGAGGTAATAGTACATATTTGTGGTCGTTATCTTGTCTTCAACATGATGATCTCTTTATATATATAGATAAGAGGGAGACAAATTCTTTCGGGAAAATATAAAATACATTCCTAGTATTTATTAAAAGTAGAAAATATTTACATATTGTGATATTTGATCCGATGTAAATTTTAAGACCATGACATTTCATCATTTAATTTTGACATCTCATCGTTTATATATGAGCTTTTATTAGAACATCCCCTCTACAAATTCTATGATTTAAACATAAGAACAATAACCCTATATTCTTAGTCGAATTCAAAGTCAACTCATTGAGATGGCTTACAAACTTAATCTAACATAATTAAGCATTATTTAAAAGAAATGTAATCTCCTTTATATATATATAAAATATGTTATTTTCCTTCTTTTTAGGAACTTAGAAGCTTTGATGTTTCAACTACTTGGATTATGACTTTACTTTTACTCCATATATATATATATATGGACTTTTCAAGGAAGATTAATATACTTGAATGCAAGCCTCATCATATCGTTAAAGATAGAAAAAAAAACATTCATCGCATCTTGGAGAGTTATATTACATTAATAGTATAATTAATATTAAATTGGGATTTTTCTATGTGTCAGAAAAAACATTCATCGCATCTTGGAGAATTATATTACATTAACAGTATAATTAATATTAAATTGGGATTTTTCTATGTGTCAGAAAAAAACATTCATCGCATCTTGGAGAATTATATTACATTAACACTATAATTAATATTAAATTGGGATTTTTCTATGTGCCGGTCAGCCCACTATATATTACTTGAAATGGTTGTACTTATTGAATCAATTCATTTTCTTTTTTACGGGTTATACTAAGATCTCTAACCTACATTTCTCATTAATACCTTGTATTTATATATTTATTTTCGTTAATTTGATATTATAATATTATAATATAATGTAATGGCCTTGTATTTATATATTTATTTTCATTAATTTAATATTATAATATTATAATATAATGTAATTGCTTGGAAATTCCTGTTATCCATGTAATTAATAAAACAAGACGTTACATATATTTATCATGTTAACACAATCTTTCCAGAATTTCAATAATTCTTTTCTTTAAAATAAAATCAAATTTTTTTTTTTCAACAGGGTTCTGCACAAAACACAGTACTGCGGGCTTACTAATTATATATATCTTAGAATCATCTAAGTTATAGGATCTGATTTTAATTTTTTTTATTTTTGTTAAGTAAGTTTTACTTTCTACAAAATAATACACTTAACACCCCGCGTCTATGCATTTCACAGTGGGTTTTTGTCGGTCAACACCCCGGATCGTTTGGCAGTCATTTCACATTCGCATTCCTTCGGTGGCGTGTTGGCCAAGTTCTCTCAAAACCTCTCCTATCGGACCTTGGAAAAAGCACATGCCCCGTGGTTTTCATTTATGATGCTGGTATCTATGTTGATGTTGACGGGATGAAAAGCAAGAATCCTGAGGATTTAATAATAAGTTTTTGCAGCATGAGTGGGATACACTCCAAAATATCCCATCAATACACGCATCAACTCATCAATCCAATAGATACTATTTAATAACAGCGGCCCATAAATATTTGACTTCCTTTCATAGAGTTATTGGACTTGGTGTACCCAATACCCATCCATCCAGTCAAATGGGTTCAGCCTAGCATTTATATGATTTGATGGAAACATTAATCATTACACTGCAGCTGCCGCAATTCAGGTTAATGCTTATACACTGCAGCTGCCACAGTTCAGGTTAATGTTAATGGAAACAGTTGGTTATGGCTCCTATTGACAATTTGGTTTTCAATTTTCAAGGAAATAACATCCATTTTCACGTTAAAAGTAGGATGTAAAATGTATTCCGTCTTGAGTGATTTGATTAACATTAAGTCGATCCCTCTATTACCCCCAAACTGGGAAGTGCACTTCTGACTGGATATTCCATATCCATAAAACTCAATTATTGTTTTTATTATTATTAGGTGGAAGGAATGGAGTACTCAGCACCAGACCAAATTGATTCTCTAGTGCCTCTCCATTGTCAACAATGAAAAGGGTTCTCGTTTTCCCCGGAAGAAATGGCACCAAGATCAGCTAGAGGACTTATGCCCAGCTCGATCTCACATGGACATGGGCTACTTGGTTTGCACCCACCACAAATTGAAGAGCTGGCAAGTATGGAAACATTGATATCTTTAAAGAGGAAAGTGCACACAACACACTCCAGGAGGCCACCCAAGGCAGTGGCCTCGTGGCTGCTTGCAGCTACTCTGCCTGCGTCTCCAGAAAACCTGCACCCATAACCTAGTCTACAAGGCGACTATAGAAATAGCTAGCCACCCGATATTAAATAGATAGGTTTCAATGCTTCCGATTGCTTCCAGGTGTTCAGTAACCTGATGAAGTCGATCCAGGGAGGGAGGAAAATAAATAGATATGTCTCAATGTCGGGAATCAACGTGGAGATGCCACTGGTACTCATTCGATTCAGGTAGCGATCACTTTATAATGAGAGAGTTTAACTAATACTAATAAGGCTGCTTCATTCACATGTGTTCTGATCTCCTGGATTACACATGTAACAAATTGCTAACAGGCACCTCGACAATCTTGCCATTTGAAATTTTGACCAGACATTGTGTGGTGAGGATTGATTGTATCACGCCTAAAGTCCACTGATTATCCAAAACCATGCACCAGACCCGGGAGTTCTTACGCAGGCCGCAACTGTTAGCATCCTTCCATTACGTGCTCTCTCGTTCTGCAGCTGAAGTATTAGAACGAAAATCCTGGCCTTCGCTTTTGCAGTTGGAATCAACATTTTTGTAAGGCAAATCAAGAACACTATAATACAGAAGCTCACTGAACTTAGAGTTCTGCATCCAACTTTCTGCCCGAATCTCCACACCGCCACAAACAAAACCACTGAACTTCCCCGTTCCATTATAATAATTCTCTAATGTTTTATCCATTGAAAACCATGGTCTCACTCAAGATAGACTCAGCTAACTCTATTGAAAGGCTACTCTCACCGGGCTTAAAGCCAGCTGGAACCCTGGTCTCGCTCGACTTATACCCTATAGACCCTGCCGAAACCTCAGCCTTGTTTGTATTGACACCTGATGCTTCGGAACTCTGATTAACAGAAGGAGATAAAGGTTTTCTCATTCTGATGTTCGACGGGAGCCGATCCTTCGATGTCGGTCTAGAAGGCAGCTTTGGAGGAATATCTTTAAGAATTTCATCCTATCTCTTAACTTCCTCCAGCATTTGCTCCATTATACTACGACGACCCGATGTCGCCATGCTTGCAGACAGCATTTTGCCTAAATTACCAGAAAATCCTTAAAGCTTCTTACAATAGCTCCTCTCTCCTAACAATACACCTTAACAAGCTTCGAAATGCCTTCAATTCTTCGAACTCAAAATTTATTCATCCATCCTCGATTGCACTGAAATCTTCTTCTTCGTCTCTCCAGCAAAATTTTACAGCCAGACAGTCATAAATGCATCTCAAGCATTTCCGTTCATGCTTTGAGAGACTTTGTCCATATCGACATTTTAAGACGCTCTACCGCTCTTTTCGCCCAACAATTCGCCCATTTCTGGAGCTCAACAGCTAAATGTACAGAGACAAACGATATTAAATCTTTGTGTCCCGGGATCGAATCCGAGGCTCTAGCTCAGATGCTTAAAAACCCCTCAAATGGGTTCAAAACTCACATAAAAACGTTCCTCTGGCTCAAATCTTATCCAAAAAAAAAAAAAAAATCTACTCCGGATCAAATTTTATTACAGAACATCAATAACATAGCAGAATTGCAGTCAGCGAGAGAAATTTGGATGTTCAGGGGCATCTGGACATTGAAATGAGCACAAAAATACAGGAAAAAAAAGGGGAAATATGGTTTCAAAAACACAGAAAGCTGTGGAGCAGATTATTCTGTAGACAGACGTGCCCTGCCCTTTTTTTTTTTTTGAGCCGAGGTTGAAATGGTTAATTTTTACCTTTTGACTGAGCTGGATCAAGAGCATGAAGTCGTGGATTCACTCGTCAAGTAAAAGATGAACTAATAGGACCGACCAGAGCTGATAATTGAGTCTCCAGAGATTTTTGTGGTGTAGTTGCTTGTTGACAGGCCAAAGGGGCGCAGCCTTGGCTGTTAATGTATATTTTTTTTTTGTTCAAATAAATTTCAGTTTTGTTTTCTGCCAGATTCAAATAAATTTCAATTTTGTTTTCTGCTTAATTTTGTTCAAGCTAACCTATGTTTTCTATTTAAGTTATGTTTTATATCTTATACATTTTTCTTCACTAATTTCCAGTAGACCCATAAGGTTCTAGTATTCGATCCTAAGCTCTGATACTATGTGTAATGCCTCTCAAGGGCATTAAGAATTTTAAACTAATTAAGTATCTATTTTTATTTATTTATTTTTGAAATGTACAAGAGTGTCAATACAAGCTCAATATACATCATGTAACCATAGCAGCATATAAACAACACATAAGCATTTTACAGTAGCATCTAACAAATTTACAACATTCTATAAACAATTTGAAACCACAAGAAAAGTACCTCGATATAAGAATGTGATGAAGTCCAAACTAAAGCAAGCTTCCTTCTTCATCTCAAGTTGCTTCTATCTTCATTTCCCAAAGTGGAACCACGATTTACCTCCCAGCCAACTAGGGGCCTAGCCGGCTCCCTAGCCCCAGGAATCCATCTAAATGGTCCCATCCAAATGGTTCCTGGCCCTCCATGCCCGAGACCCCCAGAGAACAGAACAGTGATGCACCAATAGGGTATGTATCAAATCTTCCAAGAGTTCTCAAACTCTTTCAACTCTTCAAAACTTCTCATACCCCAAAATACCCAAAATTCTCCATCCTAGGATACTCTCACCGAAATAATGTTCAAGAGAAAAGAACCCCCCTCCTTCCACTCTCAAGTCTCATATTTATATCAAAAATCCTCATCATCCTCCTCATCCATCAATAAATTCCCATAAATAATAATCATCAATCAATAAATTCATTTTCTCCAAAAAATAGAAATTTGATTTAAATAATTAAAATATTAATAAACATGGATGCAAAGTCTCACTTGTCATGCTTCCATCTTAATGCAACTATGACAACCATTTTCTAAAAATTTGTGCAAATCCTATCTATCCATTTATTTATATTATCTTTTCATTCATAAGTCAAATAAGATATTTTCATATACTATATTATACTATGACATATTTTATATTATATGTATATAATTATATATGTTATTTAATAATCCAATCAATTTATATAAATCTAAATCATATTAAACAAGTCAACAAACTCATACTTTCAACACACAAGTAATGCTTTCATCAATTCGTCAACCAAGTTACTAATAGATAATATAATCATATTAATTTATTCATCAATCGACCAATCATAGTAATGTAATCACGAATTGACGTATGCATGTCTAGTGCACACGTCTTAAGTGTGCATACTAATAATCACATTTAATGCTCCTAATAAATCATTATTACATCCTCACAAACAACATATAGAAGAACAATTAAACACTGCATCATTCATCATTCATAATCATTCATACATAAACAATAAGACAAAATTAGATAAACATAATGGTGAAATCAAACATATAATCATGATGGTTGATAACAATCAAGAACACCATCCAATCCATCATTGGTACCATCCATCACATCAGTAATCCATCCCCCAAATCACCACTACTTCCATCTCCTGACTTCACCATCCCGTCCTCTGCTGCAATATACTGTGGCGTCGACTGCACGACCTAACCACATATAGAACCCATAAGCAGAAGTGTCGATCGACTACATCGACCAAGCTTCCCCAGCAGGCATCCGCTAGTCGTCATCACACGTCTAGGGGAGTGCGCTACACAAACCTCCCACGACTCCAGGTTTCGGGGGATAAACGGTGTGAAATTCCTCCACCCCCCCTAATAGTACTAGGGTCAACACCCTACATCAACCATACTGTGCCATCACTGTTCTAAGGGGTCCCGTCATTGAAAAACCACTTTGGGAAAGTCACAATTCCTGTCAAAACTCACACTCACCCACAAGTCATAGAAATATTGGAAAAATAGCATGAAATTTGATATAACATCACTATATTCATGATGTTTAATACATCTTGTGCCCCTTGGCAATATAGGAATCCGCTTATCTCATAGCCAATTAACATGTGGAATAGTTCATCATTAACATGAAACATATATAAAGCCATACCCAACTCTTTCAAGTGTTAATCCATTTCACTAATACAACATTTACAAATAATCATGTAAGTACTTTTGCAAACAACTAAATTAGCATTCTTCATATGGATATTCTATATTCAATTTTGAATGTTCAAATGAAATAACATATTCATTGTCATTAATAAATTAAAACATTATACTCCATTTATTGTCCACACATAGGGAGTCCATATATTCACATAACAGTAGTCTTACTCAACTTAGATGAGTCTAACATATAATAAACAAATTAAAATGTTAAGCTAATTCACATTAGAGTTTTAATTACTAAGTGTGCAAATATGGGGCATTACAGGATTTAGCTTGGGAATCAAAGTTAGATCCATAGTACCTGACTGAATGTGCTTATGATGATTGAATAACCTGCAAAAACAATGGAAAAATAGTTGTAGGATTGTTTCTGAATCTACTGAGCACTACTTTATGACAATAAGCACTTTTATCCAAATCCTTCACACCTCGATAGTCCTCAAAGGATTTCTCCAATGAATTCAATGCAATGGCACCAGGATTTGTTGTGGAAATCCAGAGGCTTCTGGTGCACTACTAAAAGAAGTTGCTCAACCTAGGCTCTCAAAATATCTCACAAGCTATGATACCATGTGAAATTCCACATGGATAGATCATTGAGCTTGAACAAACCTCACAATTTCACACTGTTATTACTGAGAAGAATTAGAAAGAAACATGGATCAATTCACTCATAAAACTGAAACACATATGAAAAACTGTTGTTGATACATTAATCAGTTGTAATCTAGAAATCAAAAGATGTTACAATACAATTAATTCGATACACATGTGAGGATACAAATTAGCCTCAAGTCTAGGCTTAGTTTGCATTGGAACTGGTCATCTCCCGATAAGGTTCAGTGGCCACCGATGATGAATAATCAGTTAACTGAGGTAGAACTGAACATAACTGAATCATGTGGGAACCAAAATAGGGGAGGAGAATCCAAGGAGGCGCATAACTAACTGTCAGTGGTCAAAAAGGGTGCTTCTATACTCAGTAGCAACAAAACTAGGAGTTGTAGTCAGTTAACTGAGCAATCAAGGGGACAAGGTTCCCCAAATCATGGAACTGGTTGTGTAGTCTCCTAAATCTGTGCATGAGGGTGCATTGGAACTCCAATGATGTAAAAAAGGCGCTCTGAGTGGATAGGAGGGCTAATGATGGCCAAAAACAAGCTCTGGGGGGGCAAAGTAAGGACTAGATGCTAGGAGACTCAACTGCTAATGCATGGATGCATGGAGTGCTACATGGAATGCATGCATACATGAAAAATGAATGCAAAGCATGCAGGACCAAGATAATATGGTGAGAATATTCCAACAACCTCCACATCACATCATCCATGTGGCATTAGTCGAACCCACACCAATTTTCCAAAAAATGTTTTTTTTATAAATATTAGTTCTTTTTATGTGACAAGTCACTATATGGAATGCACATGTGGCATTTCTTCATAAACATGTGTCCAAACAATATTTACACCTATATTTTTCATTCCTGATAGATGGCCACCATAAAATTACACCACAAAATTACACATGGCACCCACTATCCCACCTGTAATTTTATGTCAACTAAGGTTGCTACCCCCTATTTCCATCCATTCCCATCTTTTGTTAATTAACAGAATGGTCATTTTGACAGAATATGAAATCCATCCATGACTTTTCATAAAGAATTCAAATTTATCCCTTGCAAGATGCTATGTTGTATTTGAGACCACCACCTGAGCGTTTCCACTAGCATATAACTTGTAACCCATGTTTTTCCCAAAAATTATTCATAGGAATTTTGTCAAACATTTGGTGTACAATCTGCAAATATGTTCTGAACATTACATTTTTCCAACCCATAATTGGTTCTAGTGTTGTAACCTTGGTGTAAATCAAACAATTGATGATTTCAACAATGTTTTCCCAATTCTATCACTGAGTCATTTCACCAAACAGATCATGTGCAACCTGCAACTTCAAATTGTTCATGTAATTTATGGCCCATGTAGTCTTAGTGCTGCAACTTGGATCTCTAACACCACATTGTCACAGACCCAGTAGCATTGTAACTCTATTGATACCATGGGGTACTTGAATCTATGAATAATTTATGCTCTTTATTCCAATTCTATGGATTTTTAACACTGGAAGTGAAATGTATATAATATCAAATATTTAAACTAAAATTGTACTTTCTAATTATGTAATAATTCCTAACATGAATGCATCAAGCCATGCTCAGTCAATTTATACAAAAAATCAATTCCAAAACAATAATTAAAAACATCACATAACATAACTAAAATTCATGGCATTCATACGCAATTGGAACTTATCTCATGAAAGTGTCCTCCAAACACCTACAGGCTAAGAATATTCCTCCTTGGCATGGGAACTCTATCAAGCCTTATCTTTCTTTGATAGGTGCCACCTGCAAGCTGGGGATATCAATCCACAAGGGGTGATTTCCCACTTCGTCCCCTTCAATTTACAACCACACTTCTCACAAAGCGCTCCGCACCCAAGGGAACTTATCCTATACCAAAATAGTGTGGGTAACCCCATCCACAACTGACCACAACCCATCACTCATTCCCCATCAACCTGCACAACGCCATGAAAGGTTACCCATCTTTGTACTGTAGTCCCTCGGATTGTTCCCTTCCCCTTTTGACACTCTAATACATGTCAGCTAGGAAGTCTCCATGAAAAGGCTCCAAGGATGTCACACTACAGGTCAAGTTCTCTAATCCCGAACACCAATTTATCAGGGTAGCTAGAATTTCATTTATTAGAGTGGGATAAAGTGTAGCTTATGGAATACTATTTTCCCTTTGGTTTACCAACTGAAATTACCATAGAATGGATTCTCTTCCTCTTTGGATGTTAGAATGAGTTTCTAACATTAAATATGCATGGATTTGCTTTGACATGTGGCTTCCCTAGAAGAGGCTAGTTTTCCCTCTTAATACTAAATTAATATAATTAACCCCTGATTAATTAAAATGGCCCTCATAATTATGGTTAAGGGACATTAGGTTAAAAATTTTAATGAAGGATAAGGTATAGTTAAAGTTTACTAGGGACATCACCCCTTATCCCCTCCCACTTCCCTCACTTGAGGATTCATAGCCCCCCATCTCTTATTCGTCCTTCTTCACTTGCATCTGTCGGGGATTTTTATTTTAAAAAGAAAATGTACAAATTTATAATGTGTTCGATCATCCTATACCATTCATATCCAGTTTCTATCCTTTATCTAATTACGTCATATTTACATCTTAGGGTAAAAAACAAGGTGTTACAATGAGGGCATCAATATACTCCAATTCTATAACATCAAGTGCAGTGTTGTGGTCCTCCAATAACTTATTCGCCCTAACTTTAACTCTTTCTATTTGAATATTCTTGGTTCATTGATCAAAATTTGCATGATGCAAAGTAATAGACTTGTCCTCAAAGGTGAGCAATTGTGGGTGCATCACCTCCTTAGCAATAATCTTGTTGTTTTCTAACTATATTGTTTCCCAATTAGGTAGTTTTTCAAATTGGTTAAGGGACTTTAGGTTAAAAAGGATAAATAAGGATAAGGTATAGTTAAATTCTACTAGGGTCATCACCCCTTAGCTCCTCTCACTTCCCCCACTTGGGGATTCATAGCCCCCAATGTCTTCTTCGTCCTTGTTCACTTGTATCTATCAAGGATTTTTATATTAAGAAGAAAACGATACATATTTACAATGTGTTCAATCATCCTAGACCATTCATATCCAGATTATAGCCTTTACCTAATTAAATCATATTTACATCTTGGGTTAAAAACAAGGTGTTACAATGAGGGAATCAATATAATCCAATTCTATAACATCAAGTGTAGTGTTGTGGTCCTCCAACTACTTCTTTCCCCTAACTTTAACTCTTTCTATTTGAATCTTCTTGGTTCATTGATCAAAATTTGCATGATGCAAAGTAATATACTTGTCATCAAAGGTGAGCAATTGTGGGTGCATCACCTCCTTAGCAATAATCTTCTTGTTTTCTAACTATATTGTTTCCCAACTAGGTAGTTCGTCAACTTGGTTGTATGTTTCCATATCATGTGCATTCACCTTAGGCATCTTTGGCTAGTGGTCAGTTGTGGATGGTGATAGAGGTATAAACTTGATTGGACTTTCTTGGGTCTTGATCATCACTATCTTCTCCATATCTAGTCATGTTATTGTGTTTTCCTCCTAGGGATGTGGTTGAGGTATCTTTCTTATAAAAATAACAAAATTTATACCTGGCTATTTTATATAACTCACTCTTCCACTTACCCCTAACCTTCCTCTTTGCCTCATTGATGGAATTGGCTAATTGAAAATTCCTTGGATTTATTTGACCTAGGAATTATTCTTGGATTTGGAATTTGAACTAACCAATGTATGCATGACATCTAGGGATAGGGTTACATATTTTAACAAATCTACTCCTATGATATCCACACTAAGATCTTCATTGTCGCCACCCATTCAACTAGCTCGCACGATCTTGCAAAAAAGATCCATAATTGGACATTGTAATATGAGTCTTAAAATTCCTCTAGGGGTCATAACCTCGAATGGTCTCATTTTCCTTTAAATTGGAGGCCTATCAACTTTGCGCAATTTCATGTAGGTGAGTGATACTCTTTATAGAAAACCCACATAAAACCTTGCAAATTTACAGGGAGTAGTGACAAATTGTTTTATTTTCTTCTGCTTTAATAAAATGGACCATTGATGATAATGTAATAAAAAATAAAAAATAAAGAATTGGTCAAAATAAATATATGTATAAAATAAGAGTCCCCTTATACCCATCAAGGCTTATGTAGGTGAATTGGTCTTCATAAAAATACTCTCCTTTCCATATGAGGAATATTTAATCCTCTAACATCAATATGCTAGTCTCTTATCCAACAGTAATTCATCTAAATCTCCTTACAAATTCATATTGTACCCTATAAAAGTGGAATGGATCTTTGTGTCTTGATATTGAAGTATTTTGGGCATTGGCTCAATTTTGAAGTTGACATCTCTTTTTGGAACCATTTTCTCAAATCAATTATAGACAATTAACACATAAATAAGATATGAGGCCATAAAGAATCTTCTATTTTTATGAAAATTTAACAATTGATGGACAATTTTATTGGATATGAACTCGCCCAAGTCAAATACCAAATATTTTATAGAGTGTAATATATGACATCTAAGACATACCCAATAAATTACGTAGTGGTTACCTGAAAGATGACTCGAGTGAATACCATGCTAATTTTTGATAGGGTTTGGCCAAATCTATAATTTCAATATAATATTCCTTAATTCCCTCAGTCTTTGGGTGCATGAGCTATTCTTTCAAAATAGAAACACAACCCTCATGGTGTCTAAAAAGGCATCGAATTAAGACACCCTGAAAGCTTTATCCGGATTCGACAACCTCAACATGCTCCTACATGTAAAAGGGGCAAGGGGAACAAGAGTTTTACCCAACTATTTTAAATTAAGTAACTAATGCTTCGAGTTGAATGTATTTGTATAGTGGACACCAATGTGCAACTTATTGGAAGTCAAATGCTTTAGGCGTGCAACTTTCCTTAATAGTTTAGAAGTCCAAATTTTACGGATTTTATGCTTCGCTTATTCCATATTTGCATGCCATGTGTAATCTTAGGTCCGATGATAATATTTATCTTACTAATCTATTGTGTTCATGGTATCCCAAAATATCGTTCAAATCTCTTCTTAAGCATCATCCTCAACGTTCACTCTGTGTATCTCATGCAAATAATCTCAAACAATATGCAGTTGACTTTGTAATCACTTTCTTAATCTTATTCCCAAACACCAAAGTACAATTATGATAGTAAAAAAGGTTAAGGGTTCTTGGATGCTGATGTATTTAATGAGAGTTTTCATATTTCGAATATAACTTAAATGAATGGGAAGTTACATAATGGTGGTGACCTCTACATCTTGGAGCGGGAAGGAAAAGCATAGAAAATAGAACGTGGGGAACTATGGGTAGTGTGGAATGCCAAGGATCAAACTAGAATGGATGACAGAGATCTCCCACATCCCATATTTGTGAAACAATATAGAATGTAGAGAAGTTTGGGGGGATAGGGGGGGACATTAAGAACCAAGATTCTTGCATTATACATTATAACCAATGCGGAATGAATAAATGTTGGAACACAAAGGTGAAGAACCAAGACTTCCACATTCTACATTGTAGGAAATGCAAAATGAAGAAATGCATAGACATGACTCAAATTTTAGAAATGTTTGCATTAGTAGTTAACCACAATTTATATTGCAAATGGAATGACCATTTTCTTCTCAAGAATATTTCTCTACATTGGACATCAACCTCCAAATTTGAGACTCATACTTAGTGGAATTTATAGTATTTTGAAAACAACAAGGAATTTTTGACAAACAATGAAAAATAGAAGAATCGAATATGGACAAGGAAAAAGTATCAATGTCTTCCAACAATATACATCTTGACCCTCCAATCATAAGACTTCACATTCATCCATCCTTATTTCCAAATGTTAATTATAATTGGATCTCCTACACCAACTAGTCCAACTCTACCTTGTTCATTTAATATGTTTACCACAACATAGGCGAGGTGATCCTTCCCTGTGCATCCCATCCAAGTATATATCCCCAGTATTACCTTTTCCATCCCCCACTTTTCAAGCAAGTCAATTCCCATATACAGGGAAAAAAAGAACTAAGGTTTTGCAAATTATTGAAGCATTTGTAATATGTTTAACAAGTGGCTAGATCCACTCTTCAAAATTCAATGAGCCACGATATATTTGAAATAGAACATTGTGCCAAATCCATTCATAGTTCATTATCTTCTAGAGGCTCTTAGTAGCTAATTGTTTACCAAATTGATGTACATTTTTTAGGCCCACCATCAATAGCCTTGGGCTTAGACACTTCCTTCTAGTTTACAAGAGTGATTACATATTTTTCTATACTTCTAGTCCAAAAAAAGTGAAAACACATTTTTCTTATATTTTCCAACATTCGGGGATATATGAAACATAGTGTCAATAAACATGAATTGCTTCAAGGACATATTTTACAAGTATCATTCTACCTCCTATACACAACCGCTTATAGTAGTATGTGGTAATTTATTTTCCAACCTTTTGATACAACCAAATATAGTATTGGTACTTGTAATCATTTGGATTTTACAAGAATCCCAAGTATTTAAAACTTTTGTTGAAATCAGTTCATTGGAATGAAAATACTCTACAAATTACTTCATCTTGCCCCTATAGAGATCTATTGAAGGTAATGATGATTTTTGTTCATAAATTTCAATAATTGTAGATGGATAGTACAAATATGGGATTTTTATTTTATTTTATTTTAGGACCTCTTAGAATGCCATCATCAAACAACAATACAAAAAATACAAAAAACTAGTAAGTTAGGGCCAAGGCCCTTCCCATATTGATACTTTTAATTGCTCCACTCCTTCGATATTCATTTAGGATCTTACTCAAGCCTTCAACTACAATGAGAGAAGGTAGAGGAGACAAAATACATCCTTGTCTATGACCTATGGATGGTGTAAAATAACTAGATCTCAATCCATATTAACCTAGAGGAACATAGAAAGATATGGAGGTAATACATCCATTATCCAATTTATTAAAGGAACACAACATCGAATATGAATAAGAATTAGGTGAATGTACAACCAGCTCAATTGATCATAATAATTTGAAAGGTCTATCTTGATCACCATTCTTTGCAAATGTTTGAACTTGATTGAATGAATTGCCTCTTGGGAAACCCAATGGAATCATGAATCTACCTATCACTTACAAAGCCAAAATGTTCCTCTCAAATGGAATAAGAGAAAACCCTCTTTAGTCTTCAAGAAATAACTTTGGAGATAATTTCGTAAAGAGTCTTAAACATGGGAATTGATCTAAATTCCTAAAAGTGTGAGGGTCATACTTTTTAGGTATCAAATATTGAAAGTATGGTTTATGGAGGCAATCACTTTTCCTGATACCCTTGATTCCTTGTTAAAAAATCAATAGATAAACCACCATGTCTGACATGAAAATAACGGATATGAAAATAACCTTAATTGCATGTGAAATAACTTAAACAAGTAGCTTGAAAAATGCTTAATAAACAAGCTTAAAGAGTGTTGAAATTTGGTTGTTATTGATGTCAACTAATGTCAAAGAGGATGTCAACTGATTCTGTTTGAGTCATTGATGTCAATTGAAGTCAAGTGGATTCGACATTCCTATGCCAGCTTGAAGAAAGAATAGTAAAGCCACATTGAAGAAGTATATGCGCAAGCAAGATGGTGAAGGATATGGATGCTAGTGTGAAGAAGTATATCTAGAAGTTGCATCCAATATAAAGAAGTGTGTGCATGAATACATCATGCACATCCAATTTGAAGAAGTACATAAGGCACATGTATTTGAGCAAGTCAAAAGTCCATCCAGTCATAGTCCTTCAAGGCACAAGCTAAAGGGTTGGTTGGACAAAAGGATGAAGAGTGCGCAAGAAGCCAAATAATACATGGGACAAATTCTGGTGTGTGCAAGAAACTCAAGAGGAGATTCAAGAGTGCGCAAGCAATTCAAGTGAAGTGTGCAAGCAGCATGGTACAAGAGATGGTTGAACATCTCTACAAATCCTAAAAGCACACAAGTCATCACCAATCAGAAGACGCTTTTAGTTGTTTAAGTGTACATAAGTTCCAGGAAGGGTGTAGCGATTGAAGTTAGTATATAAGCAAATTCCAAAGCCGATGACACAACGAATGCGCAAGTCCCACAAGTGATGGTACCGCTAGGGTCAAAGTCCCACCAAGTTGAAGATCATGTATGTGCAAGTTCCGAAAATCATTGATTCATCAAGTGCACAAGACCCAAAAGTGATAGTACAAAAAAGGTGAAATACCCACCAAGTCAAGGACCATGTATGCACAGAACCCACAAAGAAAGGACACATCATCGACGTAGAACATGACATGTGGCAGAAGCATAATCCGTGAAGCAAGGAAGAAGGAATGCCACAACCAATTTGTGGACATACAATCCATTTAAGACATGTATAAAACGGGAAGCAAGTTGCAGATTTGAAGTAAGCTTGATGGCGAGGTCGAAGAGCTTCTAGTGTAAGACACATATTTATATTTGGGGAATCACGGGCTCAAGGTATAGAACAATATGATCTAGCAAGGATTCGAGTGCGCACAAGCAGAGGAATGATTGAATTGATGGTGCGTAGAATGATGTTGTATATCTGTGACGATTGCACGAAGATAGAAAGGCAGAATGTATAAGATGCGCAAGTGTGTGAGGACTGAATGATAGCAGCACACAAATAGTCACAGATGTTTTGAAAGGAAGAATTGCAGAGACAGAACTAGGGTATATCAGAAGATGCACAGAAGTTTGGATGATTGAAAAAGGTTGAAGTGAAGTGTGCAAAGTAGAGAATTCCATCAGATGCGCGATAACAGATGCACAACATAATATTATATGCATGTCATGATGATGATGATTTGAGGCAAGTGCGTTAAAACGAAAGGACGAATCATATGATGCATAGCATGTCGCATATTGTCTAAAATATTATGGCACTTAAATCGAACGGACACATATAAGTAAGTGTGCAGTTCCATCTGATACTATTGCTCAATCTCATATCATCAAGTTACCAATTGAAGCATAGAATCAGCTAGTTAGTGCAGTTGCACAGTAGCAGAATCACACAGCTAATCAGTGGCGCAGACTGCAGCAAATGAAGTAGCACACAATATATGAAGTGAGTCATCAGGAAAAGTGAAGTATTGAGTGGAATGAGAAGTCAAGTGAAGTATGCAAGGAAGTGACAACAATACGATTGCATACAGAAGGTGCACACATCAGAACGAACATTTGAATATTAGAAGTGTGTGCGAGTTGGAAGCTCAGTAAGGAAACATCTTGTTTTGGATATCTGTGTTGAAATATTGTAACTTCGAAGAATATTCTATTGTATTTTATTATTGTAATTTATTCAGATATTTTTTATTCCTCCGTCGGGATGTTATTATTGTATTTGATTATATAAAGTCATTAAGGTAAATCCTCCCTTGTAAGTCAGGGCAATAGATCCCCTTAGAGTAAAATGTAATGGGGTGTTTAAGTCCCCTAGAGGAGTCGGCCCATTCAGCATTAGTTTAAGTTGTTGGGTCCGACCTAGTTAGGTAAGAATTCAAGTGGAAGACAAAGTATAAATAGAAGTGATGTGCTCCTCATTTGGACACACACACACTCACTTGCGTATCACATAGGAGAGGGAGAGAGAGATCTGCAAGGAGAAGGAGCACTTGTTTAGGGTTTTGTATTTGTACTTTTGATCATCTATATTGAGGAAGTTTTGCTGGGTTTTCTTCCCCTAGAGGGTTTCCCACGATAAATTTGTGTCTCTTGTGTTTATGTTGTGCTTGTTATTCTTTCAGTGATCCTGTATATGCTATTGTTGTGAAATTGAATTGAATACTGATGTTATCTATCTTAGCATATTGAATCTTAACATGGTATCATATCTATCCTGAAAGAAGGCAATGTATGGCATTTACGATACTTGTTTCACTTGCAACAATTTGAAAGTTAGGGATTTGTATAGAAAAACCTACTCATATTGTCCTTTTCGATATAAATCACATTTGGAGAAGGTTAAAGATCTGAAACTTGGACAGTCCAAAGATGAAATGTTCATGTACCTTGTGTAGGAGTTTCGGCCTCAGATTCATTGTACTTTGTGAGATATGATCTATACAAGTTAGGGTTTCTGGCTCTTCCAGAATGCATCCCTAAACAGGTGACCTAGGAAAAAAGGTCATATCTTGGGCTAGGAAGATCCAAATGGAATTACGTAAAAATAGAAAGTTAGGGAATGGAGTGTAGTTTCACAGGTCCTATTATCAGAGGCCGAAGTTGAAAAATTAACACGTGGCACGCCGTACAAGTTCTCTATTCTGTTTCATCCCATAAACAGGTCATGTTGGGAAATTTAGCATATCTCTCTAATGGAGAATCCCATGAATCTCAAAAATGTGGGGTTGTAAATATGACAGGTCAGGATACCACAAGCCAAAGTTTCAGACCCCGAGGATCCAAAATTTCAGAGATACACCAGAAAAAATATTGCACATATAAAATGGCTCAACGGAGGAAATCAAAGAAGAGGAAGAAGTTCTCACTCAGGGTTTTCCATTTTTTAAGTATGGCATGACCTGATACAATGTTGGAGACACCTTATGCAACATTCGAAACTTTGAAAATGGATTTTGAATCCATTCATCATAGATATTAATCTTCCATCAAAATGTTGTGGGAGGAAGGAGATTGAAAATTAGGGTTTCCAAGTAAGAAGAAACCCTAGCAAAGTTGGGAGACTCATAGGTAAGCAATGAAGGTGGTTTAAATGGCATCGATATTCTATTATCCTAGCACCATTAACCTATATAATATTTTTACAAGTGATCTACCTTGTATTATTATGGTTTTACCTTTGTAGAGAAGACTACAAGCAATCTCGACAGGTATGACTTGAGGAGATGTAGGTATGTTTTGAAATATGTTTCATTTATCCAATGATTAAGTTCATGATATGTGTGTCTTCATATTATTGATGTTAGTACAATCATGATTAATTTTAGACTTTTCTAATCACCTTATCAAAAGTCATGCGAATGATGGAATACATCCATTGATTAGGGTTATGACACTTATGATTGCACTAATGCACTTGTGGTGTTGTATGAGGATGATGTTGTCTGCTAACATGAAAGGTACATCAAGAAATACAAATCAAGTTCTAGATCAAGAATATATGACCACGATGACATGAAGACAAAGACTCATCCATAGTCCTTGATCACATAGAAGCTCTACTTACGAGGTATGTATGATTTGGTTCTACTATGCTTAAATTATGAGATATGCAAGTTACTAGCACAAGGTCTCTAAATCATTGAAGAGAACAAAGAAGATATTGTTTGAGTGTGTTAGACATGACTAGCAAGCATGATAATCCAGGTATGTTTTCCTATATCGAGTAAAAATCCTACTTTGTGTTAGGATCTTAGATAAGTATACTTTTGTATGACCGATAATGATTATTCTTGAAGTTAGAAGTTTAAGTAATCAAGGGTTTATGCATATTATGTTTCTTAGTTTGATTAATGATATGAAAAACTAGAAGAGTCCTATGGTCAAATAAGAATATGCATGAGTAAAAGAAGTACTCCCCGAAACCTTGAATACTAACGCTTGTGATAAATTACATGTGTATGAAATGATCATGACCATATATGTTTAAGATTATTTAGGATTATAATGTTTTGATAGTATTGAGATTATACTAATGAATGTATGATTATGTATGAGATCTTGATGATGACACAATGATGAAACTAGTGCACACTTAAGCATGCATAGTGGTATAGGATGGATAGAAGTTCAAAGACATATAATCATGGTTCTATCATAAAGGGAAAATAGAGATCAAGAGGGAGATCGCGGTGGTTTGGTTGTCGACAGTGTGAGGAACCCCTGTCGACTGGGTTTGTTTCAATAAGGCAACCACACAAACATAAAAGATAAGTATTTGAGTTGTTATTTGAATTACTTCTTGAATCTTTGAATAGTTAATGATATTGCTTGTAATAGTTGTATGCATATTTGTATTCCTAGAATCAGGAAATATATCATGCATAGTGTAAGCATTCATATAGAATTGAACAATATACTACTAATATGCATATGATGGGTAAGTTGGACAAACATTCCATTGTTTCTTATCTAGAATGAAACCTCTTTGCTAACATGCTGGGAGCTGTGCACGCTCTTGATAGTATGTTCTGGTAGAGATGGAAGGCATCTAGATAGCCACTATATGCATACTGGATATGGAAAAGTGTTATGCCAAAGTATTGGTCAACATAGTTGCATAACTATGTGAATCATATCAGTATGAATAATAGGTTATCATTGAAATGTCAACATGATTTGATAATTATGAAGGGTTACAAATCATGTAATTGAATTTGATTTGTAGGAAATATCGTGTACTATGATCTACAAAAGAAGGATGATGAACACTTGTTCTGAACAAGTGATGACTATTCAACAAGAAGACTTAAAAATCAAACATACTATAGAAGTATAAAGCAAGGC
Organism: Larix kaempferi; assembly: GCA_027924585.1. Classification (NCBI taxonomy): domain Eukaryota; kingdom Viridiplantae; phylum Streptophyta; class Pinopsida; order Pinales; family Pinaceae; genus Larix; species Larix kaempferi. The sequence continues at coordinate 17,714,390 of BSBM01000376.1, forward strand.
TCATGGCTAGAGGATTCTCTTAGAAAGAGGGAGAGTATCATGATGAGATGTTTGCTCCAGTGGCTAGACACACTTACATAGATAGATTACACCCATGGATGACAAGACCGTTCTCTTGAATGGTGTAATTGAAGAAGAAGTGCATATCGAGAAAACTCCCAAGATCTGAAAGAGAATCACATAATTGAAGAAGGCTTTGTACGGGTTCAACAAGTACCCAGGATCGATGGTCATTTGACAAGCTTGATGATCACCACGGGTGATGCAGATTTCAACCTTTGCTACAAGGTTGAAGATGGTTTCTATATACATATGACACGATTCTCTCATATGGATGCAAGAAGGAACTCACCATAGAGTTCAAGTGATCTTGAGTCTCATATCAGTAGACCCATCTGATGGGATATGGCACGGATAGATATGCAGAAGATCACTCATGCAGAGTGTGAATGATGTTCAATCACAGAGGGAGGACGATACTCAAATGTATAAAACTCCACTTCAGAGGGAGTAGATCTCAAAGTTAAAGAATCTTGGCATGATTCTTGTGATTAGATATGTGGTTGAGATCAGATGTTATTTTTCCTTAGCCAAGGAAAATGTGAAGTAGAGATCTAGGATGATGGATAGTGGTTTCTGCAATTTATAGACAAATGACTGGTTCGTTGATATATTTGACTATTACCAGGACAGATATATGCTTTGTTGTGAACACCCTGATTCAGTATTTAGTTTATCCTAGACGTGTTCACCTGGTAGCTACAAAGCATGTAATGAGGTACCTGAAAGGTACGATAGACTTTGGTCTACACTATGTTGGAGATCATGACTATAGATTGTATGGTTATACAAATGCAGATTGGGATGGAAGTGTCTCAAACAGGAAGAGCATCTCAGGTGGATGTTATTGTCTGGGATCCGCCATGATCTCATGGTTTAGCAGGAAGTAGTCCAGTGTTGCTCTCAGTACAAGCTGAAGCAGAGTATATAGCAGCTTGTTCTGCTGAGTTGTGAAGCCATATGGCTCTGAAAGTTGATGGCAGGTCTATTTGACCTAGATTTGGATACCACAATGATTCTATGTGACAACCAGAGTTGTATAAAGATGATAGAGAACCCAACGTTCCATGACAAGTCAAAGCACATAGAAATCCGGTATTTTTACATACGGTATATGGTACAGAAGGGAGCTATAAAGCTCTAGTATGTGAGAATTGATGAGCAAGTTGTTGATGTGTTGACTAAGCCTTTGTCTCGAGTGAAGTTTGAGTACTTCCGTGACAAGCTTGGTGTGGTTCAAAAGGACCTTCCTCGAAAGGGGGAGCAACGACGATGATTTTGCAGTGGGATTGTATCATCCTTGGACATGAGTCCTAAAGTGATCCACAGAATTTTGTCTCCATGATGTAGATGATGATGATGTTGCAGTGGGATTGTATCATCCCTGGACATGAGTCCTAGAGTGATCTGCAGACTTTTGTCTCTGTGATGTAGATGATGATGATGTTGTAGTGGGATTGTATCATCCCTGGACTTCAGTCCAGAACTAATCCAGAAACTTATGTCCTCGAGAATGTGGTGGGATTGTATCATCTCTAGACTCAAATCCAGAACTGAGATGGAGACTTTTGTCCTCGAGAATGTGGTGGGTTTGTATCATCCCTGGACTTCAGTCCAGAACTGATCCAAAGACTTCCATCCTCGAGAATGTGGTGGGATTTTATCATCCCTGTACTTCAGTCCAGAACTGATCCAGATACTTCTGCCCTCGAGAATGTGGTGGGATTGTATCATCCCTAGACTTCATTCCAGAACTGATCCAGAGACTTTTGTCCTCGAGAATGTGGTGGGATTGTATCATCCCTGGAATTCAATCCAGAACTGATCCAGAGACTTTTGTCCTCGAGAATGTGGTGGGATTGTATAATCCTTGGACTTCAGTCTAGAACTGATCCAGAGACTTTTGTCCTCAAGAATGTGGATATGATTGCATCATCCTTGGAATTATGTCCTAAAGTGAAAGGGATTGGTCATCCCGTAATCGGATCATGTGTGTTGCAGGTTATATTGCTATAGATGATGTTGTTGATCGAAAGATCAAGATGATGTTTTTGTTGATTGAAAGATCAAGATGATGTTGTTGGTCGAAAGATCAAGATGATGTTGTTGTTAATTGAAAGATCAAGATGTTGTTTTTGATTGAGAGATCAAGTGTTGTTGTAGACTATCCAGCGATCAATTGATGTAGAAGATGAAGACTCGGCGTTGTAGAAGATGATGCTCCAGTACTGAAGATGTTGAAGATATTGAAGATGTTCCAGTTGTAGATGATGTTGAAGAAAACTTCTAATGATTTATAGATGTATCACCTTGATGTTGTTGATGATGCTCTCTCTCCTTGCTCCTACAATTGATGTTGATGTTGTCAGTAGAATACCCTTCTTGTTAAGGGGGATTTTTGAAATATTGTAACTTCAAAGAATATTCTATTGTATTTTATTATTATAATTTATTCGGAGATGTTTTATTCCTCCGTTGGGATGTTATTATTGTATTTTATTATGTAAAGTCATTGAGGTAAATCCTCCCTTGTAAGTCGGGGCAATATATCCCCTTAGAGTCAAATGTAATGGGGTGTTTAAGTCCCCTAGAGGAGTCATCCCAGTCAACATTAGGTTAAGTTGTTGGGGCCAACCTAGTTAGGGAAAAATTTAAGTGGAAGATAAAGTATAAATAGAAGTAATGTGCTCCTCATTTGGACACACATACTCACTTGTGTAATTCGCATAGGAGAGAGAGATATATATATCTGCAAGGATAAGGAGCCCTTGTTTGGGGTTTTGTCTTTGTACTTTTTATCATCTATATTGAGGAAGTTTTGTTGGTTTTTCTTCCCCTAGAGGGTTTCCCAAGATAAATTTGTGTCTCTTGTTTTTATGGTGTGCTTGTTATTCTTTTAGTGATCATGTATATGCTATTGTTGTGAAATTGAATTGAATACTGATGTTATCTATCTTAGCATATTGAATCGTAACAATCTGAGCGGCAGGAAGGGGCAAGGAATAGGATTTCATAACCTCCTTACAGTTGGTGCTGGATAACACAGGGATTCAATGCTTCCTTCAGGTCGATGCTTGTAAAACCAGGGGGTCCATGCCTCCTTCCAGTTGGTACTAGTAAACACAGGAAGTCAGTGCTTCCTTGAATGTTATATTTTCATTACAAAAGAGCATTATGTGGTTTTCTCCAGTTTGGGTTTCCACGTCAAAATCATGTGTGTTATGTGTTCTTTTTATTGGTGCATATATGCATGAATGATTCTATTTATATTGGATGCATAACTAAAGATCAAGATTAAGTTAACAATAATCTGTTAAAGAAGGTAAAAATTGTTGATAACTGCGTTAATACTGATTCACCCCCCCCTCTCCGTATTAAATCGATTCCAACAAAGAGAGCTCAAATAACTGAAGTGAAACATGATAAAGAGCATCAAACCATAAAAATAAGAAGACAATCGATAACAGAGTTCGTCCGATGTGGACTACGTCTTCGGGTCCCTTTCCAATGGAGGAACCAATCTTATTAATTTAAGTCAAATGTTGCAACACCATAATGTGATCTTCAATGGGTACAAAATTCCTTCAAAGCTACTTCAAAGAGGCTTAGGCTTCCAAAAAGAATCCTCTCACTCTCAAAATCTCACAAGAGTGCCTAAAAAGCCTCTTTACAACATGAGCAAATTTACAAGCCTTTACAAAGGCATATTGACATCATACCAATTCTTCTCCACCTAGAATTTTCTTCAATTGGAAAAATGCCCTTGGTTATATACTAAAGGGTTCATAACTCAATTCCAAATTCCATGGGATATGAATTATTTGATGCAATTTTTAATGAGGATAAAAGATATGGTTAATCAACCATATAATACATTTTTGGAAATAAAATATATGGTGAATAACCCAAAATATATATTTATATATGGTGATCAAAACCATATATTATATATATGGTGAATTCTTGTTTTTAAATCCCATGGAGGTGTGCCCCTTTGTAGGGTATGAAATCCGATCCAAACTTAAAACAATATTTTATGGTTATCCTTCCAAACAATTAGGCATAACCCATTAGCGACACATTGTAATGGTGGAGCGGAGGTCCCGGGGTCAAACCCATGGGCTCCACCCTTTTTGTTGTATGGTGGCATATATATATAATGGTGGCATAAAATTTGGATAAGGGATAATACACATGGCCCACAACCTTAGCATATGATATGGGGTCAAAGTTGTTTGTTCATTGGTAAAATATATATATGTGTTGGCACATTCTGCTAGCCCCACGGCCTAGGCTCCACATTATAACATATTCCATGGGGGTCGGGGCTTAGCCCTGACCCCCTTTAACCATTGATTAAAACTTCATTCAAATTCAAATAAATTTTATGCCATACGCACATCAAGGCATAACCAATGGTGAAGCGGCAAGGTCATTGGAGCTTGTTGGAGCAGATCGTGGGTTCAATCCACGGAACTCACAATATTTTTGGTAAACATAAATGTGATGGGACCAATAGAAGTTTCCATGTGACAATAGCTTATTAGGCCACCTTTTTCCAAGTAGGTGCCAACTCAAACTTCCAACTCATCAGCGACCTGCCATGTGTCCTTGTCAGAGTGGTCCACCTGCGTACCAACTCATCGTACAAACCTTCCAAATTAGCTTATATATGCCATGTGGCATTATGTGAGGCTATTACATCAACGGTGGTAGGCCATGTGGCACCCTTCTAGTGGTGCCACATGGCTTATTTTTCCATTTTTACCTGTTTGGACAGAACTTCATAACTCGATATCTTAGGCATACAATGTTCGTTTGAGATGAAACACACACCGTTGGAAAGCTCTCAGCAATCTCTACGCAGTGGTGTACTTATGTTCAGCATTTAAAGACTTCATTTTGGATTGATAAAAAAGATCCTCCTCGATCAATGTCCAAGACTCTTGTCCTTTTGAAAGGAATCTAGTATAGTTTTCAACTCCTCCTTCCAACCTCAACCATAATATTGTTAGAATATGTAATGATGACTTATGTGATATATTGGTAAAATATCATTTAAAGACATAAAATAACTCTAATGTTATAAAATAGAGCTATCCCACATGCATCATTGTAATTATATCATTTGTAACCATTCTCTATATAAAGAGGAGGAAATTCTTTTATCCCACATGTGTTATGGGATGTATTGTAATCCAAAACTCTTGGTATATAAGAGAGGTGAAGGAGACCCTTTTGGGTATGTATTGATTGTAGTTCATCACACATCACATGTTGTGTATGTCATTTGTACACACATGATTGTGACATGATTGAGTGATGGAGCTTGATGTGATGCATATGTGAGGATGCCATGTAATCTTGGAGATCTATTTACAGAATAATGGAAGACGCAAACCTTCTCGTGGACGTAGCCCATATTGGGTGAACCACATATATCAATGTTCTCTTGTTGTTCTATTTTCTCCAATTTTATTTCATGCTTTATGTTGCTTAGTAGATAGAAGTATAAACTAGTAATGTTTTCCATATTTTATATTGTGTTATGATATTATTTCATATGTTCACAATATTCTAACATGCTATCAGATCAGGTTGCTATGCTCTACCTTCTTCGTTAAATTTTTATTTTTTATTTTTAAGCAACATATGTTCATGATTTTACTTGGGCTCTTCATTATTTGTGGTTTTGTGACCCGATCTACAATACCCATGTGGTATTTTTTCAGATTTGGGCTTTATTCTACATATTTGATTTTTTTTCTTTCAAACCTTAACCCTTGTGGAGAAGTGTTTAATGTAAATTTGGGCGGCAACTTTTAGGTCATTTTTTAACACTTTATGTGCAGTTTTTTTTTAAATAAATTGCATATCTGAGTTCCTCTCACAAAAATACTCAATTTCAAAAAAACATCGTCTCATTTGGAGTATGGATGGTGGAGATATCGCTATTTTAAATTTAGTTATTTTCCAGTTTTTTGGTGACGGCCGCGCGGACTGTAGAGCGGATATTTTTTGATTGGGTGCCCCGATTTATGTTTTGTTTGCAAATGTGGATGCAAAACGACTTCTCTAGTTCCGAAAATAGGTTATAATAAAACTTCTAGAAAATATTGATCGAGTTATGGTCATTTAAAAAAATTTCATTTTTTCTGCTTTCGGTTTTCCACTGTAGAGTGACTAATCCGTCTTTTAGCAGTTGTTGGACTTCAATTTTGGTGAGAAAAATCAATTTTTTTATTCATCTCTTATTTTGAAATTCTTGTCATGAGCTTCTTGATCTCTTTGCATTAGGGTTTATGTTCTTATTCATCATGTTTACAGAGGTTATCTTATTCGTGTTTATGTCTCTAACCTTCTTTGTGTGGAAGATGTTTTGACATTTTCAGGGTCATGCATCTCTAGTATGGTAATAGTGACATCAAGAAATGAACCTATGCTTATGACTTAGTTGTTTGATGGCTATATTTTCATATCTATAAGTGATATCATTGTTTTATGTGATCAATTTTTTTGTTTAATATTCTAACATGGTCTCACTCTTCTAATAATGATAATGATGCTTCTATATGTGTTATGTAGTGATCATTATTTTCTTTATTTATATGTTATTGTTGACCTTTGTGTAAAATCAATTTCAATGTTTTTTTATAAGCAATATATTTATGATCATTATATGCTCTTGCTAATTAATTTCCTTAGTAAAGTCAATTTTTTTAAATCTATGCGATACCATATTTTTTTGGCTTGTCATAAGTTCTTTAATTGGGATATAGTTTCTTTTTCATGTATTGCAAAGATTGTATCTAGTTCATGTGGTGTTTGTCTCTAACATTCCTATATGGAAGCATTGACATTTCCAGAGCATTTCATCTATTGCATATTTACATAGTGTTAACAAGAAATGAACCCATGATTAAGACCATTAGTGACTTCTCATTTCATAATAAGTAATATCATTTTATGATCATAATTTGCTATATGTTGATCATATTAAACATTTTGATTTATTTTCATATATATCATGTCATGTTTATTTCGATCATCTTTTACTCAATATTTATATGGATTGGAGCAATCTTATAATCTTGAAATATTTGTCATGAGCACCTTGTTCTTGTTGCAATAGGATTTCTATTCTTATGATTGCAGAGGTTATATTGTTCCTACTTGTCTCTAACGTTCCTATATGGAAGCATTGACATGTGTTTCTTGTCTCTAATGTTCATATATGGAAGCATTGACATTTTCAAGGCATTCATCTCTTGCATATTAACATGATTTTAATAAGAAATGAACCCATGCTAAAGATTAGTTGTTTGATAGCTATATTTTTCATATATTTAAGTGATATCTTGGCTCATTATTCTATCTTGGTATCTATTATGCTCACTCATGTTTATGCTCCTCTATCTTTTATATCATGCCATATCCTTTGTGATAATCTTTTGCTCAAATTTATATGGTCTTGCATAGAAGCGACATCATTTATTTATATGTTCTTGAGCAATGTCATTTTATCATATCTTATGTCTTTTGGGCTTATCATGTTTTTATATGCTTTATTCTTAGAAGTTCCTTTGTGCATATTCGTTATCCATGTTGTGGGATAGCTTGCTTCTGTTATTCCTTCCTTGTTTAAGCATATGATGGTTGCAGATCTCCGGTTTTTCAACATTGTTCCTCTTAAGAAGGAATGTAATGTTGAATTTTAACATGTTCTATCATATTTCAGTAATGTTGTGTGATGGACATACATATTCTACTATTAAAGTCATGATGTTCATATGTATGATATCATTTTGATGTATAGACCATTGGGGTCTTGTTTCTTCAATCTTTGAGGTCTTCTACAGATATTTATATTGCATCTTGATTGGAAGAATGTTTGCTATCATCATATGTTTTGGACATCTGGGTATTTTGTACACCGTTGTGGTGTTCTTAGCCACATGCTCTGTTGTATCAGCCGTCAGAAGGTATATGTACACTGGTGTGGATGTTATATCAGAGTTCTTCAGCTATCATTTATGGTTGTGATGATTCTTGTGGTGAACTAGGGATCTTGCATATCTAGTAGCCATGACGGCTTCTCTTTATATCTGGGCACCTTGTTGTTGGATTGCATCACATGTTCTCGATATTTTACTGTTGGATCTAGTAGCCATAAAGGATTCTCTTTAGATCTGGGCATCTTGTTGTTGGTATTTCATCGTAAAACTTGGTTCGTGTGCAGTTTCATGATTCAGTGAGAAATGGTTGTTCTTCATAAAATCCATGAGGCGAAGTGTTTTTTATTCGCATCTTATGGAGCATTCTGTAAATTGTCATCAAGAGGGGTGTTGGTGTGTTTCCACCTTCCTTCCATTTGTATTATGTCTCCCAGTCATCATTAAGGGGGATTGTTAGAATATGTAATGATGACTTATGTGATATATTGGTAAAATATCATTTAAAGGCATAAAATAACTCTAATGTTATAAAATAGAGTTATCCCACATGCATCATTGTAATTATATCCTTTGTAACCATTATCTATATAAAGAGGAGGAAATTCTTTTATCCCACATGTGTTATGGGATGTATTGTAATCCAAACCTCTTGGTATATAAGAGAGGTGAATGAGACCCTTTTGGGTATGTATTGATTGTAGTTCATCACACATCACATGTTGTGTATGTCATTTGTACACACATGATTGTGACATGGTTGAGTGATGGAGCTTGATGTGATGCATATGTGAAGATGCCATCTAATCTTGGATCTATTTACAGAATAATGGAAGATGCAACCATTCCCGTGGACGTAGCCCATATTGGGTGAACCACGTATACCGATGTTCTCTTGTTGTTCTATTTTCTCCAATTTTATTTCATGCTTTATGTTGCTTGGTAGATAGAAGTATAGACTAGTAATGTTTTCCATATTTTATATTGTGTTATGATATTATTTCATATGTTCACAATATTCTAACAAATATCTGCATTAGCCTCTTCATCAATGAATCTAGGTGTTGAGGCCTCAACTAGTCCCAAGTATTTAGACTTTGGGAAACACTAAATTTTTGTATGCAAGTCTTTTTAAAGGACTTTGATTGTCATTTGGTTTATTCTTGAATGCTTGATTGGCAATTTATGATTTCCTTGGCATAATGTTTAATGTTGAATATGATTAACCATTTTTACCTTTTCAATGCAATTTTCTTTGCATTAGGTTACACTGCAAGCTTGACTTATTTCTCAAGTATGTTTCCATTAGAATTTATTATTTTATTTGATACTATTGTGTTGATGCATTTGTAACTTCGGAAGATATTCACTTGTATATTGTATTTGTACTTTATTATATCCCCAACAGAGATGTATTATTCCTCCGATTGGAAGTGCCGTCAGTTGTACTTGCATGTGTCGCAAGTTATATTGTAAGTGTCGTAACTTATACTTGATGGGTTATTAGACCACCTTGATGGGGACAGCCCTGTATGGGTCATGTGGGTCAAAGGGTTATTAGACCACCCTAGAGGGGTCGGCCCAGTCAACATTATGTTAAGTGGTTAAGTTGGGGCCGACCTAGTTGAATAAAGGTCAAGTCAAGTTAGTGTATAAATAGAGAGTGTGTCTCTCTCATTTTACACATTCTATTACTTCACTTCGCATTAGTGAGAGAGAGGAGTGCGCACAAGTGGAGGAGGAGCATGCTGCTGAAATTATCTATCTCTTGGGTTTGATCATTGTGATCCTTGTATTTATGCTTATTCTATCTCTGAGGAAGTTGCGGGGTTTTTCACCTTCTTGGTTTTCCCCAGTGAAATGTTTTGTGTCTCTTGTCTCTTGTCTCTTATGCTTGATATGATGTACATGTTATTCCTTCAGTTAAGATCCTAGATCTATTGAATTAAATGATGAAAAATTAACATGGTATCAGAGCTAGCCTGAAGGAAGGCATGGTATGGCATTTATGAGACTTGTTGCACTTGCGACAAATTGGAAGCTATAAATCCATTTTGGAAAAGGTTCGGGATCTGAAACTTTCACAGGTCGTAGATAACATCCCCATGTACCTTGTGTCCAAAGCAAAACATCTAATTCACTGTACTTTCTATTTTATGATCAGTACAATCTAGGGTTTATGCTCTTCTAGATCTTAGTCATAAACATGTGACCTAGGAAAAAAGGTCACAACTTGGGCTAGGAAGCTCCAAATGAAATTTTGTAAAAAGTAACACATAGATCACGGACTGTAGTTTCTCAGGTAAGTTATTAAGAGGGCGAAGTTGAACCAGTGACACGTTGAATGCCGTACAAGTTTTCTCTCTTGTTTTATCCCATAAACAGGTCACGTTGCGACACTTGGCATAACTCTCTCTCATAGGATCCCATTGAGGTCATACCTGTGGGGTCGAAAAGATGGCAAGTCAGGCTACCACAGGCCAAATTTTCAGACCCTGTGGATTCGTAATTTCATAGATGCACCAGAAACAATCAGGTGCATATTTCTGTCAAAACAGAATTGGATTTTAAGCACCTTCATTCTTGGCTTGTCATTGCTGCAGGAATTTAGGGCTTCGAAGAAAGTTGGAATTTTTGGAATCGGAGTCCATGGCTGAATCCTCCTCAACAAAATCAAAATTTAGAGACCAAGATCGAAATTTTTGGCTGGACAGAAGGTCGGGCTTGATCAAACCCTAGTTCGAGATTTTGATCGGAAAGGTGGAAAACTAGGGATTCTGCAAAAGTTGGAATTTTTTAAATCTGTGACCATGGCTGGAAGCGCCTCAAAAAAATCGAAGTTTAGAACACAAGATCGAACCTTTTGGTTGGGAAAAAGATCGGGCTTTATCAAACCCTAGTTCGGGATCCTATCGAGAAGATCTAGAAGCTTCAAAGGCAATTTTGAGGGGTCAAATTTTGCAGTTTTCAAAATTGAAGTATACTAGCTTGATCAACTCAGCAAGGCACATCTTTTCATCCAATCAGAAGTTTGAAATTCAAATTTTGAATTTTTAGGGTTTCTCCCACAAACCCTAATCCAACTCCAAATCCAATTTCAACAAATCAAAGTGGATTGGGTTAATCCTAGAAGAGAATGAATTGGACACCTGCATAATTAAAGAAGTTCCAGTTCCAAAGGGAGATGAGGCTAAGGGCTTACACAAGAAGACTACAAGCAATCTCAGTAGGTATGACTTGAGGAGATACAGGTATGTTTTTGAAATATGTTCATGATTAAGTTTATGATATGTTTGTCTTCATATTATTTAGGTTAGTACAATCTTGATTAATGTTAGACTTGTCTTATCACCCTAGTAAAAGTATGAATGCATGTGAACGATAGAATACATTCATTTATCAGGGTTTTGACACTTATGATTGTACTAATGCATTGTGGTGTTGTATGAGGATGATATTGTCCGCTAACATGAAAGGTACATCAAGAAAGACAAATCAGGTTCTAGATCAAGAACATATGACCATGGTGACATGAGGACAAAGACTCATCCATCGTCATGGATCACATAGAAGCTCTACTTACAAGGTATGTATAACTTGGTTCTACAATGGTCAACTTATGACTTATGCAGGTTACTAGCACAGGTCATTGAAGAGAACAAGAAGACATTGTTTGGGTATGTTAGACATAACTAGCAAGCATAACAATCCAGGTATGTTTTTCCTATATCAAGTTAGAATCCTACCTTGTGTTAGGATATTATACTTTTGTATGAATGATAATGATTATTCTTGAAGTTAGAATTTTAAGTAATCAAGGGTTTATGCATATTGTGTTTCTTACTTTGATTGATGATATGACTAACCAGAAGAGTCCTATGGTCAAATAAGAATATGCATGAGTAAAAGAAGTCTTCCCTAAAACCTTGAATACTAATGCTTATTACCTATGTATGAAATGATCATGACCATACATGTTTAAATATTATTTAGAATAATAATGTTTTGATGGTATTGAGATTATACTAATGCATGTATGATTATGTATGAGATCTTGAGGATAACACAATGATGACACCAGTGCACACTTAAGCATGCATAGTGGTCCAGGATGGATATAAGTTCAAGGACAAGTAATCCAAGAAGCAAAGATCAAGAGGGAGCACACTCTAGTAGTTTCTGCAAGGAAGCAAAGATTGAGAGGGAGTCCACTGTACAACCAAACAAAGATAAGTATTTGAATTGTCATTTCTTGTATATATGATTACTTAAATGATGTTGTCCAGTCATGTACATACTTATGTTCCTAGATTTAGGATGTACATTTTGCATTTTAGAAAAGTTGCATTAATGAACAAGATACTACTAATATGCAAGTAATGGGTAAGTGGCCTATGGTACTGTACAACATTCCATTGCTACTTATATAGAATGAAACCTCTTTGCTGACATGTTGGGAGTAGTGCAAACTCTTAACAATGTTCTAGTAGAGATGGAAGGCCTCTAGAAAGTTACCGTATGAATACGGGATATGGATAAATGTTGTATTGAAGCATTGGCTAAGATAAAAGCATGACTGTATAACATATTGCTTTATGTATAAGACTTTGTTCTGTAAACTATGAGAATTTTCTAATCATGCAATTGAATTTGACTTGTAGGAAAGATCGTGTACAATAACCTACAAAAGAAGGACTACAACATTTGGTCCAGCAACGAAGATCAAAGAAAACTATCTATTGAAGATATTCAAGAATCTGAAGTTCCCAGGATTCGGGATGCGGTAATGAAAGAATGCCATGATTGAGGAATACCAGTTGATCATGAAGTATGATGTTTGTGATGTGGTCCCAAAGACAAAAGAGAAGTTTGTTGTGACTTTCAAGTGGATCTATAAGATCAAGCATGTTGCATATGGTAGCATAGAGAAATACAAGGCGAGGTTTGTGGCTCGTGGCTTCTCCCAGAAAGAGGGAATAGATTATGAAGAGACTTTTGCTCCTGTAGCCAGATACACTTCCATCAGATCAGTACTTTCCCTGGCTGTAGTGATGAAGTGGAAGATACACTAGATGGATGTCAAGACAGCTTTCTTGAATGGTGTAGTCGAAGAGGAAGTGTATGTGGAGCAGCCACTTGGTTTTGAGACATATGACAGGGAGTCATATGTGTGCAGGTTGAAGAAAGCCTTGTATGGCTTGAATCAAGCTCCTAGCTTTCTATCCAATTTGGGCTTTACCAAGAGTAAAGCGGATTCCAACCTTTACCACAAGGTTGAGGAAGGCAATCTTGTGATACTACTATTGTATGTGGATGACCTGCTTGTTACAGGTGAGGATAGATTGATTGCTAACACGAAGAGGAAGCTTGCTACCAAGTTCGAGATGAAGGTGTTGTCACCAGAAAAGACAAAGAATTTTCTGATTGAAGCGAGATGTCCAGATGCATGTCTCATGATAAATGTTTGCGATCAATTTGGTTTTATGATAGATATTACTCACTACTTGTATTCAAACAACATGCTACGGTACATTGAATGTTATGTCCAGAAGCTCAATTCAAGCAATGCTCCTTTAAGTTTTTGGCTAACTACTTGATGATGATTGTCTAGAGGATTTCATTAAAGGTCTTATTTTGTCAATTCGTTTTCTCCTTCCTATAAAACCACTTGTTGAGTGTGAGAAGAGGAATCGACTTCGACTGTTGACCTAGTTCTTAGTATATGTTCACAATTGCTATGAGTAAAACAAAATCCCTACTATGACTCGCGTGTGATGGGTAAATTCTATGAGAAAAAGGATCCAATAGATGGCGCCAATGTGATGATAAACTTATTGAGGTTACCAATAAAAATACTCTGTCCAATTCCATAAAGAAAGGTCGACAAGTGGTATCATCATCGCTAGCATTGATCTATTGTCAAGAGGTCATGCCAAATGCTCAGCATTGTGAAAGTTGAAGAACCCCAAAAGCCCTCAGGCGTTGAGATAATACTCAAGCATCAAACATGAAATATTTAAAGGTCTCCCAAGGGTTTAAACAATACTCAATCTTGCCGAATTCCAGGGAAGAGGACAAGAAATTGTATGATGCCAAGTCGTGAGTAAATTCCATATGTCAAAGAGCGCACTGGAAGAACACTAACCTGGGGAAACATTCAAAAGGAGTTTGAGGGAAAAAGCAGACTAAATGTATACTCTGGCTTGTATTTGTCAAACAAACAATTGATGAGGTTAATAAGTTTTGAGACTGACAACATTCTACAAAGCTTGATGTTCTCTAGTTCTGTAATACGGGCAAATATTTGAAGACTTCTGGTGGAAAATTTGTAAATGTATCTCCTTTAAAAGAGACCCGAAGCCTAAAGTAATCCTCAATGCACACTTGGTAATTTCTCACTCCATTTCAACGTGGCAGAGCATCCGATGATAGAGAGAATAGATAAAGTCAAGGTGATAGTTTTAGCATTTGGCGATTTCAGGTGTCAGGATACCTGATATTAAATGATCATCACTCGAAATTCAAGATTTCAGTTTAGCAATTACAAGCTATTTCCAGATTTTCAGTTCCAGATTTTAAGAAACAGTCAGTTAGAAGATAAAGCATATCATGAACATGTGGCAATCAAGAAACGAATTTGATAGTGAGGATCAAGCAAGCAAAGCATTTAGAGCGTTTGATCCCAACAATCCCAAATTTTCTGGTAACCAATTCAAGATTATTTCTACTTTTAGTTTATTGTTAGAATTATATTCCAAAAAACTTGTAACTGTTAATAGGATAGTAATTGTATAAGTTCTATGATTTGCAATAGAGGAGGGAGTAGAGTTCCAACTGAGGGGGCTGAGGCAGGGGTCAATTTGATTCAGAAATTTGCAGGCATGTATGTGTTCTTTATTTCCATATTGATCAGAAATTATTGTTTTTGAAACGGATTATGATCTTTGAGCCCTTTTCCTGTTTTAATTTATGAAGTATATGCTGTCAATATTCTGTCTATACATGGTCTTAACATTTCATGTTATGATTCTTTTGTTTAGTATATAACTATGCCACTATCCTAAGATGGAACCTGAGTTTTTACATTCATAAATTCATTCTCACAATCATTCTCTGTCCTTGTTTAAGTATTGAAACCAATGCACTCCCTGCTAGCTGATTATTGAGTTGCTTGATCTCTGTCATATACTCATCTGCCACCAAAACTAATAGAATTACTATGTAGATATCCTATGTCTACTATCTAAGATTTCCTTAAGCTTGACCCTAGAAATCAAGTTCAACTTTAGGGATAACAGAAGGACTTGGGTATGATGCATTACTTTCTAGGCATGGAGGTGGCTAAGTGCAGATGGAATCTTCCTTGGACAAGGGAAGTATGCAGTAGAGATCCTGAACCGGTTCGGGATGATGGACTGCAAGGCCATGGCCACACCTATGGCATCGAACCTGAAGCTATTATGTGATGCTTCATCAGAGACTGTTGATGCCACGGTGTATCGTCAGATGATTGGGTCCTTGATGTACCTGATGAACACGAGACCAGATATTTGCTTTGCGGTGAACACATTGAGCCAGTTCCTGACGGATCCCAGAGGTGTTCACTTGGTTGTTGTAAAGCATATTCTGAGGTACTTGAAGGGTACAATTGATTATGGGCTCAAGTATGATGCGAATCAAAAGTTTAACCTGGAGGGTTATGTTGATTCAGATTGGGCAGGCAGTGCTGCAGATAGGAAGAGCACTTCTGGGTGTTGCTTCAGTATGGGATCAGGTGTGATCTCTTGGTTTAGCAGGAAGTAGTCCTGTGTAGCACTGAGTACAACCGAAGCAGAGTATGTCGCAGCTTGTTCGGCTAGTTGTGAGGCAGTATGGCTTAGGAAGCTACTGTCTGATTTATTTGATCTCCCGTTGGATGCTACTGGTATCTTTTGTGAAAACTAGAGTTGTGTGAAGTTGTTTGAGAACCCGGTGTTCCATGATAGGTTGAAGTACATTGAGATCAAATATCACTATATCAGGGATATGGTGCAGAGAGGAGTAGTGAAGCTCCTGTATGTTGCGATGAATGAGTAGGTTGCAGATGTGTTGACGAAACCACTAGCCAGAGTGAAGTTTGAGTACTTCAGAGAGAGGCTTGGTGTTCGTCAAATTGAAGACACTTCGAGGAAGAAGTGATGGGACACATTTGCAGGAGCCATTCCAAGCATGGTGAGAGGAGGATCCTTCCAATGGCTGTGGATGTAAGCGCTGTGTGATGAGCATCAAGACGATGCTCCAGTTACTGCTTTGGATATGCATCAGTTGGATGCTTTGTATGATCAATTGGATCATGTATATGTATATGCATCAGGTGGATGCTTTGTATGATCAGTTGGATCATGTATGATGACATGCATCAGGACGATGATCAGGATGATCATGTGTGATGAGTATCAGGACGATGCTCTGGATGACATGCATTAGGACGATGTTGTGATGATGATCGGGATGATCATATGTGATGAGTATCAGGATGATACTCTAGATGATATGCATCAGGATGATGCTATGATGGTGATCGGGATGATCATGTACATCAAGATGATGTATGGTGAGTACCAGGTTGATACTCTGTGGCCGTGGACAGGTTGATACTCTGTGGCCGTGGACAGGTTGTGCATGTAGCATAGAAAAGATCCTGGGAGATCCGATAGGTTGAGCGATAAGCTCGTAAATCAATCCTGGGATGCTCTTTCAAGGTTTTGCTACTAGAGGCATGTAATCCGTCTTGGAGATTCGATAGGTTGAGCGGTAAGCTCATAATCAGTCCTGGGATGCTCTTTAGAGTTCTTGCGGGAAGTAAGACACTCATTAAAGGTTTTGCCTGACCACATGTAATCAGTCTTGGAGATCCGATAGGTTGAGCGGTAAGCTCGTAAATCAGTCGTGGGATGCTCTTTAGAGTTCTTGCGGGAAGTAAGACACTCTTTAAAGGTTTTGTGGTGGTGGTCACATGTAATCAGTCCTGGAGATCTGATAGGTTGAGTGGTAGGCTTGTAAATCAGTCCTGGGATTCTCTTTAGAGTTCTTGCAAGAAGTAAGACACTCTTTTAAGGTTTTGTGACAGTCAACATGTAAAATATCCTGGGAGATCCGATAGGTTGAGCGGTAAGCTCGTAAATTAGTCCTGGGATGCTCTTTCGAGGTTTTGTTGACGCACGTAATAAGTCCTGGGATCCACAGTATGGCCAGAGATGATGAAGACCTACAGGAGGCTAGGCCTACATCCAGCATGAAAAAGGGCTGGCTCTATAGAACTTCCTATGACGAGAAGAATTCATAGATAGCTCAGTGATCGAGATGACGAGTACAGCAGCGGTGATGATGATGCTCCGTGATCTAGTGATGATGATCCAGCTCTAGAATTGAAGACTTGTGTCTATATGTATTGATGACTTGTGTCAAGAGAATACCTTCCTATTTAAGAGGGAGTGTTGATGTATTTGTAACTTCCGAAGATATTCACTTGTATATTGTATTTGTACTTTATTGTATCCCCAACGGAGATGTATTATTCCTCCGATTGGAAGTGTCGTCAGTTGTACTTGCATGTGTCGCAAGTTATATTGTAAGTGTCATAACTTATACTTGATGGGTTATTAGACCACCTTGATGGGGTCGGCCATGTATGAGTCATGTGGGTCAAAGGGTTATTAGACCACCCTAGAGGGGTCGGCCCAGTCAGCATTATGTTAAGTGGTTAAGTTGGGGCTGACCTAGTTGAGTAAAGGTCAATTCAAGTTAGTGTATAAATAGAGAGTGTGTTTCTCTCATTTTACACATTCTATTATTTCACTCACTTCGCATTAGTGAGAGAAAGGAGGAGTGCGCACAAGTGGAGGAGGAGCATGCTGCTGAAGTTATCTATCTCTTGGGTTTGATCATTGTGATCCTTGTATTGATGCTTATTCTATCTCTGAGGAAGTTGTGGGGTTTTTCAGCTTCTTGGTTTTCCCCAGTGAAATGTTTTGTGTCTCTTATCTCTTGTCTCCTATGCTTGATATGTTGTACATGTTATTCGTTCAGTTAAGATACTAGATCTATTGAATTAAATGATGAAAAATTAACATATTGTGACTTATTGATTTGATTGATTAGCTTGATTTGTCGTAATTCTTGTTGCATAAGGTTATCCTCTTAGGTGTAAGAGAAAAATCGTCACCTTGATTTAGCTTAACCAAGGAGATACCTAACAAATCTATGTCATCTCTAGTTGATGATATGTCATTGAGTTTGTGCGATATATGAAAGTTTTATTACAACCCATTTCATTAAGTATAGGATAACAATATTTTCACACCATGATTTGATCATCCCTTTCTTTGGCCTTGTTTTTTGGTTCACCGTGATCATCAAAATGTGAAGGCTTGAGATTTCTCACACCTAAATTCATTATCCCAGTTTCAGGATACTTATTATTAATAGTTTTGCAATAGGTTTTTGTAAACAAAATTAGGGGTGGCACCCTTGAATTTTGATTATCCGTGAGAATCCTTCATACATGGCACTAGTATCCACAAAGAAGTGATTAAAGCTCATTATGAGCCGATTGCTTTCATCTTTTTCACGTGACTTCATGTAAGGAAAGAAGTATCCGTTGAACCACCATAAGATTGTCACACTCTTCCAATGAAAACATATATACTGCTCTCAAGCTTGCATTTATGGGAAAGTAAAGTCATAAGTACAATCCCTCTCATATCCATGAAGGATTTATTTTGTTCCCATTGAATCGATTGACTACAAGGGTACTTGTTTCTTGACTCACAAAGTATCAAGCCACCCATCCTATTTTGTGAAGGATTAATACCCTTGGCCTCAAACGAATGATCATGAAACAAAATTTAAGTTAGATCCTTAGCATAACTTCAAAAGGTTGTTAGTTCCCAACTCACTTAAACTAAAACTTAAAGGTAGTTCAGGCATTAAACTTTGCATATATTTATATATTCATTATAGATTCATGATCAAAAGAGGATATTAATTTATAAAACTTCTATGATTCTTTAGCAAAGATTGGCCTAATAACAAGTGTAGGATGTACATGTTATAAAACATTGGTATCTCCTATTTAATTTCCCTTGGCGACTGCAAATTGTTATATATATCTTTAATATCTATTCATTTTAAACATGCTTTTTCAAAGAGATGTAAAAATATATCTTCCCAATATGAAGGATGAAGAAAGCATTTCAATGAAAGTCGATGATTTTACGATGATATTTAGATGAAAGTGGATGATTTTACAATGATATTTAGATGAGAGTGGATGATTTTACGATGATCCACATTTGGCATTTGAATTTTAGGTATTAAAGTTTGCATATATTTAGATATTCCTTATAGATTCGTGATAAAAAGAAGACATTAATTTATAGAATGTGTATGATTATTTTGCACATATTGTTCCATAACATGAATAGCATGTACATGCTGGAAAACATTGGTATCTCCTATTTAATTTCCCTTTCCAAGTGCAAATGTTTTTCTATTACTCTTTTTTAAGTTTTTCAGAGGGGGCTCTTTTAATATTCACAACTACAAGCACAGGAGTACATGATATTATATCTTAATTAGTCTGATAAATATGTAAGCTTTCATAATTGATCATTTGCTTATTCATTTTCCTATGAGAAGCTCTTCTAGAATTTCACTATTTAAGACGACTTGGAAATTTCACTAAAGTGGTTTTATCGAGAAGAGTGCAAACATGAAGATAAAAGAAAGGCCAAAATAATAATAAAAAATATAAATCCTTGCTTGATAAAATCAACAATATTGACTATCATCCAAATTTATCCATATATCTGAAATCTTTTTCCAAGGAGAAATGTTAGGCCCAACAGATCACAATGATATGGTTGGTAAGTGTGATTTGTATCTTCTTGATGTTAAGGTAGATGAATTATTATTAAAGGATTCTATGGACTCCTCACATGCCTATGGAATTTGAACAACCCTTCAAATGAATGTCAATTTGACAATTACTCTTCATATGCATTATGTCATTCTTAAAGTGCACACCATCAACAATATTCTAAACTATGGGTTGACTATAGACATCTTAAATTAGATGCTTTTAGATGCCCCGCAAGGTTATTCATATCGATCAAAGAAGGATTTGGATTATTTTTACAAATAAATCAGGTTGTTCTTTCTCTTACATATTCCAGTAGTATGGGGAATTTAGAAGAGTCTAAATGAAGGTGATGTAGGTAGTCAACTCATATCGATAAATGAAAGGTTTGGATTATCTTTACACATAAATAGGGTCTTTCTCTCTTATACATTCAAAGAGTAGGCAGTGAGTGATTTATCTATGGCATTATATGGCTTAAAAACTGATTTTGCATTACAACCTTTCATAAATATATACTAAATTTTAGAAAGAAAAAAATCAATTATTAGAGGTAGTTGGAGATAGAAGGAAATAACATTTATTAATTCAGTATTTTACTACATAATATAATAACATTTATTAATTAAATATTTTATTATATACTCTTTATAAGTTCTTCCAATTCCAATACAATAATTTTCATCAATGATCTTATATAGCACTCATGTTAAATAGTTAGCTTTCATGGAAGTTACATATACATGTCTTGTAAATGTTTGGCTCCTAAATTATATCATCAAAGTAGTTATTTTACATTCAAATACCATGACCATTGTAATTAAGAACAATCAATTTATCTATAAAAACTCTAAAATAACTATGTAACAAAGAATCCCACTTTTCATGTAAAAATTGAAAAGATTATGGTCAAAGCAACTTATCTTCAAGAACATTGAATAACTGTCATGACATAAATTTCAAGATTTATATATATTTTTAAAACATTTGACCAATTATGTAATTATAATTCAAATTTTTTTAAAATTAATTTACAATAAAAATATTAAAAACAATAAATTTATTCAATTAATATTATAAAATATAAATATTATTTATCATCAAAATTTCACTAAGTTGGAAATTACTACATAACCAATTGTTAAAATCTTTAGTTATAAAAGTACTCTATGATCCAATAATAACAAAATTATTTATTTGCATATAGAAAATATTCTCTAGAACATATTTCCTTCCCTACTATTTCAAATTTCCATATAAATAATGAAACGGTCTTAATTAAGAGATATCAAGCTATCCAATACTATAATACATAAATTCATATTTACAATAATTTTTAATACTACTAAATTATGTAAAATGTTTTCAGAACAATACATACAAGGGGAAACCAAAGTGCATATAAGGGGAAACAAGAGTGCTAGAAACAAATCCAACTATCATGTTATGATTAGTTATATACTTTTGAGTGGACTTGAATCCAACCATATCAATTCATCATGCTTTGAGGAATTTTTTTGGCTCGACTTTGTCTATTGTTTTGTGACAACATAAGGTCCAAAGATCGGGGGAAATACATACTAGATTACCAATTTCACTATCAAATTTTTAATATAGACCAAAGTTTTAACTAATCACATTTATTATTTTGTGTACTAGGTACTCTTCAAACATGATTATACTTAACTAATGTCACTAAAAAAATTCTTATAGGCTAATTTTGAGGGTACAAAAGGATTTACTTGAGAACAAGTTTTGATATAGTTGAAGGCATAATGCACCTTATTCTCTAATATCTTGAACTTTGTGAACTAAGTACAACAATGTACAACATTGAGATTAGGTTAGAGACACTATAAGAATTAAAATACTCATACAAGTAGTTATACAAGATTAAAACTAGATCAAAGCTTAGGAAAAGGTCTACTCATTCTTATTATTAGAAATCAAGATAGATGTACATAAATAATAGCCAAAGTAGAAATCAAAGTAATATTACACGTACATATTATTACCCAACTCTCTACGCGATCTACCTTTGAAGATTGGCTACGAACTCACTAACTAACTCAACCCAAAGGAAAAGTACCCTATTTATTTAATTCACTAACTATCCATCTTCTTCTAACTCTTCATTAGCTTCCTCTAACTCTTCGCATCGATTATGTCACTTCAACTTCCTTTGAGACTTTTAAACATCCTCCATGACTCTTTTGATTCCCTTGGTACAATCAATAGCCACACATGCTTGTCATCATGCCAATTCCATGCACACTTTTCTCACATGCCTTCAAACCACACGTAACTCTCTTTTTTTGTGCTCCTTTGATGCACATTTCTTCCCCACATGCTAACCCTACACACTTTGTCACATTTCACTTCTATCTTGATTACATTAGCATTCCACATGCTTTGTTCCTCTACCTGACATGCTCTTTCTTGAACCTCTATTCCTCTTACTTATGTCAAATTTACCTAGCACGCTTGTGGACTTAGTGTTTTTAGGGATGCTCTTGCATCAGCATCACCTTGCGAATAAAACACACACCCTTGCATTGATATTTTATCCTCTACTTGAACTATAATAGTGTTTCCCTTATGAAATTTCTTAGTCTACTTTAGGATTCCATGTGTTATTTGCATCTGGTTTGTTCTTCCACTTGACTGGGTATTGCTTATATTATGTGCCTCATTTCTTGAATACTTTGTCACCCAACATTTGTTGATCTCATCTAGCTTCTTTGGCATATGTCTAAACCAATTTTGTTTTGCACGTTCTTCATCCATTGCATCTCCATCTTCATCTTTGCAACAGTCTCACCTTTTGTGCACTGATAAATCCACACCATTAAAAATGGCCAAAAGGTTAAACTTTCATGTCAACACCACTTTGTATGCATTATCTTCAAACTTCTTAACTCTACATACTCTAATTTGCTTCACATTCAACTTATTGTAAGTTCCTTTAGGATAGTGCTCTTGCTTAAGATATACCATGACCAAATCTCCAACAACCAAATCCTTAAACCCTTTGTGTGCATCCATACACTCCTTAAGCTATGCTCTCCTCTCTTACTTTGCCATATACTTGCACATACACCTACTCTATATGCTCTATAAATGATTTTGCAGCATTGCTCTTATGCATGTCAATTGGGAAATGAACCAACTCCGGCACTCTTGGATTTGCTCAATTCACAACGTTGAAATGTGAAAATTCTTATCAACTTGTTCACAAAGATGTGATACATGAACTAAAATTGAAAAGATTTACTAGACTTCAGTTCACCACTTTGAAGTCTCCATCTCTCAGAGGGTGATATGTGGAATTGTACTACAAATTTGTTGCCATCTTCCACAATGTCCCCTAAAGATGACCACACACACACACACACACACACACACTTGACTCGTGACCGTCTTTGGCAATCTATGCAATGTCATCACCTCCTTGAAGACTAACTATGTGCAACATGTTGCATCATTGATTTCATTAGAAGGCATGTAGTATGCCATCTTTCAAACCTTGTTAACCACACCAAACAATACAACAAATTTGTGGTGCATTGTTGGTAGTCCAAAATGAAAACCATTGATATGTCCTTCCAATGCATCTTTGGAACCAACACTGGTGTGCACAATCCTATATTATGATTGACTCCTTTTTCCATTTGACATAATCTACACAATGAAACAAATCTACTAACATCCTTCATGCTTTGTTTGTAATATATTTTCTCCAACAAACTATGCTTTATCTCACCCAAATGTCCTAATCTATCGTTATGCAATTCTCTTATTAGATTATTACATGCCGAACTCTAGGATGGATGATTTCTTCCCCTTGAAACATAACAACTCTGAATGAAGTAATCCATTTGCATGATTTTTCCCATGTCATTGTGCTCAGGTATCTCTCTTCAACATGCAGAAAATCTATGTTGCACTAAAAAATGTCCTTGATCTGCTTGAAGCCATCTACCTTGTTTTTCGTTATTCTAGCATTTAGCACTCTCCTAAATAGTTTGTACGAAACCATATTTCCTTCCCAAACTTGTGCTTCAACACAAAAACTCAACCCAATTTACATGTTTGATTCAATGTCACCTAGTTGTTAACATTAGTGATTGACGGTTTGTGTAGGATATGAACTCCCGACAACAAATAGTGTCTCCAATACTTCAATGCCTAGACAATAACATAAAACTAAAGATCATAAGAAGAATACTTACATCATGCTTCATTTAGCTTGTTGAAAAGTGTTAGCAATCTTTCTTCTTGACTGCACTAATAACTATCATGCTTGCCCCACAATCAACCTGATAAGATTATTGAAATATGATAATGCCAACACATGCCTTTTTTTAATCTTTGGTCTGAAAAGATAAAAGCCCTTTTGTCCCTACATGCTCTGCTAGAATCTTCATACCTTCATACAATTAGTCATCCTCATGCATATTCTACTAAATCCTTTGACGAACTTTACATAACAATTTGCACTATTATGAAAAGTCCCAACCTCTATTGCACTATGATGTGTAGGCCATTCAACATAACCTTCACCTTCTTTGGATCATGCACAACCTTCCTAGGTGATTGCAAATCTAAGGTACACCATCTCCTTGAAGAACTCACATTTTTCAAGGTGATGCATAATCAATCCTTTCTTAGCACTTCAAACACCAACCTCAAATGCTTATGAGCTCCTCTCTACTATCACTAAAATTTTGAATATCATTCAAGTAAACATCTCAAATTTTACTAATGTACAATTGCAATACCTCCATCATCAATGCACTTGACACATTGATCAGTCCAAAAGGCATATGCAACCACTCGTACAAATTAACTTTGGTATTGAATGCAATCTTCCACATTTTCCCCTTGAATCTTGACCTAGTGATATTTTCACTTCATACCTATCTATGTGAACAAAATCTTGTCACTAGGCCATCCATCAAAATATTCATCCTCGACAATGGTAATTTATATCAAATTGTGCTCTTTATCAATCCTTTGGAATCTATACACATCGTCCACTATCCATTCTTCTTTGGTATTATCCACTAAAATAAAGATTGACCGGTTACAAGGTGAGCATGCTTGATCGTTCAACCTTCTCCTCCTCTATGGAACTATTTGCATAAGTGAATGTGTGAAACGATAGTTGGAAACACTTATATATCGTGACATCTTGGAATAGTTTCTACGACTATAAAACCTCTTCTCTCTATTAACATTGTCACCACACACAAGCTCATATTCTATCTTCGGCCAATCCCTTTGGTAACAATTCACTTGACCATCAATCCACCTCTATTCTTCCCATCTAACTCATCCTATGTGTTGCATCATTTAGTAATGCTTGCCTTGAATCAAAATGTCTTGCAATCTTCTTCTTTGGAGGAAACAAGGCATTTCATCATGCATTATGTCATTGTACTCCAACAACTTCACTTTTGCGCTGATCCTTTTTCCTCAACAAAAAAATTCACTTTTATGTAATTGTGTAGTATTCTTTTGTCCCCACTATGCATAAAAATATATTGGGAAACAATAGCTACACCTCTTTAGTTTATTCTTCCTTGATTAGCAACAACTCAAATCTTTACCTTCCCTGAAGAAGTGTAGGTGTCCTCCTCTTCACCATGCACTATGCATCTATCATACTACCATGGGCCTTCCCAACAACAAATGATAAGCATCTATAGAAATGACATTGCACAAAATTCCATCTCTATATTCACAAATATTAAAGGGTACCTTGCACTGATCAATGATCATCACTTCATATTTGCACTAAAAGGTTTGTATGGTTGTGGATTTTTGTTGCACTAACTTTAATTCATCTACCATCTCTATCGTGACCATATTTTTAATACTACCATTGTTGATAATAGTTTTAAAACACTTGTTGAGCTTGCACTTTGTCCTTCTTTTCCTTGGCCACTGGTCTTCTTTTGGCACTTATTGCATCTTTAGCACAATCATTCCTCTTTGCATCATCATATATTCTCCATGCTTTGTTGTTGTTGCAATTGTATGAATGTCCTTAGACATCTTTCCCTCTACTTTTCCTTCTCTTTGCATGCATTCAAATGACTTGAGATTTTCATCTCCACAACTATAACAATATATCCACCTTATGTAATCACCATCTCCTCTTCTATGGCCTCTACTTCATTCTCTGCCTATTGAATTGTTTTCATATATCGTACATTTTCCACCTTTTGCATGGAATTGCAACCTCTTACCACTACAATATCATCCTCTGCCAAAGCTCTTATTATTCTCCTTGCACACTAATTTATTTTCTACCTTTAACACTAATGTAATTAATATAATATAGAATTAAGCATGATAAACCCACATACATACAATGTACACTAAATATTGATGTGGAGAACAACTCCCAAAGGTATTATTACAATGAGTTGCATAATAACTCCTTAAATATTATGAGAACTCCATGAAACCCTATTATATACAAATACAACAATCATAATCCAATGTGTGTAATGACTCTATTGACTCCTATATGTGAGTTCTCACGCATTGCCCATGTAAGCCACAACGAAGTTGACCAAGAGTTTTCATATCCAATTGCCCCTTATATACCCTCATTAGGGTCAATTCAAATAAGTGCATATTATACAAATTAATTTCATCCTAAATGGCAAACTTCAGACTATGCGTATTATTATATACTTATCTTTCTACTTTAAATTCTTCAGGTACTTATTCAATGCGTGTTTATAATCTACGAGGATAAACTTTTGTAAAAGTTTCCAGGACCATCTCACTCAGGCATTGAATCTTTTCTTTGCCCTTCTGAATCCTATCATATGCACAAAATGCCACCAAATTGCAACATGCCCTTTTGGCTTTCGTAATCGCAAACTTTGTTTTTTCAGGGTCTTACATTCTCTCAAATTCGATGTTGTGCTCCATCTTAGCTAGTTTATTAATGTTGTTTCCTTCAAGTTTATGTCATAACATGAAATCTCAACCTTCCATCTCCTTTTATTCTTCAAGAATCACATCAATTGTGCTACAACATCTCAATTTTCGATTCACTTTCTTCTTCCTCTTTTGGTTCAAATTGACCGCTTTGGCATCTCTAGATCGTTATTTGTTCACCAACTTTTTTATTGTTGTTTGTTTACCAACTTACGCCTTCCATTTCTATGTGCATGGTTGTCCTTCCACCTCTTATAGTCATTTCTATTAGCTTCTCCCACACATCACAAATAGGTCATCTCCTCTCAGTGTTCCTTTCACTCAATTCTATCTCAGAGGTTCTCAAACTTGCTTTAAAGCCAAAGTGCACAATTGAGGGAGCAATGGCCTCAATTCTCTAACACCTTGAACTCTACAAACCAAGAGCAACATTATGCAACACAAAGTTAGAACAAAGATACACTTCTTGAATTAAAATACTCATACAAGTCACTTAGACAACATTCCAAATCAAATCACGACGTGGGCACAGGTCTACTCATTCTAATTATGAGAAAGATCTACTTTGGATTTCCACCAACTTTCTACACTAACTAATTATCTCTCATTGTTGGCATTGGACATGGTAGCTAACTTGATTCAAACGACAACCATGCTTATTGCACCGAGAGTAGTGAGGTGCTTACAACCCAATATGGGGGAGATGTTGTCACGTTAGTCACGGTACATACTATTCCCATGTTGTGACTCATAACTTATAAAAAATAAAAAGCATTAAAAAAATTCATGTCGGCTCATACTAAAAAATTAAAACCAACATAGATCCATCTTAAACCTGGATCTATTAAGCACCGAGACGGATCCAATTTCTCGAGGGGTAATTTTTTTTGTGTAAAAAAGTTGAGATTAAAAAAAAAATTACATCTCAAGAAATGGGATCCATCTCGGTGCTTAATAGATCCAGGTTTAAGATGAATCTATGTTGGTTTACTACATTGGTTGATTGTCTAGCTTCTTCCAAATCTTCATCTGCATCTTGCAACTCTTCATGTCCATTATGTCGCTTCATCTTCAACTAGGACTTCTCAATTCCCTAATGACCCTTTAGCTTCCCTTGGCATGCTCAATATTACACACTTGTGCCCAATATGCCTACTCCACAATTCTTTTCACGTTGTTCTTGTTGTATTTCTTTGCTATCTTGATTATATCAACGTTCTTGTATTTCCTTGCTATCTTGGTCAAATCAGTATTCCACGCAGCTTGTTCTCTATTTGTCATACCCTTGCTTCAACCTTTGTTGCACTCTCCCGTGGACTGCTTGGAGTGCTTAAAGACGCAATTGCTTTAGGGATGTTCTCGGGGTTTAAAAACGTCACTCTACTCATGGATTTGTCAAAAGGAATTTCAAATTTAATTTTATTACCAAACTATAAAATCACGGTCTTTAATAAACTTGATAAATGCCAATTTCCAATAAATTACAAATATCTTATTAATTCCCTGTAACTTATGACTAATTGCATCCAGTCATAGTTAAGTGATCTTGGATTTTACTCATCGGATCACCATTTATTCTCATGAGCTTATGTCCACTTTCAGAAAATCTGTGCATTCGAGATGCTTAGGTTGACTTAATTGCAAAATTCATTTAATGTCATATAGGCATGTGTTAGATCCAAGTGTTACTAAAGATATTTCAGGGCTAAAAATAAACAGATGCCTTCATCAACAAAACTATAAGATAACACAAAGTTACATCATTTACAAAAAGAATTGGTATCCACTTTGATAAATGATTCTATGAATAGGTTTCATACTTAAAGACCAGTGCCCTCCATCAAATGACGATAACTTCGACCCCTTATCATTCGCTGCCAAAAAAAATGGATTGACTCCATAGTGTTAAGTTGTAACTTTTCTTGAACAAGCCTGCGATTCAAAAGTTCAAATGTTATTCAATGGAAATGCATTACATACACAAGATATGGACTACAATAGCCAATAAATGACAAAATAGTAAAAAAAAGTTCTCTCATTAAGCAAACTACTAAATCTAACTTTAGTGATAGTTCGTATTGCAAGTAGTTTTCTTTTAATTCAAATAATGAAGTGACATGTTTTGCAAGAAAAAGCAGGTTGACTCTTTACCATCTAACAAGGCACCTTTGAATACCACGAGTAAGTGGACGAATAAACGATGGATCCCGTTGTTGATACAATAAACCAACCTGCAGAAAGTGAATTGAATCAACAATACTGATTAATTTTCACCAAAAGTGTAAAATCTTGATAACAATGACATTGGGAACATTGGAGTCAAATAGAAACTCCAACTCCAATAAATGCTTATGCAAAATTCTAAATAAGAATACCTTGTAGTCAATATAGTTTCAATTATTTCATGCTCATCTTTTAGTTCATGCATGTTTCTTAACATGTCATATCTAGATCAAAGAAAGATTATTTGATCATTACCTCAAGTAATGCTTGTGTTGCAGGATCATCCAATATTTCAAGGCTCTGATCGTAACGATAGTTCAGCTGAAAGCATCATGCAAAAGAGCTATTATACTTCATATTCACTAACAAGACAAACAAATCTCATAAGAAACACCTAAATCTGTAAATGGCTCTCATCTCAGAAAATCAAGTCATTTGATAGAAACAAAATTAGTCTATGATAAAATACCATGATTACACTTCTATGTACACAAAAACATAATTCCTCAACCAAGTACAATGATTACGCTATAGTATTTTGCCTTTAAATTCCAAAAGTTAAAACTCAATGCTCTTCCAGAACACAAAGCTCTAATAAATCTGGAAGCTTCTCTTTATTTTTCTCCGTGTATCCTTTTCAATAGGCAACATGTTCATAAAGAATGGTTCATTTGACATGCACATTAGTCCTACCAAAAAGTGAGACACTATTTACAAAACACAAGAAATGCCAAATTTAAGATCGCATATAAAAATTTGTACAAGTATGGAAATCCCTAGAGCATAATATCCTAACCAACTAAGGTTGGATGCTTATTTGAAATATTTTCAAGAATTTATCATTCTCAAGCATTGGTTTGTAGTTGTAGCTTCAAAATTGACTATTGAATATGTTACCTCCTAATTTGTACATTAGGTAAACTTCTTCTGAGCCGCCAGTTTTATGAACATGTCAAGTGTTCATCATCAGTGTTCAGAAGTTCAGAAGACTTTTTCAGGGCCAATTTTAGCCCCTTTTGTAATAAGTTGGTCTAAGCATGGTCATTTTGTAAAAGACTTGGCCTACCTTAGGTTTGGCTATCAGGGGGATTACTCTAGAGTGTTTTTTCCTTAGGAATTATGCGTTGTGCTTCAGTGGCGTATAATTCCTGAGTTTTTCACTCACACCTCCAAAGCTGGAGTATTTACCATGGTGGTCGAACCTAGGGAGGTTATTAAAGTCTATGTGTCTATATATTTTTACATGTTAGCCATCAATAATAAGTCGTATGGACATGGACTAGGTCCCCTAGGAGTTTGAGTCAATTTTAATAAAAATAATTGTTTCCGTAAAATTAGACCATTTTTAATGGTTTACTTGGAAAAATTCAAAGTGTAATAAAAGCATGGTCTAGAGGCGAAATTTGGCATGGAGATGCTCGTTTTCACGCTCAGAGCGTCCTCTTCAACCTAGACCCACTTTTCCTAGGTTTCGGGCGATTAAATTGTCATATGTGGCATTTCTTCTTAAAGACACGAGAAAACGACATTTAAATGCTAAGTGTGCTACAAAATGCACAAAACACCAGAATTGGAAAATCCAAAAAAATGATTAAAAAAAGTATGGAAAAGGTGGCTAATTAATCTCTTATGGAGGGCGACCATATGAAAAGAATAATGCACATGTTATAAATCCAAATCAGAAGGATATAGGGTGATGTCATGATAAGAGTGCACCATCCTTCACGTGTGGGCGGCTTCCATTAGCATGGCGCTTTGATAGTTGTGGGAGATGTTTCCAAAGTGAGAAAAAAGGGAAATTTTTTAGCATAAAACATAAAATATTCCCCATTCTTCATCCCCCTACTTTCCTTCAGCCTTTGAAAAGGCTTAAAGTCTCTTGAATCTCACAACTTTCGTGGATCAAGAGCACTCTCTATCGGAGAGTTAATTTAATTGTAATAATTTGATTAAAAAACAGGTGGGATTACGGCTCCCACACCCCTCTTCCCCATGTTAATGTAATTGTAACTTCGGAAGATATTCACTTGTATTTTATATTGTATTTTATTTGTACCTCCGACGGAGATATTTATTCCTCCGGTCGAAGATGTCATTATTACATTTGGTCATGTAAAGTCATTGAGGTAAATCCTCCATTGTAAGTTAGGGCAATAGATCCCCCTAGAGTCAGTTAGATTAGGGTTATTAAGTCCTCTAGAAAAGTCGGCCCAATCAGGTTTAACTGGGGCCGACCTAGTAAGAGAAAAAGTCAAGTGAAAGATAAAGTATAAATAGAGTGGAGCTCTCTCATTTAGATACAATACTCACTCACTCAAGTTCGCATTAGTGAGAGAGAGGACAAGTTCACATAGGAGGAAAAGAAGAGGAGCTGCAAAAGACCATCTTTATTTTGGGGTTTTGCTTTTGTGACACTGTATTGGTGAAGATTCTATCTCTGAGGAAGTTGCGGGGTTTTCTCCTTTATGGTTTCCTCGAGGAAATTCTTTGTGTCTATTGTGTTATGTTGTGCATGTCATTCTTTCAATTAAGATCCTCGATAAATATTGATTAAAAGTAGAAAAACTAACATGGTACCAGAGCTAACCTGAAAAGAAGACACTGTGCAGCTGCGGAAGCTAGGGCTTCTTAATTTTTTGGACTTCTCTCCACAGATCATCAACAAAAAAGAGGCTAGGCTAACTCACCTAAGGAGGGCGCATTTTTCTATCGAAGCTGAAGTGAATTTCGAGAATTTTCACTTTTTGGCCCGTCACTACTATCGGAGGCAAACTAGGGCATCATATATTTTGGGTTTATGTTCACTGATTTGGGGAAGTGAGTACATTGGGCAACTCGCCTTGAGGAGGTGCATCTATTTGTCCAATCAGAAGTTCCAAATTCCAAGTTTGGAAATTAGGGTTTCTCTGACAAACCCTAGGGCCAGCCAGCTCCAGAACCAGTTTCGACAAATTAAAGTGGTAAGACCTAAAAGCTTTGTTATTTCCATTTAAAGTTCTCATTAATAATGTCTCACCACACCAAGCTTGAGGATAAGCTTGAAGGGGCTGATAACTTCTGAGCATGGAAATATAGGATTACACTTGTCCTTGAAGAGAATGAATTGAACACATATGTGAATGAAGAGGTTCCAGCACCAGAGGAAGATGAGGCTAAAGCCTTACATAAGAAGAACTTTGTTAAGGCCAAGAGAATCATTGCAGATTTTATTAAGGATCATCTCATCCCACATGTGTCATCCTTGAAGACACCTAAAGAGATGTTTGATGCCTTGACCAAGCTATTTGAAGGGAAGAATATAAATCGGAAGATGACCTTGAGGAACCAGTGGAAGAATGTGAAGATACAAAATGCAGAGACCATGCAGTCTTACTTTACAAGGGTCTCTCAGATCAAGGATCAACTTGAAGTTGTAGGAGAAAATGTAGAAGATGGAGAAATTGTGATGACCACCTTGAATGGTCTCCCAAGATCATGGGATCATTCATTCAAGGGATTTGTGCTAGAAAGAAGTTAATCACATTCAGTAGGTTGTGGGAAGAATGCTCACAAGAAGAAGCTCGACTTGTGGCTCGAGAAGAGAAGATGGGAGCAAACGATGATCAAGCTCTCACAACACACACTAGGAGGAATAATAACAACAGGGAGCACCATCACAGTAAGAGGGAGAAACACCACCACCAAAGTTAGAGGGATAACTTTAGAATATCCGGGAGAGATCTATCTAATATTAGATGTTATACTTGTGATGAGAAGGGACACTACTCCAGAAATTGTCCCAGAAATAAAAGTGGCTCCCACTACAAGAAGAACAACAAGAAAAGGCATCATGCTCACACTGCAGAAGATGATGAACCTCCAAGGAAGAGAACCTTAGAAGAAAGTGATGAATCTTCAAGTGACGAAGAGTATGTTCGGATATCAGCACTCACGGGCACTATCACACGTGGAAGTAATGATTGGCTTGTAGATAGTGGGGCTTCCAAACATATGACAAGATACAAAGAATCATTTGTCAACCTGTCTGAACATGAGTCACCTCACAAGGTGAAACTTGGGGATGATTACCAATACCCCATAAAAGGAAGTGGAGAAGCTTCTTACAAGCTAGACTCTGGGAAATCTCTGAAGATGAAGGATGTCCTATGTTCCAGGACTCGAGAAGAACCTTCCTCTCCATATCAGTAGTAGATGCAAAAGGCATGAGGGTTGCATTTGTTGATGGCCAAGTGCTAATGTGGCCAAAGGGAAAGACAATAGATGATGCAGTTGTGATTAGAGAGCAAGAGGGAGGTTTGTACAAATTGAAGGGCCAACCTGAACAAGCCTTGGTCCATGACTCCATGGAGCCAAGTGAATTATGGCATGGAAGGCTTGCACATGTGCACTATAGAGCACTACCCATTGCAAGCAAAGCAGTTGAAGGACTTCCAGAAATCCAGTCGAAGCATAAAGGCGTTTGCAAAGGATGTGCGAAGGGAAAGAACGTGAAGAAGGCATTTCCAAGTAGCAAAATCAAAGCAAAAGCAATCTTGGAAATCATCCACTCCGATGTGTGCAAGCCTATGTCATCCAGTTCATTGAGTGGGTATCTATATTATGTTTCATTTATTGATGACTTTTTCCGTACGACTTGGATATATTTCTTGAAGAGTAAGGATGAAGTATTCAACAAGTTCAAGGAATTCAAACCCTTGATCGAGAACCACACGGAGAAAAGAATAAAGACTTTTTGATCAGATAATGGCGGAGAGTTCACCTCGGAAGATTTCAAGAACCTATGCAGAGAATCTGGGATTAAGAGGGAGTTGACCACTCCATATAATCCACAACAGAATGGCGTTACAGAAAGAAAGAATAGAACAATAATGGAAGCAACAAAAGCAATGCTTCATGACCAGGATCTTCCGATGCACATATGGGCAGAAGTTGCGAGGACATTTGTGTATGTACAGAATCGTACTCCTCATAGAGTACTAGACAACAAGACTCTAGAAGAAGTATTCTCTGGTGAGAAACCAGAAGTTAGCCACCTCAGGATATTTGGTTGCCTAGTGTACATACACATTACGAAGGAGAAGAGGACGAAGCTAGATCCTTCAGGAAAGAAGGGTATATTCGTAGGATACAGTGAAAGCTCGATGGCCTACCGAATATACTTCCAAGGATTCAAGAAGATCGACATTAGTAGAGACGTAACATTTGACGAAGACTCAGCCTACAACAGATCCAGAAAGTTACCTATTGAAGACACTGAAGAACCTGATGTTCCCAGGATCAGAGATGCAATAATGGAAGAAGCGATTCCTGAAGATCACGAAGACCGCGAGACGGAAGAACCACAAGAACCTGTAGATCCACCTCGTGAGAAGAACTCCCACAAGAGGAAGCCAGCATGGGTACGAGAGGCAATACAAGATGCAAAGATGTATGGCGCTCCAGAGGGGATGCACAGGGAAAGCAAGAGACCTAGGCCATACTCCAACTATGTAGCCCTGTTGTGCGACATCATTGACAAAGAACCTTCCAATTATGAGGAAGCGACAAAAAAGAAAGAATGGAAGTATGTCATGATCGAGGAGTACCAGTCGATCATGAAGAATGATGTCTGGGAGGTAGTTCCGACACCAGAAGGGAAGTCTGTTGTGACTTCTAAGTGGATCTACAAGATCAAGCATGCTGCAGATGGCAGCATAGAGAAACACAAGGTGAGGTTTGTGGCATATGGCTTCTCCCAGAAGGAAGGTATAGATTATGAGGAGACATTTGCACCTGTAGCCATATACACTTCCATCAGATCAATACTTGCATTGGTTGCAGTGATGAAATGGGAGGTACACCAGATGGGTGTCAAGACAGTGTTCTTGAATGGTGTAGTAGAGGAAGCGTACGTGGAGCAGCCACTCGGATTTGAGACACATGACAGGAAGACTCATGTGTGCAAATTGAAGAAGGCCTTGTACGGATTGAAACAAGCACCCAGGACGTGGTACGACAGGATGAATAGTTTCCTGATGAACTTGGGCTTTACCAAGAGTAAAGCAAATTCCAACCTTTACTACAAGGTTGAAGTGGGAAATCCAGTGATACTACTACTTTATGTAGATGACCTGTTTGTAACAGGAGAGGATGGGCTCATTGCAGATACGAAGAGGAAACTTGCCGTAGAGTTCGAGATGAGGGACCTGGGTATGATGCACTATTTCCTAGGCATCGAGGTGTGGCAGAATGCGGATGGGATCTTCCTTGGACAAGGGAAGTATGCAGTGGAGATTCTGAAGAGGTTCGGAATGATGGACTGCAAGGCTATGGCCACACCTATGGCATCGAACTTGAAGCTACTATGTGATGCTTCATCAAAGTCAGTTGATGCCATGATGTATCGTCAGATGATTGGGTCATTGGTGTACTTTACGAATACGAGACCTGACATATGCTTTGTTGTGAACACATTGAGCCAGTTCCTGACGGATCCGAGACAAGTTCACCTGGTTGCTGCAAAGCATATATTGAGGTACCTGAAGGGTACAGTTGACTATGGGCTCAAGTATGGCGCGAATCATAAGATTAACCTACATGGTTATGTTGATTCGGATTGGGTAGGTAGTGCCGCTGATAGGAAGAGCACTTCGGGATGTTGCTTCAGTATAGGATCCAGTATGATCTCCTGGTTTAGCAGGAAGCAGTCCTACGTGGCACTGAGTACAGCCGAAAGAGAGTATGTTGCAGCTTGTTCAGCTAGTTGTGAGGCAGTGTGGCTTAGAAAGCTACTGTCTGATTTGTTTGATCTCTAGTTAGAGGCGACTTGTATATTCTGTGACAACCAGAGTTGTATGAAGTTGTTCGAGAACCCGATGTTCCATGACAAGTCGAAGCATATTGAGATCAAGTATCACTATATCAGGGATATGGTGCAAAGAGGAGCAGTGAAGCTCCAATATATTGCGACGGATGAGCAGATAGCCGATGTGTTGACCAAGCCGCTAGCCAAAGTGAAGTTCGAGTACTTCAGAGAGAAGCTTGGTGTTCTCCAGATTGAGGTTCCTTCCAAGAGGAAGTGCGAGTTCGGAAGACGCAGATGCACATGGGCCATTCTCGCATAGTGGTAGGTTCGTGCCTCCTATGTTGGTAGATGTAAGGGTCGAGCCATTCTCGCATAGTGGTAGGTTTGTCCCTCCTATGTTGGTAGATGTAAGGGCCGGGCCATTCTCGCATGGTGGTAGGTTCGTGCCTCTTGTGTTGGTAGATATAACGGCTAAGCCATTCCCGAATGGTGGTAGGAAAGTCCTCCCATGTCGGTTGATGTAAGTGTTGTGTCTCACATGGTGGTAGGTTTGTGCCTCCATGTTGGTAGACAGAGTCTCGCATGGTAGTAGGTTTGTGCCTCCCATGTTGGTAAACGAGGACTCGTATGGTGGTAGGTTTGTGCCTCCCATACTGGAGACATCCACTATTGTGGAACATGTGATGTGCATCTGGGTTGTGCTATGTGTGACGATGAGATGATTTGAAGACGATGAGGTGACAGTAGGAGAAGCAGGTGTTTGCAGAGGCAATGTAATGACTGGTCCTAGGCTGTACCTACTTGATGGCTTGCTCGCAAAGATGATGAAGACCTACATGAGGGCTAGGCCTACATCCAACATGAAAAAGGGTTAGCTCTGTAGAACTTCCTATGACGAGTAGATTCGAGAGATATCACCAATCGATGATATTGATCGACATAATGAGGATTGCAACAGCAGCGACGATGATGATCTAGTGTTGATGATGATGTTCCAGCATTAATGATCCAGCGACAAAGACTTGTGTCCAGATGTGTTGATGACTGTTGTTATCACATTTTATGTAGATTAGACTCTTTTACACTTGTTAGTACACTATCTTTGCATGAGATGATATATTTGGTGATCTGCTTATGATATGATATGTTTGGGCCTATTGGTGATGTCAGTCCACCCCCTAGTTAGACTTATGTATATGCACGCTGAGTCATGTCCTGTATACTTGGCTTAGACTTGATCACTTAGCCCCTCGGTAGCTGACTTTAGCACCATCTTCACTTCCTCCACTCATCCGACTCATCCATGACACTTCTTCCCCGACTTGGATTCTAATTTGTGATCACGAGGACCCCCTTTCCCCACTGATCTCTGAGTTTGCCATGACTCCCTGTTTATTGTGCCTCGGCTCTTTAGTGTGTGAGATACACGGTTAGACCTGGGATTTGCTCCTGTCGGTTGTCCCCGATGTTGCAATGCAGTTAGGATTGTGTAGCCTCACCGGGTGCTCCCCACTTGTTGTCGAAGCTTGTATTACCCACCCCCATTACCTTTGCAGTATGAGCGCCATGTTTATATCTTTTGAGACATGTATGTAGCCCAAGAGGGCCATGAAAAAATGAAGAAATGAAATGTAAATCAGGCTAAAAAGGCCTCTATGTTGTAAATGCAAAATCTAGCCAAAAAGGGCTAAGTATGAAACTCATTGTAAAATCCATGCAATGTGTTTATCAACAGACATGGATTCTAGTCAGCTATACATGTCAGCATTTGTAGTGGTTATTCCTCACCTAGTCCTGCGGGACAAGGAGGTGAGAAGGAGCAAGGGACAAGCTCAAGATTGCCCCCTAGAGTCTCAAGTTACGGTTTGTCGAACACCCAGTTTGGCGGCTCTAGAAAAGAACCTCACGGAGTCTTCGGATATGGATGTGAGTTGTGGGATACTTGTTAGATGACTAGTGGTGGTTTCCCTGCACTACACCCATTTGTGAGGCACCGCCCTTCCCCGTGTTTTGTCATGGCATACTTACCTCAGTGGACCCTGCTTTCCCGAGTTGTCTTAGTGGTCACATGATCCTTATCCTCGTCTTCCCATATCTTTTACCATGTTGTCCACATGGCCTAGAGTCAGCAAGGTGGTCAATTCTATGGAGGTGTATAGCATCCTAGTCTTTTGGAGGTGGTGGACCCACTTCACCAGGGCCTTGTACTATTTTGGGATTTAATGTATTTTTGATCACCATGATATCATTTATTGCCTAGTAATGTACTAACTTGTTTAATTGAGCCTTGTCACTTCATGCTTGCATACAGGTTTCAGCTAGCACTATAGTTGACCAGATTTGACTTGGTCAAACTAGGTTGACTAGGCCAAAAATGGGCCCGAAAAAATGTTGCGATCGGAATTTCGATTTCGATCATTTATTATCTACAGGGGTTCGATATGAGCATACAATTGACGGAATTGCAAAACATTGAACCATTTGAGAGATTTTTAATTATTATTGGTCAACTTTGACCTGTTTTAATTAAAAATCATGGATTTGGGGCAACTATTGCCAAAGTGATGGATCGAGGTCGTTCAAGTGGTCATCCCTACTACTTTTGGGGTCCACGATCACATTGCAGCAGACGGTTCGGCAATCCGGGCAATAAAAGTGGGTCAGAAGCCCAATTTTCATCTTCAGCCATATAAACCAGCTTAAAATACATGGAAATCAGAGTTTTGACTAAGGCAACTATAGTGAAATGGCAAAATTAATGGCTGGCATGGGTAAAGGTAAATCATAAGGTAATTTTGGTATGTTTTGACATTGCATTTCATGTTTGTGGGGCCCTCACTTGCCCAGCTCACCATGGAGGACGAGTTTGCCCATAGGGTGGAGTTTTTCTCCACTAGGGGAATTTGACTTGGTGTATGTTTCATTGTGTTGTGCCTTGATGTATTATGTTGGGGGGTTAAAACATACTATAGACACCCCCCAACACCATTTCATATATTGTATGGACCCCACATGGTCCCCCTCTCCTCCATAGTGCGCTCTCCTTGGGGCAATTCGCACCCCCCTCTTGAGTGATCTCCACCATTCGATTTTGTGGATGGGGAGATGATCTCAACCCTCCATTTTGGGGGGAAACCTAGCTAGAGAGTGAGCCATCTCTATAAGAGAATGGACTCACTTCCATTGCAGCCTCTTGGCACATTTGTACACTTGAGTTTTTGATGATATAGAGCCATTCTTCTTCACTTCTTGAGAGTTTATGGATGGATATGTATTGCTTGACTGATATCTAGACTTCCTTAGCCTTGTTGAGTTGCTAGTGTATTGTTTCCACTATTGTCTTTGGCCATTTTACTTGCAGGTGAAGAGCACAGCTGGAGGAGGGCGCTGGTTTTGGAGTGGGAACCCCGCACTCGCTCATCTTCTTCAGAATATCAACAAAGGGAGTTGTCATTGCATTTTGCCTCTCAATTTCCTTCATTTTACTCATTTTTACTTGCTGGTTTCTCTTGTTATTTGCTGCATCATTGACTTGTTCCTGTTTGTGGCAGCTACCTAGGGCGCACTTGGTCATTTGGAGCTCAAAACGCAGAGGAAAAACGTTGTTGTTCAACAATTGAGTTTGGAAGGCTAGTCTTCGGCAATCTTGTCCATCGATTCATTCTCAAGTAAGTCTCTCTTGCTGGTCTCTGGCATTTAAATTCCATTGTATGTGTTTGTTGAGCAAAAAACTCACTTAAAAAACCATAAAAATACAAAGTATTAGTTTTCACTGTAGGATTTTGTTTTAATTAAAAACCCAGTAATGATTTATACTTAAGTAGCCATATCTAAAGTTTCATTGCATTCCAACTCCATTTACCCTCTGAACCAGCACTGGCCACTTTGACAATTTCACCCTCCCTGGGCATTTTCGATTTTCTGGGTGATTGGGTCAATTTGGGGTTATGGGTACGTGCTAATCTGCTTCAGAACGTCTTTTAACCTTAGGATAGTAAGTTTCATGGGCTGGAAGTGATTTTTTACGTGTTTTTTAGGATGCCCTAGGTCCTTTTTTTTACTATTTAACTCATTCCCCTAGGGCTGTAAATTTCACTTATTGATGGCCTGTTTTTCCTGTTTTAAATCAGCAAGTAAATC
The DNA here is from genome assembly GCA_027924585.1 of Larix kaempferi. Classification (NCBI taxonomy): domain Eukaryota; kingdom Viridiplantae; phylum Streptophyta; class Pinopsida; order Pinales; family Pinaceae; genus Larix; species Larix kaempferi. The sequence continues at coordinate 17,754,408 of BSBM01000376.1, forward strand.
ATCTATATAATAGCTGGAAAATGTGTCTAATTCGTTTATCTATCACTGCCATGTATGAATAGATCATCAAGAGCCTCATTCCCCATAGGCAGTGCTTCCAATCACTCTTCCAGTAAATTTCTGTTCGCTGATTTAATTTCCAGCCTTCTATTCATTCATTGATTTTATCATTTACATGTGCAACCAGATCTGAATTTGTTTCATTTAAGTATACTTCTCATTTCAGAATCTTGATCCCTGTAGGCTGGAACAAATCTCACTTTCAGTCACCCATCTTACTTGTTGCTTGTTTATTTTTTGGGTTTGGGTGTTTGATTGTGAGTCTCAACCTTCACCGGTTGAGCAGGGTCTCCCCCTTGACTTGGCCAAGTGCCTCGTCTAAAGTGACAGTAGCCTTGTCTGGCGTGACTTCCGTTCATTTGAGCGGAGGACCTGGCTATTGCCAGTTACACCCTCCTAGTTGTATCCTCTACCGTCCCTATTGGGATATCCACCACAAACAACTAGAGATTGTGTGATAACAAATGTGTCAAGAGAATACCTTCCTAGTTAAGAGGGAGTGTTAATGTAATTGTAACTTTGGAAGATATTCACTTGTATTTTATATTGTATTATTATTGTATTTTATTTGTACCTCCGATGGAGATGTTTATTCCTCCGGTCGAAGATGTCATTATTACATTTGGTCATGTAAAGTCATTGAGGTAAATCCTCCATTGTAAGTCGGGGCAATAGATCCCCCTATAGTCAGTTAGATTAGGGTTATTGAGTCCCCTAGAGAAGTCAGCCCAGTCGGGTTTAACTGGGGCCGACCTAGTAAGTGAAAAAGTCAAGTGAAAGATAAAGTATAAATAGAGAGTGGAGCTCTCTCATTTAGATACAACACTCACTCACTCAAGTTCGCATTAGTGAGAGGGAGGACAAGTTCGCATAGGAGGAAAAGATGAGGAGCTGCAAAAGACCATCTTTATTTTTGGGTTTTACTTTTGTGACATTGTATTGTTGAAGATTCTATCTCTGAGGAAGTTGTGGGGTTTTCTCCTTATGGTTTCCCAAAGGAAATTCTTTGTGTCTATTGTGTTATGTTGTGCACATTATTCTTTCAGTTAAGATCCGAGATAAATATTCATTAAAAGTAGAAAAACTAACACCCCATTTGGGGGAAGCCTGTATCTGCCTCTGCTTTTGCTTATTATTTTACATAGTTAGATAAAAATAGCATGCTAGATTAGTTTCATTTCAGTTTGAAAGTATTAATTGCTAAACAATTTATTTTCGCAAGCGTAACTAGTTTCAAATTCTAATCTTTCATGTCGTTACATAGTTTTATTTTTTGTTAAAAAAGCATCAAAATCTCTTGAATCTTGCCATTTGTGGATCAAGAGAGCTCTTTGTTGGAGAGTATTTTTTCCTTTCACATACTAACCCCCTTGCTCTCCCGAGAAAGGTCTAACACCTGAAAGAGATTATTGGGTAGCAGTTAGACCCTTTTTTTCAGTTTATTTACGTCATATATTTTTTGCATTTATCTTTTGTTGAGTCTTAAGACTCCTTAAAATCTCTTGAATCTCGCTTTTAGCAGAGAAAGAGTGCTCTCAGTCGGAGAGTCAACAAAATTGGAACAAACATTTTTCCCACTCCATGTATGCTCTACCCATCGCAGGCGGTCTTAGCTTTGGGATATCAAAAGTGGTAGTGTCGCAATTATTAAATTTTCACATTTAATTGATCCACTCATTAATAAAATCAAGTCCCCTAAACCAACGAAAATCCGGCGTTGCCTCGAAAGTAATCGAAAGTGGGGAAATTTCGACTAAGGAAGCGGAAACAACTGGGAGGCGACCTCAGAGCACAGTTAGGCTACACCCTTGTTGGTGTAGTGTTGAACACCGCTCTCGAGACTCCATTCCAACCCACATGTCCTTGTACGAAGCCACCTAGCTCACATTCTAGAAATATTCCCTGTACCGCAAGGTATATCGGGAATCCCCTAATCCCACAATTAATCAACTCATCCAATAAAGTACACAATAAAATAAACCAAGAAGCACTCGCGCAATGGTCCTCTCGGCAATTTTTAACAGACAGTGACTCCATTAGCACTGGTCTTTCATTAGCAACAGTAAATTTTTTCATTAGCACTGGCTTTTATGTTATTTATTTTATATGATGTGGATGTATCTTGATTAAATTAGCGAAAGACTTGGTTTAAATTTTGCATCAAATTTGAAAACTCCTAAAAAACTACATCCATTCCAATCACCCAAATTTAACTAAAAGCCTTAGAAACATTTTCTTTTAGTAGGGTCTACCCCCCTTGGCTATTAGGAGTTTGCCTAAACGGAGGAGTTGAGATCAGGTGACAGCACCTGACTCTTTGCTTTCCCCCAAGGCCACACCGAGCAGCTTCGAAATATTTCTACTACGCTTCCCCCCAGGTGTGCATCTCGGCGGCAACATTTATGGCGTCGTTGTCGGGGACAAAACTTTTGTTTCCCGGAATACGACTTTTTGATTTTTATCATTTGATTTTTTTGCTTTGTTTGATGAATCTTTATATCCAATCTTTAATTTTCAGCTGGCGACTCCACTAACCTTTTCTTTTCTTTTTTATATAAAAAATATATATTTGTTCAAAGTAAAAAATATAAATTTTTGTGAGTATTTTAAATGCATATTTTTGTATTCTCACATGGCGACTCCGCTGAAGGGATAACACCCTTGTTTCTTATAAATTGTTGAGACTTGTTGTGTGTAGATGAGCCCATGCAACATAGTAGAAAAATCTTTAAATCTCATTATCTGGTTGCTTTACTAGAATGACTTGGTGTGAATATAGTGCATTATTATGGAGCAGTATCAAGAAGACATTTTCTCTCCGGTTGACTTCAGAAACATCCTTGGCTTCCCACATCAAGAGCCACAGACAAATATAGATAATCATCTTCCCTGCTTTTGCGGAAGGCGTGATTCAGCCATCCTTCACATTACATCCTTTATTGAAGTCATAACCAAGTTCAATATATTACATGAAGATAATTGGATGCATACTTTTATATGTACGCTAGAGGAGGGGGTTGGAGATTGGTTTTATGATCATCTTCCTAATAATGCATTACTTCTATGTCAAGTTTCTTTGGAATTTTTCTTGAGAAATGGTATGATGACAAGGGTGATATGGAAAGTTTCATTAATGAATACCTTGCTCGTGCACCTTGGAAAGAGCATCATGTGGAGACCCATGTACAACCTGAAGATTTGATGAGACTGGAGGAACCCATAAATTCCACTATTGAGCATCACCTCCATGATGATCCTACTGATGAACTTCATGAGGCACTTTCAATTGAAGACATGGTTGAAGACCCTCACGATGTCATCATAACAAAGAACATTGAAGATCTTGAGCTATCCCTGGATTGTTTTAGTGAAGATGATCACACATGTATGCCAGATTTACCTCATGAAGAAATCCATGATGAAATTTGGGGTGTGTATGATAACACTCCCCTTTGTTCTCTGCTTAGTGATGAGGCTTTGGAAAGCTTTGCTCCTTGTAATATCTTTGAAACCAAACCTTTTGAAGATAATTGTTATGAACACGAGGATGGGTATAGCCAGGGATATGATGAAATTCATGAAGAGTCCCCCATATTTGACAAAGATGTGGATGATGACTATTGGACATACATTGAAAAACACATTTTTGATGTATCAAGAGAAGGGAGTGTGGATCTTGAAAGCTTGGGACATTTGGACATGGAAGAAGAGCATGTTATTTGTTCATATGGGCAGTTAGAGGAATGCAGGAGTATCAACAATGAGGACTTGGAGAAGCAGTGCAGTGAAGAGCCAGATTGGGTACAATTGATTGAATATATATCTCAGCCATCGTCTTCACATGCAGATGTTCCTTATGATTCAGAGCAGCTTGAGGTTTGTGCTTATACAAGAAGTTATCATCAGAAGAGCCCATCATATCAACATGGTGAAGCTGTTAACCTGCATCATCATTCAAAAAATTTTATGAGTCATATCCAGTCATGGATAGAAGAATCCTGCAGGAGGACTTGCCATTTTGGAAATCAGCTCAATAACATTTTCTCTTATGATCTCCCATCCATCCCTTCCATCCAGAAATTTCACACAGGTTTGCATTTTTTAAATAAATTTTCCTTGCTTTGGAAGGTAACCAAACATAAGGTCGGAAACTTTACAATTGATGAAATGTTAAGTTGGTTACACTAGATTTTTCACTTTACTTAACAATTTCATTATGTTATGCTTAGAATAGGAAAAATAAACTCCCCAAAGTGAGCATTTGCTTTCTACATTTCATTTTCAGTATTTTCCTTCATATACCTAGGAAGTTTGCTTAGTTTCATTTTTAAAAATAAATACAGCTTGCAGTTCATTGGATTTTTTATAAAACTTGTGCTACTGAAGGTTTTTCATGTCAAAGTTGAGATGTTTTTACAGGTTATATAAAACCAAATATTCTGGTGTTCTCATATCCTCTCCTTGCTAGAAGGCCAGATCGAGCACACGTCCCGCAGCTGGAGACAGGTGTTACATCCTAATTTGTACATTAGGTGGACTTCTTGTGAGCCACCAGTTTCATGAACATGTCAAGAGTTCATCATCAATGTTCAGAAGTTTAGAATATTTTTTCAGGGCCAATTTTGGCCCATTTCATAATAATTGCATGTCCAAACCCCCATGGGGGGATTGTAATAAGTTGGTCTAAGCATGGTCATTTTGTAAAAGACTTGGCATGCCTTAGGTTTGGCTATCAGGGGGATACTCTAGAGTGTTTTTTCCTTAGGAATTATGCGTTGCACTTCAGTAGCGTATAATTCCTGAGTTTTTCACTCACACTTCCAAAGCTGGAGTATTTACCATGGTGGTCGAACCTAGGGAGGTTATTAAAGTCTATGTGTCTATGTATTTTTACATGCTAGCCATCAATAATAAGTCGTATGGACATGCACTAGGTCCCTTAGGAGTTTGAGTCAATTCCGATAAAAATAATGGTTTCCGTAAAATTAGACCATTTTTAATGGTTTAATTGGAAAAATTCAAAGTGTAATAAAAGCATGGTCTGGAGGCAGAATTTGGCGTGGGGATGCTCGTTTTCACGCTCAAAGCGTCCTCTTTAACCTAGGACATACTTTTCCTAGGTTTCAGGCGATTAAAGATGCGACAAAACGGCATTTAAATGTTAAGTGTGCTACAAAATGAACAAAAGACAAAAATTGGAAAATCCAAAAAAATGATTAAAAAAAGTATGGAAAAGGTGGCTAATTAATCTCTTATGGAGGGCAACCCTATGAAGAGAATAATGCACATGTTATAAAGCCAAATCATAAGGATAAAGGGTGATGTCATGATTAGAGTGCGCCATCCTTCACGTGTGGGCGGCTTCCATTAGCATGGTGCTTTGTTAGTTGTGGGAGATGTTTCCAAAGTGAGAGGGGCGCCCCTCTCATTAGGTGGAAGCCACCTCATCACATCCCAACTACGAACACTTAGTTAACGCATGGTTCAACGAGTTGATCTCTCTCTTCATGGATGCACCCCCATCCAAGCTCTCAACCTAAGTCACTCACCCTCTCTTCCTTCTTTGGCTATATAATGAAGCCTCTTACTCCTCATTAGAGATGGATGCAAGGAACCTCTGCATGTATTGTAAATAATTTTTCTTATATTTCTTATGAATAAAGTTGAGACTTTGGAGGTCAGTCTAATGATGCAAAAATCTTTGTGGTGAATGCTTTGCTCATAAACCGAGGTGATATATGTTTAATCATCTTTTCCTTTCATGCAAGTGCTGAATATTTAGCTACAGAAGATTATATGCTAATCCTTAGAATAGGCATTTGAAGTTTCAAGTTGCTTATTTATGTGAAGTGTCTAAGATCCAAACGTTGCATTCTGTACTCAGCTATACTCATGCACTTTTCATTTTATTGATCAATTCATACTAGATCTAATCCCTTGTGTGAAGGTTTTCTTAGTTTTTGCAAATCACCAATCTTGGAGTATAGATTTAATACCCTATTGTACTGCAAGCACTCCATTTCTCAAGTTTATTCAAGCTTGGGCTTGAGCATTTCCTTCTACTTTCATCTAAAAGTTTCAATCAATTAAAACTCTCTCTCTTTCCCCTTTTTTTGTTAAAAGAAGCAAGTAGATCTCGGCTTGTAATATCAAATTTTAAAAGTCTACTTAGCTTATTCAGAGATCTAGAAAGCTCAAAGAATTATCTTAGATCTAGATTTATGTTCTTTAATATTTGAAGTTAAATTTTTTCCTATCATTTTGCAAATACTAGATTGTATTTTTATGTATTTTGAACTAACATTGTAATATATTAATACAAATTTATGTTTGCTGATTTTTTGGCTTCTTATTTCAGGAAAGCGAGAAAAAATGGCAAATTTTTAGCATAAAACATAAAAAAAACTCCCCATTCTTCATCCCCATGCTTTCCTTCAACCTTTGAAAAGGCTTAAAGTCTCTTGAATCTCACAACTTTCACGAATCAAGAGCACTCTCTATCAGAGAGTTAATTTAATTGTAATAATTTAACAAAAAAGCAGGTGGGATTACGGCTTTTGCTTATTATTTTGCATAGTTAGATAAAAATAGCATGCTAGATTAGTTTCATTTCAGTTTGAAAGTTTTAATATCTAAAAAATTTCTTTTCGCAAGCGTAACTAGTTTCAAATTCTAATATTTCATGTCTTTACATATTTTTATTTCTTGTTAAAAAAAACATCAAAATCTCTTGAATCTCGCCATTTGCGGATCAAGAGTGCTCTCTGTCAGAGAGTCTTTTTGTACGCTGTTGGGGGCATAGAGCAGGAAGCAGGAAGCGGGAGCGAAGCGAAAAGCGAAATTTTCAAAAGCTTCCGAGGTGGGAGAGTTTTCGAGAGCGTTTTTTATATAATATCTATTTTTATATATTTTGATGCATATATGTCAACAAAACCATGTAAAATGTCAAATTAGTTACAAAAAACATTAAAACGTGGGTTAAACTATATAGCATTGTCATCAATTAATTAATCATCAACCAATTTCAATATATAACATTTGTCATGACTCATGACTCATCAAAGTTTCAAACTCATATCTCTTGTAACCAAACTATATCAGACAAGAAACAACATCAAATGATTTAATGATCAACCATGAAATGAAACGATTCACGAAGCACATATTCATTAGTATTTACTAATGACCACAGTTCAAAACTTCAAACAATTATAATATGCTATTATGTAGTCAATGACTCAATAGTAATACTAATACTGCAAAGTTGCAAGCAATGAACTTCAAAGGTAGGTTCACAGTCACCGTTCTAGTTTCAACATCAAACATCAAACTTAAATTGCCATATAATGTTTTCAAAATACTTCATAGAGTCATCTAGAGTCACTATAAGAAATATTAAAGAGTCAATAGTTACAATTTGCAAACATCAAAGTAATGAAAAACTAGAAAAAGACAAGTACTAATATTTCCTCTTGCCACGGGAAAATTCTAATTTATTTTCTTGTGTTCTCTGAGCACTGCTAGCCTCCTCATCCCGAGTATGTGGAAGCGGTCGTGAACCACGTCCAATAGCTAAACGACACCCACGAGACTATGGAGGTTGTGAAGCTAGAGAAAAAACTAGTACAGGTGGGACTGGAACACTGCTACTAGAGGGGGGGGGGCGGGGGGGGGGGTTGCGGTGGCATCTCTATAGCTGCTGCTGCACGGTCACCATCATCATCACCTAAAAGTTCAGCTTCCAAGCGCTCTAAAACCACGGCTCCATCCTCCAAATTGTTCTCCTCCAAGTTTTTGTCCCAAGTGAGATATGTTCTATCGCTTTTGGCATGTTCACAATAATGAGACAACAACCTCAAGTTGTAGTGTACAAAAACCAAGCTTTTTGCCCGGTTTTCATTAAGGTTGTTTCTTTTGACGTTGTGGATGAAGTTATAGGTGCTCCAACACCTCTTTGCAGAAGAACTGTTAACCACCTGTGAAAGCACTCTGATGGCACAATGGATACCCCATACTCATTCCAAGAATTCGTGAATTGCCCCAAAGCATTTTGGATCTTGGCTTCTTCCTTGTCAAGTCCCATGGTTCTAGCTTTGTCATACCCTGGGCTCTTGTATCCTGTAGGGGCACTTCGGATGGCTTCAACCATTTCATGCCAATAGGGTGTGTTATCACCTATTTTGTACAAATAGTTGAAACTCCATTGAGCCGCCAGTGATGGAACACATCAGTGTTCACTTCTAGAGTATCAGGGTTTCAAATGACAATAATTAGCCAATTTTGGCTAGCCAGTTTTATTTTTCAGTCAAAATGACCATGGCCCCACGGGGTTTGTAATAAAGTGTGCTAGTAGGATTTTTGAGTGGCTCGGTCCCCCATGACTTGGTTAAGCAACTAAGGTATTCCAGGGAGTTTTTTCCCTTGTCAATTATGCTTTGCCTATAGCCGAGTAATAATCGACAAGGTTTTCTCCCGCTTCCTCCAAAGCTGGAATGCCCAATTTTGAAAATTTTAGCCATGGGGGGTTATTAGAGTCCAACTGATGTATATAAGCCTACTAGACACTATTAGAATAGATTATGGTCATGTCCTAGGTCACTAGGACCCTCAGAAAAAAAAAAAAAAAAAATAAATAAATAAATAAATAAATAAAATAAAAAAATAAAATTATCAGGTCCTCTGGTTTTGGGTTTTTAATTATTTTTAATTTTTAATAAATTTTTCCATGGTTTAAATGGAAAAATTTCAATTTGTAATATGTCAGTCGTCCGGGATCCGATTTCAATGATTGAAGGCTTGAACCTTAAGCCGAAAATCATTCATGATCCCTAGACCAGTTTATCCTAAGTTTTGGATGTCAATTCAGCCTCATAATTAATAATTTCTCAAAAAAGTCATTTACAAAGAAATTATTAATTAAAAAATAAAAAAATTAAAATTTGGAGATAATCGAAATCTCTCTAGAATAATCCAAATGAATTAAAATAAAAGGCTAAGTGACATGGCATTGGGCATTAATGAAGATTCCAATCATCTCAGCCATCATCCAATCAACTGTTCAGTCACCAAATGAGATCTCCTCCAAGTGAATTCGCCCTCATCCATGCAAAATTCGATTTGCTGATGTGTCAAGTGTTAAATGGGTTGGTTGATATGCATTAAAGCCTGTGGTAGGCGCCTTCCTAGATATATGCAATCATTTGGGCTTGGCTCCTATTACACACATGTTGCATTGAATATAACTCAAACATGGTCTCCCATATGTGGCATTCACGCCTTCACAAGGAGCTCACGTCTATCTCTATTGGAGTTCGAGTTTTACACTTGGCATATGCTCATTTGATTGGTGATATTTCCAATGAAAGATGGGGGGCGCCTTGCCTAGGTGGAGGCCACCTCCCCATCTCCTTCAATGCAACTCGAATTCTTTGGTGGGAGTTAGCACTCCAAGCATGTTTGACATGGGATTTTGATTGAGATTTGAGGAAGTTCGATTTGATGACTCAATGCTATTGGCTCCTTTGGTGCCAATTCGAATTAGGGTAGGCTGGCCTTTTTCCTTTTGTTATATAATGAGGGCTTTGTCTCCTCATTCCTTATGGTTATTTTGTTGTAAACTTACTCTGCTGAGATTGTAAAAGTTCGTAGCTATTGCTACATTTTGGAAATAAAGTTGGCTTTGGAGGTCTATGGTGTGCATTATGTGTTTATGAGCAAATCTTTCCATCATTGAGGTGATACTTGCCCTTGTTTCATTCATATTATTTCATGCTTAATCATTGTTTAGCTTAGATCTCTTTCTTAAGAGCATAGAACAAATATTTGATGGTCCAAGTTATTTGTTTGTATTAGGATTGATTAGTTTTAAGAGCACAAACTGTAGTCGGTTATACTTGTTTGTCTCTTATTTTGATTTTGTCTAACACTCTAAGCGTGATCTAGTTTGTTTGTATGAGTTGTGCATGTGTGCAGGTATCCAAAAGATTGAGTGGAGGTGAACTTGGTTGTCTCTCCCTCCTCTCCATCAACTTCTTTTTTGCTCTAACATTTGTGCTTTCAGGAACCCTCCAAAAGACAAGATCTCAAGGTTGCATTCGAAGCTACAAGTTGGCTTCTCTCCATCAACACAAAACATTTTTCATCAACTGGTTACTTCGTTCCAAAGGCTCACTTCTTCAAGCCTCTCTCTCTTTTCTCCTTGATCCGTTTTGCATTTGACTTGCTAGCCCTTTTTCCTCTTTCCTAGCTTTGTCCTACTCTCCACAAGCCTCCTCCTAGCTTCGTTTCCTTACCTTGCCAGTCAACTCACCCTTCGTTTTAGCCTCTCCTCCTTGCTTTCGTTTTCCCTTTGCTCTCCTACCCTTTCTGCTCTCCACCTTGCTCTCGTCCACCTTAGGTTAGCCTTCCCTTTCCCTTATCTTTTCCAAACTTGTTTTCTTCCCTTCTTGCTCTCGTCTCCCTTCAAGCCTTGTCTTCTTCCCTTGCCCCTTCTCGTCCTTCCTTCTCCCAAAGCTCCTTTTGGTAGCTTTCATTTCCCCTTGGGTTTGCCCCAAGTCTCCTCTCATCCACCTTCAAGTCTGCCCTAAACACTTCAAAAAACAAAACAAAAGTTAAAGTTAGTAGTTAGATTGGTTAGTAGCTAGTTCATTTCCTTTTTGAAGTTGTACTTTGGCATATTTAGATCTCATACTTTGCATTTGTTTTAGTAGGATCTAGTTTGCATCTGGGTTGTTAGTTGCATTTACATATTAGATCTCATCCTAAAAGTTAAAAGCTTGCATCTCTTTAGTTTTATTTGATTGATAGATCTAAGTAGTTTTCATTTCTGTTTGATTTTTTTTAAACTAATGCTAAAGGGTACTTTGAGTTGAAACTTTTTTTGTAGGTCTTTTGAAGGCAAAGAAAAGCTTAAGGAATTTTGAAAAAACAAGAAGGTTCTTACCCAAAGGAGAGCATCAAAAAGACCATAAGGATGATCCAAACCAAGAAACTGTTTACACTCTCCTTTTGTAAAAGCTCTTACGAGCTTCATATTTGTTTTCTAAAGTTTCATTTTCCTATCAAAAGTCCTTTCAAGGGTTTCATTCCCAAAGGCACTTGTAACTCATTAATAAAAAAGCTAAGTGGGATAAGGCCTTCCATCTTTTGGTTCTTCTTCCCCATTTGGGGAAGAATGTCTTATGTGCTTAGTTAAATTTGTTTCAAGTTTCTAGAGTAATTTTCATTTTTTGTACTTAGAGTAAATTTTATTTCAAGTTTTGACTTGAGAAGCCTCTTGGGATTTGATCCCAAGTGCCGCATTGACACTGCGTGTTGCTTCTCTTTCCCCACCGTGTACTGCGTATGACCAGCTAGCTGGAAGTTTCATGAACAGTGTGCAGAAGTCACTTTGACTTCACTTGCTAGATTAGTCTCTGTTGTGGTAGAACACTAGTTTCATTTTGCAAGTAGTTCATCTCATTTGATATACCATTGTCTTGTTTCATTTTACAATCTTTTTTGAGCTAACACTTGGTTAAGGCTTACAACCTGCTTCTATCTTAACAAAGAACCAAAGTCTCTTGAACTTGCAATAACCCAAGTCAAGAGCACTCTCTGTCGGAGAGCATTCCTACTGCATATACCTGCATCAAGCATATAGTTTAGCTAAGTCTCTTGAACTTCTGTTTTAAGACGAAGTCAAGAGCGCTCTCTGTAGGAGAGTTGAATTTGTGTGCTCTTAATAATTAAAACTTTCCAACTCACACTCCCCCAAATAAAATTTATTTTCGTTGCTATCCATCATTGAGTATGCTCTGTCGACCATAAAAGGTTGGACTAGTACCCAGAAAGTGTTGGATTTGTTAATCTTGAAAGTGATAACATTAATAAAATCTTTTCCCCACAACCAACGAACCGGCATTGCCATTTCGAGAAATAGTCAGGAAGTGGGCAAAGTTCCTAAACCTGGTGGGGCCGGAGTGTCGTTGTCTTAGATTTCGAGGGTGGTTAAATCATTGGACACATATCCTTGATGACTGGATGGTTTGTCATACCACCAGAGGAGAATCCACTAAAAGTATACTTTTCGGTTGGACGCATGCCTTTCTTTTGCTAACCTAATAATCAAGATCACTAAAACTTTCAATCAACCAAGATAATTTGCAAAACGTTCTCACAAATAGTTTACTAAGACTTGTATCTTCAGCATCCCCCAGCACTACACACTTATTTGACTCCATTTGGCACTAGTCACTTTACATTTTCATGTTTTAATTAAGTTGGGCCATTTTTCCATTTGATTTTCTATTTGAACTTATCTATCTGTGGATGTTTTTATTTCACAAGTCTTTATATACTGTAAATCTCATAAGCTTGTATCGCAACGTGGATTACTCGTTTATCTTGTGTCTGTTTCAATTATACAACTGTGATCTCTCATCATTTAAAAACTCCTAAACAATACCCAACTGCATCACTCAACACAAAAACATTTAAAAACATAAGAGCCATAGAAAACTCCTTCTAGGGACTACCCCCCTTGGCTTCGTTAGGAGTTAGCCTAAACGGAGAAGCTGGGATTCAGGTGACAGTACTGGCTCATTGCTTGCCCCCAAGGCCCTCTTACTAGGGACTACCCCCCTTGGCTTCGTTAGGAGTTAGCCTAAACGGAGGAGCTGGGATTCAAGTGACAGTACCTGGCTCATTGCTTGCCCCCAAGGCTGCACTTTCCCCACTTGTAGTGAGGGAACAACTTTCGAAAGATTTCTGCTGCTGGTGTGCATCTCGGCGGACAATAGGGTGAGTGAAGAATATTGAATGGTATGCCACATGCATAGAGAAATCAAAACACTTTTGCATCCACATCATCCCTACCACCTTGGTCAAGGAAATCTGATATTGTTCTACGCCTTGAATGCGAGGGAGAGAATCCACTGCCATGGGTGGATGGGGATCGAGCACTGAATGTTCTATGTGAGCTTGCAGTTTCATGTTCAACCCTTGTTTTCTTGCATAGGTATTATGCTTCCTCCTCTTCCCTCTTATAGTTGGCTCTGTCATTTGATGGAACTTGTGTACAGGTTTTGACTCCTCTAGTCTTGTTTTCGTCCCATGGCATAACCCCACATAAGTGCTTTCTCACACGGGTATATGAACCCGTCTAAGTTACTCCACAATGGGGGCATGTAAATTTTGTGGTTCCACCCCCTCTCCCTCCTCAAGTTTTGTGACATATTTCCACAAGGGTGTTTGGTTGTCTTTGGTTTTCTTTCCATCACCACCATCACTATAATTTTCGTCATCCTCCTCTTCATCTCCCACCTCTCCATGATATGTGCCACTACCCACTTCTTCATCCTCTTCATCATTTCTCCTCCGGTTTCCAATCAACAGCTTCGTGATTAACAATGGAACCAAAAGGATAAACCACATTGACATACCCATCACCATGCTTGTAATCTTGTAGAGATTTAGAGAATAACTCTTTGCCTGCAATGGAATGAGGGAGAAGGAACGGGAAAGAGTAGGAGAAGAAAACCTACAAGCATACAAAATTTCAAGCCATAAAAAAATACAAGTTTATGTGGAAAAAAAAAAAAGAGTTTAGTGTCCTACCTTCTTGGCTCTCCAATGGTGCTTGAAGTTGAAGCCTATGGCAGCTTTCAGTCTCCCCTCCAAGCTCTTGCAATTGGTACCCTTCAATCTCGCTTCTTGCTCTCCAAACTCCTCACCAAATCTCCAAAGTCACTCCAAGCTCCACAAAACCTTGCAAACTTGTGCCAAATGGCAACAATGAAGTGAAAAGATGTTGAGGGGTGCTTTAAACCCAAGCAAACCCCCCCAAAAACTTCAAAAGTCGACTTCCTCTCCGTAAGCTGCGCGATTGACGTCGGAGCACTCACGAGAGCGATGGGAGTGCTCGCGGGAACAATGGGAGCAGTCGAGGAAGCGTTCGAGGGAGCGATGAGAGAGCGTTCAGGGAGCGAACGCTCCTGATCGCTCCCCTCATCGCTTCCGGACAGACCAGGGAACGAAATATTTTTTGCCCGGAGTGCGCTTTACCAAATCGCTCCCGAACGGGAGCGATCTCAGAGCGTGCTTTCAGAGCGCTTCATGAACGCTTTGCTTGGAAGCGAGCTTCCGGAGCGGGGGCGAGGGGGGGTAGGGTGCTCCCTCGCAACGTAGGTCTTTTTTCCTTTCATATACTAACCCCCTTGCTCTCTCGAGTACAGTCTAGCACCTGAAAGAGATTCTTGGCTAGCAATTAGACCTTTTTTTCAATTTACTTACGTCATGTTTTTTCCATTTATCTTTTGTTGAGTCTTAAGACTCCTTAAAATCTCTTGAATCTCGCTTTTCGCAGATCAAGAATGCTCTCTGTCAGAGAGTCACAAAATTGGAACGAACATTTCGCCCACTCTGTGTATGCTCTACCCATTGCAGGCCAGTCTTAGCATTGGGATATCAAAAGCGGTAGTGTTGCAATTATTAAATGTTCACATTTAATTAATCCACTCATTAATAAAATCAAGTCCCCTAAACCAACGAAAATTCGGCGTTGCCTCGAAAGTAATCGAAAGTGGGGAAATTTCGACTAAGGAAGCGGGAACAACTGGGAGGCGACCTCAGAGCACAGATAGGCTACACCCTTGTTGGTGTAGTGTTGAACACCGCTCTCGAGACTCCATTCCAGCCCACATGTCCTTGTACGAAGCCACCTAGATCACATTCTAGACATATTCCCTGTACCGCAAGATATATCGAGGATCCCCTCATTCCACAATTAATCAACTTATCCAGTAAAGTACATAATAAAATAAACCAAGAAGCACTCGCACAACGGTCCTCTCAACAAGTTTTAACAGACAGTGACTCCATTAGCAACAGTAAATTTTTTCCTTTTATGTTTATCTATCATACAAAAGTTGTTGTTTATGTTATTTATTTATATGTTGTGGATGTATCTTGATTAAATTAGCGAAAGACTTGGTTTAAATTTCGCATCAAATTTGAAAACTCCTATAAAACTACATCCATTCCAATCACTCAAATTTAACTAAAAGCCTTAGAAACATTTTCTTTTAGTAGGGTCTACCCCCGTTGGCTTCATTAGGAGTTTGCCTAAATGGAGGAGTCGAGATTAGGTGACAGCACCTGACTCTTTGCTTTCCCCCAAGGCCACACCGAGCAACTTCGAAAGATTTATGTTGCACTTCCCCCCGGGTGTGCATCTCGGCAGCAACAGAATACAATAAACATTAATGATGATAGATAATACATATATGTTACCTTTTGGTTTACCACAAAAGGTTTTAACCTAGTGAAGAGAGTGTTATGTTTCCTAGTCCCTTGGTGGATGCTTGATGGACATATGGATGGCTTAGTTTGAGTGGATGGTTGACCTTGGATAGACTAACCCATTGGGTGCACACAATGTAGGAGTTGATTGCTTGATTATGAGAGGTACCTACCTAGGAGGATGAGCACTAGTCACTTGAAGGAGAAAACATAGCCCTAATAGCATGGGACCATGCAACACACACCTTGGAGGTTAGATACTTGACTTCAGGATGCTTGGTTCGAGGAGCATATTTTATGGAGGTTGGTTGTGGAGCCGAACACATATGTTGAAGAGAAGCATTGGAGCAACTAATTACCTTGGCACACATGTCGAGGAGTGTTGGGTACCAAATAGCATGTGGCACATAGCTAAAGGAAAAGTACCTTGCATGATGATACTTGGAAGTTGGAGAATAAACCACCAAGTAAGAGGGAGCACTGACACAACAACTTATTGGATAGCACAACATCTTGGAGGAGGGTTGTTGGGGCCAAGGGGCATCAAGCTTGAAGAGTGCACCACCTTGGGGTTGGGTGATATTCAAGCTTGGAGTGTGACATTTGTCATCCTAGTATTGCAGAGCGATCCATGTGAGGTTGCATTGTTGACTTGGATCTAGGGTTACTTGTAAGTTGTGTAGACCTGGCCCATGTTTTATGTAGGCCTCCCTCACCTACTCTATATAAAGGAGCGACATTAAGAAATAGAATACAAGACAAGAACTTGGTGAAAATGTATGTAATCCATTCTCAACACTTTTATTCATCCAATTATATCAATATATAGTTCATGGATGTAACCACCTTTAGATCTAGATCTCAATGACAACTCATTAGTGGATAATGACAACACTTCATCAAGAGATAAGTATGAAAACTTCTAAATAGGTGATCTTGGACTTTGTGATTGCCTACTGACTCACAGGCTAACAATCTCCCTTGTTCCCTTTTTGCTAGGGAATCTCCAGATTCTTGAGGTTCTCCCCAACAATCTATGAAGACGATTTCAAAGATTAGCATTGAACCAATGCCTCATCTAACATCTCCACACAAGGTTTTAGAAAATATCTTCATCACCACAACATTTGTCATCCTAGTATTGCAGAGCGATCCATGTGAGGTTGCATTGTTGACTTAGATCTAGGGTTACTTGTAAGTTGTGTAGACCTAGCCCATGTTTTATGTAGGCCTCCCTCACCTACTCTATATAAAGGAGCGACATTAAGAAATAGAATACAAGACAAGAACTTGGCGAAAATGTATGTAATCCATTCTCAACACTTTTATTCATCCAATTATATCAATATATAGTTCATGGATGTAACCACCTTTAGATCTAGATCTCAATGACAACTCTTAGTGGATAATGACAACACTTCATCAAGAGATAAGTATGACAACTTGTAAATAGGTGATCTTAGACTTTGTGATTGCCTAGTGACTCACAGGCTAACAATCTCCCTTGTTCCCTTTCTGCTAGGGAATCTCCAGATTCTTGAGGTTCTCCCCAACAATCTATGAAGACGATTTCAAAGATTAGCATTGAACCAATGCCTCCTCTAACATCTCCACACAAGGTTTTAGAAAATATCTTCATCACCACAACATTTGTCATCCTAGTATTGCAGAGCGATCCATGTGAGGTTGCATTCTTGACTTAGATCTAGGGTTACTTGTAAGTTGTGTAGACCTAGCCCATGTTTTATGTAGGCCTCCCTCACCTACTCTATATAAAGGAGCGACATTAAGAAATAGAATACAAGACAAGAACTTGGCGAAAATGTATGTAATCCATTCTCAACACTTTTATTCATCCAATTATATCAATATATAGTTCATGGATGTAACCACCTTTAGATCTAGATCTCAATGACAACTCATTAGTGGATAATGACAACACTTCATCAAGAGATAAGTATGACAACTTGTAAATAGGTGATCTTGGACTTTGTGATTGCCTAGTGACTCACAGGCTAACAATCTCCCTTGTTCCCTTTCTGCTAGGGAATCTCCAGATTCTTGAGGTTCTCCCCAACAATCTATGAAGACGATTTCAAAGATTAGCATTGAACCAATGCCTCCCCTAACATCTCCACACAAGGTTTTAGAAAATATCTTCATCACCACAACATTTGTCATCCTAGTATTGCAGAGCGATCCATGTGAGGTTGCATTGTTGACTTAGATTTAGGGTTACTTGTAAGTTGTGTAGACCTAGCCCATGTTTTATGTAGGCCTCCCTCACCTACTCTATATAAAGGAGCGACATTAAGAAATAGAATACAAGACAAGAACTTGGCGAAAATGTATGTAATCCATTCTCAACACTTTTATTCATCCAATTATATCAATATATAGTTCATGGATGTAACCACCTTTAGATCTAGATCTCAATGACAACTCATTAGTGGATAATGACAACACTTCATCAAGAGATAAGTATGACAACTTGTAAATAGGTGATCTTGGACTTTGTGATTGCCTAGTGACTCACAGGCTAACAATCTCCCTTGTTCCCTTTCTGCTAGGGAATCTCCAGATTCTTGAGGTTCTCCCCAACAATCTATGAAGACGATTTCAAAGATTAGCATTGAACCAATGCCTCCCCTAACATCTCCACACAAGGTTTTAGAAAATATCTTCATCACCACAACATTTGTCATCCTAGTATTGCAGAGCGATCCATGTGAGGTTGCATTGTTGACTTAGATTTAGGGTTACTTGTAAGTTGTGTAGACCTAGCCCATGTTTTATGTAGGCCTCCCTCACCTACTCTATATAAAGGAGCGACATTAAGAAATAGAATACAAGACAAGAACTTGGCGAAAATGTATGTAATCCATTCTCAACACTTTTATTCATCCAATTATATCAATATATAGTTCATGGATGTAACCACCTTTAGATCTAGATCTCAATGACAACTCATTAGTGGATAATGACAACACTTCATCAAGAGATAAGTATGACAACTTGTAAATAGGTGATCTTAGACTTTGTGATTGCCTAGTGACTCACAGGCTAACAATCTCCCTTGTTCCCTTTCTGCTAGGGAATCTCCAGATTCTTGAGGTTATCCCCAACAATCTATGAAGACGATTTCAAAGATTAGCATTGAACCAATGCCTCCTCTAACATCTCCACACAAGGTTTTAGAAAATATCTTCATCACCACATCCTCATGTTAGAGGTCAAAATTCTCTACAAATGTACAAAAAATCTTAAAGATGTTGCTTTGCAGAACCCCCACTTCCATCAAATCTAGGAAGAAAGCTAATCCATTTTGATGGAGCAGGCATTGGATTTGGATATCCATGAATAGCAGTGAAATTCAAGGGAGCATATCTCCTAGCTAAAAACTCTTCAAAACTCATTTTGCAACATTACAATAATGGAGAAAAAACACTGCAATCAAACTATACCTCTAATATGGAGTCACCACAGAGCGTTAAACATCCTTTTACAGAGAAGAGGGACTTTAACCTCATTAGAGTTGCAAGATGAGCCAAAAGATCTTCAAGAGACATAACTCATAAAAATTATTGTAGTGGATCTACTAATTTCGAGGACTCAACGTAATCCTCGACAAAAATGCCAAAATGTTTACACTCGAACCTGCACTGCTTCCTCAATGGAGATCTGGTGCAACTTGAAGATGCTACAGCTCGACATATGTGCCTCTCGCTTAAGGCTGGTGCATAACAACTCCAAGGAGTATCCCTAATTGTACCTGCACTTGTTAGTTATTTCGCTTAATGAGAAACAATTACTGAAAGATAAACAAGCACAGCATAAAAGACAAGAGACACAATTTATCCTGGGAAACCCTCTTGGGGTAGAAAACCCAGCAAAGCCTTCCTCAATATAGAAATCACAAAGTACAAGATAACCCCAAGACAAAACAGCTACTCCTCCACTTGTGCGCACCTCTCTTCTTCACCTATGCGAACTTGCTTGAGTGAATGAATGGTTAGAAGTGAGAGAGAGCACTTCTATTTATATCCTTCTGTTGGGGTGACAATTTCCCCAACAGGGCCGACTTCTCTACTTGACTGGTCAATTACATAATATAATAATCTTTTATGGGCTTTTTTGAGCCAACACATGTCCTAGGGTTTACATTGATTCTTTCAATGACCTTTACATTATTAATTACATGACCATCAACTCCCGTAGGAGGAATACAAGAATATAAATAGAATATCTTCCGCAGTTACATTATTTTAACACTCTTCTGGTCCGTCACACTGCCTGCCCAATCTGAATCTGTGAAACCAACCAAACTGACACCATCTGACCTCCTGTGGTCCAGACTATAGTCCACTGTCCCAGCAAGATATCTCAACACATGTTTTGCGGCTACCTAGTGCACTCTCCTAAGCTCCACCATGAACTGACTGGGAGTGTTCATCGCAAAACACAAATATGGCCTGGCGCTGACCAGATACATCAAAGAACCAATGAGCTGACGTTATAGAGTAGAATCCACCAACTCTCTTTAAGAAGCATAAAGCTTCTTCCAGTTGGTGATCATTGAAGTGGCCATCGGCCTGTAGTCCTCCATCTGAAATCTCCTCAGAATATCAACTGCATACTTTCCTTGTCCCATGAAAATATGACAAGGCTCTTGCCAAATCTCCAATCCCATAATATAGTGCATCAACCCAATGTCTGTCATCTCATACTCTAATGCAAGATCTCTCTTGCAAGCTACAATGAGCCTCTCCAATCATCACCAACCACAATGTAATAAAGGTTAGGATCTGCCTCACTCTTCTGAAATCCCATCGACAGCAAGTAAGAGTCTATCCTAGAGTACCAAGCTCTAGGAGATTGCTTTAGCCCATACAAGGCTTTCTTCAGCCTGCAAACATGAGACTCTCTCCCATGAATCTAAAAACCCTGTGGCTACTCAACATATACCTCCTCTTGTAGAAGCCCATTGAAAAATGCGGTCTTCATATCCATCTAGTGGATCTTCCAACCCATCTCCGCTGCAATGGAGATCACTACCCTAATCAAAGAGTAGCGACCAACAGGTGCAAAGGTCTCATCATAATCAACTCCCTCTACCTATGAGAACCCCCGCACCAAAAACCGAGCTTTGCACTTCTCTACACTGCCATTCGCAACATGCTTGATCTTGTAAAGCCATCGAGAAGTCACCATTGACTTCCCTTCAGGTCTCGGTACAATCACCCAAACATCATTCCTCGTGATGGAAAAGTGCTCTTCCATCATGGCATCTCTCCACACGTGATGCTAGGAAGCCTTCTCAAAAGTAGAAGGCTCTGAATCATGATGACTAGCCACCAAAGCCATACCATACCTGTCTAGCATCTTTATCTCTCGAACAGCTCTCTTGGGTTCTCCAACTGACTTTGCTTCCTCCAGGGTGTCTCTAAGCCACTTGGGCTTCCTCTTCCATGAAGGCTCCTCCCAAACCAGTGCATCATCCTCTTAAGATTGAGACTCGAGAGTAGAACTGCCTATAGCTGGTGACCACGAACTTGTGAACTAGAAGTTGGTGACTCATGTGAATCAAAAGTTGGAAACTGGTGAACCTATAACTCGAGAACTTGAACCTGTACCTGGTGAACCTGTGACCCGTGGCCCTGAACCTGAAACACCTATAACCGGTGGACCAATCACCCTTGATACATGTGACCCTACACTCTGTGTAGATGGACTCTAAGATGTGCTCACCTGAGGTGTGGAAGCCTGCTACTCCCCCTGCACTGACTCCAGCGACTTCCTTAAGGCCCGCTCCTCCTCAAATCTCACCTCCCTCCTCACCACAATTCTCCTCTATGCCAAAAGGTATATGCAGAAGGCCTTCGAAGTCTCATCATACCCCACAAAGATACCCTTATCAATAGTGGGCTCCAACTTTGTCCTCTTCTCAGAAGGGACATGTGAATAAGTCAGACAACCAAATATGCGAAAGTGGCCTACCTCAGGCTTCTTCCTAGTGAACATCTCCTCAGGAGTCTTGCATCCCAAGGCTCTGTGGGGACTCTTGTTTTGAATATATACAACTGTGATCTATGCCTCGACCCAAAGAAATAAACGAAGACTCGGATCATGAGGCATTGCTCTCACTGCTCCCACTATAGCCCTATTCTTCCTCTCTGCAACGCCATTCTGCTCAGGAGTATATGGGACTGTCAACTATCTATGGATGGCCTCCCTTCTACAAAACTCAACAAATGCATTAGTGGTATACTCAACCCCATTGTTTCATCTTAGCACTCAAATCCTCCTCCCTGTCTGGTTCTGCACAAGAGCTTCAAACTCTTGGAACCTCTACAAGACTTCCTCAGACTTCTTGCTCCTCAGGAAATAGATCCAGGTCTTATTGGAGAAGTCATCGATGAAAGTAACATAGTACTCATAACCAGTCAAAGAAACAGATAACATCAGACTGCATAAATTTGAAAGTATGAAATCAAGTTCCTGTCGATCTACTGTCACTGCTTGGAAAAGCAGTCATGATGTACTTCCCAAAGCACACCCTCTACACACATCACTATGCTCTGTGCTAAACTCAGGCAAACCAAACACCATGTCCTTGATGAGCATGGTTGTCATTGATGACAAAACATTAATGACAAAGCAATATAAAGGTTGATGACATGGCATGATTTGTGGCTTGATGGGGTGATGGCCCTTGGACATTAGAATGACATGGCGGGCAGCAAGAGACTTCAACCTTGCGGGCATCTCTAAGAGCCCTTGTGGGCATCTCCTAGAGCCCTTGCGGGCATTTCATGGAGCAGTGCGGGCATCTTCTAAGGGCCCTTGCGGGCATTTTCTAAGGGCCCTTGTGGGCATCTTCTAAGGCCCTTGCGGGCATTTATTGCTCTTGTAGGCAACTTCTAAGGAACTGTGCGGGCATATCTTGGATCCCTTAAGAGCCCTTGTGGGCATTTATTTTGGAGCAACTTACGGGCATTATGGAAGGGCAGTCCATGACATAAATGGACATAAGACATATCACAAGTCAAAAATAATTTAAATTAAGTCGGCTCCACAAAATAATAAAAAAAAGGGGGAATAAAATATAAAATATATTCATCAGGTTGGCCTCCAGAATTTATGGAAAGATGTATAAATACACAAGTTGAGAGGATCCTTAAGTATGCATTTCGATGTGAAGATTCGGGGGGTAATCTGAGGCTAAGAGAGGGTGGTGAAGTGAGCTCTGATTTTCAGTGGTTTAAAAGAGAGAATATATTTAGGGCATCTAGTGATGAAGAAGCAGCAAGTTGAAGGCAGCCACAGCTTGAGATAATTTTGGTGGTCAAAGGAAGACCAGCATCTAACCTCTGTAATTTCGGACTGTCTAAACCTGTGATATTTCGGACTGTTAAAACTGTGAATGAAGACAAGGCCACAGCATGCATAATGATCAAATACTATCTCAGTTATGTTGGTATGCTGTCCTGAGCAGTACTGTGGATTGAGAATCAGATGAGCAGGACTTGACATGTGCAAACCTCTTGATGACTTGAGGATTATTGTGCAGCAGAGCAGGTTGATTAGTGACAAGTTGATGACAGTTGTTGATTGAGTGATCAGTATGTAAATTGTACGCTGGGTCTTGCAATTCTTCTTAGTTGGTGCTAAGAAAACCAGGCTGGGCATTGGAATAGGAGTCGGTGCTTCTTAATCAGTTATAAACTTATAGCTGATTTAATCTGAAGATTGAAGTCTTTGTTGTAAATTCATATCAAATTATAAATAAAGTTTACTACATTGGTTGTGTGATGTGTCTCTTATGATTTATATTGATGACATGTTTGAATTGATAACTGTTGATGTATAGCTTATTGTGAATGATGAACTCTCCCTAAGTTTTGAAGTGAAATTGTTTAAAGTGCTACCACACTCATTCACCCCCCCCCTCTCAGTGTGCCATTGTGTCTAACAATTGGTATCCGAGCTGGCCTTCAACACAAGCCTAGCAAGCTTGAAGGAGATCCGTGGACACACAATGGAAGGAAAATCAGAGTTCTCAAATGATGAAGTTCCAGTGTTTGATATAACAGAAGGAATTGCTTGATAATTTATGACATTCCAGTCTATTATAGTATGCACTTTACATCCTCAATATATATTTTAAACGAGCCACTTCTTGAATAAAGATTATATGCTGCTCCTAATGTGCAATGTGTATTGAAACGTGCACTATCAATTTCTCCAAACTCACTGTAACAATTGCAGAGAGAAAATGTAAAAAACTTTTTGACATTATAGCTAGTGACCTTAGTTGATAACATTAAAAAAATCAGTACTAGGTGTCTCTAAATATGTTCATTACCTAGTTTAGCACTCTCTTGAGTTCACCTAAGACACACTAGCCATCTCTACAATAAAATAAAGGACTTATATTCATGCGTAACAAGTGAAGTCCTAGTGTGAATCACCAAGGGAGAAGAAAAGCCCCAAAATAAACTCACTATTAAAATACGATTTAACAAATTGAACATCCACTGTCTCAGACTGTGATCCCAATTTCAAAAAATGCAAATATTAAAAGCAGACTTCTCTGAAACCAACTTTTTGAAATAAGCGAGCATAGATTAGCAAAATTAGCAAACTGTCAAAGACAACACAAACTACTCAGTAAACTCTACAAAATGAAAGCCCAAATATGAACAGAAGACAGTAGAAGAAAGCCAATAAGATCAAACCAGGGTATATGTTATAAACTTATAGGGAAGAGAAACTGAAGAGAAGCATGGTTGCCAACTGACCCCAAATTCAGCATTGACAAGAGCTTGAACAAAATCCATCAGTTGGATCTTTGCCCATTCATAGCACCTGTCTTTATCAGTTGACTTTGATGAGTATCTCCAAGGAACTCCATGCCTCAACCTACTTTTTTGAACTCTCTGACAACAGACATCTATAGCAAATTTCTTCAAAAGTTCCAATGCCGCTTCCATTGCTGGATTTACCACGGTTACCTGCCAGTAATGTCTCTCTAAAGTCAATTGAGAAAAGATAGCCAACTTCTCATTTAATGCTACTCACATAGATTTGAGTAAAACCTTCTTTTTTTCTGGAAGTTAAATGCTTTTGCTTTGATAATATATTTTCTATCAACTGAATAATCAGATTTATATTGTGAAAGTATTTAGCACACCAGAACTCACATGATAAAAATTGTAGTGCGCATTAACTTAAAGATCATGTTATGATATAAACAACTGCTTATCCTCCGAAACATTCCACAACTATATACGGAAGCTACTTGGAATTTATGATTCTTTAGGATGAGAACATTCCCCATAGTAGACATATGTCTGAAAAGGTATTTCGTCGAAGCATTACAACTATTGCCAATGGTCTTCAAGGAAGTGACAGATCAAATGTATATTAATTTAGTAGAGGTTTGTTTATTATGCACTCTATTGTAATGCAAAATAAAGCTACATTATAGTCAATACATGAGCAATAACTAGCCTCCAAAAGATGTACATGCTTTTCCTTGGAGAAATTTATATTTGTAACATTGAAAAAATCAACAGCAATCACATTCAGTGCTAACCTGAACCTAATCACATAAAATGCTTATTTACTCATGCATCTCCTTGTGGATAAATAATTCAAAGAAAATTTTATATCAACCATTGTCCTTATCTTTCCCAAACTTCTTTTGCAGAAGATATATTCTGGTGACTATAACATATATCTTTTGCAGAAGATATATGAAGTTCTGTTCAGGCAAATATATTTAACTAATAATCATCTGCATATAGAGACTGGACATAGGAACTAGCACAGAATGTTTCATAGACGAACTTCAAGTTAAAACAATGCAAACATTCTGCAAATTCAGACATATGCAAAGTCCATGTTGGTAAAATGATTTTCCAACAGACGGTTGAAAATGATGACTTTGAAAATATGCATCAACAAATTTAACCAATACTGACACTAAACGTCTGTACCTTTGTTGAAATTTTAATACAGGCAGAGTGGTCATTGACATCTAAAGCAGGAGAGAAATGTAAATAGACTTAGAAAACAGTATCATGAAAACCAAAGGTATCCGATCCAGAACCAGCCAAGGGTCAGAGACTCAGACCAGTACAGAACCACAACAAGCCTGTGAATGGATTTATGGACTGGTCAACTAAAACATACATTAAATATGCAAAATTTAATAAAAAAAGTATATGCATGTACATCAATGTAAATCCAAACCCTTAGACACCAAATATGTAAAGTTTGCTTGTTTTGGGGTTTGGGAGGGAAGGGGAGGAGTTTTTCTTTTGTTTTTTCCATGAATTTCAATCCCCACCCAGAATTGCCACTGGTCTCAGCAATCCGAACAGTATGTGAACAGGTCAAACTGATTTAAACCAGTTCTGAACTGGTTTGAACCAGACGGTTCAGTGCTCTGCTACGGTTCAGTAGCTGAAGGGTGTGGACAAGTCCAAACTGGCCAGGATAACACTGCATGAAACTAGAACAAACTGTGAACGCCCTTGGGTTACCGTTATTTAACCATTCTCAAATATTCTAGTTGCAAGCATTCAGCAAACCTACAGCAATGGACTTAAATCTGCTGTGTAATAACATTGCAATAGCAAATTTGTTTTTGGAGATCAGGTTCGCCACTATTCATTATGCTGTCCTCCACTCCAAAATGGGAGTCACCAGAATTTCAGAAAATGACACACACATCAAGGATCAGTGGTATTAGCATAAAATCATAGATAGTCAGTGGATCTTTAAAGATATTTCAATCTAATCTCCTCACCAACTAGTAAAAGACATTGTTACTGCTCCAATTAGCATTTCAGTGAAGAAAGTCCTAATCCATGTGTTACCTCCCCATTTTGCATGGGTGTCCGCTTGTAATTTTCATCAAAATTTTCAGGGGGGGTGATATGTTGATGATGCTTTGATGCTAACCCATGGATGCGCATGACATGTAATTCTTTGTGTTCTTGATGGTTGATGAGGGTTTGGACGGTAGATTGATGATTTCCATCATGGTGTTGTTAATTTTCGTAAGAGCAGATCTGATTCTCACTCTCTATAATTTTTATGCCCATACTTACGTCTGAAATTATAAGCAAAAATACGCTGATCTTCTAAAGATTACGCAGTGGAATAAACAACATGAAATCACACACATTTGACACTTAAATTTACCTTGGAAACTCCCAACTGGTAAAACCAACAACATATGATTTTTATTAACATTAAAATTCCTGGTTGTCGTCCTGGGATAATGGCCCACTGAGGAAAAATACAATGATAGAATGCTAGCCTTCACACCTCAATATCAGTCCTTCAATCTTCCAGGTTGCTAACCCTCGGCTGCCCCTTGCTCCTTTCCTTTGACCCTGCCCCTGCACCTGCATACTTGGCTGAAAGTCCTTCTCCAACCACTCAACAAAATCTCACTCACTCTGTGTCACTGTTGGGTGTCTCCTCCTCTCCTTAGGCTCCCTTTTATATCATCTCAATGACCAAAACCCTAACCCTGGATCTCCAAAGTGATCAATGGTCGAGATTAGATCTCAAGCCTCACTTAAGATCAACGGCTGTGACTTAATCTTAAGTTCACTTTTTGGTCATTAGCCAACATCTAAGTTACTGGAAACGCCCAAGCAACCTTCGTGAAACGTCATTCCCCGTTTCAGATACTGAAACGGAGGGGATACGGCCTTGAAACATCACTGATACGTATCAGATTGGTACGGATACATTTCAAGGGTTTTGGATACGTTTCAGCCTAGAGGTGATACGTTTCAGGGAAATGGTAATATTAAATTCTTAAAGTAAAAGTCACATTCTCCTTATTTTCATTTTCTATCCTTTTACTTAAATTTTTAGCATTACTATTAATTGTTTCAGGGTGTTTGAGAGTGGTTCCAACCTCATCGGACTTCATATGCAAAAAGTAGAATTTTTAATCCCATTCAGAATTCAACAGACTTAACAGTTTTCAGGATTTCAGGATTGCAACGTTGCCACTGGATTCTATCATATATGAGGGTATGGGATTGGCATTCAATCAAGCACATCAACCCCTCTAATGTACCTTGATGTTGGTGGTGCTGATTGTTGAACTCCTCTATCTTGGATGGACTTGGACCCACTTCCATAGCCAGAGGATGTGAACATTGGTGTTGGGCAGGTGCCTTCAAGCCCAGGGGAATCAAGCTAGGTTCGGGATCCCTATTTTCGATCTACTTTTGTTGAGGACATAGATGATGACTCTAACTCTGAGCATGAAGATTTAGATGATATTAGTTAAAACTTAAAAGTTTTCATAGTATCATGTTACATGTATGATTAATGATATTCGATAGTAGTGTCAGGTAATGATGATGACGTACAATGATAATGTTATGATGATTATGATGACAATGATAATATATATGATGACGACGATATATATATATATATATATATATATATATATATATGTCGTTTCCCCGCGGTATCGTATCTGGATTTTTTGAAAATTTGCCGTATCCGTATCTGTTTCCGTATCTGCTTCAGTGCAACTTAGGCCAACATTAAGTTAATAATGTGCTTTTCCTAAGTTAGACTTAGGTGTTAAAAAATCATGAAATCTGTGCACTAACTTCGCTAGCAGATTTCGTCAAACACTTCGTACACTCTTATATTAGTCTTTAACAGGCTTCAAAAACAACCACAATTCACTGGCATAATCTTAATGTGACCGAAAGCTAATACACAGCACTAAGTAGTAAGTACACTTTTAGCAGCAGAATTAACTCAAGACAGCAGACTGTAATAAAAAATCAGACACTGATTTTTGGTCCAAAGACCCTGGAAAAACCCCAAAGGGGAAAACCAGTCAAGAGAGAAATTGGTATTATGAGCTAAGAAAAATATTACAGCAGAAAATAACAGCAACACTTGACTGTACTTATCTTGGAAAATGAACCAGCAGTGCGACCTCAAACTCAGTCTGAAAACAATGTGCACAGTACAGCCTATATGGCCCAGTACAGTCAACAAATCAGCAGCTTTGTCTTGGTTATTGTGCCCAAGAATTCACAAGTACAGTACGGCCTCTCTCTGCAGAAATATTCTCAGAAATTAGTTTCTGATTTCTGTGCCTCTTCTCTGCTGTACAGAACAGCAATACACTGTTTTACAGCCTCTCTTTTCTACTGTACGGAACAGCAATTAATGCTGCCCCTTTCTGGAGTGCTTGCCCACTCTCTTGCTCAGAAAATGTGCCCTCTTCAAATGATGTATGAACAGCAATAAATGCATCCTTCAACCTTGGAACGCATGCCTCTTTGAAAAGTGTGCCCTCTTTCTCTTGCTTCCCCCTATTCTCTTTTCCCATCTCAAACTCTCTCTCTTTCTCCCTTGAAGCTTGTGCCTCTCACACCTCTCTCCAAAACTCTCTTGGAATGTGTATGACTAAACTCTCCTACTTCTCTTTTTATTAATTCTGAGAATGACTTTGTCTCTTCACTTTCCCAAGTGACTTTCTCTCTTCCTTCCCAACTGACTCTTCACTATACATGGGTGAGACAAATTACACTTTATGAAATAAAAATTCATTTTCACTCACAACTTTAATAAAAACTCACATTAACTTTATAACACTCTAAAGTAAATGTCTAGGAGAGTCACCTAGGTCCCTTTTACATGCCTGGACACCAAGCAATGCAGAAGACCTTCCACGCTACAAATTTCAACACTCCCTCTTAGCGAGGGAGGTACTTCTAGCACATCCTCCACCTGGATCTATCTCCAAGACCATCACACGACACCGCTATAGCAACTCCCTTTGACTCTGGAGCCTGTCTCACTACCTACCCTGGACTCTGATCTGAAAAACCTATGCCAGTCACCCATGCTTCGAGGAGTCGCACACTCCTGAGCATCCTCCAATGTCATCTCCTCTGATAGCACTGGAAGAAGCCTCTCGCCCATCTTCCCTGAATCGAAGACTGAATACTCGGTACCACCTCAATCTTTGGTGCATCTCTCTCTCCCTCTGTCTCTAACACCGATACTGCATCCAAGATCTCCCTAGACCCACCTACAGGCTTTCCCAGCAACCTGTACAACTTGCCTTGTCCGATGACATGCCTCACCACTGCATCCAAGTCGCGCCCTCTCAATATAGAAGCCTTTGTCCATCCCAAAACACTACGCTAAATTCCTCATCCTCTAGAGCTAATACTGAGGGCAAATCTTTCAACTCTGGTACAAGCATCCCCCTTGCCACCTTCAAAGAACCTCCTAACTCGAGTTAGAATCCAACCCATCCAACTCCCTCCATTGCATACATGAGCCTGTCTCTGAAACTCTAAGGAACACTTCTCGTATTCCCATCACATGGCTAGATGCATGCAGCATAACCATACGAGGAACACTTCTCGTAGTCCAGTTTTAAACCCAAACCAAGATATTATGCACACCTGTGCCAAAAAAATCACACTCAGTTGTACTAACCAGCAATACTCTTACACACACAACTGCCACAAAACAGTCCATTGAATCACTCAGAGCCCTAGCTCTAATACCATGTTCAAAAATTACGAAATCTGTGCACTAACTTCACTAGCAAATTTCATCAAACACTTAGTACACTTTGATATTAGTCCTTAACAGGCATCAAAAACAACCACAATTCACTAGCATAAATCTTAATGTGACTAAAAGCTAATACATAGTACTAAGTAGTAAGTACATTTTTAGCATCGAAATTAACTCAAGACAGCAAAATGTAATGAAAAGTAAGACTTATTTTTGATCCAAAGACCCTAGAAAAACTCCAAAGGGGAAAACCAGTCAAGAGAGAAATTGGTATTACGAGCTTACAGAAATATTACAACAATACATAACAGCAACACTTGACTGTACTTATCTTGGAAAATGAACCGACAGTGCACCCTCAAACTCAGACTTTAACTCAATCTAAAAACAATGTGCCTAGTATAGCCTGTATGGCCTGTTGATATATTTGTAACTTCGGAAGATATTCACTTCTATATTGTATGTATTACATTTGTACTTTATTATATCCCCAACGAAGATGTATTATTCATCCGATTGGAAGTGTCGTCATTTGTGTTTGCAAGTGCCGCAAGTTATATTGTAAGTGTCGTAACTTATATTTGATGGGTTATTAGACCACCTTAGAGGGGTCGACCTTGTATGAGTTAAGTGGAAGCGTTATTAGACTCCCTTAAGGAGTCGGCCCAGTTAGGGTACAAGGCAGGTCAAGTTAAAGTATAAATAGAGTGGTTGCACCACTCTATTTGCTCATTCACTCATTCATCCAACTCGCATAGTTGAGAGAGAGGAGTGCGCACAAGTGGAGGAGGAGTAGCTGCTAGAGACATCTATCTTTTGGGGTTTCATCTTTGTGATCTTTGTATTGGTGCTTATTCTATCGCTGAGGAAGTTGCGGGGTTTTTCACCATTATGGTTTTCCCCGGTGAAATGCTTTGTGTCTCTTGTCTCGTGTGTTTGATATGTTGTACATGTTTTTCTCTCAGTTAAGATCCTAGATCATATTGAATTAAAAGATGAAAAACTAACATGGTATCAGAGCTAGCCAGAAGAAAGGCATTGTATGGCATTTACGACAATAGTTGCACTTGCGACAAATTGGAAGCTAGGGCTTGGTATAGTAAAAACTAGTCATTGAGGAACTTTCGCTATAAATCCGTTTTGGGGAAGGTTCAGGCTCTGAAATTTTTACAGGCCGAATACCAGACACGGATGTACCTTGTGTAAAAATTTCAGCCTCAGATTCGTTGCACTTTATGAGATATGATCCATACAAGTTAGGGTTTCTGCCTCTTCCAGAATGCAGCCCTAAACAAGTGACCTAAACACAAAGGTCATATCTCGGGCTAGGAAGCTCCAAATGGAATTCCGAAAAAAGTGACTGTTAAGGAACGAACTGTAGTTTCACAGGTCCGACTTTCACAGGCCGAAGTTGAAACAGTGACACGTGGCACTCCGTACAAGTTCGCTATGTTGTTTCATCCCATAAATAGGTCATGTTGCGACACTTAGCATATCTCTCTCATGGAGAATCCATTGAAGCTCAGATCTATGGGGTTGCAAAGATGACAGGTCAATCTACCACAGGCCGAAGTTTCAGACCCTGAGGATCCGAAATTTCAGAGATGCACCAGAAAAATAATGGCATATCTTTCTGTCTAAACAGAATTGGATTCTGAGCATTTTCATTTTTGGCTTGTCACTACTGCGGGAAATTAGGGCTTTTGACAAAAGTAGAATTTTGGAGTGCTCTCAGCATAGGATTTCTCTCCTCAGCAAAATCTAAATTTAGAGACCAAGATCAAATTTTTTGGTTGGGTGAATCTCCGGGAACGTCAAACCCTAATTTGACTTTTGAACGAGAAAAACTAGAAAACCAGATTTTGACAGAAGTTGCAGACCGAAATTCGTAGGTCATTTTGGAAGGGTCAATTTTTGGAGTTTTCAAAATCTAAGCACACCAGCTTACTCGCCTCAGTCAATTGCATCTCCCTGTCCAGACAGAAGTTTGAAATTCAAAGTTTGGATTTTTAGGGTTTCTCTGTCAAACCCTAGCCAACTCCAGATCCAGTTTCAGCAAAAGTGGTAAGACCTAAATCTTTTATTTCCATTTGAGTTTTTCATTAAGATGTCTCACCACACCAAGCTTGAGGATAAGCTTGAAGGGGATGATAACTTCCGAGCATGGAAGTATAGGATTGGGTTAATCCTAGAAGAGAATGAATTGGACACTTACATAAGTGAAGAGGTTCCAATTCCAGAGGGAGATGAGGCTAAGGCCTTACATAAGAAGAACTTGGTCAAGGCCAAGAGAATCATTACAGATTCGATCAAAGACCATCTCATACCACATGTGTCATCTCTAAAGACACCCAAGGAGATGTTTGATTCCTTGACCAACTTGTTTGAAGGAAAGAATATAAATCGGAAGATGACTTTGCGGAACAAATTGAAGAGTGTAAAGATCCAGAATGGAGAGACCATCTAATCCTACTTCACTAGGGTCTCTCAAACCAAAGAACAACTTGAACCTATGGATAAAGTGGTGGAGAATGGAGAAATTGTGATGACCACTTTGAATGGCCTACCTAGGTCATGGGACTCCTCCTTCATCCAAGGAATTTGTGCTAGAAAGAAGCTCATCACATTCAATAGGGATGTGGGAGGAATGCTCACAGGAAGAAGCTCGAATTGTAGCTCAAGAAAAGATGGATAATGAAGACCATGCTCTCACATCACACACCAGGAAGAATAACCACAAGAGGGAGCATCCTCATCACAAGAAGGGTAAATACCACCACCAGAATCGAAGGGAGAACTTTGGAGGATCCATGAGAGATCTTTCTCACATTCGATGTTATACTCGTGATGAGAAGGGACACTATTCCAGCGATTGTCCCAGGAACAAAAGCAACTCCCACAAGAAGAAGAACAACAAGAAAAGACATCATGCTCACACTGTAGAGGATGATGAACCTACAAGGAAGAGAACCAAAGAAGACAATGAAGATTCTTCAAGTGATGAAGAATATGTATTGTAATGAAGAAGAAGCCACTGCAAAGCTGGACTCCGGAAGACAAATCATCTATGGAAGAACCTCTCATCCATTTTCAGCATTGGTTAAGTTGCACACTATCAAAGACTCCAGTAGTTCCTACAAGGAAGCAAAGATTGAGAGGGAGTCCACCCAACAACCAAACAAAGATAAATATTTGAATTGTTATTTCCTGCATATATGATTACTTAAATGATGTTGTTCAATCATGTACATACTTATGTTCCTAGATTTAGGCTGTATATTATGCATTTTAGAAAAGTTGCATTAATGAACAAGATACTACTAATATAGTAATAGGTAAGTGGCCTATGGTACTGTACAACATTCCATTGCTACTTATCTAGAATGAAACCTCTTTGCTGACATGTTGGGAGTAGTGCACACTCTTAACAATGTTCCGGTAGAGATGGAAGGCATCTAGAAAGTTCCCGTATGAATACGGGATATGGATGAATGTTGTATTGAAGCATTGGCTAAAATAATTGCATGACTGTATGACTTATGTTTTTATGCGTAAGAATTTGTTCTAAAAACTATGAGAAGTTTCTAATCATGCAATTGAATTTGACTTGTAGGAAAGATTGTGTACAATCATCTACAAAAGAAGGACAATGACATTTGTTTCGAAGAACAAGCGACAAAGTTCAAGAAAAACTACCTATTGAAGATATTGAAGAATCTGAAGTTCCCAGGATCAGGGATATAGTAATGGAAGGATGCCATGACTGAAGAGTACCAGTCGATCATGAAGAATGATGTATGGGATGTGGTCCCAAGACCAAAAGGGAAGTCTGTTGTAACTTCCAAGTGAAGCATAATGCAGATGGTAGCATAGAGAAATAAAAGGCAAGGTTTGTGACTCGTGGCTTCTCACAGAAAGAAGGGATAGATTATAAAAAAACTTTTGCACCTGTAGGCAGATACACTTCCATCAGAACAGTACTTGCTCTCGCTGCAGTGATGAAGTGGAAGATACACCAAATGGATGTCAAGACGGCTTTCTTGAATGGTATAGTCGAAGAGGAAGTGTATGTAGAGCAGCCACTTGGTTTTGAGACACATGACAGGGAGTCGCATGTGTGCAAATTAAAGAAAGACTTGTACGGTTTGAAACAAGCACCCAGGACATGGTACGACAGGATTGACAGCTTCCTGACTAGTTTGGGCTTTACCAAGAGTAAAGCGGATTCCAACCTTTACTACAAGGTTGAGGAAGGAAATCCAGTGATCTCCTACTGTATGTAGATGACCTGTTCGTGACAGGTGAGATTGGGTTGATTGCTAATACGAAGAGGAAGCCTGTTGCCGAGTTCGAGATGAAGGACTTGGGTATGATGCATTACGTTCTAGGTATGGAGGTGTGGCAGAGTGCAGATGGAATCTTCCTTGGACAAGGGAAGTATGCAGTAGAGATCCTGAAGCGGTTCGGGATGATGGACTGCAAGGCCATGGCCACACCTATGGCATCGAACCTAAAGTTATCGAGTGATGCTTCATCAAAGTCAGTTGATGCCATGATGTATCGTCAGACGATTGGGTCCTTGATGTACCTGACGAACACGAAACCAGATATTTGCTTTGCTGTGAACAATTTGAGCCAGTTCCTAGCGGATCCTAGACATGTTCACTTCATTGCTATAAAGCATATTCTGAGGTACCTAAAGGGTACGGTTGATTTTGGGCTCAAGTATGATGCGAATCAAAAGTTTAACCTGGAGGGTTATGTTGATTCAGATTGGGCAGGCAGTGCTACAGATAGGAAGAGCACTTCGGGGTGTTGCTTCAGTATGGGATTTGGGGTGATCTCTTGGTTTAGCAGGAAGCAATCCTGCGTAGCCCTGAGTACAGTCAAAGCAGAGTATGTCGCAGCTTGTTCGGCTAGTTGCGAGGCAGTTTGGCTAAGGAAGCTACTGTCTGATTTGTTTGATCTCCAATAGGATGCTACTTGTATCTTCTGTGACAACCAAATCTATGCGAAGTTGTCCAAGAACCCGGTGTTCCATGACAAGTCGAAGCATATCGAGATCAAGTATCACTATATCAGGGATATGGTGCAGAGAGGAGCAGTGAAGCTCCTGTATGTTGCGACGGACGAGCATATACTAGATGTGTTGACAAAGCCACTGGCCAGGATGAAGTTCGAGTACTTCAGAGAAAGGCTTGGTGTTCTTCAGATTGAAGATACTTCTAGGAGGAAGTGACGGGACATAGATACTGGACCCCTTCCAAGCATGGTGGTAGGCAGGTCCTCACCATGGCTGTGGATGTAAGTGTTGTGTGATGAGCATCTGGACGATGCTCTGCCATGAACATCCGTACGATGTTCTATATGATGATGATCCGTATGATCATGAGCATCCGCATGATGCTCCGTGCGAGGATGATTAGTATGATCATGAGTATCCGAATGATACTCTGTGGCCGTGGATATGTTGCAAGTTTTAGTTGTTCGCATATAATCGATCCCTGGGAGATCCTATAGGTTGAGCAGGAAGCTCATAATCAGTTCTGGGATGCTCTTTCGAGGTTTTGCTTGTTCGCATGTAATCAGTCCAGGGAGATCCTATAGGTTGAGCAGGAAGCTCATAATCAGTCCTGGGATGCTCTTTCGAGATTTTGCTTGTTCGCATGTAATCAGTCCTGGGAGATCCTATAGGTTGAGCAGGAAGCTCGTAATCAGTCTTGGGATGCTCTTTCGAGGTTTTGCTTGGTCGCATGTAATCAGTCCTAGGAGATCTTATAGGTTGAGCAAGAAGCTCGTAATCAGTCCTAGGATGCTATTTTCAGGTTTTGCAGATGCACATAATCAGTCCTGAGATTCCACCGGATGGGCCGCTCACAGAGCTAATGAAGACCTACATGGAGGCTAGGCCTACATCCAGCATGAAAAAGGGTTGGCTCTGTAGAACTTCCTATGACAAGAAGAATTGAGAGATAGCACCAATGATCGAGATGACGATGATGCTTCGTGATCCAGTGACAATGATCCAGCTCCGATATTGAAGATGCTGTGAATATGTATTTAATATTATTATTTATAAATTAATAGATTATTAGGTTACTAGTGAAAGGGCATAACCCTTCACAATGTTGGATCAAGCCCTATAAAAGATGATATGTTACAATGATAACCCTGCCTTAAATATGGCTCGGGCATTTGATGTTGAGGAGACGCCTCATTTCATAACCTAACTTTAGTTAACCTAATTATTAATTATTTAATTATTATCTTATTTTATGTTCGTAGCAGAAGACTTGTGCCTATATGTATTGATGACCTGTGTCAAGCAAATACCTTCCTAGTTAAGACGGAGTGTTGATGTATTTGTAACTTCGGAAGATATTCACTTGTATATTGTATGTATTACATTTGTACTTTATTGTATCCCCAATGGAAATGTATTGATCCTCCGATTGGAAGTGTCATCATTTGTATTTGCAAGTGTCGCAAGTTATATTGTAAGTGTCGTAACTTATATTTGATGGGTTATTAGACCACCTTAGAGGGGTCGGCCCTGTATGAGTTAAGTGGAAGGGTTATTAGACTCCCTTAAGGAGTCGACCCAGTTAGGGTAAAAGGCAGGTCAAGTTAAAGTATAAATAGAGTGGTTGCACCACTCTATTTGCTCATTCACTCATTCATCCAACTCGCATAGTTGAGAGAGAGGAGTACGCACAAGTGGAGGAGGAGTAGCTGTTGGAGACATCTATCTTTTGGGGTTTCATCTTTGTGAACTTGTATTGGTGCTTATTCTATCTCTGAGGAAGTTGCGGTGTTTTTCACCTTTATGGTTTTCCTCGATGAAATGCTTTGTGTATCTTTTCTCTTGTGTTTGATATGTTCTATATGTTGTTTTCTCAGTTAAGATCCTAGATCATATTGCATTAAATGATGAAAAACTAACATGGCCCAGTACATTCAGCACATCAACAGCTCTATCTTGGTTATTGCGCCAAGAATCTACAAGTATAGTACAGCCTTTCTCAGCAAAATTATTCTCAAAAATCAGTCCTTGATTTCTATGCCTCTTCTCTACTGTACAAAAAAACAACACAAGGTGTACGGCATCTCTTTTTTGTTGTACGGAACGGCAATTAATGTTTCCCCCTTTCTTGGAGTGCATGCCCACTATCTTGCTCAGAAAATGCACCCTCTTCAAATGTTGTACGAACAACAATAAATGTAGCCTTCAACCTTGCAATGTGTGCCTCCTTGAAAAGCATGCCCTCTTTCTCTTGCTTCCCCCTATTTTCTTTTCCCAACTCAAGCTCTCTCTCTTTCTCCCTTGAAGCATGCGCCTCTCACACCTCTCTCCAAAACTCTCTTGGAATGTGTATGTCTAAACTCTCCTACTTCTCTTTTTATTAATTGTGAGAATGAATTTGTCTCTTCACTTTCCCAAGTGACTTTCTCTCTTCCTTCCCAAGTGACTCTTCACTTTCCATGGGTGAGACAAATTACACTCCATGAAATAAAAAATGATTGTCCCTCACAACTTTAATAAAAACTCACATTAACTTGATAACTCTAAAGTAAATGTCTAGGAGAGTCACCTAGGTCCTTTCTACATGCCTAGACACCAAGCAATGTAGAAGACCTTCCACTCTACCAATTTCAACATTAGGAATGAAATATAAAAGTTTCTTACTCTCTCAAGCAAGCTCCTAGAGATGTGATTTGGAAGACAACTGCACACCTAACACTTGGCCTACACAGAAGTATCAATCCAAGCTACAATCATCAAGACTCCCTCTTAGCGAGGAAGGTACTTCTCAAAGAGCCACTTGGAACTGGTTCTCTCTCTGACCCTAGTACATTGTCGCATACATCATCCTACACACTGGCATCCCTCCAACCCTATTGGTCACTTGCTCCCTGATCACTAGAAGTCACGAAGTCGACGAGGCTACACATCAATGCCAAGAAATTTGAAAACTTCGTCAAAGGCCTACTCACCCTCAATGTGCTCCTAGGAGACTTCTCCTGCACCTAAGCATCCATCATTGTCATCTCATACCAATTAGGTCTCCTGGCAGAACTAAAAGGGGCTAACTCCCTCTTCCCCTTTGAAGGTTTACTCCCCACACTAGAAGTCTGTGAACTCTACTCACCCTTCGTAGTCTTCTACTCCTTGACCTCTGTCACTGACATCGATTCATGATCCAAGATCCCCTTGGATCCTCTTACAAGCTTTCCCTACAACTTGTATACCTTTCCCTCTCTGACACCAAGAACTCGTGTTGAGTCTATGCGAAATCCCTTCAGTCAAATGAGAAGCCGTCCACTCTTGAAAGAGATGATGTATCCACTGTCCTCCAATTTCGATATTGAGGCCAAGTTCATCTTGAGCTACGGCACATACAACACATCTGTCACCTCCAGATATCCTCCTGACTATCTCTAGTTTACTGATCTTCAACAATAATGCAATAGTAAACAATAACAAATTGTTTCCAAACTTCAAGTCGTAAGATCAACAAAATAGTAGGCTGAACAATATACAGAAAAATGATCAATTATGTCTTCAATTGCAAAAAAAGGTGATGCAATATCCTCAACAAATTCTTAATTTTGATGATAGCAAAAGAGAGACAAATGAGCAGGATTGTTGATCTTGTTAGCAATCCAAGTTGATCTTCGTACTTCAATCTTCTAGTCTCACAAGTCGTCCATGAAGCCACCTCCAATCAATTGTTACAATTCATCAACTAGTCAATCCTTCCTAGCAATGAAGGGTGAACAATTCATAGGCAAGTCGAAAGCCTTTAAGCAATCATCGACCAATGCAATTTGGCCATGTCAGAACGCAAGACAATCACATTACCAGCAATTTACAAATCTCGGGTAGAGAGAATATTCAGTACACTTATCATAGTTTGCCAATTAAATTGACTATTCATGCAGAAGAAAGTCATTTGCTTAAGACTCCAGTTTCAGTCAAGTAAGAGACAAGCCTAAACAAATGTTCAATCGACAATTTATACAAATTGAGGCACAAGCTTGGTCATTCTCTGGGCAACTATCAAGTCTGAGATATAAATACCAGCTTATTCATCTGCATAACCAATTAAACCCAAGTCAACGATCTCACCAATAGATTATTTCAGTCGAGCATTCGCCAGTCAATGTAGTTTCAGTGGAACCACACACATTTCAAGCTAAGGATCATCGGATCTTTCCTCAACTGAGAGCCAAGTTGACCATGCGTATAGACCTTTCGTCGAAATTCAATAGACTCACAAGCTACAAAACCATAATGCTCGTTGACAACTTTCGGTGATATGCAAGTCGACAATAAATTCTTAGCCATCTCTAATCACGCCACACTTTAACCTTTAGTAAATTTATGCAACGTATATAAAGCTGAAAGCGTCTACATCAAGAGTTATTCAGTTGGCGGTCAAGAAAGTCCACTCCAAAACAATCATGGAACAAGTAGATAGGCTTCAAAAGGTAGGGTTCCAATTATGTGCTTTCCTTGAATCCGTCATCAAGGTGAATCCAAATCTCAGCAAGGACTCGTGTGACTCCACGAGTTAGAGAACTCCATATTACATTTAGGGCATACGGTGATCAAGAATTCCAATTAATCACCCAGTCGACCAACTTCGGGCGGAATTACCAAAGGTCTACACTAGATGTTGCTCAGGAAACAACCAACAAATCGAGCACTCTTTGCATCACCACAAGTCGACAGTTTTATAGTTGACCCATACTATAAAGGATCGGTCACAGGCTTTAGTGATGGTAGCCTCCATATTTTAGGGCATTAAGATTCATGCCTTAATAGCTTCTCATCCCCAGAACAATAACCAAGAGTATTTCAGATTAGGTCATATAAAACTCAGGCATATTCAATATAATCAACAAGTAACTTACCAGTTCACGACTTGACTGCATCAACTCCTTAGAACTCCAAATCATGCCCAATCAAATTAGGGTATAGCCAGTGCATGAGTCAAATCAGGAGACACGCCTCATCAAACAGTTTCTTCAATTTTAACCTGCAACATGTGCCTAGAATTCTCTATCAGATTTCTGCAAACCCCAGATCATAAACCCAAGCTCTCCGATGCCATGTTGGGAAAACAAATAAACAGCAAAAATAGAGAGCAAAATTTCCAGTAAGAATGGAGGTGTCAACAGACACTGGTACAGCAATGAGGCATAATAAGCAAGCTCCATAAGAGCACAATGATCCCATGATCAGATGATACACTGATCCATAACGATCATCTATAAATAGGTTTGGCAAGGGACCTCAACCAATAACAATGGGACCACCGTCCATTACAACCACAGGTCACAACCGTCCATTACTGTCTACAACAGTCCATAAGACTCAAATTGGATCCCAAAGTGGACACATCAATGTGTAGTTTAGTCTGCGGTCGCCTCTCTTGAACAATCCACTCCCTTGATTTGACAAGGTGAGGTTACTATAGAATATTTAGTTCCAACATTTAACAAACCATGAAGAATGCCAAATATACCCAAGCGGTCAAACTAGGTTTTGGAGTGGTCAAATTTAGCATTTGGAATCAAGGTTTGGAAAGTCAAGCTTGGTAAGTACGACCACTAAACATAGCAATTCGAAAAAAACTGAGACGTGGATTAATGTCCTTGAAAAATCAAACCATTAAGGAATACATGTCACTTTATCAAGGTGAGCTAGGGTTTTGCCAAAAAGACCATTTTGAAACTTCATATTAATGGAAACCTTCTGAAACTTCATATTAATGGCAACCTTCTACCAGCTGTCACTTGTCACTCTAGGAGATTATCCGCCTACTCAAACAATGCTCTTGACTCATCACTCTTCACCCACTAAGACCCTGAACCACCCCACAACAACATGCTTGGAACCATGAGATCACACATGTACCTACCATACATAAACATTGCTAACTATAGATGTCCCGAAAAACAATCTTCCCCTAAAAAGCAGAAAGAAAAAAGTAAGAAAGACTGATCACGATGGGATATAGTGTCACTTTATCTTTTGTAAAAAAAGAAAAAAGAAAAAGGCAATCTCATTGGACTTGCTTTTTTACAGGGAGCATCAATATATGAATATCTTTGTCATGCGAGCCCCCAAATGTCAAGCTCCCAGAAGAAGGCAAATCACCAAAAATAGCAATTCTCTCAAACTCTACTAGTTTTGGAAGGAACTTGTATCAATGTGCATGTCTGGATACATCTGCAATGGAACTAGCATGATGGAATCTCCTTGGATCTTAACCCGCTAGAAGTGCAAGCAAAACTGGAGGTTCACACCTCCTCAAGGTTTTCTTTTGTAAATTTAATTTTCCTTTTACGATTATGAGCAACTATTCTTCCCCATCCACACAAAAGCATCATGGTCCTTTCAATCATTGACTCCCACCATAAGATCCATCCCTTTTCTCCCTATAGCCTACGAGAGAGATTTGAAACTCTATGCACAAAGGCCCTAAAATCCTTCGAGTCAAATGGAAAACATTAAGCTTCAACATAGAAGAAGTAAGATCATTTGAAGCCTACCCAAAGGAAACAATGGTGTGGGAATTGTGATGGTCAAAACCCATCGTATTCATAATGACATACATATATTGCACCTTACTTGAAAAAGAAATACCATCCTATAGGCCATCAAACCTGTTTAGCCTAGCTTACACTCTATCTTTTCCCACATGTATGTTACACCCAATGTTATCAAAACCGGCCTGGTTTTGAGAAAACCGGTCGGCCTCACTGGTTCTAGCACCTTTCAGGGCCAACTAGGACCTCAAACCGCTTTTTGCTAGTTCCGTACAATCTTGTTGTGGGGGCCTTTAAAACTTGTTTTTTAATTTTTTTTTAATAAAAAACAAAAAAAAAGGTCATGTCAGTGAGGGGGAATTAACCTAATGCCCCTACTAACCTTATAAAAAGAGGTTCCCACCCTCCTTTTCAACCACAATCATTATTTGGATTCTCTTTTATTCATTTGTACAGCTTAGGGTATGACCTGTGGTATGGTGTTTTGTTTGGCAGTTTGGAAGACTAAATGCACTAGACAGTGGATAGGCTCCAAGTGTTATAATATTACTATTAGATTGTAGAGTCTAGAGTCTAGACTGTTGATGTTATAGCTGCGTGATGCATCCTCACACTAAGTCGGCCCCAGAAGAAATAAGATAATAATCATTATTATTCCAATATGACAAGTCGGCCCAAGCAGATAGACAAGTCATCCCTAGTGAAAAAGGTCAGCCAAAATCAAGTATAAATAGAGGGTGACGGCTCATTCATTTCACCCATCAAGCAAATTCGCTCCACATCAAGAAGTGAGTAAAAGAGAGAAGAATGCAATTTTGGGGGTTTCTATCTTTGGAGAGTTT
This sequence comes from Larix kaempferi, assembly GCA_027924585.1. Classification (NCBI taxonomy): domain Eukaryota; kingdom Viridiplantae; phylum Streptophyta; class Pinopsida; order Pinales; family Pinaceae; genus Larix; species Larix kaempferi. The sequence continues at coordinate 17,796,749 of BSBM01000376.1, forward strand.
TCTCCTTTCGTTTAGTTTCATATTGGTTATGTATCTGGATGTACATTGTATCTTGAACTGATATCTCTATAAGAAGGTTGTTGGGTTTTCTCGTTTGTCATTTCCCATGATAAATTCTTTGTGTTCTTGTGTTTCTGAGCATGGTTGTTCTTTCAATGATCCTTATTTTTTTCATTGCAATTAAAGTTGAAAAAGATGAAAATTATATCGCTATCTTAAAATCTAAGATGGTATCAGAGTAGTGATGAATAGATGCCATTGTCGGAAACTAAGGCATCCAAGTTTGGGTGTTTCTCTCCATAGATTATCTTGAAAAGAGATCTTGAGAAACTCGCCCTAGGAGAGTGCACCTTTTTGTGGAGGCAAACTCCGAAGTGGTGAAGTTTCAGTTTTGACCTAATTTCTGCAGAAACGAGAAAATTAGGGTTTCAATTTTGAGTTGTTTTGTCCACAGATCGAGAAGAAAAGGAGGTCTATTCAACTCGCCCTAGGAGGGCGCATCTATCTGTGGAATTAGATTTTCCAAATTCCAAATTTTATTTTTGACCTAGCTCTTGGCAGAGTTTCTGCAGCAGATTTCAGATCTCAGTTTTTGCAGGCAAGATGAACAGTGTTAAAGTGGAAGATAGACTTGATGGGGCTTCCAACTTCAACTCATGGAACTCTAGAGTACTCATCATCTTAGAGGAGAAGGATCTTTTGAAATTCATGAATGAAAAAGTACCGGAACCAGAGGAAGAAGCAAAGAATGGTCAATGGAGGAAGAGTGATGCCAAGGCAAGGAGGATTCTAATAAATTCTCTAAAAGATCACTTGATACCTCAGATCTCTCAGAAGAAAACAGCCACGAAAATGCTTGATTACCTTGAAGAACCTATTTGAGAATAGCTCCATCAATCGAACACTTGCCTTAAGACAACAACTCTCCAATATCAAGATGTCAAGAGCAGACTCAGTTGCATCTTTCCTCATGAATATTTCTAAACTAAGAGATCAATTGAGCACCATTGGGAAAATAGTTGAAGACAGATAGCTTGTCGTGATAACCCTCAACGGTCTTCCCCCTTCCTGGGAACCATTCATTCAGAGCATTAGTGGGCGATCCAAGTTTCCCAAGTTTGATTGATTATGGGCAGATTGTACACAAGAAGAAACTAGACTTGCAGCTAGAGGCAAGATGCATGGCTCCCATCATGAAGAAACCCAAGCCCTTCCAGCACATGCCAAAAGAGGAAAAGGCAAGGGAAGGAATAATCAAGGCAGAAAAGAAAAAGTTGGAAGATCGAGACCTATTCTAGAACATAGAAAGAAAAAGGATCTTTCACATATTTAGTGCTTCAGATGTTAGAAGCACAGTCACCATGCCAAACCGTGTACCGAACCGAAGAAAAGAAAGTACCAAGCCTCAATTGTTGATGTTGATGAACATATGCCATAGAAGAAGTCAAGGAATGATGATCAAACAGAGTTCTTCTTTATTTCCGCTCTTTCAGGCACGGTTCTTACCACTAGTGATACTTAGTTAATAGATATTCATGCATCTAGACATATGACAGGTTACAAAGAGAGCCTCACAGATTTGGCAGAGAAGTCTAATCTTCGTGTTTAACTTGGAGATGATGCTAGATATACTATGAAGGGAAATGGGACCACTTCCCTCCAGTTAGATTCTAGTGATACTCTACATTTGAGTGATGTGTTGTATGTACCTAGAATCAAAAGGAACCTTATTTCTATATCAGCCTTGGAGGACAAAGGCTACAACATTTCCTTCTTTGATGGAAAGGTTCTTGCATGGCACAAGAACTCTAGCATAGATTCATCCCGTGTGATTGGTGTTCGAGATGAGAGCCAATACAGATTGACTACGCGACCAGTTCAGGCACTAGTGCATGATTCTATCAACTTGAGTCAGCTATGGCAAAAAAGACTTGCTCACTTACATTATAAAGCTCTCCCATCCTTGAGGACGATGGTGATTGGACTTCCAATACTCCGTGTAGACCACAATGGCATTTGCAGAGGTTGTGCACTTGGCAAGAATGCCAAGGGTTCTTTTCCGAGCAGCGACTGCAAAGCCAAGGAAATCTTGGATTTAGTTCATTCTAACTTGTGTGGACCAATGATAGTTGCTTCCTTGGGTGGATTCTAGTATTATGTGACTTTCATTGATGATTACTCTTGGAACACTTGGATCACCTTCTTGAAGACCAAGGAATCTGAAGAGGTACTTAGCAAATTCTGAGAGTTCAAGGCACAACTTGAGAACCTATATGGGAAAAGGATCAAGGTTTTGAGATCAGATAATGGAGGAGAGTACACCTCCTCGGACTTTAGTGATTTCTACAAGGAGGTAGCAATTAAGAGGGAGTACACTGTTCCTAACAACCCTCAATAGAATGGGGTTGCATAAAGGAAGAACATATTGATTGTGGACGCATCCAAAGCTATGATTCATTATCATGGTCTGCCTATGTTCTTGTTGGCAGAAGCTTCTAATACCGCAGTATATGTACAGAACAGGAGTCCTCAAAAGATATTGAGATATATGACTCCAAGCTAAGTTGCATGATACGGGAAAACGGAATCGTGTAAACAAGGAAACACGATATATATATATATATGCAAATTAGCAAGGGCAATAAATATTAAATGTAAAAAATAAATGGCAAGTGATAAATCATAATTTCAAACATCTATCATCACATTTTACTCATAAGTCCATCTCTGTATCATTAATAATTGTCATAGATGATTACATAATGCAAGCTGCCAAGTAGTAATATCCAAAAACAACCTTGGCAATACAATATATTCAAAATTTCAAAATCAGCCTTTATTTATGAGGCTACAATGCTACATATATCAAACGTGAACAGTCCACATAGAACTAAAACATAAGATAGGTCGATTTGCACAGTGTTGTAGCTAACTGTCTTCAAATCAGCTTCCTCAAGTAACCCTCACTTGCTCAAATCACTATGTGAGATGAGGGAAGTAAAATCCTCCTTTTATAAAAAAAATGACTTTTAGAGGCTTCTAGAGGTTTCCTAAACCATCATTAACCCATTAAGAAACAACTTAACCCATTAATTAAGCTAACGGGTTCTTTTTTGGATGCAAAAACGAGAAATCAAGGAAAAGCGCCATACGAACACGGATACGACACAGAAACATGTTTCCAGCCGTACCACACATGTTTCATGCACCTGAAATGTGGTGGCACAGTCGGAAATGCATTTCCGAGGAGTACCAAACGCATTTTCGAGTTTCCTGCCTGGTACGACAGTGGTACGAGGCCTAGTACCAAGTTTCCAGCAACTTAGACTCCATGAGAGGCCTTCACAATTGTGAAGCTTGATGTGGGTCATCTGCAGATCTTTCGCTGTCAGGTATATATACATGTGCCCAAGGAAAAGAGGACAAAGCTAGAACCTTCACGCAGGAAGGGTTTATTTGTGGGATATAGTGAGTCTTTGAAGGCTTACAGGATTTACATCCCGGGATCGAGACAAATTGAGGTCAGTAAGGATGTCTCCTTCGAAGAGGATGTAGCCTTCAGAAGAGCCCGAGGATTTGACATGGATATTGACAATGAGGAGTAGGTGGCTCCAAAGGAGATGGTATCATCTCCACCTACCCCTTTAGTAGTTTAGAAGGAGCAAGTTGAGACAGTTGGGCTTGTTGAGCCCATTGATCTAGTAGCACCAGTTGACATTCCCAGCGATGTTGTTGTAGGCCAGAAAATAACTATTTGAGCTCGTCAAACTCTGCAGGAGGCAGAGAAGCATGTTGTTGCTCGTGGTACTTTCAGGGAGATCAAGAGACCTCAGAGATTCTCGAGCTATGTAGCTTTGATGAGCCACACCATTGATTCTGAGCCCTCCAGCTATGAAGAGGTTCCCAGCCAACAAGTATGGAAGGATGCCATGATGGAAGTATATCAATCCATCATGAAGAATTATGTGTGGGAGATTGTTCTGAGACTTTAGGAGAAGCCAGTAGTGACTTCCAAGTGGATTTACAAAATCAAACATGGAGCAAATGGCAATGTTGAAAAGAACAAAGCTAGATTTTTGGCTAGAGGATCCTCTCAAAAAGAGGGAATTGATTATGATGAGACATTTGCTCTGGTTGCTCGGTACACTTCCATCAGGACAATCAATGCTCTTGCTTCAGCTATGGGATGGAAGTTGCATCAGATGGATGTAAAGACTGCCTTCCTCAACAGTGTGATGGAGGAAGAGGTATACATTGAGCAACCAGACGGTTTTGTGATCCATGGGAAGGATTCCAAAGTGTGTAGACTGAAGAAGGCCTTATATGGACTCAAGTAGGCACCATGTGCATGGTATGCGAGGATTGACAAATACTTTGGTGAGTTTGGGATTCACCAAGAGTAATGAAGATCCCAACCTTTACTAGTAGGTTGTGGATGGTGTGCCTTTGATCCTAGTGCTTTATGTTGATGACTTGTTTCTCACCGGAACTGAGAAACTCATTGAGTGGTGTAAGAGGGAGCTAGCCTCTGAGTTCGAGATGAAGGACCTTGGTTTGATGCTGTACGTCTTGGGACTAGAAGTGTGGCAGAGACACGGTGAGATCTTCCTGACCCAAGGGAAGTACACTATTGATATCCTGAGGATATTTAGGATGATCAACTGTAAGTCCATGGCCACATTGATAGATTCAAATTTGAAGAAGCTAAGAGACTATGCTTCCGATTCAGATTTGATAGATACCACCATGTATAGACGGTTGATCGAATTGTTGACGTGCTCTCAGCCAATTCATGAGTGAGCCGAGACAGGTACACAAGGTTACTACAAAACATGTGCTGATATACTTGCACGGCATAGTGAGATATGGCCTGAGATATGCTTCCAGTGTAGACATGAGATTCCAAGGCTATTCCAATTCTAACTGGGCAAGGAGTGCTACAGATAGGAAGAGCACCTCCGGGTGTTGCTTCAGTTCGGGATTTGTTGTGATTTCCTAGTTTAGTAGGAGGCAGACCTCAGTGGCAGTGAGTACAGCAGAGGTTGAGTATATGGCAATGTGTTGTGCAGAAAAGCAAGCATTGTGGCTTCAAAAACTCCTTGTCGTATTGTTTGGTCAGATACTAGAGCGGACTTTGATTCACTGTGATAACCAAAGCAGTGTGCAGTTGTCGGTGAATCCAGTGTTTCATGATAAGTGAAGTATAACGAGATCCAGTACGATTACATCAGAGACATGGTACAAAAGGCAGCAATTCGGCTCCAGTATATCTCTACTGATAATCAAACTGCTGACATTCACCAAGCCTCTTCCCAAGGCAAAGTTTGTGTACTTCCATGACCGGCTTGGAGGAGTGGAGAACATCTCCCTCGTTGAGAGGGAGGATTGATGTTGCAATATATGACATTCTCCCTGAGACATGGAGAATGGTGTGACTCTTCCTTTGAGAGGAAGAGAGAGGGATTTGGTTGCTTCGTTACATGTGGACTCCTCAATGGACTGAGTTGAGTCGTTACGCATGTTGACTCCCCGATGGACTGGATTGAGTCGTTGACTCCTCGATGGACTTAGTTGAGTCGTTACATGTGGACTGCTCAATGAACTGAGTTGATTCATTACACATGTTGACTCCTCGATGGACTGGGTTGAGTCGTTGACTCCTCGATGGGCTAGTTGAGTCGTTACAAGTGGACTCCTTGATGGACTGAATTGGGTCGTTACACATGTTGGCTCCCCGATGGACTGGGTTGAGTCATTACATAAAGACTACTCGATGAACTAAGTTGAGTCGTTACATATGGACTCCTCGATGGATTGAGATGAGTCATTACAAGTAGAATCACTGATGGACTGGGTTGAGTTTGTGCATGTTGACTCCCCAATGGACTATGTTGAGTTGTTGACACTTCTCAATGTACTAAGTTGTGTCGGATGACCTTTCTTATGATACAGAGATGCTCAAGATGGTCGTGATGCTCAGATGATACCCATATGTGTTCTAGCATGATGATGCCTCCCTCGCTAAGAGGGAGTGTTGATGTTATAGTTGCGTGAGGTATCCTCACACTTAGTCGGCCCCAGAAGAAATAAGATAATAATTATTATTATTCCAATAAAGACAAGTCGGCCCTAGTGAAAAAGGTCAGCTAAAATAAAGTATAAATAAGAGTGACGCCTCATCCATTTCACCCATCAAGCAAGTGACGAGCATAGTTGTCATTGATGACAACACATTAATGACAAAGGTTAAATTGATGACATGGCAAAAGTTAAGAGGTTGATGACATGGCAAAAGACAAATGACATGGAGGACAAAGACTTGAACACATTAATGACAAAGGTTAAATTGATGACATGGAAAAAGTCAAGAGGTTGATGACATGGCAAAAGACAAATGACATGGAGGACAAAGACTTGACTGGACAAAGGGCAATGACATGGACAAAGACATGATGGTGCTGAAGACATGACAAGGTCGATGACATAGCAAGCAAACATGAGATGATGACAAAACAAGCAAGTGTTGATGACATGGCAAGCATAACAAGCATGACAAATGACATGGAGGACATGACAAGCAAGCCTGACATGATTGATGACATCGCAAGCAAGACAAAGACTTGACATGGCAAAAGTAAAAGGACAAAGGAGAGAAAAGTGTTGATGACATGGCAAAGGTGACTTGGCAAGCATGGACAAGCATGACAAGTGTTGTTGACATGGCAAGGACAATTAAGGAAAAGGCAATGACATGAAGACATGACAAAGGTTGAAGGAATGATGACAAAGCAAACAAGTATTGATGACAAGGCATATGTGAACGCATTGGTGACATGGCAAGCAAGTAAACATGACATGGCAAACAAGTCAAAGGTTGATGATATGGCCAAGATAGATGACATGGCAAAGATTGATGACAAGGACACCTTGGCGGGCATTTGGAAGACAGCCTGCGGGCATAATTTAAGGGCATTTCATAAGTGCCCTGCGGGCATTTATAAAATCCCTTGCGGAGATATTGAAAGGAGCTCCTGCGGGCATTTTGTTGGGGCCCTTGCAGGCATTTCATAGAAGCCTGCGGGCATATGATGAAGCCCCTTGCGGGCATTTTTCTCAAGCCCTTGCGAGCAAGTTTGAAGGCCCATGCGGGCATGTTTGAAAGCCCTTGCGGGCATATTTGGAGGCCCTTGCGGGCATATTGAATGGAGCCTACGGACATATGGATAAGGGCCCTTGCGGGCATTTCTAAAGGACTGTACAGGCATCACAGTAAGCCTTCTATAAGGCCTCTGCAGGCAATTTGTGGAGACCATGCGGGCATTCTAAGTAGTTGAAGGGGATATGAAAATGAAGTAACATGGCATGAAAATGAAGTACTCAAAATGATGATGTGGCAAAGAAGGTTAAATATATTTATATATATTTGAAGAGGATAAAATGGAGATAATGTAATTGCGGTTGGTCATCCTCAAAATAAATCCGAATTGATTTATTTTAATCATTTAATGATAAAAATAAAATAAACTTGACATGTCGGCCTCCAAAATTAATGGAGAAGAAAAAGTATAAAAAAAGAGGACAAATCTTTATGTTGATGAGTGGATTTGGTGTGGAGATTTCGGGTGTGTTAAGGTGGGCTCTGATTTTCGGTGGTTAGAGGAGAAGTCTAAGGAGAATTCTGTGGGCAACAGCATCAGCAAGAATAGCAATGAAGTAATCTTTCTTCTTTCTGATTTCCGGGTTCATCTGAGGCGACCTATGAGTGGTAATGTGCAGTGATGATCTTGACAAGGCAGTGACAAGTTATTAGCAGTAGAATGATGATTTGCTTATGGACAGGATGATGAGACTATGGACATGCTTATGATTATGATGTGGACAGAATGATGATTTGCTTATTAACAGAATGATAGTGTGTATGTGCAACAGAATTGGCAGTAGGTTAATGATTAGTTGATGATAGTGACATGACTGTGTTGACAAGGGCAAATTGATGAGATGTAATATGTAAAGAGTTTTTGTATGTAATACAAGCTAGGCCTTGTACTATTTTTCTTAGTTGGATCTGAGAAAAAGACCAAGCTGAGTCTTGGAATAGGAGCTGGTGCTTCTCAATCAATTGTCGCTGATGAACCCTAACGGTTGTAGCCGATTGAATTAAATATAAAAAGATTACAAAGATTATATTGTGTTGTGTCTCTAATGATGTGGATTGACGATATGAATGACTAGTTTAATGATTATTGATGTATAGCTTAGTGTGAATGATGATCGTTTCCCATGTGTTAAAGTGGAAATGTAAATGATATATGTTAGGGTTACAAGAAGTTGAAATTGGTCTTAAGATTTGGCCCACTGATTCACCCCCCCCTCTTAGTGTGCCACTGTGTCCATCAATTGGTATCAGAGCGAGGCCTTCATCACAAGCCGAGCAAGCTTGAGGGATCCGTGGACACAAGATGGAAGGACCAGCAGAAGTCAATCATGAAGTTCCAGTCCTTGAAATATCATATTACTTTGGTTGGAGAAGTAGAATGAAAGATTACTTGAAGAAATTTGGTATTTGAGAAATTGTGGTTAACCCACCTGTCCAGCCCAACAAGAAGACAAAGATAGCAGCCGAGAAAGACAATAATATTGCCTTGAAGTTTCTAATGGATGGACTCCCAAGCCCTATCAAAGAAAGGGTAAGAGAATACACCTCTGCCAAAGATCTTTGGTTCAAACCGGAAGAAGAGTACCAAAGGAGGAATCATGACAAAGAAAAGGAAACAGAAGTCAAGACCTCTGAGGATGAGAAGCAAGAAGAAAAGGAGATACAAGCTTCATATGTAAGTGAAGGTAAGAACTCTTCTGTTGGTAATAATTCTAAATGTGATGATATTGAAATTCCACTTACAGAAGATGAAAACGAAGATTTGTTGAAAGTGAATAATGCATTTACATGTAACCTATTGGATATTGATCTCAAATTCATTCTGAGGCTTAAGAAGAAGATTTTGGCGTCATTTGAAAAATACAAAAAAGAGACAAAGGCATTGCTCATGAGATTGAAACTCAAGAACAAAGATTTGCAAGATGAGCTAGAAGATCAAAACGATGAAGTTAGAAGATTGAAGATTGAATTAGCAAAAGAACAAGAAGAGACTAGTAAAGACCCTAAAAAGGTTGAAGAGACAAGAAGGGCTAATATTAATTTGAAGACTCAGTTGGAGGAAGTCAAAAGAATAGAAGAGAACATGAAGCTTCAGCTGGAAGAAAAAGAGAAGAAAAACCAGAGGCTTGAGATGGAAATTGTTGATCTCAGAAAGAAGATCGAAAAATCAAACAATCATGTGAAGTTCAACCACAGCTCAGTTATCTTAGATAAAATACTGAATTGTCAAAGGTTTCCATTTGACACATTTGATCTTGGGTACAAGAAGCAAGAAGAAAAATATGAAGGTGGTACTTGGTCCCCCAAGACTCCTGAAGTTGGATCCACATCATTCAAAGGTGAAAGCAAAACTCCTCAGCAAGAACCTACACAACATAAAGAAGATGTCAAAATATCAAGAATGCATCAGGAAGTTGGTCCCACTCCTCAAAGCAAATTCTTTAGCAGAAGAGAGACAACCCCAAGATGGAATCAAGCACTCAGGTATGGTAGCAACTTTAATGGTTATTATTATTCTTGTAATGGTTTTGGTCATAAGGCTATGGATTGTACGTTTCATGGAAGAAGAAGTGTTGGAAGTTGAAGTAACAAAATGAGATGCTGGACATGTGACCAAATTGGACATTCTGTTGTTAACTGTCACACTTTGAGGTGCTTCACCTGTGGTGGTGTTGGTCGTAAAGCCCAAGCATGTGCAAGTCCAAGAAGACAATCCATGAGAAGTCCTTCATACACATCAGCAAGGAAAGTAGATGAATCGTGGAAGAAGAAGAATACAAAAAGATTTGAAGACCAAAGGACAAATTATCACAGCCAAGGGCATTCTCAGGTATGGATGAGAAAGAATATTTTGTTAAATCTAAATGAGGTTGATCATTGCACAAAAGATGGTTGCCATATGGCAAGCCATGTTTGAGGTCTTTCAAGGACCTAAGCACATCTTGAGTCCATGTAGTTTGGAGAATGGACTCAAGGGAAATAATGGTTGCTACAAGCAAATAGACAGGTAGGATAGGATTGCTAGCATTAACAGAAAGAATTCAAGTAGGGATGAAATTTGTAAAGAATGAGGAGCATGCTTGAAGGAGTACAAGTGAAGAGAATATTATTCATCCTGATTTGAAAAGAAGTTTGATGATGACAATCTAAGTGATAATATGATTGATAGGGGGAGTATGGTTAGCAAATTAAGTGAATCAACACACTGATGTGTGGAAAATCAATACATGCTTACCTTTTATGAATTTACTAGATGATCGTTGAGCATGACTCTCTCTAGCCTTGGATATGATTGACAAAAAACACTTGTTACTAACATCTGATTGTATGTGTTATATTGGGATTTCCATACAACAATTGGCTAGTGCCCAAAAGGAGACCCGAGAAATTGAAGAGGCTAAACACAAGGGTATTCACAATGAGGATACTATTTGCACTAACATGGCTATAAATGTTGCTACTTTACTTGAGAATGATTTGGTAGAGGACAGTATTATAGAACAGGAGGTTATCAAAATGAGAAGGAAGTAGATGATATGGAAAATGTGAGGATGATGACAGACATGAAGCAAAGACAGTTAATGCCCAGGGTATTGCTAAAGAGATTGCCTTACTCAGTTGCAGCAGACACAGTTGCATCTTACCTCATGAAGATTTATGAACCAAGAGATCAATTGAGCACCATTGGGGAAATAGTTGAAGACGGAGTGCTTGTCACGATAACCCTCAATGGTCTTCCCCCTTCTTGGGAATCATTCATTCAAAGCATTAATGGGCGATCCAAGTTGCCCAAGTTTGATCAATTATGGGCAGATTGTACACAAGAAGAAACTAGACTTGCAGCTAGAGGCAAGATGCATGGCTCCCATCATGAAGAAAGCGAAGCCCTTGTAGCACATGTCGAAAGAGGAAAAGGTAAGGGAAGGAAGAATCAAGGCAAAAACGATAAAGGTGGAAGATCAGGACCTATTCCAGAACAGAAGAAGAAAAAGGATCTTTCACATATTCAGTGCTTCAGATATCAGAAGCACGGTCACTATGCCAAACAATGAAAACGGAACCTTGTTTCCATTATCATCCTTAGAGGACAAAGGCTACAAGGTTTCCTTCTCTTACGGAAAGGTTCTTGCATGGAACAAGAACTCTAGCATAGATTCATCCCATGTGATTAGTGATCGAGATGAGAACCTATACAAATTGACTACACGAACAGTTCAGGCACTGGTGCATGATTCTATCAACTTGAGTGAGCTATGGCACAGAAGACTTGCTCACTTACATTATAGAGCTCTCTCATCCTTGAGGACAATGGTAATTGGACTTCCACTACTCCGTTTAGACCATGATGGCATTTGCAGAGGTTGCACACTTGGCAAGAATGCCAAGGGTTCTTTTCCGAGCAGCGACAACAAATCCAAGGGAATCTTGGATTTCGTTCATTCTAACTTGTGTGGACCAATGACATTTGCTTTCTTGGGTGGATTATGGTATTATGTGACTTTCATTGATGATTACTCTTGGAAGACTTGGATCTACTTCTTGAGGACCAAGGAATCTGAGGAGTTACTTAGCAAATTCTAAGAGTTCAAGGCGCAAGTTGAGAACCTTTCTGAAAAAAGGATCAAGGTTTTGAGATCAAATAATGGAGGAGAGTACACCTCCTCGAACTTCAGTGATTTCTGCAAGGAGGCAGCAATTAATAGGGAGTGCATTGTTCCTTACAACCCTCAGCAAAATGGGGTTGCATAGACGAAGAACATATCGATTGTGGAGGGAGCCAAAGTTATGATTCATGATCAGGGTCTGCCTATGTTCTTATGGGCAGAAGCTTCCAGTACCACAGTGTATGTACAGAACAAAAGTCCTCATAAGATATTGAGGAATATGACTCCAGAAGAGGCCTTCACAGGTGTGAAGCCTGAGGTCTATGTTGTTGGGAGCAAAAGCGGGAGCGAAAAGCGAAATTTTCAAAAGCTTTCGTTCTGGGAGTGTTTTTATATAATACATATTTTCATATATTTTGATACATATATATAAAAAAAACTTGCAGAGTGCCAAATTAGTTGTAGAAAACATGAAACATAGATCTAACTATTGGATTAATGATGATTATTAAATCATCAACCATTTAGTACACATATACCATTAATAATCTAACATCTATAACTTAGAACATTGTCATCATTTGCCATCAACAAACTCTAACAAATAACATCAAGCACAATGAAATAGAGCATTATATTCATTACCAGAGAATTGTAATATGTAATCAACAATTCAAACTTCAAAGGTAGGTTCAAACTTCAAACTGACCATCAAAAACAAACCTAACTTGTGCCCAAAACTGACCATCAAGAATAGTGTCCACCTCTTGAAATTCATGTCCAGCAAATGGCGATGCAATGGTCTTTCAAACCCTGCCATGAATCACTTGAGACCATACTAGACAATGACTCTTTTACTTCAAAAGGCGCCTGAAGGTGAGTTAGTAGCTAGCAAATATGGTCTTTGCAATCTTAAGTAGCTTCAACCTAGAGTGATTGCAAAAAACGTGGTGGGCCATGCTATGATTGGTAATAAATTTTATCATTTTCTTCCCTCTTGTACAATGCACCATTCTATTTATAACTAGGGTCCTTCATCTTAATAATATCACACATCAAAAGGTTCAGCATGTGAACCGAACAACCTAATGAAAATATGTTAGGGTACATATCCTCAATGATTGCTCTTGCTACCTTACAATTCGTAGTGTTATCAACGATGACTTGAGTGACATTGTTCGCTCTCTTCAATGGTTTTAATTAAAGGTTATGCAATATTAATGCTAGTCTTGTAACACAGTAGTCATGGGCTAAAAGGAAGATCGCACCACTAGCAAACACACCAAGAATATTTATCAATGGCCTGCCACTACATTTGTCTCAGCACCAGATACAATGTGAATGGATACTAGTACTCCATATTCAGTCCAATCATTTGTAAAATGTCCTAGACCATTATGGATTGTTTGCTCTTTCCCTGTTAAGCCCATAGTTTTGGCTTTGTCATACTCGAGGCTCTTGTATCCTTTAGGGGCACCATTGATGGATTGTACCATTTCATGCCAATAGGGTGAATGAAGAGCCTTGAATGGTACACCACATGCATAGAGAAACCTGAAAAGTTTTGCATCCACGTCATCCTTGCAACTTTCATTAAGGGAATCTAATATTGTTTTAAGCATAGGTGAGAATCCACTACCATGGGGGGATGGGGATTGACTACCATATATTCTATGTGAGCTTGGAGTCTTAGATTCAACCCTTGATTTTGTGGATTTGTTTTGCGCAACCTCCTCATCTTGTATTTGTTTCTTCTTTCACTAGCACAGGGTCACATGTTTTGACTCCTATAGTCTTACCTTCATCTCATGGTGCAATGCCATACAGATGCTTTCTCACATGGGCATATGAACCTGTGTAAGTTTTATTACAATGGGGGCATATAAACTTCGTTTGTGGTTCCACCCTCTTTCCCTCACCCAAGCCACGTCACATACTTCCACAAGGGTGTTCAAGTCTCTTTGTGTTTTTTCCCATCATAATTGTTAGCTTCATTATCAACATCCCCTTCCATTTCTTCCTCCTCTCAACAGTATGTGCAACCGCTTACTTCTTCCTCCTCACCACTGGTATTTCAAATTCCCAACACCACAATCATAATAAAAAATGGAACCAAAAGGAAAAACCACATAGCCATCATGCTTCTTGACCCAATATGAGAATAACTTGCTACCTCTAGTAGAATAATGGAGAAGTAGATATGGGAAATCGTAGAAGAGAACACTCAAGATTTAACATAGTGGAATTAAAATAAAATAAAAAACAAGGAGTGGGGTTTAGAGCCTACCTCTTTAGCTCTCCAATAGTGACTATGGAAGCCTTCAATCTCCCTTCCAAGCTCTCACAAACAACAACCTTCAATATACCTTCCAAGCTCTCACAAATTTGCTCATTAACACTAGTTAACATCCCACTCAAAACCCTAGAAAAGAGGAATAACATAAGTAAAATAAGAAATAGAATGAGAGAAAATGAAGTGAGTGAGTGTTTTAATCAACTAAAGGAACCCTAGTCATGCCTAGACCAATGATTGAATCTTTGTCTTGGTTCACACAAGCAAGAGAGAAAAAAGAAGTGCCTCTAACTAGCGGAATCTAAGTGGGAGCACTGAGGGAGCGTTTTTTTGTCTCCTAGGAGAGCTGAGGGAGCATTGAGGGAGAGACCGAGGAGCGTTGAGGGAGCGACCTGGGAGCATTGAGGGAGCGATCCGAGAGCGTTGAGGAAACGTTGACGGAGTGAAGTTCCCTGTTTTGGCAGGGAGCATTTTTTTCCCTAGGGAGCACGCTCCCAAAAAACACTCCCAGAAGGAAGCGATCAGGAAGCATGCTTCTGAGGACGCTTCCTGATCGCTCCCACGCTTCGAGAGCGAAGCGTTGAAGGGGAGGGGGGGGGGCGCTCCCCCATAGCTTACCCTGAGGTGGGTCATCTGCGGATCTTTAGCTTTCAAGTATATATACATGTGCCCAAGGAAAAGAGGACAAAGCTCGAACCTTCACACAGGAAGGGTACATTTGTGGGATATAGTGAGTCTTTGAAGGCTTACAGGATTTACATCCCAGGATCGAGACAGATTGAGGTCAGTAAGGATCTCTCCTTCAAAGAGGAGGTAGCCTTCAGAAGAGCTAGAGGATCCAACATGGAGATTGACAGTGAGGAGATGGTATCATCTCCCCCTCCCCCTTCAGTAGTTTAGAGGGAGCTAGTTGAGATAGTTGGGCTTGTTGATCCCATTGATCCAGTAGCATCAGTTGATATTCCCAAAGATGTTGTTGTAGCCTAGAAAAAGACCTATTTGGGCTCGTCAGACTCTGCAGGAGGCAGAGAAGCATGTTTCTCCCCGTGGTACTTTCACGGAGATCAAGAGACCTCAGAGATTCTCGAGCTATGCAGCTTTGATGAGCCACACCATTGATTCTGAGCCCTCCAGCTATGAGGAGGTTCCCAGCCAACAGGTATGGAAGGATGCCATGATGGAAGCATCGTTGGACACAATGGCACACTGAGAGGGGGGATGAATCAGTGGGCCAGCTCTTATGTACAATTTTCAACTTCTTCAATACTTAAAGATATATATCATTCAACAATGTCACTTTAACACTTTCATCATTTACTAAGTTATACAACAGTAATCATCAAACTTAAACATGTCATTCATAACATCAATTCACACTATTGGAGACACAACACAATATGAGCTTTGTAATCTTTTTATATTTCTTCAATCGGCTACAACGTTGGGGTTTTATCAGCTACAACTGATTAAGAAGCACCAACTACTATTCCAAGACTCAACTTGGTCTTTTTCTCAGAGCCAACTAAGAAAAATATATACAAGACCCAGCATGTAGTTACATACACATTCTTGTCACATTACATTTCATCAATTTGCCCTTGTCAACACAATCATGTCATAAATCTATCCTCAATCATATCTTCAACAGTCATGTCACCAATTTGTCCTCAAGCATATCTTACACAACCATGTCACCAATCTGTCCTCAAGCATAATTGTCATCTGTTGTACATCATCATTCACATTTTGTTCATATCATTATTCTATCCATAAGCACACCTTCATTCTGTTAATAAGCACATCTTCATTCTCTCCATCTCATCTCAAGTTATCTCAAACTGTCCTCATCATTTTAGCCACCCAAAATCAGAGACAAATAAAAAGAAACATTTACTTCTGCTCCTCCAGCTGTTGCTGCCCCTGAACCTTTCCTCAAACTTCTCCTAGCCCGAAAAACAGAGCTCTCCTTCACACACCCAAAATCACTTACTCTCATTCCCACCTTCAACATAAAGATTTGTCCTTTTATTTATACTTTTCCTTTTCCATAAATTATGGAGGCTGACATGTCATTTTAATTTTATTTTATCATTAAAATAATTTATTTAATGATAGCCATCCTATAAACAAGGATATAAACAATCAATGCCATGTCATTTTTCTCTTTATTATTAAGCACTCATCTGAAAGATTGTCACGTGTGGGTCCATGACCCAACCATTTATTATTTTATCAATTTTGTGTCCCAATCAGTGATGCCTGCAATCCTCCTTTAAAAATGCCAGCAAGGACATATAAATTATGCCCGCAATGTGCCTTTTTAGTTATGCCCGCAAGGGCTCAAATAGATGCCTGCATGGCCCTCTATAAGTGCCTGCATGGGCTCTCAAACATGCCCGCAAGGGCTCTCAAACATGCCCGCAAGGGCCTTTGCAAATGCCTGCAGCACTCCTTCAAAATGCCCGTAGGGACCCACAGAAATGCCCGCAGGAGTCCTTTTCCAGATGCCCGCAAGGGCTCCTCATAGCTCCCATAAAATGCCCGCAAAGGGCTTTTAACATGCCCGCAAGGGCTTCATGTTTTATGCACACAGGCTGCCTCATCATATGCCCGCATGGGCTTGTTGTGATGCCCACATGTCTTGTCCTTTTCCATGTCATGCTTGCTTGCCATGTCATCAATGCTTGACAAGTTCCTTTTCCATGTCATGCTTGCTTGCCATGTCATCAATGCTTGACAAGTTCCTTTTCCATGTCTTCAGCACCATCATGTCTTCGTCCATGTCATTGTCCTTTGTCCAGTCAAGTCTTTGTCCTCCACCTTTGTCATTTTTTCATGCTTGTCTGCCATCTTGTCAAGTCATTGCCACGTCATTAACCTTTGCCATGTCTTTAGTACCATCATGTCTTTGTCCATGTCATGGTCCTTTGTCCAGCTTGGCTTGACCTTTGCCATGTCATCAACTTAACCTTTGTCATCAATGACAACTATGCTTGTCAAGTATATCAATCCATCATGAAGAATTATGTGTGGGAGATTGTTCCGAGACATGAGGTGAAGTCAGTAGTGACTTCCAAGTGGAACCTTTGCCAAAACTAATTTATAGTGAAAGTGCCTTGATGACTGGTTTTTACTATACCAAGCCCTAGCTTCCAATTTGTCGCAAGTGCAACAAGTGTCGTAAATGCCATACAATGCCTTCCTTCAAGCTAGCTCTGATACCATGTTAGTTTTTCAGCATTTAATTCAATCTGATCTAGGATCTTAACTGAGAGAACAACATGTACAACATATCAAACACAAAAGACAAGACAAGAGACACAAAGCATTTCACCGGGGAAAACCAAGAAGGTGAAAAACCCCGCAACTTCCTCAGAGAATGAGCACCAATACAAAGATCACAAAGATCAAACCCCAAGAGATATATGTCTTCAGCAGCTACTCCTCCTCCACTTGTGCGCACTCCTCTCTCTCAACTATGCGAGTTGGATGAGTGAGTGAATGAATAGAATGAGAGAGTCACACTCTCTATTTATACAATGACTTGACCTGCCTTTAACTCTAACTGGGCCGACCTCCCTTAGTAGAGTCTAATAACCGATTACCACTTGTCACTGGGCCGACCCCACTAGGGTGGTCTAATAACCCTTTAACCCATACTAGGTCGACCCCACTAAGGTGGTCTAATAACCCATCAAATATAAGTTACGAGACTTCCAATAATACTTGCGACACTTGCAAATACAAATGATGACACTTCTGATTGGTGGAATAATACATCTCCATCAAGAATACAATAAAGTACAAATGTAATACATAGGAAAATATCTTCCGAAGTTACAAATACATCAACACTCTATAATTATGTTATACAAACTAGCCATTAGAGAACAAAAAACATTCAGCTCAAATGTCACTAAAAATCATGTCTGTAACTCAAATAGAAACTTACAACCAAGTTAATTTCTGCCACTGGGAGTCTTTACAGGTTGTACGGTTTGGAAAAAATTCTCATTGGGCATTCATATGGCCCAATTTCTCCTGCAAATTTGTTGTGCAGTCGCCCATACAGAGCATAAAGTTTCTGGTGACTGATTTGTACGGATTCTGTATGATTTATGGTTTTCTATTTTGGTTTTCACTTTATCAAATCTTTCTTATTTTTTATTTTAAGGAAAACCATCTAGCTTTAAATTGCACAAAAATAACCTAGCCCATCTTTTGAAACTAGAAAAATGACCGAAGTATTTCTCTCTTTCTCAAAAAAATTAACATGGTTCAGAAAACGAAAAACAAAATATACTTAGCTTTCTTTTCCAGAAGCCCTTTGGTTTCTTAGTGTCTACTGAATAGTGGTACCTCGTCCATCACTAATCTATGCAATCCTTAGGCCTTCACCCACTTCGACTTCCCTAACTATGGTTGTAATACCATATAACAAAAAGAAACCAAACAGAAAGAAAGAAAGAACACAAAAGAAATTGGAAGAGAGAAACATTTCTTAAAAAATAAAATGTAGAGAGAGCATGTTCTTTTATAGTAAAGGAATGATATAAACCCTAGATGCATGAACCCTAAAATGACACCAATATACTTTAATTCATTAATACAACATTAAAGCATGAATTAGATTAAGTGACTTAAATAATATGCCGAAGTCTATAGTCTAGATGGCCGTTACTAACTAAATAACTCGTAACAAGTTCCTCACTCTGCCATTGAGCTAAGCAGTCCCTAGGTCTTCAACAGCGTCCTACCGCGACACTTCGCTCCCATGGCTTTAAAATACCATGTCAGGAAAATTAAACGAGAACATGGACAACAAATTCAAAACATAACATATTAAAAGAGAGAAAGATATGCTTGATTCACACATCATTCAATATGGTGGATATCAATACATATAGGGAAGATAATGTCCCATACCAAGATCCCAAATCCCATACAGACAACCACTTTATTACCTAATTCTAAATATACCTCAACTATATTAATAACATGTCACTTACATATAACTTAAGTCATTTTATTTCTAACCCAATATGAGTATTAAAATAAATATTAACTCGACATATGTTGATTCATCTTCATGTTAACTTCTCTTTTGCTAGCACGGGTTCTCGCTAGACACGTCCCTTTGCTTGATAATAGCCACTGGTTCCTACCAGTGTGGTAAGCAAGTTGTTTCTATTCTTTTGCACAAGGATTATCACATTCTCCTTAATTGTTCATCAAAAAAGGTCGAGATTCTCCTTAATTGTTGATATAGCTAGGTTGAGTTCTCCTATGGCAACTATCTGCATCCATCAAAGAATGGTGTGGCATTCCTTTTTATTTACCAATTGATTTTTCTAAACCTTAAACCTTGCAACATTTTACAAAGAAGTTATAATAATGAATACTTTTAAATAAATACATTTGCCTAATCCTTTGTTATACACTTACAATTTTTCTTGAATTGATTTGTCACATGAATGTTATTGGTCATTTTCCAAGTGTGAACACAGTCAAAATAGCTAGGGCATTTGAACATTAGGCCTCCATGTGTTATTACCCCCAATCAAACCAAGTCAGCCATCCATCAAAATCCTCCTTAGGCTAGCGCATCACAAGGTTTTAATAATTGTGACAAGACAAGATGTCCCATGTGTGAGATTCCTCCATATCCCCTAGAGTGCTCCAACAATAATCATCAACTAAGTGTGAATAAGGGACCATTGTGCCTAGCCCCTCCCTCTTGAGTCTTAGGTGATAATTAAATTAATCTAAAGTGAAAACCATAAGTTCTTTGGTCAATTAGTGTGATAAAGTCATTTTCGTTGATGGACTTTAATTAACCTAAGAAAACCCAAGGTCAAACACTTTAATTAATCCATTACTTCAAAAGTGCAATTATTAATACTTCAAAACTCAAGGAGACCCTAAGTTGATGAGTTCCCATTCCATTAAATAATTAACTGTTAATTAATTGCTTGTATACCTTAGTCATTCCACCTTTTAATCATCAATTAAGAGTGAGTGCATTATCTTATGTGCAATTTTATGCACAATTTTGCTTGTTAGGCACACCATACTCACCAATTAATACCATGAAGACATGAAAACACATCAACCCATATTTCCTAGCCAACCACAATGGCCACCACTCAACCATGAAGAAGCACCATCCCTGACTCAAGAACAGAATTGTACCCCCTGCCCATCCAGATGTCTTCCCATGAAGTCCTGCAAGCTAGATCTTTATGAAAAGTTTCACAAGTGATGTGATGAAAATCAAGTGTGATCCTCATACAATATGAGGGGTAACAGGTCCAACCATGACACCAAGTAATCACAACTCAATTAGGACCCAACCAGATCAAAGCTACAAGTCCTCTCTGCTAGTTTTAACTCCGCAAAGATTGGAACTAGTGCCTATCATTCCAACAAATTCCCCTGCTTCTTTTCCTTGTGAACCATCCCCCACAATAGGTAGGATCCATCTTGTCTTTTATTACATCATACATCATAAGCTTTTGCTTTATGAAATATCCATAAACAGTGGACCTTTACTAATTAGCACCCATTATTCAAAATACAACATCAAGATTCTAGGAAATTTCACATGGCAATTTATTTAGATAAGGGCCAAAATCTGGGCTATTACATTTTTCCCTTCATTAATTTTTTGTTGTCATCTTTTTGATTAATCACCTTGACTCTAGAAGGACCATTTCCCAACAATGCAGGACTTGAAATTTTCTAATGGCACAAGACTTAGCCAAAAATCCTACCTTTGCCTTCAATTTTCCTCCACATCTTGCTAACGCTCTTGATGATCCTACATTTCAAATCTGCACTTAAGTTTTGTTGATCAGGGTTCTTTTCAGTGAGATGCCTTCCTCAAAATCCAGATATTATCTTGATTTCCTTGACCACACGGGACTGGTTGGCCAATTTGGTAACAATCATATAAATTACACAGAAAATACAATACTTAATTGTATGAAAATCACCAACAATATTTTCCCTTGGGGGACTTTCCACTCAGCCATAGGCTCACATGTCGCGGAACCACCCTTGACCTAAGTGTCATAGTGTGAAAAGAGCACCTCTTACATATTCTAATCCTAAGCAATTGTTGAGATACCAATCCCAAGCCCAATGCCCATACTAAGATTACTAGATCTAGGTAACCATGTGATCCAATCCCAAGAACCATGTTGGGCTCAAACAAGCACGGAGCAATAACAATGCAGTTAGTCAGTACGCAGACATCCTTGTGGACATTGTCTAGACTCTAGGGCTCCCTGCTAGAATTTATCTTCCTAAGGCTAGTATCCTCTCTAAATCGACAAAGATCTGGACAACCAGAGTTCTCCCTACCAATGTCATGCTCCAAAGGAACTGGGACCAGCACCTACTGCATCAGCAAACCCCTTGTTTCTCTCTCATCCATCATGCCCCGTGAAGGAGCAACAATGGAAAAATGTGATTCAATCTATGAAGGAACATAATAAAGGTAGGATGATGAAAATTGAAGAAACCTCTCCCCCTTGCCAATGGGTTGTTTTATGGGAAGAGATTTATTCAC
This sequence comes from Larix kaempferi, assembly GCA_027924585.1. Classification (NCBI taxonomy): domain Eukaryota; kingdom Viridiplantae; phylum Streptophyta; class Pinopsida; order Pinales; family Pinaceae; genus Larix; species Larix kaempferi. The sequence continues at coordinate 17,818,375 of BSBM01000376.1, forward strand.
CACTAAGACTTGCCACTTGTCACACACACCCATCCCCCGACCTGCCCTGCCACCTCCTCTCCCCTCCCTTGGATCTCTTTTTTATTTTCCCTCCTTAACAATCATTGTCCATTATTTTTATTAATAATGATTCAAGGGCTTCTTGTCCTTTATTACAACTTGCATCATAAGTTTCTGATGTAATAAGGATTGGAAGGAAGGGACCTTTAGTAATGAGCACCCATTTGTTTCCAGTACATCAAGGAAACCATTACGTAGATTTCTGCATGGCTATTATTTTGGCTAGCCAAAAATGGGGTTTTACAATTATTGAGAAGAGAAGCCATTTCAGTGGGAATTGAACCAATTTTGCTTGTTAATGATAGGGGATAGATACAAAAGAGACAGAAAATAAATGGAAACTTTCAGGGCCTTCAGGAGAGAGAGAGAGAGAGAGAGAACTAGGAAATAGTGGTAGAAAAGGTCTTCCAACAGCAAGTGTGAAGCAACACATCATAATAATAATCACCCTTTTGGATCAATTGTGTATTCATATTTTGATATCAAGGTTCAACTGCTAATCCTCATTTCACTCTGTTTTACTTTGATGGGAAACCAATACCTTCTAATCTACTGTTATTCATCCTATCCATCAACAACAATATAAAGATACTACCTCCTATGAGTATAAACGATACGATCTTTCAATTTATTTAATAAAATTTAAGCATGGATTTCTCGCCTAGGAACCAAATGAAATTGTCCATCTCAATTCACAAGCATGTCACCTGTAAATGTCCTAGATACATGTCAACAATATCCTCAAATCCGCTGGGCTTATTTTCCTCCAGAATCCTGCCAAATGGAAAAACATATAAGCTCCTAATTTGCAATTCGAAGATATCTATCCACTTACCAATATTTAAACACTAACTATTTTCTCTGACCAATGATTAATTAGGCATAACTTTTCAATGAAGATATATATTATTCAATAGGGCGCTTTCTTATCTGATGATATGCTCCCCACAAATTTATAAGACATAATTTTGTAAGGTAAGTACATGAAAATGTTTTTCTTAATTTTTCAGCATCACCCCCAAGTCTCTACTCAATGAACAATTTTTTAAAAGAACACAAAGGAAGACATTAAACTAAACTCGAGTTTACACTTGAATATTATTAAAACACAAATTTTGGCAAGATGTGAATACCACTAATAGAAAAGGAAATATTCAGGTAAAGAAAGGCCTTTCACTAGGGTATGTAAAACCTTTAGGAAAGCATTATGGCATGCAAGTACAGTAGTTTTAAATCTCTTCTATTTCTTCTCCTTTAAAATAAAAACACAAAAAAAGAAAAAAGCATTCAGATAATATATCTACTATCTATATTCTCCTTGATGGGTTGGTTGTCAATTATATTGCTTTAATAAGTTTCAAATAGAAAAGCAACTATAAAACACAATCCTTTACCATAGAGATTTAAATGTTTTGCAATAGTTTGTCACAACTAATCTGACTCGAGTGAATATTGTAAATTCGTAACATAGAAAAAAAATAGTAAGCAAGAGTGATTCTTAAGCAACATTACTACTTATAAGCTTATTTATAACTAGCAACTACCAGAGTTGTAGGTGCAAGCCCAACTAAAGAAGCAATATTTGTACTTGTAGACAACCTACCTAATATCAGGAACAAATTAGAGCACTCATTAATATTTTCAAATTATTAGTTCTATCATCTTTCCATTCTATGAAAATAACCTTGACTCTCAGAAAGCCAAGTATTTATTTAAATGGAAAAGAAAAAAGTTGTTATGTCTAACCCTACAAATATATTTCCTTTTAATATCCACTCAAACCACTTTACCAAACCGTAAAAAGGAAACAAGAAGACTAACCTAATTTCAAAATCTCAACTTTGTGGTATAGAATTAGTGTTATGAGTTTCCCCAACATATTGAGATTGATTTGATAAGAGTCGGTGCTTGGGTTTCAACTTAATGCAGCCATAGTTACAGCATATACTTCCATAAGCAGGATACTCTATTATCTATGTAGTTTGTATTCAATATAATTTTGGATATGAAGGTTTTTGAGATGAGAAAGAATTGCACACCTAAAAGGGACATTGATTGTGCCTATGAACCTAACTAGAAGTAAAGAGTCAAGACTCTCCATAAATGTAATGTTGAATGTTAATACTATGAAAGCTGTTGTTACATTGGTGAAATACACCTTAAATGGACAATGAAAGGTGTTGCTCACTTAGGACATATCTTGTCCAAAATGACATCTTTCTTTAATACAAGATGTATAGGTGGCCACCCTATAGTTAGGGGTATCATAAACTTGCTTAAACCTAATTAAGGTGATTTAAAGATTAATCAAGAGGGTGACCCATATTCCAAAGTATTAGTCCCACTTAAAGCTATTTAAGACTAGTTTAAAAAGTATTAACATAGATTAAAGCCTGCACTAATATTTAAGTTTAGCCCTTATTGTGTTGAATAAAAATACATTATACAAGAGGCATATACATCCTGATTTAAGTGAAATAATGGACATGTTAGTCACTTTTAGTGAAGAACAAGCCATCCCTCTCAAGAACATTTGTCCTTAAAGTGTGGACAAGTTTGGATGTTGCTAAATTAATTCCTACCAAGTAGCCTCTTCATCTGGGAGATTCTTCCACAAGATTTGCATCTTTGGATTTGTTTATTTCATGGGTTACTAAATTTGGTTTCTTGTATACCTTTAAGTTCAAGTACTAAACCGCATTATTCATCAAATTGACATAACTTTGATTGAGGTACCATGGCTTTCAATTCTCAAACAAGAGATATGGAAAACACTGTGGGGTTTTCTCTTCTTGAAAATTCCCAAGGCATAAGCCACCTTGCAACGTTGGCTCTAACATGATAGGGATTTCCATAATTTGGTTGGAGTATTGCTTTACCCTGCTACTTCATATGAGTAGAGACAGATGATTACCATGTCAACCAATTTGAACTCATGTTCTATCTAATGATGATCATCTTATTCCTTCATTCCATTTGCAACAAAGGTTAACAAGCTACTCGATGGACAAAAATCAGTTAATAAAATAATTAATTGGGTAACAATAAGACTATTTTCAAAATAACAATCATTATGAGGTTTCAATTGTTGTCAACATCTGTAACTTTCCACTAACATATGCCTTATGGGAGGAATGACAACGTAGCGACAGGAGTCTAACTGAACGTTCCAGACAAAAGAATTCAATATCGGGTTGATGTAACTCGTAACTCTAATAAATAATCTGTGAAGCTATAAAATAAAAAAAATGTTGATGTATATGTAACTTCGGAATGTATTTCACCCATGTATTTCATATATGTATTTTGTACTCCTATAGAGATGGTATTATTCCTCTATACGGAAGTGTTTGTATTCCTATAGAGATGTTATTATTCCTCTATACGGAAGTGTCGTCATTTATATTGTAAGTGTCGTAACTTATACTTGATGGGTTATTAGACCACCTTGTTAGGGTCGGCCCTGTATAAGTCATGTGGGTTGAAGGGTTATTAGACCACCCTATTGGGGGTCGGCCATGTGGGTCAAAGGGTTATTAGACCACCAAGTGTGGGGTCGGCCCGAATTAAGTTAACCATGGGTTAAGCTAGACATGTAGGCCCCATTAGTTTATTGGGCAAGACAGAACAAGTATAAATAGAGATTGGGAGATCTCTATTTGGTCATTCATTCACACACTTCTCTCATTCGGAAAGTGGCGCACTTATGAGGAGGAGGCTCTACTACTAAGAGAAGACTATCTCTTGTATTTTGGTTGTATCATTGCTCTATCTATCTCTGAGGAAGTTATTGGGGTTTTTCACTTTTATGGTTTTCGCCAAGTAAACTATGTGTCTCTTGTGTGCTTACATTATTGTGTCCATGATTGATATGCTGTAGATTTGCTGTACATGTTGTTCTCTCAGTTAAGATCCTAGATCAGATTGAAGTAAATTCTGAAAATTTAACATGGTATCAGAGCTAGCCTGAAAGAAGGCATGATATGGCATGTACGACACTTGTTGCACTTATGATGCTAGGGCTTGATACAGCAAAAACCAGTGATCGTAGCACTTTCGCTATAAATCCATTTTGGCGAAGTTTTCAAATCTGAAACTTTTACAGGTTGAAGATCAGATCCCCATGTACCTTGTGTCCAAAGGACAACCTCTAATTCGTTGTACTCTATGATTTATGATCTGTACAATATAGGATTTCTGCCTCTTCCAGATCTGAGTCAAAAACAGGTGACCTTGGCAAAAAGGTCATAACTTGGGCTAGGAAGCTCCAAATGAAATTTCGTAAAAAGTGACAGGTAGTACACAGACTGTACTATCTCAGGAAACTTTTTCAGAGGCCGAAGTTGAACCAGTGACACGTGGAACGCCGTACAAGTTCGCTCTCCTGTTTTATCCCATAAACAGGTCACGTTGCGACACTTGGCATAACTATCTCTCAGAGAATCCAATTGAGGTCAGACCTGTCGGGATGGAAAGATGACAGGTCAGGCTACCACAGAAAAAAGTTTTCAGAGCCTGTGGATCGAAAAGTGCGGAGTTACACTAAAAAGAATCAGGTACATATTTCTGTCAAAACAGAATTATTTTTGAGCACCTTCATTCATGGCTTCCGGAATTTAGGGTTTTGGAGAAAGTTGGAATTTTTGTAATGGGAGACTACGGCTAAATGCTACTCATCAAAATAGAAATTTAGAGACCAAGATCAGAATTTTTGGTTAGGCCGAAGGCCGGGCTTGATCAGACCCTAGTTCGGGACTTTGATCGGAAAAGTGGAAATTTAGGGCTTCTGCAAAAATAGGAATTTTTGAAATATGTGACCACGGCTGGAAGCTCCTCAGAAAAATAGAAGCTTAGAGCTTTGGATCAAACCTTTTGATTGGACAGAATAGTGGGCTTCATCAAACCCTAGTTCTGGGTCATGTCCAGTGAATCCGGATGTTTCAAAGGCAAATTTGAGGGATGAAGCTTTGCAATTTTCAAATACCAGCTTGATCAGATCATCAAGGCGCATATTTCTATCCTTTCGGAAGTTTGAATTTTTAGGGTTTCTCTGACAAACCCTAATCCATCTCTAGATCCAGTTCCTGCAAATCAAGTGGATTGGGTTAATCCTAGAAGAGAATGGATTGGTCACCTGCATAAGTGAAGAAGTTTCTGTTTCAGAGGGAGATGAGGCTAAGGCCTTACATAAGAAGATTACAAGCAATCTAGACAGGTATGACTTATCCAGGTATGTTTCAAGATTTGCTCATGATTAAGTCTATGGTATGTTTGTCTTCATATTATTACGATTACTACAATCTTGTTTAAATTTAGACTTGTCATATCACCTTAATAAAATTATGAATGCATGATAGAAGATATTCATTGGTTAGGGTGTTGACACTTATGATTGTACTAATGCATTATGGTGTTGTATGCGGTTTATGTTATCCGCTAACATGAAAGGTACACCAAGAAAGAAAAATCATGTTATAGTTCAAGAACATATGATCACGATGACATGAAGACAAAGATTCATCCATTGTCATGGATCTCTTAGAAGATCTACCTACAAGCTTGAGGAAGGCAATCCAATGATACTACTTTTGTATGCGGATAACCTGTTTGTTACAAGATTGATTGCCGACACGCAGCAGAAGCTTGTCTATGGTATGTTTGTCTTCATATTATTACGGTTACTACAATCTTGTTTAAATTTAGACTTGTCATATCACCTTAATAAAATTATGAATGCATGATAGAAGATATTCATTGGTTAGGGTGTTGACACTTATGATTGTACTAATGCATTATGGTGTTGCATGAGGTTTATGTTATCCGCTAACATGAAAGGTACACCAAGAAAGAAAAATCATGTTATAGTTCAAGAACATATGATCACGATGACATGAAGACAAAGATTCATCCATTGTCATGGATCTCTTAGAAGATCTACCTACAAGCTTGAGGAAGGCAATCCAATGATACTACTTTTGTATGCGGATAACCTATTTGTTACAAGATTGATTGCCGACACGCAGCAGAAGCTTGCTGCCAAGTTCGAGATGAAGAACTTGGGGATGATGCACTATTTTTTTTGGCATGGAGGTGTGGCAGAGTGCAGATGGAATCTTCCTTGGACAAGGGAAGTATGCAGTAGAGATCATAAAGAGGTTCGGGATGATGGACTGCAAGACTATGGCCACACCTATGGCATCGAACCTGAAGCTTCTGTGTGATGCTTCATCTGATCCGGTTGATGTCACTGTGTATCGTCAAATGATTGGGTCCTTGATGTACCTGACGAACACTAGACCAGATATTTGCTTTGCGGTGAACACATAGAGCCAGTTCCTGACGGATCCCAGAGGTGTTCACCTAGTTGCTGTAAAGCATATTCTGAGGTACCTGAAGGGTACAGTTGGTTATGGGCTCAAGTATGATGCGAATCAAAAGTTTAACCTGCAGGGTTATGTTGATTGGGCAGGCAGTGTTGTAGATAGGAAGAGCACTTATGGGTGCTGCTTCAGTATGGGATCAGGTGTGATCTCTTGGTTTAGCAGGAAGCAGTCCTACGTAGCACTGAGTACAGCCGAAGCAAAATATGTTGTGACAGATGAGCAGGTTGCAGATGTATTGACCAAGCCATTGGCCAGAGTGCAGTTTGAGTACTTCAGAGAGAGGCTTGGTGCACTTTAGATCGAGGTTCATTCCAAAGGGAAGTGATGAGTCCGGAAGATGCACATGCACATGAGCTTTTCTGACATGGTTGATGTGTTCTCCCATGGTCGTGATGTAATTGCTGAGCCATTCTCACATGGTGGTAGATGTGTTCTCCCATGGTGTAGATGTAAGGGCTGAAGCCATTTTTCACATGGTGGTAGATGTGTTCTCCGATGGTGAAAAAGTAAGGGCTGGAGCCTACCCCGAATGGTGGTAGATGTGTTCTCCCATGTCGATGGTGTAAGTACTGAATGATGTGCATCTGGGTTGTGCTTCGTGAACGATGAGATGATCTGAAGAAGACGATGCTATGATGATCAGGAGGATCATGGATGATGAGCATCAGGACGATGCTCCAGTTACTGCTCTATATGTATATGTACGCATCATGTTTGATGCTGGATATGATCAGTTGGATCATTTGTATGTATTTTGTATATGCATCATGTTGGATGCTTGGACCATGTATCTGTATATGTATCAGGTGGATACATTGTATGATCAGGTAGATCATGTATGTTGATATGTATCAGGTATGATCAAGTGGATCATGTATTTGTATTTGTATCAGGTGGATACATTGTATGATCAAGTGGATCATGTATGATGATATGTATCAGGTAGATACTTGGTATGCATCAGTTAGATGCAGTGTATGATCAGGATGATCATAGATGACGAGCTTCAGGATGTTGCTCTAGATGACATGCAGCAGGATGTTGCAGTGATGATGATCAGGATGATCATGTGTACATCAGGATGATGTATGATGAGTATCAGGATGATACTCTGTGGCCGTGGACAGGTTGTGCAAAGGAAATCCTAGATTTGTTCTAGGTCACATCCAGTATGAAAAAGGACTAGCACTATGTATCACATGTAAGACCTGGAAGATCTGATGGGTTGCGCTGTGTGCCCGTAATAAGTCCTGGGATGCTCTTTCGAGGGTTTGTGATAGTGGGCCACATGTAAGACCTGGGAGATCCGATAGGTTGGGCTGTGTGCCCGTAATAAGTCCTGGGATGCTCTTTCGAGGGTTTGTGGTGGGCTGCTACATGTAAGACCTGGGAGATCCGATAGGTTGGGCTGTGTGCCCGTAATGAGTCCCGGGATGCTCTTTCGAGGGTTTGTAGCAGAGGTCACATGTAATCAATCCTGGAGATCTTGTCGGTCGTGCTTAGGCACATAAATGTTCCTAGGATGCTCTTTAGAATTCTTGCCGGTCGTGCTATGCACATAAACGTTCCTGGGACACTCTTTTAAGGTTTTGTGACAGTCACATGTAATAAGTCCGGGAGATCTGGACAGGATGAAAAAGGCCTCAGATGCTCTTTAGGGTTCTTGCTAGTCAAGAGACTCTTTTAAGGTTTTGTGACGCACGTAATAAGTCCTGAGGATTCCACAGTATGGCCAGTGATGATGAAGACCTACAGGTGGTGGTCCTACATCCAGTATGGAAAAGGACTGGCTCTGTAGAACTTCCTATGACGAGTAGATTCAGAGATTGATTGAGATAGCAGCAGCAGTGACGATGACGATGACGATGATTCGAGGATGATGATTCACTGATGATAATCCAGAGAAGAATACCTTCCTAGTTAAGAGGGAGTGTTGATGTATATGTAACTTCGGAATGTATTTCACCCATGTATTTCATATATGTATTTTGTACTCCTATAGAGATGGTATTATTCCTCTATACGGAAGTGTTTGTATTCCTATAGAGATGTTATTATTCCTCTATACGGAAGTGTCGTCATTTATATTGTAAGTGTCGTAACTTATACTTGATGGGTTATTAGACCACCTTGTTAGGGTTGGCCCTGTATAAGTCATGTGGGTCGAAGGGTTATTAGACCACCCTATTGGGGGTCGGCCATGTGGGTCAAAGGGTTATTAGACCACCAAGTGTGGGGTCGACCCGGATTAAGTTAACCATGGGTTAAGCTAGACATATAGGCCCCATTAGTTTATTGAGCGGGACAGAACAAGTATAAATAGAGATCGGGAGATCTCTATTTGGTCATTCATTCACACACTTCTCTCATTCGGAAAGTGGCGCACTTATGAGGAGGAGGCTCTACTGCTAGGAGAAGACTATCTCTTGTATTCTGGTTGTATCATTGCTCTATCTATCTCTGAGGAAGTTATTGGGGTTTTTCACCTTTATGGTTTTCCCCAAGTAAACTTTGTGTCTCTTGTGTGCTTACATTATTGTGTCCATGATTGATATGCTGTAGATTTGTTGTACATGTTGTTCTCTCAGTTAAGATCCTAGATCAGATTGAAGTAAATTCTGAAAATTTAACAAAAAAAGCCAAAGCCATTTTGAGGAGCTGCAAGTAATAGCTAACTAAGTTGTTTAAGAATTTGTTAGCTTTTGAGGTTACTCTCAAAGTGCTTTCACCTAGCTAGGAGAGTGCTCAGTCTCCTAGTCCTTTGGTGATGCTTGATGGATATATGAAGGGCTCAATTTGAGTGGATGATTAACCTTGGATAAAGTGATAGCAAAGCACACTTACCTAAGAGTTTGGTATTGCATGTGGCATGACGACTAACCCATTAGGTGCACACAAGTGGGGAGTTTGTTGCTTGATTAGGAGAGGTACCTACCTAAGAGGATGATCACTAGTCACTTGGTGGATGGCACTTAGCCCTAAGAGCACGGGACCATGTGACATACACCTTAGAGGTTGGATACTTGACTTACGGATGCTTGGGTTGAGGAACATACTTCAATGGAGGTCAGTTATGGACCTGGACACATATGTTGAGGAAAAGCATTGGAGCAAGTAACTACCTTTCCAGTTTCCACACATCATGCATGTTGATGAGCGCTATGCACAAAAGGACAAGTGGCACATAACTAGAGGACGAGCACCTTGCATGAGGTTACTTGGAGAATGAAACACCATGTACGAGGGAGTGTTACACTAAGAGCTTATTGGATAATGCACCATCTTGGAGGAAGGGAAATGGGACCAAAAGGCATCATGCTTGGTGGACAAATCACCTTGGGGTTGGGTAAAACCTAGTGTGAGACTTGTCATCCTTGTATTATAGAGTGCTCCATGTGGCATTTCCTTGTTGACATCGGCCTAGTGCTACTTGTGTGCACCTAGTCCATGTTTTATGTTGGCCTCCCTCCCTCACCTATTCAAGATCACAAGGGGCAATCCATCTAATGAATCCTTTGAGCCATATAGGTGTCATGGCTACCATGTCAGATAAGGCCAACATATGTGCCATTTTGAAATCAACGAGAAGTCTTGTCTAGTGTGTCATAGCATAGTGCACGATAGACAAACAATTGTTGTGATGCAGAATACATACTGCATCTCCAAACTGATCTATCCTTCGATGGAGTTCATCCATGCTTATGTTGAGCCCTATGAGGTAATGAACGTGTTGATATGTGAGGCTTTCGTGCATTCATTGGAGTAGCTCGGGTATGTTGCCACTCATGAAAGATCACAAATTCAAATTTAATTGCACAAAAGTAGATTAAATTAAATTAAATTAATGGGTGGACAAATATGAGGCACCAACTGTCGTCTACAATATAACGATAGTCATTCGCACACCCAAAGTCCCATCATAGAGAAAATACCTTATCAACATAACTACACGTTAAAATTATATTTGCACTTTTCTCTTTTCTATGTTTGATATTTCATGTAATATTTTCTTAGAAAGCATCAATAACATTTTTGTCTTTTTAGGCTTTCAATGTTTCGTTGATACGTGAGATGTGTTTACCAAATTTCCACAGATAATTATACTCATCTTGTCTAGTTAGACTAGGAATGAGTATATTATTTTAATTTTAGCAAACATTATGAAATATGTCACATTGCATTTCCTAAGCCCCAATAAAATTGTTGAAAAAGTGACAAAGACTTAGGTTCTATATTTTATTTTCATATAACGTCACACTTAATGGTGGAGTTCAAATGTTGCATGTAAAGGAAAGGTCGTGATCATCAACTAAAAGAATAGCATAGCACCTTAGCCAATACATCATGCTCAACTTGTGAGAATAACATAACATGGAATGTAGATCCATATGTAGAGAAAGAGCACAGACCATTCAAAAATATTACCTCCAAACAAGTAAGATGGCATGAATGTCATGTATGGATGACCAGAGGATTATCGCACTTGTGCTTATCATCACGAACAACAATTTCAAAGATTAGATCGATGGATGTTTGCACCAGAGGTGCTTCTGGCATGCTTAATGGCCACCTAGGGTGATTTTTGTTGATGAAGTTTGTATCAAATATACTCCACTGTTGTGCATGCCAATGCACTCTCTCTTGAAGAAGTGTCAAATATTGTGTCTGCACATGATCCCAACAACTCTGAGCAAACTAGCAATCCCAAAACATATGTTTTGTCATTTTAGAACAATTGCACATAGGACAAAGGCCATAAAAGAGACAGCTCTTCGCCAATCAAGCCTTGGAAGGAAGGCCTTAATACATAGCCATCCACACCAACACATATAGCGTATGTGACACGTGCACTAACCAAACATTGTACAACCTCCGAAGCCACCAACCCTTTGCATCAGAAGACACCCACCACACATTGAGTACAAGGCCTAGTTCATAGCATTGATGCAAGATGGAGTACAACTTATGTGAATTATACTAAACAAGTGGACAACCAAAACCCCAATCCTAATCATGCGATATTGATCCCAGCACATCAATGTTTGACTTGAACACATCCTTCTGCAAAATGAGCTTATCAATCTCCATGATGATGCGGATATCTATGAAAAACAAGGGATACTCATCCAAGGTTTGCCAATCCTTCAAAGAACACACATCCAAATCCCATAGATCACGCCAAAGAAAGATACCACTCTTGATGAACCAACGTGCCTAAAAGCGCGGAAGATCAATAATGCAAGTGTCTTGAATCCTCTAGCTCCAAATAGGACATCTAGCTAAAATTCACCTTGCACTACTACTATCTATTAGCCATCAAACCAACCTTGCCATGTTCCTCCAGGTAGACAATACTTCTAAAAATAATTGTGTCGATGAATTGAAATTGGCATAGCGTTGAAATGATATCACACAAACTAATGGACCCTCGTATCTTGTTGATATGTTGACTCGTAAGCAACTTGTGTCTCAATAGAACCTGCCATGGAGAAGACCCCTCCAGCCAATGAACCACTAAATTGGCAACAAAAATACTCCCCTAAGTAGCCACATCAACAAAACCAAGCCCTCCCTCGCCCTTGGGCATGGTACAGAGTCTACAGACATCCCCAAGCACCATCAATAGGCCTCACTCCCCACCATATTTGGACCATAGAAACACTATGTGAGGGAGTGCTCCGTGAGGGAGTGATCTATTCTATATTAGAGTGTTTGACTTGTTTATTTGATAGGGGCCTTCAGCCCCTTGTCGAATATACAAGTCTAGTCTAATGTTGAATTGACATACTAAGAAGTGTTTGTGACTTCTTAGTGGGTCTATTCAACATTAGAGCTCTATGCGTGAATAGACGTGCATGTGAGGAGATGATCATCAACATGGACAAATTTTCTAGTGAAGAACAAATAAATAAGAAGACAAATCATACCATTGAAGAAATCCCAAATAGCATTGAAGAAGTCCCAAGAATGATTGAAGACAAGAAGACAAGTCAGCCCTGAAGATAAAATGAAAGGTGAAGATCAAAAGTACAAGTCGGCCCCATGGGAGAAATTATAGTGAATTGAAGTGTATAAATAAGCAACTATCACTTCATTTTGTCATCATCACATCACAACATCTCTTCTCCACTTGCGCGCACTTTTCAAGAAGGCCTAGCAAAGGAAAAAGAAGAAAATATTTTGGGTTCTCATCATTTCCTAGAGGTTTGCTAGGGTTTCCTCATGAAGGAGGGCTCATTGCTAGGGTTTCTTCATGAATGGTAATGTAATTATTGGACTAATTTCTAATAGGAAAAGTTGGTTGGGTTTTCTCCCAAGTTTGGGTTTCCCAGGGTAAAATTCGTGTGTCTACTGTGCATGGTTTTGTTTCTATGATCCTTTGTCAGCTGCAATTTAAGTTGAAATTTTTAGTGTGCAATTATTCAATGAAAACTATGGGATGAAATGAAATTTTGAAATCATTAGGAAATAATTGTCACGATCTGATAATTGTATTTCTACTGCTATATGAGAAAATTCAACAAATCCCACATAGCAACCCATGAAGGCCCCACACCAAAGGGAATGCCAAGATAATGCAAAATAACACATGGATGAACAAAAGTCCAAGCTAGGGGGATCTAGTTAGGGGGGTTATCCAAATCAACCAACCGATAGCCAGTTTTGTGATCACTACCTACTACCCACGAGGCCTCATAAGAAATAGTCAAACAGTCCTTGGCTCCATCAACTAATCCCTAACCCATGCACATTGAAAGAAGAGGATCATGTGCAAAATGGTTGTCAACCATCTAGGAGAGAAATACCTTGTATGCACCCCTAGATGCAAGCAGCTTCTATGAGATAACCCAAAGCATTTGTTATCTACACAAAAAGATAAAGGAAAAATGGACATCAATGTTGAATAGACCAATGCAACCTAATACGTGGTGACAAGGAGTTGTTCATTGAGACAAAAGTTGTGGCACTATAAAAAAGCATGTTCACCATATCAACACACCAAGGGCCAACTCCTAAACAAGCCATCATCCCAGTGATAAAATACCAATCAATTCAATCATAGGGTTTGTCAAATTTAATCTTCAAGAAGAGTGCTTGCTAGTCTGACTTTGTTGCCCATTTCATGGCTACCTATGTTAAGATCATTGTATCCAAGATAAACCACATCTGCACAAAACCTATATGTTTTGTCTGATAGTTTTGCATGCAAAACTATGAATCCAAAAATCCACTGCCTTGGCCAAGATCTTACAAGCCACCCCCGAGAAAGTGATAGGTCTCCACCCCCCTATGGTGTCGCTTGAAACATTTTGGGGAATCAACTTAACCAAGCTTCAATTAACAGACTAGGTCAACTAACCTGGGGAGAAGGTCTCATATGCCAAGCAACAAAAAATGAACCCCCATCATATCCCACATGGCCTTGTGGAACTCACAAGGTAATCCATCTATGCCTAGGGACGTCCCATCTCCATTGAGCAAAGGGAAGCAAAGAGCTCCTCCTTTGAAAAGTAATCATCCAACCTATCCCCGTCCCCAACATACATGATGAGGAATCACCTTATAGAAGGAAAATCTAGCAACCATAACCAAGTTCGTCAAAGCATAGGGTGAAAAATATTCTACAAATGAAGACCAAACATACCTTTGATCTCATCGGGTCCTATTCAACAGAAACATTAGGTGTGCATATGTCAAGAACCTTGGTTGCTCCCACCATTTTCAAAAAGACCAAACAAAAGTTGGAAATCATATCCCCCACTTAAATCCATTGCAATCTACAACATTCCTATCCCCTTTAGCAATGTAGTCCTCTTGGTACCACCAACTCGAAATAACCAAAATCATGGAAAGTAGTGTTATGAGAATCCTCCTCAAGGAAAATATACACATCCTCAAGCCTTTGCCTAGCCCCTTGCAACTCCCTTCGATTCCTGCAAGCATTTGATTGTCCAACAAATGGTAGCCTCCCAACAAAGAAACCCTCTATCCCCAACAGAACAATGAATGAAATTTCACACAAAATGGATGAGTGGCAAAATCAAGTGAACCAAAATGAGGGACATTGAGCTTAAACAAGGAAAAAAGCGTTGAATCCACTACATGTCCCACCAATATAACACTCTAACTAGACAAGTGATCCAATCCTATAACTCCTATCAATTCATCAAAAAGGCATTGTCACCCGAAAAGGAGAGGTCATCCTAATGTCCATACACTCTATCCAACCTTGCATGAACTCTATCCATCCCCATTCTGAAATTGGTGCAAGTGAACCAACCCCCATAATCCAATCCTTTTTTCTTCCCGTTAGGGTTGTAAAGTTGAAGCACCAACATACACCACATCTAAGCCTACATTTCTACACCACTAACCACAATACCATGCTCCAACCCAACCACCCTAATCACCTTCCCACTCAACCATGTTAAAGTCACCATTAACAATTCAGTCTACATCTAGCAATAAAGAATCCATCCAAGCCTACTTGATCAAACTTACATGCTCTTATGTTTTCTCTTGCTCCCACGAACTTGTCACAGCTCTCACGATCTCATGCTCATGAATTATTGTCGCAAGCTCTCGGTCCCGCAAATCCATGTCGCAACCCTATTCACAACCCATAGTGACTTCTTCCCTTGCTCCACCCATCATGACCTGTCCTCTCCCATCACAACCCTACTCCCACCCTTTGTCACGACCTCACCTTGTCGCAACCCACCCCGATCACGCCCTTTCCCCTTTGCTAACCCTCCCCCTCTCCTATACCCTCCATGTTTCCCTTATCCACAGACTCGCCTTCTCCCTCTCTACCACTCCACCCTCCACCTCATTTCATTCCTTCATTTCTCCCTTCCCCACACCCTCATCCTCACACCCTTCCTCTAGATCCCCCAACCCCCCCCCCCTCTGCCCCGTCTCAACATCCTATTCTTGCCCCTTTTTACCCTCAACCCCTCACTCTACATTATCTTCCACTCAAACAATCATCCATACTCAATAGCAACCAACCTCTGCTTATGGAGCATCGATGGGAAATAATACACGGATTTAGCTATAGAAGGATAACTTAAAACACTCTTTAGTGGAATAGAATTCTACCAGTAGCACAAACAGTGAGCTAACCCTTCAAATTGATTAGGCTTAACTAGCTGCCCAAGTCCATAACCTTGTAAAATTGACAAAAAAAATGCAAGAAGAGATTCTTAATCTCTCAAACAAGGTTTTTGAAGTTGAATCAAAAAATTTATCCCTCAAAAACCTGTTGAATAAAAACAACGTGCAAGAAGCCACCCAAACAACGAATGATGCCTTGAACCAAGAAACTCTTGACCTTAAAAACAAGCAAGAGGAAATCCAAAACCAACAAGCTACCTTCAAATAAGAGACAAACACACATCAACTCATGGGCACAACTGGTTAGTGTAAGGGACAATAATCCTCCCCCTCTAGCAGTAGTAGAACAAGTGCTACATACCAAGCTCATGGAAGAGCATACTAGGGGGGCAAGGGAATTGAACCTGAAGATGGGAGAGCTCCCTTTACCTCATCCATCCCCAGACCCAGTAGAGGTCAAGACCTTGTTTCTCCGAGACAAACTTGACCTCCAAGATGTGACCCTTGATAGGGCGTGGATTGGATCTGGCTCCACTCTCTCCCTCCAGTTCAGATCTGTAGTGGATCGACTTCGAGCTCTTAGAGCTAGGAGGAAGTTGTTCCCTCTTCCTTAAAAGATCTTCCTTGATGAAGACCTCACCAAATCATAGGTCGGGAAGCTTAAACGCTCGATGGAGCTAGTTATGGTAGCACGACAGGCAAGGGCATGGGTAGTCATTAGAAACCTCGGGGTTGTCATTTGGGACTCCTTCCCTTTAGGTTCGGAATCCAAACCAGGATTTTCTAAATGACAGACTCAATGGGGTAAGTGACAAGGAGAGGGCATCTCAATAGGCTATTAGAATAGCAATGGATTTTTTTGGTCATTACCGGGAATGCTTTACGATTCTCTTGGGTCGTCAGACATTCTCTTTGTCACCAAGACCCATGAGAGCCTTGTCAAGCCTCTCCCAGACATTGTTCAATGCCATTGGTTCTCAATTTGCAAATAGGAGAGAAAATGCTCAAGCAGTGTTAGAGATTCTGGTGGGATAGCCTATTTGGTCAGGGACTCCCTCCAAAGCAAAAAATCATTGGTAGACTCAAACGAGTCAACTAGGTTCATGTAGATTCCAATCAAAGTCATTACTCATCTCTCCATAGACATCTACATAGCAATTTGCTACTTCTCCCCAACCCCATCATTGTTTTCCATTCATAGTAACTATGTGGGAGAACCCTACTTGGATTTATATGTCGACATCACTCAGCACTTAGAGATTAGAGGTTATCCTTCTAGGTGACTTCGACACCCACACCAAATCTCTCCAGATCCCTCTCCACTACTAATAGGACACTTTTGTACTCGAGATGGACCCAAAGTTAGTAGGACTATACAAATTGTATGACGATGCATTGGGTTCATTGTAGCATATGGTCGACACCTCTTACAACTCAGGGAATCCCATGATCTATTGATCCTAAATGGCCTCCCCTGCTTCCCAGCTTCTCGACACATCACACGCTTCCCACATAGCGGCAGAGCTAATGTAGTGGATTATGTCATGGCCAGCCAAGATCTTCTATCTCTTATACGACATTTTTCAGTTATCCCCATTCCCCTAATAAACCATGCCCTTCTTACTTTTTTCCATTTGAGCCAACCCTCCCCCCCTTGACCCGACCACCCTTGGGCCCAACCCAGACCACTATCCTCTTTGGCAAGGGAGACCCAAATACTCTCTTCCCATCTTCGCCAAATGCTACCATCTGCCACCCAATTCTCATCATTTCGCTCTACATCTACCAAGTACAAATGTCTTTCCTCCACCATCTGGGAAGCAACCCTTAAATCCTACTACCATGTCACTAGATCCACCTTGCAGTACCCAAAACCTAATTCCTACCTCATGAATAAGTGGTACAACAAAGACTAAAAATCCCTTCGTGTTCATCTTCAGTATGCCTTCCCTCTAGACCACCATCCCCTCCCTAGCCTGGAAGCTTCATACCACTCCCTCCACCACAAGAAACATCTCTACATCTCTCAAAGGACATGCGACTTATGGGCCTCTCTTGTCCACTCCCCCAAACACTTCTTGTAGACCATTTCCCCTTGTCAGTCCCCCCTTCCACCTAATCTAGACATTCACTCCAAGTTTTCCCATTCATCTACCCTTTACGATGTGTCGAGGCAGCCCCTGATTCAGGTCACCTTCCCCCTTCTTGCCAATTATTCTCATACTAAGATATTCGAGAGGGAGTATGGGTGATGAACACAAATAAATCCATTGATGAAGAGGGGTTTCAAGCAGAGTTCTTCAAGCATGGTCTCCATGCTATGGATGGGCACCTTGCAGACTTGTTTATCCATTTTGTCTGCATTGGTTTCCCACCAAGTTGGTCATACCACACCATTCATCCAATCCACAAATTGGGCCTTAATACAGATCCAAACAACTATAGGACGATCATGGTGGGCCACACATTCTCTAAGTTCTATGCAACATTTCTCCATATAATGATTTTCATAGAGCTTAAGAGGAGACATCTTAGAGCTAGGGGGAAGGTTGGTTTCCAATCGGCCCATCAAACTACTGACTACATCCTCACCCTCTAAGTCATCATCGAGGAAGCGCAGCATCACTCTTCGAAAGTCCAATGTTGTTTTGTAGACTTTCTGAAAGCCTTTGACTCTATTGCTCTGGAGATCCTTTTCTAGAGACTTGAAGACATCAACCATTTTGATAAGTTATTGAAAGCCATCATGTACCTATAAAAATCGATCTTTGGTCATCTCCACACTACTCACAGGTTCTCAAACCTTATCAGGAGTACCATTAGAGTCAAATAGGGGTGCTCCCTGTCCCTCACCTTATTTGGTATTTACATCGATGAGCTCGAGTCCTTTCTATAGGAATACATCCAAGACAAGGATTGGTGTCATGTCCACCATGTCTTGATTTATATCCTACTCTTTTCCAACGATGTGGTGTGAAGAACCTGCAATAATTAGTTAATGCAAATACACGAGATATCAGAAATAATGGAACTCGGAATCACTTTTATATTGATCACGGGCCACTTCGAGGGGGCAGCCTCCTTTGAGCAAGCTCAATACAATTAACTTTACGGTCCTTCAATGACCTCAACACACACTTATATACTAAGTCTATGCCCAATACTATGAGTCAAAACAATGGGACATATAATACTATGGGATGACTTACAAAGCATATGCGTCCAATACTATGGGTCAATACCATGGGCTAATATAAGCTATGGATCAACAAATACTACGGGACGACTTACAAAGCATATGCGTCCAACAACAATATACTAACAAAGTAAAGAGAAGGGTTGACACGGGTTCCTAACATCCTCTCTCCCTTAGAAAAAGCTTTGTCCTCAAAGCATTGGTTGGGGAAATTGATGTAGAATCTGAATGAGTGGTTCCCCGGTAGCATCCTCGGGTTGCATTTCAGGCCACTGACGCCTTTGGAGTTTCAGGGAGGATTGCTTGGAAGGCTGTAGACGAAAAAGAACCATATCAACTGCGTGAAAAGTGCGCTCAGAATGGTGCTGATCAGCTTGTTGTTGCAGTAGAATTCTGGCCATGTGAAGATTGTCCTGCAGAATGAGAAGAATCTGATCACGGTTTCGAAGAACCGAGTCAATTGCCTAAACTGGGGAGCTGCTAAGGGTGTATGGAAGAAGAACTGGCGGTGTCTGCCCATAGACTACTTCATATGGTGTCCTTGTAGATGTGGTATTGTACCACCAGAGCGCTTCTAAGAAATCCATAGAAATAGTTGGCCAAATCTGTGTAGGGATGGGCAAGGGTTTGAGCAGTCCCGAAAGGAGTGTCGTTTCACCCTTGTTGACCTAGAAAGTATCACAGTCAGCCACCATCTGTTGAATTGTCATTTTCAATCCCTGCCAAAAGAAGTTACATTGTTCCCAGTCAGACATTGTGAAAGAACCCAGAGTGCCCTGCTGATGAAGAAGCATGGAGTTCATAGAAGAGATAGCCCTGTTGAACATATTGCAATCAATTTGGAACAAGCAGAGAAATAGTTGTAAGAGAAACTAGGTCATCAATTGTGCGAAAAGGAGCATCTGCCACCATATTGTCCTTACCCTTATTGTAAGTGATCGCATAGGGATAACCCATTTCAGGTGTGTTGGGGAGGAGACCCATTGTTCCAGAAAATTTTCCAGACCCTGGAGATCAGTCTTGATGCAGAAATAATTCCCTAATAGGTATAGCTGCCACTGCTGTACTGCATGTAAAATAGCCATCATTTCCTGCTGAGAGGTAGATGCGGCTAAATTCTTACCGGAAAGGTCTCTTGAAGGCAGCAAGCTCATTGGTTCAGCAAAGACACCTACATATCTATCCAAGGAAGTAGTGGAGACTGTTGATGGGTGCATCTGAATGGAATGGAGCTGAGCGATGACACCATGTGAATTCTTCTTAAGGATTTTTTCCAGGCGATGTGAACTGATCATGCAGAGAGACCCTGGTTATAAGCCCATAAATTTGTGTTGTGCTCCATTGACGAAAAACTGCATCCAAAGTTCAACAAAATCCCATAAGATGGGGCCAAGTGTGCGTAACCATTGAACGCCCAAAACCACATCACATCCGCCTAAGGACAAGGCAAACATGTCAGAGCGCAGGTTATAATCTTCCATAGAGATACGCACATTGTGACACTTCCCCTTGCAAGGTAAGGTGCCCCCATTGGCAACCATGACTTCAAAGTGGGAGCAAGGATGGACAAAACAATCAGCCTGTTTGGCAATCCAAGGGTCAATGAAGTTATGAGTGCTACCAGAATCAATGAGAATGGTGAGAGGGAGCTTCTTGAAGTATCCCCTGACCCGCATTGTTTGTGGGGTGGTGACGCCAGTTACAGCATGGAGGGAGATCTCGGGTGGGTCGTCCTGAGATGGGGTGTCAACAGGAGGGTGCTGAATGTCAACCTGATCATCTACTGTATCTAGAGCTTCTTCACCAAGTTCAGAGGCAGGCGGAGAATCCACATCCAAGAGATAGGGCTTTTGTTGATTACATCTATGTCCCCGAGTGAATTTCTCATCACAATTATAACAAAGCCCTTTTTCTCAGCGTGTCTGCATCTTTGTTTCAGACAAATGCTTGATAGGAGTTGGTCGAGGAGCAGGCGTGATGGGAGTTCGTTGGGAACCCATATTTCTGAGGGGAACAAAGGTGGGTTTGGAGCGTTGTTGAGCTGCGATCTTGTATTGGGACAGAACATTTTGACCTCTGAGCAGATTTCATCCTTGAGACCACTGATAAAACAACTCCTGTAGAATTCATCAGACAATCCTTCTGTGTGATTGGCTAATTTCTCAAATTCCGTCTGATACTCTCTCACTGTGCCAGTTTGGTGAAGTTTAGTGAGTGCTCCTGTGAAGTCGTCAAAAGCACTAGGACCAAATCGTGGCAAAAGGAGTTGGCAAAAAGCTGTCCAGTTTGGCTCGGGATGAGCTTTGATGTACCAACGGTGCCATTGAAGGGCTTCTTGTTCCAAATGAAAGGATGCAAGTGGAACTTTCCGGACATCAAAAGTATTATGCAGACTGAAATATTGTTCTGCTCGGTATATCCATCCAGTCGGATCAGTACCATTGAAGTGAGGAAAATCAAGCTTCGGCCCACAAAAATTGCTGGAAGAAGAGAACCCGATGGTTGTAAAAGATTCTGACTGTCGGTTATTGTTCATGGCTGAATGCTGAAGATGGAGGCTGAGAAATTTTTCATCCAGATCTTGGAGTTTGGTTTGGATGGCTGCAAGTGCTTCCTCCATGGTTTTTGCTCCTGCGCGAGTGACAACCACAACCAGGAGGTTTTTTTTTTTTTGGGGGGGGGGGGGAATGGATAGAAAAACACAAACAAAAGCTTATTTAGTAAAGGAAAATTTGGATTTGGGAAAAAATCGAATTTGTAATTGGGGTTTAACTAGGATTTGGACACTTTCTAATGGACAGGGAGGCAAAAAATGGAAATTTCAGAAGCAGGGTGAAAGAATGAGAAAATTTGGTAGAGAGGGACAAAGAAGCAGAATTAGGAAAGGAACACGGTGGCAAAATTTAAGGCGTTTGGGTGAAAATTGAAGGAGTTATGGCAAACCCTAAAAATAGACAAATGTGGGATTTCTGGTCTTGGGAAGTGGAATTTGGGATAGGGTCTTCAGGAATGAAATATGCAGAATGGGATTGCAGGGATGTCAGTGAAGTTTGAGGGAAGTGTCAGTGAAATTTCAGTGAAGTGTCAGTGAAGGGTTTTTTTTTTTTTTTTTTAGAAATGGATTTGGATCAGCAACGGCGGCGTGAAAGGGATCCGCAACAGATGAATATGCAACAGCACGGAAGGGATCGAAAAATGGTTGGATCTAAAACGGCGACTGGATCTGGAACGACTTTCAGAATAGATCTGAAATGGTTGGATCTGGAGCGGAAGTGATCGGCAACAGTTCAACTGAAAATAGATATGGACCCCAGGTATGTGCGGCTTCCTATTGGTTCAGGGGATTCACTCGGCCACCAATGCTGTCTAACGGCTTGCGTATTGGGGCAGTACCCCTCACTCCACGGCTCAGGTAAAACTGATAACCGATTTGCCACAAACGACAACTCTTGGTTTACCTCACGGGTGGAAACTAGTCAATCAAGTAGGGGTCGTTGCCCTTTTCGCTGGCAGGTCCTCTCAATGGGCCAGCTACTTTGGGGTTCCTGTGGTACTCCTCACAATGAGTTTTAGGGCTTATGCCCAAGTACTTCCCACAGTTAAGCGGATAGGGATTATTCCCATATCCAAAATTGCAACAGATGCGAGAAAAAAAAAATTGGCAAAAATTCCACCCAACAAGCCCAAGAAAGTGCTCTGATACCAGATGTGAAGAACCTGCAATAATTAGTTAATGCAAATACACGAGATATCAGAAATAATGGAACTCAGAATCACTTTTATATTGACCACGGGCCACTTCGAGGGGGCAAGCTCAATACAATTAACTTTACGGTCCTTCAATGACCTCAACACACACTTATATACTAAGTCTATGCCCAATACTATGAGTCAAAACCATGGGACATATAATACTACGGGACGACTTACAAAGCATATGCATCCAATACTATGGGTCAATACCATGGGCTAATATAAGCTTGGATCAACAAATACTACGGGACGACTTACAAAGCATATGTGTCCAACAACAATATACTAACAAAGTAAAGAGAAGGGTTGACACGGGTTCCTAACATGTGGTTCTCCTAGCCTATTCCCAGAGGGGCTCCAAAGATAGCTAGATGCTTTGGCACTCTTTTGTGACCTTATTCAACCTTGGTAAAACCAAGGTTATGATCTTCAATGGAAGAAGGTTCATCAAGATCACCACTTCTTTTTCAAAGAGAAGGAGATTGAGATCACAAACACTTACACTTATTCAGGGGTACAATTCTCGAGGCCTCGTTTCTGCTTGAAACATGTTGTTCAATCCTTGAACAATAAAGGATATAGATACCTAGCCATCCTTGAGAGAGAATGTTTCCAGCATCAGTTTCGGGACATTTAGTCCAAATTGTCCCTCATGGAGTCTAGTCCGACCCACAATACTCTATGGCTTGAAGGTTTGGGGGCATTGTTTACTAGAGTCTAATTGGGCTTTAGTCGAGAGAGTGCAGAACCTTCTCCTTTGACACATCATCAAATGCAAGAAAACAAACCCCTAACCTATATTTTTTGCAAAGTTCAAAGCTCAATCTTCCCAACTTGACATAGTTTTCAGCCTTGTTTCACTTCTCCACCGCATCCAGAGTTTTCTTGAAATGGTGAAGTGGTGGGACAAGTACTCATACTTAGCCTACCACTCATCAGAGTCCCTTGCATCTACCAACCCCTAGTGTCATGCATAGTGTCAGTTTACAGGGCTTTCAAATCTTTTGGATTTGGCGGGTATCTCAATGAATCGTCTTCCTTCGTTTAAATACTCCCTTGATGCACCTAGCCACCTTTTACCAACTAGACAAGAGTTGAACAACAACATCTGGGAGAACATCTACAGACAATTTATTCAATTCACGTGGGAAAACCCTCAGGACGAGTTGCGTCCTAAGATGGCCTTCTACGGTGAGCACTTCATGGAGATGAGGGACAATCTCATCACTCGACCCCACTACACAAGCAAGCATTGGGTGCACTCTCTTAGCATCCCCATGCGATAGTTAAGAGTGGGATCTCATACACTATGGGTGGCGACATACCACCAAACAGATCGGTTAGACAAGATTTCTGATTTACCAGTTGTGTTATCTTCGAGAGGTCGATATAGAGGAGCACTTCATCTTCCACTACCCCATCTACTATGAGCAATTCCATTGTATATTCAAGGAGGGCATACTCTCTCCATCTTCTCTAGGTACCACAGACAGAGATGCCTAACCTTGTACATGCAAAAGCATTTGAGACTCCACTCCCACACTATCCAAGCCCCTCCTAAACCAGACTCCACCCAAAGGCTTACTTCATACTTTACAGTGGTCCCATCAGCTAGGGACACCAAGAGACAGATGGATAGCAACATGCATTCAACTTTAGATCTATGCGGACAAGAGGGAATATCACTCCCCCCAAGAGACCTCAGCAACGTTACCTGAACAAATCCACTATGAGTAAGCAAACGAGACCACTTGGGATCCAGTGGAGTGTAATGTCCCGATTTTGACCCCATTGCATTCAAATGTACATGATGTAATATTGTTATTAAATCGTGGTGAGGAGGTCAAGGCCAAGGCCCTGCCATCAATTTATCGATGCATATGGTTTACGTGCTAGCTAGGCACATTGGAATTTCGAATATCATGTAAATATGCATTTTAATAAAATACTCACAACTAGCTATGCAATGCAACAAGAGATGGGGGCATGATTTTACAAGGAATTGGGAGGGAAAACATTCAAACCCTTGAGCCAATCAAGTCAAGCCAAGTGTCAATGAGGAAACCCATAAAACCCTCAACTACCCATGTTGACTTTTGTACCCAATCATTCATTTCTCCCAAGAGTTGGTTGAGGTAGTTAATGCCTTCGGGAATGGGAGATATGGCTGTCCAAATTCGAGTATGGCAAGCCACCCTGCATGGAAAAACGTGTTTTGCTCTTTGGGCAAGAAAAGAGCCATGAATTGCTCCCCAAGTCATTACCCATCAACTAGTTTTCTCTCCCTCACGAGTTTGGAGCTACCTGGGCGTTTTCCATCCATGTTCTTCTGGTTTTTCTTTGTTTCTCAACTAGGAGAAGGGCATTTTTGTGTTATATACCAGTGGGGAAGAAGGGGAATCGAATTGGGGTTCCATTGAGACCTTTTTTACTGCTGAATGCTTATATATATGTGGGAGAAATCGTTTTCTTCCCTGTGGTCGAATTTCCCTCTCCCAATCCATTGTTGGGGCGCCCACGATTTGGGGAAAGACCCATGGCCATCTTGTTTGTAAATCCCATAGTTAAACCTGTGTATCCATGCCCAATGATTGTGCTTTCTTTGTGAGAAAAGAGTATGTTGGGGTGTGGTTTATGGGTAACTATTGCTTTGGCTGTGCATGAGCTTGAATGTCCCCTTTTCCTTGTAAGAATCATGCTCAGCTCGGGGGTGGCAGTTGTGTTAAGAGAATTGATGAACACAACTGGCCTATGGTTGGGTGGAACGTTGCAGTGACATAGCTAGTTGCGTGGGACAATTGCGAAATGAAGACAAGTATCTAATGTGTATTTACTTCTGCAATGTTTAATTTGAGGATTATTTTGATATGCTGGATGAGCATGAATTGTGTGTGGATGATGTTTTAATTCCGCTGTGCATGCTTGCTTGATTTGCATCTGCACACTTTTGTTTTTAATTATATGAATCTAATGAATGGGCTGAGTTTATGTAAAAGCCCAGATATTGGTATCATGTTCCCTTCCTTGCATTGGGTCCACGGGAGGGGACTTGACATGGAGGACAACCCCTTATTCACAGCAGCTTAGAGGGTGGTCCAGATCCTCCCCCGGCTCTTCTCCAGGGAAACATTCTATACTGAGTTTCCTCTCTTCAGCCTCAGATGCTAGGAAAGATAGTTTTGGTGGATCATGACTCATGCATTACCATCATCTCTACTTGTTTTCTTCTCTCGATTCCATGAGACCATAACTCTTTTATAGACCCTTCTCTCCATGTACTCTTTCATGCTCAGAATCTAGAGTTTCTCAAGGCTTAGATCAGGTTTAGCCTTCACTCTACTCTTTACTTGTTGTATCTTGCTTTCTATTTATAGGAGCCCCTTTTGTGCTCCCACTTGTTTTGACAGCATTGTATTCAACAATCCCATTGACGTACCTTTGTGGTCACATGTTGGACATTAATAAAATGATATTATCTTATCTTACTCCACTATGCACTGAGATTCAATAATGCATAAATTGAACAAAACACCATTAGTTGTTCACAAACCAAAAGGATAATTCAAATTCACCAATTGTTTGGGTCACACCCATGATCAATAAAAAACTCTACAAATAGGGGGAAAGAACAATGACTACCCACCCACTGCCCTCTACATAATCTATGGTCCAAAAAAGCGCCATTCCAACACCAATTCATCAAATTACAAAGCTCAAATCCTATAGTTTGACACTGTGCAAAAGGTCTAACTAAGGTCTAGTCCTTCGTAACACTCCACAAATAAACTGCTTACAGCTTGGGATCATCATCTCCCCACGTGACAAGATAGAAGAGATAACTTCATTCAAGGAAGAGAAGGTAGTCAAGGCTAGTAAAACGGTTGCTCACCACCACATTCCCATAAGAGGTCCTTTCAGGCAAAAGGACCACAACTTCCTCGAAGCACTTCACACAAGGAGTAGGGTTCAAATCTCTACTAGGCTTGTCCAAATGGAGAGGAGAAGGCACTTCCTTCCATTTGCTAGACTTCACCTGCAATCCAGCATCTAAATCCATACTCTGTAATTGGCAACTCACCCCCTCTAATGATGAGGGGGGCGGCGCTCTTACTCTAGCTATGAACATCATGCTTGTTGGGACTAGACTCTTGAACCTGTTGTAGTACTTGGCCCCCAATGGCCCGAGAAGATTCCTAACCCGAAACCCCAACAACGCTACCTTCTACACTCTAAGTGGTCTTAGCGAAAGGAGCACCATCTTTGGAAACATCTCCTGACACAATTGAAGAACCAGCTTTCTTTGATGTAAGATTTGTCAAAGCAATGACCCCACATTATCTAAAGCAATTGATTTATGCTCCCAATGAGGGCAATCAAGGATGAGGTGATCCTATCCTTGACAAGCAAAGCAAGCAATACGAAGATTCAAGTACCTAATATTCTACTACCTAACCCCATCTAAGGTCAACAAAGAAGAAATGAATGAAGGGAGCCTTTTTAATCCAGTTCAACACAAACTCTTGTAATGGCTCAAAAAGAATTTCATTAACCATCAAGAATGAGCACTTTCCCAAACCTATTGGCAAACAAATCCATGAAAGACCGTAAGTCTGTCGACAATGCAGGAAACTCTAACCAGGGAGGATAATGAGCCTGGCCCCAACCCTCTAGGTTAGAATTCATCCACCAAGACTACACATAAGCTAGCAACCCCACAATTTTTTAGGTCCCGAAATGTAAAACATGTCGAGCCATGGCATCAAAGTTGAGGAGAAGGCAAACATACTTGGAGCCAAGTTGTTAATAAGAGTTCAACATAAACCCCTTGGAATCCCAATTTAAAATGTACCACTAGTTAAAAGTGTCCTCATTTGGCATACAACATAAGACAAACAAAATCACCCCACAATTCCCTAGATTTTTCCTTCCCTCAAAGTATTCCTCGTTACTGGCTAGGATAAAGTTGAAATCTCCTTAAGTCGTACTAAAGCAATCAAGAGCGGCCTCCAAATTCAATCCACCATTGCTCTCAACAGACTGCACTTGAGAAGGGATAGATTCCTTACTCAACAACGCCACACCTTTTTCTAGAAAGAGAATTACATCAATTTGCAAGCTATCCTCTACAGCTTCAACAAATTGGACACCTCCCATAGCCTCTAAGAATTGCACAATAT
This sequence comes from Larix kaempferi, assembly GCA_027924585.1. Classification (NCBI taxonomy): domain Eukaryota; kingdom Viridiplantae; phylum Streptophyta; class Pinopsida; order Pinales; family Pinaceae; genus Larix; species Larix kaempferi. Next base: position 17,846,061 of record BSBM01000376.1, read on the forward strand.
CCCTAGCTAGTTGCAGCACCTCCACCACTAACCCAGAATTATTCCCTTCAACAAACACTTCTATCATTTGATACTCTAAATCTATGCTCAAACTAACCACTAGATCTTCCTTCAACACATCCAAATCCTTCAACACAGATGAGGGTAATGGCAGCCAACTCTTCTCTTGCTTTGGAATCTAAATTAGAAACGCCTTCAAGCTTGGCATTCAACAAATGAACAGAGGACCTAACAGAGCGATTCATATCTCAATAGTCTAAGGGAAAAAGCTCCAAGGGAGAATGATCTTTAGATCGATTCCTCCTTGCATAACCCAAGAAACCTTCCCATTTTCTTGTACGAGTGATTGTGCTATATACACAGCCTATTAGCCCTTAGTGCCTTCTTGGAGATGCTACCCATACCCCTTGTGAGCTCAAGATTCCACCACGGCCGATCACCATAGCCCCAAGCTACCTTGTACACCCATTGTATACAACCCATACCTTTCACGAGCTTTCATCCTTTCTCATGCATGTTTTTCTTTCCACCCTCAATGAAATATCAAAAAGAATTCAAGTTGATAATTGTTGCTTGATTTTTATTTTCTTGATTGCGCAATATTAGTTAACAATATAGGTAACTTCATTAATTGTATGTAATTTGTATCAAATGGCCATAGATTGATTTTCACGGGGCCTTTGCTATGAATGTGCCTCGGGGCTTTGTTTGCTTGAGTTTGATTGGGCCTCAGTCGAGAGAGTCCAGACTCTTCTCCTTTGTCACATCATTAGGTGCAAGCAGGCAGTTCCTCGACACATCATCCTAGCAAAGTCTGGTGCTTAGTGTTTCCGATTTGGGACAATATTCAATTTTATCTTTCCTGCATCACATCTGGAGCTTTGTTGACTCGACGACAGGGCAAGATCGGTACCTATACTTGGCCTATTGTTCTTCAAAGACTATTGACTCGTCTAACCCTTCAGTCGGCCTTGAGGATGGTTTGCAAGCGTTTCATACCTCTTGGATTCTACGGGCATTCAGATTGACTAACTACCTCCTTTTAGATATTCCTTGGATGCAACTAGCCACCTCCTACACATTAGACATGAGTTGAACATGATCATGAGAGAGGATATTTACAGGTAGTTTATTTAGATCACTTGGGTTAACCCTCAAGGTGGGTTATGCCCTAAGATGGCCTTCTACATTGAGCACTTCTTGAAGGTGAGAGACAAACTCATTATTTAACCTTAGTATACCCTCTGCCATTGGTTACATGTTCTTAAAATTCCCCTTAGCCAGTTCAAATTGGGTTCTCATAGACTTCGAGTAGAGATGGACCACCAGATAGATCATTCTGATAGGATCTGCCAACTATGCCATCTCCAGGACGTCAAGACAAAGAAGCACTTCATCTTTCAATGCCCCATCCACTACAAGATTAGAAGGAGGTTCCTCTACCTTTTCAAGGGGACTCATACCCTCACCAACTTCTTCAGATACTCAGCCTTCTACTCGACCAAATTCTACCTAGTGGATCACTTCCTTTTTTATGGTGCTTCCCTAAGGAAAGGGCACTAAGAGACAATTTGATAGCAGCACAACCATGGCCTCCAAATCAGTGTAGACCCATGGGACCTTCCCCCATCCCTCGGGATCTCAGTAGCATGACATGATCAAACCCATCCCTATGAGACAGATGAGACCCCTTGGGCCTTGACAACAGGCTACCTCCTCTAGACAAGAGCACAGCGAGCGGTCCAAAACTTCCACCATTTATTCCTCTAAGCAGTATATACTACTTTGAGTTTCCTTCATTCAACCTCGGATGTTAGAAGAGATAGAGTTATTCCATGATAGACCTACCTCATAACTCTTTAATTTTCTTGGTCCTGGATGTTTCAGTCTAGTACTTCTCCACCCCCATCTGACCTCTCGTGCTCAAGGTCAAGGGTTTTCCATGTTTCTCATGCTTCAACATAGACTTCTTGCATTGTTCTACTTTACTATATTGCTTCCTACCTTTTATAGGAGACAATTTGGTACCCCTGCTTTGTAATGGCAACATTGTACTCAGCAATCCCATTGACCTACTTTTCTTGTCATTAGTTGGACATTAATAACATTATCTTATCTTATCTTCTTTTTGGTTGTCTAACTATAGGCCACAAGCCAATGTTACGAACAAATCCTTTTTTATCTTCATATATTATCGATATTCTTCCTGATAATCTATGAAACCGACACGTTCTTTTAGGGGCGTGTCCGACAAGTAACACACTAGGACATGTTCCAGACATGTGTCCGACACCTACCCTAGACTTGTCCGAACATGTTGGACATGTGCAGCTTGAAAAATGACGCGAGGGGGGGTGCATTTAAAGGCCAATTTTGGCGTTATTCATTTCGCTATCATCCAAAAGAATTTTTCTAACTCGTCTTTAGTCATCTTTAGTTACTAATGTTTATTAATTAATTATTATTATGATTTATTTAATATTTATGTTTGTTACACCTTGGCAGTCCCACATTTTGTCAGCAACATGCTGTATTTTCTAGTCCCATTAACGTACTCTTTTGGTCACCTATGGACATTAATAAAATTATCTCCTTATCTTATCTACACCATAATAGGTATATTAATGGTTCTGGTGTTAGAAATTTAGAATGTAATAATTATTCTGTGTGCATATAAAAATGGTTTAACTTTCTGCATGTGATCGTGAATCGGCAATTTCATTCACTCGGTAGGATACTGTCACCATGATTTCAGGATGATGTTATCCGTGATGTAAAAAGTGATGTCATGAAATTCTAGAGCTTTCTATAACAGAAGGTTTCTTGTAAAAGAAATAACCTGTCTTAAGGCGACCGCTTATCCTGTAACATTAAAAATAGAGGATATGTGGAAGGTATCTGGCTCATTTGAGAGCTTCCTTCAGAATGGTAGGTAGAGAGAGGACCAGCACATATATTCTTCTTTTCAAAATTCTGAGACATATTTTTGTTATTTGTAGTTTATACTGACTATTCTACATATGGCATTTAAGATAAGGAACAATATTTTTTGTCATTCCTTGAATCATTTTTCCTGAGATACTGTTTCTAGATTTGGTGCACAGGTCAGCAACACAAATCAATAGAAAAGATTTCATAAAGAGTTAATTTTTTAACGTTTCCCTTTCAATCCAATTGTTCTATGTTTAGCTCAAAAAAAATTAATCAATACATGGTAAAAAAGCTAATCCGACCTAAACTACCTTATAGACCTCTCAAGAAAAAACAAAATATAAATGTAACATTAATATATTCATTATTTTCCATCATTCAAACAAAGGCAGTGAATACAAAACAATCAGCTAACCAAGACACTTACTCTCTAAAGGAACTGCGTTGCTTAAGAGCATATAGTTCAGCAAGATGGCGCGAATTAGAGCCCAATACATCAGCTATGACTTGCCACTGCAGCTTCAGAACAAGCCCTCCCGATAAGTAAAACTTGTCTCAATGGCTGCATAGCACCCACAATTTCAATTGTACAAAGTTTCAGAGAATCCCAACCTTACAAACAGGGCAAAGGGCTTTTCTAAAGACAATGGCCTTGTTCATTTTACAGTGCCATTGATAAGAGTAAGAAATAGAAATGACAATAAAGATTCATACTCCCTTGGATCTCAATTTGAACAAACCTCATCCTCACTGAAATAATCAGGAACCATATGAATTTTAGCTTCTTCCGGGGTCCATCCAAAAGCCTGTGATAAAGAAAAGGTAGAGAATGCAATTTATAGTATGATACCAAATGTATCTAGTTAAGACCAACTGGGCTCCATAAATGCATAAAATTTATTGCCTGGCTTGCAATTCAAAAGTAGCTTTAAGCTAGTTCATTTTGTTTGATACAGTCTCTTCAATATTCAACATATATGGCAAGTATTATATATTGCATACCTCGCGATATATGAAAACATCTGGATAGCCAAAATCTCGGTATGCCTGATATGAGTAGTAGCTGCAAAACACAGTCACACATAACCAGATTTTAATAACATAAGTGTCCCATCAACTATTCCAGCACTAAAACTGTGATGATTCAAATTTCACAAACTACAAAAGAAATCACATTCAAATTTAGAAGAAGCACAATGCTAACATTATATCCAACAAGTGAAAAGTTAAAACAGAGATCGCCCAGCATATTCAGTCACATATACTATAATGAAGCACTTTGCACATCAGACGCACAGATCCATCAAAATCAAATAAGCTAGCCTTTAAGTATATTGAAAATAAATATAGACAGAAAGCCTCAGTGAACTGAGTAGAAAATCATGAACATTGAAAAAGAAAAACTATGAAATATAGAGGAACAAATTTGTCAGATCCTGGCGAATCCAAAAATACTTTTGCTATACACATCTCAAGTTGCGAAAGGTTAAAACTTAAAACATAGAACAAAGTCCATTACAATAGGGTGGCAACCGACAATAAATACACAAGTGAAGGAGGTAAATGCAGATAAGATAAGATAAGATAATTTTATTAATGTCCAACGAATGACATCAAAAGTAGGTCAATGGGACTAAAGGATACATCCAGTAACTAGTATGAGTACAGTGTCGGAGTGCAAACACATCTCCTAGAAAATGCTGAAACTAAGATAAAATAAAATAATGAAAGATACAAGCAGTAGTACAACCTCATAAACATGTAGATATCCATATCAAAGGTACGGAATACAAAAATGCAAACTATAAAGTGAGTTTGTCCAAGACTAGACAACTCAAACAACTCAAGATCCTGTCAAGAGAGGAAGATCGCGTGAGAGAGCTGAAGATGAGTCCAGTGATGTCAAAATCTCCTAGGTCTGATGGTCAAGGGCAAGGGGGCGAATGGGACGCCTGCTCACTATCGAGGCTCTCTGAAGCCATCGGGGAGTCCATTTGTATGACCTAGGGGATATGTAGATGCGAGGAATACTCCTAACATCCGAGGCCGAAGGAAAGAAACTGTGGATCAATCATTGGCTACTCCGTTGGGGCTATGAGGGGATCTAACGGGCGGGAGGCGTCCTGCTCTGGATCTCCTGGGCCTGATCCCTCTGACGCTCTAAGAATGAATGGACTGATGTATGGTTCAACAACTCCGAATTGGTCTCGATAAAATCAATCAATCTCCCAAAGGGGGAGGCTGGGGGGAAACTCGAGGTCTCAACACTCTACTATCGGATGTACTTTGGGGATTTGCCCACCGCTTATTGCTCTGATCTGACGAATCAACACTAAAATAGGAGGTGATCGTCCTAGTCCTCTCGAGGTGGGGCGAGATGTGTAGGATATGTGACTTGTGGCTGAATATCTCCCTAGTGAAGAGGGAAAGGCACCTCTGGTCCTGATACCGAAAGAAGGTGGAGAGCGACCCCCCTGAGGCCCTATAGAGGCAGTGATATTGTCCTTTGATCTCATAGTATAAAGGACACCTAAAAATGAGGTGCATCTCTGTCTTCAGCTCCTATAAGTGGCAAATCAGGCAAATCCTATTGAAATGTAGTAGATGGTGGTCAGTCTCGACTTGATGTCAATGAGAACCAACCTGAAGTTGTCCCAAGGGGATCTTGAGTGAGTGCATCCAATGCCTGCACGTGTATGGGGGGCGAATGACAATGCCATCTTGCAGCTCCAAGAAGTTCTCAAGGTAGAGGGACATCTTCGAGCCTAAGCTCGTCGGAGGTGAAGTCCAAGTGACCTGAATGTATAATATGTAGATATCCTTTCTGATGGACTGGTTTATAACCTGTCTAGGCAGCTAGAGATGGCTCAACGAATCTAGGGAAAATCTGGACAGGGGAAGGCGCTCTGGGGAGATGGTCACCGACTGGAGAAGCCAAGATGCCTTTGAAAACCAACCATGTGCACAGCCTGTGGGGTGATATGAAGTGAGGGCCTCTGAGGAGCAGAATGCAAAGGTAGGGTACCTCTCTCTCTCAGTGGCAATCTCTGAAAGATCTGACTCTTTGAAGGAAAGGGACCAAACGGATGATGACCTCAAGGCAAAAGGGGTGGACATCGGACTCTGCCTGAATAATGGGTTGCGGAATAGTGCGCTTACATCAGATGATGCGCCTGAGAAGCAAGGTCTGAACTCTCTTCATCTGGACCCAATCTGTCTGTACCAAGCTCGATCCCCAGATTTAGGAGGCAGAGAGAACCGTGGGTCTAATGATCAACTCCATGAGATAGAGTTTGGACGAGATGTCCTGGAACTAGTTCTAGGAGCACTGTCTCTCGATGAGGGCTAGGGAACCATATCCTTTGTTGAGTTTAGGCCAGAGGGCCTATTGCATGCCAAAACAAGGCCCCATTACCTATACTCCCAGTTAAATGTAAGATATGGTGATCTCAGTCTCCTCTTCCCGGAAGAAAAAATTTAAGTCTGTAAGAGAGCCCTTCGATGCATTGAAGGCCATAACCTTGGTTTTACTTAGTTTGATCGTCAGCTGTCGAAGGTCACAAAAGCTGGCCAACGTGTCAATTTGTCTCTATAAGCCAACAGCACCAAGTCATCTGCAAAAAAGAGAAGGGAGATCAACACCTGATGTAGAAGGCAACCATCACCCTCTTGGATGTCAAAGAACTCTACTGTGTCTAATGAAAGTTGTTTTATTTAGGTAGAAACAAAGCTGGAAAGTAATCAAACCTCGTGTAATTCACAAATATGTCTCGCCTCATGGTGAAGAGCACCGACAATATATACACAAGTAAAGAAGGTAAATGCAGAGTCAAAGAGCTCTACTATGCATGAACGTCATTTGAGTTTGGGCAGAAGCAAAGCTGGAAAGTAATCAAACCTCATGTAATTCACAAATATGTCTTGCCTCATGGTGAAGAGCACAAGCATATTCTATTACAGTGTTCTGATCAATGTGGTCAAGAGAAGGTTTGAACATTCTGAACATAGCCACAGTTGAATTCCAATAGAAATTGCCACCGATACACTACACAAGAGTCACTTAAAGAGGTAATCACTAAAGAAATGGAATGCACAAAGATGGCATTGGCTTTAGAACCTATGAATTACATAAATAGGATCAATACCACAAGTAGAAGTTCATGGCTAAATGGGGAAGAAATTGCCAATGAATAAAGCTGTTAGTCCACAAGTAAACATTGCTTCACAGCCTCACAGGTACACTCTACAATCAGATATTTATTTTTCTTATTAGATAAATAAGCAATCGTTTGAATCTAAATTATAACTAAGAACATTTGAGCAAAAAAAACCATGGTAAGATAAAATGGGGCAACATAAGACTATTAAAGCACCCCGCTAATGGAAATGTTCACAATTATCAGGAACTGTGGATATTTTGGATCAGGTACTCGCATTGAGGACAGCATTGAAAAAGTACATTCCATCTTCTGAAACTATCGTGACAACTCACCTTTTGGGAAAAAGGGTTCACCAAATAACTTATAATCATTCGAAGGATGCTAGTTTTCCCTTGAGAAGCATTCACTGCTTGTCTTTTTTACGACTTGAACTTTATTCAACAGAACTGTTTAAAAGAATATAAAGAACAAAACAAAATTCAATGAGATCAAGAAATGCCTGAAAAGGCTCGAGAGTCGAAACCAATCTAATCATAATCACGTAATAAAGTAGAATATATAGTACAATCATAATAGCCATCAGATAACAGTCAATGGTCTCTAATCAGAAAGATTATCCATAAAACAAAACTAAGAAGATATTGCCTAGGGAAAGGACTATATCCTAAGGTATACATAAAGGTGGTCAAGGATTTAGGATTAGAGAGAGCCAAAGGCTAGCAATCCCCCCCTTAATTATAAATCCATTCAACTGTACCAGCTAGGCAACAAAGACAATTGCAAAAACTGGTAACATCTCTAAGTCTTCAACCTGATACCCATGATCTGAAACCTCACGAGTCTCAATGAATATCTGCCTGAGAAACCACCAAAAGTAGATGCCAAACACTAAGTCTGGAAATCTGACTTTACAACAAATGAATTAAATAATCTGTAAGTGTTGATGATGTGAACCCAAAACTGATGAGAAGTGATTCAGTGAATTGGTTCTAAATTCTAATCCCAACACATCCTAAATTCGGAAAATGCCTGACAATACAATGTGCCAAGAAAATGTGCAGAAGAATCAGCTATCCTATGCTAGGTCCAAAGACCATCCTTATAAAGTCCGAAGACTATCAAGTGAACAAATATGTTCACAAAACTGCTCTCAGAAAACAAGACAAAAATATTGTCAATAATTTAAGTGACAAAAAAAATGTGTCAATCAACGTCCCAATCCTGTGTCCTATAAAGCTTGTGTATAAAAAAATTGTGAATGAATCAACAATGAGTAAATCATAACCTGTCAAAAAATCATTGAGAAGTAAACAAGATGAATTGTTGGTACTGCCTCAAATCCGGAAACCAAACTGTCAATCAAAAATGTTGAACAACTACGCAACTCAGAAATCTGTAATAAATGACCAAATCCTCAAATGCTCAACAATGGGTAAATCATAACCTGTCAAAAAACATTGAGAAGTAAACAAGATGAATTGCTGGTACTGCCTCAAATCTGGAAACCAAACTGTCAATCAAAAATGTCGAACAACTACGCAACTCAGAAATCTGTAATAAATGACTAAATCCTCAAATGCCAAAAAGGGAAAACATCCATCAAAATATCATCCATGCCAATATCCTCAAAATCCTGAAAACTCTCAAGAATGCCAAGTATCAAACTGTCTTGTCAAATATCCTCAGAAGGTCAAACTAACCAATCCAAAACCTCTATGTGAATAATCCATGTTGAAAGCACTGAATCATCAATCCACCATTATGAATAAATCATAATCCTCAAAATCAAGAGTAGACTTCAAACTTGAAGTCTAGCAATCATCATCAGTATCTTCTCCCATGTCAACTGAAAGGTCAGAAGTCTTAGGACCTATAAATCAGCAACATCAATGTACTCCCCTAAAATGGAAAAGGGTAACAATAATGTCTTTAAGCGAAGTCTAAAGTCTCAATCTTCAACTCAAATGACAATCTAAAATGGGCCTCGATCATGCCCTAAATCATCAATTCCTAAATCAAAACATTTTTGTACATCTATTGTAGAACCTCTCCTATCAAACATGTTTGTAGTTGTACCAATGTATGAACTCTATAGTAAGACTGTTCCAATAACTTGGCTTCCAATTCCTGATGCCAAGAACCTAACCATCCAAAATGTACCTGTTTTCGATGAACCTTAATTCACTTCTAACACCTTTCTGAAAGGTGGTTTGTCACAAACACTGCAAGGATTAAGATCAAAACAATGCAACTCCTTATAGCCAACTCAATGATAGTGTCAGCACTGTCCAAGTACTTCATCAAATCTATCACCATCAACTACAACATCTTATTCCTCAAACACCTTGTTCCTAGCTTTAATTCCATCATCAACTGCATGCCTCTGCAAATCATCATCACGAAAACCAGCACTCGTAAATGTAATAGGTTTGGAGTAATTAGGAATATGAAAGAATTTAGAGAAATCCTTGTTACAACCTAAGCCATGTTTGTTCCTCTTTAACTTCAACTCTTCCCAAGGTCTAGCAATTTCACTTTCTCCACAAATATATCCTCTTTCTTCTTAGTGTTTTCATCCAATTCCTCCATGCCATCCTTAGTTGTATGTTGCTTGAGGCCTTCTTGTTCACTACCAACAATTGTCAATCCAAACAATGGACTATGCTAAACAAGTATGGGATCAGAATGCTAAAGTAATTCCTGATTCTAAATAATTATTAACTCATTTGTTTACACCCTGTTGTGGTTTCTAAGAATATCAATCTCTGTGTGCATTACTTGCATACAAAAGGTCACATTACTTGGGGAACCTTTCTCAATTTCAATTGTTGTTCCTAGTGCGGGGTTAATTAAAGTTTGCAGAAGATTGAACAAATCCTCTATACCTACCATCTTGATTAAAATGTCTTAAGCCAAGAAAACAAATTTCAAATAAGTTCTCCAAGTTTCACAATCAAGGATAGAACTCCAAGTGTTGAAACGTCAAAACACTATTACCAAGTGCAAGTGCTCGAAAAACATCAAACAATCATTGCAATTGTTGCAACAATTCACCAAACAAGTGACATCACAAGCACAAACACCAAAGTTTGCAACAAAACAATAATCACAACTCATCAACATCATAGATCAATCATCATCATCACCACACACCTTTGATCCCATTATTCAATTTTCAAGATCAACAATTCCCAAGTGCTACAAACACAACAATCTAAATTCTCTTTCTATAACTCCAAAGGGCTTCTTGCAACTCCACCATTTTGAATTTTTAGAATTGAAACTTCTAAAGACTCACGAGTCAAAAAAACACTTACACATGTTATGCCGCATTCTATAGGCATACTTTTTCACACTTATTTTTGCTCCAGAGCATTATGGATTCCAAAGTATTGAGGCCCATCTCTACTGCTATTGGGTTTTCTTTTGATGAGATGATGTGATGATCATATGATATATGTCATTCTCCTACTGCTATGCCATGACAGGATGATATATTATGTGATGTTGTACTTTATATTATTACTCCTGCATTAGATGTATTGATTATTTGATGAGTATAGTTAGTAGTACCACCCAAAGGCTGACGAGGGTAGTAGATTCTTGATTTACTTATGTACCATCGAACCAAGGTAACTCTTAGTCTTTACAAGGAATTTTACCCCCTTCTTTGGGTGCACCATTGATCTTATATCCATCTCCATACCACTCCACCTTGACTTCAAAATCCCTTTGGCTAGAGATTGACTAATGGACTCTTGACCTCCCCTTTACCATGAAGGCCTCCCTATTCTCCCTTGTATCTCAGGCATGCTTGTGTTGTGATGAATCCTGCGACGACAGTTCAGAATGCTTCCTTGTATCCCTGGAGTTAACTGGTTATCAAACATGAAGAGTTGCCATTGTGCAATGCTTCTCGCAAGACCTAAAACATGAAAGGCTATCTCCCTACAATGCCTAAAAAGTGCATTTGAAGACAACTCCTAGTCCAAGACTCCTTGTCCCAGAAACTAGTGTAAAAGAAAAATCATCACCAGATCAAAAGAAAATCAAAGAAGAACAAGACAAATTTGTAAAAAAAAAAAATCAAGTAATCCAAAGAAAAAGAAACAAATCTTACTTGCATATGTATTCAAATAAAAGCAAGGCCAAGGTCTCAAAGACCAAAAGTACAAGAAGAAAGAATCCAAGAAAAATAAAAGAAGACAAGTCCAAGAAGGAGCTAGCAAAGCAAAATGTAAAGAAAAAAGGGGGAAGTCTAGTAGCCAAGGTCAAAGGAGTAGTATCTCACTACACAACACCCATTTGTGAGACACTTTCCCTATTGTTTGCCATATTGGTGAAGATCATAGAGTTTTCCTTTATCCCTCATCTTGAGTCAATTAGTGACCAAATATTCACTTGTCAAGCTTGGTCTAATACATCTCTAATCCACCCAAAGAAGAAAATTGTCCTTGTGAATGATTAGATGTTATCATGGTATTGGTTAATTTGTAAATCATTTTTCTCATAAACCTATTTGAAGATATTTGTGGTGTTGGTAAATTATCACTTATTATGACTAACTATATGATGACTCACTTTGATGATCAATTGCATCTATATGTACTTGTCCATGTGGACACCCTTCACCGTTGGTCCACCAGGGATTCTTTTGATCATATTACAGCTTCATTTCACTGCTACTGAGATATCATCATGTCTTCTTCAGAGCTATTGTGTACAGTGTCAGTTTATCAATGTCATATAGTGGCCAAGAGGGGCCAATTGCATATGTTTAGCTGTACATGGGGTCCAATGATTTTGAGCACATATTTGGATACCCATTTAGCCACTTACTTATGTATATGACATCAAATTGATCACTACTGCCTCAGAGTCAATCACTTCCAGAAAGGTGGTGGGCAACTCCCTAGTGCTCTCCAGTCCTAATTTTCATGAACGTGAATGGGATTAATATATTTAGTATTTTCCATATCTATTGATGGATTTGGATACCTATTTGGCCCTACTATCAACTTCCAGGGTTTCATGTCAAAACCGCTCTCTCAAATTGGTCAAATTTACAAGGGTCATTCAGTTTAGTGTCAGAGCGCAGCCTGAAAATTTCATCAATGTGCATGGCAACGATCCAGCTTTCTTCTCCACAACGACGGCATTTTTGGGCATCCATTTGGCTCTTCTATCCATCCTAGCTCTCATAAGGCCAAACGCTCTCCTCTTTCAGTCATTTCCAACCACAGGGAGTTTTACAGGCTTATTTCAAAAAGGTGGCAAATTAATACAGGTTATCACTGAAGTTATTATTTAAAAAATGCCAAAGTTGGTTCTAATTCTTCATTGAGGAGAAAAAGTGCACTTTTTGTTATAATTCTTAATTGAGATGCACTTTATTTATTTTTAGATAGGAAATACTACATTTACTACTTTTTTCATAGTGATCTCGATTTGCCTAAGTGGCACTTGGGCACACATGTAGAGGCAAATTTGGTGATGTGGCACCTTGGCACATATGTTGAGGCTCATGGGGATCATCTATCCTCTATCTCACTTCAAGATTAGGTCTCAGCGATCCATTTACTATTTTTCACATGGATCAATGTGGCTCCAATTATTTTCTCATTAAGGTTATTTTGACCAATGATTTGTCCAAGGAAAACAACCCATGCTATTGGCACACCGTTTCAACTCAACTCATGGTTTTGGAAAAATCCCATGGTATTGTAATATTTTACTACTAATACAAGTCAAGGAATGAATTCACCCCACTAAGGGAAAATGACTTGGCTTGTTTGTTGATTTTTAGTGCAGTTGCGAGACCCATTCTCAGAGAGAATGGTACCCTAGTCAGTTGACTAGGGTTCCTAGTCAAGTTAACCAGGCAGAGTATGAGTAAGACCCTAGAACGTACCCTAGGGCCCCCAACTGTCTCCTGGGGTTCTTGGTCGAGGACCAAGCAGTTTGATGCCATGGAAAAGTCCCTAGCATGTGGCTAGGGCCCTTATTTGTCTCTAGGGTATTCTGGTCTAGAACCAGACAGTTTCTTGGTCACGAGGACCAAGCAGATCATGCAGGTTGAGACAAAGACATCCTAGGTCCTGCAGATGATTGATCAACATTCAGTCTAGGACTAAATGCTCAGCTTGAGGCTGAGGACCATTCTCTGGGAGAATGGAGAACCTGGTCATGGACCAGATGGTTGATCAACATGTCCCAGTCTAGGACTGAGGCTCAGCCTTGGGCGGAGAAGCCATTCCTTGAGAATGGAGGCACTTGGTCAGTTACCAAGATTATGATGTGTGATGTCCTCTTCTCCTAGGTCTTCGAGATGGATGAGGTAGTTGGTCTTCTCAAGGGACTGGCCACCCCTTGTGGAAGCTACTAAGATTTGGCCTAAGGAGCAGTTGAGAGGACCACATGATCACATCATCTGTGTGAACCCTTCCTTATACAGTGATGATGAACTTTCAGGTTATATGGAACATTTGTACATTTGAGAGAGAGATGATTGGTTGTACCTTCTCCACCTTGGTTGATTTACTTTTGATTCTTACACCTTGATTTTATTTGTCTTGGGGTACCTTGTCTTTGACCTGTGGTTTATTGAGGTCATTTACCCACCTTGAGTTTTTATTTATTTACTTATTTATACCACCTTGTTGATGTTTTGGTCTCATGGGGTATTATGGGTGATTGTCCACTTTTGGAACATATACCCTTGGTTATTAGTCTTGTACCCACTTCTTTGGTACATGACCATAGTTTATATTTATTCTTTTATTTTTACACTTTTATTTTTTGTTATCTTTTATTTTATTTTATATTTTATATTTTATATTTTATATTTTTATATTTTATTTTTATGTTTTATTCCTTTTTATTTTTATCTTTTTATCTTTTGATTCTTCCCTAAATTTATGGAGCCCTAATTTAAAGGATTAAATTATTAACCTTTCTAGAAGATCTATGCTCCTATTTATTGAGTCTTTTTGTTCCTCATTTAGTAAGAAGATACACAACATTTATCTCAGCTCTCTGCTGCTTGACGTCAAGTGTCTTTTGGAGTTTATTGCTGCTGTTTTTCTTAACTGTTGAGGTCACCCTATTGCTGAAGCTTGTCACTCATCCCAGATCTGTTTTTTGGGGTTGACGTCAAGATTATTTTTCTTTCTGAGGTTGACATATTGCAGAGAGGACCGATTTGTTGTTGGGGTGCCTATTTTGCCTGAGTAGAAATCCAATCTGCTCTTTCTTGTGATTTTACTGAGGCCTGATCTGCTGCTTGTGGTCTGATCTGTTTTTAAAGGACCCGATCTGCTTTGTTGAGTTAGCTGTGACCCTATGTCACCTCTGAACCTCAGCTGTGACATTCATCTTCCTGCTGGTTACCGATTTGTGGAGGCCGTGATGCCTAAGAGTCAGATCATGTCTGCTTTGTGAAGGCCGTGAGGTCTGGGGTTCAGATCTGCCTGTTGTGGTGGTTGATTTATTTGCTGAGGGTTGTATTGAATTACTGTGGCCCGTATATATCAGATCACATGTGTTATTTCAGATATATACTATTGTAATGCTATTGCTGAAGACCATTTAGGGTCTGATTTTTTGTGCTGATTGATTGAGGTCATATCTTTGTCTTCACCCAGGGTTTAGACCTCTTCTGCTTACATCTATTGGACATCAATTTTACTAGGTCTGTATTGTAACTTTCACTGTGTTTTCTGACTGTTATTGACCTTCTCTATTTGTCTGTACTACAGTCCTCTCATCTCTCTCTCTGGATTGTACTACCCTCTTAGGGTCTGCTAGTTCCCAGATTTGACTGGCCTCTTTGAGGCTCAGTCTTTTACTGAAAGTAACTCTTATGAGTATTCTTATAGGAAGGGTTTCACACCCAGGTAAGTATCTTCAGCTATATCTCTTTAATTATTATGTGATCAATTTATATATTTACATTACATGTTACTGAAGTTTAATTCAGCACATTGATCTAACTGGTAGTGTTAAAATTACCTTAACACAGTGACCAACCTGATAGTGCTAAAGTGAGAAGTTGAAAGAGATGAAAATTATGTTATGTTAGATTTTACTACTGCATTCAATGTTTGTAAATGTTTATTAAATGTATTTCTGCATTAAAGTATATTGATTTATTATTCTTCTGCATATAACCCTAACTTGATGAAAATTTAACATTGTTGGCATAACTACTCTTGTAAAAGGTGCAATCTAGACCATTGATCTAGCATCTTATCTCCTTGAGATCATCACTCAATGTAACTACTTTTTTTACCATATCTTGTGCCCATTCGCCTCCTTAAGCTATAAAAGAGAAGCTCTTGCTCATTTGCAGACTTCGAATTTCTTTGGAATAAACATACTTCGCTGGCATTTTGCTCTGATAAGTCATTGTTGGAATCTCTATTGAACCAATTGTAATTGCTTAGAGATTATAAAAGTTGCTTCCATCTCTCACTGGTTTTGCCGCAAGGGTTTTCCCATGGTCTTTGACCAAAAACTTTGTGTCCTACTGTTTATGTGTGATTGCCATATTTGTTGAGTTGTAGATAGATTTCATGTGCTTCAAGTTTATAAGTATATTGTATTGCTTATACCTTCTTTGGGGATTGAGAAATTGCATTTTGGTATGCATGTGGCTTATTGAGACTTGAGGCCGAGTTGGGATCTGAGATTTCCAGAGTGAGTAGTGACCTCTGAAAAATCTACAAGATCAAGAAATGGCAAAAGAGGCTTGAAGCTGTTATGAACATAAAATATGAATATATTTAATTATCTTTAAATGTAATTATGATAGGGTGCATTACGTAAGAACATAACCTTACGTCAAGTGTCACCGTAAGGCCTATATATATGCCTAGGTCTTCATTATTGTACCATCTTATCACCTTATATTTTATCAATTAAATATTTATATTTATTTTTCTAAGTTACAGAAGCCAATCTAATCATATTCACATGATAATGTATAATATATAGTACAATCATGATAACCACCATATAATGATCAATGGTACCTAATCGGGAAGATTAGAACCATAACACTAAAACACAACTAAGAACATGTTACCTAGGATAAGGTCTAGACTCTATATACTAACATATACATAAAGGTGGTCAAGGACTTATGATTAGAGAGAGCCAAAGGGTAACACTGTTGGTCATTGGGTATAGTAGAATAAGATAATGGTTAATAGATTGGTGGCTTTATGTGCAATCCAAAGTCCTGAATTCTGCTATAAGATTGTCTTTGACCAAGTAAAGACCTTGGCAACACAAGGAAAATTATCCTGTGACAAATACTGCCCATTAATAGTTGATGCAAGATCAGACCTTAGCACAAAGAACAAATGATTAAGGGTACAGAGTTTGCTTCTACAAAATGGAGGTGAACTAAAAGATAGATTATTCAGTAAATAAAATTTATTTATTTTTCTCAATTAATAAGTTGCAGAATTGAATGTATGTGCTCTTCTGTCAATCTTGAGTTTTTCAAAATAGTAATTGATGCTTTATGAATTATTCTTAAGCTATGCAATTGTTTTTAATTCTTGTCTGTAATTTCATGTTTTCAATTGTTTAAGAGGGAGTCCACTATTTTTAGGTGATATCCCTTGATTTCTGCCAGGGGATGTGCAGAGAGTGGCTCCTGCTTGTTAATTATAACAACAACAACGAGAGAATTAGAGAACGGTGCACAATAGGCCATTTGATTCATTACGAAAAGGTGATAAATACACCATTCAGAAATAACAGAGATTTACCTTTTTACATGACTTAAACCTAAATTTCATTTTCACTTTTACTATTAACTAGAGACTTATTTTTATTTTTATTTCATGAAGTTAACAATAGTCATTATATCTCTATCACCCCCCCCCCAACAATGTGTGCTTGTTAACTTTTAAAGTTTTACATCAATCTTCTCTCTTAATTTTAAAATCTTGTCCTTGAATAATGGCTTGATGAATATATCAGCCAATTGAGAAGGGCAAACCAAATTATTTACCAACCAGGGGATCGCTCCAACCTGTTGAACTCCCACTCCATGTTTTTTTTTTAATAGTAAATACTTATATTCACATAAAAATATTTATAAACACATAAGTGAAAAGTCAAAGGGTATATGCAATGAATCTCATAGCCTCTTCCTGAGAATAACTGAAGCAGAAATAAAATCAGAATATGCAGAGGGATACAAGGATTTGGCATCTTTGATCAGCAACGTTCCTTTGGCCAACAGTAGATGATGTACCTTGTCCTTCCACAAAGAAACAAAGGCCAACAATGAACTTATCTCTTGGTAAAACACAAACTTACACCTGATTTTCCGAAGAACAAAAAGCACCAAAATCCACAGACAATGCCAGAGTCCAACAAAAGAATCCTGCACCAGATATCTAACATCTCCAAACAATGCAGCTCACCAATGAATCCTACCCTCAAAAATGTTTAAGCGTTGATCCTCAACAAAGTTCCAACAACTCTGGACAAAACAGCGCTCCCAAAAAATGTGCTTGACAGTGTCTGATCGTTGATGCACTGGGCACAGACCATCCAAGAGACTAGACTTAGCCAACCTGGCTTTGGATAGGAAAGCCACATCGACCAGACACTATGAAGATGGCAAACCCAACAGTCCTCCAAGTCCAATGAAGCCCATCTCGCATTAAGAACTGGTGAGAGTGCATGCCACTGATGAAGTGTTGAATACAGACAGCGAGAATCATATTGAAGTAGTGGGGTGCCTGCTGCTCCTGGAAATAAACTGATGAGTTAACTCATGATTTTCTCTTATTTATATTATTTATATTTATTTATTTGTACATACCCTCAACTATTCTTTAATTATCATTTATGTACGTAACAAGATCTAGAAGCTTAGTCTTCATATCCCAAGAAGGTTTTCCATGAGCTTGCTTCACATGCACGTCCATCCATGTCAGAAGGGATCTAGTGTGTGTGCACCCACACTAAAGTAGACTTGACCATTCCAATAGGGGTAACTATGTTGGATTTTGTGCAACTTCGGAAGATATTATTTATTATATTTCATTGTACTTGATTGTCCCTCCTAAGGGAGATGAACTTGATGTAATTACTTCTGTAAACACATGAAAGAATCAATGTAAACCTTGGGGTGCAAAGAAGCAAAAGAAAAATATTAAAATTAAATTATTAAACTGCCCCCAAGTGAAGTCGTCCCAGTTAGGGTATTTTTCATGTTAGCACTTGTATAAATAGAGGAAAAGTGCTCCTCACTATTCACTCACTCATTCAAGTGAAGTTCGCATCACCCAGAGAGAGAGAAGTTCGCACTTGCTGGAGAAGGAAGTTGTTTTGGGGTTTCTACTTGTGGAAAGCATTTCCACCTTTTCTCTTTTATCTTTGTACTCTGATCTCGGGATTATCATCTCTATACGAAGGTTGTTGGGTTTTTCCCGTTTGGGTTTCCCAGGATAAACCCTGTTGTTATTTTTTTGTGCTTTGTCTTTCTTCTAGTGATCTTGGTTATGCATTTATATTATTATGCTATGAATGTATGAAATTTAACACCTCTTGTGAGTGATCCATATCATATTTGTATCGGCTCATCTTAGCCATTGATTATATTGTTGTATCTTTTGATCTCAACCACTAGTTTTCAAAAGTGGTTTAGGGTTTTGGTTTCCCTCGTCCTATTTAAGGAAGAGACCCCCCTATTGTAAAGGCATCTAGAGATTTTTGGCTCTTGGCTACCGGGATAGAAGAAATATTTTTTGGGCATCTTGGATCTTGATATGGATGTTTGGTTATGGTGATTGTAAATGCTTTGTCCATTGCACTGGAGGATATCTTGTGGCCATCTTGTATCTTTTACCACTAATTTGATTTACAGGTGAAGAAGACGACTTGGGAGGAGTGTGTATTGGTGGGGAGGCTTGCCCTGCAAACTTCTGTCAAATTGTGGATCAAACAGGGAGTGATTTTGTCTTTGTACCAATCATTCTTTGTCTTTTACTTCTAGCTTATATCTACCCTCGTTTTGTTGGACTGATTGAGCTTTGTCTCCTTGGTTTTGCAGGTACAAAGGGGCACACGTGTGGGCTTGGGCAAATCGCACTAGCAAGAAAACCTCAAAATTCTTCCATTTGATCTTTGGCAAAGTAATCCTCGTCATAACCGGCATTCATCTCATCATCCAGGTACGCTTGAAAGGTCAGTATTCTCTCTCCTTGGCTTATCCATTATTTCTAGATCACAAAACCCTAAAAGTCAAAACCCTCATTTTTTTATTTTTCAGATCTACTTGGATCTAGCAATCCTCTGGGTTAAATAATTAAAACCCACCTCTAAAATCAACACAACATTCTCAATCTAAAGTTTGGTGGACATTCAACTCCATTTGCCCCCCGATCTAAGGCACTAGTCCTCTCTTGAGGAAGTTGCACTTCTTGGGTAGGTGGCCATTTGCTAGATCCAAGTCATGGGTATTGCTCATTCTTTGTTCAATCGTCAAATCTCATCATTTGCAAACCCCCTAGTGCCAACTCTTTTAAATTTTGACCTTGTGGGCCCCATTTGGAACATTTTCCTTATTTCAAGGGTGGGCCCCACTTGGGTATTTTTACATCTTAAACCATAAGTGGCCTTATCTTTTATTGGTTGAACCATTTGTCATCTCCTAAGCCTCTTCAACCAAACCCTAAATCCTTGGGTCCACTTATTCATCCTAGATCTAGATCTATCCCTCTTGATCTCTTCATACTTCACCTTTTACACTTCCCTAGGAGGTCTTGCGTGGGTTCGCTAGCCCTCATAGGCTAGCTAGGGTCTCCCCCTTGGTCTTGCTTAGGCTTGATCTAAAGTGAAGAGTGCCTCGGTTAGCATGACACCTAGCTTGCATTGGGAACCGTGGCATCTCTTGGGTCACCTCTTTAGTTGTCTACACCTTTACCGTCCTGGATAGGATTCCTTTAGAGACAACTACAAATTGTGTGATAACAAGATGATAGAACAATAATTATATAAATGTAGAATATTCATTCGATCCTTGCATATGTTACTTGAAATCTTGTATTATCTAGAGACCATGGGAATTTATTAAGGATGACAAGTAGCAAGGACAAGGGTTGGCCTATTCTTCTCATAGATGGATAAATATCGGATGACCCTTCTGGGAGCTACCTTTAATCACATTATAAATGTAAGTGTAGAATTGTTGTCTCATTGGTATGGGGCTCGAATCAGATTTCGTTTCTTTGACCCTTGGTTTGAGAAAGCTTCAATTAAACCCATATGGGTTAAATTGTTGGCCCTGCCACTTGAAATATGGAATGATCGAACCCTTAGGGAAATTGGTGACAGTATTGGGTCTTTTCTGCACTTTTACGATATGGAAAATAGAAAAATCCAATGAGTAGTGACTAAAATTCTAGTCAATATAAATCTAACAGATGGACTCCCGAAAAAAATTGATATTGAAGCTAGTCATTGGAGGTATAGCAAAATCTTATACTATGTAAGAATTCCTTTCCGTGGCTAGCCCTCCTTATGACACGTTCTCACTCACTCAAATGATATGCCAGTGGGTGTGGGGCATAGGAAGCAAAGTGGAAAACGGGTGTGTAACACATGGGAATCTACCGAATAGTTCACTCCAAATCTTGAATAACTAATAAAGCAAGCTAATTCACGTTGTTCGACGAGCCCACGTAGTATCAAGTAGTTGGTTAGGTAAAGGCAATGTTTGGCAGATTAAGGTACCGAAATTTCTACTGCTTGATTCCATCAATAATGCAAACTAAAATAAAGGCAAGGAGCTTCCACTTCAGGTCCACCTCCACACACACCCTCAATGAAGCTCAAAAATAATTACATCGACCATCGGGAATAAGAACTTTGCCAAACTGTCTAGCAAACAGATTAACAAATGGACGCATGTCATTGGGGAGGCCAGGAAACTCTATCCATAAGGGTTAATTAGACTGAGCCCAATCCTCTGAATTGAAATCCCCCTCTCCATGACTGCACATAAGCAAGTGAGCCAACAATGTTCTAAGTACCAAAGTGAAGGACATGACGAGCAAGTACAACAGAGTTGAACAAGAGACAGACATAGTTTGAACCCAATCCCCAATAGGAATCCAAAGAAATACCTTTGGCTTCCTAGTTCAGCAGAGACCATTGATTGAATGCTTCCTCATCCAGCATGTGACACAAACAGTACAGAATAACTCATCAAGTCTCAATTGGCATGTGCCCCTCAAAGTATTCAATGTTGTTCGCAAGGAAAAAATTAAAGTCATCTTCATCTGAACGAGGAGGCACATACGACTAAATCGAGGGCGAAAAGGAGACCGTAGGATCCTCCACAGAGGGAATCTTCCCATGTTGGTCACTAGAATCGGGCAAACCATCACCTATCACCAGATCCTTGTGCACAACCCCCACCTCGATCCTAAAAGACAAATTTGGTTGTGGTACATGTCCCTCCAAAGGGACATTGTCCACTCCACATGTAGGGGCTCATCCACAAGAGTTTTGATGTCATTACTCCTAGAACCTGGGGTCAAATTGATTATTGGCACACTACTCACATGCCCAACTATGGGAGGGATCACCTTCTCCTTCTTAGCAGTATAAAATCTAGCATTCAAAGAGCACATTGTGGTCCACACATTGCCATCACTATCAAAAGCTATGGGACTGTAATTCAGGGGAAATTCTCTGAGAAACTCTAAAGACAGTACATGTTTTCAAACCCAAGAGGCTGCCCATGGCCTTCAAATAAAATAAAGACATTTTTTACACCAGTTGTATGGCCTCCCTTCCCGGCACACCCTGTTCGCTCAATGATAAAGTCATGTTGCCTTGTGGCTTGATTTTTCTACAAAACCATATCCCTACAACCTTGACCTGCCCATTGTTCATCTGTTCACTCCTTCCCTCTAGCTTGCAGTTCCTCTCCACCAACCCTCTGCCCCTTGTTTTATTGTGGTTGGCCCCATCCATCTCCAACAAATCTTCTCCACACCAACCCATGGCCTCTTTTTTCCTTGTGGGCTGAACCCATCCAGCTCCTCCTCTGCCACCTCCAATCGCGCCTCCTCCTCCATTACATTTCTCCTGCCCACTGCCCCTCCTGCCAGCCCGAACTCCCTTCCCATCACCATCACTATCGCTTTCCACCACCATCATTTTCCAGCACCCTCCCAGTCCATGTTAAAATCTTGTGTCTTCGAAGATTCTTCCTGAAGATTTTTCAAAATTTGTTGATCCAGAGTCCATACCAGTCTGAATCACTCAATCATGTCAAGTTGAAGTTATGATTCCTGACATATTTATGGTCCTTGTTCTTTCGCAATGGAGAATCAACAACCAACTCATTAACAAAGTTTTCCACCTTTTTTTTCTTCTTTGCTGCTATCCGTGTTCATCTCCTTGGCGCTGAAGGTCCTTCCTTTATTCTTCCTTCACTTCATCTTACCTCCCTCCCTTTTCTTCTTGTTGTTGTTTTGTTATTTCTTCCTCTTCTTCATGTTGATCTTCTTGTTGTTGTTATGGTCCTTCTTCCACTTCTTCTCAATGCTCTTGTTGTTCTGGTCCTTCTTCCACTTCTTCTCATTGCTCTTCTTGTTCTTGTACTAGTCCATTCTTTGGTTCCTGCTGTTGTTATTATTCCACCAGACCTTTCTTCCTCCTCTTGTACATGATAATTAGCTTCCTGACTACAGTGTCCAAAGATTGTACTGGAATCCTAGTTCCCATGCTTTCATTGCTTTTGTCTTCAATGACATCCCTACTGATGACGATGTTTTACTTTCAAAAGAGGCTTACAATTACAATTTATAAGCTTTTGACACTTCAAGATAGCCAATAAAATACATCTATACCATTGACATCAACTTTACATCCAAACACTCTAAAGTATTGAACATTAGGTTTTTCACTTGACCAAAGACAAACCTCTGCTAGAGTTTTTCCTTTGACAAGCAACAGGGTAAGAACAAGCCTCAACCAAAGATGTAAGTGGGTGATGCAATTTTTGCATTAGACATTCCTCACAACAGAAAAACCATTATTTCTTACATATCTTTGACAAAGAAACTGGGCAATGAGGTTGTTACCCAAACTTAGCTTCCTCTCACTGATAGAGAGGGTGAGTTGATACCGGAACTAGAGGACATCCTTAAAGTGAAAGCGAAGAATCTCTGAAGCATTTAAATGATGTGACCTTCCAATAGGATATAACAGAGCATTTTTGCAACAGTATCCAATTGTGTAGATGTTGTAAAGAACACCACTTCAAACTAGCCATTGACAAAAAATAGCCCCCTTTCTACTTTCATGCTTAGACTTCATAATAACGTTGGCATACCTAGTTGAAACACTATTTTTATGCATAAAGTGGATTGGAGTTCAAGTCTTGCCCAGATCATAAATTGACCCATACTTTTGTAAACCTTGAAAATCACTTTGGGGGCCAAAAGCCCTGTTATGCGATCAAATGTGTGCAATCCAATGTTTATATCATATTAGAAGCCATGTTACTGCAATTTTTGAGCTATTACATGACATTTTGGATTCATATTATGGCGTAAAATAAAATGTATCATTTCAGTTACTTCGGCAATTTTTTCAACTCAGGCCTCCACTATGTTCATTTATTTCATCTTGGCAACAAATATTTCCAAGGAGGAGGGCAAGCTTACCTAAACACATCTTTATTATGTAATTAGACTCTATATACATCATTTATTTTGTATCTAAGATCATAATTTCATAACCAGCATAGATCCATCTTAAACCCGTATCTATCAAGCACCGAGAGCGATCCAATTTCTTGAGGTGTATTTCTTTTTTTAAATTTAAACTCAAGAAATTTGATCTCTCTTGATTGACAGATCCGGGTTTAACTTTTAAGTTTTTATTTTATAAACGAAAATCTATTTTTTAATTACTTTTCATAATATTTTATTTTATGAACCAACATGGATTTTTTTAAATACTTTCCATAATTTTTTATTTTATGAGTCGACGTGAATTTTTTTAATTATTTTGTTAGTAACAAAATAATGTTGTAACGTTACATCACACGTTACAACATCTCCCCCATACTGGGCTGTAGAGCACCTCGCTTCTCTCGGTGCAATAATGTTTTAGACTTGTGTCTTGACTCTTTAGGCATTATATTTCAATAATTATATAATACAACTTTCATGTAATAAGGGACTAATTACTTTTATTCAGTGTTCCACGGAAACTCGCCCCCCAAGGTCGGGGGCTCGCCCCCCTCGCTCCCCACGCTTCGGGGGCTTGGGGACTCCCTCCGAAACGTTTCGCATCGCCCCCAAAATTCAGAAACCCTCCGAAACGCACATGGGGACGCGTTCCTACCTTTCGAACAGCGCTCAACTTATGGGGGACGCGTAGACGCCCCTTCCCGAGCATGGGGGGCTCCTAGACGCCCCCCCGCGATTTTCCAAATTACAATTAATAAAAAAAACGAAATTTGAAAAAACAAAAAAAAAACATAAAAATTAAAACCTAATTTCAACTTACCTTTCTATTCCGGTCGACGTCCACCTCTTCATTCCGCGACATTCATTCCGCGAGTGAGCTCACTTCACATTTGCCGCCGGAGGACTCGTTTTTTCGACTGTGTGTGGGTTGTGTTCCCATTTCTTGTGGGCTTGAGCCGTGTTGGGAGGGAGGTTTCCGTTGAAGTAGTGGACAGCCGACAGTTTGCGAGCGCCGAGGAGAGGAGAGGCCGTTGTAGAGGCCGAGGAGAGGACGTGGCCGAGGAGACGCCGTTGCAGAGGCCGTTGCCGTGGCCGAGGAGAGGCCGTTGCAGAGGCCGTTGCCGTGGCCGAGGAGAGGCCGTTGCCGTGGCCGTTGCAGAGGTCATTTTCGTGGCCGAGGAGAGGCCGTTGCAGAGGTCATTTTCGTGGCCGAGGAGAGGCCGTTGCAGAGGCCGTTGTGAGCGGAGGCCGTTGTGAGTGAAGTGTGAACCGGGAACCCACGGGCCACGTCGAGCAGAGGAACCTGCAGACTGTTGAATACAGGAAAGCCGAAAGGTAAGTTTTTTTTATTTTTATTTGTTAAATTTTAATTTTTAATTTTAGTGTTTAATTTTAGTGTTTAAAAAAAATTAAAATTAAACACTAACAGTCTACAGACTAACAGTTAAAATACTGTTAGTCTGTTGACTGTTAGTGTTTAATTTTAATTTTTTTTTATTACAGTGTTGTAATTTCTTTAAGCTGGAGCAGTTCTGTTTTTTTTTTTAATATTTAAAATTAAAATTTTAAATTTTGAAAATGTAACATGTTACTTACAAATTTGAAATTACAATTACGAATTTTAGTTTTTAAATGAAAATCTGTTTAACAGCAATGATGATGAAATTCAATGTTTTTTAAAACAGCAGCAATATGAGCAACTCTAGCAATTGCAACAGTAGTGACAACACTGAGAGTGAGACTGAGGGTGGAAGTGTTGGAGTTGGGACAGAGACTGGAAGTGGGAGTGGAACTCCCTCATCAACCAGGTTAAGTCAAAGTGAAGGAGAAGGCAATTCCAATCTCACCCCACACAGGTCATTGGCTCAATATGCAAAGGGGACATTTGATCCCAAAAAACCGCTTTTGCTATATGCAAGCAAAGTAAATGTTCCCTCAACCAACCAAAAAGACAAGAAAAGTGGTGGGTCACGTCATTGGGCATGCAATGTGTGTGGCCATCCTTGGGTTGGGAGTTATAGTCGTGTTAGACAACACCTTTTGGGCATTGGTGGCAAAGGGGTTTCCGTGTGTTCGAAGCTAACCATGTTGCAAAGAACAGAGCTTATGAGATTGCAAATGGCAGCAGATGCTAAGGGCACATTCTCTAGCCAAAATGTCGGGTCAAAACTAAAAGAACATCACGATGCAAAAGCAAGTTCCAAAAGGAAAGGTAACTCATCCACTTGTATGCCTCCACCATCTTCTACTGAGACATCTTCATCAAAAAAGGTCCGTTCTTGTTCTATAGCACCGACCATTACAGGGATGTATGGCAAACTTAGCCGTGATGATACAGATGATGGCATTGGAAAATTCCTTTTTGCCAATGGCATTCCTTTCAATGTTACTCGTTCTCCTTATTATAGGGAGATGGTCCGTTTAATTGCAGCATCGGGACCCTCATATGTGCCCCCAGGTGAGCACAAGGTGAGGACAACGATCTTAGAGAGGCAGGTGTCCAATATTACTGTGCAGAAAGAACAAATGAAAGAGGTATGGGTGAGGTCAGGTTGCTCTATTGTTATGGATGGGTGGACAGACATTACCAAACGTCCACTTATTAACATCATAATTACATGCACAGATGGGCCATTCTTTCTTAGAGCTGTTGACTGTTCTGGAAAGCGCAAAGATGCAGCTTTCCAATTTGAGCTTCTTCGGGATGCTATAGAGGAGGTTGGTCCTGAGAATGTTGTGCAGGTTGTGACAGATGCAGCAGCAGTGTGCAGATCAGCTGGTTTACTAGTTCAGAGCAGGTATAGGCATATATTTTGGACCCCTTGTTGTGTCCATGCTCTCAACAATGCCCTGAAAGACATTGGAAAAATTGATTGGGTAAACACCTTGGTAATAGCTGCAAGGGATGTGCAAATGTTTATCTGCAACCACCACACCTCCTTAGCCATGTATAGGGCTCACTCGAGGAAGGAATTCCTCAAGCCCACAGATACTAGATATGCTAGTTATTTTCTCTTATTGGAGAGGATGTTGGAGATACAGCCAGCATTGCAAGCCATGGTTGTGACTCCAGATTGGAACAGGTGGACAGAGTCGAAGACAGAGGAGGGGAAGAGGATCAGGCTTCAGATATTGGATAATGATTGGTGGGTAGATTGCAGCTATTTGGTCTCATTCTTGCGCCCTATAGTTGAGGTCATTCGCTACACTGACACTGATTCTCCTAGTCTTGGAGAAATCTATGAGACTTTTGACAGCATGTTGGGTAAGGTAAGGGAAGCCATCCGTCAGAAAGAGCCCTCCTTGGAGTTCTACACTAACCAACTTCGACCCATTATTCAGCGTAGGTGGGATCGAATGAACACACCTTTGCACATGGCAGCATATGCACTAAACCCAAAATGGTACATTTCTAGGCCTGGTAGAATTTCTCCCTATCAGGATTCAGAGATCAAGAGGGGTTTTCGAGCTGCCATTACAAAGATGTACAGTGAAGAGGAGGGGCAAACACTTAGGAAACAGTGGATTCAGTTTGCAGGTCTCAAAGGTCCCTTCAACAAGTCTGATGCCAAGGCAGACCGTAGCGGCTTAGCCCAAGATGACCCCATTGGTTGGTGGGAAATGCATGGGGATGGAGCTCCAGAGATCAAACATCTTGCTGTTCGCTTGTTGTCTCAGATTGCTAGTTCCTCCGCAGCTGAGAGGAATTGGTCCACCTATAGCTTCATTCACTCTATCAAGAGGAATAGACTTACCTCTAGGAGAGCGGAGAAGCTAGTTGCAGTGCATAGTGCCCTGCGTCTTGCACACAGGAAGACACCAGAGTATCGGATGGGACCAGCTGTACGATGGGATGTGGATCCAGAGAATGATGCACAGATAGACGAGGAGGATGGGCCAGATGAGATGCAGAATGGTTTGGTTGGTGTGCCATTAGTCACTCCTGAGAGTGACTCAGACCCAGATGATGACATTCCCATTGTTGGTCCCGATGCTTTCATGCAGCAGATGGATGCAGAGGACCAATCCATGGAGTTGACTCCTTGATGCTCATTTTATGTTGCTTTCTTTCAGCTACTTTAGACTTTTAGTTTTCAGTGTTTGTTGTTACTTGTTAGTTTTGAACTTTTGACTCTAGATATTGATCAGTGATGACTGAGTCTTTGACTCTTTTATATTTTTGACTCTTTGAGCAAACTTAATTTAGTCATTTTCTTAGTACTATTAATGGTTTACTGTTTCAATGTCTATTTCAGACTTAGTATCTAGTATTTGATATTTATATTTACTATTTGCATGCAATATCAATGTATCATTGATTCAATTTTATTAATTTATTTTTCAATTAGAATGACTGAACTATAATTATGAATCATGAATATCAAGAATCAAATGACAAATTGAAAATGATCATGATGAATTGTCACCTTGTGTAACGTGCTTGTATTATTAATTTGAAAGTTGGATCAAAGTTAGATGAAAGTTAAGATTTATGATATTTGTTATTAACTTATTTATCATTTATCATTTTTAATTTTTTTTATATTTTATATTTTTATATAATTTTTATGACCTAGACGCCCCCCCGCTCCCCCCGAATTTCCCTAAAATTTGGGGGTGGTCTCCACACGTCCCCAACGTGCGTTTCCACGTTCCCGCGCTCCCGCGTCCCGGAAACTTGGGGGAACATTGCTTTTATTACTAACTAGGCTTTACGTTAGGGATTCTCTCCCTTTTGTATAAATAGGGATTTCCCCCCTCTTTTCTAACTCTTATCACTTCATTGATACAATCAACAAGCTACATTGGAAAGATCTTCCTCCATCTTACTTAGGTGTATAGGTGCGATACACTTGGGGGTGTGCAGACTACAGATGCCCCAACCTAATGTGTTTTTCCTTTGATTTTCTGTTATATCAAGCTTTACCGTTATCCTATTCCCCCCTCTTAGTTTGTGTTACTCCTGCAGTTGCATTAGTGCCATTTTGGATAGGCACACAGCATTAGTTGCTTGACCAGCTGACCTATATTTATACTTAAAAAGTTCGGGCGAATGAGGGCTGACATTAAATGTTATGCTGCTGTGTGGTTAGACAACGGCTAGTAGACGTGATCTAGAGAGATGAAAGAGTGTGTCTAGCACGTTAGGGGATTTAAATCTTATATTTTGCTAAGGCCCCTATTTCATGGGAGCTCAAAGCATATTTTTGTAACATTAGTCACTGGACTGAGATCCCTGGACCCTGGCTGATCCAAAATGTTTAAAGAATATCAAAGTTCTAAATTCAGGGTCCATGTCATGGTATTTAGTCTAACAAATCCAGTTGATGTTCAG
This sequence comes from Larix kaempferi, assembly GCA_027924585.1. Classification (NCBI taxonomy): domain Eukaryota; kingdom Viridiplantae; phylum Streptophyta; class Pinopsida; order Pinales; family Pinaceae; genus Larix; species Larix kaempferi. The sequence goes on from BSBM01000376.1 coordinate 17,875,226, forward strand.
ATTGAATTCTTCAGGAGCAACCAATCCTTCTATTCTTGGAATTTAAATCTCTAGATCCCATAGCCCCCTTCACCAATTCTTTCTAGGCTTCTATTGGAAATTCTCTATAGCTAAGTTTGGGTCTCACTAATTCAGACTGGAAAACATTTCTTATACGTTCACGACCCATGGTAGCTCTTATATTCTTCACCAATTCCTTCTAGGGTTCTACTGAAAATTCTCTACATCCAGGTTTGGATCTGAATAATTTGAACTGGAAGACATTTCTTATATCTTCACGACCCATGGTAGCTCTTATATGCTGGTCTTCTGAGCCTAAAAAATTAATTCAAAGAGAACTTCTTACATTGCTTTCCTTTAAAAGGAATTCCTTCCATGACAAAGAGTTAAGCAAAATTGCATCCCAAAAAGTTGCAACCGTAAGAATTTGGGAAATCAACCCATCACAATGAACATTGCTTATACCACTAAAAGGATACTTGTAAGAAACCAAAACATATATCACAAATTCTTATGGAAAATAAGAACTATAAGATAAGCTAAGATAATTTTATTGATGTCCAACAAATGACCACAAAAGTAGGTCAATGGGACTAAAAGATACATCCAGTGTGAATACAATGTGGGAGTGAGAGCACAGCTCCTAGATAATGCTGAAAGCAAGATAGAGCAAACTAAAGGAAAAAAAGTACAACCTAGATAAGTGTCTGACTAAGCTAATCACTAGGTCTAGCCAACATCAACAAATGTACATTGTATATAACAGTGTCATAGTTGCGGTGATACAAAGTGACAATGTCCGAGACTGGAATTAGATATCTCGGTGCTAGTAGAGAGAGAGAGAGAGAGATCTGAAGATGAAAACAATGACATCAAGGTCTCCTGGGCCTGATGACAGACGGTGAGGGAGGCGACTGGGGCACTGGCTCGTTGTTGGAGTCCTCGGGCACCATATTTGGATCCAGCTGTATGATCCAGGGGGGGAACGTAGGAGCAAATAGATAAACCAAACTATTCAGTTCTAACTTCTGATACCTCTGAAACAAATCTTAGTTTTACTTTTTCTCCTTAAATCATCAATTGTATAACATGGATTTCTGAAATCAACAAAACAGATAGGCAGCTACATAGACCTGCTTCATCCTGCAGCAATGGTTATTTTAAAAACAAAAAAAGTGAATGTGCAAGTGTGCTACTATTGGTTTGATGTTTGTAGCTTTTGAAGCAGTTGAAAGGAATAGCGAATGGCTTTCTTTCAATCTGCACTTTTAGTAATTGCAACTTCAGTTTATTTATAAACTTGACTCAATAATAGACTAGACTCTATTTATAGACCTGACAAAGAAATAAATGACTATGATACCCTATTGTTATTTCCCGAAATATAATGGACCCATTGGCTCTTTCATTACCAAAGTTAACTTAGGTTCAGTAGATATTCACAGATGTGAACATGACAATCAATGAGTGTGCATATTACAGAATGAAATGATTCCTGCTGTTAAAAACTCAAGAAAAATAATACTTGAGAACTCATGATCAGGTTTTAGTCTATAGTAACTGGCATTAAATAGATTGCTACACAGAGAACACGCATTTGTTGCAGTTCCTTTGATTTGCTTAACACATTTTACATCCCATTTTTTTTCAAGTTGCATGTCTCAGGTCAAAAAGCTTCGAGTATAAAAAATTTAACTTGAACATCAAAAGCAGAATATACCTGTGAGATGTCACAAATATAATGGGTAGGCATCGCTCATTCAATCCAAGGGAAACCAATCTTAATAGCAAACTGTCATGATAGTTAACTGCATCAACGATTGGATCAACTGATGAGTCTTTGATTGCCTTCCGAAGTATATCAAGATTGTTTATAACCAACTTTGGCTGTCCACAACACATAACATCAGATCATTAAACACAAGATTTTTCCACCTAACTGTCCAAGAAACTGCATATTCATACAACCATAAAGCTGCCTCAAAGAAATTTCATCTAGAAAAGCCACTGCTATACCCTAGGAATATTTGAGAAATGAATCAATAATTGCTGAACATGAATCATGCAGCATTCATGAAATCATGAGAAAATTAATGCATACAAAAGCCAAACCCTCAGGGGCACTAACCCAGCCTTTAGTCTGACACAAAATGGCATGCTAGACAGATCAAAAAATTGGAGGTTTGACTGGAAGTGAAAAAGTGTCGGTCAGATAAAAACTCTATGGACTTGAGTGAGTGTTGAGCCTCATATTAACACAGTGATCAATTATTATGTATGCCTTGCTCTTTTGATGAACGTGTGTTTAGATCACATTTTAGAGGTTGGCTTTCACTGTAAAGTTGCTGAACATGTTTCGCTTATGTAAATTTACTTTGCATCTCAAACCAGGCGACTAATGATGGTAAAACATTACATTTGCAGGTTTTGACTAAATTGTCTCATGTCATGTCTAGGCCATGATAGGCTTTGATGTTCAAGGTTTTTTTTGTATTTGATTTATACAGTTAACAAGCATGGTCTAAGCCATTCCCTGCAATAAATTAAATTATTTGGTCAACAAATCATATACATTATCATTTAAAATAAACAGATGAAGAGATAAAACCATTATTCCCAGAATCCCATATGAGCATCAAAGAATGTGAAGCATCACCAAATTTATATACAATCATGCATCTGTGCTTAGCTTCATGAGACAATTCACTAGTCACAAGGAGTTGGTGCATCCTACCATCACACACTTTGCCACTAGTTTCATTTCTCTTCAGTCTCTCCTGACTTCTATGTGGGACTTGAGACTATGTTCTTTTCAATTGAGTGGCATGCTTTATCAATTAGCACTAAACCAGAGGGATAGGCCATATTCAGGCTTGTGTCATACCAGGAGAGTTTTTGGGATGGGGTGAAGGAGGTGTGTACCATCAACGAACCTTTGGTAAAGGTTCTTCGCTTGGTTGATAGACACAATCCCACAATGGGCTACCTGTATGAGGTCATGGATAAGGCCAAAGAGGCCATTCGTGTCTATTATGAGGACAAAAGGAATGAGGGACATGAAAGACAACAATCGATATGGGGGGTGATTGATTAGCGATAGAACTATACACTCCATCACCCCATTCATACTACAGGGCTATACCTCAACCCTGCGTTCTCCTACCCCTATGGCTTCAAGTTTGATGCAGAGGTAAAGGATGGATTCTTAAAGTGTGTCCATAGGATGGTGCCAAGTGCAGCTGACCATTAAAAGATTTCCAAAGAGTGGAAGTCTATAGGAGGGCCATGGGAACATTTGGGTTTGAGATGGCTATTAATGACAGGAAAAACATATGCCATGTAAGCTCCACCTTGTTTCGAAATTCAATTTATCTTCTTTCTTTGTTTTAAATTTCAATGGCTTCTCTTATATTTCTCTGATTCATTATAGATACTTGGTGGGAAACCTATGGCTCAAGAGTACCCATCTACAAAAGCTTTCCATTCGGGTGCTTAGCCAGACATGTAGCTCTTCTAGTTGTGAGCGCAACTGGAGTGTATTTGAAAAAATACGCACCAAGAAGCGCAAAAGGTTAGAGAATTTCAAATTAAATTTTAAATTCATTATAACTTGTAATTTATGTCCCTTGGGTAATTTATGTACTATAATTTAATAAATTTATGATCCTCATACAGGTTGGATACCCAATGCCTAAATGATCTAGTCTATGTCTACTACAATATCAGGTTGTGGGTAAAGCAAATTGAGAAAAAACTTGACGTGGATGCCATTTAATTGGATGGGATTAACACTACTGCTGCATGGAGGGTGGAGACTGACGAACCTATTATGGAGGTAGTCCCTAATTGGTTAGAGGATGATACACGGGACATGGAGACAGGGGAGAATGAGGAGTATGGGAGTGTGCCACCACCTAAGCCACCAATTTTACAGCCACAGTCACAGTCAAAGGGAGCCGGAGATAGACCCAATGGTAGCACTAGCAGTGGTAGAGGACTTAATCAGGGTCTACCTCGTCATTCTTCTAGTTCTTCTAGAGTACATCAATTTCCAGGCTCTTCTAGAGGACGTCAAATTCCACTACAACCCCCACAACTGCCAGGGCCTTCTAGCTCTAGAGGCAGAGCCATTTCCAAAGCAATTACCTTTTCCTGTAAAAGGGGTAGAGGGAATCAATAGTTTATTTACTTGATTTCATTGTATATGAGATACATTGATTGTGGTTTTTGGTGATTCGTGAATCAGGACTCGGGATTTAGGACACAATTCATTTTTGATGTGTGATGTATCACTAGACGTCTTATACATCTTATATATCGGTTTTCTTTCCATAGTCATGTGGCAATGTGTTTATTTGATGTTCTTGTTGCTTTAGATGTTTACAAAATTGAAAAAAAAAAAAATTTGCAGTTTTTAATTTGTCGATGTATTGCCGATGTTTGTCGACAGTTTCCACAATAAATCTGATACATTGTTTCTAGACTCTCGGCGATATATTCGCCGAGATGATATTTGTAACTTTGGCAATGTCATAATAATCCTCCAAGTAGGACGGCTTCATAGAAGGGAAAAAGATCATAACTAACATCTAACGTCTGTTGTCCGCCGAGATGCACACCAGCAGCAGAAATCTTTCGAAAGTTGTCTCTTCACTACAAGTGAGAGAAGTGTGGCCTTGGGGGCAAGCAATGAGCTAAGTACTATCACCTAAATCCCAGCTCCTCCGTTTAGGCTAACTCCTAACGAAGCCAAGGGGGGTAGTCCCTACAAAGAGTTTACTATGGCTCAATGTGTTTTAATGTTTTTTATGTGAGATGATGCAGATGGGTGTTGTTTAGGAGTTTTGAAAAATGAAAGATCCACAAAAAACGCAATCCACGTTGCAAACAAGATGTAAGCTTGACAGTATAAAAAGACTTGTAAAATGAAAGCATCCACAGATAAATAAATAATTTAAAAGGCCAGTGCCTTATCCATTGGACCAAGGAGTCAAAAAAATGATTGAATGTAGTGCTGGGGGATGCTAAATATATAGTCTTAGTAACTGTTTGTGAGAACGTTGTGCAAATTATCTTGGTAAATTAAAAGGTTTTAGTGGTCTTGATTATTAGGCTAAGAACAACAAGGTAATCAAGAGACTAGAAAGGTATATCTTTAAGTGGCTCCCCTCTAATGGTATGTCAAGACCGTCCCGATTTCGAAGGGATAGGTGTCCAATGATTTAAACCGCCCCTGATGTCTGACAACGGTATGTTTCTTGGCCCCACCAGGTTTAGGATCTTTTGCCTCCCACTTAAAAGTTTCTCGAAACAACGCTGGCACATTGGTTGGGGTAAAGTTTTATTAAGTTATCACTTATGAGATTAACAAGTCCAACACCTTTCTGAGTACTAGCCCAACCCTTTCAGGTTGGCAGAGCATACGGGTGTTAGATAACGACCAAGATAAATTAATTAATGGGGTGTGAGTTGGAAAATTTTAATTGTTGTTTAAGCACACAGTTCAACTCTCCGATAGAGAGCGCTCTTGACTTAGTCTTAAGACCAAAGTTCAAGAGACTTTAATTAATCTAAATGCCTAATGCAAGGGAAATGCAACAACTACTATGCTCTCCGACAGAGAGTGCTCTTGACTTGGGTTATTTCAAGTTCAAGAGACTTTTTTCTTTGTTAAGATAGAGGCAGATTATAATCAAGAACACATGTGATAGCTCAAAATGATTGGAAACTTGAAATAACTTTGAACTGGCAAAATAGAAATTACTTGCAAGAAATGAAAGAATGAGCAAACACATATAAAGAACTAGGCCAAATCTAACAACTAACTAAAAAATAAACAACAAGGTGGGATCAACCTCCGAACAAGGATGACCACTAGAAGCACCAGTCCTTGAGAAATTCCAGCTAACTGAGTTTCGACAAGGAGTCTAATGGGGAAAGAGAAGTAACCACAAAATTATGTGGCCCTACCCTTGGGATTTCATCCCAAGGATACTATCTCAAGTCAAGACTTGGAAGAGGACTAATCAAAGTACAAAAATGAAATTTAATCAATCAAACTAAAGCAAAACTAAAACTAATAATGCATCAAAACACTCTTCCCCAAATGGGGAAGAAAGAACCAAAGTGTGGGAGGCCTTATCTCACCTTGCCTTTTTATTAATCAATTACAAATGCCTTTGGGAATGAAACCCTTGCAAGGACTTTTGAGAGAAAATGAAACTTAAAAACTTGAAGCAAGCTCTTAAGAGCTTTTACAAAGGATAATGAATGATGTGTTTAAGTTTTGGATAATCCTTATGGTTTCTTTGAGTTTTGCTTTGCTTGGATCTTCTTACTTCAAAACTTCTCAAGCTCTTTCCTCTCAAACACCTACACAAACGATTCAACTCAAGAACCCTTTAGCATTAGCAAGACAAAATTCAAACTAAAAGCTACTAAGATCTAAGATTAATTATAAACTATGAACTTGATAACCAAATGCAAAACTAGTCTTAAGAGTAAGATCTAAAATGCAAGTATGGCTAACAAATACACTAGATGCAAATGCTAACTAAGATCTAACAAATGTAAACAAGAAACTTTAACTTGAATAAGAAATTAGATCTAACAATGCAAAATGCAAAAGAAGATGAGATCTAAACAATGCCTAACTATCACTTTCCAAAAGCATGAAACTACTAACACTAATCCAAACTTAAAGCTTAATTCGTTTTTGTTGTTTATTGTAACTTTAGGGCTTACTTGACAAAACTTTTAGAGATCTAAGCTATAAAATTTGATAAACAATACAAAACTTGGAACTATAAAATGAGACTTTAATTATTAAAATTGCAAAGCTAAAATATGAACTAAAACTAACACTAACAAGATTTAATACTTTGTTTTTTGTGTCTTTTGGGAAGGTGGACGAATAGGAGGAAGGAAGGAAAACAAGACGAGAAGAGATGGAGGAAAGAGGGACAAATAGGAGAGGAATGGAGAAGAAAAAGAGGGGAGACGAGAGGGAAAACTAAAGGGTGGACGAGAGCAAGAGGAGAGGAAGCAAAGTGAAATGGGACGAAAGACGGAAGAGAAGAAAAGTAGGGATGAACGAAACTAGGAGGAGAGAGAGCTCTAAGGCAAAAACGAAGTAAGGGAAGAAAGATAAGAAGAGGAGGAAAACGAGGCTTTGAGGAGAAAACCAAATGAAACAACGGTAGGATCAACCTCCGAACAAGGTGATCACTAGAACACTAGCCCAAGAAAACCTTCTAGCTAGCTAGATGTCTGCAAGGTGCTAGTGAGGATAGAGAAGCAACCACAAAACAATGTGGCCCTTGGGATTTCATCCCAAGGTGCTATCTCAAGTCAAAACTTTTGGTATAGAAATGCAGAAAGAAGATTTAAAAGTGTCTTGTAACCAAAGAATGTAGTAACTTTTGTTGATGGAGGAAGAGGCAAGCCTCTTCTTTATGTTTCTTCTCTTGAGATGAGAGGAACTTTGAAAACCTGCAAAAGAATTTGATTAGGTGCTAATAGCCATTGATGAGCAAAGATTAGCTTGATCTCCAAGCCATTCTCTACCTTGTGTAAATCCTGCAAAACCCTCACAAATTAAACAAGCCAAACCGAACAATATATTTCTAAGAATGTAGAACATATAATGAATAATGTAATGCTTGAAATAAAGGTAAGGTGAGAAAGATATCACCAAACAATATGAAAGACAACCCCAAAGACTCTTGCATGGACCTCCAAAGTCACTTCTTTATTCAAAATCAAACAAATATTACATTGATGTTTGGGCAGAGTGTTCATGCTCAAAATCTCCATCAAGAATGAGGAGCCAAACACCTCATTATATACAAAATAGAAGCTCACTAAGCCCAAATTCGAATTGGCCAAGGAGAGCCAATTTCCAATCACAAATAAATCGAATTTCCAGTTAATTAAGAGCTTGGAATGAAGCTCCAACTCATAACTCAAGTTAGTGGTGGTTGTGAATGGGTGACATGGCCTCCACATAAGCCAAGAGACCACCCTCACACATTGTAAACACCACCCATCCAATATAAAAGTGCCACATCACAAAAACGTCAAGCTAAAGGAGAGGGCGAAATTCTTCATGAAGATGCTCTGACAGTGCTCCGGTACTTGACTGAAATGACTTGGAGTTGATTACAATCATCTTAAGTGCTCTCTGCCATGTCATTTAGACTTTTACTTTATTTAATTTGGCCTTTTTTGGAGAGATTTAAATTATCTCCAATTTATTATTTTCTGAATATTTTAATTAATATTTCTCATTTTTTTATTTTTTGAGAAAATATTAATTATGAGGTCAAATAATTGTCTGAATCTTAGGCCAAGCTAGTCCGGGAGTCATGAATGATTTTTGGCTTAAGGTTAGAGCCTTCAATCACTGAATTCAGATCCCGGATGACTGACATATTACAAATTGAAATTTTTCCATTTAAACTATGGAAAATTTTATTAAAAATTAAAAATAATTAAAAACCCAAAACCAGAGGACCCGGTAAAAAATTTTCGAAATTTTTTCTGAGGGTCCTAGTGACTTAGGACATGACCATAGTCTATTCTAATAGTGTCTAGTAGGCTTATATACATCAGTTGGACTCTAACAACCCCCCATGGCTAAAATTTTCAAAATCGGGCATTTCAGCTTTGGAGAAAGCAGGAGAAAACCTCATCGATTATAGCTCGGCTATAGGCAAAGTATAATTGACAAGGGAAAAAACTCCCTGGAATACCTTAGTTGCTTAACCAAGTCATAGGGAACCGAGCCACTCAAAATCCTACTAGTACACTTTATTACAAACCTCGTGGGGCCATGGTCATGTCGACTGAAAATAAAAATTGGCTAGCCAAGATTGGCTAATTATTGTCATCTGAAACCCAGATACTCTGGAAGTGAACACTGATGTGTTCCAACACTGGCGGCTCAATAAGGTTTCAACTATTTGTACAAAATAGGTGATAACAACGCCCTCCACAAATAAGTCATCAATAGCTCAACAAATTCCATAAAGAGAGGGGGCGGCCCCTCTTCAAGTCAAATATGCCTTAATATATGCGCAAGATACTCCTCAAACACAGTACATCAAAGTTGTCCCATTAATAAAATAATGCAAGCATATGCAACTACCTCCACAATGATGGAATGCTATAACAAAAGATGTGTAGATGCTCTCCAAAGTGGAACATTCCAAGACAAGACATGAGGAAATGTGCAAAAAACTCTCATAAAACTGAACGCACCACCCAAAAGCGCCCTGAGACGGGTGCAGCCGATCAAAGATGTCCACAAAGAACAAGAACAGGCTCCCCAACACTGGATGCTCCAAAGAATATGGCCTCCAAAGATAGGAAACTCCTTCGATTATGGTATAAACAAAGGGTAAAGGCATCCACAATCCCTTCAAGACTCAACGTCCTCATCCTAATTATCCCCTACAAGTGGAGAGCGACCTTTATCATCTGGAAAGTGCCATAGTTCTGCTCCTACAGAATTCCGGGTGACTGAAAATTGAAGATCTGATGATCATCTTTTGCATTCTGTGCATGCTTTATTGAGATGCAGGGTGGGTCTAGCGCATGCATCCAGTTTGTTCTTCATTTTGAATAAGACCATGTGTAGCTGTTCATCACTAAACCCATATTCTCCACTTCAAAAGGCATTTGTAGTCATTATATAGCTCTCAATCCAAACAGTTTCATGTTTATCCTTTTAGCAAAGGAATTGCCCTTCATAATAATGTCCTGCTTCTTCCCTACTGGAGACTGGTGCATTAGGTGATCAGTTCCAGAAAGGAGGGGACGGCCCCTTTCACAATGCCTCCACATGTGCCAATATAGAAGAATGAAGGGAGTGTTCCACACATAGAGATAAGAAATAGTACAAAAGTGCCATCCATAGGCTTAGGAACAAGAACGCTTCAATAGATAAGGGTGCCATGGTATCCAATCAAAGGCTAGAAGGAGAGCACTCCATGAGAGATCAGCAATCAATCCTCCACAAGACCACAAGGTATCGTGAGAGCTAGAGCGCTTTAAGGAGTATCAACCCTAGCCATCCATAAGTACAAACTAGTCTTCAAATTCTGCCCATGACATGCTGCCGCTGCTACAGGATACAAGAGATGGAGCAATCTGCATTAGTGCTACAGGAAATCTGATCTGTCCATACTGAACTGGCTGGCAATTTGCCACAGGGATCGCACAACAGGGTTATGTGAATCAGCCATTATCCATATTTACTGGTAAAGGAGTGTGTTCTGTCCTTATACAAGACTAAGTCTGTTTATGAGGCCCTAATGACATTTTTGCAGGCTGATTTATCCCAGAATCAACTAGGCCAAGCTCTTGGCACATGTTATATCTGTTCAAACATATCCCTGAATCTAAAAGACATCACTCTTGTCACAGGTCAGATATTCAGGGGAAGTACGTCTGGCATAAAAAATCTGAATTAGTAGTTTTGGCAGCCCTAAATTAGCACCCTAAAGCTTCTGTAATCTCATATGTTGCTGGTTATTTCAGATACTGAGACCAGCACTTTATTAAATGACTCCCGGAAAACAGTTTCTTCCTGTAAAAGCTGATCATGAGAACCTTCAAGCTGCTGCAACACATCATACCAGACCCTGTTGAATGCCTCGAAACCTCCCAGAAATCTGCTGCAAATGATCTTGGGCAGCCCCGCAAACTTGTGGAGAATCTGGCTTATATTAACTTCCAGAATGATCAAATCTATTCCTCTGGAAGTTCACTGTCATCTAATGGGACCCTATGTCACCATCCAGAATCATCAAATCATGCCAAATCATCAATATGAAACTACCAGGCTAGAGTGTACCAATAAGATGTCTCCAAAAGTCATGAAATTATTCCAATATGCCAAGTGCTCAATGTAATGGGATACTAGATGCCATGTGAAAAACCCAAGAACTAGGGTGCTCCTTAAGAAATGATCCATGTAGAGCATCATCCCTAATTGCCCAATGAGAGTGCATAATAACCAAAACATCGAAAGATATCCCATAGCAACCATCACAACCACACCATGAAGATCCACATGCTAGGGCATCCAAATTTCCATCAAGATGCAATCCCCATGTGATAAAAATCACAAGTAGACACCCATGCAAAATGTGGGGGGTAACAGGTACCTCGTCAACTCTGATTACTCACACATGTGGGACTCATCGCATGTGGAATTTCAAGAAGGTTGTAGAGGGTCCAAAACTCTTACCCTAATCAGGAGTTGTGGCATGCAAAACCCTAACCATGACCCTAACGGCGAACATGAGATGTTAAAACCTCCACTGCTAGGAGAGAAAGGGGTTTCAGTCCTACTGTAATAATTTTTGTTCCAAGCTGACAAGTGCAAAGGAAAGATCAGAGTAGAACAGAGAAAGAAGGAAACCTTGAAACATCCTACCATAGGCCACAGTGTCTATTTTCTCCATAGAAAGTCAATCTTTGCTTGTATTTTTCCTTATAAATCTGAGAAATAAAAAGAGCAAGCCACATACTTATTCCCTGCTGGAGTTTTGTACCTCATGAGTTTCTCCAGGGTAAATCTTGGTCTTAATGGTGTGGTCTTTCCATTACTGTAGTATGTTCTAATTTTCTCAATTACGTTCATAAAGAATGCAGTATGATTCTAATATTAAAGCTTAATCATAAGTAATTACTGTGCAGTAGAGTATAATCTCACTGTATTTGTAGTAGCATTTTAGGATCTGTTGTGATGAGCTGTGCATTGGAATATCCAAGGCAGTATACAGATAACAGACCCAGAGCATGCACCTAGGGAACCCGGAGTTTCATCACTACTCACTCCTAGAGGAATTCCCCAATTTTCAATCAAATAAGCAATTTGTTGTTTTAATGACTTTACTCTTGTTCATGATTATTGTTGTTTGGGGCTTAATGCATATTAGTTCCATAATTCAGTGTCTACAAACATAATATCTTATGATGAAGATTCTTCCCGTACTTTGATAACTCCTATTACCTATATTATTGCTCTAGAGGTTTTTGTTATTTACAGGGGAAGCAACCAGTTCTGACCACCAACATACCTAGATGGACGGCCAAGGCATTAGCAAAAGTGCTCCAACATTCCTCTTCAGTAGGGAAGCATTAAATCTCAGTTCTATACAGGTCAGCAGTGACTTCTGCAAAGTGTATGTTACATACTGTTGTCACAGTTTTGTTCAAACGTTACGAATTGGCAGAAAGCTCCAATACATGTTTCTACAACTATCAGATACAGCCATCATGGAAGAATGATGCAGCACCGAACAGGGAAAAGCTTTTTCTCCAAGACAACCACACCAGCAAGCTGTGCAGAGTCTAACCATACAGACACAACAACAATGCTTTCACTGCAAATTCATTCACAACTATCTTGGTATTAATGGTGTGGTCTCTGTTAATTTTTAGTGCAGCTGCGAGACCCATTCTCAGAGAGAATGGTATCCTAGTCAGTTAACTAGGGTTCCTAGTCAAGTTAACCAGGCAAAGTAATGAGTAAGACCCTAGAAGGTACCCTAGGGCCCCCAGCTGTCTCCTGGGGTTCTTGGCCTAGGATCAAGCAGATTGATGCCATGGCAAAGTTCCTAGCATGTGGCTAGGGCCCCTATTTGTCTCTAGGGTATTCTGGTCTAGAACCAGACGGTTTCTTGGTCATGATGACCAAGCAGATCTTGCAGGTTGAGACAGAGACTTCCTAGGTCCTGCAGATGGTTGATCAACATTTAGTCTAGGACTGAATGCTCAACTTGAGGCTGAGGACCATTCACTGGGAGAATAGAGATCCTGGTCATGGACCAGATGGTTGATCAACATGTCCTAGTCTAGGACTGAGGCTCAGCCTTGGGCTGAAAGCCATTCATTAAGAATGGAAGATATTGATGTCCCCTCTCCTAATCGGTTATTGCTAGGTTGCTTCTCAAGGGACTGGCCACCCCTTGACGATGTCTCTAGTACCTAACCCTTAGGAGCAGCGTTAAGGACAAAAGGATTGTACCATCCGTTTGGATCTTCTTCCTTATACAGTGATGACAAAATATATAAACTATGTATCTTGAGGAAGAGAAAAGTCTTTGGTCTTGTTGGTCATATTTGAATGCTTGTCCACTCTGATCTTATGGTTGTTGACTCATGGTCCTATTCTTACTTGGTCCTAGCACTCTCACTTGTGTGCACCTTTGACTATGATGACTCCTACTTTATGGGGTGTATTTACCCAATGGTTTATTAAAGACCATTGGACCATATATTGTTATGGTTACCTTATGTTTTGATATTGGACCATATATTGTTATGGTTACCTTATGTTTTGGTATAGGACCCTTGACCCACTTATGATTTTGATCTATTTACCTTTTTGTTGGACCTTTGGACTTTCAGGTTCCATCTCCAACTCATCAGATTCATGGTGGATTGACAATGGGGCCACCAAGCATATGACTGGATACAAAAAGGCTCTTGTGGGTTACAAGGCCAAGAAGTTCAATAAGAAAGTGGAGATGGGAAACAAAAGTACCTTTGAAATAAAAGGAGTTGGTTCAACAGCCTTAAAGCTTGATTCAGGTACGTTAATTCATGTTGAAGAAATTTTATATGTTCCTGGTTTAAAGAGGAATGTTCTTTCAGTGGCAATTTTAATAGACAAGGGGTTCTCTAAAGCCTTCTCAGAAGGAAAAGCTTTAGTATGGACTAAAGGTGGAAATATGAGCTCAGCTATTGAATTTGGTGTCCGTGAGGGAGACCTTTACAAGGTTTCAGGACACGTTGTTAAAGCTCTATTGAATAACCCTTGTCAAGTTTCAGAGATCAAGAGGGAGTCTTACAGTGACTCAGACATAGAAGTCCATGAGACTTCTCATTCAGAGAAACAGAGGGAGAAGGCCAAGAAGCCTTCAGTTGATCTCACTAAGGAACCTTTTGTGGGGTTCCAAGGTTGCTCCAGTGGGAGCCATGTCACTGATTCAAGTTCAACCACGGATGTGGAGTTATCCAAACTTCAAGTTTGAAACATTGCTTTCCAGTTGAAAATGGATAATGATATATGGAAAGTGATTCTCAGACAACAAGGGAAGTCAAGTGTAAATTCCATTTGGATCTTTAAGATCAAGGTGCTTGCTGACATTCAAAGTTCTTTGAAGCTCTCAGAAATTCCTGTATTCTATGACAGGTTGTTTCACCATGACAAGGACATGGTGCAGTTGTCAGTCGTCAGTTGTGTGGACTAAGCCTCTGTCCTCGACAAGCTTAGCGTTGCTAAGAATGTCTCTCTTGATGAGAGGGAGTGTTAATTTTTAGTGCAGCTGCGAGACCCATTGTCAGAGAGAATGGTATCCTCATCAGTTAACTAGGGCTCCTGGTCAAGTTAACCAGGCAAAGTAATGAGTAAGACCCTAGAAGGTACCCTAGGGCCCCCAGCTGTCTCCTGGGGTTCTTGGTCTAAGACCAAGCAGATTGATGCCATGGCAAAGTCCCTAGCATGTGGCTAGGGCACCTATTTGTCTCTAGGGTATTCTGGTCTAGAACCAGATTGTTTCTTGGTCATAATGACCAAGCAGATCCTGCAAGTTGAGACAAAGACTTCCTAGGTCCTGCAGATGGTTGATCAACATTCAGTCTAGGACTGAATGCTCAGCTTGAGGCTAAGGACCATTCTCTGGGAGAATGGAGATCCTGGTCATGGACCAGATGGTTGATCAACATGTCCTAGTCTAGGACTGAGGCTCAGCCTTGGGCTGAAAGCCATTCATTAAGAATGGAAGATATTGATGTCCCCTCTCCTAATCGGTTATTGCTAGGTTGCTTCTCAAGGGACTGGCCACCCCTTGACGATGTCTCTAGTACCTAACCCTTAGGAGCAGCATTAAGGACAAAAGGATTGTACCATCTGTTTGGATCTTCTCCCTTATACAGTGATGACAAAATATATAAACTATGTATCTTGAGGAAGAGAAAAGTCTTTGGTCTTGTTGGTCATATTTGAATGCTTGTCCACTCTGATCTTATGGTTGTTGACTCATGGTCCTATTCTTACTTGGTCCTAGCACTCTCACTTGTGTGCACCTTTCACTATGATGACTCCTACTTTATGGAGTGTATTTACCCTATGGTTTATTAAAGACCATTGGACCATATATTGTTATGGTTACCTTATGTTTTGGTACTGGACCATATATTGTTATGGTTACCTTATGTTTTGGTATAGGACCCTTGACCCACTTATGATTTTGATCTATTTACCTTTTGGTTGGACCTTTGGACTTTCACTTTATTATAAACTCATTAAATAATTATTTTTATTTTATTAATAAATTCTTTATGACTTTATTATGAAAAACTTTATGATTTTATTAATAAAGTTTTTTTTATTCTTTGGACCGTTTAGTCTTATCCTAAATTACTTTATTTTATTTTATTGAAACCTTGGACCTTTGCTACTTTACCTTTTGAATTTTTTTATTATTTATCTTATTTCTTTTTGTTTTAACCTAAGTTTTTTTTATCTCACAACCTATATAAACATTATCCAACGTATGCTCTAAAATATATCATTGGAGCTCACTCTTCATGGGTAATTTTTCACGGGTCTACTCTTATTTGGATTTCACGGGTCTGCCTCTATTTGGATTTCACGAGTCCATGCATTTTCCTTTTTCTGCTCCACGGATCCATCCTTCCTCAATTGGTCTCACGAGTTTGACCTCACGGGTCTAGCTCTGCGTTTGATTTGTTATTGTCTCACTTGTTGATCGGGGTTTCTTACCTTCACAGCTGTTCACCCTTCACACGGTTGTCTCACATGTTGATCACCTTCACGGCTGCCTCTTCCCTTCATGGATTCATTCACGGATTCACCCTTCACAGCTTCACGGTTGTCTTACATGCTTTCACGGGTTTATCTCTGCGTTTTTCTTATTTGGGCCTGTATCACTTATTTGATCTCTTCAGGGTGATCTCTGTTATTTTCTTTCTTTCTCAGATATGTCTTTGAATGTTCATGGACCCATCTTATCTCTGTGATTTACTTCAGCTGTGATTACAGCCTTGACTTATCTTTGTCTGTGTGAGTTCTTATGTATGGGAGATTACTTATGCGCTTGACTTTCAAGTCTGTTGTACCTGTGTGTTTCTTTTATCCCTGTCATTTGCTTATTGATTGAAGAACTCGAGATCTGTTTACTTTTTACCTGAACCTTTTCTCTCTCTCAAGGTATATGGTTTAATCAGTTTGACTTGTCCTTTCAGTGACAAGATCAAACTTAGAACTATCTAAGTATAAGTTGGATCCAAATGTTGGTTTTAATTCTTTAATGCAGTACATGATTATTTCACTGTAAATATTATTTGAGATTCAGTTTATTTTCTGAACTTAGCATTTGATGATTCTCGAGGACCAACATTAATGCAGTGACCAAATGGAGCATTAAGTTGAAAGAGATGAAAATTATGTTATTCTTGTTTTAATTCAGTTTAAATTTAACTAAGCATTACATTTGTTTACATGTTCTTGTATCAGGGTTTTATATGTGATAAAAATCATATCTAACCTATAATTTCAACAGTCTCTCCATTACTCTAGTATGTTCTAATTTTCTCGATTATGTTCATAAAGAAAGTGGTATGCTTCTAATATTAAAGCTTAATCATAAGTAATTACTGTGCAATAGAGTATAATCTTACTGTAAAATGTTGCCACCTAGATCCACACGTGAACGTGAGGAAAATCCCAACTCACTGAGAGCGGCCTTGGGGGCAAGTTGACAAGGTGGGTACCATTGTCACCATAACACTCAACTCTTTCTGTTTAGGCCAACTCCTAAACAAAAGCCAAGGGAGGTAGAGCCTATAAAATTATAAGGGAACCTAGGGAGCCTGGAGTTTCATCACTAATCAGTCCTAGAAGAATTCTCCAATTTTCAACCAAATAAGCACATTGTCATTTTAATGACTTCACTTTTGTTAATAATTACTATTGTCTGGGGCTCCATGCATATTAGTTGCATAATTCAGTTTCTACAAACATGATATCTTATGATGAAGATTCTTCCCTTACTTTGATAATTCCCATATTATTGCTCTAGAGGTTTTTGTTATTTACAGGGGAAGCAAACAGTTTTGACCACCAACTTACCTAGGTGGATGGCCAAGGCGTTGGTAAAAGTGCTCCAACATTCCCCTCAATGTTATCAGTGTTGGTTGTGGAGCCTGATCTTCCTTATTCAGAGGTCGTGTTTTAGCCGTGTCTGGATCTCAGCCCATGATGGGGGGGTTTGGGGTGGCTTGCCTCCCCAATATAGTCGCCAGGGGGGTCCACAGGGTCAGCGACTACATTTTAGGAGCCCCCCCTGGCAGGGGTTCGGGGGCGTTGCCCCCGTAGCGAAAATTTAGGAAAAATTGCCTTGTAAAATGTTGTAATTTCATAGTCATGACTTGGTCGATAATGGGTGATTTACAGGCCCAAGGTATTGGGTGTTCCATAGTATTTTCCCATGGTAATCGCTCTTTAAAAGGAAGGAATTGTAATACGGCTGTGTATTGTAGCATTGTAAAGATCTCTATGATTGTGTAAGAGAGACTATGAAAGAGTGAAGAGGAAGTTGCAAAGGATGTGCTGCAGGTTGTATCCCTTCATTTGTTGGATGGTATAATAATAAGGACTTGCAATTTCTATGTGGACGTACCCATCTTAGATGAACCATGTTATATTGGTGTCTCTCTTGTATTGTGTTTATGTGATGTATATTTGTATCATGTTTATTGTTATTGCTCTGCGATCCTGTTTTTCTAACAATCAGAACCGCACCCGGGGCGGCAGGTGCAGGAGGGGTGCTCCTTCACCCTGGAGGAATCATAACTGAATCATTCTCTTGGAGTCTTGGCCAAAACACAATCAATCATGCAAAACTGTTGGCCCTTTGGAAAGGAACTAATATTCTCATCAAGGAGAAAATCTCTAATGCTCTCATAATCGGTGGTTCAAGGTTAGCAATAAAAGCAGCTAAGTTTCGAACAAATCTTAAAAACTCTTCTTTGGCAAGAATTCAATCAAGAATCTGGAACAATCTAGAAAGAATTCCGCAAGTTGATCTCTTCCATGTCCTCAAAGACCAGAATAAATTAGCGTATTCGTTGGCAAATGAAGCTTCGAAAAGAACAATCAGAAGCGGCACCAATCGTAAGGAGGACATAACTTGTGAATCTACTCCCTAAGTATTTTGACCTAAGGTCTCATATCATTATGAGATATCACCAAAGGATTGTTGCTTTAGGAAGTCAGGGTCTCAAAACTCCTTGCAAAGGTTGGAGAAGAGGCTTTAAACACGTGCCCCCACAAATACTTGGCAGAATGCGAAGGAGGGTTCTGGAGACTTATATCTCCCATGATCACATCCCTTTATTAGGAGAGCATGGAATATGCAATCTCAATGTTGCTTATAACCACAAGATCATGCAGATAGGTAGAAGGATTGTCAGGATGATAACTGCCCATGACGTCACCCCTACCTCTCACATGGGGTTTTATGAAGTACAGGCGTTTTCTGCTCTGGAGGAGGACAGTAGGCAATTATCTCAGTACAGCATCCATGCATCTGATAGGATTGGTTTTAATGGGAAAGGATCTTTCAATTTTGCGTTGGGAAACCAGAGGTGACTAATCATTTATGTTAAGGGGAATAATGCGTGGACGGAGTTCTCTGGCACCAGCTCCATTAATACTGGGTGGAAGCACCAAATTCAGCGTATTTGGTTGGATTTGGGCTTAGGGAATCACATGAAGTTGGATTTAATGACTGCAGAGAGGAATAATTACGCTGGCAGGGGTCTTGTCTTCATCAAGGCTTTCATTCTTATTATTTGTTGGTGCAATTTACACTTCTGGCTTCAGTATTCTGCTTATCCTTGCTCGACATCTCTGGTTTGGGTTCACCTTCACTCGGCGCTTCTGGTAAGTTTTAAGCAGGGAGGTGGACGTCTTAGTCATTCAATCTCGTTGAACTGGGACAGACAACAAGGCAAGAGGGTTGCTATGAACAGCGACAGTGATTCTAGAAACCAGTTCTGCTGCGCAGAGTGTGGACTGCGTCGAACCACTCGCCAGATGCGTCGTTTGAAGCGCCGGGTTATTTGGTTGGAACAGGACATTCGAGATAGAGAAAGGAGAAGACAAGAATGGGAGGAAGAGGAGGCCCAAAGAAGGCAGCAGGAAAAAAGAGACTTCCAGCTACAATTGGACTTGATGAATGACAAGGTGGAGCAGCAGCAGGATAGGTTGGAAGATTAAAACCATAAAATTGTAAATCGTTGCAGCTCTGCATCAATAGCTGAAGGAGAAAGAAATGGCAGAAGGATCCTCCAATATGCCCCTGCAGCCCAAGATGGAAGACCAGGTTCCATGGCCCTTTCAGTTCTAAGTCGTTGTCATACTCTGCTTCTTTTTGTTAATATTAGGACAATATGTAAGACAATATAAGGTTGTGAATGTTGCAGTAGCAGTAGGAACTAGGAAGACATGGAAGGCATTTAGAAGATCTGAACCTCTTTTATAGCAGAGTGTTGAACACTCTGCAGACCAGCAGTTCCTTTTTGGATCATATCACTGTTTTGTTGAGGTTTTTGCCTCTCCTTTTAATATAAAAACTCTACTCGTTTCGGTCAAAAAAAATGTTATCAGAACCACACCCAAACCAGTGGACCCCAAAAATTGGAAACTGGTCAGAACCATACCAGAAATAGAAAAAAACCAGGAAAAAAAAACAGCCAACCAAAAAACACATAAAATATTCAAATTTTGATTATATGTGTGTGTGTGTGTGTTGCACTGGCTTTGGGGATGGGGGAACGGGGGGACGAGTCCTTGGTACAGCTAGAGTGCACCCCCAATTTTTCAGGGGACGGCAGGTTGGAGACGACAATAACATATATATATATATATATAGAGAGAGAGAGAGAGAGAGAGCTTTTAAAAGTTAGAATTCACCATAAACATTTGTAGTTGCTTATAAACACAATCGTTTATACTATATAGTATTATGCACACCCCTTACACTTGCTAGTTTTGAAAAAACTCAAGCAAATAAGAAAATGATTGAGTGACCATTATTGGCACTTGAACGTGAGCAAACTGTAGTATAGTTTTAGGAAACTTAAGTTTAATTGTTTTCAATCTGCATTAATGTCCATGAAGGGTCTATGAGAAGAATGCTTGTCTTTATAACAATTCTTTTTCCTTAAATTTCTCGTTTATAATGATTGGGATAAAAAGCATTCCCTTCACAACAGATTCTGCAGATTTTTACCGTTGTGTTGAAAACCACTACAAAACACTTTGGGATATACATGTTTGCATTCTGTGAAGATATTAGATTCATATTTTAGATTAAGAAGGATATTGAATAGGAATTTATTCAAGTGTTTAGTACCCAATCTAAGTATTTACTATCCAATTGTTTTCACAATGCTTGAGGTTGGGATGGGGGAAGAGTTGGGCTTGAATAATTCCTGGACACCTATGTACAATATGTAAAAGCTAAGATGACCCTAAAAATGAGAAGAACGAGAGCAACACCCAAAAGGATCAAACCTTTGAATTGTTGCATTTCTTAGTTTGTTGGCATGGAGGCTTTGTTGCTTGTAATGATGTTGCTAAAAAGACAATAGTTAAATCTCCAGAAACCCAAATCAAAATCCATCATACACAACCCATATTTTGAGCTGCAACTTGTATAGATTTAGATTTAGATTTATAATAATACGAAAAAATATGGATGGGATAAATGATCATATTGTCCAGTCATCAATGTCCATTGTCAAAATTGAAGATCGATGACCAAAACATCTCCAAAATCTGCCTGGGACATCTATTAAATCTACTTGGAATGTCTCCAAAATCTGCCCGGAAGTCCCCAAAATCTGTTGGGGACATTTTGGGTACGACCAACAAGTCCCCAACTCCCTAATGATGTCCCCAAAAGATTAGGGACGTTTCCTAGGGGTCCCCAAGTCCCCGAAATGCAGGGACGGCAGGTACGAGACTTTATTTGGGGGGGACGAGTCCCCATGCAACATAGTGTGCATGTGTGTGTGTGTGTGTATTCATGTGAATCCAAACCACTAAATACAAATATGCAAAGCTTTCTCATGTATATAGCAAGTAGGGGTGCATATAACTAACATAGCACCGAGATGTCAATTGGGTCTAACCCTAGTAGTTGTAGGATGGAGTGTTATCCTCCCCACCCAAATCCCATAAGTGACATGTTGAACTCATATTGAGAATATTGTTGTAACAGCTTCGAGCCCTGAAGAATCTAGGGTTTACCATGGCAACCATCCTTGAAATGAGGGTAAGTACTCAAGGGTTTTCCTTGGGCATTGTTACCTAGAGAAAAAAAAAAATAGCACTAAGTGCAATCCATATCTGAACCAAAATGCATAAACAAAGATGCTATAAATGGCCTCTAGAGTCCAAAAAACATCATGCTACAACAAATAATCACATATCATCAAAATCATTCCCAATAGTGGGATCCTATTCATCAATAACACCCTCTGCTCCCCTCCTCTAGGCTCTAGCCTTTGCCTCTACCTTGAATCTCGAAATCAATCCTCCAAGGACATTAGTCAACACCTCTCCAATTTCGATGAAATTTCCTAATCCAAGTTTTAAAATAAGGTAGAAAAACTTCCCATGCCTAATAAGTGATTTTGCTTCAGTGAAGGGTACATTTTTAATGAGGCCACGATAGAGGAGTTCAACAATCAACACCAACAACATCGAGGTACATAGAGCGGTTTATGCTCTTGATTAAATGCCAATCCCATACCCTCATACATGATAGAATTCAATGGGAATGTTGCAATTCTGAAATCCTGAAAACTGTAAGTCTGTTGAATTCTGAATGGGATATAAAATTCTACTTTTTGTATATGAAGTCCAATGAGGTTGGAACCACTCTCAAACATCTCGAAACAATTAATAGCAATGTTAAAAATTTAAGTAAAAGGATAGAAAATGAAAGATAAGGAGAATGTAGCGTTACCATAATTACTAGGGTCTAGGGGTTAGTTTTAGGTTTTTTGTCTTTCCCTTTTTTCCTTTTTTTTCACAGTAGGCGTACAGACCTGTACCAAACCAGGTGATTCAGGCATTTACGGCCGGTTCCATACAGAACCTGCCATTTCTGGTTCATTTCCAGCTATGCCTGTAAATTGGTCAAACCAGCCAGTTTTGGCAAAACCAGTCCGGTTCTGATAACACTGATTCCTCTTTAGTAGAGAAGCATTAAATCTCAGTTCTATACAGGTCAGCAGTGACTTATGCAAAGTATATGTTACAAATTGCTGTCACAATTTTGTTCAAACATTACAAATTAGCAGAAAGCTCCAATAAATGTTTCTACAGGTACAGCCATCATGGAAGAATGATGCAACACGGGGCAGGGAAAAGGCTTTTCAACAAAACAACCACAACAGCGACCTCTGTGAAGTTGAACGACACAGACACAACAATGCTTGCACTGTTAATTCATTCACAACTATCTTGGTGTTAATGGTGTGTTCTTTCCATTACTGTAGTATGTTCTAATTTTCTCTATTGCACTTTATAAACAAAATGGTATGCTTTTAATATTAAAGCTTAATCATAAGTAGTAATTACTGTGCAGTAGAGTATAATCTCACTGTATTTTTCGTAGAATTTTAGGAACTGTTGTGACAAACTGTCCATTGGAATATCCAAGGCAGTTTACAGATCACAAACCAGAGCATGCACCTAAGGAACCCGGAGTTTCATCACTAATCAGTCCTAGAGGAATTCCCCAATTTCAACCAAATAAGCACATTGTCATTTAAGGACTTTACTTTTGTTAATTATTATTGTTGTTTGGGGCTTCATGTATTTTAGTTGCATAATTTACGGTGTCTACAAACATGATATCTTATGATGAAAATTCATTAACTGCACAGACACAACAACAATGCTTTAACTGCAAATTCATTCACAACTATCTCAGCAGATTCATAGCAACAAAATCTCAGTCAACCTCACATTCAAGCAGTAGTGATACGATGAGGCAAAGGGAAGAGCAACCACAATGATAGAAAAGACGGCGCAACCACAGATTACAGTGCCTCAGCCATGACCACATCAACCAAATGCTAATCAGAAACCAGGAGACCACCCATCCATTTAATATTGAATGTGATGGTTAATACCATTGCAACCACTGCATGGCTCACAGTGGTTGATAATTGTTAATTGTCAGTTACGTTAGGGAAATAGCTTGATAAATAAGAAATGGGCAGTTTCATGTAAAGGGGTTAACTTCTTCTATATATGTTCTTAAATGGAATACAACTCTTGTTGGTTCTTGCTCCAGCCTCCAACCTTTCTTGGAAAGCGCATGTATTATAATCTTAAACCCTCAGTTTGAAATGGATACAGTTTTTTTTAACTGTTTACTTCCATGTTTTTCCTGGTTAATGCTTGTTGTAACTTCTAGCAGAACCATGCATGATGGTTTATGAGCCGGACAGTATTCATTGTGCGTTTGTTGGATTTCATATACATTTCTCTGTGTCGGAATTATATACCAACAAGTATTCAAATTAACTACCAGGGTCCAGAAGTCCAATACAGTTCATTTTTATAAAAATAACACGAGCAGCCATGTAAAACAAACCTGGAAGAAGCCCTTCTCAGCAGACCGTGACAATATTTCCAACAGTAACAGAGGCCAGTTCGTTGCAGTATGTGCCAACATTCTTGAGAACCCTCCTGTTTTCATAAGGTGTTGCACAGCATCAGCCCTCCACTGTTCATGGATCAAAAGCACCTCCTTAGCCAAATACAGAGACAACAGAGCTTCTTTGAAATACTTAAGCTCCTGCTTAGTTTTAGAATCCCATTTTGCCCTCTGAAGGCAGGCCTTGTAGATGGCACCGCTGCCTGGCTGCAAGGAATCATGCCACAAAGCCAGCACATGGAAACGTTTGCGATACTCGTCATCCCAACTGTGAGCAGGCAGAAAGCTTCCTTTAAATTTAGTATCATTTTTTTCACTGACCTCGGATAGGTACTGTAACGCCCTCTGCCATAATAAGAGAGTTCCATCACGGCCCTTTGCCACAACCTTCTTATGGGGAAGATGTTGTGCGTTTTGCTGCAGAAACTGGAGCAATGCCCCATCTATTCCATGCCATTTCTTCAAAGTGGCGTAAACCTGTTCTCCTCCAATGCATCCCAGCTCCACTCCCGTTCTAATCAATGACTCGAGGCTCCCTTCCAGCTGTGATCTCAGGACTCTCAGACTTGAAGGAGATTCAGAAAAAGTCCATGAAGGTAGGGATCCCGAATGATGGAAATCTATATCTTCAATTCGATGGGGAACTTTCTTCCACTCGTCCACAAGCCCTGCACAATACAATAGGAATAAAAGCATTGCCCACTTGAAGACGGAACATTACCCTCTGTGTTTTTCTGCATCTGTTTGAAAATGGAATAATACCCACTGTGTTTTTTCTGCATCTGTTAGAAAATGGAAGATTGCCTACTGTGTTTTTCTAGATCTATTTGGAGATGGAACATTGCCCGCTTTTATTACATCTATTTCCCACCCATTTTTTCAGGCAGTGGTGTGATTTATGAGAAGAGACCATTCCCACCAATTGTTTCATCATTTAATTTCCATCCAGTAGTATAAAAGCATACACATTACAATAATGGGTGATGAAATACAGAGGAAAACGTGAAGAAATAGCTTACTCCGGATTATTGTTCGCTTCCCTACTCCTCTGGGTCCGTGGAGGAAAAGAGGCTGAGACACTCTGTGATGCTGACAATGATTGTTGAGCACTGATTCGAGCAGAGGCCGCGGAAAAATTCTCCATCGCCTCTGCATTGCATCTTCTCACTTCTATCGATCTGTACCTGTTCAAATTGGTTGGTATTTTCAGATCTTCATCTATGTTTCATCTGTTTCTTGATACTTGATGAGCTGCTTCGGGGGTCTTGTTTGAGAGGAATAAGAAGGGTTTTAGTAGGGTTTACGACTGTTAAGCTAATTGCATTTTACAAATTCAACTTAACTGTATTTCTCGTCTACGCGATTTTAATTCTTCGCCAGTTAACGAAGTCTATCGCGTGGACGCTTTATCAGCGTGCAATTATAAATTAATATAAAATAAATAAGAGGCCATTGTCAAATAAATTCTATCTTTTTGAGTTTGTACTACGTTGAAAGTATTAAAGTTTCATGAATTATACTTTTAAATATTTTAGTTATGAATTATACTTTTAAATATTTTAGTTAAATTGATGTGTAAAGTTATAACTTATATATAAATATTTTAGTTAAATTGTTATGTAAAGTTTTAATTTATATAATCAGTATAGATTTATCTTAAATTTGTATCTATCAAGTAATGAGAGGGATTCAATTTTTTGAGGTGTATTTTCTTTTTAATCCTTGTCATAGACAGGAGACTATATGTTCCGCTTTTGACAATTAATTTGATAACAAGATATAATTATACATTATGTTTTATGAAGTTACTACAAATAAGAATATTTTTTGATATTTTTTATTTTGTTTTTTTCTAAGTTGATTGGATAAAACCTCCAGGATTTGACAAATTTTCTCATTCTGCGCTATAAACAAAAATTATAAAATAAATTATTTTTCACAAACATTATACTCAACATAAATATTTTTGACATATCACTATTTATTTTAGTCAGAATACTGTGCGCTCACATCGTGATAGTCTCTGTGTTGACAGGAGCTGCAGACTTTCATTTCACAAGCAGCTCCTCAGCTGTCATTTCAATTAAAAAATTAAATCAGTTGTCTTTGCTCGTGTTGGATATGGGCCATTGTGCCTTCATGAGTGAGAGCAGCGTGAAACAACCTCTATGCTACTCTTCCCGAGGTGAGAGCATCCTACACGTAGCTTTTTTTTTTTTTTTTTGGAAACTTCATCGAAGTTTCATTAATTGATCCATCATGAGATGGTGGCGGGATTTGGACTCCACATTAACACTCTACGCTACTGATAATAGCATTTTTCTTTGTTCTGTATTTGTAGAAGTGTAATCCACGTGTGGGAAAGTGTGTTTTTTATAAATTATTTGTAACTAAAAGCTCTGATATCCCTTCGGCGAAGCACGGGATTGTTTATATAATTTGGCAGGATTCATACGGCTAGGGTCTACATCGACGGATTTTGAAAGAGAAATCACCGGAGCTGAATTTCAGAGCCCGTTCGTTCGAATCACGAAAGGAGATAGTGTTCTCTGTAAAGAATTGAAATAAATAAAAATGAATGTGTTCAGGCTAGTAGGGGACATGACCCATTTGCTTAGCATTATGGTCTTGCTCCTCAAGATACAATCCATGAAATCATGTGCTGGTAATACAGTCTTCCCTTGCTTATATTTTTCATAGACATTCAAGCTTCCAAGATTTCATTTCGTTTGCTAAATATTCTACAGATATCCATTGTGAAATTTCTATTTCCGTCCCAAGTGAGAATTGTACTGAACGAGTGGACGGATGAATAAAAATCCCCATTTTCAATGTATTAATCAACAACATTTGCAAAGCTTCTGTCACTGGATAGTAGTTAGGGCAAAGAAACTATCACACCTTAGTCATACCTGGGAGGGAATTGAACCTTGGTAGGTGGCATGAAAAGTTGCTTTCTCCATCGCTCAGCCACGACCCCATCGGCCATCACATGTGTTATCGGCAACAGTGACCGGGAATCTAAATATTAAACAGGAATTGAACAAGAAACAGGGCTAGAGGGTTTCCACAGATCTGTAGACCTGTTCTAGCAAGTCTGTGCTTATTGGGGAAACTTTGGCATAGAACCAATCAACCTAGGCCTTGAAGTTTGAAGGAGCAAAGACTAATTAAAATAGATTTGATTATGTGAAAGCTATCCAGTTCCTGCATGCCAGGTCTTCCATCTTCATTAGTCTTATCAATCACACCAATTTTCAACCTAATCCAATTATATGCAGTGTCTGTGTAATATTGCCAAGTTGGTTTACCATTAGGCCATTTGCAACTCCTCTAGATTGGCTCACGGTCTCTTGGATAGTTGATACCCAGCGGATCCAGATCGGCCGCTTTGTGCTTTCTATGCACTACTAGTTTCCTAGATATATCCCTCTAAGCGTGCTAGTCATCTTTATCTCGATCCCACATATTATGCCAGTGAATTAAACTCTTGTTACATAATTCTTTTCCATTCATCCTATTGATTTAGCTTATAAATCCCATAAAAAGTTGAAAAAATACCAAATGTCATTGTTCCCATAATCCCACCCCGTACAAAAATCCTGAAAGTTCCAAGAAGAAAAATAGATATCAAGTTTCAACTGCCAAGACTTCCATATTCATTTTTTTTTAAGGAAAAAAAAACATACTTTCTATTCAAGAACGGAGAATACATTCTTTAAGTGCCTCTGCACTGATGACTTCCATATTCACTTCGGGAACAATTAACCCTGAATTTCAAAATTCAAAAGCAGTGCAAATAAGGTCAGCCATATAAATTGGGCCACTAATCCCATGTGTTGAGAAATCATTTAGTGTTCGATCATTTGATGTTATTCTATTTTCCAAATGTTTAAAACCTTCCAACATTTCACTACAATCTAAAACCTTGAGATGCTTACAACCTATGCTGGAGATTTCAGTATTTCATGTTTGATGTGCTAGTTTTGTACCTAGGGAAGTGTTCCCCTAGTGACTTTTTCCTAAGTCACTTAGAAGGGGGGAAAAAGGTGACCCTCAACATTAAATATCACTTAATGAGACTTTATAAAGTTAAAGTCACATTTTGATAAATCTTAAGTGGGTGAGTGAAATTTATTTAAGTGATTTAAATAAAAGGTATTTTCACTCTCAATGAATCTCAACCATCGGATGAGATCTAATCTCCACCGTTGGATTAGAACAACCCTAGGGTTTAGACAAAAAGGCTTGAGGGAGGCATTTGAGCTCACTTTTGAGAGATTCAAGAGGAGAGAAAGAGCTGGAGAGAGCAAGAGACCAAGAGCACGAATTTCAAGAGAGCATTTTTAGCAGGTTTTCAGGTGGCACGACTTTCAAGGCAACTTGAGGACATTAAATGCAGCACGATTTTCAAGGCATCAGCATTTAATATTTCAGCACAGAAACCGAGGCATCCGTACAGCAGGTTGTGGGCACAAAAATCGAGGTATTACGTACAGCAGTACAAGGCACAGATTTTCGAGGTGTACGGATTCCGTACAGTATGAATGTTGGGCACATAAATCGAGGTTCGTACAGTTGTACGGACTGTACCAGTTTGGCACAGTTTTCGAGGCACAAATCTGCACATAAATCGAGGTTGGCACAGTTGTCGAGGTGCTGGAAATTAGCACAGATTTCGAGACAGCAGTGTGGCACAGAAATCGAGACAGCCTCTGTGTATTTTTTCTGGGTGAAGATAAGTACATTTTTTGCTAGAAAAAAAAAATTATTGTATTGAAATTACATTTGCTGAAGAATAATAAATCTCTCTCTCTCTAACTAGTTTTCCCCATGGAGGTTTTTCCAAGGCTTGATTTTGGCCAAAAATTTCTGAGTCTATCATTTTCATGGTGTGAATGTTTAAATGTGTTTTTCAGCCTGTTAGAAGCATTTTACTGTATGTTTAATTGTTACAGTAATTTTTCATAACCTACAGCCAATGCATAACTGGTTGTAAGTGAAAACCACAAAATGTTGACATAAACCAGTAAACAGTAAAGTGCAGAAATTTCTTCATGGTATCAGAGCAAGGGGGCAAAAAACAGTGATAGTTTGCAGACACACAGAAATTTTCAGAACTCAGAAACTTCAGTATTTTTTTTTTATCTTCTGTTAGTGGGCAGCGTTCTGTTGGGTTGGTGTTCAGATGGCTACAGGTATGAGGATTGAGGATAGGCTGAATGGAACAGAAAATTTTGTGCCTTGGAAGGCCAGAATCTTGTTGATTTTGGAGGAGAATCAGCTATGGGTGGAGGTGGTGAGGAACACTGCTACCAACCCCATTGCCATTCCAGATGGCACAGATGCTACAGCACTTTCAGCCTTCAACAAGAAGGACTATAAGGCTAGGAGGATCATCCTTGATGCAGTAAAAGACCACATAATCCCTCACATTTCCGGGAAGACCAAGGCACATGAGATGTGGAGTGCCTTGACCAGCTTGTATGAGAGTTCCAATGAGAACAGAAAGATGGTTCTCAAGGAGAAACTCAAGAGTATCAAGATGAATGGAGGAGAGGGAGTCACAGCTTACCTCACTAGGATTTCTGCAGTTCGGGATGAACTGGCAGCGGTTGGTGAAGTGGTATCTCCTACTGAGCTAGTACGCACAGCAGTGAATGGGGCTTCAAAGTCCTGGAGTGCATTTGTGCAGGCTATAGTGGGTAGAGAGAACCTACCATCTTGGGAGAGACTGTGGGACGACTTTGTGTAGGAGGAGACCAGGAGGGGTCTCGTACAGGGCAGTTCATCAAATGGTGGGGCAGATGAGGAGAACGTGGCACTGACAGCCAAGGGTAAGAAGAAGAAGGGTCCCAAGAAGAATGGGGCCAAGGGGCAGCAGTAGCAGCAGCAACCGCAGGGTGGACAGAAGAAGGACTTGAGTAAAATCAAGTGCTATTGTTGTCAGGCGTTTGGGCACTATGCATCATAGTGTCTAAGCAAGAAGAAGAAGAAGGGTCAGGGATAGCAGACAGCAGCCTCAGCAGAGGTTGATGATTTTGGTGACAGGTTTCAGAGGGAGTTTTCCCTATATGCTGGACAGATTGAGAGAGAGAGAGTCTCCTTAGCCACCAACACAGACATGGATATGGAGAGTGAGCATTCATTGTTGACAGGGCATCAGACAGGTCCATCCACCACTGGTACGTGGTACATTGACAATGGAGCCTCGAGACACATGACAGGTACTTGGGAGTTGTTCTCCGAGCTATCACGGATAACTAGAGAGATGGAGGTGGTACTTGGTGACAACACCATTGTTAGAGCAGTGGGTCAGGGGACCATTACATTTGAGAGGGAGTCCATGAGTCCCATGACTTTGAGGGATGTGTTGTACATCCCTGGGCTGAAAAAGAACCTTGTTTCAGTTTCCACTATTGAGGACAGGGGTCTTGGGGTGTGTTTCTCAGATGGGAGAGTGCAGGTGTTTCCCAAGACCACAGGTGTATCTACTCCCATGGATATTGGAGTTAGATGTGGACGACTGTACAAGTTATTGTTTCAGCCACAGCATGCTCTAGCACACAGCAGCAGCGGCAGTGAGCTATGTGAGTTATGGCACAGGAGGATGGCCCATTTACATCACCCCGCTCTAAGATTGTTGAGGAGCATGGTCACAGGTCTACCTGAGTTCGACACTGAGCAGAGTGATGTGTGCAGGGGGTGTGCTTTGGGAAAGTACACCAAGACTGCTTTTCCTAGCAGTGACATGAGAGCAGCAGGAGTGCTTGACTTGATTCATTCTGACATTTGCGGTCCTATGTCCTCAGTATCTCTGACTGGTCACGAGTACTATATTAGCTTCATTGATGACTACTCCAGGAAGACCTGGATCTACTTCTTGAGGAACAAGAAGTCCCCACTTGTATTGAGTGTCTTCCAAGGGTTCAAAGCCCTTGTGGAGAAGCAGACGGGGAGGAAGATCATGATGTTGAGATCAGACAATGGGGGTGAGTATACCTCCAAGGGGTTCAATGCTTTCTGCAGGCAGGAGGGTATACAGCGACAGTTGACAGTTCCCTACACTCCTGAGCATAATGGAGTAGCAGAGAGAAAGAACAGGTCGATCGTTGGAGCAGCGAGAGCCATGCTTCATGATCAGGGGTTGCCGTTCTTTTTATGGGCAAAGCCTTGCAACACTGCAGTGTATCTGCAGAACAGGAGCCCTCACTATGCTTTGGGGAGGATGACTCCAGAGGAGGTGTATTCAGGCAAGAAGCCTGAGGTGAGCCATTTTCGGATATTTGGCTCTCTGACTTACTCTCACGTCCCTTCTGAGAAGAGGACGAAGTTCGAGCCCACTGTAGAGAGAGGTATCTTTGTGGGTTACGATGAGACTTCGAAGGCATATCGGCTTTACATTCCTGGCCAGAGGAGAGTTGTAGTGAGGCGGGAGGTGAAGTTTGATGAGGAGAGGGCCTTTTGAAAGTCGAGAGAGATGGAGCAGGGGGAGCCACCAGCTCCCACACCTCAGTTGAGACAGGATTCTTTGATATAGGTTTCAGGTCCATAGGTTTCTGGGGTGACTGGATCACAGGGTACAGGCACAACTTCTACAGGATCAGTGGTTCAGATTATAGGTACAGGGACAGGTTCAAGGACTGGCACAGGTTCAGGATCACAGGTTTCAGGCTCACAGGTTACAGGTTCTTCAGGGACTGGTTCATCAGCCACTGGTCCTCGGGGTGTTAGACCTTCTACTTCTGGCACTTCCTCAGATGAGGATACACCAGTTTGGGAGGAGCCTTCAAGGAAGAAGAAGCCTAAGTGGCTTCAGGACACCTTGAAGGAAGCAGAAGCATTTGGTAGACCTCAGGAGGCGATCAGGACAGTTGTTGAGCCAGACAGATATGGGATGGCCCTTGTTGCGAGTCTTCGTGACTCTGCGCCTTCTACCTTTGAGGAGGCTTCTCAGCATCAAGTATGGAGAGATGCCATGATGGAAGAGTACCATTCCATCATGAAGAATGATGCTTTGGAGATTGTGTCGAGACTTGAAGGGAAGTCAGTTGTGACTTCCAAGTGGCTTTACAAGGTCAAGCATGCTGCAGATGGCAGTGTGGAGAAATTCAAGGCTCGGTTTGTGGCTAGAGGGTTCTCACAGGTTGAGGGAGTTGACTATGATGAGACATTTGCTCCAGTTGCTCGGTATTCCTCTATCAGGGCAGTGATATCTATAGCAGCAAAGATGGGTTGGAAGATCCACCAGATAGATGTGAAGACCGTGTTTCTCAATGGTCTTCTGCAGGAGGAGGTGTATTTGGAGCAGCCACAGGGATTCGAGATACATGGGAGAGAGTCTCATGTGTGTAGGCTTAGGAAAGCCTTGTACAGTCTGAAGCAAGCTCCTAGAGCTTGGTACTCCAGGATCGATGCATATTTGACTTCGATGGGATTTCAGAAGAGTGAGGCTGATCCCAACCTATACTACATTGTGGTTGGTGGTGATCCACTCATTCTTCTGTTATATGTTGATGACTTATTTATCACTGGAGATGAGCGTCTTATTGCACAGTGCAAGAGAGATCTTGCAGCTGAGTATGAGATGACTGATATTAGGCTGATGCATTACTATTTGGGGATGGAGGTTTGGCAGGAGCCTGGACATATTTTCCTAGGACAGGGGAAGTATGCAGCGGAGATTCTGAAGAGTTATCGGATGGAGGACTACAGGCCTATGTCTACACCTATGATCACCAACTTGAAGCAACTTCATGCTTCAGAGGGTAAGTTGGTGAATCCCACACTATATCGTCAGCTCATCGGATCATTGATATATCTGGTCAACACTAGGCCAGACTTGTGCTTTGCGGTCAACACTCTTAGCCAGTTCATGGTGCAGCCTAGGAGTGTGCATTGGATGGCCAGAAAGCACATCTTGAGATACCTAGCAGGGACAGTGGATTATGGTTTAGACTACAGGGGTTCGGGTGGAGTCAGCTTGGTTGGGTTCACAAATTCAGACTGGGCAGGTTGTGTGAGGGACCGGAAGAGCACTTTTGGTTACTGTTTCAGCTTGGGCTCAGCAACAGTGTCGTGGTTCAGCAGGAAACAGAAGTCCGTTGCATTGAGTTCTGCTGAGGCTGAGTATATGGCAGCCAGTCAGGCGACTTGCGAAGCACTGTGGCTTCATAAGTTATCGGTAGATTTATTTGATCAGCAGTTGAGACCTACGTTGATTTATTGCGACAATCAGAGTTGCATTCAGCTCTCTGAGAATCCGGTTTTCCATGACAGGTCGAAGCACATTGAGATCAGGTACCCCTTCATTCGGGACTACGTTCAGAGAGGGGCAGTTGAGCTATAGTATATATCCACTGATGAGCAGGTTGCAGATGTCCTGACGAAGTCTTTGGGGAGGGGGAGGTTTGTCTTCTTCAGAGATAAGTTGGGAGTGGTGCGGAACACCTTCCTCGGTAAGAGGGAGTGTTAGTTTTGTACCTAGGGAAGTGTTCCCCTAGTGACTTTTTCCTAAGTCACTTAGAAGGGGGGAAAAGGTGACCCTCAACATTAAATGTCACTTAATGAGACTTTATAAAGTTAAAGTCACTTTTTGATAAATCTTAAGTGGGTGAGTGAAATTTATTTAAGTGATTTAAATAAAAGGTATTTTCACTCTCAATGAATCTCATCCATCGGATGAGATCTAATCTCCACCGTTGGATTAGAACAACCCTAGGGTTTAGACAAAAAGGCTCGAGGGAGGCATTTGAGCTCACTTTTGAGAGATTCGAGAGGAGAGAAAGAGCTGGAGAGAGCAAGAGACCAAGAGCATGAATTTCAAGAGAGCATTTTTAGCAGGTTTTCAGGTGGCACGACTTTCAAGGCAGCTTGAGGACATTAAATGCAGCATGATTTTCAAGGCATCAGCATTTAATATTTCAGCACAGAAACCGAGGCATCCGTACAGCAGGTTGTGGGCACAAAAATCGAGGTATTACGTACAGCAGTACAAGGCACAGATTTTCGAGGTGTACGGATTCCGTACAGTATGAATGTTGGGCACATAAATCGAGGTTCGTACAGTTGTACGGACTGTACCAGTTTGGCACAGTTTTCGAGGCACAAATCTGCACATAAATCGAGGTTGGCACAGTTTTCGAGGTGCTGGAAATTAGCACAGATTTCGAGGCAACAGTGTGGCACAGAAATCGAGACAGCCTCTGTGTATTTTTTCTGGGTGAATATAAGTACATTTTTTGCTGGAAAAAAAATATTATTGTACTGAAATTATATTTGCTGAAGAATAATAAATCTCTCTCTCTCTAATTGGTTTTCCCCGTGGGGGTTTTTCCAGGGCTTGATTTTGGCCAAAAATTTCTGAGTCTATCATTTTCATGGTGTGAATGTTTAAATGTGTTTTTCAGCCTGTTAGAAGCATTTTACTGTGTGTTTAATTGTTACAGTAATTTTTCATAAGTAACCTACAGCCAATGCATAACCGGCTGTAAGTGAAAACCACAAAATGTTGACATAAACCAACAAACAGTAAAGTGCAGAAATTTCTTCATGATGATATCTGCAGCTGGGCATAATGATTCAACGGAAACCTCAGGAGACAGCTCAAGTCTTATAATTAGATCTGTTGGTTACATTGCACCAGGTAAATGCCGATAGATCTGAACCTGAAGTCTTGTAATTGGATATGTTGGTTCGATATATCCGATTGTGATTGAAAATATTGTTAACTTTGGCTACTGGTGGACATTACAATTTAAATTAAACTAAAGTGATGACAAGTTTGTATGTATATTCATCAATTGCCTTATTATTGCTATTTTACTATCTTGTTAAATTGTGATGAATCATAACATTTCCATTGAAGCACAGGATGGTTGCAGAATTTTCACCCTGCACCCAGAAATTAACTTGTAAATTTTGTATTAACCAAAGTTTCCAGTAATGCAAAGGATGGGAATGTTACAAGCATCCCCTCATGGTTGGCATGGAGCACCAGGTAGAGGTTCTAGTGGAATTGTTTTAAAAAATACCATCAGAGTTGAAGTTCCAGTTGAAAAATATCCTAAAGTAAGAAAAATCGCCTTCTTGGGATGATCCAGGCTATCATGTTTAACAAATTTATGTAGAATCTGTTGTTTATGAAGGAATTTCTGAATGTGATCGTTTGTTCCAATTGTAGTTTAATTTTGTTGGACGTCTCCTTGGTAATAGAGGCAACTCACTAAAAAGAGTTGAAGCTACTACTAATAGTAGAGTTCTAATCAGAGGACGGGGTTCAATTAAAGACGCTTCAATATGATTCCCCGATATTGTTTTCTATCTAGTCTCTTTTTTATTGCAGTGTTAGAGTTGATTTTAAAAAGTTAAGTCTCTAAGCATCTTTGTGTGGTGGCAGGAGGACATGGTGAGGGATAAGCCAGGGTATGAGCATGTTAATGAGCCTCTGCATATTCTTGTGGAAGCGGAGTTTCCTGCAAATATTATAGATGCTCGCTTGATGCAAGCATGAGAGATACTAGAAGAATTGTTGAAACCCGTAGTATTTGTATTTTTGGACTCAATGCAGGATGAGTCGCAAGATTTTTTCAAGAAGCAACAATTAAGAGGGCTGGCCATTCTGAATAGGACATTCAGAGAAGATGGTTCCCCATGGTTGGTTCAATATCTCATTTTAACAGCAATAACCTGGGAATGAAAAGGCCTAAAACCAGGAGCTAGATACCTGATGGGATTATGCCACATTCATTTTTTTGGACTTCCCAGTTATCTGGAAGAATTCATAACGTGAATAAAATAACCTGCCTGCTTTTGGTGGCAGGTAACGATGTTTCCACATGCTCTGGGTATAAATCGTAATGGTGGACCATCACTGTGACCTATCTTATAATGTTATAATAGCTCAATATACAATTATAATGTTATCATCTTGTCCATATGCGCATAGTATGTGCCATGTAACCTGACACAATCCGAAGATAAATGTAACTTGACACATTATTTTTTAATAATTTACAGGCCTCGACCTCTCCTCTCAGTCATGTTTCTATGCATATACCGTATACGCTTTTAGCAATGGATGTGGGATAAAATAAGGTTTTCCTGTGGCAGGCAACAATGTTATGAACCTTAATTTTGTATTTCATGCTGCATTCTCATGGTAGTTGTCAAGTATGCTTTACTGCTATTGGGGCCTCTTATGTGCATGTTGGTTACTTAACGGAGTTGGACCTGTAAATACAGGTTGGCAAGCTTGTAAATTAAGCTAGAGGGTTGCAGTTCATATCTTGCTAGATTTTTGCGTTTACTACCTCTAATTTATTAATTTATTGATAAATTCAACGCCATTTTGCCACATTTAAATGTGTTTCTCTTTACATATTTTTCTAATATTCCATGATTTCCATATGTGTTTTCTGGTCATCGGGATTAGTTTCATGTTGGAGTATTCCTAATTATAATTTAGATGATTATTTTTATATCAGATGAACATGACTTTACCGACAACTCTGGAAGCATAGCTACCGGGAGGAAATCCAATGCTTATTTGATAGTGTACTAGAAGCAAAAGAAGTATGGCAGTCAGAGTTCCGTTACTAGGTACCAGTTGTTTATTCAATTGTGATATGAAGGGAGATCGACTATTTCACAGCTTTCTTGTACTCTTGCCATCGGATTAAATCAATAGATGATATAGCTACCAGTTAATGATTACTTCTTGGTATAATCTATCAGTGGGTCAAGATATGATATTACTTCTTGGTATAATCTGTCAGTGGGTCAGAGATACGAGGTAATCGTTGGTAGGCGATTCACAAAGAAAGATTGTTCAAAAGTGAATTATATATATAATTTATTTCAATTGAGAATGCCTCGAACTTCTTCAAGAAATTTAATGCTTCGAGTTTATGATCACCACCTCTGTTTGCTAAATTCAACTGACACTTAATGCAGTAGCTACACTAGGATTTCAATAGGCTTCGACGCCGCTTGTGTCAGGATCTCTTACCTTCCTCATCATGGAGAATGCATCCAGTGCTGGGAAGTCAAGGAACCGGTTATGATCATTATTTGCACTGCCATAAAGACTGTATGTTTACAGCTGGATGTTACCTGGAGATCTATATTTTTTTCCGTAGTTGTTAACACAATTCTTGGCACCCAAAGTAGGATGCATTAAGTGGGAGAGAGCTCTAAACAACTCTTTCACCTCTAGGACTATAAATGAGCTATGATTTTGCTGCCATGAAGTATTTATGAGTTCAACGCCTCAATTCCTACTCTTACACTGTTTTGGGAAGAGAGTGTTCCTCTATGTAGGTAGACTCCATTCAATGGAGGACGAAGGCGTGGGGCACATTGACTTGTGATGCGCAGACTTGGTGGACGTAGAAAGAAGGTTCATGGCAATGATAATAATTGCTCAGATGAACATGACTTTACTGACAGCTCTGGAAGCATAGCTACCGGTAGGTATTCCAACGCTTGTTTGATAGTGTACTATAAGCAAGAACCATCAATTATGTAATGTGAACTTCATGATGATTAATATAGTCCAGTCTTCATTTGTTTCAGAGTTACATCCAGTCTTCATTTGTTTCAGAGTTACATAAACAGTACATCCCTACATGGAAAACTTAAAGATTGATTTTGTTACAAAACTAAACGTACGTATTTATATTGATCACCAGTTAAATCAGGTGAATATTACTAACTTTATTTGCAAAATCCTCTAAAATTTGGTGAAAAGCACTTTCAAAAAATTCATACTACTACCTTTATACATATAGCAGATAATGTGATAAAAGTTCCATAAATTTTCGCTGAAGGTACCAAAACTTCTCGTATTTACATTGGGAGGCTAACTCAACATATGAAGTTCTATGAATTTTATAAGGGCATAAGGGAAAACATTTTAAAATAGTGGTATGAAAATATTGTTCAATTATTGTTCAAATGTTGGGCTATACCTAGGGTCCTCATTAAAAATAATTCCACATATGGACGAGCTGATAGAGAATACCTTCTAGGGTTTCTTCCCGATCATATTCTGGCGTCGGATGAAATTTTGATAAGAGACAACATGTTGAGATATTAGCAAGCATGGTACTACAATGCTTGATTCATTATTACGTTTCAATAAAATCAAAATCAGTTTCTCATAGTGACATCTTTCTGATAATTTCCTCTGGTAATTGTTAAACCGTACTTGGTGAATGGTGAATGTGATGGGGCATTTTCCTTTTGTGATGTATTGTTGTTTTCTTCTCAGAATAGTGTCTATTCATCTGTCCAGCACAATTAGTATAGTTATTGTTTGGACAGTGTTCTGTAGCAGTCAATTGAGAAAAGAAAGGATTCAGTATATTGCAATCCAAATTGTTGTCAGTATGGAAAAGAACCTGGTATATGCAGTTAATTGTAACATATTCTCGATTCATTTTAATATTACATTGTGCAAGGATCAACTTCTTATTCTTTGTTAAATGGAAGA
The DNA here is from genome assembly GCA_027924585.1 of Larix kaempferi. Taxonomy (NCBI): domain Eukaryota; kingdom Viridiplantae; phylum Streptophyta; class Pinopsida; order Pinales; family Pinaceae; genus Larix; species Larix kaempferi. Next base: position 17,913,503 of record BSBM01000376.1, read on the forward strand.
TTGTTTAATAACTTGTTTTCTAATGATAAATGCTATTATTATTACTTCCTCAAGAACTTGCTTCTTTGATTATTCTATTGGTGGCTTGCATGGTTTGTATGATGTTTTTTTATTTTATTTTAATAGGAAAATGTTTTGAAAGATTTTAAATAATTATAAATCCATTTTAATTCTAAAATTATTGATTAAAATTTTGAAATCATAAAAACTTTTATTATTCTAATTGATCGTAATTTCATGGATACTTATATAATGATTTCCAGGATTACTTCAAGCCACTTCATACAAAACCTTAAAATATCTAAATTCCAAAATCTTTGATTATCAATCATTTTGATTTACGAATAAATGTATAAAAAATGTTACAAAATATTACCAATTAGAAATTAATTAACAAAAATATTTAAAAATAATTATTTTATACATAAAAATACAATTTATAGAGATGCTATTAAATTGCTAACACTTATATGGTGATATGTAAAAAAAAATATAATATTATAATGGAAAAGTATATGTAAATAATAATAATAATAGGAATAATAATAACCACCTGATTAATCAACAGTTTTTTTATTTCTTATATTTATTACCATGTAAAAAATTGGATTCCATATGTTAATTAATTTATTTGATATTTGATTTATCTAAAAAAATTATTTTTTTAATTGTTATATATATATATATATGGTAGAGACTAAGCTGCACGCAGCTCTTGTTTAAATTTAAACTCAAAAAATTTGATCTCTTTTGATTGATAGAACCGATTTAACTTTTAAGTTTTTATTTTATAAAGGAACATCTATTTTTTAATTATTTTTCATAATATTTTATTTTATGAATCAACATGGATTTTTTAAAAATACTTTCCATAATTTTTTATTTTATGAGTCGACATGAATTTTTTTAATTATTTTTGCAATAAAAATTGGACAAATAAAATTATAGTTTTAGATAAGGTTTTAAAACAAGTTATAAGTTTTTTTGGAAAAACTAGTTATAAGTTTTTTTGGAAAAACTAGTTATAAGTTTAAAATATGATTAAGTGTGGTGATAACTCACTCTTCATTTTTTAGCGAGATTTGGAACAAATAAATTCTAAGATTATAAACAATATTTGGAACAATTTTTTATCGGAGTTTTAACCTCTCATTTTTAAGAAAGTTTTTTTTTTTTAAATAACTTTATTTAAATTATTATGTCCCCGACATAATGTATTCGGTCGGGGGCATTAGTTGGCGTGAGAGGAGGGGCATTGTGCCCGTTTACATAGTTTGGTGCTATGTTATATTTCCCGTATTTAAATATTTTTTTTTAAATTGCATTTTCCTATTGGTCAATTCGGTGCTTACGTCGTCCTAGGGTTGTGTGCCCCAGGATGCGGCGGCGCTCTTGTGTTAGCGGATCGGCCGGTCAGCAGGCTCATATCTGGTACGAAGGCTGTTGTTTAATGCATCGATGTATCGGCGATTGTGTTCATTACGGGTGGCCCAGTCGAGAAGACGTCCTGTTTAATGTATCGGCCACTGTGTTCATTGCGGGTGCCTCGATCGAGAAACTGTGTTCATTGCAGGTGGTATCGGCGACTATGCTCATTATGGGTGGCCCGGGGTCATCTATTCTGCATTAACAGCTTCAATGGCTTCATTAAATGGGTAAAGCTTTCTGGGAGATGCGCCTCCACCATTGTATGTTGCAGAGATTGCATTGTATATTGCAGAGATTGCGTTGTTGATTGAACGCTGTTATCGTTCGTGCCAGGGTTTTTGTGGCAGCCTCTGTGTTGAATGCTGCAAATGGTTTTATTAACACCTCCTATGCTGCAATGAACATAGTCGCCAATGGGTGCTTGACAATTTTAATTACTGCTCTGTTCATCATTTATTGCGGCATGATGTAGTGTTGCCGGTTCGTGTTGGACCCTCCTTTTATTGGTCTCGTGGGTTTTGGCATTTGCATCTGGCTTCACATTTCGTTGGTGGTTTGGGGAGCTTATATAGGTAATTGTGCAACTGTTCATGGCTATTACTTTTGTTTTCGTCTGGTTTCGGGTGCTTAGTGTGATTTGCAACCTGCTGTAGCCAAGGTTTTCTTTCGAACCAGAGCAGCTTGTGGGTTTTGTGGCTATATCCTCGCGGTGGTTTGACAGGTGCTCTCCATCCGACGTTTTCCTTGGAAGCACAGCGGCGTCTGGGTTTTGCAACTTAATACTCGCAGCAGTTGGACAGGTGCTCTCTGGCTGGTTCTGTTTTGCTGCATTTCTGTTATTTTGCATTGGATAGGTGCCCTTCGGCTTCATCCTCCTGTTTGTTCATATTCAAATGTGTTGAATGGCATGTGCATAGCGTTCTACTGATAATGGATTCTGCTTTCTTTGTCTATGTGGAGTGTCAGCTTCGATGTTTTGTTAACTTTGCGATGTAATGTTGTTTCCATACTGTGCCTAATTCAAAAAAAATGCAGAGGACTTGAACACTCTGTTTTTACTTTCTGGTTCAACGTAGTAATTGCAGTGTCTGTGCAATACTTATTTTATGATTTAGCCAGTCCATATGTATATCATTATTGCCGTTTGCGATTGTCCAAAATTGAAATTTACGGCAAATTTGATAATTGACCCTGGGTTTTATTGAACGGGACCAAAATTAGCATAGGATGTTTAATAATTAATATTGCAGAAACAACGATTTTTAACTGTAGAACATGCTGAAAACAAACATCTGTGGCTCGTCGTTGATACCCTCAAACACATAAGGGTTTCAACTTCAGCTCATATTTATGATTTTCTTATTTTGTTTTTAGAATTGGTTTACAGCCCTTGCCTAGTGCTGCCGAGGCATTGCCTGGTGGATTCGTCATTTTGATGGTGGCGACTGCATCGGCTCTGAGATCCAAACTGGTGTCCACTTTCACCATGCCTCCCAGAACCCAGCTCCACCTTAAAACAATTCAATGCCGACAGCCTAGTTCAGATCTCCAAACCTCGATAGAGGAAGAGAATACAATTGTTCTTTCCCTAATCTCAGAAGACAGCGAAAAATATATAGCGGAGAAGATTCCCCCTAATCTCAGAAAATTCCATAATGCCCTCCTGTGTTCAGTTATTGCTGTCGCTTTTCTCTATTCTTCGGTGCTTATTGATGAATTCCTTACGTTTTCCCAGGTGATGACAGCAATTCGGTTTTTAAAAAATGCCCCCTGGCACTTGGGTGCTCTCTTCCCAAAAAGACCGAAACAAGCTTTTCGACCATTTTAACATAATATAAAATTATAAATAAAAAATTAATATATAAATCGTGTCGTCTGTGCTTACATTTTGTCGGTGCAAACCAATTCTGCTAGCTTCAAGGTGTAAATTTCTTCAGTGGCTGGCACATGCTATGACTTCTAGTGACTTTTGAATATACATTTCTTCACTGGTTTACACATATTATGACTTGGAATTTTCGCATCGTTTATCTCCTAAATTTGGTTGAAAATAGGGAAGAATGTTTGCATTCAGGATATCAAATATGTTTATATATTTAAAAATATAGAATTGAAGCTCCTAAATTGGCTTAATCGTTTTCATTTTCTAGTGCTATGCTTTTCTGCTTCCTGCCTCGGATGTGCTTGTCTTGAAGGCATAAACAAGTTATTGCTGTGGAGGATGGCTTCTTCCCAATTGCATGCAGTTACATGATGTGTAGTTTTACATTTATGCAGAGATATCTGAAGGAGATAGTAGCAAATTTCACATGTTGATAGACGCTTGAGCTACGGCTTCTCCTATTTTCTTTGTCGTCTCTCCTTGCCCTTTGGCGCTTGATCTTGCAAGTTTAGTTGCTTTAAAATAGTTGTCTTAACTACTGCTTATTTTTACAGATACAAAATTGCAATTCCTTGGACATGCTCATAGCCATTTCAGTTTGCAATTTCCCATTTCCTTCAATTGGAATGCCTTAAACAAAGCCATAGATATAACCGAGCATTGAGAATAAAATAGGTCAAAATCTGCAATTTAGTCTAAATAATTGAATATGTTGAATTCCCCAGATTGCCAATCCACTGACATCTTTCACAAAAGTAACTGTAACTAACCTGAGGTTTGTAAATATTAGCAAGGTTGTTTAATAGTGAAGCTTCTTGCAGCAAGCCATAAATCTCAATAGTCAAAACATTGGCCCTAACAACCTTGAACCCACATTATCTTGTTGCTGCCATGCTGTCATAAGACAACAAGCCCAACATTTATTGTGAGAATTTTGGGTTGCAGAAATTTCTAGACATGATGGATCATTAGATGGGGCACATAACCATAAGAACAATTTCCTCCTTGTTATAGAATTTTGCACAACAATTGGATCATTAGCAATTCCCTTCCCTGGAATTTGAAATATAATTTCCACTAGTTCCTTTAGTCAACCCATTCGCAGCATACCAATCTTCTTTCATTATGTTTTCCTTTTCAAGGATGTACTTCCCTTCCTTTTACTCTTGAGTTGCATCAAAAGCTATTTCATACTTCTAGTGTAATACTTCTTGATAGCTACAGCGATGTACTTCTGTAAAAGTATGCAATCCAGGCATAATATGTCTATCTTCCTTTGGCCCTATAAGAATGTTTATGACATGGGTAAAAAGAAATGCCCTGTCATTTCTTCCTTGAAACAGAGGTTAAAAAAGTTTTGGGAAAACCTATTCAGCCTATCTCTCTTTTGTGACAAAAGAAAAAGGAAAATTAAAAGACACGACAAATAATCTATATGTAAGAAAATATGACACATACCAAAACCTTGTTTAGTAGTAGTATCCACAGAAAGCACATTGTTGAGGCTAACTATTTTCACAGTATGTGAAATTCTATAAACTGTGAGCCAAAATAATATGATGAACATGTACAATAGTGGATTCATATATTGAATAAAATTGTGCTTTTGGAAGCATGGCAATGCATTACAATCCAATCAAAAATTTATTCCATAGCTTTATTGCAATGCATTGTTGCTGCCAGATGGCAGTGGTAACCAGCTGACCCTGCTGCAAAGATTGAGCTTGCTATTGCTAATTGGAAACTGCCACCAAATGGTAAAGGCAAACAAAAATAGTTCATAGAACTTCTGCAGAGAACAACAAAACCTTCTCGGCATGAAAGGGATGCTCATTTTCTTAGTTGATGGAATCCCATATTCTATTCAAGCAATGAAGAATGACATCAAAAAATTTATAAACATACCAAAGAAAACATGGTGTAGATAACAGACATTGGCGGATGCTCAAATCTATTTTTATATGCAGATAACAATGGACCTTATGGAAATGAGTGCACAGGTCAGTCAATGATTTCAAAAGTCTGATATATTTAAGGGTTGAGATCAATGTCGACATATTCTCGGAATGATGATGATAATAGTAACAACTGCTGGCATTTGGCATACCATGACCCCACCCTGTTTTTTTGGCTTTTGATCCGTTGCCCTGATTGTTCAAGTGGCTTGTTTTTTGCAATTGATTATCTTCATAGGAAATTAGTCACTATAATAGATACCTGCTTGACCATGTCCTGGCAAAAAATTATCTTCGAATACTTTGGCAAGAGAGGAAGCTATTTAACTATGGCCATGGGCTGGCCGCTGTCATTGCCAACATAGTTGTTTAATTACATTTTAAATGTGGCTAGGGGCTGTGGCCTCTTGCTGCTAGCATATACATACAAAATACAAAACGTGGATTTTGGATTTTAAATAGGGCTTGGTGCATTAAGCTATTGAACCAATCTTCAAATCCTTTGTGTTGAGCCAATCTTCAACTACTTTGTTTTTTATTTATGTGTTAAATAAATAGCACATCATTAACTAGTAGCACCTTCAATTCTGCAATAAATTCAATACAAAGCTGGGCAGGCCATAGGATCCGTTCATTTGCAACATTTTAGGCAAACGAATAGCTACGATTCAGAAATAATTTCTGCATGCTAATTGAAGCTTCAATATCCAACATAAATTGCATCGATATTGCCTACAATAAAAACAATACTCTTGGTTTGCAATTTAGCTTTCAAATATCAAATAATTAAAACATTGCAACCAACACTGTAAACAACCTAGAAAGGTAACAACACTGGTGGTAGGCATCATGTCTATATAAACCTCCTATTTCATATTCCACTGGAATTCTTTTTCCCTTCGATTCTGCAATAAACTGAATAAAAACCTTAACAGGCCATAGGCCGCTCCCTTTTGCAATGTTGCAAGCAAACAAAGAACTGCAATCCACAAAGAAATTATCCATGCTAGTTGAAACTTCAACATGTAGCATTGATTATGTAGCCAGAACATTTGAATAGGAGAATAGATGCATTACCTGTTGAGCTACCTCTTTCATGTTGCAAAAAATTCAAATCTGCTCAACAAAAGAACACTTTTGCTTCGAATTAGTTTAAACTTTGATTCAACAACAGTATTTGTAACTGTGGTTACATACGAATATAGATGCCTAACTAGCTTAACAGTTGATGCTTAAATCATTCTTCCATGCCCATGTTTCCTGTGTCTCTTTCCACCTCTGTTTGCAGATTTTGTCTCATTCGTTTTCAGTAAATGCAGTGTTGCTTTGTTTTTATTTCCTCTGCGCTGTGGCCATACATTTAGAACATTGGGAAAAAAAAACCTCCCATCATGATTCTTGTATCAAGCAATCTTATATGGTATTCGTAGATTGGTAGTTTTTTCCCTGTTACAATAAAATATCCATTCACCCAGACATAGGCATTGAGGCCAAAATTTATTGCGTGTTAGAAGCAAAAAAAAACACTTTAGATTGCACAATACCTTGATTTAGAATTTAGATTTCATATATCAAGTAATCAAAACATTGCAATAAACTCTGAGCAAGTTAAAAAGGTGGCAACATTGCTGCCAAGTATCTTGTCTATACAACCATCCTATTCCATATTCCAGTCAAATTCTTTTCCTGTTTTCTTGTCCATGCAAAATAAAGTGGTCTTTTTACACAGTTTCCTCTACTGATTTTGAAGGACAACTCACTTTAGCTCTTTCATCGGTGGATAGAATCAACCATACGTTGATTTAGAATTTAGCTTTCATATATCAAGTAATCAAAACATTGCAATAAACTGCGAACAAGACACAAGTAATCAAAACATTGCTGCTAGGCATCTTGTCTATAAAAACATCCTATTCAATATTCCAATGGAATTGTTTTCCCGTTCTCTTGTTCATGCAAAATAAAGTGGTATTTTTACACAGTTTTCTCTACTGACTTTGAAGGACACCTCGCTTTAGCTGTTTCCTCGCTGCATAGAAACAACCATTATTTCAATACATTGTTGTTTGTGGTGTCCTCTGTCGGGCGATAGTTTTCTATCATTTCAGGAAAAAAAGTCATTCTTTTAGTTGTGCTCTTCTATAGTTTTTTTAGCAGTTTGTAGCTTTACTAGGCCTTTTAAACATCAAGAGCATGAGATTTCAATGCTTTGCTTTCGTAGCCATGTCCAAAGTCTAATTTGCCAACTTTGTTGGTGACTTCCAAATGCAAACAGTCTTGCAATAGCATGGAATGCTACTTTGTCCACTTGCATCACCCAACTATCTAGAAATTCTAAATCCCATGTATTGCAAACTATCATTGGCACAAGAGCTGCCCCAAAATAAACTATGATATTGACAAACTAAAACATATGTTTTGCAAAAATCCACAATATATGCTAGCCTGGGCTGCTAGCTATAAAACAGATGTTCCATGTCGTATTTGCTGCTTTCCCTACAAAAAACTTGCCACTTGTCTACAAATAGATAGATCAATTATAACTAGATTTAAAACAACCATTTGCTTCGGATTTGCTACCATAGGAATGTCCATAGGCTTAGAAACCATGATTCGACATCTATTTCAAATATCGAGTGTATAATTACTCTTTCAAAAGAAATGCACCTCTTTAAAATATCAATTTGTCATTTGACATCTTTATATGTTTATGCATTATGTAATTTTGGGATGCTTCGAGTACTTATCTAGAATGATGCAAACTTTCTTCCTCGGCTTCATCTAGAAATTCATAGCTGCAATATTGAAAACAAATCACATTACAATGTGGCTTGGAATATTCTCTTTTTCATTTCATTAAACACATGCTCAATGTCTTAATCATATTCATATACGACATAGCAGGCAATCCCTATGATATCCCTTTTTCCTAACTTCTTCTTTCTACAAGATGTCTATTCATTCCTCCTGTTGTGGAAATATGGCAATATGCAACTGACAAGTCAAGTTTGTCAATATAGTTGACATCATTCCATACATCGCTAACAACTATGCAAACTAATCTTGACAACGATTATGCTCTCGTTTACATAATTAACACGCAAAAAACCTTCATTGTCACATTTCAACACTGAACACAATGATGCTATGCTGGAGCAAATCTCGTTCTTCAGTTGCACTTATAGTATTGTCATCTACGGTCTGCCCTGTAGCTGATTCTACTGTTGCATCAGTATCGAACATGTTAGGTGCATTGATTGTGTGCAAATGTTGTTCCAGTTTGTTGTTTTTTTGTTCTTCATTGCATATGCAACTATATTTGAAGATTGTTAGATTATAAAATATATTCTTTGTCTAACCATAATTAACATAGTGCATTAACCAAATTCCCATTTGCCTTCCCATCTGTTGAAACATTCCTTGTTCTATGTTAATGCAAATAGTGCTCTTCACTCAAATTGCAAATGTCAAGGGATGCAAATTTGCATCTTGCCAATTTTATTGCATTCTTGATATTGGTTATTTTGACACAGGCTCTCCTTAATGTCATTTGTAGCCAGTTTCATATTTTACTTTTGCAAAAACCTTCTCTAACTCTCGTTGTTTTTTTCCCTTGTCCGTGTCTGGAGAATACTTTTGCAGATGCCTCCTTTGCATGTTCTACTGCCATAAAGATGCTATGAGCTTTGCAGCCTTCGGGTGGCCTTTCAAAGGGCTTGGCAGCAGGCCACTGAGATCTTGAAGAAATTGACATTGCATTGTCAAAACAACATTTGCTCCGTCTAAAGGATTTTCATTTCCAAAATGGTGATTGCCTATTTGACGCATTTGCTGTTCTTTTGCATTTTCGATACACATCAACAGAAATAAGAGAGGCTGTTGTGAACCATTTCCGCGTTCGTCTTGCACAAACGGACCCTACTACAATTTCTTCATTCAACTTGGAGCTCGATCCTGTGTACTTGTCTGGATTGCATGGCGTACAAGACAAAGACCTTTATCTGCAACGAATGTCCCAACCTGCTTCGCAACTAGACGCTGCAAATGTTCGTGGCTTGTGGGGTGATATCTTCTGCATCAAGTGGCTTGCACATTGGCTAAATGTTCCAGTTGTTGTTTGGTCGTTGTTAAGCAAAAAAAAGTACCTCCATTTCAATCCCACACTTACTGGCTACTGTTATAACATTTTGTTCCATGATCATATACTAGCTGTTGGACACTTTGAACCATTGCTTGCTTGCAAAACGACTATACCTCACCATTTCCTGCCTCAAGAATTTCCAAATGGCATTTTCAATAGCTCTTGTTGTAACACTTTTCTCGAGATATCTCCCTATAGAGAAATTCTCCTTCAACAAGGTTTTGATATCTTCTCAACAATTGAAGGTCATTCTTCTGATTCGTTATTTGAATCGATTTCAAAATTGTCAAAGAGCTTTGATAGTATGAGTCTTAGGAAGACACTTGCACAAACTTTGTTCAATTGCATACAATCTAATGACAATAGATAATTCCGTTGTTTGACTACATATCTTACACCATCCATAGTACATAATGCTTGTCTTGTTTCTAGTTGGCAAACATTTGTTATGAATTTGGCAGCGCCTTTTAATATTGGCCATATAGATGGGGTTGAGTTTGCAATTCAATGGTTGTAAGAGATGTTGGAAGTGAACATTTCCATTTGGGATACACACCTGGCCAGGATTCAAGGTTGGTATTACTCAACAAATGCCTCTACAATGAACATGTTTATCTTGCAAGTTGAAAAAAGTCAAGACCATTGTCACTTCCATCCATTGTTTCAAACAAATCACCTAGGAAGGTCCTTTGTAATGGAAAAACCCATACCAAATTGCTTTAATATTTGTCAAAGTGTGGGAGATGGTTGTTCTGATCAGCAATTTCCTTATGCACCTGCCTCAAAAAACACACCTTCTATCAACCCTTCCAAAAAAACTCTAGAGCAAAAGCAAAGAAATCGACAAAATCATGACAAAGGAGGAAAACAAAAAACAACAATAGCAAAGCAACATGGCATATACAAACGTTCATATACTGCAATTGAAAACCACCCAAATGCAGATGGAAACAACGTAGAAAACAACAACATGCAAGGATTCAAGAATTTACGATCGGCAAAAAGGTCTATGCGCTTCGCAGCATTTGAAGCTTTTAAAAAGCAAAAAGAAACACAAAAGGCCAAACAAGCAACTTCCCAATACTTAAAGCTATTGAAGATACACCTATAAATGCTTGTTGCATATGCAAACGATTGCATTTCAAAAAAGACATCCGTCGAATCAACAAAAACACTTTCCTTGCATTGACATCTTTGCCATGGATGAATATGGCTCCTTCATTTGCATTGGACATGCACATCTACAAATATTGCAAAAAAAATGTTTCACATTCAGAAATACCAGTCTTTGCAACACCATTGAACATTCGTCGCAACAACGCATTGTCGATTGTAAACATGTTGACACCATTGGAAGAGCAACTTGTCTCTCCAAGAATTGCCTTTGCACAGATTCAACAACTAAGTTATAAACGAGCTCAACTAGGGCTGACTGGAACAGTCATAAATGTTCCTGCATCTCTAGACAAAGTGCAAAAGACTTTGCCAAGAAACCTTGAAGATGGCATGACAATTGGAATTATGTTAAAGCAGAAATTGGAATACAAAAATGCTTACATATCAGGAACCGTGCGGCCAAACATTGTCATGCTTGCATTAAAAATGCTTTGTAGCATGGAACTTTACAAACAAGAAGATATTTCTATTGTGCCCGGCTGGGAAACAAAGTTTATTCAATTAGCAGAGAAAGAGTCCAACCAACTTGACCTTGCCTCTTCTACTGACGAAGACAACAACTGTACACCATTGGAAGAAACCATCGAACCCATTCATGAAACATAAATTGAGCCAGCAACCAAAACAATGGTGCATGGATATGGAGAGACACATCTAATAGACGATTTGGCTAACAAGCTTGTAGAGATTGCACCTTCCGAAAATTATCGACCACTAGGCATTTTCCAAGACAAGTTCTCTGAAGAGTTGAATTTCCCAACACTTTTCTATGGATGTAGCCGACCCAATGACATCTACAATCGATATCGATATCAACAAGTTGTGCAATGGGAGTTGGAACATGAAAGTATGGACTTTGAAGCACATCCTACAAACTTGTTCTTCAAAACAGTAAAAGTCTTGATAGGCCAAATTTCTAGTACTGCTTGGATATCAATTCGTATAGGAGAATTGAAAGGGAAAAAATTAACAGAAAAAGATGTTAAGTCACATACCAATCTTCAAAAAATCATCAAATCTTCAATTGCATATCGTACATTAAAAGCCATCCATACATCTCCTGACTACTTTGACAACATGAAGAAAGGTCTTTTCGCAATGATCCGACAACTAGGACCACCTACTTTTTTTGTGAGCTTTACAACTGCTGAACATCTTTGGAAACCATTGTGCAATTCTTTGTAAGAACTTGAACAGAAGAAACTCTCCATCCCATCAAAGTTGCCTTCGGACATTGATATTGACAACTTAATAAGAAAACACCCTGTGGTGTGTAGTCGCTATTATAGACACAGATTCAATTCATTGAAATCTTTGATATTAAAAAATAATACACTCTCTGGCAAGGTGAATGACTACTTCTTTACAACTGAATTCCAACAAAGAGGAAATGAACATGAACATGGGCTTCTTTGGATTGAAAATGCACCAGTATATGGAGAAAATACCAACCATGAAGTAACATCTTTTGTTGATGAATATATTGCAACAGATTCTTCTTTGCTTACTGAAGAAATGGTCAAGATCCAAACTCATCAACATACAAGGACATGTAGAAAACATCACAATTCAAAATGTAGATTTCACTTCCCTATGTTTCCAATTGACAAAACAATAGTCTTGGAACCCAAAGACAATGATTTTGACAACTTGGACGAAAAAACAAGACTCCTTTACAACGCTCTTGAGTGTAAACAATATCCAAAAGACATGTCCTTTGACTCATTTCTAGAAGAATTGAATTACACCAAGGACAATTACATTGCGCTCTTGTCTTGTTTGATTAAGCAATCGACATTGCTACTAAAAAGAGACCCTGTAGATATCTGGATAAATCCGTTTGCAAGAGGGATCCCAAGCTTGTGGCAGGCTAACACCGATGCTCAATTCATTTTAGATGCATATGCTACTGCAAGATACGTAAGCTCATACATAACAAAATTAGATAGGCCTATGACAATGGCCCTAAAAAAGATAAAGGAAGAGGTTGTTTCAAAAAACTGTAGCCAGCTTGAAACAATACGGAAGCTTGGGAACACACTATTGAACATGCAACAGATGTCCATTAGACAAGCAGTTCATATTGTGCTTTCTTTACTTTTGCATTCATCATCAAGAAAAACAATTTTCATAAACACTGCACCAGATGATAAACGGATTGTTGTCTTGAAAAAACCATCTTTGTTGGAAAGAGAGGTTGATGATTCTGAAGACATTATTGCCCCATCAATCATAGACAGATACATCCAACGACCTCCCGAGCTGGAAAATGTTTCTTTAGATGAATATGCATCTTGATTTTGCTTTGTAAATGCAAAAACAATCAAAAGAAATAGACCATGTATTATTCGATATGTTCGATATAATGAAGAGAAGGATCCTGAGAACTTTGCAAGAGAAAAGCTGCTGTTATTCATGCCTCATAGAAACCTCACCAATTTTTTGACTTTGGCAGTGGAAACATGGACAAAAGCATATGCAAAAAACAAATTGCAAGTTGCCATTGCCGAGGAAAAGTTCTTTGTCAAGCCAACAACAAAATGGGGTAACATTGACAATGCAACATAAACTGTTGAGAAAGAAGTTGAAATGGCAAAGACTTTGGAAACAGAGACCAGGTCTTTCAATCATTCAACTACTTTTCAACAATATGATATCCGTGACGACATCCTGCATAAAAAAAAATTACCCATGGTAACGGAAATGAGAATGTCAAATGTAAATACAAAAGCATTTGTCCTTGAAATAGACACCTGTATTGCAACACGAAGAGAACTAAACATTGAACAACAATCTATAGTCAAAGAAATTATATCTCAAAAAAAAAACCCTGCAAAGCCACTATATCTGTTTTTGACAGGAAGTGCTGGCACAAGCAAAACACATACTGCAAAGGCTATTTACGACGCCCTTGTACTCTTCTATGACAAGGACCTTGGCAGTGACCCGCTAAAAAGAAAAGGCCTAATTGCTGCATTGACTGGAAAAGCTGCATATCATGTTGATGGTGTCACTGTTCATTCCGCCTTCAAGCTTCCTTTGAACTCTGCAAACTTGCTCCCCTTAAGTTCAAATACTCTAGATCTCATGTCCAAATAGTTTGAACAATTGCACGTGCTTCTGCTTGATGAAGTGTCCTTAATAGGATCCTGTATGCTACACAACATAGACAAACGCCTTCGTCAAATTATGCACACACCGACAATACCATTTGGCAATGTTGATGTCATTTTCTGTGGCGATTTTTTGCAAGCTAAACCTATACATGATTCTTGGATCTTTGAGTTTCCATCTTTCCAGCATCAGAAATTTCCCTATAGCTTTTGGATTGACAATGTGAAATATTTTGAACTTAAAACAATTGTACGCCAAAAAAATGAAATGTTCATTGTTATTTTGAATAGAATAAGAAAAGGCAACCAAACATCTAATGATATCCAATATTTGAACACACATTGTCATAGGAAACCACCAATCGATCCATCATTCCCCTTCCTTTTTTATCGCAATAAAGATGTTGATGAACACAATTCTAGAATGTTGTCAGTTGTGCAGACAGAGGCCTTTACATTTGTGGCAGAAGACACTAAAGTTGATCATGTTGAAAACACTTTTGAACATCAAAAAAAAAAAAAACAACTTCCTGTCACAATTACCCTGAAAAAAAACATGTTGGTTGAATTGGTTGGTGGCAACTATCTACTCGAAGATGGCCTTGTCAATGGCGCAGAAGGTATCTTTAGGTACTATGATCAAGGAAATCCAAACATCGTCTGGATCGAATTTACTGATGCAAAGATCGGTGCAATTACACGTGCCAATATGCATCAACTGTATACTGGTTCTATTATCCAGACTTGGACACCAATCAAAAGAATGGTGACACAAATCTGCCTTGGCAATAAAACAAATTTCACTCGAATACAATTTCCAATTCAATTAGCATGTGCCCGGACAATTCACAGAGCTCAGGGATTAACTCTTCAAAAGTTGGCATTTGATCCAAAAGGTGTTACAAAACATGGGCTTGTTTACACTGCACTTTCTCATGTAAAAGCAATTGACTCTCTTTATCTTCTGAATAACTTGGAACAGAAGAATTTCTTTGTCTCAGCAAAAGTAGTCACCGAGTTGAATAAACTAGAAAAAAATGCGGCTTTGCAATTTCAATTTGGCCTTAAATCAGTTACTTCTACTAGACACCTACTGATATCGTCACTTAACACTCGCAGCTTGGTTTTGCACATTCAAGATGTCGCAAATGACATTGAATTGCTAGAGTCACATATTCTTTGTTTTCAGGAAACTCACATGCCAATTCCTCCCAAAAATGATACATTCAGAAACCGATACAATTGTATTGCAGCCTATTCAATACATGGTGTTCTAACAGTTGTACATAAAGAGATCATTATTCTAGAAACAAAAATCTATAAAGAAAACTATGTAGAAGCAATTGTTGTTGATCTCAATATTTCTAACTCCATTATTAAGCTTGTAAACATTTATAACAGACCAAATGTCGTTCTCGGGCAGCTGTTCCATGCCTTGGATTCTATTTTGTCCAAAAACAACAACAATCTGCCAATTGTTATTGCAGGAGACTTTAACATCGATATGTTGAAACCATCACCACAAAGAAAAAAAAAAAATTGGAGCAGTTTATGCAAATGAAAAATCTAAAATTGAAAACAGATCAAGTTACAACAAACTACAGCTCAATGATTGACCACTTTTGGACAAATCTACAGCTTGACACCCTTTCATCTATTGTCTCTGATGCATACTGGTCTTACCATTTCATTGGTCTCTTGTCAATCCCCATCACTTCGACAAAATCCATTTAGTTCACATATTCCACTTACTCACTTCATGCTCTTGCAATTGTTGTAATTGCTTTCAAAGCCCATATTTTCTCAATTCTGATCTCGGTTTAAATAAACAATGTTGCAATGGGCATCACAACTACATTCTCTTCTACATTGCCTAGGCAATTTCATTTTGAAGCAAAAAATAGATACAAAAAAAAAACATGTAAGAAACTAGTTTTTTGCACTCAACTACAATTGAACAATACCTTGTCAATAGCCTCGATACCCCTCTTTCTACAAGTTGCAATTACGCTCATCGCAATTGTGCCTGGCAAAAAAAAACAATCTCCCTTGCCTACGCTACATGCTTTTTAAAAATGTCATCAAACAACAAATTTCAATGTCCTTTTCAACAGTATAATTCATTCTAGCAACAATGAATTATAATCCAACATCTTCCAATGCAAACATTTTTCACTCTAACAAATATTATTCTTTGTTGTCAAATGTCTTTGAACAAGCTTATGTGTTATGTCAATTTCCAATGCTTTTCATCTACATTTCTTATCATTTTCATTTGAATTTTTTCCTTGTTTGTCTTTTCTAGCAAGCAATACAAAATATCTTTCGGCCTTTCATCAGATACACATTCTTTGGTCTGCTTTATGCCTGTGGCTTATCAAAACTATTGTTTTCTTGTCCGATATAAACCAAAAAAATTGGTACTTGTATCTGCTTCTTCCATGTGCAGATATCTTTGCAAATTCATCAAGAAGCAACTATATTGGTTCAAACAAAGCCAAAGACAGAAAGCATATTTCTACAAAGCAAACCACCATGACAATGATACAAACACCAAACAGTCCATCTGTTGAGAGAAGTCCCCCTCCTTCAAATGATGGTACATATACTATTTCAATGACAACTCCCTCCTTGCCTCTTACAGATGCAACAACAAGCAGTCCAACAAGGTAATGCTCTTTCCTTTTGCATTAAATTTGTCATTTTAGCTCCCCCTGCCTACTGTCTCTTTATTTCATTGACTGCAGTGACAATCTGTCTCACTAGCATTGTGATGCATTTACTTCAAATTGAATTTTTGTTGCATAAGGATCTTGAACCTGCCATTTCCACTATGCAGTTCGAAATCCAAAAGTTTCTACAGACTATCACTTTCCTTTTTTGACAATTTCATTTCATTGTCTTTGCAGACTGAAACAAGCTTTAGTAGAAGCATCGTCTGTCATACAGTTGTGCACTATGTCACATACACATGTTTTTGAGGGTGATGTTTTGGCTGTTTACGGTCCTGCACAAAATCGAAGCCAAAACTCACCTGCTAAGACAAAGATTTTACACACAGATCTTGTCGACAAAGATGGTTTGATGACAATTACTGTTACAATGAATGATAATCTCATAAACCGATTTGGTAACTTTCTCTTGCCTGGCAAGAGCATACGAATAAATGGATTTGAATTAAGGAAAAAATGCCAGTATGATCGCGGAGATGCTATAAATTCAATAGCAATATTTCCTTCCACCTGTATTGAAACAATAGAATAGGTCTGTAAATTGCATTGTCTTCCTCCTGACATGACAATTTCAGAGCTGGTGTCGTCGGACGAAACATATGTTGCTGGCAGTGTTGCAATAATGGTGGTCAGCTGTCAATACATCAACAAGCAGTTGGATTTCTACATCAGAGATGGTGAAACTGCAAATGACTATGCCACTGTACACTTCCCACTCCCTTTCTATAAAAAATTATTACGTACATAGAGATATTGTTTAGTTCTAGTGAGCTTTCTGGAAAAATAAAAGAAAACAAATCCTTTCCCTCTGTTTTTTGCACCTTAAGCATACTGACATTCCCTTTTCCGGCATCTGCTTCTGTTCATCGAACATGTTTTCTGCTATCTTATTGTTTCATTTTCCCCCCTTTGCAGTTTCAAGTCAATGAAAACTATGAAACTTTCTTTCTGCGCATTCAACAACAGCTTGCATAGGACGAACCTCCTCTTTACTTAATAAAAAACATTATCAGGCCAGGTCCAAAAGGTAGCCACCTGATGAGGACTTCCTAGGCAACATTTATTGATCCTTTGAATGATGAATTTGCAATCCAGAGTTTGCTGCCAGTAATTGAAGCAAAAACACAGGTAAGCTATCGAAAAATGGTTTTTCCTATTCAATTTCAACTAGTACTATGAAAAAAGTATTTGCTTTTCTATGTTCATTCTGCATTTACAAAATTCTAGGCATAAAAAATCCAATTATACAAACATAGTTAAAGTCATTTTGCAATCCACTTACAATCCTGATAATGAACTTCAATTTTTTCACATTTCAATTTATTTCATTCCTAAACATGGTTCTGCTTTTCTTCACAAGCTTAACCAATATTGTATTTTCCTATTTACTTCTCTTTCAACACACACAACTTTCAATTGTTATTAACTCTTGCATTCAACCAAATTTGATTATTGTATATATTGATCTAGTCAATAGATTTCCTTGTTCAATTCGATTAAAAAAAACATGTCCTTGCAACATGTCCAAAAACTCTTTTTCAATGCAAGTTTCATATTTCAATTAATCCCTGGCAACGATTAAAAGTAGAGGAATAGATTAATGTCATGTCTATGGCATCTCAAATAACAATTTGAAAAACACAATTCACACACTTGCACTCAATACTGCACTTTCAATTTACCCCTGCTAAATGTCACTTTTTTCCTATTTCTGATGTTCAAATCTGTAACCGATGTTTGGAAAACTGAAAATAAAAAATGCTTTTGCACCGCCTTTCCAATGTACATGTTCAGAATGCAAGCTGCCTATGATTCAAAGCACAGCCTACTGTTGGTTTTGCAACCATGGCACTCGCACGACATTTGAACATATCTTACATTGCAAGTTGGAAACAGATGAGGGGGTTATCGAATGCACTGTTCGAGGGATACAGCTGAAAGAATACTGCCCAGCTGTTGCAGTTGTGTCATATGAACAATATTGTAAATCAGTTTCATCAACTATTTACCATCTCCGCAGATTCAATCACCAAGGATTTTTCACTTTGGCAATGAACAACTGAGTACTCAACTTTAAAAAACTTTGAGCGAAAAGTATGTTAAACATATATCCGTTACATGCCTACACATCGCTGCGTATTTATGTTTTCTGTTATGCTCCTGTAACCTAATCTTTTTTTATCGCCACAAAATCTGCTTCCAATTTCAATATGTACCTCTATCATGTTAACTGTAGTTGCAGATAGAAAACGTGCTTCCTCCCACTTGTCACTGTCTTCTGATCATTGCCAACTAAGTATGGCCACTTCGCTTCTTGACATTTTGAACATTTTTCTGATTCTTTACCAGTGTAACGCAACTGCACACAATTTCTGCAAATGCTTGGCTTTTGGTGCTATCTTCTATTATGCCCTAGGAAACCAATTATGGAAAGAAAAAAAAAACTGTTCATGCCCATGTTTTAGTAATTGTTCTTTGCCTTTGGAAACCAACAATAAACATATATGCAATCATATCAGCTATTCAACAAATACTTGGCTTCAACAAATTTTAGATAGTCCTAAACTACACCATAGTAAATTACTATCAATCATACAAATATTTCAAAATTACAGCAAGTCTAAATAACCAAAATAGAAACAGGGAAGACCAAATCCCGACCCATGTTTCCCTGGACAAGAGACAGACCACGACAATGGAAATTCCAAGGCTCCATCCCTAGATTCCTTCATAATGCCATAGCAATTTCAATTAGCCCTGGCGCATCCCTATAAGCCACATATTCACAACACATGTGTTTGAAAAATCAACATCCTATGCTAATGCAAAAAAACAAGTGATCTAGACATCTTTACCAGCAAATCCCTCTCTATATAGAAAAAACTAGCCATCCAAATCAGATTTGTGATTTTGATTGCATAACTTATTTTCAAATAACTATAGGGAAAAAAAGGTACAAATTGCAGACAGACTTTCTGATCTCCATATATTTGTCTTCAATTTTTTTTTTTTGTCTTTTCCCATACCCCCCCAAAAAAAAGTCATTGCATCAAATTAAAACATCGAATCAGGATCCAAAAACTAATCTACATCTCTGCTTCATTTGATCTTCACAATGCTATACAAACCAATTGAATTGCCATCTAAACCTGTCAATGTGTTACGCTAAAAATAGCACATGTCAACTGTTTATGTCAACTGCATTTTTTATATGTTTTTAGATTGATTGTTTCTTCAAACATTGAACTTTGTTTTCATTCCAGATTTATTATTTTCTATGCACTTGCAAATGCTCCAATCACATTTTCAAAATCACAGATTTCATGCATTCTGGCCTTGCATTTGCAACAGTACAGCATATTTGCCACCTGTTTGAAACATATATCCCATGTTAACTGGTATAGACTGGAAATGAAGAACAAACTCGATAGTCGCTTGCAGATATGAATCCTTTATATCTAGCTGCAAATGTTCATCTCCCGCATCGATCAACGCATCCAACTCCTGCATTATACTTATGTGGCTACTATTCTTGTTTGCTAATTATTAGTCTTTACAGTCATTGCAGCTACTCTTCAGCTTTAACTTTTCTGTGACCTGTTTTGGTTTCAACTGTCCCTTGCTTTTGATCATAATATTTTCCTTTTTCTCAATGTGCAGGAAGAAAACTATAGCACCCTTGCAAGTACATTGACCATGATGCTTTTAGCCGAAATTTTGCAAAGCAGATATCAAAATCTGAAAAATACTTATGCATAGTGACACAGGCTTCCATACAAAAAAAAGAAAAAAACTTTACAAAAATTATGTTTTTTGATATAATCATGGTCTTACCAAGTGAACATGGATAGATGCATATGCTTCTAGTTCTTCGACTAGTTTTATACCCTTGAATTTAAAAAAAAAAACAGTCCTCAGTGCACAGCCCCAAATTTTGTTTAACAATTCCTTCTGATATGACCTTACAGTCAGAATGGTCAACTGCTACAGTTTTGTACTGATGTATACAATAGCTCTCCATGCATCCTATATGTTGCCAAACACTGTTGTCATGATTTTGATGGAAACATATAAATACATATTCAGGAATAAAAACTACATTTGGATACTTCTAGAGGCATACATAGTCAAGTATGGATTTTGGAGATCTTTTCTGTGCCTAGCAATGTATATATGCAGTTGATTGTTTGTACATTGTATATATAAATACATATATATAAGCCAAAAACATGTATGATGCAATTGATATGTTTTGTGTTCCGATATTTTGCCTGATGTTGTCTCAATAATATTTAATGTATGTTATAGTTGCATATTTCCTTGGATGATGTTTTATATACTGCTTCAATGTGTTGAATGGCGTGTACACAGGGTTCAAACTATGCATTCATGCCATTGATAGAGTGTTTTGATGTTGTCTGTATATGTCCAGTATCAATTTCGATGTTTTCTTAGCTTTGTGATATAATGTTCTTTCCATACTCCGCTTAATTCAAAAAATGTGGAGATTGACTGAAACTTCAACTCTGTGTTTTCACTTTCTGCTTAAACATAATAATTGCAATGATTATTAAAAAAAGAGAATGTTTTCATAGGGTTTCCCCCTTTTTTGCCAATAGTGCTCCACAAAGAGGTATGTATGTCCATGCAGAGATATAGATGGGTGCAGGAATAGGAAATGGATACATGCAGAGCAGATGGTTGCATGTAGAAATACTCCACACACAGATTAATACAAGTCATCAGTTCTTGGAAAAACAAAGATTGATACTGCAGAGCTTGTATATTGCCTTTTTCATTTTAATTTTATGGTGTTTTGCTTCTCTGCTTGCTACCTTGGCTATGCTTGTCTTCAAGGCGTAAACAAGCTATTTTTGTGGAGAATGGCTTCTTCCCAATTGCATCCATTTAGATGCTGTATAGTTTCCCATTTCTACACAGATATCTGAAGAAAATCACACCAGATTGGCCATGTTGATAGACGGTTGATCTTGCAATTTTGTTTTTTTCTTTTCTTTTTAAAATGCAGGGATGCCCTGCTGAGGTGTTTTGTTTTTATGTTACAAGCTTATATGCTTTTTCCCTGTGCTTAGGTTATGTTTCAAAATTTATTTTGTTGAATTCGATTAACATGGTGGGCAAGGTGGACAAATTGACCCAATTCTTAGTTCGATATGGAAACACTCATCCACTCTGGCTGATTGTACCTGCATTGTCAAGTATACCATCATTCTATGGACAATGATTGGCCGCTGTAGCCTCTACCTATTGTTTCCAAATAAGCTCCAACATTGTTTTCTAGATTCTCCCTTGTTTTGATTTTCATATATTTTAATGTTAAAGATATCTCTTTTTTTTAAAGCAAATGTGAAGAGTTTATAGCTTATTAAACATTAATAAAAAACATTTACACATATACAAAAAAGGTTTTAGATATATATTCACCAAAATTTTGTAGCTCATGGAAAGGTTCCACTTTCACTTCATGTGTGATTCTGAACAATAAAGCTACATATTTATATTTGAATCTCCAACAATTGACCTTTGTTGCTATCTGCATTTAAATTCTACTCTTATGTTTTTAGTGTTTAAAACATCCAACTTGAAATACATCAAACATGCCATCATTTTAGACTATTTGTTAAATATATATTTTTATATTTTGGTCTTTTATTTGTTGTTTGTTATTTTATTTTTCCTCATGTTGTTTCTTCTATTTGCATTTAAATTCTGCTGTTTTTTTTTACTGTTTAAAAGATCCATTTGGCAATGCATCGAATATGGCATCATTTTAGATGTCAAGAATCGTAATATCAACATCTTGAACTTTGATTCATCAACATCTTGATTAATTTGCACATTTCAGCAACACAATAATGTACTAAACATTGGCCAACTTAAACTATGAACTTGGTTGTGTTTCTGGGTTGGTATAAAAATACATTGTATGTTGCTATTTTGGTTTCTATTTTTTGATTAATCTAGCTATTTCATGAGCATAACATTTGCCCTGGACTTTGCCCTTCCATCTCTGCATGCACTTGAGCTAAGGACTGAGTTGCATTACCGGTTTGATTTAAAAATTTTCTCTCGCATTTACAATAGTTTGCTGCTTATTAAAAAATATTGATGCTTCCTTTCATAAAACTCCTTTTACCTCGACACCTACAATAAGCATATTCTGCTAAAATACCTTGGTCACCTTTCTTCTTTGCACACAGGCTTTTCTATCTATGACACTTGCCATAGATTTGTATGGCTATAATACGACTTAATGTTCAGCCAACTGCTTCCTCTTTCTGAAATTGGATTTCTCTTCTTCGTCTCAGCCTAGTGGTATTCATTTTCTATCTTTTGCATTATACTTCATAATGCACAAAATTACAAAGTAAAAAAAGAAGAAGAATTCATTCTACTTATGTTTCATTAATGCTCCTTGCAAAATTAAACAATTTATACCGATTGTAGGCTGCTAAGCTTTGAAGTTGGAACTCAAACATATGCATCCTTTTCAACTGCACCGTTGGGGACATTGCCACCTCGTGGCTCTTGTTAATCTTAGGCCATAGAAATTATGAATTAAATAATTTCTATGAATTAAATAAAAATGAGAACAAGTCGACTATGTAGAATAAATTTATTTTAGAGCATTGACCCTTAATTTTTAAGGGAATTCCTTCTAATAATAGCATCAGTTAAAGTGTCAATCCTCTTGAAGCATCAGTTAAAGTGTCAATCCTCTTGAAGAGAATGGAAACAAATAAACTATATAAAATATCAAGCATAGGACTTCATCGCAAATTCATTCAGAACCTTGTTTTATTATTCCCAAAACAATATTTTACAATCATGGTTGCATTCAAACTATCAATCCTTTAGAAGACAAATCAAAGTATTAACCCTCTAGAAGACAAATTATGGTTATGTCACTCGATAGCTAAGCTCTCGTTATGTATCGTAATTCAAAGCTACTTACAATATATATTTGAATTTCATTAGTTATTTTATTTTAAATATAAATACTTTTAGTTCATATTCAAAAGGGTATATTAAGACTATAATATGTAATTTTGGCATTCTTAGTTCTTATACCCAAAAAAACATCAAGATACCTTAGGATAGCTAAGGTCTCCCATAAAACAATTATTATAATATTTTTTATTCTATTTTTCCTATGTATGTGAAGGAGATGACAATTTCTATCATTACAAGATAAAAAAATTAAATAAATAAACATCAAACACCACGCAGTGATATCAACACTTAGATTAGCTTCCACATTGTAGGGTGTTCATATATATTATAATCTTTTGAGTTATGTACATTCATTAACTTTATATTGAGAAAGTTTCAAATGTATATCTCTATCTAATTTCCTTAATAAGTATTGAACACAATGTAATATAAATCCAATTAAGAAAAATACACGACATTAAAGTAATTTATTTCTTAATAAGTTTTAAATTTTTTGAAGTCATTTATTTCTTAATACGTTTTAAAAAATTTGAAGGATGTTTAATTAAGGTTCAATTTGGTTTTGGATGGGTAGTAGGATGACTTGAATGCACCCAACTACCAATTTATTTTTCTCCTAGTGTTGTTTTGTATCTCTACTAAGTGTAATTTCTTTTTTACATTGAAAATTGATTGTCAACTTGAATATGCTAAAAAGTTTGCCACCACTATTAAACTTCATCATCTTTCACTCATGAAATTATGGATGTGTAAGTGGATAGTTAAGCTCTCGTTATATATCGTAGTTCATAACTACTTACAATATCTATTTCTATTTAATTAATTATTTAAAATATAAGCAGTTTTAGTTGATATTTAAAAAAGTATATTGTTAGTCAATTTTGGCATTAGTAGTTCTTGTACCCAAAAAAAAATACCAAGATACCTTAGGATAGCTAAAGTCTAGCGTAAAATAACTATTACAATGTTGTTTTTAATTGCATTTTTCCCATGTCTATGGAGGAGATGACAATTTCTATCATTGCAAGGTAATATGTGTGTGTGTGTGTGTTAAAAACAAAAGATAAAATGTCACTCCACTGACATCAACACGTAGAGTGGCTTCCACATTGTAGGGTGTTTAATTGAAGTTTTGGTTTCAGTTGGGAAATAGGGTGACTTGAATGCACCCATTTCAGTTGGGAAGTAGGGTGACTTGAATGCACCCACCTACCAATTTATTTTTCTCCTGGTGTTCTACACTTGTATCCAGTACAATTTCTTTTTCACAATGAAAACTTCATGTCACCTTGAATCCTTTGAAAAGTTTGTTTCCACTATTGAACTTCATAATCTTTCACTTACGAAGTCAACACACTTTCTTGGTATGCATTTCCATTTTTCATTGATAGTTGGACTATGGTTGGTGTTTTTTTTAAGTTCTTGGGCATAATAGACTTCTCTAGATGTTGCTTTACACTTTAAGTTGATGAGTGGCTTAATGCCCTAGGAATGTTAAGCTCTATATATTGTATCATTACATTTATATTGTTATATTTGTATTATCTTTATTAGTCGGCTAAGACCTTAATTGTAATTGTAGGGTTGGCTAGAATTATAATTATACCCTTGGTCTCCTATATATATACCCAGGAGACCTAGCTTTATGATCATATCATCTTGTCTTGTGTCTTTAATACATTGTATAAGGAGCTTGCCCCCTCAAAGAGGCTTTTTATTCATCTCTTATCTCCATCCTTAAGGTGTTGGATTACTCTCTCTTTCTTATTATATGTTGTGTTGGGAATTTGTTGCATAACATTTGGTATCAAAGCTTGGACGCTTCCAAAACGAGTCAACTTGGAATTTTCACTATAAATTTTTTTGGGGATGTTTCGGATAGTGAAACTTGGAGGGGCCTTAGAGTACATAATGAATTATATGTGGTATGATTTCCAGGTCCTGATTCATTATATATTCGGAGTTATAGCCTATGGAAGTTATGTTTTTTGCTAGTTCAAAAAATAGTCTTAAACGAGTGTTATGGGTAAAATTGTTATATATAGAGCTTGTGAGATCCAAATTGAGTGAGACTTGATGCATGAGAAGGAAGGTAGACCATAGTTTTTGTGGTAACACCTTCATAATCATGTCTATAAAATTGAACATGTGGCATGCCGTACACTTTCACAAAGGCACAAAAACAATAAGTTGTGGGAAAATCACGATAACTCTCTCTTGGAACATCATAATTGGGTGAGACCTATGGTATTGTAAATAATACTTATTAGACTACTACAGTATGAAATTTCACACTAGGAGGGGTCGAAATTGCAGAGTTACCTCAGTTTGAAGGTCATCCATCGAGGCAGTCTCCAAACCAAGGTTTCTAGAGGTATGTTAACTTGAAACTTGTAGAACTTTTGAATGGAATATATGTTTTGGGTGATTCAAATGGTGTGATAACAAGTAAATAGATAAGAATTATAGCAACTATCATTGGGATCATATGGAAAAAGGTGTAGCAAAAAATTATACACCCATTAAACCTTCTGAGGGCTCATCCATAACTCAAGAAGAACATTAGGATTTGAACTTTCTGATGACCAAGCTTACCAATAGAGTAGATGGTCTTGAAAGCACAATGCTAAAAAAAGGGGACATCATGAATATGGTAAATAAGGGGGCATCATGAATATGATAAATAAGGATGAATTCCATAAATTCAAAGGGGATATGCAAAAGGGAGTCCAAACATTCAAGAGGGATATGCAAGATGGATTTAAAGAATTCAAAGGGGATATGCAAAAGAGCATTGAAAACGTGGGGCAAGAACTTGTGAAGGATATAATTGGCCATCTTAACCAAAATTCAATACCTCCAAAAGATGGTAAGGAGAACAAGAGGGACTCGTTTCAGCCACGGCCTAAAAAAATGAAAAATAGTTGGAGAACAAAATGTTTGAGTCCCTGGCATTTGAAGATTCATCACATCATCA
This sequence comes from Larix kaempferi, assembly GCA_027924585.1. Taxonomy (NCBI): domain Eukaryota; kingdom Viridiplantae; phylum Streptophyta; class Pinopsida; order Pinales; family Pinaceae; genus Larix; species Larix kaempferi. The sequence goes on from BSBM01000376.1 coordinate 17,939,882, forward strand.
TGGGTTCAATTCGTGACCAAGGAACTACTTCATTCCCAATATTGATAAGACAAAGTTTGATGGCAGTGATCTAAATAACATGGATATTCCAGATGGAGCAATTCTTCAATCTACACCAAGTTCCAACTTTACAAAAGGTAACTATTGCATCCTTATATTTAGAACCTAATCAATTTGTCTAGTACCAATGGCTTTATTACTACAAAAATGACTATATTATCTCTTTGCCTATATTTACGAAAGAATTAATAGAACATTATGGGGATATTAATAGTAACGCCTTCTTTATCCAATTAATAAATTTCAAGCAAAAGGGTCCAATTGTATAGCACATTAAGTAGTTTCAAAAGTTGAGTCTTAGAGTGAAGAACATTCCCAAGGATAATTTGTTGGATCTCTTTATGGGAACTGCAAAGGAGAGCAATCAACATGAGGTACATCTCCTTGAATCTAGATAATTATAGAATGCTTTTAGTTTGGAAAGGAAAGTTGAAACTAAAAATATGGCTAATAGAAGGGATACTACTAACACCTATAGAGAGGGAAGTGTTTCCTCCCCCAACCACAATCAACCTACAAGGTTGATGCCTCGATAATTTGAGGAAAAAATAGCAAAGGGACTATGTTTCAATTGTGACAACAAGTATAGTAAAGGGCATAAGTGCAATGAGAAGAAACTATTCTATATAGACTTTGAAGAGGAAAATGATCCAAAACCAGAACAATCTCAAGAGTTAAATCTAGAATACACTACTCCAACCATATCTTTCCATGCATTGGTCAGCATTAACACTCCTCAAACTCTCATGATAGAAGGAGATAAAAAAAGGTAACAATGTTGACTAATTCCAGTAGTACCCATAACTTCATTAATTGCAAATTAGCCAAACTTCTCAATTGCTTTGTATATCCATCACCAAAATTTAAAGTAATGATTGCAGATGGAGGTACCATATATTGTTTAAGGAAATTCCATAGTATTAAGCTTACTATGGGGGGATATTTGTTGGGTATCCTATGATTGCAATCCAAAAGGGTGGTGTTAATGTTATACTAGGGGTCTAGTGGCTACTATCATTGGGAACCGTGGCTCTTAATTTTTAGGAACTTTTCATGAGATTCTCTTTAGAAGGTAAGGAAATTGAACTTGGAGGTATTCTAGGGAAACCCTCTAAAGTGATAAGCTCTAACATCATGACAAAATTGCTATAAAATGGACACTATGGAATAATTGCACAATTATGCTCGCTAGATGTGTAAACATCGATGCCCTCTATTCCAATGGATCTCCAACAAGTTATTGACAAACATTTCAAGGTATTTGGAGGAATTCCTAAATAAATTCCACATACTAGAGATCATGACCATGTTATTCACTTGCAACTAGGTAGAGTATCGCCTAACATCATACCCTCTAGGTACCTATATGCACAAAAGAGTGAAATTGAAAAAATGGTTCAAGAAATGTTAGATGCAGGCATCATTCAACCTAGCCAAAGTTATTTCTTTGCACTAGTGGTGATGGTTCATAAAAGGGAAGGTTCATGGTGTATGTGTCCATACTATAGAGAGCTCAATAAGATGGTCGTAAAATATAAGTTTCATATTCTCGTCATTGATAAATTACTAGATTAATTATAGGGAGCAATTTCTTTACCAACTTGGATCTTCATTATGGATAACATCAAATCAGAATGAGGAAAGAAGACATTCAAAAAATAGACTTCAAAACACATCAAGGTCATTATGAATTCTTGGTGATACCATTTGGCCTTACCAATGCACCTTCCACATTTCAAAGCTTGATGAACTTTATTTTTAAACCCTTCCTATGAAAATTTGTGTTAGTATTTTTTGATGATATACTAATCTGTAGCAAATCTTGGGAGGAGCATGCACCACATGTTCAAAGGGTCTTGAAACTAATAGAGGAGAACCAACTGTATGCAAATCCTTCTAAGTATGCCTTGAGGGTTCGGGAAGTGGAATATTCGGACCATATTGTATCTCATGAAGGCATCAAAGTGGACCCAAACAAAATTAAGTATATCATGGAATGGCCAGTTCCCAAAACCTTGAAGAATATTAGAGGATTCTTAGGATTTCCATGCTACTACCGCAAGTTCGATAGGAATTATGGTCAAATAGCAACACCTCTAAGAAGGCTATTGAAAAAGGATGCATTATATTGGACTCAAGAAGCAACCAAAGCTTTTGAAGAACTTAAAGTAGTTATGTGTGCAACTCTGGTATTAGCCACACCTGGCTTCACAAAAACCTTTATAGTGGAATGTGATGCCTCACGTTATGGCATTGGTGTAATGTCAATACAAGAAGGAAGGCCACTTGCCTTTGAAAGTTGCCAAATTAAAGGAAAAACTTACTAAAACCTATTTATGAAAAGGAAATGTTGGAAATATTACATGCAATTATGAAATGGCGCCATTACCTAATATGAAGACACTTCAAGGTAAGAACAAATCATGACAATATTAAGTAATTCTTGGAACAAATATTATCTTCAAAAGAGCAATGAAAATGGGTTACAAATCTGTCAAGTTATGACTTTAAAATTATCTACAAAAAAGGAAACAAAATGTGGTGGCATATGCACTTTCAAGAAAAGAAGATGGCATTGAGGGCCTACTTTGTGTTATTTCCATTATTCAATCTAATTAGGTAGAAGAAGCAAGGACATAATGGAAACAGGATTAGAAGGCATGCAAACAACCACAAGAAGATCCTAGTTCACTAGATAAATTTGTGCAGAAGAATGATTCACTATGGTACCAAGGTCACCTGTATTTATTTAAGAATTCTCAACTCAAACAGAAGGTCCTTTTGGAATGCAAACTTCTCCCATAGAAGGACATACAGGGTTCTTGAAAACATGTTATAGAATCAAGAAGGATATTTTCTGGGAAGGTCTTAAAAATTATGTTCAAAAGTTTGCGAAAGAATGTTTGGTTTGCCAACAAAACATTGTAGAGATAATCAAGACATCGGGTCTTCTACAGCCATTAACTATGCCAAGTCAGTGTTGGGAAGAGATCTCAATGGATTTTATCACAAGCCTACAAAATTCAAAAGGAAAGACGGACATCATGGTAGTAGTTGATCGACTAACAAAATATGCCCATTTATTCTCTCTTTCTTACCCATTTAAAGCAAGTACAGTTGTTGCAACATTCATGGAATTAGTTCAGAGACTACATGGACTCCCCAAGATTATTGTAAATGACAAAGATGCAATTTTCATTGGTGATTTTTAGAAGGAATTATTTTCTTGTTTGGGCACTCAGTTGGTTCAGTACACCTCCTCTTACCATCCTCATTTTGTTAGGAAAACTAAGATTGCGAATAAATGCCTAGAAGGGTGTCTTCCTTGCTTTGCATTTGATAAACAAACACAATGGGTCAAGGGGTTTCCCTTGACAGAATGGGGGTACAACACAACTTTCCATACTTTATAAAAATGTCACCATTTATGGCACTTTATGGATATCAACCTGCTTCCATAACATCATCCTCGAAAGAGAAATCTAAGGTCCAAGTAGTGGAGGATCACATAAATCACCAATAAGAGGTTCTCCAACTATTGAAAGGTAACTTCGCTATAGCAGAAAAGAGGATGAAACAACAAGGAGATCAACATTGAAGTGAACTGAAACTTGAAGTGGGGGATTGGTTATTTTTAAGGCCACAACCATACAAACATGTGTCCATCAAGCAACAAAAGAAGGACAATAAATTAACACCTAAGTGCTATGGTCCCAATAAGGTGTTGTAGAGGATTGGAAGTATGGTTTACAAATTGGAGTTACCTCTGTCTTCACGTGTACATCCAGTCTTCCATGTGTCTTGCTTAAAAAAGGTTATTGGTGGCAATATCCCAATCCAGACTAATTTACCGGAGATTGATGAAGAAGGGAAATTGATATTAGAATTTGAAACAATCATTGACACAAGGACCAAGAAACTGTGAAATCGAGCAATTACTGAGTACCTCATCAAGTGGAAGAACTTGCCAATAGAAGAGGTGACATGGGAAGATGAGTTCTTCAAGTAGACACATCCAAAATTAATCAAGTCTTGAGGACAGCATGACCTGTTTGAAGGGGAGGGGCATATTAAGACCAATATATTGTAACATTACATTTATATTATTATATTTGTATTATCTATATTGGTCAGCTAGGACCTTAATTGTAATATATATATGAGACAAATGGTACAATTACAATTAAGGTCCTAGCTGACCAATATAGATAATACAAATATAATAATATAAATGTAATGTTACAATATATAGGGCTTAATATGCCCCTCCCCTTCAAACAGGTCATGTTGTCCTCAAGACTTGATTAATTTTGGATGTGTCTACTTGAAGAACTCATATATATATATATATATATATATATATATATATATAAGACAAGATGAGATAATCCTAAATCTAGGTCTCCTTGAAGAACTCATATATATATATATATGTATATATACATCTATGTATATATATGTATACATAGATGTATATATACATATATATATATATGTATAGATGTATATATATATATATGTATATATATATATATGTATATATATATATGTATATACATATATATATATATACATATACATATATATATATATATATGTATATATAAACCAAGGAGACCTAGATTTAGGATTATCTCATCTTGTCTTATGTATTTACTACATTATATAAGGAGGTTTCCCCCTTAAAGAGGATTCTTATTCATCTCGTTTATTAATTCTTAAGGTGTTGGATTACTCTCTCTTTCTTATTATATGCTCTTTTGGGAATTTGTTGCATAACAAGGAAGCATTCTAATGAGTCTCATGGCTACTAGCTCATTCATCCAAGCATGATAGGCATTGACCTCTTGGAAGCTACCATAAATTATTATTTGTGTAGGCAACATCACCTTGGAAAAAGCTAACCCGGTCACCACCCTAGTTAAATTGGACCATGTGATTGAACACGAAAGAGATGGCCAACTTATCTGTCCTTGGCTTCAAGGCTTAGCATGGTTTTTGGGAACGTGGTAATGCTAAATATGATGATTAGGTTGAAGCCATGTTTATGGGTTGAATGTACAGATTGTTTTGATGATGAATGTTTTGAGTGCAATAATATTTATGGGCTAATGTACAAATAATTTCACTTATGAATAACTTGAGTTGAAATCATTCTTTTGGATTGTTGTACAATGCATGGTACTTATTGTTAAATTGAACTTGGACTTATACTTATGGGGTTATTTTACAAATCATCATGTTTATGATTAATTTGAACTTGATGTCATATTACTTGTGGGTTGCTATGCTATATAAGTTGTTTTTCTTATGCATAGGCAGGGCTTTATATTGTGTGTGTGTTTGTGTTGCAAAGCAAATCATTATGAGAAATTTGACCAAAAGCCTTACTTATGGGTTGCCATATAAAATGCTTTGCTAGTGTTTCCGTGCATAAGGCCATACATATGGCCTATAATATAAGAATGTTTGAAATATGATGGCTTGCGAACTAAGCCACTCATTGGTTTGCAATGTGACCTTGACCTACTTTTGTTGAGAATCAAGTTTAATGTTTACAAGTAGCTTTCAATGTGAACCGTTCATAATTATAATAGGGGAGTGGATTGCTAGTTTAATCATGATGAACTTGTGTCTTTGCTTGCAATATAACAAGAATGTTTGTTGATACATTTGTCAAGCAACCTGGATAATCTTATTAGTCCCTAGTCCCCATCAACTATTTTATGGTTTTTAAAGTTCACGTCATGATTCCGGAAGAGTTTTTCTTAAAAAAACTTTAACGGTCTAAAACCCTACATCCATAGTGTCCATGTGTTTGTAAGAAAAATAGAAGCTTAATTTGTAAGATAAATTATACTTTTAAATTTTGTTCCATGTCTATGGTTATTCCTTTGGCCTATCTACAATGTTAATTAAGGGGTGAATTTTGTGCAATATTGAAAGAATTTTGCTTCTTCATATTTGATTGTTCATGATTTTTTTTTCTTGGCCATTATAATTTGGTATATACGTGTAGCTATTGCTCTCAACATTGCCATAAAAGTAAAGTGTCCACCATTGGTATCATCGAAAGAGACTGAAAAATATTTCATTTTGGTAAGTCCACTTGTCCACTTATTTAATGCCGCGGTTTCAATGAAGTTAAAATGTTTCAAAACAATATTAATTCAAGAAATAAAGTGCTTGAAAAGTTAGACTAGAATCCGAATTTATTTTAATAGCAAAGTAACAATCGTATAAAGAAAATAGATTTTTAAATATCCTAAAAGAAAAAAAATAATGCATATTTTACATCTATTTTGTGATTTATATATCAATAAATATTTATAGTTTTTAATTTCTTTGTTATAAAAATCCCAATAATTAACTATTAATAACTATGGAGATGTAGCATGCTTACCTTTCTTTAATCCCTGCATTACTTTTGTTGTCATATAGAAAATTTGAAATTTTTTCCATATGTAAGTTCATGTTTGGAAACAAGCTCCCATTAGTAATAACTTTAGCCAAGAAAATTGCTAATCTAATATTTGTCAATTCTATAAAGAAACAAGTACTCTAACCTGTGTCGACATTTTTCTTTTTGAAGCTTTTTTATTGAGTTCAGAATCTCTCACTATTTTTTTTCCCTATCTTTGAGCCATATGCAATTTGCACTAACTTAACTACTTTTTGTAGATCCTCCTTTTTATACTTTGCCAATAATTATGAAAATATTATTCCATCATTTAGGGAAGCTAGCTAATCGTTTAACTGAAAGATATTGTTAAACCCTTTAGTTGTTTCCTTTGTTGTTCTTTTGATTAGAGATACCAAATACTTTATTCATAGTAGTAGCAAAGATCCCTAAGAATTTTTTTGGACATCCTACAGACCCCTATTCATCTAAGAAAACTTACTTTTCACTTAATCTTGACAAAAATGTTGATAACATATTCCAAAGAAATTTTTTGGACATCCTACAGACCCCTATTCATCTAAGAAAACTTACTTTTCACTTAATCTTGACAAAAATGTTGATAACATATTTCAATATGATTGTTTAAGTTTACGAACTTTATCTTAATAATGGGAATAGTTCTTATTCTCTCATTGCCATCTTAAAGTAGCATCAACACTTAATCTAAAAGCAATGACAGGTCCAACTGCTTGATTCATGTTGAAATACTTGTAGAACAACATATATATAATTTCTAAGAATTCTCCAAACAAGCAGTTATTAGCCTTTTACTCTTGCTTAATAAAAGATATAGATAAATGCAAAATATATTTATGTCTATATGAAATTAAGTTTTGAAAGAAATTGGAAATATATTACAAGTGATCATAATGAATATGGATCTCCAAGCTTCCATTTGGTCTAATTTTTTGTATGTTCTACATTGTTATCCATAAGAAGTATGTCAGACTAAATGATGAAAATATTGTGTGTTTTGTTTGGGTATTTGTTGTTGTTTCACTCCAATTAAAAGACTCAAACTATTGATTTCGACACCAATAGTCATATCAATATATGTTCCGCAATGACCTATAAGAGAGAGTCTAGTTGGAAACCAAAACTCAACTAAGATTTTAATCATTTCATCATTATAGGCGAATGTAATCTAACTTTATTTCCTTGGGATTTGGAAATGGCTTATCCCAAAACTCTAGCTAGTGCAATTTTTGAAATGAATAGCCAACCATGTTTGAAGTTTAGCCATGTCAGTTATCTTTTTTATCTTCCTTGCATATGATCTCTTTGTGTAATATCGTAGATATTATTTTATAAACACCAATGTCTGATGTTGTGCCATGTACCCAAATGAGCTCAAGTTCAAATTACGATTAAATGTATATCTTATGAAGTGATTGTATTAATACTGCAACTAATTGCATTTATAAAGTTCTCATGTAACTGCATGGCTAGAGGTACTAATTCATCTAATATGCTTGTGCCATACAAACTTTTCTACTTGTGAACTATAGTGGAATGTTATGCCCTAGGGTATGGCATCGGTGCAATGGTAGTGCAAGAAGGAAGGCCACTTTCCTTTGAAAGTTTCCAACTTAAAGGAAAAAAACTTACTAAAACCAATTTATGAAAAGGAAATGGTGGCTATATTATATGCAATTATGATATGGTTCCATTACGTAATAGGAAGACACCTCAAGGTAAGAACAAATCATGTCAGTCTTAAGTACTTCTTGGAACAAATATTATCTTCAAAAGAACAACAAAAATGGGTTACAAATATTCTAGGTTATGACTTTGAAATTATCTTCAAAAAAAGGAAAACAAAATGTGGTCGCAGATGCATTTACAAGAAAAGAAGATGACATTGTGGGCTTACTTTTTGTTATTTCCATTATTCAATCCGATTGGGTACAATAAGCAAGGACATAATAGAAACATGATCAAAAGGCACACAAGATAATTCAACAACTACAAGAATATCATTGTTCACTAGATAATTTTTTGTGAAAGAATGATTCAATATGGTACCAATATGGCCTATATTGATGTAAGAATTCTCAACTCAAATAGATACTTTTTTTGCGTTGAGCAACAAGGGAAACCTTCAGGGTTGAGGTAGGACATCTACACCTTCTCATCCTTCTCATGGATATGCTTGCTTGGATTGACTTGTGTTTAAACTGGATCTAGGAGAAAGTAGCAACCATTTGTTTCTTTTATATCTTGGGTTAGGTATCTAGGGAACCCGCTTTTATCCCAAGAGGAATCCTACTTATCCGTAGGGAGGATTTCCTTAAACACTATGCTACACATAAAACACTTTGTCTTGTCCTATGGTGACATTATAGAGTTAGTACATGTTATGCAAATTATGTTCTATACATTGTCATGGTAAAGGGTTGGTGGACATAAAATAACTAGAGTTTAAAATTGATAAGGAATACCACATTCAATATGTATGGTATTAAATTTCATTTATTTGCTTGTGGAGTGCAATGATGTAGCACCCAAACCAAGGGATTTGATGTGATTTTTCCCATTTAATAAGCTGATGTAGTACTCAGTTATTGGTCGAATATATTGGTCTTTTGGAAAGTGAAAGAAACGTGGTGAGGGTTGGCATGCCACACGAGGTAGCATTGAATATTGGAGTACGGGAATGTTAATGCTAGAATTCTCGATTTTTCATTTGGGTATGAGGTTTGTTTCACTGTTCATTTGAGTTTTGTTTACCACCCGTCTTTAGCTCACACTTGGAGGTTTGAAAACCGTTTTTACTGCTCATACAAGGAAGAGTTTGGGGCATTGAAAGGTATGTTAACAAGCAGTATGCTCTGTATAAAATGATGTATTTGCAATATAGTTTATTCTTGGATCTATTTAGATGGCATCTTGTTTTTATCATTTCCTTCCCTCCTCTCCTTAAATGAAAATATGCTTGAAACACATGGTTTGATTTAAGAAGAAATGGTGAATTCTTGGTTGAAGTGTTAGTCGAGCATTGATGTTTCAAAGAAAGAAATGAAATTATGGTTGTAGTACTTATTTGGGTTTTCTGGAAGCGTTGTTGGTCTGATTGTTGGGTTGGAAATGAACTTATAGTTCTCTGTACAAACTTAAAACCCTCCTCGTTTCTTGCAGGATGTCTTCCTTTTCACACTCTATCTTTGAATTATTTATGAAAGATGTCGAGTGTTGATTGTTTGGGTTTTGTGTGTCAATGTTCTCTTCAAAAATGGAGTCAGACATGAAGCGTATAATGTCAACATGTAAAATAAATTGTTCAATATTTAATAAATGACCAATAGTCATTTTTCCCTTTGACACTTATTAGCTTGTGACCATTTCATGTTGCTTGGGTTTCGAACACAAATACATGTACCAGCCAGTTAAGCAAATGTTGAAGTTCAGACGTTGTGTAGGCTTGATGCAAAGCTAGGGTTTTGTCATACTCTTTTCAAACCATCAAAAGCTTGGATAACTTTTTGAAGGTTCAGTTGTTTGAATACATTATTGCAAAAAATGCATTTATGAGGGTTCAAGCGTATGTTATAATGTTGACATCTAAGGAAAATGGCCCTAAGATTTTTGGGATGATATTCTCTGCGAGTCGAGTGGGCAGGTAGATCATCAGGGTATGGATAAACAATATGCTTGATGCCATGAAAAGCGTACGACATAGCCTGTTGAAATGTAGCCCCAACATTCTTGAGACCGAAGGTAACTTTCGATAGGCGAAGGTTCCCCAAGGGCAGGTGAAAGCGGTTTTATGTTGATTGGATGGGAGTATCTCTATCTGATTATAGCCGGAGAATCCCTCCATGAATAAAAAAGATGACACTTCCAGTGCAGTTATCGATAAACTGGTCGATAAAGGGTGTAGGGTAATTGTCTTTAGGACAAGCCTTATTCAAATCCATATAATTGACACATACCCTAATAATGCCATGTTTCTTGAGAACTGTGACAATATTGGAGACCCATTTGGTCAGTGGTACAAGATAAATGAACCCTGCTTTCAAGAGATTCTCAACCTCGGCCTTGATGGTAGCAGTTTTGTGGGGGTGAACGGAGCAGAGTTTCTGTCAAACTGGCTTATCTCCTGGGTAGGTTTTAATTTCATGCACCACAATGGACGGGTCAATGCCCGACATCTCTTCATAGCTCCATGCAAACACATCACGAAATTATTTGAACAAGGCCTTATAAATATTTACCTCTTCGATAGAACAATTTTTGCCTAGTTGAATGTTTTCCATGATACCATGTTTCACCGAGATATCGATTGACCTTATAGGGGTAATGTTCCCTAGTTCCCCTTGGTCACAATGTCATGAGTGAGGATGGGGGATTGTGAATTGGCGATAATTTCAAGTGAAACGATGGATCTAATATAATTTTCCTAGGGGGACTCGTCTAAAATCATGATCTCCATAATTGACTCATCAGATGGAAAAGTTTGTAGGAGATAATCCAATGAAAGTGAAGATGAATCTAACCAAGAAGATAGAGTATAAGGGTTCGATGCCACAAGATGTGGGTCATTGGGGTCTGAATCATGTGAGGCAGATTGAATCGATTGATATACTACCTCGTTTGGGCTTAGTGGCATTCTATCTCCAATGGATTCAAATTCTGATGGTTTGGGCATGACCCAAGGATCATGTGATTCTTGGGATTTTTTTTATCATATACGAAATCATATTAACCGAAGCAATTAGGCGCAGAGGATTTGGGGTAGCTAAAGGGAAAACTCCAATGAAGGGAGAATCCTGAAGCAGTCCTACTCCCACGTCTTCGTATTGGAGTTTGGATTGTCTCAAAAGAGGGATGTTGTTAGCAACAATATTATGGACGTCTAGGGTGCAAAAATCGACCTAGTCAATGGTAACAATTTTACATTGATGAGGAAATTGTACTAAGCGAAAAATCGAGGATGCTACAGTGGTCATCGCATAGAACCAATTTCAACCAAGCAATAAATTATAGTCCAATGGTGCATCAAATACCTCTACATGGATGGCGACAGTCTTGTCCCTCAACTCTATAACTAAGGCTAGTAAGAGTTCGTGGGGTTAAAAACCACGGCTGTCAAATGCCTTCAATGTGGTCAGAGATTGGTTGACTTTAGGAGATTCGACAGCCCTCCATCAAGATATAGACATGATAGAAGTAGAGGCTCCTTTGTCCAAGATGGTACTATGGATGTTTTTCCCACTAATATTTGTATGAATTTGGAAAGCTAATTGGTGGGATGTTCTTGACTTGAAGTACTCCAAGTTGAACATGATAGTGTTGGAAGATTACTCCAAGAGCTGATAACAAGGTTCTACATTGACTAGGGTAGTTATGTAGAACTTCAAGCTTAGACATTGCACAAGGTTCCTGGGCCAAGTCTTCTACGATATTGTAGTTTTGTGTGGCGTAGGAATTTGGATTAAATGTCGCTTTGTGAATTGTGCCCTTAAGAAGGCGCAACACTGTGTCAATAATTGTCTGCTCAATTGAAAGAGGATCAAGAGGTGGAGGTAGATTCTTTCTCCACGGGACTTCCGTTATTGTTCTTCTCAGGAGTGGGATCGTATGTATGTGATCTAGTAGTTAGGACAATTGTCTCATTACACATGAGGACTTGAGCCTCTGGTTGGTGTGGATGGATTATGTTTCCCCCTTGTTGTGAAAAGGATGGATTATTATTCTTCTTACCACCTGATGATGAAGAGGATTAAACCTGATTCACCTCAAAAGTATGGGCAGGAGACAGAGTGGATTTGGTGTTGTTACCAGTCTAAGTTTGAATTGGGGCGGAAGCCGATTGACTCAGTTATCAAGTCGGTTGAGGTACAGGCTGTGTCTTCACAAAACCTACTATGCCATCGACTGGAGGTTCCATAGCAAGTCTTGAAGGACCGTGATGCAAGGGAAAATAATACAATCTATTATTCATGCAATTTCAGGCTACTGGCAACCGGTAACAAACCTAGTTGGGATATCTTTGTTCAATCTTTTAAGGAAACACTTATAGTTTTCAATGTCCTTCCTAAAAAATCAACCAATAATCAAATATGCACTCTGCTTTACTCTTAGATTTTATCTACAAATTTCCTTGTTGAAATCAAAGGCTGTAAATCGTTGTTATTAATTAAAACAAGGAGGAACAAACCGTCGAAATTTTGGTGTGTTCTACAAGAACAATAGACTCATAGGAAAAATCGCTCAAAATTGCAGGAAACTGAATGCTATAGGAAAAACATGTTGTTGCAGGATCAGTTTCTACATGGATATTCTCATTGTTGCAAGAATTCTCACGTTGCTACATGATTGCTTCTGGTTTCTACAAGATTGCATTAATCTTCAAATCCGAATGCAAACTTCTGATTTTCCTTCTCCACCTGAGGGACATGTCTTCTAATCACTCTAACTCAACCTTCAAAATCTCAAACCTACAATCTATCGCTCCCACCCAATGATTTAAGGAAACTCTACCCCATAACAAAGCATTAACAAATACCAGTTTTAGATATAAAAAAAAGAAATAACATGCTCACAAAAAGATGGCCAGGATCATTCAAGTGAAAAATTCATTAACCAAAAGATTCCTTCATACATAAATACACAGAGTGTTTCTCAATATTCTCATTTACATGCTCCATCTTCACGGTCTTCCATCCAACCCCAAATGCTTGAGCTTGGATCTTTTTATTACAACTATGAGATAATTGAAAACCTAAACGACTCTATTTACTTAACCATTAATTGAATATGACTCAAACTACTAGCTATCACTTAATTAAGAGATCAAATCTCTTTTATTCTCCCTAATCTATTGCAATGAAAATATAAATTCAACATTGGTCTTTAAAACACAAACATATATTTTAAACCTCTGACAATCTGAGCAGAAACATTGGTCCATTCCCCTGCATCAGACTCCCAAGGAACAAAAAAATTTCATGGACTCTCGTCGATGAGATCCTCGATCATTCTGCCACTTTTTTGTATGCTTGAGCAGTTTCCCAGGTAGCATCCTCTATTGGGTATTTTTTCTACTTGACTAAATACTCATAGTGTTCCTTGTCTCTAGTCTTCCTCATCAACCTTTGGTTCAAAATCCTCTCCATTTGCATTGACTTGGTTGTAGGCAACACTTCTTCCACTAAATTGGATGGTCCTTATCACTGCTTGGTTCTTCTACTAGTGTTCCTGGTCCATGCTCAACGTAAGGGTATAGACATGCTACATTAAAGATTGGAGATATTCCTATGTCAACTGGAAGTTCAATTTCATATGCATTGGCTAAAAAAATTCTCAAAATTTTACATGGTTTGATATTTTTTAGCTTAAGTTTGTTGTGTTCTTTCTTAGGAATCCCTAAATGTGCCAATACTAGATCCCCTTCTTCAAAATTAACCTCCCTTCTCTTCAAATATGCCTTTTGCTTATATTTTCGATTATTTTCCTATAACAGCCTCTTAACTTGTTAATGTAATGATTGCATGGTTGTAGCAAAGTCTTCTCCATCAACACTCAGTTCTACTTTTCCTAAATCTCTTAGCTTAAAGACTCCATGTGGGTGCACTCCATAAACAGTTTTAAATGGGCTAAGTCCAGTGCTTCAATTTGGTGAATCGTTGTAAGCAAATTCAACTTGCGGAAGGGCTTGATCCCATTGATGTGGATGTTCACTTTCTAAGCTCCTCAATAGATTTCCCAAACTCCTATTGATGAATTCAATTTGGCCATATGTTTGAGGATGATAAGATGAATTCAAACTGAGCTTAGTTCCTATTTTCTTCCACAATGTTTTCCAAAAATGGCCAACAAATTTTGTATCCCTGTCAGAAACTATACTTGTGGGAAGACCATGTAGTCTTACTACTTCTTTAAAAAACAAATTTGCAATATGTGTTGCATCACTAGTCTTGGTACAAGGAATTAAATGTGCCATTTTCAAGAATTTGTCCACTACAACATATATGGAATCATGGCCTCTTTGAGTTCTAGGTAGTCTTAAAACAAAGTCCATACTCACCACATCCCATGGTCTATTTGGAATTGATAGTGGTTGGTACAATCCTGTGTTCTGCTGTCTTCCTTTGGCATACTGACACACTCTACATCTTCCCACAAACCTTTGAACATCAACTCTCGTCTTTGGCCAAAATTAGTAAGAACTCAATTGAGCATATGTATTATCATTCCCAAAGTGTTCGGCCAGACCTCCACTATGTTTTTCCTGAATTAAGTTCTCCCTCATTGAGCATTTTGGAATGCACAACTGGCTGCCCTTAAACAACAGTCCTTCTTGTGGTAAGTAGTCGAACCAAGGACTCCTATCTCTGCTCACTGAATTCTGGCATGCTTCATAAAACTCTCTAAAATATGCATCATCTTTATAGAGCTCCTTGAGATGTTCTATTCCCAAAACATTCAATTGAAATTCCTTCAAAATCAAACATCTTCTGCTCAGAGCATCGACAACTTTATTAGTACTCCCACTAATATGTTTTAAAACAAATGTAAAATTATGCATGTAGTCTACCCACTTAGAATGTTTTTTATTCAACTTCTCCTATTTAGTAATGAACTATAAGGCATGATTATCAGAATATAAAACAAAATCTTTAGGCATGAGATAATGCCTCCATGTCTTCAGAGCTTGAATGACAGCATATAATTCCTTATCATACGTGAAGTACTTATTTTTCGCTTCATTCAACTTCTCATTGAATTATGCAACGAGTTTCTCATCTTGACTAAGAACAACCCCTATATCATTGTTGCTGGCATCACACTTAACCTGAAACAACTTGTTGAAGTCTGGAAGAGCTAGTACATGCTTCTTAGTGATCTTCTCCTTCAACAATTTTTTTCAGCTGTTGTTGTCCATTTAAAAGGTTGATTTTCCTTCTTGATGGTTTCAACTATCAGAGCACATATGCCACTGAAATTTTTGATAAAATTACTATAGAATCTTGCTAACCCATGCAAACTCCTAACTTCAAAGATATTTCTTGGAGAAGGCCACTCTTTGATGGCTTTCACTTTTTTCTGGATCCATTTTCAAACCCACTTGTGAAATTACAAATCCCAAATAAACCAATTTTGGTTTCATAAAAGAACACTTCTTCAATTTTATTAAAAACAATTCTTGATGAAACTTCCTCAAAACCAAGATCAAGTGTCTAAGATGTTCCTCTTTTGTTCGACCAAATATAAGAATATCATCAAGATATACAATAACAAACTTTCCTAGGAACTCCTTGAGAACTTCATTCATGAGCCTCATGAATATACTGGGTGCATTAGTCAAACCAAAAGGCATGACTAACCACTCATATAGTTTATCTTTAGTTTTAAAAGTAGTTTTCCATTCATCTCGTTCCATTATCCTAATATGATGATATCCACTTTTTAAATCAATCTTTGAAAAAAATTTAGCACCGCTCAAACAATCCATCAAATCATCAATACGTGGTAGAGGAAATCTATACCTGATAATGATCTTGTTGATGGCTCTAGATTCAGTACACATTTTCCACTCTCCACCTTTCTTTGAGGTCAACACTGTGGGTACAACACATGGGCTTAAGCTCTCAGTACTTTATCCAATAACAATTGTACCTTCTTTCAGACTTGTTCGTTCTCATCTGGGGTAATTTTGTAGGTTGCTTTGTTTGGTAGGCTTGCTCTAGGAATCGTATCTATATGATGGCTTATGCTTCAGATGGGTGGCAATTCATTTGGTAAATCATCCACTACAATATCGACATATTCATCTAACAATTTCTGAACTTCAATTGCAAATCATCCAACTTTATATTTGTTAAAATAACTCTAGGATTTCCAATCAAAGCGAAGCTTACCTCTTCTTCCTAAATCTAATTCAAGAATTCCTTTCTGCTAATAGGAAACAACTTTGGACTAATTTGTTCTTCAACTGGTTCTTCTTTTAAAGGTATGAGGGTGTTTTTTTGCCATCTTTCTCAAAAGTATAGGTGCTATTTCTACCATCATAGCTTACACTTCTATCATATTGCCAAGGCCTTCCTAGTAGAACATGGCAAATGTCCATGGGCATAATATCACATAGTACTTGATCTTTGTACCCTCCAATTTGAAACTCCGCTCTACATTGCTCATTAACCAACACCTGACGGTCTTTGTTTAACCAAGAAAATGTGTAAGGATTAGGATGTATAATCCTTTCCAACCCCAACTTGTCCACCATTTACGCAAAAACCAAATTATCAATACTCCCATTATCAATAATAAATTTGTAGCACTTACCTTTTTCCTTGCACATTGTCTGGAACAAGTTCTTTCGCTGAGTTGTTTCACATACTTCCTTGTTCGGCTTCAATAACACCCTTTTCATCAATAAGGCTTCTCTGGTTTTTGGAACTTCAGTATGAGCTTCTTTCTCTATAGGTTCATTTTCAACTTGCAAAAATTCCACATTTTGATGCCCTATAGCATTCTCCGGACAAACCCATGACATATGGCCTACATTACAACATGTGTAACATTGGACTTGATATCCTCTACCTCTACCTCGGCCTCTAGAGAAATGTCTTCTTCCTCTAAACTCAGCCCCTCTTGTTGGCTGACTTCCTGAACTTCTTTCTTCCTCTTTAGCAGGCTGAAATTCGACTCTACCACTAGTCTTCCCTCTTCCGCTAGCGGAATTCTTTCCCTTGTTTCTTTGGCTTTTCTTTCTAGTCAATTTCTCCTCAGCCTTCAGTGCCAACTGATATGCATCACCAACAGTTCGTAATGAAAACAAACTTATATCACCCTGTATGTCAAAACTCAATCCATTGACATACCTGGAAACCCTTTTAGAAGTGTCCTCTATATACCCCGCTCTTATATTTATCTTATAAAATTTCTCTGTGTATTCCTTCACGGTCATTAGTTTTTGTCTCAAATTCTTCATTTTCTCAATGAACATAATTAATTTTTAGTCCTTGGGTAGGAACTTACCTTTTAACATGTCCACCATTTGGTTCCAACTTTTAATCCTGGCTTTATTCTTGTGATTCCTTTCCTCCTACACACCATCCCTACATAACGTTGTGTGAGCTATCGGCCTTGTAACCACAAATTTCACTTGCTTATATTCACTCACTTCTTCATAATCAAAATACTTGTTTAAAGCGGTTATCTAATCTATTAGCTCTTCTAGATCTAAACTTCCACCATATGTCGGTATCTCAACTTTTGGTCTTGAACTAGAGCTTAGAATAAATATAAGGACTCTCATTTCTAGAGTTTCCTCTACTCTTTCTCCATCAAAAGATTCTGCATCTAGTTCATTGATATCCCCAACATCAGTATTTCGATGTCTGGCTACTTCCATAGCTTCCATTCTTTCCAGCAGAATTCTCACTTCCTCCATCACTTCTGCATTGGAAACAGGTCGACGACCTCTTCCTCGTCCACCTCGACCTCTTTTGATCCTGAAGGCCATCTCTTGGAACAACAAATCACTGTGGGCATAAATTTTTTGTCACTAAATCTTGCTCTGATACCACTTATGATGCAGGGGAAAAGAAGATAATCTATTATTCATGCAATTTCAGACTACCGGTAACCTGTAACAAACCTAGCTGAGAAATCTATGTTCAATCCTGTAAGGAAACACTTATAGTTTTCAATGTCCTTCCTCAAAAATCAACCAATAATCAAATATGCACTCTACTCTACACTCAGATTTTATCTACGAATTTCCTTGTTGAAATTGAAGGCTGTAAATCGTTGTTATTAATTAAAACAGGGAGGAACAAACCTTTGAAATCTTGGTGCGTTCTACAGGAACAATAGACGCACAGGAAAAAAACACTCAAAACTGTAGGAAACTGAATGCTACACGAAAAACACGTTGTTGCAGGATCAGTTGCTATAGGACCGTTCCCGTTGCTGCAGGATTGTTCACATTGCTGCAAGATTGCTTCTGGTTGCTGCAGGATTGTGTTAATATTCAAATTCGAATGCAAACTTCCGATTTGACTTCTCCACCTGATGGACACGTCTTCTAATCACTCTAATTTAGACTTCAAAATCTCAAACCTACAATCTCTCGCTCCTTCCCAATGATTTAAGGAAACTCTGTCCCATAACAAAGCATTAAAAAATACTAGTTTAGAACTGAATCAAATTTAGAAAATAAGTGGGAATCCACCCGTAGAAGATATTAAAATTAATAGCACACTTTCAAATTCAAATAACATAAAAGAAGTAACACGCTCACAACAAGATGTCCAGGATCATTCTAGTAAAAAATTCATTAACCAAAAGATTCCTTCATGCATAAATACGTAGAATGAATACACAAAGTGTTTATCAATATTCTCATTTACATGCTCCGTACTCACGATCTTCCATCCAACCCCCAAATGCTTGAGTTTGGATCTTTTTATTACAACTATTAGATAATTGAAAACCTAATTGACTCTGTTTACTTAACTATTAACTAAATATGACTCAAACTACTAACTATCACTTAATTAAGAGATCAAATCTCTTTTATTCTCCCTAATCTATTGCAATGAAAATCTAAATTCAACGTTGCTCTTTAACACACAAACATATATTTTAAATCTCTTACAATCTGAGCAGAAACATTGGTCTATGCCTCTGCATCAGATCATTTGTAGGGTGAGGAGCATTTGTGATCAAATCATAAAGCGTGTCGGATTGACAATAGACTAAATCCAGATATTGAGCATGGCTGATTGCCTGCTCCTCGGTGACAAATCCTCCCATGGAAACATCCCTAGCTATAGGTGGCAGTAATTATTTTGTAAACCAATCGGTCAATAACTGGTCTGGAATGGTGGCTTTAATTAACCTGTGTCACCTCCTCCACTCATGAATGTGATCAGAAATGTGGGTGGAGGTGGATTTTCTAAGCGAGGTCAAAAGTTCAGTGCCAGTTTCATATCGAATCAACAACAGAAAATGTGTTAAGAAATCCATATCTAGGGTGTTCAAATCGATGAAGAAGTGTCGTGGCAGCTCAATGTACCACTTGGCTGTAGTGCCGATGAGGGTCCACTGAAAAAGCCTCAGATGGATGGAATATTCCATTAATGAACTTGAGGAACACCACAAGTGATAAGTCATGACATAGTTGTTCGAATCTTCACCGGGCTTCACATCAAATTTGGGAACATCGGATGGGAGTTTGGTGGGGTTAGGGGGCCAAAGCGGGTTATGTTGGATGGGATCATTGGTTAAACACGACAAATCCGATCGATCTAAAGTAGCCAGGAATGGTAGTTGCTGGTTCAACTACAGATATTGGTAGTATTGATTGGGCATTGGTATACTAGTAGGACCATAAGTTGGTCCTCCCATGTATGAGGGTTGATGCGGTTGGGAGGTCATGGGGCTCATTGGTTGATTGGGTGAAACCCTTGTGTAGGTGCACCCATTGGGTTAGGATGAATCCAAGGAACATTTTTAGCCCCAGGGTAAGGTACTCCAGCATGCAGGGGTGTAGGACCAGCCGCCGAAGGGATGGGTTGATAACCAAATGGACCCCAGGCTGAATAAACCATCCAATTAGGAAATTTCCTAATAGTTGAGGGTTTCCCCCCAACTGAAACTTGCCCCCAGTGAAAAATTTCCCTCCAAAAACAAGTAAGGAGGGATTCAACATCGAGGGTGTGATCATGTTACCCAACTATGTGGGGTTTGGAGTGACAAAACCACTTGACATAAATCCTGAAGCAGTTGGATTATTAACCACTAGAATAGAAGGGGGAAGTAATTGACGACCAAGTAACTCATATGGTAACAATCCAGTTGTTATTCTAGCAGCGACACTTGAATGTGGTTGTGGTGGGATGAGTGGTTGAGTCGTAATCGTTCTTTTCAAAGGAAAAGTAAAGGCCATAATTATTGTAGGATCTACAACAATAGAAGTAGACGAAAATGAAACTCCTTGTATTTCATGTGAGGGTATAGGTATATCCATGCCTAAGGTCTTTTGTGGGGTGATTCCGGTCGACGACAGTGAGAAAGGATAGAGTCTATAAAATTCGTCGATGGTAATTGAACAATTGGGCAATAAAAAACTTCAATTCGGGGTTGACTTGTGGAGGGAAGGAAGCCTAACTCTTCTATAGTTTCAACCACTCCTTCGGGTTGGGTGTGTTCAGGAGTGAAACTTCATTGATACGAAATGATTTCTTCATGTATGTTTGCTTCGTTTGACAGGTTTGGTGAACCTATTTGTGGAAAAGGTTCGTTACCTTCAGTTCATAAGCCTTGCATTCTATGGGATCTTCTTGGGCCTGGATTAGCCGGTACAAAAAAATAGAATAACAATAATTATTATAGAGATCCCTAAGTCCAACTACGAGCAAACAAAGAGCACACCCCTATAAAAACTAAACGTAATCAATCCACACAAATAGTAGATAAAGGATCTTCCAAAGATGGGATATCAAGCCGTCAGCAAAGATATGAGAAATAATTACCCACAACACTCTCATAATGGATGTCTAGAGGTGCAAGAACCAATCACAACCAAGTACCCTCCAAAGAAACCAAAATCGCATGTTGCACGTCTATCTTAGGTACCAACAACACCACCACTGCGGCTACCTACGAGATAGCCTAGGAAAGGTAGCTAAGTCTACCACTTCATGCTTAGTGGTTGGGAAGAACGGTCATGGGAGAGGGATTCTTGGAATGGACAGGGAACATATGACACTTGTCTTAGACCCAAAGTATTTAGATAGTGGTGTCACCCCGAGGACTTGCCACTACTAAGATTACTCCCGTACTCGTATAACCCCACCAAGAGAGAATGTCGGGGATAGGTCCGAACACTCTTCTCGATTTCTCCTACCACTTGACTCCTGTGTTAGAGGAACTTTCCCAATAAGCACTTTGTTCTACTAATGGATTTCCGCTCTTTAGTAGTCCTAGTTTTGTTTTAGTGACTCTTTGATAATTAACTCACTTCCCTTATCCAAAAGTCCTATCTCCTATACTACTATTGGTTCGCTAACAAAACAATATGTCTAATTTATTTTATTAGCACGTGGTTAATTTCTCAGGCCGTTCTTTACTCAAAGGGAAAATGTATGTGAAACTAGTGATGTGAAGACTCGACTCAAAAAACATGCAAGTTATGAGATGCAATTTTTTCACTTCGATGAACTCTACCTGCTAAGGGGAGAGAGTGTTTCAAATTCCAATGCAAAAATCACCCAATGCCATGCAATCTTTCTCTTTTCCTTCAATGATCAATCAATTCCAAACCAAACTCTTAGATAATTCACCAATTTGAATTCAATGCAAAACAATCCTTCAAAGAAACACCAAAAACCAAAATTCTTTTTCCTTT
Source organism: Larix kaempferi (assembly GCA_027924585.1). NCBI lineage: Eukaryota > Viridiplantae > Streptophyta > Pinopsida > Pinales > Pinaceae > Larix > Larix kaempferi. The sequence goes on from BSBM01000376.1 coordinate 17,961,766, forward strand.
TTCTTTTGCTTTCTTATTTTAAAAAATTCTTCAATTTTAATGAAAGAATCAAAACTACCTATTTGTTCAACTAAGGAGACTTCAATTATGAGAAGCAAATACAACCAAATAAACAATTTGTTTCTTTTGAAGACTCAAAATTCCTAAAAGATTCAAATAAACAACTTATTTTGCTTTCAACTTGCAATTTCAATAAAGATTGAGAGAGATTTAATGGCAAAGAAGAGAACAAAATTTCACTTTTCAAGCTCTTTAAAGTGGCATAAGAGACTAAAAGACCAATTATTCTTTTCTTTTCAATTAAAATAAAATAAGCCAATCAAGTTCAATGAAGACCAAAGAATCCAAAGAAAATAAAATATGCACCCAAGGTAACCAAATTCAAGAAAGGATTGGATTACTCAATCACCTTCGATTTTGTTACTTCACAAACCAAACAAATCAAACCACAAGAACTTTTGAAACTTCAAATGCTCAATATAGACATAATCAATGGGTAAGGAAGCGTTTAAGACAAGGCTACAAAATTATGGGCTTGAAACAGGTTAGAAATTTCACCCAAAGCAAGACCAAACAAAAATTTGGATGCAAAAAGCCTTATTCACACTTGACTTCCCAAACAGGCCTAAAGGGTCCCAAAATTTTCTAAACAAGGCTTGGGGGTGTTCAAATCAATGCTAACAAGATCCATGTACTGTCGAAAAACCAAAAACAATCCACAAAAGAGTGCAGACCCAACAAAATACTGATTTGGTCTATGTTGGTTTGAGTTGTCCAAGAATTGGTAGGAATCAAAACTAAGTTTCAAAAGACCAAATAATCAATCAAATTCTTTGATACAGAGCCCACACAACTTCAAATCAATAGGGAAAGACCACACAAGCAACTGAGAAGCATAAGCCAATCAAATCACACAAAGCAGGACTGAAAATTACCCAATGAGAGGGATTTTCGCTCTTGGAAGCACTTAGATATAGCAACAAACTAGAATTTTTCGCTCCCTGGAACACTCCAGGGGGGATAAATCTGAGAATTTTCACTCTAAGAGACTCTATGGGGGAACAACAGACTCTCGTGAGTGTAAAAACTGAATAATGTAGGCTCAGATCCAGGGTTTGATCAAGCTTCAGGCTCAGTAGACTTCTCAATGAAGATTAAAGGAGGTAAAAATCAACAGAAAAACAACACTCAAAGAGGTATAATTGGTCTAGTTAAAAGCTCAAAGGTCCAAAAAAACTAGGGAGATCCCCATCGGAGTCGTCAGTTTCTGTTTAAGGGAATCCTCCCTATGGATAATTCCTCTTACAATAAAAGCAGGTTCCCTAGATACCTAATCCAAGACAGAAAAGAAACAAATGGTTGCTACTTTCTCTTAGATTTAGTTTAGACACAAGTCAATCCAAGCAAGCATATGCATGAGAAGGATGAAAAGGGGTAGATTTCCTACCTCAGCCTTGAGGGTTCTCCTTGCTGCTCTATGTTGATCCTTCTCCAAGCTTGAGAATCCAAGTTGATGATCCTTCAAACAAAAGAAAGAGACAAACACCTACCAAGAAGCATTCAACATAAGAAGCACAATTTGGGAGAATAGGCCAAGTTTATTCATTAGAAAGCCAAAGGGAACAAGTAAATAACATAATTATACTTGATCTTGCACTAGCAGCTGTTACACGTAATTTTCATCATCATCATGATGGCGGATAATGTACCTTTACCCTTTCCATAATCCCTGAAGAATATGCAAAGCCTGCTAGGAAGATGAGAATCATGAGGAAATTCCCCTTGAAACCATAGTTTGAGAGAGTGTCGCAGGTTTCCCTCTAACAACATGTGACAATCCCTGTTGTCACAGGTTGAATCACTACAGCAGTGTCTCATGTTGCCTTTGTACAGGGTGCGACAGTGTCTCATGTTTCCTTTGTACAGGGTGCGACAATGTCTCATGTTTCCTTTGTACAGGGTGCGACACTGTCTTTATGAAGGGAAAAAGAGAAATTTCAAGGAGATTCTAGAACGAATCCCTCGTGGATAGTCATCCCTTCCTATTTTCCTGGATCTTAGCTGAGTTCCATAGTCTTTGGGATCCTTTCCTATCCTTCTCCCCTATCCTCTCATATCCTAACTATCCCTTTGAGCTTATAAATACAAGCCCAATCCCATGGAGTGGAATAGGTGGAATCCTTGATTTGATAGCCAAATGCTGGAGAAATTCTGATAGCTCCATAGTGTTGTGGCCATTCCTTGATAGTTATTGTTTGGAGCAAGGTAAGCAATCAAGCAAGTTGAGGCAAAGGAACCTTTGGGAGGAATCCTACAATGCCAAGGCTATTGGTTGTATCTCTCTCTTTGTTATTCGTTAATACATTTGCTTTCCCACAAATAATTTGTTCATGGTTTTTGTTGCACTCTTCGTTGCCTGTATGCATAGGTTCTATGTGATTGCACTTGTGTTTTCTGTTTTCTAATCTTGAGCAGGTGTTCTATCAATATTGCATTGGAGTGGAAGATAGAATACTGAAGCGAGGATAATATTTTACCTCACAGGTTAGCCTCCTATCTATTTACATTCATGCTTTAATAACTTAGGGAAAGAGTTGTATTTATGTTTGATTTGTTCTAGTTTAAACCATTTAAACTAGGGAGATCAGTTTGTGTCCGCACTTATAGATTCATCCATAAACAAAATTGGTGACTCCACTGGGGAGAGAACATAGCATTTGTTTGGCTTTGTTTGAATTTTGTCTCTTTTAGATCTTCTTTATTTTGCCTTGTTTCTGGGTAAAGTTGACTGTTAGAGTCACTGGGTGATCCAGATCGACTCTCATACATTGAATCTTTTGAGTTGTGTTGAACTCCTTGCCTTTTTATAACTCTGATTTGGCTTGTCACACTTTCCTTTTGAATACAATGCAACACTGTTGCACCCAAGCTTTGTTATACCTGCGACACTGGAGATTGTTGCACTGTGTTTGCTTGTAGACTTCGACACTATGTGACATTTGGAATTTTTACTGGGGTTTTCTACTAAGAACTTTGGCTGGTTTGTTTCTTGGCTTTATTGCTACTCTTTACAACAATTGGTCACTTTGGAACTTGCTTTTGGCTATTGATTCCACTTGTTTTGGATTTGAATCATTTAGTGATGGGAGTTTTCTTTTTCATTAGATGTTTCTTTCGTTAAATTTGATTTGGATTCATCGTTTGAGGTTTCAAAAAGATTTATTTGGTTTGGTTTGATTGCTTGATTGCTTGTTTTATTTTTCTTCTTTGCTTTTTGACCTCTTGTAAGTGTCATTTAGTTCTTCCATTTAAATTGAAAGCAAAGCAAAGAATATCTTAGAATATTTGGTGCAATTCAAAGTTATTGAAAAAGAAGAAAACAAAAAGGGTTTGCATTCTACTTTTTGAGTTTAGTTTTTGGTGTGATTGAAAGCATTGAAAAATAAAAAGTGATTGCATTCTAGTTAGTGGGTGGAGCATTTTTTATCTTACAGTCCCTTTGAATCATATATCAAATAATCTTTTTCGTTCAAAGAGCGATTCATGTTTCTTGCATTGGGTATATGCATTTGGAAAAGAAAAATACTCTCTTCTTTACCATAGCTAGCATTCATCGAAAGTGAAGACTTTGCATTTCATTTTTTTGGTGCATGGTTTAGAGTCGAGTGAAAACACCATTTAGTCCACTTCCACCACCCTATTGAGTAATAAACATCCATAAAAAAAGAACAAGGAATGTAATCTAAAATCAATTAGACTTTTTTTTCTTTTACAGAAAACCAACAAGTCTAGGATTTTAGGGCCTTGGTTGTAGGGTGGAGAGCAAATTCTCCAAGACCATTGAAACAAAACTAGGAACAATAAAGAGAGAAAATCCATTAGTAGCGCGAAGTGCTTGTTGGGAAATCTCCTCTAACATAGGGGTCAATCAGTAGGAGAAGTCGAGAAGAGTGATTGGACTGGCCCCTGACATTCTCTCTCGGTGGGGTTATGCGAGTTAGGGAGCAGTCTTAGTAGTGGAAAGTCCTCGGGGTGACACCACTATCGGAGTTGCTTCGAGTCTAAGACAATTGTCTTACGTTCCCTGCCCATTTGTAGAAACCCTCTCCCACGATTGTTCCATCTAACCACCAAGCATGAAGTGGTGGCCTTAGTTGCTTTTTCTAGGTTACCTTCCCAGGTAACTACAGTGGTGGTACTATCAGTACCTGAGACAGACGTGCAACACATGATTTTGGATCCTTAGGAGGGTACTTGGTTGCATCCAGTACTTGCACCTTTGTAAGTCTATTATGAAGGTGTTATGGGTAACTATCTCTTGTTTCTTTGTTGACAACCTCATCTCCTGTTTCCGAAAGATCCCTACTTCTTTTCTCTCTGTTACAAGAGAGTTGTTTGCTTGTCATTATCTTATAGGGAATTTGGTAGTGTGTTCTCTTTGATTTAGCAGACCCTAGGTTGAGTCCGTGTCCATGGAAACTATTTCGGAGCCTGCCAATCAAGTAATCCCTTTGTGTGGGGATCCTTGTATTTTCCCTTGTTTTGGAAATATTGGTGCTCCTTACATTGCGACATTGAATCTTCATGGATTCACCATAGGGTTACCTGTATGGTTACTTTCCATTCCGATGATCCCAAATTCTCCCAGAACCTTGAATGCAAACCCTCCACCTCAAGAACACAAACCTCTTGTTGACCCTTTACTTTCTTCACCCATCGTGTCTTCTTCCCTTTCTTCTTCCTTGCCTGGTGAGAGCCTTAATCCTAGTAACCAAGAGGCTAAGAAGAAGAAGAAAATGAAGAACATGAAGAATACAAATAAGAAAGGGGGCAATCAACCAACCACTATTAATCAAGCTCGGAGTGTTGATAACGTTGAAAGTCCTAGAAACATAGGCCCCAAACCCAAGTTGCCTTGCAGGATTTGTAAGGGTGATCACCTTATTAAGCATTTCCCTGGTATTCCAAAAGTTTTAGAAGTGTGGTCTCAGAATCCTCAACAACCTATCTCACCAGCCTCTGCAGGTCATACTGGTGATGGTCCATTGACCAACGATGATAAGGTTGGGGGTAAAAAGGGTAAAGTCAAGTTTCCTTGTAAGCTATGCAAGGGACGTCATTATACTTACATTGTCCCTCATATATAGGAGGCTTCACAATTGATGGAAGACAGTTCTGTTGCCCAATAACAACCTTCAGTTGCTTCCCAAGAGTCCTCCCCTACCCAACCTCTGGTTGATGAAGTAGTCAATACAAATTGATCTTCGGCTGAGCCCACTCTTCCCTTGGAAATGGAATCAAATGCCAATGATGTTTTCTTTGTCAGTTCATATTGTTCTCGGCATGTTCCATTTGTTTCAACATAACCCCCTCCAAGTGCTGAGGTAATTTCCTTTGATTGGAATAGTCTAGTAGAACCTCATCTTCCTTCGAGTATTCTCTTCTAGATAATTGTGTGAGTTGCTGATAAGGACATATATCACACTATCATAGATGAAGGGTGTTGTGGAGAAAAACTTCCTATGGCTTGGGGTAGACCATAACATACAAATGACTTCCATAAATCAACTCATTTCCCAATGTATGCTATATAAATTGTAAATGTTAAGAAGTGGAATAAAAGACCTACCTTCAACCGAATGTCTGATGAAGATCTTCGTTGAGATTTCGAATCACCATACTTGTACCTGTAGCTTAGTCTCAACAATAGACGCAAACAAGTGCATATGATATATGAAATATGTTATCATATACAGTATCATGATCCATGATATATATAAGCAAATGTACCCAATGATAATAAACAATCATTCACAATATCAATTGGACGAGAAAATGAGTATTTCTATTAATATGAACAAGAAGTACAGGATACAACCTCTTGTCGGCAACTCATCTGAACCAAGAACTAGGTCCCTCCACTTGTGTGTCCACCACTTCAATCTCCCATGCAATGGCAAACTCGCGAGTAAAGGAGCAAATCCCTCACAAGATATGGAAGAGTTCGGTAGGTGAACATAAAATATTCACACCAACTAGGATCAATGGATGTAGACTCAAGCTATGGAAAAATTCCAATAGAGTTTCGATGCTCTTCTCTTTCTCCTCCCCTCCTTCCATGCATAATGGCTCAATATATAACCCTCCAAAGGAAACTGAATGGTCGGATTGAGTCGTTTCGAGATACATGGAGGGCCAAAGGTCACAATGGCTTGCTTTTTGGAGTGAAAGAGGGAGATTTTACTCTCTTCTACCAATTAACTCGATGTACGCGGGCTATAATGGTGCAACCTGCGTATGCATGAGCTGCATTGAAGCAACTCGCGTAGAGGGATAAAAATAGGGAAACAAGGGTTCCAAGAGGACAAAAAGTGGTTATGAGTCCATAAATGGATAATGGAGGCCAAGGAGTGTTAATGCTCACAAGGTGGCAAAATATGGTGTAACAAAGGGGATTTATTATTATTTTATCCTCAACTGCTTGGCAAGCCTTAAGTTATCCTAAGCTTGTGCCAACCATTAATCATCCACTAGATTTTAATAGAAGATCCAGTGAATCTTTAGGGATCCTCCCTGAGCTGTACATTACGTTAGGAGGAAAAACTGTCTCCAGTGATGTTATGGTGGTCCAAGGCCCCTTGGATTTTAATTTACTCCTTGGGCGAGACTATGTCTATGCTATGAAAGCTATTGTGTCCACACTTTTTCGAGTGATGCATTTTCCCCATGATGGGAGCAATATAGTGACCATCGATCAACTCTCGTTTGTTAGTCCGAGTCATTGTATGACTGCTGACTATCTGAATTCCCTGAATGTTCCTTACATTAAAATGGTATCCTCCCTGCCACAGATGAATTACGCGGCATTATCCCCCCACTATCCCCCATGTCTTCAATTGCTACTGAGAAAGAGCCTCTCACTGTATGCTCAAATTCTCTTCATTTAGATCCCATAGTTGACATGGTGAACCCTTAAATGGGGGAATTAGAGCTTGATCTCCACCCTATTACCCTTATCGAGTCTCTTGGCATGTCTTTCCAGAGTATTTTTCTTCCGTCCGATGGAGACCAATTGGAAGCCATGACCAAGGACCATAAGCATAGTTCCCTTTCTGTGTCAAGCTCGTTAAAAAATGAAATGGATAATCACGAGCATTGTTCCTTGTCTGTGTAAAGCTCATTAAAAAATGAAATAGACCCCCCTCCCATTGAGTCAAGTCTTCCACCAGACTTAGTACCTAAACCTTCATTGACTCTGCCTTTGTCACTTAATCCTCTTTCTTCATCCCTCTTTGGAGAACCTATTCTTATTAGTATCCAAGAGTCTCATCAGGTGAGGAAGAAGACTCAACAGATGAAACAAAGCTTGGGGGGCATGTCTCCAGCCTATGGACATCATATTGGAGTTAATCCACCAGCTTTTGCTGATCCTACTGGGGGAAAAGTTCCAACCTTTAGACATCATGTTTGTAGAAAACTTGTTAATGGGTATCACTCAAAGTACCAACCTATGGACATAATGTTGGGAACAAACCTATCAATGGGCATCATTCCGAGCATAGTTTACTTTTCAAGCTCGCTAAAAATGAAACAACCGTCATGAGCTTAGTTTGTTTTTTGTTGCAAGCTCGTTAAAAAATGAAGCAGATACCTGAGCATTCTTTCCACGTCTTCGAGCTCGTTAAAAATAGTAAGAGGTGTTGAGCTTACTTTTTTCCTTTTTCGTGCTCTGGTTAAAACATGAAAAATATTCTGAGTGCTTTTGATACCATAGTTGTGCTTGTTAAAGTTAAGAAAAAAAGGTGTAGAGTTTAGTCCACTTTTCTCATACTCGTAAAATAATGAGGAAGTGTCTAAAAAGTATAGGTTTATCTCTTTATCTGGCCTTGCTAGACTATTTACGGAAAAGGAATTGTGCCGAGTTTACGTTTTACCTTTGTCGTACTCGGTTATCATCCATGACAAAGTCGTCTTTCGAGTGATAGTTTATCCCTTTTTCGATCTCGTGAGACTAGTTATACAAAAAAGGAACTCTTCGGAGTCTCCTTTAAGCTATTTTCAGACCCCCTAAATGTGAAAAGTTCGTTGAGTGAACTTGTCTCTTTAACACTCGTAAAATTACTTGAAGGGACGTCTGTCTGGTGATAGTTTACCCCTTTTTTCGGACCATTTGGACTATTTACAAAGAAGGTATACTCTAGTCAATATTGACTAGAAGAGTTCTCTCTCGCATTATTTATTCTTTTTCGAGTGAGGAGACTAAATTTTAGGAAAAAGAACCATTAGGAGTCTTCTTTTGATCTTCTCAGACTCTCTAAACATGAAAAAGCACCGAGTTTTCATTCTTTGGACTGATTAAATTAAAAATCGAAGGACCCTTATGCGACCCTACCTCTCTTTTCTCAGGTTCGGAAAGCGTATGAGATTGGACTCTTCCAAAGGATGAGCTACAATGAGCATCTGTTACCCTCCTCAAGCTCACTAGAAAGGAAATAGGTACTCATCAATCATGATGGGGACAATGTGCAAAGGGACACGTGTTTGAACTTGTATTAATGGTAGCGAGTCACTCTTGAATATGACATCCTTTCACCCTTTTGATCAAGGTTGGGAAATTCGCTTGTATCATTGATCATACTCCTCCATAAGTCCATTCATTAGTTTGTGATCCTTGTTGATTCAATACAACCAAGACAATTTTCATGTCAAATTGTTCAAGAGAAGTCCTCCGTTGCATCGAGCCTCGTTGTGTCAAAAGAGAATCAACATATAAGCCTTCTTTTGCGTCAACCTATTTTGCAGTCATTAAGCCTTCTTTCGTGTTGGCCATCGCCGAGTTAGTCCTAAATTTACTCAGTATTTAGAATCACTTCAAAAGCCTTTGTTCCTATTTTGTGTCGATGATGGGGGAAACATCATGGTGTTATAACCAAATTTGGCACTTCTCTGTCTGTGACGACACTTACATGTTTTGGTCGCATGATGACACTTCATGAAGTTACTGCGAGTCACGAAAAAGGAAATTAGGGATGGAAGAGCCATATTTGGGACCTCAGTAGGATGGCCTTACCTCATTCATGGTCCATTCAACAATTAGGAAGCTTATGGACAAGTTTGGAGACCAAAACACCTCCTGAAAACCCCTAGAAAGGGTAATTTTCCTCATTTTTTCACCCACACGTAGGTTGCACATGGCTCACTCGCATGTTACACGCTCTTGATCCCTTGTTCACCAACATGTACCTCAGAAAATACATAAAAAATATAATAAATTCTGGAAAATGGGTGGTTTGGGTGGTTTTGGAACCATCTCCTCGGTTGTAACTACTTCCTCCTCGACCCTATCTTCTTCCTTTTCTATATAAGAGAGGTAGAGGGGACCATGAAAGGGGACTTAGCCCATTTTAATTTTATGTTGGAGAAATTTTGACTCTCATCTCCCTCACTTGTGCCCTAGTTTCCATCTAACCCTAATGCATTGCTTGGATGTTGGGATTCTTGGAGGAGAGAAGTAAGAGATCCATAATTGAAGGTTTCATGAAGTGCCTTGATTTAAGGAAGGTATAATTACGCACTTGCTTCATTCATTAATAAATATTAGACATTATTTCCTTTCCAAATCATTATGTGCATATATATATCATTTTTGATTACTTATTTATGTTTATTAGATCAACATTTCATGTTATTTTGAATATCAATATTATATTTGTAGTCAAATTGGTTTGAGGAAGGTTTTAGAATGGTTTTGTAGGTTCCTTGATTGGAGAGAAAGAGGACGACTCTAGGAGAGGCTTGGATCAACCTTATGTTGTAAGGTACACATCCTCCTAAAACCTAAACCTTTTTCTTAATTGTTGTATTTGGAGAACCTTAGATGTCTGTATGTCAACCCTAATATGTTGGTGGCCTCACCCCAACCATAGGAACACTTTCCCTAACAACAGAATTGGCGACTCTACTGGGGACAAGCCTATCTGCTTTGGGGTCTCCAAGGATATTTTCCAGTATATTTCAAGGTCTGTGTTTGATTTTAAGTTAGTAAAAATCATTGTGTTTTATTAGACACTTCCATTGTCAATTTGGGAATTGGATTCACATTTTTTGGGACTTTCCTTACCCACATGCACGTCATAGCACTTACAGGTGGGTGTCTTCTAAATACATGCAGGTGGATAGTCTTCTCACCAGCATGTTAAACCCTATTGTGCATGTTGTTCACAAGCGTGTCCCTCTTGTTGATGTATATGTAACTTCGGAATGTATTTCATCTATGTATTTCATATATATTTATTGTACCCTTATAAGAGATGTGTTATTCCTCTATAAGGAAGTGTCGTCATGTGTATTGACAAGTGTTGAAAGTGTGTGTACTTGGCGAAGGGTTATTAGACCACCATGTGTGGGATCGGCCCTGAAATATATATTATATGGTTGATATACCTAGCTAGACAAGTCGGCCCCATAAGGTCACTGGGCAAACAAACTAGTATAAATAGAGATCGGGAGATCTCTATTTGTATCACTCGGAAACTCATACTTCTCTCACTCAGAAAGTGGCGCACTAGTGAGGAGGAGGATCATCTGCTACTAGGAGACTATTTCAATGTATTTTGGTTGTACTTTGGTTGAGCCATTGCTCTCTCTATCTCTGAGGAAGTTGTGGGGTTTTTCACCTTAGGGTTTTCCCCACGGAAACTCTATGTCTCTTGTCTCTCTTGCTTTTGATTCTTGTGATGCTTGACATGCTTGATATGATTGTTATGCATTGATATACTGTACATGTTATTCTCTTAGTAAAGATCCTAGAGTATTGTGAATTAATGCTCAAAATTTAACATGGTATCAGAGCTAACCTGAGAAGAAGACATTGTGCAATAACGAAAACTAGGGTTTCTTGTTTATTGGGTTTCTCTCCACAGATTTTGGAAAAGCAGTATAGTAGATTGACTCTACTCATCAAGGAGAATCTATCTGTCCAATCAGAATTCAATTCTGAGCATTTTCAGATTTGGCCCTAAAAATTAGGGTTTCCTAAAAAATAAGAATTTTTGGAATCTGAAGACATAGCTGGAAGCTCCTTGCAAAAATCGAAGTTTAGAGCTTTGGAGCGAGGTTTTTGGCTGGGTAGATCTCCGAGAAACTCAAACCCTAATTCAGGGCTCTCCCCAGTGAACCGGGGAGGACAAAAAGGCAAATCTGAAGGGTAAAGCTTTGCTGATCTCAAATTCTGAATACACCAGGATGATCAGCTCATCAAGGCGCATCTTCCTATCATTTCAGAAAGTTAAAATTCATATTTTGAATTTTTAGGGTTTTTCTGACAAACCCTAATCTAGGACTAGATCCAGTTTTCAGCAATTCAAGTGGTAAGACCTAAATCTTTTCTATTTCCATTTGAAGTACTCTTTAAGATGTCTCACCACACCAAGCTTGAAGATAAGCTTTAAGGGGTTGATAACTTTCGAGCTTGGAAGTATAGGATTGGGTTAATCTTGGAAGAGAATGAGTTGGATTCATATATAAAAGAAAACATCCATATCCCAGAGGATGAAGAGGCTAAGGTATTGCATAAGAAGAACTTGGTCAAGGCAAAGAGAATCATTGCTGATTCTATCAAAGACCATCTCATACCCCATGTGTCTTCTCTAAAGACACCCAAGGAGATGTTTGACTCTTTGACCAAGCTATTTGAAGGGAAGAACATAAATCGAAAGATGACCTTGCGGAATCAATTGAAAGGAGTCAAGATGTCGAATGGAGAAACCATTCAATCTTATTTCTCCAAAGTCTCTCAGATCAAGGAACAACTTCAAGCTATAGATGAAATGGTGGAGAATGGTGAAATTGTTATGACCACTTTGAATGGCCTACCTAGGTCATGGGACTCTTTTATCCAGGGGATCTGTGCCAGAAAGAAATTAATCTCCTTCAGCATATTGTGGGAGGAATTTTCTCAAGAAGAAGCAAGGCTTGTGGCAAGAGAAGAAAATATGGCGAATGAAGATCAAGCTCTCACAACTCACACTAAGAAGGGCAAGTTCAAGAGGGAGCCATCCCATCACAAGAAGAAATATTCTCATCATTATCACAAAGACAAGAAAGATCTAAGGTGTTTCACTTGTAATGAGAAGGGTCACTTTGCTTCAGAATGTCCCAAGAACAAAAGGGACAACCACAACAACAACAACTCCAGCAAGAAGAAGAAGGGTAAAAAAAGAAGGTACCATGCTCATGCTGCCGAAGATGATGAACCTCCAAAGAAGAAAGCTAGGGCAGAAAGTGAAGATGACTCATCAAGTGAAGAAGAGTAGGTCCTAATCTCTACTCTCACAGGTACAATCTCCCATGGTTGTAATGATTGGTTAATTGACAGTGGGGCTTCCAATCACATGACTGGGTTTAAGGAATCTTTTGTAAACCTATCTGAACATGAATCACCCTATAAGGTGAAACTTGGGGATGATTTTCAATACCCAATCAAAGGAAGTGGTGAAGCCTCCTACAACCTAGATTCTGGAAAATATTTGAAGATGAAAGAAGTCCTTTATGTACCTGGGCTCAAGAAGAACTTACTCTCCATCTCTGCATTGGATGCAAAAGGTATGAGGGTTGCATTTGTGGATGGCCAAGTCCTAATGTGGCCAAAGGGAAAGACCATAGATGATGCAGTGGTGATTGGAGAGCAAGAGGGAGGTTTGTACAAACTGAAGGGACAACCTGAACTTGCTATGGTGGCATGAAGACAAAGATTCATCCATAGTCATGGATCACATGGAGGTATGTATGATTTGGTTTTGAAAAGGTTAACTTATGAGTTATGCAGGGCATTGAAGAGAACAAGAAAACATTGCTAGACATAACTAGCAAATATGGTGAACAAGTATGTTTTCCTTATATCATAGGATCTCTTATATAAGTATGCATGGCATGATTGATGATGATTGTTCATAAAGGCATAGGTTTGAATAAGCATGGGTATATGCATATTATGTGTCTTACCTTAATTAATGATATGACTAACCAAAAGAGTCATAGGTTCGAGTAATCATAGGTTTAGACATGTTATGTTTCCTATGATATGACTAACCATAAGAGTCCTATATAAACCTTGAATGCTAATGCTTATTATTTCTGTTTGAAATAATCATGACTATACATGCTTGAGATTATTGTGTTTTGATAGTATTGAGAATATACTAATGAATGTATGATTTTGTATGAGACCTCGAGGATAACACAATCATGATACTAATAAGCATGCATAGGGACCAAGGATGAATATAAGTTCAAGGACAGGTAATCCAGGAAGCAAATATCAAGAGGGAGCACACTCCAGTTGCCCCTACAAGGAAACAAAGATCAAGAAGAAGCACACTCCAGTAGTTCCTGCAAGGATGCAGATATTCAGAGGGAGTTGACCATCTTTCTACATTCCACAACAGAAAGGTGTAGAAGAAGCTACTTCAGCAGCTCCTGCAAGGAAGCAAAGACTCAGAGGGAGTCCACCCAACAAACAAACAAAGATAAGTATTTTAATTACCACTTCTTACATATTTGTTTGTTTAAATAAAATTGTTCAATGATACATATGCTTATGTTCCTAGACTCGGGATATGTATTGTGCATATTAGAATGATTACATTAATGAACATTATACTACTAATATGCATTTGATGGGTAAGTGGCCTATAGCACTGTACAACATTCCATTGCTACTTATCTAGAATGAAACCTCTTTGCTAACATGTTGGGAGTAGTGCAAACTCTTAACAATGTTTTGGTAGAGATTGGAAGGCATCTAGAAAGTTACAGGATATGGATGAATGTTGTATTGAAAGCATTGGCTAAAATAATTGCATGACTGTATGACATATTTCTTTATGTATAAGAACTAGTTTTGAAAACTATGGGATGTTTCTAATCATGCAATTTAACTTGTCTTGTAGGAAATATCGTATGCCATCACCTACAAAAGAAGAACTACAACATTTGTTCAGCAACAAAATTATCTATTGGAGATATTGAAGTTCCCAGGATATGGGAAGAATGCCATGATCTGTTGATCATGAAGAATGATGTTTGGGATGTAGTCCCAAGACCTGAAGGGAAGTTTGTTATGACTTCCATATGGATCTATCAGATCAAGCATGTTGCAGATGGTAGCATAGAGAAATATAAAAGTGATGAAATAGAAGATACACCAGATGGATTTCAAGACAACTTTCTTGAATGGTGTAGTTGAAAAAGAAGTATATGTGGAGCAACCACTTGGTTATGAGACACATGACAGGAGAACTTGGTATGGTAGGATGGACAGTTTCCTATCTAGTTTGGGCTTTACCAAGAGTAAAGTGGATTCCAACCTTTAATACAAGGTTGAGGAAGGCAATCTAGTGATACTACTATGTGGATGACGTGTTTGTAACAGGTGAGGATAGATTGATTGCCGACATGTAGCGGAAGCTTGCTGCCGAGTTCGAGTTGAAGAACTTGGGGATGATGCACTATTTGTTTTTGGCATGGATGTGTGGCAGAGTGCAGATGGAATATTCCTTGGACAAGGAAAGTATGCATTAGAGATCCTGAAGAGGTTCGGGATGATGGACTGCAAGGCTATGGCCACACCTATGGCATCGAACCTGAAGCTTCTATGTGATGCTTCATTTGAGCCGGTTGATATCACTATGTATCATCAGATGATTGGGTCCTTGATGTACCTGACGAACACAAGACCAGATATTTGCTTTGCGGTGAACATATTGAGCTAGTTCCTGACAGATCCGAGGAGTGTTCATCTGATTGCTGTAAATCATGTTCTGAGGTACCTGAAGGGTATAGTGGATTATGGGCTCAAGTATGAAGCGAATCAAAAGTTTAACTTGCAGGGTTATGTTGATTCAGATTGGGCTGGCAGTGCTGCAGATAGGAAGAGCACATCTGGATGCTGCTTCAGTATGGGATCAGGTGTGATCTCTTGGTTTAGTAGGAAGCAGTCCTGCGTAGCACTGAGTATAGCTGAGGCAGAGTTTGTTGCAGCCTGTTCAGCTAGTTGTGAGGCAGTATGGCTACAAAAGCTACTGTCTGAGTTATTTGATCTCTCATTGGATGCTACTGGTATATTTTGTGATAACCAGAGTTGTGTGAAGCTGTCCAAGAATCCAGTGTTTCATGACAGGTCGAAACACATAGAGATCAAATATCACTATATCAGGGATATGGTGCAGAGAGGAGCTGTGAAGCTCCTGTACATTGCGACGGACGAGCAGATTGCAGATGTGCCGACGAAGCCACTAGCTAGGGTGAAGTTCAAGTACTTTAGGGAGAGGCTTGGTGTTCTTTAGATTGATGACACTTCGAGGAAGAAGTGATGGACACATTTGTAGAAGCCATTCCAAGCATGTTGGAAGGAGGAGCCTTCACATGGCTGTGGATGTAAGCGCTGGATGATGAGCATCAGGACGATGCTCCAGTTACTGCTCTGTATATGCATTAGGAGGATGCTGGATATGATCAGTTGGATCATTTATATGTATGTACGCATCATGTTGGATGCTGGATATGATCAGTTGGATCATTTATATGTATATGTATGTATGCATCATGTTGGATGCTGGATATGATCAGTAGGATCATTTGTATATGTTTTGTATATGCATCATGTTGGATGCTTGGACCATGTATCTGTATATGTATCAGGTGGATACATTGTATGATCAGGTAGATCATGTATGTTGATATGTATCATGTATGATCAGGTGGATCATGTATTTGTATTTGTATCAGGTGGATACATTGTATGATCAGGTGGATCATGTATGATGATATGTATCAGGTAGATACTTGGTATGCATCAGGTAGATGCATTATATGATCAGGATGATCATGGATGACGAGCTTCAGGATGTTGCTCCAGATGACATGCAATAGGATGTTGCAGTGATGATGATCGGGATGATCATGTATACATTAGGATGATGTATGGTGAGTATCAGGTTGATACTTTGTGGCCGTGGACAGGTTGTGCAGATAAGCATATAATAACTCCCTGGGAGGTTTGCAGATTCTCTTGCTAGGTTTTTCCGCTGGCATATAATAGCTCCCTGGGAGATTTGGCAAATGCTCTTTCGAGGTTTTGCTTTGGGAGGACATATAATAGCGCCCTGGGAGATCTCCAGATAGTCTTGCAAGGTTTTGCCGCTGGCATATAATAACTCCCTGGGATATCTGGCAGATGCTCTTTCGAGGTTTTGTCCTATGGCATATAATAGCGCCTTGGGAGATCCGATAGGTTGAGCTGTGTGCTCGTAATAAGTCCTGGGATGCTCTTGCAAGGTTTTTCCATGACCACATGTAATATCGCCCTGGGAGATCCGATAGGTTGGGATGTGTTCCTGTAATAAGTCCTGGGATGCTCTTACAAGGTTTTGTGGTGACCACATATAATAACGCCCTGGGAGATCTGATAGGTTGAGCTGTGTGCTCGTAATCATTCCCGGGATTCTCTTTCGAGGTTTTGTGGTAGGGTCACATGTAATAGCTCCCTAGGAGATCCGATAGGTTGGGTTGTGTGCCCGTAATAAGTCCTGGGATGCTCTTGCAAGGTTTTGTGATGCACGTAATAAGTCCTGAGGATTCCACAGTATGGCCAGTGATGACGAAGACCTGCAGGTGGTCGACCTACATCCAGTATGAAAAAGGACTGGCTCTGTAGAAGTTCCTATGACAAGTAGAGTGAGAGATTGGTTGAGATAGCAGCAGCAGTGACGATGATGACGACGATGCATCGATGACGATGATCCCGAGAAGAAGACCTGTCTAGCAGAACTGTGTTGAGAAATACTTTCCTAGTTAAGAGGGAGTGTTGATGTATATGTAACTTCAGAATGTATTTCATCTATGTATTTCATATATATTTATTGTACCCTTATAAGAGATGTGTTATTCCTCTATAAGGAAGTGTCGTCATGTGTATTGACAAGTGTCGCAAGTGTGTGTACTTGGCGAAAGGTTATTAGACCACCATGTGTGGGGTCGGCCCTGAAATATATATTATATGGTTGATATACCTAGCTAGACAAGTCGGCCCCATAAGGTCACTGGGAAAACAAACTAGTATAAATAGAGATCGAGAGATCTCTATTTGTATCACTCGGAAACTCATACTTCTCTCACTCAGAAAGTGGCGCACTAGTGAGGAGGAGGATCATCTGCTACTAGGAGACTATCTCAGTGTATTTTGGTTGTACTTTGGTTGAGCCATTGCTCTCTCTATCTCTGAGGAAGTTGTGGGGTTTTTCACCTTAGGGTTTTCCCCACGGAAACTCTATGTCTCTTGTCTCTCTTGCTTTTGATTCTCGTGATGCTTGACATGCTTGATATGATTGTTATGCATTGATATAATGTACATGTTATTCTCTTAGTAAAGATCCTAGAGTATTGTGAATTAATGCTCAAAATTTAACACCTCTTGTAGGTGGTTTTTTCACTTTCAGGGCTGTTTGGGGGGTTTTGGTTGCATGTTTTGGAATCCTTGTTGATCCTAGGTCTGTCTAGGACCCCTTGGAAGTAGTGTCTTATCTTGTGATTGATATTAATTTGATGTTTAGGATATTTTTGAAGCAATTTGGGTTTGTTTGGGATTGTTGACCCAAGTTGGGGCTTTGTGAACTACTTTGGTGTATTTTGACCCAATTTGAGTCTAACTGATATTATAGGTTAGGTACATAAATATGATGCACTTTGCTTTTGTCTTAGTGTAGTATATTTGTTTGTAAGTAGTTTTGTCTTTTCATTTTAAAGAGAGAAAATCGGAAAAACAAGTCAATTTCTTTACAAGCATTTTAGTTTAGTGACATAACCTTATTTTCAAAATAATAGTTGCATATGCATACTTGCATCTTTTTAAAAGAAAATAATTTTTTTTGCATTATTAGATTTGCATTGCAGTTTTCAAATTTCGAAAAGAAATTGAAAAAGTGGAAGTATTGCATTTTCAGTTCCATTTTTGCACTTGTCATGTTATTTCCATGCATGAGTCAAAACACCATTAGTTGCATGGTCATCACCCTCTGAGTAAATAACAATCCTTAAAACGAACGCTAATTTAAATTTTACTAGTAATTTTTTCCTTTTTAGGGACAATCACCAACTAAATTAGGCTAGTACTTTGGACTATGAGTTGTCTTAAACTGTCCAAAGTATTAAAATTTAGACATAATGGCCTATGATTAGGTAAATCTAGTTTTGTAGAAGGTGAACCAGAAAGCTCCACTCACACCGGAGTTAATCACGCAGTCATGCGAGGTTAAGTAGAGGAGATAGCCCTCCAATACTTAATTTAGCATATCCCATAGTTGGTGCGCGCTAGGGGAATTATTAGTACGATCGATGCTGTTAAGTTTTGGGCTTTTCTACCTTTCCCATGCGTATTAAATTGACCTGAGACTGTCCTGCCGGGCCCTCTCTGTAAAATTGGTAACTTTAGTATCCTGACTTTAGGGCTCATACACAGGTGACAGTGGAAGGTTATTTCTAATGTACCTAGGATAGATGTGGGAGGAAATCCCTTGCAACTCTTTGGGAAGGTGGTTGGTGATTCAGATGCTTGGCCCAAAGGCGTCTGTATTTTGGACCTCGGGTAACTGTTCTTCATCCTTCATTGGTTTGTTCTGGGCCCTTATCATCCCGGATGTTCCTTTGGAAGGCATCTGTTTACCTGGTTTGGATTACTTAGAACTTTTCATAGTGGTGTGCTGTTTGTTTTACTTGTGCTTAGTTTTCCCTAGGTTTTCATTGATTTAAGTCTTTAGCTGTGGAGGACCATCCCCTTCGTTGGTCTAGAAGGTTACATAACCTTCCTCCACTCACAGTGGAGCCTCGATCGCCACCTCAGTGGTGATGGATAAAAACAAGTGGCTCCTTTGAACCAACTAGGATAACTGACATTCTTGGGGAACCTAATCTCATTAGGTATACTACACCTGCTTCTCACACAACAAGGGTTGAATATTTACAACCTGAGGGCTTTGTAATACCTTTTAACCCACCTTTAACTGGACTCCACGATCCAGTATTAGTGCAGGTATCTTCATTTGGTGAACCCAAGTTAAGTGCATATAAGATCACATCTGGCTTAGTTGTGGACAATATAGGAGAAGTAACTGGAGATGTTTTTACTCCTACATTTGCTATCATGTCTGGAGGTTTCTCTCCTCCTCATGTCAGTGTATATATACCTAGTTCAATAAATTCAACTTCTGCACCAGTTGTATCTTTTAAATTTGGTTCAACATCCTTAGGGTCAAATGGTACTGAATTTGCTAGCATTTCTATACCCTTTGGATATAAAATTGGGTCATTTGGATTACGTTTCACTGGGATCTCTAGTGTTCCTTTTACATCATCCCCTATCTTTCAGATTTTTTATAATGGTCCTAGTAGTTTTGCTCCACTTTTTCAAGGATTCCCTTGGTTTGGGGGACACATTCCTCCTTCTACTCCTTTTGTTGGCTCTATACCTTCTCACTCTACTATACCTTTCACAAGTCAGAATCCTTTTACAGGTTTTGGTTTTGAACCTAGTAATGTTCAATCATCAACTGTAGTTGTAGGGATTTTTCCTTTTTCGATATTTGGTGGAAGTGGTGGTACCACTGTTCCTTCACTTGCTATTTCAGTTGGAGGGAGTTACTCTCAACCTTAGTGGAGTGGGCCCCAAGGGGGAAATCCTGTTGCATATGGGTGGATCCCATTTCAAAATGCTTTCACTTCTCAGCCAATGGTTGGGGGAAACCCCAACCAACCTTATGGGAAATTGTTTTTAGGGAACCTTCCTCCCCAAGCTCGCCAAACACATTTTTCTTTGGCTCAACCACATTTACCCATCCCGGGAACATTGAAATTTCCATATCTTTCGAAACTAATGAATGATATGGTTAGTCATGATTCGACTTGGCCTCCTGTTCCAACCAAATTTCCCTCAGACATTCTAAAGTTTGAAGGCAATTCTGGTGAAGATCCTAGGGACCATGTCACCACTTTCCATTTATGGTGTTCCTAAAATTCGCTGAATGATGACTCTATACGGTTGAGACTCTTTCGGAGAACCTTAATCGACATAGCATATTTAAGTGGTACATTGAGTTTCTGTCTGCTGCCTACCATCGTTTCTACGATTTAGTGACAATATTCCTCAATATTTTCCAACTTCCTGTTCGGTATGATGCTGGTACATACCTCCTGTCTACCTTTAGGTAGAATAAGGGCACCCATATTTCTGACCATATTCAGGAGTGGCAAAGAAGGAAAAGAATGATTAAGGCTAATATACCTTTGGAGTTTTATTAGAGTGGTTTCTGAAATCACTTCTACCATACATCTCGAAGGATGTTTTTACTTCAGGGGTCACGATGGAGGATGAAGCCATTCTTAGAGCCCAACAATTAGATTTGACTTATTCACAGTCTGGGATATTATATGAGATTATTCCTGATGCACCGTGATCAAACACTGATCCTGCAAAATCTAATCCTGGACCGCATGTCGATGGAATCGTTGGTTCAATTGATACACCTATTGTAGAAGCTTTAGCTAAGCAAGTTCAAGAGTGATATGTAAAGCGTTCTGCAGCAGAGGAAACTACGGTTGCCACTCCCTCTTCTCAAACAATTGCTATACACAATGTGAAGTCCAATCAAAAGGGTACTCAGCAACCCAGTGGTAAAAAGAACAAGGGTAAGAAGGGGGAGGGTAGTCAAAATAAGCCCAAGTGCAATGATAATGCTGAGGGGGGCAAGAAAGAACGAAAAAAGTAAACTTTCATTGTAATCTTTTCAAGGAAGATCTCTTAACCAATCAATTCCCTTTCGTGGAACAAACTCATAATCTATTACAACAACAACAACCTGCCATCCTTAAGGATCCTTTTCCTAAAGGACAAAATATGGCTTCTAGCGGTTCTAGTGCTGTTGGGGGCACCTAAAATGCCACATCATCCGATCAATAATACATTAATATGGTTCAGTTAGAAACATTATTGCAAACCAGAACCAAGAATTATAGCCCAGAATCGTCACATAAAGATAAAGAGATTCCTCAAATGTCGACTCGTCTTCATATCGAGAAGCCGACAAATCCAATGCCAAAGATACCGAAAGGTGTCTATAAGTGGGCTTCACATAACTTTAATGCGAGGGCTTCTCCTAACTATTATGTTGTGGAATATTTATCCCAAACACCATATGCAATGTCTACTTTGGAATTCTCCAAAGTTTCCCTTCACAACGAAATGCACATTCTACTATTATGTTGGCGAAATTTGATCAGTCTGATATTAAACCCTGTTTTCTGTATCACGTTGCCTTTCAAATCGAAGTAGTTCATGGTGATAAGACTATTGGAAAAACTATTGTAGATGAAGGTGCATCTACATGTGTTATGGCTATTTCTTGTTGGCGAGATTTAGGCTCTCCAGAGTTTGTTCCATCTATGACTCTACTCACTGCTTTCGATGGAAGATCTTTTAGTCCTCATGGGATTTTTCCTTTTTTGACATCTAGTTAGCAGGAAAAGTAGTCTCAATAGAATTTGAGGTAGTGGATGATCCTCTTGATTACAATTTGTTATTAGGAAGGAGTTGGACTTATGCCAAGCAAGCCATTCCATCGTCCATTTTTCGGGTTTTAATGTTTCCTCATGAAGGAAGGATTGTCATAGTCGATCAATTGTTTTTCACCCAAAAAAGTAACGTGGACTCTTATGAATATAACATTCCTATGATTGATCAAGAATTCCCAACTAATGAAAAGTTGGGAGTAGGAGTGTATTCATCTCTTATGGGCACCTTTGATTTCCCTTCTCTTGCTAACTATATTGGTTCAACTAGCATTGGAAACACTGCTTCAGTATCTGGAGATTTATTTACAATTTCTAATAAAGCTGATCCTTGGATTTTACCAACTCATGTTGAACCCGTAGTGTCGAACTTTAAGATCCTTTAGAAGTGTTCAGCCTTTGACGTTGGGTGTAGTCAAATCAACCAACATTTACATCCATTGGTTTCAATTGCTAATGAGGAGAAGGATCTGAGTTCATGATTACCTTCTCGGGACCTTGTTCCACTAATTGACCAGAAGATCCATCCAATAGGGTCATTAGATATTGCTCTCCACCCTGTTGATCCAACTGAATGTGTAGACATGTGTTTTATCTGGGATGATATACTTCCTTCTGACAAAGTTTTCCTAGAGTCTATAATGTAGTCTCCCATTCATTTGTATGTTGATCCACTCGCAATTATGTCCAGCCCCGGTTTTCCTTTTGATTCTAATCCTACCATTGTTGAGTCTTTGGACTCTTCCATAGACCCTCAAATCAGTGGTCCTGTTGAGTTTGTTTCTGCTTCTAGAATTTTCAACTTTGATTCCATCATGTCTGTCAACTTTGATCTTTATCCTGAAGTTGATCTTGTTGATTGTAAGTCCTCAGGATTTAGTACTATAGAGTCTTCATTGGTTAGCTCTACCTTCATTATGTCTGTTTTCAATGATAGTGAAGTTGAAAATATTTCTACCACAATGACCTGTATCAGATCTCTCTTTACTCATTTTTTAGATATGATCTTGGTACTGTTGTTTCTTGGAGACATGATTCTTAGCTGGACTAATGTTTTCTTACTGATCCTTGGCGACATATTGTTCAATCATGTCAGGTATATTTGGAACTTGCATATAGGTTTAGGCATCCCCGTTGATATGATGCATTTGAACCTTTTTCCATCCGAATTCGCCATAGGGTCGAACCTATTGGATATTTGTGTGTTAACCATCTTTATATGCATTGTGCACCAGTCCAACAGTAGAGCCCAACTAACATGGGACACCATAGTCAACACCCTTGTGCCATTTTGGTGCCCATGATGAGTTTTTATTATAGGCTCGTGAGCCTTTCTAGATTTACCTTGACTTTGAGAACAATCCTCATGTCTTTCTTCCTCTTATGTTTTTGGCCATTACTTATAAGGCTCCCATTTTCGTGTTTAAGTTGCATATGCATTTACCTTGATCCCACTTGCGCTTATGAGCTTGATGCCGGCTTAAAATCTTGTTATATAAGCCTCCATATCTGATCTCATTTATGTTAATCCATGTATCATTTTTCCTTTGCGATTTGACACCCTTTTCCTACAGGAGACACACCCCGAGTGTCCTTATCTTGCTCATGTTCCTTGCATTATGCATAAGTTTGTTCCATGCGCTTGGAACTAGTATCACATTCCCCTGACACTTGTGTCCTCCTGTTACGAGCATTCTTGTAAGTTTTAAACCTGTGTAGAGAAGCAAAGCATACATATTCTTTTAAGCAAAACATAGATTACACCACAACATTCACACATAGTACACAGAGATTTACCTTGGAAACCCTTAACCAAGAAAAATCAACAAACCTTGGAGCCACACTCATATTTTTCTCATCCTTCATTATGAATCACTCACAATACAATATAGGTATTCCGCAACATCCAATACCCTAATCCATTAACCCGAATTAGTAAATAGACCCCAATCCCTTAACCAATATTAAATTACATATTTTTAGAAAAATCCCCCAAAATAACCGAAAACAACCGGAGGGATTGTCAGGCACACTCTCCCCTTCACATACATGCAAAGAATATAACACATACCCAACAATTATTCCATCCTTCCTTCGAGCTTGTTAAAAATAGTAAGTAGGCCATAAGTATACTTTTTCGGGCTCGTTAGACCTTTATGGAAAATAATTTTATGGAGTCCTCTTTAAGCTCTTTTCAGACTCCTTAAATAAGAAAAGATCGCCGAGCTAGCTTGTCTCATTCATACTCGTTAAAGTACTTGAAAGGTCATCTCTACGGTATAAGTTTAACCCTTTTCCGGACCGTTTAGACTACATACTAAAAAGGAATACTCCAGTCATACTTGGCTAGAAGAGTTCTCTCTCGCATTGTTTTACCCTTTTTGGGGCAAGGAGACTAACCTTACGAAAAATGACCCTTTGGAGTCTTCTTTAGGATTTTTAGACTCTCGAAATATGAAAACCCCTGCGAGCATCTACCAACTCACACTTGCTATAAAATACATGAGCATGTGTATAGAGTTCTTGTTTAAGTTTTTCAGACTCTTTAAATATGAAAACACCGACAAGCACGAACAGATATGGGCTCGATATTAAAATCCATGGATCAGTATATTATCGATTAATCTTCTATCGTATCTTCAAACTCATAAAACAAAGAATAAAGTATTGAGTTTCCCTTACATGGACTCAGAAAATTACACATGGTTGGATCCTTATCAATCATGCTTTAGGTCTTTTTCAAGTTCGTTAAAAAATGAAGAAGGTACCTAAAAAGAGAAAAGGGAAGTGAAGGGTGTCAAATGTCTTTCCATATAATGGAAACAAGTCAACTATGTCCTCGAAAAAAGCACCTATTTTGAGTCTATCAAACTAGTTGGGTTCTAGTTTTGGCCTTAGGATAAACCTAATCTTAGTTTGTTTACTCTTCCAATCATACAGAGAATCTGTTAATGTCTCCTACATTGTAGATTTATATCATGGTCCCTTTGTGTTCAAATCTTCCTAAGTCACTCTTGTGTCGTACAAATTGTTCAAGGATAAACCTGTTTCGGCCATTTTGCAGTTGCTTTGACCTCTTCTGTTGGCCATTCCTTGGTGTCAGTATGTTTCATCATGTACTCAGTTCTACTCCAAATCAATTCAACCTTTGATTATTCCTTATGTTGGATGATGGAGGATGCCTTAAGGAATCCCTCCCAATGGAATTCTTCCCATCGAATTCAACTCATCTTTCTCTGGGAATGAAGTTTCGAGTTTTTGGCAGTACCTTGGGGATTGCAGTCATTTGTGGAAATTTCCCTCGCTATCGAGTTATGTGAATACATCAATGTCTCTTACTCAATGGATTCTTTAGTTGTTCGACTTCAAGAATATATATTCACACATGTTAGAATGTACTAGGTACCTAGGGGCTAATTTTCATCATTGGTGGGTTCCCTCGCATTTGTTAACAGTTTACATCAATGACTGGTAATCAAACGATATCCTCCATGTTCGACATCAACTCATTTATTCGCATGGTTAGAATTCGTACCTTGAGACAATTTGGATTGAAGACCTTGGGCCTATAATAGCATCATCATATTTTGTTATTTCCCAAGATGCGCAAGACTGAGCCACATTCCTTTTGGCTCTTGATGAGACATAGATCCACCTTTGTATTTCTGTGGCTATGTTCATGTTTATATTGTTCTCATGGATCCACGCTTGTATTCTTGTGGCCATGATATATGCAGCGGTTATACTTATGTATTGGATCATCATTGTATCCTATTGGAGGCCATGTTCCACTTTTTGAACATGGACATTTATCCTAGGGATGAGATTGTCTGATATTTTCTTCTCTTTTATGTACTTTGTTTGAGTCTACGATTATTGGTTTCTCCGATTTTTTCAAATCCATGACCCAACCATTCATTGTTTATAATGTATTTCGGCATCGTGTTCCCCTCCGACCTCATACATTCGGGCATCTATTATAACTAAATTTTGCACTTCTCCGTCCGTGACGACACTTACATATTTTGGTCGCATGACGACACTTGCATGATGACACTTCATGAGGTTACTACGAGCCACACAAAAGGAAATTAGGGATGGAAGAGCCATATTTGGGACCTCGGTAGGATGGACTTACCTCATTCATGGTCCATTCAAGAGTTAGGAAGTGTATGAACAATTTTGGAGACCAAAACACCTCCTGAAAAACCCTAGAAAAGGTAGTTTTTCCTCATTTTTCACCCACACGCAGGTTGCACATGGATCACCCGCATGTTACACATTCTTTCTCCCCTTTTCACTAGTGTGTACCCCATAAAATACACAAGAAATATAATAAATTTCGAAAAATGGGTGGTTTTGGAACCATCTCCTCGATTGTAACTACTTCATCCTCGACCCTATCTTCTTCCTTTGCTATATAAGAGAGGTAGAGGTAACCATGAAAGGGGACTTATCCCATTGTAATGTTATGTTGGAGAAATTTTGACTCTCATCTCCCTAACTTGTGCCCTAGTTTCCAAGTAACCCTAATGCATTGCTTGGAGGTTGGGATTTTTGGAGGAAAGAAGCAAGAGATCCATAATTGAAGGTTTCTTGAAGCGCCTTGATTGAAGGAAGGTATAAATATGTACTCTCTTCATTCATTAATAAATATTAGACATTCTTTCCTTTCCAAATCGCTGTCTGCATATATATCTCAGTTTTTATTACTTATTGATGTTTATTAGATCAACATTTCATGTTCTTTTGAATATTAATCTTATATTTGTAGTTAAATGTGTTTGAGGAAGGTTTTAGAATGGTTTTGTAGGTTCCTTGATTGGAGAGCAAGAGGAGGACTCTAGGAGAGGTTTGGATCAACCTTCTATTGTAAGGTACACATCCTCTTAAACCCTAAACCTTTTGCTTAATTGTTGTATTTGCAGAACCTTAGATGTCCGTCTATCAACCCAAGTACGTTGGTGGCCTCACCCCAGCCTGTTGATGCCCAAAAAATCCTTGCATCGACAGTAGGGATTCTCACCAATTAATAATAACAATTAGATCATTCACTGTTTGGTATGGGGAATTCGTCCGGTTAATGGTCCAACTACCGTAGGTATTGTTGTTTAATTTATGTACCGGTTGCGGCCCGACCCACCATTTATATTTTATGTTAAAGTATGATTATGCAAGTGCTTCTAATATAACTAATGCATTTAACCTATAATTGACAGGTAGAAGCCTCACAAGTGATGCGTAGGTTCTTACCTCCCGTCTTATCACTTCTACCTAATCAATTATCTAACCCAACCCTAAACTAACTAAACTATCCTTTCCAGGAGCGAGTTTAAATAAGAGTAATAATTTGAGAATGCTTATACAAATCTAACAGATAGCTATTAAGATAAAGTATGCACACTCACAGTAAAAAATTACAAAGATAACTTTGATTACAATTAAAACAATTTATTACTCTGATATAAAATAGACGTTTGCATAGATAAGTAAAATCATTCATCACCATTGAAATAATTCAACAAAGTTAGAAAGATCTCACAACATGAGTATGAACAAAAGGATAAATAATTCCGATATCTTAGTTACAACATTCCACACAAAAAATATGTGCAATATTTTCCCAGCAAATAGGTCCTTCTCATTAGCAGAAAAATAATTCTCTTACAAAATGTACCTAGTCTATATTTCACTAGCAAAAGTCCCTTTATCTCATCCCTCTTCCCCCTATTTAAATTACAAGAGAATTTGTCTCAATTTGACTAATCGTTTCACCTACCTTGACTCTTGAGATGCCCAAAATGTTTCTCTTGTGTTTGCACAAATAAAAAAGAAAATTATTTACAGATTAATATTACTCAGCTGGTGGGATCTCCAGGCTGGAAATATAATTGTCCCACAAGTCCGTTTCTTGAAATATTATATTACATTGTAAAGGTTCTAATAACTTTAAAGAAATCTCATTAGTGGATAACTCTTTTCCCACATTTATTAGTCCCCTACCAGTCATTCTATAATTTTCTTCCAAAATATAAGCATTTATAAATGCTTGTCCTATGTTCTCTTTGAGGCATTCTTCATTCAATACATCTGTTGGCATAGATAACTGATATAGAGGTTTCCAATGTAGACCCAGGTACTTCGCGGTTCAAGGTACCAACAAAACCCCTATTCACCGGTCCTTTCGGCAACAGACTGCGAGTAGCATGAGGTCTCACCCGAGGCGAAGTTGAGGGGGTGGTTGCAGAATCAGGTTTCCACAACCTGGTGATGCGAGTGTCGAAGAGACGGATGGGTAGTGCACTAAAGGAATCTTGCTGCGGACAAAAGAATGCGCGAAGTCTCTACTTTGTGTTGGATACTTCGGCAAGCAGAGGTGCTTGCGCAACCAACGCATCCAAAGACTGCGCGGTATTGGACACTTCCTGCGTTACGACGATAAGCTATTAGCAGCTTACCTTGCAGCTCTCACAACGGGTCAGCGTGTCAACTAGACCGTGCGTCCACTTCAGGACTTGATCAAATCTAATCAACCTTACTTAACGATCTTTATCCATTCAACAACACTTAGGTTATTCTTATTATGGTGTATGCGGCTAAATGAAACATATAATGCTGCGTGCTCCAACGCTACGCTCAAATCCAGCGCTTAACTATGTGATTATCCAACAAATTCATGCATTCAAATACTCAGTCGTGCTGAGTGCTTAACATTCATCCACATAGGTGTTACTTAACATATTATTCCCTTTGTTCCAGTGGAAAATACATATAAAAGCAACCACATAATAGATAAGTACAACATTAAGCATCCATACTAGGAAAATGAATAGTTGCAAAACACAAAACAATCACACTACACAGAATTTAACGTGGTTCACCCCCCAGATGGATGCTACGTCCACAAGAACTGTTGTTATATTGATCTTTTGGGAAAGGTACAATAGTTCTTAGTCTGTGCACTCAGCTGCAGACTCTCTTCTCTCTCAGATAGGTCTTTGCGCACTCAGCTGCGGAGCCTTTACAATAGCTTTCAAGCTTAAAGATCCTAACAATGTTCAGCAATGACCAAAAAATGAAGAGTATAACCCTTCCCTTACAAAATCATGCCTTATTTATAGATCATGCCCGTAGGTCATGTCTTTACAATTCATAGGCAAAAACCCTTAGGTTTACAAAACTGTCATGGTTTCCCTCAAACCGGACTTTTGGCACCTGGTAGCGAATATTCCATCGTGGCGGTATTCCACGCCTGGATCACATCGCTATCGGTCTTCCTGTTGCGCATGCCAACAAGTTTCTTTCACCAAGCCATTCTTCCTCTAACAGTCTTGTGCGACTAGTTCAGGTAGTGGCATCTTCCGCGTGCGCGACTAGTCGCTTTCTTCCCGATTTGCTTCTGCTCGCCGCTTAGCACTCCTGGAGCATCTTTACCAAAAATAGACCGCCGACGGTCTAACGGGAACACGTGCCATCTTCCATCTAGCATTCTGCCTTGCTGGATCTCTGTAGACTGGACACTTCGCAGCACTATCTCCTCGCGGCACTATACTTCGCATCTCTTCCGACGCTGTGCTGCGCGCAACTTCGCAGCATCCCAAAACTTATATAAAAAATACTTTTAACTGAACTGTGCTCAACTTGCAGTTCAAAAATCCTTCTTGCTCAAAATTGCCCCACTTGGGCCAGGCCCAACAACATCCAGCTTCCTTATGTACTCCAACTCTTCCTTTAGGAAAATTTTAAATTCTATTATATGCTGGTCCTAGATGGGTAACTCGTACATATCTTGGGCAATTGGTATATGGCATCTCTCATGCACTTGACAAATATTCTTGTATATTTCTTCACACTTTGTGATAGATTTCAGCACTTTTGCTTGTATTGTTCTGGATTCTTTTCTACAACTATCCAAAAGAGCTATATCAAGCTTGAGCTTTGCATCTGATTTGTTCGGCAAATGATCTGGAAAACCTGAATTTTCTCTTTTCCATTCGATCAAATTCTTTATTTTGGGAAACGTAGTGTTTAATTTCTGCCTGACAGCGAAGGCTCCTGCAGAAATCTCCTTCAACCTGTATATCATCTTCTGCATTTTATAAACTTCTCCAACCAACAATTCCTGTGAATGATAGATATGTTCTTGTATCTTGCAGGCCTTCTCGTGGAATGGGGTCATATCTAGCTTTTGATTTTGAGCCATGTCTACCTGTTCCAAGAGAGATTCCTTATCTCTAATCAACTCACTCACCTGAGACTGCAAAGCTTCCTTTTTGATTATCATCTCGTCTATGTGTGCTTGTAGATATTATTTTTCACTTATCAAATCTCCCACCTATTGGTTTGACCTCATTTCCTTTTCCTCCAACTCATTGATGCGAGAGTCGAAGTCAGTTCGCTCGCCTTCCATAATGACAAGTTGTACATTCAAAACATCCTTTTAATTTTCTAAGTTCTGTTAGTCCAATAGTAACTTATTCTTTTAATCTATTACTGCTTCTTGTTTCTTCTTTAACTCAATCCCTTCACCTCTCGCTTTTACTAAGTTATCCTTCAGCTTCAACAATTTTCCTTTGTTGTGTTCCAGGTCATTCATCAGTTTATCAACATTGTCGGCATTTGCTTGAGCAACTGCTATGTTGATTGACGTAGTGAACTTTGGATATTTGTGGGTGCCTTCTATTATGGCGCTTTCTTGAATAGTTACCACATCTGGTCGTGCACCCATTTTTAGCCTTTTCTCTGTTCTGCTTGAAATTGTCTTCCTTTTGGGGTCAAAGACTATCATATCCAGTTTTGCTACTGAATGTTGCTTTGAAGGAGTAAAAGGAGTGAGCCCGAGCTCAACAAATAGAAGGTGGCCTCCCGTAAGTGGAATTCCAGAGATGTAGGGGAGATCTATATCCATGTCTTGAAGACTATAGTCTCTTTCTTTTGCTTCTTTGTCTTCCACGACTTTCTTGAACTTATATTCTTCTTCTTTTTGTCTCTCCAGTTCTGCTGCTCTATCCGTTGCTTCTTGCCTTTCCTTAATGAGATTCTCTATTTCTGCTTCTTCCTCTCTCCTCTTCTATTCTTCTTCCTTATTTTTTCTTGCTTCTTCTTCTTTCCTTTTATCTTCCTCTTCCCTTTTCTGTCTTTCTGATTCTTTTTCTCGTAGTCTTTCTGCTTCCTCTGCCGGCATAGCTTCCTCTCTAGACTTCTGTAATTCTGCTTCTTTAGCAGTATCCATAGCATGACTGGAACCTATGCCACTTTTCCGACCAAAACATTTATTCAAATATGTCATGTTATTTTCAATCCGATATACTTCCTCATCTTTAAGGAAGTGATCCATGTATTCAAAGTGAATTTTACATGACGCACAGTGTTGAGCGACCTTTTGTAGTTTGTCGTTTCTGACAAAGATCTTCTCCAAAATGAAATAATTCTAAGTGTTTTACAAAAACCTCTGCTCTCAACTTAGGGAATTTATATGCCCCAATGGAAAAGGGAAGTGGTGGGTAGGAAGCCTTCTTATGTTCATTTAAAAAATGGCCTACTCCATTGATGAAGACTTGTCTTACCGCCTATTTGTGTACCACATAGTCTGTTGCATACCTTGGAATTAGTGACGAAGTTTTGGTACACCCATACATTCTGATATACATGCCTTCTGGGGTAAAGTAGAAATCTCCGTAATCGCCGCGACGACTGCCATCGCGTTATCCGACAAGCAATTGGGTTCTTCATTAAATAATAGCCAATACAGAGGAATTATGAATTCCTCACAGATAAGCTTGTAGAAGCTTGCATACTTGTGTGCCCACATTATTTGATAAGCTACATATAGTGGAGTCTCAGCTGGGATCCAGTAGCACCCAAACTTTTGGAATGGGTGTTTAATCAAGATGCAGTCAATAAGGTAGGAAGACATATAGAACTCAACTTTCTTCTGGGTCATCCTTCCTTGGGATGTTTCTATCGTTGATGCCATACTCTTCGAGACAATGTTCGTCCAATTGAAGACGGTACCATGGGAGGCGATGTGATAGATGACAGGCACCCAATTGAGCTTATAGATTTTCCCATTTCCCCTACTGAATATTCTGCTCAACATTAAAGCTATGATTCTGAATGGTGTTTTCAAATTCTGGGTATCATATTCCCCACTTTTCCTTTGCCTCAGCTGCTTTCAAGGGATAAACATTTTCTTAGCGTACTCAAAGTGATCTATGTTGAATCCCCTTATCTACTCATCTGCCATCATCACTTTAGGAGAGGGTAACTTGTATGCTGCGCTAATATGACCGGGTTGAAACGAAGCAAATCCTTCTCCATTCACCCCAGCTATGATCCGTGTGTCGACATACACATGAGGTAAAATCCAACCAATATATTCTGAACACGGGGAAAGCTCTGGTCGAGTGGCAACTTTATGGAGACTGGATCTTTTAATATTTTGATACACCATCATCTCTTCAATGGATGCATCTGGCATAATCTGATCTCGGATGAGGTGATATAGCTCACCCCATTTAAATTCAGGGACGCTACCGGTCACTGCTCTGGTATCCTCATACATGGTTTCTATTGGGGTTTCTGGAACAACCTCAATGTCAAAATTTGATTCTGCTACCTTGGGATTACATTTAGCAGCTCTTTTTTGTATCTCCGAGTCCTAAGGTGAACAAAAGTCAAATGTAAATGTATAAGAATAATCCAATGTTAAAAATACTTCTAAGCAAAATGATAATGAACATAATATACATTACAGATGTATGATTTTTCAATATTTTTACAAAACAAAAGATTCATACTTCCATGACATCGAGTGTGTTTGGTTTTGAATGATTTGTCGTGAGGATTCCCTAATGCACTGTCACATAGATTTCTTCGTTCTTTCACAAGCCTTAGTAATCAAAATCTTAGTCAAAGCTTAAAATTTTATTTCACTTAGGGCTAGACATGTACCAATTATCGGGACTTGAAATGAAAATATTATCTTTACTCTTGGCATCACACTGTCAAGCAATTTGTTCTTATTCCCTAAAATCCTTCATATGCCATATTAACTATCCATTTAAACATTCCAACCCATTCTTTAAGCAAAGTATCTGATTGACTTGTGGTCTCAATAAAATATTTCTAATAAGGAAACATAAAATATCAAACAAACTGCCAATGGTGAGGGTAACCCTAAAAACAAACAAGTTCATTTAATCCACGTTCTTACGAAGCAATCCACTTTTTGTTCTCGCATTATTGATCAAAGTTTTTATATATCTTTGGGCTTGGTGGCCACTGTCGCTCATTCTAAAGGAAATGAACCATTGTAAGGGAAGATTCAAATAAACCATTGTATCCTCCGACAATAATGGTAGGAGAGTCTAAAAGTGTCAAACCCTTATTGATTAGTAAGCGAGCTCAAAAATAGGGGCTTCAATGACTCAAAAATATCCCACGGTAAACGTGTTCGTCAGGTAAGGGTTTCCAGGTTAGCGCTTCACCAGATACAAGCTTGATATTCTACATGAAAGCATCGAATATGTGACTGCTATTACCTAAGATGCATACCCCTGTGAGTCTTCCACACCTTCATGGGTGGGTTTTTAACCTAAGTGTCCACATAGAAAGTATAAGTATAAGCAATTAGGTTAACTTATGACACCCAAGGTTAACTGCCCTTCCCGCCCTGGAATATTTTCCCCAACTGATACTTAACACTGAAAACTAGGGCAAGCTACGAGCATGGGGACTATCCAGCCAATGGCCGACCGGTCCTCACTTGCTCGAAAACTGTTGGCCGCGAGCCCTCTTAATTATTAAAACAATGTATATATGGTTGGAGGCTTAAGGTCATTTTCGAAACTTAGGGCAAAAGAAAAAGTAATAAGATACAGTTGTAAAGTAAATACCTTCATATTTTGGACAAAAGAAACAAAAATGGAAGCACCTACCTGACAGCATACGAGTGGCCGAATATAAAATCCAGCGGGGTTCTTTAGCGTTCGGTGAGTGTTCCACAAATTCCATTACAAACAATGTTTGTGAAAACGGGGTTAAGAACCTTATATACACCTACCCAAACCTAGCATTAAATGCATCTTGACATACGTGAAATGGGGTCCACTTACCCGTTTCAGACGTGTTTCTCGTTTTAAACCGATAGCCTATTCAAAAACTGTGTCGACAGACTTTTCATTTGGCAGCGAAATGTTTCGATAGAATTTTCATTTGGCAGCGAAATTTTTCGACGGAATTTTCATTTTTATGCCGATACTGTTTAGCGTTCTTTCTTATTTTTCCCTGACCTTTCCGGCTTTCTTTTCATTTTATACCAACTCCCTTTTTGGTTGACATTTCCATTTTGCACTGATTCTTTTGGGCATCGATTTTGTTTCGGTGGAGATCGGGTAAAGCGCTGATTTTGTTTTCTTCATAAAAAAATCGCAAAAGACTTAATAATTTTCCGATCGTTTCAGCATACAACGGATAACTCCTCCAATCATTTCGACGAAAAATGGAGAAATCCTAAGATCAGGCTCTTTTCCTATGTCCTCCGACCGTTTTAGTGGAACAGTCAATGTTGCTCCGAAACACAATTCTCTCCAAAAGTCTAAGTTTTTTTGGCATTAAAATTGCAACCTTTCCAACTGTTTCGACCCAATATTGGATTAGGCTCCGATCGTTTCGGCGGAAAATTGATAACTGCTCTGAAACACACTTCTTTTTCAAAGAGTTTGAACTTTTCGGTGTTAAACTCGCAATTGCTCCAACTGTTTCGGCGGAGAATTGGATAGTGCTCCGATCGTCTCGGTGGAGAAATGAATTGTGCTCCGACAAAGAAAAGTGACTTCTTTTGATTTCAATAAAAATTCTAAGTTTCAAACAAAGTAAGTAGATAAAAAGATGAAACAAACTATGAGTAAATTCATAATAAAGGAGGGGCCCTACAATTTATAAAAAAATTTGGGGATTAGGTTGCAGCTGCAACACAAGTATAGGAACACTTTCCGTAACAACACATGGTCCTCCTTCGACGGGTCTTTTCTTGTCGGCTTCAACACATTATCCAATAATTAGACTTAGAAACTAGTTAGTACCATGGACTTGCATGCCTCAAGGGCAGGTTTCCTCGCTTTCAATAGTAGGATTACATCATTGGCCTCTGATTGGAATATTCCACTAAGTGTTCGCCTTCAACTCATCAAGTCACATTCGTGGGAATGTACTAGGGTACCTTGGGAATCATTGACATCAATGGTTATTTCCCTCGCACTTGTTAATGGTATACCTCAAAGACTGGTAATCAAGTGGTTTCTACTCTGTTCGACGTCAAAACATCTATTCACATGGAAGGAATCACACCATTCGGGATCAGGATGAACACCCTGGGTTTTGTTGTAGGTGTTCACTTGTATTATTTGCCTTCTCCAGGTTGCGATGGAGTATTTTGTGTATGTATCATTGCATAGATCCACAATGTATGTCTAGTGGCTATTCTCAAATTTGAGTTATTCTGACATAGATCTACACTGAATTTTGGTAGCTATGACCTATATCACTTGACATGGATCTACAATGTATTGGTCGGCAACCATGCTATGAATAATTTGGGATATATATCTTAGAGATGAAAAATTATTGTACTGTAATACCTTTGTTTGTTGTTGCCAGGTTTCCAACCAATGGGTGCCTTGCCTTAACACTCATCTGACAAAGTATTTCATCTATCACTCCTCTATAACTTCATTCTTTGAGGGCAATCTATTACACGTAAATTTCGCCATCTTCATGATGGTGGATAATGTACCTTTACCCTTGCCATAATCCCTAAAGAATATGAAAAATCCTTCTAGGAAGATGAGAATCATGAGGAAATTCTCCTTGAAACCATAGTTTGAGAGAGAGTCGCAGGTTTCCCTCTGAAAACATGTGACAATTTCTATTGTTGCAGTTTGCATCACTACAGGGTGCGACAATGTCTCATGTTGCCTTTGTTCAGTACGTGACACTGTCTTTATGAAGGGAAAAAGAGAAAGTTCGAGGAGCTTCTAGAACGAATCCCTCGTGGATAGTCATCCCTTCCTATTTGCGTGGATCTCACCTGAGTTCCATAGTATTTGGGATCCTTTCCTATCCTTCTCTCCTTATATTCTCATATCCTAAATATCCCTTTGAGCTTATAAATACAAGCCCAATCCCATGTAGTGGAACAAGTGGAATCCTTGATGTGATAGTCAAATGCTGGAGAAATTCTGATAATTCGATAGTGTTGTGGCCATTCCTTAATAGTTATTGTAATTTCCCAGATCAGGTTGGAGTTTATATTATGCAAAATTTAAAAACTTATATCACAATTTTAACAAGCAGAAACTAGTTAACAAAACTAGTCGGAAAAGAGCTGGTCTAGGACACAATAAGATGACTCCAGGGTTATGAATTTGGGATATTTAGGATCTTCCAAATGTATGGGTGAATGTGCAGCATCAAACATATCATAAAAATTCCCAACTTATGACTCCTATGCACAAAGTATTGGGTCCATTTACATTTCAACAACAACTGACGCTGAGGTCTACTTTGAGGCTTCTGGGGCACTCCAACATATGCATACTAGGATCAGTTGCTTACACTTGAATGTAAACAGTGGTGGATATCATAAATTAAACTCATAATTAAATGATGGAAAAGAGTTACATGTAATTTGGGAGGTTCTGGGTGATTTTGGGAGCAAAAGAGACAAGGGTGCTATGTTGGACGGCTCAACTATTTTCCAAATTCTTCCAAAAAGGATGAGAGGCCTTCGAATACTTAGGGAAATGGTTGGATATGCTTCATCAATGTCTCAGGATTCCTAAATGAGCATCAAAACATAAAACTGACTCATACATAGCTCTGAATTAGAAAAATGGTAAAACTAGTCAATGAAAAGTGCTTAAAGAGCTAGTCTTCGAATTGCTTGATCCAAATTGCCTTAGAGGCTTACAAAATTCAGTTATGAAGTATGTGATGTCTCTAATATAAGTTTATGAATAGAATCAAATCTAAATTGAGGCTCTTGAACATAAAATCAAAGGAATTTTAACCATCATATCTTCAATGGTTCTCCAATGATAGAGAAATCTTACAAAACTTGAGAGAATGAGTATGAGAGTGGAGAAGAAAGTGAAGTGATGTACTGTATCTGCAAGAAGGATGAAATCAGATATGGTATATGTAGATGGAGGGCACACTAGACTTCATGAGCTGCTCAGGGCGCATTCACTGAAATTAACCACCTTCTCCAGATGTATTTCTCTTCACAAAACTCTCTCCAATTGCATTGTACTCAGGATCTCTCTCCGGATGTCTTATATTATTCAATGATGGAATGATGCATGCCTCTATATCAGCATTCCATGGTTCTGGATTTGATCATGGGAAAACTGGAACAATAATGGCATTGGGGTTCATCTCCCAAGAATTGGTTGAGGCAAATCACTCAACACTGAGTAGCAAAAGCTCCCAAGACAAAAGATAATTGACTAAAAGATGTGATGGGTGTGCCTTATATTTATTTTATAACTTAGGTAGCTTCCTTGACAATCC
Source organism: Larix kaempferi (assembly GCA_027924585.1). Lineage (NCBI taxonomy): Eukaryota > Viridiplantae > Streptophyta > Pinopsida > Pinales > Pinaceae > Larix > Larix kaempferi. Next base: position 17,998,954 of record BSBM01000376.1, read on the forward strand.
ATTCACACGTGTGAGAGGTGAGGGCGCATTCCTTGAGATAATTAGCAACAATGCTGCTTTGTAAAACTTGCTTGCTTTGTGTCTTTCAGCTGAATTTGGAAAGTGTGCCCTGCTTAGCTTTTTTGGATGTTGCATTCTTTCTCAAACTGGTTGCTTTCTGCACTTTCCTTATTTTTGACTTTCCTGATTTGTGCTTTTGCCTATTTTTTTCTTGCTTTTTCCAGTTTCTATCTTTTTATGCTTCCACCTTGCTTTTAGCTGACTCCTTGTCGTTTCTAACTTTTCCACTTGAGTAGGTGAGGTCCACCTTGTCCTCATGCGCCCTCGTATCCACATGTACATCATTGCTTTCCAAAAATTTGATTAATAATGATAAGGCATTAATTAGAAAATAATTGAAATTCAAAATATTAAAATTATTAACTACTATAGGCTTTGTACCAAAATTCATCCCACTTAATTAATTATTTTGAATTAATTCTTCTTCCTAGACCCTTAGGGATTGGAGGGTCCAAGTCTTGACCAAATGGCCACTAGGGAAGGAACATGAAAATCCTCCCTTTCCAAGACTACTTGTCCTCAAGTAGGTGCAATCCTGGATGTTGCAGAATCTGTTCACCTTCCCAGGTTTCATCTTCACTAGGAAACCCCTTCCACTCTACTAGATATTCTTTATTGGTTATGATCCTTAGATTCCTTTCTCTAAATTGCAAAATATTTTATGGTTCGAAGACCAGGTGTCCTTCATCATAGAGAAGAGGAAATTATTCTGAAACAATTACTTGCTGTCCAACTGCTTTCTTCAAGCATGACACATGGAACACATTGTGTATCTTGCTCCCTAAGGGAAGATCTAATTCATAGGAAACTTCACCAATTTTCCTTGTGATCTTATATGGTCCATAGAACCTTGGAAGAAATTTCTTAGCCCCTTTTGATTTAAGAGTAGATGGCCTGTATGGTTGCAACCTCAAATAAACCAAATCACCTTCTTGGAAGGTTCGGTCTGTTCTATTCTTATATGCATTCATCTTCTGTAGGTTTTGTGCAACCTGCAAGTTTTCTTTGAGTGCTTTGAGTATGTATTGGATTTACTGAAGCCAATCCTTTTCTTTTTGTGCTTTTCAATCCCCAAAAATCAGATCTACAAATGTGGGTGATTCATACCCATACAGAGCTTTGAATGGGGTCATTCCAATGGAGAGATGGAATGTAGTGTTATAACAGAATTCCCCCAAGTGTATCCAGGTGACCCATGCTTCTGCTTCTCGGTAACATAATTTCTGAGATAACCCTCAAGCCATTGGTTTACCCTCTCATTTTGGCCATCATCCTGAGGGTGATAACTCATGCTAAGATTCAAACTAGTTCCAACTAGTTCAAACAAAGTTTTCCAGAAAGCACTAGTAAATTTGCTATCTTGACCACTTATTATAGTCTTGGGAAGACTATGCAGTCTGAATACTTCTTTAAAAAATAGTGCAGCAACTTGACTGGCAGTAATAGTTGACGTGACAACAAATAAGTGATCAAATTTAGTCAATCTGTCAACCACTACAAAAATACTATCCTTACCCTAGGTTTTGGGCAATCCCGTGATTAAATCCATGGAAATACTTTCCCACTTCTGTTTTGGAATTGGTAGGGGTTGTAGGATACCAACAGGATGAGTGTGCTCAAATTTATTCTGCTGGCATGCAATACACTCCCTTACATTCCTTAACACATCATTTTTGAGGCCCTTCCAAGTGAACCTCTCTCTCACCTTTCGGTAAGTTTTCAGGAATCTAGGGTGGCCCGCCACTAGAGCATTATGGGAAACCTCCAAAATATTTTCTTTTAATTTTGATCTAGGAACTATAAAAATTCTATCTTTGTAATATATGACATAATTAATGATTTTGTATGCATCATCCTGAATCAACCCATCCAACACTTCACAAGCAAACTGGTTCTTAGAGTATTCCATAGCTAGTTGGAATTTCCAATAAGTCAGAACTTGCAGCAAAGAAAAAGAAGGATTCCTATAGAGGGAATCAACTACCACATTCATCTTACCTTTTTTGTATTCTATGTCTAATTCATAGGACTAAACCTTACTTACCCATTTCTGTTGTCTATCATTCAACTCCTTTTGAGTCAGAAAATGTCTCAAACTGTCGTGATCAGTATTTACTATGAACTTGCCTCCTACTAGGTACTGTCTGAATTTGGAAAAATCATGCATGATGGCCAACATATCTTTATCATAAATTGAATAATTAATCTCATGTTGCTACAAATTTCTTCTCTCATAGGCAATGGGATGCTTATTCTGCATCAATACTGCTCCAATGCCTTCCCTCGAGGCAACAAATTCTAATATGAAGGGCTGAGTGAAATCAAGAAGTGAAAGTACTGGGAAGATACTCATTACTTAATTTAGTTGAAAGATTTTTCAGCCTTCTCTTACCAACAAAAGGCTCCCTTCTTGGTGAGATCTGTCAAAGGGGATATTAGTTTAGAAAACCCTTTCTCAAATTTCCAGTAGTAGGTGCACAAATCAATGAATCCCCTTAAGGCAGTGATGTTCTTTGGGATTGTCCATTCAAGTATGGCCTTGATATTCTCCATATGCACCTTGACTCCTTATTTCCCAATTATATGACCCAAATAGAGGATCTCAGTCAATCCAAACTCACACTTGGAGAATTTGGCATAAAAAGACTGTTCTGCCAAAATTGTTAAGACATTGTCCAAATGGTGCAGGTGCTCCTCCCATGTCCTACTGTAAATTAGAATATAATCAAAGAACACAAGTACATACTTACATAGTTGCTTACTGAAAATTGTGTTAATGTAGGATTTGAATGTGGCTGGTGCATTGGTCAATCCAAAAGACATGACAAGAAACTCAAAATGCCCATGATGGCACCAGAAGGCAGTTTGCTGGATGTCTTCTTCCCTCATCTTGATTTGATGGTATCCAGAGCGGAGATATATCTTGGGAAAATATTTTTCTCCATGCAGCTCATCCATCAATTCATCAATCCATGGGATAGGATATCTGTTTTTGATGGTCTTCTTGTTTAGGGCCCTATAGTCAATGCACATGCGCATTGTTCCGTCCTTCTTTTTAACTAGGACCAATGATGATGCAAAGGGACTTGAGCTTGGTCTTATGAATCCCATCTCAAGAATATCTTTGATGGTCTTATCAATCTCATCCTTGAATATTTTAGGGTGCTTATAAGGATGGATCTTGGTAGGAAGTGTGCCAACTTCCAGCTCAATCCAATGTTCAGTACCTCTATTGGGAGGCCTTCCATGTGGAAGATCTTAAAACACTTTCTTGTATTTGTGTAGAAACATTTTGATGTCCTCTGGATGGTGTGATACATCTATGGAATTTCCTTGAGTGGTAATGAAACATTCAACAACCCACTCAATATCACCATGACTCAATATTGATCTCATACTATTTGTAGAAATTACTTGTTTTGGGTAGGTGTTGACACCCTTCAAAACCACTTGCTTCCCTTCAACATATTTGAATCTCATTTGGGGTATATGGTAATTCACTGAATGTTCCCCAATGGAGTACAACCACTTCAATCCCAACACCATATTGGTATCGGCCACATTGACAACATAAAATCTGCCAGTCACGGTATAATCTCCAACAATCATTTGCAACTTTGGAATCCATCGTTTACATTCCATAGTGTTGTTTCCAGAATGATGACAGTGAAACCTCCAATTTTTTTCTATTGGTATATTTCTCCTCTCTAACATGGCTACATCAAAGAAATTATGGGTGGAACCCCCATCGACCAAAACTGATAACTTTTGTCCTTGCACTACCCCTTTGAATCTAAGGGTATGGAAGCGAGGAACTCCACTTAATACTGCAATTTTGCTTTCTGACTATGGGGGCTGTTATTCCCCTACTGTTTCATAGCCATCATCTACTGGTGCTTCTTGCTCAACTTCTTCCTCCTCACTTTTTGAAAGGACTTCAATGTAGTGTGCTTTCCCCTTAGCACATTTATGGCCTGGAACCTAGGATTCTTGACAAGAGAAGTAGAGCTTCTTCCTTCTTAACTCATCCCTGTCTCTGTATGAGTACTATTTATTGTTTGGGGCAGCCACATTATTAAAATGTGGTATTTGATTTTGAAATTTTGTAGGCACATTAACCTTTGGAGGATACCTTGTTCTTGGGATGGCATCTTGGAGATCCCTTGTTCTGCTCACTGCTTCTTGTAAAGTGGATGGTCTGTATGCCTTTACTAGTCCTTTCAATGGATCTGATAATACTTCTGTGAATAATAGGATCAAGTGAACCTCAGATATGTCAGTGACCATCACTGCAAGCTTCTGGAACTCGAATATGTATGCTTCAGGAGTTCCGGTTTGCTTCACATGTGCCAACTCCCTGAAAGAGATTTCAGGGTCTCTCCTATCAAACCTCTCTACTAGTCTCCTGGTGAAATCTTCATAGGAATTCAGTTGATCATGGACCAAGGTTCTCATGCCATGGAACCAACAATCATTTTCCTCTCCTTCCAATTGCAAAGTTTCCATTTTGATGGCATCCCTCTCAGCTATGGGATTCAATTGAAAGTAAGTGTCTAGCTTCTGCACCCAGGAGCTAGCAGTACACTTTGAGGATCCATCAAAGAAGGGTAATTGGATCTTACCAATGTCATTTCTCATCTCATAATTATGTGCTGGCAGCCTATGACCTCTTCTTGGATTATTTTTATACTGTTATTCACAAAAATATTTGAAAGGCAATGCCCTTCTTCATTCTTCACTCAAGGTTTGGAATTCTACATACCGATATTCCCATGAAGCAACTGATTCAGTCTGCACTTCATGAAATTATTTGTAGGTCGGGGATGATTCTTGATTTACTCTTTGATCTCATTAGGCCTATTATGAGGCCCAATATTCGAAAAGATATATCCAACAGGGACGTTCCTTTCTTCATTTTGAGGGCCATTGCTGCTCCCTTCTCCGTCTTTATTTCCTAGTTGCTTAGCCGATAATTATCTGGTGTCTTGTCCAGATTGGATGATGTTTTGAGATATGTCATGCAACCCTTTTAACATACTTTGAAAAAAGAGATGAAACTTTTCCTTTTCATCCAAGTCAGATATATCCTTTACTCCTTGCATTTTTCCTCCAGTAGATTCCACCTCTTCTTCAACACGAGGTTCTTCAGTATTCTTTCCTTTGGGGAATGGAACTCTCTCATGACTCATCACAAATTGTCAAGAGAAGGTTCAAAGGACCATGCTCTGATACCACTGTAATTTACCAAATCAGTTTGGAGTTGATATTATGCAAAATTTAAAAACTTATAACTCAATTTTAACAATCAAAAACTAGTTAACAAAACTAGTCGGAAAAGAGCTGGTCTAGGACACAATAAGATGACTCCAGGGTTATGAAATTGGGATATTTAGGATCTACCAAATGTATGGGTGAATGTGAAGCAAAAAAATATCAGAAACAGGGCCAACTTCTGAGTCCTATGCATAAAGTACTGGGGCCATTTACATTTCAACAACAGCTGCCGCTGAGGTCTACTTTGAGGCTTCATGGGCCCTCTAGCATATGCATACTAGGCTCAGTTTCTTACACCTGAATTAATCAGTGGTGTATATCAGAAATTAAACTCCTAATTAAATGATGGACAAGAGTTACAGGTAATTTGGGAGGTTCTGGGTGAGTTTGGGAGCAAAAGAGACAAGGGCGCTATGTTGGACTGCTCAACTAGCAGTTTTCCAAATTCTTCCAAATAGGATAACATGCCTTCAAATAATCAGGGAAATGGTTATATATGCTTCATTAATGTCTCAGGGTTCCTAAATGACCATCATAACAGAAAACTGACTCCTTCATAGCTCTGAAGTACAAAAATGGTAAAACTAGTCAATAAAAAGTGCTTAAAGAGCTAGTCTTCGAATTGCTTGATCCAAATTGCCTTAGAGGCTTACAAAATTCAGTTATGAAGTATGTGAGGTCTGTGATATAATTTTATGAACAACATAAAATCAAAATTGAGGTTCTTTAACATAAAATCAAAATTGAGGTTCTTTAACATAAAATCAAAGGACTTTCAACCATCATATCTTCAAGGGTTCTCCATTGATAGAGAAATCTTACAAAACTTGAGAGAATGAGTATGAGAAGTGGAGAAGAAAGTGAAGTGTTGTACTGTATCTGAAAGAAGGATGAAATCAGATCTGGTCTATTCAGATGGAGTGTGCACTGGACTTCATGGGATTCCTATGGTGCATTCATTGAAACTAACCACCTCCTCCAGATGTAATTCTCTTTACAAAACTCTCTCCAATTGCACTGTACTGAGGATCTCTCTCTGGATGTCTTAGATTATTCAATGATGGACTAATGAAGGCCTATATATCAGCATTCCATGGCTATGGATCTGATCATGGAAAACTGGAATAATAATTTCATTGGGGTTCATCTCCCAAGCATTGGTTGAGGCACATCACTCAACGCTGAGTAGCAAAATCTCTCAAGACAAAAGATAATTGACCAAAAGATGTGAGAGGTGCACCTTAGCTTTCTTTTATAACTTAGGTAGATTCCTTGACAATCCATTCACATGTGTGAGAGGTGAGGGCACATTCCTTGAGATAATTAGCAACAATTCTGATTTGTAAAACTTGCTTGCTTTGTGTCTTTCAACTAAATTTTGCAAGTGCGCCCTACTTAGCTTTTCTGGATGTTGCCTTCTTTTTCAAACTGGTTGCTTTCTGCACTTTCCTTCTTTTTGACTTCCCTGCTTTGTGCTTTTGCCTGTTTTTTTCTTGCTTTTTCCGGTTTCTATCTTTTTATGTTGCCACTTTGATTTTAGCCGACTCCTTGTTGTTTCTAACTTTTCCACTTGAATAGGTGAGGTCCACCTTGTCCTCATGCGCCCTCCTATCCATGTGTACATCATTTGTTTCCAAAAAATTGATTAATAATGATAAGGAATTAATTATAAAATGGTTAAAATTCAAAATATTAAAATTATTAACTACTATAGGCCTTGTACCAAAATTCATCCCACTTAATTAATTATCCTCAATTAATTCTTCTTCTTAGACCCTTAGGGATTGGAGGGTCCAAGTCTTGACCAAATGGCCACTACGGAAGGAACATGACAGTTACTCTTTGGAGCAAGGTAAAAAAGCAAGCAAGTTCAGGAAAATGCACATTTGGGAGGAAGCCTACAACACCAAGTCTATTGGTTGTATCTCTCTCTTTGTTATTTGTTAATACAGTGAATACATTTCCTTTCCCACAAATAATTTGTTCATTTTTTTGTTGCACTCTTCCTTGGCTATATGCATAGGTTCTATGTAATTGCACTTGTGTTTTCTATTTTCTAATCTTGAGCAGGTGTTCTATCAAGATCGTGTCGGAGTGGAATATAGAAGAATGAAGTGAGTATAATATTCGAACCTCATAGGTTAGCCTCCTATCTATTTACATTCATGCTTTAAGAACTTAGGGAAACAATTGTATTTATGTTTGCTTTGTTCTAGTTTAAACCATTTAAGCTAGGGAGATCAGTTTGTGTCATATTCATCCATAAAAAACAATATCTCCTCAAAGCTCTCAATCAGAATCCCCTTGAGCACTCTAAGACCATAAGGACTACCTCTCTAAGTTATTTTCCATGTGTGTGAGACAAGGCATGCGATCCTTCTTATAGGATGGGAAAGGCAAACCACTCGAGAGAGAGTTTTGGATCAAGGGATATTAGGTTTCCATGAATGGAAAATGGAGATATATTTGAAGGATAGGCTGATCTACCCAAGATCAAACTCAAATCTTTCTCCAAAAATCAAGGGAGAGAGGTTGTAATAGGATTTTCGATCCCCTAACACTAACCAAGGAGTGGAAATGTTGTGAATTTTCGCTCCCCTAGAGGCATGCAAGGAGCGACAATCTTGGAATTTTTTCCCTTTGGGCCAATGGGAGGGAGCGAAATTCTTAGCAAAGGCTCAAAGTAGGGTTTTTTAAGTTGGTTCTTCAACTTCCAAATGTCAAGGGAATTTCCCAAAGTTGTCTAGGGACTAGATAAACAATAAGACAAATGGATTTAACACACCTAGGGAGCATCACAACCTTTACTTTTCATGGTGATGAATCTTGTCAGGTCAAAAGTGCATATTTGGGGTACAACACATAGAGTCACAAACCTTATATTTTTTAATGCTTGAACCCTTTGCATATAATCAAATATTTTGATTATGTCCCAAACACGTACCATTTGAACAAATATAATCTCTGAAAACTTATTGTTTGTGTCACATATAATGCAAATTTTAAACCATTAGTACTTTAACAACAATTCTTTTGTCATTCATGCCTCAAACCTGAAATAATATGATTGAATTTCAAACAAGCATAAGTATAAGTCTCCCAACCATCCACTCTGAAACCAGAGCATATGAGAAAATGATGCCAATCCAACTTGCAATTCAAGAACAATTTTTTACCAACAAATATCATTTTACTTATGGAGGTCTCACCTTACTATTTATTATATATATATCAATATTAAATATGGTTTGCAACACTTTGCAACCCTATATTAGGTTGCAAATTTTTATGAGTCAATAGAGGCTATGTCACTGAGGGGGCATTCGTAGTTGCTGATGCAGTTGATATGTCGTTGGGATCAACATTGGCAGGATTTTAGTGTGGGTTATGATATGTGGTTCCAACCCAGAAAGGAGGACATAAAATTTATCACAGGATTATCTAGGAGAGGGTGGGATTTGCCCCATTTCCATGATGTCCCACCTAGAGTTGTAGCAACCATTTAGATGATAATGCCACTACCCCTGGTGACTTCCAGGTATCCAATGAACATCTACATATGTCTTCTTTTCGTTTAGATGAGGTTAGGTGCCTCTCACTTTTGGTCACGATAGTGGCCCATGTCACATATGATGGGAAACACATTAGTTGCCCCTTATTAGATTATGTTTATTCTTTAGTGTAGAGACCTAGATACATCAGGTGGTTTGCCATTTTTTTGTGGCAATTTTATTTTGCTCTAGGGTGTTGTCATACTATGTTCAATGGCATAACAATATTTTATTTTGCTTGAGAGTTGTTTTCCTTATTTTTGAGAGGTTTTCGGTCACTCATCCCTCATTCCACATCCATCCTCCTAGGCTGATGATCGAGGTGCATATGCACATGTGGGGGTAGATGTTTCCAAAGAGGGGCCAATTCAATTTCCCTATTAAGATCACTCATGAGTCACTTGATTTACTTGCCAATGAGGATGATAACACCCTGGATATGGTACCGTACCCATACACATGGTTGGATTAGTGAGGATGTCCCAATATCCTATTTACCATGGATGAGCCACAAGATGGTAGAGGTAATACTAGCTTTATGTTTTGATTAATCTAGTTTCATTTTATTGTCTACTTTAATTCATAGGTAATTTATTATAACATTTTATTTAAATTGTCTAATTATTGTTCTCTACAATTTTGATATCGACACTTATGTTGGGGGCATTCCTCCCCAACCTGATGAGAACATGGTAGAGGTAGAAAATCTTCCATAGTTACAGAGACCAAACCCGTGTTACATGATTGATGCTAAATTCCACCATGAGATATTGGATTAGTTGTCTGGGTTATTGGCTCGAGAAGAAGTGCACCCTGTTTAGGCCAACATGATCATGAAAGACCCAGACCTTGTTCATATTTGGAGGAGTCTCCCATGTGATATGACACTGTTTATGTGTCATATCGTGGGTGCGACCAGGGTACTAGAAAGGTGGTGTCCAACTGAGAGCGCTAGTTTCGATTCATATAATGAGGGCGATGATACTCCACCTCCTCCACCTCCTCCTCCTCCTCCCCCATCTCCTCTTCCTCCACCCCAAGACAACCACATAACCTCTTCTCCACCCTAGGTTGTTTGACCACCCTCTCATGCTCACCTAGTCGACCCACCACAGGTCAACCGACCACCTTCTCCTCCTCACCTAATCAACCCACCAAAGGTCGTCCGACCACCATATCCTACTCACCTAATCGACCCACCACAGATCAACTGACCACCCTCTTTTCCTCACCCAATCAATCCACCACCCTTTCATCCTCACCCAATTGAGCCACAACCCTCTCATCCTCACCCAGTTGGCCCACCACCACGTACTAGTACATCAATGCCCAATACTTCTTTGGATACAATGATTGGCTTGGGTTATAAAAATCATCAAGGAGATATATTTCAGCTGCTTTATTTTGCATTTATACCTGGAGAAGGTACCAATGCCTCTAGCTCTGCTGGCAAAGGTATTGATGCCTCTATCTCCGATGGTGGACCTGTTAGCTCATAACAGTTAATGAACACATGTATATATTTGTTTTTTATATTTGTCTTGAGATGTATATTTGTCATATATTATGATTTTCATGTTATTTTTCATAAATATTATGCTTGTTTCATATCAGTTTATGTTGATGTATATGATGTTACAAATATCGTTCATATATATTTCTGTTATTTTATGTTATGTTGATGTTGTTTGATTTATAAAATGTATTGTGTACCAGTGATCTAAATTAGAGATGCAGTATAATGTTTGACTATAGTTAAAGATCATTTAATGTCATTTTTCTATAGTAATTATTTAATGTCATTATACAATAACTAACTGATTTTATTTGAGTTATTTAGATGGCTATTTGGTGAAGGTGTGATTTTACATTGTTAATAGTTTATTTTGACAAAATTATTTTTTGTATTTAAAATAACCTAAAATTTATATAAATTTGAAATCATAATTTATTCAAGGTTCGACATGGCTTAAATGTATGTATTTGTTTAAGATTGATTAAGAGTGAATTTAATTTTCATTCAAAAGATTATGTCGAACAATAGTAACAAATTTCTTTAAAATGATTTCAATGTTTTTGTGCCATTTTTTACTTTGTCTTTCTCTTAAAAATTGTACCTGTTAAGATAAAAGAATATGGGTTGAAGAATGAATAATTTGGTCATTGTCTTGCCATGCTAAAGTTACAAATAGTATGAGTTATTGACATTAGATGCTATTATTCTAATTCATCTCTCATATTAACAAGAGCCACATGGTGGCATGTCCCTGTTCTTTTGATGGGCATGCATTTTTCAATTGTGAATGAGAGATGTTGTTGATTGTTTGATAAGTTAAAATGTGACTGAAACATACAGAAATAGTAAAAATGATGTGAATTGTCTTATGCTTGTATATTAAGTCTCTAGCCATAGCCATACTTTTAATGGGAAAAAGAGCAATTTTTATAATAATGTAATAGAACTTATTCCTTTTAGTTTTAATTTGTAGATTTTATAATGTTTTGGGATTTATTTTTTAGAGAAAACATTACACCTCTTATTCAAAATAAAATAATGATTTTATACAATTTTACACCCCTTCAAATGAAAACACAATGATTAAAGCATTCTAAATATGCAATAATTTTGATCAAAATTATATATAATTTTTTGCATCAAAATATCCACTTAAAAAAACATTTTAAATTAGCAAATTTCATATCAAAATTTTAAAACATTTAAATCACATATTGTTATCCTTAATTCCATAAATTTCAATTCAAGTATATAAATATTGGCACAATTGGCAAGTTATCCCATAAACTTTTAATGTCCTACTGGAATTATTTACCATTATACTTTGCATCTATATTGATAATAAAAAATGAGGGAAGTGAGATACCAATTGATTTTATGAAATCATGTCTTACAAATTATGTTCTCACTCCACTAGAGAAGAAAACATATATCATAATAAAAGATTCATCTAATTTAATGTAGATATATCGACAAACAAACCAAAACATATGTATCTTTTTACCCTCTTGTAAATTTGGTGATACTAAATCCTAATAAGTTTATTGGAAGTTGGGCCAATTTACTCACAATGTTATTGGAATACAATTTTGATGTCAAACCCCTCAAAAATAAACTTTAATATAGAAATATTCACCCATATTTTGTTAATATTGTGAATTCTTTTGATTTATAGATATGTAGTACACCAAGGATGATATACACATTTTCAATATATATTGTGAATTCTTTTTATTCAAATTTCCAATATAATGCTATATCCGTGTCCGGATATACTCAATGATTATTCAAGCGAATAATCCTCCAATGGAAAGTAACTCCATTTGATAAAATAGATAATATATAATTGATAATGGATGATTTAATAATTTACAATGAGGCTCGCTTTTATAAGCTTGAGCGTGTATAGTGAAGGGTTACACCCTTTCACTTAATAATTAATAACTTTAATTAACATATATATAATATTCATAGCATTGCCACTCTCTTAGAAAGGCTTTGTCCTCAAAGCCTTATAATTTTGTTGCATTGTTCTTTGCGATGCCATGGCTGATGAAACATGTCGATACGAACTGCTAAGTGTAGAGCATAACTTCCGATACATCGACGGATCAATCCATCCCAAATTGACTTGTTGTGGACTAATGGGATTTCCTACTGATGTGTCGTCAGGAGATTTGATCACATTAGTACCATTATCTTTCGACTTTTCCCACTTTTTTAAATATCGGTTTTTATGGTTGGGGTGTCGATAAGGGACTTTCACGATGTCATTTTCATTTTCGGATGTCGCCTTTAGAGCATTGATCTGAGTTGGAAGTTGTATTTTCGTCTCTTGAGGATTTAAGTTTTTGTTTTGTATTTTTTCCAACTTGTTTTCTAACTGCCTATTATCATTTTGAAACTTCTTAATCAATTCGACTTGCGATTTTCTGTCAGCTTCAGATGTCTTAAGTTGTTCCTTAAGATCTTCATTATGACTTCTGATACAACTATTTTCTTTCTGTTTGTCTAGAAGTTTCCCTTCAATGTCGTCCAAAGATTGTTCTATCTTCCGACTATTTTTCAACTTCTTAATTTTTGTGACTAGTATCTTGTTATGATTTCTTAGTCTAAAAATTTCTTCAGCATTGTTAGATAATGCTTTATTACTCTTTGCGATCTCTGACTTATGTGTCTTTTTAGAGTCGTCATTTTGTTGTTGAAGAACTTTTATCTGTTGTCGACACTGGCCGACCTCTGATTCTTGACTTTCTAATTTATGTCGTAACTGCATTAGTTCTTCATCTTTGTCGCTAACGATTTTGTTCAAGCGTATTATTTCTGCTTCGTAATTATTTATTTCCTTCTTTATATCTTGATTTTTGGCAAGTGCTTCCTGTGTGAAAATATGAGATGAGGCATCTAGCACATTTGGACTACCGACTTGGTCCTTTTTTTGCATTAGTCTTTGTAACACCTCCATTAATGTATTATGGTTCTGCGTCATTTTTTGGTTTAACATTTTTTGTTCCTTGCTCACAATGTCGAACTTGGTCATCCTTAACGTGTCTCGACTTCTTGATGAGCCTTCCTTTACTTTGACTTGATTTCTTCGATGATAAGTGTTCTTCGACTTCTTTGATGATAAGGAGTCTTGCTTGGACTTTGTCTTTAATTTCTTCTTTGACTTGGTCTTCTTTGTCTTAAATTTGCTTTGTTTCTTCAAACAATTCTTATTTCAAAAGAATTGATTTTTTTTGTTTCTTTGATAATAATAATATTATTATTAATATTTTTTTGATAATAAATATTATTAAAAATTAATAATATTATTATGCAGATTTCCAATATTTTTATTTTTTTATATAACAATAGTTATATTATATTTTTTTCCACAAAAGTACCGCCTTTTTTTTTTATAATAATATGACTTAATATATTATAAATAACAATAATTGGTACGTGGAGAATTAGGGCAAATGTGGAGAGGAGGAGGCGGTGGTAGGTATCGAGAAGGTGGGCGGAGCTGGTGGTGGGGATGCTGGAAGTAAGTGGCGTGGGCGGCAAGTGCGCAGAGAGAGGTGGGGCTGGGCGTGGAGATGGTGGGAGGGCGCAGGAGTCGTAGCAGGGGAGCGAGGCGGGAGCGATAGTGGAGAATGAGGGAGGTAGGAGGAACAGGAGTATGGAGGGAAGAGGGACGAGGGAGCAGCACGAGTGGAGGTGGCGAAAGATGGAGTGAGGGAAAAATGGGGGCGAGAGGAGGTGGAGAACGCAGTTAAGAGGCGGCGTGAGGAATATGAGGGTGAAGGAGAGGGACGCGGGAAGAAAGGGACGAGCTGAGGGGTGGCTGCGTAGAGATGAAGAGAGGAGGGTGTGAGTGGAAGTGTGGTAGGAGCAGAGAAAGTGGGGTGGCGTGAGTGGAATAGGGAAGGTTTAGAGTGGTGGAGAGTGAGACTCGAGGAGAGTCGAGCGATGGAGAGGGTGGATGTGGAGAGCAGCAGAAGACTGGAGCACGTGGAGGGGAGAGTTGTCAAGGTGGGGGTGTTGACGGGAGCAGTGAGAGTAGGCGGAAGAGAATGTGGCGGAGAGGAGAGATGTAGCGAAAAAGGAGAGAGATGTGAGGGAAAGTTCAGAAAATCTGGTTTTGGCCAAAGGCCACTTTATGGTCAAAGACCAAAATTCAGGGAAACCCTGGTTAATGGCTAAAAGCTCAAAGACAGCCAAAGGCCGGAATCTAGCACGAAGCTCTGATACCAATGCTATATCCGTGTCCGGATATACTCAATGATTATTCAAGCGAATAATCCTCCAATGGAAAGTAACTCCATTTGATAAAATAGATAATATATAATTGATAATGGATGATTTAATAATTTACAATGAGGCTCGCTTTTATAAGCTTGAGCGTGTATAGTGAAGGGTTACACCCTTTCACTTAATAATTAATAACTTTAATTAACATATATATAATATTCATAGCAATATATATATATATTATTGAATTCAAGTATACCAATGAGGATATATAAATTTTGAATAATATCCCAAATGCCCTTAGTGATGCACATGGGATTACTATCCAAAATTTTGATAAATATTTCAAAATCTATTTTTAATTTTTATTTTTGATATACAAGATTTATGTCAAACACCTCATAAAGCAACTTTCTGAGAATATTCACCCATATTTCGTTAATATCGTGAATTCTTTTTATAGAATTCAAGTAGACTGTGGATGCTATACAAATATCCATTATATATTGTGAATTTTATTGATTCAAATTTCCAATATATATTCTATTTTTTTATTGAAAGGAAGTCGAGAAAGGAGGCTATACAAATTTTGAATAATATCTTAGAGGCCCTTAGCTATGCACATGGAATTACTATCAAGTCTTTGCAGGTAGCAGTTGTAATTGATCATGATGAAAAATGACCCTCCTTTGGGAAGAGAAACTATCAACTGTTGCATCCAAAAGAATAGAGAGGAAATGCTCTTGAGTACTTGTATCATGATTCAAATGGACTTAAGATGAGATTTAATAAATGAGTAAATATTAAGGATTTTGAAGAAGTGAATATGATCTTTTTATTGGATAAGGCTTAGGAGAAGCCCTCAACATAACTATCATAATTCAGTTTGTGTTGGGAAATATTTGAATAGAAGGTACAATGAATTTAATTCACTTATATATTTTAAGGAAAGTGACAACATTTACACCCAATCCATAATCAACAAGGCAAAATTTAACATTATACTAACGAACTTGATATTGTATAATGAAGATATAATCGAAACACACTTTCATCAATATAAACATGACCATATCATAAATGTCGAAATAAAACATGCACATATCACTATTTGTTGCCATCACCTAGATTATCTTCCTCGCTTGGCATGGTAACATTATTGTTCTTAAAAATATTTTTTGATCTTGGATTGTGTCTTAGTATGGACCACAAATCCCTATCCAACAAATTTGAGTAAAAGAATACTTGGTTGCAGTGGTTTGGGTAAACATAATCCTTCTTTTCATCCAACATATTTTTAGAGTTGATCCATATTATCCCACTATCATGATCTTCCTTTACATTATTCACGTCAAAAGTATCACACCACTTACACCTAAAAATAACACATTGGAAAGAAGAGAAGTACACTTGCATGATCTCTTGTATCTTTACACCTAACCTAGCTTCCCCTCTATTATGTTCTGATCACGATGGCTAGCATGACTATATTGGCTGAACTTGACCTCCACTCCACAGGAAAATGTGACATGTCCTGTTAAAGTTTCCTAAAGCACAACAATTCATGCACATACTATACATGGAAATACTATGTTTGTATTTGAAAATATTCAAGTAATCATATCGACTATAAAGGGGACCATAAAATGACATAAGTGTTACTGATTGTTTGGGAAGAACAAACACATGTGGAAGGATAAACAACCCAAGATTTGCAACATCTATGTTAGACTTCATGATCATGTAATTGTTACCACAATAGGAGAATTTGGTCCAAACATCAGGATAAGTAGAGAAGACAGCTAAGTGCTGTACAAAGCGTGATTGTAACTAGTTTGGCATTTACTTTGCATATGGATGGGAAGAGATAAGTCATCGCTATCCTCCAACAATTGAACCGACCTTTGTTTGTACTTGGACAATTTTTCTCTTCGCTCACACATCTTTTTGGATCTTCTTGTAGATATGTTTTGGGTAGTATTGATATCATACATTGGCTCGCTATAACTCTTGGGACTCAACAAAATTAGACATGTTGGTCAGTTTAGGATGAAACATGGTTTATTTAGCTTCCAACTTTTCAAAAAATGAGCATATGGAAGTGTTCCTACACGTCTTTTCTATTTATCCTATTGGATAATTAACCACAATGGGGGGTATTAAACCATCAACTTTGGGTAGTTGGTCATTAATATAATGGGAAAATGGGACTCACATAGGGTTTACCTTCAACCCTTTACATTTTGAACAACCACATGCGACTGGGGTATCATAAAAGAGATCCAATTCACGATGAAGTACCATTGGTACAAGATGGTTATTGGATGATGGCATGTTACAGTTTGCGGGGTAAAGTGGCCTTCCATTTTCATCTACCATCTACCTATCGTATGTTTCTCCAGCTAATACCTTACATCTTTTTGGGAGTGGTGGAATATCATGTGCAACCAAACTTGATCCATAATCAAGATCCTTCAAAAGGCAATGCACAATTATTCAAATACATGTGAAAAGACAACATAAATTCAAATATATAATCAAATATAAATAAATATGCACTTACAAGTGACAACAACAGAGAACTTAAACTTTGAACTATATGGAATGAGTTGAAATTTGAAGAATTGACCATTTTATTTATTGTTCTTTCCCCCCCGCAATTGAGTGAAGAATATAATCAATAGATGTCTTCATTCTTAAAAAATAAAAATGGGAATCAAGCCATGTTTTGTTTTCATATGTCTTAACCGGTGCACCTAGAACTTTATAGGCACACCGATGCGTATTAACAAGAGACATGCATCGGTGCACTATTTATATATGCGCACGGATCACTAGTACAAAATGAGATATAAGTGACCAAGTGACTAAAAAAGTTAGTCACCACAGTTTTTTCAAGGGATAAACTACCAAAATTGAGCAATTTTAAGTGAGCCAACTAAAAATGACTAAGATAAATGACTAATTTAGTCATGTGATAAAATATATGACTAGATAACAAGTGACTAAAACAAAAATGACTAACATAAATGACTAATTTAGTCATAGGAATACAAATATGACTAACTAACAACGACTAATAATATGAATTAGTCATTTATGTTACTAATTTTTAGTTGTGTCACTCTAGCAATGGAAAATTACAATTTTGACAATGATTTTGGTACAATTTACTAAATTTTAATATTGTAGATGGATTCAGAGACCCCTTTTACTACATTTGAACATTGCAGATGGATTCAGAGAACCTTGTAATGTTAATATTTAGTAAAATCCATTTGCAGTGTTAAAATTTAGTAAATTGTTACATTGTAGATGGATTTAGATACCCGAGTGATGTTAATTGTGTCACTTGGAAATGGAAAATTGCAATGTTGAAAATGAATTGTTACAATTTACTAAATTTTAACACTACAGATTGATTCAGAGACACCCTTTGGGGGTCTTTGAATCAATCTGCAATGTTAAAATTTAGTAAATTGTAGATCCCCTCATGTGTCACAACTTGAAAATGGAAATTAATATTGCAAATTTTGATAAGGGGGGTCTCGATATATATAGATAAATTTAGTGTTATTGATCATGACGACGTCCTAGCGAGACACCAAATTGATGATGTGTCTAGCATCTAGTCTTCTTTCATGCAGTAGTGACTCCTGCATATTGTTTCTGGCTTTCATTCCGTTATCTCAACCTCAGAAGAACTCATAAATGGGAGTAATACATTGTCCTCATCATCACATGCACTCAAAATAGACTCGACTCACATGAACTCAATCTTGGCATTAATATAACCCATATAAATTTTGTGGCTAACAAGAACATGTTGACCATGCTTATACATTGACCATTGACCCTATAACCATTTTGTAAGCATGTATATATTGATCATTAAAATATATATTAAAAACATATAATATACCATTCCCATTGCTTACATATCAATTCTCACATGTCTTTTATATTTTTACAAGTGACTCGTAGAAATTTGAATGAACCCCACATCTATGTATAACCATTAGAATATCGTCACGCCATAACACTATAAGCATGAGGCCATCACAACAACATCATCATTGGAAAAAAAGAGATAACCAAAATCAACATGAAAACAACATCATAATGAACAAAACTGTAATGACCTCAACATCCTCATATCACCGTTTTGGGCATTGATATATGTACACAACATCAACAATATGCAAATATACAATTAAAACATACCATGTATGAAAATTTTGGGCATGCAAGTTCATATATACTCAATATTAAGTCTTGAACATACACACAATTCCCTAAAAGATCCTTATCATACATACATTTATAAAACAAACAATATGCATGAATATTTGAATCCAAAAGTTAATAGAATTCCATCTCTAAGCCTATTACCCAAGACAAACAACCATATTGCAATAAAAAACAAGAAGGATACGCATGTATGGATTCAAAAGAATATTTTTTTCATCCAACAAGTAATAACAAGATTGATTTGGGCTAATTCAACAAGTTAATAAAAACAAAGATGCGAGCTCAAGCTTCGAGGAATATCCATCTTCAACAAGATATATGGAGCTAGAGAATATGAATATTGGTGATACAATTATAATATAATAATAACTTTGAGCCTTTTACCTCCAAAAAGGATCTATTTTTAGTAACAAATGAAAACATATAATTCTAAAATTTTTGTCTTTCCACCATTTATATTTTCCATCTTTTTGGTAATGGGTGCCAAACAACAAATGGAGCACAAATATTCATGACACAATACTATTCTAACTTCAACTTCATAGGTTATGAACAAGATGACCACCTCACCACCGAAGGGTTTGTAACGCATCTGGTTCACTTCTGCGATCAAATTCTATAGGAGCGCATGCTATCAGCTGCATAAGTTCATCTTCTTGGCATGAAAATCGCCAAGAGATTTCAAATTGTCCTCGAATTTGAAAGATTTGGGGTGAGACTCATTCGATTCACAAAGAGTGTGTAGAATTTGATCTGATTTAAGGTTTAGTAAATAAGGGTTTTTGTTACATCTATGCCATGAATGTTGTGGTTTGTTGCTTATGTTGTTTCATTTTCTTTTATTTAGGGTTTTATATTTGAATTTGTGAGAATTTATCATATTTCCTCAGAATGAGTCATAGTACCGAAGTTGGATACGATCGCCATATCACCATATTTTCACTAGAAGGTCAACTATACCAAGTCAGCGAGTTCATTTGTTCACTCGATCCATGGAAATTGAAGTTTGAGGATATATTAAAAGATGAATGAGTGATCAAATGATCCAACCCATCACTCATTTCACTTTCCCTGCAAAAATAAATACTTTGTATATCGCATTTTTAGTACCTACTTTTGCCTACCTTTCTGCAGCGGTTACTTTATCCATCCACTACCTATTGGATTTCTTTATTCTTTTCTCCAGCTAGAAAGAAAAGCTCAAAAAATGAGACAAGAACTTAGTTCACTTGTTGTTCCATCCATAACTAACTCCACTTCGGATATTGAATGGTACAAATAATGTCCAAGCTGGGATACCCCACCCAATCCTTCGTTAGCGTCCATACCAAGGCCCAGGTAGGATACATCCCAACCAACCACTACTTGTTCTATCCTACACTCACTCCCTCCCATGAATGCGTAAGTTAAATTTATTGCAGGAGCTCTCATTCAGATATCCCCCAGCCAACAATATTGGCATTCTTGCCTATTATGCTCCTGCAACTCATAATTTAATTATTAAGCAACTTACCACCCCCATGCTTGCTTTTCTTTTTCTCCAACCTATTGGATTCATTAGTAGGAGTAGAGCCATCCAGAAAAAACGCCTATCGTATGGCCCCATGGGAAAACGAAATGGAGTACATTAATCCCTTGATATGAAAATAATATATGTATGTTAGCTTCATAATTTTTCCTGGTGCAACAATTTAATTACATTTAATTTTTTTCCAATTCTTACTGATATGATTTTAATAAAAGCTGTGTTAAATGGTGGATAAATTATAGGCTACATTAAGAAGATGGGAACAACTCTTTCTAAGCTCAGGGGAAAGGATTCATATTACAAAAGAGAATTGAATGGAAGGTAATGTGAGATTTTAGGTGCATTTGCAATATTTTACTTGCTATCTACCTGCATGTAAGATAACCACAAAATGAGTCAATTGGGTTTAGCCTGAGTGGTTGATTTATCGGATTGTTATCCGCTCCACACATGTTCAAGTCCTGCCAGTGACACTTTCTCTTAAGTGAGCCGTTGAGCTCTTCAGGATCTCTATTAGCCAATTAACCGCCCTTTCTATGTCTCTGGATGCCGGGGAGGTTAATGTGGACATAGAGGGGCACCAAAAAAAAGAGGGTATTCTGTGAACCACACAAAAAAAGAAAAAAGAAAAAAAAAGATAACCACAAAATGTGTATTTGAAGCCTGAACTAAAGCCTTCACCATGGATTAGCAGAAGGGATTGAATTAAAGATTCTCATTTGTGGTGAGTAAATCTGTTTATTTTTTCCTTGTAAGAAAGTCTTAACCTTTTATTATATATAAAACGTATGCATTTTGCATAGACATTCTGCATATGCATCATTTAGAATTTTGAATATAACCAAACAAAAACCATCCCTATGACTTGTTAAAAGCATCAGAAACACAGTATGCTTTCTATAAGAAGGCTGACATATTTTACGCTTTGAGGTTTTCTTCTCCAGTATTTCTTGATAAAAAATAGAATTGTCAGTAAGGAAAACGAGTATCTTTTCCAGTAACAAGGCTTCAATTTTTTTATTTATAGCAATTAATAAATTTTGCTGAGACAATTCAAATATAATTATAAGTTGGGAGCTAAGACCACTGTTAGCTATGATCCTCTTAAACTTTAACTTAAATATTTTATCCAAAAATAGGATTTCCTGTAAGGCAACAAGTATTGACTTGCCTTTTCCAAAAACAAGGCATCTTTTTCTTTACAACAATCAACTATTTTTGCTGATGGTGTTCATATATAGATATAGACTGCTAGCTTTTCCCCTCCTTTATTGTGCTTTGCATAAACATAAAAAATTTATTTTTCCAAATTAAAATATCGTGAATGAAGACTTGCTATCTCTGTTCCTCCTTTGATATGCTTTGCCTAAACTATTACATTCTTTTGCTAGATGAGAGCTACAAGGGAAAGCCCCCCTTGCATATGCATCATATTTGATTGACTGTCCAAATATAACCAGGCATACCAATCCCATCCTTGAAAATTTGGACCAAGGTTGTGTTAGTATCCAAAATTAAACCTTCTTTGGGAAAATGATCTACCAATGCATTTAAGTATCTATATACATGGCGAAAAGACATATTTGAAAAAATGTTTCGACTTGCTTCAACTGATCTAAAATTGGGAGAAAGAATATGTTATCCATCCTAAACCTGCCAATCATCTAGTTGATAATCACTAATGAGACACCAAATACCTGGAGACACCAAATTCCTAAAGGTATTTCTCACCATTTTCCATTTCCAGCTTCATCAACAATTTTAGTGCTCACAATTTGGCCTTATTATTCCACCTTGTCCCTTACCTTGCTTGAAATGAAAATAATTTCCTTTACATAGATAACAGTCTACCCGCTATACTTACCTCTAACTTCCCTTGGATAGCTCCATCAATGTAACCCCAAGCCCCTCTCTACTTAATTAGTGGATGCTTTAAGGTTCTTCGTTTAACCCTCTTTTATGGTACCTTAATGTTGGACTAGTGTAGACACCCAATGCTGGGTTTTTTTACCAAAAAAGCCCATCCTCTTCCTCCATTATCCTTCTATGATTATTTTTATCTGTCCTATATGGGAATTCCACTAACCAACTTCCGACTTTGTAAGGCTAAGGCCCTTTTTCTGATTTCCATTCCTACTGACTCTAGTGAGGTAACTATAGTATCCACAACCTGAGCTAAATTGTAGCCAAGAACTAGCAATTTAGTAATTCGTTCCTAGGGAAAATTAAACATTAAAATAAAGCTATGTTCCAAATATGATATTCTGACTTATATCATATTTTTTGACTTATGTCCTGGGATTTTAATAAAAATCTGATTTCAACCATCAAATTATACAAAAATTGCTGAGCAAAAGAGAGATCTTGGATATTGTTTGTTCCTTATTTCAATATATAAGGTTGCTAATAGGGCTATGATTATAGTAGATGAGATAGGATGTTGAGGGAAAGCATGGAAAAAGTGTGTTCCATTTCATAGCTCCAACACATCATGCAAGACTTACATTAATTTAGTTTCTTTAGATGTTCACTTCAACCATTTTAGCATCCTATGAACCTCTAGTCATGTTGATTATGTTTCTCTAGGAGTTTTTTCATGATTGAATTCTTTGTCACAGTTCATTCGGTCTTATCAATAATAACATATTGGATGGCTTATATTTTCCAATTACATTTATTGGGCAAGTGTATCTTACTCCATGTAACTTTCACATAGTAGGAACTTTGGTCAACATCCAATTGATTATCATATGGAGAGCTTGTTTAAAATAGATTAAATGAATACGTTTAGGATTCAAGTATCTTCACATTGGGATGGATCAAATTAATTCCAAAGAATCCCATGTAATGATAAGCTAGATTTTCACGTATAAATGAATTTTAATGGTTTGAACTAAAATTCCATTAAGAAGATAAACTGGAGTCAAGGGTAGCCAGATCCCCAAACCCCAGGAATAACATTCTTCACAAGTATTCATTTTATATATTACAGTGTTTATTCCTACATTTATCCTAATTATTTCCATGTTTCTACTTGAAATATATTGTTTTCTCTTCTTTCTCATATGTCATCAACTTTCCTCTTGCCATCTAGCTACAATTGCTAAATTCTTTGAATAGTCTGGTTTAAGTCTTGCAAGAGTTGATAATTGTTTCAAGACATAAGGTGAAAGTACGTCAGAGCAAGATAATGGTATTCTAAAGGATAATACCATAGCATCTGCAATCTTGCTAACAAGTAATAATACACTTTGAAAATTTCACCTCTAGATTTACTGCTAGGAATTTAATGATCTTAGGTATTGAACATGCCAAAAAGAACATGCCAAGCACATCGTGAAGAAAACTCGGTTTTAATTTATGTTGCGGTGGTTAAATGGGATCACTTCGTTAAATATCAATTGAAACCGTAAATGAAGGTCTTCAAATTCTATTAAGTAGGTCAGGGGCATGGAATCATAACATTCATACATTTCAAGGATTAAATGAGGTTTGAAGAAAAGAGGGAAACACTGGATATATAAGATATTCAAATAGAATATCTCTCATACATCTTAGAAGGAAAACATACTGAACAAGTAAAAATTTCTTAACATATTGGAATGGAAATATAAATACCAGGTTCAAAACAAAATACACTATGATTCTTTAAGAATCTAATACTTCATATATAAGAAAATATCTCATAGATCCATTCAAATATAATATTGAAAATAAAAGGTGAACTCAAGAATTCCCTTTGTTACTGAATAGACTTCGGTCCAACAGTTACAGTTCATATTTACAAAATGTGAAATCTATCTCACAAAAAAAAACCCCTCTTCCCAAATAAATACCCCCCCCGTCAAATTTTCAATGTTGAACTCTTTATTCTTTTTGGAACACTGAAGGATGCCTTCAATTGCTCTAATTGATTGGTCAACCCATTCCTTCAAATCAGGATCTGAAATCGACATTTAGATAATGTGGATCTTGATTGCTACACTTATGGCTTGAAATATGGAAATGATTTGAATGTTGATCCTCTTTTTTGATATGCTGGTCCATAACTATGGGATTGATCTTTTTGTTGGAATAATTAATCACCATCTATACCTTAGAGGCATTAGTTTATTACTTTAGGTTGATTCCTAGGTGCTTAGACCATAGTAGATGTTGTTCCTAGTGCACAACTTGACCACCGAGTGAAGTTTATCCATAATTGTGCCCCAAAGGATGCTTTAAAGTAGCTTTTATGAGCTAAGGTGCCCCATCTTCTTGATTCTTGCTTTATCCTGCTTTATGAGATAATACAATAGCTTTTTCTACTTTTCTCTAGGATTAGGAGCTTTGGTGATTTTGGAAAGTTTGCATGCTTTTTCCTAAACTCCCTTCAATCTTTTTCTCCTGAAAATACACTTAGTTGCTTATTTTTGATCACTCATGGCCTACCTAAGCTTAGTTAGCCAATTCGTGATCATCTAGTGAGAGTTGGAGTTAGTAAGTTGTCAAAGTTGGAAATGTTTCCTAAGTCTAAGCCTACCACATGTGAGCTACTCGAATTACCTCTAAGGCATTCAAATTTCTCTCCAGAGATGTATTATTTAATGTACTATAATTTTTCATTAATAGATTGATGGAACTTTATTCAATTGAGTTTCTTTTCTCTTGTGTTTCTGCTCAAATTTTCTTCCTTCTCTGCAATATTGTAAATTCATTGTGAGGATTTTTATGTGAACTAGATCCAGACTGTGATCAAATTTTCACATGGTAGCAAAGAGCATAGGGGTTTCAATATTACTCAAATACTTCCATTGAAGTACCCGAAGCAGTGGAGTTTCCACATAAATCCTGGAGCAATTTCCTTGAAGCCATTGGAGCAATCCTTTGGAGTCTACCTAGGTGTGAGGCACTCTCGAATGTGCTCAGTGTCGAAGTAGAGTTTGATTGAGCTTACAGAGTTTTCATCCTGAGTGTTTTTTGTAGGTATTTTGTGCAGGTACAACAACTTCA
The DNA here is from genome assembly GCA_027924585.1 of Larix kaempferi. Taxonomy (NCBI): domain Eukaryota; kingdom Viridiplantae; phylum Streptophyta; class Pinopsida; order Pinales; family Pinaceae; genus Larix; species Larix kaempferi. Next base: position 18,024,362 of record BSBM01000376.1, read on the forward strand.
TGGATTCGAAATCAGTTCCTCCTCTATCACCATTCAACTATGCTGAGTAGAAATTGAATATGGTTGCATATCTCGAGAGCCATGAGCTCTTTGATGTGTCTACTGGAATTGTGGAAGAGCCAAGTTCCTCTAAAGAGAAACATGGTTGGATGAATGATTGTGATAGAGCATTTGGAGCAATGTGTCTGGAAATATCTCCAAGCATGCGCTAACTTATTGATACTACTGAATACCCAAAGGATCTATGGACAAATTTGGATAGATATTTTGGAAATCACAATGAGGAAGATATAAGCTATATGGAGAGTGAGCCCATTAGTGATACCTCCTCAAAATTTCTCACTGATTTCAGTAATGTATCGGCCTTAAACCTCTGTGAAGAAGTTGTTGAAGATGAATAAGAAGAAATTGCAAAAATTTCAACATATACAGTTCCTGTTGAAGATATTATCCTTGATTCGAATGCTTTATCTGCATGTCAAGAAGCAGAAATTGAAGAGACATATTCTTCTGTGGCTCTAGAAGTTGAGAAATCAGATCTCTCTCCTTCACATGTGGATTCTAATGATGAATAAGGTTCAATTAATGGAACTATAGTTGTTGAAGATGAAGACTTCCATCTCTCTCTCATGTTCTCCTATGAGTCTTCTATTTTGAATTCTGAGCAAGATAAGCCAATTCATGCTCTAGAAGTAGAAGAGGACTTTGATTCCTCTCTTTCACATGAGTATACTGGTATGTGGAATGGTGATCTACTGAAGGTTTTGGAAGATAGATCAGAGTTTGGAAGTGACACATTCACTCTCCATGATCACAAGCTTCGTATGTATTTCTACTTGATCATTGGCACATGTTCTTAGAGTTGGACTGAAGATGGAGGACACCATCATTTGCTTGGGATTGGCTCTCAAGCACACCAAGACTCATTTGGACTTGATCTTAGGAATTTAAAGTCTAATGAGAACCTATAGTTGATATCCTATATATTAGGATTAAAGCGAGCATAATAAATTATATGTGAGAGAAAATTAACAATAAGAAAGCAACCATTCACATAGACACATAGTTTTCCATGGAAAATCCCATGCGGGGAAAAACCAGCCAATGAAGACCTTCATTACCTTTTCCAAAACCGGCCAAGTGGGCCAAGTGAGCTAGTCACCACTCACCTCCTGAACACTTTAAAATGGAGTATTCCAAGCCTTCTTATAGGCTCCATTACATGCAATACTTTGGGCCAATACCATGGGCTACAAGAAACCATGTTCCCATAACATGTGCTAGACCTAAACCACCTTTGACTCATTCCCGATTCAAGGTTAACCCTAACAATCCTCCCTTTAAGCTTGAATTGGGGATCTCACATACACCCCCTATCACCTAGGTCTATCTCCCAACTTTACCAGTGAGTTACCAGGGGTATGCATGCCTTACCAGGTCTTACAACCATATGCCCTTTTACATGCAAACGACTCCATTAATTTTTTTATGTGTCTTCATGTTATATTTTGAGCATAAATTCAATAGATCTAGGATCTTAACTAAAAGAACAACATGTACAGCATATAAAGCATAAGAGACAAGAGACAAGAGACACAAAACATTTCACCGGGGAAAACCAAGAAGGTGAAAAACCCCACAACTTCCTTAGAGATAGAATAAGCATCAATACAAGGATCACCATGATCAAACCCAAGAGATAGACATATTCAACAACATGCTCCTCCTCCACTTGTGTTCATCCTCCTCCTCTCTCACTAATGCGAAGTGAGTGAATGAGACAATGTGTAAAATGAGAGAGACACACTCTCTATTTATACACTAACTTTCACTTGACCTTTACTCAACTAGGTTGGCCCCAACTTAACAACTTAACATAAACTAACTTTGGGCCGACCCCACTAGGGTGTTCTAATAACCCTTTGACCCACACAACTCATACGGGGCCGACCCCAGCAAGGTGGTCTAATAACCCATCAAGTATAAGTTATGACACTTAAAATATAACTTGCGACACTTGCAAGTACACATGACGACACATCCAATCGGAGGAATAATACATCTCCGTTGGGGATATAATAAAGTACACAATATACAAGTGAATATCTTTTGAAGTTACAAATACATCAACACTCCCTCTTCAATAGGAAGGTATTCTCTTGACACAAGTCATCAATACATATAGGCACAGGTCTTCAATTTTGGAGCTGGATCATCGTCACTGGATCACGGAGCATCATCGTCACTGCTGCTGTACTCATCATCTCGATCACTGGTGCTATCTTTGAATTCTTCTTGTCATAGGAAGTTCTACATATCCATCCCTTTTTCATGATGGATGTAGGCCTAGCCTCCATATAGGTCTTCATCATCTCTGCGAGCAAGCCATCAAGTAGGTACACCTCAGGACTGATTACACTGCCTTTGCAAAACCTACAAGATCTCCCAGGATTGATCATATGCCACCGCAAAACCTGCAAGAGCATCTAAGGACTGATTACATGCCTCTGCAAAACCTGTGTACCCTACTGTCACATCCTCGTCTTTAGATCACCTCATAGTCCACGGAGCACAACCCAGATGCACATCACACAGCACTTACACTCACCGCCATGGGAAGGCACACCTCAACCATCCGTGAAAGGATCAACACTTACATTTACGCCATGGGAAGACACACTTCAACCATGCGAGAATGGCATCACACTTATATTCATACCATGGGAAGACACACTTCAACCATGCTAGGAATGGCACAACACTTATATGTTAGAAAAACAGGATTGCAGAGCAATAAAAATAAACATAAATGCAAATATAATCACACACACATTACAAGAGAGACACAGATATATCGTGGTTCACCCAAGATGGGCTACGTCCACACTGAAGTTGCCAGTCCTTATTATTATACTGTCCAACAAAGTGAAGGGATACAACTTGTAGCACAACCATTGCACTTCCTCTTCACTGTTTCACAGTCTCTCTTCTTGATCTCAGAGATCTTTACAATGCATAATACCTAATATATCAACCCTAGCCGTGTTACAATGTATTTATTTTATAAGGGAAATACAATGGGAAAATACCACGGGTTACCCAAAACCATGGGCCCGAAAACTGGTGGCGAAATAGCCCCAAAATTTTTCCTCGGGGGCTACGCCCTCGGACCCCTTGGGTATCATGCAGGGATCATAACCAAACCTGGGGTATGGATACGACTGAATAATAATATCTCTGAATCTGGAGATCAGGCTCCATAACCAACAATCTCCCACTTGGAGACCGATCACAACAACTCCACCGCTGCTGCACTTGCTGGACTTGGACTTGGAAAATTTCTCCTCTTCACCTTCATGCTAGAAGGCCAACTGAAACCGAGAAGGAACTCAGTTTCTCTCTGGTCACTACCTTTGTGAACATGTCTGCAAGATTCTGGCTAGTGTGTATCTTTTCCAGCTTCAATAGTTCATCTTCCAAAACATAGCGTATGAAATGGTACTTGAGCTGTATATGTTTAGTCCTGGAATGGAATGCTGAGTTCTTTGCAAGATGAATGGTACTCTGGCTGTCACTATACAACATGCTATCCTTCTTCTTCTTACCGAATTCCTCCATAAACCTCTGCAACCAAATCATCTCTTTACTAGCCTCTGTAATAGCAACATACTCTGCTTCCGTTGTTGAAAGTGCAACAACCTTCTGCAGTTTCGAAATCCAACTTACTGCTGTTCCACCTACAGTAAACGCATACCCTGTGGTGCTCCTCCTGCTATCCTTATCAACTGCCATATCTGCATCAACATATCCCTGTAGAACAATGTCTGAACCTCCAAAACATAATGCATGAGTGGTAGTACCTCTCAAATACCTAAGAATCCACTGTACTGCCTTCCAATGTTCTTTACCTAGATTGTTCATATATCTGCTCACAACTCCCACTACTTGTGCAATATCTGGTCTTGTGCACACCATGGCATACATCAAGCTGCCAACTGCTGATTGATAGGGCATCTTGGACATGTAATCTATCTCTTCCTGTGTCTTGGGACACATTTCCTTAGACTGAAATGGCTTGCCAAAGGTGTACTAACTGGTTTTGCATTCTGCATTCTGAACCTCTCCAACACCTTTTGTATGTACTCACCCTGAGACAATGTCAATTTGCGATTTTTCCTTTCTCTCGTTATTCTCATACCAAGGATTTGCTTTGCAGCACCCAAATCCTTCATCGCAAATGAATTAGCTAACTTCCTTTTGAGCACATTTATATCCTGCATGTTAGACCTTGCAACAAGCATGCCATCCACATACAACAACAAGATAATATATGTTCCATTATCTAGCTTCTTGAAATAAACACAGTGGTCAGAATGACATCTACTATAACCTTGTTCTATCATAAACCTGTCAAATTTTAAATACCACTGCCTTGGAGCTTGCTTCAAGTCATACAAGCTCTTTTTCAACCTGCACACCAAATTCTCCTTCCCTTTGACCTCATACCCTTGTGGCTGCTGCATATATACCTCTTCCTCCAAATCCCCATGGAGAAAGGCTGTTTTTACATCTAACTGTTCAAGATGCAAATCTTCTACCACCACTAGACTTAAAATAGTCCTAATTGAAGTCATCTTAACAATAGGAGAAAATATTTCATCAAAATCTATACCTTTCTTCTATGCAAACCCCTTTACAACAAGTCTGTCCTTGTACCGCTTCTTACCTCCTTCTTCTTCCTTCAACCTGTAAATCCATTTGTTCTGCAATGCTCTTTTACCAGCAAGAAACTGAACCAAATCCCAAGTCTGGTTTCCTACCAATGAGTCCATCTCCTCATTCATGCCTTGCTCCCAATTCTTTCTAGTTTCCACCTGCATTGCTTCTTCATAACATTCTGGTTCACCAGAAATAGTCATCAATAAATAATACATTAAAGGAGAGTATCGTTCAGGGAGTCTACTTAACCTGGTAGATCTTCTTGCAGTTGCAGGAGTTTCAGGTACTTGCTGCTATTCTTGATTTTCTGGTACCTTTGGAACTTCATTTTCTTGAATTTCATCAAGTACTGTGTACTCTGTGTTTTCCTTTTCCTATTTCTTTCCCTGTAACTGATCTTTATACATGACCTTTTCATTGAATATCACATCTCTACTCTTGATGATTTTGTTATTTTCATAATCCCATAAACGATAACCAAATTCATCAACCCCATATCCAATAAAGGTACATTTCTTGGATTTATCTTCAAGCTTTGTTCTATTTTCTTTATCAATATGGACAAATGCTTCACAACCAAAAGTTCTCAGAAATGAGTAGTTTACTTTTTTACCTGTCCATGCCTCCTATGGAATACCACCATCCAAAGCAGTAGAAGGCTCTCTGTTTATTAAATACATAGTAGTATTTACAGCATCTGCCCAAAACTGTAAGGGCAACCCTGCATGCAATCTCATACACCTTGCACGCTCCATGATCGTTCTGTTCATCCTTTCAGAAACACCATTTTCTTATGGTGTTCCTAGGACTGTCTTCTCTCTACGAATCCATGGTATGAACAATAACTATCAAACTCCTTGCCGCAGTACTCACCTCCATTATCAGATCTGAGACACTTCAACCTTTTTCCTATCTCATTCTCAACCAAAGCTTTCCAATTCTTAAAAGTAGCAAACACATCAGATTTCTGTCTAATGCAATAAACCCAAGTTTTCCTAGTTGAATTATCAATAAATGTAACATAATAATGAGAGCCACCAAGAGATTGTACCTGATCCAGTCCCCATACATCAGTATGCACAAGCTCTAACTTCTTATTCTTTTTCTGTTTCCCAACCCTGAGAAATCCGACTCTCTTCTGTTTTCCATAAACACAGTTTTCACAGAATTCCAAACTTACCTGCTTCAAATTTGGTAGCAGCTTCCTTGAGTGGAGAATATACATCCCCTTCTCACTCATGTGGCCAAGCCTATGATGCCACAATGTTGTATCTGTTCCTGTGGAAGCTAAAGAGATAGAATGGCCAGTATTATGAGGACATAAATACAACGTACCTACCCTGTCTCCTTTTTCTATCACCATTGATCCTTTAGTGATATTCCACCACTTTTCTCCAAATGTAGATAGACAACCTCCATCTCCCAACTGCCCTGTTGAGATCATATTTATTTTCATAGCAGGAATATGCCTTACATATTTCAACAACCAATCAGTTCCATTCTTAACTTTTGTCCATACCTTACCCATTCCAACAATTTTACATGGCTCATCATCACCCAATAAAACATGTCCAAAATCACCTGGAACATAATCATGAAAATATTTCCTATGGGGTGTAGCATGACATGAATCCCCTGAATCTACTACCCAATAATCACTTGTATTATTGAATGCAAGAATCAAAGCATCTTGTAACACATCACCTGCTACATTTGCTTCCTGGGTAGTTTCCTTCTGCGCATCTCCTTTCTTCTTTAGAGATCTGCAGTCTTTCTTCAGATGTCCTTTCTTTCCATAGTTCCAGCACTCTATTTTTCCCAGTCTGGACTTGGATTTGCCCGTTTTAGACTTGCCACGATTACCTTGGCTCTTTCCTCTCTCCTTTTGTCTTCCCCTTCTCTCCATGGTCAACGCATTACCTGATGTCTCACCTGTGTTTTTTCTTCGCATTTCCTCGCTAAGAATAACACCAATAACATCATCAAATTTCAAGGTGTTTGAACCATAGACAGAGTTACTTACAACCATGACCAAGCTATTCCATCTTTCTGGCAATGAACACAAGATTAGAAGAGCCCTAACCTCATCATCAAAGTTCACACTTACAGAACTTAGTTGATTTGTAACTGTATTAAACTCATTTAAATGATTAGTAACAGATCCACCCTCAGACATCTTCATATTAAAAAAATGCTTCATTAGAAATACCTTGTTGGAGGCCGAGGGTTTTTCATACAGCTTACCCAGTGCGCTCATCAAACCCTCCGTTGTCGTTTCTTTTGATATATTGAAAGCCACCGATGAAGCCAGGCTCAGTTGTATTGTTCCCAGAGCCTTTCTGTCAAGAACCTCCCATTCTTCATCCTTCATAGCCGTCGGCTGCTTTTCTCTTCCTCCCAACGGAAGGAATAGATCCTTCTGGTACAGATAGTCCTCCATTTGCATCTTCCATAGCTGGAATTTTTGGCTATTAAACTTCTTGACTTTAAACTTTCCTTCTTCTTCCATTGTTCCCACTCGAACCAAAAACCCTAGCTTCCTGCGGATTTATCTTCCAAATAGACCTTTGGCTCTGATACCAATTGTTAGAAAAACAAGATCGCAGAGCAATAACAATAAACATAAATGCAAATATAATCACACACACATCACAAGAGAGACACAGATATATCGTGGTTCACCCAAGATGGGCTACGTCCACACTGAAGTTACCAGTCCTTATTATTATACCATCCAGCAAAGTGAAGGGATACAACCTGCAGCACAACCACTACACTTCCTCTTCATTGTTTCACAGTCTTTCTTCTTGATCTCAAAGATCTTTACAATTCATAATACCTAATACATCAACCCTAGCCGTGTTACAATGTCTTTATTTTATAAGGGAAATACAATGGGAAAATACCACGGGTTACCCAAAACCGTGGGCCCAAAAACTGGTGGCAAAAATAGCCCCAAAAATTTTCCTCGGGTGCTACGCCCCCGAACCCTCGACAGGGGCCCACTAGCCCTCCGGACCCCCCTGGGGATCGTGCCAGTTTCATAACCAAACCTGGGGTATGGACATGGATCAATAATAATATCTCTGAATCTGGAGATCAGGCTCTATAACTAGCATTATATCGCATCCATGGGAAGACACACTTCAACCATGCTCGAATGGCACAACACTTATATCGCAACCATGGGAAGACACACTTCAACCATGCTCGAATGGAACAACACTTATATTGTAGCCATGGGAAGACACACTTCAACCATGCCCGAATGGCACAACACTTATATCGCAGCCATGGGAAGACACACTTCAACCATGCTCGAATGGCACAACTCTTACATCAACGACCATGGGAAGACACACTTCAATCATGTTGGAATGGCCCCAACCATTATATCTGCACAATGTGAGGACACACCTACCACCATGTGAGAATGGCTCATGTGCATCTGTGTCTCTGGACTCATCACTTCCCCTTGGAAGGAATCTCAATATGAAGTACACCAAGCCTCTCTCTGAAGTACTCAAACTTCACTCTGGCCAGTGGCTTGGTCAACACATCGGATATATGCTCGTCCATCGCAACATACAGGAGCTTCACTGCTCCTGTCTGCACCACATCCCTGATATAGTGATACTTGATCTTGATGTGCTTCGACTTGTCATGGAACACTAGGTTCTCTGACAACTTCACACAGCTCTGGTTGTCACAATAGATACAGGTAGCATCCAACAAGATATCAAATAACTCAGACAGTAGCTTCCTAAGCCATACTGCCTCACAACGAGCCGAACAAGCTGCGACATACTCTACTTCGGCTGTACTCAGTGCTACGCAGGACTGCTTCCTGCTAAACCAAGAGATCATACCAGATCCCATACTGAAGCAGCACCCCGAAGTGCTCTTCTGATCAATGGCACTGCCTTTCCAATCCGAATCAAATAACCCTCCAGGTTAAACTTTTGATTCGCATCATACTTGATCCCATAATCAATTGTACCCTTCAGGTACCTCAGAATATGCTTTGCAGCTATCAGGTGAGCATGTCTTGGATTTCTCAAGTACTGGCTCAAGGTTTTCATCGCAAAGCAGATATTTGGTCTCGTATTCGTCAGGTACATCAAGGTCACAATCATCTGACGATACATTGTGGCATCAACCGGCTCAGATGAAGCATCACACAGAAGATTCAAGTTCGATGCCATAGGTGTGGCCATGGCCTTGCAGTCCATCATTCCGAACCGCTTCAGGATCTCTATTGCATACTTCCCTTGTCCAAGGAAGATTCCATCTGCACTCTGCCACACCTCCATGCCTAGAAAGTAATGCATCATCCCCAAGTCCTTCATCTCGAAATCGACAGCAAGCTTCCTCTTTGTATCGACAATCAACCTATCTTCACCTGTAACAAACAGGTCATCCACACACAGTAGTAGTATCACTGGATTGCCTTCCTCAAGCTTGTAGTAAAGGTTGGAATCCGCTTTACGCTTAGTAAATCCAAAACTGGATAGAAAACTGTCTATCCTACCATACCAAGTCCTAGGGGATTGCTTCAAGCCATATAAGGCTTTCTTCAACCTGCACACATATGAATCCCTATCATGTGTCTCAAAACCGAGTGGCTGCTCCACATACACTTCCTCTTTGACTACACCATTCAAGAAAGCTGTCTTGACATCTATCTAGTGTATCTTCCACTTCATCACTCGCCTTGTATTTCTCTATGCTACCATCTGCAACATGCTTGATCTTATAGATCTACTTGGAAGTCACAACAGACTTCCCTTCAGGTCTTGGGACCACATCCCAAACATCATTCTTCATGATTGACTGGTATTCCTCGAACATGGCATTCTTCCAATACTGCATCCCAGATCCTGGGAACTACAGATTCTTCAATATCTTCAATAGATAGTTTTCTTTGAACTTCGTTGCTGGAACAAATGTTGTAGTCCTTCTTTTATAGGTGATGGTCCACGGTCTTTCCTACAAGACAAGTTCAATTGCATGATTAGAAACTTCTCATAGTTTTCAGAACAAAATCTTATACATAAAAATATATGTCATACATTCATGAAATTATCTTAGCCAATGCTTCAATACAACATTTATTCATATCCCGTAACTTTCTAGATGCCTTCCATCTCTACCAGAACATTGTTAAGAGTGTGCACAACTCCCAACATGTTAGCAAAGAGGTTTCATTATAGATAAGTAGCAATCGAGTGTTGTACAGTACCATAGGCCACTTACCCATTACTATATTAGTAGTATCTTTTTCATTAATGCAACTTTTCTAAAATGCATAATATACATCATAAATATAGGAACATAAGTACAACATCATTTAAGTAATAAGAAATGACAATTCAAGTACTTATCTTTGTTTGCTTGTTGGGTGGACTCCCTCTCAATCTTTGCTTCCTTGCAGGGGAGTGTGCTCCCTCTTGATCTGGATTACCTGTCCTTGAACTTATATCCATCCTGGACCACTATGCATGCTTAAGTGTGCATTAGTGTCATCATTGTGTTATCCTCAAGATATCATACATAACCATACATATATTAGTATAATCTCAATACTATCAAAACATTATGATCCTAAATAATCTTATGTATGGTCATGATCATTTCACACACAGGTAATACGTGTTAGTATTCAAGGTTTTAGGGAAGACTTCTTTTACTCATGTATATTCTTATTTGACCATAGGACTCTTCTGGTTAGTCATATCATCAATCAAAGTAAGAAACATAATATGCATAAACCTTTGATTACTTCTAACTTCAAGAATAATCATTATCATTCATACAAAAGTATAAGATCCTAACATAAGGTAGGATTCTAACTTGATATAGGAAAAACATACCTGGATTATCATGTTAGCTAGTTATGTCTAATATACCCGCATAAAGTCTTCTTGTTCTCGTCAATTATTTGTGCTTAGTAACCTGCATAACTCATAGGTTAAGCATTGTAGAACCAAATTATACATACCTCGTAAGTAGAGCTTTTATGTGATCCATGAGTCTTTGTCTTCATGTCACCATGGTTATATGTTCTTGATCTAGAACTTGATTTATACCTTTCATGTTAGTGGACAACATCAACCTCATACAACACCATAGTGCATTAGTACAATCATAAGTGTCATAACCCTAATCAATGAATGTCTTCTCACATGCATTCATACTTTTACTAGGGTGATGAGACAAGTCTAAGATTAATCAAGATTGTACTAACCTTAATAATATGAAGACAAACATATCATAAACTCAATCATGAACAAATTTCAAAACATACCTGTATCTCTTCAAGTCATACCTGTCGGGACTGCTTGTAGCCTTCTCATGTAAAGCCTCATCCTCATCTCCCTCTGGAACTGGAATTTCTTCACTTATGCAGGTGTCCAATTCATTCTTTTCTAGGATTAACCCAATCCACTTTAATTTGCTGAAAGTGGATTTGGAGCTGGATTAGGGTTTGTAAGAGAAACCCTAAAAATCCAAACTTTGAATTTCAAACTTCTGAATGGATGGAAAGATGTGGCTTGCTAAGTTGATCAAGCTGGTATACTTCAATTTTGAAAACTGCAAAATTTGACCCCTCAAAATTGCCTTACAACCATATGCCCTTTTACATGCAAACTGCTCCATTAATTTTTTTATGTGTCTTCATGTTATATTTTGAGCATAAATTCCATAGATCTAGGATCTTAAATAAAAGAAAAACATGTACAACATATCAAGCATAAGAGACAAGAGACAAGAGACACAAAACATTTCACCGGGGAAAACCAAGAAGGTGAAAAACCCCGCAACTTCCTCAGAGATAGAATAAGCATCAATACAAGGATCACCATGATCAAACCCAAGAGATAGACATGTTCAACAGCATGCTCCTCCTCCACTTGTGTGCATCCTTCTCTTCTCTCACTAATGCTAAGTGAGTGAATGAGACAATGTGTAAAATGAGAGAGACACACTCTCTATTTATACACTAACTTTCACTTGACCTTTACTCAACTAGGTCGGCCCCAACTTAACAACTTAACATAAACTAACTCTGGGCCGACCCCACTAGGGTGGTCTAATAACCCTTTGACCCACACAACTCATACAGGGCCGACCCCAACAAGGTGGTCTAATAACCCATCAAGTATAAGTTATGACACTTACAATATAACTTGCGACACTTGCAAGTACACATGATGACACATCCAATCGGAGGAATAATACATCTCCGTTGGGGATACAATAAAGTACAAATACAATATACAAGTGAATATCTTCCGAAGTTACAAATACATCAACACTTCATGGTGACTACACCATCACCATCCATTGCTTCATCCTCTCGCTTTTCCATGCTCACTTTCTTTCTCATCTACTTGCTCGTTTTATACCATGATCCTTTTGTACCTGCATCCAATCCTGTCCTTAACGTCCATATAAAGTAGAATCCATCTATCTGATTACATGGTTCCTTAGCCGCTGTAACCACCAATTATATAGGAATTCTCTTCACATACATGGTTCATAATTATTGGTCCCACAACTGAGATTAAACCATCTCACATTCCTCCCGTAATCGAAGACTCAACTTCTTTGATCCACATCAAGCTAGGTTATGAGTACACCTGCCACCCTCATACCTACTCAGTGGTTCATTCCAGACTTGATGCAACATTCCTTCTCTATGCATCAGAGGGATACCTTGTGCTTCTATCACCCGAGTAAAACACAGCTTGCCCACAGCTAAGTTTCACAAGGACAAAAAAAATAGTGTTGGGGTGTCGGGTACCACCGAACATGCACCCCGCAATTAATTCAAAAAACCAGGTACAATAAACCTTTTAAAAACACTTATCATGCTTCTCAGGTGCACAATTTTCATAGCCTCCATCTAACTTTACCATGACTCTTTACCATAACCCATAAGAACATTGGCATTTTAAGCACCCTCATTTAATTCCTTATACCTCATATGACCATAAGAAATATGTCTCACCATGAGAAATTTACAATGACAAACCCAAAAATTTCCAAAGTTACATACATAAAATTTTCTTTAATTAATGTCCACTATCCCCAAAAAACAATTACTTTCATCAAAATACTTTCATATAGAATGACGTGAACGAATCCTTTTTATATGTCCATTTTAATATGACATGGGCCTTTTAAGATTAAAGCGAGCATAATAAATGATATGCGAGAGAAAATTAACAATAAGCATGCAACCATTCACATAGATACATAGTTTATCCTGGAAAACCCCATGCGGGGAAAAACCAACCAATGAAGATCTTCATTACCTTGGCCAAAACCGACCAACCAGACCAAGTGAGCTAGCCACCACTCACCTCCAGGACACTTTACAATGGAATATGCCAATCCTTCTTATAGGATCCATTACATGCAATACCTTGGGCCAGTACCATGGGTTACAAGAAACCATGTGCTAGACCTAAACCACCTTTGAATCATTCTCGAGTCAAGGTTAACCCTAACACTATCATACTTCTGCCATTGAGGATCATATATCAGTTAGTTCTCTAGAAGATCATCTCTCTTCTCATGAGTTCGCTAAGGTGCAATATTGTGGTTCATTGGATGTTTTGGAAGCTAGATCAAAGTTTGGAGCTACTGCATTCTCTCTCCTTGGTCCTATGCCTCCTCCCTATTCCTACATGGTCACATGCACATTTACTCAAGGTGCAAATGAAGTTGGAGACATCATGCATTCGCTTGGACACTTGCTACTCACACTTGGAGATGATTGGAAGTCCAAGCCATCACCATCACACAATGGTTCATTTGGTTCTAATCTCACCCCTACTGGTTCAAAGGATATCTCAAGGGACCATCTACACATTCTTGGAGCTGATCCTACCTCTATTGGTTTGAAATTCAAGTTTTGGAATGATATGCATATTTTTGGATTTGTTCTCACCATGCTTGGTTTAATGGACAAGTTCAAAGAGATTCCAGATTCGCTTGCTTCCATTGCTGGAGAAATCAAGCACATGTTTTGGGAGCATGATCCTCTTCTGCCAAAGAGGAACATACCTCCATACATCTAATCAAGAATCACACCTACTTGAGTTTGGAGCAATTTATTTTTGGTGTGTTTTCATGTCCATTCTAGAGGGGAGGTTTTGTTCCCAAGTGGTTTTCCTCTTTTACCTTAGTTTACATGGACTAATAATTGTAAAGGGTGAACATAGGCCATAGTTTCCTGGGCCCTCATAATAATTTCACTCACCTAAGTCAGGCTTAAGGGGGGGGGGGGTGTTGGAATAATTAATCACCGTCTAAACCTTAGAGACCTTAGTTTATTACTCTAGGTTGATTCCTAGGTGTATAGATCATGGTAGATGTTGTTCCTAGTGCACAACTTGACTACCAAGTGAATTTTATCCATAAGTGCGCCCCACAGGATGCTTTAAAGCAAATTTTATGAGCTAAGGTGCCCCATCTGCTTTATTCATGCTTTATGAGATAATACAACAACTTTTTCTGCTTTTCTCTAGGATTAGGATGATTTAGGTGCGCTTTGGTGCTTTTGGCGAGTTTGCATGCTTTTTCGTAAAGGACCTTCCATCTTTTTCTCCTAAAAATCCACTCAATTGCTTATTTTTTATCACTTGTGGACTACCTAAGCTTAGTTATCCAATTTGTGATAATCTAGTGAGAGTTGGAGTTAGTAAGTTGTCATAGATGGAGATTTTTCCTAAGTCTAAGCCCGCCACATGTGATCTACTCGAATTTCCTCTAAGGCATTCAAATTTCTCTCCAGATATGTATTATTTAATGTACTATCATTGTTCATAAATAGATTGTTGGAACTTTATCCAATTAAGTTTATTTTCTTATGTGTATCTTCTCAAATTTTCTTCCTTCTCTGCATTCTTGTAAATTCATTGTGATGATTTTTCTGTGAACTAGATCCATAAAGTGATAAAATTTTCACACTTTTGATAGCTAATCTATCTCCTCAAATTTTGAATGCTAATCTGCTACCTTCGTTTGCAGATAATTTATTAATCTAGATAAATGCAAGCTCCTTATTAAAATTAGAACAACTACAAAACTATGTCTTTGACCCAAAATTGTCTTAACATTATTAATTGATAAACATTCATTATCTCCATCAAGTGACAACACTGTGTGCATTGTTTTTACTCCTCAATTGGCATTAAATTTTGGCTGTAAAACATGCCCAAAAACCAAATATGGACAAATGAATATGAAAGGCCACTTTCCTCTAAATAACATAAAGAATTCTTCTTTGAAACTTTTCCAACACGTAATCCATACAGCCCATCACTTTTACCCTAATGATCTTGACATTTTCTATTTGGCACTGCATATGACACCTGGACAATCTTGGGCACATGGGCTCTCAACCTCGACACTTGGTTGCTTACCTGGAGTGTGCTTGGGTGCATGTTGGTTTTATATATGTGGGAAATATCCCACATATATGAGGAAAGAAAACCCTTGCCGTGTTTATATCCCATGAATTGTTGAAAGGTTGTTGACGAAAGTGCAAAGGAACGACATGCTCTCCATTGGGTTCTTCTTTCAGGTGCGCTCCACTTGGTGCCACTGGCGCATTTGTTGGTTGAATGTGGTTTAAATTCGATCATGAATTGATATTGGATTTGGACTCGAGACTTGATTTAGGATTGGAAATTCAGTATAAAACCAAGTCCTTTAATATTTTTTCCAAGTAACTATTATAAAAAATCATTTAAAATGCCAAGTAACTATTATAAAAAATCATTTAAAATAAAATTTAATTTTTTTGCCAAGTAACTATTATAAAAAATCATTTAAAATTCCAAGTAACTATTATAAAAAATCATTTAAAATTCCAAGTAACTATTATAAAAAATCATTTAAAAAAAATAAAAAATGATTTTCTATTTTAAAAACATAGAGTTTTTTTTCCCGCGAAAAAAGCATACTATTGTTATTCAATATTGAATCAAATAGTACATGATATCAACATTCAATGCTGTCTTTTCAATAAAAAAATAGAGCTTGTATAAACATATAGGATGAGGAACTCGTAAACTAGAATATTTTATTAACTTGCGAAGGCTTAGAATGCAAACAAGAAGGATAGGTTGTGGGTACTCACTAGAGAAGATCTTTTGAGAATTAGCGAGAAACTTGGCAAAATTGATGCAAATTTGGTAAAAAGGTAATAAAATTTGACATGCTCAATTTTAGTGCTAACACTTCTCATGACTTCATATGTAAATGGGGCAATGCATATTGAGAATTAGGGTTGAAATTGTGAAACTAGTGAAAAAATAAATGTAAATTTATTTTTCTCTCAATTTTGACTACATTTAAATCATTACCCAAGTTGATTCATAAAATTTGCATCGATGTTTCTGGTTGTATTATGAAAAATAAATTTATGTGAGAAATCAATTTTTCATAGGTTGGCCCTAGTTTTCATCATGCACAAGTTGGCCCTAGGCTTCATTAGATACATGTTTCCGTTGTAAAATTTCTATTTTTTGAGTAGAAACAACTATTGGAAATTCACCTTAGACTGTTGGAGTATTATCACCATCTCATTTTGGTCTTGCATGCTTTGCATGCATCCATGCATTCCATGCATTAGCAGTTGAGTCTCCTAGCACCTAGTCCTTACTTTGCCCCCCCGGAGCTTGTTTTTGGCCATCATTAGCCCCACTATCCACTCAGAGTACCTTGGTTACATCATTGAAGTCCAAATTCGCCCTCATGCATGATTTTAGGAGTAAGCACAGTCAGTTCTATGATTTAGGGCACCTTGTCCCCTTGATTGCCTAGTTAACTGACGGTTACACCTAGTTTCACTGCTACTGAGTGTAGGAGCACCTATTTTGACCTCTACAAGCCAATATTTCACCCCCTTGGAGTCTGCTCCCCTATTTTGGTGCCCACATGATTCAATTGTGCTTGTTTCTACCTTAGTTAACTGATTATTCATCATCGGTGGCCACTAAACCTTATCGGGAGATGGTTCCAATGCAAACTAAGCCTATACTTGAGGTGAATTCGAATCCTTCCAGGAGTATCAAATTCATTCTATTGTAACATTCTTTGATTTCCAGCTTACATCTGATTAATGTATCACAACAATTTTTCATGTGTGTTTCATTTTATGAGTGAATTGATCCATGTCTTTGTCTAATTCTTCTTAGTAATAACAGTGTGAAATTGTGAGGTTTGTTCTAGCTCAGTGATCTATCCCTGTGGAATTTCACACGGTATCATAGCTCATGTGAGATTTTGAGTGCAATAGTGGAAACAATAGCAACATTTGCACCAGTTCCAACAATAAATTGAGCAACTGCTTTCAGTAGAGCACTAGAAGCCTCTGGATTTCCATAACAAATCCTGGTGCCCTTGCATTGAATTCACTGGAGAAATCCTTTGAGGTCTAGCCAAGTGTGAAGGATCCAGATAAAAGTTCCTACTGTCCTAAAGAAGTGTTCAATATATTCAGTAACAATCCTCAAGATATTTTTCCATTGTTTTTGCAGGTATTCTACAATAGCTTCCATAAATATGAAAGCAATTCCTCCTCTCTCTCCATTCAACTATGATCAGTGGAAACTAAAGATGATAGCATATCTGAAGAGACAAGGTCTTTTTGATATGTGTATTGGTGTTATGAGATATTTTTCTTCCTATGAAGAAGAGAATGATTGGATAAATGAATGTGATAGAGCCTTTGGAGAAATGTGTATTGCTATGTCTCCTAGTATGCGCTACCTCATGGAAACTACTGAATTTCCAAGTGATCTATGGGTCCAACTGGACAAATCATTTGGAAAGAAGAATGAAGAGATTTGTGCAAATTATTTGGAGAAAAAGCCCAGTGAGACCTCCTTCAATGTTCTCTCTAATTATGTATTAGCCTCAATCATATCTCATGATGAAGTTGTTCA
Source organism: Larix kaempferi (assembly GCA_027924585.1). NCBI lineage: Eukaryota > Viridiplantae > Streptophyta > Pinopsida > Pinales > Pinaceae > Larix > Larix kaempferi. Next base: position 18,042,046 of record BSBM01000376.1, read on the forward strand.
AGATGAAGAAGAAGCTGCAGATTCAACATAGAAAGATCATGTTGAAGACATTCCTTCCTCTGTTGCTCTAGAAGTTGAAGACAGTTTCAAATTGTCCCCTTCCCATGTAGCTGATGCAGATGAAAGTGATACAAGTAATGAACATGATCCTTTTGTAGAGATTATCCATTCCTCACTCATTTTATCAATGTCTTCTATTTCAAATTATGAGCATGATATGTCAGTTACTAATCTAGAAGTTGAAGAGAGTTTCAAATTCTCTACTTCCCATGAGTCTATTGGTGTGCATAATGATGATCTATTGAATGTTTTGGAGGTTAAATCAAATTTTGGAGGTGATACATTTTCCCTCCTTGATCACATGCTTCCTATGTACTTCTATTCGATCATTGGCACATGTTCTCATAGTTTCACTGAAGATGGAGGACACTACCATTCGCCTGGGTTCAAGTCTCAGGCACATTTTGGTGATTTTGGTTTTGATTTCATCCCTGCTGGTTCAAAGGAGATCGCAAGAAACCATTTATAAATTCTTGGAGTTGATTTAAATTCCAATAATCAGAAGTTCAAGTTTCAAGAGCAATTAGATCTGATTAGAGCTGATCCTACCTCAGTTGGTTCGAATTACAGGTTCTAGGATGATATTCATTTTTTTGGATTTGTTCTCACCATGTTTGGTCTAAAGATCAAGTTCAGGAAGCCTCCATATTCGCTTGTATCCACCAAAGGATAATTCAAGCACATGTTTTTGGAGCATGATCCACTTCTTCCCAAGAGGAAGATACCTCCATACATTGAATCAAGCATCACACCTACTTGAGTCTTGAGCAACAATTTTTGGTGTGTTTCAGACTATCTTGAGGGGGATTTTTTTTCCACAGGGTTTTCTTTCTTTCCTCACTTTTTTAGATTGTTGTACGGGGTGACCTTTGGTCTCAGTAACCAGGGTCTTAATTTTCATTTATTTTTCCTCATAGTCTGGATTAAGGGGGGGTGTTGGCATATGCTCACCATCTCATTTTGGTCTTGCATGCTTTGCATGCATCCATTCATTCCATGCATTAGCAGTTGAGTCTCCTAGCTCTAGTCCTTAGTTTTGTCCCCCAGGAGCTTGTTTTTGGCCATCATTAGCCCTCATATCCACTTAGAGATCCTTGGTTACATAATTGAAGTCCAAATTCTCCCTCATCCATGATTTTAGGAGTTAGCACAATCAGCTCCATGATTTAGGGCATCTTGTCCCCTTGATTTCCTCGTTAACTGATTGTTACACCTAGTTTCACTACTACTGAGTGTAGGAGCACCTATTTTGACCACTACAAGTCAATATTTACCCCCCTTGGAGTCTCCTCCCCTATTTTGGTTCCCAAATGATTAAGTTATGCTCACTTCTACCTTAGTTAACTGATTATTCATCATCGGTGGCCACTGAACCTTATTGGGAGATGGTTCCAATGCAAACTAAGCCTATACTTGAGGTGAATTCGAATCCTTCCAGGAGTATCGAATTCATTCTATTGTAACATTCTTTGATTGCCAGCTTACAACTGATTAATGTATCAACATCAGTTTTTCATGTGTGTTTCAGTTTTATGAGTGAATTGATCCATGTCTTTGTCTAATTCTTCTCAGTAATAACCGTGTGTTTGACGGGAAATCTACCAAGAGCGGACTCGAGGCCTGATTTCCCTAGCTCAACGCGAGTCTAGAACAAATAGAACAGAATATAAATCACTCTCCTAGATCTAATTAGAGATCAAGGAACTAGATACGTTTACCTTATAGATCGCTGATCCTTTTCTCCTTGAATGCTGCTCCAAGATTGACGATCTTTAGATCTGAGCTGTAAAACCTGTCAAGATAACAAGACAACAAAACAAGTAAAACACATCTACACAATAATATATCTAAGTAAGCAGTCAATCAGGCGAACTACACAAGATATCATTAACACAATGAGATTTTGGTGGAAAGCACTTATATTACTGTATTGAAAGGGAAGTACATAGGATGAAAATATTACAACTGTTAAGATTCAATATGCTAAGACAGAAAATATCAGCATTACATTCCATTTCACAATAATAGCATATACAGGATCACTGAAGAAACAACAAGCACAACATAAACACAAGAGACACAGATTTATCCTGGGAAACCCTTATGGGGTAGAAAACCTAGCAAAGCTTCCTCAGTATAGATGATCAGCAAATACAAAGATGTCAACCAAAGATATGAGCTCCTCCTCCTCCATAGCAGACCTCTCCCTCACAAGTGCGCTACTCACAAGTGAATGAATGAGTGAGAAAAGTGAGGAACATCCTCCTCTACTTATACTTGTTCCCCGACTGACTTTTACACAAGCTAGGTCATCCCCAACTTAATTACTGGGCTAAACACCCCATTACAACTGAATGGGACGACCCCTCTAGGTTGGTATAATAACCCAAGTTACCACATTCTGACGGAGGAATAAAAATCTCCGGATATACAATAAGATCTTCTCGGAGGAACGACACATCTCCGGAATAATAAAGTACAAATATAATATTCTTTGAAGTTACAATATTTCAACACTCCCCCTTAACAAGAGGGATATTATAACAACATCCGCACGAGCAAGGAGTCATCAACATCATACATGATACATCTATAAATCATTGGAAGCTTTCTCAACATCATCAGTAACTCAAGAAGTTATTGGAACATCTTCAATACTAGAACATCAACATCTTCAGTACTCAGTCTTCTACAGCACTTGAACAACTAAAACAATATCATCATCTAGATCCTCACGATCAACATCATCGTCATCACATGATAATCAACATCACCATCATATGATTATCAGCATCGTCGTCATACGATCATCAACATCGTCATCATACGATCATCAACATCGTCATCACATCATCTCTATCTACATAATCTGGATCATCATCTCGATCTACAGCATCGTCATCTAGATCAACACGATCAGCAACATCGTCATCTAGATCATCACGATCAACAACATCGTCATCTAGATCATCACTATTAGTATCCACACCAATACAAGTATACACATCATCAATATAAGTATCCTCATCAACACAAGTATACATATCATCAATACAAGTATCCTCATTAATACAAGTATACATACAAGTATCCTCATCAATACATATCATCAATACAAGTATCAATACATCAATACAAGTATCCTCATCAATACATATCATCAATACAAGTATCAATACATCAATACAAGTATCCTCATCAATACAAGTATCCTCATCAGTCAAGTATTCACAATAGCAGCATACCTGCAACACACATGATCTATTTAAGACACCTTATCATGTCTAGGGACGATGTAGTCCACTCGTCAACTTAGACAAAGTCTAAGGACCACTTCTCGGAGACATATGTTTATGGATCATTTAAGACACCTCATCATGCCTAGGGATGATGCAATCCTCTCGTCAACTTAGACAAAGTCTAAGGACCACTTCTCGGAGACATACATCTACGGATCATTTAAGACACCTCATCATGCCTAGGGATGATGCAATCCTCTCGTCAACTTAGACAAAGTCTAAGGACCACTTCTCGGAGACATACGTCTACGGATCATTTAAGACACCTCATCATGCCTAGGGATGATGCAATCCTCTCGTCAACTTAGACAAAGTCTAAGGACCACTTCTCGGAGACATACGTCTACGGATCATTTAAGACACCTCATCATGCCTAGGGATGATGCAATCCTCTCGTCAACTTAGACAAAGTCTAAGGACCACTTCTCGGAGACATACATCTATGGATCATTTAAGACACCTCATCATGCCTAGGGATGATGCAATCCTCTTGTCAAATTAGACAAAGTCTAAGGACCACTTCTCGGAGACATACATCTACGGATCAATTCAAGGGACTGAAGTCCGGGGACGATACAATCCCCACCTGTCCACTAAGGACTTCATTCTTGAAGACATAGGTCTACGGATCAATTCAAGGGACCGAAGTCCGGGGACGATACAATCCCCACCTGTCCACTAAGGACTTCATTCTCGAAGACATAGGTCTATGGATCAATTCAAGGGATTGAAGTTCGGGGATGATACGATCCCCACCTGTCCATTGAGGACTTCATTCTCGAAGACATATGTCTACGGATAAATTCAAGGGACCAAAGTCCGGGGACGATACAATCCCCACCTATCCACTAAGGACTTCATTCTTGAAGACATAGGTCTACGGATCAATTCAAGGGACCGAAGTCCGGGGATGATACAATCCCCACCTGTTGACTAAGGGCTTCATTCGCGAAGACATAGGTCTACGGATCAATTCAAGGGACCAAAGTTCGGGGACGATACAATCCCCACCTGTCCACTAAGGACTTCATTCTCGAATACATCTGTCTACGGATCCTTTTAGAACATGTGTTCAAGGATGATGCAATCCGTCTTCTTTCTCGGAGACATATGTCTACGGATCCTTTTAGAACATGTGTTCAAGGATGATGCAATCCCCTCGTCAACTTAGACCCTGTCTAAGGACCATCCACCAACCTCTCTGTCGGCATAACCAATATAGATATCCACATCTTCGACCTCACTGTCGATGCAGGCAATCTCATCATAAGTGATCACATCACTCCCCCTTTCGAGAAGGGTCCTTCTGAACAACACCAAGCTTGTCTCGGAAATACTCAAACTTTACTTGAGGTAGAGGTTTGGTTAGTACATCAGAAACTTGTTACAAATTCGAACTTTATAGTTCCTTTCTGCACCATATCTTGTATATAGAAATGTCAAATCTCTATGTTCTTTGACTTATCATTGAACATTGGATTCTCTGCCATCTTGATACAACTCTGTTTGTCACATAGGATCATAGTTGGGTCTATCTCTAAGTCAAACAATCTTGAAGCCATACCGCTTCACAACTAGCAGAGCAAGCAGCCATATATTCCGCTTGTGCTGAGAGCCACACTAGACTGCTTCCTACTAAACCACGAGATCATGGCTGATCCCAAACAATAACATCCTCTCGATGTGCTCTTCCTGTCTGATACACTTTCTGCCCAATCAACATCTGTGTAGCCATCTGAAGTCATGATCTTCAAGATAACATATATCAAAGTCTATCGTATCCTTTAGGTATCTCATCACATGCTTTGGAACTATCAGGTGAACACATCTAGTTTCCACTAGATACTGATTCAAGGTGTTCACAGCAAGGCATATATCTAGCCTGGTATTCGTCAGATACATCAACGACCCAATATGTTTGTACAGAGTCACATCAACTAACTCTGATGAGTCATCAGCTAACAACTTCAAGTCAGAACCCATGAGAGTGGCCATGGCTTCACATTCCAACATATCAATTCTTCTCAAGATTTCCACAGCATACTTTCCCGGGATGAGAAAGATTCCTTTTGAGCCTTGCCATACTTCCAGACCTAGGAACTAATGCATCAATCTGAGATCTTTCATTTTCATTTCTGCAGCCATCTTCTTCTTTCTTTTCATGATCTGTTTGTAAAAATAGATCATCCACATACAGTAATAGTATGACAGGTTCATCATTCGTAATGGATCAACTTTACTTTTGGTAAAGCCCAAGCTTATCAAGAAACTGTCAATTCTCCCTTTTGTGACTGAACATCATTCACACTCTGCATTACATGATCTTCTGCATATCTATCTGTGCCATCTCTCGTCAGATGGGTCTACTGATATGAGCCTCAATATCATTCGAACTCTGTGGTGAGTTCCTTCTTGCATCCATGTCATCTGTGTATAGAAACCATATTCAACCTTGTAGCAAAGGTTGAGATCCACATCACCCATGGTGATCATTAAGCTCATCAAATGACTATTGATCCTGAGTACCCATACAGAGCCTAATTCACACTTCTTCTTCAATTACACCATTAAGAGAATGGTCTTATCTAGCCACTTGGAGCAAACATCTCGTCATGATCCTCTTCCTCTTTCTAAGAGAATCTTCTAGCCACAAGCCTTCTATATTATGTTTGTTTTGTAAATCTTCTTGTTGAACATCCATCACTTGTTTGGTGTTCATCATTCTTCATGATCTTTCCTACAAATAAAAATTAAGTACATGATTAGTAATACTTCATAATCATCAAATCATGTTGACATGATAACCTATTATGCATACAGATATGATTTACATAGTTATGCTACTATCTTGACCAATACTTTGGCACAACACTTTTCCATATCTTGTATGCATACAGTGGCTATCTAGATTCCTTTCATCTCTACAAGAACATACTATCGAGAGTGTGCACAGCTCTCAGCATGTCAGCAAAGAGGTTTCATTCTAGACAAGCAACAATGGAATGTTTGTCCAACTTACCAATCATATGCATATTAGTAGTATACTGTTCAATGTTATATGAATGTTTACACTCAACATGGTATATTCTAGGAATACAAATATGCATACAACTATTACAAGTAATATCATTTACTATTTCAAATAACAACTCAAATACTTATCTTTTATGTTTGCGTGGTTGCCTCCCGCTTGATCTTTCTATATGACTTTTGAACTTCTATTCATTCTGTACCACTATGCATGCTCAAGTGTGCACTAGTGTCATCCTCATGATCTCATACACAAACACACATTCATTAGTATAATCTCATTATTATCAAAACATTATAATTCTAAATAATCTTGAATATGTATAGTCATGATCATAGATAATAAACATTAGTATTCAAGGTTTCAGGGAAGTCTTCTTTTACTCATGCATATTCTTATTTGATCATAGGACTCTTCTGGTTAGTTAAATCATCAATCAAGATAAGAGACATAATATGCATAAACCATTGATTACTTACATTTCTAACTTTATGAATAAGCATAACCAATCATACCAAGTATACTTATATAAGGGATCCTAACACAAGGTAAGATTCTAACTTGATATAGGAAAACATACCTGGATTAGTATACCTAAACAATATCTTCTTTGTTCTCTTCAATGATTTAGAGATCCTGTGCTAGAATCTGCATATCTCATAGGTTAAGCATAATAGAACAAAGTGATACATACCTCGTAAGTAGACCTTCTATGTGATCAAAGATTATGGATGAGTCTTTGTCTTCATGTCGTCATGGTCATGGAACTTGATTTGTCTTTTGTGATGTACCTGTATCTTGTTAGCAGACAACATCAACCTCATACAACACCACAGTGCATTAGTACAATCATATAGCCCTAATCAATGAATGTCTTCTATCATGCATTCATACTTTTACTAGGGTGATAAGACAATTCTATCATTAATCAAGATTGTACTAACCTAAATAATATGAAGACAAACATATTATGAACTTAATAAAGAATTAGATTTCAAGATATACCTGTATTTCCTCAAGTCATACCTGTCAGGAAATTCTTGTAGTCTTCTTATGTAAGGCCTTAGCCTCAACTCCCCTTGAAACTGGATCTAGGGCTCGATTAGGGTTTGTCACAGAAACCCTAAAAATTCAAACTTTGACTTTCACACTTCTGAATGTATGTAAGAATGTGTCCTGCTGAGTTGATCAAACTAGCATACTTCAATTTTGAAATCTCTAAAATTTGACCCCTCAAAATTGCCTTCGAAAACTTCTGGATCTTCTGGACAGGATCCCGAACTAGGGTTTGATGGAGCCCACCCTTATGCCTAATAAAAAGGTTCGATTCAAGGCTCTAAACTCTTATTTTTCTGAGGAGCTTCCAGCCGTGGTCACAGACTTAAAAAATTCCAACTTTTGCTGAAGCCCTAATTTTCCATCTTTCCGATCAAAATCCTGAACTGGGGTTTGATCAAGCCTGGTCTTCTACCTAGCCAAAAAATTCGATCTTGGTCTCTAAATTTTGATTTTCCTGAGTAGCATTCAGCCTTGGACTCCGATTCCAAAAATTCTAACTTTCTCCGAAACCCTAAATTCTGGAAGCCATGAATAAAGGTGCTCCAAAAATAATTCTGTTTTGTCATAAATATGTACCAGATTGTTTCTGCTGTAACCCCAAACTTTTAGATCCATAGGGTCTAAATTTTTTTTTGTGGTAGCCTAACCTATCATCTTTCCATCCCGAAATGTCTGACCTAAATTGGATTTTCTGAGAGAGAGTTATGCCAAGTGTCGTAACGTGACCTGTTTATGGGATAAAACGGGAGAGTTAACTTGTACGGAATTCCACGTGTCACTGGTTCAACTTCGGCATATGAAAAGGTTTCCTGAGATACTAAAGTCTATGTAATACCTGTAACTTTTTATGAAATTTCATTTTGATCTTCCTAGCCCAAGTTATGACCTTTTTTCCTAGGTCACTTGATTATGACTGAGACCTAGAAGAGGCAGAAACCCTAACTTGTACTGATCATAACTCTTAAAGTACAATGAATCCAAGGGTGTCCTTTGGACAAAAGGTACATGGGGATGTTATCTATGCCTTGTAAACGTTTCAGATCCTGAACCTTCATAAAAATGGATTTATAGCGAAAGTTCCACGATGACTTGTTTTTTCTATATAAAACCCAAACCTTCAAATTGTCGCAAGTGAAGCAAGTGTCGTAAGTGCCATACATTGCCTTCCTTAAGGTAATATCTGATACCATGTTAATATTCAATATGCTAAGAAATAAAATATCAGCATTACATTCCATTTCACAATAATAGCATATACAGGATCACTGGAGAAACAACAAGCACAACATAAACACAAGAGACATAGATTTATCCTGGGAAAACCTTATGGGGTAGAAAACCCAGCAAATCTTCCTCAATATAGATGATCAACAAATACAAATATGTAAACCAAAGACATGCGCTCCTCCTCCTCCATAGCATACCTCTCCCTCACAAGTGCACTACTCACAAGTGAATGAATGAGTGAGATAAGTGAGGAACATCCTCCTCTACTTATACTTGTTCCTCGACTGACTTTTACACAAGATAGGTCGGGTCCAAATTAATTACTGGGCTAAAAACCCCATTACAACTGACTGGGACGACCGCTCTAGGGTGGTCTAATAACCCTTTGACCCACATAACACATACAGGGCTGACCCCCAGTAGGGAAGTCTAATAACCCAAGTTACCACATTCCGACGGAGGAATAAACATCTCCGGATATACAATAAGATCTTCTCGGAGGAATGAAACATATCAGGAATAATAAAGTACAAATATAATATTCTTTGAAGTTACATTATTTCAACACTGCCCCTTAACGAGAAGGATATTATAACAACATATGCACGAGCAAGGAGTCATCAACATCATACATGATACATCTATAAATCATTGGAAGCTTTCTCAACATCATCAGTAACTCAAGGAGTTACTGGAACATCTTCAATACTGGAACATCAACATCTTCAGTACTGAGTCTTCTGCAGCACTTGAACAGCTACAACAATATCATCATCTGGACCCTCACGATCAACAACATCGTCATCACACGATCATCAACATCGTCATCATATGATTATTAGCATCGTCGTCATACGATCATCAACATCGTCATCATACGATCATCAACATCGTCATCACATCATCTAGATATACAACATCTGGATCATCATCTCGATCTACAGCATCTGGATCATCATCTCGATCTACAGCATCTGGATCATCATCTCGATCTACAACATCTGGATCATCTTCTTGATCTACAACATCTGGATCATCATCTTGATCTACAGCATCTGGATCATCATCTCGATCTACAACATCTGGATCATCATCTCGATCTACAACATCGTCATCTAGATCAACACGATCATCAACATCGTCATCTAGATCATCACGATCAATAACATCGTCATCTAGATCATCACTATTAGTATCCACACCAATACAAGTATACACATCATCAATACAAGTATCCTCATCAATACAAGTATACATATCATCAATACAAGTATCCTCATTAATACAAGTATACATACAAGTATCCTCATCAATACATATCATCAATACAAGTATCAATACATCAATACAAGTATCCTCATCAATACAAGTATCCTCATCAGTCAAGTATACACAATAGCATCATACCCTGCAACACACATGATCTATTTAAGACACCTCATCATGTCTAGGGACGATGCAGTCCACTCGTCAACTTAGACAAAGTCTAAGGACCACTTCTCGGAGACATACGTCTACGGATCATTTAAGACACCTCATCATGCCTAGGGATGATGCAATCCTCTCGTCAACTTAGACAAAGTCTAAGGACCACTTCTCGGAGACATACGTCTACGGATCATTTAAGACACCTCATCATGCCTAGGGATGATGCAATCCTCTCGTCAATGTAGACAAAGTCTAAGGACCACTTCTCAGAGACATACTTCTACGGATCATTTAAGACACCTCATCATGCCTAGGGATGATGCAATCCTCTCATCAACTTAGGCAAAGTCTAAGGACCACGTCTCGGAGACATACATCTACGGATCAATTCAAGGGACCGAAGTCCGGGGATGATACAATCCCCACCTATCCACTAAGGACTTCATTCTCGAAGACATAGGTCTACGGATCAATTCAAGGGACTGAAGTCCGGGGACGATACAATCACCACCTGTCCACTAAGGACTTCATTCTCGAAGACACAGGTCTACGAATCAATTCAAGGGACCGAATTCCGAGGATGATACAATCCCCACCTATCCACTAAGGAATTCATTCTCGAAGACATATGTCTACGGATCAATTCAAGGGATCGAAGTCCGGGGACGATACAATCCCCACCTGTCCACTAAGGACTTCATTCTCGAAGACATAGGTCTACGGATTAACTCAAGGGACCGAAGTCTGGGGACGATACAATCCCCACCTGTCCACTAAGGACTTCATTCTCGAAGACATAGGTCTACAGATCAATTCAAGGGACCGAAGTTCGGGGACGATAAAAGCCCCACCTGTCCACTAAGGACTTCATTCTCGAATACATCTGTCTACGGATCCTTTTAGAACATGTGTTCAAGGATGATGCAATCCCTCTTCTTTCTCAGAGACATATGTCTACGGATCCTTTTACAACATGCGTTCAAGGATGATGCAATCCCCTCGTCAACTTAGACCCTGTCTAAGGACCATCCACCAACCTCTCTGTCGGCATCACCAATATAGATATCCACATCTTCGACCTCACTGTGGATGCAGGCAATCTCATCATAAGTGACCACATCACTCCCCCTTTCGAGAAGGGTCCTTCTGAACTACACCAAGCTTGTCTCGGAAATACCCAAACTTTACTTGAGGTAGAGGTTTGGTTAGTACATCGGTAATTTTTTCACTTGAGGTAGAGGTTTGGTTAGTACATCGGAAACTTGTTACAAATTCGAACTTTATAGTTCCTTTCTGCACCATATCTTGTATATAGAAATGTCAGATCTCTATGTGCTTTGACTTATCATGGAACACTGGATTCTTTGCCTTCTTGATACAACTCTGTTTGTCACATAGGATCACAGTTGGGTCTATCTCTAAGTCAAACAATCTTGAAGCCATACTGCTTCACAACTAGCAGAGCAAGCAGCCATATATTCCTCTTGTGCTAAGAGCCACACTAGACTGCTTCCTGCTAAACCACGAGATCATGGCTGATCCCAAACAATAACATCCTCTTGATGTGCTCTTCCTGTCTAATACACTTTCTGCCCTATCAACATCTATGTAGCCATTTGAAGTCATGATCTCCAAGATAACATATATCAAAGTCTATCGTATCCTTTAGGTACCTCATCACATGCTTTGGAACTATCAGGTGAACACATCTAGTTTCCACTAGATACTGACTCAAGGTGTTCACAGCAAGGCATATATCTAACCTGGTATTCGTCAGATACATCAACGACCCAATATGTCTGTACAGAGTCACATCAACTAACTCTGAGGAGTCATCAGCTAACAACTTCAAGTTGGAACGCATGAGAGTGGCCATGGCTTCACATTCCAACATATCAATTCTTCTCAAGATTTCCACAGCATACTTTCCCGGGATGAGAAAGATTCCTTCTGAGCCTTGCCATATTTCCAGACCTAGGAAGTAATGCATCAATCTGAGATCTTTCATTTTCATTTCTGTAGCCATCTTCTTCTTTCTTTTCATGATCTGTTTGTAAAAATAGATCATTCACATACATTAAGAGTATGACAGGTTCATCATTCGTAACAGATCAGCTTTACTTTTGGTAAAGCCCAAGCTTATCAAGAAACTGTCAATTCTCCCTTTTGTGCCTGAACATCATTCACACTTTGCATTGAGTGATCTTCTTCATATCTATCTGTGCCATCTTTCATCAGATGGGTCTACTGATATGAGCCTCAATATCATTCGAACTCTGTGGTGAGTTCCTTCTTGCATCCATGTCATCTGTGTATAGAAACCATATTCAACCTTGTAGAAAAGGTTGAGATCCACATCACCCATGGTGATAATTAAGCTCATCAAATGACTATCGATCCTGAGTACCCATATAGAGCCTAATTCACACTTCTTCTTCAATTACACCATTAAGAGAATGGTCTTATCTAGCCACTAGGAGCAAACATCTCGTCATGATCCTCTTCCTCTTTCTAAGAGAATCTTCTAGCCATGAGCCTTCTATATTATGTTTGATTTGTAAATCTTCTTGTTGAACATCCATCACTTGTTCGGTGTTCATCATTCTTCATGATCTTTCCTACAAATAAAAATTAAGTACATGATTAGTAATACTTCATAATGATCAAATCATGTTGACATGATAACCTATTATGCATACAGATATGATTTACATAGTTATGCTACTATCTTGACCAATACTTTGGCACAACACTTTTCCATATCTTGTATGCATACAGTGGCTATCTAGATGCCTTCCATCTCTACCAGAACATACTATCGAGAGTGTGCACAGCTCTCAGAATGTCAGCAAAGAGGTTTCATTCTAGACAAGCAACAATGGAATGTTTGTCCAACTTACCAATCATATGCATATTAGTAGTATACTGTTCAATGTTATATGAATGTTTACACTCAGCATGGTATATTCTAGGAATACAAATATGCATACAACTATTACAAGTAATATCATTTACTATTTCAAATAACAACTCAAATAATTATCTTTTATGTTTGCGTGGTTGCTTCCCGCTTGATCTTTCTATATGACTTTTGAACTTCTATTCATTCTGTACCATTGTGCATGCTCAAGTGTGCACTAGTGTCATCCTCATGATCTCATACACAAACACACATTCATTAGTATAATCTCAATATTATCAAAACATTATAATTCTAAATAATCTTGAATATGTATAGTCATGATCATAGATAATAAACATTAGTATTCAAGGTTTCAGGGAAGTCTTCTTTTACTCATGCACATTCTTATTTGATCATAGGACTCTTCTGGTTAGTTAAATCATCAATCAAGATAAGAGACATAATATGCATAAACCCTTGATTACTTACATTTCTAACTTTATGAATAAGCATAACCAATCATACCAAGTATACTTATATAAGGGATCCTAACACAAGGTAAGATTCTAACTTGATATAGGAAAACATACCTGGATTAGTATACCTAAACAATATCTTCTTTGTTCTCTTCAATGATTTAGAGATCCTGTGCTAGAATCTGCATATCTCATAGGTTAAGCATAATAGAACAAAGTGATACATACCTCGTAAGTAGACCTTCTATGTGATCAAATATTATGGATGAGTCTTTGTCTTCATGTCGTCATGGTCATGGAACTTGATTTGTCTTTCGTGATGTACCTGTATCTTGTTAGAAGACAACATCAACCTCATACAACACCACAGTGCATTAGTACAATCATATAGCCCTAATCAATGAATGTCTTCTATCATGCATTCATACTTTTACTAGGGTGATAAGACAATTCTATCATTAATCAAGATTGTACTAACCTAAATAATGTGAAGACAAACATATTATGAACTTAATCAAGAATTAGATTTCAAGACATACCTATATTTCCTCAAGTCATACCTGTCAGGAAATTCTTGTAGTCTTCTTATGTAAGGCCGTAGCCTCAACTCCCCCTGAAACTGGATCTGGGGCTTGATTAGGGTTTGTCAGAGAAACCCTAAAAATTCAAACTTTGACTTTCACACTTCTGAGTGTATGTAAGAATGTGTCCTGCTGAGCTGATCAAACTAGCATACTTCAATTTTGAAATCTCCAAAATTTGACCCCTCAAAATTGCCTTCGAAAACTTCTGGATCTTCTAGACAGGATCCCGAACTAGGGTTTGATGGAGCCCACCCTTATGCCTAATCAAAAGGTTCGATCCAAGGCTCTAAACTCTTATTTTTCTGAGGAGCTTCCAGCCGTGGTCACAAACTTAAAAAATTCCAACTTTTGCTGAAGTCCTAATTTTTCATCTTTTCGATCAAAATCCTGAATTGGGGTTTGATCAAGCCCGATCTTCTACCCAACTAAAAAATTCGATCTTGGTCTCTAAATTTTGATTTTCCTGAGTATCATTCAGCCGTGGACTCCGATTCGAAAAATTCTAACTTTCTCCGAAACCCTAAATTTCGGAAGCCATGAATAAAGGTGCTCCAAAAATAATTATGTTTTGTCAGAAATATGTACCTGATTGTTTCTACTCTAACTCTGAACTTTTAGATCCGTAGGGTCTAAAAACGTTTTCTGTGGTATCTTGAACTATCATCTTTCCATCTCGATAGGTCTGATCTCAATTGGATTTTATGAGAGAGATTTAGTCCAAGTGTCGTAACGTGACCTGTTTATGGGATAAAATCGGAGAGTGAACTTGTACGGCGTTCCACATGTCACTGGTTCAACTTCAGCCTCTGAAAATCTTTCCTGAGCTAGTACAGTCTGTGTACTACCTATCACTTTTTACGAAATTTCATTTGGAGCTTCCTAGCCCAAGTTATGACCTTTTTTCCTAGGTCACCTGATTATGACGGAGATTTGGAAGAGGCAAAAACCCTAACTTGTACTGATCATAACTCACAAAGTGCAACGCATCGGAGGGTGTCCTTTGGACACAAGGTAGATGGGGATGTTATCTACTCCCTGTAAACTTTTCAGATCCTAAACCTTCGTAAAAATGGATTTATAGCGAAAGTTCCACGATGACTGGTTTTTTCTATATAAACCCAAACCTTCACATTGTCGCAAGTGAAGCAAGTGTCATAAGTGCCATACTTTGACTTCCTTCAGGTAAGCTCTGATACCTTTCTAAGATTCAATATGATAAGATAGAAAATATAAGCATTACATTCCATTTCACAATAATAGCATATACAGGATCACTGAAGAAACAACAAGCACAACATAAACACAAGAGACACAGATTTATCCTGGGAAACCCTTATGGGGTAGAAAACCCAACAAAGCTTCCTCAATATAGATGATCAGCAAATACAAAGACGTAAACCAAAGATATGAGCTCCTCCTCCTCCATATCAGACCTCTCCCTCACAAGCGCGCTACTCACAAGTGAATGAATGAGTGAGATAAGTGAGGAACATCCTCCTCCACTTATACTTGTTCCCCGACTGACTTTTACACAAGCTAGGTCAGCCCCAACTTAATTACTGGGCTAAACACCCCATTAAAATTGACTGGGATGACCCCTCTAGGGTGGTCTAATAACCCTTTGACCCACATAACACATACAGGGCCGACCCCCACTAGGGAAGTCTAATAACCCAAGTTACCACATTCCGACGGAGGAATAAACATCTCTGGATATGCTATAAGATCTTCTCGAAGGAATGAAACATCTCCGGAATAATAAAGTACAAATTTAATATTCTTTGAAGTTACAATATTTCAACAACAGCCAATGACTTTACATAGCAATCCTCCTCCGATCAAACCAATTCCAAAGCCTCCCAAGGAAGTGTGAGTCTCCCAATAGATGAGTAGAGATCTCTCCTAAGGTAATTTCACCAGCATGTAGACACTATAGACTTACCCCCCTTGGAATGGGAGAGAGCTTCACTTATATAGGACTAAGTGGATAGGGTAGGTTGAGATATGGTAGGAGAGAGATAGGGGATCCTTCCAAGAGGTTAGGAACTGAATGGCAGCTTCCCCAAAGGCTAGGGATAGGGATACACATCAGCTATCTTCGAGAATGGGCTCGAAGAAGCTATTTTAGTCCATTAACTGATATCGTCACAGTTTGTAAGAGGAAAACCTGCAACGTCGTAGGTTGCATGAGGACAACCTGCGACGACCTCTCAAAACCTAGAATAAAAGAGTTTGCATCTCTTCTAGGTTAATGACTTAGTCAAGGAATCTTCAGGGATGTTTACACTAAGTCTCATGATGGTAAGATTTTAGGTGTAACAGAATGCCCCCCAAAGCATGAAGCTGTTTGAAACTAGACAGGTGAAATGGTTTGACAGAAGGAATGGCAATGGATCATCGGACGAAGGACACTACTGTAGTACAATAGACTCTGAGAACACAGTCTCATATGACGAACAACATGGCTGCCGACTAATACATTGCAGATCCATGATAGTAATGACCGATTGAACACAATCATGGCTACTAGACACAAGCGTAGATCCATGATGAGATGATAACACAGCCACGACCAATACAAATGTGGATTCGTGTAATAAGACTCAAACAATCTCCATCCAAACTTGGGTAAAACATGACTCCCCAGGGTCTTCAAGTCGAACCCGCAATGATACGAATCTATCCATGTGATTACAAATGTCTTGACATCGAACATGGTAGAAACCACTTGATTACCGGTCTTTGATGTATACCGTTAACAAGCGCGAGGGAAATCACCATTGATGTCAATTATTCCCAAGGTATCATAGTACATATCATCAAGCGCGAATAAATGAGTTGTAGTTGAACGCTTAACGAAATATTTCAATCAAGAGTCAATGATGTAAACTCATGTCGAAAGCGAGGTAACCTGCTATTGAGGCATGCAGGCCCAAGGTACTCGAATGGTTTCTAGATTCAATCCTCAGATGATGATTTGAATTCGACAAGGATGAATCCTTCGAAGGAGGGCCATGATGAACCCCCCATCATCGACACGAAACATGACAACAGATGTTTGGAGTAGATCGGATGGTACAGTAACATGTAAGACTGACTCAGAGTAGACCGACATGGTAGAAGGTGTATTGACTGCAGATAATGAATGGTAAGATTATTCTTGAACATTGGCATGGCATGACTTGGCAGTATTGACATGACGAGTACGACACTAACTTCTTAATGCAAATAATGATGGAAGCGTTCTTTGAATGACTCAAAGGAGTGACTAGACTCATGAAGTAGGTACGAATCGAGGACAAACGAATGATCCAAGTATAGTATGCAAATGAAAATGAGCGCCATGTTCAAGAACGACTAGGTACTGCCACAGATAAAGGGTGTAACATAAAAGCTTTCCTTTTTCCCCATCATGAATGATGAGTGCCTGATGTGTTTTTAACGAGCTTGATGAGGGTAACCAGATGCTTGGTATAGATCATCTCATAGATGAGTCCAATCCCAAATATTTTTCAAACCTGAGAGAGGAGGGGTTCATCCCATGGCAGGCCCTTCAATGTTAGAGTTTAACGAGTCCATAGAAGGTAAACTCGGTTGTCATTTCATGTTTAGAGAGTTTGAAAAGAACTAAAGAAGACTCCAGGAGATTATTTTTCGTAAAGTTATCCCTCTGCTCGAAAAAGGATAAAACATCGCAAGAGAGGACTCTTCCAATCATGATCGATTGAAGTATTCCTTTTTTGTTAGTAGTGCCCCCTGGTCCGAAAAAGGGGTAAACTATCATCAAGGAGACGATCATTCAAATCCTTTTACAAGCGTGAACGAATCAATTTCGCTTGGCCATATTTTCCTATTTTAGGAGTCTAAAAAGAGCTTAAAGAGGACTCCATGGGAAACTTTGTCATGGTTGATGACCGAGTATGACAAAGGAAAAAGTAAACTTGGCACAGTTCCTTTTCCGTAAATAGTCTAGC
This sequence comes from Larix kaempferi, assembly GCA_027924585.1. Classification (NCBI taxonomy): domain Eukaryota; kingdom Viridiplantae; phylum Streptophyta; class Pinopsida; order Pinales; family Pinaceae; genus Larix; species Larix kaempferi. Next base: position 18,060,086 of record BSBM01000376.1, read on the forward strand.
GAGGCAGGATAAAGCGATAAACCTATACTCGTTAGACACACCTTTTTACTCAAATTTTTAATGAGCACGACAATGGTATCAAAAGCACTTAGAATCTTTTTCATGTTTGAACCAGAGCACAAAAAAGTAAAAACTAAGCTCAAACCACTTTTCATGTTTCAACCAGAGCACGAAAAAAGTGAAAAGTAAGCTCAACACCATCTTACTGTTTTTAACGAGCTTAAATATAGGTTGGAAGAATGCTCATGATTTCTGCTTCATTTTTTAACGAGCTTGTAACAGAAAATGAACTATGCTCGGATGCTCGAAAATGTTCCCATTGGTAGAGTTTTCTCCAACATGGTATCCAGAGGTTGGTACATGCCCCCAGCATGATTGCTAGAAGTAAGTGACTTTAGCTCCAACATGGCGTGGAGAGGTGATCGAGTTGAATTCAACATAACGTACCGATGTTGAAGAGATGCCCCCAAGCTTCATTTCATTCACCTAAGCTACCCCTAAGCGGATGAAAAGAAGGTTCAGGTACTAAGTCAATGGAAAGACTCGACTAAAAGGGAAAGGAGTTGTTTCATTTTTTAATGAGCTTGACACAAGATTAGAACTCTACTCGCGGGAACCTATTTCATTTTTTAACGAGCTTGACATAGAAAGGGAACTATGCTCATAGGAACCTATTTCATTTTTTAACGAGCTTTACATAGAAAGGGAACTGTGCTCATGGTTAAGGCCCATTGACGGGTTCCTTCCCAACATGATACCTAGAGGTTGGTAAATGCCCCCATCATGATTTCTAGCGGCACGGTTTAACATGCCCCCCAAACTTCGTTTCGTTTGACTACTCTTCTTCCTTACCCAGCTGAAAACCTGGATACTAATATGAATATGTTCACTTGGGGGGTAAGAAGAACGAGGGTCAAGTGACACAAGAAGACAAAATGAAGGTTCAAGTCCTAGACCTAGTGGGATACTCGAATCAATGGGAGGAAGATCTATTTCATTTTTACACAAGCTTGAAACCAAAGGTAAACTATGCTTGAGGGTCTATTTCATTTTTTAACGAGCTTGAAAGAGAATAAAACTATGCTCCAACATGGGAACCGATTTATAGGTTGGTAGTGTGCCCCCCCATAGCACGAAGTCCAGAGGCTGGAGGCATGCCCCTCATGCTTAAGGGGAAGAAACCACTAATACGTGTGGAACGTTCAGGGAAGTTTGTTGAATGGCAGTCATGCAATGATTGGGTGTCACGTAGGAAAGATGATCAATGGTCAGAATCCTCCCATCATACGAAAAATACATCACTCGAAAGAGTGTGGACACTATGGCCTTCATAGCATAGACATAATCACATCTAAGGAGCATATTGAAATCTAAAGGACCTTGAACAACCATGACATCAACATAAACAATTTTACCTCTCAAAGTGACAGGTAACTGCAGAAGAAACCCTAAAGGTCCGGTAGGCCTTCTATTAAAAGCAAAAATTTGGTCGGTAACCGGTGCAAGCTGAGGAGACCCTATAGCTTGCCAAGCAGTTGAGGACAAAATACTAACAGAAGCTCCCTCATCAACTATAGTGCGAAATATTTCCTTATCGGCAACACCTATAGATATTTGAAAAGGAACATCTGATGGGAGACGAGATTCTACTAGACCATTCCAATCAAAGGAAATGACCTCAGTGCTTGGAGGGGGTCCTATGGACATGGACATGGTTTCCCCTCACCCAGAACGATCTGAATTGACCAGAAAAGCATCGACAGTTTCTATTTCACTCTCAACTAGAAGACTAGAATGAGACGAAGATCGTGTCATGGTGACTGCTTCAGTCTATACATTCTTCAATGAAAGAGTGGGATCGAGTGGAGTTGATATCGACTCGACCACTTCAACTTCACTCTTTGAAGAAGGAGTGGGATCGACCAAGGATGGAGCTGGATCGACCACTTTATCAACCAATGGGGGGTCAAGGGAAAACTTACGATATCCAATTGGAAGGTGGTTCTGAGATATAGTAACCTCTTCCAACAATTGTGAAGCTTCATCCCTATGTGGACAAAGGTAAGTACGATGCATGCCCTTGCATAACCAGCAAGGGTCTGCATCTCTACCCTTCCGACCCTTAATTACAATGTCACTAGTTGACGGGGTATCATCAGTGTGATGTTCAGAGACTGATGACATGGGCTGTTCAGAATGCAACCATATTTCTAAGACCTTGGAGATAGCAAGGAATCTCTTAAGAAAATGGGACCCTATACAAAGTTGCAAGGGAAATTCGGTTTACGTGAATTCGAAATAGGTGTATCGGTGCCCCCAACATGATGATCAGGGGCTCATGAGTTCCCAACTTGATGTTCAGAGGCTGGGGAGTTCCCAACATGATGGTTAGAGGCTGGGGTTGTGACCTTCTACTTAGTATTCTTCTTCTTAGTCTTCCCTTTCTTCTTCTTCTCACCCACCTTCTTACTAACATCAGAGTTTTCAGTAGGAGAAGAGGAAGAGACAGAAGCCGATTCAACTTTCAACGAAGAAGGAGAAGGGTCACCATGATATTGGTGCTCATGAGGTGAAGGACCTAGGTTCGACACGATTGGTGCACTTGGTGTAACTGGATTGGAGAATAACCATATGGGTAATCCTATCGTCAATCCAGGAAGACTCAACGTAGCCATAAAGGGAGGACCAACAGTTCCACAAGGGGGAATAACAAATGGCATACCTTGGAAAGGGGTTTCCTGGTTGGTAGTCCCGGAAGAATCTTCCATATCTAAACTTCTTAAGAGTCTCTAAAGTACCACACAAATCAAACACTACTCAAGTCTAAAAGCAACAAGCAAACTATGTGAATAGGAGTGGATAAATAGTTAGGATCCTCACAGGATTGTCAAGGCACCACAACTCGCTATATATCGTAGGGTCCAACAGTAAAATGCGACAAGGAGGATTGGGACCGTACCCTTGCTTGAATACCCAACTACCTGGACGACACGTGCGTAGTAATCTCCCTGAGTGTTGTTCTCGGTGTATTGCGATGCTAAGACGGCCAAATGGTTAACTCAGTTGGTCACACGAGTCCTAGGAGTGTCTCCCGATATACACTAGGTACATGGGAGCTCAAATCCATCATGATGCTGTCTAATGCACAACCGTACGGCATGAGACCTTCCTATATACTACCGAGTACGTGAAACACCTTTCTATATATTCCAAGTACGTGAAACACCTTTTGATATACGCCAAGTACGTGAAACACCTTTCGATATACGCCAAGTACATGAAGTACTTGGTGGGTACGTGAAAGAGCTTCGATATTCCTGGTTGGTACGTGAAAGAGATTTGATATACTGATAAGTACGTGGAAGACTACAATACCCCTAGAATACAGTGCTGGCAAAAATGACAGCTGTCATGCTTAAAGACGCCGGAACACGTCTCTAAATTACACACAGTTACTAAATGATTTTAAACTAAGCTAGCGTTAATTTTATCTTGTACGGTTAGGTGGATGCATGTGGTGAGTACATAAATGTAAACATAATGCAATCCTCAACTACATGATAATGCACATTTTCCTTTCCTTTTCAATGAAAACTACTTAAGGTAAGGGGATATTTTTCTTTCTTTTAAACCAAAAGTACTTAAGTAGTAGCGAAAGGAAGAATTCCTTCCTAGAGTGCAATAACTCTAACTTTTTGCAATAATCAGCTAAAAAGCGCAAAGAAAATGAAAGATGCAACTAATATTAACAATATATAGGACAAAATTGATGAAGCACTTTCAATTTTCAAATGCATGTATAAAAAATGGAACTTGATAACTAAACGCTTTTCATATCTATACACAGAAAGTGAGAGAATATCTACAACACTCTAATCTTTCAGAAATTCCCAAAGAAAAACAACAAGTACCCAACACAATTCAAAGGCACTCAAGAACGGCTCAAAATCTACCAAATGCAATAATTCTAATCCATTTCCTATCTTTTTACACTTGAAAAAGACACATCTAATCTACAGAAAGAAAAATTCCATAAATGTTTCAAATCAAACCCAAGACAATGAAAAGCGCTCAACAATCTTATCTAACTCAAATGCACACAAATTTGAAACAATCCTTTCTTCTTCTGATGAATGCGCGACCAAGAATTCCAAACGATCAAATTAAAGCAAGAAGAATATTATGTTTTCCAATTTCATGAATATAGCAAAAGAGTGACAAAACCAAGCTTTTCTTTGAACTAAAGTGGAGACAAAGAATCAATCTTTTCAAACAATCATTAGATAGGATGTAAAGGAAATAAGTTGCACAACCAAAGAAAGAGAGGCTAAAAAAGACATGGATATCCCACACTTTTCAAGTATTTAAAACAAGCCAATCACAACGACTATAGGATACACGATTCATGGCCCCCCCATTTCACTTAAAAATGCAAGCAAAACACTAGTTTTTAATCAAGGGGCCAAACATGGATCCAAATCTCAAAAAGACCCAAAATACACAAGCAATCCAAACGAAAGCAATGCTGAATAAAAGGTCTCAGCCTGGAAGGTACAGTGCAGAGGAGGTCTACACACCAAATCAAAACTCAAATACACAGAGGTGAGGTCACACCAAGATCGACACAGTCTGTGTGCATACACAGAGCGACCGTTGTAGGTCACTAGTGTGGGAATTGCGACGATGTCGCAGTACACTAGTGGATGGGTTGCGATGACATGCCAAAAGACAGAGAAACAGAGGTCAGATCAACGCTCTGGTTGCACTACCCAGGTGCGACGGGCGAGATCCAAGTTCAAAAATGAACAAATCTCCAAACAATGAGTAATAAAATGGTTTGAAAAGAGTGAGTACAGACTCATAGGAGGACTACAGACTCTTCAAAGTGAATATCTGATGTTGAAACAAGGATTAGAAGGAAGATGAGATTATGGATGGCTTGTAAAAGCAATCAACTGAAAATGGAATTCAAATTGAGAACTACAAACAATGTCTTCCCAGTATGGTCACCAGATTTGTTTGACGAACAATCTACCAAAAGCGGACTCGAGGCCTGATCTCCCTAGCTCAACGCGAGTCTAGAACAAATAGAACATAATATAAATCACTCTCCTAGATCTAATTAGAGATCAAGGAACTAGATATATTTACCTTATAGATCACTGATCCTTTTCTCCTTAAATGCTGCTCCAAGCTTGACGATCTTCAGATCTGAGCTGTAAAACCTGTCAAGATAACAAGACAACAAGACAACAAAACAAGTAAAACACATCTACACAATAATAGATCTAAGTAAGCAGTCAAGTAGGAAAACTACACAAGATATCATTAACACAATGAGATTTTGGTGGAAAACACTTATATTACTGTACTGAAAGGGAAGTACATAGGATGAAAAGATTACAACCAATGACTTGACATAGCAATCCTCCTCTGATCAAACCAATGCCAAAGCCTCCCAAGGAAGTGTGAGTCTCCCAATAGATGAGTAGAGATCTCTCCTAAGGTAATTTCACCAGCATGTAGACACTATAGACTTCCCCCCCTTGGAATGGAATAGAGCTTCACTTATATAGGACTAAGTGGATAGGGTAGGTTGAGATATGGTAGGAGAGAGATAGGGAATCCTTCCAAGAGGTTAGGAACTGGATGCCAGCTTCCCCAGAGGATAGGGATAGGGATACTCATAAGCTAGCTTCGAGAATGGGCTCGAAGAAGCTATTTTAGTCCATTAACTGACATCATTGCAGTCTATAAGAGGACAACCTGCGACGTCCCAGGTTGCATGAGGACAACCTGCGACGACCTCTCAAAACCTAGAATAAAAGGGTTTGCATCTCTTCCAGGTTAATGACTTAGTCAAGGAATCTTTAGGGATGTTTACACTGAGTCTCATGATGGTAAGATTTTAGGTGTAACACTGTGTGAAATTGTGAGGTTTGTTCTAGATAAATGATCTATCCTCGTGGAATTTCACATAGACAACTGTAGCAAACACTTTGTAACTATGGAAAATGCACCCATATTGTTGATATTCATGGTACCTTCTTGTTGGTCCATATTTTCTATATTTTCTTCCTTAAATATTGTAATTGGCTGCTAGTTTTTTACACTAAATTTGACTATGCATATACATAATTACAGAATGCCTTTTGCAAAGAAAAGTAATAAGTGTCTCTAGGTTTGAAACATCAATAAAGTGCATATGTCAAATAGTGTTTTTTATCCCCTTGTATGAGGAATCCTGTACATGCAATTGCATCATCACCTTCTGTAATAGATTTGAGTGATATAAGATAAAAAGACACGCGAGGAGGCAAGTGCCCGAAGAACAACAAAGTGAATGCGATGAATGATGTGAAACTGTATGATGAGTCCAAGATATGGTGAGTTATGGATCATTTTGATCATAAGAGGGGATACAAAGGGCCGTCAATATTCTAATTATGTTGATTTTTAGCTGTCATATGATCCCTTAATTATATTTATTGATGCATGTAACGTAGTTCTTGCTTATGTGAATTGTTTTCCTTTCTTTTTGCATTATGGCTACTAATGGATCTAATTGAGGTTGTCCAAGTATGTGCTGAAATTTGGTTGTCATTGATGTCAACTAATGTCAAAGAGGATGTTAATTGATTCAGTTTGAATCATTGATGTCAACTGATGTCAAAGTGGATACAACATTGCTATGCCAGCTTAAAGAAGTATATGGAAGCCACTTTGAATAAGTATATGTGCAAGATGGTGAAAGACATGGATACCAGTTTGAAGAAGTATATCTAAAAGTTGGATCCAATATGAAGATGTGTGTCCAAGTATACATCATGCATGATTAATATGAAGAAGCACATAAGGAAGGTACATCATGTAGATCCAATTCAAAGAAGTACATAAATAATTTATCCTACTATATGTGGTACCTGCACAAATATCAAGTCCACCAAGTCATACTTTGTCATGGTAGCAGTCAAAGAATTGGTTGGAAAAAGGTACATGTGCACAAGCATCCAAGGAGTTGGTTAATAAAAGGTAGAAGTGTGCAAGCATGTCATGAGAAGACTCTAGAGTGCGCAAACAGTAAGAAACAACTTATGGTTGGATAGTCCTAAAAGCACACAAGTCTTACCAGCCAGAAGAAGCTTTCAGTTAGTAAAGGGCGCACATGTCCAAGAAGGGTGCAACAATTGAACTTGTTTATGCGAAAATCCCAAAATCCAATGACACATCAAGTGCGCAAGTCTCACATGTGATGATATAACAAGGGTCAAAGTCCCACCAAGTATAACTTAGTTTATGCACAGATTCCTCAAAGAATTGATACATCAAGTGCTCAATACCCACAAGAGATGGTACAGCAAGGGTCAAAGACTCATCAAATCGAAGAGTAAGGATGTGCACATACCTCAAAGCAATGGTACATATTCGGGGCATATTGTAGAACTTAAATAGGAAGAGATAGATTTATATTCGGGGCATCAAGGGCTTGAGGACATAACACCATGATCTAGCGAGGAGCCGAGTGCACACATGCAACATAATGAAATACTGATGGTGCACATAATGATGTTGTAGATCTATGACAGATGCGCAAATACTGGAAGGAAGAAACAAAAAGTATGCGTAAGTACATGAGGATTGATTTACAGTATCACAAATAACACGCAGACAGTCATAGATTTTGTATGTCATAAGCACAGAGACAAACCCAAAGTATATCAAATGATGCGTAGATGTTTAGCTGATGCACGGAATTTGAAGTGAAGTGTGCAAAGTTGATAAGTCCATCTGATGCACAACGACAGAGAAACAATAAGATCTAATAAGCGCTTCATGATGAGGATGATCTAAGACAAGTGCGTTAAACCAAAAGGACAAATCACTTGATGCATAATATGTCGCAGATTGTCTAAAATACCGTGGCACTTAAACAAAACAGTCACATCAAAGTAAGTGTGCAGTTCCATCTGTTACTGGTGCATTATCTCAGAACAAAAAGCTATCAATTGAAAGCACAGTATGAGTTGGTGAGTGAAATTGTAGAGTAGCATAACAACATAGTATACCTTAGCACAGATTGCAGGATCAACATCACACATTACATGAACTAAGACATAAGCAGAAGTGTAGAATTAAGAGGAATGAGAAGTCAAGTGATGCATGTAGCACAGTGCCAACGAATCATCTGCATACGAAGGAAGTGCACAACATAATTAATATCAGAAGATCAGATGTGTGTGTGAGTTGGAGTTTCAGTAAGTTAGAATCTTATATTGGATATCTAGGCGGCAGGATGGGGTAAGGAGCAGGAGGTTGCAACCTCCTTCCAGTTGGTGCTGGAGAACAGAGGGAGTTGGTACTTCCTTCAGGTCGGTGCCTGTAAAACTAGGGGGTCGGTTCCTCCTTCCAGTTGGTGCTGGTAAACACAGGAAGTTGGTGCTTCCTTAAATGTATTATTTTCATTACAAAAGAGCATTCCATGGTTTTCTCCCAATTAGGTTTCCACGTCAAAATCCTTTGTGTTGTGTGTTTGTTGTCTTGGTACATATATGGAAAAATGATTTTGTTTATATTGGATGTATAACTAAAGATCAATATTAAGTTAACACTAATTTGTTAAAGAAGGTGAAAATTGATAATAATTGCGCTACTATTGATTCATCCCCCCTCTCAGTATTAAATCGATTCCAACATTATGACCATATGGAGGACATGTGTACAAAGATGAAGGAAGGAGTTTATTAAGGATGCATCAATTGAAGAGTCCGTGGAGCTAATATCATTGAAGAATGGCACTTTCTTACCTTCCTTGAGCTATGTACTTATTGAGTTCAAGTCAACTAGAGTAATGTGTAGTCCTAGGAGACAAACAACCATAATTATAGGAATCTATTCAATCAAATCCGATCTTAGTTAATGGATTGCCAGTTCGAAGCTCAAACTCATTGAAGAAATATTTTTGTATAAATCAATGTGTTTAATCAAGACTCGAGACTCTAGAAACAACTCTGTTTTACAGACTTTTGAATTACTCTATTTTGAAAACTATTTTCTAGATTAATAAAGCTATAGTTCAATTTTTAGCCGTGGGTTGAAGTTCTAGGTTCCTTTGTAGACCTTGGGCAGGGACCTCTCAAGGGTCTTTGCAGAACCATCCTAGTATTAGTTTAATTACTTTTAGTTTGATGCATGCTTTACTTTCAATACTATCTTTGTAGCAGTGTACATAGTCTCTGTAGGAATTGCACAATTTCTTAGTAGACACATTGTTTCGATATTTAGCAGTTATTTTGAATAGACCATGATCATAAAAGTCCCATTTTGATTTGATTTGATATTTCCATCCTTGATGTATTCGAATTCATGCTTTAGTGTTTTGGATTAGGCCTTCATCAGGTAGTCTCGTTGATTTACTTATTCGATCTTCATATAGTACAAACCTTCTTAATTCAATTGTTTAGATAAGGTAGGGAATGTGTTTTCCTGAAGCTAAGTAGGAAAAAGGTTAGGAATGGAAATTCATCCTAGTTGAATTTGTTTTCTTCTCAATTGATTTGGATTTCCTTTTGTCAATAATAAAATATAGCTTCATATACTTTCTTAGTGCCTTGTAAGGTTGTACGTTCCTTTGGTTGACAGAGTAAAGTAGAAGTTTTCCAGAAAAAAATATTATTGCTCTATTCATCCCTTTGAAACTCATTGGTACAATGATTTTCCTTCCATCGTTGGTTAGATTATTGACCTGGTATATTATTTCAATCTTGCTCTTAAAGGATGTTGAAACATGCTTGTTGTCCAAAGTACTGGGTCCCTATGCTTGCTTCTGGTTATGATTGATCCAAAGGACCTTCAACGTCATCCTAAGACAATATTATCTTCAACACTATATATTAATTCTTAAACATGGAAGCCTACCCAAAATATTGCTTCTTTGGATGAACCAGTAATTTTATACGTTGGCATTTATGTCCCATTAAGATGCAGCTACATGACTGCTCTTTCTCATGCTTTAGGGTTCTTTTATTTTAGTTATGAGTGTTGTCTTGTTGGCCATTTTAAGGCTTCGATGTCCTCCAAATCTGCCACATTCTCTATTATTTTCTTTCTACTAAATGCCCCTTCTCTCTTTGATGCTCTTGAATCTATAAATGAAATTCATCAAACTTTTTCAATGGTAGGTCATGATCATGAACTTTATTTGTAGGCTCATTGAGTTGCAATTCTCCAAAAATTTCCTCACAAATCCTGTGAATTTTCACTTGAACATCCAAGAACTGTTTGATCCTTTCTTCTATAACAACCCTCATATACAAATATAGGGAATGTTTAATATAATAAATATAATGTAATATAATATCATAAAAAGAAACATGAAAAAGAAGTAACGGAAAGCAAATTTTGCATAAAGAAATAAATTAAATAAGAAATTAAGAAATTGGGAGAAGGAAGAGATAAAAGGAGGAGAAGGAGTGAAGAGAAGGGTCTTTTTCTTTGCTTGTCTTTGGCCATCTTGGAAGAGGATCTCTGGAGGAGAGGAAAGCAAGATAGCACTGGCATAGGGTTAATTGTTGGGGGCTCAGGGGCCTCATCCTGTTTCGCTGGGGGTTGGTTGGGTGGAGAGTCGCCCCCCCACCTTCAGTTGCACTATTGGAGCTATCAAGGTAATGGTAGCTGCTAGGTCATCTATCCAGGTATGGCTCATATATTTTCATAGCATATTTTTTTGTTATATTGTTGATTAGATACACTATTTTGTTTCAGATCTTTCATTGCATGATGCTTCTGGTTGTATACTGGTTTTTATAAATTTACAGGATATCGGATCCATTGTATTTATCAGTTCTTTTATTGCATGCTGGTCATTTGTTTATCTTGTTACTTTTATGAGTTTATTGTTCTTACATTTGGTATCAGAGCTGTGTTCAACTCTTGGACCGGTGCTCACCGCATTAGTTGATGTTATATGTTTTCAGGTAGTTTCCAATTTCCTTAAATCTTGTTGGGTAAATAACATTTGTTAGTCTGATTTTAGTTCAGATCTGTAAAAATAAAAACACAAATGCCATTTGCATACCTTCCCATTTCATCGATTCAGTCAAGTTTGAGTTATTAAATACATCTTACTATAATAATGTTGTTACAAGATTGTTGTAAATACTGAACTTCCACGGTGTAGATCTGTTGTGTTTGCATTGGTTTTGAAACCAATTAACATTTACTGTACTCATCTGCTGCATATATCTGCATTTAAACTATTTTAAAAAGATTAGAAGATTTAATTTTGCATTAGAAATTAGATCTAAGATGGCATACATGGCAAAGTTTGGCCTATCATGGGATCTGGTTATCATACCATCCATCACACAACATATCGACACAATTATGGCCATTATACAATTTGGATGGACTGGATGTTTGGAACACTTCGTGATCCAACTGCCGAAGCAAAGAGCTTGAAGGATATGTGATTTCCAGCTCTTTTATGCAGTGGTTTCTCAAGACATTTTTAAATGGCTGCGCTGATTAATTGCCAAAGAAGTTTTTCCCTTCATGTAGGGTCTGTAGAATAAAAAAAACTGCATATATTCCATGTGTAGGCAGATGCTGCCCTTCTTGAAGTCTATTTATTTGGGAACAATTGGATTTTTTTAAAAAGTTTTAACTTGAGATATCAAGCATTGGTGTATTGTAGAAAGTAATTTGGGGAGAAGGAATGTGTAATTATTTTTATCAACACAATCAGGTGTAGTTTCATATTTCATTTTAAACATTGACTCAAATTATTCTGAAGGGACGTCGGTTCTGCTTTCTCTGTGACTTTTGTAACAGGCAAAGGTCTGCATGCTTTTTTTTTTTCAATGTACAGTAGGACATCTCACCTATTTGTCATGTGTTTAATATTTCTGCATGCTTGCAGCTTGCCTGGATGCAGGCACCATTAACATTGCATGTTTTCATTTTTGAGGATGTTGCCAGCAGTCTGAAAACGGGTAAATTAATATTTTCTAAATTCTGTACAGTAGGGCATCACACCTGTTTGTCATGTGTTTAAGATTGTTTTCATTTTGGAGGGTGTTTTCCAGGTATAATTAGTATTTTTTTAAACTTCTCACGCAACTAGCCACCGCATGGCTGGAGGCATTCATTCCAATCCAGGCATGTATTGAATGGTCTGCAAAAAATAAAAAAATAAAAAAATAAAAATATTAGATCACGGTTCTTATTGTGATGAAATATAACCCTAACCATAGACATAGCCACACCATAGAGAACCCCCCCGGGCAGCGTTAGTCTGGAAACAACTAGACATAGCTACACTACGAAAGTGTAACCTCCACCGATGGTAACGCCAGACCCTATAACGCAACGCATACATTAACGGATGGTAACTCCAGACTTATAATGCAGACAATACATAGAGAAAAGCCTGTTGAAAGAAGCTATAACGCATGCATTGATTAATAATGCAAAATCCCTCATCCTCATTTTGAAATATTCTTTTCCCTATGCTCAGTTCTGCAGCTACTCAGTCAATTAATTTCCATCATTACATCCACTATGGAGTAATATTCTATTAGAGAGCATTACTCCCACCTGCCCGCTCCGTTTCAGTTCTAATAGCTGCTGTTCCTCCACTTGGCCATGAGTCTGTGATCTGTATAACTGACACTCTCCTGATATTTGGTATAACTGACACTCTCCTGAGTCTGTGGTCTGATCTAGCATGCTGTGCGACACTTTGAGGAAGCCATGAGTTTGTTGAAGTTTGAACCAGTGTTATCGGAACCAGTGTAACTGTGAGATTTGGATATGGACTTACATTCATAACACTTGCTATTCTGGCCATTTCTTTTATATTTTCAAAGAAAACCTTGCTGGCATCCCTATTAAAACGGTCATCGTAGACCAGTGCCCCTCACCTAGGGAAAATTTGAACTTGGCACCTGCTGGAACGGAATTATCCAAGTACACAACATTGTTGGTGACAACCGGTTGGCTATGGAGGTTCTGGGCTTAAGTCTTTCAAAGCCAAAAAGTATTTCTATGAGCAATTGGGCGTGTCGTACGCTTGGGGAGAGTCAGATCAGGTATGCTTGTATCGATGCCTATGTTTCTTTTGCGATAGGTAAGAAACTCTTGGAGCCCGAAAACTGAGATTGTCTTTTATAGTTTATTCAGAAAGGATCAGAGTTGTTGTGATGCCAACCCCCTTCAGCGTTGGCAGGTGAAACCCTCTTTATCCTTCCCCAAGGCTCTGTCCCACGCTCTCTGCACCCTCGATCTACTGCTCGGCCGCTATCTGAGTCTGTACTGCATGCAGGAACTCCCCCCTTCGACTTGGAACATACCTGCAGCCAATATTATATACACAGCCTTCAATGAGTCCTGCATTCGACATATACATTCAGCCCATCAACCATAAACAAATTCAGAAAATTTAAATTCGCGAAACAGAACACCCTGCACTCAGATTCATAGAACGCGTGCAGAGAAATCACTTCTAGAGGGCAAAATATGCTATTCATTAAATCGGATTCATCATTCTGGTTACATGTATGGCCTCAGAGATAGAGGACCATTCACAAATCGAACTACAAAACGAGTTACAGCGGTTCAGAACTGGCCGCTAGCTCACAGGCTATCCACGGCTGTGGGGTTTTTTTTCTCCTGTTCTCCTTTGTTGCCGATGAAAATGAAAAAAAAACTTGTTGATATATCAGATAGAGCCCTCAAGAGCCCGCGGGGTCCTTGTTTTCAAAATCAACCACCGTCATTAATAGCATAAATGGCCTTACTAGCTGAGGATTCAAAAAAAATACAGCGCATCGGTTGGAAAACCCATAGGATCACGTGTCACCGTGCTTAGGCTGGCATAGGTGGCAATTACATCACTTTTTGGCTCAACAAAAAAAATCAAAACTTATGACGTGTTTCAAGTTAGCGCGATGCTCCTGCATCATCCTCCCGGGGAGAGAAAATGAAGTTCTTCACATGTTCTTCAGGGTCTGTCCCATGCTGGTGAACCTCTGCTTCTATCATCCATACAACATCCTCAACAGGCTGCCCTTTCCACTTCACTAAATACTGATAATAGGTCCTGCTTCTAGTCTTTTTTGTAACTTTCCTGTCCAGCACTGCTTCAACTTGTGGCTGCTCCAGCTGAGGCAGTTGTTCTTGCCAATCCACAGCCTGTCCATCACTAGCTGGAAGACCTCGTTCCTCATCTTGTTCTCCTGCTTCTTTAAAAAGAGACAAATCTGCAACATTGAAGATAGGTGATATACCATACCCAGATGGTAGATCAATCTCATATGCATTAGCAGAGAATTTCCTTAAGATTTTGCAAGGTCCAATCTTCCTGAGTTTCAGTTTGTTGTAAGTTCCCCTTTGGAATCTTTCTTTCTTCAAGTACGCCATCACCATATCTCCCACTTGGAAATTCACTTCCCTTCTCTTTTCATCAGCTTTTTGCTTATACCTGCCTACACTTTCCTCCAGCTTTCTTTTAACATTCTCCTGTAAGTTATGCATTGCAGATGCAAAATCCTCTCCATCTGAACTTCTAAACTCTTGTTTCTCCAGATTTCTGAGCTCATATACACCTCTTGGGTGCATCCCATAAACAATTTGAAACGGGCTCCTTCCAGTACTTCTATTAGGTGAGTCGTTATAGGCAAACTCAGCTTGGGCAAGTGCCAAGTCCCATTGCTTAGGATGTTCATACACTAGACTTCTTAAGATGTTTCCAAGACTCCTATTAACTACCTCTGTCTGCCCATCTGTCTGTGGGTGGTAGGCTGAACTAAAATCCAGCTTTGTTCCCAATTTCTTCCATAATGTCCTCCAGAAATGGCCCACAAACTTTACATCTCTATCTGACACGATACTTAATGGTAAGCCATGCAATCTAACAATTTCAGAAAAGAACAAGTTTGCAACATTGGTAGCATCAGTAGTTTTCTTACAAGCAATGAAATGTGCCATCTTTGAGAATCTATCAACCACAACATAAATTGAATCGTTCCCTCTTTGAGTTCTTGGCAGTCCTAAAATAAAATCCATGCTAATCGCATCCCATGGCCTGTCAGGAATGGGCAAAGGCTGATACAATCCTGTATTATGTTTTCCTCCCTTTGCATGCTGGCATACTCTACATCTTTCCACAAACTTCTTGATGTCCTTCCTCATACCGGGCCAATAATAAAATGCATTTACTTGGGCTAATGTCTTCTCCCCTCCAAAGTGACCAGCTAGGCTGCCACTATGCTTCTCCTTGATTATATTCTCTCTTACCGAACAATTTGGGATACATAACTTACTGTTTTTGAACAGCAGACCCTCTTGCAAGGTATACTCCAGCCATTTACTTCTATTACAAGTAATTGGGCTTACACAAGCTGTATAAATATCCTTAAAGTCCTCATCTTCTTTATAGGCTTCCCTCATGTCTTCAAATCCCACAATGCTCACTTTAACCTCTTCTAACAGCAGATTAACCCTACTTAGAGCGTCCGCAACCCTGTTTGACTTTCCACTGGTGTGCTTGATTACAAATGTGAAATTCTGCATGAACTCCACCCATTTTACATGTCTTTGGTTCAACTTAGGCTGACTGTTAATGAACTGCAGTGCATGATTATCAGAATATAAAACAATTTCCCTTGGCATAAGGTAATGTCTCCATTTTTTCATTGATTGAACAACAGCGTACAATTCTTTATCATAAGAAGAATATTTCTGTTTAGCTTCATTCAACTTCTCGCTGAAATATGCTATGGGTCTCTTCTCCTGGGTTAGGACAGCTCCTATGGCAGTTCCACTAGCATCGGTTTCAACTTGAAAAACCTTATCAAAATTCGGCAAAGCTAACACTGGTTGTTCAGTAACCTTCCTTTTCAGCACTTTAAAATTTCTGTCTGCTTCCTCCGTCCACTTAAATGGCTTCCTATTTCCTTTGATGGTATCTATAATAGGTGCACTTATCTGACTGAAATTCCTTATAAATTTTCTGTAAAAATTTGCCAAACCATGGAAACTCCTCACCTCAAATACACTACTTGGAGTAGGCCAATCCAAGATAGCCTGCACTTTCTCCGGGTCCATTCTTAGTCCATTTCCCGAGATCGCAAATCCCAAATATACCAATTCTGTCTGCATAAAACTACACTTCTTCAAATTTATCAGCAACTTCTCTCTATGTAAAGTTTCCAATACCAATCTAAGGTGCTTCAAATGTTCCTCTTTACTTTGACTGAAAATTAAGATGTCATCTAGGTACACTATCACAAACTTCCCCGTAAAATCTTTTAGGACTTCATTCATCAACCTCATAAAAGTACTAGGTGCGTTAGTAAGCCCAAAAGGCATAACTAACCACTCATACAGCCCATCATTGGTTTTAAATGCTGTTTTCCACTCATCTCCCTCTCTAATCCTAATCTGATGGTACCCACTCTTCAAATCTAACTTAGTAAAATACTTTGCTCCACTTAAACAGTCCATTAAATCATCCATTCTAGGCAAAGGAAATCTGTACTTGATTGTTATTTTGTTGATAGCCCTAGAGTCGGTGCACATTCTCCATCCTCCATCTTTCCTCTTGCTGAGTACAGTAGGGACTGCACATGGGCTTAAGCTCTCCTTCACCAAACCCTTCTCTAACAATTCTTGAACCTGATTTTTAACTTCTTCATTTTCTTGTGGTGTCAACCTATATGCTGCTTTGTTAGGTAGGCTTGCTCCTGGTATCAAATCAATGTGATGACTGATACTTCTAACTGGTGGTAGCTTACTAGGCAGTTCATCTATGACAATTTCTTCAAATTCATCAAGCATATCTTTAATCTCTAGAGGCAGTTCATCTATTGCTGGGGTATTCGAGATTACTTTGGGTTTTCCAACAATGGCAAAGTGCATTTCTTCCTCCTTCTGAACTTCTTGCAATAGCTCCTTTCCACTCATCATCAACACTTTAGGTTCTGCTGCCTCTTGAACCTTCTCTGGCTGCAATGGTAACAAATTCTGTCTTTCTCCATCCCTCTCCACAGAATAGGTGTTCCTTCTTCCATCATGAATGGCTTTCCTATCATATTGCCAAGGCCTCCCTAGGAGTATATGGCAAACATCCATGGGCATGATGTCGCACAGCACTTCATCCTTATAATCCCCAATCTGGAACTCAACCCTACATTGTTCAGTCACTAAGATTTGGTGTCCCTTCTGCAGCCAAGAAACTTTGTAAGGTGCAGGATGCTTCATTCTCTTCAATCCTAGCTTTTCCACCATCTCAGTAGAGACTAGGTTATCAGTGCTCCCGCTGTCTATGATAACTTTGCAGCATTTGCCTTGAGTTTTACATCTAGTTCTGAATAAGCTCTCTTTTTGTGGTGGCTCCTGCAATTCTTTTTCTGCATTAACCAGTACTCTCTTTAACATGAGACTCTCTCCATCCTCTGCTGCATTATCTTTTTGTCCTCCCTTATGGGATTCCATTCTACCTTCTGCAATGTGTGCACTTCTTTGAATTCGCTGGTTCTTTGGGCAATTGTATGACTTGTGTGTAGGATCTCCACATGTGTAGCACTTTATAACTCTATTTTCCCCTCTTCCTGCTGTGCTAAACCTTCCTCCTCTAAATCCACCTCTCTGAGTGTTCTGATTACCTGAGCTGCCAGCCTCATCTTGGTATCCTTGGGACTTCACATTTCTGTTCTGAAATCCTCCATCATTCCTATATTCTTGAATTCTTCCACCCCTATTCGAAGACCATCCACCTCTCACTGCATTTCCTCTTCCTCTAGTTTTCTGATTTTGTTTTCTTACTAACTTCTCTTCCACTTTAGTGGCTGCTTGGTAAGCTTCTTCCACACCCCTAAGGTTCAGCAAACTTATCTCATCCTGGATTTCATATCTCAGCCCATTAACATATTTTGCCACTCTTTCAATATCAGTCTGATTCTGTCCTGATCTGATACACAACTTGTAGAATTCCTCAGTGTATTCCTTAACCGACATACTTCTCTGTCTCAGGTTTTGCAGCTGTCTTATGAGAGTTAGCTGGTAGTCCTTGGGCAGAAATTGGTTTTTGATTTTACCCAGCATCTTGTCCCACTTCTTGATTTTGTTCTTCCCTTGTCTTTCTCTCTGTGCTTGCAGGTCATCCCACCATATGGATGCATATCCCTTCAACCTTGTAGCTGCATATTTCACCTTTTTCCTGTCTTCTACCTCTTCAAAGTCGAAATACTTCTCCACTGCACCAATCCAGTCTATTAATTCTTCTGCATCCAGGCTTCCTTCATACATCGGGACTTCTAGTCTTGGTTTATGGCTGGCTGCCATTAACATCCTCCATGCTCTGGTTTCTTCATTTAGAACTTCTGCAACTTCCTCCTGCGCTTCTTCCTCATTGTCACTGATATCAAACATACCAGGGTTTCTCCTTTCCATGGCTGCCATCCTTGCTTCCAGCCTTCTCATTTGCTCCTCTGTAACTAGTTCTCCTCTTCTTCTTCCTCGTCCCCAAACTGGAACTTCGGGTCCTGGTCTTTCTCTTCTCGGTGGCATTCTCACACCCACGTTTTTTCCCTGCAGATCCTTCTCCGAATCTTCCACAGAACCTTTCCAATGGCTTTGATACCACACTGATGCCAACCCCCTTCAGCGTTGGCAGGTGAAACCCTCTTTATCCTTCCCCAAGGCTCTGTCCCACGCTCTCTGCACCCTCGATCTACTGCTCGGCCGCTATCTGAGTCTCTACTGCATGCAGGAACTCCCCCCTTCGACTTGGAACATACCTGCAGCCAATATTATATACACAGCCTTCAACGAGTCCTGCATTCGACATATACATTTAGCCCATCAACCATAAACAAATTCAGAAAATTTAAATTCGCGAAACAGAACACCCTGCACTCAGATTCATAGAACGCGTGCAGAGAAATCACTTCTAGAGGGCAAAATATGCTATTCATTAAATCGGATTCATCATTCTGGTTACATGTATGGCCTCAGAGATAGAGGACCATTCACAAATCGAACTACAAAACGAGTTACAGCGGTTCAGAACTGGCCGCTAGCTCACAGGCTATCCACGGCTGTGGGGTTTTTTTTCTCCTGTTCTCCCCTGCTGCCGATGAAAATGAAAAAAAAAACTTGTTGATATATCAGACAGAGCCCTCAAGCAGCCCGCGGGATCCTTGTTTTCAAAATCAACCACCGTCATTAATAGCATAAATGGCCTTACTAGCCGAGGATTAAAAAAAAATACAGCGCATCAGTTGGAAGACCCATAGGATCACGTGTCACCGTGCTTAGGCTGGCATAGGTGGCAATTACATCACTTTTTGGCTCAACAAAAAAAATCAAAACTTATGACGTGTTTCAAGTTAGCGCGATGCTCCTGCATCATGCTGCTTACAGTTATTTCCTGCAATTAAATGGCCCTGGGCAAGGCATAACATGAATTGAGTTTGGAATTTTAAGGGCGTAGGGTTTTTGTTGTATGCTTCCCTTTCTCTGATTCATGGGGATTCAGTATGGTATTGCATCTGTGAATCCGGCATGTAAATTTGTACAATAACAGATTTGTTGTTTGCAATGCCATTTCGCGGTAACTGATTGATTGATAAATGAGTGAATTGATTAACTTCCTCCCTAATGCAATTGTTTGTTAGACCTGTTTGAGATTGATTAGAGTATTTGAAATTGTAGGAAATGAACAGTCCTCCGCATGGCGCGCAAGTCCTGCACGCACTGAGCAGGCACTCAAACTCGTATCTGAAGACTAGCACACTCCTGCCTACCGCTTCTCCTCCTTGAATTAGCATAAACACTGGAAATAATGGGAAGAAGAAGCTATTGATCGGGCAGAGTGTTGTGGAATGAAAGACTCAATGATATGAAGGAGCGTGGCATGTTCCTTGGATGACAACAATAAGAATATTATTGACTAAGGCTCTAATTCCTTTTTCAAATATTCAATAAAATCAGAGCATGCCTTGTTCTTAGGCCTGTGATATTTGCTTAAGAACGAAGAGTTGTTGAAGAGATGTGTTCTTTCTGCACCTCATTCTGTACCAGCTTTGTATTTTTGCATGAGCCTGTTATTTCTTTGTTGAGCACTATAACCTGCGTTTAAAATCTTGCTCTGCTAGTAGTTGAGTGGCCTCTTTGAAAATAATAAGATCTATCTCTGCATACGAATGCAAGGTTGAAGACTGTGTGGATCATCACTTGTGTGGCCATTCTCATTGATGGCAAAACCTAATTTGCATATGGAGAAGCTGCGATTTCAACTGTGTAAAATATATTGAAGAGTTGAGATTGAAATCTGTACTTCCTGGGTTGATATAGAATGATATATCCCACGATGAGCTCCAGTTTCCTCCAACGAGTGCACCTATGTGTATGATCTCTCTCTTTGAGTGAGACATATCTTCAAACTGCATTTCATGGAGCTTGCATAAATTAAATGAATTGTTTGTCAAATTTCCTAATAGTTCATCTTCTTTAACATTAGTGGGAATAATTGAGGTATCTGTTTTCATATCAAACTTCAATCGATGTTGATAATACTCGCTTTATGACCCTAATGCCTGTCAAATGGTTTGCGTAATGGTTATTGGAGAACGTGCTAAATATTCCGGCGAATGGTGTTTTGTTTGCACATGAAACACATTGGGAAATTGAATCTAACGTGAATTTCCTGGAAACAAGAGGTCAGGTAGTAGATAGTTTATGACACCCACTGTATTTATCGAGGAGCAACGTAGAGTAATGTTTTTCTAATTGCATAGAAATAAATCCTAATATATATTGACATGGAGATTTTTGGAATTAAGAGTGTGCTTAAAGCTCATGAAATAAGAGAGAACGAGGATATATTTTTTTTTGTCTGTGACTTGTGACTCCATGTGGACATTAGAGGTATGTGTGTTGATTGCATTGTTTTTATGGATATCAGGAATTGTATCATTGGAATCAAACAATGGTTGCAAGAAATGTTTAATTGAAATCCAAGCGTACCCTTCGCTTTCTATCGATGCATTTTTATTTTACTTCTCCTTGAATTTCAACAAAGAAAAGGATTTGTCCCACCCTCTCCCTAATCAGTAGTTTAGCTAATCAGTTATAGGAACTTTGCTACTTTGTATCAACAAGTGTCAAGTTCAATGTTCGATCCCTTAGAAAAGCAAAGAAAATAATGATCTTAATGAGGATATGTAAAACCACCTGGTGGATTGAAGTTGAACTGCTTGATGGTGCCTACGCCTCCATCTCCTTCGAGCAAGGTAACATAAGAGATAATGTCGGGGACAACCTTCAGGAAGAATTTGTGGTTGTCTTTTACTGTGGCGTTCCACACTCTCTTTGGCTCCACTTGAGACACACGTTCGACTGTTGTACTCCCACACACCATCTTTACTTATTACTTGTCAAACTCTGTCAACACAATCAATCAGAAGTATAAGTATAAGCTGCTTGTTGTAGAATACAAAGGAGGAGGCCTTTTTATAGAAAATAATCGGCCAATAATCAATATGCAAAATTTTGCATTCACAATCTAGCAGCGGTTGCGGCAATCTTGACTGAGTCTCTTTTAATATTCAAAGTCTTAGAAGTTCTGTTTTAATATTCAATCTTAAAAGGAATCGATAAGATAAGGTGCTGCCAGTCTGGCCCACTATAATTGATTCCCATGTTCCTCTGTATTGGCTTTGGAATGTCTTAAAGCGGACCTATCTCCTGCATTGCATTTTAATAAGAATGGTTCAATGAAGAAACAGATGGCGATGGCGGGATAAAGATATATAAGGATGTTGGAGGTAATTCAAAATTCTATATGTTTTTATTTTGTAATTGGAGGGAAGGCGCAGGATCAGATATGTTTGTTTAATTACACGTAGGTTATTCCATCCTTTTGCCACATGTTTCTTTGCCTTGTGATCTGCAAATTTTTGCATTCACATGCAAATCTAGGATGTAATCTTGATTGACATTCTCTTTTAATATCCAATCTTTGAAAAGTTCAAAGGGAGTGGATAAGGGAAGTAGCTGGCAATTTGGCCCATAGTTATTGACCAGTCTCCTCCATTGCATTCTAATAAGAATGTGTAAATGAATAAGACAGACATGGAGGCATATAATGTGCGCTTATTTCCATTAAACCAATTTCGTCGGCCAAAAATGTCACTGGATCGCCAACTCAATTGCCATCTGAACGATTTAATACTCTATTGGTGCTGGTATTTCAGCATCTTACTCAGTTCTCGCAATAAAGAAAGTCGCATTCCTCCCAACATTTCTTTAAATTGACAAAAGAAAATTAGAAGAGTTGATATTCGCAATAAATAAAAATGCATTCCTCTCTATGTTTCTTTGAGTACTTGACAGGAGAAAACTAATAGAGTTGAGTTTTTTAATCAATCAATAAAAATCTAAACTAAAACATTCTTTTTCTTCTGCAAAGGAGAATATTGAATGAAATAAAAAGCAAACTTGCAAATATCGAATGGTAACTGTATTAAAAAAAATAAAAATAAAGGAGAATAATTATATAAAAGACTTTAAGGTCTAATCGAGAGGTGGATGGGCAATGTTTAGGTCATTATTGTGCTATATATATATATATAAAAACCAAAATTCAATAAATATTCGGAAAAATAGTAGAGTTGGTTTGGCAACAATCAGTAAAGCTGCAGTTCCCAATCATTCTCCATAGAAGGATGATATACTTTTAATGCATTTGCATTGATATACTTAATGCATTTGAATTAATATATATTTAATGTATTTGCGATATTATTAATTAATACATTTCAAAGTTAATGCATTTTATCTATGTATTTGAATTAATTACATTAATTAATGTATAGGAATTATTTTGCTTAATGCATATTGAATTTATAATAATTAATGCATTTGAATTACGAATTTTGCATTTGAAGTAATTAAATGAATTATTTTGAAATAATAGAGTTTTACATTTAAATGATTATACATTTGAATTAATTAATTAATGAAAATTAATTAGTGCACTTAAAATTAATTATGCAATTCATTATTAAATTGATTAATGCATTAGAATTACTATTATATATAATGAGCATGGAATTAATATAATAGAGAAGCATTGTGAAATGCATTTAATAATGAAGATGTTGCATTATTATTGCATTATGAGTTATACATTATTATTATTATTATTATGGTTGTACCATGGAATTATTGCAATATACATTATGTATGAAATAATTGCATAATGTACAATTGGTGGAGTGTTTTCTCAAACACTTGTTTTTTCTTTTTAGATTCACAATGTGTATGTTTTTGTTGTGAGATTGGCATTTGTTTGTATTATAATGCATTTGTTTGTTGGAATAACTATGCATTGTGATTGATAACCGTTAGTAGAATTTATGTTATTTAATATTGCATAGACCTACTATAACTTACTGAGTGTGCTTAATCATTGTTCATTGTTGTGGATAATTGTTTGGTAAATGCCATTTGTTGTGCAATGCATTGTGATGGTTTGATGCTTAGTGAATTTATTGGTAATGCCTATTTTTGTGCATTGCATATCTACTAAGACTTGTCTTGATAAATACTTACACACTATGAGTTAGTTATGTTGCATTGAAATATATTGGATGTGAATACATTAATGGTGCATGGTATTGCATATCTAGGTACCATGGGTTGAGAATCGAATGATAATTGCATTATCGTTATCACATATGCATGAATAATAGATACTTACAGCAAAATGCATTGCATATTTAGTGTGAAATGGTAATTACTGTCCATTCCATATCTATGATTAGTAAATGGAATTGGTCTATGCTTGTTACTGGGCATTGTCTCTCTTCACTATCCATTGAATTAATTGGTAAATGCTTAAGTAGGATAAATGACACTTGGCACCTAAATGGTATGAAAACATGTTGTGGTTAATGTTGGTATTTTACAACTATGTTTTGTGTTAGTGAAGAATACGAAATTATATCAGATATTTGGTATGACATGTTAACGTTTTATGCCAATCCTTATTGCTCCCTGTAGAATGCATATTTGATATGATGATGGATTATGTGGGTTGTTACTCAATGTTGGTAGTACTAATGTTGAAATATGGCAGCTTATCATGGCATATTTATGAGATGCTTAGTGAAATTATGAAAGTATCATGACTAGTTAAGTTATAATGGTAGCAAAAAGCACCTAAATGCATTAGATGTTAAACTTGTCATGACTTATCGTGACAATGGCTTATGATGTAATGCAATGCAATATGAACTGGTGGCTAGACATTCTTGTTAGCGCATGATTCAAGGATGATCCATGATATTATTATATTGAGAAATGGTTACTAATGATTATTCATTATGGAAAGTGCCAGTTGTTCCAGGTGATCCACTCAAAAAGCCTGATGAGGCTAAGTATTCTATGATTTCGTGGGAGACCATAACCATGAATGAGAATGGATACTATAAATATATTATGGGCTTGGGGACAAGCCCAACAATTAGCTCTATGCCAGCAACGCTTGACTTTAGTACCAGAAGTTGGGAAGGTGGAAATGCCACATATACTTCTCGGAGAACTTCTGATGTGACCAGAGTCCACGGTTGGAGACATACTCACCGGGAGGGAGGTTTATGGAGAAGGACTTGTGATGCCCGGGGCTAGTGCCTTGAGGGTGCTGGGGAGGATGTTTAGGCTAGCCTTCCGAGATGCTTGGGGTATAATGATCTTGATATAAGGATCGGGGGTATCGGGAGTATCAGGATTGGGGTACCGGGAACCAGATGCCGGCCAGTACCGATGAGGCCCAAATTCCAGTTAGAATTCGATGAGGCCATATTATTACTAGAATTTAGGAATGTGGCAATGCCGCGGTAAATTCCCGGGGAACTTCTGATTCCTACTGTATGATCCGCGGATAGGTTACAGTAGAGGGCCCGTGCCATGGCGAGCGGGACCATCCAGAGTTGGAGGGGAGGTGTAGGGAGGTTGATTAGATGGTATGATTCTCAGGGAGAGGGTGAGTAAGGAAAGAGGAAGTAAACAAACACACAGTGATTAATTATTAATTAATTATCTAATGCTTATGCATGTATGATGCATGATTGTTGATATGGTTGCATACTAGACTCATAGGGAATTACTTAAGAGCATGTTATAATTTAGGGCATTTGATTATATTAGTGTGGTTTGGAGATTTCTTCCGTCCAAAAATTTCTCAAGATGTAATTCAGATCCAAATGTGTATATGCTTCAAGAACACAACTCTCTCTTATTTATTGTACTCTATGTGGATGATCTCCTCATTACTAGAATATACACTACCTCCATTGCATGGTTCAAATATGCCTTGCATGATAGATTTTTCATGGCTGATTGTTGCTGCTGCAACCTAATCCCCAAAATTTTCTTAAAATTGTGGGCCCCTCCTTCTATTTTTTGAGTAGTCTTAGAGTTCAACTCATCCTAGAGAAGTTCACCCTCAACACTTAGAATTTTTACTAAGAATAGTGTAAAGAAGGAAATTTTTTGGCTAAGTATAACTCAGGTTTTTGGGCAGAAACGGTTGGAGCAACTTGTCGAGTTGAGCCGACACGGTTAGAGAAAAAGTTGGTTTCTGGGATGAAGTCCCTATTTCAGAGCAACTTGGCGAGTTCCACCTAAACGTTCGCAGAAACTCGGCGAGTGCTGTTGAAACGATCGGAATGCAAAGGAACAAGTCACGCCGACTCATTTTGCCGTGACTGGATGAGTCACGCTGACTCATTTCACCGCGACTGGACGAGTCATGCCGACTCATTTCACCGCGAATGAGCAAGTCACGCCGACTGGTCGAAAGAAAAAGGAATCGGAAGAAGATTGAGAACTCCACCAATGCGTTTTGTTGCAACTGAGAGAGTCTCGCTGAAACGGTTGACGAATTCACAGAACAATGCTAAAGCCTTTGGTGCAAAACTTGAAGATACATCGAGAAAGGCACCGATATGCTACGACAAGAAGTCACCAAATAACGCCAACTTCGGCTCAATATTGAGAGCGCCACCGATACGTTTCACTACAACTGGGAGAGTCACACCGAACCGACCGACGACAAATTTTTTATTTGGCAGCAATGCAGGGGAAAATGCATTTCCCGCTGAAACAGACTTCGTCATTAATATCCCCAACCAACTTTACCATATGCATTAATTTATAGGTTTTATCCAAATTTTATTTAAAGGTTAAAAGTAATTTTTGATTAACATTTGCAAAACACTGTTTGAGTGAATTTATCTCCATCATTCGTCGGACGCCAAGTACCTAACACCATTGAGCTTGAATTCACAACCACTAGGAAACTACCAGGTAGGCCACGTTTGACATTGTGTTCAATTTTTTTGAAATAGTATGGTCATTTGGAAGCTTGTCACTTGCGTAGATTTTATATATACCATTAGGTTGTCGGTTTTCTTTGTTTTTTATCAACCCGCAAACAAACCCTTGGGTTTTCCGTTTGGAAAAAGTTTGGTCGCCACACCCTACTTTTTTTATTATTAAACATATCGACCAAGCGCCTCTAGGGAACCCCGACCAAATATTGTTACCCTAGACCGTATTTACTAGTCAATGACACCCTCTCAGAATCCCTCTTACTTTCTCTGGTTGGCTTAACCGCTTAGGGTTCTCACAGTGGTTTCCTCGCTCGGCATGAAAGCTACGTAGAAAACCAAAGTGATATGCATCGAAAATGTTTTCTTTTCCTAGGCATATAAATCAGGATGGCCATGTAGGTTTCTCAGGCCGCTCATCGCTACGATCACGAAAGAACCGTCCCTGAGTGTATCTCGAGGCCATCATGTTTTCCAAAACCCAATAGTAGTCTCCCGCATAGTTGCTCTGTCAGTGATAGATTTCGTTGTTGTGTCTTACCTATCGCTATCTCGAGCCCTAATTTACCATTCCCACCACAAAATGATGATAATTCGAGACCGGCTCGCATCTATAAACCCCAAAGCATGCTTTTGATTCTTTATTCTTCATAGACTGAACCTGATGAATACACTTCATATAATCCCTTATGAAAAATTATTTAAATGTTGGATTAACCATGTTACAAAATTTTAACCAAAGGATTATAAGTTGAATACCTAGTAGCACCACCATGAGTTATGTTGTGGTTATTGATGAACATCTTTGGGAATAATATTTTTGAAATGATTTTGCATACATTTTCAGTTGCATATTAATTTCCACACACATGCATATTGTTAAAGCAAAGCAAATACCTGACAACATGGAAGTAATTTTTTTCTTAACTCAACTTATTGTTAATAATATGAAGGAGAAATGATTTACAGACTTCTTGTTGAGTTTTGCTTACACATTGTTTCCACTATTTCATCAGGATTTGGAAATGCAAAGAAGGAGTACCAAGAGGAAGTCCAAGATAACTGAATAAGAGTCGTACGTAGAAGTAGTAGATGACACTATGATAGAAACCCTGTTCAAAGATACTAGAGAAGTAACTAGAATCGCCCCAGAATACAAGTGGGGAGAACTGTATCAGATGATCCGAGATCAAAATATTCCTGATGCAGCTCTCGAAGAGATGATTTTGTACGAAAACATTAAGAAATCGGGCATCACCAAAGAGACAACACGCACAGAACTTTTTCCTTTCTCAGAAGTCATCGGCTGGATCCTGCCTCACGTCGATGTGACCGCAAGAATCATCTCTGACACAAAAGGGGAAGGATTTGCCTCTTTCCATCCATGTCACATAACAACATCATACAAACTTCCACTGCCTAAGGTCCTGATGAACGAAGACTAGATCAGGAGTGTAAACATGGACCACTTCGAGTATGCTAAAACGATGGTAGTCTCAGGGAAACAACTAAGGATGAAAGCAAGTGGGGAGTATGATAGTCAAAGCTTGAGAATCCCATTCAAAATTATAGCTCTGATGCTAAGCAGAATTTTCGACAGAGCAAATGGAAGCATCTACAAGCTAAATTGGGTACCCATGATTGATCACATATCCTTCCACGGCATTATGTTTAATTGGTTATACATCATATCATACCTCCTGGCATCGACAATAGAAACAATAAAGGGAGGATTAACCTAGAAGAAAGAAGAGTTCTACATGTCCTCATATCTCATGGACTGCATACTAGTTAGGCACCCATTTCCTAATTTGGGATGTATCTGGAATCAAGACGAGTCTCCTATCTATGTGTCCTATCAGATTACATGGTCCCACAGATATGTGAGCCAATAAAAACTCCTCTGTGAAGAGTTGATCATCCCTCTTTATTGGATGATTTTCAATGAGGAACCGAAATTCCTATCTGAAAATGCAAAGGAAGTCATAAACGAGTACGGGTATTATTACTTTTCGCAAGAAGGAACCTATATCACGATGCATGTGTTAAATTTTTAGTATTAATTCACAATACTATAGGATCTTTGCTGAGAGAATAACATCTACAGTATATCAATGCATGACAATCATAATATGACAAGCATCACAAGCATCACAAGAATCAAAAGCATAGAGACAAGAGACACAGAGTTTCCGTGGGGAAAAACCTAAGGTGAAAAACCCCACAACTTCCTCAGAGATAGAGAGAGCAATGACTCAACCAAAATACAACCAAATAATACTGAGATAGTTTCCTAGCAGATGATCCTCCTCCTCCTCACTAGTGCGCCACTTTTCAGAGAGAGAGATAGTTACTTTTCCGAGTGAGTAAAATAGAGATCTCCTATCTCTATTTATACTCACCTTTTTGCCCAGTGACCTACTGGGGCCGACTTGTCTACTTAGATACATCCACATTATATTATATATAATTCCGGGCCGACCCCAAATGGTGGTCTAATAACCCATCGGCAAGTACACACACTTGCGACACTTGTCAATCCACATGACGACACTTCCTTATAGAGGAATAACACATCTCTTATAAGGGTACAATAAATATATATAAAATATACAAATGAAATACATTCCGAAGTTACATATACATCAACACTCCCTCTTAACTAGGAAGGTATTTCTCGACACAAATCTGCTAGACAAGTCTTCTTCTCTGGATCATCGTCATCGATGCATCGTCATCATCATCGTCACTACTGCTGCTATCTCAACCAATCTCTGACTCTACTCGTCATAGGAAGTTCTACAGAGCTAGTCCTTTTTCATACTGGATGTAGGCCCACCACCTGCAGGTCTTCATCATCACTGGCCATACTGTGGAATCCTCAGGACTTATTACGTGCGTCACAAAACCTCGAAATAGCATCCCAGGCTGTTACGAGCACACGACTCTACCTATAGGATCTCCCAGGGCACAAATTACATGTGACCTCACCACAAAACCTCGAAAGAGAATCCCAGGACTGATTACGAGCACAAGGCTCAACCTATCGGATCTCCCAGGGCACAAATTACATGTGGTCACCACAAAACCTCGAAAGAGCATCCCAGGACTGATTACGAGCACACAGCTCAACCTATCGGATCTCCCAGGGCACAAATTACATGTGGTCATGGAAAAACCTCGAAAGAGCATTTCAGGATGTTACGGGTACACAACTCCGACCTGAAATCTCCCAGGGCACAAATTACATGCCATACGACAAAACCTCGAAAGAGCATCTGCCAGATATCCCAGGGCACAAATTACATGCCATAGGCAAAACCTCGAAAGACTATCTGCAGATCTCCCAGGGCACAAATTATATGTCCTCCCAAGCAAAACCTCGAAAGAGCATTTTCCAGATGTCCCAGGGCACCGAATTACATGCCATAGGCAAAACCTCGAAAGACCATCTGCAAATCTCCCAGGGCACAAATTACATGCTTATCTGCACAACCTGATCCACGGCCACAGAGTATCAAACTGATACTCACCATACATCATCCTGATGTATCCATGATCATCCTGATCATCATCACTGCAACGTCCTGCTGCATGTCATCTGGAGCAACATCCTGAAGCTTGTCATCTATGATCATCCTGATCATCACTGCAACGTTCTGCTGCATGTCATCATACCTGATCCACCTGATCATCAATGCATCTACCTGATGCATACCAAGTATCTACCTAATACATATCATCATACATGATCCTCCTGATCATCAATGTATCCACCTGATACAAATACAAATACATGATACATATCATCATACATGATCCACCTGATCATACAATGTATCCACCTGATACATATACAAATACATGGTCCAAGCATCCAACATGATGCATATACAAAATACATACACATGATCCAACGGATCATATCCAGCATCAACATGATGCGTACATACATACATAAAAATGATCCATCTGATCATATCCAGCATCCAACATGATGCGTTCATACATACATAAAATGATCCAACTGATCATATCCAGCATCCAACATGATGCGTACATATATACATAAAATGATCCAACTGATCATATCCAGCATCCAACATGATGCGTACATATATACATAATGATCCAACTGATCATATCCAAGCAAAAACCAGAACATCATCCTGATGCTCATCATCCGGCGCTTACATCCACAGCCATGTGAATGATCCTCCTTCCAACATGCATGGAATGGCTTCAGCAAATGTGTCCATCACTTCTTCCTCGAAGTGTCCTCGATCCGAAGAACGCCAAGCCTCTCTCTGAAGTACTCGAACTTCACCCTGGCTAGTGGCTTCGTCAGCACATCTGCAATCTGCTGATCTGTCGCAACATATAGGAGCTTCACAGCTCCTCTCTGCACCATATCCCTGATATAGTGATATTTGATCTCTATGTGTTTCGACCTGTCATGAAACACTGGGTTCTCGGACAGCTTCACACAACTCTGGTTATCACAGAAGATACCAGTAGCCTCCAACGGGAGATCAAATAGTTCAGACAGTAGCTTTCATAGCCATACTTCCTCACAGCTAGCTGAACAGGCTGCAACATACTCTGCCTCAGCTGTACTCAGTGCTACACAGGACTGCTTCCTGCTAAACCAAGAGATCACACCTGATCCCATACTGAAGCAACACCCAGATGTGCTCTTCCTGTCTACAGCACTTCCAGCCCAATCTGAATCAACATAACCCTGCAGTTTAAACTTTTGATTCACCTCATACCTGATCCCATAATCCACTGTACCCTTCAGGTACCTCAGAACATGCTTCACAGCAACCAGGTGAACACTCCTTGGATCCGTCAGGAACTGGCTCAATGTGTTCACAGCAAAGCAAATGTCTGGTCTCGTGTTTGTTAGGTACATCAAGGACCCAATCATCTGACGATACATAGAGACATCAATTGGTTCAGATGAAGCATCACATAGAAGCTTCAGATTCGATGCCATCGGTGTGGCCATGGCCTTGCAATCCATCATCCCGAATCTTTTCAGGATATCTACTGTGTACTTCCCTTGACCAAGGAAGATCCCACCTGTATTTTGCCACACCTCCATACCTAGGAAATAGTGCATCATTCCCAAATCTTTCATATCGAATTCAGCTGCAAGCTTCCTCTTAGTATCTGCAATCAGTCTGTCATCTCCTGTCACAAATAGGTCATCCACATACAGGAGTAGAATCACTGGATTCCCTTCCTCAACCTTGTAGTAAAGGTTGGAATCTGCTTTACTCTTGGTAAAGCCCAAGCTAGATAGAAAACTGTCCATCCTTCCATACCAAGTTCTGGGAGCTTGTTTCAAGCCATACAAGGCTTTCTTCAATCTGCACACATATGACTCCCTGTCATGTATTTCAAAACCGAGTGGCTGTTCCACATATACTTCCTCTTCTACTACACCATTCAGGAAAGCAGTCTTGACATCCATTTGGTGTATTTTCCATTTCATTGCTGCAGCCAGGGAAAGTACTGTTCTGATGGAAGTATACCTGGCTACAATTGCAAAGGTTTCTTCATAATCTATTCCTTCTTTCTGAGAGAAACCACGAGCTACGAATCTTGCTTTGTATTTTTCTACACTGCTATCTGCAGCATGCTTGATTTTGTAGATCCACTTGGAAGTCACAACAGACTTCTCTTTAGGTCTTGGGACAACATCCCAAACATCATTCTTCATTATTGATTGGTATTCCTCAACCATAGCATCCTTCCATTCTTTCTTTTCTGCTGCCTCTTCATAACTAGAAGGCTCTTTGTTCATAATGTCACAGAGTAAAGCAACATAACTGGTGTGTGATCTGGTTCTCTTCTTTGCTCTGTGTTCTTCTTCTGGAATGCCAAATCTTTCTGCATCATGAATGAGCTCTCTAGCCCATACAGGTTTCCTCTTGTGAGAGTTATCCTCACGGGGTGGATCTACAGGTTCTTGTGGATCTTCAAACTCACGAACAATTTCTGGAACTGCTTCAGTCATGATAGTGTCCTGAAATCTTGTTTCCTTCGGTTCTTTATAAACTTCGGTAGGTGCCTTTCTTGATTTGAGGAATGCTGAGTTTTCATCAAATGTTACATCCCTACTGACATCAATTTTCTTGAACCCTGGAAAGTATAATCTGTAAGCCTTCGAGCTTTCACTATAACCCACAAAGATGCCCTTCTTTCCTGAAGGATCTAGTTTAGTCCTCTTCTCTTTTGGGACATGAGTATATACTGGACAACCGAATATTCTGAGATGGCTGACTTCAGGTTTCTTACCATAAAAGACCTCTTCTGGTGTCTTGTTGTCCAATATCTTGTGGGGTGTTTTGTTCTGCACATATACAGCTGTTCTAGCTGCTTCTGCCCATAGATGCATAGGAAGATCCTGGTCATGCAACATTGCCCTTGCTGCTTCCATGATAGTTCTGTTCTTCCTTTCTGCAACTCCATTCTGTTGAGGATTATAAGGAGCAATCAACTCCCTCTTAATCCCTGAATCACTGCAAAGCTTCTTGAAGTCACTTGAGGTGAATTCTCCACCATTGTCAGATCTGAATGTCTTGATTTTCTTGTCAGTTTGATTCTCCATCAAGGTTTTGAATTCCTTGAATTTATCAAGCACCTCATCTTTTCCCTTCAAGAAGTATACCCAAGTCTTCCTGGAGAAGTCATCAATAAATGATACATAGTAAACATACCCACTCAAGGAACTGGATGACATAGGGCCACATACATTTGAGTGGATGATTTCCAGAATGTCTTTTGCCTTGCTTTCACTGCTTGGGAAAGCCTTCTTAATGTTCTTACCTTTTGTACATCCTTTGCAAACACCTTCATGTTTGGTCTTGATTTCAGGAAGACCCTCTACTGCCTTGCTTGCAATTGGAAGTGCCCTATAGTGCATATGAGCAAGTCTTCTATGCCAAAGTTCACTTGGCTCCATGGATTCATGCATCATGGCATGTTCAGGTTGTCCCTTCAATTTATACAGTCCTCCCTCTTGCTCTCCAATCACTACTGCATCATCTATGGTCTTTCCCTTTGGCCACATTAGGACTTGGCCATCAACAAATGCAACCCTCATACCTTTTGCATCTAAAGCAGAGATGGAGAGTAAGTTCTTCTTGAGCCCAGGTACATAGAGGACTTCCTTCATCTTTAGAGATTTTCCAGAATCTAGGTTGTAGGAGGCTTCACCACTTCTTTTGATTGGGTATTGATAATCATCCCCAAGTTTCACCTTATGGGGTGATTCATGTTCAGAAAGGTTCACAAAAGATTCCTTGAACCCAGTCATGTGTTTGGAAGCCCCACTATCAATCAACCAATCATTACAACCATGGGAGATGGTACCGGTGAGTGCAGAGATCAGAACATACTCTTCTTCACTTGATGAGTCATCATCACTACTACTTTCTGCCCTAGCCTTCTTCTTTGGAGGTTCATCATCTTCGGCAGCATGAGCATGATATCTTCTTTTGTTATTCTTTTTCTTTTTGTTGAAGTTGTTGTTGTTGTCTTTCTTCTTCTTGGGACAATCTGAAGCAAAGTGTCCCTTCTCATTGCAACTGAAGCATCTGAGATCTTTCTTATCTTTATGATAATGGTGGTGAGAGGATCTTCTATTATGAGATGATTCCTTCTTGGATTTACCTCTTTTGGTGTGAGCTGCAAGAGCTTGATCTTCACCTCCCATCTTTTCTTCACGAGCTATAAGTCTGGCTTCTTCTTGAGAGCATTCTTCCCGAAGTCTACTGAAGGAGATCAACTTCTTTCTTGCACAAATTCCTTGAATAAAGGAATCCCATGACCTGGGTAGGCCATTCAGAGTGGTCATCACCACTTCACCATTCTCCACCATTTCATCCACTACTTCTAGTTGTTCCTTGATCTGGGAGACCCTTGAAAAATAGGATTGAATGGTTTCTCCATTCTGAAACTTTACTGCTTTCAATTGGTTCCGCAGGGTCATCTTCCGATTTATATTCTTTCCTTCAAATAGCTTGGTCAAGGATTCAAACATCTCCTTGGGTGTCTTGAGAGAAGACACATGGGGTATGAGATGGTCTTTGATCGAATCAGCAATGATTCTCTTTGCCTTGAACAAGTTCTTCTTGTGCAATGCCTTGGACTCTTCATCCTCTGGGATAGGGATGTCTTCTTTCACATATGAGTCCAACTCATTCTCTTCCAGGATTAGCCCAATCCTATACTTCCAGGCTCGGAAGTTATCAGCCCCTTCAAGCTTATCCTCAAGCTTGGTGTGGAGAGACATCTTTAAGAGTACTTCAAAGGGAAATAGAAAAGATTTAGGAATTACCACTTGAAGTGCTGAAAACTGGATCTGGTCTCGGATTAGGGTTTGTCAGAGAAACCCTAAAAATTCAAAATGTGAATTTCAAAATTCTGAAAGGATAGAAAGATGCGCCTTGGAGAGCTGATCAGCCTAGTACATTCAGAATTTGAGATCATCAAAGTCTTGCCCTTCAAAATTGCCTTTTTGTCCTCTCGGGTTCACTAGGAGAGCCCTGAATTAGGGTTTGAGTTTCCCGGAGATCTATCCAGCCAAAAATCTCGATCCAAAGCTCTAACCTTCGATTTTTGCAAGGAGATTCCAGCTGTGCCTTCAGTTTCCAGAAATTCCTATTTTTGTGGAAACCCTAATTTTTAGGGCCAAATCTGAAAATGCTCGGAACTGAATTCTGATTGGATAGATAGATGCGCCTTGATGAGTGGATCCAATCTACTATACTGAATTTCAAAAATCTGTGAAGAGAAACCCAATAAACAAGGAATACAAGCTTTCGTCACTGCAAAATGTCTTCTTCTCAGTTAAGCTCTGATACCATGTTAAATTTTTAGTATTAATTCAAAATACTATAGGATCTTTGCTGAGAGAATAACATCTACAGTATATCAATGCATGACAATCATAATATGACAAGCATCACAAGCATCACAAGAATCAAAAGCATAGAGACAAGAGACACAGAGTTTCCGTGGGGAAAACCCTAAGGTGAAAAACCCCACAACTTCCTCAGAGATAGAGAGAGCAATGGCTCAACTAAAATACAACCAAATAATACTGAGATAGTCTCCTAGCAGATGATCCTCCACCTCCTCACTAGTGCGCCACTTTTCAGAGAGAGAGATAGTTACTTTTCCGAGTGAGTAAAATAGAGATCTCCTATCTCTATTTATACTCACCTTTTTGCCCAGTGACCTACTGGGGCCGACTTGTCTACTTAGATACATCCACATTATATTATATATAATTCCGGGCCGACCCCAAATGGTGGTCTAATAACCCATCGGCAAGTACACACACTTGTGACACTTGTCAATCCACATGACGACACTTCCTTATAGAGGAATAACACATCTCTTATAAGGGTACAATAAATATATATAAAATATACAAATGAAATACATTCCGAAGTTACATATACATCAACAGCATGGAGGTTCCAGAGCTCCATCCCTAATGCCCAAATATGAAACCGACTTTGTAGTCCATAAAGAGGCCGTAAGGCAGGTTTTCATTAATGGGATTAGCGGTTTTCTGCATGATAACAGGAAGGCCTCCTTCCTACCGTTACCCTTTTGTATCAGGGCCTACAAATTTACCAAAGTTAAAGGTGCCGAAGTTTTCATAAAATATTTGGAAGCATTTCATTTTGGGGAGAAGATTTTCGCAAGAAATGACAGCCTCAAGAAGGTCGCCAATCATTGTGCATCAATTAGAAGAGAAGGAAACATAACAGAGCTGAACAAACATTTTGTTCGAAAAAGCAGCGCCGGTCCCAGTCATGCTACCACTACTACAACAGAAACAGAAGGGAAACAAAAGAAAAGAGAATAAGCCGTAAGGTTACAAGTGGCAGAAGAAGAACATAAGCTAAAGGAGGAAGTAGAAAGGATCCAGAGAGAAGAGGCCGAGAAGTTGCTAAAGGAGGACGAAAGGTTGCAAAAGGAGGAAGAAGATAAAAGACAAGCGAAAGAAGAAAGAAGATAAATAGAATAAAGAGAAGCAGCTGAGAAACAAAGGAGAAAGGAAGAAGAAGATAAGTCCAAGGAAGCTGTGGAAATTGGATGCCCAAGTGTATAGGA
This sequence comes from Larix kaempferi, assembly GCA_027924585.1. Taxonomy (NCBI): domain Eukaryota; kingdom Viridiplantae; phylum Streptophyta; class Pinopsida; order Pinales; family Pinaceae; genus Larix; species Larix kaempferi. The sequence goes on from BSBM01000376.1 coordinate 18,096,622, forward strand.
CATGGATATAGATTCACCAGGGGTATTGGGAGTCACGCTTACTGGAGGACATCTACCATTCATAGATATCAGGCTCACCCCTTTCACCCCATCAAAACAACATACAGTGGCCACATTGGACACGATAATTTTTGATTCAAGTAGAAAAACCATCATGAGGAGGTACGAGAAGAGATTAAAGATGGGTTCTAAGCTTGATATAGTCACTATCTAGGAGAACACTATCATGGAGGGTACTCACAAGGACCCTAAGTTCACAGCCTCCGTAAGCATTGGAAAAAAAGGAAAAAATGCTCAAATTAAAAGATAACTTGGTGGACCGCACGGGTGTGGCTCATTGGTGGTTCAATTGATATGAAGTCCATGTTGTAAATTGGAGGTCACGAGTTCAAATCACACCCGACTTTACTTGTGTCCCATGCTTGTGGGGTGTGTGGGGCACCTAGGGGTATAGTGGTAGTGTGATTGGATCCCTGGACCCCGTGTCACGCGAGTACCAACCGGGTATCCAGTTGCCGATTCCCCTAGCACAAAAAAAAAGAGGCGGGGGGATAGAATTGAAAAGGAAACATGATGCTATAATATCTGAGAAGGAAAGATTACTGAATGAATATCAGAATTTGGACTCGGATAAGGAGGCATTAACTGTATAATGAATGATTATGGAAGGTGAAAGGAGCAAATTCGAAGCTCGTATCAGTGAATTAGAAACAAGAGAGTCCACATCAAATCAGCAGGCTGAAGAGTTGAAAGCTCAGATGGACGAACTGGTTAAAGAAAAGGAGTCGTTGAAAGAAAAGGTGGAGCTGGCGAACACCAAGAAACAAGACATGACTCCTTTCCATGAGCAGGCTTGCAAAATTGAGGAGAAAATATGTCACTCGCAAGAATTGCTCACTGGAGATACCTACAAGATGAAAATAATGATAGCAAGGATGAACGAGATTGCTACAGAATCACTGAGGATTAGAAAAAAATTGGTCAACACTGCAAATAATTTCAAGATGCAGATGACGTGGATAGAAGGAAAATCAGAGTTCCATGATCACTTGCCCAAAAAGATGATTGCAAATTCTAATTTGGACATAGCTCTTCTTGAGTTTTGTATAAAATCTGGCAGGAGGATAAATAATGAAATCCCTAAAACTATCGAGAAGTGTGTAGGGTTCTACTACAAGATTCATCAGATTCACGAAAAAGTGTCAGCTCGTTATGCATCCGAATATGGATGAGCTTCCTACTAGAGGTCAATGTTTGATGGAGCTGCAAAATCCGCTAAGGGATGACCTGGACTACATTAAAAAACTGGATGTGTTGATAGAAGAAGATCTCCACCAATACATTGGGCAGACATCCATTAATGCTTATCTTCTAGGGGAAAGCTACAGGGCAGCAACAGAGGGAGTGAAAAGTGTGGAAACAAAGCTATCATATCATGAGATAAATTTGAAAGTTTTAGAACCCACACAATGTAACATTATTTTTGAAGAGATTGACATGTGGGCCAATTATATCTCTGGTTTGGAAAGGCCAGCTGGAAATTAATATTTTTATAATTTATTGTAATATTCTTTGTGCAAACACTAGAGGATGAATTTGGGAAGTCCAAGAGTTAGGTCAGGTGAAACAAATAGCCATATGAGGAAAAATATTTTGTAATATAAATATAGGGTGAAGAATACTAAGAAAATGACTTTTTGTTGGTGAATTATATGCTGGATGCATTTTGTAAAAGAACTATTTCTTTGCTAATGAGAAAAGACTAGTTCGCTGGGGAAAATCTTGCACTGGTGTTTGCCTGGAACGTGTGATTGCTGGAACATAATTATTTCTTTTTCTGCTTATATCATGCTGTGAGATCTTTCTGATTCTGTTGAACTATTTCAATGATAATGCATGTTTCTTTATTTCATGCAAATGTTTATGTGTAACAAATTAATAATTTGCTTCAATTAATATCAGAGATATCTTTGATAATTTCTACTGTAAATGTGAATGTTTATTTTAATGGCTATCTGTTAAATTTACTTGAACATTTCAGCTTATTACTCTTAACTCAAATTCGCTCCCGGCAGGGATAGGTTAGATTAATTTAGAATAGGAGTAGATAATTGATAAGGTAGGAGTGGTAAAATGGGAGGTAAGAACCTACGCATCTCTAGTGTGGTTTCTACCTGTCAATTATATGCATTTAGTTAGGAAGCACTTGCATCTGCATACCCTTAAAAAAAAATTACATAAATGGTGGGCCGGGCCATAATTGGTAAAACAAAACACAAAATTAATCACACTTACGGTAGCCGAACCATTAACCGAAGGGATTCCCAACGCCAAACAATGAGTAGTCTAATTGGGATTATTTACCAAGGAGAATCCCTACTGTTGATGCTAATATTTTCTGGGCATCAACAGTTTTTGCGCTAGAGGAGGGACACCAGTGCATGGGTGGCAGAGGTAGTATGTTTTCGACAGGAAATTTTTCTGGGTCCCGATTAAATACAACCACATCAGAGAAGTGATTCCTGAGACTGAAAATCAAGAAATATTAGACTATGAAACTGAGAATACTGAAAATTTATATGTTGTCCCATACGCTGAAATAGACCACTTTCAGAGGCATACGAGATCTTACGTGAGAAAACTCGGTGGTTTAACTGTAATTCTTGCCTTACCTAAAAGGAGAGATCCCAAGAAACATGTTGCATACACTAGGGATTCTGTGCTTGTGGAATCTTTGGAAGAGTTGGTTGACATTAGAGAAATTTTGAGGTCAAAAAAGGGCCTCAAAACAAAGAAAATGTACTATAAAATACAACCAATCACATTCTAGTAGATGACATCATCCCCCTTGGTGAGGTGGCATTGCATGAGTTAAGAATGCTTATTTGTCAAATTTTCTATGGTGGATGAAAACACATAGTTAACCAAGGTAGTGGTGTAAGTACTTTTAAGTCATAAAGTAAAGTACTCATAATGATAGTCTTTTCATAAAATAATATTATTGTCATTTTCAAGTAAAGTACTCATAATGAATGTCTTTTCACACTTTCACATAAAATAATATTATTGTCATTTTCAAGTGAAGTACTCTTAATTCATAAAGAAAGTTCTTTCACATTTTTTTATAAAATAATATATTATCATTTTTATGTTTTTAATTTTAAATTATATATTCACTCCATTCTATTTAATAACATAATGTCAAACTAATAAAGAATAATAATAGATTTAATAAATAATAATAATAATAATGCAATGTGGATTATAATAATATTATTGACATTTTACATGTAAATAAATTCTCAATTAAATTACATTATTAAATTCATGAGAAAAGTACTAAATATAAAAAGTCAACATAAAATTTAAAAAAAAAGCTCTTAAAAATGTTTTTTATTATTTAATTTCATTTGCAAGTTCAAGACAAATAAATGTTAAAGGACAATACATTTTTGGGAATTTCCAATGAATCTTAGTCACATCAATGTAGACTTATTTTATTAATTTTATTTCTAGTGAATTTTGAAAAGTAACTCAACCATGGTTATTTATATTGTGCATAGAAAATAGTGTGGGAGGTGACTTGTCATATATACCTACCCCATAAAACCCCCAATTCATAATATTTTAATATATCTCATATTTTTGTAGTACATTTCTTAGGAGGCCCTTTTTTGACCTCAAAATCTCTCTAATGTTTATCATTACAAGAAACCTAAGATCCCCCTAATCAGTTACCTGAGTCCCTACTGGCTCATACATCACCCCATACACCGCATCACACTCTGCCTCATTCTCCCAGGCCCGGGCATATCATGGATGGAAATGTCAACCAACCTACGTGGAGAGCCAGAGGACCACTCAAATTGGCTGCACCTTTACACGATTTACCTAAGCACCAAGAGAGAGTATTACCGAAATTTGATCCTGGAAAGGTATTTCTGCGGAAGATCACCTGAAAAGTTTTTATTTGGCTCTAAATATTTTGAATGTTGAACATGAAGATATAGTCTATAGAATTTTCCCTTATACTTTTGAGCATAGAGCATCTTCATGGTATTTTAGTTTGCAAGCAAATTTTATAGCAGATTGGGATGGTTTTGAAAATTTTTTTATAAGCAAATTCGGCAACCAAAAGACTATCTTCACACTTATGAAAGAACCGCTGTCTATGAGGATGGAAAAGAAAGAAAAGGTACATGAATTCAACCAAAGATTCAATACCTTATTAAACAATTTCAGTGCTACAACAAAACCTACTGAAGAAGCCTTGGTAGAATATTACACTACAACACATTATCCACCTATAGCTATGTTTGTCAAGAGATCAGTTAAGGCCACTTTGGTAGAATACTACGAAGAAGCCAAGAAAGTAGAGGCTAAACTGGAGAGTATCACAAAACATGCAATGGAGCTGGAAGTAAAACCAACAGAAAGAAAGAAGCCTCTGATACTATCTAGACCCAAAGAGGAGTCCTCAAATGAATTAGAAAATGTGGTTAAAATGGACAAGATGGTAGATTTGGAAAAGGAAAAGGGAGCTAGTACATTAAGAAAACCATTCAAGCCTTTCTATAAGAAAAGGGAAGAAAATGCACAACCCCAACCACCATTGAATAACTCTAATGTTTTGAATTTGAATGAAGTTGGCATGGATAATTTCTACACTTTCCATCAAGAACATCACTCTGAAAATATTTTCCCACAATGGATTAACTCAATGAATTTGGTGATGAACCAATTATTAGATGCGCAGTTGATAGACCAGGAAGACCAAGAAGAAGATCAAGCCAAAAAACAAGAATATTAGAATGAGGAAACCAAAATGGTATTGTGGTATTGGGCACCTACTTTAGGATTAAATGAGGAAGAAAAGGTGGAGGAAATTCAAGTATCATCTATAAATTATACTACTAGGAGCAAAGGACCAGTTGAGGACCAAAGCATGATATTTACCAAGGAAAAGGCAGCAAGGGAAAATGTAAAAAAGAAAAACAGTGTAAATTAGCCACAGCCTAAAATCAGTTTTGGAGTTCCAAAAGAAACAAATCCGTTGATGAATAAGCAAGTAAAGCCTATAGGTAACAAAGACAACAATGGTGAAAAGGGGGTTGTAGATCATAGTATGGGATATGACATTGTGGAAGATATTAAGAAAACCAAAGCAAACATATCCTTGTTTGAATTGTGTAATCTCCCTCAACATAGAAATAAATTATTAGAGGATTTTGACCCACAACCCAACAATGCAATAGAGTTAGTTGAGTCTGATACTGAGATTAACGAAGAGAGCATTGGTGGAAAATCAAAATCTCAGACTCTTCCTTTTCTTCTAACTTTTGAGATCTTTAATCATAATGTGCACAATTGCTTGGTGGATTCTGGAGCTTCGTCTAATGTTATGCCACTGTTAATTTGTAAAAAGATCAATGGGAAACCAACATCATCCCCTTCTCAGATTATACAATTAGATAGATCTACTGTTAAGCTTATAGGGGAAATGAAGAATGTTTTGATCAGATTATCAACGGCCCTGAGGGTGTGTCAATTCATTGATATCATGGTAGTAGACATACCTGAAGCTTATGGTTTGATTTTGAGTAGGGACTGGTCTACAAAATTAAATGGTTATTTTGCAACAGATTGGTCTCATTTGTGGTTGTATTATCAGAACAGGAAAAATCAGATTAAGGAGTTGAGAGAACCTCACATGAAACAGAATGTAACTCAGTTGGAAGAAAAGAATGAACCTGTGAATTTCTCATCCTCATTTATGGGGAATTATTTCCTAGAAATTGAACCAGGAAATTATCAAACAGAAGATGTTAGTCATGATTAAGATAAACAACCCGATCTCCAATTCTCACGGACTGATGACATTGATTGTAACATAGTAGAATTAGTTACTAACTTAGGAGATAGTAATGATGTAGTTAAAACATAAAATAAATTTTGGATTTTATATTTTGATGGTTCCAAAACAAAAGAGGGATCAGAAGCCGACTGTGTTCTTGTTGATCCTGAAGGAAATAAACAATTTCTCTCTCGCAGGCTAGAGTTTGAATGCATGAATAACACTGCTGAATATGAAGCTCTAGTTCAGGGTCTTAAAAGAGCCATTGATTTAAATGTAAAAAATTTAAAAGTTTTTGGTGATTCAGAAATAATTGTTAGACAAGTAAGAAATACTTTAGTTTAAAAGTTTGATATCTAAGTTTGATGCTTTTAACATAAACTCTATTCCTAGATTACAGAATGCTCAAGCTGATTTGCTAGCTACTTCTGCTTCTCAATTAGTACCAACTAATAACAAGTGTTTTATTGAATTAATTTTCAAGCCATCGGTACCTGACAACATTACGAATCTAATGGTTTTCGGTGATGACGGACATATCATTAGTTTCCTGATGAACGAAGATGCCTTCAAGGAATCTATACTTGATGAAGAGGAACACCTATTGGATTTGCAGAATAAGGACACAAGTAAAGGAAATTTTATGCCGAAAGGAGTAAGGACACTTGAAGGATTGTTTGATTTACAGAATAAATTCAAAAGACTAGCCAATGTCAACATCAATAGCTCCTCGATGCAGCATGAATTGGTAAACTTAGGTACATAAGCTGAACCTAAATATGTTAATTTAGGAAAATGCTGTTCACTTGGTGAAATAAGTAAGTTCATCAAAATTTTTGAGCAATACAAAGATGTTTTTGCATGGAATTACGAATATTTGAAGACATACGACACACGTATCATACATCATGTGATACCCATCAGACAAGGAGTAAATCCATTTCAGCAGCAACTTAGAAAGATGCATCCGAAACTTGAACTATTAATACAAAAGAAATTGAAGAAGTTTATGGATTCTAAGATTATTTTCAAACTTCGACACGCTAAGTGGGTGGATAATTTGGTCCCTGTAAGGAAGAAATCAGGGGAAATAAGATTATGTGTCGACTTCAGAAATTTGAATAGAGCGTCGGATAAAGACAACTATCTTGTGCCACTGATGGAGCAAATTTTACAGATGGTATCAGGATCAAAATTGTTATCCTTATTAGATGGATTTTCAAGCTATAATCAAGTGTTAGTGGCCGAGCAAGATCGACTCAAGACTACATTTCGCACGAAGTGGGGAACATTCGCATATAGGAGAATGCCTTTTGGCCTAATGAATGCTGGAGCCACATTCCAGAGGGACATGGATATTGAATGGGTTTAGTCAGCCATTGTGTTGTCATATATTTAGATGATGTAACAGTTTTTTCTAAAAAACAAGAAGGCCATGTTTTCCATTTGAAGCAGATCTTTGATCGTTGCAGAAAATATGGTATATATTTGAATCCAAAGAAGAGTATTTTTGCAGTAATCGAAGGAAAAATGTTGGGACACATCATCTCCAAGAAAGGAATCTTGATAGATCCAGAGATAATTTAGGCCATAACTCAGATTCCCATGCCCCATAGCAAAAATACTATGCAATTGTTTATGGGCACGATTAATTTTGTTCGAAGGTTTGTACCGGATTTTGCACAGATTGTAAATCCTTTAAAAAAAATGGTAAAGCAAAGTGTACAGTTCAAGTGGAATGATATGGAGAAGGATGCATTCAAGGATATAGAGAATGCTATATCTCATGCACCTTCCTTAAGGATTCCAAAATTTGAAAAGGATTTTATCATATATACCTTTGCTTTAGACAATTATCTCGCAACAGTGCTCACACAGAAAGGAGAACTAGGAGACAGGTATCCAATATCTTTCATGAGCAATGGGTTACAAGGAGATGAACTGAACTACCCAGCCGTGGATAAAAAAGCGTATGTTGTATTCAAGGTAGTAAAGCAGTTCAGACCTTATATTTTGAAGAATAGAATGAAAGTTATAATACCTCATCCCGCTCTCAGATCCTTATTTGTGCAAAAGGAGTTGGGGGAAAGAAGAGAAAATTAAAGGTCAAGGGTTATGAGATTTACTCACTGAAAATCCAACTAACAAATATCATGAATGGGAAAATGAAGATGGAATGAATTCGGTCGAAGTATGTTCCATTTCCACTACTCCATAATCTTGGTATAGAGATTTGGTTCACTATCTTCAACAATAATATTTTCCAGAACACTGGAATTCCAAGAAGAGAAGATCACTCTGATTGAAATGAGCATCTTACCAGACTCTTCAGAAAAAATTATGATGGAATTTTTCTTAGATGTCTTGAGAAAGAGGATGCTGATAAGGTGGTCAAAGAATTACATGATGGCCCTGCAGGGGGAAATTATTTTGGGGATATTACTGCTCACAAAATACTAAGATCCAGATACTATTGGCCCACTCTTTTCAAATACGCTCATGCTCATGCCATAAAATGTGATGTATGTCAGAGGAGTGCTGGTAGATTACCTAAAGTAGCAAGACCATTGTAGCCATTTATTACCTCAGAACCATTTGAGCAATGTGGCATAGACATTATTGGAGAGATCAATCCAAATTCTTCGCTGCAAAATCGGTATATCCTCACAACTACTGATTATTTCACACGGTGGAAATAAGCCGCTCCTTTGCGTAAAGTGAACGAAGATGCAGTCATCGGATTCTTGCAAGAAAAAATTATAAACAGGTTTGGGGTTCCAATTTCCCTAGTTTTTGATATTGCAACTTACTTCTCATTTGTTAATTTAACTGCATTTGCTTATGAAAGAGGAATCAAACTGCATTATTCAACCAATTATTATCCGCATGGAAATGGAATAGCAGAATCTACAAATAAAAACCTCATCCGAATTTTAAAGAAAACAGTTATTGAGAGTTAGAGAAATTGGCATGTAGCCCTTCCAAATGATTTATGGGCAGATAGAGTCACTCTGAATAATTCTTTAGGAGTTTCTCCTTATAAACTAGTCTATGGAAAAGAAGCTATACTCCCACCTAACATACTACTCCCATCCCTGCAACTAGCCCATGCCCCTCAAGGATCCAGTAGTGAAATCCTACAGTCACGAATCAATACCCTGCTGAAACTCGGAGAATCATGACAAAAGGCCAAGGATAGATTCAATCAACACCAAGATATTGTCCAAATATGGTTTGATAAACGGAAGTTCGGTAAGAGAATTTTTGAGGTAGGAGACTTAGTTATGAAATGGGATCACCCACATGAAGAAAAGGGAAAACATACGAAATTTAAACAATTATGGCTTGGCCCGTTGACATATAAACTACAAGATTTACAAGGGGAGGAGGAGAATCTCCCTGTCAATGGCCTTTGTTGGTCACCCTATATGCTAATTACTTACAACTAACACACATGATTCTCAATATGAATTGTCAAACCAGGTAGGTCTTTTATTTCAACAACAATTAGCACAGTATATGCATAAACACTTCAAGTAGCTGATTGAATAAATGGAGATAAACTATCCTACCTATCTTCTCAGTCAAACTCATCTCATGACTAAAACTAATCTAATTTATCCATCTAGAAATTCAAAGTACATTTACCTTCCTACAATCATCACTCCAGCAATTACTGATCTAAGAAGAATTAAGCTAGACTTACTTTTGCAAGAAGTTAAATCCTAAAGATATCAGACTACAATGCATAAACCAGAATCTGTCTAAGATTATCTAATCTAGGAAATTGTAAATGACAGTAAGAAATCAAAGCAATTGCAATCATAATCTGACTAATGCAATAAACTTCAAGAAAGATTAAATAACAGAGATGAAATAGAGTTGAGCTTGACTGTAACAGCTAACTAACACACTTGCATAAAATAACTAACCTACACAGTCGACTGTCACACCACGCAGTTATAGCTATTCAAAATGCAATGTCTAACTACCAAAGGAAATGCAATTATCATTGTTGAAGCTTATCTATAAAACACATATACTATAAATCCACACCACACAAAAGAAAGTAAGTTAAAATAACTACTTAACTCGGAAATCTCTGTGAGAAGGAGGGCCCTGGCCTTCTAACAGAGATGTCGTGAACTACCACAAATTAAAACACAGAAATATGAAGAAATCTACTCCTTGTATTAAAGATGGTAATTCACAGTCTCATATCTCTATTATAGCCCGTACAAAATAATAATCAACCAACCAGACTCAGAAAGCCTTCCCATATTTATACATGCATACTACAAATCGTGATCCACTAAATTCGTGCAACCATGAAGATCTCTGATCTTCAAGCTGCTGAGTCATAACGAAATTGTTACAGCCGTGAATGAACTTGAATGAGGTTGTTGGAAATGAAGAGCATTATCACTCTAGATGTCAATGGATCAACGAACTAACTGATTGGGAAGCGTTCTGTCTATTGCAATGATGTGTTGTTGCAGCGAAGTCTTTGTCACAGCTACCACGTGGAGAGATGATTGCATTGTTGCTCTTAATGTGTGGAACTGAACTGAAGAGTAACAGCTGGAACCACGTGTGATTCTTTCCCAAGGCTTAGCGGTTGATACACCTATGTCTCTCAATGCTCTGAGCTTGACTTAATGAAATCAACACAAGTTAGCATAAACCAAAGGATAGAATTCATAACCATAACAATTTTAGGCATTAAATAAATGAAACAATAATGATTTATACCTGTCAGGATTCATGATCAATCTGGAAGAAAGACATATATCTGGTTTGTGGAAATAGGGTGTAACAGAGAAAAAATAGGTAATAAGTGTGGTAAAAAAGGGACAATTCCAGGACCCAACATCTCCCCCCAACTATCCAATTGCATGTCCTCATGCAACAACTTCCACTACTCTGAATCTGAATCCAAACTGTATCTGTGGATATTGGTAAGGTTGAAGGCAAATTCAGATTTTCCCCTGGTTGCAAAAACCCATTACAAGAAAACCACTTTTCCCAACACTGCTTCTCCTCCTCCTCAGTCAAGACATAGATGTTTCTGTATGAGCTCACAGCAAGCCAAATGATAGGAAACTTGAATCTCAGTCCCAACCACAAGGGTCCACATGCTTGCATGCATCTAAAATACTCAGGCACTCTCAGAAGATCCTGTTTAAAATTCTCAAAGCAATATGGATCCCCTTCCTTCAAAGACGGGGAAGAAGCTAACCATCTGCGCTCAATACCTTCCAGGGCATATTGCTGCTGATTGGAGATTATCTTTACAAAGGTAGTGATGACTGTCCTTTGTAGATCCACTAAATACTGAGTCTTCTCAGGAGATTTGAGAGACCTTGCATGCTTTGCAATGAGGGATCTTGGAAATCAAGGTTCATTTATGATCCAAAGAGTAGAATTATCCTCATTTTTATTGACAGCATGAGAGGAACCCCACCATTGCATGTGATTGGTAATAAAAGAAGCAAATGCTCTTATCTGAACATATCCCAAATAGGGCACAGGATTAAAATGAGAGTCGATATAACAAGATTTATCATGCAAATATAATTCACACAACAAATTTTGATCCCCAAAATCACTCTCCATAAAAGTTTCCAAGAACTAGGAGGAAGTTATCAACTGGTAAGGTCTTCCCTCTTTCACTGCTTTCAACTTAAATAAAGATGTCTGTTCATAAAGAAATACAGGGTAAGAAGGGGATGGATCCCTGCAACTCAATAATTCCTGAGAAAGGATATACATCTGATCTTTTTCTTGTTGCATGGACTTGAATTTCTTCAATTCTTCCAATTCCTTTTGAACACTATCCCACCGGGATTTCTGGAAAACCAATTCCTTAGCCCATTTATCTCTTAGCTCCCTGATAGTATTTCTATGTTCATAGAGAGGGACCATCCCTTCTTTGCACTGATCAATATGCCTTTTCCATTTATATAACTCCAGATTTAACAAAGCAAGCTCTTTTTCCAAGCGTTGAATCCTTCTGTCCTCCACATCTTTCTCCTCATCAGAGTCAATCTCAATGATCTTTTGAGCCTCCACCTCTTATGTTTCAGGCACCATTGTTAAAGCTTGACTTGGGACCATATGATCCTGTGTCTCAACAGGCTTGTCTTGAGTCATCAGATTGACAACTTCTTCTTCCTCTGTCCCAGCATTCCACTTGTGTGGCTGCATCAACAAACCAAATTGGAAATGCTAGTTCGTGTAACAACATCCCTTGTTTCAATTACCTCTATTTGTGTTGTATCCTCCATAGCCAAGTTGAGGTATGCTGATTCTTATGTAACATCATCCTCTCCTTGTGTTCCAATCCCATTCTCCTCCGTTTGAGTTGCAGCCTCCACAAATAGTTTTGAAGATGTTGGTTCTTGTGTAACAACATCCATATAATTCTGAGAATTGGTTGGAGTGTCTATTGTTTGAGCTGTTGTTTCAGTAACAAGATCTTGGGGTGCTGGTTCTTGTGTAACATCCCCCTATTTTGAGATAACTTCAATGCTTTCAGGTTGCTGCAATTCTCCTTGGGTTACTTCAAAATATTCTGAGAAATGAGACTAACCCAGGAGTGGTTCCTCCATTTCTTGTCTTGCTTGTGCAGGATTTTGTGTTTCCAAATCCAACACTGTGACTTTATGTCCTGCCAATTTGAATATATCTCCACATTCAAGGAATACCATTTATTCCTGTCCTTTGTTCCCCAAACCAGGAGATGGATTCTCCAGCTGTTCTGCAGCCTCCACCAATGTGTTAAGTCTCTTTTCTGCCTGCTTCCTACATGCTTCTTTCCATTTTTATAATTCACCCCGAAGCAGTTGAACTTCCTCTTTTAAAAACTAGTTTTCATAAAGAATATTTTCGATCTGGGGTTCTTCTGCAGCAGGATCTTATGTAACAACAGGTGATTTGGGGTTTAAGATGGGGATTTCAATGTATGCCCCGATTGCACCTACTACTTCTGCTGCTGTAACATATCTAATTCTTCTCTTCTTTTCAACCCCAGATGGATGCCCTTCACTACGTGCTGCTTCTGCTACAGTAACAACTCTGCTTCTTCTCTTTTTCGCTGGAGTGAATACTTGTACCTTCTTCTCTGACCTCTTCCTTCTTTTCTGTGACACAGTGGTCTTCAAATTTTCAGCCACAGGGATGAATTCCCCCTCTTCAATTATGTTACCCCTTATTTCGGGGGAGGATTCAACATTCATAACCTCCATGTTTCCTTCTCCTACTACCTATGTTTGATGTTCTACTTCTACCATTGCAGCTTCCACTATCGCAGCTTCTACAACTGCTCCAGTCTCAGCTTCCTCTGCTGCAGCTGCTAATGATTCCAATTCTACTGCCTCAGCTTCCACCCTCACTGCTGTTTCTATCGGATCTGTAACTTATTCTATAGGGTCTGCGGCTGCTGCAGCTTCTAATATTACCACCTCATATACCATGGCTTCCATCACCACCTCCTCTGTAATAGGGTTCACTGCTGTCGCAACTTCCCCCATATCTACCATGGCTTCCAACACCACTTCTTCTGTAACAGGGTCCGCTGCTATCGCAACTTCCCCCATATATACCTCTTCTTCATCCTCTAACTGATTTCCTGATACTCCATCCTCCCCCCCAAATGAATTTGAGGGACTCTGGTCCTCTTCTCTGACTTCAACACCCCCCAATTCTAGTGCAGGTTCCCTAATTATCCCAGCCCCAGTAAGAAATTATGCCCAAGTCTGATTTTGCTGTGCCAGTGACCTTAAAATTAATAGTTTAATTAGGTCATGATTGGTGAGGGAATAAATTGGATGTCAGGCTTTTCTCACATAACCAACCATGTTTTGTAGGGTCTTTAAAAGAAAAAACAACATGTTCACTAGATTATCATGGCGTAAATGGGATAATAGGAGGAATTCAAAGAGATAGATAATTTGGTACCTACCTTCACAAGAGATGTATTTCTTCATGAAGATTTCCACTTGATCCCAGGGTTGAGGTAAGGATTCCAGCACTATGCCATGGCCTTTCGGATGAACGTTCTCACCAACTGCAAGAAAATCCCTTACTGCAGTCGCATTTTGCGCCTTACGTCCAAACAATCTCCTCCCAACCTAAGGAAAACCAGTAACCTCTGATATAATTGCTTCTTTAACCTCTATGCGCAATCCCCGGACCTCAGAATGAGTATCAGTTAGGTTAAGAACAAATTGTAATGTTGTCTCTATGTGAAAGCCATTTAATCGATGAAAATACTCAGTCCACCCAGTTGCTTCAAAGATGGCGAGAACTTCCGTGTTTGCACGTAGAGCCTCCGTGTTCTCAAGTTCATGCCAGACTAGATTACCCATATCAGCTTCCCTTTGTAATTCTAATGGTGAGGACAACGATTCCAATTCAGACGTGGGAGTTGCAGCATATGGACATTCATGGAACAACTGAGATTGGAATTGGGTATTTTAGGAAAGATGGCACAGTTACCAACCCACAAAAAGGTGATACAATTATGAAAAATGGCATAATTGGGATGTTTTGGTACAAATTGGGTAAGGGTGACAGTCATGTAATAGATACGAGTGATAATTCTAACACATTCCTTGGCGGTTAAGTGGGTACAAGTTGCTGATGAGGACTAAAGACAAAGCATAATCATCATTGCCACATTTAATTTGATGCTTAATCGTGTAAAAGGTTAGAATTCGTACCTTCGCAGCATGAGCAAGGCCTTAATTTTCCACCGTAATCCGACTTTGTCATCACTTCCATTAATAAAAACATAAATGGGCATGTGCTGAGATGAGTTGGCCACCACCAACCGAGATGGAAAGTACATTCATGATGCCGGACATCCATGAAATCCCAATAGTTTTCTTTGTTTTTGATGGACTGTGATTGGAACTATGAAGGGAGTGTTAAATTGGAGCCCAGTTGAATCATTAGCGGCGATATTGTTCAAGAAATGGACAATATGGTGGAGTTGCAACTGGTAAATAGGAGGAATCTGATAGAATTATGGCTAGGAAATTGGAAAATAAGCCAAGTCCAGCAGAGTCGCAGCTGAGTATAAAGCAATTCTGGCAGAGTCACAGCTGCGGACTTATGACAATTTAGCAGAATTCAACGAGATATGGCAGAGTCACAATTATGCGACTAGGGAAAATAGACAAGATTTAGCAGAGTCATGGCTACGCGAAAAGGAAAAAATGGACAAAAGTAGCGGAGTCACAGCTACGCCAAAAGGAAAATGGGTGAAGTTAGCAGAGTCGCAGCTGCGTGAAAAAGGAAAAATAGGTGAAATTTGGTGGTGTCACAGATGCGCGAAAAAGAAAAATGAGCAAGATTTTAGCGGAGTCATAGCTGCGAGGAAAAAGGAAATAGGCAGAGTATGGCAGAGTTGTAGTTGCGCGGAATGGAAAATGAGCAAGATTTTAGCAGAGTCGCAGCTGCATGAAAAGGAAAATGGACAAAGTATGGTGGAGTTGCAGCTGCGCAAAATGAAAAACATGAAAATATTCGACTTCCTGATGAATCCTTCCGAATCATTCATCTTCTTCAAGGAGTTATTCATAACAGGAAAATAAGCTAAGGTGCTTGCAATCGTCTGGCCTAGTCATGACCGCTGCTCCTCAGGTTAATTCCTGTACATAGTTCTTCAAAACAAACCGATCAAAGCATAAACGAAAATAAAAATAATAAAAGAAAACAGAACATCAATTTATTTATGTACAAATGTATGTGTGGAATTTGCAGTTTAAAAATTCACAAGGGCCGAGAAAACTTCCTTCCCTTGCATTAACTGATAATCTGGATCAGCTGCAAAATGTGAAATGAACGCATCTTTAGAAATCGGTTTATGGTACAGTCGCAGCCGATGACCATTGGAAAATAATGGTGTCTTGTTTTCATCGATGGTAATCAACCGAACTGTTCCATTGTCAAACACTCTATCTATCTGATAGGGACCCAACCATCTCGTGTGTAATTTGCCTTTAATATCCTTTTTAAACCATGGATCATACAATGGAGCCCAGTCTCCTTCACATAAGACTTTCTTTTTTATAAATCTGTCGTGCCATTTGGAGCGCTGCTATTAGATTAAAGTTGTATGATGTACTGCAGCTGTGCGCTTCTCATCCAATTCATTTAGATGATTCAGTCGGTTCCTCTGAGCTTCTGTTAAATCAAGGTTTTCTTCTATGGCTGTCTTCAAAGTTCTGATTTCAAATTCAATAGGGAAGACAACATTCTTACCGTACACCAATTCATATGGGGAGAAACCAGTAGTATTGCGCCATGTAGTACGGTAAGCCCAAACTGCCTTTGGAAGTCTCTTAGCTCAATATTTACGATGACTTTTCACCGTTTTTGCTAAAATAACCTCAATGACCTTATTTGTGCTTTCCACTTGGCCATTGGCCTGTGGATGATATGGTGAGGTTATTTTTTGCTGAATGTGATACTTCTATAATAGGGATTCCAATTTGTGTGACACAAATTGTGGTCCTCCATCTGTAATTATTTCTTTGGGTACTCCAAAACGGGTGAAGATCTCTTCATACAAGAAATCCATTACAGCTTGATCAATAGCCTTGGCCAAAGCCATAGCTTCCACCCATTTGGTCATGTAATCTGTGCAAACCAAGATATAAAATTTCTGCTTCGAGGGAGGGTTGATAAGCCCTACAAAATCCAGAGCCCATCTATCAAAAGGTTTAACCACAAGCTGTGGCGGAAGAGGCATTTCATCTAATCTGTTTGGTTGGCCCATCCTCTGGCAGCTATCACAAGCCTAAACATACTTTTTCGCATCTCTGAACAATGTCGGCCAAAAAAATCCCATCCTTAAAACCTTATGACCTATCCTTTTGTCAGCAAAATGTCCCCCATAGGGCTCGTCATGGCAAGCTTTCAAGATACTGCAAATTTCATCTTCTCTTACACATCTTCTGATTTCCAAATCAAGACCTATGTAGAAAAGATGTCCATTGATCCAATAATATCGAGCACTTTGCTGTATGATCTTTCTTTTTTCTCTCTTTGACAAATGTGCTGGAAGCTTACTTGCAGCAAAAAAGTTAGCAATATGTGCATATCATGGGGAATGAGTTGATACTGCAAACAAATGTTCATCAGGGAAGGAATCTTCAACTGGTAGACTATCATCAATGTTAGTAAGTCGAGATAAAAAGTCAGCAACTACGTTTTCCTTCCCTGGTCTGTCAATAATTGTAATGTCAAATTCTTGTAACATTAACAACCATCTAGTTACTCTTGCATTCGTGATGGGTTTATTCATTAAATACTTGATGGCTGAATGATTAGTGTGCACAAAAGTGGAATATCCAGTAATGTAGTGTCTAAATTTGTTGATGGCATAAACAATGGCAAGGAATTATTTCTCTGTAATAGTATAGTTCAATTCAGCAGGGGCTAGGTTCTTACTGATGTAATAAATTGCATATGGAGCATGAGCTTCCTGCTGTCCTAATACTGCTCCAATGGTAGTATCTGAAGCATCTGAGGAGATATGAAAAGGCATATCCCAATTGGGCCCTCGTAAGATGGGTGTTGTGGACAACCTTTTCTTAAGTTCAGTAAACGCTGCTGGGCATGCATCATTCCAATCAAACTGTACATCCTTCATCAACAAGGTGAATAAAGGAGAATCCAGTTTGGAAAAGTTTTCTATAAATCTTCTGTAGTAACCAGCATGCCCTAAGAAGCTACGTACCTCTTTTTGGGTTCCAAGAGTGGGTATGTTTTCAATTACCCTAATTTTGGATGTATCTACTTGGATACCATCAACAGAGATGAAGTGCCCTAGAACTACACCCTCGCTCATCATCACATGGCACTTTTCAGCTCTCAAAGATAGCTGGGTTTGTTCACAACGTTCTAAAGCCTTCTCTAAATTTTCAATGCCTTGTTGAAACTACTACTGTATGGAGTGAATTCATCCATAAAAATTTCCATGCAATCGTTTACCATCTCTGAAAAGATCCCAATCAACGCTCTCTGAAATGTGGTCGGTGCATTGCACAACCCGAAAGGAAGTACCCTGTATGCAAAAGTGCCCCAGGGATAGGTGAAAGTGGTTTTGTCTTGGTCTTCTGGAGCAATCTGGATTTGGTTATAGCCACTAAATCCATCCAAAAAGGAAAAATACTTCTTTCTAGACAAGGTATCAAGGACTTGATCAATAAAAGGTAGGGGAAAGTGGTCTTTCTGCGTTGCTTTATTCAATTCTCTGTAATCTATGTAGACCCTCCATTTCCCGTTCTTTTTTGGTACAATCATGAGTGGAGAAAACCACTCACTGTCTGAGATTGGGTATATAAATCCTGCTTCCAAAAGATTTTGGATTTCTTCTTTCACAATGTCCCTTAAACTCGGGTTCATCCTTCGTTGTGGTTGGCACACTGGTCTGGAGTCTCTTTTGATGTAAATGTGATGGGTACACAGATTAGAAGGAATACCCTTCATATCTATGTATTCCCATGTGAAATCTCCTTTGTGTTTTTTCAGCAAAGTGATAAGCTGTTCCAGCTCATTGGGCGCAAGATTCGAGTTAATGTTTAATGTTTTTCCTGGCTCAATTTCTACTGGGACACTTGTCAAATTTTTAAGTACTGGAATTATGTTGGCATCACTGACTAGAGTCTCTTCTGTTTGATTTTCTTGTTCTTTCTCATCTAAAGTACTGTTCAGAATCTGGTAAACATGTTTATTCACAGACGTGGGCTCATTGATGAAACTATTAATAGTGTCGTCCTCTGTTTCATCCTTAAAAGTTAAGGCTCTCCCTATTGTTAATAATGGTTGAACGCCTTCTTCTTCCTCCAGATCCACCCACAGTGGAGTTTCATCTTCTAGGCTTGGTCGGGATGGAGGGTATAGAGTTAGGATTTTAATATCAGTCCCATCTGAGATAGTCATGGACCCCGACCGACAGCTGATGCAAACATCTTCCGTGGCTAGCCAAGGTCTTCCTAGGATCAGCAGGTGTCCCCCCAACTATGACTTCAGTTGTAAAACCAAGAAGTCCACGGGGTACTGCCACGAATCGACAGTGACTACAAGGTCATCCAAAATCCCCTCGGGCTTGATCATTGATCTGTTAGCAAGTTCTATATGGTAGGGGTTGGCCGAAGATTAGTGAGTCCAAGTTTCTTCACAGTTTCAATGGTCATAAAATTGATAGCCACGCCTAAATATACCAATACGTTAGGTATCTGAGTGTGTCCTATGTGAACTGTAACAGTAGGATTTCCAGGGTCATCATATTTGGCCAAAGGAGTTTTCCCCATTATTAATTTGGAAATTTTTCCCATTACATGGATAGTGGGAGGATCCCTAGGCTTTCTTCCTGGTTTCTTTACACACAGATCTCTAACGGTCTTGGCATAAATGGACACGTCATGGGGGGCTTGTAACAGTGGAATTTTAACATACATATTTTTCAATTTCCCTAAGAGATTGAATTTAGGTTGTTCCACTGTTTTCTATAGGTTCAATCATTCAGGATATGATGGTTCTCTTATAAGTTGTGTAGGCTATGTTTCATCGTGTGTTTCTCCCTGAGTTTCAACTAATTTTTCAGTAGGAGTGTTAGCATCCTCAATGATGGGGATTGCTGAGTTGACTGAATTCTCAAAATGTTGATCCATTCTTGCTTTAGTCACTAAGGATGGAACATCCTCAATGATGATGGGTTCCACTACCCTCCCTGATCGTAAATGTATGTCATTACAGGTAATTTGGGAAATGGAATAAGCAGGCATGTTGGAAGTCTCAAATTGGTGAACTACTTTATTATTATTCGAGTTGGGGTTAGGTTGTGCAGGCAGTTGTGGTCGTAGTGGTGCATTCATAGGTGCAGTGTTGTTATGGAATTGTAGCTATGGATACTGACACTATTGGTGAGGATACTGTTTAGGAGGATAATGTTGATATGGAGTTTGGTGACGAGGAAAATTATTTCCTGGGTAGAATTTCTCCAATTGGGAGACCAGGGAGCTTGCTGATTCGATTGTTGTGACCATGGTGTCCAAGAGTTAAGATTTTGCATTGGGTTTTGAGATGGATGCCATTGGTTGTTAGAATAATGTGAAGGTAATTGTGTATTCAAATTATTCATACCATTCATATTATTCCAAAAAGGTGATGGATCCGAGTTCATACCTTGATTTCGAGGCTGCCAAGGCTTCTTATGAGCAATAAAATAAGCTTGTTCCAAATCTGAAGTAGATTATTGTAATACTACTTTGAATTTGGGTAATGAGGTACATTACTTGGTATCATGCTCCAATTCACATATCCTACATACCTCCACCTTGTCAAGTGGGCATTCTTTCAGTGGGTGTTTTTTCTGCATTTGGGACAGAATACACCAAGTGTCAGGTCTTCTACTGCTTGCCTCTGTTTTGATCCCAATACATCTAATTCTGAGGAAATGGATCTCATCATATTTGTTTTGAAATTCTCTAGTAAGTTTCCTATTTCTGCTCGAGTGGCTCCCCCACTAGCTGACTTTTGTGTCCTAGTGAAGACATCTTGATCTCGTTCTTTGTCCCATTTGTTGGTTCTAGAGGACCCCTTTGAATATATTCGACATAATTCAATGATCTTCTCAAATGGTTCCTTTGAGATATCCCCTTTCGCCAACAAATTCAACATATAAAGGAAATCTTCTCTAATTCCCCACAGTAAGATAATATTGAGTACACCTTTTCCAATCTCAGTATGACCAGACCTCTGTAAATTATACAACAACCTTTCAACAAAATCTTCCAAGCTTTCTTCTTCCTTCTAAAACATCTTAAACAATTCCTCCTTCCTATCTCTGGCTCTACAGTATTCTTGATATTTGGAAAGGAAGGTTTGTTTCATCTGGTCCCAAGTGGTAATGGTCTCATGACCCAAAATCATAAACCAGCGCAGAGCGTTTCCTTTCAGGGTGGCTAGAAATAATTTCAGCTTCTGTGCACTGGAGGTGTAATCATAACTACGACAGAGGATGTCGAACTCAAAAAGAAATTCATTAGGATCTTCAGAGGACTTACCATGGAAGTTCGGGAGAACTGAGGGTGAAATATTTTTCATAGGAGATGTCCCTGGTGTCTGGAGGATAGGGAATTAAAGGGTGGCGACAGTGCCACCATGCTGATTATATTCCACCTCCTCTTCATGGTTATCCCGGCATTCATTGTCTCCTTCACGTTCCCCGTTAACCATGCTAGCCCAATATTTTAATGCTTCCTTCGCTCTTTCTTCCTCTGCTCTTGCCTCTTCTGCTTTCCTCCTTTCTTATTCTTGCCTTCTCTCTTCTTCTTGTTCTTGGTAATAATCCAACCACTCCTCTTTAGTAACTCTGTGCCCGTTAATATGATAGATCTCCTCTCTATCCGGTGCACCCATGACGCTACCCTTGTATTCATGAGGTTTCTTCTCTGTAGCGGGAGTTGAAGGTCCCGTCACGTTCTCCACAGTTGATATCAATGTTTCAAGATTAGGAGGAACAGAGTTTCCTCTTCCTGTAGATGTCTACGGTAATCTGGTAGAAGAATCAACTCTAGCAATTATATCATCGATAAATGTATGTCTTCCCAGACCTGTGTTATGGCCACGACCTCTTCCACCTGCAATGTTAGTATTTAAAGGGGGTTCCCAATTTGTTTTTCTTGTATTCGTGCATGCTTCAAATAATCAAAACTAAAATGAAATCAATAAATCAACTACTATCTATGCCTATAAATTACCATCCTCGACAACGGTGCCAAAATGGCGGTCACCCTATATGCTAATTAATTACAACTAACACACAGGATACTCAATATGAATTGTTAACCCAGGTAGGTATTTTATTTCAATGGAAATTAGCATAGTATATGCATAAACATTTCAAGTAGTTGATTGAATAAATGGAGATAAACTATCCTACCTATCTGCTCAGTCAAACTCATCTCATGACTAAAACTAATCTAATTTATCCATCTAGAAATTCAAAGTACATTTACCTTCCTACAATCATCACTCCAACAATTACTAATCTAAGAAGAATTAAGCTAGAATTACTTTTGCAAGAAGTTAAATCCTAAAGATATCAGACTACAATGCATAAACCAGAATCTATCTAAGATTATCTAATCTAGGAAATTGTAAATGATAGTAAGAAATCAAACCAATTGCAATCATAATATGACTAATGCAATAAACTTCAAGAAAGATTAAATAACAGAGATGAACTAGAGTTGAGCTTGACTGTAACAACTAACTAGCACACTTGCATTAAAGAACTAACCTACACAGTCGACTGTCACACCATGCAGTTACAACTATTCAGATTGCAACGTCTAACTACCAAAGGAAATGCAATTACCACTATTGCAACTTATCTATAAAACACATCTACTGTAAATCCACACCACACAACAGAAAGTAAATTAAACTAACTACTTAACTTGGCAATCTCTATGAGAAGGAGGGACTTGGCCTTCTAACAGGGATGTCGTGAACTACCACAAATTAAAACAAAAAAATATGAAGAACTCTGCTCCATGTATTAAAGATGGCAATTCACAGTCTTAGCTCTCTGTTACAACTCGTACAAAATAATAATCAACCAACCGGACTCAGAAATCCTTCCCATATTTATACATGCATAATACAAATTGTGATCCACTAAATTCGTGTAGCCATGAAGATCTCCGATCTTCAGGCTGCTGAGTCACAATGGAACTGTTACAGCCGTGAATGAACTTGAATGAGGCTATTGGAAATGAATGGCATTGTCACTCTGGCTGTCAATGAATCAACGAACTAACTGATTGGGAAGCATTCTGTCTGTTGCAGCGTTTCTTTGTTGCAGTGAAGTCTTTGTCACAACTACCACGTGGAGAGATGATTGCGTTATTTCTCTTAATGTGTGGAACTGAACAGAAGAGTAATAGCTGTCACCATGTGTGATTCTTTCCCAAGGCTTAGCAGCTGATACACCTGTGTCTCTCAATGCTTTGAGATTGACTTAATGAAATCGACACAAGTTAGGATAAAAAAAGGATAGAATTCATAACCATAACAACCTTAGGCATTAATAAATGAAACAATAATGATTTATACCTGTCAGGACTCATGATCAATTTGGAAGAAAGACGTATATTTGGTTTGTGGAAATAAGGTGTAACAGGGCAAAAAGAGGTAATAAGTGTGGTAAAAAAAGGACAATTCCAGGACCCAACAGCCTTGCTCTTAAACAATACTTCACATAGGTTTAGGAACACCTATTGTACATAAATAAACTTTTTCCTTCCCTTAGCTTTTCTAGTTTGTTATTTTCTGAATGGATTAGTTTTGTTTGTTTTGTTTTTCCAGTTGACCAGCTTCATTTGTTTGGCTTATTGATTGATTTGATTTATTTTTGTTTTTAAATAAATCCCAACTCAAAATTTTGATGTGTGGAAATATAGGAATCTGAACAATCTCAAGGCCATCACCTGAAAGATCAAAATCTACTTATAGAGAAATAATTCTATGTATAACATTGTCATGTGGGATTTTTAGTTGCTGCTTAGTTTATAAAGGGAAAACCCGCTTCATGTTTATGATTGAGTCATGGTAAACCCTGTAAAATAACTAAGACTCATGAGTTCTAAATTACTATCTTGGGGCTCCATTCACTCTCACATTAATAACCATATTAGGCATCCTACTATAATGGACCCATGGAAAGGAAGCAGGTCTTACAGATGTATGGAAATTAAAATGATCCCATGCTACAAATTCAAAAACCAAAAGGATTATATAGAAGAGTCAAAATTCTGAAAAATTCATCTCCATCAAATAAATGGTCTTGAAAACAAAGAGATATAATCAAGAAGGTTGCTTAAATGACATGCCCATAAGGTTCTTCTCCGTTCGTGAGCATGATGAACAAATAAAACTATCACTCACACAAAAGGACATTATGGATGGAAGAACCCACGTCAAATTTTGAAGATTGAAGAAAAGATATCAAAGAAGACTCCGATGACAAAATTCGTCAAGAAATAAAGCATCTAAAGACATGCTTACAACATGGGAATGAGGAACAAACAAATATATTTGTTTGATTTTGTTACAATCCTATGGAGTCTTATTTAGTGGCAACCGTAATATGGAACTAAAATGAAATCCATATTTTGGCCTCAGGAGAGTGGTCAAGAAATCTGGTTCAAGTTACCCTTTTCCCGAAATCGATGACCAATATGATACAAAAGAGGTTATCTCCCTGTATAAAATTTGGCCTTTTAAAAATCATGGAAAATTGATTAAAACGTTGTTTACATTTAGGATCAATAACGTGTAAGTATTTTTGATTTTCAAAAGGGATTATTCAGAGATCTGTGTTCACCAACGAGTCGCCAATTGTTGCTGCTGCAACCTAATCCCCAAATTTTTCTTAAAATTGTAGGGCCCCTACTTCTATTTTTTGAGTTGTCTTAGAGTTCAAATCGTCCTAGAGAAGTTCACCCTCAACACTTAGAATGTTTCCTAAGAATCAAGTAAAGAAGGAAATTTTTTGGCTAAGTATAACTCGGGTTTTTGCGCCAAACGGTCGGAGCACTAGGTCAGAGAAAAAGTTGGTTTTTGGGATGAAGTTCCTGTTTCAGAGCAACTAGGCGAGTGCCACCGAAACGTTCGAAGAAACTCGACGAGTGCTGCTGAAACGATCAGAATGTTTTCAAGATTGCATCCCAACACTTAGATTTTTTGAAGTTTCTTTTGGTCGGAGCAAATGAACGATTCACGCTGACTCATTTCCCCGCGACTGGACGAGTCACGCCGACTCGTTTCGCAACGACTGGACGAGTCACGTCGAATCATTTCGCCATGAATGAGCAATTGACACCGAACGATCAGAGAAAAAAGGAATCGGCGCAAGATTGAGAATGTCGTCGACGCGTTTCACTGTAATTGAGAGAGTCTCGCCGAAACGGTCAGTGAATTCACGGAACAACGCTGAAGCCTTCGACACAAAACCTGAAGATACACCGAGAAAGGCGTCGATTCGATATGATAAGAAGTCACCAAATAACGCCAACGTCGGCTCAATATTGAGAGTGCCGTCGATACGTTTCCATGCAATTGGGAGAGTCATGCTGAATCGAACGACGATAAATTTTTTATTTGGCAGTAACGGGGGGAAAAGGTATTTCCCACTGAAATGGATTCCGTCATTAATATCCCCAACCAACTTTACAATATGCATTAATTTCTAGGTTTTGTCCAAATGTTATTTAAAGGTTGAAATTAACTTTTGATTAACATTTGCAAAACGCCGTTTGAGTGAATTTATCTCCATTAGTCGCCGGATGCCAAGTACCCAACACCATTGAGCTCAACTTCTCAACCATTGGGAAACTTACAGGAAGGCCATGTTTAACTTTGTGTTCAATTTTTTTAATATAGTATGGTCATTTGGCATCTTTTCCCTTGTGTAGATTTTATATATACCATTAGGTTGTTGGTTTTCTTTGTTTTTATCAACCCGCAGACAAACCCTTGGGTTTTCCGTTTGGACAAAGTTTGGTCTCTGCACCCTGTTTTTTTTTATTAAACATCTCAACCAAGCGCATTTAGGGCACCCCGCCCAAATATTGTTACCCTATACCGTATTTACCATTCAACGACACCATCTCGGAAGCCCTCTTACTGTCTCTGGTTGGATTAACTGCTTAGGGTTCTCACAATGGTTTCCTCGCTTGGCATGAAATCTACGTAGAAAACCAAAGTGATATGCATCACAAACGTTTTCTTTTCCTGGGCATATATATCGGGATGGCCATGTAGGTTTCTCAGGCCTCTCATCGCTACGATCATGAAAGAACCGTCCCTGAGTGTATCTCAAGGCCGTCATGTTTTCCAAAACCCCACAGTAGTCTCCCGCGTAGTTTCTCTGTTGGTGATAAATTTGTTTGTTTTGTCTTACCTATCGTCAGCTCAAGCCCTAATTTACTATTCCCACCACAAAATGATGATAATTTGATACCAGCTAGCATCTATAAACCCCAAAGCATGCATTTGATTCTTTATTCTTCATAGACTAACCCTGATGAATACACTTCATATAATCCCTTATGCAAAATTATTTAAATGTTGGTTTAACCATGGTACAAACTTTTAACTAGAGGATTATAAGTTGAATACCTAGTAGCACCAGCAACAGTTATATTGTGGTTATTGATGAAAATTTTTGGGAAGAATATTTTTGAAATGATTTTGCATACATTTTCAGTGGCATATTAATTTCCACACACCTGCATACTGTTAAAGAAAAGCAAATACATGAAAACATGGAAGTAATTGTTTTCTTAACTCAACTTATTGTTAATAATATGAAGGAGAAATGATTTACAGACTTGTTGTTGAGTTTTGCTTACACATTGTTTCCACTATTTCATCAAGATTTGGAAATGCAAAGAAGGAGTGCCAAGAGGAAGTCCAAGATAACTGAATCAGAGTTGGATGCAGAAGTAGTACTTGACACTATGATAGAAACCATGTTTGAAGATACTAGAGCAATAACGAAAATCGCCCCATAATACAAGTGGGGAGAACTGTATCACATGATCCTAAATCAGAATATTCCTGATGCAGCTCTCGAAGAGATGATTTTGTAACAAAACATTAAAAAATCGGGCATCACCAAAGCGACCACACGCCCATTAGATCTATTCTTTGATAATTTTGCCTGTAAACGTGAATGCTTATTTTAATGGCTAATTGTTAAATTTACCTAAACATTTCAACTTATTAAGCTTAACTCAAATTCACTCCCTGCAGGGATAGGTTAGATTAATTTAGAATAGGAGTAGATAATTGATAAGGTAGGAGCGGTAATACCGGAGGTAAGAACCTGTGCATGGCTAGTGTGGTTTCTACCTGTCAATTATATGCATTTAGTTAGGAATCACTTGCATCTGCATACTCTTAAAACTAAAATTACATAAACGGTGGGCCGGGCCGTAACTGGTAAAACAAAACACAAAATTAATCACACTTATGGTAGTCAGACCATTAACCAGATGGATTCCCCACACCAAACAGTGAGTAGTCTAATCGGGATTATTTACCGGGGAGAGTCCCTAGTGTCGATGCTGAGATTTTATGGGCATCAACATTGACTTAGGATTGTTACAATTATTTCTTAGACTCCAAATCACCCAATCAGGTTTGGGGGTCACCTTAACACAATATAAGGCTTCAAAAATAATACTCCATTATGTAAAATGGAAATATAATTATGGTATCCACTATGGTGCTACGTGCAAATTTTATTTAGTTGGATGCACAGATTATGATTGGGTTGGTGATGGAATAGACCACAAATCCACCTCTGGTTACTTCTTCAGTTGGTCAAGTAAAAATAAAGCCACTATTTCTCTATCAACAATGGAAGAATAGTATAGAGGAGCAGTAAATGCTGCAACACAAGCCATTTTGTTACAACATATTCTCATTGAGTTTGGGATAGATTTTCACATAATTACCATCATATTTTGTGACAACCAGGGAGCCATTCAGATTTCAAGAGGGCATGTTCAACACCAATGGATGATGCACATAGATATCCATATGCACTATATCAGAGGATTGATCCATGATTGGCTCATAGATCTACAGTTCTTCCCTTCTTTTGAGAAGATTGCAAACATTTTTACCAAGTCTTTTACTGTGAAGTTATTCATTCAACTGAGAGCTTCCTTGGGATTACAAGAAGTTTTGGAGGAGAGTCCTTAAAAACTTATTCTCACATTCTTTCTACGTTCTCTTTTATGGGGGGGGTTTCCCACTAGGTTTTTTCCCTCTTTCCCAATTTATAGAGAATATTTCTATTTTTTGTGCATGAGTACCTAATATGGCTGCAAATTGTCGGGACTCATTTCTTTTTCTTAGTTTTTTTTCCTAGTTAGGCTTATTGTGGGGTGTTATGGTGGGGTGTTAGAGTTTTTTTTTCCTAGTTAGGATTATGGGGGGGTGTTAGGATTTTGTCTAAAGGGTCCAAACACGCCTAAAAACACCTCCTGAATCACCCATGAGACAAAACCCTGGTTTTGGGGTTCCTTCCTTGATTTGGGGGGTGCATTCTCTGATTTGGGGGGCGCATTCTTTGATTTGGGGTTTTTTCCCCCAATTTTAGGAGTGTGTCTCAGTTAAGACTTAAGTTACTCCACTAAAATAAGTCCTAATTGACTCTCAACTCCAAACACTCATTAGCATCCCAGATGGTCTAGTAGCGCCCTCTTTTGAGTGATTTTAGGAAACTACATGCATTATTCAGTTAAACTGAGTGATCAATGAGTTCCTTAATCAGTTAAGCTCAGTTTGAGAGTGTATGCATGGATAAATAGGGTTATCTGCTCTTAGTTAAGCCTACATAGCACTCTCTTCATAGCATGAACATTTCGAATTGATCCTTAACCTAATTTGAATTGCTATCCTATATATTTTAACCTCTTTTCTTTAATTTATTACCCTGATAATACAATCATTGTATTTCTTCTCTTCAAAATTAATGTGTAAAGATTCATATATATTATTGCACAACTGATCATGCTTGATTTAATCATCATATCTTGTTAGCTTTGGAACCTAGATCAATGAAGGATGAAATCCTATACTTACCTGGAGAGATGCTGGTGGTTCTCCACTTCTTGTGCCTAACTAGTTCATTCAAAACAAATTATGCAGTAGGTTCTTGTGGAACATCAACCTCCATTTCCATATCACTTGGACTCACTACCAGTTTGTATGTAACAATAGTTTTTTTTATTATCATGGTTCATGTATTTCCATTGTACTTGGATTCATTGTTGGTTTTTGTGTGACAACAATTGTGTCATGCTGGAGACTGACTACAATATAAGGGAGCGTTCTTTTCGTCCTAGAAGTTTCAGGGTGAGTTCTTGCCTCAAAATTTCTCCTTATCCTGAATTATCTTGTGTTGGATCTCGAAGGATATTCCTCTTTAATAGGGCATGGTTGAAATTCCTCCCTTGGAGGATGCTCACCAATTATCTTAGTCTCACTATCGCATCAAACATGAACAAAAGGGGTTGCTTCTATGTCTTGTTCCCTTGTAATGTCCAATTGTTTCTCTTCTTCTCTTGTATTGTCCAACTATTTCTCCTCTTCCCTTGTAGTGTCCAAATGTTGCCCCTCTTCTCCTATACTATCCAACTATTGCTCTTCTTCCCCTTCTGCACCTGCTTCCAATTCTTGCCCCTCTTTAGATTCAATTATGGCTGCTTCCAATATTACAGTGGGTTGTTGCAAGCTCTCTTCCCATGTCCTCCTTGACCATGACACATCATCTATTACAAGGATTTTAATAAACCATGGAAACAAACACATGAAGTCGGTTTATTCACCATTCTAAATTTTTGTGCCATGTTTTGTAGGGTTTTCAGCGGGAAGTATGAAATATTAGGTAGATGTTGGTGGCTGAGATGAGTGAGTAGCTTGAAATGGTAGAAAAAAAGAAGATGGTATCTACCTTCAAAAGTAAGAAATTTTTGAAAAAAATATGCTATGTCTCACAATAGCAGAGGTAATGATTTCATCTCGTAGATTCTTGTTTTGAGGGTTTGGTGAAGTGCTCGAGAAGAACACAATACCGATTTTGAAAAGTTGACATTTTGAACCTTAATCATGGCTCATCATCAGGACAATGAATCAAGGTAAGGGATAACCTTTCTAGAGAATTAATATACATTTATGTTTTTTTTTTAGAGAACTAAGAACCCAAGATGTTGACCAAAAACCCTAACCCTAAGTGTAGTTTGTTTTATTTTTAATGATTTTTAGAATTTAAATTTAATTTAATTAAATTTAATTTTAATTAATTAATTAATTATAACTATATATTCATATATTGTTGTATTAAAATGTGGTATGATATATATTATAAAAAAATGGAAAAGTGTTATCCATTTTAATATTTTTCACTTTTATATATTCTTTATTTTACTTTATTTCATCCATCTTTAGATGTTAAACTTTAAATTATATATATATATATTTATAAAATTGAATAGAAAATTATATCTTTTAAAATTAATTTTTTTTTATATATATTTTATTTTATAATTATTTATTATTATTTAATTTAAAAAATTAATAAATTAGTTGATGTAATAGTAAAATATGTATAAATTTTGTACACATTTCCCCCTTAAAACTAATAATCATCTTTAAAAAGCTAGATATCAACTTAAATAAATTATTAACTTTACTTAAACTTTTGAAATATATATGATTAATAAACATAAATTTTATTGTATTATATATCCATAAAAAATAAAAAAGCATATATCAATATGCAATTCTTTATAAACCTTGTTTCTAATTTAAATGAAATTCCACTTGAGTTTTGATATATAATTGGAATTTAAGAAATTTTTTTTTTTTTTTATAATAAAAGTTGTAAAAGCGTTATCCATTTTAATACTTTTCACTTTTATATTCTCTATTTTATCCATCTTTAAATATTAAATCTATTTTTTTATAAAATTTACAAAATTATTATCTCTTAAAATTAAAAAAAATACTACACATATTTTATTTTCAAAATGATTTTTTATCATCAACTCACTATATAAAACCTAAACCCACACTAAACCCACTTTACCACCTGTGCTACCCCACAATTTTTTTATCTCTTAACTTAACAATGTAAGGGTTGCCCACTTTAATAATGATATTATATTCAAAGAATATATATGTAAAATATTGTATTAAAAATTATATACAAATCTTTGTTATATTCAATATATTGTATTTTGTTATATCATGGATACTTTTTTCCATTTAGGAGGCTTCGTTAATAAAGACTTAAGATCATTATAACAATATAATCATTAAGAAGAATTTAATATATAAATTTAATATAACAAATAAAAATTGTTAAAAAAACAAAGAGCTAAATACAAGTTCATGCTTCGAACGGTCATTTTGATCAAACAGGAGCTTAATGCAAGCTCATGTTCACAATGTTCTATAGATTCTCTTTCTCCTGAATGCTCTTTTGTTGGAGCTTGAAGGAGATTCCTCTTTAATAGGGCATGGTTGAAATGCCTCCCTCGGAGGATGCTCACCTATGATCTCAATATCACTATCATATCAAGCATGAACAAAAGAAGTTGCTTCTAGGTCTCGTTCCCTTGTATTGTCCAATTGTCTCTCTTCTTCCTTTATACTGTCCAACTATTTCTCCTCTTCCCTTGTATTGTCCAAATGTTGCTCCTCTTCCCCTGTACTATCCAACTATTGCTCTTCTTCCCCTTCCTAACCTACTTCCAATTCTTTCCCCTCTTTAGATTCAATTATGGCTGCTTCCAATATTCCAATATTACAGTGGGTTGTTGCAAGAGCTCTTCCCATGTCCTCCTTGACCGTGAGAAAGCATCTATTACAAGGAGTTTAATCAACCGTGGTAAGAATCACAGGAAGTCATTTTCTCCACAATTCTAACTTTTTGTGCCATGTTTTGTAGGGTTTTCAGTAGGAAGTACGAAATTTTAGGTAGATGTTGTTGGCCGAGATTGGTGAGCAGATTGAAATGGTAGCCAAAAAGAAGATGATGCCTACTTCACAAGTAAGAAATTTTTGAATGAAATATGCTACATCTCACCACAGTAAAGGCAATTAACCCTGATCAAATCCTCTTGCCTTCCCTACCACTGTCTCCAATCCCATTAAGAAGCATGACTTAACTGTTAGAAGCATGATGCTCTGAACAAACAATCTTTCACAAGTATGTGGCAGTCCTATAACTGAAGATAAAATCTCCTCTATAACCTTGATTTTCAACTCATGGAAAACAATTCTAGATGGATGGAAATTTTGAGAAAATTATAAAGAAATGCTAACATCAAACCCTTGCAATCTTTCCATATTATTGATCCATCCTTCATTCTGAAAAATATGGTACATTGCCTAGTTTTGTTGCAACTGGTTCAGAGACATGGATTCATGTCTAACAGGTGGATCACCAATGGTGATAATTTCTAGCAACAATCATAGTTCATCGGAGTAGTAGTTGATTGATTAAAGTAGTTGGAATGAAGGGCATCCAACACTCCTCACGGATGTGGGTTAAAATTGCCAAATTTAGAAATGTGGGTGGAAAACGGTTAGATGTAAATCAAAAAATCGTGCCAACAAATTTATTCATGGAGAAAATATATGGTATGATAGATAAATGGTGGTAGGCGAGATGGTAGTGAGAGTGACCTTCCTTGGCCTGGTGAGGTGGTAGGTGTGGTGTATTTTCCCATAAATTTAGTTAAATAATGAAAATATGTTGTGCGTAGGAGAGTCGCACCTTATTGCAATTACCCATGTGTAACATTGATGATGATGCCGGCATATGAGTGGAGAATTTTCGGCTCGTATGAGGACCACGTGGACAATAAACAATTGCAAATCGTAGAAAATATGCTAGGAGGTGCAACGAACATGGTGGTGAAAAGACATCACGAGTTATAGTGACAAAAAATACCATATGGACGTTGTGAGTCACAACAAAAATCCAAGAGTTGCAATGACCAAAAGACACAAAGATTTGTAGCACCCAAAAAAACATCGGGAGTTGTAGTAGATATAAATGTTGAGAGTTAGAACAACCAAAAGATGTTAGGAATTGTAGCACCCAGAATACTCCCGGAGTTGCAACACCCAAAGACAAGTGGGAAAAAAATTGCAAAGCATATAAGTTGAATATGTAGAATGTATAAGTAGTAACAAAAGCATGGAGTAAAAGCCTATTAATGTAGACATTATTTTGGCTGGAATTTAAAGTTCTTTTTAGAGATAGAGAGTTCCAGCATAGCCAGTAAGCTCCCATACTAGCTATTGGGAACGGCTTCAATGCCTATAACGGCTTCAAATGGGATTTGCTTGCATTCTATGGTCACTTTACCCTATTCCCTGCGAGGGACGTTGATCAAGCTTTTTTCAGTACAGACAATAGACAATAGACGAAGTTTGCGATTCGCTGAAGATTTTTTAACATTTAGGAAATCTTGCTTGACCAAAGGGAGAGCAAGGGCTTTTCAATGTCTTTTTTTCCTGCGTAAAAGCTCTCGGATAATTGTTTGGCTGGGAGGGCTGGTTTTGCTGGCTTGGGATGGTTGGTAGGTGGGGATCGTAGCCTGGTATACACTGCGGAGAGCAACTGGCCTGCCTGTTAGCCAGTTCGACTGAGGAAAGTACCGGGCTGGGATATGGCTGGTGAGTACGCAAACAGGAGTATGGAGGTGGGTCTCGGTATCAATCCTAAGTAGATGTTGTCAGATTGATCGATGATACGAAAACCTAAGTGACCAAAAAAATAATAAACAATGTTCCACCACTACCTTAGCCCACTCATTTAAGTAGTTCGTTAGGCATCTACTTTAGTTATAGGCGTAAGTTATACAATTCAGGTCTTAATTCGCCCAATAGGGGCTATTGCCCACACTTCCTGGGGCCAAATATGCCCTGGCTGGAATTTAAAGTTCTTTTTAGAGAGAGAGAGAGAGAAAATAATTTTGCTATTGGTGCAGATGGAGGAACTATCACATAACAAATATCAAAATTTGGACATGTAGATATCTGTTGAATAAAGTATTTCTTGGACAAGTTTTTTTGATATCGCAACCAATCTCCTTTAACCAACAAAAGAGTTTAGGCCTCATCAATTGTTCTAAGCTCAACTAAACCATTATAAAAAATTGTGTCAATATTGTAAGGTCCTAACCATCGCATGTGAAACTTCTCTTTAAATTCCTTGAATTTGGAATCATATAGCAAGTCCCTATCTCCCCTTTGAAACTTCTTTTTCTTCAAAAATGTGTCCTGCCATTTTTCTCATTGTTGCTAAACAACTGAAGTTTGATGAAGGTCGACTTGGTGAATCTCATCCAGTTCATTGAGCTCATTTAGGCGATATTGATGAGCTTCTGTGAGATCTAAACCAACCTACAAAGTTGTCCTCGATGTTTGTATTTCAAACTCAATTGGAAATAAACCATTCTTACCATAAACAAGCTCGTAGGGAGTGAATCCAATGGCGTTCCACCATGTAGTTCGATAAGCCCAAAGGGATTCTAGAATTCCATCATCCCAATCATGATAGTGAATCTATATAGTCTTTGTTATGATATATTCGAACACTTTGTTGGTACTCTCCACCTCACCATTGGCTTGTGGGTGGTAAGATGAAGTGATTCTATGATGGATATGATACTTCTTAGTGAGTGTCTAAATCAACTTGGAATTGAATTGAGGTCCTCCATCAATGATAATATAATGTGGTATCCCAAACTAGAAAAATATTTCCTCAAAGAGAAAATATGACACACAATGTGTAGTGCCCTCGGTAGGCACTGGGTCTCTATTCCATTTATCAATAAATACCTAGTTTTTCCCTGGTTATTTTTAGAAGAAAACAAAAGATTCAACCGTCTATATTTCTGTTATCTATAGGTTTATATGGCTCTGCAATTAAATAACATAAACTTAAGACTGTCATTTTAACTCTGTTCTTTTAACATGCATAATTTGAAAATAAAAGAAAATACATTCTTTTTGAGCTAGTTCAGTAAAGTACCTGAATCCGTCGATTGCAGTAAGATAAGAAGATTTAGGTAGTGGATTCTGTAGGTTACCTTAGCAACCCAAAATGATGTGTCCACCCTGCCGATCAGCTATTATCGTGCTGACCCTAGGAAATCAACGGATTTCCTAGCCCCCGAGCCCACAGACCGATAATCTCAACAGCAATCTTCCTTCCTCTCTTTCCATGGCTCCATGGTAATATCTATCTGAGTTAACCCCCTCCTCAGTCTTTGAGTTTCCCACCTCCTCAAAGCTTCGAGTTATCCCCCTCCTCGGCATTCCTCCTTTTTCTCAAAATACTAAGTGTTCCTCTCCTCCAAAACCAACCCCCGACTACTTTGTCAAAACTCGTCTTTATAGAAATCTTTTCCTCCATAAATTCATAACTTCCTTATCTCTCCACCGCCCTAGATGTCATGGTTTAGGAAGTACAAATCATTAATGCATCCCCTTTTTAAGGTAAAAGGTGGATTATATATTATTTTAAATCATCCAAATTTTCTCTTGAGCAGTGGAATTATTCAATAATTTATTTAACAAATCTTTTTAATTTACTTGGAATGATTCTATCCATTAATTAAATAAATAATCTATTTAATAATTTATTCAATCCACTATGCTTTATAAAAAGGATTATTATTATTATTATTATTATTATTAATTAAATAATAATAATAATAACAATAATAATTAATAATAATAGTAATTAAATTAATTGTAATAGTAATTAAATTAATTGTGAATAGTAATTAAAATATTTATTTGTTTAATCGATAAGTGTCAACATAGTACTTCTGTGTATAAATAATGAAATATACTTAATGGTTTAATTAATCATGATCAACAATTATATAGTACACTCTTCTAGTATTAATGTTTAACTATTATACTTCATATTGGAGACACCTTCACTTAAGGATACTTACAATTAACGACACTTATTTGAATTGTTCATTACAATGTTTACATACAGAGACTAATTAACTTATTTTACACAGTAGAACTTGATAATCTTTTACTATTTAAGTCATTCACTAAATACTTAATTGACTTATTTATGATAACTTATAACATTGTTAAATCTTGATAAGTATGTTGTAACCAATATTATCGCGCATGTGCATAATGTGCATGCGTGGCCAACGTATGCACAAGACGGACATGTACTATAATCATACATCATATTCCCTATGCATAACCGCTAAATAATACTAATAATACTTTATACAAACTGGATAAGTATACCTTCATCATAATATTACTAAAACATCACCGGTTACTTTACCAGTTAACCTTTAAGATTTCATTTCATTATTTTTATGATTACGTTTGTTCAATCAATCAGGTACAAGGAAAGCTACCTACTACCACTAACTCAAGATCAACGAATACCCAACCCTCAACAGTACTACTATCATATCCTCCCATCCTAACCTACGTCCACATCCTCCCTATCCTTCCTTTGCTAGTACAAAAGTGGGTGTCGAACTCACCGACCTAACCACATAGAACTTGAGAGCGATAGCATCGGCTGAACAGCGGACCTATCCTCCCCTAGCAGGCATCCGACCATCGTCATCACAACTACATGGGGAGCGTGTCTCAGCACGGCCCTCCCACGACCTTGGGTATCATAGGAACATAGGGTGGGAAACACATCCATCCCTCTCAACATACCGGGTCTACGCCCTCATCAAATCATACTCTGCTGCTATCGAGATTATCGGTCCATGTCATCATATCATCAATTTCGGTTGCTAAGGTTTACTGCATGGATAGGCTCTTATCCATATATCAGATCAAGTATCCGGCTATCCCATAGCCCTTGTGCCCTGTAGGTTAGTACTCCGCAAAATACACAGTTTATAACAAGCATTTCCATTCGATCACCAATTGATCCATATCATCGACATCATTTTATTTCACGTCACAATTTTTATCGCATCACAGGTATGTATGGAACATAACAGTTCTATCAATTTCATCATAGGATGGCACTCACATACAACACCATATATTTCACATTTCATCAATGAAAACGCTAAAACATATATTTTCATCATAAAAGTAATGAACCTCATGATAATCATAACTTAATAACTGCATGAATATAGTAACATCATAACTGTAGTATCAGCATGGACATAGTAACATCCTAAACATAGTAGCAGCATATCATCATGTCTAACAAGCCGAAAATATAGTTCACTCTGTCTAGCTGAGTCGAACAGATAACGAGCAAATAAAGTGAAAGGTGTCTAACTCATAAACATGCCTAGTCAAAATATGGGGCGTTACATACACCCACCCTTCAAGAAACTTCGTCCCGAAGTTATGGTCATAATAATGCAGGAAAAATCTTGATGCCTAACCGCTTCATTCTTGCAAGTAGCAGGTGTTGGCCATAATTGTCCTACTTAGCTTTGACTTGACCGAACATGTCGATATTATCTTATGGCTTTGCTTCTTTTATCCCCTGATGTGTATTCTAATAATTAAAGAAACATTTAGATTAATCCTTTTGTTGGATCTCAGTATTATGCCTAGAATGCCTAAATGTTATAATCATGTTCTATCCCCCTTAGTATCCTATTTAATGCCTTTTTACAATATTCATTAAGTTACATCTTCCAGATAAGTTTATCCATCACACAACGGAGTTTACTGAAGCTTTTATTGATCCAACTTGGCATGGAATAGTCAACGATTTAAATTGGAGGTCGTTAGAACTCATAATTTGTACTCACTCAACACGCAACTACCAAGGACCCTTAAGGTTTGCACACCTCTATTAGGGAAGAAGTTTCATGTCCTTAAAATCCTAAGGTCATACATTATGGTTTCCTTATCGGTGATAAACAATAACAAAAGTATCGTAACATCATTAAACTAGGAGAACTATTATTGTTTACAAGGTTTTCATGGCTATTTCTTACCAAGATACAATTGTTATCATGTTTATTTATTATTCCTATTTCCAAACCAATATAATTTGTCGGGAAACCCTTACTTCTTCAATTCCTTAAGAATCTCATAGCTAGTTTTGTTCCCACCCTTACCATCGCAAAGGTGATTGCTAGTGTTTATCCTAGTATGCCATTGTATTCGTACATCACCACTCTTCCTACCCACACAAGCAACCTTTATGTACTTGGTAAGGCCTTAGTCTAATCCTACAAGTTGAACGAAAACATCATTACGTAATATGTTCAATCATATTAGAACTTTATAACAACTGCTTTAATTGAGTTAAGTTGAGGACCGTGTTGAGATTCTTATGACTCTTTTATTATTACTCGAGATCATCACTATATTAGGTATGATTAATCCGAAATTTTCTCAAAAACCTTTCGCACCATTACACCAATATTTAACTTAATTAGTCTAAAGCCATGTTCCCCCTTAATAAAAATAGTCTTTTAATAAAATTTATATGCAATCTCCTGGTTTTAAGTACATGGTGTTTTCCATAATATGATGCAAAAGGATACCTATCCTTGTATCCAACAAATTTATCTCCATCCATTATCTTATCTAAATATATAATGTATTTTCTAAGTCTCTCTCTCTCCCCCTTTTTTTTTATTTTTTTTATCTTATCTAAATATATAATGTATTTTCTAAGTCTCTCTCTCTCTCCCCCTTTTTTTGTTTTTTTTGTTTCCATTATCACATAGGGTCATTTACTATATTAGGTATGACTATCTCCCCTAGCTTGAGGGCACATTAATAGTCCTTACTCCATTTTATTACTACTCATAAATTGGGTTAATGCAAGTACATGTTTCTCTTATTGGTTTAAACCCTTACTGTGTTTCGTATAGAAATCTCATTTTAAAGCACGATCTCATGCGTCGGACCACTAACTCATTTTAGATCATTTCGTTAAAAAAAAATTAACAGTATAATCAAATCCACGATTCAATGCTATGTAATGTTACTTTTATCTCATGGTATGCAGTCTTATATTGAAACATCACCTCTTATACACACAATTGGTCTTACTTCATCATAACTTACACTGTGTAGTACCTACGCAAGTTTCATCTTATACCCCAAAATACTTATGGTTTCCTTTTACACATAGATCCCTTTTATCCTTATAGTATTGATTAAATATGCTAATAGTACAGTTGACTCCCGATCCTCGTGAATCTCCTCCTTCCACCTCATCACTTATACATTATACAACTATATGGTATTTAGAAGGATTCTACATTGTCAATCATACCTTAGTCCTATTCATCATAATCAATTTATACTTAAATTTTAGTTATCATTGTATCCTAATTGATCTTACGCGTACACCCCCTTCTTATCTACTTACTATTTTCTTTCATAACTTTCAAATCTTATTGATGTCTATCGTCAATTATCATTCTTAATATTTATTAAGAAGTGGGGATTATTCATATAATGTCATATTTGATTAAAGTTAAATTTTAAGATCAAGGCATCCCATTATTTATCTATAAGCTCTTAGTGGTACATATCATCTACAAATTCCATGATAAAACATGAAAGAGAATAACCCCTATATTCTTGATGTACTTCGAAGTCAATTGATCGAGATGGCTTCCTATCTAAGTTTACCTAAGTTTAAACTAATTATGCATAAACGAAATGTAATCTCTCGTAATATTGTAGTTGCTTTCACTTAAGGAGTTCAGAATTGATGCTTCAACGACTTGGATGATGTGTTTAGTTTTACCTAAGGCTTTCTTCAAGTAGGATTCATTGATCTAGTAGTAGTGAGGTGAATAATGTGTTGATTTTATTTGGTCCTCTTTTCCCTTCTAATAATACGCTTTCAACAAATATAGTTTTTAGGAGAAAATTGATAGGTAAATTTTTAACCTGATTGAATGGATGTCTTCATGAGCTGCCCCAATTGCTGGAAGTCATAAATTTTCCTACGTTCTACTAAGGCACATTACTCTTATGAAATAGCCTTCGAGGAGACCAGATTACTCTTATGAAGTAGCGTTCCAGGGGACCTTTTTGACGGTAATTTTCAATGCCTTGCAAAAGAAATTGTATAGGAAACTACATAGGTATACAAGTCTAAATTGATTAAAAGAATTTGTCTTGTTATTTTTCAGGATTAGGGCTAAGAATGTTGCATTTTAAGAGATAGAAATGTTAATATAGGTTGCAAATTTTAAAACTCCCAATATATTCGCTCACTATATGTTCGTTGTAAATACTTGAATATGGGTAAAGCCTAATTGGATTTTGAAATATTGTGAATCATTCTAATCTCAAAATATTCATTTCGTGGAAAGCATTCACATTTCCGCTATGATTTGCAAATTATTTATTTTCTCGATCTATATGGATTTTATTTTCATGCACCTTTCTCATTGAAAATGTCAAACATATAAACCTTTAAAATATGTCCAATAAATCCTTTTCTATTGACTTCAAGTCTTTATTGGCCAACTCTTCTCACTTTTGGAGACACAATAAAAAGTTGCATTCTTCACCTTTTTAAGAGTAGATATGGACTAGAAATTGGATGACTCATTGTAACTTTGATCAAATATCATCAATTCCTTCTCTTTCATAATTTTAAACTCTACTTATTCAAGAAACAATAAACATGATTTGAATAAAGTAAGTGGTTTATCATTCTACCTATCTTATTGTATAAGAATTACATAATGATAAAAAAAATTAATCAAAACCACCAAATATTTGATTCTATCAACCTTATTCATAATCGTTTGCAAAACTGAGAATATGTCGTTCTTGGCTACACCTTCAATTCCCCCTATTATTCCTCCAAGTAGGAACATGGTTTATAGGTGCAAAATCTATAACTCCAATTTATGTAACTTATGTTTAAAATACGTTGGTTCTCTGTCAAGTCCATTATTGTGTCCCATATCTTAGGATGAGGAATTAGGAAATCCTGATCACCTCAGTAATAAACTTCTCTTCTTTTGTGTATTGAAAATAAAAAAATAATAATAAAAAAAAAAGAAATCCTAGAAGATATGTCTCTCCAACCATAATAGTTAATAATTGATCAATTCTAGCGGAAATGAGAGTCTTTTAATGATATTGACTAGCTTCAATTAAATTGATAGATTTTCTTCATTTAGTCCGAATAGAACCAATTTTTCCTACAACTTCTAGTAACACAAAATCCGAGTTTTTTCAATAATATATCTACATCTATGAGTAATTTGGGATCTTCTCCCATTATTTCCTGAATCGTCAATCTGCATGGCTTGTGAATTATTTTTAAGGGACTTCCTAAAACTTAGCCATGTACGGAAAAAGAAACCATTTTTCCACCCTAGCTCTCTTTTTTTTTCCTACTCTAAGTATTCTTTAATAGATTTATGTTTCAGTTATTTAATTTACTTTGGAGTCTCTATCCTATGCATATCTGAGAAATAAATTCCTTTCTACAAAGCCTAGATAATGGTCACATATTGAGATAAAATATGGTAGTTTCATACAAATTTCACCGACTTATCACACAATTAGATTATATATCAACACACCTATGTGTTAAATTTCTAATAAAATAAATCATAAATCAAAATATGAAACAGATCATAAATTAGCACACGAAATAGATCACATATCAACACCAATGTAAAATATATACTAATTTTTTTTCTTCTTCTCATCAACCGGTATAATAAAACTAGAAATATTAGAAAAGTAATATAAGGTTGTGATATAATTAAGTTAGTCAACTAGGGGCGACAAGATCCCATGGTGGCCATTTCACTCTAGTTTATGCTACTATTTACAAAGAATTATATGAA
Source organism: Larix kaempferi (assembly GCA_027924585.1). Lineage (NCBI taxonomy): Eukaryota > Viridiplantae > Streptophyta > Pinopsida > Pinales > Pinaceae > Larix > Larix kaempferi. The sequence goes on from BSBM01000376.1 coordinate 18,137,917, forward strand.
CATAGAATCCAACTCTATTTAAAAAGGCATCTATGCTAAGATGTTCATCACGTATATATATTTGAAAGGCATCCATGCTAACATGTTTATCATGTATATGTATATATACATTTGAAGTGATATTCATTATTTCCATTTCCATAGAGATTGCTTTAATTTAAAGAAATTGACTTTACAATGCTCACTAACATTGGAAACATTGGAAAAATAGGTTTTATTTATGAAAATTTTATTTTCTTTAATTTTAATTAGTCCACTAAGGATGACATTAGCCTTGGAAAATGGTTGGGGTTCTATTTCTCATTTGTCCACCATGATGTCATCAAGATCTATTTTGACAGTACTCACGTTACAATACTTTTACATTCATGCAAATTTAGATTTGACATTTGGAAACTGGATGCTTGTCTTTTATGGTGACTCGATACATTTATTTTATTGGCATGGATTATGGACCATGGCTTTGCTTGGACGGATTTCAGAACCTTGGTGCTTGGTATTTGACGCTTCTTGGGAACTATGGCAATTATAAATGGCTTGACGGGTGATAGGATCAAATGCATTTTATGGTTTTCCATAGCAACAGATGCCAAACACAGAGTTATTCACGTATGGCAAGATGCGGGAGATAATGATAATGACGGAGGAGATAATGCAACCACTAAAAACACCAATGCATCGTTGGAATTGGTGATCAGCAAAATTGTAAAATCTGATATATATATACATATCGCTATGCAACTATTATTTGACTTAAAAGTGTGAGTGCTCTTAACTACCGTCACATTCTTCAGTTGGTTAAATTCACAGCGAAAGAGACGTTGGTGAGTTATATCCGGTGCTTTGCCTCAGCGCAGGGAAGCTTATTACAGTACCCTGGTAACCGCTCGGGCTGGGCCCGAAAACCTTTTGCAATGGGGCTGGGGCTGCAGTGTTGTGCGTGGGCCACCTTTGGGCTTAGCCTTCGGTCATCTGCAAAGCTATCGAGCTTGGCACTTGGAATGTAGTGGTGAGTGTTATGGCCCCTTTGAGTTGGCACTCGCTCGCTTGCAAAGCTCTCGGCGCGGCGCACTCGGATGATAGAGGATGCGTGGGGCCCCCCTGGGCTTGACACCCGGACGATGGGGAATGGGTGATGCATGGGGCCCTTAAACGAATGATGTGGCTCTAGGGAGATCATGGACGTAGCGATGGGGGAGGGAATCAACGGCTCATAGTGAGCCCCGCGCCATCAACATTCTCGGGAGATAACGAAAGAGACGGTCGCGGTAAGAATACCACCCTCATATGTGTCGTGCTCCCAGCCCGTCGCATACCACTAAAGTGGTATGGGAAACCGTCGACGACCCATGCGAACCCGCCCTTAGGGAATGTTTATAAAAAGCGAGGTAGTTCTTTTCCGGCAACCCATTTTTATTTTGGCCGAGGCGTCGATGTCTCCAAACCCTAACACTAAGGTACAATGAGAGGGAAGGCGTATCCACTACGCTGGGGTTGTCCAGATAGTGCCTCCAAACAGAAATATTGCCGCCATTTCTTTGTGAAACGAAAGCAGCTAGCCGCGAGCTCATTCCTCCTCCAGCCAGTCGAAATCCAGTTTCTTGTTCAGTGGGCGGTTTCGTTGGGGTTTTGAACTGCATTAGTGGTAATTTTTTTTAAAGGAGAGACCTGATATTAAGACGGAGAATAATTCGTTGCAAGAATTTTTGGGTGCAACGGGGTTGCAGACAAAAGAGAAAACGTCGTTTCCCAGTTGACAAAAGCTTGATCTCTGTCTCTGCATTAGCTATGGCTCCCATGTATGCTATTTTCCCTTTTCTCCATCGAGATTTGTCATTTGCTTCATTTACACTTTGGAGAGCCCAACTCTCGTCCCTCGGCCACCATGAAAATGGGGAGTTTCACACAGGGTTCAATTTTTCGAGTTGATGGAAGATCTTTTCCATAGTGATAACCTCGCTAGTATGCTCATGGGCATTCACGTACATCAATGGGTAAAGCTCAGAAGATGATTTCTAAATTGAATGGATAGAATGCCAGCATGAATTTTATCTATTTTAGACTTTAGTCTTATTGAAGTTTTCCATTTTACAATCTTTAACCCTCTGAAAACCTCTCATTTAGAAGCACTTTTCTATCTCTATTCTCCATTTTCTATTGAGCTGACATTGAAAGGGATCTCGCACCACCATTATAAAATTGTTAATTAAATATTTCCTTTGGCTGCATTTATTTGCATGCCAAAGATAAATTAAACACTGCTGTTAGATACCTTATCTCACTGATTTTTAATAGTACAGCAAGCTGGAAATGACATTTTGCCCGTTGTTTTTAAGGTTAAATCATAGATCTGAGTAGTTTGCACACTGAAATGTCAATTATTTGATTAAATTTGTAGACTTTAGCCTAAAATACACGTTGATATACTTGTTTGAAACTTCGATTTTCATCATTTAGGAATTTATAACAGTCATTGCTCGTGGTTTAACACGATACAGTCCTCTTATTCGTTATTTTGTTCACTGTGCATGCAGATTTGAAGTTTTACGGACAGCGTAAGAAATCTTAGGGACCCCCACTGAGATTTGATTTAGGCCATCCCTAATGGAGAGAAGTCTTGTCAGTGACACAAAGGATAGAACGCCTAAACGTTACATGCATTCCAACGCAGATTTCATTGTCTTATTTGGTCTTTTATAATGAAATATTTAAGCCACGAGGCTCTGTCAAAATGAGGTCCCGGCATTTTCCTATGAATGTGGCTCTTGTTTAAAATATTAAACAGTTATATATATTCAGTTATATATATTCACAAGTTTCATAAGCAGTTATATATATGTATCGTTCAAATTCTGTTTCTGTTATGCTTTATAGATAAATGAAAAAAAAAGCTCTTCAAGTTATCTCCCCTTTTGTTGTAGCCATCATATTTGTTTTCTATTCTCTAGTAAATTTCACTATAATTCCAGGTGTAGTTAGGCCCTAAGGTCTCAGGGTTTGTGTTAAAATTCAATATGCTAAGACAGAAAATAGCAGCATTACATTCCATTTCACAATAATAGCATATACAGGATCACTGAAGAAACAACAAGCATAGCATAAACACAAGAGACAGATTTATCCTGGGAAACCCTCATGGGGTAGAAAACCCAGCAAAGCTTCCTCAATATAGATGACCAGCAATATACAAAGATGCAAACCAAATATATGATCTCCTCCTCCACCATAGCAGACCTCTCCTCCACAAGTGCGCCTTTCTCAAGTGAGTGAGTGTGTGTATCAAATGAGGAACACACCTCCTCTATTTATACACTACTCCGACTTTTCTTTTACACAAGACATGTAGGCTCGTATTTAACCAATGGGTTAAATACCCCACTACAACTGACTGGGCCGACCCCTCTAGGGTGGTCTAATAACCCTTTGACCCACATAACACATACAGGGCCGACCCCCACTAGGGAAGTCTAATAACCCAAGTTACTACATTCCGACGGAGGAATAAACGTCTCCGGATATACAATAAGATCTTCACGGAGGAATGAAACATCTCCGGATATACAATAAGATCTTCATGGAGGAATGAAACATCTCCGGATATACAATAAGATCTTCACGGAGGAATGAAACATCTACGGAATAATAAAGTACAAATATAATATTCTTTGAAGTTACAATATCTCAACACTCCCCCTTAACGAGAAGGATATTATAACAGCATCTGCGTGAGCAAGGAGTCATCAACATCATACATGATACATCTATAAATCATTGGAAGCTTTCTCAACATCATCAGTAACTCAAGCAGTTATTGGAACATCTTCAATACTGGAACATCGACATCTTCAGTATTGAGTCTTTATCTTCTGTAGCACTTGAACAGCTACAACAATATCATCATCTGGATCCTCACGATTATCGTCATCACACGATCATCAGTATCGTCATCTCACGATCATCAACATCGTCATCACACGATCATCAACATCGTCATCACACGATCATCAACATCGTCATCTCACGATCATCAGCATCGTCATCACACGATCATCAGCATCGTCATCACACGATCATCAGCATCATCATCACATGATCATCAGCATCGTCATCACTCGATCATCAGCATCGTCATCAATACAGGTATCCATAACAATACAAGTATCCACATCATTAGTACAAGTATTCATGCCAATACAAGTATACATATCATCAATACAAGTATCCATACTGATACAAGTAACCACATCATCAATACAAGTATCCTACCAATACAAGTAATCACATCATCAATACAAGTATCCTACCAATACAAGTAACCACATCATCAATACAAGTATCCTACCAATACAAGTAACCACATCATCAATACAAGTATCCTACAGATACAAGTAATCACATCATCAATACAAGTATCCTACCGATACAAGTAACCACATCATCAATACAAGTATCCTACCGATACAAGCAACCACATCATCAATACAAGTATCCATACCGATACAAGTAACCATATCATAATAAACAAAATCACTTTCTCGGAGACCATTCGTCTATGGATCAATTCAGGGACCAAAGTCCGGGGATGATACAATCCCCACTTCTCGGAGACCACATGTCTATGGATCAATTCAGGGACCGAAGTCCGGGGATGATAAAATCCCCACTTCTTGGAGACCACACGTCTACGGATCAATTCAGGGACCAAAGTCCGGGGATGATACAATCCCCACTTCTCGGAGACTATACGTCTACGGATCAATTCAGGGACCAAAGTCTGGGGATGATACAATCCTGACTTCTCGGAGACCACATGTCTATGGATCAATTCAGGGACCAAAGTCCAGGGATGATACAACCCCATCACGTACATTTTGAACTAGTGATTCCGGGATGATGCAATCCCCATCACTTCATTCTCGAAGACCATACGTCTACGGATCAATTCAGGGACCAAGGTCTGGGGATGATACAATCCCCATCTGTCCACTTTGGACCTCATTCTCGGAGACCATACGTCTACGGATCAATTCAGGGAGCGAAGTCCATGGATGATACAATCCCTACCTGTCCACTAAGGACTTCATTTTCAGAGACCATACGTCTACAGATCAATTCAGGGACTGAAGTCCAGGGATGATACAATCCCTACCTGTCCACTAAGGACTTCATTTTTGGAGACCATACGTCTACGGATCAATTCAGGGACTGAAGTCCAGGGATGATACAATCCCTACCTGTCCACTAAGGACTTCATTTTCGGAGACCATACGTCTACGGATCAATTCAGGGACTAAAGTCCACGGATGATACAATCCCTCTTCTTTCTCGGAGACACCTGTCTACGGCTCACTTTAAAACAAGTGTTCAAGGATGATACAATGTCTCTTCTTTCTCGGAGACACCTATCTACGGCTCACTTTAGAACAAGTGTTCAAGGATGATACAATCCCTCTTCTTTCTCAAAGACACCTGTCTACGGCTCACTTTAGAACAAGTGTTCAAGGATGATACAATCCCTCTTCTTTCTCGGAGACACCTGTCTACGTCTCACTTTAGAACAAGTGTTCAAGGATGATACAATCCCTCTTCTTTCTCGAAGACACCTGTCTACGGCTCACTTTAGAACAAGTGTTCAAGGATGATACAATCCCTCTTATTTCTCGGAGACACCTGTCTACGGCTCACTTTAGAACAAGTGTTCAAGGATGATACAATCCTCACATGTATTCTCATCAATACATCTATCATCAAAAGCATGTATTCTTACTAATACATCTAACATCAAAAGCATGTATAAGTAAAACTAAGTATTCTAAGCACAAGAGTCCTAAATCTAAATATTTCTAAGTATCTAGGTGTAGAGAACAGGTTACCTCATCATTGACCTTGTTGTTCGATGAGACAATCTCATCATCAGTGACTATACTACTCCCCCTTTCGAGGAGGGTCCTTTTGAGCTACACCAAGCTTGTCTCGGAAGTATTCAAATTTCACTCGAGACAGAGGTTTGGTTAGTATGTTGGTAACTTCTTCACTTGAGGTAGAGATTTGGTTAGTACATCGGTAACCTGTTACAAATTCAAACTTTAGTTCCTTCTGCATCATATCTTATTAGATCCCTATGTTCTTTGACTTATCATGGAACACTAGATTCTTTGTCATCTTCGTACAACTCTATTTGTCACATAGGATCATAGTTGGTTCTATCTCTAATTCAAACCAATACTGAAGCCAAACTTCTTCACAACTAGCAGAGCAAGCAGCCATATATTCTGCTTGTGCTGAGAGCCACACTAGACTGCTTCCATCTAAACCACGAGATCATGGCTAATCCCAGACAATAACATCCTCTTGATGTGTTCTTCCTGTCTGATACACTTTCTGCCCAATCAGCATCTGAGTAGCCATCTGAAGTCATGATCTCCAAGATAGCATAGATCAAAGTCTATCGTATCCTCTAGGTGCCTCATCACATGCTTTGAAACTATCAGGTGAACACATCTAGTTTCCACTAGATACTGACTCAAGGTGTTCACAACAAAGCATATATCTAACCTAGTATATGTTAGATACATCAATCACCCAATAATTTGGCTGTACATAGTTATATCCACTAACTCTGATGAGTCATCCCCTAACAGCTTCAAGTTGGAATCCATAAGAGTGGCCATTCCAACACCTCAAGTCCTTTTAATATTTCTCAGCATACTTTCCTTGGTTGAGAAAGATTCCTTCTGAGCCTTGCCATACTTCCAGACCTAGGAAGTGATGCATCAATCTGAGATCTTTCATTTTCATTTCTGCAACCATCTTCTTCTTTCTTTTCATGATCTGTTTCTCATTCTTTGTCAGAAAGAGATCATCGTCATACAATAATGGTATGATATGTTCATCATCCACAACCTTAAGATAAAGGTTAGGAACAACTTTACTTTTGGTAAAGTCCAAGCTTATCAAGAGACTGTCAATTCTCTCTTTGTGACTGAACATCATTCACACTCTGCATTGAATGATCTTCTATATATCTATCTGTGTCATCTCTCATTAGATGGGTCTACTGATATGAGCCTCAATATCATTTGTACTTTGTGGTGAGTTCCTTCTTGCATCCATGTCATATGTGTATAGAAACCATATTCAACCTTGTAGCAAAGGTTGAGATCCACATGACCCATGGTGATCATTAAGCTCATCAATTGATTATCGATCCTAGGTACCCATACAGAACCTGATTCACACTTCTTCTTTAATTACACCATACTTGGAGCAAAACATCTTGTCATGATTCTCTTCCCCTTTCTAAGAGAATCTTCTAGCCATGAGCCTTCTATATTTTGTTTGATTTGTAAATCTTCTTGTTTGAACATCCATCACTTGTACGGTGTCCATCATTCTTCGTGACCTTTCCTACAAATCAAAATTAAGTACATGATTAGTAATACTTCATAATCATCAAATCATATTGACATGGTAACCTATTATGCATACAGATATCATTTACATAGTTATGCAACTTATTTGACCAATACTTTGGCACAACACTTTCCCATATCATGTATGCATACAGTGGCTATCTAGATGCCTTCCATCTTTACTAGAACATACTATCGAGAGTGTGCATAGCTCTCAGCATGTCAGCAAAGAGGTTTCATTCTAGACAAGCAACAATGGAATGTTTGTCCAACTTACCAATCATATGCACATTAGTAGTATACTGTTCAATGCTCTATGAATGTTTACACTCAGCATTATATATTCTAGGAATACAAATATGCATACAACCTATTACAGGCAATATCATTACTATTTCAAATAACAACTCAAATACTTATCTTTTATGTTTGTGTGGTTGCCTCCCGCTTGATCTTCTGTATGTCTTTTGAACTTCTATTCATTCTGTACCACTGTGCATGCTCAAAAGTCATCCTCATGATCTCATACACAACCATACACTCATTAGTATATTCTAAATGCTATCAAAACATTATAGTTCTAAATAATCTTGAAAATGTATAGTCATGATTATAGATAATAAACATTAGTATTCAAGATTTCAGGGAAGCCTTCTTTTACTCATGCATATCATCAATCATAATATGGATAATCGCTTGATTACTAACTTTATGAATAAGCATATCTAATCATACCAAGTATACTTATATAAGGGATACCAGCATAAGGTAAGATTCATAGGAAACATACCCGGGTTAGTATATCTGTTTAACATACCTAATCAATATCTTCTTTGTCTTCTTCAATGATTTAGAGATCCTGTGCTGGAACCTACATATCTCATAGGTTAAGCATAATAAAACAAACTCATAAATACCTCGTAAGTAGAACCTCTATGTGACCAAATATTATGTAGGAGTCTTTGTCTTCATGTTGTCATGGTCATGGAACTTGATTTGTCTTTCATGATGTACCTGAATCTTGTTAGCAGACAACATCAACCTCATACAATACCACAGTGTATTAGTGCAATCATATAGCCCTAAACAATGAATGTCTTCGATCATTCACATGCATTCATACTGCTATTAGGGTGATAAGATAGTTTAATCAAGATTGTACTAATAAATAATATGAAGACAAACACATTATGAACTTAATCAAGAATCAGATTTCAAGACATACCTGAACCTCCTTAAGTCATACCTATCGAGACTTCTTGTAGTCTTCTTATGTAAGGCCTTAGCCTCAAATCCCCCTGAAACTTGATCTGGAGCTTGATTAGGGTTTGCTAGAGAAACCCTAAAAATTCAATCTTTGACTTTCACACTTCTGAATGGATGGAAGGATGTGTCTTGCTAAGCTGATCAAACTAGCATACTTCAATTTTGAAATCTCCAAAATTTGACCCCTCAAAATTGCCTTCGAAACTTCTGGATCTTCTCGACAGGAACCTGAACTAGGGTTTGATGAAGCCCACCTTTCTGTCCAATCAAAAGGTTTGATCCAAGGCTCTAAACTCTTATTTTTCTGAGGAGCTTCTAGCCGTGGTTACAGACTTCAAAAATTCCAACTTTTGTTGAAGCCCTAATTTTCCATCTTTCTGATCAAAATCCCGAGCTAGGGTTTAATCAAGCCCGGTCTTCTACCCAACCAAAAAATTTGATCTTGGTCTCTAAATTTCGATTTTCCTGAGTAGCATTCAGCCGTGGACTCCGATTCCAAAAATTCTAACTTTCTCCGAAACCCTAAATTTCGGAAGCCATGAATAAAGGTGCTCCAAAAATAATTATGTTTTGACAGAAATATGTACCTGATTGTTTCTGCTATAACTCTGAAATTTTTGCTCCACAGGGTCTGAAAACTTTTTCTGCAGTAGCCTGACCTTTCATCTTTCCATCCTGATAGGTCTGACCTCAATTGGATTTTCTGAGAGAGATTTATGCCAAATGTCGCAACGTGACCTGTTTTGGGATAATACAGGAGAGCGAACTTGTACGGAGTGCCACGTGTCACTGTTTGAACTTCGGCCTCTGACAACTTTTCCTGAGATAGATCGACCTGTTATCTTTCCATCCTGACAGGTCTGACCTCAATTGGACTCTCTGAGAGAGAGTTATGCCAAGTGTCGCAACGTGACATGTTTATGGGATAAAACCGGAGAGCAAACTTGTACGGCCTGCCACGTGTCACTGGTTCACCTTCGGCCTCTGAAAAAGTTTCCTGAGATAGTACAGTCTGTGTACTACCTGTTTCTTTTTATGAAATTTCATTTGGAGCTTCCTAGCCCAAGATATGACCTTTTTTCCAAGGTCACCTGATTTTGACTGAGATCTGGAAGAGGCAAAAACCCTAACTTGTACTGATCATAACTTACAAAGTACAACGAATCTGAGGATTCCCTTTGGACACAAGGTACCTAGGGATGTTATCTTCGACCTGTGAAATTTTCAGACCCTGATCCTTCGCCAAAATGGAGTTATAGCGAAAGTTCCACAATGACTGGTTTTTGCTATGTAAAACCCTAACCTTCAAATTATCGTAAGTAAAGCAAGTGTCGTAAGTGCCATACCTTGTCTTCCTTCAGGTTAGCTCTGATACCATGTTAAAATTCAATATGCTAAGACAGAAAATAGCAGCATTACATTCCATTTCACAATAATAGCATATACAGGATCACTGAAGAAACAACAAGCATAGCATTAACACAAGAGACACAGATTTATCCTGGGAAACCTTCATGGGGTAGAAAACCCAACAAAGCTTCCTCAATATAGATGACCAGCAATATACAAAGATGCAAACCAAAGATATGATCTCCTCGTCCACCATAGCAGACCTCTCCTCCACAAGTGCGCCTTTCTCAAGTGAGTGAGTGTGTGTATCAAATGAGGAACACACCTCCTCTATTTATACACTACTCCGACTTTTCTTTCACACAAGACATGTAGGCTCGTATTTAACCAATGGGTTAAATACCCCACTACAACTGACTGGGCCGACCCCTCTAGGGTGGTCTAATAACCCTTTGACCCACATAACACATACAGGGCCGACCCCCACTAGGGAAGTCTAATAACCCAAGTTACTACATTCCGACGGAGGAATAAACATCTCCAGATATACAATAAGATCTTCACGGAGGAATGAAACATCTCCGGATATACAATAAGATCTTCAAGGAGGAATGAAACATCTACGGAATAATAAAGTACAAATATAATATTCTTTGAAGTTACAATATCTCAACAGTTTGAGCCAAGGCTCTGATACCATCTGTAGTGCCCTCGGTAGGCATTGGGTCTCTATTCCATTTATCAATAAATACCTAGTTTTTCGCTGGTTATTTTTAGAAGAAAACAAAAGATTCAACCGTTTATGTTTCTGTTATCTATAGGTTTATATGGCTCTGCAATTAAATAACATAAACTTAAGACTGTCATTTTAACTCTGTTATTTTAACATGCATAATTTGAAAATAAAAGAAAATACATTCTTTTTGAGCTAGTTCAGTAAAGTACCTGAATCCGTTGATTGCAGTAAGATAAGAAGATTTAGGTAGTGGATTCTGTAGGTTACCTTAGCAACCCAAAATGATGTGTCCACCCTGCCGATCAGCTATTATCGTGCTGACCCTATAAAATCAACGAATTTCCTAGCCCCCGAGCCCACAGACCGATAATCTCGATAGCAATCTTCCTTCCTCTCTTTCCATGGCTCCGTGGTAATACCTATCTAAGTTAACCCCCTCCTCAGTCTTTGAGTTTGCCACCTCCTCAAAGCTTCGAGTTATCCCCCTCCTCGGCATTCCTCCTTTTTCTCAAAATACTAAGTGTTCCTCTCCTCCAAAACCAACCCCCGACTACTTTGTTAAAACTCCTCTTTATAGAAATCTTTTCCTCCATAAATTCATAACTTCCTTATCTCTCCACCGCCCTAGCTGTCATGGTTTAGGAAGTACAAATCATTAATGCATCCCCTTTTTAAGGTAAAAGGTGGATTATATATTATTTTAAATCATCCAAATTTTCTCTTGAGCAGTGGAATTATTCAATAATTTATTTAACAAATCTTTTTAATTTACTTGGAATGATTCTGTCCATTAATTAAATGAATAATCTATTTAATAATTTATTCAATCCACTATGCTTTATAAAAAGGATTATTATTATTATTATTATTAATTAAATAATAATAATAATAACAATAATAATTAATAATAATAGTAATTAAATTAATTGTGAATAGTAATTAAAATATTTATTTGTTTAATCGATAAGTGTCAACATAGTACTTCTGTGTATAAATAATGAAATATACTTAATGGTTTAATTAATCATGATCAACAATTATATAGTACACTCTTCTAGTATTAATGTTTAACTATTATACTTCATATTGGAGACACCTTCACTTAAGGATACTTACAATTAACGACACTTATTTGAATTGTTCATTACAATGTTTACATACAGAGACTAATTAACTTATTTTACATAGTAGAACTTGATAATCTTTTACTATTTAAGTCATTCACTAAATACTTAATTTACTTATTTATGATAACTTATAACATTGTTAAATCTTGATAAGTATGTTGTAACCAATATTATCGCGCATGTGCATAATGTGCATGCGTGGCCAACGTATGCACAAGACGGACATGTACTATAATCATACGTCATATTCCCTATGCATAACCGCTAAATAATACTAATAATACTTTATACAAACTAGATAAGTATACCTTCATCATAATATTACTAAAACATCATCGGTTACTTTACCAGTTAACCTTTAAGATTTCATTTCATTATTTTTATGATTACGTTTGTTCAATCAATCAGGTACAAGGAAAGCTACCTACTACCACTAACTCAAGATCAACGAATACCCAACCCTCAACAGTACTAATATCATATCCTCCCATCCTAACCTATGTCCACATCCTCCCTATCCTTCCTCTGCTAGTACAAAAGTGGGTGTCGAACTCACCGACCTAACCACATAGAACTTGAGAGCGATAGCGTTGGATGAACAGTGGACCTATCCTCCCCTAGCAGGCATCCGACCATCGTCATCACAACTACATGGGGAGCGTGTCTCAGCACGACCCTCCCATGACCTCAGGTATCATAGGAACATAGGGTGGGAAACACATCCATCCCTCTCAACATACCGGGTCTACGCCCTCATCAAATCATACTCTGCTGCTATCGAGATTATCGGTCCATGTCATCGTATCATCAATTTCGGTTGCTAACTGCATGGATAGGCTCTTATCCATATATCAGATCAAATATCCGGCTATCCCATAGCCCTTGTGCCCTGTAGGTTAGTACTCCGCAAAATACACAGTTTATAACAAGCATTTCCATTCGATCACCAATTGATCCATATCATCGACATCATTTTATTTCACGTCACAATTTTTATCGCATCACAGGTATGTATGGAACATAACAGTTCTATCAATTTCATCATAGGATGGCACTCACGTACAACACCATATATTTCACATTTCATCAATGAAAACGCTAAAACATATATTTTCATCATAAAAGCAATGAACCTCATGATAATCATAACTTAATAACTGCATGAATATAGTAACATCATAATTGTAGTATCAGCATGGACATAGTAACATCCTAAACATAGTAGCAGCATATCATCATGTCTAACATGCCGAAAATATAGTTCACTCTGTCTAGCTGAGTCGAACAGATAACGAGCAAATAAAGTGAAAGGTGTCTAACTCATAAACATGCCTAGTCAGAATATGGGGCGTTACACAATGGCTCTTGATACAGCCTTGGCCTCCACCCATTTAGTAACATAGTATGTACATACCGGAATATGAAATTTTTGGCGAGATGGAGGATGAATGGGTCCCACAAAATCTAGGGTCCACTTCTCAAAAGGTTCTATAACAAGTTGAGTTCAAAGTGGCATTTCATATGATTTGGTTGGCTAGCTCATCCTTTAACATATATCACAAATTCTTACATACTGCTAGGCGTCACATAAAATGTTAGGCCAATAATAGCCGAGGTGAAGCATATTTTGAGAAATCCTCTTGTTAGCTACAAGTTCCATCCACAAGGTTCACCATGGCAGGCCTTTAGGATGTCATATATTTCATCCTCTCTCATACAATGTCCAATCATAAGATCTGTACATGTATAAGAGAGGCAACATGCAACACTGAATTCATGAATATTTGGTGCTTTTTCAGATGATGTGCTTGATCTCCCTTGGCAAAAGGTGGTCGATAATTTTATCTGGAGCCAAATAGTTAGAAATATCTACATACCATAGAGTTAGTAGATATTGAAAAAATATGTTCATCTGGGAAATTATCCTCTACTGGTAAAATATCTCCTTCATTGGTAAACCGAGTAACAAAGTATTCTACAAAATTATCTTTTTTCAGGCTTGTCAATGATATTGATGTCAAATTATTGCAATAATAACAACCACCTATTCACTCTACCATTGTAATGGGTTTGTTCATTAAATAACGAATAACAGAGTGATCAGTATGTATAAATACTTGATAACCAGTTATAAAATGACATAATTTATTTTTTGAGTATACAACAGCAAGGAATTCCTTCTGTGTTACTGTGTAACTTAGTTCAGCATAAGACAAATTCTTACTGATGAAATCAATGTTTAGGACTAATTAGACTATGTGTTAGGGTGGAAATCAATGTTTAGGCCTAACAAATGTTATATGAAATTGTAGTATATTAGGCATGGGTTTAGGCCTCTACCTAACATTCTATCGGTCTTACGTAGAGCATAACCTACCCCTTTGAATTAACCATTGTTAAAGTATATATTTAGCAGAAATCAATAAATTTGATTATATTAAAATGATTGAGGAAAATCCTAAGCAACCCAAAATTTCCGCAGTACATTTCAAGACAAAATTCCCTATCTTGAGGATTAGGGACTTCAAAAATCCCTCGGTCATATACATCTAGAAAAAATTCTGAGAATGCCATAAAGTCTAACAACTCTAACTTCTTACATATTGGCCTAATAAAAAAACACAGTGACAATACATAAACTAACATAAACAAACCAAATGAGACCTTAAACTGGAAGGTTGTCTTCCACATCTTCCAACAGTGGATCACTTGAGCCTTCAAGTTGAGCTAATGTAGTATGTTGCACCATTTCCATTGGAATGGAGTTAGAGAAATCCCCTACACTGGAGTGGTTCCCATGAGAAATATAATGAATAAATGACTGATGCAATTCATTTTCCAATTCTAATTGAGCCAGTTTTCCTTCATGCATGTCCAAATTACTCTAAAAAAACCATGATGTTGTTCCTCCATCCCCATTTGGAAATTGAGTTACTCTAGCATCTGCTCATTACTATCCAATTGTCCCCTGATTTGACACATCATATTCTTTACACCAACAATTTCCTCCAAAACACATCCAATTTCTGACCCACAACCCTGGTTTGCCTCCATCCTAACCACAACGCATGGGGGAAATAACATCTCCCTGTAATATTCTCATGACGAAATCGCTTCACACACCTTATTCCAACCACCCAACACCCACTAAATGAACTTCTCAGAAGAGCCTATTCTCAACGACCAGTTCACCCCCTCCTTGAATTGAATACCTAGCCTCCACAGAAGAAAATCAAGAGTCAAATATGATCTAGACGATGAACACTCTACCAAACCGAGGCTATAACCAAACACCCAAAACCACACCTCATTTATCCCATCAAAACAATAGAAATTAGCCATGAACACCATAATAGCCTATGAATGGTCCATATCAAGCAAGCTGTGAAGAGTCTAGGGCACACAAAAGAAGGATGGAATGCTTGTGTGAATTTCAATAAAAATTAAAATACACCCCCTTTAATGATGCTCAAGGAGTTATTGCTTAAGCATAAATATGGCATTTCAAGATTACGAGATCCACCCTCTCAGTGGGGGTTCATCATCCTATACCCAAGACACCTTTGTCGAGTTGTTGGCGTCACATGCAAGTTTATCAGCAAGACTATTATTGTGCCTTTGGATATGCCAAAAGGAATACTACTTGAAATTTTGAAAGTTCCGAGCAATTATATCAAAAATATAATTTTTGGATTGTATGTCTTTTATTTAAATGATTACGAGCCTGTCAAAGAGCATGACGAGAATCCTTGAAGATCATGATCTGAGATATCTCTAGAGATGAAACGAGTTCTAAACCAATATATAAGGCATAAGTCTCATCATAATTGTTGGTTGTACTTCCTAGACCCCAAGAATATCAAGTCACTTATTTGTTGCTAGGGTTAATGACGACCCCTCTCACACCTGCCACCCTTATCCATTATTAAAATATTTGACATGGTGAGCTAAAACAAATTCAAGCCACAATTTTTTAAGAAAACACAATGGCACCTCCCTGTTATTGAAGGAAAGTTTGTTAAAAACCATAAACCTCCTTCTCATCTAGTGGTCTATAAACAATTGGTATGCGCACTATTCCATTACAATATACTTCTTTATTGGGAGGGTGTAAACTAGTACCAATGTCAATAAACAAGGCCAAGATATATTGTTTTGAAAATTTTAAATCTAACCTAGTTTCTATCTAACGTGACCCTATATATTCAAACATCATAGTCTTGCATTTGGAAATATCAAATAATTTCCCTCGAGTATTAGCAATGGAATATAATGGTCCCAAGCAATTTAGCGAGTGAAATACATGAGGGATATTTGGTGTTTATAAAGTGACAATGCTGTTTCTTAGTGACTCAAGGCCATTATCAATTTTGGTGGTTGCATCTATACCTGAGGGTTGGAGGCTAGGCTTGTCTTTGTTCATGTGTAGGCTCCATGAAAATAGAATTTATATGTTGCAATAGAACAAGAATATATTTTTTTAAGAATTTAAGAAATTTAAACAAAACAAATGGATGGGTAAGCCTATATCAATATGATGACAATGTCCCTTATTCTCAAATTGTGCCTCCTCAAAATGCACAATGTGGTTGTAACATACCCTTTAAGCTGGAAAACATTTTGTGTTTAGAAACATTATGATAACTTTTATTGTAAAGTTTATATTGGACAGGTGTCCAAGGATGACTGTAATTTGCACAATATATTATTATTTAATAAATAAAATAGGAGACAAACACCTAATAGGACTATTGAAAGAGTGGTTACTAATCCACTAGGTGGAATGGAATATGGGGTAGAAGGCAATGGACAAATGGCAGCATCATGATGCAACTAACTAGTTGTTGGTATGGGACAACTCCCTTGAAATGTGGTCATAGTGCCCTGAAATATAGGACTGGAGCTTGAGGCTCATTTATTCTAAACTGACCACTAAAAGACCTAGGTAGTCTATATAATAGCCATCAAATTATGAACTGAGGTTCATCACTTTTCCTGACGAGGAAACTTACCTTGGGGTTTTGCTGTGTTTGCACCCAAGAGATTTGATGAGAGGATATGTTGTTGTTGATCATGTTGTGAGTCTGCCAAACTCTTATTAAGATCAGGAGTTTGATGCTGAGTGGAGAAGGTATTTTGTTTCAGGAGATTGATACCGAGTGGAGAAGGTATTTTTGAGTGCCTTGCTTCTACACAGATTCCACCCATTTACTGGATCAGTAAGCGGGCTCGAGGGTTCATTAGAAGTCAGCAGTTGAGCTGCTTCTTCTGAAGCAGGTTGGGAGGAACAAGCCTCCTTGGGTGTTTGTCGGCCCTATTGTCAGTTACAGGTTCTATTGTTATATCTATTTTATTTTTAATTTATGTTATCTATTTTGGATATTACAGTTCTGCTATTTATTAAAACTTTCACTGTTTAATTTATAAGTTATTTCATTTTCCTGTATGAGTTAGTAATTTTGCATAAATGGGAAATGATTGAATAGAATGGTTTCTGTATTTTTCCCCATGCAAAAGGAATAACATCGTACTCCAGTACAGAAACTGATTAGAAATACATAAGTATGACAGGAAATAGCCAAGAGAATGAGAAGGTTGAATTATTATAACTGTTCAAGTTTCTATTTTCTATTTAATTCCTGTACTTACATTACAGTACTCTTATTATTAACTATTTGCAGTTAGTTGTTTTCATAAGTTATATATAATATTTCTGTTTATAATTGTTTCAGATTTCAAAATAATTATGTTTCTGTTTAATAATATAGGATTTATTTATCTATACTTGGTAATAGATTATTCTTATTTACATCAGAATAAATAAGGATTTACTTTCAAAAGTATAGCAAGATGTTATTCTTCTATAGTTATCAAGATAGTTGTTAATTCTGCCAAAAGAAAACCCTAATAGAGTTATCCATCATTAGTTTATAAAAACATTACCATGGAAACATGAGCAAGTTGCAACCTCAACAATTCTGATAATCTTTTCTTTTAAACATTAGACAAGTCATTTCAAAATAGAAGTGTCAAGACAAGCAAACTCGACGGTCATTATTATAACAAGGCTAAAGATAAGAACCAAACGATTATCCAAAACATGTATGTAGATCGAAATTGTTTATTTCACTATTAGTTCACAGGTTTTAGATATTATAATATGCTGGTACAAGCAGAATCAACAACAATTACTAAACCCTAACATTATTTGTAATTCCGAACTTCCCTTAAAACGCAGCTACAACATTATAAACAAAACAAAACAAACACAGGCTGTAAGCCTTGTCAATAGTTTCATTTATCCATTGTTCTAATCAAACAATTTAGTTGCATTATTAATTCATAGAAAACATTCACTCATCGATTGACAACCAAGATGAGTACAAGGGTTGTCAAAACATATTACATTATCACTTCAACAATGAGTTACATATCGTGTGTACAGACCAAGCACAATTCGACGAAAGGACACGATTGTACAGTATTATGAATTATAAATATTCCATTTCAATTTCTTTTGAAGGAGCTCGAAAACTTAACCTACATGTTTACAAAATAAACAAGACTTCACACAGGTCGTAAGCCTACATTATCTAGTTTGTAGCAACCAACACATCGTGTTACAGATTTGAACATTTACATTTTACCTAGCCATTTACAAAGGAAGCGATAACTATGGTATTGAAATATCAAATACTGCTTCATTCAATTCTGAGGGTAAAACCCTGTCTTTAACACTATTACATTCAAAACCAGAACCAACAGTTGCCTTATGGGTCGAGGGATATCCTCCCCAAGCTTTCAACAAGATTCACAAACCCTAATCGCAAAACTCTATGAGTTTTTCAAACACAATACACAGAACTTTTAAGTAGACGGCCATCATCTTCTACACAGGGTTTCCAAGGCAACCACCGAAGGTTTACCAATTGGTATAGCTGAAACCCAACTTCCAACGCCCATAATGTCGAAGCCATTACACATTGTACCTGCGAGAGTATGACAAAAGTGGTTAAAAAAAATATTTAGAAGGAAGGGTCATTGTATTGAAAATAGAATAACTATTGATATCATCGTATGCTTATAACAGTGATAAAATCTAAACACATTACCTCTTATTCGAAAGCCATAGCAACATTCAACGCCAAGTCTGGTGTAGTAGTGACGAAGCCCTACCTCGCCAAAAAAGTTGGAGTAACAGGAGTCTATCGAAACCATCAACTCTCAACAGTATCAAAACCCGGAAACAACCACAGAGAAAGGTTGGTTGTTGCCCAACCGAAATCTTACAACTCTCAACAGGTCTAACGATCAAACCTTAGTAAGTTACAACTTCAACTGGAAGCTCAACAAAAGAACTACTGTACAAGAAAATGAGAGCTTGGCTCTATAAATTCCAGAGATTCGAGTACGAGACTCAGGAGCTACAACCCACAGGCAGTTCAACCTTGCTACAAACCCTCGGCCTGTCGGCCAGTGCAGAGCCACTACCATCAAACAACAACAATAACAATAAACACGTTATTCCAAAACCAAGTAGGGTTTAACCAATGCATCAAAACCCTCACAAGATCGACGGTGAAGATCTTAGGAGAAGTTTATGAAACTTACAACCAGTCTATCATATTAAATGAGCCATCATTACCAAAACCATGATGGAGCCAACTCTACAGCAATTTCCCTCGTGTCAGGTTACAACTCAACACTCAAAGGTTGTATTTTGAAACTAGCATGTGATCCAAGCCTACCATATCATCCACGTTGGACTTCCACTAATTTTGTTAGCTGTGTGCATTCAATACCAAAGATTACGATTTAACTTGCCAACCTGTAACGTGGATATCCACCTTATAACATTTATTACACCTTGCATCGCTTTGGTAAAGTTGACATCGTATAAACCTGTCAAGGCTCTAAGTTAGCAACTATATTCATTAAGGTTTGTATATTACACATTAATGTATAGTTTGTATATATGTTCAACCATTGCACGATATTACAAGGGTTGCATGCGTATAAGTATCACCTTGTATGTATTCTCTTACATGCCTTATATTGCAATGAAATTCTCACATATCACCAAGTATTACAAAGTAGCATCTAACCTATAGATGTGTACATGGTTCCATATAGTTACACATAGATAATAAGGGTCGTACTCAACTCATACCATTCACATAATAGCCAAGAAGATGTTTAGTGTATAAAATAAAATAGGATCTCAATGATACACATATGCTCTATAGTTGCACAGAAACCATATTGTGCATATAGTGTCGTACAAACACATAAGTGCCGCTTGGGTATCACATTATTTACAACTCACATTTCACCAATGTGATAGTTGTTAGAATGGTAACAAAATATGTTTGCAACGGTTAAATAATAACCCTATAAACAATGGTAAGACAGACCTTAGAGTTATACATGGTGAACAGATCTCAACATATACACTTACACACCTATTAATGAATGGTGTAAGAGGAAACATTTCAGAACGATACCATCATCGCAGGTTGTAGAGTCTAAACTATTTAACAAACAGTTGAACATGAATTTCCACGATTCATCATTGAGATAGAAAGTAAACAGATACATACAGAAAACATGACGGAAACCAAATAAATCTGGGTACAATACTGTGATGTAAACATTGTAGTTCTTCTTTGATAAACTGTGGATTCTTTCGCAACTCTTATCTCTTACCTGTCAATCTGTCACAAGTACGAATTCACATGTTTTAGCACGAATGCTAAGTAAACCTCGGGGCGTCCGAAGGACCCCTTCATCAATCAAACAAAAGTACTTTAGGCAAACAATTAATTCAACATCTATAAGCAATAGTAGAAGTGATGTGTAATAGCAGAGTTAAATATAGATTACATTTCATGCATTGTTCTATTTCCGCATTATTAGATAACGTTTATTGTCACATAGAATTTTTTTTAATTTTTGCGATTTTTTTGGGATGTTACAGTGGTTTAGAATACAAATACAAGGATCAAGAGTATTTTTTTATTAATATATAGAACATACATGCACTTAGGAACATGCACATATTATTAATGTGCATGCGCGTGTGTTCTTGAAAAATTGCATGCAGTATTTGAAATCATGACTTGACAATCTAGTTGGTAGCCTATGGTAGCCTATGTGGTGATTCAAGGCCCCACAAAGCTATATGAGCATGTTCCTAGGCACTCGTTGCTAGCCTATGTGTGAGGGCCCTTTATTTAGTTTCGGTTAAGAGTTAGTTTCAACTTCCAATCAAGAGTTTCCAGGGTCAATTTTAAGTCTTATCCTAGAGTTTATTTTAACCCAAGGTTAAATATTGGTACTAAAATAACTTATCTTTGAGTTAAAATACTCTTTGGAACATTATCATAGTTGAGAGTTTTTGGTTAACTTAAACAACAAATTTTGCTACAATTTTTCTAAACTTGCAACCTAAGGGTGGATCCATATAAATTTTGAAGATGATATTTTGTGTTGTGTTCCTAATAGATACCAAAATAGAAGATATAAATTAACATTCAACAATACAATAGATCCACACAATAAACCACAAGATAATAAACACAAGCATATAGAAAGAACCCTTAAGGTAGGGTAACACCATTAACTATTCCTTAGGGAATGAATCACTCCACAAGCTATTCTTTCTACAACTATTACATCCAACACACTTCATAAGGCATCTTATTCCATTGCTTCTACTTATTTATATAGTTTCTATCCAACCTTCTATGCACTTTCTAGAGAAGGAGTTTTCTAGTAGGTGGAACCTTCTAGTAAGACTTATTACAATTGTTGCTTTACACACTATATGGGACTTATTAAATAAATATGTCCTCAATACATAGCATTATCCCCTTTAGTACCTCCGGAAATACCCCATATTATCCTCCCTAGGTACATTACATTCCACCCCCCTTCGCATGTTTCATCCTTGAAACATAGGAGGAAGCCATAGAATATGTTCTACTAAGAAATGTAGCAAACTGGTACCAAGAAAACGCTCATCCATCCATTCTAGTGAAATGTGGACATGGGGTCTAACTGCTTCCTTTCCCTTTTGAGATTGATTATGGTTTCTTCTTTGGTTCCATGTTACCATTGTTTTACTCTGATATCTCTAAAAATAGCTTTTAGTTCTCCACGTGCCTCCATATAGGTTGTCTTTCTGATGTCATGCTTATCCATAGTAAATTTTTCAATATTGATGACCTAAATCCTTGATGATTGTTGTTTTGTTGGGTGGTGTGAGAGGCAAGTTATAACAATCTTAAAAATTATATCTCTCGTCTTTAACTCTATAACACGTGGTTCCTTTGAGTAATGTAGCCCCTAGTTTCTTATTTCCGTTTATGCCCTTCCTGGCCTTTTCTTCATGTGCTTCTGTAGCCCTTTTTCCTTATTCAACCTCAAACTCTTTATCTACTATGTTTATAGGTGCTTCAACTAATATGCATGGAAGGGCTTCTTCATGAGCCCCTTTGAACCCTTTAGTAAGAGAAATATCATGCAATGAACTTTTCTTTTTCTTATACCAAAGATTCAAAAGCTTCTTTTGCACATGAATATTAATTGTACCCACTAAGTCCATCCAAGGATATCCCAAAACAATATCCACATTATCCATATATACAGCATGAAAATATGAATGTAACACATATTTTTCCATAACAATATTTAAAAATTTGAACATTTTCATTATCAATTTGTGTGCTTTGAATGTGATTTCTGGGAACTGGCAACCTTTTAGCCACCTTAACATTTATAAAATTATGTTTTCTATTAGGGTTTATAAAAACAATGTCATTCTCTTGTTGAATACATCAATGAACATGTAATATAGAGATTTGTCACATGAAAATAAACCCTTATGGATCTCATTATCCTTTGTCACAACATTATACCACTTGTCTAAAAATACATTTTCATATTCTTCATTTGAAATATTTAATAGCTCCTTAAAAAAAAGTGTTTGGCACCATATAATTGCTTCATATGTTAAATTAGAGTATATGCAACTTTTCCGAAATGAATTATTTTTCTTATAATATGCAATGCATTTTTAAATGCTAGGACCATCCGATTTTCTTGTAAGATACATTTTTTGCAATTTGTACACCCGTTACTAGAAAACCCATAAACAACTTATTTTAAATCAATGTTAACTTTACTTCCCGGACTTTGATTTGGATCTTTTTCTTTTGAAAGTGGGTGTCTCCATGAAAGGAGCTCAAATATATAACCAGTATCTTCAAGCTATACACATAAAGTTTTAGAAATAAATCTGAAAATTGCCACCCTCATTTTTTCTCCTAAAAAAATTGAATAAAGAAAAAAAAAATCCTCGACTTTTTTGCCCAAAAAAGGGTTGTGATACCAAATGTTTTGTTTCTTAATAGATATGAAAATAGAATATATAGAAATAAACTAGCAATAATATAATACATCCACACAATAAACCACAAGATAATAAGTTACACAAGAATATTGGAAGAACCCTTAATGTAGGGTAACAACATTAACTATTTCTTAGGGAATAAATCACTCCACAAGCTATGCTTGTTACAACTATTACATCCAACACACTTTACAAGGCATTCAATTCCATTGCTTCTACTTCTTAACATAGTTTCTATCCAACCTTCTAGGCACTTTCTAGAGAGGGAACTTTCTAGAAGGAACATTCTAGTAGGCATAACCTTTTAATAAGCCTTATTACAATTGTTGCTTTTCACACTACATGGGCCTTGTTTAATAAATATGACCTCAATACATAACATTATCCCTTTGAGTACATTCATAGGTACTGGATATTATCCTCCCTAGCTACATTACATGTTGCTACAAATGGATTCATTTTCAAATCTAGTTTGTCATGATATAAGAATTTTAGATTTTCATTAATTATATTTATTTTTAAATAATATTGTCATCAAATCACCTCCAATGAAAATTCAATATATTGATAAAATCACAATACCCAAAAGCAGCAAAAATACTCTCTTCAAAATAATGTTTTTAAGAATGAAAAAGGTTGGGTGCCACATAAATGTCCATATGACACTTCTATAATATTACTATAAAAGATATTACTTAAATTTGAAAAATTAACAAAATTAGTTGATGTAATAGTAAAATATGAGTGGATTTTGTACACAAATTTTTCCTTAAAATTAATAACCATCTTTAAAAAAACTAGGCATCTTAATAAGTAAATCATTAAGTTAAAATTTTATAGTACATATGTAGTTAATAAACATAAAATTTATTGCAAATGTATATATTCATAAAAATTAAAAAGTATATATCAACACACAATTCTTTATAAACATTGTTTCTAATTTAAAATGAAATTATGAATAAAAATTAAAAAAGTATATATCAACATGCAATTCCTTAATTGAACCCCCTTGTTTGGACAATGTTTGCCATCCTCAATGTGTAAAGAGGAAGTGTGTGTGGATGTAGCAGCCTCTAAAGATAGAGATGTGGGCCACAAAAAATAAAAATTATAATTTAAAATGAAAATTTGAAAAGAAATATACGTGAGTTTTGATATATACTTTAAGTTTAAGAAAAATAAAAAATTGTATTTTTTATAATAAAATTTATAAAAATGTTATTCATTTTAACATTTTTCACTTTTATATTACTTATTTTACTCTATTTTATCTATCTTTGGATATTAAATTTAAATTTTTATTAAATTTACAAAAAATTATATCTTTTAAAATTTAAAAAATAATATCTTATCTTTTATCATCTTGTAGCTTGGGTGATTGGGAGTACGAATTGATAACCTTAAGAACATGTCATCCTTCCTAAGAGGTCATAAGTTCAAATCGTGAGAGAAAGTCATACCCAAGTGGTCTCATACATTGATTTTAAAAATATATATTTTATTGATATTATTAAATGAAAACTAAACCCACTTTAACAAGTTTGCTACCCCACTACCCCACAAATTTATATCTCTAAACCTAACAATGTAAGGATTGCCTACTTTAATAATGATATTATATTTATCATCAACTTAGCCACTTTAACAAGTATGCTATCCCACAAATTTATATCTCTAAACCTAATTAGTTAAAAAACACAAAGATCTAAATGCAAGCTCATGCTTCCAACCGTCATTTTGATCACACAAGAGATACATGCAAGCTCATGTTCACAATGTTCTGTAGATTCCCTTGGTTGAGGTGAAGCACAAATTTCCTTGATGTAAGTATTGTTATATGCTTGATGAATTTTTAGGACGAAGTTCTTCAATTCTTTGTATGGTGCTCATAAGGTGAGGGGCAAGAGGTGCAGGACATCCATAACCTCCTTTAGAGAGATTTCCTTCTGTAGATACAAAATTCCTTATATATAACTTCATATAAATCTTATATATAACTTCATATAAATCACATAGCAAAATAGCAAAATATGTTAATAACAGTTTGAACTTGGAAATGAATATGTAACTATGAATGATAACCATTTTAATATATTTCAAAGTCACAGTAGAAATGTATAACTTGAACTGCTAACAATAACATATACTTACCTCCTTACTGAAATTGGAAGAAGAAAGCCCATTCCCTATAGTAAGCCAACCTGGTTGAAGATCACCGAAAATTTCAATCCGTCTTCGACCTTGAACAAGATGTTCAATTATACGATAAATATACTCAGGCTTTAGAGTGGATCCTGATAAAATGACAGACAATTTGATTGGTTTCATTCATAAAGCAGAGACACAGAAACCAATTCAGATTTTTACTGGTCAAAATACAAACCATATGGAGGTTCTTCAGATACAATTACGTCTACGTCAATGTTTGGAGAAGTGGTGAGATAGTGTTTTTTATACCCATCAAACAGTGCTCCTGCATTCATGTTTCATGGATTCATATCAGAGACAATCTTTTAAGAGAAATAGAATTTAACTCAAGAGCCAAGATCAAGAAGGAATGCCTCTTGGCTCTTACTTTGGTGCGCTTGAATAAAGTCATTATTAACAGACGCAGACGCAGCTAGATTTTCATGGTTTGTCTCTAGCCAACAAATATCTTCATCTCTTCGAAATCCCCACTGTAATAAGTCAAGAAATCTATGAGATTCCGCAACAAAATTATTTAAAAGATTACAAGATTGAACTGAGACAACGAAGAATAATCAGCAATCCAGGCAGAGGTTTTTACCTTCTTGAAACAACGACGGCCCTCTTTAAGACCTTCGGCAGATACAACCCAAAGAAAAACGAAGGAATGACTAGCAGCGATATCCTGAAAGCAATCATGAAACAGGTTCCCAAGTTAGTAAAAGAGAAAATTCAATCAATTCCTCAACCATTTCAATCTAAGATTCTAAGCCAAACGACTAAATTGGTAGGGAAGCATAACAGCATATATAAAATACGTTAAAGCCAATGCAAAGGACAGCGATAACAGCATGCATGAAAACCTCCAATAAATCAAAATATAAAAATCCAAACTCTAGAAGCTATATTTTTGTGACAATACCTCGATTCGGAGGTTCTTGATTTTTTCCCAAGTCCAGTAGTCCGCCGGATCCAGAACGCCCGGAGCTCTACGGACATACTCCTCCATGGGTGGATCTATAAGAATCGCATCGAATTTGGTCCCGAAGAGCTCCGGCGAAAGCACTGTCTCACGCAGATCACATTTCAAGAACATAGGGTTGAAGGAGGAGCGTCGCGCATTGAGCTCTTCCTTTATTTTCATGAGCTCCTTCATCTGAGTACTCCTGTGACACCACGGACATATCTGCGTCTCTGATGAAGTTCTGTGGCCGGGCGCCTGTGTCAACAAAATGCTGCGCGTAATCGTTCTGCTCGGCCCTCGTGGGAACCTTCCCATCTCGAGAATGCCCCCCACACGGACGGAGGCCCGTATTTGCATTAGAAGCAACTGCTTGTACAATATTCCGGTGATTTGAACTCGGAATGGGCTGCAATGGAAACCGTAATGTTCTGTTGGAATTCATAGGCGGTCCATTATAGTCAGGTGAAACTACTGCTGCACCCACAGGTGCCTCCATTTGCCATGGCCGTCCTCTGGAGAGATTCTTTATTCTTCTTATAACAATCATTCAAGAGGACGGCCATGGCAAATCAAGAACGAACTCCCTTAATTCATCTCAGAGGGACGAGAGATCCATTCCAGCGAAGACAGATATGCCCGCACAAAGAGAAGCCACGCAGGACACAAGAATGAAGATGCGGGGAAATGGGTTCTCACGGTGTCGAGGTAGAGTGGTCAAATCCCATAAAAAGTTTAGTAGTCGAGAGATTCTTTATTCTTCTTATAACAATCATTCAAGAGGAGACGGACCATGGCCATGGCAAATCGAGGCACCTGTGGGTGCAGCAGTAGTTTCACCTGACTATAATGGACCGCCTATGAATTCCAACGGAACATTACGGTTTCCATTGCAGCCCATTCCGAGTTCAAATCACCGGAATATTGTACAACCAGTTGCTTCTAATGCAAATACGGGCCTCCGTCCGTGTGGGGGGCATTCTCGATATGGGAAGGTGCCCACGAGGGCCGTGCGGAACGAAACGATTACGTTTCACCTGACTATAACGTTTCGGGGCCCTTGAATTTTACGGCGAATTGACCGCCTATGAATTCCAACGGAACGTTAGGGTTTCCCTTGCAGCCCAATCCGACTTCAAATCACCGGAATATTGTACAACCAGTTGCTTCTAATACAAATACGGGCCTCCGTCCGTGTGGGAGGCATTCTGGAGATGGGAAGGTGCCCACGAGGGCCGAGCAGAACGATTACGCGCAGCATTTTGTTGACACAGGCGCCCGGCCACAGAACTTCATCAGAGACGCAGATATGTCCGTGGTGTCACAGGAGTATCCTCAGATGAAGGAGCTCATGAAAATAAAGGACGAGCTCAATGCGCGACGCTCCTCCTTCAACCCTACCCTATGTTCTTGAAGGCCTATGAGATATTGAACCCTTCAATGCTGATATGTAATTTACTTCAATGCTGATATGTAATTTATACATATAAGTCATTCTTTTCATTTCATTGTTTACTTACGTAGTAAAGTTGAGAGGCTTTATTTCTTGCCTCTTAAACTTTTAACTAGTATAATAATACAGTTAACTTGCTAACTCTATTCCAATCCAACTTTCAACTTTATAGCCAAAATTAATATTAATTTATCCTTTGATGATATGTTAGAACATGAAGAATTTATTAGTGAAACATATAACTTAGGAGACACACAGAAAATCCATTATAGATCTTTTTTTCTGCATCAGTAAGCTTGCTAGCCCAATTCCAATCCAACTTTTAACGAGTTTAATAATATTTAATACCTCTTAAAATGGGTTTCTAGGCTTCGAACAATACAAGCTCGATGAAGAATTGGGTTCTTCAACTCTTCTAAAAGAAACATGATGCTTATTCTTGGAAAAGTTCAATCTTTGTTAATAACTAGCTTTCTTCAAACTAATATAAATTCTAGCCTACTTAACAATGGAAAAAAAATGATAATGTAAGCCAAAAAAGGAAGAAATTGTTTCCAAAGACAAAAACATTGGATGAACATTGGATGTTGAGTCTGGTCTTTGCTAAATTAGTGAACAATATAGATGTATGCAGAAAGGAAATAAAAAAGGTGAAGGGAAAGAATCTCAATGGTAACTTTTTTTTTCTTCGTTGAATTGAGGACCATAATTCACTTTCATGCACCTCTATCAAACAACTCTGTTGCCTATGCCATTTATAATCCTCCTTCACCCAAGTCTATGAGAGAGAACAATTCAACAAAGAAGCTGGATTGGATTGAAAACCAATAGCAAGTTTCTTTGTCACTCTAATTGTGTACCCTACAACAGAATTGAATGCCAATGAAAACAATATATGTTCTAATTTTTCATTCAACAAGTTATGAATGCCACACGTACTTGGGATATAATAAGTTTAAGTGCTCCTTACATGTTACATGCTATGTTATGGTTTGAGCAAAGAGAACTATCCGACTCGAGGCAACTTTTGCTCTCAATAGCTGATTAAGGACCTTGGCTACTTCTTCCTTATAGCCCCCCCCCAGATCTCGTTATACATACTAACTTTGTGGTATGACGGAGTAGAGGATGGGTTGTGAAGCATAAGTAAAACGTAGGCATACCAAGTAGAGAGGAGATGCATAGATGGTTGAAGTTCTTGTTATATGGTTGAAGTTCCTGTTCTATTCAAGACCAACCGATAAGGGCAACGAAATTAAAAGGTAAAGTAGCATTGTCGTTCTAAAAATCAAGATTACAAAAACATTTTTTTCCTAGTTCGTACAGTCGAATGCAGGAGTGGGCACTGGGCATTCTAAGAAAATTGTCAGCTTTCAACATTGTCCTTCACGAGATGTTGTTGCATATTCTCAATCATATTGAAATTCGATAGCTAGTTGGGATTGTAAGTGTAGTAGCATCGATGGTCTTCATATTAATAAATCCCAAGAATCTTAAACCATGTACGAGAGGAAGGTGTCAAGACAACGATTGAGCAATTGGGGGAAATGGCTCATGCAATACAGTTTTAGATACAAAGTCTAGATTCTTGATCTGACTCATTAAATAGATGCATGGAGGCTAGAAGAGTGGGAACTTCCCCAAATCCCTAGGATTTTTGGTAAATATGGGGGGCGCAATGCGCACACCTGTTTCCTGTAGGGATGCAACTGTGTCCAGTGGCAGCTGTGTGGGGAAGCACTCGGTTTCAGAGTGAAAACAATGGTCTTCCTTGTCCCCTCAATTTCAGGAAAGTTAAAGGGCGGCTAAATTCTAAAGAGCTTCGATCGGGCAACATTGGCAAATAGGGAAAGGCAAGCAACACATGGAATCATATGCATGTACACAAAACATATGAAGAAAGAAGCAATTGTTGTTGTTGCTATGGTTGGGAATCGATAAATGTCGTTTTGAACAACGTCTAACGGAGATTTGTGACAAACCCACTCTTGGGTGTCACCTACCCAATTTTTGAGAATAATTATTTTATTTTTATTTTTGCAAAAATACTTTATATTAAATTATAATTACAAAGTTTTGTAATTATGACCAAATATGGTCAAAAATGACTGTAATGACTCATTATTATTATTTAATAAATTAGAAAAGGAGACAAACATTCAAGAAAACTATTACAAGAGTGTTCACTGACCCACTAGGAGGAATGGAAGCTGCTAGAAGACATGGGATAGATGGAAACATTTGCACTATACCACTAGATGTTGGTTATGGGACAACTACCCCTAAATTTGTGGCATTCCCCCTCCAGGTGGAGGGAGGTGAGCAAGCAGCTCACTAATGACCAGTTAACTATTAAAAAGGCCTAGGCAGCCTATATAAGGCAATTCGAATTGAGCAGGCAGCTCTTACAATATTTTCTGCAGAAATATTTCCTCATGTGCATCAAGTGATGACTGAGAGATTCGAATAGGGAGGCTGTTGAGAGTGCATTTGTAAGTCTGCTAGTTATTTTGAGAAGGAAAAACCAGAGGTGCTGGTGCAGGTCTCTTTGACTGCTGAGTCTGTAAGACTGGAAGAATTACTTGCTGCTGCAAGTGGATGACCTAAGCTTCTAAGTTTTCTCCTCTTGGTGGTTCAGTGAACAGGCTCGAGGGTCCTAAGACAGGCATATAGACTGTTTCAAGAGCAGGTTGGGAGGAACAGGCTTCTTGGGTGTTTTTCCACTTATCTACTGGTTCAGGTTCTACTTGTTCTTCTGTTAATTCTTGTTTTATTCTCTGTAAGAGATTATGTTTTCTGTTTAAAGATTGAATGATTGAATAAAATGATAGAATGAAATTCTTCCCTGTATTTTTCCTCTTGCTTTTGTCTGCATCGTACTCCAGTACAAAGAAGTAGATTAAGAAAGATTAGTGATGGGAAGAATGCCATTGATTGGATTAATGATTACAGTAGTGATTTTTGCTAAAGATTCTGTCATCTATTTAAAACACAGTAAACATTACAGTATGGCATCTACAACAACATGGCATTCATTTAACTAATATCTGAAAGAAAAACACAATATGTACCTGCATAGTTCCCTATGTTTCTCTCTTAACTATATTTATTTCAGATAGTAAGCAAATACACATCAATGATATACATTTTAGGTCTCTTTATAGTAACTGCATTTTCAAGAATAATAACAGCGGGAAGAATTGATTTCTGAACCAGATTATATTGATTGCCATTTCACATACATCCTTTTCAGATAGACATAACATGCATTTAAAACATTTATTTTCCCTAATTATTCCAAGTAGAGTATCATCTAGAATCTTAGCATCTATTCTTTGCATTGAGTGATCACACACAACCTTATCATTTCCTTTTCTAAACTTTCAATCCTAATTTCATTTATCAAACATCTGCACAATAATATAAAAACTCTAAGTATCGCAAGACCGAGAATCCAAGCCTCTATTTGGATTCATGATATACAAATCCCTTATGAAGCCGCTCATGGCAAAACGCAGGTAGTTATTCCTTAACAAACCTATCCTCTAAACCCTAGACAACAGTCTATTTCTTTTCCTTTTACTATTCCTCGTTTAAGAATACAACAAGACAGTTAAAACTTCAAGTAACCTCGCTAGGCCGAGGGTGTTATTATTCTTTTTTCTTTCTTTCTTTCAAACCCTAGCTAGTATTACGAAACCACATCAAGATAGTAAGCATCATTTCAATTGTAAGCACGATTCAATAGTAAGACTGACGATAACTCACAGCTTAGCTTATACACACACTTAGCATCAAAAGCACTCGATTCCTAGTTTAGAGCTTGAACACGAAAACAATGTATAGATATCTAGCAAACGAAAGCCCCAGATAGGGTTTCCTCTCAGAACATAATAGAACATGGTGGTATAACTTTTCCCAAAACACAAAATAGCCGAAATTCATCTATTCACTATTCCAGGTACAAAAAGAATCAACAACAATGACAAAGTATAGGAAAAAAAGCCATCTACAGACAACCGTCATGGTTCGACACCACCTCAGCAAATTTTCAAACAGTCATCAAACCGCACTTCAAACAAAAGGGGATCAGGTCACCCATGACGAGCCTCTATGCATCAGGAGTGAGCGAACCCTCAACTCTCGAGCCCCGTGGCCACCATCAAAATTTATAATAGAGTTCACATTACAGTGCTCAGGAGTTACCCCTATCAACCCACCACATCAAAATACGACCGTGGGGCAACAGTTACACAAGCATCTACCCTTAACAAATAGCAAAATTCATTACGGAGCTGAGCAATGTCTAAACAAATGAGGGTTACCCTCTGTACCATGCTTATCAATTGAAACACAAAAACAAAAAAAACAACGATACTCGGCCATTGCCAAATCAAGATCGGATAGAACCAACTCTCGGCACTTTGTTCGCCACCATCGAACCATGCAAAGGGAACCTACGAGGCTTTGAGAACCACCGAAACTTATCGGAGTTAGCTGTATCATCTCCATCCCCTAGGAAATTCTGCTATCAACCCCTTGCGAAGTAGGTGCCTCCCATGAATATAGTGTCGAAGGGTTACAAACGGAGGAACGTATTATAAAAATAGTAACACTGAAAAAAAATATATATAAAGAACTTCACTTGTGAACACTTACCTCTAGGTCTGAAACCTCGAACTTCGGCACATAATACTAGTAAGATCAATGGCCTTGGAGGGATTCGATAGACAACGATGACCTAGACACTGAGAACCCTATTACAATGGGAGGATTGAACTATGAACTTCAATACCTGGCAGAAGAAAAACCATACAACCACCCTTGCCGAACCGTAGTATGTTGACCTAGAAATTGAACCTGCAACGTTTGACGCTATTATACAAAGAACCAAGGTTCGAGATCGAGGAAGGGTCCTTACAGCACAGTCAAAACCCTATATTGCTATAGCCTGTCGGCTCTGCGACCTCCCTCTAAAACGCAACAATGAATGACTGAAAAACCAACTTTCACTTTTTATAATGCGAGAATCGGGTGTCAACCTCAGCCTCAGATCTCGCAGAGATCGATGGTGGGTAGTTTCCCATTGAAGCACGTCGATATTTGAACCATGATAGCAATCAATACTGCATTGATTGTCACTTCTACCTAGTTTCCCAGTCAATAGAACGAGAGCTAGAGATTAGCCCAACTCGGCTTTTTGTAATACTACAAATAGTCCCGATCACGTGACACCAGCCAGCTCGACCCTCCACTTCACTTCACGAAGGTGCAACGCATGCAAGCCTTAAAATCAATGATTGGGAGCTTTAAACGTTCATCACCCTGTCACAATCAACACCTTGTGACATTACATGTCTTAGTTTGCAATTCATAGATATATATATAGATGCAAAGGTTTGTTATTAAACAATGTAATAATATGCATCCTAAGCCTATGTGGTCATGCAAATGCTTAATACTTTGGAGTGCTTTGTCATGCCTTAGTTAATGAAACAATGTGTTAATAATATGCCTCCCAACAGTATGGTAACATTAGATAAGCCTTCCATTGTTAGAACAAATTCTATGCAATTTCTTTTATCGCTCATATTTCTCCCCTATAGTATGTGTATAGGCATGTAGGGCATAATCTTAGTCCATGCACTAACCATGTGTTTCCAGAACCTTTGATATGTATGAGACTTAGACAAGGCCTAGGTCAAGTTGGTGCACAACCATAATAAAAATTTATAATACAGTAGCATATTCACAAGTAATTCAATAAATAAGACACTTGAATAATGGTGTTACTGTTTGGTGTCACAAATTCTCGCCTTCTGAGATGATTTTCATAGATAATAGTTGTAGTCATGCAAAAGTAATTAAAGGCGTGATTTTAATAACTTTGGGAAATCGGAAAGTCGACATGAAGACAAAGTTGAGAACCCAGAAAATTACAAATGCTAATTTTAAAATATTAATCTAGGTTAATTTTAGTAAATTAATGTAATTAAACTAAGAGGTGACTTGAAAAGTCACCTCTCTTCCCCATTTAGGGTATAAATTACCTGGGGCACGATTGTTGTAATCATCTTCTACATTCTTATAAAATATATTTTTACATTACGTTCTGCTTCCACCACTTTTCTCTCTCCATTGGTATCAGAGCCACCGGCCCTGCACCACCACCACCACCTCCGCTGCACACACCCCACTCCATTCACACTCCATCGCTATCCTCCACCATGCTCCCACGCCATCCTCCGCTGCACTCACCACATTCTGCCCTCCCCCACTCTCTTCCTGCTCTGTCCTCTGCCCTCTGCTGTGCCCTCACGCCTTCACCTATGTGGCAACTCCCCACTCCTTACACCTGCTGCACCTCTCCACTCCCACTTCCTCCCTCCCTCCTACACGCATTTTCTTTCTGTGCGCGTCCTCCCCGTCCTTTCCCTCACTTCTCCATTCCTTTTCTCCTTTCCCCACTCCCTACACTCACACACCCATCGCTCTCTCCCGTCTGTGCCTCGCACCAACCATCTGCCCATGCCTCCCTTCCGCCCTCCACCATCCTGCATTACCTCCCAAAATCCCTCCCTCCACCATTCTGCGCCCACCTCCCAACCTCCCATCACCCCTGTCGGTGTCACCCAGCCTCTTCCTCCTCCACGTTCTCTCCCTTTGCCACCACCTCGCCCCCCTGCCGCCACCATCGTGCCCACTCCACGTGAAGCCTTGCACAACAAATTTAATAACAAAAAAAATATAATAAAAAAAATATTATATTATTATTATAATAATAATAATATTATTGTTTTTTTATTATTAAAGTTTTTAAAAAAACTATATTATAATAATAATAATAATTATTATAATTAGTTAAAAAAAAAAAATCGTGGCGAGCTGGCTTCGTATAGCAAATAAAAATAAATCCACGTATAGCGTCAAGAAGATTTCACCAATCACCAGATCAATGAGTGAATTAAATGCCCGATTCGATTCAATCAATGAGAAGATTAAGAAGAACTATGAGGAATTCCAGGCAAAAATCGATCAAACCAGTGACAATTTGGCGGCGACTTGGACACAAATCACATCATGAATAGAGAATTCCGTTTTCACTCTACAAAACAACCAAAAGAAAAAATGAGGTAGTTTTAAAATCCATATTGGAAAGATTACCATTACCAAAAGATCCGCACCCCAACTCTCCCAGGACACCAGAGCAGCTGGATCCTTTCAACATATCGTCATCATTCTCATACACACAAGGACGCCAAATTCGGGTGAAAGTCGAGCTACCCAAATACAACGGGGACGAATGATAGTGCATAGCGTGGATTAACAAAGCCAAGGAATACTTAGACATCCACAATATCCATTACGAAGAGGAGAAAGTTAAATATGTTTCCATGCATCTAGAAGGCAACGCTTACAACTGGTACTTATGGTGGAAGAAAACTGCAAGAATATATTCTCACAACTGGGTTAGTTTCAAGAACGACCTTATTAAAAGATTCCAAGGTGTTGAAGAAAAAGACTTCTTTGCCAAAATCACAAGGTTACAACAGAAAAGTAGTGTCGATGAGTACACCTGTGAGTGGGAAGCGTTGTCGACTCGAGTTCCAGAGTTAACCGATGACCAACACTTACAGACCTACATACACGGTCTTAAAAAACACATCCATGATGAACTAGAGTTACATAACATCTCAACCATGGAGGAAGCCCGATGTAAAGCCAGGATCATTGAAGGCAAATTCAAGAAACCTGTTCATACAAATTTCGATAAGGACAACTACAAAAGGAAACCCTTCCAATCAACATACATAGGAAATCCAAGATATACACCGCCACAACTCAGGGAAGGAACGAAGCCTAGTTTAGAGGCCCAAAGAATAAGGGAAGGGAAATGCCAGTTCTGTGGAGACAAATGGGATCCTAAGCACAAATGCTTACAAAAGAAATTGTATGCTTGTGAAGCAAAAGAAGCAGAGTTGGAAGTCGAGGAACCAATTGAGAATGATACGAATAGTCAACCAGACTACCAAACAAAAATCAAGGACAACACCCCAAAAATATCATTAGCCGTTATTACTGGAATCTCCCAACCACGAACATTGAAGATTAAAGGACATATAAAAAAGAATAACGTCACAGTTCTCATCGACAGTGGAAGCACCCATAACTTCGTTAATGTCAACCTTGCTAAAGTATTTAACCTATTTATTTTTCCAGTACCTAACATGAAGGTTATGGTAGCAGATGGCAAGAAGATTGACAACGTGGGAAAATGTCACAAGGTCAAGTTACAATTGCAAGAGTACAACTTAGAATCAGATTTCTTTGTGGTACCGCTGGGAGGAGTTGATGTAGTATTAGGAATACAATGGTTACAAACCTTGGGTACATACTCCGCAAATCACCAAAATCATTTTATTGAATTCCAGTCGCTCGGGAAGACATACAAGTTATATGGGTTCCAACCACCTCTGACACAGTTAGTTACGTCACATCAGATGGAAAAGCTACTTCGGAAAGGCGCACCAGCATACATACTTCAATGTCAAGAAATGGAACTTCTAACATATGAAGGAGATATGGAAAAAAAACCAAAGATACAAGATCTAATTCAAAAACATCACAAGGTGTTCCAAGAGCTTCTGATGGAGTTCCCACCAAACAGGAAGATTGAACACATAATTGATATTGAACTAGGGTCAAAACCTATCAATAGAAAACCATACAGATATCCACATCACCATAAAACAGAGATCTAAAGGCTAACTCAAGATCTTCTAAAATGTGGTGTAATTTCAAAAAGCAGAAGCCCGTATGCAGCCCCAGTAGTGTTAGTACGAAAGAAGGATGGTTCGTTCAGATTATGCATAGATTATAGAGGACTGAACAAAATAACTATCAAAAATAAATTTCCGATTCCGTTCATTGATGAGATGCTGGATGAACTTCATGGGGCCAAGTAGTTCTCAAAATTGGATCTTCGATATGGCTATTATCAAATCAAAGTTAGAGTGGAAGACATAGCAAAAACTGCTTTTTGCACTCATGAAGGCCATTATGAGTTCAAAGTAATGCCCTTCGGTTTGACTAACGCTCCAGCTACGTTTCAAGCCGCAATGAACGAATTGTTCCAGCCATTTTTAAGAAAATTAGTACTAGTATTTTTTGATGACATCCTCATATATATCAAAACATGGGAGGAGCATCTGGAACACTTAAGTCAAGTACTTACCATTTTGGAAGAAAACCAATTCTATGCAAAGAGGTCTAAGTGCACCTTTGGAAAAGAGAAAGTTGACTACTTGGGCCATAAGATATCGAAGGAATGAGTTAAAGTCGATCCAAGCAAAATCAAGGCAATCGTGGAATGGCCCAAACCCAATAACATATCAAAACTAAGGGGATTCCTAGGCCTAATAGGATACTATCAAAGATTTGTAAAAAAATACGCTCATAAAACCGCCCCTCTCACAAATTTATTGAAGAAGAATTCCTTCCAATGGAATAGTGAAGCAGAAAAATGTTTTGAAACATTAAAATGCATGATGTCGTCAACACTTGTATTAGCCATGCCTGACTTCACAAAACCCTTCGTAGTCAAATGTGACGCCTCAGGTTTCGGACTAGGAGCAGTTTTGATGCAAGAAGGTCACCCAATAGCATTCGAAAGTAGAAAGCTCAATAAGAGAGAAATTTTGAGGTCCACTTACGATAAAGAGATGCTGGCCATTATACATGCCCTAACAAAATGGAAACAATACCTTCTAGGGAGAAAAATATTGATAAGAACAGGCCATAACAGTCTTCAATATCTCTTTCAACAAAAGACATTGTGAACAGAACAACAGAAGTGGATAGAAAAAATCGCTACTTTTGATCTGGAGATATTACATAAAAAAGGGAAAGACAATAAAGTCGCTGATGCTCTATCTAGGAAGGATGAAGCTAGACATATGCAATTTCAATCGTTATTCCGGAGTGGTTGGATGAAATACGAAAAGAATATGCTAAAGACCCAAACACTTGCGCCTTAATCGAAGATCCGAATAGAGGTCCAAAATTCGAGTGGCGAAATGACATCTTGTGGTACAAAGGAAGGATCTATTTAAACCCAACATCAAGGTTTAAAACTAAGGTGATGATAGAAGCTCACGATTCACCCGCCGCAGGACATGTAGGATTTTTCAAGGCATATTACAATGCCATACAATTGTTCT
Organism: Larix kaempferi; assembly: GCA_027924585.1. Lineage (NCBI taxonomy): Eukaryota > Viridiplantae > Streptophyta > Pinopsida > Pinales > Pinaceae > Larix > Larix kaempferi. The sequence goes on from BSBM01000376.1 coordinate 18,176,045, forward strand.
ATTGGAAAGGAATGCATAAAGACATTCAAAAATATGTAGCCGAATGCGACACATGTCAAAGGAATAAAAGCGAAAACGTCATGACTCCAGGGCTACTCCACCCACTAAACATTCCGAAGCAAAAGTGGGAGGAAATCTCTATGGATTTTATTGAAGGGTTACCCCTATCTGATAGTAAGGACAAAATCTTCGTGGTTGTGGACCGATTAACGAAATATGCACATTTTATGGGTATCAAACAAACTGACTCCGCTAAACAGATCGCTGAAGTATTTTGTAAAAATATTTACAAATTACATGGATTCCCAAGAATTATTGTTAGCGATAGAGATGCCAAATTCACAAGCAATTTTTGGAAGGAATTCTGCAAACAAATTGGGCTCACTCTTAACATGAGTTCAGCTTATCATCCATAGACAGATGGGCAAACATAAGTTGTCAACAAATGTCTAGAAGCATATCTTCGTAGTTTCGTCATTGACAAACAGAACAAATGGTTACAATGGTTACACCTTGCCGAATGGTGGTATAACACTACCTATCACATGTCAGCTAAGATGACACCCTTTCAAGCATTGTATAGTTATGAGCCTCCTAGATGGAAGGAATTCGTTCAAGGTAATGAAAAAGTACCTGCAGGAAAAAGTCAACTTGAAGAAAATCAACGAAAAATGCAAACACTGAAGGATAATTTATCTATGGCACAAAATCGTATGAAGCAACACGCAGATCAACATAGAACAGAAAGAGAGTTTGAATTAGCAGATTGGGTATTTGTACGGATTCAACCATACAAACAATTGTTGCTAAAGCAACAAGGAAAAAACAAATTGGCACCCAAGTTCTATGGACCCTATCAAATTGTCAGAAAGATTAGCCCGGTAGCATACGAATTGAAGCTACCCGATTCGAGTCGAATTCACAACGTCTTCCATGTCTCAAATTTAAAAAAATTGTTGGGTCAACATCAATCCATTCAAACAACATTTCCCGCTCTTGACGAAGAAGGGAAACTTATTTTAGAACCAGAAGCTATCATCAACATCAGAGAACGGAAATTACGCACTAGAAGGATCAAGGAATACCTCATTAAATGGAAGAATTTCCCAGAAGAAGACGCATCATGGGAAACCGAGAAATTCATTCAGCAATATCCGTCATTACCCTACTTTGAGGGCAAAGCATTTTAAAAAGAAGAAGGCAATGTTACAAATGCTAATTTTAAAATATTAATCTAGGTTAATTTTAGTAAATTAATGTAATTAAACTAAGAGGTGACTTGAAAAGTCACCTCTCTTCCCCATTTAGGGTATAAATTACCCAGAGCACGATTGTTGTAATCATCTTCTACATTCTTATCAAATATATTTTTACATTACGTTATGCTTCCACCACTTTTCTATCTCCACTTAGACAAGGCCTAGGTCAAGTTGGTGCACAACCATAATAAAAATTTATAATACAGTAGCATATTCACAAGTAATTCAATAAATAAGACACTTGAATAATGGTGTTACTGTTTGGTGTCACAAATTCTCGCCTTCTGAGATGATTTTCATAGATAATAGTTGTAGTCATGCAAAAGTAATTAAAGGCGTGATTTTAATAACTTTGGGAAATCGGAAAGTCGACATGAAGACAAAGTTGAGAACCCAGAAAATCATCCCTCCTGTGAACCTGTTCCGCAAGGAAGTATTTTAACATTCTAATTATTACTTTGATGGTGAATTGAAAGACACACGTACTCTTATCGCTTATGATGTAGAATTTTCTCACCTGCGGTCTGCACATGGAAACAGGACTCAAATGCCTTAGCTAAATGTAGCTAAGTAAGCTCCAGGGTACCCTGTAGGACCACCCTCTCATCATAATCAAAAGCAACTGTCATAACCTTGTCATTTAAAAACTTCATCATAAAATATCATGCATTACAGATAATGCAAAGAAGAGCAATATCATACTCATATGAAAAGTAGTATGATGTGTCACAGCCAATAATTTTGTCTTTAGTTAAAAGTCGCAATAATAAATTGTTACTGCATTAATGACTTGTTAATTAATGTTGCATTTACAAGCAGTTAATATTTCCGCACTTACGCCTCTTAATATTTATTGCTGATTTAAAAATTTAAATTTTTTTTATGAAATTATCGGGATGTTACATTGGGTCTAGGCTTCAAATTTGAATCCTTCAAGGCGCATTTGAAGTTATAAATTTTCAATCAAATAATAATATTGTGTTTCGGAACTTTGAAGATACAAAATTTTAATTAAATAGAATTTTTTAAAATAATTGATGGGATCATGAATGGATAAAATGATGTACATACCTGTAAATTCATAGGATGTCAGCAATCTAGTTAGCCTTGAAGTTGAGCTCCTCAATGAAAACAAATTTATTTATATATGTTTATGGTAGGCCGGCATTGGCAGCTTCAGTTTGCAAACTCTCCTAGAGGACTAGAGGAGATAGGGTAGGTGGAACTTGGAAGTAGCTCGACCACGATGGAGAAGGGGTATAAGAAAAAGCTTGTTTATATTCCTGTAATATTATATATTGATGGTCGGATCCATGGAAGCATGGAATTAGAGCATTGACTTGATACAACAAAGAAAACACAAGGTGGGACTTGGGAGTCGTAGGATTGACTTGATACAACAAAGAAAACACAGGGTGCGAGGCTGGGAGCCATAGAAAGTAGGATTAACTTGATACAACAAAGAAAACAAAGGGTCATGGGCAGGGGCCACGGGCGGGAGCGGCATCCTGCAACATTACAAGAAGTTTCTAGATTGTGGAGTTTGTCCAAAATTCCAAATTCAGGACACATTAACATAATATATTATACATTGAATACTCAATTAACTCACGGAGTTAGAAGTGACGAATTGGTATGTGATAATTGGTAACTTGGTAAGCTCGCTGCCAAAAACACGTATGAGCCACCAACCATATTTAATAAAGTTGTTGCTGCCATTAAATGTGTTAAACACGTAAGAGCTCGCTGCTAACATGAGAACTTAGAAGCGTTCAAGCCATGGGTTGCACAGTGTAAGCCCATCCACGTAAACTAGTCAATGATATTATTAGAGGCCCAATGGCCCATGATCCATCGATGATTGAACACGTGTATATTGGAGAGTAACCGAGTACCAAGTCCCACTCCCAAGTCACCTATCTAGTAGCCGCATTCCCAATTTCCCACTGAACGCTGTTGATGGGTGAAATTTGAAGCTTCCCTTCTGTTGCAATTTTAAACAGTAGTGGTTAATTTAATTATTGATGGGCTTACTATGAAATTAATTTTTTTTTGCATGGTAAAATTTGAGGTGGTCTTCTATGACATGTAAAATGGGTCATGCTTGCTCACAATTTTTCTACTAAAATAGAATGACGATTCCTTATTATTATTGTATAGAAGATTGTCAAAACAGGTAAAACCTTTATTCATCCAATGGTGTATAAATAATTGGTATGTACACCAATCCATGCAAATATGCTTCTTTATTAGGAGGGAATAAACCAAATCTTTGTAATCGAATGAAAAGGGGTTGAAAATCTTATTTGAAGAACTTTTGGAAATTTGAGAATCAGTCTGTAAGACATTCTGACCTGTTTAATAAAGTTTGCAGAGCCGAGCCTGCGTTTTTCAGGGATTCTTGTGTAATTGGTCTGATAGACTGTCTTTCCTTTTCCCATGTTAACTATGCTTCTTTCATCATTATTCCATGTCTATAATATTTCTTCATACTTGGTGCAGTGTAATAGTTAAGTGGAATTCATAGAAATTATGCTCTGCTTAATCTCATTCCAAGTATTTCATCTTTATTCTCTGCTAAAGTTGGTGTAGGATTCATCATTGTATGCCTTACATCAATGGATTGTTCTTTTCTCTTCTGTTTCACCAATTAAAAACTCTTTAACTATTAGCTACTTACTATCTCGCCCCTGTGTGAATGCATTCGCAAAGCCCTTGTGGATAATTTTCAAGGTTTGTTTAAATGTGACTCCATTGCCCAAATAGAGATTCATATGTTTCATCCAAACAATGTTTAAATCATTTTGTTTCCAGTAGAAATCTGATCTTCTGTATGTTGTAATTGAATATCTTGAATGATGAATACTGGTGTATGTTTTCATTGTTGACGCCTTTGATTATTCTAGTTTTTCATGAGCTTATAGAGAGAGCCCTCTTTGTTTGTGTTGGGTCAGTAACACAAGCTAAAGATTGGTTAGTGGTTACCCCAAATTTCCTTCTCCACAACCTTGGGGGTTTATTTGGGTGTTAACAACAAGCATAATCATTAGACTTGAAAATATTTTTCAATCCATTTTTGTTGAGAATTTCTTTTTTTATAATATTTTCCTAAAATTTATTACTTAAGAGTTATGAGAATTACTTGCAATGAAAATGCAATATTGTTAAAATCCACGGGGGGTTCATTTCATGTCCTAAATTTTTCATTGGGTCACAATGGCCTAAGCCCATTGGCCATATTCATAAGTGTTTATGAAATTGATGCTAAGGGTCCAATAATTGCCAAGGAGGAAAATTACTAGTTTCCTAGGTTGGGGGTGGAAGCTTTGGGATTTGGAATAAGGGGGATAATAAATGATGTTTGAACATTAGAATGGAATAAATATTTTATAAAGGAACTAAATAAATATATACAAGTGAAAATCAATGTGGCATTTGGTCATAAGACAATTGGAGGCTTATGGAGTCCTTAGGTGGCTAGATTCCCTCCACACACTTGGCATGCAAATCATCCAATTTGAATCTATGGGTAATACAATGTATTTGGAGGTTGGTAAAGTTTCTTATGGAAGCTAATGAGCTAAGTAAGTCGAATTGGTAAAGAGGAGTAACTCCCATGGAAGAGGAAGAGACAATTTGGAGCTAGTGAGACACTTGGGCTAGATTCCCTAGCTCTATGACAACAATGATGAAGATGATATGACACCTATGACACAAAGAAGACCTGAAGGATGACATATGACATATATATGACATCTCAGGGATAAAAATAGCCTCCAAGAGGGCGCTTAAGGGAGTTAGGGCAGCTAAGATGCTTCCACATGTGATTTGGTGGAAGTGGGAGACAAGGAATTGTTGTACAAGTGGCATTCTTTGGAATATCTTCCCAACTTGAGTTGGATGCATCTCTTCGAAGGAATTTGATCCATAGAGAGCTTGGAAAATTTATAAATGTCAATAACAAAGAATGAAACTAGATTTTGATCATTTGTAGAATTTGCAATTGCATTTGTGAAGAGGGAGAGCTAGTGGATGACTAGTTTCTTGCCTTAGCCAATTTCGAGGGTGAAAGATTCCCATCCAAGTTGGTAATTGGAAAGGCAATTCAAACCTTTCATTTGTAGATTTAATGGAGTCTTTATTTGTAGGTGTAAGCTATAGGGAAGCTCATGGTTTCTTCTAGTGAAACACATTCTCTCAACCATTTCCAATTTTGATGGCATATTCTTGATACTTGAGGGAGGGCGTTTTTGGTGAGCTATTGTAATCTTTGGGGGAGATTCTAATGCCCCATTTATTTTATAATATGAATTAAATACTCTGTTCTTCATCTCCAAAAATTTTCAGGTCAAAATTCCAAGTGGAAATGTATAAATTTGGTTTTTAATGAAGAAATGGTGCCATTTTCCCCATAGCTCTTGCATAATGCTCTTGTGGTTGCATATAGTAGTGAAGGAATGAAATTTAGAATTCATGTACATGTTAGCTGATATATATATCTGTAATAACCATCTCATAATATCCACAAGTCAATATTCCAAGAAAAACTATGTTAAATTGCTCATTAATGGACAAACAGTACCATTTCTCCACTACCTTGTTGTGAACCAATGTAATGTTGATGGATTCCAATGGATAAGTAACATACTGATGGTTTATTGATGTATGGACTATTATTTATGTATTATACAAGTTTCATGTTCAGTATAAAAGCATTTGAAGTCATTTTGTGAAGTTTCATTACATTTGGAGAAGATTTGATGCCATTTCCCCCAAGGTCGAACTAGTGATTTTTGCTGCTATTTGGGAGAAGGATAGAACATAATTAATAATTAATTAATGGTGCACATGAGACATAAATAATGTACTTTAGACATCCCCTACCTCTTTTCAGAATTTCGAGTGGGTTTGGAGGCATTTGGAGAACCATTTTCAGAACTTACCCTGGGGGGATTTGAACCTCAAATTGCTAGTAAAAGTCCATACTTGGTCCATAATCTTAAACAAGTTTGTAGAAGTATTTGGAGGGCCATAATTCATCCCTGAACATAATATTCAAGTCTTAATATCAATCATATACCTCCTCAGAAGATTTGGGATCATTTGGGTCAATTTGGAGACCTAGACATCAAAACTAGTCAAAGGTCGAAATTAGGGAAAAAGTGAAAAATTGGACATACCCTATGTGTTATCGTTACCATGAAATGGTATCATATAAGTTTCACCATTTGTGTATCTTTATAACTATTGCATGCTTGAAACCTAACAATGGAGATTTTTCCCTATCCTTTAAAGATAAAAAAAACTAGATATAACCCAAGAAAATGTAACTAAATGTTGTTAATTCCTGTGATTGCAAGAATAAATGTAGAGGAAGTGGAGGAAATTCATTGGATCTTGTGAATGACCCAAATCCAAGCTATGCACATGATCATATGGTGTTATTGAAAAGTAAAATGAATTTTTCTATGTTCATTAGGGTTCAAACATCAATGATGTTTGTTTTGATAGGAAGGTAGGGGCGTCTATCCACTAAAGGGTTTCAATTTTTCATTTTTATGGAGTTTAATTTAATAATCTCATAGAAAACATGAGTTCTCTATGGCTATATTTGTATTTACATGATATAAAATTGGTAGATTGGCAGGTTTTGGTGTGAAACATTTGCAATTCTCATGTCTTTTCTAAGCATTTCACTAAGAATTGGACTATCGGTCTTTTACATTCTTTTTTATGTTGATCTCTTGACTAGGTTGTGTTTTACACATTTTTCCTTCCCCGGTACTATTTCTTTGGGTGTTCCACTATCCAATGCTACAAATTGATCAGTCGCCCCTGCAATTATAGCAAGATTATTATTAACATTATACTATTATTTTATTTAGCATCTTGTTTGCTTATACTAAGATGTGTTAGGGATCTTGTTTGTTACAACTTGATAATATAATATAAAGGGGGTGTTAAAAATGGGTTGATAAAAATGGATACATACAATATTTGGTGAAACTAGGGGTTTTCTTAATTGGAAAGGCATATTGGGAGGGGGTTTCAACAATACAATTTTAGGATGCATTTTTCAATAATTAGTGAAATTAGGGGTATTCTTTAATATCATGCGAATGATCGTGCTATGTAACAAGTTCACTGAGTGAATCCCCTGTGGTTAAAATCACAATAAAAAAATAACAAAACATTGTTTTCAAAAGACTATTTATATGAAACAAATATTTAGAAATCCACATAAGTGTGTCCATATAAAACTATTCTTTGTTTACTCTATTTCTATAAAAGATATTATTTAAATTTCAAAAATATACAAAAATAATTGATATAGTGGTAAAATATGTGTATATCATGTACATTTTTTTTCAAATAAATAAATATTTTTAAAAATTATGAATAATAAAAATACGGATATTCATTTTAATTAATTAATTATTAATTTATGAAGTTACATGATTGACATGTTTTATTATCCATAGTCATTAGTCAATGAATTTATTAAATTGGATATTGGAAAAAAATTATGTTAGTTTCAGTTAATCACCAACTAAATTTAGAGTCGCATATTAACTTCATATTAATTTTGAAGTTACCACCCAACTTATGATTATCTACACATATTAATTTTGAAGTCACCAACGAACTTTAGAGTCTCTACTTTTCAAAAATAATTTAAATTAAGAGCGCAAAGTATATTTAACATTGATGTGATTCATCTTATCGCTCAAACAAAACAATTTTTTTTAGTAGTCCCTTTAATATTTTATAATATTTCACAAGCGGTTTCTAATCCTTAGTAAACCTTCCCTTTTTAAAATTAAAATCCATTTTCAATCCCTTTAATGGTATAATTGAGGACTATTTTCTTTTAAAATTTATTATCACTTTATACCAAAATATTTTACCTCTTAAATTATATATATATATATAGAGAGAGAGAGAGAGAATCCTTAAATATATATTTTGGAATTTTGAGTTTCCTTAGAGTTATAATTCCTTTTAGAGCTTTTGAGTTTCAGCTTAAAGAATTCTTTTTTTAATCTTTTTCAATTTATAATTACTTACCGCTTAATATCTCTTGTAAAAGAAACTTTATTAACAAGACAAGTTGCAAATCAACAAGTCCCTGTCTTTAGTCTATATTGTGTATTTATTAAAGAAACAAGTTTTTAGAGTGTTACTCTCAAGTCTATGCATTGGAAACACCAAAGGTGTGTACATTAATATATTATAATGGTTTTGTTGTTATCATATATTCCCATGCACATTGAATATTACAAGTTTTCATGGTCATATCCTCACATCTTGCAGTAGTCCATATTTTTGGGTGCATGAATATACACAAGTCCTACACATGAATGTGCTTAAACTGCCATTTAGTTTTTCACATAGATAGATGCATGTCCACATTTTGAACAAAACAATTTTTTTTACATTAGATTTATTATAGGGTTGTGCATAAATATAATACCTTTCATATATGTGTATTAATTTACACAAATTTTGCACACTAGAATATATCTTCAACTCCTTAGATATGCACACTAAATCATTTAATATTTACCCATTGTTCTATTTTAAGTTTGTGCATGGATTGAATTCTAGATCTATGTAGTGAATGTATTAAAGTATATCTTTCACTTACAATGAGGCTTGTGCCTTACCTGATCCAATGTATGCGGCATATCCACGAGCATTATTTCTAAAAAACATTACTTGATATTTGACGAAGTCATTAAAACATATAGGCATATGAAAATATAGTTAGAAAAATTAAAAATACACCAAGTCACCATTAAAAGACAAAACAAAAGACAAAAAGGATGCTTCCCTCATTTGATATTACATATATAATAGCTACTGACCACCGATAAATAGGAAGAGAGCACCTCCTTAAAAAAACAATACTTCGTAATGTCAAATTGTTTTATATGGAATTCAACTAATAAGGGAGGGACTAATAAGCCCCTTACTCTTCAAAACTCACATTTTATAAATAGCATTATATACATTGCGCTCTTAATTTAAATTATTTATGAAAAGTAGAGACTCTAAAGTTGGTTGGTGACTTCAAAATTAATATGTGTAGCTAATCTTAAGTTGGGTGGTGACTTCAAAATTAATGTGAAGTTAATATGCGACTTTAAATTTAGTTGGTGATTAACTGAAACTAACATAATTAATGTGAATTTTCATTGCAACTAATTCTCATAACTCTTAAGTAATAAATTTTAGGAAAATATTATAAAAAAATAAATTCTCAACAAAATGGATTGAAGAATATTTTCAAGTCTAATGATTACGCTTGCCATCACCACCATTTAATGTATTTTATTTGATGTAATTTTATTCATCTATTTAGTTTATATTTATTAAATTCTTTAAATTTAGAAATAAATATAAAAATATTTTACTTTGATTCAAATGCAACATATAAATTTTATTGACATGGAACATGCACATGATCAAAACTTTCAAACCCACCATCACTCAATGAAGAAAGACCCAACCTTAGCCTCCAACCACAAGTATAGATGCAATCGCCTAAATTATCAATGGCCTTGAGTCAAGGGGAAACATAATTGTTTCTTTTAAAAACCTCAAAAAGCACTCATGCATTTCAGTCACTACATTGCTTGAGACCATTCTATCTTCCATTGCCAATGCCCAAGGGAAATTATCTCATATTTCCAAATATAGGGTAGTATGTATAAATCCATATGACTAAGTTATATAGAAACTAGGGGAGATCTACAAATTTCAAAACAATATATCATTAAGTTATTTATTGACATCATAATTGGTTTATTCCCTCCTAATAAAGAAGCATATTTTCATGGATTGGTGTACATACCAATTATTTATACACCATTGGATGAATAAGGGTTTTACCTGTTTTGAAAATCCTCTATACTATAATAATAAGGAGACGCCATTGTATAAAATTTCATAAACCCCTAAATAATAGGTATACAAGCCCTAAAAATAATAAAACATAAAAAAGAGTTACCAAAAACCTATCAACAATGAAAAAGGCATTTTACACCATGCCAAAATGTACATGAGACACAACAATATGGTTATCTATATTAACAATGAGGGTAGTATCGACATTGAATAAGATTGTATACTAACACATTTGCAAAAAAATATCATAAACAAAGAAAAAATAATAATAAATTGGAGAAACCTTTAACCATGTTAACAAGGTATCAAACAATTTTAACCCTAGGATGGAAACGTTTTCGTTTCATTAAAAGATAATAAAATCTAAAAGATCTGCTCCATTTTGAAATAAAGCATTATCCATTCCCATCCCCTCACTGTTTGTATTCATCTTCAATATCGATTTTGATAATAAAATCAGTTTGCTAATAATTAGAAAATCAGAGATAAATAGTCACACTTGCATGCACCAAACATAGTGTTAAAAATTTAAATAGTAAGGTTTGGTATAATCTAGTCACAGTTGCATGTACTAAATATAGTGTTAAAAATTTGGATTCTTTTGTTATTAAGTTAAGTTAAAGAATCAAGAAAACCTTGGATCTATTCTTGATCAATTATTAAAAAATCAAGAAATCCATGGATCGATTATTAAAAAATAAAGAAATTGATCCATTATTTTATTATACCTACCATACATGTAGTAATCTTTCTGTAGACGATAGCAAACTGCATATTGTTTTAAGTTCTATTTAAATTTGATCAGAATTTTAGAAAAAAAAGACATAATTTCATTATATTATAAATTCAGCCAATAGAAAAATTGTCCTTTGAAATTTTGACCTCTCTAATTGTCACCTGATTTGTCTTTTAAAGCTTCATCATAAGAGATATGAGAGTCCATGATAAACCTAGGAACCGTGATGGCTCTGATACCAATTTGATGCAGGGGCCTCTAAACAGTCAAGCAATAATAAACTCAGTGACAACAAACGGTCATAGAAATATCCTTTCCCAAACCCATATTGTGAGCCATCACCTTTGAGTCAATATCCTCATGAGACAAATTGTATGATGGCATCCTCCCCTCCAGGATGGTGGGAAGAAAGTTTTAAAAAAGCATCCAATAGTATAATCATAATCCAAAAGGATGAAGTCTTAGATGCTACCTCCCAATTAGACCAAATCTTGTCAATCCAAAGACCCCATCAAGATCAAATGGGACTTGGGTTTTGTCCTATCTCAAGCCAGAAAAAGCAACCGCTTGACCTACCTGCCAAAGAAATGGAAAAGGCCGAGCAATACCGATTGGATGCAAAAGAAAAAAAAAGATACAACAAAAAATGGTTCTTCCCCCGTCCAGACTGAAACCTTGTTCAGTCAAAGATATCAGAGAGCCATCTTTAGCCCAAAAAGAGATCTTTGAGACCATTAAGTATGGTCACTCCCCTTTTAATCCCAAAGATAAAATGATGAAGAATTTATTTTATTGGCATTTACATACTCATCCAGAAGCAGAAGAATTATGGAATCAAGATCTCCCCAAAGGAGAAAGAAGAAGACTGTCTGAAAGATGGAACTTCGAAATGGATTTCCACAATCGGTGGATATCCTTTTATGAATGGAGAAAGGAGTTCCAACAAACTCTTGCTATGATGCAATCTATTCCGCTATCGAAACCCAAAAGAACAGAATCCAAAGGAGAACGGACCTCAAAAGGACATTTATGGAAAACGCCAACAGGAGAAGAAATATATACTGAAGCCAATTTCCCGCCATTCAGCCCAATCAAGTTAGACTATGAAGAAGGATCTTCGCCTGTAGCTCCGGTCATTCTCAATAATGACAAAGCAGAACAGGCCAATTGGTCAAGCCTTGCATCGAAAGGACTAGCCATACAAAACATAGAACTCCAAAATAAAATGCCATGGGCAAGTCAAATTGATTCCCTACAAATTCTTTGCAGAAGGATACATGATGAGATTTAACACCTCAAAATTGAGAATCCAAAACATAAACATTCTGCAGTCTGTGCTGAAGAAGTCAAGTCTATATGTGAATCTCTCAAAGATGAACTTACAGATTCCATCTCAGACTTAGATAAGAATGTTGGAGACGCATTTTCTTACATAGCAGATAAAGTAAACGAAAATGCTAAAAAGTTGGGAAGAATCCAGAATGATGTGGATAAGCCCAAGATAGAACTGTTGAAGCTTGGACGCTTTGGAGAATTCTCAGCAGCCAACTCTTTGAGTATTCCATCCTCAGGATCCAATCCCAATGGTAAAGAAGTTTCCCTTATGGCAGTAGATTCAGGGTGGGACTATAATAAACCCCGCAAATTTGTTCCCCCTGACCTTTATAAAGAAGATTCAGGCTACCAGGAGTCCTACAACCCAAAGAATTTCTATTCTTGGAACCTAGACGACAAAAATGAGGGAGAGATTCTTGATATGGTTAATAAAATGATGATTTGTTTTAAAGCTTATATGTCCATAGGAAAATATGAACATGCTGATGCTGTTAATATTATCGTTTCCGGTTTTAATGGTAATCTGGGTGTATGGTGGAACACTCATCTCCCAACCGCTCAAAAGGTTGAAATCCAAAATAGCACCCAACATGACGAGCCCAACATCATTGGCTCTCTATTGGAAACAATTATTGCAGAATTCTGCGGTTATAGTGCCACCATGACTGATAAGCAAGGATAATTTTAGGGGCGAAATTTAGCCCATGGGCTATTTTTCCACGTTTTTTTTCCAAAAAAAGATTCTCCAATTTGCATTTTTTGAAGCCCCGTTTCGACCAATTTTGATGGGGTAAACTTTTTTCACTATGAAAATTGCCAAATTATTATATAAATTATATAAAATCCTTAGAAATTGAAATAATTTTAGAAAAATATCGCCAAATATTTTATAGTTGACATTTTAGGAATTGGTAAGATTCATCAAGGTTTATACACTTTTAAATAAGTAAGGGTCCTTAAAATTATCTCTGCTGATAAGCACAAACAAATCCTCCTTCAGCTCCGCATCAAGTCTGTCACTTAGTTCCATTGGTACCACAAGCAATGGATTCGACGCATCTACCAAATTGAATTTGATCGCACTGAAGAGAAGGTGTTCAAAGAAAAATATTTTGCGGGTCTACCTTCCGGTTTCCGGGAACAACTTAGAGACAAATTCCAGGAAGATCTCTCTCTCCACCCTTGGGGACAATTTCGCGCTGCTGCTGAAAAAATCTTTCTCCAATACTGTGAAACAAAAAAGCTTGATAAAGACCTTTCTCACAACACTTCTTTTCGTGGCGGTAGGGAGGTTTGCATAATGTTTGGTATAGAACCACAAAAATATCCACATAAGAAAAGCAAGCACCATTCAATCCATAAGATATTCCATAAGAAGCCTAAAGGACGACAAAGTAATAGATGGAAACCAGAAGAAACCCACATAAGAAAAGAAGCAGATTATAGAAAAGAACCAGAAAAAGGAAAATTAAATGCTTCTATTGTGGTAAAGAAGGCCACACTGCTCCTGAATGTTATAAAGAGAGCCAAGATTACCAAAGAAAGAAAAAGGGAGCTAGGACATGGAAAAATAGGGAAAGAATGTTTCCCAAGGCCAAGCCATTTGATGACAATTTCAGAGGTCTCCCAAGAAGAGGAAATCCCAAACACCAGAATTTGATGCATGCAGAAGTACTAGGTCCAGATACTTCTGAATATGATTCCAACACCCCGAGAGATGCTGAAATCATGCATATCCACCAAATGTATGATAGGCCATGTAAGTGTGGAGGAGTATGCCAAGAATTCCAGGAAGAACAAGAAACATATGAGTCAGAAAGTTCTCCCCAATCAGATGAGCAAAGGCTATTTGCTGCATGGACCAAGCAACATCCTAAGAATGAATCTCCTTCTGAAACAGAATCAGGAGCAGTAAACTGCTTCATGGTCAGAATAGAAGAAGAATATCCAAAGGTTTTGATGAAGAGAGCAATAGCCCAAATGAAAGAAGGAAATAAAAAGGATGAACTGGTGAACAACTTTAATAAAATTTTCCTTGATGATCGAAAGGGAAAAGGAATAAAAGGTGACAGAGAAAAATTTAAAAGAAAATATGTACATGATTAAGAAGAAGAAGAGCAGGAGGATTCATACAAGGAAGACAACAAGTGGACATGGAAGGCAGCAGACCTGCCTAGTATGGAGAAAAATGTTTATCCCCTCCTTACAAAGATGCACCAAGAGCCACAAAAAATAGATTTGGCAACACTTCACAAGGAAAACTTGAAATTAGTACAAGAAGTCAAAGAGATCAGATTTACAGTTGAGAAGCTGAAAGGACAAGCAGAAACATCTCAACGAGAGCTACCATGGCAGGAAGATGAAATGCATCTCATGATGGCTATCCACCAAAAGACAGTAGTAAAGTTACAAATCAAAGTACATGAAGATAACATAATGGTGCTAGCATTAATTGACTCAGGAGCAGACATGTGTTTTCTCAAGAGGAAGTATGTTGACCCAAATTATTAAGAACCATGCCAATCCCCAATCAGAGGTTTTGGAGGAAGAAAGGTAGTAGAATATAAGCCCAACCATGGAAAGGTATGCCTTGGAAATTTTTGTATAAACTATATTTTCCTACTTGTAGAAGATGATTTTACACATGAATGTGTAATAGGAACTAGTCTGTTGTCAACCACCATCCCTCATGGAGTAAAATATGATGATAAAGGGAAAATTGGATACCATTTTACTATAAGAAAAAAGCAGATCTTTCTCCCACTGGTATCTACAGAAGAAATTACACATTCCATATGGAACTTAGAACTTGATACTATGAAGCATTTCAAAGCCCAAATCAAAGAAAAAGGAGATCAAATCAGGGCCATAAAAAGGGCTGAACACTTACGTAGGATTGAGGATGAATTGAAGGCTCCAAAGAAGTAGAAAAATATTGAGGAGATCAGAAAAGAATATGCTGGTAAAGTATGCCATACCACTCCTAATGCATTTTGGCATAGAAAGCAATTTTGGGTAAACCTAAAATATAAAGAAGGATATCAAGGAAATCCAAGCAGAAGAAGAGCAATCCCCATGAACAAGGAGTACCGAAGTCTATGCAGAGAAGAAATTCAGGACCTGCTTAGAAAAGGAATTATCAAGCATTCAAGAATCCCATGGTCCTATTCAACCTTCTATGTAAATAAACACTTTGAACAGCTTTGTGGAGTACCAAGAATGGTGATCAACTACAAGCCACTCAATGACACCCTGGAAAGGGTAAGGTATCCAGTCCCAAACAAATCTGATATGATCAAGAGGATTGCAGGAGAAAAGATCTTCTCTAAATTCAAACTGAAGTCCGGTTTCTGGCAGATTGGAATCAAACCAGAAGACTAGTTCAAGATGACCTTCAATGTTCCACACGGACAAAACGAATGGAAGGTAATGCCTTTCGGATTAAAAAATGCTCCTTCAGAATTTCAAAGAATCATGGAATCTGTGTTAGAACCATATAAGGATTGGCTCATGGTCTACATTGATGATATTCTTGTATTTTCAAAATCTGTTGATGAGCATATGAAGCATCTTAGGACCTTGCTCCATGTCCTATACAAGAACGGATTTGTGCTATCTGAGAAAAAGATGAAGCTATTCCAAATAGAGATCGAATTCCTAGGGAAAAAGATAAAGAATGGAAAGATTGAAGTTCAACAACATGCTGTTGACTTTGCTGATAAATTCCCAGATGTCATCTTAGAAAAAAAAACAATTGCAGAGATTTTTAGGCTGCATGAATTATGTGACATCATATTATGAAAATTGTGCGCAAGGTAGAAAGCTTCTAAATAAACGACAGGGAACAAGTCCTCCACCATGGACACAAAAGCATACAGAAGCAGTCAAGAGGATAAAGGCCAAGGTAAAGACTCTCCCAGTTTTACACATAATATATGAAATACTGATGAAGATCTTAGAGATAGATGCATCAGAAGAAGGATGGGGAGCAGTCTTGAAACAGTGCCGAAGAGATTGCAACGGTACTGATGAAGAAGTAGTCTGGTATGCATCAGGACTATGGAATGATGCCCAAATAAAGTATCATACTATTGAAAAAGAGATTAAGGCATGTCTGAATGCCATCCAGAAGTTTGAAATACACTTAATGAATAAAAAGTTCCTAATCAGAACAGACAACCAGGCAATGAAATTTGTCTTAGAAAATCCCATCAGAAACTCCACTGCCAAATCCAAGTTCACCAGATGGCATGCCATGTTTTCTCAATATGAATTTGAAATTAAGCACATCAAAGGAATCCAAAATTGTATTGCAGATTTTCTTACAAGAGAACATCTATAGGATAAAGATGGGATTGCAGCCCCGAGTTGCATGATGATGATAACATAATGGCATGAAGGAAGTGACTCCTGTAGATACATAGATGATGAAATGAGATGGGAAGATTATACGGAACAATGGAAGCCCAATTGGCAGCTGAGGTCCACAGAATTCTTGGATGAGAATTTACAACACCCAAACTTGTTGATAAATTGTAATGTCCCTAAAAATAGTAAAAATTTAAAATTTTCCATTACTACAATAAAAGCTATTGAACGACGATGTTTCGTAAATTAACTTCAGCACTGATAAAAATGCCCAGTACTTGCTTGCGACATTTAATAGTTTCAGTTTCCTAAGTAACATAGTCTCCCTATGTATTTATTCTTTGGTTCTGCGGAAGCGATGTGTAGGGTAGATAAGGTAATTCTGTTGCAAGTGTACTAATGCCAGAGTACAATAATAAAAATCTCCTTCTTACTGTTTTAAGAAATCATGTGCATATTTATAAAATTCTAACTGGTACTTCAGGTGAGGTGGACTCTTGTTGATGAAAGTTGAGGCCCATGAGGGAACACTGGTGTTTTTAAGAAGGGAAGAGGTACCCCCGGCAGAGCTGCCGAGAGGTAAGGGTAGTCTTGAGAGTTCTGGACTTACTTAGCAATTCGCTAAAGTATTGTTTCATATTTGTAATGCAGGTACTACCATGAGGAAAATCTCCTTATTAATCCTACCATTATGTGTTGGAATGCTATATGATCAAAGTGTGAATGACTAAAGTGTAAGTGGCTAAAGTGTGAATGACTTCTTGGTGTAAAACTTTGGAAAAGCATGCTTTCATACCATTACTTCGTTGATGGCTACAAAACCTTCTACCATAGTGCTTTGGGTGATAAATCAAATTTCATTAAATGATATTAGGTGGGGGCTTTACTATCCCATGTGATGGCGACAGGGTTTTGGTGACCAGCTGGCAAGGGGAAAGAATCAATACAGGGTTTAATGTTTGCAAACATGATCCTTTATTTTCATTTTAGTCGTGGGAAGTCCCTTGTTGCGCTTGGAGGGTTTCATGCCCTGAACTGAGCTCTGCTCATGGTCAACGCACCATATAGAGATTTAGACATAGGGATGAAGACTGAAAAACAGGTAATGTTTATCCCTACCCATGCTACGATTTCTACTACATTTTAACCAGAATTTGATTTGGATCTCAGGGTTAACTTCGTATTGTTTACTATCTTGGCAAGTGATTGTTGGCATTCCTCCTCTGTGTGGCTACTAGTTGGTGGCCAGTACTCTCGACTTTGATGGCGTTGCAAGTGGTAAGTTCAGGGTCTACCAACCCTTACCCTTTCCTCTCGCCTCTGT
Organism: Larix kaempferi; assembly: GCA_027924585.1. Lineage (NCBI taxonomy): Eukaryota > Viridiplantae > Streptophyta > Pinopsida > Pinales > Pinaceae > Larix > Larix kaempferi. The sequence continues at coordinate 18,193,977 of BSBM01000376.1, forward strand.
GGAGTGGTATTGTTTGTAGTTGTTATGAGGAACTTTGTGAATCTCCTTTTTGGGTTCACTGTAACTTATTTGGAGTTTTGGGAGGTCGCCGTTGGCTAGACCATTTGTTAAATGTATCTATTTGTATTGAGAGGAAACATGACCCTGGAGGGTTTCTCTAGTTGGTGTATCAGTTTGGCCATTTGGCTCTATGAGGACTTTTAAGCTTTTGTAATGGGATATGATGCTCATAATGTAAAACCTGGGTTTGCATTTTTCTAAATGAACACTGAATATGTAATAATAATAAGTAGCGATATGGGTTCTCTGCGAAATTCTATGTATGGTTTGCATTTTGTCCCGTCTCTACATTTTCTTAAGGAGTATGAGAAGTAATATTTGTTTAATCTTTTGTATGTGCTCTCGTTGCATCTATCCTGTAGGTGACTGATTTGTACTTTGAAATGAAATTTCTATGTTCGTTGATGTCGGTGGTATTTCTGTCTAAGATCTAGTTTATTAATAATAGCCTCGGCATTTGTGTTGCTCCTGAGACTTGATATCCTGACTTGTGAATATCGATTTAAAATGTATGGGGAGGTGTCTATCATTTTTGCTGTGGGATTCGATCCTTGCACTAGGATAAGAGCCCGTTAGGGTTTGACTACAAAATGAAATGGTAAAATGGTTCTGGGTTTAACTAGACTCAATGAAATGATTCTGGTTGTCCTGTCCTGCGTTATCTTTTTGTGTTTACATTGTGTTTTCCTGGAAGTCTAGATAATGGAACATTTGACTCTACCTTCGATTTCATGTTTACTGTCTGTGAGAAGAAATTTTTGAAAAGGAAATAAAGGTCGCTATCGTGGAATGAAATATAACGATACTGCCATTTGATAAAGGGGAAATACATTGTAGTTTGGTTTGAATGGACAAAAAATAATAGATATGAATGTTTTGAGTCTGCGAAACTAGATGTGTGATGTTGCTACGAGTTTCGATGTCTGGTCATTACTTTTTCTTTTCTATTCGGTGGTTTAAAAGAAAGGAAATATAAGGTGATGGCAATCCTATTTCCGAAAAGATTTGTCTACTGTTGAAATGATTTCGTTTTTCCATGTAAGGGTTAGTAGTTTAGAAGGAAATTTAGTTAGGTTTGAGAAACGTTGGGGTTTAAAAACCCGAGAGAGGGTTTAGAGATAATTACAAGAACATCAATGCGTAACAGAAATATCATCCTAGTTGTACATTGATCTAAAACATATCATACTATTTCAGCATTTAAATATATATTAATGCTTAAAAGAACATTCAGTTATATAATTTAATAAGGATGGATTCTAGGTTTTTGATAAGCTTGGATGTCTAGCACAGGCTAGCTTGGATAGACCTGCTAGACATTCTGCTGGTTCCTAAATCGAATTACTGATTTTAATACAGTTCTAGTTATAGGGTTTGGTTCCTATAAGAAATTAATATTCTAAGCAGTTTGGGATAAAAACAAAACAATGCTGCAATATCAGATTTATGCTACCTACCTAATCTTCTATTATAACTTGAAATGGAAGTTGAATAATTCATAGCTGGTTGCCTGGCGACTTGTTCCTTTTCTGTAGAAGCCTGCACACTCAAACAATAATTAGTGTAGAATCTTTTGAGCTTAGTTGACCTGTTAAAATGATTCCTTAGCTGGATAACTTTGGGGCTACCATGTTCCTCCCTCCGAGCTGGTTCCAACATGCAATAAGAGATAGAGGCCCTAGGCTCACTGCTGGTTCTGATCTAGAAAAATTGTATGGGGCTGCTTCAGTTCTTGGAGCATAGAATTCTCTCTAATTACCATAAGATAATGATAATGAAAAAGAAGAGGTCCCTAATCTTGGGATCTGCCTTCTTTATGTAGGGGAGTCTTGATTTATGGATGTTTGAATAATTATTTCTTTAAATTAAATAATTAATATTCATAAAAGATATTACTACTAAATATCTAGTCCTTGTTGAACTAGGACTCTACATTTGTTTTTACTATAAGTGATTTTAACTTAACCTTTTCATAAAATTAATAATAATACTAATGATTATATTTCAATCTAAATATTAATACATCATTAATAATATTTAGCTAATGTGGCAGCCCACTATGCATAAACTATATGTAATAAATGTATTTTATAAATAAATAAATAATAGCATCATTATTATTAAAGCTCTTAGTAATAATATTTAGCCTTTGAGACCTTTATGCACTTTGTTCATATAAGACTATTCTTAGTCAATCCATACTTTAAGTTATGGTAATTATCTTTTATTTAATTATGTATCTTAACATGATACTTCTTTAAACATTTTAAGGATAAGGTCCACTTCTTTGGATGGTCTTTCGGTAAGCTTGGATAGGCACCTCTAGTCTCTCTCTTGCATGTCGGATTCCCTTGTTTAACATTTTAGTTTTGCCACAGTATTTGATGATAGATAGAAGATGAATCATTTAACCAAATTAAATAAATGTGATAAAAGTAGAAGTGCTATTCAGAGTCTTTCCGACTCAAGACTTTGAGATCTAGTAACCCTGAGTGCTCTTCAGAGCCTTTGGACTCAACACTTTCACATGGGCGTTACGCTAGTGCAATTCCAGAGCTTCTTGCTCAACACTAGTGCTAGAATGTGGTTGTGAGGTACATCTAGAATATTCAAGTGGCCTCAGATTTGGTATTCATTTGTCAAGCTTGGAGTGCTCTAGGGCTTATGCCCAACACTCAATGTACCTCAGGGATTACTCCCAATACATAAACATTCTTCTAGGTACATCGGGGTTTATGCCCAATACATAGGTTATATGTGTGTTTCTGAGTCCACGCTCAACACACCCATAAGTCAATCATGTAAAATAATAGCTCTACACAGTAAGTAACAAAAGATCATCTCAGTATATTAGGGCTTGTACCCATATCATATGCTAAAGAACATAACCACAACATTAGGGCCTACTCGCCCAGTATACACTCAATAAAGAAGTCAGTCAGGGTCCATGCCTAGTATGTCAATATATAAAAGAATAAATCATGGGTGCTAGGGCTCATGCCCAATACTCAAAAGAAAACATATGTGCTAGGGCGGTGGCCCAATATAACAACAGAAATAGTTAGTCCAAAATTCGGGATATTACATAAATTTAGTACCAGAACACATGAGATATCCAACATCAACCTGTGGGGTTCCCAACATGGTTTATGGCCGACAATTGAGACGAGCCATTGATTTCTCACATGTGTTACAAACAAATTTCTAGGACCTAAGACTCATCAGCACTAGGAAAAGTCCTAGAACAGTATTATTGTATCAATCACATGCACACCTTAGCCTCCTGGTGAAAGCAAAGATTCGTGTACATACACGACAAGGACAAAGAATCATCATAAGGAGCATGTACACCAAGATGTGGGATCCCTCATCTCAGTGAAGATTTGGATACCCGTATGATGATATGATTGATTGGCCTTATGAGAGATCGGATTACAATTTCTTGATTGATTGAATGGTTTTTGTGGGATTCCCTGAAATATCCACTTTGTTGTACTGTCATGTCTGGAGATCTTCTCTGACATTATTGCTGTTCGAATCCTCTTTTGAAGATGTTCTGAGACTCGGGACACTTTCCCGACTTTTGGTGTGGTTTGACCCACATCTCGGACAGCTTTTACGAACAAGCAAATCGGAAGGATGATTTGTTTCCTGCAGTTGCTTGATTCGAGGAAATTCATTGCTTCAGCATGAAGGAACGATCCCTCTCTAAAAAATCTATAAATAAAGAGTTCCTCCTCTCTTATTGCATCGCGCATCCGAGAGTAGAGAGTCTACAGTCTTAAGTCTTGTTCGAGTATGCTCTGCAAGTGCAGCTTAGTCTAATCACATTGCATCAGAAAGATCTGTTTTAGGAAGTCTGGTCTAAAGCAATTGTGATTATGCTCTATGAATTGCCCTATGGGTATTCACCCCTTAGCCCGAATCTGTAATTCCCTAGTTATCTCGCAAGATTCTTCACTCTGGTCGTGAAAAGCATCTGTCCGCGAAGTAAGTCCCAGGAGATGCCGTAGTGCATGTTCGACATTACAAGGAGTGATTGAAGAAAGGTAGTAGGCTTGTGAGTTGCAAATATTCAGCCAGAAGGAAGCAAGCCCGACGCTACGATTTCTATCCAGTCTACCAGGTGTAGAGGTCCCTACATCAAATTGACATAGGCCGTAGCGCATGTTCGACATTACAAGGAGTGATTGAAGAAAGATAGCAGGCTTGTGAGTTGCAGATATTCAGCCAGAAGGAAGCCAGCCCGACTCTACGATTTCTATCCAGTCTACCAGGTGTAAAGGCCCCTGCATCAAAAATAAATAAAATTCTAACTAATTTGACCTATAATATTCCAAAAATAACTACGCTGGCCTTGCTGTCTCCTAAAAATAGGCATTGCTATATAACCTGCAGCACCTCGATTTTAAAAAATGGGAGGTTGGCATGCCTACCCACAATAGAATATCTGGCGGGAACGAAATCAACTCGGAGTTTGGCATGCTTAGGCTCAATTGAATATCCGGTAGGAACGAATTCACCCATAAATTCATCTGAGAGGGACGAAAGATCCATCAAGGATTTCATAAATCAAAACGAACTCCCTTAATTCATCTGAGAGGGACGAGAGATCCATTCCAGCGAAGACAGATATGCCTGCACAAAGAGAAGCCAGGCAGGACAAAATAATGAAGATGCAGGGAAATGGGTTCTCACGTTGTCGAGGTAGAGTGGTCAAATCCCATAAAAAGTTTAGTAGTCGAGAGATTCTTTATTATTCTTATAACAATCATTCAAGAGGACGGCCATGGCAAATGGAGGCACCTGTGGGTGCAGCAGTAGTTTCACCTGAGTATAATTAGTCAGGGACCGCCTATGAATTCCAACGAAACATTACGGTTTCCATTGCAGCCAATTCCGAGTTCAAATCACCAGAATACGGGCCTCCGTCCGTGTGGGGGGCATTCTCGATATGGGAAGGTCCAGACGAGGGCCGAGCAGAACGATTACTTTTCACCTGACTATAACGTTTAGGGGCCCTTGAATTTTACGGTGAATGGACCGCCTATGAATTCCAACGGAACATTAGGGTTTCCCTTGTAGCCCAATCCAACTTCAAATCACCGGAATATTGTACAACCAGTTGCTTCTAATGCAAATACGGGCCTCCGTCCATGTGGGGGGCATTCTCGAGATGGGAAGGTTCCCAGGAGGGCCGAGCAGAACGATTACGCGCAGCATTTTGTTGACACAGGCGCCCGGCCACAGAACTTCATCAGAGACGCAGATATGTCCGTGGTGGTAGACGAGTATCCTCAGATGAAGGAGCTCATGAAAATAAGGGACGAGCTCAATGCGCGACGCTCCTTCAACCCTGTGTTCTTGAAATGTGATCTGCGTGAGACAGTGCTTTCGCCAGAGCTCTTCGGGACCAAATTCGATGCGATTCTCATAGATCCACCCATGGAGGAGTATGTCCGTCGAGCTCCGGGCGTTCTGGATCCGGAGGACTACTGGAATTGGGAACAAATCAAGAACCTCCAAATCGAGGTATTGTCACAAAAACATTGCTTCTAGAGTTTTCCATGATTGGATTTTTATATTTTGATGTATTGGAGATTTTTATGCATGCTGGTACCGCTGTCCTTGGCATTGGCTGTAAAGTATTTTTTATATGTTCGTATGCTGCCCTACAAATTTAGGGATTCCACCTGTACGTATCGTTTGGTTTAGGTTTAAATCATTGAGGAATTGATTGTATTTTAAATTTATTCATTAGAATTTGGAATTTTCTATTTTACTAACTTGGAAACCTCTTTCATGATTTATTTTTGCTTTCAGGATATCGCAGATAGCCATTCCTTCGTTTTTCTCTGGGTTAGATCCGCCGAAGGTCTTAAAGAGGGCGGTCATTGTTTCAAGAAGGTAAAAGCCTCTGCCTGGATTGCTGATTATTCTTCGTTGTCTCAGTTCAATCCTGTAATCTTTTAAATAATTTTGTTGTGGGGTCTCATAGATTTCTTGACTTATTACAGTGGGGATTTCGAAGAGTTGAAGATATTTGTTGGCTAAAGACAAACCATGAAAATCTAGCTGCGTCCGCGTCTGTTAATAATGACAGAGGAGATTTATTCAAGCGCACCAAAGTAAGAGCCAAGAGGCATTCCTTCTTGATATGGGCTCGAGTTAAATCTTCAATTTCTCTTAAAAGATTGTCTCTGATATGAATCCATGAACATGAATGCAGGAGCACTGTTTGGTGGGTATAAAAAACACTATCTCACCACATCTCATGCATCCAAACATTGACGTAGACGTAATTGTATCTGAAGAACCTCCATATGGTTTGTATTTTGACCAGAAAAAATCTGAATTGGTTAATCGGGGGATCACTGTCTCTTGAACCCCTTTCTCAATTTTAGTATATATATTTGGTTGGAAGAAGGTCTAGTGTTGTCATGCGAGAAATCTTGCAACATAAATCTGAATTGGTTAATCGGGGGATCACTGTCTCTTGAACCCCTTTCTCAATTTTAGTATATATATTTGGTTGGAAGAAGGTCTAGTGTTGTCATGCGAGAAATCTTGCAACATTCCCTTAACTACTCTGATTAACTTCATATCATAGAAGGGAATCTTACCAATGAAGGCCCACAAATTTGGTTTGCCTCCTGTGTTGAGCCTATCTCATCTCATAGAATAATTTTTAAGGGTTTTCACATTGCATTTAATGGATATGGGTTGTTTATTTTAAAAGACGTCATTTTTTGTTACCTTGCTAACAATTGATTGTGACAAGACATGTTGAGTTGCATTGCAGCCTTGAGAACGAGTTTTTTGGCCAATGTTTTGAAAAGCATCGACAAGCCTTCTAACAATACGATTATCTACTTATGAACTTATAACTATTTTAATACCTAAAATTCTTCTAACAATATTCAAAGTCCTAGATTTTAACAAACACAAAAATAATTGACATTTAGCTACATCATATTTTGGTTCAAAATATTCTCTAATAATTATAAATGATTGATAACAAATAGTTCAGTGAGGTAACTTACCTTCAAGTGGTGCTAGAGCACTTTCATCCACTTGAAGGAATTTAGGAGTTTTTCGATGCACACTGTCCAATCTAGGTAGGGGGATGGACCTACGTTCTATCACTCTTATTCTCTCTCGTGGATTTATAATATTAGAGGGAGTTTGGACCTATTCATGGGTAGTTTCTGAAAACGCCAGATTGTCAAACAACGGGATGCACCATGAGAACTTCTTCATCTTGAAATAGTGCATTAGTTGCCTCTCTAATTTTACCCATGGTGTCATTATCTACAAGTAAATCCATCATCATATAGTCATAAAAAAAAACTTTTATTGACTGAAAATTCATTGAAGGTTAATTTGCTCTGCTAGGATTTCGATTCTCCTTTGCAAAAAGCCTTTGTTCTACCATACCTATCATTTCCTTTTCCATTGCTTCATTGACTTTTTCGATGGGTTGTTTTTTCCTTGGCCATTTTCTTTTTTGATTATGATGGTTCCCCATGTTTAAAGATATTGCAATTACAAGGAAACTTGACAATTCTCTTCCAATTACAAAAAATGCTGAAATTTTTCTTTCAATTACACAAGAATAAAAATACTGGATTCCAATTAAAAAATAAGGCAGGTCTCATCTTTCAGATAACAACAAGACAACAATTGTCTTTCAATTTCACAAATTGTCTTGTAAATACATATGAAGAAATACATATGAAGAGAACAGTTGTCTTTCAATTTCACAAAATTTATTCCATTTACATAAAAAATATCTTATAATTATATAAGAAGTAAAAAAATTGCTTCCCAATAACATAAGAAGACAAAAATATGATTCCAATCGCACTAAAATGCATACCACTGTGTTTGTTGCCATTGTTGTTGCATGTTTGAAAATATCTAGTCGTTGTTTGGATGTCGGGAGAGTGGAAAGCACAAGTTTTTGGTAGGAAAATAAAAGGCATGCACTCATTATTAAAAACATCCACTCAATAAGAATGTCCACCTAAACCTTAAATTCATATCCCTCCAATAGGAGCGCACATGTACTCTTAAAAGAACACAAGTGCTCTTAATGTCCACCTGCTTCAAACGGTGGTAGAAATGAGGCCTTGGATCTCCCGATATCCTTGGCTCGAGTTTTGCTCTCCACAAGGTGAAAATCCTCTTTGGGTAAAAATGGCTAAGTCAAAATGGGTAATTTCTCCTTTTACCCTCTTTTATATATATCATGTCATTATTTTTACCTATTTTCTACATTTAAAAACCTTTTTGAGTCAATTCTTCACATTTTTATGACCTAATGTTTGTTTCTAGGGTTTTTGACTACATTTGGCAGGTTCATTTACGTTGTTCACATTGGTGGTGTCATTTATTTGACTTTCTTTCGAGCTTACTTTCTCTTTTTCGTGCTCTGGACCCAAATATGAAAAAGATTTCAAGCACTTTCACACCTGAGTCGTGCTTGTCAAAACCAAGTAAAATGGTGTCGAGCTTAGTTTACTTTATTCGTGCTCGAAAAATGATGAGTAAAGTATCATCTTAGTATTATTTTCTCCATTTTTCAGACTCAGATGATTAACTCACGAAAATAGAACCTTAGGAGTTCTCTTTAAGCTATTTTCGGACTCCCTTGCTTATAAAATATTGCCAAGTGAGATTGTCTCTTTCACAGTTGTAAAAGTATTTGAAAGGACATCTATCCGGTGGTAGGTTATCCCTTTTTGGACCGGTTAGACTACTTATGAGAAAGGTATCCCTTTTCGGGTCCAGGGACTAATTGTTACGAAAAATTCAAACCTTAGAGTTTTCTTTAAGTTATTTCAGACTCTCTAAACATGAAAAACTGTTGAGTTACCCTTCTTTGGACTCGTAAAATTAAACATCGAAGGATCCTTATGGATTCGAACCTCTCCTTCCTTGGGTTCGTAAAAAGTACAAGGATGGTCTCACTTAAACGTGAGCTATACCGAGCATCTGTTATCCTCTTCAAGCTCGTTGAACCACAAAGAGGTACTTGTCAATCATGATGGGGAAACATTGGGAAATAAGCCGAGTTTACCCTTCTGGTAGCTCGTGAGTCATTACCTTTGAACATGGCATGCATTTACCCCTTGTCTTCTTTGGGTATTCAGTCTCTCTGCTGAGTTATAACTACAGTCATGAGTCGTCTTCTTCGCTATTGAGTCTACTCACCTTGTGTTTGTTTCTTCTAATTAATCCTTGCTTCCAAGTCGTGTCTCGTGCCGTTATATGTTCAAAGGGTCGTTGTCACCTTGATTCAACCTTTTACAATTTGGTCAACTCTCCAGTTTTGTGTCAGTATGTACTCCTTTGATTCGTTGCTCCATACCTCTTTCCTATATCGGTTTCATGTCGATGATGTGGGATTCATTATGGTTCACTTTCGATGAGTCTATTCCTGTCAACATCAAATCGCTATTGAGGAATTAGGCTTAGGAACCAACTGTATTACCTTGGTACCTGCATGCCTCGATGGTAGGTTTCCTTGTATTCGATAGTAGGTTTTCATTATTGGCCTATGATCGAATAATCCCTCGAATGTTCGACGTCAAGACTCTTTATTCAAATTCATTGGGTTGTACTAGAGATACCTTTGGGATCATTGTCATCATTAACGATTACCCTCGTACTTGTTAACAGCTTACATCATTGGCTGGTAATCAAGTAGTCTCTGCCATGTTCAACTTCAACACCTTGTAATCACATGGTCAGATTCATATCACTTCGAGATTGGGTAGAAGAACCTGGAAAACCCTGTTGTTTCTTTTTCGTCCATGCTGTGATGGCTTCTCTTGAGTAGGTCCCTACATAGGATATCATTTCGATGCCATCCTCTGATGTACTGTCACACAGATCCACTATTGTATTGGTCGTGCCTTTGTTGCTATCTCGTAATGGATCTACATTTGTTCTTCGTAGCCATTATTTGTTTACAGTCTCTATCATGTCAATTATGTCATGGATCTGCATTGTATTGGTCGCAACCATGCTTTGAGTCAATTGTCCCGAGCATGGGTATGCCCGCCTCGGTGTTATTTGACATCTTGTTTCCGTGCAGCTCTTCTCCGACCTCCTTGCTACTATCTCTGCAGACTAATTTATTTGTAAAGTGTTTCGGCCATCAGTTTCTTCTGACCTCACACTTTAGTGGGCATCTATTATACCCCAAAGTCCCACTTTGAGTGTCATTTCACCTAGTCATGGTTTATCCCCATGTGAAACCTAACGATGCTTCCTCCTAATGAATGTGAGAACTTACTCTCACCTAGTTGGTCCCCCCTTTGGCTCTCCTTAGAATCCCTAGAGCGAAATCCAACTTGTTTGAGCCAAGTTCCACATCATTAGGTCGAGATGCCACCTTAGTTAGCCCACTTTACTAGAATTCCCGCGCCCTTCTAGTAGTGCAGCACAAGAAAATTCCCCTTTTTTGCGTTTTGCATACCTGCTCGGGCTCGAAAATTACAACTTAATCGTGCCTTGCTCAGCCTCTGGGGAGCGAAAATTACATTCCAACCACCTTTAGCTTGTATCTTGGATCTTATTTTCGAGAGATTTTTATGGGATTGAGAGTTCCCTTCGAATCCTCACTCACCTTCCCTCTTTGGTTTGGTTCAACCTCCTAGATCCACCATTGTCTCTCCTAGATCCATTTTCCTCTCCTAGTAGTTGGCCTCCCAAATCCTATAAGAAGGAGGTCATCCATGGGCTAAGGGGAGAAATATTGAGGTATCAAACCTATGGTCTTGAGAGTTTTGCAGAGGTAGCAAGGAGGAAGGCTTTGGAGCTGAAGTTGTTGCTTGGACATCAAGAGTGACTTTGTAAGATTCTTCTAGCTTTCATCAATATAACTTGTCAATATAACTTGTCTTATTTTCCCATGTTGTGCTTCTTGTTGAAATCAATAGCATGATATGTTTCTAGTTTGATTTAGATTCTAACTATTATACATAGTATTTGGAGATTGTGTTGCTTGTTGCTTGCTTTGATTTGAACGTGCGTTCTACTTGTGGCATTCAAGGCTAGAGCTGGAGTTAAGACAAACATCAAATTAGAAGTAAGTCATACTACTTCATCTTTTCCAAATACAAATACGTTAAAGATTTGTATGCATAATTTGATCTAGGAATTTAAGGTTACATTTGTTTGTTTACTATCTTAGATTAGACTTAGTTGATCTTAGTTTAATCTCTGGATAAATCTAACTACCCGTAGGACAGATTTATTAACACATTTTTATAATAAAAAAATGCAAAAGTGTTATCCATTTCAATAATTTTTTTATTTTACTTTGTTTGATCCATTTTTTAATATTACATTTTAAAGTATAAAATTTTATAAAATTTAAAAATATATATATTTTAAAATTTAAAAAATAATATACATATCTTATTTTTAAAATGATCTTTTATCATTAATTTAGTTTAAAAATGAAGAGAAATATATAAAAAATTAAGCAAATAACACAAATTTATATCTCTAAACTTTTTATTTTATTATATAATGGTATCAATAGTGAATGAAAACTAAACCCACACTAAAAACACTTTAACACGTTTACTAACCCACAAATTTATATCTCTAAACTTAACAATGTAAGAATTTCCCACTTTAATAATGATATTATATTCAAAGGATATATATATATATATATATATATATATATATATATATATAATATGTAATATTAAAAATCATATACAAATGTTTAAATGTTTGTTAAATTCAATATATTTTATAATATATTTTGTTATATAATAGGTATTTTTCTTCATTTAGGAGGCTTTCATATTAAGGACTTAAAGACCATCATAAAAATATACTTATTAAGAAGAATTTAATAAGTGTAGTTTAAATATTTTATTTTTAATTTTTTTTGTGAGTGTGGAAATCTTTAAAAAAATTTAGAATAACCATATATTAATTATGAAAATTGTATAATTTGAGTACCAATCATGTTATTTGAAGGTACTGAATCTATTTATGAATTCAAAACCACAATTTAAACACTTTCAAATTTAGATTTTACCAAAATTGTTTTAAGAACCAAAACCAACCTTACAGTCCAAAACTTATTCTTCATATATTAAAATATAGAACATGGATGACAAAATTGGTTTAAAAAAACAAAGAGCTAACTGCAAGCTCATGCTTCCAACTGTCATTTTGATCAAACAAAGAGCTAAATGCAAGTTCGTGTTCACAATGTTCTGTATATTTCCTTGATTCAAGTGAACCACAAATTTCTTTGCTGTAAGTATTGTTATATTCTTGATGAACTTTTTGGACAAAGTTCTTCAATCCTTTGTGTGGTGCCAATAAGGTGGGGGGCATTAATAGGTGCAGGACATCCATAACCTCCGTGAGAGATGTTTAAATTTCCTTCTGTAGATACAAAATTGTAGATACAAAATTCTTTACATATGACTACATATAAATCAAAAAGCAAAATATGTTAAGAACAATTTTAACTTGGAAATGATACCCATTTTGATATATTCACAGTAGAAAACAGGGTTGAAGGAGTAAGGCCGGCATGAGTAGTTATTTTGGGAATATTGTAGATAAAATTACTTAGAATTTTATTTATTTGAAATTTTGGGTTTAGAGGTCAAAATTTCAAGGACAATTTTTCTATTGGCCGAATTTATAATATAATGAAATTATGTCTTTTCTCACATTCTGATCAAATGAATCGAAATTTTTAACACTATATTAGAACAGAATGTATTAAAAATTTTAACACTATATTTAGTGCATGCAAGTGTGCTATATTTATCTCTCATTTTCTTAATTTCTTGATTTTTTAATAATCTATCACAAATGGATTCAAGGTTTTCTTGATTTCTTAACTTAATTTTAAGAAAAAAATAAAAAAATTTAACACTATACTTAGTGCAATATGAAAGTGTGACTATATTGATCTCTCATTTTCTAATTATTAACAAACTGATTGGTGTGAAGCTTTTATATTTTATTATCTTTTAATGAAACCAAAACGTTTCCATCTTATGGTTACAATTGTCTGATACTTTGTTAAAAATCCAATTTAATTTTTTTACTTTGTTTATGATATTTTTTTGCAGATGTGTTAGTAAATAATAGATAACCATATTGTTGTGTGTCATGTACATTTTGGTAGGGTGTAAAATGCATTTTTCATTGTTGATAGGTTTTTGGTAACTCTTTTTTATGTTTTATTATTTTTAGGGGTTATATACCTATTATTTAGGGTTGTATGAGATTTTTCTTTGTCTCTAGGAGGGCTATGCCATCTTAATGGGTCATGCTTGTTTAAAATTTTTCTACTAAAAGACAATGGCGATTCCTTATTATTATTGTAGAGAGGATTGTCAAAACCTGTCAAACCCTTATTCATCCAATGGTGTATAAATAATTGGTATGTACACCAATCCATGCAAATATGCTTCTTTGCTTCTTTATTAGGAGGGAATAAACCAATTATGATGTCAATAAATAACTTCATGATATATTGTTTTGAAATTTGTAGATCTCCCCTAGTTTCTTTCTAACTGAGTCTTATGGATTTATACATACTACCCATTGGTAATGGAACATAGAATGGTCTCAAGCAATGTAGTGAGTGAAATCCATGAGTGCTTTTTGAGGTTTTTAAAAGAAACAATTATGTTTCCCCTTGACTCAAGGCCATTGATAATTTAGGCGATAATTTAGGCTATTGCATCTATACTTGTGGTTGGAGGCTAAGGTTGGGTCTTTCTTTATTGATTGATGGTTATGTGCATGTTCCATATAAATGAAATTTATATGTTGCATTTGAATAAAAATAAAATATTTTTATTTTTGTTTCTAAATTTAAAGAATTTAAGAAATATAAACTAAATATAAAATTTATATGTTGCATTTGAATAAAAATACAATAATTTTATTTTTATTTCTAAATTTAAAGAATATAAGAAATATAAACTAAATAGATGAGTAAAATTATATCAAATGAAATACATTAAATGGTGGTGATGGCGGCAAATGTAATCATTAGACTTGAAAATATTCTTGAATCCATTTTTGTTGAGAATTTATTTTCTTATAATATTTTCCTAAAATTTATTCCTTAAGAGTTATGAGAATTACTTGCAATGAAAATTCAATATTGTTAAAATCGCAATAAAAAACTTACAAAACATTTGTTTTCAAAAGAGTATTTATATGAAACAAATATTTAGAAAGCCACATAAATGTGTCCATATAAAACTAGTTTTTGTTTACTATATTTCTATAAAAGATATTACTTAAATTTAAAAAAGATACAAAAATAATTGATATAGTGGTAAAATATGTGTATATCATGTACATTTGTTTTCAAATAAATAAATATTTAAAAAAATGATGAGTAATAAAAATAAATATATTCATTTTAATTAATTTATTATTAATCTACGAAGTTACATGATTGACATGTTTTATTATCCATAGTCATTAGTCAATGAAATATTAAATTGGATATTGGTAACAAATTATATTAGTTTCACTTAATCACCAACTAACTTTAGAGTCACATATTAACTACACATTAATTTTGAAGCTACCAATCAACTTGAGATTAGCTACACATATTAATTTTGAAGTCGCAAACCAACTTTAGAGTCTCTAATTTAAATTAAGAGCGCAAAGTATATAATGCTAAATAAAAAGTGAGTTTTGAAGACTAAGGGGCATGTTAGTCCCTCCCTTATTAGTTGAACTCCATATAAAACATTTGACATTACTAAATCAGGGAAGCATCCTTTTTGTCTTTTTTATTGTCTTTTAATGGTGACTTGGTGTAATTTTAATTAGTCTAACTATATTTTCATATGCCTATGTTTTAATGACTTCGTCAAAGATCAAGTAATGTTTTTGAGAAATAATGTTCGTGGGTATGCCACATACATTGGATCAAGTAAGGCACAAGCCTCATTGGTGAAATATATACTTTACTACATTCAATACATAGATCTAGAATTCAATCCATGCAAAAACCTTAAATAGAACAATGGGTAAATATTAAATGATCTAGTGTGCTTATCTATGGAGTTGAAGATATAATCTAGTGTGCAAAATTTGTGTAAATTAATACACATATATGAAGGTATTATATCTATGCACAACCCTATAATAAATCTAATGTAAAAAAACTTGTTTGGTTTAAAATGTGGACATGTACATTTATTTATGTGAAAACTAAATGGCAGTGAGGGCCATTTATGTACATTTATCTATGTTAGAGTGAGGGCCCTTTATTTTACTTTTACCAATAAATTATCTTTGAGTTAAAATACTCTGTGGAACATTATCATAGTTGAGAGTTTTTGGTTAAGTTAAACAACAAATTTTGCTACAATTTTTATAAACTTGCAATCTAAGGGTTGATCCATATAAATTTTGAAGATGATATGTTGTGTTGTGTTCCTAATAGATATCAAAATAGAAGATATAAATTAACATGCAACAATACAATAGATCCACACAATAAACCACAAGGTAATAAAGCATATAGAAAGAACCCTTAAGGTAGGGTAACACCATATTGGCTTGCTACAACTGTTACATCCAACACACTTCACAAGGCATCTTATTCCATTGCTTCTACTTCTTTATATAGTTTCTATCCAACCTTCTATGCACTTTCTAGATAAGGAATTTTCTAGTAGGTGGAACCTTCTAGTAAGCCTTATTACAATTGTTTCTGTACACACTATATGGGCCTTTTAAAATAAATGGTGCCTCAATACATAGCATTATCCCCTTCAGTAGCTCTGTAAATACACCATATTATCCTCCCTAGGTACATTACATTCCACCCCCCTCCGCATGTTTCATCCTTGAAACATGGGAGGAAGCCATACAATATGTTCTATTAAGCAATGTAGCCAACTCGTACCAAGCATGCCCATCCATCCATTCTAGTGAAATGTGGACATGGGGTCTAAGTGCTTCCTTTCCCCCTTGATCTTGATTCTGGTTTTTTCTTTGGTTCCATGTTACCATTTTTTTACTCTGATATCTCTGAAAATAGCTTTTAGTTCTCCATGTGCCTCCATACAGGTTGCCTTTCTGGTGCCATGCTTAGTTATAGTAAATTTGTTGATATTTATGACCTAAATCCTTGATGATTGTTGTTTTGTTGGGTGGTGTGAGAGGCAAGTTATATCAATCTTCAAAATTAGATCTCTGGTCTTTAACTCTATAACATGTGGTTCCTTTGAGTCATGTAGCCCCTAATTTCTTATTTTCGCTTATGCCCTTCCCGAGCCTTTTCTTCATGTACTACTATAGCCCCTTTTCCCGATCCAACCTAAAACTCTTTATCTACTATGTCTATTGGTGCTTCAACTATTATGCCTCGAAGGGCTTCTTCATGAGCCCCTTTGAACCCTTTGGTAAGAGAAATGTCATGCAATGCAATTTTCTTTTTCTTATACCAAAGGTTCAAAAGCTTCTTTTGCACATGAATATTAATTGTACCCACTAAGTCCATCCAAGGATATCCCAAAACAATATCCACACTATCCATATCTATAGCATGAAAATATGAATGTAACACATTTTTTCCATAGCATTATTTAAACATTTGAACATTTTCACTATCAATTTGTGTGCTTTGAATGTGCTTTCTAGGAACTTGCAACCTTTTATCCACCTTAACATTTATAAAATTATGTTTGCTATTAGGGTTTATAAAAATAATGTCATTCTCTTGTCGAATACATCAATGAACTCGTAACAGAGATTTGTCAGATGAAAATAAACCGTTATGGATCTCATTATCCTTTGTCACAACATTATACCACTTGTCTAAAAATACATTTTCATATTCTTCATTTGAAATATTTAATAGCTCCTTAAAACAAAGTGTTTGGCACCATATAGTTGCTTCATATGTTAAATTAGAGTATATGCAACTTTTCCAAAATGACTTATTTTTCTTATAATATGCAATGCATTTTTAAATGCTAGGACCATCTCATATTCTTGTAAAATACATAATTTGCAATTTGCACACCCGTCACTGGAAAACCCGTAAACAACTGATTTTAAATCAATGTTAACTTTACTTCCCGTACTTTCATTTGGATGTTTCTTTTGAAATTGGGTGTCTCCATGAAAGGAGCTCAAATATATAACTAGTCTCTTCAAACTATACACAAAAAGTTTTAGAAATTAATCTGAAAACTGCTGCCCTCATTTTTTCTCCTAAAAAAACATGAAAAAAGAAAAAAACAAATCCTCGACTTTTTTTCCCAAGAAAGGGTTGTGATACCAAATGTTTTGTTTCTTAATAGATATTAAAATAGTATATATAGAAATGAACTATCAATAATATAATAGATCCACACAATAAACCAGAAGATAATAAGTTACACAAGAATACTGAAAGAACCCTTAATGTAGGGTAACAACATTAACTATTTATTAGGGAATGAATCACTCCACAAGCTATGCTTGCTACATTACATCCAACACACTTTACAAGGCATTCAATTCCATTGCTTCTACTTCTTAATATAGTTTCTATCCAACCTTCTAGGCACTTTCTAGAGAGGGAACTTTCTAGAAGGAACATTCTAGTAGACATAACCTTTTAATAAGCCTTATTACAATTGTTGCTTTTCACACTACATGGGCCTTATTTAATAAATATGACCTCAATACATAACATTATCCCTTTGAGTACATTCATAGGTACCCCATATTATCCTCCCTAGCTACATTACATGTTGCTACAAATGGATTCATTGTCAAATCTAGTTTGTCATGATATAAGAATTTTAGATTTTCATTAATATTTCTTTTTAAATAATATTGTCATCAAATCACCTCCAATGAAAATTCAATATATTGTTAAAATCACAATACTCAAAATTAGCAAAAATACCCTCTTCAAAATAATATTTTTAAGAATGAAAAAGATTAGGTGCCATATAAATGTCCATATGACACTCCTATAATATTACTATAAAAGATATTTGAGTACATTCATAGCTACCCCATATTATCCTCCCTAGCTACATTACATGTTGCTACAAATGGATTCATTGTGAAATCTAGTTTGTCATGATATAAGAATTTTATATTTCCATTAATATTTCTTTTTAAATAATATTGTCATCAAATCACCTCCAATGAAAATTCAATATTTTGTTAAAATCACAATACCCAAAAGTAGAAAAAATGCCCTCTTCAAAATAATATTTTTAAGAATGAAAAAGATTGGGTGCCACATAAATTATGACACTTCTATAATATTACTATAAAATATATTACTTAAATTTGAAAAATTAACAAAATTAGTTGATGTACTAGTAAAATATGTGTGGAATTTGTACACAAAGTTTTCCTTGGAACTAATAATCATCTCTAAAAAACCTAGGCATCCTCGTAAGTAAATTATTAAGTTTACTTAAAATTTTAAAGTATAAGTAGTTAATAAACATAAAATTTATTTCAAATGTATATATTCATAAAAAATAAAAAGTATATATCAACACATAATTTTTTATAAACATTGTTTGTAATATAAAATGAAATTATGAATACAAATTAAAAAGTATATATCAACCTGCAATTCCTTAATTGAAGCCGCTTTGTTTGGACAATGTTTGCCATCCCCACATGCCTCACTGTGTAAAAAGGAAGTGTGTGTGTGGATGTAGCGGCCTCTAAAGATAGAGATGGGAACCACAAAAAAAATAAATTCTAATTTAAAATGAAAATTTGAAAAGAAATATGAGTGAGTTTTGATATATACTTGAAGTTTAAGAAAAATAAAAAAAAATGTATTTTTTATAATAAAATTTATGAAAACATTCATTTTAACATTTTTCACTTTTATATGACTTATTTTACTCTATTTTATCTATATTTGGATATTAAATTTAAATTTTTATAAAATTTACAAAAAAATATATCTTTTAAAATTTTAAAAATAATATACATATCTTATTTTTAAAGTTATCTTTTATCTTTTATCATCTTGTAGCTTGGGTGATTGGGAGTACAGATTGATAACCTTCCGGCCTAGTTTCAATTCCTTGTAAGTGACATGTGTGGCTCTTAATTGAACCCCCTTGTTTAACCCCCCTTGTTTGTATAGCCTCAATGCGCCTAATGGTTAAGAACATGTGATCCTTCCTAGGAGGTTAAAAGTTCAAATCCAAGGGGGGGTCTCATACACTTCTCATACACTCACCTTAAAAATATATTATTATTGATGTTCTTAAATGAAAACTAAACCCACTTTAACAAGTATGCTACCCCACTACCCCACAAATTTATATCTCTAAACCTAACAAAGTAAGGATTTCCCACTTTAATAATGATATTATATTTATCATCAACTTAGCCACTTTAACAAGTATGCTATCCCACAAATTTATGTCTCTAAAACTAATTGGTTAAACAAACAAAGAGCTAAATGCAAGCTCATGCTTCCAATGGCCATGTTGATCAAACAAGAGATACATGCAAGCTCATGTTCACAATGTTATGTAGATTCCCTTGGTTGAGGTGAAGCACAAATTTCTTTGCTGTAAGTATTGTTATATTCTTGATGAACTTTTAAGAGGAAGTTCTTAAATTCTTTGTGTGGTGCCAATAAGGTGAGGGGCATAAAGAGGTGCATTACATCCATAACCTCCTTTAGAAAGATTTCCTTCTGTAGATACAAGATTCTTTACATATAACTGCATATAAATCAAACATAAATCAGATAGCAAAATATGTTAAGAAAAGTTTGAACTTGGGAATGAATATGTAACCCTGAATGATAACCATTTTGATATATTTCAAAGTCACAGTAGAAATGTATAACTTGAAATGCTAACAATAACATATACTTACCTCCTTACTGAAATTGGAAGAAGAGAGCCCATTCCCTATAGTAAGCGAGCCTGGTTGAAGATTATGATCTTCACCGAAAATTTTAGTCCATCTTCGACATTGAACAAGATGTTCAATTATACGATAAAGATACTTTGGCTTTAGAGTGGATCCTGATAAAATGACAAACATTTTGATTGGTTTCATTCATAAAGCAGAGACACAGAAACCTATCTAGATTTTTACTGGTCAAAATACAAACCATATGGAGGTTCTTCAGATACAATTACGTCTATGTCAATGTTTGGATGCATGAGATGTGGTGAGATAGTGATTTTTATACCCATCAAACAGTGATCTTGCATTCATGTTTCATGGATTCATATCAGAGACAATCGTTTAAGGGAAATTGAAGATTTAACTCAAGAGCCAATATCAAGAAGGCATGCCTCTTGGCTCTTACTTTGGTGTGCTTGAATAAAGCTCCTCTGTCGTTATGAAAGGACGCAGACGCAGCTAGATTTTCATGGTTTGTCTTTAGCCAACAAATATCTTCAACTCTTCTAAATCCCCACTGTAATAAGTCAAGAAATCTATGAAATTCAATAACAAAATTGATTTAAAATATTACAAGATTAAACTCAGAAAATGAAGTATAATTAGGCATAGGTTTTTACCTTCTTGAAACAACGACGGCCTTCTTTAATACCTTCGGAAGATCCAACCCAAAGAAAAACAAAGGAATGGTTATCTGCTATATCCGTAAAGCAAAAAGAAATCATGAAACATGTTTCCAAGTTAGTATACATGAAAATTCCAAATTCTAATAAAAAATGTAAAAAACAATAAATTCCTCAACGATTTAAACCTAAACCAAATGATACGTACAGGTGGGAGACCTAAATTTGTAGGGTAGCATACCAACATATAAAAAATACTTTACAACCAATGCAAAGGAAAACAGTACCAGCATGCATAAAAATATCCAAAAAATCAAAATATAAAAATCCAAACATGGAAACTCTAGAAGCAATGTTTTTGTGACAATGCCTCGATTCAGAGGTTCTTGAAATGTTCAGACCTCGCTCCACTTCATCCTGTCATTGACATCATGATCCGCCAAACATACCTGAGAGTTACATGCAGCATCTTAAAAGATTAGTCTGGGGGAATTCTAGTAATCCTCATAGGACAACTCGGGGAGTTAGGTAACAACTTACGTAGCTGGGCATGTTGGGCAATGGTGGAATAAGGTATGGTTTTTAGGAATGACAGAGCTGGGCATACGGACGGATGGTGATTCACTGGGATAAGCAGGCAGAAGGTGACTGCGTGAGTGGAAAGGCCAGAAATGGGGGCTGCGTTGAGGAGCACAGCGTGGATGAAGGGGACCGATGGGCCAAGCGTTGAAGGGGCTGTGTGTCTGAGTAATAGCGTGGAGGATGGGCCGAGAAAGGAGTTGGGAGGCTAGGTTAAGGAGGAAGAGCGTGGATGGAGGGCGACAGGCCAAGCGTGATGGGGGATGCGCGTAGGAGTAGCAGCGTGGAGGATGGGCCGAGCATGGAGATGGGCAGCTAGGTCAAGGAGGAAGCGCGTGGATGAAGGGCGATAGACCAGCGTAGATCCAGAGGCTGCGTTGAGGGGAGTGTGATGAATATGGTCGTGTGCACTGAATGGGGCAGGTTGGAGATGGGCCAGACGTGGATGATGAGCAGCGTGTCAGGAGGAGCTGCGTTAATGGATACAGAGTGACAGCGTGAACTGAGAATGCAGGTGCAGGTGGGAGATGGCAGGAAAGGTGGGTGGATGGTGCAGAAGATCAGCCTGAACGGTGCTGCGTGAAAGGAAGGGAACCAACAGAATGCGCTGGGCGTGAGATGGGTTTCAACGCAGGAGTTAGACTCCTCAATCAGAAAACCTAAAATGTAAAAGAAGACAAGAGTTACCTTCGGAGAATAATCTCGGCTTTGTATTAGGCCGCAGGTTCCTTTTATAAGCCAAGAACTTCACTTATTTACATAAATATGCCCTAATACAATTAACACAGTAAACTGAGTTTATTACATTCAACATTCTAGAAAACTGCAAACAAAATACATTTGCTTAATATACTTATTATTATGTAACAAAAAATTCAATTCAAAATGAATAATAAAAGACCAAATAGATTGCCATAGCATAATCAACAAACCTCTCCCATACTCGATGTGTCATTGGATAACACATATGAAGCTATATCGCGACAAGACTTGGCATAAGCCCTGAGATCGTCGATGCTCAATCCATCTACCTCATCATTCGTTTTGTAAACAAACTTTTGACGAATAGTAGCACGAGCCCTCTCTCGAACCAATCCCACTTCTACTCCAACAAGAGCTGACGCTAAACCATCACCTACAGAATCCCTTGCAGTTGTCCCAAGTTGGGATGTGGGCTCCATCTCCAATCTTAGAGCCACAACCCTAGGTGGACGAGGTATCTCGGGTGGAGGTCAAAGAGTCGTAGGGTCTCTAAGAGCACCTTTTCGATTATATATTCGACCCTTTCCAACTCCATAAAAGTCAGAAGGAATATCAGTATAGTTTGGCTTCATACCTAAAAAAAACTCCGCATAGAAAAATCTAGCAAAATAATTAGGAACCTCATCGTTCCATGGCAATCGACCATAAGCTGCAAGGAACCGATCATATATTGGATGTGCAATTTGAGGATGCTTGAAATATTGCACTTTCAACATTTTTCTCTTAAGGCCTTCTTTGAAATTAAACATTGAATTGGCTTGTTCTTTGGTCACTCTCTCCTTCACAACCTCCCACTTGTCTGGACCCATAACTTGGTCCCTTCGCCTCTGCATCAAATGAACAAACCCATTCGTAGTTGGTCCGAGTTCCTCATATGCATCAATGAATTTTTGCAATGACCCCAAAACAATCTCTAGACTTTGTCTGCTCTCTGGAGGGAGATCCAAAGAACAAAGATCATTGTTCAACCTGTCATAGTGGGATCTACAAATTTCAAGGATAGTTTGTTGCACAACACCTTCCCATGGAAGCTCATCAGGTAAATCAGACGGATAAGTTGATATGGGTGTACAACCCTCAGCTAGTGGAACATATGTCGTCCTAGCTCTAGGAGGATCTTCGCAACCCTGCTCTGCACCTGCACCTATTCCATCATCTACAATCCTATCTTGATCTTCCTCCCACTCTATCGAATTACGCACATCTTCTGAACCTCGCTCTGCTTCAAATATAGCCTTATTCAATTGTTAACCTTGTCCAAAAATTCAAAACATACAAAAATACAGATTATACATGTATTGAAACATTAATGTTCATACCGACAGAAGGTTGAGATCGACGCTCTCCCACAGAAGATAAAAGGGAATCATTTGTACCCCTATCAACTTGTTGGTGATCAGATGACTGTGACCCATACAATAAACTTGAACCCCGAGGTGAATTCTACAACCTTTGACTACCAATTGGAACACCAATTCCCGATGAATGTGATGACCTCCTACGCTTTCGCTTCGAAGACTCCACTCTTTCCATTTGATATGATTTCTAAATTTACACAAATGTCAACTCATAACATATTGAATTTGTACATGTTAATTCTACAGACTTAAAGACATATCTAATAAAGAACTACATACCAAATGTAGGGGTGTCTAAAGTAGTATAAGTGATTTTTTTTTGTAAGTCCCTCTCCTAACTCTAGCATAATTAATTAACTAAAATTCCTACCATCACTACTATTGCAACATAAAGATATATATTTAATAATCATTTCATAATCAGATATAAGTTATAATGCAGTCAATTGTAGTAGTATAGTAACCTTACAAATTTTTCATCCATCAAATATGATTGAATTATATATCTCAATAAACAAACATCTCACAAAATATATATATATATATCCACTTATTATAAGAATTGTACTTTATTTATATGAAATTTTTTTTTACACAAATGTCAACTCATAACATATTGAAGTTGTACATGTTAATTCTACAGACTTAAAGACATATCTCATAAAGAATTGCATACCAAATGTAGGGGTGCCTAAAGTAGTATATTTGATTTTTTTTTGTAAGTCCCTCTCCTAACTCTAGCATAATTAATTAACTGAAATTCCTACCATCACTACTATTGCAACATAAAGATAAAATTAATAATCATTTCATAATCAGATAGAAAATATAATGCAGTCAATTGTAGTAGTATAGTAACCTTACAAATTTTTCATCCATCACATATGATTCCATTATATATCTCAATAAACAAACATTACTTATTATTTATAAGAAAAAAAAAATTATGGAATTACAACACTATGACTCTTTATATGAACAGAATCTTTAAACTCTGTTCATGAACAGAGTTCAAGAACTCTGTTCAAGGGTAAAATTTTTAATCCTCTTTATATCTTATTATATAAATTTAGTATAAAAAATTAGATAGGTGCAAACTTCAACTATTATTACACAAAAACATGTTGAGGGAAAGCAAAAAATTGACCAGAACAAGACTGTCCAATAGGAACAGGTGCCATTTAAATATTGGTATTCGTAAATTAAACCTATAGATGTAACATTCAAAAACATATATTTCTTATCTTTTCATGAACAGATTTTTTAACCTCCATTCATGAACAGAGTTTAAGCATTGTGTTCATGAACAGAGTTCTTAAACTCTGTTCATGAACAGAGTTTAAGCACTCCGTTCATGAACATTGTTTTTAAACTCTGTTCATGAACATTGTTCTTAAACTCTGTTCAACAAGATGAACATAAAATTAAATGTAAAAAAAATAAACAGTCTAATTTTAAACCTGAATGCAAATATTTTTTTTAATTTTCTTCAAATGATAATAATATTTTTTGACAATACAAAAGATTGGGAAACGAGACATACCTGTAAACCAAACTTGCAGTCAACAGATTGTTGAACCACAACGCCGCACCGGATAAGACCACCAACTTGCCGAACGAAAAATATTTCCTACACACAACAACAAATTGTGTTAGCAACAAAAAACTATAAAAATATGAAAAACGAAATCAAAACGACACAACTCATCATCAAAACATACCTGAAAAGACAAACTATCAACCCTGTGCCGAAAACCAAAACACCAACGAAGCACCGATAACAACCACCAACTCAACAAACGAACTAACCTGCACACACTACCACATTTCAAGAACACATTAAAACACGAAAACATATGCATACATCAAAAATCAAATTGGAAAACAAAAAACAAACATATAAATGAAACAATGAAACTAATTATAACCTCACCCCTCAGCCGTTAACTCCATGTGGATCCGTCAGGGAGCGACCGTCCTATGCGAAACGTCAATTTTGAGCTCGCCGATAGCAGCCTCATTGACGAACGGAGCATCCAACTGCTGTGGCGAGTAGTGGCGAGAGAGCAGGCTAAGAGTGGCAGGAGATGGAGCGAGGGGTGGAGAGAGAGCAGATGAGCAGTATTGACAAAGCAGGTGAGGGTCGTCAAGGAAACCATGCAGGGTGGTGAAATTCGATAGTCACAGCACTGATCGACAGCGGGCCCGCATGCGGGGTCCAGAAAATTGCCAACAAATAATGCCAAACTACGGACGAGGCCGGGATTTTATGCAGGAAACATGTTCGACCGAACAACTCTTCAGCTGAATAATTGTTCGGCCGAACAATTATTCAGCCGAAGAGTTGTTCGGCCGAACAAGTATTCGGCCGAATAAACTAACACCCAAAATTTTTTCCCGGCCGGCAGTGCTTTGCACACATTTCAAGGGTCCCCATTAAACTAAACGGAGAACTGTTAGTAGGTATTCGGCCGAATAAATTATGCATTATTCGGCCGAATAATGACAATTATTCGGCCAAATAACAAATATTAATCGGTTGAATAACCTCTGCTAAGACGTTTTTTCCCTTGTTTCTCACGGAAGTGTTACCCGCCTTCACGTTTTTACCCACCTGTGGGAGATCTGTGAATCCACCAGCAACCTTGTAAAAAACCCTAAGAAGGGTGTGAGATCTATTTGTAAAGCAGAAAACTCTTGGGAAAAAAAAATAAATTAAAAAAATCCTAACTGTAACTGCTTCTTCTTGGGATCTAGAGGCTCTGATACCCATTGATCCGCCAAACATACCTGAGAGTTACATGCAGCATCTTAAAAGATTAGTTATGGGGGACTTCTAGTAATCCTAATAGGGCAACTCGTGGAGTTAGGTAACAACTTACGTAGCTGGGCATGTTGGGCAATGGTGGAATAAGGTATGGATTTTAGGAATGACAGAGCTGGGCATACAGACAGATGGTGATTTGTTGGGATAAGCAGGTAGAAGGTGACTGTGTGAGTGGAAAGGATAGAAATGGGGGCTGCGTTGAGGAGCACAGCGTGGATGAAGGGGACTGATGGGCCAAGCGTTGAAGGGGATGCGTCTCTATGTAACAGCGTGGAGGATGGGCCGAGAAAGGAGATGGGAGGATAGGTTAAGGAGGAAGAGCGTGGATGGAGGGCGATAGGCCAAGCGTGATCAGGGCTGCGTGTAGGAGTAGCAGCGTGAAGGATGGGTCGAGCATGGAGATGGGTGGCTAGGTTAAGGAGGAAGCACGTGGATGAAGGGTGATAGGCCAGTGTAGATGGAGGCTGCGTTTAGGGGAGTGTAATGAATATGGTCACGTGCACTAAATGGGGCAGGCTGGAGATGGGCCAGACGTGGATGATGAGCAGCGTGTCAGGAGGAGCTTTGTTAATGGATATGGAGTGGCAGCGTGAACTGAGAATGGAGGTGCAGGTGGGATATGGTAGGAAAGGTGGGTGGATGGTGTAGAAGATCAGCCTGGATGGTGCTGCATGAAAGGAAGGGAACCAACAGAATGAGCTGGGCGTGAGATGGGTCTCAACGCAGGAGTTAGAGTCCTCAATCAGAAAACCTAAAATGTAAAAGAAGACAAGAGTTACCTTCGGAGAATAAGCCCAGCTTTGTATTAGGCGGCAGGTTCCTTTTATAAGCCAATGACCTCACTTATTTACATAAATATGCCCTAATACAATTAACACAGTAAATTGAGTTTATTCCATTGTTAACCAAGTCCACTATGGGTTGCAAAGAAGGCTAGCTTCTTTGTGGCCCACATCAGCCCCTTTGAAAAATGGGGTATTGATTTTATGCATTGTAAGCCCACTTCAGTCGGGGGGAATAGCTATGTTATCGTAGCTATTCACTAATTCACTAAATGGGATGAAGCAATGCCTAAGTATGCAGAAGATGGCAAGAAAATAGTGCTATTCATATTCATTCATATCATAGCTAGGTTCGGAGTCATGCAGGACATCATGACGGAAGATGGTACCCACTTTAGGAACCACGTGATGGATGAACTGAGTTCCAAACTGGGTGCTCGTCATGAAAAATCAACCCCATACTACCCACAAGTGAACGGTCAAGTGGAGGAAATCAATAAAGTCCTGAAATGTATGATCCAATGCACCATGGGTACCTAAAAATCCAAATGGCACTTAGCTATGTTCCCAACCCTTTGGGCCTACAGGAATTCGGTAAAAAATGAAAACCGGTTTTACACCATTCAAAATGGTTTATGGCCTGGAAGCAATCCTATCGATTGAATGTGAAATATCGTCTGTAAAGCTAGCTGTAGAACTCTTACCCAACACAACCATCGAAGAAGAGCAGTTTCTATACCTACCCAAGCTAGATGAAACTCGCCAAGACGTTGCACTTGCTAATGAGGCTCACAAAAAGCACGTCAAAGCTCAATATGAAAAATCCATTCAACCTTGAGTGTTCAATGAAGGAGACCTTATCTTAACCTACGACTAGATGCACGATAAGTTAGGTAAAGGCAGGTTAGAATCTATTTCATACTGTCCCTATGTTTTTAAATGTGTGTTAGAGAAGGGAGATGACAATCTCATAGATTGTGATGGTATATATTTGGGAGTGCCCTACAATGGGATTTACCTAAAGATATTCTATGCGTAGGTTCGTCCCGCATGGAACACCTTATATATAATGTATATAGTGTGATTGTGGTTTAGTTTTTGCGCTTTAGGTTCTATCTTGTACACCATCATTTATCTTGACTTGTGATTTTATGCACAAATGTTGACGCACTATGGATTCACGGATGGTGCTAGGCGACATACCTGGAACCTTTCTTCTGCAATATCAGTACCATGGAGTATCAGTATCTGCTTGGGCCCCGCAACAAATAACACCACGGAGTATCATGTAGTCATCAGAATCATGACCGAAGTTTCTTCTCTTGGAATTCGTTCCTCTATAATCTACCTTGAATCTCAACTCGTGGTCTCTAAGCTAAATCGCGTCTACATCGTCCATGATCCTACACTACTTCGTTTATACATAAGGGTACACCTCCTTGAATGATCATTTGATTACATCTTATATCAACATGTACCAAGGGAATTCAACACAGCGGTTGATTCATTAGCTAACTATATGTTGGATTGGCATCTAGTACACACATAATCAATACATCATAAAAGAACAAATGTACATATGTAAACATGCAAGTCATCATATATAAAACTGTAGAGATAGGTCCATACATATATATCATGTAAAAAATAGTTCTGCCACATACAACAGTATAATGCATCTAAAGTCAAAATTGGGTCTATAACCCATACAAAAATTGGCTGAAGCCTACTTGTCATATAAATTCCGCTATCAAACTACTATCTAAAACTAGTCGCTAGGCGCGCGGTACTCATGATAGCACACTACAGCCCTAGAAACCTGACGGAGCAGCTTGCCGAGCCGCTCTGGCACACCCATAGTGTTCCTCTAGAGGTGGTATGGGACCTCGAGCATCCTCATGGAAGGAATACCCATAGTCAGCCCCTCTAGGTTCTGTTCCACGTCGCGAATCCCTCCCGTCTCATCCTCTTCGGCTTGGTACTCCGCTCCCCATCGCTGCAACAGAGAGGATCCGGCTAGCCTCACCGACCCTCGATCTGCAACATTATACACATACATTAGAATTTCTATTCATTATCCAAACAAAAAAAATGATATAAAATTAAAAATTTAAAAACAAGTTTGAAGGTCATAAACCTGACTCATCCCAGTCATCGCCCTTAGGTAAAGCTAGATCAATGTCACTGCAGAAGTCTACCCCGGCATAGGGATAGTCCTCGATCATCACAATCTACTCCTCCAGCCATGAGAATAAATCCTCCCCAAATGCTAGAACTTGTGGTCCACCGATCCGCCCAACATAATCACTCCATCTCCCCATCCTTTGCTCAGATGCAGGACGACGAGGCACCCTCTCTTGAAAAAAGGTAACCAAGATACTACCATACCCAAACTGACTTATACTTCCATTGCTCCACTTCGTTACCTGATCCTTGATATTAATTAGAACCCCTTCACACCAGTTGAACAGTTTAGGATCCATGCATTCCACAACATAATTCATTTGCGCTTTGGTTGCATGGTGGTCTCCCACACTTCTCGCCACATGTGCAATGGTATACAAGATTGTCCTCAAAGGAATATCTATCACGTCTGCATTAAGCACTTTCCTTCTCTTCTTGCGGTATCCCTGTCTACAGTATCGAGCGATATAGGTGTATATGGTCTCATTGGTAGCCCAATGTCCTACTAAATTGACTCGAGCCCCTCTTTTGGAGAGATTGGTCATGAAATAGATATCCTCGAGCTCGATCTCGAGTTTGTTCTCACCAATATGGAAATCTTGGATGTCGGCATCCCGCATTTGGATAATGTGGTTTAATAGCTTCCCCTGCTTGTAGATACCTCTGGTCTTAAGGAATTTCAATAGACCACATTATCATATCGTGGCTAGTGTGGCATCCTCATTTAGAGCTTCCCTATCTTCATCTTCGTGACCTCTTTCTTTCCAATAGACCATTTTTCGCTTTAGTCACTTAGAATCTCTTGCAAATCACAAGGGTAGACTTCAGTCAAAAGATGGGAACATATCTTCATGCCAAGAGGGAGAGGCAAGCATTTGATTTCTTAAGTCTATGGATTTTCGCGCCCTAGGCAGTGCAGGGACGCGAAAACTGCTAATTTTCGCACCCCTACCAAAGCCTAGAATGCGAAATTCCTTGATTTTTTGCACTTCCCGATATAGGGGTGCTAAACATTTAAGGGCGCAAATTTGGTGCCCTAAGGCCCTTTCCAACCCAAGAAAATTAGCATGAAAAAAATCAATAAATGGATGAAAAGAAAGAGGAGTCTGAGAGGACTTACCTACTTCAAACGGTGGTCAAAATGATGCCTTGGATCTCCCAATATCCTCGGCTGGAGTTTTGCTCTCCACAAGGTGAAAATCCTCTTTGGGTAAAAAGGGCTAAGTCAAAATGGGTAATTTCTCCTTTTACCCTCTTTTATACATATGATGTGGTTATTTTTACCTATTTTCTACATTTAAAAACCTTTTTGAGTCAATTATTCACATTTTATGACCTAATGTTTGTTTTTAGGGTTTTTTACTACATTTGGCACGTTCATTTACGTTGTTCACATTGGTGGTGTCATTTATTTGACTTTCTTTCGAGCTTACTTTCTCTTTTTTGTTCTCTAGAGCCAAATATGAAAAATATTCCAAGCACTTTCACACCTGAGTCGTGCTTGTCAAAACCAAGTAAAACAGCGTCGAGCTTAGTTTACTTTATTCGTGCTCCAAAAATGATGAGTAAAGTATCATCTTAGTATTATTTTCTCCATTTTTCAGACTGAGATGATTAACTCACGAAAACGGAACCTTAGGAGTTCTCTTTAAGATCTTTTCAGACTTCCTTGCTTAGAAAATATTGCCAAGTGAGATTGTGTCTTTTACAGTTGTAAAAGTCTTTGAAAGGACGTCTATCCGGTGGTAGGTTATCCCTTTTCAGACCGGTTAGAATACTTACGAGAAAGGTATACCTTAGTCAGTCATGACTAGGAGAGTTCTTCTGGATATTATTTTATACTTTTTCGGGTCCAGGGACTAATTGTTACCAAAAATTCAAACCTCAGAGTCTTCTTTAAATTATTTTAGACTCTCTAAACATGAAAAAATGTCGAGTTACCCTTCTTTGGACTCGTAAAATTAAGCATCGAAGGATCCTTATGGAGTCTAACCTCTCCTTCCTTGGGTTCGTAAAAAGTACAAGGATGGACTCACTTAAACGTGAGGTATACCGAGCATTTGTTATCCTCTTCAAGATCGTTGAACCACAAATAGGTACTCGTCAATAATGATGGGGGAAAATTGGGAAATAAGCCGAGTTTACCCTTCTGGTAGCTCGTGAGTCATTACCTTTGAACATGGCATGCATTTACCCCTTGTCTTCTTTGGGTATTCAGTCTCTCTTTTGAGTTATAACTATAGTCATGAGTCATCTTCTTCGATATTGAGTCTACTCACCTTGTATTTATTTCTTCTAATTAATGATGCGAAGTCTTGTCTTGTGCCGTTATATGTTCAAAGGGTCATTGTCACCTTGATTCAACCTTTTACAATTTGGTCAACTCTCCAGTTTTGTGTCAGTATTTACTCCTTTGATCCATTGCTCCATACCTCTTTCCTATATCAGTTTCGTGTTGATGATGTGGGATTCATTATGGTCCACCTTCGACGAGTCCATTCCTGTCGACATCAAATCACTATCGAGGAATTAGGCTTAGGAACCAACTGTATTACCTTGGTACCCGCATGTGTCAAAGGCAGGTTTCCTCGTATTCAACAGTAGGTTTTCATTATTGGCCTATGATCGAATAATCCCTCGAATATTCGACGTCAAGACTCTTTATTCAAATTCATTGGGTTGTACTAGAGATACCTTGGGGATCATTGTCATCATTAGAGATTACCCTCGTACTTGTTAACAACTTACATCATTAGCTGGTAATCAAGTAGTCTCTGCCATGTTCGACTTCAACACCTTGTAATCACATGGTCAGATTCATATCACTTCGAGATTAGGTAGAAGACCCTGGAAAACCCTGTTGTTTCTTTTTCATCCACGCTGCGATGGCTTCTCTTTAGTAGGTCCCTACATAGGATATCATGTCGATGCCCTCCTCTGATGTACTGTCACACAGATCCACTATTGTATTGGTTGTGGATGTGTTTTTATCTCGTCATGGATCTACATTTGTTCTTCGTATCCATGATTTGTTTACGGTCTCTATCATGTCAATTATGTCATGGATCTGCATTGCATTGGTCAGCATCCATGCTTTGAGTCAATTGTCCCGAGCATGGGTATGCTCGCCTCGGTGTTATCTGACATCTTGTTTCCTTTCAGCTATTCGCCGACCTCCTTGCTACTATCTATGCAGACTAGTTTATTTGTAAAGTTTTTCTACCATCAGTTTCTTCTAACCTCACACTTTAGTGGGCATCTGTTATACCCCAAAGTCCTACTTTGAGTGTCGTTTCACCTAGTCATGGTTTATCCCCATGTGAAACCTAACGACGCCTCCTCCTAATGAATGTGAGAACTTACTCTCACCTAGTTGGTCCCCTCTTTGGCTCTCCTTAGAATCCCTAGAGCCAAATCCAACTTGTTTGAGCCAAGTGCCACATCATCAGGTCGAGATGCCACCTTAGTTAGCCCACTTTCCTAGAATTCCCACGCCCTTCTAGTATTGCAGCACACGAAAATTTCCCTTTTTTGCGTTTTGCATACCTTCTCGGGCGTGAAAATTACAACTTAATCATGCCTTGCTTAGCCTCTGGGAGCGAAAATTACCTTCCAACCACCTTTAGCTTGGATCTTGGATCTTATCTCTGAGATATTTTTATGGGATTGAGAGTTCCCTTCGAATCCTCACTCACCTTCCCTCTTTGGTTTGGTTCAACCTCCTAGATCCACCATTCTCTCTCCTAGATCCATTTTCCTCTCCTAGTAGTTGGCCTCCCAAATCCTATAAGAAGGAGGTCATCCATGGGCTAAGGGGAGAACAATTGAGGTATCAAACCTATGGTCTTGAGAGTTTTGCAGAGGTAGCAAGGAGGAAGGCTTTGGAGCTGAAGTTGTTGCTTGGACATCAAGAGTGACTTTGTAAGATTCTTATAGCTTTCATCAATATAACTTGTCTTATTTTCCCATGTTGTCCTTCTTGTTGCAATCAATAGCATGATATGTTTCTAGTTTGATTTAGATTCTAACTATTATACATATTATTTGGAGATTGTGTTGCTTGTTGCTTGCTTTGATTTGAACAGGTTCTACTTGTGGCATTCAAGGCTAGAGCTGGAGTTAAGACAAACATAAAATTAGAAATAAGTCATACTACTTCCTCTTTTTCAAATACGTTAAAGATTTGTATGCATAATTAGATCTAGGAAGTTAAGTTTACATTTGTTTGTTTACTATCTTAGATTAGACTTAGTTGATCTTAGTTTAATCTCTGGATAAATCTAACTACCCGTAGGACATATTTATTAACACATTTTTATAGTAAAAAATTGCAAAAGTGTTATCCATTTTAATATTCTTTTTATTTTACTTTGTTTGATCCATTTTTTAATATTACATTTTAAAGTCTAAAGTTTTATAAAATTTAAAAATATATATATTTTAAAATTTTAAAAATAAGATACATATCTTATTTTTAAAATGATCTTTTATCATTAATTTAATTTAAAATTGAAGAGAAAAATATAAAAACTAAGCAAATAACACAAATTTATATCTCTAAACTTTTTATTTTATTATATAATGGTATCATAAAAGCCACCCCATGGGATTTAAACAATAGTGAATGAACTTTAACACGTTTGCTAACCCAAAAATTTATATCTCCAAACTTAACAATGTAAGAATTTCCCACTTTACTAATGATATTATATTCAAAGGATATATATATGTTTAATGCAATATTAAAAATCATATATAAATGTTTAAAAGTTTGTTATATTCAATATATTTTGTTATATAATAGGTACTTTTCTTCATTTAGGAGGCTTTCATGTTAAGGACTTAAACACCATCATAAAAACATACTTATTAAGAAGAATTTAATAAGTGTAGTTTAAATATTTTATTTTCAATTTTTTTTATGAGTGTGGAAATCTTTAAAATTTTTTGGAATAACCATATATTAATTATGAAAATTGCATAATTTGAGTACCAATCATGTTATTTGAAGGTACTGAATTTATTTATGAATTCAAAACCACAATTTAAACACTTTCAAATTTAGATTTTACCAAAATTGTTTTAAGGACCAAAACCAACTTTACAGTCCAAAACTTATTCTTCATATATTAAAATATAGAACATGGATGACAAAATTGGTTTAAAAACCAAAAAGCTAACTGCAAGCTCATGCTTCCAACTGTCATTTTGATCAAACAAAGAGCTAAATGCAAGCTCATGTTCACAATGTTTTGTATATTTCCTTGATTCAGCTGAACCACAAATTTATTTCCTGTAAGTATTGTTATATTATGGATGAAGTTCTTGAATCCTTTTTGTGGTGCCAACAAGGTGGGGGGCATTAATAGGTGCAAGACATCCATAACCTCCATGAGAGATGTTTAAATTTCCTTCTATAGATACAAAATTCTTTACATATGACTGCATATAAATCACAAAGCAAAATATGTTAAGAACAATTTTAACTTGGAAATGATAACCATTTTGATATATTCACGGTAGAAATTTATAACTTGAAATGCATACAATAACGTATACTTACCTCCTTATTGAAATTGGAAGAAGAGAGCTCATTCCCTATAGTAAGCCAACCTGGTTGAAGATTATGATCTTGACGGAAAATTTCAATACGTCTTCGACCTTGAACAAGATGTTCAATTATACGATAAAGGTACTCAGGATTTTCGGTGGATCCTGATAAAATGACGACAGACAATTTGATTGGTTTCATTCATAAAGCAGAGACACAGAAACCAATTCAGATTTTTACTAGTCAAAATACAAACCATATGGAGCTTCTTCAGATACAATTACATCTACGTCAATGTTTGGATGCATGAGATGTGGTGGGATAGTGTTTTTTATACCCACCAAACAGTGCTCTTGCATTCATGTTGATGGATTCATATCAGAGACAATATTTTAAGAGAAATTGAAGATTCAACTCAAGAGCCAAGATCAAGAAGGAATGCCTCTTGGCTCTTACTTTGGTGCGCTTGAATAAAGATCCTCTGTCATTATTAACAGACGCAGAGGCAGCTAGATTTTCATGGTTTGTCTTTAGCCAACAAATATTTTCAACTCTTCGAAATCCCTACTGTAATAAGTCAAGAAATCTATGAGATTCCACAACAAAATTTATTTAAAAGATTACAAGATTGAACGGAGACAACAAAGAATAATCAGCAATCCAGGCAGAGGTTCTTACCTTCTTGAAACAACAGCTGCCCTCTTTAAGACCTTGGTAGATCCAACCCAAAGAAAAACAAAGGAATGGCTACCTGCGATATCCCGAAAGCAAAAAAGAAATAATGAAACAGGTTTCCAAGTTAGTAAAAAAGAAAATTCCAAATTCATATGAAAAAACGTAAAAAACAATCAATTCCTCAATGATTTAAACCTAAACCAAACTATACCTACAGGTGGGAGCCCTAAATTTGTAGGGCACCATACCAACATATACAAAATACTTTACAGCCAATGGTGTTGGCATTAATTGCAATCAGGTACCGCCATATGTAGCGGTTCTTGTTATTTAATGTAATTTGATGTTTAATTATGAAACTGGACACGTAATATCCGTTGGGGAATGTGATCCGTCTGCCCCGGCAGGTATTCATTTTTGGTATTACTGTTTTGAAATTAATGAAAAATCTGGGCGATGATATTCTGTTCTGATTTCCTGTGTGTGGCTCTGTTACGAGTGCTGTAGCATTGAATGTTTTTCCAGTTTTCTTTTAGCCCTGTTTTTCTTGGGTACTCTGCCTCCCCTTCATTGTGGTATCAGAGCGCAGGAGGCACCGTGCTGCTTATGCCTGCATGCACTGCTGTTAATTATTGATCGTGGAAGAAGGTAGCCGCTGTTGAAATAGTCCAGCCGCCATTGATCTGAGCAGAGACGCCATCTGCTACTGCGTTGAAGACCATGAAGCATTTGATTGCTGCCATCGTTCTCTGAAGGAGGATCACTGGAAGAAAGAAGTCAGATTGCAGAGAGGAGCCGTCGTTTAACTACGGTCGCCATTGTGCAGAAGCTTCCGTTTCTGTTTTCATTGCGGGAAGAGCCCGTGCTCGACCACGCCCTCGAAACCCAGTATGGCATTGGCTGCAGCCCTTGAATCCTTGATCGGCGTCTTGAAATACAAATCCACAATGTAATTGGCGTTATCTGTAACATAGGGCATGTCCCCTGCTGCTTTCCATCCTTAGCTTGGCCTCGCAGCTGGTTACTGTGCCCACACTTCTTTTTCCTGCAGTTGACTGCTCTAGGGTGCAAACGGGCATAGCATTTTCTGCAAATCATCTTGTCTTGGTTGTACTTCCTAGCCAGTGCCATCAAAGAAGGCTCTATAATGCCCCCACGGAGCCTGAGCACAAGGTGCAATGTAGAGTAGCACGGGTATCAGGGTTCTTGGACCCAGAAAGGAAGGGTTCTTGCAGTAAAGGGTTCTTGCAGTAAAGGCCGTGTTCTTCTCCTGGAGGACGCATTCACTAGTGGTTAGTATAAAGAGAAACCTGCGAGTGTATAGCTCATCTTAGTGGGAAATTTGAGGAGGATTAGGTTGTTATACAGCTGCTGGATGCATTCATTGAAGACTGATCCTCTAATCGCAGGCATATCCCCTTTTCTGGGCATTTGAAGAATGACACTACAGTCATAAAAGAGCCGTAATCTTTGCTGTCACCTACAGGGACATCTCTTGGTTTCTGGAGGACGATTTATCTTGGGGAGAGTGTACTCTCGTCGCATGAAATCCATAGATTATTGACAGAAGTGAAGGACTTCAATTGTGCCCGAATATACACACCTGTGACTGTATTTGTGGAGAGAGGGCCGCTTTTCCTTCGTTAATCAGTGCAAGGAGGGGTGGAGGCTTGAGATTGCCAGCCATCATCAACCAGAAAGGAAGCCGTGAAGGGATATTGAAACAGGGGACCCTGCATACAGCTGCAAAAGGAGAAATTTCAGAAGATTTGGGCCATGGCGTCGAGCAGCTTCGGAGGACAGCCTCAAATTCCACCTTTAACAGGTAAGAACTATGACTTTTGGTCCATTAAAATGAAAACTCTTCTCTGTTCACAAGATCTGTGGGATTTAGTTCAGAATGGGTACTTAGAACCCCCTGATGAAGCAGCCTACTTGGCTTTAACACAAGCACAGAAAGACTTGCTTAAAAACAACAAGAAGAAAGATGCTAAGGCACTTTCTCTCATCCAGCAAGCTATGGATGACTCAATTTTTCCTAGAATAGCATCTGTAAGCAGATCTAAAGACGCTTGGGACATATTAAACACAGTCTATCAGGGTTTAAGCAAAGTGAAGGTTGCTAAATTACAAACCCTTAGGAAAAATTTTGAAAATTTGCAAATGACTGAAACACAGACTGTAGATCAGTTCCATAATCATTTAATGACAATTGTAAATCAGATGAGAACCCATGGTGAACAGATTTATGACCAAAAGGTGGTGGAAAAAGTATTAAGAAGTCTGCCCAGCAAATTTGACGTTGTTGTTGTGGCAATTGAGGAGTCAAAGGATTTGACTCAGCTCTCAATTGATGAGTTGATGGGATCCCTGCTGTCCCATGAGTCTAGAATAAACAGAAATCCAAACTTTTCTCTGGATACTGCCTTCAAAACACAGTTAACGGTTGGTAGAGGAAGAGGAAGGTCATCTTATAGAGGCAGGGGTAGATTTCAATCTCAAAGGGAAAAAGAACCAAACATAAACAGGACTGGTAGATATGTCCAAAACACACATTCAGGAAATTTCAGAACTGCAAGTAATAACCTTCATCAACAGCAGAATCAAAGAACTGATAAATCCAAAATTCAGTGTTTTTATTGTAAGAAATTTGGGCATTATGCCAGGGAATGTAGAAAGAAGGAAGCAGATGCTAGAAAACAGTCTGCAAATTTAGTTGAAAAATCAGAAAATAAAGTTGATTCAGTTCTTATTACTTGCAATGTTGCACAAGAGAATTCAAATGATGTATGGTTTCTAGACAGTGGCTGTAGTAATCACATGTCTGGCAACAAGGAAGTATTCACTGAAATAGATAGTTCAGTAAAGTCTGAAGTGAAGTTTGGAGATGATAACAAAGTTTCAGTCAATGGCAAAGGGACTGTTAATGTATTTGCAAAAAATGGAGATAAAAGACATATTAATGATGTGTATTTTGTACCTGGCCTAAAATGCAATTTAATTAGCATTGGACAGTTAATGGAGAAAGGTTATAAGGTAATTTTCAATCATGATACTTGCACAATTTTTGACAAGAATCCTAGGATAGGATTGATTGCCAAGGTCAAAATGACCAAAAATAGAATGTTTCCACTTACATTAAGAGGTGAAATTCAGAATTGTGTAAATGCCTATAAAGTTCAAAGTTTGGATCAGTCTTGGCTTTGGCATTTGAGGTATGGCCACTTGTATTTTGGGGGATTAAACTTATTGCAGAAAAATCAGATGGTTAGGGGGCTGCCACCGATTGAACAACCAGCAAGCTCATGTGAGAGTTGCATTTTAGCAAAACATCATAGAGAAGCTTTCCATGTAGGTACTTCCTATCGAGCAAAGGAACCTCTAGAGATAGTTCATACAGATTTGTGTGGACCAATGCAGGATCCATCATTGGCTGGAAACTTATACTTTCTGACCTTTATTGATGATTACAGTCGGAAAACGTGGGTATATTTTGTTAAACAAAAATCAGAAACTTTTGAAGTGTTCAAGAATTTTAAAAACTTGGTTGAGAAACAAAGCGGAAAGCTGATCAAAGTGTTGAGGTCTGATAGAGGAGGCGAATATAAATTGAATGAATTCATGGAATTTTGCAGAAATTATGGAATTAAGAGGCAGTTTACAGCTCGGTATACACCGCAGCAGAATGGTGTGGCAGAAAGAAAAAATAGGACAATTATGAACATGGCAAGAAGCATGTTGAAGGCCAAGCATTTGTCAAATGAGTATTGGGCAGAAGCAGTTGCATGCTCAGTCTACATCTTGAACAGAAGTCCTACGAAAAGTGTGAGGAATAAAGTACCTGAAGAGGCTTGGAGTGGCAAGTGCTGCAATGTATCACATTTTAGGATATTTGGATGTGTGGCTTACTCCCATGTACCTAAAGAAATTAGAAGAAAGCTGGATGATCGAAGTGAAAAATGCATTTTCATTGGGTATAGTGAGCATTCTAAAGCATATAAACTCTATAACCCTATTACCAAGAAGCTGATTGTAAGCAGGGATGTAGAATTTAAGGAAGAGGAATCATGGGATGGAAGCATTGATGAAATAGTTACACATGGAGCAGATTTACCTCATGTTGAAGATGAAGAAGAAAATGTGCAAGATGGACAACAAATTCCACATGCACATGTACCTGCACATCTACCAGGACCTAGCACACCAAGAAGGAACATAACAGATTTTGATTCACCTCAAACAAGAACACCAAGAAATCCTATGCAAGAAGACCAATCAAGACTTGGAGGGAAGCATACATCAAGCTCACAAGTAAGTGATGAATCTGATCCTACTCTAGCAGAATTGACATCTAGGATTAAAGGACAAAAATCTAGAAGTCTAAGAGAAATTTATGAACAACATGATGAAGAACTGGATTTGAACTCAAGTTTTGCATTATTAGCTTATCAACCAGTTAGTTTTGAAGAAGCAATTAAAGATGTTGCATGGATAAAGGCTATGGATGATGAAATAGAGGCTATAGAGAAAAATGAAACTTGGGAGTTAGTAGATTTACCTGATGGAAAAGACTGCATAGGTGTAAAATGGATTTACAAAACAAAACTCAATGCTGATGGAAAGGTCGAAAAACATAAGGCTAGGCTTGTAGCACAAGGTTTTAGTCAACAACCCGGCATAGACTATAATGAGACCTTTGCACCGGTGGCGAGACTAGACACAATTAGACTTGTCTTAGCCATAGCAGCACAGAATAATTGGAATGTGTATCAGATGGATGTAAAATCTGCATTTTTAAATGGACGTTTAGAGGAGGAGGTTTATGTAAAACAACCAACTGGATATGAAATAACAGGTTGTGAAAATAAAGTTTATAGGCTGAAAAAGGCTTTATATGGGCTGAATCAAGCATATAGAGTGTGGTACAATAGATTAGACTCATACTTGCTGAGTAATGGATTTAATAGATGCGCTAGTGAACCTACATTGTACACAAAATTAAATCAGCAAGGTAAAATCATGATTGTATGCGTGTATGTTGATGACTTAATCTTTACAGGAAATCTGTCTATAGAAGCTTTTAAAACAGCAATGAAAACAGAATTTGAAATGACAGATTTGGGAATGATGAAGTACTTTCTCGGAATTCAAGTTGAACAATCTGAAAAAGGAATCTTCATATGTCAATCTAAGTATGCTGAAGATGTGTTAAAAAGATTCCGAATGCTGAATTGTAAACCAGTTTCTACACCAATAGCAACAGGAACTAAACTAAGTAAATATGATAATGAACCTTTTGTGGATTCAACACAATTTAAGAAATTAGTTGGAAGTTTAATGTATCTGACAGCAACTAGGCCAGATATCATGTTCGCAGTGAGCTTAATTTCCAGGTTTATGGAATCTCCAAGACGTTCTCATTGGCAAGCAGCAAAAAGAATTTTAAGATATGTTTCAGGAACAGTGCGTTATGGAATTTTGTATTCAGCAGGTTCAGATTTCAAGCTAACAGGTTATACAGATAGTGACTTTGCAAGTAGCATTGATGACAGGAAGAGCACAACAGGTTATGTATTTAATTTTGGTTCAGGTGCAGTTTCGTGGGCATCAAAAAAACAACCTATAGTGACCATTTCATCAGCTGAAGCGGAGTATGTAGCAGCCACATCAGCAGCCTGTCAAGCAGTGTGGATGCGGAGAGGTTTGTCTGAATTGTTGTATGAACAGGAGGACCCAACAGTGATCTTTTGTGACAATAATTCTGCAATTGCATTGTCGAAAAATCAAGTGTTTCACAAAAGAAGCAAGCACATAGATACCCGATACCACTTCATCAGAGAGCTGGTTAATAACAAAGAAATCAACTTGGAATTTTGCAGGTCAAAGGAACAGCTGGCTGATATATTTACTAAGCCTTTGGCGAAAGATCTTTTTGAGTTTCATAGAAAGAATCTCGGCGTTGTTAATGCAATATATGTATGACTGTAGATATAGCTTGTTATGTTGTAATTCTGTCAATGAAATATCCAATTTTGTTTTTATGCTGAAAGTTGCAATTAAGGGGGAGTTTGTTGGCATTAATTGCAATCAGCTACCGCCATATGTAGCGGTTCTTGTTATTTAATGTAATTTGATGTTTAATTATGAAACTGGACACGTAATATCCGTTGGGGAATGTGATCCGTCTGCCCCGGCAGGTATTCATTTTTGGTATTACTGTTTTGAAATTAATGAAAAATCTGGGCGATGATATTCTGTTCTGATTTCCTGTGTGTGGCTCTGTTACGAGTGCTGTAGCACTGAATGTTTTTCCAGTTTTCTTTTAGCCCTGTTTTTCTTGGGTACTCTGCCTCCCCTTCAAATGGGAACTCTAGAAGCAATGTTTTTGTGACAATACCTCGATTCGGAGGTTCTTGATTTGTTCCCAAGTCCAGTAGTCCTCCGGATCCAGAACCCACGGAGCTCTATGGACATACTCCTCCATGGGTGGATCTATAAGAATCGCATCGAATTTGGTCCCGAAGAGGTCCGACGAAAGCACTATCTCACGCAGATCACATTTCAAGAACACAGGATTGAAGGAGCGTCGCGCATTGAGCTCGTCCTTTATTTTCATGAGCTCCTTCATCTGAGGATACTCCTCTACCACCACGGACATATCTGCGTCTCTGATGAAGTTCTGTGGTCGGGCGCCTGTGTCAATAAAATGCTGTGCGTAATTGTTCTGCTCGGCCCTCATGGGCACATTCCCATCTCGAGAATGCCCCCCACACGGACGGAAGCCTGTATTTGCATTAGAAGCAACTAGTTGTACAATATTCCGGTGATTTGAAGTCGAATTGGGTTGCAAGGGAAACCCTAATGTTTCGTTGGAATTCATAGGTGGTCCATTCTCTGTAAAATTCAAGGGCCCCGAAACGTTATAGTCAGGTGAAACGTAATTGTTTTGCTCGGCCCTCGTGGGCACTTTCCCATATAGAGAATGCCCCACACACGGACGGAGGCCCGTATTCGCATTAGAAGCAACTGGTTATACAATATTCCGGGGATTTGAACTCGGAATGGGCTGCAATGGAAATGCTAATGTTCCGTTGGAATTCATAGGCGGTTCATTATAGTCAGCTGAAACTACTGCTGCACCCACCTACAAAGTGATTAGGTTGGTTTATGAGACTTAATCACTTCTACTCAACCTTATTCGACAGCCTTTAAGCATTCATCATTATTTTAGACTGATAAACATCATGATCTATGCAGATGAGTGAGATACGCAGTGCTTTGTGCTTGATACCCCGATTCACTCCTAACAATTAACTATGTGGTTATCTCATTGATCCATTCATTTGAGACTTATAGGGGCTTGCGTGATATCATTCGTCCATACATGAGCTATTAACATATTATTCCATCCCTTCCGTGGAGAATATAGATAAAAATAAACACATATAAGATAACAGTAACCTCATGCATGGAATGTAAGTAATTTAAATAACAAATTAATAATAATCATGCACAACAATCACATAACACAATGGTTTAACATGGTTCACCCCTCGGATGGGAAGCTATGTCCATAAGAATGGTTGTTTATTATTTAGGAAAGGGTACAATAGTTCTTTCATCTGCACACTCAGCTACAGACACTCTTCTTTCTTTCTCTCAAAATTAGGTCTTTGCGCACTCAGCTGCAGAGCCTCTACAATGCTTTTATCTAACAGATCTTACAATATTCAATAATATTAACAAAGTGGTCATCAATGTTTGTATTTCAAACTCAATTAGAAATAATCCATTCTTACTATAAAAGAGCTCGTAGGGAGTGAATCCAATGGTGTTCCAACATGTAGTTCGATAATCCCAAAGGGATTCTAGAATTCCATCATCCCAATCATTATAGTGAATCTATACAGTATTTTTTATGATAGCTTCAAACACTTTGTTGGTGCTCTCCACCTGACCATTAGCTTGTGGGTGGTAAGGTGAAGTGATTCTATGATGGATATGATACTTCTTAGTGAGTGTCTAAATCAACTTGGAATTGAATTGAGGTCCTCCATCAATGATAATCTCATGTGGTATCCCAAACTAGACAAATATTTCCTCAAAGAGAAAATAAAAAACAATGTCTCTTGATACAGCCTTGGCCTCCACCCATTTAGTAACATAGTATGTACATACCCGAATATGAACTTTTTGGAGAGATAGAGGATGAATGGGTCCCACAAAATCCAAGGTTCAATTCTCAAAAGGTTCTATAACAAGCTGAGTTCAACGTGGTATTTCATCTGATTTGGCTGGCTAGCCCATTCTTTAACATATATCACAAATTCTTACATACTACTAGGTGTTACATAAAATGTTAGGACAATAATAGCCGAGGTGAAGCACA
The DNA here is from genome assembly GCA_027924585.1 of Larix kaempferi. Lineage (NCBI taxonomy): Eukaryota > Viridiplantae > Streptophyta > Pinopsida > Pinales > Pinaceae > Larix > Larix kaempferi. Next base: position 18,237,705 of record BSBM01000376.1, read on the forward strand.
TTTTGAGCAGTCCTCTTGTCAGCCACAAGTTCCATCCACAAGGTTCATCATGGCAGGCCATTAGGATGTCATATATTTCATCCTCTTTCATACAATGTCCGATCATAAGATTTGATCATGTATAAAAGAGGCAACATGCAACACCGATTCCATGAATATTTGGTGCTTTTTCGGATGATGTGCTTGATCTCCCTTGACAAAAGGTGGTCGATCATTTTATCTAGAGTCAAATAGTTAGAAATATCTGCATACCACAAAGTGTTAGTAGATATTGCAAAAATATGTTCATCTGGGAAATTATCCTCTACTTGTAAAACCTCTCCTTCATTGGTAAACCGAGAAACAAAGTATTCTACAATTTAATTTAATTTAATTTAATTAATTAATTAATTAATTAATTAATTTATTTTTATTTTTATTTATTTATTTTTATTTTTATTTTTATTTTTATTTTTATTTTTTTCAGGCTTGTCAATGATATTGATGTCAAATTATTGCAATAATAAAAACCACATATTCACTCTACCAATGTAATGGGTTTGTTCATTAAATAACGAATAATAGAGTGATGAGTATGTATAAATACTTGACAACCAGTTATAAAATGATATAATTTATTTTTTGAGTATACAACAGCAAGGAATTCCTTCTATGTTACTGTGTAACTTAGTTCAGCAGAAGACAAATTCTTACTGATGAAATCAATGTTTAGGACTAATTAGACTATGTGTTAGGGTGGAAATCAATGTTTAGGCCTAACGAATGTTAAATGAAATTGTAGTATATTAGGCAGGGGTTTAGGCCTCTACCTAACAGTCTATCGGTCTTACGTAGAGCATAACCTACCCCTTTGAATTAACCATTGTTAAAGTACTATTTGAGCAGAAATCAATAAAGTTGATTATATTAAAATGATTGGGGAAAATCCTAAGAAACCTAAAATTTCCACAGTACATTTCAAGGACAAAATACCCTATCCTGAGGATTAGGGACTTCAAAAATTCCTTAGTCATATACATCAAGAAAAAATTCTGAGAATGCCATAAGGTATGGCAACTCTAAATTCTTACATATTGGCCTAATCACAAAACACAGTGACAATACATAAACTAACATAAAAAAACCAAATGAGACCTTAAATTGGCAGGTTGTCTTCCACATCTTACAACAATGAATCACTTGAGCCTTCAAGTTGAGCTAATGTAGTATGTTGCACCATTTCCATTGGAATGGAGTTAGAGAAATCCCCTACACTAGAGTGGTTCCCATGAGCAATATACTGAATGAATGACTGATGCAATTCATTTTCCAAATCTAATTGAGCTAGTTTCCCCTCATGCATGTCCAACTTACTCTCCAAAAAATCATGATGTTGTTCCTCCATCCAATTGTCCCCTTATTTGACACATCATCTTCCTTACACCAACAATTTCCTCCACAACAAATCCAATTTCTGACCCACAACCCTGTTTTGCCTCCATCCTAACCACAACACATGGGAGAAATAACATCTCCCTGTAATATTCTCACGACGGTGTCGCTTCACACACCTTATTACAACCACCCAACACCCACTAAATGGACTTCTCGGAAGAGCCTATTCTCAACGACCAATTCACCCCCTCCTTGAGTTGGATACCTAGCCTCCACAAAAGAAAATCAAGAGTCAAATCTTATCTAGACGGTGAGGACTCTACCAAACTGAGGCTATAACCAAACATCCACAACCACAAGTCATTTATATATCCCATCGACACAATAGAAATTAACCATGAACACCATAATAGCTTCTGAATGGTCCATATCAAGCAAGCTGTGAAGAGTTGAGGGCACACAAAAGAAGGATGGAATGCTTGTGTGAATGTCAATAAAAAATAAAATACACCCCCTTTAATGATGCTCGAGGAGTTATTGCTTCAACATAAATATGGCATTTCAAGATTATGGGATCCGCCTTCTTAGTGGGGATTCATCGTCCTTTACCAAGATACCTTTGTTGAGTTGTTGGCGTCACTCACAATTTTATCAGCGAGACTATTATTGTGCCTTCGGATATGCCAAAAGGAATACTACTTGAAATTTTGAAAGTTCCAAGCAATTATATCAAAAATATAATTTTTGAATCGTATGTCTTTTATTTAAATGATTACAAGCCTGTCAAAGAGCATGAAGGGAATCCTTGAAGATCATGATCTGATATATCTCTAGAGATGAAATGAGTTCTGAACCAAGATATAAGGCATAAGTCTCAACATAATTGTTGTTTGTATTTCCTAGACCCCAAGAATATCAAGACACTTATTTTTTGGTAGGGTTAATGACGACCCCTCTCGCACCTTCCACACTTATCCATTATTAAAATATTTGACATGGTGAGCTAAGACAAATTTGAGCCACAATTTTTTAAGAAAACACAATGGCACCTCCCTGTTATTAAAGGGAAGTTTGTTAAAAACCATAAACCTCCTTCTCATCTAGTGGTCTGTAAACAGTTCGTATGTGCACTATTCCATGACAATATACTTCTTTATTCGGAGGGTTAAACTAGTACCAATGTCAATAAACAAGGCCAAAATATCTTGTTTTGAAATTTGTAAATCTAACTTGGTTTTTATCTAACCTGACGCTATATATTCAAACATCCTAGTCTTGCATTTGGAAATATCAAATGATTTCCCTCGAGTATTAGGAATGGAATATATAATGGTCCCAATCAATTTAGCAAGTGAAATACATGAGGGCTAGATTTGGTGTTTCTAAAAGTGACAATGATGTTTCCTAGTGACTCAAGGACATTATCAATTTTGGTGGTCGCATCTATACTTGAGAGTTAGAGGCTAGGGTTGTCTTTGTTCATGTGTAGGCTCCATGAAAATAGAATTTATATGTTGCAATAGAACAAGCTTATTTTTTTTGAAGAATTTAAGAAAAATAAACAAAATAGATGGATGGGTAAGCCTACATCAAGATAATGACAATGTCCCTTATTCTCAAATTGTGCCTCCTCAAAATGCACAATGTGGTTTAGAATACAAATACAAGGATCAAGAGTATTTTTTTATTAATACATAGAAGAGACATGCACTTAGGAGCATGCACATGTTATTAATGTGCGTGTGTGTGTGTGTTCTTGAAAAATTGCATGCATTATTTGAAATCATGACCTAACAATCTAGTTTGTAGCCTATGTGGTGATTCAAGGCCCCACAAAGCTATATGAGCATGTTCCTAGGCACTCATTGCTACTTTTTTTACCATCAACTTTGTGTGAATTAATCTTGATCAAATCCTCTCGCCTTCCCTACCATTGTCTCCAATCCCATTAAGAAGCATGACTTAACTGTTGGAAGCATGATGCTCTGAACAAACAATCTTTCACAAGTATGTGGTAGTCCTATAACTAAAGATAAAATCTCCTCTATAACCTTGATTTTCAACCCATGGAAAACAATTCTAGATGGATGGAAATTTTGAGAAAATTATAAAGAAATGCTAACATCAAACCCCTGCAATCTTTCCAAATTATTGATCCATCCTTCATTTTGAAAAATATGGTACATTGCCTAGTTTTGTTGCAACTAGTTCAGAGACATGGATTCATGTCTAACAGGTGGATCACCCATGGTGATAATTTCTAGCAACAATCATAGTTCATCGGAGTAGTAGTTGATTGATTATAGTAGTTGGAATGAAGGGCATCCAACACTCCTCAAGTTGTAGCATAGGATGTGGGTTAAAATTGCCAAATTTAGAAATGTGGGTGGAAAACGGTTAGATGTAAATCAAAAAATCGTGCCAACAAATTTATTCATGGAGAAAATTTACGGTATGGTAGATAAGTGGTGGTAGGCGAGATGGTAGTGAGAGTGGCCTTCCTTGGCCTGCTGAGGTGGTAGGTGTGGTGTATTTTCCCATAAATTCCGTTAAATCATGAAAATATGTTGCGCGTAGGAGTGTCGCACCTTATTGCAATTACCCATGTGTAACATTGATGATGATGCCGACATATGAGTGGAGAATTTTCGGCTCGTATGAGGACCACGTGGACAAGAAACAATTTTAAATCGTAGAAAATATTTTAGGAGGTGCAACGAACATGGTGGTGAAAAGGCATCATGAGTTATAGTGACAAAAACTGCCATATGGATGTTGTGAGTCACAACAAAAATCCAAGAGTTGCAACGACCAAAAGACACAAATATTTGTAGCAACCAAAAAAATATCGGGAGTTGTAGTAGATATAAATGTTGAGAGTTAGAACAACCAAAAGATGTTAGGAATTGTAGCACCCATAATATTCCTGTAGTTGCAACACCCAAAGACAAGTGGGAAAAAAATTGCATAGCATATAAGTTGAATGTGTAGCATGCATAAGTAGTAACAAAAGCATGGAGTAAAAGCCTATTAATGTAGACATTATTTTGGTTGGAATTTAAAGTTTTTTTTTAGAGAGAGAGATAGAGAAAATAATTTTGCTATTGGTGCAGATGGAGGAACTACCGCATAAAAAAGATCAAAATCTGGACATGTAGATATCTGTTGAATAAAGTATTTCTTGGACAAGTTTTTTGATATTGCAACCGATCTTTAACCAACAAAGGAGTTTAGGCCTCATCAATTGTTCTAAGCTCAACTAAACCCTTATAAAAAACCGTGTCAATATTGTAAGGTCCTAACCATCCTGTGTGAAACTTCTCTTTAAAGTCCTCGAATTTGGAATCATATAGCAAGTCCCTATCTCCCCTTTGAAACTTCTTTTTCTTCACAAATTTGTCCTGCCATTTTTCTCACTGTTGCTAAATACCTGAAGTTTGATGAAGGCCAGTTTGGTGAATCTCATCCAGTTCATTGAGCTCATTTAGGCGATGTTGATGAGCTTCTGTGAGATCTAAACGAACCTACAAAGTGGTCCTCAATGTTTGTATTTCAAACTCAATTGGAAATAAACCATTCTTACCATAAACGAGCTCGTAGGGAGTGATTCCAATGGTGTTCCACCATGTAGTTCGATAATCCCAAAGGGATTCTAGAATTCCATCATCCCAATCATGATCTAGTGAATCTATATAGTCTGTGTTATGATATACTTGAACACTTTGCTGGCACTCTCCACTTGACCATTAGCTTGTGGGTGGTAAGGTGAAGTGATTCTATGATGGATATGATACTTCTTAGTGCGTGTCTAAATCAACTTGGAATTGAATTGAGGTCCTCCATCAATGATTTAATATAATGTGGTATCCGAAACTAGAAAAATATTTCCTCAAAGAGAAAATATGACACACAATGGCTCTCGATACAGCCTTGGCCTCCACCCATTTAGTAACATAGTATGTACATACCAGAATATGAAATTTTTGGCGAGATGGAGGATGAATGGGTCCCACAAAATCCAAGTTCCACTTCTCAAAAGGTTCTATAACAAGTTGAGTTCAAAGTGGCATTTCATATGTTTTGGTTGGCTAGCCCATCCTTTAACATATATCACAAATTCTTACATACTGCTAGGCGTCACAGAAAATGTTAGGCCAATAATAGCCGAGGTGAAGCACATTTTGAGAAATCCTCTTGTTAGATACAAGTTCCATCGACAAGGTTCATCATGGCAGGCCTTTAGGATGTCATGTATTTCATCCTCTCTCATACAATGTCCGATCATAAGATCTGTCCATGTATAAGAGAGGCAACATGCAACACTGAATCCATGAATATTTGGTGCTTTTTCAGATGATGTGCTTGATCTCCCTTGGCAAAAGGTGGTCGATAATTTTATCTAAAGCCAAATAGTTAGAAATATCTACATACCACAGAGTGTTAGTAGATATTGAAAAAATATGTTCATTTGGGAAATTATCCTCTATTGGTAAAATATCTCCTTCATTGGTAAACCGAGAAACAAAGTATTCTACAAAATTATCTTCTTTCTTTCTTTCTTCTTTTTCTTTTCTTTTCTTTTCTTCTTTCTTTCTTTCTTTCTTTTCTTTTCTTCTTTTTTATTTTTTTTTTCATTCATTCAGGCTTGTCAATGATATTGATGTCAAATTATTGCAATAAGAACAACTACCTATTCACTCTACCAATGTAATGGGTTTGTTCATTAAATAACGAATAACAGAGTGATCAGTATGTATAAATACTTGACAACCAGTTATAAAATGATATAATTTATTTTTTGAGTATACAACATCAAGGAATTCCTTCTATGTTACTGTGTAACTTTGTTCAGCAGAAGACAAATTCTTACTGATGAAATTAGAATATGTGTTAGGGTGGAAATCAATGTTTAGTCCTAACAGATGCTATATGAAATTGTAGTATATTAGGGAGGGGTTTAGGCCTCTACCTAACATTCTATCGGTCTTATGTAGAGCATAACCTACCCCTTTGAATTAACCATTGTTAAAGTATTTTTTAGCAGAAATCAATAAATTTGATTATATTAAAACGATTGAGGAAAATACTAAGCAACCCAAAATTTCCACAGTACATTTCAAGGACAAAATTCCCTATCCCGAGGATTAGGGACTTCAAAAATCCCTCAGTCATATACATCCAGAATTTTTTTTGAGAATGCCATAAAGTCTGGCAACTCTAACTTCTTACATATTGGCCTAATAAAAAAACATAGTGACAATACATAAACTAAATAAAACAAACCAGATGAGACCTTAAGCTGGAAGGTTGTCTTCCACATCTTCCAACAGTGGATCACTTGAGCCTTCAAGTTGAGATAATGTAGTATGTTGCACCATTTCCATTGGAATGGAGTAAGATAAATCCCCTACAATGGAGTGGTTCCCATGAGAAATATACTGAATAAATGACTGATGCAATTCATTTTCCAATTCTAATTGAGCCAGTTTCCCTTCATGCATGTCCAAATTACTCTCCAAACAATCATGATGTTATTCCTCCATCCCCATTTGGAAACTGAGTTACTCTAGCATTTGCTCATTACTATCCAATTGTCCCCTGATTTGACACATCATCTTCTTTACACCAGCAATTTCCTCCACAACACATCCAATTTCTGACCCACAACCCTGGTTTGCCTCCATCCTAACCACAACGCATGGGGGAAATAAAATCTCCCTATAATATTCTCACATCGAAGTCGCTTCACACGTCTTATTCCAAACACCCAACACCCACTAAATGAACTTCTCAGAAGAGCCTATTCTCAACGACCAGTTCACCCCCTCCTTGAATTGAATAGCTAGCCTCCACAGAAGAAAATCAAGAGTCAAATATGATCTAGACGATGAACACTCTACCAAAATGAGGCTATAACCAAACACCCACAACCACACATCATTTATCCCATCAACACAATAGAAATTAGCCATGAACACCATAATAGCCTATGAATGGTCTATATCAAGCAAGCTGTGAAGAGTCTAGGGAACACAAAAGAAGGATGGAATGCTTGTGTGAATTACAATAAAAATTAAAATACAGCCCCTTTAATGATGCTCGAGGAATTATTGCTTAACCATAAATATGGCATTTCAAGATTATGGGATCCACCTTCTCAGTGGGTGTTCATCGTCCCTTACCAAGACACCTTGCTCGAGTTGTTGGCGTCACTAGCAAGTTTATCAACGAGACTATTATTATGCCTTTGGATATGCCAAAAGAAATACTACTTGAAATTTTGAAAGTTCCGAGCAATTATATCAAAAATATAATTTTTGAATCATATGTCTTTTATTTAAATGATTACGAGCCTATCAAAGCGCATGACGGGAATCCTTGAAGATCATGATCTGAGATATCTCTAGAGATGAAACGAGTTCTGAACCAAGATATAAGGCATAAGTCTCATCATAATTGTTGGTTGTATTTCCTAGACCCCAAGAATATCAAGTCACTTATTTTTTGCTAGGGTTAATGATGACCCCTCTCTCACCTGCCACCCTTATCCATTATTAAAATATTTGACATGGTGAGCTAAAACAAATTCGAACCACAATTTTTTAAGAAAACACAATGGCACCTCCCTGTTATTGAAGGGATTTTTTTTAAAAACCATAAATCTCCTTCTCATCTAGTGGTCTATAAAAAATTGGTATGCACACTATTCCATTACAATATACTTCTTTATTGGGAGGGTGTAAACTAGTACCAATGTCAATAAACAAGGCCAAGATATCTTCTTTTGAAATTTGTAAATCCAACATAGTTTCTATCTAACCTGACCCTATATATTCAAACATCCTAGTCTTGCATTTGGAAATATCAAATAATTTCCCTCGAGTATTAGCAATGGAATATATAATGGTCCCAAGCAATTTAGCGAGTGAAATACATGAGGGCTCTTTGGTGTTTATAAAAGTGACAATGATGTTTCTTAGTGACTCAAGGCCATTATCAATTTTGGTGGTTGCATCTATACCTAAGGGTTGGAGGCTAGGGTTGTCTTTGTTCATGTGTAGGCTCCATGAAAATAGAATTTATATGTTGTGATAGAACAAGAATATTTTTTTTGAAGAATTTAAGAAATTTAAACAAAACAAATGGATGGGTAAGCCTACATCAATATGATGACGATGTCCCTTATTCTCAAATTGTGCCTCCTCAAAATGCACAATGTGGTTTAGAATACAAATACAAGGATCAAGATTATTTTTTTATTAATAAATAGAAGATACATGCACTTAGGAGCATGCACATGTTATTAATGTGCATGCGTGTGTGTTCTTGAAAAATTGCATGCATTATTTGAAATCATGACCTGAAAATCTAGTTGGTAGCCTATGTGGTGATTCAAGGCCCCATAAAGCTATATGAGCATGTTCCTAGGCACTCATTGCTACTTTTTTTTACCATCAACTTTGTGTGAGGGCTCTTTATTTAGATTTGGTTAAGAGTTAGTTTCAACTTCCAATCAAGAGTTTCCAGGGTCAATTTTAAGTTTAAGTCTTATCCTAGAGTTTATTTTAACCCAAGATTAAAATATTGGTAGTAAAATAACTTATCTTTGAGTTACAATACTCTTTGGAACATTATCATAGTTGAGAGTTTTTGGTTAACTTAAACAACAAATTTTGCTACAATTTTTATAAACTTGCAACCTAAGGGTGGATCCATATAAATTTTGAAGATGATATGTTGTGTTGTGTTCCTAATAGATCTATCAAAATAGAAGATATAAATTAACATGCAACAATACAATAGATCCACACAATAAACCACAAGATAATAAAGCATATAGAAAGAACCCTTAAGGTAGGGTAACACCGTTAACTATTCCTTGGGGAATGAATCACTCCCCAAGCTATTCTTGCTACAACTGTTACATCCAACACACTTCACAAGGCATCTCATTTCATTGCTTCTACTTCTTTATATAGTTTCTATCCAAACTTCTATGCACTTTCTAGATAAGGAATTTTCTAGTAGGTGGAACCTTCTAGTAAGCCTTATTACAATTGTTGCTTTAAACACAATATGGGCCTTATTAAATAAATATTGCCTCAACACATAGCATTATCCCCTTCAGTAACTCCGTAAATACACCATATTATGCTCCCTAGGTACATTACATTCCACCCCCCTTCGCATGTTTCATCCTTGAAACATGGGAGGAAGCCATACAATATGTTCTACTAAGCAATGTAGCCAACTGGTACCAAGCATGCCCATCCATCCATTCTAGTGAAATGTGGACATGGGGTCTAACTGCTTCCTTTCCCCCTTGATCTTGATTCTGGTTTCTTCTTTGGTTCCATGTTACCATTGTTTTACTTTGATATCTCTGAAAATATCTTTTAGTTCTCCATGTGCTTCCATACAGGTTGCCTTTCTGATACCATGCTTATCCATAGTAAATTTGTCGATATTTATGACCTAAATCCTTGATGATTGTTGTTTTGTTGGGTGGTGTGAGAGGCAAGTTATATCAATCTTAAAAATTATATCTCTGGTCTTTATCTCTATAACATGTGGTTCCTTTGAGTCATGTAGCCCCTAGTTTCTTATTTCTGCTTATGCCCTTCCTGGGCCTTTTCTTCATGTGCTTCTCTAGCCCTTTTTCCTGATTGAACCTCAAACTCTCTATCTACTACATGTTTATAGGTGCTTCAACTATTATGCTTGGAAGGGCTTCTTCATGAGCCCCTTTGAACCATTTAGTAAGAGAAATATCATGCAATGCAATTTTCTTTTTCTTATACCAAAGCTTCAAAAGCTTCTTTTGCACATGAATATTAATTGTACCCACTTAGTCAATCCAAGGATATCCCAAAACAATATTCACATTATCCATATCTATAACATGAAAATATGAATGTAACACATATTTTTCCATAGCAATATTTAAAAAATTGAACATTTTCACTATCAATTTGTTGCTTTGAATGTGCTTTTTGGGAACTGGCAACCTTTTAGCCACCTTAACATTTATAAAATTATGTTTTCTATTAGGGTTTATAAAAACAATGTCATTCTCTTATTGAATACATCAATGAACATGTAATAGAGATTTGTCACATGAAAATAAACCCTTATGGATCTCATTATCCTTCATCACAACATTATACCACTTGTCTAAAAATACATTTTCATATTCTTCATTTGAAATATTTAATAGCTCCTTAAAACAAAGTGTTTGGCACCATATAGTTGCTTCATATGTTAAATTAGAGTATATGCAACTTTTATGAAATGAATTATTTTTCTTATAGTATGCAATGCAATTTTAAATGCTAGGACCATCCGATTTTCTTGTAAAATACATTTTTTGCAATTTGTACACCCGTTACTGGAAAACCCGTAAACAACTTATTTTAAATCAATGTTAACTTTACTTCCTGGACTTTGATTTTGATGTTTTTCTATTGAAAGTGGGTGTCTCCATGAAAGGAGCTCAAATATATAACGAGTATCTTCAAGCTATACACATAAAGTTTTAGAAATAAATCTAAAAACTATTGCCCTCTTTTTTTCTCCTAAAACATTGAATAAAGAAAAAAAATCCTTGACTTTTTTGCCCCAAAAAGGGTTGTGATATCAAATGTTTTGTTTCTTAATAGATCTGAAAATAGAATATATAGAAATAAACTAGCGATAATATAATAGATCCACACAATAAACCACAAGATAATAAGTTACACACGAATATTGGAAGAACCCTTAATGTAGGGTAATAACATTAACTATTTCTTAGGGAATAAATCACTCCACAAGCTATGCTTTCTACAACTATTACATCCAACACACTTTACAAGGCATTCAATTCCATTGCTTCTACTTCTTAACATAGTTTCTATCCAACCTTCTAGGCACTTTCTAGAGAGGTAACTTTCTAGAAGGAACATTCTAGTAGGCATAACCTTTTAATAAGCCTTATTACAATTGTTGCTTTTCACACTACATGGTCCTTATTTAATAAATATGACCTCAATACATAACCTTATCCCTTTGAGTACATTCATAGGTAACCCATATTATTCTCCCTAGCTACATTACATGTTGCTACAAATGGATTCATTTTCAAATCTATTTTGTCATGATATAAGAATTTTATATTTTCATTAATTATATTTCTTCTTAAATAATATTGTCATCAAATCACCTCCAATGAAAATTCAATATATTGTTAAAATCACAATACCCAAAAGTAGCAAAAATACCCTCTTCAAAATAATATTTTTAAGAATGAAAAAGATTGGGTGCCACTTAAATGTCCATATGACACTTCTATAATATTACTATAAAAGATATTACTTAAATTTGAAGAATTAACAAAATTAGTTGATGTACTAGTTAGTAAAATATGTGTGGATTTTGTACACAATTTTTTCCTTAAAATTAATAATCATCTCTAAAAAAACTAGGCATCTTAATAAGTAAATCATTAAGTTTACTTAAAATTTTAAAGTATATGTAGTTAATAAACATAAAATTTATTGCAAATGTATATATTTATAAAAATTAAAAAGTATATATCAACACACAATTCTTTATAAACATTGGTTCTAATTTAAAATGAAATTATGAATAAAAATTAAAAAGTATATATCAACATGCAATTCCTTAATTGAATCCCCCTTGTTGGGACAATGTTTGTCATCCCCACATGCCTCAATGTGTAAAGAGGAAGTGTGTGTGGATGTAGCACTAAAGATAGAGATGTGAACCACAAAAAATAAAAATTATAATTTAAAATGAAAATTTGAAAAGAAATATAGGTGAGTTTTGATATATACTTGAAGTTTAAGAAAAATAAAAAATTGTATTATTTATAAGAAAATTTATAAAAATGTTATTCATTTTAACATTTTTCACTTTTATATTACTTATTTTACTTTATTTTTCACTTTTATATGATCTTGTAGCTTGGGTGATTGGCAGTAAGAATTGATAACCTTAAGAACATGTGATCCTTCCTAAGAGGTCATAAGTTCAAATCCCGAGGGAGGGTTTCATACACAAGTGGTCTCATACATTGACTTTAAAAATATATTATTATTGATATTATTAAATGAAAACTAAACCCTCTTTAACAAGTTTACTACCCCACTACCCCACAAATTTATATCTCTAACCCTAACAATATAAGGATTGCCTACTTTAATAATGATATTATATTTATCATCAACTTAGATATGCTATCCCACAAATTTATATCTCTAAACCTAATTGGTTAAAAAAACAAAGATCTAAATGCAAGCTCATGCTTTCAATGGTCATTTTGATCAAACGAGAGATACATGCAAGCTCATGTTCACAATGTTCTGTAGATTCCCTTGGTTGAGGTGAAGCACAAATTTCCTTGATGTAAGTATTGTTATATTCTTGATGAACTTTTAGGACCATGTTCTTCAATTCTTTGTATGGTGCCAATAAGGTGAGGCAAGAGGTGCACGACATCCATAACCTCCTTTAGATAGATTTCCTTCTGTAGATACAATTTTTTTTACATATAACTGCATATAAATCACACAACAAAATATGTTAAAAACAGTTTGAACTTCGAAATGAATATGTAACCATGAATGATAACCATTTTGATATTGAATATGTAATCATAAATGATAACCATTTTGATATATTTCAAAGTCACAGTAGAAATGTATAACTTGAAATCCTAATAATAACATATACTTACCTCCTTACTGAAATTGGAAGAAGAGAGCCCATTCCCTATAGTAAGCCAACCTGGTTGAAGATTATGATCTTCACCGAAAATTTCAATCCGTCTTCGACCTTGAACAAGATGTTTAATTATACGATAAAGATACTCAGGCTTTAGAGTGGATCCTGATAAAATGACAGACAGTTTGATTGGTTTCATTCATAAAGCAGAGACACAGAAACCAATTCAGCTTTTACTGGTCAAAATACAAACCATATGGAGGTTCTTCAGATACAATTATGTCTACGTCAATGTTTGGATGCATGAGAAGAGGTTCTTCAGATACAATTATGTCTACGTCAATGTTTGGATGCATGAGAAGTGGTGAGATAGTGTTTTTTATTCCCATCAAACAGTGCTCCTGCATTCATGTTTCATGGATTCATATCAGAGACAATCTTTTAAGAGAAATAGAATTACAGAAACCAATTCAGCTTTTACTGGTCAAAATACAAACCATATGGAGGTTCTTCAGATACAATTACGTCTACGTCAATGTTTGGATGCATGAGAAGTGGTGAGATAGTGTTTTTTATTCCCATCAAACAGTGCTCCTGCATTCATGTTTCATGGATTCATATCAGAGACAATCTTTTAAGAGAAATAGAATTTAACTCAAGAGCCCAGATCAAGAAGGAATGCCTCTTGGCACTTATTTTGGTGCGCTTGAATAAAGCTCCTCTGCCATTATTAACAGACGCAGACGCAGCCAGATTTTCATGGTTTGTCTTTAGCCAACAAATATCTTCAACTCTTCGAAATCCCCACTGTAATAAGTCAAGAAATCTATGAGATTCCACAACAAAATTATTTAAAAGATTACAAGATTGAACTGAGACAACGAAGAATAATCAGCAATTCAGGCAGAGGTTTTTACCTTCTTGAAACAACGACGGCCCTCTTTAAGACCTTCGGCACCACAACAAAATTATTTAAAAAATTACAAGATTGAACTGAGACAACGAAGAATAATCAGAAATCCAGGCAGAGGTTTTTAAACAACGACGGCCCTCTTTAAGACAGATCCAACCCAAAGAAAAACAAAGGAATGACTAGCGGCGATATCCTGAAAGCAATCATGAAACAGGTTTCCAAGTTAGTAAAAGGGGAAATTCAATCAATTCCTCAACCATTTCAATCTAAGATTCTAAACCAAACGACTAAATTGGTAGGGCAGCATAACATCATATATAATATACGTTAAAAGCCAATGCAAAGGACACCGATAACAGCATGCATGAAAACCTCCAAACATGGGAAACTCTAGAAGCAATGTTTTTGTGACAATAACTCGATTCGGAGGTTCTTGATTTGTTCCCAAGTCCAGTAGTCCTCCGGATCCAGAACGCCCAAAGCTCTACGGACATACTCTTCCATGGGTGGATCTATAAGAATCGCATCGAATTTGGTCCCGAAGAGCTCCGGCGAAAGCACTGTGTCACGCAGATCACATTTCAAGAACACAGGGTTGAAGGAGCGTCGCGCATTGAGCTCGTCCTTTATTTCCATGAGCTCCTTCATCTGAGGATACTCGTCTACCACCACGGACATATCTGCGTCTCTGATGAGGTTCTGTGGCCGGGCGCCTGTGTCAACAAAATGCTGCGCGTAATCGTTCTGCTCGGCCCTCGTAAGCACCTTCCCATCTCGAGAATGCCCCCCACACGGACGGAGGCCCGTATTTGCATTAGAAGCAACTGGTTGTACAATATTCCGGTGATTTGAAGTCGGATTGGGCTGCAAGGGAAACCCTAATGTTCCGTTGGAATTCATAGGCGGTCAATTCGCCGTAAAATTCAAGGGCCCCGAAACGTTATAGTCAGCTGAAACGTAATCGTTCCGCTCGGCCCTCGTGGGCACCTTCCCATATCGAGAATGCCCCCCACACGGACGGAGGCCCGTATTTGAATTAGACGCAATTGGTTGTACAATATTCCGGGGATTTGAACTCGGAATGGGCTGCAATGGAAACCTTAATGTTCCGTTGGAATTCATAGGGGGTCCATTATAGTCAGGTGAAACTACTGCTGCACCCACAGGTGCCTCCATTTGCCATGGCGATCCTCTTGAGATCTATCATAGAAATCAAGAACGAACTCCCTTAATTCATCTCAGAGGGACGAGAGATCCATTCTAGCGAAGAAAGATATGCCCGCACAAAGAGAAGCCACGCAGGGAAATGGGTTCTCACGGTGTCGAGGTAGAGTGGTCAAATCCCATAAAAAATTTAGTAGTCGAGAGATTCTTTATTCTTCTTATAACAATCATTCAAGAGGACGGCCATGGCAAATGGAGGCACCTGTGGGTGCAGCAGTAGTTTCACCTGACTATAATGAACCGCCTATGAATTCCAACGGAACATTACGGTTTCCATTGCAGCCCATTCCGAGTTCAAATCACCGAAATATTGTACAACCAGTTGCTTCTAATGCAAATACGGGCCTCCGTCCGTGTGGGGGGCATTCTCGATATGGGAATGTGCCCACGAGGGCCGAGCGGAACGATTACGTTTCACCTGACTATAACGTTTCGGGGCACTTGAATTTTACGGCGAATTGACCGCCTATGAATTCCAACGGAACATTAGGGTTTCCCTTGCAGCCCATTCCGACTTCAAATCACCGGAATATTGTACAACCAGTTGCTTCTAATGCAAATACGGGCCTCCGTCCGTGTGGGGGGCATTCTCGAGATGGGAAGGTGCCCACGAGGGCCGAGCAGAACGATTACGCGCAGCATTTTGTTGACACAGGCGCCCGGCCACCGAACTTCATCAGAGACGCAGATATGTCCGCGGTGGTAGACGAGTATCCTCAGATGAAGTAGCTCATGAAAATAAAGGACGAGCTCAATGCGCGACGCTCCTTCAACCCTGTGTTCTTGAAATGTGATCTGCGTGACACAGTGCTTTCGGGACCAAATTCGATGCGATTCTTATAGATCCACCCATGGATGAGTATGTTCCGGGCGTTCTGGATCCGGAGCAGGGATCAAATTTGAAGGGTGGGTCCCATTTCACTTTGAAGGGCTATGAGATATTGAACCCTTCAATGCTGATTTGTAATTTATACATATAAGTCATTCTTTTCATTTGAAAATGTACTAGTACATCAAATTTTCATTCTTTATTTACGTAGTAAGTTCAAAATTTCATTCTTTATTTATGTAGTAAGTTGAGAAGCTTTATTTCTTGCTTCTTAAACTTTTAACTAGTATATCTCTTAAAATGGGTTCCCAGGCTTCAAACAATACAAGCTCGATAAAGAATTGGGTTCTTCAACTCTTCTAAAAGAACATGATGCTTATTCTTGGAAAAGTTCAATCTTTGTAAATCATTAGCGTTCTTCAAACCAATATAAATTCTAGCCTACTTAACAATGGAAAAAATGATAATGTAATCCAAAAAAGTAAGAAATTGTTTCAGAAGACAAAAACATTGGATGTTGAGTGTGGTTTGTATCTATTGCTAAATTAGTGAACAATAGAGATGTATGCAGAAAGGAAATAAAAAAGGTGAAGGGAAAGAATCTGAATGGTAACTTTTTTTTACTTTGTTGAATTGAGGACCATAATTCACTTTCGTGCACCTCTATCAAACAACCGTGTTGCCTATGCCATTTATAATCCTCCTTCATGCAAGTTTATCGGAGAGAACAATTCAACAAAGAAGTTGGATTGGATTGAAAACCAATAGCAAGTTTCTTTGTCACTCTAACAGAATTGAATGCCAATGAAAACAATATATGTTCTAATTTTCATTCAACACTATGAATGCCACATGTACTTGGGATAGAATAAGTTTAAGTGCTCCTTACATGTTACATGCTATGTTATGGTTTGAGCAAAGAGAACTATCCGACTCGAGGCAAATTTTGTTCTCAATAGCTGATTAAGGACCCTGGCTGCTTCTTCCTTATAGCCCCCCCCCAGATCTCATTATACATACTAACTCTGTGGTATGATGGAGTAGAGGATGGGTTGTGAAGCATAAGTAAAACGTAGGCATACCAAGTAGAGAGGAGATGCATAGATGATTGAAGTTCTTGTTATATGGTTGAAGTTCCTGTTCTATTCAAGACCAGCCGATAAGGGCAACAAAATTAAAAGGTCAAGTAGCACTATCATTCTAAAAATCAAGATTACAAAATTTTATTTGTCCCAGTTCGTACAGTCGAATGCAGGAGTGGGCACTGGGCATTCTAAGAAAATTGTTAGCTTTTAGCATTGTCCTTCACCAGATGTTGTTTCATATTCTCAATCATATTGAAATTCGATAGCTAGTTGGGATTGTAAGTGTAGTAGCATCGATGGTCTTCATTCTAATAAATCCCAGGAATCTTAAACCGTGTACCAAAGGAAGGTGTCGAGATGATGATTGAGCAATTGGGGAAAATGGCTCATGCAATATAGTTTTAGATACAAATTCTGGATTCTTGATTTGACTCGTTAAATAGATGCATGGAGGCTGGAAGAGTGGGAACTTCCCCAAATCCTGAGGCTTTTTGGTAAATATGGGGGGCACAATGCACACACCTATTTCCCATAGGGCTGCAACTGTGGCCAGTGGCAGCTGTGCGGGGAAGCATTCGGTTTCAAAGTGAAAACAATGGTCTTCCTTGTCCCCTTAATTTCAGGAAAGTTAAAGGACGACTAAATTCTAAAGAGCTTCGATCGGGAAACAATGGAAAATAGGGAAAGGCGAGCAGCACATGGAATCATATGTGTGTACACATAACATATGAAGAAAGAAGGAATTTTTGTTGTTGCTATGGTTGGGAATTGATAAATGTCGTTTTGAATAGCATTTAACGGAGATATGTGACAAACCCACTCTCGGGTCTAGGTTTCAAATTTGAATCCTTCAAGGCGCATTTGAAGTTACAAATTTTCAATCAAATAATAATATTGCGTTTCGGAACTTTGAAGTTACAAAATTTTAATCAAATAGCAAAATTTTTAAATAATTGATGGGATCATGAATGGATAAAATGATGTACATACCTGTAAATTCATAGGATGTCAGCAATCCAGTTAGCCTTGAAGTTGACCTCCTCAAAGAAAACAAATTTATTTATATATGTTTATGGCAAACGGGCATTGGCAGTTTCGCTCTGCAAACTCTCCTGGACGACTAGAGGGGATAGGGTAGGTGGAACTAGGAAGTAGGTCGACCACAATGGAGCAGGGGTTTTAGCAAAAGCTTGTTTGTATTCCTATAATATTATATATTGATGGTCGGAGCCTTGGAAGCATGGAATTAGAGCATTGACTTGATACAACAAAGAAAACACAAGGTGGGACTCGAAAGTCGTAGGATTGACTTGATACAACAAAGAAAACATAGCGTGCGAGGCTGGGAGTTGTAGACAGTAGGATTAACTTGATACAACAAAGAAAACAAAGGGTCATGGGCAGGGAACATAGGTGGGAGCAACATCCTGCAACATTAAAAGACGTTTTTGGATTGTGGAGTTTGTCCGAAATTCCAAATTTAGGGCACATTAACATAATATATTATACATTGAATACTCAATTAACTCACAGAGTCAAAAGTGACGAATTGGTATGTGATAACTGGTAACTTGGTAATCTTGCTGCCAGCAACACGTATGAGTCACCAACCATATTTAATAAAGTTGTTGCTGCAATTAAATGTGTTAAACACGTAAGCGCTCGCCGCTAACACGAGAGATTAGAAGTGTTCAATCCATGGGCTGCACAGTGTAAGCCCATCCACGTAAATTGGTCAATGATATTATTAGAGGCCCAATGGCCTATGATCCATCGATGATCGAACACGTGGATATTGGAGAGTAACTGAGTACCAAGTCCCACTCCCAAGTCACCTATCTAGTAGCGGCATTCCCAATTTCCCACCGAAAGCTGTTGATGGGTGAAATTTGAAGCTTCCCTTCTGTTGCAATTTTAAACAGTAGTGGTTAATTTAATTATTGATGGGCTTACCATGAAATTAATTTTTTTTTGCATGGTAAAATTTGAGGTTGTCTTCTATGATGTGTAAAATGGGTCATGCTTGCTCACAATTTTAATACTAAAATACAATGACGATTCCTTATTATTATTGTATAGAGGATTGTCAAAACAGGTAAAACCCTTATTCATCCAATGGTGTATAAATAATTGCTATGTAGACGACTTAAAGAGGGTATGGAATTCTACAACTAAGAATGCACCGAAGTAAGTCACTCTTTGTTGTTTTTCTTTCTTTGGGGTTTCCACTTGTGTTGATGAGTCTAAAGGGTCCAACCACACCTAAAAACACCTCCTGAATCACCCATGATACAAAAACCTAGTTTTGGGGCGCCTTCCTTGATTTGGGGGGAACATTCCATGATTTTAGGAGTGTGTCTCAGTTAAGACTTAAGTTACTCCACTAAACTAAGTCCTAAATGACACCCAAATACCCCAAACACTCATTAGAACCCCAAATGGTCTAGTAGTGCCCTCTTTTGAGTGATTTTAGGAAACTACATGCATCATTCTATTAAACTCAGTGATCAATGAGTTCCTTAATCAGTTAAGCTCAATTTAAGAGTGCATGCATGGATAAATAGGGTCATCTTCTCTCAGTTAAGCCTGAATAGCACTCTCTGCATAGCATGAACCCTCTATTCATAGCATGAGCAATTTGAATTGATCCTTAACCTAATTCGAATTGCTCTCCTATATATTGCAACCACTTTTCATTAATTTAGTACCCTGATAATACAATCATTGTCTTTCTTTTCTTCAAAATTAATGTGTAATGATTCATATATATTATTGCACAATTTTTCATGCTTTATTTAATCATCATATCTTGTTAGCTTTTGTACTTAGATCTATGAATGCTCAAATCCTATATGGTATCAGAGCGAGGGGGTGCTAAACTAGCTAGTGTGCTAGTATTGTTTATCAAGCTTTTTTGCAGGTTGAGAAGGGATTTCACAACCAAGATTTTGCAGCCACTAAGGAGGATTTTGCAGCCACCAAAAAATATTTTGCAGCTACCAAACAAGGCTTTTGAAACCACCAAAAAAGGCCCTTTGCTTCCTTTAAAAATAGGTTTTTAAAACCACTAGTTTTTCATTTTGAAGAAGGATCCTTTGGCTCCACCAAGGAATCAAGTTTGTTGCATCCATTAAAGAAAATTTGAAGCCATAAAAAAAGGCTTTTTGAAGCCATATATCTACCTTCTAATAAGCTACTAACACCCTTCAATTATTTCGAATGGAAGCCAAGAGTGGAGATCCTCTTAAGAAAGAAGGGGTTGTACCGAATGACAACGGGAAATGAGATGGAACCATTGTCTCTTGTTGATAAATCCAAGTATATTAATCAGATGGATGAAGCACATGGGATTCTATGTTATTCTATATTTCCTAACCTACTCTACCATATTCAAGACAAGAAGAACCCCAATGAAATATGGACCTCTTTGTCCAAATTATTCGGTACACAAGATGAGATGAGGGGTCACGTTTTAGAGGTAGAGTTAATGAATCTAAGACCAAATGAGTTCAATTATGTAGAAGAGTTATATTAAAATTTTAGATCTATCCTCTTTCAGCTCAAGATGTGCAACATCCCCAAAGAAGAAACTTAAATGGTACTTTATATCCTTTCTAAATTGGGTCTTGAATTAAACACTTTCGTATCTTCATTTAACTCTACTAGATTAGCAATTGGGGAAGCATTCACCATGCCTTCTCTAGATGTGTTTGCAGCCTCTTTTATTCAAGAGCAGGATAAGCTTTCTCAGACGGGCCTACAAATGTCCTCAAATTCTCATGCACTTGAAACAAATGAAGACAAGAAGAAATCCACTCAGTATAAGCCCTCATACAAAGGAAAGATGGAGCAAAAATCCAAGTTATTTTATGAAAAAGAAGGGAACGAGATTCCCATATGTCCCTACTACAAAAAGGGACCTCACAAAGAATAAAATTGCAAGTTTAAGAAATTATTTGAAGAAAATGAATACAAAGTACACAAGTTGAGATCTCCTCTTAAAAGGGGACATGCGCTCATAACAACTTCAACTTCAAAATCAACCTCTTGGAATCTAGATGTCACGTCCCCACTGACCTACCTGGCCACTGGATACCATGATCCATTTTTTTCTCCCAAAAAATCGACTAAGTGCCCATACACACAGTCGAGAGAGCTCGGATCCGCAATCCACAACCCGCAACTACGAACCCGCAAACTTCATTCCGCAACAGCGAATCTCGCAATCGGTATCCTAGACCGCAACCCGCAATTGCGGCTGCAGGAATGCGGAATTCCAATTTCTGTAGGAGGTCGCTCTTGCAACCCGCAACCCGCAATAGTGGGTCCTGCAATCTGTATCTCGCAATCCACAACCTGCAATTGCAGATGCAGGATTGCGGAAACCCAAAATATGAAAAACATGCACTTAACGATCTCGCAACCAGCAAACAGCTGAGCCCGCAACTCGCATCTCGCAATCCGAAACCCGCAATTGCGGATGCAGAATCCCAAAATATGAAAAACACGCACTTGACGATCCCGCAATCTGCATCCCGCAATTGCGGATGCGGGATTGTAGAAATCCCAACATGTATAGTTTTGGACTTGGTCATCCCGCAACCCGTAACCCGCAATTACGGAACCATGCATGCAGAACCCTGTCTCTGTAAGGGAATCTCATCAATTCTTCAAAGGGGCATAACTTCTTCCTCCAACGTCCAAATGGGGCAAGGTTAGTACCGTTGGAAATATCTTGGAGATCCTTATTCAATGGTAGGACCCCCCTGATCAGGTGAGGCATCTAACCTTCCCATTTTCTTCTCTGAAGTTCCGACTATATCCCACTTAGACACTTCCAACCTTCTACCTGCCAATATATTCCATTCCACCTGACCCACAGAGGTTTATGAAACAACTTCCAGGGCTTCTCTTCCTTCTCAAGGGTTAGGTGTAAATATACATCTCCTTCACAGGTTAGTTATACATAAACATTCATTACAAAACAATGAAACACTATCATTCATTATAACATGTAGGATGCATTAAACAAGTTTAATCAACACATCTATCATATGCAAGAATTACAAGGCATTAAGCTCATGGAATATGAGATATACATACAACAGTGAAATCAACCTATTACTCAGGCCTATATATGACTTCATGTCAATATCATTCATATTCATACATTCCACAGTTCCATAATTATACACAAGCATTCATCACAGCAATGAAACAACATCATTTACTATAACATAATTACTTATCTTTCAATTCCGAAGCAATTGGCTAAGTGAGAGCAACATTCCACCTAGCCTTAGATCTCTATCCAGCCTATACTATTTCAGCTAAGAGATCACCCCGAGCTGGGCAGTGTATCCACTTAGGAGGGCTAACAGGTTCTCTCACAGTCAAGGTTCCATTCTCATGCTAAACCAGTTTGTAGTTGGGTTTATCAAGCATTCTAGGGCTCCTACCCAAGCTAAGCCAACCTGCAGTGGTTATAAAGCAATTAAGGGACAATAGGGAAGGCGTTGTTAAGCCAATGAGCTCAACCACAGAGCTGTAGGAATCTCAGCACTCAGTTGACTTGGAACCCACAATACCTACCACATCCAACAAAAGGAAGACCTACATCACTGTTACACAGTCTCTCAAGGCATCTTCCCTTCCAATGCTATTCCAGGATGGGCATAGAAAGGCCCAATCACTAGTTCATTGAGACTATAGACTTCACTGGGTTTATCAAGCAACCCAAATCTCTCCCACAGTTCAACAACTGATTCGTTACCAGGCTTGGGGTTTCCTCACGACCGCTCTGCCAATGCCACTCTGCAACATCTTCTATCAATGCCACTCTGTCCCTGTAAATGGTGTTTGTGTAACATCCCTCAAATTTGACCCTAATTATTATTATTATTTTTGTAAAATAATTACAATTGTGTAAATAGGCCATGGTGAGGAGCTCAAGGCCAAGGCCCCACCATTGGACCTCGAGTCAGCACCATGATTATAAGTCTCAGTTAAGACTACAAAGTTAAGAAAAGTAAACGCGACTAAACGATAAACGAGCAAACCCATCCAAAAGAAAAGGTCAAATGGTTTGGAAGCCATGGTTTGATGACAGATGTTGTCATGGTACCACAAGAACTTAGTAAACACTAACGTTCACCAAAGGTTACTTATCCTTGTTGTTATCGGTTAGTCGTAGAGAGGGCCGGTCGAGGTTACCCATAATTGTCGAGGGATAGTAAGTGTCTCCTGAGACCTAAAACTTAACACTAATTTAATCTATGCTAACAACTGTTAAGTAAAACTAAGGAAATAATTTGGATGTCCTTGACATCCTAGTCCCGGCAGAGGACGTTGGGGTTTTCATCATAAAAAAACCCACTATCTAATTATTAGCATAAGTTAAGCTATTTTTTAAGAAATATTATTAGCATTGATATTTATATACCTTAATGCATTATGATGAAAAGGCAAGGAGAAACAATATCAAAATGAGGAGATGGTTATATAGAATTATAAGACATTATGATTATTTCATAAATGTTAATATTATTAATATTTTATAAACCTATCTACATTACAGTGTAAATATATTTAAAATTGATGGTGCCCTATAATGTTATAAAAGTACCTTTTTGCTTTGGCATTAAGTGGTTAGTAACTTTATAAAAGCCTTACTAGGCAAAGGAAGAAAGTATTTAATAAAAAGAGAGACATTTTATAAATATTATTAATACAATCAAAAGACGAGAATGGTCTCGCTTGTTAGTTATATTATTTGCTATTATGCATGAAATACTATTGGTATTTTATATAGTTATGAAATATTACTAATGAAAGTTATATATATTGAATTTAGTATAAATATGGTAATCCATTATAGAAATTTCTATTTGAAGGCGGGGCTATCTTTTAATTATTTTATTGCTTATGGTTTTTACTCAAAGTTAATAGTGGGAGAAGATGAGTAAAAGATTAGGTTAGGGTTTTCTTTTTAAAAGAAACGGTTTGTTATTATATTTATATATCTTTAAATTGAATGAGTGGGAGTTATACTTTTTGGTGGAGAAATTGATTTAAAGGCTGGTAATTTCCTATTCCTCCGGGGAGAACGTTATTTACTTTACGGGATGGTAATTACTTCTTCCTTAGGCTGGAAAATATTATTACTTCTTCTTTAGCCTGGGAAATATCATTTAAAGGGAGGATTGCGCACATGGTGGGAGAGATCATTTTTTTTATTTTCTGAATGCTAGGGCGTGGAGGGCATTGTCCCTTCTATTGCTGCGTTGGTAATTTTTCTTGGTTGCTGCATTGAAATGGTCCTTGTAAGTTGTATGTTTGATACATATTGCATGTATGTATGTTGGTTTTAAAAAAAAAAACCATTTATTATACCCTTTGGGTTGCTGAGCATAGTTTGGGAAATAAATCCTGGATTTTATTCATCTCTTTGATTTCATGTATGCATTTCACATACCCTACTGCGCAGAAATTGGGGGAATAAGACCCTGTTTCTTATATGATTTATACCTTGCATTGCTTCTATGTGCAGAGGTGGAGAGTTTTATTGCATATTAATATATATTTTGAAGATATGATAAAAAGTTTCATGTATTATTATATAAGGGAATGATACCCATTGATCTATGTTCCTTAATTAGCTGCCTGTCGTGGGAGGAATGCTCAGGGGTTCTACCGTTCTTCCCTGCACGAATTAATTTTTATTTATTACCTGCCTATTTATAAATGCGAGAATGAGTAGGGATACTGCCATTCATCCTTACACACTTTCATTTTTGCTTCCTGTGGTGGGAGGAATGCGCCGGTGATGCTGCCAGTCATCCCTGCATACTTTAAGTTAGTTTTAACGGCTGCATGTGGTTTGGGGATGCCAATCCTTGCATGTATGTCTTATCCATGCTCATTGATTGTTTGAAGTGTAGAACACGATTTGTGGGAAGGGATGGCTCCACAGTAGCCAATCCCTCTTTATTTTTTATTTTAAAATTATGTTATAACACAATAGTGTTGGATCGTGTATCTACAATGAGGTTGTTTGCTATGTAGGGCTGGGATCAACCCTTGTAGGCTCTCATTGCATGCATTTCATACTGTATATGCCTTTATTGATAACGTAGAGGAATGGGGAAGATTCCGAAGAGTGTTGGGCACTGATCCCGGTATAATATTCTTTTTTCTTTTTGCATGTACGCATTTTTGTTTTACATATCTGTGCTGGGTCATATTTTTTTTGTGCATGCTATGTATGCATTTTTCTTTTACATATCTCTGCTGGGTCATATTTTTCTTGTGTGCATGCTATGTATGCATTTGCTATACTACCTAGAGATGTGGATATGGTACAGATCGTTTATGCCGTTGTATGTGAAGGGATCAGCCGGTCTTCGATTTGATGTAAATATTATATATGTATTCTTTTATATCCTTGTAGGTTGGGGTTTTATATGCTGATATATATATATATATATATGCTGAATATCGTTTGATGGAATGAGCATAGATTGGGAAAAGTATTCCCGTTCACTTTTCTTGGTAGCTTGAAGTCTGCATGTTATACGTTGGATCTCGGTTAATTATTTATGCATTTTCATTGTGGAAGCTCCGTGTATATATATACATATATATCAACATAAATATACATTATTTAATATGTGTATTTGGCTGCATATTATTGGAGGTTTGCGCAGAGCTGGATCCTGTATTCACTCTTTTGACAGTTTGTAATTTATTGTGTTACCTGCGTGATGCCTGGGAGGCTTATTGCCCATGATTGGGGATGGATCCTCGAGTGCAATTCATTATTGGTAAATGTTATATATTAAATTCGTTTGCATGCTTCCAGCAAGTGGATTGGTCGTTGCGTAGAGGCATGGGTATTAGGGAGGACCCCTACTTATATTTTGCATTCTCTTACATATTTGCTGCCGATAGATACATATGTACAGGTATGGTGTACTAAGTTCGGTATCAATCCTAGCTGGACAATTATCTCAAACATTTTATGGTTCTTATTTTAACAGCTGCAATCTACTATTTATTTCCCTGCTTATAAGATATTAGACATATATAAATATATGTATGTGCTGAAGTCGCATATCAACCCTTCTTGATAAGAATTCATTGGTGACCATTAAATACTTATGTAGGTACCTATTCGATTACTATATTACCCCAAGATAGAAAATTTTATATAAATTCGTGTAATAACTATCTCTATGCTGGTAGATGGATAGAACATCATATGTGTGCTTTTGAATAAAACATGATTAATTGATTTCCAAGTAATTCCTCTCTAGGGAGAGTATTGAATCATCATTAACACTTTACATATGAAACGGTTAATAATGAGTTTCGAGAGCTAGTTAATTATCGTCTAGTTTTGCGGGAGAGCTTTAAATCATTGTAGGAGTTGCACTTCATAAAAGTCTCTATAAGAGTAAGGACTGCATAAAGATGTTTCCCTAGTTGCTACACTACCCTTGTGCACACATTGAAGAGGAAGAGTATAGCCCTTAGACTATGAGAATGAGGAATCCAATACTTGTACTAAGGTTATTAAATGTTGAATTGTTATGCATGTTATATTCCACGATAGAACTCTAAGATGTCTGGAAGATACTCTTGGTGAGAGAGGTTAATGCAACTTCTTTGTTGCTATTTGTAAACCGTGAGTCTTGTTGTACTAACTAAGTTTCTCTTGTAATCCTACTACTTTTTCTCTAATAATAAATGATGCACACACCTTTGTGGACTAGCCCATGTACAGGTGAACCACGTTATCCTTGGTCTCTTATGTTTTCTTATGATGTTCGTCAATGTGTCTATGCGTATGACTACTTAAATTCTTTCTTAAATGTTTATGATTACCTTGATGTATATTGCCAACATGTTTGCTCTATGATTATGTTAACGTTGTTATCATATAAGATGTTCTCCTTGTCGATTAACTAATAAAATATGTACGGGTGCATTACATCTGTTCTATCTATGTTGACTTTCTTTATGCAAGCGAATGTGTCAACAATTGATAGATCCTTATGTACTCTTATTTATGGATCATTAAGTGCTTCATAGAATTAATGATGGCGGAAATTTTATAGTTACATCTAAATATGGAAAAGTGTTAGTTAAAGTATAAATCGAAGTCATTTTCCTCTGGATCGTGCAAAGTAATTGAGTACATGCTTTTCAGCTAAAATGTTGCATGACGCAAATGAATTGTTTGGTTAGGTAGACATACGTTGTCAAGAAAACAAACAAATTCTAATATGTTGCTCTCTTATTTTATAAATGTTTAAAAGGTGAAAAAGGGGTTGCACAAATAGGTAATGATACATCATCTAATATAGAGTTACCTCATTACATGTCATTACGACATGTATGGATTGACGATCGCAATTCTAGTACTACGATATTTTTCTATGTTGTACTTGTATAGGCAATTAAATAATTGTGGGAGGTTTAAATGTCATTTTGATTTTTAATAGTAATTTTAAATGCCAAAAATTTATACTTCCGCATAGTAGTTATGAGTAAATGGACCTTTTTGAAGGATTTTAAACTTTTATGAAATTCGGGTTCGTAACAGTTTGCACACAGGGTGGTTACGGTTATCAACTCTCAGGATTTTCACCCAACCTCAGATTTCCCTCTTCCCGGATTGGTTTGGTGCATACAGGAAATACATGAACGAATTCTCTGCGAGGGTCGATGGCTCGTGAATGGCCAGTGCGTGCAGGGGTGAGTGAGTGCATGAGTGAGGAGTGAGGAATGTTTGTGTGGATGTCTGAATGAATGCCTCCTCCGGATAGTCAAACAGGTTCAGCGAGTTCCCCCAGGCGATTGAGTGTCATCCTGTTCAAGCAATCAGAGCCTCGCCCTGCCACACGATATCACAGGCATGCTCCATACTCCAGTGGCCTCAGCAATCATGGTTCTCAACCACCCACTACAGTTGCATTAATGTCAGCAGGGAGTTATAACGGGTTCCCAGTCAGACATGTGGCAATGTGGGAAACCAATCCCAAACCCCCTCACCTCTCCCTAGTGGATACACATGCCCCCCTTCTCATTCGTTGCCTCCTTAGCCAGCTTCTTGGTTATTTTATTTATTCAGTAATAATTACATCATTTACATTCCTTCATGGCTTAATCAGCCCATGAATAATCAAACTGTCCAAATACTTGCCTAAGCAATAAACTTAATCATCCACTAGTGGGGCCTTGGCCTTGAGTTCCACACTAGGAAAAATACACACACACTGTACATACACAGTATTTACATCAAAGCCAAATACATCAAGGGAAACATGGGGTATTAAACTAGATTTCGAAGCTTCAAATCAAATGGATTCATCCAAGGACACGGTCACCTCCTTGTATCCATCCTCTACCAAAGAAGTACTCACGGGAGAGAATAATCCAATCAAGGTATGTGGAAAAGGTAATATTTTACAAAAATATGGGCAATTTCAAGATGTTTTGCTTGTATCTTCTCTATCTGAAAATATATCCTCCATCACAAAATCGGGGAATGATTCAGATTCTCATACATATGATTATGATATTGCTGCAAATGAGAGTATTGCATACTCAATAATTCATCCCCATTGGGAAAAACAAACACTAAAAGCAATCGGTGAACTAGTGGGTGATCCTGCCGATACTCGAAGAATCTGTTTTGATTTTTATGCTAACACTCATAGTCTTGAAGCCATAGAGAAATTTATGCCCATTTATTACTATATGTTGGCCTCATATTATCCTCAAATCCATGGTGAATACTTCGTCAATCCTCATTGGAAGGCTTCCATGGATGAGAAGAATTAGTCCCTCATGGACAACAAAAATTGGGATTTGGTACCTCTTCCAAAAGAGAGAAAATTGATTAAATGCAATTGGATCTATAAAACCAATACGGAAGCCAATGGACTTATCAGCAAGTACAATAAAATATTGGTGGCCAAAGGATTCTCTCAGATACATGGCATTGACTACACATAAACGCTTTCTCCAGTTGCAAAGATGATTCACTTCGATTTGTTTTTTTCCATAGCAGCTACACAAAAATGGGAGATCCATCACATGGATGTGAAGAGTGCCTTTATTCATGGGTACCTTGAAGAAGAGATATACATGGAGCATCCAAAAAGGTACATTTAAAACTCATCTCTAGTATGCAAATTAAATAAATATTTATATGGACCGAAACAAGCTCCTCGAGCTTGGTATGCAAAAATGGACTCTTTTCTTCCGTCCAAAAATTTCTCAAGATGTAATTCAGATCCAAATGTGTATATGCTTCAAGAACACAACTCTCTATTATTTATTGTACTCTATGTGGATGATCTCCTCATTACTAGAATATACACTACCTCCATTGCATGGTTCAAATATGCCTTGCATGATAGATTTTTCATGGCTGATTGTTGCTGCTGCAACCTAATCCCCAAAATTTTCTTAAAATTGTGGGCCCCTCCTTCTATTTTTTGAGTAGTCTTAGAGTTCAACTCATCCTAGAGAAGTTCACTCTCAACTCTTAGAATTTTTACTAAGAATAGTGTAAAGAAGGAAAATTTTTGGCTAAGTATAACTCAGGTTTTTGGGCAGAAACGATCGGAGCAACTTGTCGAGTCGAGCCGACACGGTCAGAGAAAAAGTTGGTTTCTAGGATGAAGTCCCTATTTTAGAGCAACTTGGCGAGTTCCACCTAAACGTTCGCAGAAACTCGGCGAGTGCTGTTGAAACGATCGGAATGCAAAGGAACAAGTCACGCCGACTCATTTTTCCGTGATTGGATGAGTCACGCTGACTCATTTCACCGCGACTGGATGAGTCATGCCGAATCATTTCACCGTGAATGAGCAAGTCACGCCGACAGGTCAAAAGAAAAAGGAATCGAAAGATGATTAAGAACTCCACCAATGCGTTTTGCTGCAACTAAGAGAGTCTCGCTGAAACGGTTGACGAATTCACAGAACAATGCTGAAGCATTTGGCGCAAAACTTGAAGATACATCGAGAAAGGCACCGATATGCTACGGCAAGAAGTCACCAAATAACGCTGACTTTGGCTCAATATTGAGAGCGCCATCAATACGTTTCACTACAACTGGGAGAGTCACACCGAACCGATCGACGACAAATTTTTTATTTGGCCGCAATGCAGGGGAAAAGGAATTTCCCGTTGAAACAGACTTCGTCATTAATATCCCCAACCAACTTTACCATATGCATTAATTTATAGGTTTTATCCAAATTTTATTTAAAGGTTGAAAGTAATTTTTGATAAACATTTGCAAAACACTGTTTGAGTGAATTTATCTCCATCAGTCGTCGGACGCCAAGTACCCAACACCATTGAGCTTGAATTCACAACCACTGGGAAACTACCAGGTAGGCCACGTTTGACATTGTGTTCAATTTTTTTGAAATAGTATGGTCATTTGGAAGCTTTTCCCTTGCGTAGATTTTATATATACCATTAGGTTGTCGGTTTTCTTTGTTTTTTATCAACCCGCAAACAAACCCTTGGGTTTTCCGTTTGGAAAAATTTTGGTCACCACACCCTGCTTTTTTATTATTAAACATATCGACCAAGCGCCTCTAGGGAACCCCGACCAAATATTGTTACCCTAGACCATATTTACTAGTCAATGACACCCTCTCAGAATCCCTATTACTTTCTCTGGTTGGCTTAACCGCTTAGGGTTCTCACAGTGGTTGCCTCGCTCGGCATGAAAGCTATGTAGAAAACCAAAGTGAAATGCATCGAAAATGTTTTCTTTTCCCAGGCATATAAATCGGGATGGCCATGTAGGTTTCTCAGGCCGCTCATTGCTATGATCACGAAAGAACCGTCCCTGAGTGTATCTCGAGGCCATCATGTTTTCCAAAACTCAATAGTAGTCTCCCGCATAGTTGCTCTGTCGGTGATAGATTTGGTTGTTGTGTCTTACCTATCGCCAGCTCGAGCCCTAATTTACCATTCCCACCACAAAATGATGATAATTCGAGACCGAATCGCATCTATAAACCCCAAAGCATGCTTTTGATTCTTTATTCTTCATAGACTCAACCTGATGAATACACTTCATATAATCCCTTATGCAAAATTATTTAAATGTTGGATTAACCATGTTACAAAATTTTAACCAAAGGATTATAAGTTGAATACCTAGTAGCACCACCATCAGTTATGTTATGGTTATTGATGAAAATCTTTGGGAATAATATTTTTGAAATGATTTTGCATACCTTTTCAGTTGCATATTAATTTCCACACACATGTATATTGTTAAAGCAAAGCAAATACCTGACAACATGGAAGTAAATTTTTTCTTAACTCAACTTATTGTTAATAATATGAAGGAGAAATGATTTACAGACTTCTTGTTGAGTTTTGCTTACACATTGTTTCCACTATTTCATCAGGATTTGGAAATGCAAAGAAGGAGTACCAAGAGGAAGTCCAAGATAACTGAATCAGAGTCATACGTAGAAGTAGTAGCTGACACTATGATAGAAACCTTGTTCAAAGATACTAGAGAAGTAACTAGAATCGCCCCAGAATACAAGTGGGGAGAACTGTATCAGATGATCCGAGATCAGAATAATCCTGATGCATCTCTCGAAGAGATGATTTTGTACTAAAACATTAAGAAATCGGGCATCACCAAAGAGACAACACGCACATAACTTTTTCCTTTCTCAGAAGTCATCAGCTAGATCCTGCCTCACGTCGATGTAACCGCAAGAATCATCTCTGACACAAAAGGGGAAGGATTTGCCTCTTTCCATCCATGTCACATAACAACATCATACAAACTTCCACTGCCTAAGGTCCTGATGAACGAAGACTAGATCAAGAGTGTAAACATGGACCACTTCGAGTATGCTAAAACGATGGTAGTCTCAGGGAAACAACTAAGGATGAAAGCAAGTGGGGAGTATGACAGTCAAAGCTTGAGAATCCCATTCAAAATTATAGCTTTGATGCTAAGCAGAATTTTCGACAGAGCAAATGGAAGCATCTACAAGCTAAATTGGGTACCCATGATTGATCACATAGCCTTCCACGGCATTATGTTTAATTGGTTATACATCATATCAGACCTCCTAGCATCGACAATAGAAACAACAAAGGGAGGATTAACCTAGAAGAAAGAAGAGTTCTACATGTCCTCATATCTCATGGACTGCATACTAGTTAGGCACCCATTTCCTAATTTGGGATGTATCTGGAATCAAGACGAGTCTCCTATCTATGTGTCCTATCAGATTACATGGTCCCACAGATATGTGAGCCAATAAAAACTCCTCTGTGAAGAGTTGATCATCCCTCTTTATTGGATGATTTTCAATGAGGAACCGAAATTCCTATCTGAAAACGCAAAGGAAGTCATAAACGAGTACGGGTATTATTACTTTTCGCAAGAAGGAACCTATATCACGATGCATGGAGGTTCCAGAGCTCCATCCCTAATGCCCAAATATGAAACCGACTTTGTAGTCCATAAAGAGGCCGTAAGGCAGGTTTTCATTAATGGGATTAGCGGTTTTCTGCATGATAACAAGAAGGCCTCCTTCCCACCGTTACCCTTTTGTATCAGGGCCTACAAATTTACCAAAGTTAAAGGTGCCGAAGTTTTCATAAAATATTTGGAAGCATTTCATTTTGGGGAGAAGATTTTCGCAAGAAATGACAGCCTCAAGAAGCTCGCCAATCATTGTGCATCAATCAGAAGAGAAGGAAACATAACAGAGTTGAACAAACATTTTGTTCGGAAAAGCAGCGCTGATCCCAGTCATGCTGCCACTACTACAACAGAAACATAAGGGAAACAAAAGAAAAGAGAATAAGCCGTAAGGTTACAAGTGGCAGAAGAAGAACATAAGCTAAAGGAGGAAGTAGAAAGGATCCAGAGAGAAGAGGCCAAGAAGTTGCTAAAGGAGGATGAAAGGTTGCGAAAGGAGGAAGAAGATAAAAGACAAGCGAAATAAGAAAGAAGATAAATAGAATAAAGAGAAGCAGCTGAGAAACAAAGGAGAAAGGAAGAAGAAGATAAGTCCAAGGAAGCTGTGGAAATTGGATGCCCAAGTGTATAGGACATGGATATAGATTCACCAAGGGTATTGGGAGTCACGCTTACTGGAGGACATCTACCATTCATAGATATCAGGCTCACCCCTTTCACCCCATCAAAACAACATACAGTGGCCACATTGGACACGATAATTTTTGATTCAAGTAGAAAAACCATCATGAGGAGGTCCGAGAAGAGATTAAAGATGGGTTCTAAGCTTGATATAGTCACTATCTAGGAGAACACTATCATGGAGGGTACTCACAAGGACCCTAAGTTCACAGCCTCCGTAAGCATTGGAAAAAAAGGAAAAAATGCTCAAATTAAAAGATAACTTGGTGGACCGCATGGGTGTGGCTCATTGGCGGTTCAATTGATATGAAGTGCATGTTGTAAATTGGAGGTCATGAGTTCAAATCACACCCGACTTTACTTGTGTCCCATGCTTGTGGGGTGTGTGGGGAACCTAGGGGTATAGTGGTAGTGTGATTGGACCCTGGACCCAGTGTCACGCGAGTACCAACCGGGTATCCAGTTGCCGATTCCCCTAGCACAAAAAAAAAGAGGCGGGGGGATAGAACCGAAAAGGAAACATGATGCTATAATATCTGAGAAGGAAACATTACTGAATGAATATCAGAATTTGGACTCGGATAAGGAGGAATTAACTGTACAATGAATGATTATGGAAGGTGAAAGGAGCAAATTCGAAGCTCGTATCAGTGAATTAGAAACAAGAGAGTCCACAGCAAATCAGCAGGCTGAAGAGTTGAAAGTTTGGATGGACGAACTGGTTAAAGAAAAGGAGTCGTTGAAAGAAAAGGTGGAGCTGGCTAACACCAAGAAACAAGACATGACTCCTTTCCATGAGCAGGCTTGCAAAATTGAGGAGAAAATATGTCACTTGCAAGAATTGCTCACTGAAGATACCTACAAGATGAAAACAATGATAGCAAGGATGAACGAGATTGCTACAGAATTGTTGAGGATTAGAAAAAAATTGGTCAACACTACAAATAATTTCAAGAGGCAGATGACGTGGATAGAAGGAAAATCAGAGTTCCCTGATCACTTGCCCCAAAAGATGATTGCAAATTCTAATTTGGACATAGCTCTTCTTGAGTTTTGTAGAAAAGCTGGCAGGAGGATAAATAATGAAATCCCTAAAACTATCGAGAAGTGTGTAGGGTTCTACTACAAGATTCATCAGATTCACGAAAAAGTGTCAGCTCGTTATGCATCCGAATATGGATGAGCTTCCTACTAGAGGTCAATGTTTGATGGAGCTGCAAAATGCGCTAAGGGATGACCTGGACTACATTAAAAAACTGGACGTGTTGATAGAAGAAGATCTCCACCAATACATTGGGCAGACATCCATTAATGCTTATCTTCTAGGGGAAAGCTACAGGGAAGCAACAGAGGGAGTGAAAAGTGTGGAAACAAAGCTATCATATCATGAGATAAATTTGAAAGTTTTAGAACCCACACAATGTAACATTATTTTTGAAGAGATTGACATGTGGGCCAATTATATCTCTGGTTTGGAAAGGCCAGCTGGAAATTAATATTTTTGTAATTTATTGTAATATTCTTTGTGCAAACACTAGAGGATGAATTTGGGAAGTCCAAGAGTTAGGTCAGGTGAAACAAATAGCCATATGAGGAAAAATATTTTGTAATATAAATATAGGGTGAAGAATACTAAGAAAATGACTTTTTGCTGGTGAATTATATGCTGAATGCATTTTGTAAAAGAACTATTTCTTTGCTAATGAGGACCACGTGGACAATAAACAATTGCAAATCGTAGAAAATATGCTAGGAGGTGCAACGAACATGGTGGTGAAAAGACATCACGAGTTATAGTGACAAAAAATACCATATGGACGTTGTGAGTCACAACAAAAATCCAAGAGTTGCAATGACCAAAAGACACAAAGATTTGTAGCACCCAAAAAAACATCGGGAGTTGTAGTAGATATAAATGTTGAGAGTTAGAACAACCAAAAGATGTTAGGAATTGTAGCACCCAGAATACTCCCGGAGTTGCAACACCCAAAGACAAGTGGGAAAAAAATTGCAAAGCATATAAGTTGAATATGTAGAATGTATAAGTAGTAACAAAAGCATGGAGTAAAAGCCTATTAATGTAGACATTATTTTGGCTGGAATTTAAAGTTCTTTTTAGAGATAGAGAGTTCCAGCATAGCCAGTAAGCTCCCGTACTAGCTATTGGGAACGGCTTCAATGCCTATAACGGCTTCAAATGGGATTTGCTTGCATTCTATGGTCACTTTACCCTATTCCCTGCGAGGGACGTTGATCAAGCTTTTTTCAGTACAGACAATAGACAATAGACGAAGTTTGCGATTCGCTGAAGATTTTTTAACATTTAGGAAATCTTGCTTGACCAAAGGGAGAGCAAGGGATTTTCAATGTCTTTTTTTCCTGCGTAAAAGCTCTCGGATAATTGTTTGGCTGGGAGGGCTGGTTTTGCTGGCTTGGGATGGTTGGTAGGTGGGGATCGTAGCCTGGTATACACTGCGGAGAGCAACTGGCCTGCCTGTTAGCCAGTTCGACTGAGGAAAGTACCGGGCTGGGATATGGCTGGTGAGTACGCAAACAGGAGTATGGAGGTGGGTCTCGGTATCGATCCTAAGTAGATGTTGTCGGATTGATCGATGATACGAAAACCTAAGTGACCAAAAAAATAATAAACAATGTTCCACCACTGCCTTAGCCCACTCATTTAAGTAGTTCGTTAGGCATCTACTTTAGTTATAGGCGTAAGTTATACAATTCAGGTCTTAATTCGCCCAATAGGGGCTATTGCCCACACTTCCTGGGGCCAAATATGCCCTGGCTGGAATTTAAAGTTCTTTTTAGAGAGAGAGAGAGAGAAAATAATTTTGCTATTGGTGCAGATGGAGGAACTATCACATAACAAATATCAAAATTTGGACATGTAGATATCTGTTGAATAAAGTATTTCTTGGACAAGTTTTTTTGATATCGCAACCAATCTCCTTTAACCAACAAAAGAGTTTAGGCCTCATCAATTGTTCTAAGCTCAACTAAACCATTATAAAAAATTGTGTCAATATTGTAAGGTCCTAACCATCGCATGTGAAACTTCTCTTTAAATTCCTTGAATTTGGAATCATATAGCAAGTCCCTATCTCCCCTTTGAAACTTCTTTTTCTTCAAAAATGTGTCCTGCCATTTTTCTCATTGTTGCTAAACAACTGAAGTTTGATGAAGTTCGACTTGGTGAATCTCATCCAGTTCATTGAGCTCATTTAGGCGATATTGATGAGCTTCTGTGAGATCTAAACCAACCTACAAAGTTGTCCTCGATGTTTGTATTTCAAACTCAATTGGAAATAAACCATTCTTACCATAAACAAGCTCGTAGGGAGTGAATCCAATGGCGTTCCACCATGTAGTTCGATAAGCCCAAAGGGATTCTAGAATTCCATCATCCCAATCATGATAGTGAATCTATATAGTCTTTGTTATGATATATTCGAACACTTTGTTGGTACTCTCCACCTCACCATTGGCTTGTGGGTGGTAAGATGAAGTGATTCTATGATGGATATGATACTTCTTAGTGAGTGTCTAAATCAACTTGGAATTGAATTGAGGTCCTCCATCAATGATAATATAATGTGGTATCCCAAACTAGAAAAATATTTCCTCAAAGAGAAAATATGACACACAATGTGTAGTGCCCTCGGTAGGCACTGGGTCTCTATTCCATTTATCAATAAATACCTAGTTTTTCCCTGGTTATTTTTAGAAGAAAACAAAAGATTCAACCGTCTATGTTTCTGTTATCTATAGGTTTATATGGCTCTGCAATTAAATAACATAAACTTAAGACTGTCATTTTAACTCTGTTCTTTTAACATGCATAATTTGAAAATAAAAGAAAATACATTCTTTTTGAGCTAGTTCAGTAAAGTACCTGAATCCGTCGATTGCAGTAAGATAAGAAGATTTAGGTAGTGGATTCTGTAGGTTACCTTAGCAACCCAAAATGATGTGTCCACCCTGCCGATCAGCTATTATCGTGCTGACCCTAGGAAATCAACGGATTTCCTAGCCCCCGAGCCCACAGACCGATAATCTCAACACCAATCTTCCTTCCTCTCTTTCCATGGATCCATGGTAATATCTATTTGAGTTAACCCCCTCCTCAGTCTTTGAGTTTCCCACCTCCTCAAAGCTTCGAGTTATCCCCCTCCTCGGCATTCCTCCTTTTTCTCAAAATACTAAGTGTTCCTCTCCTCCAAAACCAACCCCCGACTACTTTGTCAAAACTCGTCTTTATAGAAATCTTTTCCTCCATAAATTCATAACTTCCTTATCTCTCCACCGCCCTAGCTGTCATGGTTTAGGAAGTACAAATCATTAATGCATCCCCTTTTTAAGGTAAAAGGTGGATTATATATTATTTTAAATCATCCAAATTTTCTCTTGAGCAGTGGAATTATTCAATAATTTATTTAACAAATCTTTTTAATTTACTTGGAATGATTCTATCCATTAATTAAATAAATAATCTATTTAATAATTTATTCAATCCACTATGCTTTATAAAAAGGATTATTATTATTATTATTAATTAAATAATAATAATAATAACAATAATAATTAATAATAATAGTAATTAAATTAATTGTAATAGTAATTAAATTAATTGTGAATAGTAATTAAAATATTTATTTGTTTAATCGATAAGTGTCAACATAGTACTTCTGTGTATAAATAATGAAATATACTTAATGGTTTAATTAATCATGATCAA
Organism: Larix kaempferi; assembly: GCA_027924585.1. Taxonomy (NCBI): domain Eukaryota; kingdom Viridiplantae; phylum Streptophyta; class Pinopsida; order Pinales; family Pinaceae; genus Larix; species Larix kaempferi. The sequence continues at coordinate 18,275,772 of BSBM01000376.1, forward strand.
CAATTATATAGTACACTCTTCTAGTATTAATGTTTAACTATTATACTTCATATTGGAGACACCTTCACTTAAGGATACTTACAATTAACGACACTTATTTGAATTGTTCATTACAATGTTTACATACAGAGACTAATTAACTTATTTTACACAGTAGAACTTGATAATCTTTTACTATTTAAGTCATTCACTAAATACTTAATTGACTTATTTATGATAACTTATAACATTGTTAAATCTTGATAAGTATGTTGTAACCAATATTATCGCGCATGTGCATAATGTGCATGCGTGGCCAACGTATGCACAAGACGGACATGTACTATAATCATACGTCATATTCCCTATGCATAACCGCTAAATAATACTAATAATACTTTATACAAACTGGATAAGTATACCTTCATCATAATATTACTAAAACATCACCGGTTACTTTACCAGTTAACCTTTAAGATTTCATTTCATTATTTTTATGATTACGTTTGTTCAATCAATCAGGTACAAGGAAAGCTACCTACTACCACTAACTCAAGATCAACGAATACCCAACCCTCAACAGTACTACTATCATATCCTCCCATCCTAACCTACGTCCACATCCTCCCTATCCTTCCTTTGCTAGTACAAAAGTGGGTGTCGAACTCACCGACCTAACCACATAGAACTTGAGAGCGATAGCGTCGGCTGAACAGCGGACCTATCCTCCCCTAGCAGGCATCCGACCATCGTCATCACAACTACATGGGGAGCGTGTCTCAGCACGGCCCTCCCACGACCTTGGGTATCATAGGAACATAGGGTGGGAAACACATCCATCCCTCTCAACATACCGGGTCTACGCCCTCATCAAATCATACTCTGCTGCTATCGAGATTATCGGTCCATGTCATCATATCATCACTTTCGGTTGCTAAGGTTTACTGCATGGATAGGCTCTTATCCATATATCAGATCAAGTATCCGGCTATCCCATAGCCCTTGTGCCCTGTAGGTTAGTACTCCGCAAAATACACAGTTTATAACAAGCATTTCCATTCGATCACCAATTGATCCATATCATCGACATCATTTTATTTCACGTCACAATTTTTATCGCATCACAGGTATGTATGGAACATAACAGTTCTATCAATTTCATCATAGGATGGCACTCACATACAACACCATATATTTCACATTTCATCAATGAAAACGCTAAAACATATATTTTCATCATAAAAGTAATGAACCTCATGATAATCATAACTTAATAACTGCATGAATATAGTAACATCATAACTGTAGTATCAGCATGGACATAGTAACATCCTAAACATAGTAGCAACATATCATCATGTCTAACAAGCCGAAAATATAGTTCACTCTGTCTAGCTGAGTCGAACAGATAACGAGCAAATAAAGTGAAAGGTGTCTAACTCATAAACATGCCTAGTCAAAATATGGGGCGTTACATACACCCACCCTTCAAGAAACTTCGTCCCGAAGTTATGGTCATAATAATGCAGGAAAAATCTTGATGCCTAACCGCTTCATTCTTGCAAGTAGCAGGTGTTGGCCATAATTGTCCTACTTAGCTTTGACTTGACCGAACATGTCGATATTATCTTATGGCTTTGCTTCTTTTATCCCCTGATGTGTATTCTAATAATTAAAGAAACATTTAGATTAATCCTTTTGTTGGATCTCAGTATTATGCCTAGAATGCCTAAATGTTATAATCATGTTCTATCCCCCTTAGTATCCTATTTAATGCCTTTTTACAATATTCATTAAGTTACATCTTCCAGATAAGTTTATCCATCACACAACGGAGTTTACTGAAGCTTTTATTGATCCAACTTGGCATGGAATAGTCAACGATTTAAATTGGAGGTCGTTAGAACTCATAATTTGTACTCACTCAACACGCAAATACCAAGGACCCTTAAGGTTTGCACACCTCTATTAGGGAAGAAGGTTCATGTCCTTAAAATCCTAAGGTCATACATTATGGTTTCCTTATCGGGGATAAACAATAACAAAAGTATCGTAACATCATTAAACTAGGAGAACTATTATTGTTTACAAGGTTTTCATGGCTATTTCTTACCAAGATACAATTGTTATCATGTTTATTTATTATTCCTATTTCCAAACCAATATAATTTGTCGGGAAACCCTTACTTCTTCAATTCCTTAAGAATCTCATAGCTAGTTTTGTTCCCACCCTTACCATCGCAAAGGTGATTGCTAGTGTTTATCCTAGTATGCCATTGTATTCGTACATCACCACTCTTCCTACCCACACAAGCAACCTTTATGTACTTGGTAAGGCCTTAGTCTAATCCTACAAGTTGAACGAAAACATCATTACGTAATATGTTCAATCATATTAGAACTTTATAACAACTTCTTTAATTGAGTTAAGTTGAGGACTGTGTTGAGATTCTTATGACTCTTTTATTATTACTCGAGATCATCACTATATTAGGTATGATTAATCCGAAATTTTCTCAAAAACCTTTCGCACCATTACACCAATATTTAACTTAATTAGTCTAAAGCCATGTTCCCCCTTAATAAAAATAGTCTTTTAATAAAATTTATATGCAATCTCCTGGTTTTAAGTACATGGTGTTTTCCATAATATGATGCAAAAGGATACCTATCCTTGTATCCAACAAATTTATCTCCATCCATTATCTTATCTAAATATATAATGTATTTTCTAAGTCTCTCTCTCTCCCCCTTTTTTTTTATTTTTTTTATCTTATCTAAATATATAATGTATTTTCTAAGTCTCTCTCTCTCTCCCCCTTTTTTTGTTTTTTTTGTTTCCATTATCACATAGGGTCATTTACTATATTAGGTATGACTATCTCCCCTAGCTTGAGGGCACATTAATAGTCCTTACTCCATTTTATTACTACTCATAAATTGGGTTAATGCAAGTACATGTTTCTCTTATTGGTTTAAACCCTTACTGTGTTTCGTATAGAAATCTCATTTTAAAGCACGATCTCATGCGTCGGACCACTAACTCATTTTAGATCATTTCGTTAAAAAAAAATTAACAGTATAATCAAATCCACGATTCAATGCTATGTAATGTTACTTTTATCTCATGGTATGCAGTCTTATATTGAAACATCACCTCTTATACACACAATTGGTCTTACTTCATCATAACTTACACTGTGTAGTACCTACGCAAGTTTCATCTTATACCCCAAAATACTTATGGTTTCCTTTTACACATAGATCCCTTTTATCCTTATAGTATTGATTAAATATGCTAATAGTACAGTTGACTCCCGATCCTCGTGAATCTCCTCCTTCCACCTCATCACTTATACATTATACAACTATATGGTATTTAGAAGGATTCTACATTGTCAATCATACCTTAGTCCTATTCATCATAATCAATTTATACTTAAATTTTAGTTATCATTGTATCCTAATTGATCTTACGCGTACACCCCCTTCTTATCTACTTACTATTTTCTTTCATAACTTTCAAATCTTATTGATGTCTATCGTCAATTATCATTCTTAATATTTATTAAGAAGTGGGGATTATTCATATAATGTCATATTTGATTAAAGTTAAATTTTAAGATCAAGGCATCCCATTATTTATCTATAAGCTCTTAGTGGTACATATCATCTACAAATTCCATGATAAAACATGAAAGAGAATAACCCCTATATTCTTGATGTACTTCGAAGTCAATTGATCGAGATGGCTTCCTATCTAAGTTTACCTAAGTTTAAACTAATTATGCATAAACGAAATGTAATCTCTCGTAATATTGTAGTTGCTTTCACTTAAGGAGTTCAGAATTGATGCTTCAACGACTTGGATGATGTGTTTAGTTTTACCTAAGGCTTTCTTCAAGTAGGATTCATTGATCTAGTAGTAGTGAGGTGAATAATGTGTTGATTTTATTTGGTCCTCTTTTCCCTTCTAATAATACGCTTTCAACAAATATAGTTTTTAGGAGAAAATTGATAGGTAAATTTTTAACCTGATTGAATGGATGTCTTCATGAGCTGCCCCAATTGCTGGAAGTCATAAATTTTCCTACGTTCTACTAAGGCACATTACTCTTATGAAATAGCCTTCGAGGAGACCAGATTACTCTTATGAAGTAGCGTTCCAGGGGACCTTTTTGACGGTAATTTTCAATGCCTTGCAAAAGAAATTGTATAGGAAACTACATAGGTATACAAGTCTAAATTGATTAAAAGAATTTGTCTTGTTATTTTTCAGGATTAGGGCTAAGAATGTTGCATTTTAAGAGATAGAAATGTTAATATAGGTTGCAAATTTTAAAACTCCCAATATATTCGCTCACTATATGTTCGTTGTAAATACTTGAATATGGGTAAAGCCTAATTGGATTTTGAAATATTGTGAATCATTCTAATCTCAAAATATTCATTTCGTGGAAAGCATTCACATTTCCACTATGATTTGCAAATTATTTATTTTCTCGATCTATATGGATTTTATTTTCATGCACCTTTCTCATTGAAAATGTCAAACATATAAACCTTTAAAATATGTCCAATAAATCCTTTTCTATTGACTTCAAGTCTTTATTGGCCAACTCTTCTCACTTTTGGAGACACAATAAAAAGTTGCATTCTTCACCTTTTTAAGAGTAGATATGGACTAGAAATTGGATGACTCATTGTAACTTTGATCAAATATCATCAATTCCTTCTCTTTCATAATTTTAAACTCTACTTATTCAAGAAACAATAAACATGATTTGAATAAAGTAAGTGGTTTATCATTCTACCTATCTTATTGTATAAGAATTACATAATGATAAAAAAAATTAATCAAAACCACCAAATATTTGATTCTATCAACCTTATTCATAATCGTTTGCAAAACTGAGAATATGTCTAAGTTCTTGGCTACACCTTCAATTCCCCCTATTATTCCTCCAAGTAGGAACATGGTTTATAGGTGCAAAATCTATAACTCCAATTTATGTAACTTATGTTTAAAATACGTTGGTTCTCTGTCAAGTCCATTATTGTGTCCCATATCTTAGGATGAGGAATTAGGAAATCCTGATCACCTCAGTAATAAACTTCTCTTCTTTTGTGTATTGAAAATAAAAAAATAATAATAAAAAAAAAGAAATCCTAGAAGATATGTCTCTCCAACCATAATAGTTAATAATTGATCAATTCTAGCGGAAATGAGAGTCTTTTAATGATATTGACTAGCTTCAATTAAATTGATAGATTTTCTTCATTTAGTCCGAATAGAACCAATTTTTCCTACAACTTCTAGTAACACAAAATCCGAGTTTTTTCAATAATATATCTACATCTATGAGTAATTTGGGATCTTCTCCCATTATTTCCTGAATCGTCAATCTGCATGGCTTGTGAATTATTTTTAAGGGACTTCCTAAAACTTAGCCATGTACGGAAAAAGAAACCATTTTTCCACCCTAGCTCTCTTTTTTTTTCCTACTCTAAGTATTCTTTAATAGATTTATGTTTCAGTTATTTAATTTACTTTGGAGGCTCTATCCTATGCATATCTGAGAAATAAATTCCTTTCTACAAAGCCTAGATAATGGTCACATATTGAGATAAAATATGGTAGTTTCATACAAATTTCACCGACTTATCACACAATTAGATTATATATCAACACACCTATGTGTTAAATTTCTAATAAAATAAATCATAAATCAAAATATGAAACAGATCATAAATTAGCACACGAAATAGATCACATATCAACACCAATGTAAAATATATACTAATTTTTTTTCTTCTTCTCATCAACCGGTATAATAAAACTAGAAATATTAGAAAAGTAATATAAGGTTGTGATATAATTAAGTTAGTCAACTAGGGGCGACAAGATCCCATGGTGGCCATTTCACTCTAGTTTATGCTGCTATTTACAGAGAATTATATGAACATAGAATCCAACTCTATTTAAAAAGGCATCTATGCTAAGATGTTCATCACGTATATATATTTGAAAGGCATCCATGCTAACATGTTTATCATGTATATGTATATATACATTTGAAGTGATATTCATTATTTCCATTTCCATAGAGATTGCTTTAATTTAAAGAAATTGACTTTACAATGCTCACTAACATTGGAAACATTGGAAAAATAGGTTTTATTTATGAAAATTTTATTTTCTTTAATTTTAATTAGTCCACTAAGGATGACATTAGCCTTGGAAAATGGTTGGGGTTCTATTTCTCATTTGTCCACCATGATGTCATCAAGATCTATTTTGACAGTACTCACGTTACAATACTTTTACATTCATGCAAATTTAGATTTGACATTTGGAAACTGGATGCTTGTCTTTTATGGTGACTCGATACATTTATTTTATTGGCATGGATTATGGACCATGGCTTTGCTTGGACGGATTTCAGAACCTTGGTGCTTGGTATTTGACGCTTCTTGGGAACTATGGCAATTATAAATGGCTTGACGGGTGATAGGATCAAATGCATTTTATGGTTTTCCATAGCAACAGATGCCAAACACAGAGTTATTCACGTATGGCAAGATGCGGGAGATAATGATAATGACGGAGGAGATAATGCAACCACTAAAAACACCAATGCATCGTTGGAATTGGTGATCAGCAAAATTGTAAAATCTGATATATATATACATATCGCTATGCAACTATTATTTGACTTAAAAGTGTGAGTGCTCTTAACTACCATCACATTCTTCAGTTGGTTAACTTCACAGCCAAAGAGACGTTGGTGAGTTATATCCGGTGCTTTGCCTCAGCGCAGGGAAGCTTATTACAGTACCCTGGTAACCGCTCGGGCTGGGCCCGAAAACCTTTTGCAATGGGGCTGGGGCTGCAGTGTTGTGCGTGGGCCACCTTTGGGCTTAGCCTTCGGTCATCTGCAAAGCTATCGAGCTTGGCACTTGGACTGTAGTGGTGAGTGTTATGGCCCCTTTGAGTTGGCACTCGCTCGCTTGCAAAGCTCTCGGCGTGGCGCACTCGGATGATAGAGGATGCGTGGGGCCCCCCTGGGCTTGACACCCGGACGATGGGGAATGGGTGATGCATGGGGCCCTTAAACGAATGATGTGGCTCTAGGGAGATCATGGACGTAGCGATGGGGGAGGGAATCAACGGCTCATAGTGAGCCCCGCGCCATCAACATTCTCGGGAGATAACGAAAGAGACGGTCGCGGTAAGAATACCACCCTCATATGTGTCGTGCTCCCAGCCCGTCGCATGCCCCTAAAGTGGTATGGGAAACCGCCGACGACCCATGCGAACCCGCCCTTAGGGAATGTTTATAAAAAGCGAGGTAGTTCTTTTCCGGCAACCCATTTTTATTTTGGCCGAGGCGTCGATGTCTCCAAACGCTAACACTAAGGTACAATGAGAGGGAAGGCATATCCACTACGCTGGGGTTGTCCAGATAGTGCCTCCAAACAGAAATACTGCCGCCATTTCTTTGTGAAACGAAAGCAGCTAGCCGCGAGCTCATTCCTCCTCCAGCCAGTCGAAATCCAGTTTCTTGTTCAGTGGGCGGTTTCGTTGGGGTTTTGAACTGCATTAGTGGTAATTTTTTTTAAAGGAGAGACCTGATATTAAGACGGAGAATAATTCGTTGCAAGAATTTTTGGGTGCAACGGGGTTGCAGACAAAAGAGAAAACATCGTTTCCCAGTTGACAAAAGCTCGATCTCTGTCTCTGCATTAGCTACGGCTCCCATGTATGCTATTTTCCCTTTTCTCCATCGAGATTTGTCATTTGCTTCATTTACACTTTGGAGAGCCCAACTCTCGTCCCTCGGCCACCATGAAAATGGGGAGTTTCACACAGGGTTCAATTTGTCGAGTTGATGGAAGATCTTTTCCACAGTGATAACCTCGCTAGTATGCTCATGGGCATTCACGTACAGCAATGGGTAAAGCTCAGAAGATGATTTCTAAATTGAATGGATAGAATGCCAGCATGAATTTTATCTATTTTAGACTTTAGTCTTATTGAAGTTTTCCATTTTACAATCTTTAACCCTCTGAAAACCTCTCATTTAGAAGCACTTTTCTATCTCTATTTTCCATTTTCTATTGAGCTGACATTGAAAGGGATCTCGCACCACCATTATAAAATTGTTAATTAAATATTTCCTTTGGCTGCATTTATTTGCATGCCAAAGATAAATTAAACACTGCTGTTAGATACCTTATCTCACTGATTTTTAATAGTACAGCAAGCTGGAAATGACATTTTGCCCGTTGTTTTTAAGGTTAAATCAGAGATCTGAGTAGTTTGCACACTGAAATGTCAATTATTTGATTAAATTTGTAGACTTTAGCCTAAAATACACGTTGATATACTTGTTTGAAACTTCGATTTTCATCATTTAGGAATTTATAACAGTCATTGCTCGTGGTTTAACACGATACAGTCCTCTTATTCGTTATTTTGTTCACTGTGCATGCAGATTTGAAGTTTTACGGACAGCGTAAGAAATCTTAGGGACCCCCACTGAGATTTGATTTAGGCCATCCCTAATGGAGAGAAGTCTTGTCAGTGACACAAAGGATAGAACGCCTAAACGTTACATGCATTCCAACGCAGATTTCATTGTCTTATTTGGTCTTTTATAATGAAATATTTAAGCCACGAGGCTCTGTCAAAATGAGGTCCCGGCATTTGCCTATGAATGTGGCTCTTGTTTAAAATATTAAACAGTTATATATATTCAGTTATATATATTCACAAGTTTCATAAGCAGTTATATATATGTATCGTTCAAATTCTGTTTCTGTTATGCTTTATAGATAAATGAAAAAAAAAAGCTCTTCAAGTTATCTCCCCTTTTGTTGTAGCCATCATATTTGTTTTCTATTCTCTAGTAAATTTCACTATAATTCCAGGTGTAGTTAGGCCCTAAGGTCTCAGGGTTTGTGTTAAAATTCAATATGCTAAGAAAGAAAATAGCAGCATTACATTCCATTTCACAATAATAGCATATACAGGATCACTGAAGAAACAACAAGCATAGCATAAACACAAGAGAAAGATTTATCCTGGGAAACCCTCATGGGGTAGAAAACCCAGCAAAGCTTCCTCAATATAGATGACCAGCAATATACAAAGATGCAAACCAAAGATATGATCTCCTCCTCCACCATAGCAGACCTCTCCTCCACAAGTGCGCCTTTCTCAAGTGAGTGAGTGTGTGTATCAAATGAGGAACACACCTCCTCTATTTATACACTACTCCGACTTTTCTTTTACACAAGACATGTAGGCTCGTATTTAACCAATGGGTTAAATACCCCACTACAACTGACTGGGCCGACCCCTCTAGGGTGGTCTAATAACCCTTTGACCCACATAACACATACAGGGCCGACCCCCACTAGGGAAGTCTAATAACCCAAGTTACTACATTCCGACGGAGGAATAAACGTCTCCGGATATACAATAAGATCTTCACGGAGGAATGAAACATCTCCGGATATACAATAAGATCTTCACGGAGGAATGAAACATCTCCGGATATACAATAAGATCTTCACGGAGGAATGAAACATCTACGGAATAATAAAGTACAAATATAATATTCTTTGAAGTTACAATATCTCAACACTCCCCCTTAACGAGAAGGATATTATAACAGCATCTGCGTGAGCAAGGAGTCATCAACATCATACATGATACATCTATAAATCATTGGAAGCTTTCTCAACATCATCAGTAACTCAAGCAGTTACTGGAACATCTTCAATACTGGAACATCGACATCTTCAGTACTGAGTCTTTATCTTCTGTAGCACTTGAACAGCTACAACAATATCATCATCTGGATCCTCACGATTATCGTCATCACACGATCATCAGTATCGTCATCTCACGATCATCAGCATCGTCATCACACGATCATCAACATCGTCATCACACGATCATCAGCATCGTCATCTCACGATCATCAGCATCGTCATCACACGATCATCAGCATCGTCATCACACGATCATCAGCATCATCATCACATGATCATCAGCATCGTCATCACTCGATCATCAGTATCGTCATCAATACAGGTATCCATAACAATACAAGTATCCACATCATTAGTACAAGTATTCATGCCAATACAAGTATACATATCATCAATACAAGTATCCATACTGATACAAGTAACCACATCATCAATACAAGTATCCTACCAATACAAGTAATCACATCATCAATACAAGTATCCTACCGATACAAGTAACCACATCATCAATACAAGTATCCTACCAATACAAGTAACCACATCATCAATACAAGTATCCTACCGATACAAGTAATCACATCATCAATACAAGTATCCTACCGATACAAGTAACCACATCATCAATACAAGTATCCTACCGATACAAGCAACCACATCATCAATACAAGTATCCATACCGATACAAGTAACCATATCATAATAAACAAATCACTTTCTCGGAGACCATTCGTCTACGGATCAATTCAGGGACCAAAGTCCGGGGATGATACAATCCCCACTTCTCGGAGACCACATGTCTATGGATCAATTCAGGGACCGAAGTCCGGGGATGATAAAATCCCCACTTCTCGGAGACCACACGTCTATGGATCAATTCAGGGACCAAAGTCCGGGGATGATACAATCCCCACTTCTCGGAGACTAGACGTCTACGGATCAATTCAGGGACCAAAGTCTGGGGATGATACAATCCCGACTTCTCGGAGACCACATGTCTATGGATCAATTCAGGGACCAAAGTCCAGGGATGATACAATCCCCATCACGTACATTTTGAACTAGTGATTCCGGGATGATGCAATCCCCATCACTTCATTCTCGAAGACCATACGTCTACGGATCAATTCAGGGACCAAGGTCTGGGGATGATACAATCCCCATCTGTCCACTTTGGACCTCATTCTCGGAGACCATACGTCTACGGATCAATTCAGGGAGCGAAGTCCATGGATGATACAATCCCTACCTGTCCACTAAGGACTTCATTTTCGGAGACCATACGTCTACAGATCAATTCAGGGACTGAAGTCCAGGGATGATACAATCCCTACCTGTCCACTAAGGACTTCATTTTTGGAGACCATACGTCTATGGATCAATTCAGGGACTGAAGTCCAGGGATGATACAATCCCTACCTGTCCACTAAGGACTTCATTTTCGGAGACCATACGTCTACGGATCAATTCAGGGACTGAAGTCCACGGATGATACAATCCCTCTTCTTTCTCGGAGACACCTGTCTACGGCTCACTTTAGAACAAGTGTTCAAGGATGATACAATGTCTCTTCTTTCTCGGAGACACCTATCTACGGCTCACTTTAGAACAAGTGTTCAAGGATGATACAATCCCTCTTCTTTCTTGGAGACACCTATCTACGACTCACTTTAGAACAAGTTTTCAAGGATGATACAATCCCTCTTCTTTCTCGAAGACACCTGTCTACGGCTCACTTTAGAACAAGTGTTCAAGGATGATACAATCCCTCTTCTTTCTTGGAGACACCTGTCTACGTCTCACTTTAGAACAAGTGTTCAAGGATGATACAATCCCTCTTCTTTCTCGAAGACACCTGTCTACGGCTCACTTTAGAACAAGTGTTCAAGGATGATACAATCCCTCTTATTTCTCGGAGACACCTGTCTACGGCTCACTTTAGAACAAGTGTTCAAGGATGATACAATCCTCACATGTATTCTCATCAATACATCTATCATCAAAAGCATGTATTCTTACTAATACATCTAACATCAAAAGCATGTATAAGTAAAACTAAGTATTCTAAGCACAAGAGTCCTAAATCTAAATATTTCTAAGTATCTAGGTGTAGAGAACAGGTTACCTCATCATTGACCTTGTTGTTCGATGAGACAATCTCATCATCAGTGACTATACTACTCCCCCTTTCGAGGAGGGTCCTTTTGAGCTACACCAAGCTTGTCTCGGAAGTATTCAAATTTCACTCGAGACAGAGGTTTGGTTAGTATGTTGGTAACTTCTTCACTTGAGGTAGAGATTTGGTTAGTACATCGGTAACCTGTTACAAATTCAAACTTTAGTTCCTTCTGCATCATATCTTATTAGATCCCTATGTTCTTTGACTTATCATGGAACACTAGATTCTTTGTCATCTTCGTACAACTCTATTTGTCACATAGGATCACAGTTGGTTCTATCTCTAATTCAAACCAATCCTGAAGCCAAACTTCTTCACAACTAGCAGAGCAAGCAGCCATATATTCTGCTTGTGCTGAGAGCCACACTAGACTGCTTCCATCTAAACCACGAGATCATGGCTAATCCCAGACAATAACATCCTCTTGATGTGTTCTTCCTGTCTGATACACTTTCTACCCAATCAGCATCTGAGTAGCCATCTGAAGTCATGATCTCCAAGATAGCATAGATCAAAGTCTATCGTATCCTCTAGGTGCCTCATCACATGCTTTGAAACTATCAGGTGAACACATCTAGTTTCCACTAGATACTGACTCAAGGTGTTCACAACAAAGCATATATCTAACCTAGTATATGTTAGATACATCAATCACCCAATAATTTGGCTGTACATAGTTATATCCACTAACTCTGATGAGTCATCCCCTAACAGCTTCAAGTTGGAATCCATAAGAGTGGCCATTCCAACACCTCAAGTCCTTTTAATATTTCTCAGCATACTTTCCTTGGTTGAGAAAGATTCCTTCTGAGCCTTGCCATACTTCCAGACCTAGGAAGTGATGCATCAATCTGAGATCTTTCATTTTCATTTCTGCAACCATCTTCTTCTTTCTTTTCATGATCTGTTTCTCATTCTTTGTTAGAAAGAGATCATCGTCATACAATAATGGTATGATATGTTCATCATCCACAACCTTAAGATAAAGGTTAGGAACAACTTTACTTTTGGTAAAGTCCAAGCTTATCAAGAGACTGTCAATTCTCTCTTTGTGACTGAACATCATTCACACTCTGCATTGAATGATCTTCTATATATCTATCTGTGTCATCTCTCATTAGATGGGTCTACTGATATGAGCCTCAATATCATTTGTACTTTGTGGTGAGTTCCTTCTTGCATCCATGTCATATGTGTATAGAAACCATATTCAACCTTGTAGCAAAGGTTGAGATCCACATGACCCATGGTGATCATTAAGCTCATCAATTGATTATCGATCCTAGGTACCCATACAGAACTTGATTCACACTTCTTCTTTAATTACACCATACTTGGAGCAAAAAATCTTGTCATGATTCTCTTCCCCTTTCTAAGAGAATCTTCTAGCCATGATCCTTCTATATTTTGTTTGATTTGTAAATCTTCTTGTTTGAACATCCATCACTTGTACGGTGTCCATCATTCTTCGTGACCTTTCCTACAAATCAAAATTAAGTACATGATTAGTAATACTTCATAATCATCAAATCATATTGACATGGTAACCTATTATGCATACAGATATCATTTACATAGTTATGCAACTTATTTGACCAATACTTTGGCACAACACTTTCCCATATCCTGTATGCATACAGTGGCTATCTAGATGCCTTCCATCTTTACCAGAACATACTATCGAGAGTGTGCATAGCTCTCAGCATGTCAGCAAAGAGGTTTCATTCTAGACAAGCAACAATGGAATGTTTGTCCAACTTACCAATCATATGCACATTAGTAGTATACTGTTCAATGCTCTATGAATGTTTACACTCAGCATTATATATTCTAGGAATACAAATATGCATACAACCTATTACAGGCAATATCATTACTATTTCAAATAACAACTCAAATACTTATCTTTTATGTTTGTGTGGTTGCCTCCCGCTTGATCTTCTGTATGTCTTTTGAACTTCTATTCATTCTGTCCACTGTGCATGCTCAAAAGTCATCCTCATGATCTCATACACAACCATACACTCATTAGTATATTCTAAATGCTATCAAAACATTATAGTTCTAAATAATCTTGAAAATGTATAGTCATGATTATAGATAATAAACATTAGTATTCAAGATTTCAGGGAAGCCTTCTTTTACTCATGCATATCATCAATCATAATATGGATAATCGCTTGATTACTAACTTTATGAATAAGCATATCTAATCATACCAAGTATACTTATATAAGGGATACCAGCATAAGGTAAGATTCATAGGAAACATACCCGGGTTAGTATATCTGTTTAACATACCTAATCAATATCTTCTTTGTCTTCAATGATTTAGAGATCTTGTGCTGGAACCTACATATCTCATAGGTTAAGCATAATAAAACAAACTCATAAATACCTCGTAAGTAGAACCTCTATGTGACCAAAGATTATGTAGGAGTCTTTGTCTTCATGTTGTCATGGTCATGGAACTTGATTTGTCTTTCATGATGTACCTGAATCTTGTTAGCAGACAACATCAACCTCATACAATACCACAGTGTATTAGTGCAATCATATAGCCCTAAACAATGAATGTCTTCGATCATTCACATGCATTCATACTGCTATTAGGGTGATAAGATAGTTTAATCAAGATTGTACTAATAAATAATATGAAGACAAACACATTATGAACTTAATCAAGAATCAGATTTCAAGACATACCTGAACCTCCTTAAGTCATACCTATCGAGACTTCTTGTAGTCTTCTTATGTAAGGCCTTAGCCTCAACTCCCCCTGAAACTTGATCTGGAGCTTGATTAGGGTTTGCTAGAGAAACCCTAAAAATTCAATCTTTGACTTTCACACTTCTGAATGGATGGAAGGATGTGTCTTGCTAAGCTGATCAAACTAGCATACTTCAATTTTGAAATCTCCAAAATTTGACCCCTCAAAATTGCCTTCGAAACTTCTGGATCTTCTGGACAGGAACCTGAACTAGGGTTTGATGAAGCCCACCTTTCTGTCCAATCAAAAGGTTTGATCCAAGGCTCTAAACTCTTATTTTTCTGAGGATCTTCTAGCCGTGGTTACAGACTTCAAAAATTCCAACTTTTGTTGAAGCCCTAATTTTCCATCTTTCTGATCAAAATCCCGAGCTAGGGTTTAATCAAGCCCGGTCTTCTACCCAACCAAAAAATTTGATCTTGGTCTCTAAATTTCGATTTTCCTGAGTAGCATTCAGCCGTGGACTCCGATTCCAAAAATTCTAACTTTATCCGAAACCCTAAATTTCGGAAGCCATGAATAAAGGTGCTCCAAAAATAATTATGTTTTGACAGAAATATGTACCTGATTGTTTCTGCTATAACTCTGAAATTTTTGCTCCACAGGGTCTGAAAACTTTTTCTGCAGTAGCCTGACCTTTCATCTTTCCATCCTGATAGGTCTGACCTCAATTGGATTTTCTGAGAGAGAGTTATGCCAAATGTCGCAACGTGACCTGTTTTGGGATAATACAGGAGAGCGAACTTGTACGGAGTGCCACGTGTCACTGTTTGAACTTCGGCCTCTGACAACTTTTCCTGAGATAGCTCGACCTGTTATCTTTCCATCCTGACAGGTCTGACCTCAATTGGACTCTCTGAGAGAGAGTTATGCCAAGTGTCGCAACGTGACATGTTTATGGGATAAAACCGGAGAGCAAACTTGTACGGCCTGCCACGTGTCACTGGTTCACCTTCGGCCTCTGAAAAAGTTTCCTGAGATAGTACAGTCTGTGTACTACCTGTTTCTTTTTATGAAATTTCATTTGGAGCTTCCTAGCCCAAGATATGACCTTTTTTCCAAGGTCACCTGATTTTGACTGAGATCTGGAAGAGGCAGAAACCCTAACTTGTACTGATCATAACTTACAAAGTACAACGAATCTGAGGATTCCCTTTGGACACAAGGTACCTAGGGATGTTATCTTCTACCTGTGAAATTTTCAGACCCTGATCCTTCGCCAAA
This sequence comes from Larix kaempferi, assembly GCA_027924585.1. Lineage (NCBI taxonomy): Eukaryota > Viridiplantae > Streptophyta > Pinopsida > Pinales > Pinaceae > Larix > Larix kaempferi. The sequence goes on from BSBM01000376.1 coordinate 18,291,704, forward strand.
ATGGAGTTATAGCGAAAGTTCCACAATGACTGGTTTTTGCTATGTAAAACCCTAACCTTCAAATTATTGTAAGTAAAGCAAGTGTCGTAAGTGCCATACCTTGTCTTCCTTCAGGTTAGCTCTGATACCATGTTAAAATTCAATATGCTAACACAGAAAATAGCAGCATTACATTCCATTTCACAATAATAGCATATACAGGATCACTGAAGAAACAACAAGCATAGCATTAACACAAGAGACACAGATTTATTCTGGGAAACCTTCATGGGGTAGAAAACCCAACAAAGCTTCCTCAATATAGATGACCAGCAATATACAAAGATGCAAACCAAAGATATGATCTCCTCGTCCACCATAGCAGACCTCTCCTCCACAAGTGCGCCTTTCTCAAGTGAGTGAGTGTGTGTATCAAATGAGGAACACACCTCCTCTATTTATACACTACTCCGACTTTTCTTTCACACAAGACATGTAGGCTCGTATTTAACCAATGGTTTAAATACCCCACTACAACTGACTGGGATGACCCCTCTAGGGTGGTCTAATAACCCTTTGACCCACATAACACATACAGGGCCGACCCCCACTAGGGAAGTCTAATAACCCAAGTTACTACATTCCGACGGAGGAATAAACATCTCCGGATATACAATAAGATCTTCACGGAGGAATGAAACATCTCCGGATATACAATAAGATCTTCAAGGAGGAATGAAACATCTACGGAATAATAAAGTACAAATATAATATTCTTTGAAGTTACAATATCTCAACAGTTTGAGCCAAGGCTCTGATACCATCTGTAGTGCCCTCGGTAGGCATTGGGTCTCTATTCCATTTATCAATAAATACCTAGTTTTTCCCTGGTTATTTTTAGAAGAAAACAAAAGATTCAACCGTTTATGTTTCTGTTATCTATAGGTTTATATGGCTCTGCAATTAAATAACATAAACTTAAGACTGTCATTTTAACTCTGTTTAACATGCATAATTTGAAAATAAAAGAAAATACATTCTTTTTGAGCTAGTTCAGTAAAGTACCTGAATCCGTCGATTGCAGTAAGATAAGAAGATTTAGGTAGTGGATTCTGTAGGTTACCTTAGCAACCCAAAATGATGTGTCCACCCTGCCGATCAGCTATTATCGTGCTGACCCTAGAAAATCAACGAATTTCCTAGCCCCCGAGCCCACAGACCGATAATCTCGATAGCAATCTTCCTTCCTCTCTTTCCATGGCTCCGTGGTAATACCTATCTAAGTTAACCCCCTCCTCAGTCTTTGAGTTTGCCACCTCCTCAAAGCTTCGAGTTATCCCCCTCCTCGGCATTCCTCCTTTTTCTCAAAATACTAAGTGTTCCTCTCCTCCAAAACCAACCCCCGACTACTTTGTTAAAACTCCTCTTTATAGAAATCTTTTCCTCCATAAATTCATAACTTCCTTATCTCTCCACCGCCCTAGCTGTCATGGTTTAGGAAGTACAAATCATTAATACATCCCCTTTTTAAGGTAAAAGGTGGATTATATATTATTTTAAATCATCCAAATTTTCTCTTGAGCAATGGAATTATTCAATAATTTATTTAACAAATCTTTTTAATTTACTTGGAATGATTCTGTCCATTAATTAAATGAATAATCTATTTAATAATTTATTCAATCCACTATGCTTTATAAAAAGGATTATTATTATTATTATTATTAATTAAATAATAATAATAATAACAATAATAATAGTAATTAAATTAATTGTGAATAGTAATTAAAATATTTATTTGTTTAATCGATAAGTGTCAACATAGTACTTCTCTGTATAAATAATGAAATATACTTAATGGTTTAATTAATCATGATCAACAATTATATAGTACACTCTTCTAGTATTAATGTTTAACTATTATACTTCATATTGGAGACACCTTCACTTAAGGATACTTACAATTAACGACACTTATTTGAATTGTTCATTACAATGTTTACATACAGAGACTAATTAACTTATTTTACATAGTAGAACTTGATAATCTTTTACTATTTAAGTCATTCACTAAATACTTAATTGACTTATTTATGATAACTTATAACATTGTTAAATCTTGATAAGTATGTTGTAACCAATATTATCGCGCATGTGCATAATGTGCATGCGTGGCCAACGTATGCACAAGACGGACATGTACTATAATCATACGTCATATTCCCTATGCATAACCGCTAAATAATACTAATAATACTTTATACAAACTGGATAAGTATACCTTCATCATAATATTACTAAAACATCATCGGTTACTTTACCAGTTAACCTTTAAGATTTCATTTCATTATTTTTATGATTACGTTTGTTCAATCAATCAGGTACAAGGAAAGCTACCTACTACCACTAACTCAAGATCAACGAATACCCAACCCTCAACAGTACTACTATCATATCCTCCCATCCTAACCTATGTCCACATCCTCCCTATCCTTCCTCTGCTAGTACAAAAGTGGGTGTCGAACTCACCGACCTAACCACATAGAACTTGAGAGCGATAGCGTCGGATGAACAGTGGACCTATCCTCCCCTAGCAGGCATCCGACCATCGTCATCACAACTACATGGGGAGCGTGTCTCAGCACGACCCTCCCATGACCTCAGGTATCATAGGAACATAGGGTGGGAAACACATCCATCCCTCTCAACATACCGGGTCTACGCCCTCATCAAATCATACTCTGCTGCTATCGAGATTATCGGTCCATGTCATCTTATCATCAATATCGGTTGCTAACTGCATGGATAGGCTCTTATCCATATATCAGATCAAGTATCCCGCTATCCCATAGCCCTTGTGCCCTGTAGGTTAGTACTCCGCAAAATACACAGTTTATAACAAGCATTTCCATTCGATCACCAATTGATCCATATCATCGACATCATTTTATTTCACGTCACAATTTTTATCGCATCACAGGTATGTATGGAACATAACAGTTCTATCAATTTCATCATAGGATGGCACTCACGTACAACACCATATATTTCACATTTCATCAATGAAAACGCTAAAACATATATTTTCATCATAAAAGCAATGAACCTCATGATAATCATAACTTAATAACTGCATGAATATAGTAACATCATAATTGTTGTATCAGCATGGACATAGTAACATCCTAAACATAGTAGCAGCATATCATCATGTCTAACATGCCGAAAATATAGTTCACTCTGTCTAGCTGAGTCGAACAGATAACGAGCAAATAAAGTGAAAGGTGTCTAACTCATAAACATGCCTAGTCAGAATATGGGGCGTTACACAATGGCTCTTGATACAGCCTTGGCCTCCACCCATTTAGTAACATAGTATGTACATACCGGAATATGAAATTTTTGGCGAGATGGAGGATGAATGGGTCCCACAAAATCTAGGGTCCACTTCTCAAAAGGTTCTATAACAAGTTGAGTTCAAAGTGGCATTTCATATGATTTGGTTGGCTAGCTCATCCTTTAACATATATCACAAATTCTTACATACTGCTAGGCGTCACATAAAATGTTAGGCCAATAATAGCCGAGGTGAAGCACATTTTGAGAAATCCTCTTGTTAGCTACAAGTTCCATCCACAAGGTTCACCATGGCAGGCCTTTAGGATGTCATATATTTCATCCTCTCTCATACAATGTCCAATCATAAGATCTGTACATGTATAAGAGAGGCAACATGCAACACTGAATTCATGAATATTTGGTGCTTTTTCAGATGATGTGCTTGATCTCCCTTGGCAAAAGGTGGTCGATAATTTTATCTGGAGCCAAATAGTTAGAAATATCTACATACCATAGAGTTAGTAGATATTGAAAAAATATGTTCATCTGGGAAATTATCCTCTACTGGTAAAATATCTCCTTCATTGGTAAACCGAGTAACAAAGTATTCTACAAAATTATCTTTTTTCAGGCTTGTCAATGATATTGATGTCAAATTATTGCAATAATAACAACCACCTATTCACTCTACCATTGTAATGGGTTTGTTCATTAAATAACGAATAACAGAGTGATCAGTATGTATAAATACTTGATAACCAGTTATAAAATGACATAATTTATTTTTTGAGTATACAACAGCAAGGAATTCCTTCTGTGTTACTGTGTAACTTAGTTCAGCATAAGACAAATTCTTACTGATGAAATCAATGTTTAGGACTAATTAGACTATGTGTTAGGGTGGAAATCAATGTTTAGGCCTAACAAATGTTATATGAAATTGTAGTATATTAGGCATGGGTTTAGGCCTCTACCTAACATTCTATCGGTCTTACGTAGAGCATAACCTACCCCTTTGAATTAACCATTGTTAAAGTATATATTTAGCAGAAATCAATAAATTTGATTATATTAAAATGATTGAGGAAAATCCTAAGCAACCCAAAATTTCCGCAGTACATTTCAAGGACAAAATTCCCTATCTCGAGGATTAGGGACTTCAAAAATCCCTCGGTCATATACATCCAGAAAAAATTCTGAGAATGCCATAAAGTCTAACAACTCTAACTTCTTACATATTGGCCTAATAAAAAAACACAGTGACAATACATAAACTAACATAAACAAACCAAATGAGACCTTAAACTGGAAGGTTGTCTTCCACATCTTCCAACAGTGGATCACGTGAGCCTTCAAGTTGAGCTAATGTAGTATGTTGCACCATTTCCATTGGAATGGAGTTAGAGAAATCCCCTACACTGGAGTGGTTCCCATGAGAAATATAATGAATAAATGACTGATGCAATTCATCTTCCAATTCTAATTGAGCCAGTTTTCCTTCATGCATGTCCAAATTACTCTAAAAAAACCATGATGTTGTTCCTCCATCCCCATTTGGAAATTGAGTTACTCTAGCATCTGCTCATTACTATCCAATTGTCCCCTGATTTGACACATCATATTCTTTACACCAACAATTTCCTCCAAAACACATCCAATTTCTGACCCACAACCCTGGTTTGCCTCCATCCTAACCACAACGCATGGGGGAAATAACATCTCCCTGTAATATTCTCATGACGAAATCGCTTCACACACCTTATTCCAACCACCCAACACCCACTAAATGAACTTCTCAGAAGAGCCTATTCTCAACGACCAGTTCACCCCCTCCTTGAATTGAATACCTAGCCTCCACAGAAGAAAATCAAGAGTCAAATATGATCTAGACGATGAACACTCTACCAAACTGAGGCTATAACCAAACACCCAAAACCACACCTCATTTATCCCATCAAAACAATAGAAATTAGCCATGAACACCATAATAGCCTATGAATGGTCCATATCAAGCAAGCTGTGAAGAGTCTAGGGCACACAAAAGAAGGATGGAATGCTTGTGTGAATTTCAATAAAAATTAAAATACACCCCCTTTAATGATGCTCAAGGAGTTATTGCTTAAGCATAAATATGGCATTTCAAGATTACGAGATCCACCCTCTCAGTGGGGGTTCATCATCCTTTACCCAAGACACCTTTGTCGAGTTGTTGGCGTCACATGCAAGTTTATCAGCAAGACTATTATTGTGCCTTTGGATATGCCAAAAGGAATACTACTTGAAATTTTGAAAGTTCCGAGCAATTATATCAAAAATATAATTTTTGGATTGTATGTCTTTTATTTAAATGATTACGAGCCTGTCAAAGAGCATGACGAGAATCCTTGAAGATCATGATCTGAGATATCTCTAGAGATGAAACGAGTTCTAAACCAATATATAAGGCATAAGTCTCATCATAATTGTTGGTTGTACTTCCTAGACCCCAAGAATATCAAGTCACTTATTTGTTGCTAGGGTTAATGACGACCCCTCTCGCACCTGCCACCCTTATCCATTATTAAAATATTTGACATGGTGAGCTAAAACAAATTCAAGCCACAATTTTTTAAGAAAACACAATGGCACCTCCCTGTTATTGAAGGAAAGTTTGTTAAAAACCATAAACCTCCTTCTCATCTAGTGGTCTATAAACAATTGGTATGCACACTATTCCATTACAATATACTTCTTTATTGGGAGGGTGTAAACTAGTACCAATGTCAATAAACAAGGCCAAGATATATTGTTTTGAAAATTTTAAATCTAACCTAGTTTCTATCTAACGTGACCCTATATATTCAAACATTATAGTCTTGCATTTGGAAATATCAAATAATTTCCCTCAAGTATTAGCAATGGAATATAATGGTCCCAAGCAATTTAGCAAGTGAAATACATGAGGGATATTTGGTGTTTATAAAGTGACAATGCTGTTTCTTAGTGACTCAAGGCCATTATCAATTTTGGTGGTTGCATCTATACCTGAGGGTTGGAGGCTAGGCTTGTCTTTGTTCATGTGTAGGCTCCATGAAAATAGAATTTATATGTTGCAATAGAACAAGAATATATTTTTTTAAGAATTTAAGAAATTTAAACAAAACAAATGGATGGGTAAGCCTATATCAATATGATGACAATGTCCCTTATTCTCAAATTGTGCCTCCTCAAAATGCACAATGTGGTTGTAACATACCCTTTAAGCTGGAAAACATTTTGTGTTTAGAAACATTATGATAACTTTTATTGTAAAGTTTATATTGGACAGGTGTCCAAGGATGACTGTAATTTGCACAATATATTATTATTTAATAAATAAAATAGGAGACAAACACCTAATAGGACTATTGAAAGAGTGGTTACTAATCCACTAGGTGGAATGGAATATGGGGTAGAAGGCAATGGACAAATGGCAGCATCATGATGCAACTAACTAGTTGTTGGTATGGGACAACTCCCTTGAAATGTGGTCATAGTGCCCTGAAATATAGGACTGGAGCTTGAGGCTCATTTATTCTAAACTGACCACTAAAAGACCTAGGTAGTCTATATAATAGCCATCAAATTATGAACTGAGGTTCATCACTTTTCCTGACGAGGAAACTTACCTTGGGGTTTTGCTGTGTTTGCACCCAAGAGATTTGATGAGAGGATATGTTGTTGTTGATCATGTTGTGAGTCTGCCAAACTCTTATTAAGATGAGGAGTTTGATGCTGAGTGGAGAAGGTATTTTGTTTCAGGAGGTTGATACCGAGTGGAGAAGGTATTTTTGAGTGCCTTGCTTCTACACAGATTCCACCCATTTACTGGATCAGTAAGCGGGCTCGAGGGTTCATTAGAAGTCAGCAGTTGAGCTGCTTCTTCTGAAGCAGGTTGGGAGGAACAAGCCTCCTTGGGTGTTTGTCGGCCCTATTGTCAGTTACAGGTTCTATTGTTATATCTATTTTATTTTTAATTTATGTTATCTATTTTGGATATTACAGTTCTGCTATTTATTAAAACTTTCACTGTTTAATTTATAAGTTATTTCATTTTCCTGTATGAGTTAGTAATTTTGCATAAATGGGAAATGATTGAATAGAATGGTTTCTGTATTTTTCCCCATGCAAAAGGAATAGCATCGTACTCCAGTACAGAAACTGATTAGAAATACATAAGTATGACAGGAAATAGCCAAGAGAATGAGAAGGTTGAATTATTATAACTGTCCAAGTTTCTATTTTCTATTTAATTCCTGTACTTACATTACAGTACTCTTATTATTAACTATTTGCAGTTAGTTGTTTTCATAAGTTATATATAATATTTCTGTTTATAATTGTTTCAGATTTCAAAATAATGATGTTTCTGTTTAATAATATAGGATTTATTTATCTATACTTGGTAATAGATTATTCTTATTTACATCAGAATAAATAAGGATTTACTTTCAAAAGTATAGCAAGATGTTATTCTTCTATAGTTATCAAGATAGTTGTTAATTCTGCCAAAAGAAAACCCTAATAGAGTTATCCATCATTAGTTTATAAAAACATTACCATGGAAACATGAGCAAGTTGCAACCTCAACAATTCTGATAATCTTTTCTTTTAAACATTAGACAAGTCATTTCAAAATAGAAGTGTCAAGACAAGCAAACTCGACGGTCATTATTATAACAAGGCTAAAGATAAGAACCAAACGATTATCCAAAACATGTATGTAGATCGAAATTGTTTATTTCACTATTAGTTCACAGGTTTTAGATATTATAATATGCTGGTACAAGCAGAATCAACAACAATTACTAAACCCTAACATTATTTGTAATTCCGAACTTCCCTTAAAACGCAGCTACAACATTATAAACAAAACAAAACAAACACAGGCTGTAAGCCTTGTCAATAGTTTCATTTATCCATTGTTCTAATCAAACAATTTAGTTGCATTATTAATTCATAGAAAACATTCACTCATCGATTGACAACCAAGATGAGTACAAGGGTTGTCAAAACATATTACATTATCACTTCAACAATGAGTTACAGATCGTGTGTACAGACCAAGCACAATTCGACGAAAGGACACGATTGTACAGTATTATGAATTATAAATATTCCATTTCAATTTCTTTTGAAGGAGCTCGAAAACTTAACCTACATGTTTACAAAATAAACAAGACTTCACACAGGTCGTAAGCCTACATTATCTAGTTTGTAGCAACCAACACATCGTGTTACAGATTTGAACATTTACATTTTACCTAGCCATTTACAAAGGAAGCGATAACTATGGTATTGAAATATCAAATACTGCTTCATTCAATTCTGAGGGTAAAACCCTGTCTTTAACACTATTACATTCAAAACCAGAACCAACAGTTGCCTTATGGGTCGAGGGATATCCTCCCCAAGCTTTCAACAAGATTCACAAACCCTAATCGCAAAACTCTATGAGTTTTTCAAACACAATACACAGAACTTTTAAGTAGACGGCCATCATCTTCTACACAGGGTTTCCAAGGCAACCACCGAAGGTTTACCAATTGGTATAGCTGAAACCCAACTTCCAACGCCCATAATGTCGAAGCCATTACACATTGTACCTGCGAGAGTATGACAAAAGTGGTTAAAAAAAATATTTAGAAGGAAGGGTCATTGTATTGAAAATAGAATAACTATTGATATCATCGTATGCTTATAACAGTGATAAAAGATAAACACATTACCTCTTATTCGAAAGCCATAGCAACATTCAACGCCAAGTCTGGTGTAGTAGTGACGAAGCCCTACCTCGCCAAAAAAGTTGGAGTAACAGGAGTCTATCGAAACCATCAACTCTCAACAGTATCAAAACCCGGAAACAACCACAGAGAAAGGTTGGTTGTTGCCCAACCGAAATCTTACAACTCTCAACAGGTCTAACGATCAAACCTTAGTAAGTTACAACTTCAACTGGAAGCTCAACAAAAGAACTACTGTACAAGAAAATGAGAGCTTGGCTCTATAAATTCCAGAGATTCGAGTACGAGACTCAGGAGCTACAACCCACAGGCAGTTCAACCTTGCTACAAACCCTCGGCCTGTCGGCCAGTGTAGAGCCACTACCATCAAACAACAACAATAACAATAAACACGTTATTCCAAAACCAAGTAGGGTTTAACCAATGCATCAAAACCCTCACAAGATCGACGGTGAAGATCTTAGGAGAAGTTTATGAAACTTACAACCAGTCTATCATATTAAATGAGCCATCATTACCAAAACCATGATGGAGCCAACTCTACAGCAATTTCCCTCGTGTCAGGTTACAACTCAACACTCAAAGGTTGTATTTTGAAACTAGCATGTGATCCAAGCCTACCATATCATCCACGTTGGACTTCCACTAATTTTGTTAGCTGTGTGCATTCAATACCAAAGATTACGATTTAACTTGCCAACCTGTAACGTGGATATCCACCTTATAACATTTATTACACCTTGCATCGCTTTGGTAAAGTTGACATCGTATAAACCTGTCAAGGCTCTAAGTTAGCAACTATATTCATTAAGGTTTGTATATTACACATTAATGTATAGTTTGTATATATGTTCAACCATTGCACGATATTACAAGGGTTGCATGCGTATAAGTATCACCTTGTATGTATTCTCTTACATGCCTTATATTGCAATGAAATTCTCACATATCACCAAGTATTACAAAGTAGCATCTAACCTATAGATGTGTACATGGTTCCATATAGTTACACATAGATAATAAGGGTCGTACTCAACTCATACCATTCACATAATAGCCAAGAAGATGTTTAGTGTATAAAATAAAATAGGATCTCAATGATACACATATGCTCTATAGTTGCACAGAAACCATATTGTGCATATAGTGTCGTACAAACACATAAGTGCCGCTTGGGTATCACATTATTTACAACTCACATTTCACCAATGTGATAGTTGTTAGAATGGTAACAAAATATGTTTGCAACGGTTAAATAATAACCCTATAAACAATGGTAAGACAGACCTTAGAGTTATACATGGTGAACAGATCTCAACATATACACTTACACACCTATTAATGAATGGTGTAAGAGGAAACATTTCAGAACGATACCATCATCGCAGGTTGTAGAGTCTAAACTATTTAACAAACAGTTGAACATGAATTTCCACGATTCATCATTGAGATAGAAAGTAAACAGATACATATAGAAAACATGACGGAAACCAAATAAATCTGGGTACAATACTGTGATGTAAACATTGTAGTTCTTCTTTGATAAACTGTGGATTCTTTCGCAACTCTTATCTCTTACCTGTCAATCTGTCACAAGTACGAATTCACATGTTTTAGCACGAATGCTAAGTAAACCTCGGGGCGTCCGAAGGACCCCTTCATCAATCAAACAAAAGTACTTTAGGCAAACAATTAATTCAACATCTATAAGCAATAGTAGAAGTGATGTGTAATAGCAGAGTTAAATATAGATTACATTTCATGCATTGTTCTATTTCCGCATTATTAGATAACGTTTATTGTCACATAGAATTTTTTTTAATTTTTGCGATTTTTTTGGGATGTTACAGTGGTTTAGAATACAAATACAAGGATCAAGAGTATTTTTTTATTAATATATAGAGCATACATGCACTTAGGAACATGCACATATTATTAATGTGCATGCGCGTGTGTTCTTGAAAAATTGCATGCAGTATTTGAAATCATGACTTGACAATCTAGTTGGTAGCCTATGGTAGCCTATGTGGTGATTCAAGGCCCCACAAAGCTATATGAGCATGTTCCTAGGCACTCGTTGCTAGCCTATGTGTGAGGGCCCTTTATTTAGTTTCGGTTAAGAGTTAGTTTCAACTTCCAATCAAGAGTTTCCAGGGTCAATTTTAAGTCTTATCCTAGAGTTTATTTTAACCCAAGGTTAAATATTGGTACTAAAATAACTTATCTTTGAGTTAAAATACTCTTTGGAACATTATCATAGTTGAGAGTTTTTGGTTAACTTAAACAACAAATTTTGCTACAATTTTTCTAAACTTGCAACCTAAGGGTGGATCCATATAAATTTTGAAGATGATATTTTGTGTTGTGTTCCTAATAGATACCAAAATAGAAGATATAAATTAACATTCAACAATACAATAGATCCACACAATAAACCACAAGATAATAAACACAAGCATATAGAAAGAACCCTTAAGGTAGGGTAACACCATTAACTATTCCTTAGGGAATGAATCACTCCACAAGCTATTCTTTCTACAACTATTACATCCAACACACTTCATAAGGCATCTTATTCCATTGCTTCTACTTATTTATATAGTTTCTATCCAACCTTCTATGCACTTTCTAGAGAAGGAGTTTTCTAGTAGGTGGAACCTTCTAGTAAGACTTATTACAATTGTTGCTTTACACACTATATGGGACTTATTAAATAAATATGTCCTCAATACATAGCATTATCCCCTTTAGTACCTCCGGAAATACCCCATATTATCCTCCCTAGGTACATTACATTCCACCCCCCTTCGCATGTTTCATCCTTGAAACATAGGAGGAAGCCATAGAATATGTTCTACTAAGAAATGTAGCAAACTGGTACCAAGAAAACGCTCATCCATCCATTCTAGTGAAATGTGGACATGGGGTCTAACTGCTTCCTTTCCCTTTTGAGATTGATTATGGTTTCTTCTTTGGTTCCATGTTACCATTGTTTTACTCTGATATCTCTAAAAATAGCTTTTAGTTCTCCACGTGCCTCCATACAGGTTGTCTTTCTGATGTCATGCTTATCCATAGTAAATTTTTCAATATTGATGACCTAAATCCTTGATGATTGTTGTTTTGTTGGGTGGTGTGAGAGGCAAGTTATAACAATCTTAAAAATTATATCTCTCGTCTTTAACTCTATAACACGTGGTTCCTTTGAGTAATGTAGCCCCTAGTTTCTTATTTCCGTTTATGCCCTTCCTGGCCTTTTCTTCATGTGCTTCTGTAGCCCTTTTTCCTTATTCAACCTCAAACTCTTTATCTACTATGTTTATAGGTGCTTCAACTAATATGCATGGAAGGGCTTCTTCATGAGCCCCTTTGAACCCTTTAGTAAGAGAAATATCATGCAATGAACTTTTCTTTTTCTTATACCAAAGATTCAAAAGCTTCTTTTGCACATGAATATTAATTGTACCCACTAAGTCCATCCAAGGATATCCCAAAACAATATCCACATTATCCATATATACAGCATGAAAATATGAATGTAACACATATTTTTCCATAACAATATTTAAAAATTTGAACATTTTCATTATCAATTTGTGTGCTTTGAATGTGCTTTCTGGGAATGGCAACCTTTTAGCCACCTTAACATTTATAAAATTATGTTTTCTATTAGGGTTTATAAAAACAATGTCATTCTCTTGTTGAATACATCAATGAACATGTAATATAGAGATTTGTCACATGAAAATAAACCCTTATGGATCTCATTATCCTTTGTCACAACATTATACCACTTGTCTAAAAATACATTTTCATATTCTTCATTTGAAATATTTAATAGCTCCTTAAAAAAAAGTGTTTGGCACCATATAATTGCTTCATATGTTAAATTAGAGTATATGCAACTTTTCCGAAATGAATTATTTTTCTTATAATATGCAATGCATTTTTAAATGCTAGGACCATCCGATTTTCTTGTAAGATACATTTTTTGCAATTTGTACACCCGTTACTAGAAAACCCATAAACAACTTATTTTAAATCAATGTTAACTTTACTTCCCGGACTTTGATTTGGATCTTTTTCTTTTGAAAGTGGGTGTCTCCATGAAAGGAGCTCAAATATATAACCAGTATCTTCAAGCTATACACATAAAGTTTTAGAAATAAATCTGAAAATTGCCACCCTCATTTTTTCTCCTAAAAAAATTGAATAAAGAAAAAAAAAATCCTCTACTTTTTTGCCCAAAAAAGGGTTGTGATACCAAATGTTTTGTTTCTTAATAGATATGAAAATAGAATATATAGAAATAAACTAGCAATAATATAATACATCCACACAATAAACCACAAGATAATAAGTTACACAAGAATATTGGAAGAACCCTTAATGTAGGGTAACAACATTAACTATTTCTTAGGGAATAAATTACTCCACAAGCTATGCTTGTTACAACTATTACATCCAACACACTTTACAAGGCATTCAATTCCATTGCTTCTACTTCTTAACATAGTTTCTATCCAACCTTCTAGGCACTTTCTAGAGAGGGAACTTTCTAGAAGGAACATTCTAGTAGGCATAACCTTTTAATAAGCCTTATTACAATTGTTGCTTTTCACACTACATGGGCCTTGTTTAATAAATATGACCTCAATACATAACATTATCCCTTTGAGTACATTCATAGGTACTGGATATTATCCTCCCTAGCTACATTACATGTTGCTACAAATGGATTCATTTTCAAATCTAGTTTGTCATGATATAAGAATTTTAGATTTTCATTAATTATATTTATTTTTAAATAATATTGTCATCAAATCACCTCCAATGAAAATTCAATATATTGATAAAATCACAATACCCAAAAGCAGCAAAAATACTCTCTTCAAAATAATGTTTTTAAGAATGAAAAAGGTTGGGTGCCACATAAATGTCCATATGACACTTCTATAATATTACTATAAAAGATATTACTTAAATTTGAAAAATTAACAAAATTAGTTGATGTAATAGTAAAATATGAGTGGATTTTGTACACAAATTTTTCCTTAAAATTAATAACCATCTTTAAAAAAACTAGGCATCTTAATAAGTAAATCATTAAGTTAAAATTTTATAGTACATATGTAGTTAATAAACATAAAATTTATTGCAAATGTATATATTCATAAAAATTAAAAAGTATATATCAACACACAATTCTTTATAAACATTGTTTCTAATTTAAAATGAAATTATGAATAAAAATTAAAAAAGTATATATCAACATGCAATTCCTTAATTGAACCCCCCTTGTTTGGACAATGTTTGCCATCCTCAATGTGTAAAGAGGAAGTGTGTGTGGATGTAGCAGCCTCTAAAGATAGAGATGTGGGCCACAAAAAATAAAAATTATAATTTAAAATGAAAATTTGAAAAGAAATATACGTGAGTTTTGATATATACTTTAAGTTTAAGAAAAATAAAAAATTGTATTTTTTATAATAAAATTTATAAAAATGTTATTCATTTTAACATTTTTCACTTTTATATTACTTATTTTACTCTATTTTATCTATCTTTGGATATTAAATTTAAATTTTTATTAAATTTACAAAAAATTATATCTTTTAAAATTTAAAAAATAATATCTTATCCTTTATCATCTTGTAGCTTGGGTGATTGGGAGTACGAATTGATAACCTTAAGAACATGTCATCCTTCCTAAGAGGTCATAAGTTCAAATCGTGAGAGAAAGTCATACCCAAGTGGTCTCATACATTGATTTTAAAAATATATATTTTATTGATATTATTAAATGAAAACTAAACCCACTTTAACAAGTTTGCTACCCCACTACCCCACAAATTTATATCTCTAAACCTAACAATGTAAGGATTGCCTACTTTAATAATGATATTATATTTATCATCAACTTAGCCACTTTAACAATTATGCTATCCCACAAATTTATATCTCTAAACCTAATTAGTTAAAAAAACAAAGATCTAAATGCAAGCTCATGCTTCCAACCGTCATTTTGATCACACAAGAGATACATGCAAGCTCATGTTCACAATGTTCTGTAGATTCCCTTGGTTGAGGTGAAGCACAAATTTCCTTGATGTAAGTATTGTTATATGCTTGATGAATTTTTAGGACGAAGTTCTTCAATTCTTTGTATGGTGCCCATAAGGTGAGGGGCAAGAGGTGCAGGACATCCATAACCTCCTTTAGAGAGATTTCCTTCTGTAGATACAAAATTCCTTATATATAACTTCATATAAATCTTATATATAACTTCATATAAATCACATAGCAAAATAGCAAAATATGTTAATAACAGTTTGAACTTGGAAATAAATATGTAACTATGAATGATAACCATTTTAATATATTTCAAAGTCACAGTAGAAATGTATAACTTGAACTGCTAACAATAACATATACTTACCTCCTTACTGAAATTGGAAGAAGAAAGCCCATTCCCTATAGTAAGCCAACCTGGTTGAAGATCACCGAAAATTTCAATCCGTCTTCGACCTTGAACAAGATGTTCAATTATACGATAAAGATACTCAGGCTTTAGAGTGGATCCTGATAAAATGACAGACAATTTGATTGGTTTCATTCATAAAGCAGAGACACAGAAACCAATTCAGATTTTTACTGGTCAAAATACAAACCATATGGAGGTTCTTCAGATACAATTACGTCTACGTCAATGTTTGGAGAAGTGGTGAGATAGTGTTTTTTATACCCATCAAACAGTGCTCCTGCATTCATGTTTCATGGATTCATATCAGAGACAATCTTTTAAGAGAAATAGAATTTAACTCAAGAGCCAAGATCAAGAAGGAATGCCTCTTGGCTCTTACTTTGTTGCGCTTGAATAAAGTCATTATTAACAGACGCAGACGCAGCTAGATTTTCATGGTTTGTCTTTAGCCAACAAATATCTTCATCTCTTCGAAATCCCCACTGTAATAAGTCAAGAAATCTATGAGATTCCGCAACAAAATTATTTAAAAGATTACAAGATTGAACTGAGACAACGAAGAATAATCAGCAATCCAGGCAGAGGTTTTTACCTTCTTGAAACAACGACGGCCCTCTTTAAGACCTTCGGCAGATACAACCCAAAGAAAAACGAAGGAATGACTAGCAGCGATATCCTGAAAGCAATCATGAAACAGGTTCCCAAGTTAGTAAAAGAGAAAATTCAATCAATTCCTCAACCATTTCAATCTAAGATTCTAAGCCAAACGACTAAATTGGTAGGGAAGCATAACAGCATATATAAAATACGTTAAAGCCAATGCAAAGGACAGCGATAACAGCATGCATGAAAACCTCCAATAAATCAAAATATAAAAATCCAAACTCTAGAAGCTATATTTTTGTGACAATACCTCGATTCGGAGGTTCTTGATTTTTTCCCAAGTCCAGTAGTCCGCCGGATCCAGAACGCCCGGAGCTCTACGGACATACTCCTCCATGGGTGGATCTATAAGAATCGCATCGAATTTGGTCCCGAAGAGCTCCGGCGAAAGCACTGTCTCACGCAGATCACATTTCAAGAACATAGGGTTGAAGGAGGAGCGTCGCGCATTGAGCTCTTCCTTTATTTTCATGAGCTCCTTCATCTGAGTACTCCTGTGACACCACGGACATATCTGCGTCTCTGATGAAGTTCTGTGGCCGGGCGCCTGTGTCAACAAAATGCTGCGCGTAATCGTTCTGCTCGGCCCTCGTGGGAACCTTCCCATCTCGAGAATGCCCCCCACACGGACGGAGGCCCGTATTTGCATTAGAAGCAACTGGTTGTACAATATTCCGGTGATTAGCAGTCGGATTGGGCTGCAAGGGAAACTCTAATGTTCCGTTGGAATTCATAGGCGGTCCATTCGCCGTAAAATTCAAGGGCCCCGAAACGTTATAGTCAGGTGAAACGTAATCGTTCTGCTCGGCCCTCGTGGGCACCTTCCCATATCGAGAATGCCCCCCACACGGACGGAGGCCCGTATTTGCATTAGAAGCAACTGCTTGTACAATATTCCGGTGATTTGAACTCGGAATGGGCTGCAATGGAAACCGTAATGTTCTGTTGGAATTCATAGGCGGTCCATTATAGTCAGGTGAAACTACTGCTGCACCCACAGGTGCCTCCATTTGCCATGGCCGTCCTCTGGAGAGATTCTTTATTCTTCTTATAACAATCATTCAAGAGGACGGCCATGGCAAATCAAGAACGAACTCCCTTAATTCATCTCAGAGGGACGAGAGATCCATTCCAGCGAAGACAGATATGCCCGCACAAAGAGAAGCCACGCAGGACACAAGAATGAAGATGCGGGGAAATGGGTTCTCACGGTGTCGAGGTAGAGTGGTCAAATCCCATAAAAAGTTTAGTAGTCGAGAGATTCTTTATTCTTCTTATAACAATCATTCAAGAGGAGACGGACCATGGCCATGGCAAATCGAGGCACCTGTGGGTGCAGCAGTAGTTTCACCTGACTATAATGGACCGCCTATGAATTCCAACGGAACATTACGGTTTCCATTGCAGCCCATTCCGAGTTCAAATCACCGGAATATTGTACAACCAGTTGCTTCTAATGCAAATACGGGCCTCCGTCCGTGTGGGGGGCATTCTCGATATGGGAAGGTGCCCACGAGGGCCGTGCGGAACGAAACGATTACGTTTCACCTGACTATAACGTTTCGGGGCCCTTGAATTTTACGGCGAATTGACCGCCTATGAATTCCAACGGAACGTTAGGGTTTCCCTTGCAGCCCAATCCGACTTCAAATCACCGGAATATTGTACAACCAGTTGCTTCTAATACAAATACGGGCCTCCGTCCGTGTGGGAGGCATTCTGGAGATGGGAAGGTGCCCACGAGGGCCGAGCAGAACGATTACGCGCAGCATTTTGTTGACACAGGCGCCCGGCCACAGAACTTCATCAGAGACGCAGATATGTCCGTGGTGTCACAGGAGTATCCTCAGATGAAGGAGCTCATGAAAATAAAGGACGAGCTCAATGCGCGACGCTCCTTCTTCAACCCTACCCTATGTTCTTGAAGGCCTATGAGATATTGAACCCTTCAATGCTGATATGTAATTTACTTCAATGCTGATATGTAATTTATACATATAAGTCATTCTTTTCATTTCATTGTTTACTTACGTAGTAAAGTTGAGAGGCTTTATTTCTTGCCTCTTAAACTTTTAACTAGTATAATAATACAGTTAACTTGCTAACTCTATTCCAATCCAACTTTCAACTTTATAGCCAAAATTAATATTAATTTATCCTTTGATGATATGTTAGAACATGAAGAATTTATTAGTGAAACATATAACTTAGGAGACACACAGAAAATCCATTATAGATCTTTTTTTCTGCATCAGTAAGCTTGCTAGCCCAATTCCAATCCAACTTTTAACCAGTTTAATAATATTTAATACCTCTTAAAATGGGTTTCTAGGCTTCGAACAATACAAGCTCAATGAAGAATTGGGTTCTTCAACTCTTCTAAAAGAAACATGATGCTTATTCTTGGAAAAGTTCAATCTTTGTTAATAACTAGCTTTCTTCAAACTAATATAAATTCTAGCCTACTTAACAATGGAAAAAAAATGATAATGTAAGCCAAAAAAGGAAGAAATTGTTTCCAAAGACAAAAACATTGGATGAACATTGGATGTTGAGTCTGGTCTTTGCTAAATTAGTGAACAATATAGATGTATGCAGAAAGGAAATAAAAAAGGTGAAGGGAAAGAATCTCAATGGTAACTTTTTTTTTCTTCGTTGAATTGAGGACCATAATTCACTTTCATGCACCTCTATCAAACAACTCTGTTGCCTATGCCATTTATAATCCTCCTTCACCCAAGTCTATGAGAGAGAACAATTCAACAAAGAAGCTGGATTGGATTGAAAACCAATAGCAAGTTTCTTTGTCACTCTAATTGTGTACCCTACAACAGAATTGAATGCCAATGAAAACAATATATGTTCTAATTTTTCATTCAACAAGTTATGAATGCCACACGTACTTGGGATATAATAAGTTTAAGTGCTCCTTACATGTTACATGCTATGTTATGGTTTGAGCAAAGAGAACTATCCGACTCGAGGCAACTTTTGCTCTCAATAGCTGATTAAGGACCTTGGCTACTTCTTCCTTATAGCCCCCCCCCAGATCTCGTTATACATACTAACTTTGTGGTATGACGGAGTAGAGGATGGGTTGTGAAGCATAAGTAAAACGTAGGCATACCAAGTAGAGAGGAGATGCATAGATGGTTGAAGTTCTTGTTATATGGTTGAAGTTCCTGTTCTATTCAAGACCAACCGATAAGGGCAACGAAATTAAAAGGTAAAGTAGCATTGTCATTCTAAAAATCAAGATTACAAAAATTTTTTTTTCCTAGTTCGTACAGTCGAATGCAGGAGTGGGCACTGGGCATTCTAAGAAAATTGTCAGCTTTCAACATTGTCCTTCACGAGATGTTGTTTCATATTCTCAATCATATTGAAATTCGATAGCTAGTTGGGATTGTAAGTGTAGTAGCATCGATGGTCTTCATATTAATAAATCCCAAGAATCTTAAACCATGTACGAGAGGAAGGTGTCAAGACAACGATTGAGCAATTGGGGGAAATGGCTCATGCAATACAGTTTTAGATACAAAGTCTAGATTCTTGATCTGACTCATTAAATAGATGCATGGAGGCTAGAAGAGTGGGAACTTCCCCAAATCCCTAGTATTTTTGGTAAATATGGGGGGGCGCAATGCGCACACCTGTTTCCCGTAGGGCTGCAACTGTGTCCAGTGGCAGCTGTGTGGGGAAGCACTCGGTTTCAGAGTGAAAACAATGGTCTTCCTTGTCCCCTCAATTTCAGGAAAGTTAAAGGGCGGCTAAATTCTAAAGAGCTTCGATCGGGCAACATTGGCAAATAGGGAAAGGCAAGCAACACATGGAATCATATGCATGTACACAAAACATATGAAGAAAGAAGCAATTGTTGTTGTTGCTATGGTTGGGAATCGATAAATGTCGTTTTGAACAACGTCTAACGGAGATTTGTGACAAACCCACTCTTGGGTGTCACCTACCCAATTTTTGAGAATAATTATTTTATTTTTATTTTTGCAAAAATACTTTATATTAAATTATAATTACAAAGTTTTGTAATTATGACCAAATATGGTCAAAAATGACTGTAATGACTCATTATTATTATTTAATAAATTAGAAAAGGAGACAAACATTCAAGAAAACTATTACAAGAGTGTTCACTAACCCACTAGGAGGAATGGAAGCTGCTAGAAGACATGGGATAGATGGAAACATTTGCACTATACCACTAGATGTTGGTTATGGGACAACTACCCCTAAATTTGTGGCATTCCCCCTCCAGGTGGAGGGAGGTGAGAAAGCAGCTCACTAATGACCAGTTAACTATTAAAAAGGCCTAGGCAGCCTATATAAGGCAATTCGAATTGAGCAGGCAGCTCTTACAATATTTTCTGCAGAAATATTTCCTCATGTGCATCAAGTGATGACTGAGAGATTCGAATAGGGAGGCTGTTGAGAGTGCATTTGTAAGTCTGCTAGTTATTTTGAGAAGGAAAAACCAGAGGTGCTGGTGCAGGTCTCTTTGACTGCTGAGTCTGTAAGACTGGAAGAATTACTTGCTGCTGCAAGTGGATGACCTAAGCTTCTAAGTTTTCTCATCTTGGTGGTTCAGTGAACAGGCTCGAGGGTCCTAAGACAGGCATATAGACTGTTTCAAGAGCAGGTTGGGAGGAACAGGCTTCTTGGGTGTTTTTCCACTTATCTACTGGTTCAGGTTCTACTTGTTCTTCTGTTAATTCTTGTTTTATTCTCTGTAAGAGATTATGTTTTCTGTTTAAAGATTGAATGATTGAATAAAATGATAGAATGAAATTCTTCCCTGTATTTTTCCTCTTGCTTTTGTCTGCATCGTACTCCAGTACAAAGAAGTAGATTAAGAAAGATTAGTGATGGGAAGAATGCCATTGATTGGATTAATGATTACAGTAGTGATTTTTGCTAAAGATTCTGTCATCTATTTAAAACACAGTAAACATTACAGTATGGCATCTACAACAACATGGCATTCATTTAACTAATATCTGAAAGAAAAACACAATATGTACCTGCATAGTTCCCTATGTTTCTCTCTTAACTATATTTATTTCAGATAGTAAGCAAATACACATCAATGATATACATTTTAGGTCTCTTTATAGTAACTGCATTTTCAAGAATAATAGCAGCGGGAAGAATTGATTTCTGAACCAGATTATATTGATTGCCATTTCACATACATCCTTTTCAGATAGACATAACATGCATTTAAAACATTTATTTTCCCTAATTATTCCAAGTAGAGTATCATCTAGAATCTTAGCATCTATTCTTTGCATTGAGTGATCACACACAACCTTATCATTTCCTTTTCTAAACTTTCAATCCTAATTTCATTTATCAAACATCTGCACAATAATATAAAAACTCTAAGTATCGCAAGACCGAGAATCCAAGCCTCTATTTGGATTCATGATATACAAATCCCTTATCAAGCCGCTCATGGCAAAACGCAGGTAGTTATTCCTTAACAAACCTATCCTCTAAACCCTAGACAACAGCCTATTTCTTTTCCTTTTACTATTCCTCGTTTAAGAATACAACAAGACAGTTAAAACTTCAAGTAACCTCGCTAGGCCGAGGGTGTTATTATTCTTTTTTCTTTCTTTCTTTCAAACCCTAGCTAGTATTACGAAACCACATCAAGATAGTAAGCATCATTTCAATTGTAAGCACGATTCAATAGTAAGACTGACGATAACTCACAGCTTAGCTTATACACACACTTAGCATCAAAAGCACTCGATTCCTAGTTTAGAGCTTGAACACGAAAACAATGTATAGATATCTAGCAAACGAAAGCCCCAGATAGGGTTTCCTCTCAGAACATAATAGAACATGGTGGTATAACTTTTCCCAAAACACAAAATAGCCGAAATTCATCTATTCACTATTCCAGGTACAAAAAGAATCAACAACAATGACAAAGTATAGGAAAGAAAGCCATCTACAGACAACCGTCATGGTTCGACACCACCTCAGCAAATTTTCAAACAGTCATCAAACCGCACTTCAAACAAAAGGGGATCAGGTCACCCATGACGAGCCTCTATGCATCAGGAGTGAGCGAACCCTCAACTCTCGAGCCCCGTGGCCACCATCAAAATTTATAATAGAGTTCACATTACAGTGCTCAGGAGTTACCCCTATCAACCCACCACATCAAAATACGACCGTGGGGAAACAGTTACACAAGCATCTACCCTTAACAAATAGCAAAATTCATTACGGAGCTGAGCAATGTCTAAACAAATGAGGGTTACCCTCTGTACCATGCTTATCAATTGAAACACAAAAACAAAAAAAACAACGATACTCGGCCATTGCCAAATCAAGATCGGATAGAACCAACTCTCGGCACTTTGTTCGCCACCATCGAACCATGCAAAGGGAACCTACGAGGCTTTGAGAACCACCGAAACTTATCGGAGTTAGCTGTATCATCTCCATCCCCTAGGAAATTCTGCTATCAACCCCTTGCGAAGTAGGTGCCTCCCATGAATATAGTGTCGAAGGGTTACAAACGGAGGAACGTATTATAAAAATAGTAACACTGAAAAAAAATATATATAAAGAACTTCACTTGTGAACACTTACCTCTAGGTCTGAAACCTCGAACTTCGGCACATAATACTAGTAAGATCAATGGCCTTGGAGGGATTCGATAGACAACGATGACCTAGACACTGAGAACCCTATTACAATGGGAGGATTGAACTATGAACTTCAATACCTGGCAGAAGAAAAACCATACAACCACCCTTGCCGAACCGTAGTATTTTGACCTAGAAATTGAACCTGCAACGTTTGACGCTATTATACAAAGAACCAAGGTTCAAGATCGAGGAAGGGTCCTTACAGCACAGTCAAAACCCTATATTGCTATAGCCTGTCGGCTCTGCGACCTCCCTCTAAAATGCAACAATGAATGACTGAAAAACCAACTTTCACTTTTTATAATGCGAGAATCGGGTATCAACCTCAGCCTCAGATCTCGCAGAGATCGATGGTGGGTAGTTTCCCATTGAAGCACGTCGATATTTGAACCATGATAGCAATCAATACTGCATTGATTGTCACTTCTACCTAGTTTCCCAGTCAATAGAACGAGAGCTAGAGATTAGCCCAACTCGGCTTTTTGTAATACTACAAATAGTCCCGATCACGTGACACCAGCCAGATCGACCCTCCACTTCACTTCACGAAGGTGCAACGCATGCAAGCCTTAAAATCAATGATTGGAAGCTTTAAACGTTCATCACCCTGTCACAATCAACACCTTGTGACATTACATGTCTTAGTTTGCAATTCATAGATATATATATAGATGCAAAGGTTTGTTATTAAACAATGTAATAATATGCATCCTAAGCCTATGTGGTCATGCAAATGCTTAATCCTTTGGAGTGCTTTGTCATGCCTTAGTTAATGAAACAATGTGTTAATAATATGCCTCCCAACAGTATGGTAACATTAGATAAGCCTTCCATTGTTAGAACAAATTCTATGCAATTTCTTTTATCGCTCATATTTCTCCCCTATAGTATGTGTATAGGCATGTAGGGCATAATCTTAGTCCATGCACTAACCATGTGTTTCCAGAACCTTTGATATGTATGAGACTTAGACAAGGCCTAGGTCAAGTTGGTGCACAACCATAATAAAAATTTATAATACAGTAGCATATTCACAAGTAATTCAATAAATAAGACACTTGAATAATGGTGTTACTGTTTGGTGTCACAAATTCTCGCCTTCTGAGATGATTTTCATAGATAATAGTTGTAGTCATGCAAAAGTAATTAAAGGCGTGATTTTAATAACTTTGGGAAATCGGAAAGTCGACATGAAGACAAAGTTGAGAACCCAGAAAATTACAAATGCTAATTTTAAAATATTAATCTAGGTTAATTTTAGTAAATTAATGTAATTAAACTAAGAGGTGACTTGAAAAGTCACCTCTCTTCCCCATTTAGGGTATAAATTACCTGGGGCACGATTGTTGTAATCATCTTCTACATTCTTATAAAATATATTTTTACATTACGTTCTGCTTCCACCACTTTTCTCTCTCCATTGGTATCAGAGCCACCGGCCCTGCACCACCACCACCACCTCCGCTGCACACACCCCACTCCATTCACACTCCATCGCTATCCTCCACCATGCTCCCACGCCATCCTCCGCTGCACTCACCACATTCTTCCCTCCCCCACTCTCTTCCTGCTCTGTCCTCTGCCCTCTGCTGTGCCCTCATGCCTTCACCTATGTGGCAACTCCCCACTCCTTACACCTGCTGCACCTCTCCACTCCCACTTCCTCCCTCCCTCCTACACGCATTTTCTTTCTATGCGCGTCCTCCCCGTCCTTTCCCTCACTTCTCCATTCCTTTTCTCCTTTCCCCACTCCCTACACTCACACACCCATCGCTCTCTCCCGTCTGTGCCTCGCACCAACCATCTGCCCATGCCTCCCTTCCGCCCTCCACCATCCTGCATTACCTCCCAAAATCCCTCCCTCCACCATTCTGCGCCCACCTCCCAACCTCCCATCACCCCTGTCGGTGTCACCCAGCCTCTTCCTCCTCCACGTTCTCTCCCTTTGCCACCACCTCGCCCCCCTGCCGCCACCATCGTGCCCACTCCACGTGAAGCCTTGCACAACAAATTTAATAACAAAAAAAATATAATAAAAAAAATATTATATTATTATTATAATAATAATAATATTATTGTTTTTTTATTATTAAAGTTTTTAAAAAAACTATATTATAATAATAATAATAATTATTATAATTAGTTAAAAAAAAAAAAATCGTGGCGAGCTGGCTTCGTATAGCAAATAAAAATAAATCCACGTATAGCGTCAAGAAGATTTCACCAATCACCAGATCAATGAGTGAATTAAATGCCCGATTCGATTCAATCAATGAGAAGATTAAGAAGAACTATGAGGAATTCCAGGCAAAAATCGATCAAACCAGTGACAATTTGGCGGCGACTTGGACACAAATCACATCATGAATAGAGAATTCCGTTTTCACTCTACAAAACAACCAAAAGAAAAAATGAGGTAGTTTTAAAAGCCATATTGGAAAGATTACCATTACCAAAAGATCCGCACCCCAACTCTCCCAGGACACCAGAGCAGCTGGATCCTTTCAACATATCGTCATCATTCTCATACACACAAGGACGCCAAATTCGGGTGAAAGTCGAGCTACCCAAATACAACGGGGACGAATGATAGTGCATAGCGTGGATTAACAAAGCCAAGGAATACTTAGACATCCACAATATCCATTACGAAGAGGAGAAAGTTAAATATGTTTCCATGCATCTAGAAGGCAACGCTTACAACTGGTACTTATGGTGGAAGAAAACTGCAAGAATATATTCTCACAACTGGGTTAGTTTCAAGAACGACCTCATTAAAAGATTCCAAGGTGTTGAAGAAAAAGACTTCTTTGCCAAAATCACAAGGTTACAACAGAAAAGCAGTGTCGATGAGTACACCTGTGAGTGGGAAGCGTTGTCGACTCGAGTTCCAGAGTTAACCGATGACCAACACTTACAGACCTACATACACGGTCTTAAAAAACACATCCATGATGAACTAGAGTTACATAACATCTCAACCATGGAGGAAGCCCGATGTAAAGCCAGGATCATTGAAGGCAAATTCAAGAAACCTGTTCATACAAATTTCGATAAGGACAACTACAAAAGGAAACCCTTCCAATCAACATACACAGGAAATCCAAGATATACACCGCCACAACTCAGGGAAGGAACGAAGCCTAGTTTAGAGGCCCAAAGAATAAGGGAAGGGAAATGCAAGTTCTGTGGAGACAAATGGGATCCTAAGCACAAATGCTTACAAAAGAAATTGTATGCTTGTGAAGCAAAAGAAGCAGAGTTGGAAGTCGAGGAACCAATTGAGAATGATACGAATAGTCAACCAGACTACCAAACAAAAATCAAGGACAACACCCCAAAAATCTCATTAGCCGTTATTACTGGAATCTCCCAACCACGAACATTGAAGATTAAAGGACATATAAAAAAGAATAACGTCACAGTTCTCATCGACAGTGGAAGCACCCATAACTTCGTTAATGTCAACCTTGCTAAAGTATTTAACCTATTTATTTTTCCAGTACCTAACATGAAGTTTATGGTAGCAGATGGCAAGAAGATTGACAACGTGGGAAAATGTCACAAGGTCAAGTTACAATTGCAAGAGTACAACTTAGAATCAGATTTCTTTGTGGTACCGCTGGGAGGAGTTGATGTAGTATTAGGAATACAATGGTTACAAACCTTGGGTACATACTCCGCAAATCACCAAAATCATTTTATTGAATTCCAGTCGCTCGGGAAGACATACAAGTTATATGGGTTCCAACCACCTCTGACACAGTTAGTTACGTCACATCAGATGGAAAAGCTACTTCGGAAAGGCGCACCAGCATACATACTTCAATGTCAAGAAATGGAACTTCTAACATATGAAGGAGATATGAAAAAAAAACCAAAGATACAAGATCTAATTCAAAAACATCACAAGGTGTTCCAAGAGCTTCTGATGGAGTTCCCACCAAACAGGAAGATTGAACACATAATTGAGATTGAACTAGGGTCAAAACCTATCAATAGAAAACCATACAGATATCCACATCACCATAAAACAGAGATCTAAAGGCTAACTCAAGATCTTCTAAAATGTGGTGTAATTTCAAAAAGCAGAAGCCCGTATGCAGCCCCAGTAGTGTTAGTATGAAAGAAGGATGGTTCGTTCAGATTATGCATAGATTATAGAGGACTGAACAAAATAACTATCAAAAATAAATTTCCGATTCCGTTCATTGATGAGATGCTGGATGAACTTCATGGGGCCAAGTAGTTCTCAAAATTGGATCTTCGATATGGCTATTATCAAATCAAAGTTAGAGTGGAATACATAGCAAAAACTGCTTTTTGCACTCATGAAGGCCATTATGAGTTCAAAGTAATGCCCTTCGGTTTGACTAACGCTCCAGCTACGTTTCAAGCCGCAATGAACGAATTGTTCCAGCCATTTTTAAGAAAATTAGTACTAGTATTTTTTGATGACATCCTCATATATATCAAAACATGGGAGGAGCATCTGGAACACTTAAGTCAAGTACTTACCATTTTGGAAGAAAACCAATTCTATGCAAAGAGGTCTAAGTGCACCTTTGGAAAAGAGAAAGTTGACTACCTGGGCCATAAGATATCGAAGGAATGAGTTAAAGTCGATCCAAGCAAAATCAAGGCAATCGTGGAATGGCCCAAACCCAATAACATATCAAAACTAAGGGGATTCCTAGGCCTAATAGGATACTATCAAAGATTTGTAAAAAAATACGCTCATAAAACCGCCCCTCTCACAAATTTATTGAAGAAGAATTCCTTCCAATGGAATAGTGAAGAAGAAAAATGTTTTGAAACATTAAAATGCATGATGTCGTCAACACTTGTATTAGCCATGCCTGACTTCACAAAACCCTTCGTAGTCAAATGTGACGCCTCAGGTTTCGGACTAGGAGCAGTTTTGATGCAAGAAGGTCACCCAATAGCATTCGAAAGTAGAAAGCTCAATAAGAGAGAAATTTTGAGGTCCACTTACGATAAAGAGATGCTGGCCATTATACATGCCCTAACAAAATGGAAACAATACCTTCTAGGGAGAAAAATATTGATAAGAACAGGCCATAACAGTCTTCAATATCTCTTTCAACAAAAGACATTGTGAACAGAACAACAGAAGTGGATAGAAAAAATCGCTACTTTTGATCTGGAGATATTACATAAAAAAGGGAAAGACAATAAAGTCGCTGATGCTCTATCTAGGAAGGATGAAGCTAGACATATGCAATTTCAATCGTTATTCTGGAGTGGTTGGATGAAATACGAAAAGAATATGCTAAAGACCCAAACACTTGCGCCTTAATCGAAGATCCGAATAGAGGTCCAAAATTCGAGTGGCGAAATGACATCTTGTGGTACAAAGGAAGGATCTATTTAAACCCAACATCAAGGTTTAAAACTAAGGTGATGATAGAAGCTCACGATTCACCCGCCACAGGACATGTAGGATTTTTCAAGGCATATTACAATGCCATACAATTGTTCTATTGGAAAGGAATGCATAAAGACATTCAAAAATATGTAGCCGAATGCGACACATGTCAAAGGAATAAAAGCGAAAACGTCATGACTCCAGGGCTACTCCACCCACTAAACATTCCGAAGCAAAAGTGGGAGGAAATCTCTATGGATTTTATTGAAGGGTTACCCCTATCTGATAGTAAGGACAAAATCTTCGTGGTTGTGGACCGATTAACGAAATATGCACATTTTATGGGTATCAAACAAACTGACTCCGCTAAACAGATCGCTGAAGTATTTTGTAAAAATATTTACAAATTACATGGATTCCCAAGAATTATTGTTAGCGATAGAGATGCCAAATTCACAAGCAATTTTTGGAAGGAATTCTGCAAACAAATTGGGCTCACTCTTAACATGAGTTCAGCTTATCATCCATAGACAGATGGGCAAACATAAGTTGTCAACAAATGTCTAGAAGCATATCTTCGTAGTTTCGTCATTGACAAACAGAACAAATGGTTACAATGGTTACACCTTGCCGAATGGTGGTATAACACTACCTATCACATGTCAGCTAAGATGACACCCTTTCAAGCATTGTATAGTTATGAGCCTCCTAGATGGAAGGAATTCGTTCAAGGTAATGAAAAAGTACCTGCAGGAAAAAGTCAACTTGAAGAAAATCAACGAAAAATGCAAACACTGAAGGATAATTTATCTATGGCACAAAATCGTATGAAGCAACACGCAGATCAACATAGAACAGAAAGAGAGTTTGAATTAGCAGATTGGGTATTTGTACGGATTCAACCATACAAACAATTGTTGCTAAAGCAACAAGGAAAAAACAAATTGGCACCCAAGTTCTATGGACCCTATCAAATTGTCAGAAAGATTAGCCCGGTAGCATACGAATTGAAGCTACCCGATTCGAGTCGAATTCACAACGTCTTCCATGTCTCAAATTTAAAAAAATTGTTGGGTCAACATCAATCCGTTCAAACAACATTTCCCGCTCTTGACGAAGAAGGGAAACTTATTTTAGAACCAGAAGCTATCATCAACATCAGAGAACGGAAATTACGCACTAGAAGGATCAAGGAATACCTCATTAAATGGAAGAATTTCCCAGAAGAAGACGCATCATGGGAAACCGAGAAATTCATTCAGCAATATCCGTCATTACCCTACTTTGAGGGCAAAGCATTTTAAAAAGAAGAAGGCAATGTTACAAATGCTAATTTTAAAATATTAATCTAGGTTAATTTTAGTAAATTAATGTAATTAAACTAAGAGGTGACTTGAAAAGTCACCTCTCTTCCCCATTTAGGGTATAAATTACCCAGAGCACGATTGTTGTAATCATCTTCTACATTCTTATCAAATATATTTTTACATTACGTTATGCTTCCACCACTTTTCTATCTCCACTTAGACAAGGCCTAGGTCAAGTTGGTGCACAACCATAATAAAAATTTATAATACAGTAGCATATTCACAAGTAATTCAATAAATAAGACACTTGAATAATGGTGTTACTGTTTGGTGTCACAAATTCTCGCCTTCTGAGATGATTTTCATAGATAATAGTTGTAGTCATGCAAAAGTAATTAAAGGCGTGATTTTAATAACTTTGGGAAATCGGAAAGTCGACATGAAGACAAAGTTGAGAACCCAGAAAATCATCCCTCCTGTGAACCTGTTCCGCAAGGAAGTATTTTAACATTCTAATTATTACTTTGATGGTGAATTGAAAGACACACGTACTCTTATCGCTTATGATGTAGAATTTTCTCACCTGCGGTCTGCACATGGAAACAGGACTCAAATGCCTTAGCTAAATGTAGCTAAGTAAGCTCCAGGGTACCCTGTAGGACCACCCTCTCATCATAATCAAAAGCAACTGTCATAACCTTGTCATTTAAAAACTTCATCATAAAATATCATGCATTACAGATAATGCAAAGAAGAGCAATATCATACTCATATGAAAAGTAGTATGATGTGTCACAGCCAATAATTTTGTCTTTAGTTAAAAGTCGCAATAATAAATTGTTACTGCATTAATGACTTGTTAATTAATGTTGCATTTACAAGCAGTTAATATTTCCGCACTTACGCCTCTTAATATTTATTGCTGATTTAAAAATTTAATTTTTTTTAATGAAATTATCGGGATGTTACATTGGGTCTAGGCTTCAAATTTGAATCCTTCAAGGCGCATTTGAAGTTATAAATTTTCAATCAAATAATAATATTGTGTTTCGGAACTTTGAAGTTACAAAATTTTAATTAAATAGAATTTTTTAAAATAATTGATGGGATCATGAATGGATAAAATGATGTACATACCTGTAAATTCATAGGATGTCAGCAATCTAGTTAGCCTTGAAGTTGAGCTCCTCAATGAAAACAAATTTATTTATATATGTTTATGGTAGGCCGGCATTGGCAGCTTCAGTTTGCAAACTCTCCTAGAGGACTAGAGGAGATAGGGTAGGTGGAACTTGGAAGTAGCTCGACC
The DNA here is from genome assembly GCA_027924585.1 of Larix kaempferi. Lineage (NCBI taxonomy): Eukaryota > Viridiplantae > Streptophyta > Pinopsida > Pinales > Pinaceae > Larix > Larix kaempferi. The sequence goes on from BSBM01000376.1 coordinate 18,322,619, forward strand.
ACGATGGAGAAGGGGTATAAGAAAAAGCTTGTTTATATTCCTGTAATATTATATATTGATGGTCGGATCCATGGAAGCATGGAATTAGAGCATTGACTTGATACAACAAAGAAAACACAAGGTGGGACTTGGGAGTCGTAGGATTGACTTGATACAACAAAGAAAACACAGGGTGCGAGGCTGGGAGCCATAGACAGTAGGATTAACTTGATACAACAAAGAAAACAAAGGGTCATGGGCAGGGGCCACGGGCGGGAGCGGCATCCTGCAACATTACAAGAAGTTTCTAGATTGTGGAGTTTGTCCAAAATTCCAAATTCAGGACACATTAACATAATATATTATACATTGAATACTCAATTAACTCACGGAGTTAGAAGTGACGAATTGGTATGTGATAATTGGTAACTTGGTAAGCTCGCTGCCAAAAACACGTATGAGCCACCAACCATATTTAATAAAGTTGTTGCTGCCATTAAATGTGTTAAACACGTAAGAGCTCGCTGCTAACATGAGAACTTAGAAGCGTTCAAGCCATGGGTTGCACAGTGTAAGCCCATCCACGTAAACTAGTCAATGATATTATTAGAGGCCCAATGTCCCATGATCCATCGATGATTGAACACGTGTATATTGGAGAGTAACCGAGTACCAAGTCCCACTCCCAAGTCACCTATCTAGTAGCCGCATTCCCAATTTCGCACTGAACGCTGTTGATGGGTGAAATTTGAAGCTTCCCTTCTGTTGCAATTTTAAACAGTAGTGGTTAATTTAATTATTGATGGGCTTACTATGAAATTAATTTTTTTTTGCATGGTAAAATTTGAGGTGGTCTTCTATGACATGTAAAATGGGTCATGCTTGCTCACAATTTTTCTACTAAAATAGAATGACGATTCCTTATTATTATTGTATAGAAGATTGTCAAAACAGGTATGTTGGGGCCAAGGTCGCAGCTATAGTAAAAGCTGCGAATTTTGGGAAAAAGCACGAGTATGGAAGGAAAGTGCTAATTTTGGGACAAGCACTAAGTTTTGGATAAGAAGGAGACGGTGCGCAGTACGGTGCCAGATGGATGATCTCAGCGCAGATCACGGACCGGAAATTGCGGAGCTCGCGCGCACGTCATCGAAGAATGAAGGTGGCTCAGCTACCATAATAAATAAGGCGATGGAGTAGAGGGCTCAGCTACCCTCATTTAAAGGCTCAGTACAGAAGTTATGGTTGCTCGGATCAAGGAGGAGCAACGGACCAGAGCATTGAAGGCGAAGGACGATCGCCCATACCCACAATCTGCGCCGGAATTCATGGAGCCTGCAGGAAGCGGCGACGTGACTGCAAGCGGCGCCTACAGTACACCTAGCCATGTGCGTGGTTAGGGTTTTTGGGAATCACTGTTGGGAAAGGCCCACAGTTTTGTAAAGGTGTGACCGTCATGGCCACCTATATATATGAATAATTGTAATGGATAGATGTTGGGTTAGAGAGTTAGAGAGAGCTAGATTTTAGACTGTTAGATAGCCAGTCTAAAGGATAGATCATGTGTTGATTATCCTTCTGTATTTTCTACCCAGAGTGTAGAACTAGAGAGGAAATAGGATAGCCGAGGAGCTAATCCCTGAGTTGCCAGACAGTCTGAGTCGACGTCTGTGCCTTTGTAATCTCCATAGAGAGGAGACAAGCTTGAGAGAAGGGCTCCCAGCTGTGTGCGTGGAGTTTCCTGGAAAGATCTAAGGCTGCAGCTGTGTGCGCAGCATATTGTATAACTCTATCATTTCCTGGTTAATATAACACTCCCGTGGACGTGGTTTTCCTCGAGGAGAAGAGCTTCGCATATATCTTCTTGTTGTAATGTTTGCGTGAATGATAACTGTTTAAGATCATTACCTGTGTGTACGTCTTTTGCATCATCTTTGCGACTGTTTAAGTGAGAGTAGGAAGGTCCTTTATTGTTATAGTCCTTTATTGTTATAATCGCCAAGTATAGAAGGAATAGTGGAACGCTATCGCTGCAGCGACCGAGTTTCGCGTGACTGCGACAAGTGCGCAGGGTGGGAAGGTATTTGAGCGCGTCGATGCAAGGAATAGGCGCCTTCTGTGCCCGGAGGACGAAACTGCGCAGTGAGTCTGCAGGAAGGAAGGCATCCGCGCAGTTGCGTCGCGAGGCCCTCGGGAAAGTCCGACCGCCGATATTTGAGGGAGAAGAAGATAGAGAGAACAATCTCCGCGTCACCACGGTTAAGGAAACCTGATTCCTTAACCCCCCATAGCCACTTCGGGTGAGACCTCGAGCTGCCGCGCAGCTCGTTGCCGAGAGGGCCAGTGCGCCAAGGGGTTTTGTTGCTGCGCTTCATTAAAACCCGGGTCTGCCCAGTAAAGCAGCCAACAAATGGTTCCGTTGCCGCGTGAGCGAAACTTCTTATTCCAGTGACGCGCGAGATTGAGGAGCCAACAAATGGTTCCGTTGCCTAGTGACTTGTTATTTTAGAGACGCGCGACATCGCAGCCAACAAATGGTTCTGTTGCCGCGTGAGCGAAACTTCTTATTCCAGTGACGCGCGAGATTGAGGAGCCAACAAATGGTTCCGTTGCCGCGTGAGCGAAACTTCTTATTCCAGTGACGCGCGAGATTGAGGAGCCAACAAATGATTCCGTTGCCTTGCGACTTGTTGCTGTAAGACTTACTAAGTTACGCGACATCTGAGATTGTTGCTGAAGACAACATAAGGTCCTGTTACACCGAGACTTGCTCAGTTAACAAATGTGTTACTGGAATCCTACAGCTAAAGAAATTGGAGATTGGTTTGATTTAAAGGCTAAAGAGTTCGCTGAACAAGAAAATAGAAGCCTTACGTTTCAAACAGAACACTGGTTACAGAAGTATATTTATGCTGACCTTTACGAAATTTTCTTTGTTACGTTTGCATTGGAGTTACACGCTTGGATAGCCAAGTTAGCAGATTTTACACCTACGCTGCATGTTGATCGACCTGTCACGTGGACGCCTGAGCTAGTCAGTATTGTGAAGCGGATCGACAACTCTGTTTCCCGCGCAGTAGACTTTTGGTTGAATAGTCTACTGGAAGGTTTCATTACCGAATTTGCAGTCGATACAAGAAAGAGTTTCAGTGAAGCTGAGAGGAGTTTCTTCCAAGTACACAGAGGTAAGTTCTTAAATTCTCTGAACTTATGGATTAAAATGCTTCTGTATGAAAAAGGAAAGCTATGTATTGCTTCTGATAAATAGCATAGACAAGTAATGTCCGTAGATTCTGATAGTGATCCTGAAGTTATTGGTTGCACTCGTAGTGGAAAATGATATAAAGTAGGCCTTGACCAATATTCTTTTGAGTCTAGCCCAGACGATAGCCAAGTCCCTAGAGCAAGCCATATAGAACGACAAGGGAGTGCTCATATCCCTTATTACCCCTTTACACCGCAAAAACCAGACGGAGCTCAGTATAATCCTACAGTAACACCTTCTAGTAGCCCACACGGTACTTCTAGTACCTCTGTACCACCTTTGTTTAACCATCCCGGAGGCACAGCTACAGTACCTCCACCTCAAACCCGCGCAAGAAGGATGGGTGATGACATGAAGCTACCAACTTTTAGAGGAACAGGGATAGAAGACCCTGAGCAGCACTGGTTCTTATGTGAAGCCATTTGGACAATTAAGCAAATTAATGACGATGCTGTTAAACTGGTTCAGTTAGCAACCACACTAAGAGAAAGAGCCTTGACTTGGTTCATGAAATACTCAACAGCACAGAATAGGACGCTTGCTGAGGTAAGAAATGCTATGATTCGGGAATTTAAGAAACCTAAATCAGAATCACAGTGTATCACAGAGCTCAAAGACATCAAACAGTTACCTACAGAATCAGTATGGGACTTTGACCAGAAGTTCAAAGCCTTGATAGATCAAGTAAGCTTCGAGTTTGCACCACAGCAACATAAAGAATGGTTCATTGCTGCGCTGCTCCCACACATTAGACTTCCTCTTATGCAACAGAATCTCAATACTCAGGAACAAGCTCTAGAGATGGCTATGAAACTAGAAGCTTCGCCAATTGCAGGAACAAGCAATGATGTTGCGCATTTACAGAACCAATTAGCAAACTTAACCTTGCAAGTGCATGATATTAAGAAAGGCAAGGAGATTAAGGAAGAAATTTGGTGTACAAAATGTAAAGCCCAAGGTCATTCAAAGGACCATTGCCCCGTTTTCATAGACTATATTGCGACTGGAGCACCTAATCCTTTACCACAGGCACAAGGGCCTTGGTGTGAAATCTGTAGAACTAGAGGTCATAGACCACAAGAATGTCACTTACTCCAGAAATATGTGCAAACCCCAAAGAACCTATATTGTAATTTCTGTAAATCAGTAGGTCATGATGAGAACAATTGTAGAGCATATGATCTTATGATAGAAAGAAAGCATGATGTTTATAGGGTACAAGCAGAGACACAAGGACCCACAGTAGGTCCACCTTATGACCAAACTCGGGACGCCCGAGCAGCAAATTATAGAGGACGCGGACGCACAACAAATTTTGGTCGCGGAAGAGGACAGATCACTTGTTATAATTGCGGAACACAAGGTCATTTTGCTAGGGATTGCCAAAATCCTACAACCCTCTGCAGGTATTGTAAATCTTCTGATCATATCATTGAAGAATGCCCTCAGTTACAGGCTAAGATGCAAGCAAAGACACCACAGGTCAATCAGAATATCCAGTTGATTGGAGCAGAAAAAAGAGAACCAGACCCTACAGTTAATATAGTGACACGCAGTGGAGCAACCACTGGTGCGCAAGAGATGGGAACGAGAAAGCAAGCGACGCAATGGGTGCGCCGCGCTAACATTAAACCAGCCTCACTTAACCTGCAGAAGCAAAAAGAAGCATTTAAGCAAGCTCAAGAGTATTTCTCAGATCCGAGAGCTTCAAGTTCTGCCGCAAGACCGCAGAACATTAGTAGATCGCAAGTGCTAAGACAAGACAACCTGGTACAAGAACAGGCCACTACAGCTGGAAGGCCTGATGATGATGATGAGCATGCACTAGGCAGTGTTCATGCATTCCTGCGACGATGCTTAAAATTGTTGCGCAATGAAAAAGCAACTTTAGAACTCCAACACCTGTTGGATCAGTGTCAACACTCTGCTTCGACGAACACACCGCAGTGTGCTGTTCACCAGATCAGGAGTCACATTAGAACTGGAAAAGAGATGAGGCTCACAGCACAGATTGGAGCATTTGAAATGGATGAAGTCATGTTAGATTTGGGCTCAGAAGCCAATGTTCTCACTATGCAGACATGGGAACAGATGGGAAGCCCTCAGCTTACAAGATCCCCTATCCAGCTAAGACTCGCAAATCAGCAACGAGTCTCTCCATGGGGCAGATTACCCAATGTACCTATTGATATTGAAGGAGTAAGAAGCTCTGCAGATTTTGAAGTAATCAAAATTATGGATGATAGTAGACCATACCCAGCGCTGTTAGGAATAGACTGGGCATTTGATAATTTGGCTGTCATTAACCTGAAGAAAAGGCAGATGACCTTTGAGGATGACCAGATCAGGGTCATCGCACCTCTTGATCCTATTCAAGGACCAAGATATATAGAACCCATTCGCGCAGAAGAGGAAGCGCGCCACATGGAAAGCTTGTATCAGATGACCACTAACCACGGTGACTATGTCAACCCCACAGCAGACGGCCATATCAGCTGGCGATGTGATAGCTCGTGCACATCAGATTCAGATGCAGGATTGGAAAACTGGCAGAATCGTCTACATGAGGTTTCTGCAAGACGTTGCGCCATGATGACTAAATACATTCGATGGATTGGCACAGAATTAATTGATACTCCAACTTTTGATGGCTTAACTGAAGTAACTAAATTCATACAGGAATATGAACAAAAGCTTCCAGAACCGCAGCGCATACAGGCACTGGATGTAGCATTGCGCGCTACACCCGCAAGATGGTGGATTGCGCACAAGGAGAATATTCATACATGGAAAGACTGTCGCAGATTGATACTGCGCAGATTTCAGGACACCACAGCCGAAGCGCTACGCAAATATGAAGGACAGAGTGACCCCAGGTCACACATTGAAGCATGTATTCAGCAATGGTCAGATATTCCGGAAGATGAATGGGTTCACCAATTCATCCACACATTGGATACAATTCCAAGGAATTGGTATACTGAAACAGAATTGCGCAGAGGCACTCTTACTTGGGCTCTTATGATAGAAAGTTTTCAACTTACCTTCAGCTTTGATTCAGAGCATCCAAGTATTGATCAGGCTCTGAAGTGTATTAAAAAGAAGGTATTTGAACCATGTCTAGTAACAGAGTATTCCCAACCAGATTGGGCTGTCCAGATAGAACATGCCCTGGAATGCTATAACTTCACCGCTGAAGATGAGGAGGACGATCCTCGCAACATCAATATCCCAGAATCAGAAGGGACGCGCAATATTGAAGGTCCTGAGCTTGATATTCCTGCCATCACAGAACACGTCAAGCTCAAGAAAGTTAACATTGGTACAGAAGCTGACCCAAAGTTTGCTTCTATAGGAGATTATTGGGATGATGAAACTGTTGCGCATGTTTCAGATTTATTACGTGACTACCAGGATATCTTCCCTACCAAGTTCACAGAAATGAAAGGTATCCTAGGAGACTTAGGAGTGATGCGCATACCTCTGAAACCAGATGCCAAGCCAGTAAAGCAGCGCCCATACAGGTTGAACCCGCGCTACAAAGAAAAAGTTAAAGAAGAAATTGATAAGATGCTTGCAGCAGGTATTATTGAGCCAGTAGAGGAAAGTGATTGGATTAGTCCTATGGTGGTCCAAGAAAAGAAAACGAAAGGTGAAATAAGAATTTGTGTCGACTTGCGCAAACTCAATGATGCATCAGCGCACGATCCATTTCCCACTCCTTTCACAGATGAAGTACTTGATAATGTTGGAGGACAAGAGGCTTACTCCTTCACTGATGGTTTCTCGGGATATCATCAGATCAGAATCCATCCGGATGACCGCCACAAGACTACTTTTGCAACTGAATGGGGCTCAGTCCAGTATACGGTAATGCCCTTTGGTCTTAAAAACGCACCTGCTATCTTCTCTAGAGTTGTTGTTGCTGTTTTTAAAGAATTTATCCACAAGTTTTTAGAAGTCTATTTTGATGACTGGACTGTATTTGGTTTACTAAAGAACCATATTGCGAATCTGCGCATGATGCTAGAAAAATGTAGACAGCATCAGATTTCCCTTAACTTGAAAAAATGTATATTTTGTGCGCCCTTTGGTATTTTGTTGGGACATATTGTATGCAGACAAGGACTTTTGATGGATCCTGCGAAGGTTGCCATCATTGCTAATTTACCGGCGCCCAACTCAGTTAAGCAATTGCGCACTACATTGGGACATACAGGATACTACAGAAAATTCATCATAGGATATGCACGGATCACAGCACCTATGGAAAGATTGCTGAAGAAGGATTCGAAGTTCCACTGGACAGAAGAATGCCAACAGAGCTTGGACACACTTAAAGAAAAGATGATCACAGTGCCTATTCTAGTTTTCCCGGATTGGAGAAAACCTTTTCATGTTCATGTTGATGCTTCTTCCATAGCATTAGGAATCGTGCTTACACAGTCTGGAGAAGGAAGTATTGACCACCCAATTGCTTACTCCAGCAGAAAGCTATCTACAGCTGAGAAGAATTACACCACTACAGAAAGGGAAGGATTAGCTATGGTGTATGCCCTACAGAAATTCAGACACTACCTGTTAGGAGCTCACTTTAAAATGTATACTGACCATTCTGCTTTGAAATATTTGGTCAATAAACCAGTTTTAGGAGGAAGAATTTGCAGATGGCTATTGCTCTTTCAGAAATATGATTTTGAGGTTATTGTAAAGCCAGGCAGATTGAATGCAGGACCTGACCATCTATCTAGGATAGAGTCAGGAGAGGAACCTACAAGTCTGGAGGACAATCTGCCTGACGCACAGTTGTTTTCTATCCAAGCAGCAGACGAATATTATTCTGATATTCTTGAGTTTCTCACTACCGGACAAGCGCCGGCTGAGTTTACAATCCAGCAGAAAAAGCAACTTGTTGTTAGAGCCGCAGACTTTACTTTGATAGCAGGCCAGCTTTATAAGTTGGGCCCTGACGAAATTTTGCGCAGATGTATCTTACCACATGAAAAGAGCTCTATCATCGCAGAAGCGCATTCAGGTACCGCAGGAGGCCATTTCGCAGGAAAGCCGACTGCGCAAAAGATATTAGCCGCAGGACTTTGGTGGCCGACATTGCACAAGGATACTAAGAAATTCTGTAAATGTTGCGATGTGTGCCAGCGAACAGGAAAACCATCAAGGAGAGATGAAATGCCGCTAAGACCCCAGATCACACTGCGTGCTTTTGATAAATGGGCCATTGACTTTGTAGGACCTATTAACCCACCAGGAAAAAGAACTGGCGCAAGATATATCATTACAGCTACTGAATACCTCACCAGATGGGCTGAGGCGAAGCCAGTTAAGAACTGCGACGCTGCTACTGCCGCGCAGTTCATTTTCGAGAACATTATCACTAGGTTTGGATGCCCAGTGATCCTCATGAGTGATCAAGGTACACATTTCCTCAATGAGACTATAGAGGCCCTTACTGAAGAATTTCAAATTAATCACCATAAGAGTACACCCTACCATCCTCAAGCTAATGGTACGGTGGAAGCATTCAATAAGATCCTTGAGAATGCCCTGACGAAAATCTGTAATCAACAAAGAGATGATTGGGACCTTAGAGTCACAGCTGTATTATGGGCTTACAGAACCACTTGCAAGAAACTAACAGGTCACACACCTTTCAGCTTGGTGTATGGACAAGAAGCAGTTATGCCCATGGAATACATTGTTCCCAGTCTCCGAATTGCGCAAATTACAGAAATGGCAGATCCTGATACTATGAATGAAAGACTTTCGCAACTGCTTGCCTTAGAAGAAGACAGACTTTTGGCCGGATTTCATCAACAGGTACAGAAGGCAAGACAGAAAGCTTGGCATGACAGGCACATTAAGCATAAGCACTTTGAAGAAGGAGACTTGGTACTCCTTTATGATAGTAAATTCATCAAATTTCCAGGCAAGTTTCGCGTGCATTGGTTAGGCCCTTTTCAGGTAATAAAAATAACAGACGGAGGCGCAGTTCAGCTTGCAAAGCTGAATGGAGAACTACTACCTACAATGATAAACGGGAGTCGGCTTAAGCTTTATTGCGACGGCCACTCCGCCCTGTCGACATAATATATTGCTCAGAAGTGCAGATGTCCGGTGTAGTTGAAAGAGACATCGCATTCAGTCTACACGGAAGCTGCGACACACCCTCAGTTTCCAGCTTCCTGCGCAGTTCCTTGAAATATCCGCGCATCCTGAATAAAAATTGCTTGAAGAGCGCTTATCGGTGCGCTCTGGCGAAGTTTTGTTTTTGGACCATTGGACTATCGCTCTTGCGAAGTCCCCTGTGATAATTTGCCGCTTGAAAAAGTTTTGTTGTGGACCCATAGAGGCACAGTTTCCTAAGTTGAAATGACCCGCCGGAAATTTTGAATTCAAGCAGTTATGTAGCCGCGTTTGAATAAATGAAGGATAAGGCCGCTATTTAAGTCTAGCCATTCTGACGGATTCGGCTTAATCTCCGAAAGATTTACAGTTAATTCAGGCGCCGAAAGCATTAGCTTCTCCCGGAAGGCTGTCAGAACCCGTCGATCACACTAAATGCACCGCTACGGCAAGGAGGATAGCGTGTTGTCAACTCATCTATAGCCGCCCATAGCTACGTTACTCCACTTGGTCGCATTTACTATCCCCGTTGGCTATAAATACCTCACACTTGTATCATTTTCGGGTTACTGTCTCGAGTTGCATAGTTGTGTTTGAAGATCCAAATTATTATTTTCAGAGCCGAGTGTGCAGAGTATTTCCCCTTGTTTTCAGCATCCATACCCTACACAGGACCGCCATTTGCTATCCAGAGTTTTGTTATTTACATTGGTTCACAACGGAGAATTTATCAACTGAAGAAGTTGTTCGTCAATTTCTGCGCCGAGGCTTAGATTTCGGCATGGCCACTCCGGTGACGGCTTCGACCTATGTACACCTCGGTGCTACTGATCCTAGAACATCTCCAGGCACAAGAACATCTCAGCAGCAGCTGGAGGAACCTGTTCCAGAGCCGCTCGCGTCTATGGTGAACTATATTCCGCCGCGTCCAGATGATGCGCCGGATGTACAGATTCCGAAGAATGCAAAGTATCCAATTCCGCTACCGCCACTACCGGCTAGTGTGCGGGTAGAAGGCCAACTATTGGGAAACATTCCATTGGTTAAATTCTCTAATTTTAACCTTGGAGACTATAAGACATATCCTCAGTTCCAGTTGGACCGATATCTGGATATCGTCCATAATCCCACCAGAAAAGTTGACGAGTTTATCCCAAAGGGATTTGCAGCAAATCTTGAGCGCACTGGACTCTTGAATTTGTTGAAGCTACCGCACTTTGGGCGTAGCAATGAAGTGAACGCAGTCGTTAAAAAACTGCTATCCTGCATTCATGGAGGTTACCTTTGGCTCGGGAGGCCAATTGATCTAAATGTTGATTTGATACACCACATCACCGGTCTATCTAAGGTTGGTAAGGATCCCAATATCCATTTTGTGGGAAAGGAAAAGGACCGAAAATTGGCTGCAAAGCTGGTCCAGAAATATAACTTGACAAGAGGAGGTCGGGCTTATGACCTCACGACAGTAGAAGATGAGGCACTTCGCTTCACAGGAAGTCTGCTTGCAGGCAGACTTCTCACAAAGTGCCGACCAAAAGAAGTTACTGGAGCTGTCGTGGAGCTCGCTATCGCAGCTGCGGAGGGAGAACAGTACAACTGGTCTCTCTTCCTGCTGAATTCTTTTTTGGCTGATTGCCTGAATGTGCAGGACAATGCAGCCCAATCATTCCATTTTTCGTGGCTTTTAATTTTATGCGCTCTCGTCGGGTGGAAGGAGCCCCCGAATACTCAGTTCCTTCCACGCCGCGCAGGAGAGGTTGCCGGCATGCGCTACATCAACCTCTGGGATTCCCCTAATCCCGCGAAGCGCAAGATGAATCGCGCTGTCTTTTGTGAGTACTACTATCTCCTCCGAGATACCATACAAGATATGCCAAGGCTGAGCGAGGAGACAGCCACATTGTATGAAGGGAAGTTGGCTTTTACTGCCGACATCCATCAACTTTACCTTCGGCCTTGCGACATTCCAGGTGACTGGGCGCTAGGTCTTTACAGGATGACCACAGAAGATGTCGAAGAAACCATTAAGTCGTGGTCGGACGAATGGAGAGAAGCAGCTGACATCGCACCTGCGATGCCACCCGCCGCTGCGCAAGAGAAGGATAAGGGCAAGCAAGCCCCTGAGCAAAGAAGCGATGAAGGCTCAACAGAACCAGCCACCAAGAAGCAGAAAGTGTCGCATCCCACTGAGGCCATTCCCTCGGAGGTCGACAAATACTTGAAAGAGCAATTTCGTGAGATGAGGAACATGCATGCTCACATCCGAAGTGCTCTAGACTTACAGTTTGTAGAATTGAAAGGTCTCGCAGGAAGGATTGCGCAGACCCATGCGCCAGCATCTACTTCGCAGGCGCCACAAGAAATTCCAACTGATGAGCGAGTTGAAGAACTCACAGAAAGGCACACTGTCGTGCATATTCCGCCTACCAGCATGACACTTCCAGATCCTCTAGCTGAACTACAGGTAAGCACAGTTGGACCTGTAAAAATAAATTTGTCTATGATTCCTATAGAAACCCTACAGCTTGTACAGGAGAAAGTTTCTCTTGAATTGAGAGCTAGAGAGCTCTCTACTTTCCAGGCAAACCAACGACTGCAATCGCAGGAGATAGAGCTGAAAGAAAGTAATAAGAATATCTCTGCGAAGCTTGCACTCTATGAGGCGCAAGACACCGGCATCAGAAACGCAATAGAAGAGATTGCCCAGGAATTGCCGGCTTGCGAGATTCAACCAGACCTCCCTCTGGTTGCAAAAGTTCAAATTATTGGCGAAAGGGCGAAAACCCTGGAGCAAGAAATAATTGCTATGGCAGAAGGCCATAGAACCCAGATTGCTGAGCTAGAAGCTCGCGTTGCTGCGCATCTTACGGATGATGCGCAGATACAATTTGAAGCATTGAGCAGAGCTTCCACACGGATGAAAGATCGAGTACAGGAAGCCAAGAACCTGATGGACCAGGCTATGGAAGCTTGGTCAGAGCTTGTGAACCTCCCTTTTAAAGTGGGACTGTCAGAACAGGTACAAGCTGCAGAACAGTCTCTCACTGTTCTCAATGAAGAAGCTAAGGCCCTAACAGGCCTTCCAAAAATGAAGAAAATGGGCGAAGTGCGCAAAATGCAGCAACAACTGCACAAGCTCAGAACTGAAGATGAGAAGCTCACCAACAGCATTCAGCCATTCATGGATGAGTATGCTGAAATCGTTGGCCAGGTTGAGACAAAAATCAAAGAGATTACCGAGTCTCAGGAGATCATTGATACACTCACTAAAGACGAAGCGACCGCAGAAACAATGCAAACAGCTGATGAGTGTATTGAGGAATTGGACTCCGCTATTGCAAAGTGGCAGAAAACATTCGCGGAGATTCAAGCAAAAGCAGATGCGCAAATCAAACGACCACGCGCTAGTGCGAGTGGCTCGAGGGCGAGCCACAAGTGAGTGTTGGGGGCCTGTTGGGGCCAAGGTCGCAGCTATAGTAAAAGCTGCGAATTTTGGGAAAAAGCACGAGTATGGAAGAAAAGTGCTAATTTTGGGACAAGCACTAAGTTTTGGATAAGAAGGAGACGGTGCGCAGTACGGTGCCAGATGGATGATCTCAGCGCAGATCACGGACCGGAAATTGCGGAGCTCGCGCGCACGTCATCGAAGAATGAAGGTGGCTCAGCTACCATAATAAATAAGGCGATGGAGTAGAGGGCTCAGCTACCCTCATTTAAAGGCTCAGTACAGAAGTTATGGTTGCTCGGATCAAGGAGGAGCAACGGACCAGAGCATTGAAGGCGAAGGACGATCGCCCATACCCACAATCTGCGCCGGAATTCATGGAGCCTGCAGGAAGCGGCGACGTGACTGCAAGCGGCGCCTACAGTACACCTAGCCATGTGCGTGGTTAGGGTTTTTGGGAATCACTGTTGGGAAAGGCCCACAGTTTTGTAAAGGTGTGACAGTCATGGCCACCTATATATATGAATAATTGTAATGGATAGATGTTGGGTTAGAGAGTTAGAGAGAGCTAGATTTTAGACTGTTAGATAGCCAGTCTAAAGGATAGATCATGTGTTGATTATCCTTCTGTATTTTCTACCCAGAGTGTAGAACTAGAGAGGAAATAGGATAGCCGAGGAGCTAATCCCTGAGTTGCCAGACAGTCTGAGTCGACGTCTGTGCCTTTGTAATCTCCATAGAGAGGAGACAAGCTTGAGAGAAGGGCTCCCAGCTGTGTGCGTGGAGTTTCCTGGAAAGATCTAAGGCTGCAGCTGTGTGCGCAGCATATTGTATAACTCTATCATTTCCTGGTTAATATAACACTCCCGTGGACGTGGTTTTCCTCGAGGAGAAGAGCTTCGCATATATCTTCTTGTTGTAATGTTTGCGTGAATGATAACTGTTTAAGATCATTACCTGTGTGTACGTCTTTTGCATCATCTTTGCGACTGTTTAAGTGAGAGTAGGAAGGTCCTTTATTGTTATAGTCCTTTATTGTTATAATCGCCAAGTATAGAAGGAATAGTGGAACGCTGTCGCTGCAGCGACCGAGTTTCGCGTGACTGCGACAAGTGCGCAGGGCGGAAAGGTATTTGAGCGCGTCGACGCAAGGAATAGGCGCCTTCTGCGCCCGGAGGACGAAACTGCGCAGTGGGTCTGCAGGAAGGAAGGCATCCGCGCAGTTGCGTCGCGAGGCCCTCGGGAAAGTCCGACCGCCGATATTTGAGGGAGAAGAAGATAGATAGAACAATCTCCGCGTCACCACGGTTAAGGAAACCTGATTCCTTAACCCCCCATAGCCACTTCGGGTGAGACCTCGAGCTGCCGCGTAGCTTGTTGCCGAGAGGGCCAGTGCGCCAAGGGGTTTTGTTGCTGCGCTTCATTAAAACCCGGGTCTGCCCAGTAAAGCAGCCAACAAGGTAAAACCTTTATTCATCCAATGGTGTATAAATAATTGGTATGTACACCAATCCATGCAAATATGCTTCTTTATTAGGAGGGAATAAACCAAATCTTTGTAATCGAATGAAAAGGGGTTGAAAATCTTATTTGAAGAACTTTTGGAAATTTGAGAATCAGTCTGTAAGACATTCTGACCTGTTTAATAAAGTTTGCAGAGCCGAGCCTGCGTTTTTCAGGGATTCTTGTGTAATTGGTCTGATAGACTGACTTTCCTTTTCCCATGTTAACTGTGCTTCTTTCATCATTATTCCATGTCTATAATATTTCTTCATACTTGGTGCAGTGTAATAGTTAAGTGGAATTCATAGAAATTATGCTCTGCTTAATCTCATTCCAAGTATTTCATCTTTATTCTCTGCTAAAGTTGGTGTAGGATTCATCATTGTATGCCTTACATCAATGGATTGTTCTTTTCTCTTATGTTTCACCAATTAAAAACTCTTTAACTATTAGCTACTTACTATCTCGCCCCTGTGTGAATGCATTCGCAAAGCCCTTGTGGATAATTTTCAAGGTTTGTTTAAATGTGACTCCATTGCCCAAATAGAGATTCATATGTTTCATCCAAACAATGTTTAAATCATTTTTTTTCCAGTAGAAATCTGATCTTCTGTATGTTGTAATTGAATATCTTGAATGATGAATACTGGTGTATGTTTTCATTGTTGACGCCTTTGATTATTCCAGTTTTTCATGAGCTTATAGAGAGAGCCCTCTTTGTTTGTGTTGGGTCAGTAACACAAGCTAAAGATTGGTTAGTGGTTACCCCAAATTTCCTTCTCCACAACCTTGGGGGTTTATTTGGGTGTTAACAACAAGCATAATCATTAGACTTGAAAATATTTTTCAATCCATTTTTGTTGAGAATTTCTTTTTTTATAATATTTTCCTAAAATTTATTACTTAAGAGTTATGAGAATTACTTGCAATGAAAATGCAATATTGTTAAAATCCACGGGGGGTTCATTTCATGTCCTAAATTTTTCATTGGGTCACAATGGCCTAAGCCCATTGGCCATATTCATAAGTGTTTATGAAATTGATGCTAAGGGTCCAATAATTGCCAAGGAGGAAAATTACTAGTTTCCTAGGTTGGGGGTGGAAGCTTTGGGATTTGGAATAAGGGGGATAATAAATGATGTTTGAACATTAGAATGGAATAAATATTTTATAAAGGAACTAAATAAATATATACAAGTGAAAATCAATGTGGCATTTGGTCATAAGACAATTGGAGGCTTATGGAGTCCTTAGGTGGCTAGATTCCCTCCACACACTTGGCATGCAAATCATCCAATTTGAATCTATGGGTAATACAATGTATTTGGAGGTTGGTAAAGTTTCTTATGGAAGCTAATGAGCTAAGTAAGTCGAATTGGTAAAGAGGAGTAACTCCCATGGAAGAGGAAGAGACAATTTGGAGCTAGTGAGACACTTGGGCTAGATTCCCTAGCTCTATGACAACAATGATGAAGATGATATGACACCTATGAAACAAAGAAGACCTGAAGGCTGACATATGACATATATATGACATCTCAGGGCTAAAAATAGCCTCCAAGAGGGCGCTTAAGGGAGTTAGGGCAGCTAAGATGCTTCCACATGTGATTTGGTGGAAGTGGGAGACAAGGAATTGTTGTACAAGTGGCATTCTTTGGAATCTCTTCCCAACTTGAGTTGGATGCATCTCTTCGAAGGAATTTGATCCATAGAGAGCTTGGAAAATTTGTAAATGTCAATAACAAAGAATGAAACTAGATTTTGATCATTTGTAGAATTTGCAATTGCATTTGTGAAGAGGGAGAGCTAGTGGATGACTAGTTTCTTGCCTTAGCCAATTTCGAGGGTGAAAGATTCCCATCCAAGTTGGTAATTGGAAAGGCAATTCAAACCTTTCATTTGTAGATTTAATGGAGTCTTTATTTGTAGGTGTAAGCTATAGGGAAGCTCATGGTTTCTTCTAGTGAAACACATTCTCTCAACCATTTCCAATTTTGATGGCATATTCTTGATACTTGAGGGAGGGCGTTTTTGGTGAGCTATTGTAATCTTTGGGGGAGATTCTAATGCCCCATTTATTTTATAATATGAATTAAATACTCTGTTCTTCATCTCCAAAAATTTCCAGGTCAAAATTCCAAGTGGAAATGTATAAATTTGGTTTTTAATGAAGAAATGGTGCCATTTTCCCCATAGCTCTTGCATAATGCTCTTGTGGTTGCATATAGTAGTGAAGGAATGAAATTTAGAATTCATGTACATGTTAGCTGATATATATATCTGTAATAACCATCTCATAATATCCACAAGTCAATATTCCAAGAAAAACTATGTTAAATTGCTCATTAATGGACAAACAGTACCATTTCTCCACTACCTTGTTGTGAACCAATGTAATGTTGATGGATTCCAATGGATAAGTAACATACTGATGGTTTATTGATGTATGGAATATTATTTATGTATTATACAAGTTTCATGTTCAGTATAAAAGCATTTGAAGTCATTTTGTGAAGTTTCATTACATTTGGAGAAGATTTGATGCCATTTCCCCCAAGGTCGAACTAGTGATTTTTGCTGCTATTTGGGAGAAGTCTAGAACATAATTAATAATTAATTAATGGTGCACATGAGACATAAATAATTTACTTTAGACATCCCCTACCTCTTTCAGAATTTCGAGTGGGTTTGGAGGCATTTGGAGAACCATTTTCAGAACTTACCCTGGGGGGATTTGAACCTCAAATTGCTAGTAAAAGTCCATACTTGGTCCATAATCTTAAACAAGTTTGCAGAAGTATTTGGAGGGCCATAATTCATCCCTGAACATAATATTCAAGTCTTAATATCAATCATATACCTCCTCAGAAGATTTGGGATCATTTGGGTCAATTTGGAGACCTAGACATCAAAACTAGTCAAAGGTCGAAATTAGGGAAAAAGTGAAAAATTGGACATACCCTATGTGTTATCGTTACCATGAAATGGTATCATATAAGTTTCACCATTTGTGTATCTTTATAACTATTTCATGCTTGAAACCTAACAATGGAGATTTTTCCCTATCCTTTAAAGATAAAAAAAACTAGATATAACCCAAGAAAATGTAACTAAATGTTGTTAATTCCTGTGATTGCAAGAATAAATGTAGAGGAAGTGGAGGAAATTCATTGGATCTTGTGAATGACCCAAATCCAAGCTATGCACATGATCATATGGTGTTATTGAAAAGTAAAATGATTTTTTCTATGTTCATTAGGGTTCAAACATCAATGATGTTTGTTTTGATAGGAAGGTAGGGGCGTCTATCCACTAAAGGGTTTCAATTTTTCATTTTTATGGAGTTTAATTTAATAAGCTCATAGAAAACATGAGTTCTCTATGGCTATATTTGTATTTACATGATATAAAATTGGTAGATTGGCAGGTTTTGGTGTGAAACATTTGCAATTCTCATGTCTTTTCTAAGCATTGCACTAAGAATTGGACTATCGGTCTTTTACATTCTTTTTTATGTTGATCTCTTGACTAGGTTGTGTTTTACACATTTTTCCTTCCCCGGTACTATTTCTTTGGGTGTTCCACTATCCAATGCTACAAATTGATCAGTCGCCCCTGCAATTATAGCAAGATTATTATTAACATTATACTATTATTTTATTTAGCATCTTGTTTGCTTATACTAAGATGTGTTAGGGATCTTGTTTGTTACAACTTGATAATATAATATAAAGGGGGTGTTAAAAATGGGTTGATAAAAATGGATACATACAATATTTGGTGAAACTAGGGGTTTTTTTAATTGGAAAGGCATATTGGGAGGGGGTTTCAACAATACAATTTTAGGATGCATTTTTCAATAATTAGTGAAATTAGGGGTATTCTTTAATATCATGTGAATGATCGTGCTATGTAACAAGTTCACTGAGTGAATCCCCTGTGGTTAAAATCACAATAAAAAAATAACAAAACATTGTTTTCAAAAGACTATTTATATGAAACAAATATTTAGAAATCCACATAAGTGTGTCCATATAAAACTATTCTTTGTTTACTCTATTTCTATAAAAGATATTATTTAAATTTCAAAAATATACAAAAATAATTGATATAGTGGTAAAATATGTGTATATCATGTACATTTTTTTTCAAATAAATAAATATTTTTAAAAATTATGAATAATAAAAATACAGATATTCATTTTAATTAATTAATTATTAATTTATGAAGTTACATGATTGACATGTTTTATTATCCATAGTCATTAGTAAATGAATTTATTAAATTGGATATTGGAAAAAAATTATCTTAGTTTCAGTTAATCACCAACTAAATTTAGAGTCGCATATTAACTTCATATTAATTTTGAAGTTACCACCCAACTTATGATTATCTACACATATTAATTTTGAAGTCACCAACGAACTTTAGAGTCTCTACTTTTCAAAAATAATTTAAATTAAGAGCGCAAAGTATATTTAACATTGATGTGATTCATCTTATCGCTCAAACAAAACAGTTTTTTTTAGTAGTCCCTTTAATATTTTATAATATTTCACAAGCGGTTTCTAATCCTTAGTAAACCTTCCCTTTTTAAAATTAAAATCCATTTTCAATCCCTTTAATGGTATAATTGAGGACTATTTTCTTTTAAAATTTATTATCACTTTATACCAAAATATTTTACCTCTTAAATTATATATATATATATAGAGAGAGAGAGAGAGAATCCTTAAATGTATATTTTGGAATTTTGAGTTTCCTTAGAGTTATAATTCCTTTTAGAGCTTTTGAGTTTCAGCTTAAAGAATTCTTTTTTTAATCTTTTTCAATTTATAATTACTTACCGCTTAATATCTCTTGTAAAAGAAACTTTATTAACAAGACAAGTTGCAAATCAACAAGTCCCCGTCTTTAGTCTATATTGTGTATTTATTAAAGAAACAAGTTTTTAGAGTGTTACTCTCAAGTCTATGCATTGGAAACACCAAAGGTGTGTACATTAATATATTATAATGGTTTTGTTGTTATCATATATTCCCATGCACATTGAATATTACAAGTTTTCATGGTCATATCCTCACATCTTGCAGTAGTCCATATTTTTGGGTGCATGAATATACACAAGTCCTACACATGAATGTGCTTAAACTGCCATTTAGTTTTTCACATAGATAGATGCATGTCCACATTTTGAACAAAACAATTTTTTTTACATTAGATTTATTATAGGGTTGTGCATAAATATAATACCTTTCATATATGTGTATTAATTTACACAAATTTTGCACACTAGAATATATCTTCAACTCCTTAGATATGCACACTAAATCATTTAATATTTACCCATTGTTCTATTTTAAGTTTGTGCATGGATTGAATTCTAGATCTATGTAGTGAATGTATTAAAGTATATCTTTCACTTACAATGAGGCTTGTGCCTTACCTGATCCAATGTATGCCGCATATCCACGAGCATTATTTCTAAAAAACATTACTTGATATTTGACGAAGTCATTAAAACATATAGGCATATGAAAATATAGTTAGAAAAATTAAAATTACACCAAGTCACCATTAAAAGACAAAACAAAAGACAAAAAGGATGCTTCCCTCATTTGATATTACATATATAATAGCTACTGACCACCGATAAATAGGAAGAGAGCACCTCCTTAAAAAAACAATACTTCGTAATGTCAAATTGTTTTATATGGAATTCAACTAATAAGGGAGGGACTAATAAGCCCCTTACTCTTCAAAACTCACATTTTATAAATAGCATTATATACATTGCGCTCTTAATTTAAATTATTTATGAAAAGTAGAGACTCTAAAGTTGGTTGGTGACTTCAAAATTAATATGTGTAGCTAATCTTAAGTTGGGTGGTGACTTCAAAATTAATGTGAAGTTAATATGCGACTTTAAATTTAGTTGGTGATTAACTGAAACTAACATAATTAATGTGAATTTTCATTGCAACTAATTCTCATAACTCTTAAGTAATAAATTTTAGGAAAATATTATTAAAAAATAAATTCTCAACAAAATGGATTGAAGAATATTTTCAAGTCTAATGATTACGCTTGCCATCACCACCATTTAATGTATTTTATTTGATGTAATTTTATTCATCTATTTAGTTTATATTTATTAAATTCTTTAAATTTAGAAATAAATATAAAAATATTTTACTTTGATTCAAATGCAACATATAAATTTTATTGACATGGAACATGCACATGATCAAAACTTTCAAACCCACCATCACTCAATGAAGAAAGACCCAACCTTAACCTCCAACCACAAGTATAGATGCAATCGCCTAAATTATCAATGGCCTTGAGTCAAGGGGAAACATAATTGTTTCTTTTAAAAACCTCAAAAAGCACTCATGCATTTCAGTCACTACATTGCTTGAGACCATTCTATATTCCATTGCCAATGCCCAAGGGAAATTATCTCATATTTCCAAATATAGGGTAGTATGTATAAATCCATATGACTAAGTTATATAGAAACTAGGGGAGATCTACAAATTTCAAAACAATATATCATTAAGTTATTTATTGACATCATAATTGGTTTATTCCCTCTTAATAAAGAAGCATATTTTCATGGATTGGTGTACATACCAATTATTTATACACCATTGGATGAATAAGGGTTTTACCTGTTTTGAAAATCCTCTATACTATAATAATAAGGAAACGCCATTGTATAAAATTTCATAAACCCCTAAATAATAGGTATACAAGCCCTAAAAATAATAAAACATAAAAAAGAGTTACCAAAAACCTATCAACAATGAAAAAGGCATTTTACACCATGTCAAAATGTACATGAGACACAACAATATGGTTATCTATATTAACAATGAGGGTAGTATCGACATTGAATAAGATTGTATACTAACACATTTGCAAAAAAATATCATAAACAAAGAAAAAATAATAATAAATTGGAGAAACCTTTAACCATTTTAACAAGGTATCAAACAATTTTAACCCTAGGATGGAAACGTTTTCGTTTCATTAAAAGATAATAAAATCTAAAAGATCTGCTCCATTTTGAAATAAAGCATTATCCATTCCCATCCCCTCACTGTTTGTATTCATCTTCAATATCGATTTTGATAATAAAATCAGTTTGCTAATAATTAGAAAATCAGAGATAAATAGTCACACTTGCATGCACCAAACATAGTGTTAAAAATTTAAATAGTAAGGTTTGGTATAATCTAGTCACAGTTGCATGTACTAAATATAGTGTTAAAAATTTGGATTCTTTTGTTATTAAGTTAAGTTAAAGAATCAAGAAAACCTTGGATCTATTCTTGATCAATTATTAAAAAATCAAGAAATCCATGGATCGATTATTAAAAAATAAAGAAATTGATCCATTATTTTATTATACCTACCATACATGTAGTAATCTTTCTGTAGACGATAGCAAACTGCATATTGTTTTAAGTTCTATTTAAATTTGATCAGAATTTTAGAAAAAAAAGACATAATTTCATTATATTATAAATTCAGCCAATAGAAAAATTGTCCTTTGAAATTTTGACCTCTCTAATTGTCACCTGATTTGTCTTTTAAAGCTTCATCATAAGAGATATGAGAGTCCATGATAAACCTAGGAACCGTGATGGCTCTGATACCAATTTGATGCAGGGGCCTCTAAACAGTCAAGCAATAATAAACTCAGTGACAACAAACGGTCATAGAAATATCCTTTCCCAAACCCATATTGTGAGCCATCACCTTTGAGTCAATATCCTCATGAGACAAATTGTATGATGGCATCCTCCCCTCCAGGATGGTGGGAAGAAAGTTTTAAAAAAGCATCCAATAGTATAATCATAATCCAAAAGGATGAAGTCTTAGATGCTACCTCCCAATTAGACCAAATCTTGTCAATCCAAAGACCCCATCAAGATCAAATGGGACTTGGGTTTTGTCCTATCTCAAGCCAGAAAAAGCAACCGCTTGACCTACTTGCCAAAGAAATGGAAAAGGCCGAGCAATACCGATTGGATGCAAAAGAAAAAAAAAGATACAACAGAAAATGGTTCTTCCCCCGTCCAGACTGAAACCTTGTTCAGTCAAAGATATCAGAGAGCCATCTTTAGCCCAAAAAGAGATCTTTGAGACCATTAAGTATGGTCACTCCCCTTTTAATCCCAAAGATAAAATGATGAAGAATTTATTTTATTGGCATTTACATACTCATCCAGAAGCAGAAGAATTATGGAATCAAGATCTCCCCAAAGGAGAAAGAAGAAGACTGTCTGAAAGATGGAACTTCGAAATGGATTTCCACAATCGGTGGATATCCTTTTATGAATGGAGAAAGGAGTTCCAGCAAACTCTTGCTATGATGCAATCTATTCCGCTATCGAAACCCAAAAGAACAGAATCCAAAGGAGAACGGACCTCAAAAGGACATTTATGGAAAACGCCAACAGGAGAAGAAATATATACTGAAGCCAATTTCCCGCCATTCAGCCCAATCAAGTTAGACTATGAAGAAGGATCTTCGCCTGTAGCTCCGGTCATTCTCAATAATGACAAAGCAGAACAGGCCAATTGGTCAAGCCTTGCATCGAAAGGACTAGCCATACAAAACATAGAACTCCAAAATAAAATGCCACGGGCAAGTCAAATTGATTCCCTACAAATTCTTTGCAGAAGGATACATGATGAGATTCAACACCTCAAAATTGAGAATCCAAAACATAAACATTCTGCAGTCTGTGCTGAAGAAGTCAAGTCTATATGTGAATCTCTCAAAGATGAACTTACAGATTCCATCTCAGACTTAGATAAGAATGTTGGAGACGCATTTTCTTACATAGCAGATAAAGTAAACGAAAATGCTAAAAAATTGGGAAGAATCCAGAATGATGTGGATAAGCCCAAGATAGAACTGTTGAAGCTTGGACGCTTTGGAGAATTCTCAGCAGCCAACTCTTTGAGTATTCCATCCTCAGGATCCAATCCCAATGGTAAAGAAGTTTCCCTTATGGCAGTAGATTCAGGGTGGGACTATAATAAACCCCGCAAATTTGTTCCCCCTGACCTTTATAAAGAAGATTCAGGCTACCAGGAGTCCTACAACCCAAAGAATTTCTATTCTTGGAACCTAGACGAAAAAAATGAGGGAGAGATTCTTGATATGGTTAATAAAATGATGATTTGTTTTAAAGCTTATATGTCCATAGGAAAATATGAACATGCTGATGCTGTTAATATTATCGTTTCCGGTTTTAATGGTAATATGGGTGTATGGTGGAACACTCATCTCCCAACCGCTCAAAAGGTTGAAATCCAAAATAGCACCCAACATGACGAGCCCAACATCATTGGCTCTCTATTGGAAACAATTATTGCAGAATTCTGCGGTTATAGTGCCACCATGACTGATAAGCAAGGATAATTTTAGGGGCGAAATTTAGCCCATGGGCTATTTTTCCACGTTTTTTTTCCAAAAAAAGATTCTCCAATTTGCATTTTTTGAAGCCCCGTTTCGACCAATTTTGATGGGGTAAACTTTTTTCACTATGAAAATTGCCAAATTATTATATAAATTATATAAAATCCTTAGAAATTGAAATAATTTTAGAAAAATATCGCCAAATATTTTATAGTTGACTTTTTAGGAATTGGTAAGATTCATCAAGGTTTATACACTTTTAAATAAGTAAGGGTCCTTAAAATTATCTCTGCTGATAAGCACAAACAAATCCTCCTTCAGCTCCGCATCAAGTCTGTCACTTAGTTCCATTGGTACCACAAGCAATGGATTCGACGCATCTACCAAATTGAATTTGATCGCACTGAAGAGAAGGTGTTCAAAGAAAAATATTTTGCGGGTCTACCTTCCGGTTTCCGGGAACAACTTAGAGACAAATTCCAGGAAGATCTCTCTCTCCACCCTTGGGGACAATTTCGCGCTGCTGCTGAAAAAATCTTTCTCCAATACTGTGAAACAAAAAAGCTTGATAAAGACCTTTCTCACAACACTTCTTTTCGTGGCGGTAGGGAGGTTTGCATAATGTTTGGTATAGAACCACAAAAATATCCACATAAGAAAAGCAAGCACCATTAAATCCATAAGATATTCCATAAGAAGCCTAAAGGACGACAAAGTAATAGATGGAAACCAGAAGAAACCCACATAAGAAAAGAAGCAGATTATAGAAAAGAACCAGAAAAAGGAAAATCAAATGCTTCTATTGTGGTAAAGAAGGCCACACTACTCCTGAATGTTATAAAGAGAGCCAAGATTACCAAAGAAAGAAAAAGGGAGCTAGGACATGGAAAAATAGGGAAAGAATGTTTCCCAAGGCCAAGCCATTTGATGACAATTTCAGAGGTCTCCCAAGAAGAGGAAATCCCAAACACCAGAATTTGATGCATGCAGAAGTACTAGGTCCAGATACTTCTGAATATGATTCCAACACCCCGAGAGATGCTGAAATCATGCATATCCACCAAATGTATGATAGGCCATGTAAGTGTGGAGGAGTATGCCAAGAATTCCAGGAAGAACAAGAAACATATGAGTCAGAAAGTTCTCCCCAATCAGATGAGCAAAGGCTATTTGCTGCATGGACCAAGCAACATCCTAAGAATGAATCTCCTTCTGAAACAGAATCAGGAGCAGTAAACTGCTTCATGGCCAGAATAGAAGAAGAAGATCCAAAGGTTTTGATGAAGAGAGCAATAGCCCAAATGAAAGAAGGAAATAAAAAGGATGAACTGGTGAACAGCTTTAATAAAATTTTCCTTGATGATCGAAAGGGAAAAGGAATAAAAGGTGACAGAGAAAAATTTAAAAGAAAATATGTTCATGATTAAGAAGAAGAAGAGCAGGAGGATTCATACAAGGAAGACAACAAGTGGACATGGAAGGCAGCAGACCTGCCTAGTATGGAGAAAAATGTTTATCCCCTCCTTACAAAGATGCACCAAGAGCCACAAAAAATAGATTTGGCAACACTTCACAAGGAAAACTTGAAATTAGTACAAGAAGTCAAAGAGATCAGATTTACAGTTGAGAAGCTGAAAGGACAAGCAGAAACATCTCAACCAGAGCTACCATGGCAGGAAGATGAAATGCATCTCATGATGGCTATCCACCAAAAGACAGTAGTAAAGTTACAAATCAAAGTACATGAAGATAACATAATGGTGCTAGCATTAATTGACTCAGGAGCAGACATGTGTTTTCTCAAGAGGAAGTATGTTGACCCAAATTATTGGGAACCATGCCAATCCCCAATCAGAGGTTTTGGAGGAAGAAAGGTAGTAGAATATAAGCCCAACCATGGAAAGGTATGCCTTGGAAATTTTTGTATAAACTATATTTTCCTACTTGTAGAAGATGATTTTACACATGAATGTGTAATAGGAACTAGTCTGTTGTCAACCACCATCCCTCATGGAGTAAAATATGATGATAAAGGGAAAATTGGATACCATTTTACTATAAGAAAAAAGCAGATCTTTCTCCCACTGGTATCTACAGAAGAAATTACACATTCCATATGGAACTTAGAACTTGATACTATGAAGCATTTCAAAGCCCAAATCAAAGAAAAAGGAGATCAAATCAGGGCCATAAAAAGGGCTGAACACTTACGTAGGATTGAGGATGAATTGAAGGCTCCAAAGAAGTAGAAAAATATTGAGGAGATCAGAAAAGAATATGCTGGTAAAGTATGCCATACCACTCCTAATGCATTTTGGCATAGAAAGCAATTTTGGGTAAACCTAAAATATAAAGAAGGATATCAAGGAAATCCAAGCAGAAGAAGAGCAATCCCCATGAACAAGGAGTACCGAAGTCTATGCAGAGAAGAAATTCAGGACCTGCTTAGAAAAGGAATTATCAAGCATTCAAGAATCCCATGGTCCTATTCAACCTTCTATGTAAATAAACACTTTGAACAGCTTTGTGGAGTACCAAGAATGGTGATCAACTACAAGCCACTCAATGACACCCTGGAAAGGGTAAGGTATCCAGTCCCAAACAAATCTGATATGATCAAGAGGATTGCAGGAGAAAAGATCTTCTCTAAATTCAAACTGAAGTCCGGTTTCTGGCAGATTGGAATCAAACCAGAAGACTAGTTCAAGATGACCTTCAATGTTCCACACGGACAAAACGAATGGAAGGTAATGCCTTTCGGATTAAAAAATGCTCCTTCAGAATTTCAAAGAATCATGGAATCTGTGTTAGAACCATATAAGGATTGGCTCATGGTCTACATTGATGATATTCTTGTATTTTCAAAATCTGTTGATGAGCATATGAAGCATCTTAGGACCTTGCTCCATGTCCTATACAAGAACGGATTTGTGCTATCTGAGAAAAAGATGAAGCTATTCCAAACAGAGATTGAATTCCTAGGGAAAAAGATAAAGAATGGAAAGATTGAAGTTCAACAACATGCTGTTGACTTTGCTGATAAATTCCCAGATGTCATCTTAGAAAAAAAAACAATTGCAGAGATTTTTAGGCTGCATGAATTATGTGACATCATATTATGAAAATTGTGCGCAAGGTAGAAAGCTTCTAAATAAACGACAGGGAACAAGTCCTCCACCATGGACACAAAAGCATAAAGAAGCAGTCAAGAGGATAAAGGCCAAGGTAAAGACTCTCCCAGTTTTACACATAATATATGAAATACTGATGAAGATCTTAGAGATAGATGCATCAGAAGAAGGATGGGGAGCAGTCTTGAAACAGTGCCGAAGAGATTGCAACGGTACTGATGAAGAAGTAGTCTGGTATGCATCAGGACTATGGAATGATGCCCAAATAAAGTATCATACTATTGAAAAAGAGATTAAGGCATGTCTGAATGCCATCCAGAAGTTTGAAATACACTTAATGAATAAAAAGTTCCTAATCAGAACAGACAACCAGGCAATGAAATTTGTCTAAGAAAATCCCATCAGAAACTCCACTGCCAAATCCAAGTTCACCAGATGGCATGCCATGTTTTCTCAATATGAATTTGAAATTAAGCACATCAAAGGAATCCAAAATTGTATTGCATATTTTCTTACAAGAGAACATCTATAGGATAAAGATGGGATTGCAGCCCCGAGTTGCATGATGATGATAACATAATGGCATGAAGGAAGTGACTCCTGTAGATACATAGATGATGAAATGAGATGGGAAGATTATACGGAACAATGGAAGCCCAATTGGCAGCTGAGGTCCACAGAATTCTTGGATGAGAATTTACAACACCCAAACTTGTTGATAAATTGTAATGTCCCTAAAAATAGTAAAAATTTAAAATTTTCCATTACTACAATAAAAGCTATTGAACGACGATGTTTCGTAAATTAACTTCAGCACTGATAAAAATGCCCAGTACTTGCTTGCGACATTTAATAGTTTCAGTTTCCTAAGTAACATAGTCTCCCTATGTATTTATTCTTTGGTTCTGCGGAAGCGATGTGTAGGGTAGATAAGGTAATTCTGTTGCAAGTGTACTAATGCCAGAGTACAATAATAAAAATCTCCTTCTTACTGTTTTAAGAAATCATGTGCATATTTATAAAAGTCTAACTGGTACTTCAGGTGAGGTGGACTCTTGTTGATGAAAGTTGAGGCCCATGAGGGAACACTGGTGTTTTTAAGAAGGGAAGAGGTACCCCCGGCAGAGCTGCCGAGAGGTAAGGGTAGTCTTGAGAGTTCTGGACTTACTTAGCAATTCGCTAAAGTATTGTTTCATATTTGTAATGCAGGTACTACCATGAGGAAAATCTCCTTATTAATCCTACCATTATGTGTTGGAATGCTATATGATCAAAGTGTGAATGACTAAAGTGTAAGTGGCTAAAGTGTGAATGACTTCTTGGTGTAAAACTTTGGAAAAGCATGCTTTCATACCATTACTTCGTTGATGGCTACAAAACCTTCTACCATAGTGCTTTGGGTGATAAATCAAATTTCATTAAATGATATTAGGTGGGGGCTTTACTATCCCATGTGATGGCGACAGGGTTTTGGTGACCAGCTGGCAAGGGGAAAGAATCAATACAGGGTTTAATGTTTGCAAACATGATCCTTTATTTTCATTTTAGTCGTGGGAAGTCCCTTGTTGCGCTTGGAGGGTTTCATGCCCTGAACTGAGCTCTGCTCATGGTCAACGCACCATATAGAGATTTAGACATAGGGATGAAGACTGAAAAATAGGTAATGTTTATCCCTACCCATGCTACGATTTCTACTACATTTTAACCAGAATTTGATTTGGATCTCAGGGTTAACTTCGTATTGTTTACTATCTTGGCAAGTGATTGTTGGCATTCCTCCTCTGTGTGGCTACTAGTTGGTGGCCAGTACTCTCGACTTTGATGGCGTTGCAAGTGGTAAGTTCAGGGTCTACCAACCCTTACCCTTTCCTCTCGCCTCTGTGGAGTGGTATTGTTTGTAGTTGTTATGAGGAACTTTGTGAATCTCCTTTTTGGGTTCACTGTAACTTATTTGGAGTTTTGGGAGGTCGCCGTTGGCTAGACCATTTGTTAAATGTATCTATTTGTATTGAGAGGAAACATGACCCTGGAGGGTTTCTCTAGTTGGTGTATCAGTTTGGCCATTTGGCTCTATGAGGACTTTTAAGCTTTTGTAATGGGATATGATGCTCATAATGTAAAACCTGGGTTTGCGTTTTTCTAAATGAACACTGAATATGTAATAATAATAAGTAGCGATATGGGTTCTCTGCGAAATTCTATGTATGGTTTGCATTTTGTCCCGTCTCTACATTTTCTTAAGGAGTATGAGAAGTAATATTTGTTTAATCTTTTGTATGTGCTGTCGTTGCATCTATCCTGTAGGTGACTGATTTGTACTTTGAAATGAAATTTCTATGTTCGTTGATGTCGGTGGTATTTCTGTCTAAGATCTAGTTTATTAATAATAGCCTCGGCATTTGTGTTTCTCCTAAGACTTGATATCCTGACTTGTGAATATCGATTTAAAATGTATGGGGAGGTGTCTATCATTTTTGCTGTGGGATTCGATCATTGCACTAGGATAAGAGCCCGTTAGGGTTTGACTACAAAATGAAATGGTAAAATGGTTCTGGGTTTAACTAGACTCAATGAAATGATTCTGGTTGTCCTGTCCTGCGTTATCTTTTTGTGTTTACATTGTGTTTTCCTGGAAGTCTAGATAATGGAACATTTGACTCTACCTTCGATTTCATGTTTACTGTCTGTGAGAAGAAATTTTTGAAAAGGAAATAAAGGTCGCTATCGTGGAATGAAATATAACGATACTGCCATTTGATAAAGGGGAAATACATTGTAGTTTGGTTTGAATGGACAAAAAATAATAGATATGAATGTTTTGAGTCTGCGAAACTAGATGTGTGATGTTGCTACGAGTTTCGATGTCTGGTCATTACTTTTTCTTTTCTATTCGGTGGTTTAAAAGAAAGGAAATATAAGGTGATGGAAATCCTATTTCCGAAAAGATTTGTCTACTGTTGCAATGATTTCGTTTTTCCATGTAAGGGTTAGTAGTTTAGAAGGAAATTTAGTTAGGTTTGAGAAACGTTGGGGTTTAAAAACCCGAGAGAGGGTTTAGAGATAATTACAAGAAAATCAATGCGTAACAGAAATATCATCCTAGTTGTACATTGATCTAAAACATATCATACTATTTCAGCATTTAAATATATATTAATGCTTAAAAGAACATTTAGTTATATAATTTAATAAGGATGGATTCTAGGTTTTTGATAAGCTTGGATGTCTAGCACAGGCTAGCTTGGATAGACCTGCTAGACATTCTGCTGGTTCCTAAATCGAATTACTGATTTTAATACAGTTCTAGTTATAGGGTTTGGTTCCTATAAGAAATTAATATTCTAAGCAGTTTGGGATAAAAACAAAACAATGCTGCAATATCAGATTTATGCTACCTACCTAATCTTCTATTATAACTTGAAATGGAAGTTGAATAATTCATAGCTGGTTGCCTGGCGACTTGTTCCTTTTCTGTAGAAGCCTGCACACTCAAACAATAATTAGTGTAGAATCTTTTGAGCTTAGTTGACCTGTTAAAATGATTCCTTAGCTGGATAACTTTGGGGCTACCATGTTCCTCCCTCCGAGCTGGTTCCAACATGCAATAAGAGATAGAGGCCCTAGGCTCACTGCTGGTTCTGATCTAGAAAAATTGTATGGGGCTGCTTCAGTTCTTGGAGCATAGAATTCTCTCTAATTACCATAAGATAATGATAATGAAAAAGAAGAGGTCCCTAATCTTGGGATCTGCCTTCTTTATGTAGGGGAGTCTTGATTTATGGATGTTTGAATAATTATTTCTTTAAATTAAATAATTAATATTCATAAAAGATATTACTACTAAATATCTAGTCCTTGTTGAACTAGGACTCTACATTTGTTTTTACTATAAGTGATTTTAACTTAACCTTTTCATAAAATTAATAATAATACTAATGATTATATTTCAATCTAAATATTAATACATCATTAATAATATTTAGCTAATGTGGCAGCCCACTATGCATAAACTATATGTAATAAATGTATTTTATAAATAAATAAATAATATCATCATTATTATTAAAGCTCTTAGTAATAATATTTAGCCTTTGAGACCTTTATGCACTTTGTTCATATAAGACTATTCTTAGTCAATCCATACTTTAAGTTATGGTAATTATCTTTTATTTAATTATGTATCTTAACATGATACTTCTTTAAACATTTTAAGGATAAGGTCCACTTCTTTGGATGGTCTTTCGGTAAGCTTGGATAGGCACCTCTAGTCTCTCTCTTGCATGTCGGATTCCCTTGTTTAACATTTTAGTTTTGCCACAGTATTTGATGATAGATAGAAGATGAATCATTTAACCAAATTAAATAAATGTGATAAAAGTAGAAGTGCTATTCAGAGTCTTTCCGACTCAAGACTTTGAGATCTAGTAACCCTGAGTGCTCTTGAGAGCCTTTGGACTCAACACTTTCACATGGGCGTTACGCTAGTGCAATTCCAGAGCTTCTTGCTCAACACTAGTGCTAGAATGTGGTTGTGAGGCACATCTAGAATATTCAAGTGGCCTCAGATTTGGTATTCATTTGTCAAGCTTGGAGTGCTCTAGGGCTTATGCCCAACACTCAATGTACCTCAGGGATTACTCCTAATACATAAACATTCTTCTAGGTACATCGGGGTTTATGCCCAATACATAGGTTATATGTGTGTTTCTGAGTCCACGCTCAACACACCCATAAGTCAATCATGTAAAATAATAGCTCTACACAGTAAGTAACAAAAGATCATCTCAGTATATTAGGGCTTGTACCCATATCATATGCTAAAGAACATAACCACAACATTAGGGCCTACTCGCCCAGTATACACTCAATAAAGAAGTGAGTCAGGGTCCATGCCTAGTATGTCAATATATAAAAGAATAAATCATGGGTGCTAGGGCTCATGCCCAATACTCAAAAGAAAACATATGTGCTAGGGCGGTGGCCCAATATAACAACAGAAATAGTTAGTCCAAAATTCGGGATATTACATAAATTTAGTACCAGAACACATGAGATATCCAACATCAACCTGTGGGGTTCCCAACATGGTTTATGGCCGACAATTGAGACGAGCCATTGATTTCTCACATGTGTTACAAACAAATTTCTAGGACCTAAGACTCATCAGCACTAGGAAAAGTCCTAGAACAGTATTATTGTATCAATCACATGCACACCTTAGCCTCCTGGTGAAAGCAAAGATCCGTGTACATACACGACAAGGACAAAGAATCATCATAAGGAGCATGTACACCAAGATGTGGGATCCCTCATCTCAGTGAAGATTTGGATACCCGTATGTTGATATGATTGATTGGCCTTATGAGAGATCGGATTACAATTTCTTGATTGATTGAATGGTTTTTGTGGGATTCCCTGAAATATCCACTTTGTTGTACTGTCATGTCTGGAGATCTTCTCTGACATTATTGCTGTTCGAATCCTCTTTTGAAGATGTTCTGAGACTCGGGACACTTTCCCGACTTTTGGTGTGGTTTGACCCACATCTCGGACAGCTTTTACGAACAAGCAAATCGGAAGGATGATTTGTTTCCTGCAGTTGCTTGATTCGAGGAAATTCATTGCTTCAGCATGAAGGAACGATCTCTCTCTAAAAAAACTATAAATAAAGAGTTCCTCCTCTCTTATTGCATCGCGCATCCGAGAGTAGAGAGTCTACAGTCTTAAGTCTTGTTCGAGTATGCTCTGCAAGTGCAGCTTAGTCTAATCACATTGCATCAGAAAGATCTGTTTTAGGAAGTCTGGTCTAAAGCAATTGTGATTATGCTCTATGAATTGCCCTATGGGTATTCACCCCTTAGCCCGAATCTGTAATTCCCTAGTTATCTCGCAAGATTCTTCACTCTGGTCGTGAAAAGCATCTGTCCGCGAAGTAAGTCCCAGGAGAGGCCGTAGTGCATGTTCGACATTACAAGGAGTGATTGAAGAAAGGTAGTAGGCTTGTGAGTTGCAAATATTCAGCCAGAAGGAAGCAAGCCCGACGCTACGATTTCTATCGAGTCTACCAGGTGTAGAGGTCCCTACATCAAATTGACATAGGCCGTAGCGCATGTTCGACATTACAAAGAGTGATTGAAGAAAGATAGCAGGCTTGTGAGTTGCAGATATTCAGCCAGAAGGAAGCCAGCCCGACTCTACGATTTCTATCCAGTCTACCAGGTGTAAAGGCCCCTGCATCAAAAATAAATAAAATTCTAACTAATTTGACCTATAATATTCCAAAAATAACTACGCTGGCCTTGCTGTCTCCTAAAAATAGGCATTGCTATATAACCTGCAGCACCTCGATTTTAAAAAATGGGAGGTTGGCATGCCTACGCACAATAGAATATCTGGCGGGAACGAAATCAACTCGGAGTTTGGCATGCTTAGGCTCAATTGAATATCCGGTAGGAACGAATTCACCCATAAATTCATCTGAGAGGGACGAAAGATCCATCAAGGATTTCATAAATCAAAACGAACTCCCTTAATTCATCTGAGAGGGACGAGAGATCCATTCCAGCGAAGACAGATATGCCTGCACAAAGAGAAGCCAGGCAGGACAAAATAATGAAGATGCAGGGAAATGAGTTCTCACGGTGTCGAGGTAGAGTGGTCAAATCCCATAAAAAGTTTAGTAGTCGAGAGATTCTTTATTATTCTTATAACAATCATTCAAGAGGACGGCCATGGCAAATGGAGGCACCTGTGGGTGCAGCAGTAGTTTCACCTGAGTATAATAGGGACCGCCTATGAATTCCAACGAAACATTACGGTTTCCATTGCAGCCAATTCCGAGTTCAAATCACCAGAATACGGGCCTCCGTCCGTGTGGGGGGCATTCTCGATATGGGAAGGTCCAGACGAGGGCCGAGCAGAACGATTACTTTTCACCTGACTATAACGTTTAGGGGCCCTTGAATTTTACGGTGAATGGACCGCCTATGAATTCCAACGGAACATTAGGGTTTCCCTTGTAGCCCAATCCAACTTCAAATCACCGGAATATTGTACAACCAGTTGCTTCTAATGCAAATACGGGCCTCCGTCCATGTGGGGGGCATTCTCGAGATGGGAAGGTTCCCAGGAGGGCCGAGCAGAACGATTACGCGCAGCATTTTGTTGACACAGGCGCCCGGCCACAGAACTTCATCAGAGACGCAGATATGTCCGTGGTGGTAGACGAGTATCCTCAGATGAAGGAGCTCATGAAAATAAGGGACGAGCTCAATGCGCGACGCTCCTTCAACCCTGTGTTCTTGAAATGTGATCTGCGTGAGACAGTGCTTTCGCCAGAGCTCTTCGGGACCAAATTCGATGCGATTCTCATAGATCCACCCATGGAGGAGTATGTCCGTCGAGCTCCGGGCGTTCTGGATCCGGAGGACTACTGGAATTGGGAACAAATCAAGAACCTCCAAATCGAGGTATTGTCACAAAAACATTGCTTCTAGAGTTTTCCATGATTGGATTTTTATATTTTGATGTATTGGAGATTTTTATGCATGCTGGTACCGCTGTCCTTGGCATTGGCTGTAAAGTATTTTTTATATGTTGGTATGCTGCCCTACAAATTTAGGGATTCCACCTGTACGTATCGTTTGGTTTAGGTTTAAATCATTGAGGAATTGATTGTATTTTAAAGTTATTCATTAGAATTTGGAATTTTCTATTTTACTAACTTGGAAACCTCTTTCATGATTTATTTTTGCTTTCAGGATATCGCAGATAGCCATTCCTTTGTTTTTCTCTGGGTTAGATCCGCCGAAGGTCTTAAAGAGGGCGGTCATTGTTTCAAGAAGGTAAAAGCCTCTGCCTGGATTGCTGATTATTCTTCGTTGTCTCAGTTCAATCCTGTAATCTTTTAAATAATTTTGTTGTGGGGTCTCATAGATTTCTTGACTTATTACAGTGGGGATTTCGAAGAGTTGAAGATATTTGTTGGCTAAAGACAAACCATGAAAATCTAGCTGCGTCCGCGTCTGTTAATAATGACAGAGGAGATTTATTCAAGCGCACCAAAGTAAGAGCCAAGAGGCATTCCTTCTTGATATGGGCTCGAGTTAAATCTTCAATTTCTCTTAAAAGATTGTCTCTGATATGAATCCATGAACATGAATGCAGGAGCACTGTTT
Organism: Larix kaempferi; assembly: GCA_027924585.1. NCBI lineage: Eukaryota > Viridiplantae > Streptophyta > Pinopsida > Pinales > Pinaceae > Larix > Larix kaempferi. Next base: position 18,357,700 of record BSBM01000376.1, read on the forward strand.
GGTGGGTATAAAAAACACTATCTCACCACATCTCATGCATCCAAACATTGACGTAGACGTAATTGTATCTGAAGAACCTCCATATGGTTTGTATTTTGACCAGAAAAAATCTGAATTGGTTAATCGGGGGATCACTGTCTCTTGAACCCCTTTCTCAATTTTAGTATATATATTTGGTTGGAAGAAGGTCTAGTGTTGTCATGCGAGAAATCTTGCAACATTCCCTTAACTACTCTGATTAACTTCATATCATAGAAGGGAATCTTACCAATGAAGGCCCACAAATTTGGTTTGCCTCCTGTGTTGAGCCTATCTCATCTCATAGAATAATTTTTAAGGGTTTTGACATTGCATTTAATGGATATGGGTTGTTTATTTTAAAAGACGTCATTTTTTGTTACCTTGCTAACAATTGATTGTGACAAGACATGTTGAGTTGCATTGCAGCCTTGAGAACGAGTTTTTTGGCCAATGTTTTGAAAAGCATCGACAAGCCTTCTAACAATACGATTATCTACTTATGAACTTATAACTATTTTAATACCTAAAATTCTTCTAACAATATTCAAAGTCCTAGATTTTAACAAACACAAAAATAATTGACATTTAGCTACATCATATTTTGGTTCAAAATATTCTCTAATAATTATAAATGATTGATAACAAATAGTTCAGTGAGGTAACTTACCTTCAAGTGGTGCTAGAGCACTTTCATCCACTTGAAGGAATTTAGGAGTTTTTCGATGCACACTGTCCAATCTAGGTAGGGGGATGGACCTACGTTCTATCACTCTTATTCTCTCTCGTGGATTTATAATATTAGAGGGAGTTTGGACCTATTCATGGGTAGTTTCTGAAAACGCCAGATTGTCAAACAACGGGATGCACCATGAGAACTTCTTCATCTTGAAATAGTGCATTAGTTGCCTCTCTAATTTTACCCATGGTATCATTATCTACAAGTAAATCCATCATCATATAGTCATAAAAAAAAACTTTTATTGACTGAAAATTCATTGAAGGTTCATTTGCTCTGCTAGGATTTCGATTCTCCTTTGCAAAAAGCCTTTGTTCTACCATACCTATCATTTCCTTTTCCCTTGCTTCATTGACTTTTTCGATGGGTTGTTTTTTCCTTGGCCATTTTCTTTTTTGATTATGATGGTTCCCCATGTTTAAAGATATTGCAATTACAAGGAAACTTGACAATTCTCTTCCAATTACAAAAAATGCTGAAATTTTTCTTTCAATTACACAAGAATAAAAATACTGGATTCCAATTAAAAAATTACAAAAAATGCTGAAATTTTTCTTTCAATTACACAAGAATAAAAATACTGGATTCCAATTAAAAAATAAGGCAGGTCTCATCTTTCAGATAACAACAAGACAACAATTGTCTTTCAATTTCACAAATTGTCTTGTAAATACATATGAAGAAACACATATGAAGAGAACAGTTGTCTTTCAATTTCACAAAATTTATTCCATTTACATAAAAAATATCTTATAATTATATAAGAAGTAAAAAAATTGCTTCCCAATAACATAAGAAGACAAAAATATGATTCCAATCGCACTAAAATGCATACCATTGTGTTTGTTGTCATTGTTGTTGCATGTTTGAAAATATCTAGTCGTTGTTTGGATGTCGGGAGAGTGGAAAGCACAAGTTTTTGGTAGGAAAATAAAAGGCATGCACTCATTATTAAAAACATCCACTCAATAAGAATGTCCACCTAAACCTTAAATTCATATCCCTCCAATAGGAGCGCACATGTACTCTTAAAAGAACACAAGTGCTCTTAATGTCCACGTGCTTCAAACGGTGGTAGAAATGACGCCTTGGATCTCCCGATATCCTTGGCTCGAGTTTTGCTCTCCACAAGGTGAAAATCCTCTTTGGGTAAAAATGGCTAAGTCAAAATGGGTAATTTCTCCTTTTACCCTCTTTTATATATATCATGTCATTATTTTTACCTATTTTCTACATTTAAAAACCTTTTTGAGTCAATTCTTCACATTTTTATGACCTAATGTTTGTTTCTAGGGTTTTTGACTACATTTGGCAGGTTCATTTACGTTGTTCACATTGGTGGTGTCATTTATTTGACGTTCTTTCGAGCTTACTTTCTCTTTTTCGTGCTCTGGACCCAAATATGAAAAAGATTTCAAGCACTTTCACACCTGAGTCGTGCTTGTCAAAACCAAGTAAAATGGTGTCGAGCTTAGTTTACTTTATTCGTGCTCGAAAAATGATGAGTAAAGTATCATCTTAGTATTATTTTCTCCATTTTTCAGACTCAGATGATTAACTCACGAAAATAGAACCTTAGGAGTTCTCTTTAAGCTATTTTCGGACTCCCTTGCTTATAAAATATTGCCAAGTGAGATTGTCTCTTTCACAATTGTAAAAGTATTTGAAAGGACATCTATCCGGTGGTAGGTTATCCCTTTTTGGACCGGTTAGACTACTTATGAGAAAGGTATCCCTTTTCGGGTCCAGGGACTAATTGTTACGAAAAATTCAAACCTTAGAGTTTTCTTTAAGTTATTTCAGACTCTCTAAACATGAAAAACTGTTGAGTTACCCTTCTTTGGACTCGTAAAATTAAACATCGAAGGATCCTTATGGATTCGAACCTCTCCTTCCTTGGGTTCGTAAAAAGTACAAGGATGGTCTCACTTAAACGTGAGCTATACCGAGCATCTGTTATCCTCTTCAAGCTCGTTGAACCACAAAGAGGTACTTGTCAATCATGATGGGGAAACATTGGGAAATAAGCCGAGTTTACCCTTCTGGTAGCTCGTGAGTCATTACCTTTGAACATGGCATGCATTTACCCCTTGTCTTCTTTGGGTATTCAGTCTCTCTGCTGAGTTATAACTACAGTCATGAGTCGTCTTCTTCGCTATTGAGTCTACTCACCTTGTGTTTGTTTCTTCTAATTAATCCTTGCTTCCAAGTCGTGTCTCGTGCCGTTATATGTTCAAAGGGTCGTTGTCACCTTGATTCAACCTTTTACAATTTGGTCAACTCTCCAATTTTGTGTCAGTATGTACTCCTTTGATTCGTTGCTCCATACCTCTTTCCTATATCGGTTTCATGTCGATGATGTGGGATTCATTATGGTTCACTTTCGATGAGTCTATTCTTGTCAACATCAAATCGCTATTGAGGAATTAGGCTTATGAACCAACTGTATTACCTTGGTACCTGCATGCCTCGATGGTAGGTTTCCTTGTATTCGATAGTAGGTTTTCATTATTGGCCTATGATCGAATAATCCCTCGAATGTTCGACGTCAAGACTCTTTATTCAAATTCATTGGGTTGTACTAGAGATACCTTGGGGATCATTGTCATCATTAACGATTACCCTCGTACTTGTTAACAGCTTACATCATTGGCTAGTAATCAAGTAGTCTCTACCATGTTCAACTTCAACACCTTGTAATCACATGGTCAGATTCATATCACTTCGAGATTGGGTAGAAGAACCTGGAAAACCCTGTTGTTTCTTTTTCGTCCATGCTGTGATGGCTTCTCTTGAGTAGGTCCCTACATAGGATATCATGTCGATGCCATCCTCTGATGTACTGTCACACAGATCCACTATTGTATTGGTCGTGCCTTTGTTGCTATCTCGTAATGGATCTACATTTGTTCTTCGTAGCCATTATTTGTTTACAGTCTCTATCATGTCAATTATGTCATGGATCTGCATTGTATTGGTCGCAACCATGCTTTGAGTCAATTGTCCCGAGCATGGGTATGCCCGCCTCGGTGTTATTTGACATCTTGTTTCCGTGCAGCTCTTCTCCGACCTCCTTGCTACTATCTCTGCAGACTAATTTATTTGTAAAGTGTTTCGGCCATCAGTTTCTTCTGACCTCACACTTTAGTGGGCATCTATTATACCCCAAAGTCCCACTTTGAGTGTCATTTCACCTAGTCATGGTTTATCCCCATGTGAAACCTAACGATGCTTCCTCCTAATGAATGTGAGAACTTACTCTCACCTAGTTGGTCCCCCCTTTGGCTCTCCTTAGAATCCCTAGAGCGAAATCCAACTTGTTTGAGCCAAGTTCCACATCATTAGGTCGAGATGCCACCTTAGTTAGCCCACTTTACTAGAATTCCCGCGCCCTTCTAGTAGTGCAGCACACGAAAATTCCCCTTTTTTGCGTTTTGCATACCTGCTCGGGCTCGAAAATTACAACTTAATCGTGCCTTGCTCAGCCTCTGGGGAGCGAAAATTACATTCCAACCACCTTTCGCTTGTATCTTGGATCTTATTTTCGAGAGATTTTTATGGGATTGAGAGTTCCCTTCGAATCCTCACTCACCTTCCCTCTTTGGTTTGGTTCAACCTCCTAGATCCACCATTGTCTCTCCTAGATCCATTTTCCTCTCCTAGTAGTTGGCCTCCCAAATCCTATAAGAAGGAGGTCATCCATGGGCTAAGGGGAGAAATATTGAGGTATCAAACCTATGGTCTTGAGAGTTTTGCAGAGGTAGCAAGGAGGAAGGCTTTGGAGCTGAAGTTGTTGCTTGGACATCAAGAGTGACTTTGTAAGATTCTTCTAGCTTTCATCAATATAACTTGTCAATATAACTTGTCTTATTTTCCCATGTTGTGCTTCTTGTTGAAATCAATAGCATGATATGTTTCTAGTTTGATTTAGATTCTAACTATTATACATAGTATTTGGAGATTGTGTTGCTTGTTGCTTGCTTTGATTTGAACGTGCGTTCTACTTGTGGCATTCAAGGCTAGAGCTGGAGTTAAGACAAACATCAAATTAGAAGTAAGTCATACTACTTCATCTTTTCCAAATACAAATACGTTAAAGATTTGTATGCATAATTTGATCTAGGAATTTAAGGTTACATTTGTTTGTTTACTATCTTAGATTAGACTTAGTTGATCTTAGTTTAATCTCTCGATAAATCTAACTACCCGTAGGACAGATTTATTAACACATTTTTATAATAAAAAAATGCAAAAGTGTTATCCATTTCAATAATTTTTTTATTTTACTTTGTTTGATCCATTTTTTAATATTACATTTTAAAGTATAAAATTTTATAAAATTTAAAAATATATATATTTTATAATTTAAAAAATAATATACATATCTTATTTTTAAAATGATCTTTTATCATTAATTTAGTTTAAAAATGAAGAGAAATATATAAAAAATTAAGCAAATAACACAAATTTATATCTCTAAACTTAACAATGTAAGAATTTCCCACTTTAATAATGATATTATATTCAAAGGATATATATATATATATATATATATATATATATATATATATGTAATATTAAAAATCATATTCAAATGTTTAAATGTTTGTTAAATTCAATATATTTTATAATATATTTTGTTATATAATAGGTACTTTTCTTCATTTAGGAGGCTTTCATATTAAGGACTTAAAGACCATCATAAAAATATACTTATTAAGAAGAATTTAATAAGTGTAGTTTAAATATTTTATTTTTAATTTTTTTTGTGAGTGTGGAAATCTTTAAAAAAATTTAGAATAACCATATATTAATTATGAAAATTGTATAATTTGAGTACCAATCATGTTATTTGAAGGTACTGAATCTATTTATGAATTCAAAACCACAATTTAAACACTTTCAAATTTAGATTTTACCAAAATTGTTTTAAGAACCAAAACCAACCTTACAGTCCAAAACTTATTCTTCATATATTAAAATATAGAACATGGATGACAAAATTGGTTTAAAAAAACAAAGAGCTAACTGCAAGCTCATGCTTCCAACTGTCATTTTGATCAAACAAAGAGCTAAATGCAAGTTCATGTTCACAATGTTCTGTATATTTCCTTGATTCAAGTGAACCACAAATTTCTTTGCTGTAAGTATTGTTATATTCTTGATGAACTTTTTGGACAAAGTTCTTCAATCCTTTGTGTGGTGCCAATAAGGTGGGGGGCATTAATAGGTGCAGGACATCCATAACCTCCGTAAGAGATGTTTAAATTTCCTTCTGTAGATACAAAATTCTTTACATATGACTACATATAAATCAAAAAGCAAAATATGTTAAGAACAATTTTAACTTGGAAATGATACCCATTTTGATATATTCACAGTAGAAAACAGGGTTGAAGGAGTAAGGCCGGCATGAGTAGTTATTTTGGGAATATTGTAGATAAAATTACTTAGAATTTTATTTATTTGAAATTTTGGGTTTAGAGGTCAAAATTTCAAGGACAATTTTTCTATTGGCCGAATTTATAATATAATGAAATTATGTCTTTTCTCACATTCTTATCAAATGAATCGAAATTTTTAACACTATATTAGAACAGAATGTATTAAAAATTTTAACACTATATTTAGTGCATGCAAGTGTGCTATATTTATCTCTCATTTTCTTAATTTCTTGATTTTTTAATAATCTATCACAAATGGATTCAAGGTTTTCTTGATTTCTTAACTTAATTTTAAGAAAAAAAAAATAAAAATTTAACACTATACTTAGTGCAATATGAAAGTGTGACTATATTGATCTCTCATTTTCTAATTATTAACAAACTGATTGGTGTGAAGCTTTTATATTTTATTATCTTTTAGTGAAACCAAAACGTTTCCATCTTATGGTTACAATTGTCTGATACTTTGTTAAAAATCCAATTTAATTTTTTTACTTTCTTTATGATATTTTTTTGCAGATGTGTTAGTTAATAATAGATAACCATATTGTTGTGTGTCATGTACATTTTGGTAGGGTGTAAAATGCATTTTTCATTGTTGATAGGTTTTTGGTAACTCTTTTTTATGTTTTATTATTTTTAGGGGTTATATACCTATTATTTAGGGTTGTATGAGATTTTTCTTTCTCTATAGGAGGGCTATGCCATCTTAATGGGTCATGCTTGTTTAAAATTTTTCTACTAAAAGACAATGGCGATTCCTTATTATTATTGTAGAGAGGATTGTCAAAACCTGTCAAACCCTTATTCATCCAATGGTGTATAAATAATTGGTATGTACACCAATCCATGCAAATATGCTTCTTTGCTTCTTTATTAGGAGGGAATAAACCAATTATGATGTCAATAAATAACTTCATGATATATTGTTTTGAAATTTGTAGATCTCCCCTAGTTTCTTTCTAACTGAGTCTTATGGATTTATACATACTACCCATTGGTAATGGAACATAGAATGGTCTCAAGCAATGTAGTGAGTGAAATCCATGAGTGCTTTTTGAGGTTTTTAAAAGAAACAATTATGTTTCCCCTTGACTCAAGGCCATTGATAATTTAGGCTATTGCATCTATACTTGTGGTTGGAGGCTAAGGTTGGGTCTTTCTTTATTGATTGATGGTTATGTGCATGTTCCATATAAATGAAATTTATATGTTGCATTTGAATAAAAATAAAATATTTTTATTTTTGTTTCTAAATTTAAAGAATTTAAGAAATATAAACTAAATATAAAATTTATATGTTGCATTTGAATAAAAATACAATAATTTTATTTTTATTTCTAAATTTAAAGAATATAAGAAATATAAACTAAATAGATGAGTAAAATTATATAAAATGAAATACATTAAATGGTGGTGATGGCGGCAAATGTAATCATTAGACTTGAAAATATTCTTGAATCCATTTTTGTTGAGAATTTATTTTCTTATAATATTTTCCTAAAATTTATTCCTTAAGAGTTATGAGAATTACTTGCAATGAAAATTCAATATTGTTAAAATCGCAATAAAAAACTTACAAAACATTTGTTTTCAAAAGAGTATTTATATGAAACAAATATTTAGAAAGCCACATAAATGTGTCCATATAAAACTAGTTTTTGTTTACTATATTTCTATAAAAGATATTACTTAAATTTAAAAAAGATACAAAAATAATTGATATAGTGGTAAAATATGTGTATATCATGTACATTTGTTTTCAAATAAATAAATATTTAAAAAAATGATGAGTAATAAAAATAAATATATTCATTTTAATTAATTTATTATTAATCTATGAAGTTACATGATTGACATGTTTTATTATCCATAGTCATTAGTCAATGAAATATTAAATTGGATATTGGTAACAAATTATATTAGTTTCACTTAATCACCAACTAACTTTAGAGTCACATATTAACTACACATTAATTTTGAAGCTACCAATCAACTTGAGATTAGCTACACATATTAATTTTGAAGTCACAAACCAACTTTAGAGTCTCTAATTTAAATTAAGAGCGCAAAGTATATAATGCTAAATAAAAAGTGAGTTTTGAAGACTAAGGGGCATGTTAGTCCCTCCCTTATTAGTTGAACTCCATATAAAACATTTGACATTACTAAATCAGGGAAGCATCCTTTTTGTCTTTTTTATTGTCTTTTAATGTTGACTTGGTGTAATTTTAATTAGTCTAACTATATTTTCATATGCCTATGTTTTAATGACTTCGTCAAAGATCAAGTAATGTTTTTGAGAAATAATGTTCGTGGGTATGCCACATACATTGGATCAAGTAAGGCACAAGCCTCATTGGTGAAATATATACTTTACTACATTCAATACATAGATCTAGAATTCAATCCATGCAAAAACCTTAAATAGAACAATGGGTAAATATTAAATGATCTAGTGTGCTTATCTATGGAGTTGAAGATATAATCTAGTGTGCAAAATTTGTGTAAATTAATACACATATATGAAGGTATTATATCTATGCACAACCCTATAATAAATCTAATGTAAAAAAACTTGTTTGGTTTAAAATGTGGACATGTACATTTATTTATGTGAAAACTAAATGGCAGTGAGGGCCATTTATGTACATTTATCTATGTTAGAGTGAGGGCCCTTTATTTTACTTTTACCAATAAATTATCTTTGAGTTAAAATACTTTGTGGAACATTATCATAGTTGAGAGTTTTTGGTTAAGTTAAACAACAAATTTTGCTACAATTTTTATAAACTTGCAATCTAAGGGTTGATCCATATAAATTTTGAAGATGATATGTTGTGTTGTGTTCCTAATAGATATCAAAATAGAAGATATAAATTAACATGCAACAATACAATAGATCCACACAATAAACCACAAGGTAATAAAGCATATAGAAAGAACCCTTAAGGTAGGGTAACACCATATTGGCTTGCTACAACTGTTACATCCAACACACTTCACAAGGCATCTTATTCCATTGCTTCTACTTCTTTATATAGTTTCTATCCAACCTTCTATGCACTTTCTAGATAAGGAATTTTCTAGTAGGTGGAACCTTCTAGTAAGCCTTATTACAATTGTTTCTGTACACACTATATGGGCCTTTTAAAATAAATGGTGCCTCAATACATAGCATTATCACCTTCAGTACCTCTGTAAATACACCATATTATCCTCCCTAGGTACATTACATTCCACCCCCCTTCGCATGTTTCATCCTTGAAACATGGGAGGAAGCCATACAATATGTTCTATTAAGCAATGTAGCCAACTCGTACCAAGCATGCCCATCCATCCATTCTAGTGAAATGTGGACATGGGGTCTAAGTGCTTCCTTTCCCCCTTGATCTTGATTCTGGTTTTTTCTTTGGTTCCATGTTACCATTTTTTTACTCTGATATCTCTGAAAATAGCTTTTAGTTCTCCATGTGCCTCCATACAGGTTGCCTTTCTGGTGCCATGCTTAGTTATAGTAAATTTGTTGATATTTATGACCTAAATCCTTGATAATTGTTGTTTTGTTGGGTGGTGTGAGAGGCAAGTTATATCAATCTTCAAAATTAGATCTCTGGTCTTTAACTCTATAACATGTGGTTCCTTTGAGTCATGTAGCCCCTAATTTCTTATTTTCGCTTATGCCCTTCCCGAGCCTTTTCTTCATGTACTACTATAGACCCTTTTCCCGATTCAACCTAAAACTCTTTATCTACTATGTCTATTGGTGCTTCAACTATTATGCCTCGAAGGGCTTCTTCATGAGCCCCTTTGAACCCTTTGGTAAGAGAAATGTCATGCAATGCAATTTTCTTTTTCTTATACCAAAGGTTCAAAAGCTTCTTTTGCACATGAATATTAATTGTACCCACTAAGTCCATCCAAGGATATCCCAAAACAATATCCACACTATCCATATCTATAGCATGAAAATATGAATGTAACACATTTTTTCCATAGCATTATTTAAACATTTGAACATTTTCACTATCAATTTGTGTGCTTTGAATGTGCTTTCTAGGAACTTGCAACCTTTTATCCACCTTAACATTTATAAAATTATGTTTGCTATTAGGGTTTATAAAAATAATGTCATTCTCTTGTCGAATACATCAATGAACTCGTAACAGAGATTTGTCAGATGAAAATAAACCGTTATGGATCTCATTATCCTTTGTCACAACATTATACCACTTGTCTAAAAATACATTTTCATATTCTTCATTTGAAATATTTAATAGCTCCTTAAAACAAAGTGTTTGGCACCATATAGTTGCTTCATATGTTAAATTAGAGTATATGCAACTTTTCCAAAATGACTTATTTTTCTTATAATATGCAATGCATTTTTAAATGCTAGGACCATCTCATATTCTTGTAAAATACATAATTTGCAATTTGCACACCCGTCACTGGAAAACCCGTAAACAACTGATTTTAAATCAATGTTAACTTTACTTCCCGTACTTTCATTTGGATGTTTCTTTTGAAATTGGGTGTCTCCATGAAAGGAGCTCAAATATATAACTAGTCTCTTCAAACTATACACAAAAAGTTTTAGAAATTAATCTGAAAACTGCTGCCCTCATTTTTTCTCCTAAAAAAACATGAAAAAAGAAAAAAACAAATCCTCGACTTTTTTTCCCAAGAAAGGGTTGTGATACCAAATGTTTTGTTTCTTAATAGATATTAAAATAGTATATATAGAAATGAACTATCAATAATATAATAGATCCACACAATAAACCAGAAGATAATAAGTTACACAAGAATACTGAAAGAACCCTTAATGTAGGGTAACAACATTAACTATTTATTAGGGAATGAATCACTCCACAAGCTATGCTTGCTACATTACATCCAACACACTTTACAAGGCATTCAATTCCATTGATTCTACTTCTTAATATAGTTTCTATCCAACCTTCTAGGCACTTTCTAGAGAGGGAACTTTCTAGAAGGAACATTCTAGTAGACATAACCTTTTAATAAGCCTTATTACAATTGTTGCTTTTCACACTACATGGGCCTTATTTAATAAATATGACCTCAATACATAACATTATCCCTTTGAGTACATTCATAGGTACCCCATATTATCCTCCCTAGCTACATTACATGTTGCTACAAATGGATTCATTGTCAAATCTAGTTTGTCATGATATAAGAATTTTAGATTTTCATTAATATTTCTTTTTAAATAATATTGTCATCAAATCACCTCCAATGAAAATTCAATATATTGTTAAAATCACAATACTCAAAATTAGCAAAAATACCCTCTTCAAAATAATATTTTTAAGAATGAAAAAGATTAGGTGCCATATAAATGTCCATATGACACTCCTATAATATTACTATAAAAGATATTTGAGTACATTCATAGCTACCCCATATTATCCTCCTAGCTACATTACATGTTGCTACAAATGGATTCATTGTGAAATCTAGTTTGTCATGATATAAGAATTTTATATTTCCATTAATATTTCTTTTTAAATAATATTGTCATCAAATCACCTCCAATGAAAATTCAATATATTGTTAAAATCACAATACCCAAAAGTAGAAAAAATGCCCTCTTCAAAATAATATTTTTAAGAATGAAAAAGATTGGGTGCCACATAAATTATGACACTTCTATAATATTACTATAAAATATATTACTTAAATTTGAAAAATTAACAAAATTAGTTGATGTACTAGTAAAATATGTGTGGAATTTGTACACAAAGTTTTCCTTGGAACTAATAACCATCTCTAAAAAACCTAGGCATCCTCGTAAGTAAATTATTAAGTTTACTTAAAATTTTAAAGTATAAGTAGTTAATAAACATAAAATTTATTGCAAATGTATATATTCATAAAAAATAAAAAGTATATATCAACACATAATTTTTTATAAACATTGTTTGTAATATAAAATGAAATTATGAATACAAATTAAAAAGTATATATCAACCTGCAATTCCTTAATTGAAGCCGCTTTGTTTGGACAATGTTTGCCATCCCCACATGCCTCACTGTGTAAAAAGGAAGTGTGTGTGTGGATGTAGCGGCCTCTAAAGATAGAGATGGGAACCACAAAAAAAATAAATTCTAATTTAAAATGAAAATTTGAAAAGAAATATGAGTGAGTTTTGATATATACTTGAAGTTTAAGAAAAATAAAAAAAATGTATTTTTTATAATAAAATTTATGAAAACGTTATTCATTTTAACATTTTTCACTTTTATATGACTTATTTTACTCTATTTTATCTATATTTGGATATTAAATTTAAATTTTTATAAAATTTACAAAAAAAATATCTTTTAAAATTTTAAAAATAATATACATATCTTATTTTTAAGATTATCTTTTATCTTTTATCATCTTGTAGCTTGGGTGATTGGGAGTACAGATTGATAACCTTCCGGCCTAGTTTCAATTCCTTGTAAGTGACATGCGTGGCTCTTAATTGAACCCCCTTGTTTAACCCCCCTTGTTTGTATAGCCTCAATGCGCCTAATGGTTAAGAACATGTGATCCTTCCTAGGAGGTTAAAAGTTCAAATCCAAGGGGGGGTCTCATACACTTCTCATACACTCACCTTAAAAATATATTATTATTAATGTTCTTAAATGAAAACTAAACCCACTTTAACAAGTATGCTACCCCACTACCCCACAAATTTATATCTCTAAACCTAACAAAGTAAGGATTTCCCACTTTAATAATGATATTATATTTATCATCAACTTAGCCACTTTAACAAGTATGCTATCCCACAAATTTATGTCTCTAAAACTAATTGGTTAAACAAACAAAGAGCTAAATGCAAGCTCATGCTTCCAATGGCCATGTTGATCAAACAAGAGATACATGCAAGCTCATGTTCACAATGTTATGTAGATTTCCTTGGTTGAGGTGAAGCACAAATTTCTTTGCTGTAAGTATTGTTATATTCTTGATGAACTTTTAAGAAGAAGTTCTTAAATTCTTTGTGTGGTGCCAATAAGGTGAGGGGCATAAAGAGGTGCATTACATCCATAACCTCCTTTAGAAAGATTTCCTTCTGTAGATACAAGATTCTTTACATATAACTGCATATAAATCAAACATAAATCAGATAGCAAAATATGTTAAGAAAAGTTTGAACTTGGGAATGAATATGTAACCCTGAATGATAACCATTTTGATATATTTCAAAGTCACAGTAGAAATGTATAACTTGAAATGCTAACAATAACATATACTTACCTCCTTACTGAAATTGGAAGAAGAGAGCCCATTCCCTATAGTAAGCGAGCCTGGTTGAAGATTATGATCTTCACCGAAAATTTTAGTCCATCTTCGACATTGAACAAGATGTTCAATTATACGATAAAGATACTTTGGCTTTAGAGTGGATCCTGATAAAATGACAAACATTTTGATTGGTTTCATTCATAAAGCAGAGACACAGAAACCTATCTGGATTTTTACTGGTCAAAATACAAACCATATGGAGGTTCTTCAGATACAATTACGTCTATGTCAATGTTTGGATGCATGAGATGTGGTGAGATAGTGATTTTTATACCCATCAAACAGTGATCTTGCATTCATGTTTCATGGATTCATATCAGAGACAATCGTTTAAGGGAAATTGAAGATTTAACTCAAGAGCCAATATCAAGAAGGCATGCCTCTTGGCTCTTACTTTGGTGTGCTTGAATAAAGCTCCTCTGTCGTTATGAAAGGACGCAGACGCAGCTAGATTTTCATGGTTTGTCTTTAGCCAACAAATATCTTCAACTCTTCTAAATCCCCACTGTAATAAGTCAAGAAATCTATGAAATTCAATAACAAAATTGATTTAAAATATTACAAGATTAAACTCAGAAAATGAAGTATAATTAGGCATAGGTTTTTACCTTCTTGAAACAACGACGGCCTTCTTTAATACCTTCGGAAGATCCAACCCAAAGAAAAACAAAGGAATGGTTATCTGCTATATCCGTAAAGCAAAAAGAAATCATGAAACATGTTTCCAAGTTAGTATACATGAAAATTCCAAATTCTAATAAAAAATGTAAAAAACAATAAATTCCTCAACGATTTAAACCTAAACCAAATGATACGTACAGGTGGGAGACCTAAATTTGTAGGGTAGCATACCAACATATAAAAAATACTTTACAACCAATGCAAAGGAAAACAGTACCAGCATGCATAAAAATATCCAAAAAATCAAAATATAAAAATCCAAACATGGAAACTCTAGAAGCAATGTTTTTGTGACAATGCCTCGATTCAGAGGTTCTTGAAATGTTCAGACCTCGCTCCACTTCATCCTGTCATTGACATCATGATCCGCCAAACATACCTGAGAGTTACATGCAGCATCTTAAAAGATTAGTCTGGGGGAATTCTAGTAATCCTCATAGGACAACTCGGGGAGTTAGGTAACAACTTACGTAGCTGGGCATGTTGGGCAATGGTGGAATAAGGTATGGTTTTTAGGAATGACAGAGCTGGGCATACGGACGGATGGTGATTCACTGGGATAAGCAGGCAGAAGGTGACTGCGTGAGTGGAAAGGCCAGAAATGGGGGCTGCGTTGAGGAGCACAGCGTGGATGAAGGGGACCGATGGGCCAAGCGTTGAAGGGGCTGTGTGTCTGAGTAATAGCGTGGAGGATGGGCCGAGAAAGGAGTTGGGAGGCTAGGTTAAGGAGGAAGAGCGTGGATGGAGGGCGACAGGCCAAGCGTGATGGGGGATGCGCGTAGGAGTAGCAGCGTGGAGGATGGGCCGAGCATGGAGATGGGCAGCTAGGTCAAGGAAGAAGCGCGTGGATGAAGGGCGATAGACCAGCGTAGATCCAGAGGCTGCGTTGAGGGGAGTGTGATGAATATGGTCGTGTGCACTGAATGGGGCAGGTTGGAGATGGGCCAGACGTGGATGATGAGCAGCGTGTCAGGAGGAGCTTCGTTAATGGATATGGAGTGGCAGCGTGAACTGAGAATGGAGGTGCAGGTGGGATATGGTAGGAAAGGTGGGTGGATGGTGTAGAAGATCAGCCTGGATGGTGCTGCATGAAAGGAAGGGAACCAACAGAATGAGCTGGGCGTGAGATGGGTCTCAACGCAGGAGTTAGAGTCCTCAATCAGAAAACCTAAAATGTAAAAGAAGACAAGAGTTACCTTCGGAGAATAAGCCCAGCTTTGTATTAGGCGGCAGGTTCCTTTTATAAGCCAATGACCTCACTTATTTACATAAATATGCCCTAATACAATTAACACAGTAAATTGAGTTTATTCCATTGTTAACCAAGTCCACTATGGGTTGCAAAGAAGGCTAGCTTCTTTGTGGCCCACATCAGCCCCTTTGAAAAATGGGGTATTGATTTTATGCATTGTAAGACCACTTCAGTCGGGGGGAATAGCTATGTTATCGTAGCTATTCACTAATTCACTAAATGGGATGAAGCAATGCCTAAGTATGCAGAAGATGGCAAGAAAATAGTGCTATTCATATTCATTCATATCATAGCTAGGTTCGGAGTCATGCAGGACATCATGACGGAAGATGGTACCCACTTTAGGAACCACGTGATGGATGAACTGAGTTCTAAACTGGGTGCTCGTCATGAAAAATCAACCCCATACTACCCACAAGTGAATGTTCAAGTGGAGGAAATCAATAAAGTCCTGAAATGTATGATCCAATGCACCATGGGTACCTAAAAATCCAAATGGCACTTAGCTATGTTCCCAACCCTTTGGGCCTACAGGAATTCGGTAAAAAATGAAAACCGGTTTTACACCATTCAAAATGGTTTATGGCCTGGAAGCAATCCTATCGATTGAATGTGAAATATCGTCTGTAAAGCTAGCTGTAGAACTCTTACCCAACACAACCATCGAAGAAGAGCAGTTTCTATACCTACCCAAGCTAGATGAAACTCGCCAAGACGTTGCACTTACTAATGAGGCTCACAAAAAGCACGTCAAAGCTCAATATGAAAAATCCATTCAACCTTGAGTGTTCAATGAAGGAGACCTTATCTTAACCTACGACTAGATGCACGATAAGTTAGGTAAAGGCAGGTTAGAATCTATTTCATACTGTCCCTATGTTTTTAAATGTGTGTTAGAGAAGGGAGATGACAATCTCATAGATTGTGATGGTATATATTTGGGAGTGCCCTACAATGGGATTTACCTAAAGATATTCTATGCGTAGGTTCGTCCCGCATGGAACACCTTATATATAATGTATATAGTGTGATTGTGGTTTAGTTTTTGCGCTTTAGGTTCTATCTTGTACACCATCGTTTATCTTGACTTGTGATTTTATGCACAAATGTTGACGCACTATGGATTCACGGATGGTGCTAGGCGACATACCTGGAACCTTTCTTCTGCAATATCAGTACCATGGAGTATCAGTATCTGCTTGGGCCCCGCAACAAATAACACCACGGAGTATCATGTAGTCATCAGAATCATGACCGAAGTTTCTTCTCTTGGAATTCGTTCCTCTATAATCTACCTTGAATCTCAACTCGTGGTCTCTAAGCTAAATCGCGTCTACATCGTCCATGATCCTACACTACTTCGTTTATACATAAGGGTACACCTCCTTGAATGATCATTTGATTACATCTTATATCAACATGTACCAAGGGAATTCAACACAGCGGTTGATTCATTAGCTAACTATATGTTGGATTGGCATCTAGTACACACATAATCAATACATCATAAAAGAACAAATGTACATATGTAAACATGCAAGTCATCATATATAAAACTGTAGAGATAGGTCCATACATATATATCATGTAAAAAATAGTTCTGCCACATACAACAGTATAATGCATCTAAAGTCAAAATTGGGTCTATAACCCATACAAAAATTGGCTGAAGCCTACTTGTCATATAAATTCCGCTATCAAACTACTATCTAAAACTAGTCGCTAGGCGCGCGGTACTCATGATAGCACACTACAGCCCTAGAAACCTGACGGAGCAGCTTGCCGAGCCGCTCTGGCACACCCATAGTGTTCCTCTAGAGGTGGTATGGGACCTCGAGCATCCTCATGGAAGGAATACCCATAGTCAGCCCCTCTAGGTTCTGTTCCACGTCGCGAATCCCTCCCGTCTCATCCTCTTCGGCTTGGTACTCCGCTCCCCATCGCTGCAACAGAGAGGATCCGGCTAGCCTCACCGACCCTCGATCTGCAACATTATACACATACATTAGAATTTCTATTCATTATCCAAACAAAAAAAATGATATAAAATTAAAAATTTAAAAACAAGTTTGAAGGTCATAAACCTGACTCATCCCAGTCATCGCCCTTAGGTAAAGCTAGATCAATGTCACTGCAGAAGTCTACCCCGGCATAGGGATAGTCCTCGATCATCACAATCTACTCCTCCAGCCATGAGAATAAATCCTCCCCAAATGCTAGAACTTGTGGTCCACCGATCCGCCCAGCATAATCACTCCATCTCCCCATCCTTTGCTCAGATGCAGGACGACGAGGCACCCTCTCTTGAAAAAAGGTAACCAAGATACTACCATACCCAAACTGACTTATACTTCCATTGCTCCACTTCGTTACCTGATCCTTGATATTAATTAGAACCCCTTCACACCAGTTGAACAGTTTAGGATCCATGCATTCCACAACATAATTCATTTGCGCTTTGGTTGCATGGTGGTCTCCCACACTTCTCGCCACATGTGCAATGGTATACAAGATTGTCCTCAAAGGAATATCTATCACGTCTGCATTAAGCACTTTCCTTCTCTTCTTGCGGTATCCCTGTCTACAGTATCGAGCGATATAGGTGTATATGGTCTCATTGGTAGCCCAATGTCCTACTAAATTGACTCGAGCCCCTCTTTTGGAGATATTGGTCATGAAATAGATATCCTCGAGCTCGATCTCGAGTTTGTTCTCACCAATATGGAAATCTTGGATGTCGGCATCCCGCATTTGGATAATGTGGTTTAATAGCTTCCCCTGCTTGTAGATACCTCTGGTCTTAAGGAATTTCAATAGACCACATTATCATATCGTGGCTAGTGTGGCATCCTCATTTAGAGCTTCCCTATCTTCATCTTCGTGACCTCTTTCTTTCCAATCGACCATTTTTTGCTTTAGTCACTTAGAATCTCTTGCAAATCACAAGGGTAGACTTCAGTCAAAAGATGGGAACATATCTTCATGCCAAGAGGGAGAGGCAAGCATTTGATTTCTTAAGTCTTTGGATTTTCGCGCCCTAGGCAGTGCAGGGACGCGAAAACTGCTAATTTTCGCACCCCTACCAAAGCCTAGAATGCGAAATTCCTTGATTTTTTGCACTTCCCGATATAGGGGTGCTAAACATTTAAGGGCGCAAATTTGGTGCCCTAAGGCCCTTTCCAACCCCATAAAATTAGCATGAAAAAAATCAATAAATGGATGAAAAGAAAGAGGAGTCTGAGAGGACTTACCTACTTCAAACGGTGGTCAAAATGATGCCT
Organism: Larix kaempferi; assembly: GCA_027924585.1. Taxonomy (NCBI): domain Eukaryota; kingdom Viridiplantae; phylum Streptophyta; class Pinopsida; order Pinales; family Pinaceae; genus Larix; species Larix kaempferi. Next base: position 18,376,445 of record BSBM01000376.1, read on the forward strand.
TGGATCTCCCAATATCCTCGGCTAGAGTTTTGCTCTCCACAAGGTGAAAATCCTCTTTGGGTAAAAAGGGCTAAGTCAAAATGGGTAATTTCTCCTTTTACCCTCTTTTATACATATGATGTGGTTATTTTTACCTATTTTCTACATTTAAAAACCTTTTTGAGTCAATTATTCACATTTTATGACCTAATGTTTGTTTTTAGGGTTTTTTACTACATTTGGCACGTTCATTTACGTTGTTCACATTGGTGGTGTCATTTATTTGACTTTCTTTCGAGCTTACTTTCTCTTTTTTGTTCTCTAGAGCCAAATATGAAAAATATTCCAAGCACTTTCACACCTGAGTCGTGCTTGTCAAAACCAAGTAAAACAGCGTCGAGCTTAGTTTACTTTATTCGTGCTCCAAAAATGATGAGTAAAGTATCATCTTAGTATTATTTTCTCCATTTTTCAGACTGAGATGATTAACTCACGAAAACGGAACCTTAGGAGTTCTCTTTAAGCTCTTTTCAGACTTCCTTGCTTAGAAAATATTGCCAAGTGAGATTGTGTCTTTTACAGTTGTAAAAGTCTTTGAAAGGACGTCTATCCGGTGGTAGGTTATCCCTTTTCAGACCGGTTAGAATACTTACGAGAAAGGTATACCTTAGTCAGTCATGACTAGGAGAGTTCTTCTGGATATTATTTTATACTTTTTCGGGTCCACGGACTAATTGTTACCAAAAATTCAAACCTCAGAGTCTTCTTTAAATTATTTTAGACTCTCTAAACATGAAAAAATGTCGAGTTACCCTTCTTTCGACTCGTAAAATTAAGCATCGAAGGATCCTTATGGAGTCTAACCTCTCCTTCCTTGGGTTCGTAAAAAGTACAAGGATGGACTCACTTAAACGTGAGGTATACCGAGCATTTGTTATCCTCTTCAAGATCGTTGAACCACAAATAGGTACTCGTCAATAATGATGGGGGAAAATTGGGAAATAAGCCGAGTTTACCCTTCTGGTAGCTCGTGAGTCATTACCTTTGAACATGGCATGCATTTACCCCTTGTCTTCTTTGGGTATTCAGTCTCTCTTTTGAGTTATAACTATAGTCATGAGTCATCTTCTTCGATATTGAGTCTACTCACCTTGTATTTATTTCTTCTAATTAATGATGCGAAGTCTTGTCTTGTGCCGTTATATGTTCAAAGGGTCATTGTCACCTTGATTCAACCTTTTACAATTTGGTCAACTCTCCAGTTTTGTGTGAGTATTTACTCCTTTGATCCATTGCTCCATACCTCTTTCCTATATCAGTTTCGTGTTGATGATGTGGGATTCATTATGGTCCACCTTCGACGAGTCCATTCCTGTCGACATCAAATCACTATCGAGGAATTAGGCTTAGGAACCAACTGTATTACCTTGGTACCCGCATGTGTCAAAGGCAGGTTTCCTCGTATTCAAGAGTAGGTTTTCATTATTGGCCTATGATCGAATAATCCCTCGAATGTTCGACGTCAAGAGTCTTTATTCAAATTCATTGGGTTGTACTAGAGATACCTTGGGGATCATTGTCATCATTAGAGATTACCCTCGTACTTGTTAACAACTTACATCATTAGCTGGTAATCAAGTAGTCTCTGCCATGTTCAACTTCAACACCTTGTAATCACATGGTCAGATTCATATCACTTCGAGATTAGGTAGAAGACCCTGGAAAACCCTGTTGTTTCTTTTTCATCCACGCTGCGATGGCTTCTCTTTAGTAGGTCCCTACATAGGATATCATGTCGATGCCCTCCTCTGATGTACTGTCACACAGATCCACTATTGTATTGGTTGTGGATGTGTTTTTATCTCGTCATGGATCTACATTTGTTCTTCGTAGCCATGATTTGTTTACGGTCTCTATCATGTCAATTATGTCATGGATCTGCATTGCATTGGTCAGCATCCATGCTTTGAGTCAATTGTCCCGAGCATGGGTATGCTCGCCTCGGTGTTATCTGACATCTTGTTTCCTTTCAGCTATTCGCCGACCTCCTTGCTACTATCTATGCAGACTAGTTTATTTGTAAAGTTTTTCTACCATCAGTTTCTTCTAACCTCACACTTTAGTGGGCATCTGTTATACCCCAAAGTCCTACTTTGAGTGTCGTTTCACCTAGTCATGGTTTATCCCCATGTGAAACCTAACGACGCCTCCTCCTAATGAATGTGAGAACTTACTCTCACCTAGTTGGTCCCCTCTTTGGCTCTCCTTAGAATCCCTAGAGCCAAATCCAACTTGTTTGAGCCAAGTGCCACATCATCAGGTCGAGATGCCACCTTAGTTAGCCCACTTTCCTAGAATTCCCACGCCCTTCTAGTATTGCAGCACACGAAAATTTCCCTTTTTTGCGTTTTGCATACCTTCTCGGGCGTGAAAATTACAACTTAATCATGCCTTGCTTAGCCTCTGGGGAGCGAAAATTACCTTCCAACCACCTTTAGCTTGGATCTTGGATCTTATCTCTGAGATATTTTTATGGGATTGAGAGTTCCCTTCGAATCCTCACTCACCTTCCCTCTTTGGTTTGGTTCAACCTCCTAGATCCACCATTCTCTCTCCTAGATCCATTTTCCTCTCCTAGTAGTTGGCCTCCCAAATCCTATAAGAAGGAGGTCATCCATGGGCTAAGGGGAGAACAATTGAGGTATCAAATCTATGGTCTTGAGAGTTTTGCAGAGGTAGCAAGGAGGAAGGCTTTGGAGCTGAAGTTGTTGCTTGGACATCAAGAGTGACTTTGTAAGATTCTTATAGCTTTCATCAATATAACTTGTCTTATTTTCCCATGTTGTCCTTCTTGTTGCAATCAATAGCATGATATGTTTCTAGTTTGATTTAGATTCTAACTATTATACATATTATTTGGAGATTGTGTTGCTTGTTGCTTGCTTTGATTTGAACAGGTTCTACTTGTGGCATTCAAGGCTAGAGCTGGAGTTAAGACAAACATAAAATTAGAAATAAGTCATACTACTTCCTCTTTTTCAAATACGTTAAAGATTTGTATGCATAATTAGATCTAGGAAGTTAAGTTTACATTTGTTTGTTTACTATCTTAGATTAGACTTAGTTGATCTTAGTTTAATCTCTGGATAAATCTAACTACCCGTAGGACATATTTATTAACACATTTTTATAATAAAAAATTGCAAAAGTGTTATCCATTTTAATATTCTTTTTATTTTACTTTGTTTGATCCATTTTTTAATATTACATTTTAAAGTCTAAAGTTTTATAAAATTTAAAAATATATATATTTAAAAATTTTAAAAATAAGATACATATCTTATTTTTAAAATGATCTTTTATCATTAATTTAATTTAAAATTGAAGAGAAAAATATAAAAACTAAGCAAATAACACAAATTTATATCTCTAAACTTTTTATTTTATTATATAATGGTATCATAAAAGCCACCCCATGGGATTTAAACAATAGTGAATGAAAACTAAACCCACACTAAAAACACTTTAACACGTTTGCTAACCCAAAAATTTATATCTCCAAACTTAACAATGTAAGAATTTCCCACTTTACTAATGATATTATATTCAAAGGATATATATATGTTTAATGCAATATTAAAAATCATATATAAATGTTTAAAAGTTTGTTATATTCAATATATTTTGTTATATAATAGGTACTTTTCTTCATTTAGGAGGCTTTCATGTTAAGGACTTAAACACCATCATAAAATTATACTTATTAAGAAGAATTTAATAAGTGTAGTTTAAATATTTTTATTTTCAATTTTTTTTATGAGTGTGGAAATCTTTAAAATTTTTTGGAATAACCATATATTAATTATGAAAATTGCATAATTTGAGTACCAATCATGTTATTTGAAGGTACTGAATTTATTTATGAATTCAAAACCACAATTTAAACACTTTCAAATTTAGATTTTACCAAAATTGTTTTAAGGACCAAAACCAACTTTACAGTCCAAAACTTATTCTTCATATATTAAAATATAGAACATGGATGACAAAATTGGTTTAAAAACCAAAAAGCTAACTGCAAGCTCATGCTTCCAACTGTCATTTTGATCAAACAAAGAGCTAAATGCAAGCTCATGTTCACAATGTTTTGTATATTTCCTTGATTCAGCTGAACCACAAATTTCTTTCCTGTAAGTATTGTTATATTATGGATGAAGTTCTTGAATCCTTTTTGTGGTGCCAACAAGGTGGGGGGCATTAATAGGTGCAAGACATCCATAACCTCCATGAGAGATGTTTAAATTTCCTTCTATAGATACAAAATTCTTTACATATGACTGCATATAAATCACAAAGCAAAATATGTTAAGAACAATTTTAACTTGGAAATGATAACCATTTTGATATATTCACGGTAGAAATTTATAACTTGAAATGCATACAATAACGTATACTTACCTCCTTATTGAAATTGGAAGAAGAGAGCTCATTCCCTATAGTAAGCCAACCTGGTTGAAGATTATGATCTTGACGGAAAATTTCAATACGTCTTCGACCTTGAACAAGATGTTCAATTATACGATAAAGGTACTCAGGATTTTCGGTGGATCCTGATAAAATGACCACAGACAATTTGATTGGTTTCATTCATAAAGCAGAGACACAGAAACCAATTCAGATTTTTACTAGTCAAAATACAAACCATATGGAGCTTCTTCAGATACAATTACATCTACGTCAATGTTTGGATGCATGAGATGTGGTGGGATAGTGTTTTTTATACCCACCAAACAGTGCTCTTGCATTCATGTTGATGGATTCATATCAGAGACAATCTTTTAAGAGAAATTGAAGATTCAACTCAAGAGCCAAGATCAAGAAGGAATGCCTCTTGGCTCTTACTTTGGTGCGCTTGAATAAAGATCCTCTGTCATTATTAACAGACGCAGAGGCAGCTAGATTTTCATGGTTTGTTTTTAGCCAACAAATATTTTCAACTCTTCGAAATCCCTACTGTAATAAGTCAAGAAATCTATGAGATTCCACAACAAAATTTATTTAAAAGATTACAAGATTGAACGGAGACAACAAAGAATAATCAGCAATCCAGGCAGAGGTTCTTACCTTCTTGAAACAACAGCTGCCCTCTTTAAGACCTTGGTAGATCCAACCCAAAGAAAAACAAAGGAATGGCTACCTGCGATATCCCGAAAGCAAAAAAGAAATAATGAAACAGGTTTCCAAGTTAGTAAAAAAGAAAATTCCAAATTCATATGAAAAAACGTAAAAAACAATCAATTCCTCAACGATTTAAACCTAAACCAAACTATACCTACAGGTGGGAGCCCTAAATTTGTAGGGCACCATACCAACATATACAAAATACTTTACAGCCAATGGGAACTCTAGAAGCAATGTTTTTGTGACAATACCTCGATTCGGAGGTTCTTGATTTGTTCCCAAGTCCAGTAGTCCTCCGGATCCAGAACCCACGGAGCTCTATGGACATACTCCTCCATGGGTGGATCTATAAGAATCGCATCGAGGTCCGACGAAAGCACTATCTCACGCAGATCACATTTCAAGAACACAGGATTGAAGGAGCGTCGCGCATTGAGCTCGTCCTTTATTTTCATGAGCTCCTTCATCTGAGGATACTCCTCTACCACCACGGACATATCTGCGTCTCTGATGACGTTCTGTGGTCGGGCGCCTGTGTCAATAAAATGCTGTGCGTAATTGTTCTGCTCGGCCCTCATGGGCACATTCCCATCTCGAGAATGCCCCCCACACGGACGGAAGCCTGTATTTGCATTAGAAGCAACTAGTTGTACAATATTCCGGTGATTTGAAGTCGAATTGGGCTGCAAGGGAAACCCTAATGTTTCGTTGGAATTCATAGGTGGTCCATTCTCTGTAAAATTCAAGGGCCCCGAAACGTTATAGTCAGGTGAAACGTAATTGTTTTGCTCGGCCCTCGTGGGCACTTTCCCATATAGAGAATGCCCCACACACGGACGGAGGCCCGTATTCGCATTAGAAGCAACTGGTTGTACAATATTCCGGGGATTTGAACTCGGAATGGGCTGCAATGGAAATGCTAATGCTCCGTTGGAATTCATAGGCGGTTCATTATAGTCAGCTGAAACTACTGCTGCACCCACCTACAAAGTGATTAGGTTGGTTTATGAGACTTAATCACTTCTACTCAACCTTATTCGACAGCCTTTAAGCATTCATCATTATTTTAGACTGATAAACATCATGATCTATGCAGATGAGTGAGATACGCAGTGCTGTGTGCTTGATACCCCGATTCACTCCTAACAATTAACTATGTGGTTATCTCATTGATCCATTCATTTGAGACTTATAGGGGCTTGCGTGATATCATTCGTCCATACATGAGCTATTAACATCTTATTCCATCCCTTCCGTGGAGAATATAGATAAAAATAAACACATATAAGATAACAGTAACCTCATGCATGGAATGTAAGTAATTTAAATAACAAATTAATAATAATCATGCACAACAATCACATAACACAATGGTTTAACATGGTTCACCCCTCGGATGGGAAGCTATGTCCATAAGAATGGTTGTTTATTATTTAGGAAAGGGTACAATAGTTCTTTCATCTGCACACTCAGCTACAGACACTCTTCTTTCTTTCTCTCAAAATTAGGTCTTTGCGCACTCAGCTGCAGAGCCTCTACAATGCTGCTTTTATCTAACAGATCTTACAATATTCAATAATATTAACAAAGTGGTCCTCAATGTTTGTATTTCAAACTCAATTAGAAATAATCCATTCTTACTATAAAAGAGCTCGTAGGGAGTGAATCCAATGGTGTTCCAACATGTAGTTCGATAATCCCAAAGGGATTCTAGAATTCCATCATCCCAATCATTATAGTGAATCTATACAGTATTTTTTATGATAGCTTCAAACACTTTGTTGGTGCTCTCCACCTGACCATTAGCTTGTGGGTGGTAAGGTGAAGTGATTCTATGATGGATATGATACTTCTTAGTGAGTGTCTAAATCAACTTGGAATTGAATTGAGGTCCTCCATCAATGATAATCTCATGTGGTATCCCAAACTAGACAAATATTTCCTCAAAGAGAAAATCAAAAACAATGTCTCTTGATACAGCCTTGGCCTCCACCCATTTAGTAACATAGTATGTACATACCCGAATATGAACTTTTTGGAGAGATAGAGGATGAATGGGTCCCACAAAATCCAAGGTTCAATTCTCAAAAGGTTCTATAACAAGCTGAGTTCAACGTGGTATTTCATCTGATTTGGCTGGCTAGCCCATTCTTTAACATATATCACAAATTCTTACATACTACTAGGTGTTACATAAAATGTTAGGACAATAATAGCCGAGGTGAAGCACATTTTGAGCAGTCCTCTTGTCAGCCACAAGTTCCATCCACAAGGTTCATCATGGCAGGCCATTAGGATGTCATATATTTCATCCTCTTTCATACAATGTCCGATCATAAGATTTGATCATGTATAAAAGAGGCAACATGCAACACCGATTCCATGAATATTTGGTGCTTTTTCGGATGATGTGCTTGATCTCCCTTGACAAAAGGTGGTCGATCATTTTATCTAGAGTCAAATAGTTAGAAATATCTACATGCCACAAAGTGTTAGTAGATATTGCAAAAATATGTTCATCTGGGAAATTATCCTCTACTTGTAAAACCTCTCCTTCATTGGTAAACCGAGAAACAAAGTATTCTACAATTTAATTTAATTTAATTTAATTAATTAATTAATTAATTAATTGATTTATTTTTATTTTTATTTTTATTTTTTTCAGGCTTGTCAATGATATTGATGTCAAATTATTGCAATAATAAAAACCACCTATTCACTCTACCAATGTAATGGGTTTGTTCATTAAATAACGAATAATAGAGTGATGAGTATGTATAAATACTTGACAACCAGTTATAAAATGATATAATTTATTTTTTGAGTATACAACAGCAAGGAATTCCTTCTATGTTACTGTGTAACTTAGTTCAGCAGAAGACAAATTCTTACTGATGAAATCAATGTTTAGGACTAATTAGACTATGTGTTAGGGTGGAAATCAATGTTTAGGCCTAACGAATGTTAAATGAAATTGTAGTATATTAGGCAGGGGTTTAGGCCTCTACCTAACAGTCTATCGGTCTTACGTAGAGCATAACCTACCCCTTTGAATTAACCATTGTTAAAGTACTATTTTAGCAGAAATCAATAAAGTTGATTATATTAAAATGATTGGGGAAAATCCTAAGAAACCTAAAATTTCCACAGTACATTTCAAGGACAAAATACCCTATCCTGAGGATTAGGGACTTCAAAAATTCCTTAGTCATATACATCAAGAAAAAATTCTGAGAATGCCATAAGGTATGGCAACTCTAAATTCTTACATATTGGCCTAATCACAAAACACAGTGAAAATACATAAACTAACATAAAAAAACCAAATGAGACCTTAAATTGGCAGGTTGTCTTCCACATCTTACAACAATGAATCACTTGAGCCTTCAAGTTGAGCTAATGTAGTATGTTGCACCATTTCCATTGGAATGGAGTTAGAGAAATCCCCTACACTAGAGTGGTTCCCATGAGCAATATACTGAATGAATGACTGATGCAATTCATTTTCCAAATCTAATTGAGCTAGTTTCCCCTCATGCATGTCCAACTTACTCTCCAAAAAATCATGATGTTGTTCCTCCATCCAATTGTCCCCTTATTTGACACATCATCTTCCTTACACCAACAATTTCCTCCACAACAAATCCAATTTCTGACCCACAACCCTGTTTTGCCTCCATCCTAACCACAACACATGGGAGAAATAACATCTCCCTGTAATATTCTCACGACGGTGTCGCTTCACACACCTTATTACAACCACCCAACACCCACTAAATGGACTTCTCGGAAGAGCCTATTCTCAACGACCAATTCACCCCCTCCTTGAGTTGGATACCTAGCCTCCACAAAAGAAAATCAAGAGTCAAATCTTATCTAGACGGTGAGGACTCTACCAAACTGAGGCTATAACCAAACATCCACAACCACAAGTCATTTATATATCCCATCGACACAATAGAAATTAACCATGAACACCATAATAGCTTCTGAATGGTCCATATCAAGCAAGCTGTGAAGAGTTGAGGGCACACAAAAGAAGGATGGAATGCTTGTGTGAATGTCAATAAAAAATAAAATACACCCCCTTTAATGATGCTCGAGGAGTTATTGCTTCAACATAAATATGGCATTTCAAGATTATGGGATCCGCCTTCTTAGTGGGGATTCATCGTCCTTTACCAAGATACCTTTGTCGAGTTGTTGGCGTCACTCACAATTTTATCAGCGAGACTATTATTGTGCCTTCGGATATGCCAAAAGGAATACTACTTGAAATTTTGAAAGTTCCAAGCAATTATATCAAAAATATAATTTTTGAATCGTATTTCTTTTATTTAAATGATTACAAGCCTGTCAAAGAGCATGAAGGGAATCCTTGAAGATCATGATCTGATATATCTCTAGAGATGAAATGAGTTCTGAACTAAGATATAAGGCATAAGTCTCAACATAATTGTTGTTTGTATTTCCTAGACCCCAAGAATATCAAGACACTTATTTTTTGGTAGGGTTAATGACGACCCCTCTCGCACCTTCCACACTTATCCATTATTAAAATATTTGACATGGTGAGCTAAGACAAATTTGAGCCACAATTTTTTAAGAAAACACAATGGCACCTCCCTGTTATTAAAGGGAAGTTTGTTAAAAACCATAAACCTCCTTCTCATCTAGTGGTCTGTAAACAGTTCGTATGTGCACTATTCCATGACAATATACTTCTTTATTCGGAGGGTTTAAACTAGTACCAATGTCAATAAACAAGGCCAAAATATCTTGTTTTGAAATTTGTAAATCTAACTTGGTTTTTATCTAACCTAACGCTATATATTCAAACATCCTAGTCTTGCATTTGGAAATATCAAATGATTTCCGTCGAGTATTAGGAATGGAATATATAATGGTCCCAATCAATTTAGCAAGTGAAATACATGAGGGCTAGATTTGGTGTTTCTAAAAGTGACAATGATGTTTCCTAGTGACTCAAGGACATTATCAATTTTGGTGGTCGCATCTATACTTGAGAGTTAGAGGCTAGGGTTGTCTTTGTTCATGTGTAGGCTCCATGAAAATAGAATTTATATGTTGCAATAGAACAAGCTTAATTTTTTTGAAGAATTTAAGAAAAATAAACAAAATAGATGGATGGGTAAGCCTACATCAAGATAATGACAATGCCCCTTATTCTCAAATTGTGCCTCCTCAAAATGCACAATGTGGTTTAGAATACAAATACAAGGATCAAGAGTATTTTTTTATTAATACATAGAAGAGACATGCACTTAGGAGCATGCACATGTTATTAATGTGCGTGTGTGTGTGTGTTCTTGAAAAATTGCATGCATTATTTGAAATCATGACCTAACAATCTAGTTTGTAGCCTATGTGGTGATTCAAGGCCCCACAAAGCTATATGAGCATGTTCCTAGGCACTCATTGCTACTTTTTTTACCATCAACTTTGTGTGAATTAATCTTGATCAAATCCTCTCGCCTTCCCTACCATTGTCTCCAATCCCATTAAGAAGCATGACTTAACTGTTGGAAGCATGATGCTCTGAACAAACAATCTTTCACAAGTATGTGGTAGTCCTATAACTGAAGATAAAATCTCCTCTATAACCTTGATTTTCAACCCATGGAAAACAATTCTAGATGGATGGAAATTTTGAGAAAATTATAAAGAAATGCTAACATCAAACCCCTGCAATCTTTCCAAATTATTGATCCATCCTTCATTTTGAAAAATATGGTACATTGCCTAGTTTTGTTGCAACTGGTTCAGAGACATGGATTCATGTCTAAAAGGTGGATCACCCGTGGTGATAATTTCTAGCAACAATCATAGTTCATCGGAGTAGTAGTTGATTGATTATAGTAGTTGGAATGAAGGGCATCCAACACTCCTCAAGTTGTAGCATAGGATGTGGGTTAAAATTGCCAAATTTAGAAATGTGGGTGGAAAACGGTTAGATGTAAATCAAAAAATCGTGCCAACAAATTTATTCATGGAGAAAATTTACGGTATGGTAGATAAGTGGTGGTAGGCGAGATGGTAGTGAGAGTGGCCTTCCTTGGCCTGCTGAGGTGGTAGGTGTGGTGTATTTTCCCATAAATTCCGTTAAATCATGAAAATATGTTGCGCGTAGGAGTGTCGCACCTTATTGCAATTACCCATGTGTAACATTGATGATGATGCCGACATATGAGTGGAGAATTTTCGGCTCGTATGAGGACCACGTGGACAAGAAACAATTTTAAATCGTAGAAAATATTTTAGGAGGTGCAACGAACATGGTGGTGAAAAGGCATCATGAGTTATAGTGACAAAAACTGCCATATGGATGTTGTGAGTCACAACAAAAATCCAAGAGTTGCAACGACCAAAAGACACAAATATTTGTAGCAACCAAAAAAATATCGGGAGTTGTAGTAGATATAAATGTTGAGAGTTAGAACAACCAAAAGATGTTAGGAATTGTAGCACCCATAATATTCCTGTAGTTGCAACACCCAAAGACAAGTGGGAAAAAAATTGCATAGCATATAAGTTGAATCTGTAGCATGCATAAGTAGTAACAAAAGCATGGAGTAAAAGCCTATTAATGTAGACATTATTTTGGTTGGAATTTAAAGTTTTTTTTAGAGAGAGAGATAGAGAAAATAATTTTGCTATTGGTGCAGATGGAGGAACTACCGTATAAAAAAGATCAAAATCTGGACATGTAGATATCTATTGAATAAAGTATTTCTTGGACAAGATTTTTGATATTGCAACCGATCTTTAACCAACAAAGGAGTTTAGGCCTCATCAATTGTTCTAAGCTCAACTAAACCCTTATAAAAAACCGTGTCAATATTGTAAGGTCCTAACCATCGTGTGTGAAACTTCTCTTTAAATTCCTCGAATTTGGAATCATATAGCAAGTCCCTATCTCCCCTTTGAAACTTCTTTTTCTTCACAAATTTGTCCTGCCATTTTTCTCACTGTTGCTAAATACCTGAAGTTTGATGAAGGCCAGTTTGGTGAATCTCATCCAGTTCATTGAGCTCATTTAGGCGATGTTGATGAGCTTCTGTGAGATCTAAACGAACCTACAAAGTGGTCCTCAATGTTTGTATTTCAAACTCAATTGGAAATAAACCATTCTTACCATAAACGAGCTCGTAGGGAGTGATTCCAATGGTGTTCCACCATGTAGTTCGATAATCCCAAAGGGATTCTAGAATTCCATCATCCCAATCATGATCTAGTGAATCTATATAGTCTGTGTTATGATATACTTGAACACTTTGCTGGCACTCTCCACTTGACCATTAGCTTGTGGGTGGTAGGTGAAGTGATTCTATGATGGATATGATACTTCTTAGTGCGTGTCTAAATCAACTTGGAATTGAATTGAGGTCCTCCATCAATGATTTAATATAATGTGGTATCCGAAACTAGAAAAATATTTCCTCAAACAAAAAATATGACACACAATGGCTCTCGATACAGCCTTGGCCTCCACCCATTTAGTAACATAGTATGTACATACCAGAATATGAAATTTTGGCGAGATGGAGGATGAATGGGTCCCACAAAATCCAAGTTCCACTTCTCAAAAGGTTCTATAACAAGTTGAGTTCAAAGTGGCATTTCATATGTTTTGGTTGGCTAGCCCATCCTTTAACATATATCACAAATTCTTACATACTGCTAGGCGTCACAGAAAATGTTAGGCCAATAATAGCCGAGGTGAAGCACATTTTGAGAAATCCTCTTGTTAGATACAAGTTCCATCGACAAGGTTCATCATGGCAGGCCTTTAGGATGTCATGTATTTCATCCTCTCTCATACAATGTCCGATCATAAGATCTGTCCATGTATAAGAGAGGCAACATGCAACACTGAATCCATGAATATTTGGTGCTTTTTTGGATGATGTGCTTGATCTCCCTTGGCAAAAGGTGGTCGATAATTTTATCTAAAGCCAAATAGTTAGAAATATCTACATACCACAGAGTGTTAGTAGATATTGAAAAAATATGTTCATTTGGGAAATTATCCTCTATTGGTAAAATATCTCCTTCATTGGTAAACCGAGAAACAAAGTATTCTACAAAATTATCTTCTTTCTTTCTTTCTTCTTTTTCTTTTTCTTTTCTTTTCTTCTTTCTTTCTTTCTTTCTTTTCTTTTCTTCTTCTTCTTTTTTTTTTTTTTTTCATTCATTCAGGCTTGTCAATGATATTGATGTCAAATTATTGCAATAAGAACAACTACCTATTCACTCTACCAATGTAATGGGTTTGTTCATTAAATAACGAATAACAGAGTGATCAGTATGTATAAATACTTGACAACCAGTTATAAAATGATATAATTTATTTTTTGAGTATACAACATCAAGGAATTCCTTCTATGTTACTGTGTAACTTTGTTCAGCAGAAGACAAATTCTTACTGATGAAATTAGAATATGTGTTAGGGTGGAAATCAATGTTTAGTCCTAACAGATGCTATATGAAATTGTAGTATATTAGGGAGGGGTTTAGGCCTCTACCTAACATTCTATCGGTCTTATGTAGAGCATAACCTACCCCTTTGAATTAACCATTGTTAAAGTATTTTTTAGCAGAAATCAATAAATTTGATTATATTAAAACGATTGAGCAAAATACTAAGCAACCCAAAATTTCCACAGTACATTTCAAGGACAAAATTCCCTATCCCGAGGATTAGGGACTTCAAAAATCCCTCAGTCATATACATCGAGAATTTTTTTTGAGAATGCCATAAAGTCTGGCAACTCTAACTTCTTACATATTGGCCTAATAAAAAAACATAGTGACAATACATAAACTAAATAAAACAAACCAGATGAGACCTTAAGCTGGAAGGTTGTCTTCCACATCTTCCAACAGTGGATCACTTGAGCCTTCAAGTTGAGATAATGTAGTATGTTGCACCATTTCCATTGGAAAGGAGTAAGATAAATCCCCTACAATGGAGTGGTTCCCATGAGAAATATACTGAATAAATGACTGATGCAATTCATTTTCCAATTCTAATTGAGCCAGTTTCCCTTCATGCATGTCCAAATTACTCTCCAAACAATCATGATGTTATTCCTCCATCCCCATTTGGAAACTGAGTTACTCTAGCATTTGCTCATTACTATCCAATTGTCCCCTGATTTGACACATCATCTTCTTTACACCAGCAATTTCCTCCACAACACATCCAATTTCTGACCCACAACCCTGGTTTGCCTCCATCCTAACCACAACGCATGGGGGAAATAAAATCTCCCTATAATATTCTCACATCGAAGTCGCTTCACACGTCTTATTCCAAACACCCAACACCCACTAAATGAACTTCTCAGAAGAGCCTATTCTCAACGACCAGTTCAGCCCCTCCTTGAATTGAATAGCTAGCCTCCACAGAAGAAAATCAAGAGTCAAATATGATCTAGACGATGAACACTCTACCAAAATGAGGCTATAACCAAACACCCACAACCACACATCATTTATCCCATCAACACAATAGAAATTAGCCATGAACACCATAATAGCCTATGAATGGTCTATGTCAAGCAAGCTGTGAAGAGTCTAGGGAACACAAAAGAAGGATGGAATGCTTGTGTGAATTACAATAAAAATTAAAATACAGCCCCTTTAATGATGCTCGAGGAATTATTGCTTAACCATAAATATGGCATTCCAAGATTATGGGATCCACCTTCTCAGTGGGTGTTCATTGTCCCTTACCAAGACACCTTGCTCGAGTTGTTGGCGTCACTAGCAAGTTTATCAACGAGACTATTATTATGCCTTTGGATATGCCAAAAGAAATACTACTTGAAATTTTGAAAGTTCCGAGCAATTATATCAAAAATATAATTTTTGAATCATGTCTTTTATTTAAATGATTACGAGCCTATCAAAGCGCATGACGGGAATCCTTGAAGATCATGATCTGAGATATCTCTAGAGATGAAACGAGTTCTGAACCAAGATATAAGGCATAAGTCTCATCATAATTGTTGGTTGTATTTCCTAGACCCCAAGAATATCAAGTCACTTATTTTTTGCTAGGGTTAATGATGACCCCTCTCTCACCTGCCACCCTTATCCATTATTAAAATATTTGACATGGTGAGCTAAAACAAATTCGAACCACAATTTTTTAAGAAAACACAATGGCACCTCCCTGTTATTGAAGGGAATTTTTTTAAAAACCATAAATCTCCTTCTCATCTAGTGGTCTATAAACAATTGGTATGCACACTATTCCATTACAATATACTTCTTTATTGGGAGGGTGTAAACTAGTACCAATGTCAATAAACAAGGCCAAGATATCTTCTTTTGAAATTTGTAAATCCAACATAGTTTCTATCTAACCTGACCCTATATATTCAAACATCCTAGTCTTGCATTTGGAAATATCAAATAATTTCCCTCGAGTATTAGCAATGGAATATATAATGGTCCCAAGCAATTTAGCGAGTGAAATACATGAGGGCTCTTTGGTGTTTATAAAAGTGACAATGATGTTTCTTAGTGACTCAAGGCCATTATCAATTTTGGTGGTTGCATCTATACCTAAGGGTTGGAGGCTAGGGTTGTCTTTGTTCATGTGTAGGCTCCATGAAAATAGAATTTATATCTTGCGATAGAACAAGAATATTTTTTTTGAAGAATTTAAGAAATTTAAACAAAACAAATGGATGGGTAAGCCTACATCAATATGATGACGATGTCCCTTATTCTCAAATTGTGCCTCCTCAAAATGCACAATGTGGTTTAGAATACAAATACAAGGATCAAGATTATTTTTTTATTAATAAATTGAAGATACATGCACTTAGGAGCATGCACATGTTATTAATGTGCATGCGTGTGTGTTCTTGAAAAATTGCATGCATTATTTGAAATCATGACCTGAAAATCTAGTTGGTAGCCTATGTGGTGATTCAAGGCCCCATAAAGCTATATGAGCATGTTCCTAGGCACTCATTGCTACTTTTTTTTACCATCAACTTTGTGTGAGGGCTCTTTATTTAGATTTGGTTAAGAGTTAGTTTCAACTTCCAATCAAGAGTTTCCAGGGTCAATTTTAAGTTTAAGTCTTATCCTAGAGTTTATTTTAACCCAAGATTAAAATATTGGTAGTAAAATAACTTATCTTTGAGTTACAATACTCTTTGGAACATTATCATAGTTGAGAGTTTTTGGTTAACTTAAACAACAAATTTTGCTACAATTTTTATAAACTTGCAACCTAAGGGTGGATCCATATAAATTTTGAAGATGATATGTTGTGTTGTGTTCCTAATAGATCTATCAAAATAGAAGATATAAATTAACATGCAACAATACAATAGATCCACACAATAAACCACAAGATAATAAAGCATATAGAAAGAACCCTTAAGGTAGGGTAACACTGTTAACTATTCCTTGGGGAATGAATCACTCCCCAAGCTATTCTTGCTACAACTGTTACATCCAACACACTTCACAAGGCATCTCATTTCATTGCTTCTACTTCTTTATATAGTTTCTATCCAAATTCTATGCACTTTCTAGATAAGGAATTTTCTAGTAGGTGGAACCTTCTAGTAAGCCTTATTACAATTGTTGCTTTAAACACAATATGGGCCTTATTAAATAAATATTGCCTCAACACATAGCATTATCCCCTTCAGTAACTCCGTAAATACACCATATTATGCTCCCTAGGTACATTACATTCCACCCCCCTTCGCATGTTTCATCCTTGAAACATGGGAGGAAGCCATACAATATGTTCTACTAAGCAATGTAGCCAACTGGTACCAAGCATGCCCATCCATCCATTCTAGTGAAATGTGGACACGGGGTCTAACTGCTTCCTTTCCCCCTTCATCTTGATTCTGGTTTCTTCTTTGGTTCCATGTTACCATTGTTTTACTTTGATATCTCTGAAAATATCTTTTAGTTCTCCATGTGCTTCCATACAGGTTGCCTTTCTGATACCATGCTTATCCATAGTAAATTTGTCGATATTTATGACCTAAATCCTTGATGATTGTTGTTTTGTTGGGTGGTGTGAGAGGCAAGTTATATCAATCTTAAAAATTATATCTCTGGTCTTTATCTCTATAACATGTGGTTCCTTTGAGTCATGTAGCCCCTAGTTTCTTATTTCTGCTTATGCCCTTCCTCGGCCTTTTCTTCATGTGCTTCTCTAGCCCTTTTTCCTGATTGAACCTCAAACTCTCTATCTACTACATGTTTATAGGTGCTTCAACTATTATGCTTGGAAGGGCTTCTTCATGAGCCCCTTTGAACCCTTTAGTAAGAGAAATATCATGCAATGCAATTTTCTTTTTCTTATACCAAAGCTTCAAAAGCTTCTTTTGCACATGAATATTAATTGTACCCACTTAGTCAATCCAAGGATATCCCAAAACAATATTCACATTATCCATATCTATAGCATGAAAATATGAATGTAACACATATTTTTCCATAGCAATATTTAAAAAATTGAACATTTTCACTATCAATTTGTTGCTTTGAATGTGCTTTTTGGGAACTGGCAACCTTTTAGCCACCTTAACATTTATAAAATTATGTTTTCTATTAGGGTTTATAAAAACAATGTCATTCTCTTATTGAATACATCAATGAACATGTAATAGAGATTTGTCACATGAAAATAAACCCTTATGGATCTCATTATCCTTCATCACAACATTATACCACTCGTCTAAAAATACATTTTCATATTCTTCATTTGAAATATTTAATAGCTCCTTAAAACAAAGTGTTTGGCACCATATAGTTGCTTCATATGTTAAATTAGAGTATATGCAACTTTTATGAAATGACTTATTTTTCTTATAGTATGCAATGCAATTTTAAATGCTAGGACCATCCGATTTTCTTGTAAAATACATTTTTTGCAATTTGTACACCCGTTACTGGAAAACCCGTAAACAACTTATTTTAAATCAATGTTAACTTTACTTCCTGGACGTTGATTTTGATGTTTTTCTATTGAAAGTGGGTGTCTCCATGAAAGGAGCTCAAATATATAACGAGTATCTTCAAGCTATACACATAAAGTTTTAGAAATAAATCTAAAAACTATTGCCCTCTTTTTTTCTCCTAAAACATTGAATAAAGAAAAAAAATCCTTGACTTTTTTGCCCCAAAAAGGGTTGTGATATCAAATGTTTTGTTTCTTAATAGATTTGAAAATAGAATATATAGAAATAAACTAGCGATAATATAATAGATCCACACAATAAACCACAAGATAATAAGTTACACACGAATATTGGAAGAACCCTTAATGTAGGGTAATAACATTAACTATTTCTTAGGGAATAAATCACTCCACAAGCTATGCTTTCTACAACTATTACATCCAACACACTTTACAAGGCATTCAATTCCATTGCTTCTACTTCTTAACATAGTTTCTATCCAACCTTCTAGGCACTTTCTAGAGAGGTAACTTTCTAGAAGGAACATTCTAGTAGGCATAACCTTTTAATAAGCCTTATTACAATTGTTGCTTTTCACACTACATGGGCCTTATTTAATAAATATGACCTCAATACATAACCTTATCCCTTTGAGTACATTCATAGGTAACCCATATTATTCTCCCTAGCTACATTACATGTTGCTACAAATGGATTCATTTTCAAATCTATTTTGTCATGATATAAGAATTTTATATTTTCATTAATTATATTTCTTCTTAAATAATATTGTCATCAAATCACCTCCAATGAAAATTCAATATATTGTTAAAATCACAATACCCAAAAGTAGCAAAAATACCCTCTTCAAAATAATATTTTTAAGAATGAAAAAGATTGGGTGCCACTTAAATGTCCATATGACACTTCTATAATATTACTATAAAAGATATTACTTAAATTTGAAGAATTAACAAAATTAGTTGATGTACTAGTTAGTAAAATATGTGTGGATTTTGTACACAATTTTTTCCTTAAAATTAATAATCATCTCTAAAAAAACTAGGCATCTTAATAAGTAAATCATTAAGTTTACTTAAAATTTTAAAGTATATGTAGTTAATAAACATAAAATTTATTGCAAATGTATATATTTATAAAAATTAAAAAGTATATATCAACACACAATTCTTTATAAACATTGGTTCTAATTTAAAATGAAATTATGAATAAAAATTAAAAAGTATATATAAACATGCAATTCCTTAATTGAATCCCCCTTGTTTGGACAATGTTTGTCATCCCCACATGCCTCAATGTGTAAAGAGGAAGTGTGTGTGGATGTAGCACTAAAGATAGAGATGTGAACCACAAAAAATAAAAATTATAATTTAAAATGAAAATTTGAACAGAAATATAGGTGAGTTTTGATATATACTTGAAGTTTAAGAAAAATAAAAAATTGTATTATTTATAAGAAAATTTATAAAAATGTTATTCATTTTAACATTTTTCACTTTTATATTACTTATTTTACTTTATTTTTCACTTTTATATGATCTTGTAGCTTGGGTGATTGGCAGTAAGAATTGATAACCTTAAGAACATGTGATCCTTCCTAAGAGGTCATAAGTTCAAATCCCGAGGGAGGGTTTCATACACAAGTGGTCTCATACATTGACTTTAAAAATATATTATTATTGATATTATTAAATGAAAACTAAACCCTCTTTAACAAGTTTGCTACCGCACTACCCCACAAATTTATATCTTCAACCCTAACAATATAAGGATTGCCTACTTTAATAATGATATTATATTTATCATCAACTTAGATATGCTATCCCACAAATTTATATCTCTAAACCTAATTGGTTAAAAAAACAAAGATCTAAATGCAAGCTCATGCTTTCAATGGTCATTTTGATCAAACGAGAGATACATGCAAGCTCATGTTCACAATGTTCTGTAGATTCCCTTGGTTGAGGTGAAGCACAAATTTCCTTGATGTAAGTATTGTTATATTCTTGATGAACTTTTAGGACCATGTTCTTCAATTCTTTGTATGGTGCCAATAAGGTGAGGCAAGAGGTGCACGACATCCATAACCTCCTTTAGATAGATTTCCTTCTGTAGATACAATTTTTTTTACATATAACTGCATATAAATCACACAACAAAATATGTTAAAAACAGTTTGAACTTGGAAATGAATATGTAACCATGAATGATAACCATTTTGATATTGAATATGTAATCATAAATGATAACCATTTTGATATATTTCAAAGTCACAGTAGAAATGTATAACTTGAAATCCTAATAATAACATATACTTACCTCCTTACTGAAATTGGAAGAAGAGAGCCCATTCCCTATAGTAAGCCAACCTGGTTGAAGATTATGATCTTCACCGAAAATTTCAATCCGTCTTCGACCTTGAACAAGATGTTTAATTATACGATAAAGATACTCAGGCTTTAGAGTGGATCCTGATAAAATGACAGACAGTTTGATTGGTTTCATTCATAAAGCAGAGACACAGAAACCAATTCAGCTTTTACTGGTCAAAATACAAACCATATGGAGGTTCTTCAGATACAATTATGTCTACGTCAATGTTTGGATGCATGAGAAGAGGTTCTTCAGATACAATTATGTCTACTTGAATGTTTGGATGCATGAGAAGTGGTGAGATAGTGTTTTTTATTCCCATCAAACAGTGCTCCTGCATTCATGTTTCATGGATTCATATCAGAGACAATCTTTTAAGAGAAATAGAATTACAGAAACCAATTCAGCTTTTACTGGTCAAAATACAAACCATATGGAGGTTCTTCAGATACAATTACGTCTACGTCAATGTTTGGATGCATGAGAAGTGGTGAGATAGTGTTTTTTATTCCCATCAAACAGTGCTCCTGCATTCATGTTTCATGGATTCATATCAGAGACAATCTTTTAAGAGAAATAGAATTTAACTCAAGAGCCCAGATCAAGAAGGAATGCCTCTTGGCACTTATTTTGGTGCGCTTGAATAAAGCTCCTCTGCCATTATTAACAGACGCAGACGCAGCCAGATTTTCATGGTTTGTCTTTAGCCAACAAATATCTTCAACTCTTCGAAATCCCCACTGTAATAAGTCAAGAAATCTATGAGATTCCACAACAAAATTATTTAAAAGATTACAAGATTGAACTAAGACAACGAAGAATAATCAGCAATTCAGGCAGAGGTTTTTACCTTCTTGAAACAACGACGGCCCTCTTTAAGACCTTCGGCACCACAACAAAATTATTTAAAAAATTACAAGATTGAACTGAGACAACGAAGAATAATCAGAAATCCAGGCAGAGGTTTTTAAACAACGACGGCCCTCTTTAAGACAGATCCAACCCAAAGAAAAACAAAGGAATGACTAGCGGCGATATCCTGAAAGCAATCATGAAACAGGTTTCCAAGTTAGTAAAAGGGGAAATTCAATCAATTCCTCAACCATTTCAATCTAAGATTCTAAACCAAACGACTAAATTGGTAGGGCAGCATAACATCATATATAAAATACGTTAAAAGCCAATGCAAAGGACACCGATAACAGCATGCATGAAAACCTCCAAACATGGGAAACTCCAAACATGGGAAACTCTAGAAGCAATGTTTTTGTGACAATAACTCGATTCGGAGGTTCTTGATTTGTTCCCAAGTCCAGTAGTCCTCCGGATCCAGAACGCCCAAAGCTCTACGGACATACTCTTCCATGGGTGGATCTATAAGAATCGCATCGAATTTGGTCCCGAAGAGCTCCGGCGAAAGCACTGTGTCACGCAGATCACATTTCAAGAACACAGGGTTGAAGGAGCGTCGCGCATTGAGCTCGTCCTTTATTTTCATGAGCTCCTTCATCTGAGGATACTCGTCTACCACCACGGACATATCTGCGTCTCTGATGAGGTTCTGTGGCCGGGCGCCTGTGTCAACAAAATGCTGCGCGTAATCGTTCTGCTCGGCCCTCGTAAGCACCTTCCCATCTCGAGAATGCCCCCCACACGGACGGAGGCCCGTATTTGCATTAGAAGCAACTGGTTGTACAATATTCCGGTGATTTGAAGTCGGATTGGGCTGCAAGGGAAACCCTAATGTTCCGTTGGAATTCATAGGCGGTCAATTCGCCGTAAAATTCAAGGGCCCCGAAACGTTATAGTCAGGTGAAACGTAATCGTTCCGCTCGGCCCTCGTGGGCACCTTCCCATATCGAGAATGCCCCCCACACGGACGGAGGCCCGTATTTGAATTAGACGCAATTGGTTGTACAATATTCCGGGGATTTGAACTCGGAATGGGCTGCAATGGAAACCTTAATGTTCCGTTGGAATTCATAGGGGGTCCATTATAGTGAGGTGAAACTACTGCTGCACCCACAGGTGCCTCCATTTTCCATGGCCGTCCTCTTGAGATCTATCATAGAAATCAAGAACGAACTCCCTTAATTCATCTCAGAGGGACGAGAGATCCATTCTAGCGAAGAAAGATATGCCCGCACAAAGAGAAGCCACGCAGGGAAATGGGTTCTCACGGTGTCGAGGTAGAGTGGTCAAATCCCATAAAAAATTTAGTAGTCGAGAGATTCTTTATTCTTCTTATAACAATCATTCAAGAGGACGGCCATGGCAAATGGAGGCACCTGTGGTTGCAGCAGTAGTTTCACCTGACTATAATGAACCGCCTATGAATTCCAACGGAACATTACGGTTTCCATTGCAGCCCATTCCGAGTTCAAATCACCGAAATATTGTACAACCAGTTGCTTCTAATGCAAATACGGGCCTCCGTCCGTGTGGGGGGCATTCTCGATATGGGAATGTGCCCACGAGGGCCGAGCGGAACGATTACGTTTCACCTGACTATAACGTTTCGGGGCCCTTGAATTTTACGGCGAATTGACCGCCTATGAATTCCAACGGAACATTAGGGTTTCCCTTGCAGCCCATTCCGACTTCAAATCACCGGAATATTGTACAACCAGTTGCTTCTAATGCAAATACGGGCCTCCGTCCGTGTGAGGGGCATTCTCGAGATGGGAAGGTGCCCACGAGGGCCGAGCAGAACGATTACGCGCAGCATTTTGTTGACACAGGCGCCCGGCCACAGAACTTCATCAGAGACGCAGATATGTCCGCGGTGGTAGACGAGTATCGTCAGATGAAGTAGCTCATGAAAATAAAGGACGAGCTCAATGCGCGACGCTCCTTCAACCCTGTGTTCTTGAAATGTGATCTGCGTGACACAGTGCTTTCGGGACCAAATTCGATGCGATTCTTATAGATCCACCCATGGATGAGTATGTTCCGGGCGTTCTGGATCCGGAGCAGGGATCAAATTTGAAGGGTGGGTCCCATTTCACTTTGAAGGGCTATGAGATATTGAACCCTTCAATGCTGATTTGTAATTTATACATATAAGTCATTCTTTTCATTTGAAAATGTACTAGTACATCAAATTTTCATTCTTTATTTACGTAGTAAGTTCAAAATTTCATTCTTTATTTATGTAGTAAGTTGAGAAGCTTTATTTCTTGCTTCTTAAACTTTTAACTAGTATATCTCTTAAAATGGGTTCCGAGGCTTCAAACAATACAAGCTCGATAAAGAATTGGGTTCTTCAACTCTTCTAAAAGAACATGATGCTTATTCTTGGAAAAGTTCAATCTTTATAAATCATTAGCGTTCTTCAAACCAATATAAATTCTAGCCTACTTAACAATGGAAAAAAATGATAATGTAATCCAAAAAAGTAAGAAATTGTTTCAGAAGACAAAAACATTGGATGTTGAGTGTGGTTTGTATCTATTGCTAAATTAGTGAACAATAGAGATGTATGCAGAAAGGAAATAAAAAAGGTGAAGGGAAAGAATCTGAATGGTAACTTTTTTTTACTTTGTTGAATTGAGGACCATAATTCACTTTCGTGCACCTCTATCAAACAACCGTGTTGCCTATGCCATTTATAATCCTCCTTCATGCAAGTTTATCGGAGAGAACAATTCAACAAAGAAGTTGGATTGGATTGAAAACCAATAGCAAGTTTCTTTGTCACTCTAACAGAATTGAATGCCAATGAAAACAATATATGTTCTAATTTTCATTCAACACTATGAATGCCACATGTACTTGGGATAGAATAAGTTTAAGTGCTCCTTACATGTTACATGCTATGTTATGGTTTGAGCAAAGAGAACTATCCGACTCGAGGCAACTTTTGTTCTCAATAGCTGATTAAGGACCCTGGCTGCTTCTTCCTTATAGCCCCCCCCCAGATCTCATTATACATACTAACTCTGTGGTATGATGGAGTAGAGGATGGGTTGTGAAGCATAAGTAAAACGTAGGCATACCAAGTAGAGAGGAGATGCATAGATGATTGAAGTTCTTGTTATATGGTTGAAGTTCCTGTTCTATTCAAGACCAGCCGATAAGGGCAACAAAATTAAAAGGTCAAGTAGCACTATCATTCTAAAAATCAAGATTACAAAATTTTATTTGTCCCAGTTCGTACAGTCGAATGCAGGAGTGGGCACTGGGCATTCTAAGAAAATTGTTAGCTTTTAGCATTGTCCTTCACCAGATGTTGTTTCATATTCTCAATCATATTGAAATTCGATAGCTAGTTGGGATTGTAAGTGTAGTAGCATCGATGGTCTTCATTCTAATAAATCCCAGGAATCTTAAACCGTGTACCAAAGGAAGGTGTCGAGATGATGATTGAGCAATTGGGGAAAATGGCTCATGCAATATAGTTTTAGATACAAATTCTGGATTCTTGATTTGACTCGTTAAATAGATGCATGGAGGCTGGAAGAGTGGGAACTTCCCCAAATCCTGAGGCTTTTTGGTAAATATGGGGGGCACAATGCACACACCTATTTCCCATAGGGCTGCAACTGTGGCCAGTGGCAGCTGTGCGGGGAAGCATTCGGTTTCAAAGTGAAAACAATGGTCTTCCTTGTCCCCTTAATTTCAGGAAAGTTAAAGGACGACTAAATTCTAAAGAGCTTCGATCGGGAAACAATGGAAAATAGGGAAAGGCGAGCAGCACATGGAATCATATGTGTGTACACATAACATATGAAGAAAGAAGGAATTTTTGTTGTTGCTATGGTTGGGAATTGATAAATGTCGTTTTGAATAGCATTTAACGGAGATATGTGACAAACCCACTCTCGGGTCTAGGTTTCAATTTTGAATCCTTCAAGGCGCATTTGAAGTTACAAATTTTCAATCAAATAATAATATTGCGTTTCGGAACTTTGAAGTTACAAAATTTTAATCAAATAGCAAAATTTTTAAATAATTGATGGGATCATGAATGGATAAAATGATGTACATACCTGTAAATTCATAGGATGTCAGCAATCCAGTTAGCCTTGAAGTTGACCTCCTCAAAGAAAAAAAATTTATTTATATATGTTTATGGCAAACGGGCATTGGCAGTTTCGCTCTGCAAACTCTCCTGGACGACTAGAGGGGATAGGGTAGGTGGAACTAGGAAGTAGGTCGACCACAATGGAGCAGGGGTTTTAGCAAAAGCTTGTTTGTATTCCTATAATATTATATATTGATGGTCGGAGCCTTGGAAGCATGGAATTAGAGCATTGACTTGATACAACAAAGAAAACACAAGGTGGGACTCGAAAGTCGTAGGATTGACTTGATACAACAAAGAAAACATAGCGTGCGAGGCTGGGAGTTGTAGACAGTAGGATTAACTTGATACAACAAAGAAAACAAAGGGTCATGGGCAGGGAACATAGGTGGGAGCAACATCCTGCAACATTAAAAGACGTTTTTGGATTGTGGAGTTTGTCCGAAATTCCAAATTTAGGGCACATTAACATAATATATTATACATTGAATACTCAATTAACTCACAGAGTCAAAAGTGACGAATTGGTATGTGATAACTGGTAACTTGGTAATCTTGCTGCCAGCAACACGTATGAGTCACCAACCATATTTAATAAAGTTGTTGCTGCCATTAAATGTGTTAAACACGTAAGCGCTCACCGCTAACACGAGAGATTAGAAGTGTTCAATCCATGGGCTGCACAGTGTAAGCCCATCCACGTAAATTGGTCAATGATATTATTAGAGGCCCAATGGCCTATGATCCATCGATGATCGAACACGTGGATATTGGAGAGTAACTGAGTACCAAGTCCCACTCCCAAGTCACCTATCTAGTAGCGGCATTCCCAATTTCCCACCGAAAGCTGTTGATGGGTGAAATTTGAAGCTTCCCTTCTGTTGCAATTTTAAACAGTAGTGGTTAATTTAATTATTGATGGGCTTACCATGAAATTAATTTTTTTTTGCATGGTAAAATTTGAGGTTGTCTTCTATGATGTGTAAAATGGGTCATGCTTGCTCACAATTTTAATACTAAAATACAATGACGATTCCTTATTATTATTGTATAGAGGATTGTCAAAACAGGTAAAACCCTTATTCATCCAATGGTGTATAAATAATTGCTATGTAGACGACTTAAAGAGGGTATGGAATTCTACAACTAAGAATGCACCGAAGTAAGTCACTCTTTGTTGTTTTTCTTTCTTTGGGGTTTCCACTTGTGTTGATGAGTCTAAAGGGTCCAACCACACCTAAAAACACCTCCTGAATCACCCATGATACAAAACCCTAGTTTTGGGGCGCCTTCCTTGATTTGGGGGGAACATTCCATGATTTTAGGAGTGTGTCTCAGTTAAGACTTAAGTTACTCCACTAAACTAAGTCCTAAATGACACCCAAATACCCCAAACACTCATTAGAACCCCAAATGGTCTAGTAGTGCCCTCTTTTGAGTGATTTTAGGAAACTACATGCATCATTCTATTAAACTGAGTGATCAATGAGTTCCTTAATCAGTTAAGCTCAATTTAAGAGTGCATGCATGGATAAATAGGGTCATCTTCTCTCAGTTAAGCCTGAATAGCACTCTCTGCATAGCATGAACCCTCTATTCATAGCATGAGCAATTTGAATTGATCCTTAACCTAATTCGAATTGCTCTCCTATATATTGCAACCACTTTTCATTAATTTAGTACTCTGATAATACAATCATTGTCTTTCTTTTCTTCAAAATTAATGTGTAATGATTCATATATATTATTGCACAATTTTTCATGCTTTATTTAATCATCATATCTTGTTAGCTTTTGTACTTAGATCTATGAATGCTCAAATCCTATATGGTATCAGAGCGAGGGGGTGCTAAACTAGCTAGTGTGCTAGTATTGTTTATCAAGCTTTTTTGCAGGTTGAGAAGGGATTTCACAACCAAGATTTTGCAGCCACTAAGGAGGATTTTGCAGCCACCAAAAAATATTTTGCAGCTACCAAACAAGGCTTTTGAAACCACCAAAAAAGGCCCTTTGCTTCCTTTAAAAATAGGTTTTTAAAACCACTAGTTTTTCATTTTGAAGAAGGATCCTTTGGCTCCACCAAGGAATCAAGTTTGTTGCATCCATTAAAGAAAATTTGAAGCCATAAAAAAAGGCTTTTTGAAGCCATATATCTACCTTCTAATAAGCTACTAACACCCTTCAATTATTTCGAATGGAAGCCAAGAGTGGAGATCCTCTTAAGAAAGAAGGGGTTGTACCGAATGACAACGGGAAATGAGATGGAACCATTGTCTCTTGTTGATAAATCCAAGTATATTAATCAGATGGATGAAGCACATGGGATTCTATGTTATTCTATATTTCCTAACCTACTCTACCATATTCAAGAAAAGAAGAACCCCAATGAAATATGGACCTCTTTGTCCAAATTATTCGGTACACAAGATGATACGAGGGGTCACGTTTTAGAGGTAGAGTTAATGAATCTAAGACCAAATGAGTTCAATTATGTACAAGAGTTATATTAAAATTTTAGATCTATCCTCTTTCAGCTCAAGATGTGCAACATCCCCAAAGAAGACACTTAAATGGTACTTTATATCCTTTCTAAATTGGGTCTTGAATTAAACACTTTCGTATCTTCATTTAACTCTACTAGATTAGCAATTGGGGAAGCATTCACCATGCCTTCTCTAGATGTGTTTGCAGCCTCTTTTATTCAAGAGCAGGATAATCTTTCTCAGACGGGCCTACAAATGTCCTCAAATTCTCATGCACTTGAAACAAATGAAGACAAGAAGAAATCCACTCAGTATAATCCCTCATACAAAGGAAAGATGGAGCAAAAATCCAAGTTATTTTATGAAAAAGAAGGGAACGAGATTCCCATATGTCCCTACTACAAAAAGGGACCTCACAAAGAATAAAATTGCAAGTTTAAGAAATTCTTTGAAGAAAATGAATACAAAGTACACAAGTTGAGATCTCCTCTTAAAAGGGGACATGCGCTCATAACAACTTCAACTTCAAAATCAACCTCTTGGAATCTAGATGTCACGTCCCCACTGACCTACCTGGCCACTGGAGACCATGATCCATTTTTTTCTCCTAAAAAATCGACTAAGTGCCCATACACACAGTCGAGAGAGCTCGGATCCGCAATCCACAACCCGCAACTGCGAACCCGCAAACTTCATTCCGCAACAGCGAATCTCGCAATCGGTATCCTAGACCGCAACCCACAATTGCGGCTGCAGGAATGCGGAATTCCAATTTCCGTAGGAGGTCGCTCTTGCAACCCGCAACCCGCAATAGTGGGTCCTGCAATCTGTATCTCGCAATCCACAACCTGCAATTGCAGATGCAGGATTGCGGAAACCCAAAATATGAAAAACATGCACTTAACGATCTCGCAACCAGCAAACAGCTGAGCCCGCAACTCGCATCTCGCAATCCGAAACCCGCAATTGCAGATGCGGAATCCCCAAATATGAAAAACACGCACTTGACGATCCCGCAATCTGCATCCCGCAATTGCGGATGCGGGATTGTAGAAATCCCAACATGTATAGTTTTGGACTTGGTCATCCCGCAACCCGTAACCCGCAATTGCGGAACCATGCATGCAGAACCCTGTCTCTGTAAGGGAATCTCATCAATTCTTCAAAGGGGCATAACTTCTTCCTCCAGCGTCCAAATGGGGCAAGGTTAGTACCGTTGGAAATATCTTGGAGATCCTTATTCAATGGTAGGACCCCCCTGATCAGGTGAGGCATCTAACCTTCCCATTTTCTTCTCTGAAGTTCTGACTATATCCCACTTAGACACTTCCAACCTTCTACCTGCCAATATCTTCCATTCCACCTGACCCACAGAGGTTTATGAAACAACTTCCAGGGCTTCTCTTCCTTCTCAAGGGTTAGGTGTAAATATACATCTCCTTCACAGGTTAGTTATACATAAACATTCATTACAAAACAATGAAACACTATCATTCATTATAACATGTAGGATGCATTAAACAAGTTTAATCAACACATCTATCATATGCAAGAATTACAAGGCATTAAGCTCATGGAATATGAGATATACATACAACAGTGAAATCAACCTATTACTCAGGCCTATATATGACTTCATGTCAATATCATTCATATTCATACATTCCACAGTTCCATAATTATACACAAGCATTCATCACAGCAATGAAACAACATCATTTACTATAACATAATTACTTATCTTTTAATTCCGAAGCAATTGGCTAAGTGAGAGCAACATTCCACCTAGCCTTAGATCTCTATCCAGCCTATACTATTTCAGCTAAGAGATCACCCCGAGCTGGGCAGTGTATCCACTTAGGAGGGCTAACAGGTTCTCTCACAGTCAAGGTTCCATTCTCATGCTAAACCAGTTTGTAGTTGGGTTTATCAAGCATTCTAGGGCTCCTACCCAAGCTAAGCCAACCTGCAGTGGTTATAAAGCAATTCAGGGACAATAGGGAAGGCGTTGTTAAGCCAATGAGCTCAACCACAGAGCTGTAGGAATCTCAGCACTCAGTTGACTTGGAACCCACAATACCTACCACATCCAACAAAAGGAAGACCTACATCACTGTTACACAGTCTCTCAAGGCATCTTCCCTTCCAATGCTATTCCAGGATGGGCATAGAAAGGCCCAATCACTAGTTCATTGAGACTATAGACTTCACTGGGTTTATCAAGCAACCCAAATCTCTCCCACAGTTCAACAACTGATTCGTTACCAGGCTTGGGGTTTCCTCACGACCGCTCTGCCAATGCCACTCTGCAACATCTTCTATCAATGCCACTCTGTCCCTGTAAATGGTGTTTGTGTAACATCCCTCAAATTTGACCCTAATTATTATTATTATTTTTGTAAAATAATTACAATTGTGTAAATAGGCCATGGTGAGGAGCTCAAGGCCAAGGCCCCACCATTGGACCTCGAGTCAGCACCATGATTATAAGTCTCAGTTAAGACTACAAAGTTAAGAAAAGTAAACGCGACTAAACGATAAATGAGCAAACCCATCCAAAAGAAAAGGTCAAATGGTTTGGAAGCCATGGTTTGATGACAGATGTTGTCATGGTACCACAAGAACTTAGTAAACACTAACGTTCACCAAAGGTTACTTATCCTTGTTGTTATCGGTTAGTCGTAGAGAGGGCCGGTCGAGGTTACCCATAATTGTCGAGGGATAGTAAGTGTCTCCTGAGACCTAAAACTTAACACTAATTTAATCTATGCTAACAACTGTTAAGTAAAACTAAGGAAATAATTTGGATGTCCTTGACATCCTAGTCCCGGCAGAGGACGTTGGGGTTTTCATCATAAAAAAACCCACTATCTAATTATTAGCATAAGTTAAGCTATTTTTTAAGAAATATTATTAGCATTGATATTTATATACCTTAATGCATTATGATGAAAAGGCAAGGAGAAACAATATCAAAATGAGGAGATGGTTATATAGAATTATAAGACATTATGATTATTTCATAAATGTTAATATTATTAATATTTTATAAACCTATCTACATTACAGTGTAAATATATTTAAAATTGATGGTGCCCTATAATGTTATAAAAGTACCTTTTTGCTTTGGCATTAAGTGGTTAGTAACTTTATAAAAGCCTTACTAGGCAAAGGAAGAAAGTATTTAATAAAAAGAGAGACATTTTATAAATATTATTAATACAATCAAAAGACGAGAATGGTCTCGCTTGTTAGTTATATTATTTGCTATTATGCATGAAATACTATTGGTATTTTATATAGTTATGAAATATTACTAATGAAAGTTATATATATTGAATTTAGTATAAATATGGTAATCCATTATAGAAATTTCTATTTGAAGGCGGGGCTATCTTTTAATTATTTTATTGCTTATGGTTTTTACTCAAAGTTAATAGTGGGAGAAGATGAGTAAAAGATTAGGTTAGGGTTTTCTTTTTAAAAGAAACGGTTTGTTATTATATTTATATATCTTTAAATTGAATGAGTGTGAGTTATACTTTTTGGTGGAGAAATTGATTTAAAGGGGTAATTTCCTATTCCTCCGGGGAGAACGTTATTTACTTTACGGGATGGTAATTACTTCTTCCTTAGGCTGGAAAATATTATTACTTCTTCTTTAGCCTGGGAAATATCATTTAAAGGGAGGATTGCGCACATGGTGGGAGAGATCATTTTTTTTATTTTCTGAATGCTAGGGCGTGGAGGGCATTGTCCCTTCTATTGCTGCGTTGGTAATTTTTCTTGGTTGCTGCATTGAAATGGTCCTTGTAAGTTGTATGTTTGATACATATTGCATGTATGTATGCTGGTTTAAAAAAAAAAAACCATTTATTATACCCTTTGGGTTGCTGCGCATAGTTTGGGAAATAAATCCTGGATTTTATTCATCTCTTTGATTTCATGTATGCATTTCACATACCCTACTGCGCAGAAATTGGGGGAATAAGACCCCGTTTCTTATATGATTTATACCTTGCATTGCTTCTATGTGGAGAGGTGGAGAGTTTTATTGCATATTAATATATATTTTGAAGATATGATAAAAAGTTTCATGTATTATTATATAAGGGAATGATACCCATTGATCTATGTTCCTTAATTAGCTGCCTGTCGTGGGAGGAATGCTCAGGGGTTCTACCGTTCTTCCCTGCACGAATTAATTTTTATTTATTACCTGCCTATTTATAAATGCGAGAATGAGTAGGGATACTGCCATTCATCCTTACACACTTTCATTTTTGCTTCCTGTGGTGGGAGGAATGCGCCGGTGATGCTGCCAGTCATCCCTGCATACTTTAAGTTAGTTTTAACGGCTGCATGTGGTTTGGGGATGCCAATCCTTGCATGTATGTCTTATCCATGCTCATTGATTGTTTGAAGTGTAGAACACGATTTGTGGGAAGGGATGGCTCCACAGTAGCCAATCCCTGTTTATTTTTTATTTTAAAATTATGTTATAACACAATAGTGTTGGATCGTGTATCTACAATGAGGTTGTTTGCTACGTAGGGCTGGGATCAACCCTTGTAGGCTCTCATTGCATGCATTTCATATTGTATATGCCTTTATTGATAACGTAGAGGAATGGGGAAGATTCTGAAGAGTGTTGGGCACTGATCCCGGTATAATATTCTTTTTTCTTTTTGCATGTACGCATTTTTGTTTTACATATCTGTGCTGGGTCATATTTTTTTTGTGCATGCTATGTATGCATTTTTCTTTTACATATCTCTGCTGGGTCATATTTTTCTTGTGTGCATGCTATGTATGCATTTGCTATACTACCCAGAGATGTGGATATGGTACCGATCGTTTATGCCGTTGTATGTGAAGGGATCAGCTGGTCTTCGATTTGATGTAAATATTATATATGTATTATTTTATATCCTTGTAGGTTGGGGTTTTATATGCTGATATATATATATATATGCTGAATATCGTTTGATGGAATGAGCATAGATTGGGAAAAGTATTCCCGTTCACTTTTCTTGGTAGCTTGAAGTCTGCATGTTATACGTTGGATCTCGGTTAATTATTTATGCATTTTCATTGTGGAAGCTCCGTGTATATATATACATATATATCAACATAAATATACATTATTTAATATGTGTATTTGGCCGCATATTATTGGAGGTTTGCGCAGAGCTGGATCCTGTATTCACTTTTTTGACAGTTTGTAATTTATTGTGTTACCTGCGTGATGCCTGGGAGGCTTATTGCCCATGATTGGGGATGGATCCTCGAGTGCAATTCATTATTGGTAAATGTTATATATTAAATTCGTTTGCATGCTTCCAGCAAGTGGATTGGTCGTTGCGTAGAGGCATGGGTATTAGGGAGGACCCCTACTTATATTTTGCATTCTCTTACATATTTGCTGCCGATAGATACATATGTACAGATATGGTGTACTAAGTTCGGTATCAATCCTAGCTGGACAATTATCTCAAACATTTTATGGTTCTTATTTTAACAGCTGCAATCTACTATTTATTTCCCTGCTTATAAGATATTAGACATATATAAATATATGTATGTGCTGAAGTCGCATATCAACCCTTCTTGATAAGAATTCATTGGTGACCATTAAATACTTATGTAGGTACCTATTCGATTACTATATTACCCCAAGATAGAAAATTTTATATAAAGTCGTGTAATAACTATCTCTATGCTGGTAGATGGATAGAACATCATATGTGTGCTTTTGAATAAAACATGATTAATTGATTTCCAAGTAATTCCTCTCTAGGGAGAGTATTGAATCATCATTAACACTTTACATATGAAACGGTTAATAATGAGTTTCGAGAGCTAGTTAATTATCGTCTAGTTTTGCGGGAGAGCTTTAAATCATTGTAGGAGTTGCACTTCATAAAAGTCTCTATAAGAGTAAGGACTGCATAAAGATGTTTCCCTAGTTGCTACACTACCCTTGTGCACACATTGAAGAGGAAGAGTATAGCCCTTAGACTATGAGAATGAGGAATCCAATACTTGTACTAAGGTTATTAAATGTTGAATTGTTATGCATGTTATATTCCACGATAGAACTCTAAGATGTCTGGAAGATACTCTTGGTGAGAGAGGTTAATGCAACTTCTTTGTTGCTATTTGTAAACCGTGAGTCTTGTTGTACTAACTAAGTTTCTCTTGTAATCCTACTACTTTTTCTCTAATAATAAATGATGCACACACCTTTGTGGACTAGCCCATGTACAGGTGAACCACGTTATCCTTGGTCTCTTATGTTTTCTTATGATGTTCGTCAATGTGTCTATGCGTATGACTACTTAAATTCTTTCTTAAATGTTTATGATTACCTTGATGTATATTGCCAACATGTTTGCTCTATGATTATGTTAACGTTGTTATCATATAAGATGTTCTCCTTGTCGATTAACTAATAAAATATGTACGGGTGCATTACATCTGTTCTGTCTATGTTGACTTTCTTTATGCAAGCGAATGTGTCAACAATTGATAGATCCTTATGTACTCTTATTTATGGATCATTAAGTGCTTCATAGAATTAATGATGGCGGAAATTTTATAGTTACATCTAAATATGGAAAAGTGTTAGTTAAAGTATAAATCGAAGTCATTTTCCTCTGGATCGTGCAAAGTAATTGAGTACATGCTTTTCAGCTAAAATGTTGCATGACGCAAATGAATTGTTTGGTTAGGTAGACATACGTTGTCAAGAAAACAAACAAATTCTAATATGTTGCTCTCTTATTTTATAAATGTTTAAAAGGTGAAAAAGGGGTTGCACAAATAGGTAATGATACATCATCTAATATAGAGTTACCTCATTACATGTCATTACGACATGTATGGATTGACGATTGCAATTCTAGTACTACGATATTTTTCTATGTTGTACTTGTATAGGCAATTAAATAATTGTGGGAGGTTTAAATGTCATTTTGATTTTTAATAGTAATTTTAAATGCCAAAAATTTATACTTCCGCATAGTAGTTATGAGTAAATGGACCTTTTTGAAGGATTTTAAACTTTTATGAAATTCGGGTTCGTAACAGTTTGCACACAGGGTGGTTACGGTTATCAACTCTCAGGATTTTCACCCAACCTCAGATTTCCCTCTTCCCGGATTTGTTTGGTGCATACAGGAAATACATGAACGAATTCTCTGCGAGGGTCGATGGCTCATGAATGGCCAGTGCGTGCAGGGGTGAGTGAGTGCATGAGTGAGGAGTGAGGAATGTTTGTGTGGATGTCTGAATGAATGTCTCCTCCGGATAGTCAAACAGGTTCAGCGAGTTCCCCCAGGCGATTGAGTGTCATCCTGTTCAAGCAATCAGAGCCATGCCCTGCCACACGATATCACAGGCATGCTCCATACTCCAGTGGCCTCAGCAATCATGGTTCTC
Source organism: Larix kaempferi (assembly GCA_027924585.1). Taxonomy (NCBI): domain Eukaryota; kingdom Viridiplantae; phylum Streptophyta; class Pinopsida; order Pinales; family Pinaceae; genus Larix; species Larix kaempferi. Next base: position 18,411,922 of record BSBM01000376.1, read on the forward strand.
AACCACCCACTACAGTTGCATTAATGTCAGCAGGGAGTTCAAACGTGTTCCCAGTCAGACATGTGGCAATGTGGGAAACCAATCCCAAACCCCCTCACCTCTCCCTAGTGGATACACATGCCCCCCTTCTCATTCGTTGCCTCCTTAGCCAGCTTCTTGGTTATTTTATTTATTCAGTAATAATTACATCATTTACATTCCTTCATGGCTTAATCAGCCCATGAATAATCAAACTGTCCAAATACTTGCCTAAGCAATAAACTTAATCATCCACTAGTGGGGCCTTGCCCTTGAGTTCCACACTAGGAAAAATACACACACACTGTACATACACAGTATTTACATCAAAGCCAAATACATCAAGGGAAACATGGGGTATTACACTAGATTTCGAAGCTTCAAATCAAATGGATTCATCCAAGGACACGGTCACCTCCTTGTATCCATCCTCTACCAAAGAAGTACTCACGGGAGAGAATAATCCAATCAAGGTATGTGGAAAAGGTAATATTTTACAAAAATATGGGCAATTTCAAGATGTTTTGCTTGTATCTTCTCTATCTGAAAATATATCCTCCATCACAAACTCGGGGAATGATTCAGATTCTCATACATATGATTATGATATTGCTGCAAATGAGAGTATTGCATACTCAATAATTCATCCCCATTGGGAAAAACAAACACTAAAAGCAATCGGTGAACTAGTGGGTGATCCTGCCGATACTCGAAGAATCTGTTTTGATTTTTATGCTAACACTCATAGTCTTGAAGCCATAGAGAAATTTATGCCCATTTATTACTATATTTTGGCCTCATATTATCCTCAAATCCATGGTGAATACTTCGTCAATCCTCATTGGAAGGCTTCCATGGATGAGAAGAATTAGTCCCTCATGGACAACAAAACTTGGGATTTGGTACCTCTTCCAAAAGAGAGAAAATTGATTAAATGCAATTGGATCTATAAAACCAATACGGAAGCCAATGGACTTATCAGCAAGTACAATAAAATATTGGTGGCCAAAGGATTCTCTCAGATACATGGCATTGACTACACAGAAACGCTTTCTCCAGTTGCAAAGATGGATTCACTTCGATTTGTTTTTTTCCATAGCAGCTACACAAAAATGGGAGATCCATCACATGGATGTGAAGAGTGCCTTTATTCATGGGTACCTTGAAGAAGAGATATACATGGAGCATCCAAAAAGGTACATTTAAAACTCATCTCTAGTATGCAAATTAAATAAATATTTATATGGACCGAAACAAGCTCCTCGAGCTTGGTATGCAAAAATGGACTCTTTTCTTCCGTCCAAAAATTTCTCAAGATGTAATTCAGATCCAAATGTGTATATGCTTCAAGAACACAACTCTCTCTTATTTATTGTACTCTATGTGGATGATCTCCTCATTACTAGAATATACACTACCTCCATTGCATGGTTCAAATATGCCTTGCATGATAGATTTTTCATGGCTGATTGTTGCTGCTGCAACCTAATCCCCAAAATTTTCTTAAAATTGTGGGCCCCTCCTTCTATTTTTTGAGTAGTCTTAGAGTTCAACTCATCCTAGAGAAGTTCACTCTCAACTCTTAGAATTTTTACTAAGAATAGTGTAAAGAAGGAAAATTTTTGGCTAAGTATAACTCAGGTTTTTGGGCAGAAACGATCGGAGCAACTTGTCGAGTCGAGCCGACACGGTCAGAGAAAAAGTTGGTTTCTAGGATGAAGTCCCTATTTTAGAGCAACTTGGCGAGTTCCACCTAAACGTTCGCAGAAACTCGGCGAGTGCTGTTGAAACGATCGGAATGCAAAGGAACAAGTCACGCCGACTCATTTTGCCGTGACTGGATGAGTCACGCTGACTCATTTCACCGCGACTGGACGAGTCATGCCGAATCATTTCACCGTGAATGAGCAAGTCACGCCGACAGGTCAAAAGAAAAAGGAATCGAAAGATGATTAAGAACTCCACCAATGCGTTTTGCTGCAACTAAGAGAGTCTCGCTGAAACGGTTGACGAATTCACAGAACAATGCTGAAGCATTTGGCGCAAAACTTGAAGATACATCGAGAAAGGCACCGATATGCTACGGCAAGAAGTCACCAAATAATGCTGACTTTGGCTCAATATTGAGAGCGCCATCGATACGTTTCACTACAACTGGGAGAGTCACACCGAACCGATCGACGGCAAATTTTTTATTTGGCCGCAATGCAGGGGAAAAGGCATTTCCCGTTGAAACAGACTTCGTCATTAATATCCCCAACCAACTTTACCATATGCATTAATTTATAGTATTTATCCAAATTTTATTTAAAGGTTGAAAGTAATTTTTGATAAACATTTGCAAAACACTGTTTGAGTGAATTTATCTCCATCAGTCGTCGGACGCCAAGTACCCAACACCATTGAGCTTGAATTCACAACCACTGGGAAACTACCAGGTAGGCCACGTTTGACATTGTGTTCAATTTTTTTGAAATAGTATGGTCATTTGGAAGCTTGTCCCTTGCGTAGATTTTATATATACCATTAGGTTGTCGGTTTTCTTTTTTTTTTATCAACCCGCAAACAAACCCTTGGGTTTTCCGTTTGGAAAAATTTTGGTCACCACACCCTGCTTTTTTATTATTAAACATATCGACCAAGCGCCTCTAGGGAACCCCGACCAAATATTGTTACCCTAGACCATATTTACTAGTCAATGACACCCTCTCAGAATCCCTCTTACTTTCTCTGGTTGGCTTAACCGCTTAGGGTTCTCACAGTGGTTGCCTCGCTCGGCATGAAAGCTATGTAGAAAACCAAAGTGAAATGCATCGAAAATGTTTTCTTTTCCCAGGCATATAAATCGGGATGGCCATGTAGGTTTCTCAGGCCGCTCATTGCTATGATCACGAAAGAACCGTCCCTGAGTGTATCTCGAGGCCATCATGTTTTCCAAAACTCAATAGTAGTCTCCCGCATAGTTGCTCTGTCGGTGATAGATTTGGTTGTTGTGTCTTACCTATCGCCAGCTCGAGCCCTAATTTACCATTCCCACCACAAAATGATGATAATTCGAGACCGGCTCGCATCTATAAACCCCAAAGCATGCTTTTGATTCTTTATTCTTCATAGACTCAACCTGATGAATACACTTCATATAATCCCTTATGCAAAATTATTTAAATGTTGGATTAACCATGTTACAAAATTTTAACCAAAGGATTATAAGTTGAATACCTAGTAGCACCACCATCAGTTATGTTATGGTTATTGATGAAAATCTTTGGGAATAATATTTTTGAAATGATTTTGCATACCTTTTCAGTTGCATATTAATTTCCACACACATGTATATTGTTAAAGCAAAGCAAATACCTGACAACATGGAAGTAAATTTTTTCTTAACTCAACTTATTGTTAATAATATGAAGGAGAAATGATTTACAGACTTCTTGTTGAGTTTTGCTTACACATTGTTTCCACTATTTCATCAGGATTTGGAAATGCAAAGAAGGAGTACCAAGAGGAAGTCCAAGATAGCTGAATCAAGTCGTACGTAGAAGTAGTAGCTGACACTATGATAGAAACCTTGTTCAAAGATACTAGAGAAGTAACTAGAATCGCCCCAGAATACAAGTGGGGAGAACTGTATCAGATGATCCGAGATCAGAATAATCCTGATGCATCTCTCGAAGAGATGATTTTGTACTAAAACATTAAGAAATCGGGCATCACCAAAGAGACAACACGCACATAACTTTTTCCTTTCTCAGAAGTCATCAGCTAGATCCTGCCTCACGTCGATGTAACCGCAAGAATCATCTCTGACACAAAAGGGGAAGGATTTGCCTCTTTCCATCCATGTCACATAACAACATCATACAAACTTCCACTGCCTAAGGTCCTGATGAACGAAGACTAGATCAAGAGTGTAAACATGGACCACTTCGAGTATGCTAAAACGATGGTAGTCTCAGGGAAACAACTAAGGATGAAAGCAAGTGGGGAGTATGATAGTCAAAGCTTGAGAATCCCATTCAAAATTATAGCTTTGATGCTAAGCAGAATTTTCGACAGAGCAAATGGAAGCATCTACAAGCTAAATTGGGTACCCATGATTGATCACATAGCCTTCCACGGCATTATGTTTAATTGGTTATACATCATATCAGACCTCCTAGCATCGACAATAGAAACAACAAAGGGAGGATTAACCTAGAAGAAAGAAGAGTTCTACATGTCCTCATATCTCATGGACTGCATACTAGTTAGGCACCCATTTCCTAATTTGGGATGTATCTGGAATCAAGACGAGTCTCCTATCTATGTGTCCTATCAGATTACATGGTCCCACAGATATGTGAGCCAATAAAAACTCCTCTGTGAAGAGTTGATCATCCCTCTTTATTGGATGATTTTCAATGAGGAACCGAAATTCCTATCTGAAAACGCAAAGGAAGTCATAAACGAGTACGGGTATTATTACTTTTCGCAAGAAGGAACCTATATCACGATGCATGGAGGTTCCAGAGCTCCATCCCTAATGCCCAAATATGAAACCGACTTTGTAGTCCATAAAGAGGCCGTAAGGCAGGTTTTCATTAATGGGATTAGCAGTTTTCTGCATGATAACAAGAAGGCCTCCTTCCCACCGTTACCCTTTTGTATCAGGGCCTACAAATTTACCAAAGTTAAAGGTGCCGAAGTTTTCATAAAATATTTGGAAGCATTTCATTTTGGGGAGAAGATTTTCGCAAGAAATGACAGCCTCAAGAAGCTCGCCAATCATTGTGCATCAATCAGAAGAGAAGGAAACATAACAGAGTTGAACAAACATTTTGTTCGGAAAAGCAGCGCCGATCCCAGTCATGCTGCCACTACTACAACAGAAACATAAGGGAAACAAAAGAAAAGAGAATAAGCCGTAAGGTTACAAGTGGCAGAAGAAGAACATAAGCTAAAGGAGGAAGTAGAAAGGATCCAGAGAGAAGAGGCCGAGAAGTTGCTAAAGGAGGATGAAGGGTTGCGAAAGGAGGAAGAAGATAAAAGACAAGCGAAATAAGAAAGAAGATAAATAGAATAAAGAGAAGCAGCTGAGAAACAAAGGAGAAAGGAATAAGAATATAAGTCCAAGGAAGCTGTGGAAATTGGATGCCCAAGTGTATAGGACATGGATATAGATTCACCAAGGGTATTGGGAGTCACGCTTACTGGAGGACATCTACCATTCATAGATATCAGGCTCACCCCTTTCACCCCATCAAAACAACATACAGTGGCCACATTGGACACGATAATTTTTTATTCAAGTAGAAAAACCATCATGAGGAGGTCCGAGAAGAGATTAAAGATGGGTTCTAAGCTTGATATAGTCACTATCTAGGAGAACACTATCATGGAGGGTACTCACAAGGACCCTAAGTTCACAGCCTCCGTAAGCATTGGAAAAAAAGGAAAAAATGCTCAAATTAAAAGATAACTTGGTGGACCGCATGGGTGTGGCTCATTGGCGGTTCAATTGATATGAAGTCCATGTTGTAAATTGGAGGTCATGAGTTCAAATCACACCCGACTTTACTTGTGTCCCATGCTTGTGGGGTGTGTGGGGCACCTAGGGGTATAGTGGTAGTGTGATTGGATCCCTGGACCCAGTGTCACGCGAGTACCAACCGGGTATCCAGTTGCCGATTCCCCTAGCACAAAAAAAAAGAGGCGGGGGGATAGAACTGAAAAGGAAACATGATGCTATAATATCTGAGAAGGAAACATTACTGAATGAATATCAGAATCTGGACTCGGATAAGGAGGAATTAACTGTACAATGAATGATTATGGAAGGTGAAAGGAGCAAATTCGAAGCTCGTATCAGTGAATTAGAAACAAGAGAGTCCACAGCAAATCAGCAGGCTGAAGAGTTGAAAGTTTGGATGGACGAACTGGTTAAAGAAAAGGAGTCGTTGAAAGAAAAGGTGGAGCTGGCTAACACCAAGAAACAAGACATGACTCCTTTCCATGAGCAGGCTTGCAAAATTGAGGAGAAAATATGTCACTTGCAAGAATTGCTCACTGAAGATACCTACAAGATGAAAACAATGATAGCAAGGATGAACGAGATTGCTATAGAATTGTTGAGGATTAGAAAAAAATTGGTCAACACTACAAATAATTTCAAGAGGCAGATGACGTGGATAGAAGGAAAATCAGAGTTCCCTGATCACTTGCCCCAAAAGATGATTGCAAATTCTAATTTGGACATAGCTCTTCTTGAGTTTTGTAGAAAAGCTGGCAGGAGGATAAATAATGAAATCCCTAAAACTATCGAGAAGTGTGTAGGGTTCTACTACAAGATTCATCAGATTCACGAAAAAGTGTCAGCTCGTTATGCATCCGAATATGGATGAGCTTCCTACTAGAGGTCAATGTTTGATGGAGCTGCAAAATGCACTAAGGGATGACTTGGACTACATTAAAAAACTGGACGTGTTGATAGAAGAAGATCTCCACCAATACATTGGGCAGACATCCATTAATGCTTATCTTCTAGGGGAAAGCTACAGGGCAGCAACAGAGGGAGTGAAAAGTGTGGAAACAAAGCTATCATATCATGAGATAAATTTGAAAGTTTTAGAACCCACACAATGTAACATTATTTTTGAAGAGATTGACATGTGGGCCAATTATATCTCTGGTTTGGAAAGGCCAGCTGGAAATTAATATTTTTGTAATTTATTGTAATATTCTTTGTGCAAACACTAGAGGATGAATTTGGGAAGTCCAAGAGTTAGGTCAGGTGAAACAAATAGCCATATGAGGAAAAATATTTTGTAATATAAATATAGGGTGAAGAATACTAAGAAAATGACTTTTTGCTGGTGAATTATATGCTGAATGCATTTTGTAAAAGAACTATTTCTTTGCTAATGAGAAAAGACTAGTTCGTTGGGGAAAATCTTGCACTGGTGTTTGCCTGGAACGTGTGATTGCTGGAACACAATTATTTCTTTTTCTGCTTATATCATGCTGTGAGATCTTTCTTATTCTGTTGAACTATTTCAATGATAATGCATGTTTCTTTATTTCATGCAAATGTTTATGTGTAACAAATTAATAATTTGCTTCAATTAATATCAGAGATATCTTTGATAATTTCTACTGTAAATGTGAATGTTTATTTTAATGGCTATCTGTTAAATTTACTTGAACATTTCAACTTATTACTCTTAACTCAAATTCGCTCCCGGCAGGGATAGGTTAGATTAATTTAGAATAGGAGTAGATAATTGATAAGGTAGGAGTGGTAAAATGGGAGGTAAGAATCTACGCATCTCTAGTGTGGTTTCTACCTATCAATTATATGCATTTAGTTAGGAAGCACTTGCATCTGCATACCCTTAAAAAAAAATTACATAAATGGTGGGCCGGGCCATAATTGGTAAAACAAAACACAAAATTAATTACACTTACGGTAGCCGAACCATTAACCGAATGGATTCCCAACGCCAAACAATGACTAGTATAATTGGGATTATTTACCAGGGAGAATCCCTACTGTCGATGCTAATATTTTCTGGGCATCAACAGTTTTTGCGCTAGAGGAGGGCCACCAGTGCATGGGTGGCAGAGGTAGTCTATTTTCGACAGGAAATTTTTCTCGGTCCCGATTAAATACAACCACATTAGAAGAAGTGATTCTTGAGACTGAGCATCAAGAAATATTAGACTATGAAACTAAGAATACTGAAAATTTATATGTTGTCCCATACGCTGAAATAGACCACTTTCAGAGGCATACGAGATCTTACGTTAGAAAACTCAGTGGTTTAAATGTAATTCTTGCCTTACCTAAAAGGAGAGATCCCAAGAAACATGTTGCATACACTAGGGATTCTGTGCTTGTGGAATCTTTGGAAGAGTTGGTTGATTTATCATTACAAGAAACCTAAGATCCCCCTAATCAGTTACCTGAGTCCCTACTGGCTCATACATCACCCCATACACCGCATCACACTCCGCCTCATTCTCCCAGGCCCAGGCATATCATGGATGGAAATGTAAACCAACCTACGTGGAGAGCCACAGGACCACTCAAATTGGCTACACCTTTACACGATTTACCTAAGCACCCAGAGAGAGTATTACCGAAATTTGATCTTGGAAAGGTATTTCTGCGGAAGATCACCTGAAAAGTTTTTATTTGGCTCTAAATCTTTTGAATGTTGAACATGAAGATATAGTCTACAGAATTTTCCCTTATACTTTTGAGCATAGAGCATCTTCATGGTATTTTAGTTTGCAAGCAAATTCTATAGCAGATTGGGATGGTTTTGAAATTTTTTTTATAAGCAAATTCACCAACCAAAAGACTATCTTCACACTTATGAAAGAACCGTTGTCTATGAGGATGGAAAAGAAAGAAAAGGTACATGAATTCAACCAGAGATTCAATACCTTATTAAACAATTTCAGTGCTACAACAAAACCTACTGAAGAAGCCTTGGTAGAATATTACACTACAAGACATTATCCACCTATAGCTATGTTTGTCAAGAGATCAGTTAAGGCCACTTTGGTAGAATACTACGAAGAAGCCAAGAAAGTAGAGGCTAAACTGGAGAGTATCACAAAACATGCAATGGAGATAGAAGTAAAACCAACGGAAAGAAAGAAGCCTCTGATACTATCTAGACCCAAAGAGGAGTCCTCAAATGAATTAGAAAATGTGGTTAAAATGGACAAGATGGTAGATTTGGAAAAGGAAAAGGGAGCTAGTACATTAAGAAAACCATTCAAGCCTTTCTATAAGAAAAGGGAAGAAAATGCACAACCCCAACCACCATTGAATAACTCTAATGTTTTGAATTTGAATGAAGTTGGCATGGATAATTTCTACACTTTCCATCAAGAACATCACTCTGAAAATATTTTCCCACAATGGATTAACTCAATGAATTTGGTGATGAACCAATTATTAGATGCGCAGTTGATAGACCAGGAAGACCAAGAAGAAGATCAAGCCAAAAAACAAGAATATCAGAATGAGGAAACCAAAATGGTATTGTGGTATTGGGCACCTACTTTAGGATTAAATGAGGAAGAAAAGGTGGAGGAAATTCCAGTATCATCTGTAAATTATACTACTAGGAGAAAAGGACTAGTTGAGGACCAAAGCATGATATTTACCAAGGAAAAGGCAGCAAGGGAAAATGTAAAAAAGAAAAACAGTGTAAATTAGCCACAACCTAAAATCAGTTTTGGAGTTCCAAAAGAAACAAATCCGTTGACGAATAAGCAAGTAAAGCCTATAGGTAACAAAGACAACAATGGTGAAAAGGGGGTTGTAGATCATAGTATGGGATATGACATTGTGGAAGATATTAAGAAAACCAAAGCAAACATATCCTTATTTGAATTGTGTAATCTCCCTCAACATAGAAATAAATTATTAGAGGATTTTGACCCACAACCCAACAATGCGATAGAGTTAGTTGAGTCTGATACTGAGATTAACGAAGAGAGCATTGGTGGAAAATATAAATCTCAGACTCTTCCTTTTCTTCTAACTTTTGAGATCTTTAATCATAATGTGCACAATTGCTTGGTGGATTCTGGAGCTTCGTCTAATGTTATGCCACTGTCAATTTGTAAAAAGATCAATGGGAAACCAACATCATCCCCTTCTCAGATTATACAATTAGATAGATCTACTGTTAAGCTTATACGGGAAACGAAGAATGTTTTGATCAGATTATCAGCGGCCCTGAGGGTGTGTCAATTCATTGATATCATGGTAGTAGACATACCTGAAGCTTATGGTTTGATTTTGAGTAGGGACTGGTCTACGAAATTAAATGGTTATTTCGCAACAGATTGGTCTCATTTGTGGTTGTATTATCAGAACATGCAAAATCAGATTAAGGAGTTGAGAGAACCTCACATGAAACAGAATGTAACTCAGTTGGAAGAAAAGAATGAACCTGTGAAATTCTCATCCTCATTTATGGGGAATTATTTCCTAGAAATTGAACCAGGAAATTATCAAACAGAAGATGTTAGTCATGCTTAAGATAAACAACCCGATCTCCTTCAATTCTCACGGACTGATGACATTGATTGTAACATAGTAGAATTAGTTACTAACTTAGGAAATAGTAATGACGTAATTAAAACATAAAATAAATTTTGGATTTTATATTTTGATGGTTCCAAAACAAAAGAGGGATCAGAAGCCGACTGTGTTCTTGTTGATCCTGAAGGAAATAAACAATTTCTCTCTCATAGGCTAGAGTTTGAATGCATGAATAACACTGCTGAATATGAAGCTCTAGTTCAGGGTCTTAAAAGAACCATTGATTTAAATGTAAAAAATTTAAAAGTTTTTGGTGATTCAGAAATAATTGTTAGACAAGTAAGAAATACTTTAGTTTAAAAGTTTGATATCTAAGTTTGATGCTTTTAACATAAACTCTATTCCTAGATTACAGAATGCTGCAGCTGATTTGCTAGCTACTTCTGCTTCTCAATTAGTACCAACTAATAACAAGTGTTTTATTGAATTAATTTTCAGGCCATCGGTACCTGACAACATTACGAATCTAATGGTTTTCGGTGATGACAGACATATCATCAGTTTCCTGATGAATGAAGATGCCTTCAAGGAATCTATACTTGATGAAGAGGAACACCTATTGGATTTGCAGAATAAGGACACAAGTAAAGGAAATTTTATGCCGAAAGGAGTAAGGACACTTGAAGGATTGTTTGATTTATAGAATAAATTCAAAAGACTAGCCAATGTCAACATCAATAGCTCCTTGATGCAACATGAATTCGTAAACTTAGGTACATAAGCTGAACCTAAATATGTTAATTTAGGAAAATGCTGTTCACCTGGTGAAATAAGTAAGTTCATCAAAATTTTTGAGCAATACAAAGATGTTTTTGCATGGAATTACGAATATTTGAAGACATACGACACACGTATCATACATCATGTGATAACCATCAGACAAGGAGTAAATCCATTTCAGCAGCAACTTAGAAAGATGCATCCGAAACTTGAACTGTTAATACAAAAGAAATTGAAGAAGTTTATGGATGCTAAGATTATTTTCAAACTTCGACACACTAAGTGGGTGGATAATTTGGTCTCTGTAAGGAAGAAATCAGGGGAAATAAGATTATGTGTCGACTTCAGAAATTTGAATAGAGCGTTGGATAAAGACAACTACCTTGTGCCACTGATGGAGCAAATTTTACAGATGGTATCAGGATCAAAATTGTTATCCTTATTAGATGGATTTCCAAGCTATAATCAAGTGTTAGTGGCCGAGCAAGATCGACTCAAGACTACATTTCGCATGAAGTGGGGAACATTCGCATATAGGAGAATTCCTTTTGGCCTAATGAATGTTGGAGCCACATTCCAGAGGGACATGGATATTGAATGGGTTTAGTCAGCCATTGTGTTGTCATATATTTAGATGATGTAACAATTTTTTCTAAAAAACAAGAAGGCCATGTTTTCCATTTGAAGCAGATCTTTGATCGTTGCAGAAAATATGGTATATATTTGAATCCAAAGAAGAGTATTTTTGCAGTAATCGAAGGAAAAATGTTGGGACACATCATCTCCAAGAAAGGAATCTTGATAGATCCAGAGATAATTTAGGCCATAACTCAGATTCCCATGCCCCATAGGAAAAATACTATGCAATTGTTTATGGGCACGATTAATTTTGTTCGAAGGTTTGTACCGGATTTTGCACAGATTGTAAAGCCTTTAAAAAAAATGGTAAAGCAAAGTGTACAGTTCAAGTGGAATGATATGGAGAAGGATGCATTCAAGGATATAAAGAATGCTATATCTCATGCACCTTCCTTAAGGATTCCAAAATTTGAAAAGGATTTTATCATATATACCTTTGCTTCAGACAATTATCTCGCAACAGTGCTCACACAGAAAGGAGAACTAGGAGACAGGTATCCAATATCTTTCATGAGCAAAGGGTTACAAGGAGATGAACTGAACTACCCAGCAGTGGATAAACAAGCGTATGTTGTATTCAAGGTAGTAAAGCAGTTCAGACCTTATATTTTGAAGAATAGAATGAAAGTTATAATACCTCATCCCGCTCTCAGATCCTTATTTGTGCAAAAGGAGTTGGGGGAAAGAAGAGAAAATTGGGTAACTGCACTATAGGAGTATGATCTAGAGTTCAAACCAGCCACTATCATTAAAGGTCAAGGGTTATGAGATTTACTCACTGAAAATCCAACTAATGAATATCATGAATGGGAAAATGAAGCTGGAATGAATTCGGTCGAAGTATGTTCCATTTTCACTACTCCATAATCTTGGTATAGAGATTTGGTTCACTATCTTCAACAAGAATATTTTCCAGAACACTGGAATTCCAAGAAGAGAAGATCACTCTGATTGAAATGAGCATCTTACCAGACTCTTCAGAAAAAATTATGATGGAATTTTTCTTAGATGTCTTGAGAAAGAGGATGCTGATAAGGTGGTCAAAGAATTACATGATGGCCCTGTAGGGGGAAATTATTTTGGGGATATTACTACTCACAAAATACTAAGATCCAGATACTATTGGCCCACTCTTTTCAAATACGCTCATGCTCATGCCATAAAATGTGATGTATGTCAGAGGAGTGCTGGTAGATTACCTAAAGTAGCAAGACCATTGTAGCCATTTATTACCTCAAAACCATTTGAGCAATGTGGCATAGACATTATTGGAGAGATCAATCCAAATTCTTCGCTGCAAAATCGGTATATCCTCACAGCTACTGATTATTTCACACGGTGGAAATAAGCCGCTCCTTTGCGTAAAGTGAATGAAGATGCAGTCATCGGATTCTTGCAAGAAAAAATTATAAACAGGTTTGGGGTTCCAATTTCCCTAGTTTTTGATAATGCAACTTACTTCTCATTTGTTAATTTAACTGCATTTGCTTATGAAAGAGGAATCAAACTGCATTATTCAACCAATTGTTATCCGCATGGAAATGGAATAGCAGAATCTACAAATAAAAACCTCATCCGAATTTTAAAGAAAACAGTTATTGAGAGTTAGAGAAATTGGCATGTAGCCCTTCCAAATGATTTATGGGCAGATAGAGTCACTCCAAAGAATTCTTTAGGAGTTTCTCTGTATAAACTAGTCTATGGAAAAGAAGCTATACTCTCACCTAACATACTGCTCCCATCCCTGCAACTAGCCCATGCCCCTCGAGGATCCAATAGTGAAATCCTACAGTCACGAATCAATACCCTGCTGAAACTCGGAGAATCATGACAAAAGGCCAAGGATAGATTCAATCAACACCAAGATATTGTCCAAATATGGTTTGATAAACGGAAGTTCGGTAAGAGAATTTTTGAGGTAGGAGACTTAGTTATGAAATGGGATCACCCACATGAAGAAAAGAGAAAACATACGAAATTTAAACAATTATGGCTTGGCCCGTCGACATATAAACTACAAGATTTTCAAGGGGAGGAGGAGAATCTCCCTGTCAATGGCCTTTGTTGGTCACCCTATATGCTAATTACTTACGACTAACACACATGATTCTCAATATGAATTGTCAAACCAGGTAGGTCTTTTATTTCAACAACAATTAGCACAGTATATGCATAAACACTTCAAGTAGTTGATTGAATAAATGGAGATAAACTATCCTAACTATCTTCTCAGTCAAACTCATCTCATGACTAAAACTAAGCTAATTTATCCATCTAGAAATTCAAAGTACATTTACCTTCCTACAATCATCACTCCAGCAATTACTGATCTAAGAAGAATTAAGCTAGACTTACTTTTGCAAGAAGTTAAATCCTAAAGATATCAGACTACAATGCATAAACCAGAATCTGTCTAAGATTATCTAACCTAGGAAATTGTAAATGATAGTAAGAAATCAAAGCAATTGCAATCATAATCTGACTAATGCAATAAAATTCAAGAAATATTAAATAACAGAGATGAAATAGAGTTGAGCTTGACTGTAACAGCTAACTAACACACTTGCATAAAATAACTAACCTACATAGTCGACTGTCACACCACGCAGTTATAGCTATTCAGAATGCAATGTCTAACTACCAAAGGAAATGCAATTATCACTGTTGAAGCTTATCTATAAAACACATATACTATAAATCCACACCACACAAAAGAAAGTAAGTTAAAATAACTACTTAACTCGTAAATCTCTGTGAGAAGGAGGGCCCTGGCCTTCTAACAAAGATGTCATGAACTACCACAAATTAAAACACAGAAATATGAAGAACTCTGCTCCTTGTATTAAAGATGGTAATTCACAGTCTCAGATCTCTGTTATAGCCCGTACAAAATAATAATCAACCAACCAGACTCAGAAAGCCTTCCCATATTTATACATGCATACTACAAATCGTGATCCACTAAATTCGTGCAACCATGAAGATCTCTGATCTTCAAGCTGCTGAGTCATAACGAAATTGTTACGACCGTGAATGAACTTGAATGTGGTTGTTGGAAATGAAGAGCATTATCACTCTAGATGTCAATGGATCAACGAACTAATTGATTGGGAAGCGTTCTGTCTATTGCAACGATGTGTTGTTGCAGCGAAGTCTTTGTCACAGCTACCACGTAGAGAGATGATTGCATTGTTGCTCTTAATGTGTGGAACTGAACTGAAGAGTAACAGCTGGAACCACGTGTGATTCTTTCCCAAGGCTTAGCGGCTGATACACCTATGTATCTCAATGCTCTGAGCTTGACTTAATGAAATCAACACAAGTTAGCATAAACCAAAGGATAGAATTCATACCCATAACAATTTTAGGCATTAAATAAATGAAACAATAATGATTTATACCTGTCAGGATTCATGATCAATCTGGAAGAAAGACATATATCTGGTTTGTGGAAATAGGGTGTAACAGAGAAAAAATAGGTAATAAGTGTGGTGAAAAAGGGACAATTCCAGGACCCAACATCTCCCCCCAACTATCCAATTGCATGTCCTCATGCAACAACTTCCACTACTCTGAATCTGAATCCAAACTGTATCTGTGGAGATTGGTAAGGCTGAAGGCAAATTCAGATTTTCCCCTGGTTGCAAAAACCCATTACAAGAAAACCACTTTTCCCAACACTGCTTCTCCTCCTCCTCAGTCAAGACATAGATGTTTCTATATGAGCTCACATCAAGCCAAATGATAGGAAACTTGAATCTCAGTCCCAACCACAAGGGTCCACATGCTTGCATGCTCATTGTTAATATAGATAACCATATTGTTGTGTCTCATGTACATTTTGCATGGTGTAAAATGCCTTTTTCATTGTTGATAGGTTTTTGGTAACTCTTTTTTATGTTTTATTATTTTTAGGGCTTATATACCTATTATTTAGGGTTTTATGAAATTTTATACAATGGCGTTTCCTTATTATTATAGTATAGAGGATTTTCAAAACAGGTAAAACCCTTATTCATCCAATGGTGTATAAATAATTGGTATGTACACCAATCCATGAAAATATGCTTCTTTATTAGGAGGGAATAAACCAATTATGATGTCAATAAATAACTTCGTGATATATTGTTTTGAAATTTGTAGATCTCCCCTAGTTTCTTTCTAACTGAGTCTTATGGATTTATACATACTACCCATTGGTAATGGAACATAGAATGGTCTCAAGCAATGTAGTGAGTGAAATCCATGAGTGCTTTTTGAGGTTTTTAAAAGAAACAATTATGTTTCCCCTTGACTCAAGGCCATTGATAATTTAGGCTATTGCATCTATACTTGTGGTTGGAGGCTAAGGTTGGGTCTTTCTTTATTGATGGATGGTTATGTGCATGTTCCATATAAATGAAATTTATATGTTGCATTTGAATAAAAATAAAATATTTTTATTTTTATTTCTAAATTTAAAGAATTTAATAAATATAAACTAAATATAAAATTTATATGTTGCATTTGAATAAAAATAAAATAGTTTTATTTTTATTTCTAAATTTAAAGAATAAAAGAAATATAAACTAAATAGATGAGTAAAATTATAACAAATGAAATACATTAAATGGTGGTGATGGCGGCAAACGTAATCATTAGACTTGAAAATATTCTTGAATCCATTTTTGTTGAGAATTTATTTTCTTATAATATTTTCCTAAAATTTATTCCTTAAGAGTTATGAGAATTACTTGCAATGAAAATTCAATATTGTTAAAATCGCAATAAAAAAATTACAAAACATTTGTTTTCAAAAGAGTATTTATATGAAACAAATATTTAGAAAGCCACATAAATGTGTCCATATAAAACTAGTTTTTGTTTACTATATTTCTATAAAAGATATTACTTAAATTTAAAAAAGATACAAAAATAATTGATATAGTGGTAAAATATGTGTATATCATGTACATTTGTTTTCAAATAAATAAATATTTTAAAAAAATGATGAGTAATAAAAATAAATATATTCATTTTAATTAATTTATTATTAATCTATGAAGTTACATGATTGACATGTTTTATTATCCATAGTCATTAGTCAATGAAATATTAAATTGGATATTAGTAACAAATTATATTAGTTTCACTTAATCACCAACTAACTTTAGAGTCACATATTAACTACACATTAATTTTGAAGCTACCAATCAACTTGAGATTAGCTACACATATTAATTTTGAAGTCACAAACCAACTTTAGAGTCTCTAATTTAAATTAAGAGCGCAAAGTATATAATGCTAAATAAAAAGTGAGTTTTGAAGACTAAGGGGCATGTTAGTCCCTCCCTTATTAGTTGAACTCCATATAAAACATTTGACATTACTAAATGAGGGAAGCATCCTTTTTGTCTTTTTTATTGTCTTTTAATGGTGACTTGGTGTAATTTTAATTAGTCTAACTATATTTTCATATGCCTATGTTTTAATGACTTCGTCAAAGATCAAGTAATGTTTTTGAGAAATAATGTTCGTGGGTATGCCACATACATTGGATCAAGTAAGGCACAAGCCTCATTGGTGAAATATATACTTTAATACATTCAATACATAGATCTAGAATTCAATCCATGCACAAACCTTAAATAGAACAATGGGTAAATATTAAATGATCTAGTGTTCTTATCTATGGAGTTGAAGATATAATCTAGTGTGCAAAATTTGTGTAAATTAATACACATATATGAAGGTATTATATCTATGCACAACCCTATAATAAATCTAATGTAAAAAAACTTGTTTTGTTTAAAATGTGGACATGTACATTTATTTATGTGAAAACTAAATGGCAGTGAGGGCCATTTATGTACATTTATCTATGTGAGAGTGAGGGCCCTTTATTTTACTTTTACCAATAAATTATCTTTGAGTTAAAATACTCCGTGGAACATTATCATAGTTGAGAGTTTTTGGTTAAGTTAAATAACAAATTTTGCTACAATTTTTATAAACTTGCAATCTAAGGGTGGATCCATATAAATTTTGAAGCTGATATGTTGTGTTGTGTTCCTAATAGATATCAAAATAGAAGATATAAATTAACATGCAACAATACAATAGATCCACACAATAAACCACAAGATAATAAAGCATATACAAAGAACCCTTAAGGTAGGGTAACACCATATTGGCTTGCTACAACTGTTACATCCAACACACTTCACAAGGCATCTTATTCCATTGCTTCTACTTCTTTATATAGTTTCTATCCAACCTTCTATGCACTTTCTAGATAAGGAATTTTCTAGTAGGTGGAACCTTCTAGTAAGCCTTATTACAATTGTTTCTGTACACACTATATGGGCCTTTTAAAATAAATGGTGCCTCAATACATAGCATTATCCCCTTTAGTACCTCTATAAATACACCATATTATCCTCCCTAGGTACATTACATTCCACCCCCTTTCGCATGTTTCATCCTTGAAACATGGGAGGAAGCCATACAATATGTTCTATTAAGCAATGTAGCCAACTCGTACCAAGCATGCCCATCCATCCATTCTAGTGAAATGTGGACATGGGGTCTAAGTGATTCCTTTCCCCCTTGATCTTGATTCTGGTTTCTTCTTTAGTTCCATGTTACCATTTTTTTACTCTGATATCTCTGAAAATAGCTTTTAGTTCTCCATGTGCCTCCATACAGGTTGCCTTTCCAGTGCCATGCTTAGCCATAGTAAATTTGTTGATATTTATGACCTAAATCCTTGATGATTGTTGTTTTGTTGGGTGGTGTGAGAGGCAAGTTATATCAATCTTAAAAATTAGATCTCTGGTCTTTAACTCTATAACATGTGGTTCCTTTGAGTCATGTAGCCCCTAATTTCTTATTTCCGCTTATTCCCTTCCTGAGCCTTTTCTTCATGTACTACTATAGCCCCTTTTCCCGATTCAAACTAAAACTCTTTATCTACTATGTCTATTGGTGCTTCAACTATTATGCCTCGAAGGGCTTCTTCATGAGCCCCTTTGAACCCTTTGGTAAGAGAAATGTCATGCAATGCAATTTTCTTTTTCTTATACCAAAGGTTCAAAAGCTTCTTTTGCACATGAATATTAATTGTACCCACTAAGTCCATCCAAGGATATCCCAAAACAATATCCACACTATCCATATCTATAGCATGAAAATATGAATGTAACACATTTTTTCCATAGCAATATTTAAACATTTGAACATTTTCACTATCAATTTGTGTGCTTTGAATGTGCTTTCTAGGAACTTGCAACCTTTTATCCACCTTAACATTTATAAAATTATGTTTGCTATTAGGGTTTATAAAAATAATGTCATTCTCTTGTCGAATACATTAGTGAACTCGTAACAAAGATTTGTCAGATGAAAATAAACCGTTATGGATCTCATTATCCTTCGTCACAACATTATACCACTTGTCTAAAAATACATTTTCATATTCTTCATTTGAAATATTTAATAGCTCCTTAAAACAAAGTGTTTGGCACCATATAGTTGCTTCATATGTTAAATTAGAGTATATGCAACTTTTCCAAAATGACTTATTTTTCTTATAATATGCAATGCATTTTTAAATGCTAGGACCATCTTATATTCTTGTAAAATACATAATTTGCAATTTGCACACTCGTCACTGGAAAACCCGTAAACAACTGATTTTAAATCAAAGTTAACTTTACTTCCAGTACTTTCATTTGGATGGTTTCTTTTGAAATTGGGTGTCTCCATGAAAGGAGCTCAAATATATAACTAGTCTCTTCAAACTATACACATAAAGTTTTATAAATTAATCTGAAAACTGCTGCCCTCATTTTTTCTCCTAAAAAAACTTGAAAAAAGAAAAAAACAAATCGTCGACTTTTTTTCCCAAGAAAGGGTTGTGATACCAAATGTTTTGTTTCTTAATAGATATTAAAATAGTATATATAGAAATGAACTATCAATAATATAATAGATCCACACAATAAACCAGAAGATAATAAGTTACACAAGAATACTAGAAGAACCCTTAATGTAGGGTAACAACATTAACTATTTATTAGGGAATGAATCACTCCACAAGCTATGCTTGCTACAACCATTACATCCAACACACTTTACAAGGCATTCAATTCCATTGCTTCTACTTCTTAATATAGTTTCTATCCAACCTTCTAGGCACTTTCTAGAGAGGGAACTTTCTAGAAGGAACATTCTAGTAGACATAACCTTTTAATAAGCCTTATTACAATTGTTGCTTTTCACACTACATGGGCCTTATTTAATAAATATGACCTCAATACATAACATTATCCCTTTGAGTACATTCATAGGTACCCCATATTATCCTCCCTAGCTACATTACATGTTGCTACAAATGGATTCATTGTCAAATCTAGTTTGTCATGATATAAGAATTTTAGATTTTCATTAATATTTCTTTTTAAATAATATTGTCATCAAATCACCTCCAATGAAAATTCAATATATTGTTAAAATCACAATACTCAAAAGTAGCAAAAATACCCTCTTCAAAATAATATTTTTAAGAATAAAAAAGATTGGGTGCCATATAAATGTCCATATGACACTCCTATAATATTACTATAAAAGATATTTGAGTACATTCATAGCTACCCCATATTATCCTCCCTAGCTACATTACATGTTGCTACAAATGGATTCATTGTGAAATCTAGTTTGTCATGATATAAGAATTTTATATTTCCATTAATATTTCTTTTTAAATAATATTGTCATCAAATCACCTCTAATGAAAATTCAATATATTGTTAAAATCACAATACCCAAAAGTAGAAAAAATGCCCTCTTCAAAATAATATTTTTAAGAATGAAAAAGATTGGGTGCCACATAAATTATGACACTTCTATAATATTAATATAAAATATATTACTTAAATTTGAAAAATTAACAAAATTAGTTGATGTACTAGTAAAATATGTGTGGAATTTGTACACAAAGTTTTTCTTGGAACTAATAACCATCTCTAAAAAACCTAGGCATCCTCGTAAGTAAATTATTAAGTTTACTTAAAATTTTAAAGTATAAGTAGTTAATAAACATAAAATTTATTGCAAATGTATATATTCATAAAAATAAAAAGTATATATCAACACATAATTTTTTATAAACATTGTTTGTAATATAAAATGAAATTATGAATACAAATTAAAAAGTATATATCAACCTACAATTCCTTAATTGAAGCCGCTTTGTTTGGACAATGTTTGCCATCCCCAGATGCCTCACTGTGTAAAAAGGAAGTGTCTGTGTGGATGTAGCGGCCTCTAAAGATAGAGATGGGAACCACAAAAAAATAAATTCTAATTTAAAATGAAAATTTGAAAAGAAATATGAGTGAGTTTTGATATATACTTGAAGTTTAAGAAAAATAAAAAAAATGTATTTTTTATAATAAAATTTATGAAAACGTTATTCATTTTAACATTTTTCACTTTTATATTCCTTATTTTACTCTATTTTATCTATATTTAAATATTAAATTTAAATTTTTATAAAATTTACAAAAAAAATATCTTTTAAAATTTTAAAAATAATATACATATCTTATTTTTAAGATTATCTTTTATCTTTTATCATCTTGTAGCTTGGGTGATTGGGAGTACAGATTGATAACCTTCCGGCCTAGTTTCAATTCCTTGTAAGTGACATGCTTGGCTCTTAATTGAACCCCCTTGTTTAACCCCCCTTGTTTGTATAGCCTCAATACGCCTAATGGTTAAGAACATGTGATCCTTCCTAGGAGGTTATAAGTTCAAATCCAAGGGGGGGTCTCATACACTTCTCATACACTCACCTTAAAAATATATTATTATTGATGTTATTAAATGAAAACTAAACCCACTTTAACAAGTATGCTACCCCACTACCCCACAAATTTATATCTCTATACCTAACAAAGTAAGGATTGCCCACTTTAATAATGATATTATATTTATCATCAACTTAGCCACTTTAACAAGTATGCTATCCCACAAATTTATGTCTCTAAAACTAATTGGTTAAACAAACAAAGAGCTAAATGCAAGCTCATGCTTCCAATGGCCATGTTGATCAAACAAGAGATACATGCAAGCTCATGTTCACAATGTTCTGTAGATTCCCTTGGTTGAGGTGAAGCACAAATTTCTTTGCTGCAAGTATTGTTATATTCTTGATGAACTTTTAGGAGGAAGTTCTTAAATTCTTTGTGTGGTGCCAATAAGGTGAGGGGCATAAAGAGGTGCATGACATCCATAACCTCCTTTAGAGAGATTTCGTTCTGTAGATACAAAATTCTTTACATATAACTGCATATAAATCAAACATAAATCAGATAGCAAAATATGTTAAGAAAAGTTTGAACTTGGGAATGAATATGTAACCCTGAATGATAACCATTTTGATATATTTCAAAGTCACAGTAGAAATGTATAACTTGAAATGCTAGCAATAACATATACTTACCTCCTTACTGAAATTGGAAGAAGAGAGCCCATTCCCTATAGTACGCGAGCCTGGTTGAAGATTATGATCTTCACCGAAAATTTTAGTCCATCTTCAACCTTGAACAAGATGTTCAATTATACGATAAAGATACTTTGGCTTTAGAGTGGATCCTGATAAAATGAGAGACATTTTGATTGGTTTCATTCATAAAGCAGAGACACATAAACCTATCCAGACTTCTGGTCAAAATACAAACCATATGGAGGTTCTTCAGATACAATTACGTCTATGTCAATGTTTGGATGCATGAGATGTGGTGAAATAGTGTTTTTTATACCCATCAAACAGTGATCTTGCATTCATGTTTCATGGATTCATATCAGAGACAATCGTTTAAGGGAAATTGAAGATTTAACTCAAGAGCCAAGATCAAGAAGGCATGCCTCTTGGCTCTTACTTTGGTGTGCTTGAATAAAGCTCCTCTGTCATTATGAAAGGATGCAGACGCAGCTAGATTTTCATGGTTTGTCTTTAGCCAACAAATATCTTCAACTCTTCGAAATCCCCACTATAATAAGTCAAGAAATCTATGAAATTCAATAACAAAATTGATTTAAAATATTACAAGATTAAACTCAGAAAATGAAGTATAATTAGGCATAGGTTTTTACCTTCTTGAAACAACGACGGCCTTCTTTAATACCTTCGGCTGATCCAACCCAAATAAAAACAAAGGAATGGTTATCTGCTATATCCTGAAAGCAAAAATAAATCATGAAACATGTTTCCAAGTTAGTATAAAAGAAAATTCCAAATTCTAATAAAAAATGTAAAAAACAATCAATTCCTCAACGATTTAAACCTAAACCAAATGATACGTACAGGTGGGAGACCTAAATTTGTAGGGCAGCATACCAACATATAAAAAATACTTTACAGCCAATGCAAAGGAAAACAGTACCAGCATGCATAAAAATATCCAAAAAATCAGAATATAAAAATCCAAACATGGAAACTCTAGAAGCAATGTTTTTGTGACAATGCCTCGATTCAGAGGTTCTTGAAATGTTCAAACCTCGCTCCACTTCATCCTGTCATTGACATCATGATCCGCCAAACATACCTGAGAGTTACATGCAGCATCTTAAAAGATTAGTCTGGGGGACTTCTAGTAATCCTCATAGGGCAACTCGTGGAGTTAGGTAACAACTTACGTAGCTGGGCGTGTTGGGCAATGGTGGAATAAGGTATGGTTTTTAGTAATGACAGAGCTGGGCATACGGACGGATGGTGATTCACTGGGATAAGCAGGCAGAAGGTGACTGCGTGAGTGGAAAGGCCAGAAATGGGGGCTGCGTTGAGGAGCACAGCGTGGATGAAGGGGACCGATGGGCCAAGCGTTGAAGGGGCTGCGTGTCTGAGTAATAGCGTGGAGGATGGGCCGAGAAAGGAGTTGGGAGGCTAGGTTAAGGAGGAAGAGCGTGGATGGAGGGCGACAGGCCAAGCGTGATGGGGGATGCGCGTAGGAGTAGCAGCGTGGAGGATGGGCTGAGCAGGGAGATGGGCAGCTAGGTTAAGGAGGAAGCGCGTGGATGAAGGGCGATAGACCAGCGTAGATCCAGAGGCTGCGTTGAGGGGAGTGTGATGAATATGGTCGTGTGCACTGAATGGGGCAGGTTGGAGATGGGCCAGACGTGGATGATGAGCAGCGTGTCAGGAGGAGCTGCGTTAATGGATACGGAGTGGCAGCGTGAACTGAGAATGGAGGTGCAGGTGGGAGATGGCAGGAAACGTGGGTGGATGGTGCAGAAGATCAAGCTTGGAAGGTGCTGCGTGAAAGGAAGGGAACCAACAGAATGCGCTGGGCGTGAGATGGGTTTCAACGCAGGAGTTAGATTCCTCAATCAGAAAACCTAAAATGTAAAAGAAGACAAGAGTTACCTTCGGAGAATAATCTCGGCTTTGTATTAGGCGGCAGGTTCCTTTTATAAGCCAAGAACTTCATTTATTTACATAAATATGCCCTAATACAATTAACACAGTAAACTGAGTTTATTACATTGTTAACCAAGTCCACTATGGGTTGCAAAGAAGGCTAGCTTCTTTGTGGCCCAATTCCTCCCTGTTTAGATCTGGAAGGGTCCCTACTTCCAGAAGAAGATGAGGGAACCGATTTTGCATGATCTCAGTTGTCAGCCATTCTGCTTGAGCTAGAGCCTATCCTTCGCGTGCCAGGAGGTAGGAGGTGTAAGCCCGGTGGCGAGTAGAACGAGTCTTGGTGTCGAGGATAGTATCTCTCGGCATAGGAAGTTGGAATTCTTGAATATTGTCCACACGATGTGTAATTGTGACTGGTTCATCCCAAGAGTGGAGGCTTGAATAATTTCAAATGATTGACATTGATGACACTGTGGATGCCGAACTGAGGAGGGAGGTCCAATCGATAGGCATTGTCCCCAATATTTTCCAGAATAGTGTAGGGGCCATATGGCAAAGGATGAAGTTTATGATGTTTTCCTTTGAAACATTTCTTTTCCAAATGTAACAAGACTCGATCTCAAGGTTGAAAGGAAATGGTTGTTCGATGTTTGTCATGTGTGATCTTTGCACATGCTTGAGCTGTTGTGAGGGCCTCCGTGACCTGAGTGTGGCGATGTGCAATTTCATGAAGAAATGTTTGAGTTGAGTATTGTTCTTTTTGCTGATGAGCTGTACCATAGGGGTCCAATGTGAGTGGGAGCTCGGCTGGAGAAGCTGTTCAAAAGGAGAAAAACCTGTAGCAGAATGGGTTTCCTTGTTGTAGCTGTGTTGGAGAATATGTAAATAATTGTCCCACTGTGCGCTACGTCCAAAATGAGTATGGAGAGCATGAACCAATACACGGTTGAATACCTCCATTTGGATGTCCGTTTGAGGATGGAAGGCTGTGGAGAATTTAAGCTGACATCCAAGCAGTGCCGAGAGTGTCTTCCAAAAGAAACTTAGAAAGCTGGAGTCGCGATCTGAAATGATGTTGCTTGGTAGGCCAAAATGAGGTCACACATGTTGGAAATACAGTTCTGCTATTTGTGAGGCTGTAGTGGTTTTTGTGCAAGCCACGAAGAGAGCCATTTTGCTAAAACGACATACTACTACCCAAATTGCATCATGTTTTCGTTGGGTAGTGGGTAGTCCACTTAGGAAATCCATAGATACTGGTTCCCATGGATTGGAAGGTAGCGAGAGAGGTATATACAAACCATGCTTTTTGTTTAATGGTTTGGATTGAGAACATAAGGCGCAGGCTCTTATGAATTTATCTAGTTGAGGTTGAAGAGAAGGCCAGTAGAAATGGCGTTGTAGATGTTGAATGGTCTTAGTGGTTCCAAATTGGCCTCCACATGCGGATGCATGAGCTTCTTTAATGAGCAACGAACGATCATCAGACTGTGGGACACACAGCAAATTTAACTTGTAGAGCCACCCATCACAGATGGTATAGTCCAAAAAAGGAGTCTGGTTGATGATTGTAGGGTTATGTAATGCAACCCATGCTTCTTGAAAGTCTTTATCAGTAGCATACTTATCTTTCCAGGTATCATAGGTAGCACAACGAACCTCTAGTAGATGAAGCACAGGAGTGGGTGGCCTACTACGTAGATCAGCCATCTTGTATTTAATAACCAGATGGAATTGCTGAATGTAGGCTGCCCATTTAAGATGCCTTTGTTCCTGTATCTTTGATTGGGAATTAATGAAAATTAGAGGATGGTGGTCTGTATGTAGAATAGTCTCCTTTCCCAATAGATAATGGCATCATTGCTTGAGGGCTTGAACTAGACTGTAAAATTGCTTGTCATGTGTGCTATAGTTTTTCTTAGCTTCTGAAAGTGATTCTGAGTGGTAAGCAATAGGATGTCCTCCCTATTTAAGCATGACACCAATAGCATATTGTGAGGCATCTGACTCAATCTCAAATGGTTGAGAGAGGTTTGGCAAACGCAATACTGGAGCTAAGCATAAAGCTTCTTTGAGACAAACAAAGTTGCGGGTGGCTTCTTCATTCCAAATAAAGGTAGAAGTGCGATTGGATAGCTGATGTAAAGGACACGCAATCTAAGAGAAATGTAGAACAAACTTATGATAAAAACTTATGCCACCTAAGAAGCTTTTTAACTCGCTGGCCGAAGAAGGTGTTGGCTACTGTTTTAATGCTTTAATGTGTGACGAATCAGGATGAATACCTTCTGAGTCCATCAAAAAACCCAGGTATGGAACTAAGCGTTGGCCAAAATAAGACTTCTTTTCTTTCACTTGCAACTTGTGGTCTCTGAGTATTTCAAGAACTTGTCGAACATGCTGAAGATGTGTGTCCCATGACTCACTAAAGATCAGAATGTCATCTAAATATATAATCACAGTACGGCCCAAATGTTTCCTGAAGATATCATTAATGAGCCGCATGAAGGTGGCTGGAGCATTTGTGAGGCCAAAAGGCATGACCTTCCACTCGAAGAGACCAAACTTGGTCTTGAATGTTGTTTTCCAAACATCAGCTGGGTTCATTCGAACCTGATGGTATCCTGCTATCAAATCCATCTTAGTGAACCATTTAGTACCTTGTAGGGTGTCCAGTAACTCTTCAATCCGGGGTAGGGGGTAGCAGTTCTTCACCATGGTCTTGTTAAGGGCTCGATAATCTGTGACCAAGTGCATTTCTGGGGTGTCTTTTTTTTGGATAACAAATGCTGGGGAAGCACATGGAGAAGAGGATGGTTGAATGTGTCCTGAGTTGATTAGTTCTATCAACTGCTTTTCAATTTCCTCCGTTTCCCATGGGGCAAGGTGGTATGTAGGTGCATTGGGCAAAGCAGCACCCGGAATGAGGTTAATAGAATGGTTTATGTGTCTAGAGGGGGGGATTCCAGTAGGGGGTTGGAAAACATCAGCAAATTCTTGTATGAGAGGAGCCATGGATGTTGGGATGGGATGAGTGGTGTTTTCTAGTTGGTTAATTCGTACCAGACAAAGAGAAAAACACTGGTTGAGATGGACATGAGGTATTTTTTCCTTTGTAGGTGTGGTTTTGGGTGGGGCTGAGGTAAGGATATAAGTCCATCCTTTGTAAGTTTATACTGGCGAGATTTGGCTGTATAAATACCATTTCGTTGGTCCTGGTAAGGGATGCCCAGAAGTAGGTCAGCACAATCTAATGGAGATACATCACATAACACAGAGTCTTTAAATTGTCCAATGAAAAATGTTACCAGGAAACGCTGAGACACCAAGAGGCGGGGACCATCCTTTGGACCCATCCTAGCTGATATGGTTTTGGATGAGGAGTAGTGGGTAGGTGGAGGCGCTGGACTATCTCTTGCGACACCAAATTTTTCTGACTCCCATTATCCATGATGAGCAAGGCCAAAGAATATTTGATTTGGCAGTTATGAGTAAAGAGGGGTAAGGTAGATAAGTTGGAATTTTATGATGTCATTAACATCAATGCGGGATCTACTTCAGTAGGATTCTCAAGAGAAACCTCAGCCATGTCCTCGATAGGTTTGGATGACTTAATTTCTATAAAAAGAGTTTTTGTGGTCTTGAGAGCATTTACAACTCGACAATCTGAAGTGTTGTGGGATGTAGACTTGTGGAAGGAACACCATGGTGTATTGGCTGTTCGATTGGTAGGACGAGTGGAGGACAGGCGAGATGCAGTATTGGGTATGGTATTGTGTGAAGTAGATGGATTCTGGTTGGGACGGGATTGAAGAGTACGACCCTGAGGAGCTAACTTTCTTTCGACTGCCAATGCTCTTTGAAAAGCTTTATCCAATGTAGAATTTTCAATCAACTCAACTTCTCTACGGAACTGAACAATAAACTTGAATTAAATTTAAGGATTAATACCTCTTCTAGGTCTGGAATGTGGAGTTGAAGTCGAATCTTGGAGAATTTTTCGATATATGCTTGTACTCCTTGTGTAGGAAGTTGACATAGTTGGTGCTAGCGAATCCATAAGGATTGAAGATACCCGGGTGGATAAAAACGATCCCTCAAAGCTTCGCACATGCGAGCCCAAGTGCTGATTGGTTGAGAAGAAGACAACTCTGCTGAAGCTCCAATTTCTATTACCAAGGTGGCTTTTTCTTGTTCTTTGTCCCACCATGTTTGAGCAAGTCCTTCCAACTGTAATGCTGCAATCTGAAGCTTTCTTTCTTCTATAAGGCTTGTGCAAGTCCTGAAATAGGTGGAAAGGCTGCAGATCCATGACTCCATAGCTTCGCCATTGGTTTGTCCCACGAACTTAAGGAGTTGGAATCTAGTATCTAACCGGAATGGATCTGGCTGTGTCTGTTGTTGCATTTGCATTAACTCATTGAGAACAGAAGCGAGGTCCTGGACTGGATTAGAGGCATTAGAATCTGAATTTGTTGCCAGAGGATCTCATCTAGGCGATATCTTATAGAGCAATCTAAATGAAGAGATCTGTGGGAGAGTAAGCTAAATGAAGAGATCTGTGGGAGAGTAAGCTAAATGGTTCAAGGGTGAAAAAATGAAGATGGGTGTCTATTTTGGGGGGTCTCAAGAGAAAATAATACTGGTTTTTTCATGTTTTTCAACTTCGGGCGAACAAAAGTGATATTTTTGTTTAAAATTTCACTTTGCAGTAAAAAGAAAACTTTTAGAGAATTATGTTAGCTTTCTATTCATAATTTTTTCAATTTTTTTTATTGAGATTTGATATGTCGATTTCGCAAATGTTTGACAGTGTGGTCTTATAAAATGAAAAGACTACAAAATAGTTATGATTTGTTGCGCCACTAAAATCGTTGTTAGACTTGTTTTTTGCTAAAAACAGAAAATGCTACGACAATCTACACACAATGTACTAGTGCCTGACTATATGTTTGTAACCAATGGATCTATATACTAATTATTATATTTTTTTAAAGTCGATGAATGGGAAAACTCAGTCGATTTTCAACATCTTTTTTGTTGCACCACTTTTCTCTCAATCGGCTCTAAAAATAAAAAATCTACAAACACCCTTTTGAAGTAGACACGCCAATTAAGATCCCCACATTTTTTTAAATTTTTTTGGTGTTGTATTTTTAAATTTATGGATTTTTCTTTTCACCGTTGTTTTAAAGAGATGAATCCAAACTCGACACATGTTATGAAAATAAAACTTAAAAAATATCAATTCTTATCTATATACAACAAAATCTATACCCACGTAAAGTAGATTCAATGATGAACCTAATGGTATCAAGTCCGACATTCGTTTTGTTGTGTAAGAGGTGGTTTTTCCCTTCCGAAAATGGAGAAACCTGAAAATTCTGCAGAATTGTGAAGCTTCCATGTTTCAGAGAATATTCGGTCGAATAATTGTTCGGCCGAATAACCTTTTTCTGTAACGGCGCCGTCAATTACAGCAATGGTTATTCGGCCAAATAATGAAACGAAAAAAAAAATAAAAATATATATATATATATATATATATATATATATATATATATATATATGTTTTCTATACTCGTATAAATAAACCTAAATTGATTCATTATTTTCGCATATTTTAACTTTGCATATTTCTTGTCAAACTAATTTTGAAAGGGTTTTCAAAGAAGACATTTTTTGCAAAAGGAGGTTTTTACAAGGTATGTTTCTTCTTATTTTTTTCCAAAAGGCACATTGAAGGAGTTTTTTTGTAAGACATTTTTGTAAAGGAGTTTTTTTTCTAAGGCATATTTGCAAGGAGTTTTTTCAAAATATTTCTTTTCTTAGACATGTTTGCAAAGTGGTTTATGCAAAGAATGTTTCTTTCCAAGGAGGTTCTTTCCAAGGGTTGTATTTAAAAAGTGTTTATTCCAAAGTATTTTTGCAAAAAAAATGTATTTTTCCTTCTTATTTCTTTGAAAGGGATTTTTTCAAAGAGTTGTTTTGGTAAGGTAATTTACAAATGGTTTTTTTCCAAGATAATTTTGTACTTCTTATTTCTTTGAAAGGGGTTTTTTCAAATAGTTGTTTTGCTAAGGTATTTTGCAAAGGGTTTTTTTCCAAAGTAGTTTTGCATTTCTTATTTATTTGAAAGGGTTTTTTTCAAACAGTTGTTTTGCTAGGGTATTTTGCAAATGGTTTTTTTCCAAGGTAGTTTTGCACTTCTTATTTCTTTGAAAGGAGTTTTTTCAAAAAGTTGTTTACTCAAAGTATTTTTGCAAATAAGTTATTTCTTTACAAGGGTTTTTTCCAAGATATGTTTACAAATAAGTTTTTTTTCAAAGTATTTTTTCCTAGTGGCTTTTTTCCTAGATATTTTTTCAAAAAAGTTTTTTTCCAATGGTTTTTACAAAAAGGATTTATTTACAAGGTGTTCTTATTATTTTCCAATGGGTAGGTGATTTATTGTCAATGAGTTTTTTATTTCTTTCCAAGAAGGTTTTTTTCAAAGAAGATTTTTGTTCAAAGAGTTTTTTCAAAGGAAATTTAATTCCAAAGAGAGCTTCTTCAAAAGACTCTTACAATATTTTTATAAGGTGAAGTAAATTTCTGTTCATGTTTTTATAAATTCCGTAAATGTTTTTAAATCCTAATTTATTTATTTTTACTATAAAGTAATGACTCTTTAATTTATCATCTATAGATTAAACAATCATGGGCAATAAGAGAAAATGTAAAGAAAAAGGTGATCGTAAACGTGATGATGATGGTAATAGAGAAAAACAAAAACTCAGATATATTGCCAAAAAACAAAGGGTTTCCGAAATGGAAGAGAGAATTATTGAAGATATAAATATAAATTTACATGATAATGTTGAGGAAATGAAAATTGAAAATAGAGTACAAGAAGAACAAATTGAAGTTGAAAAGACCATTGTAGAAGATGTAAATAGTGATTTACATGCTAATGTCGATGAAGTCAATATTGAAGATCAAGTTCAAGATCCAGATAGTAGACTTAGTATGTATATATCATATATTTTCCAAATTCATTTTTTTATAATGAATTTTATTTTTGGATATATGTTAAATTAAATTTAACTTGATGTATAGGTACTTTCACCATTGATGATGAAATGTTAGAAGACATTGATTGCGACAAATATGGAGAAAAACTACCAATACATGTTGCACGATATCGTGCTACAAAATTTTATGATGAAGTTCTCAAGGATTACGCAATAGATGGACAAGCACAAATTTTGAGATATTTATTAGTGTCCAAGAAGTTAGAAGGTGCTACATCATTAATGGGTATTCACAAGGCGACAAAAGAGTCAAAATTGAAACAAAAGGTGATGGAAAATATAGGTGAAGCAATAAAATTTTTTGGAAAATCCAGGAAGAAAGATATCAGTGCTACACGTATAGCAATTCATACAGCAATTCTTTCAGCTAGTACTAAACAAAAGCGTTTGACAACAGAACTAGCAAAAGCAGTTGGAACATCAAGAAAGACATTATACAAACATAGCAAATTCAGAATGCAAATAGATGAAAATAATGAACTTGCTTGCTGGGCAATTTTTTGTAGACAACCTTACAAAGATAAATTGGGAGCAAGTGTTAAAGATATTGTACGATAATATTGGTTGGAACATGCTCGAGTTTCACCAAATTCAAGAGATGTGATACGCAAAAGAATATCACGAAATGTATATGAAAGCCAACCAAAACACATAATGGACATGCCACAAGTACAATTGTTCAATAAAACCAAGGAAGATCATCGTGGAATTAATATATCAATCACTACATTTGCGCAAAAAAAACCATGGTATGTTAGACCTATTACTATAAGTGATACATGTTGCTGTTATCATGTGCAATTTCAGTTATATTATGACACGTTTATTGAATTTGGTAAAATGTTTTGGACAAATTCACCACCTCTGCCCACAATATGTAAATTCATATCTCAAATTTTATGTGAGAGAAATCACGATGAAGTATTTTATTCAAAGAAATGTGTCGATGGAAAACATTTCCATCATTGTGGAAATTTGGTGCTATTCCACAATAAATATCCTATCGATAATGATCAATCGTTGTCAAATGTAAATGTTGATTGGAGAAGATATGAATTCATCAATTATAGTACAAGTTCTAGTGATTCACATTCCAAAAGAATTGATTTGCTAGAAGACAAGATATGCATGACAGATTTTCTCAAAAAATTTGAAAGCGAAATTTATAAATACACCCAGCATTCACATAGAGCACGATGGCAAGATCTTCAATTCAAACAGTCTCGTGAAATTTTTCCACCTGTAACAATTTTGTCCGTGGTTGATTTTGCTGAAAACTATACATTTGCTGCACAAAAAGAGATACAGAGTGAATACTATCACTCTAACCAAGTTTCGATATTTGTCCATGTTGTATATAGACATTCTCAACAGGATGTTGATGGCATTGAAATCACATGTGACAATCGAGATGTGATTAAAGAATATCACTTCTATATCAGCGATGATCGTACACACGATACACATTTTGTTCAACATTGTATAGAAAATATTTTCTATGATTCACTGAAAAAACACGAAGTTAAATTCAATGAACATTGGATATGGTCTGATGGATGTGCGGGTCAATTTAAATCTTCACGATCATTTTTTTGGTTATGTCGACTTCATAAAACATTGAACATTAAACATCGTTGGAATTTCTTTGAAACTGGACATGGAAAAGGTGAACATGATGGTGCAGGAGCATGCGTAAAAAGAGCACTTCGAAGATGGAAAATGAACTATTCTTCTGCACGATTTCATTCAGCTGCAGAGGTTGTCCAATGGTGTCAATTAAATCTAAGCCATGATTATAATCAACAATCAAAAGATGTGCGCAGGTATGTACACTATTTTTTTAATTTATATTATTTCTTGAAATTTAAAAAAATGTACACTAACATTTAAGTACATGTACACTAACATTAAAAGTTGTTATTTGAAAGTGATTCATCATTTATTGTGTAGGTTTTTTTGGCTTGTTGGGGTCCAAGATATAAATAGATCAATACCATATGACGCTAGCACCATACACGGGACTAGAGATCTTTACTCTATTCAAACAAAATCATTCCAAAATGTGTTTTCATTTGACGGTAGAAAGCAATCATGCTTTTGTCATATTTGCACTGAAAATGTTGAATCTACAGAAGTTTGTGAAAACATAACAAACAACTACGTAAAAGCTTGGAAACACACAGAGATTAATCCAAAAGGAAAAATGCCACTGGCAAGTGTAGAAGAATTAGAATCAGAAGAATTAGCAATATCATCTGATGGCGATATAATTTTAGATCTTGTTAGAGAAGGTAATGAACTTACTTGACTTTTAAGTTAATTGTTCATTCTTGTCCATCGCCATAAGAATAGTCAATTTAATTGATTTAAAAACGCTAACACTAATTGTAATTTGCGCAGGAGATGTTTTTGCTGTGATTGCACCTTTAGAAAACAACGAAAATGTGAAATATTATTTGATGCAATGCACTGAAGGAAAAATGAAGTTATTGGAGGACTACAATGACAACGGATTTACATACGAGAGAGGATCCATCATTTTAAAATGCTATTTTTTTCAGCAGAGCATATGACTAAAAATTATGTCTACTTTCAAGATTATGAGCCCGATGTTATATCTTGTCAGTATAGTCATTTAGTATGTGCATCTCGAATAAGGTTGGTACAAGTTCCATAAAAAAAACAGTTAAAAACCAAAAAATGGAAACTATCCATATGTGACCATGAACGGATAATTGAGGATGGCATTCCATTGCGATGTTTTTAACTATATATCAAAAATGAATTGATCTATGTTTTTGTCCATGTCAATTGTTGTGTACAATATATTTTTTGTTCATGTGTCACAACTGTTGTGTACAATATATTTTTTCATTGAATTTTTATGAATATTATCTTGAATGACAACTAACATAAGAGTTTAAATGGTTGTATTTTAACATGCTTAAAAATGAATTCAAAAATTATTTGGTAATTCAAAAGTACTTTATTCGGGTCCCCATATGTCTATTAGACCATTTAAGGGATGAGATAACGGATGTGGCTATCCCCACACTCCGCCCCGATTTTTTAATTTTGATTGATTGATGCCATGAGAAATCACCTAAAAACCTACTAAATTTTGAATTCTTTTAATCCATTGAACATGTTTCTCTAATATACTTCACCATAAATATGATCTGTATGAGTTTTTTAAAACAAGTTGTTAATCTGTATAGTTTTTAAATAAATGATTGTTGCACAAAGATAATATATCTCTCACATGTAAGTTCACATAACTGAAATCATGGCAAATGGAGATAACGATCATTTGATTTTTAATCACAAACAAGAATTCATGGATTGTGAAGCTTATGCTAAATTAGAGCAATGATTATTTACAACAAATCGATAAAAATTCATCGAATTGTTGTCTAAAATTCATTGCTCTAACTTAGCATAAACTTCACAATCCAGAAATCCTCACTTGTGATTAAAAAACAAAAAATCATTATCCCCATTTGCCATGATTTCAGCAACATTTAGAAATTCACGAACTACAAAGTACCTGAACAATGAACATATGAAAAACATTAGTTAAAATTTGAAATTTACATATGCAATGTATCATATCAAACAATGAACATATGAAAAACATTAGTTAAAATTTGAAATTTGCATATGCAACATCATATCAATCAAACGACCAAAAGATTGAAACTTTTATCAAACAATTAATAGATTTTCATTCATAACATTAGGATATTGAACCTATTAAAACTTCATATTTTTATCAAATATTCCTATCATTCCTAATATTCATTCATTCTAAAATATTCATATCAGGTACAACATTCTTAAACTTCCAAAAATTTTGATAACATATTCTTTTCTTTACATTTTAAACTTTGATAACATCCATTTCTTAACATTTTAAACCTTCATTCTTATAATTCAACACTTTCTCAACATTCATTATTTTCATAACATTAATTCTCAACATAACAAATTGAACATTTTTAATAAATTCAACATTTCCTAACTTTAAATTGCACCTATCAAATGTTCCAAACATTCATTCTTAACATTTTAAACATTTTTGACACCTCCCATTCATTTTTTCCCAACATTAATTCTTACCATAACAGTCATTCTCAACATTGAACATTTCCTAACTTTAGATTAACATTTTAAACATTTCTAACACCTCCCATTCATTCTTTCCCAACATTCATTTTTCCATAACATTCATTCTCAACATTCAACATTTCCTAACTTTAGATTGCACCTATCAAAAGTTCCAAACATTCATTCTTAACATTTTAAACAATCATGCAAAAAATATTCTAAACATTTTACCAAATGACAAATAATTAACATGTACTCATATATAATCCAAAAAAAAAGTTCATGAACATGTGAGTTCAATGTACATATATGTATAATCAAAAAATAAATACCCTTGGTGTCCAAAACAACTACAATATATATATATACAACAAAAACAAAAAAGTTTGAACCACTATCCATCTGGACCAATATCTTTCCATTATCTTCCACTAGGACCTTCCCTTGGACTCAACTCGGCCTACAACATGTATAAAAACAAATTATAAATATCATAAATTATTTAAACAATTTTAAACTAAATTCAAGATATTAAAATATTAAACTTATATATGAAAGAACAATTCAATTATTAAAAAAATCGTACATCAAATTCTCTGAATGCATGTCCACCACTTTCTTCCACCGGAGTCTTCCCTTTGGCTCCAAAGGATCTAAGAGAGCCAAGCTGTAACATGTACAAAAATAATTTATGAATCCTAAAGTATTGAAACAATTTTCAAATAAATCCAAAAAATATAAAATATTAAACTTATATCAGAGATCATTTCAAGTTAAACAAAATTACCTCGGTGCCAATATCTGCATTCATCAAAGAACCTACATCTTCATCCCCAATTTCCATATGGTCTCTCCCCTAAAATTTAAATTTTGTTAATGAATAAAACATAGTAGAAACAAAAAATAAATTAAGCAATTAACTTAAAACCAAAACAAGAAAATTAAAATCATTAGCTCACAAGAGATGGTAAATCATCTAAAAAGTTCGATTCTAAAGAAACCTACATGGATAAGTCAAATTAACAATAAGATACATTGATATTTATTAAAATAAAAAAAAAAGATAAAATATCAAGTTCAAGCATAAATATTATAATAATATACCTTTCCAAGACGCTCTTCATTTTGACTAGTGGAGACTCGAAAATTATGTGCATTCAACATTCTAGAAAACTGCAAACAAAATACATTTGCTTAATATACTTATTACTATGTAACAAAAAATTCAATTCAAAATGAATAATAAAAGACCAAATAGATTGCCATAGCATAATCAACAAACCTCTCCCATACTCGATGTGTCATTGGATAACACATCTAAAGCTATATCGCGACAAGACTTGGCATAAGCCCTGAGATCGTCGATGCTCAATCCATCTACCTCATCATTTGTCTTGTAAATAAACTTTTGACGAATAGTAGCACGATCCCTCTCTCGAACCAATCCCACTTCTACTCCAACAAGAGCTGATGCTAAACCATCACCTACAGAATCCCTTGCAGTTGTCCCAAGTTGGGATGTGGGCTCCATCTCCGATCTTAGAGCCACAACCCTAGGTGGACGAGGTATCTCGGGTGGAGGTCAAAGAGTCGTAGGGTCTCTAAGAGCACCTTTTCGATTATATATTCGACCCTTTCCAACTCCATAAAATTCAGAAGGAATATCAGTATAGTTTGGATTCATACCTAAAAAAAACTCCACATAGAAAAATCTAGCAAAATAATTAGGAACCTCATCGTTCCATGGAAATCGACCATAAGCTGCAAGGAACCGATCATATATTGGATGTGCAATTTGAGGATGCTTGAAATATTGCACTTTCAACATTTTTTGCTTAAGGCCTTCTTTGAAATTAAACATTGAATTGGCCTATTCTTTGGTCACTCTCTCCTTCACAACCTCCCACTTGTCTTGACCCATAACTTGGTCCCTTTGCCTCTGCATCGAATGAACAAACCCATTCGTAGTTGGTCCGAGTTCCTCATATGCATCAATGAATTTTTGCAATGACCCCAAAACAATATCTAGACTTTGTCTGCTCTCTGGAGGGAGATCCAAAGAACAAAGATCATTGTTCAACCTGTCATAGTGGGATCTACAACTTTCAAGGATAGTTTGTTGCACAACACCTTCCCATGGAAGCTCATCAGGTAAATCAGACGGATAAGTTGATATGGGTGTACAACCCTCAGCTAGTGGAACATATGTCGTCCTAGCTCTAGGAGGATCTTCGCAACCCTACTCTGCACCTGCACCTATTCCATCATCTACAATCCTATCTTGATCTTCCTCCCGCTCTGTAGAATTACGCACATCTTCTGAACCTCGCTCTGCTTCAAATATAGCCTTAGTCAAGTGTTAACCTTGTCCAAAAATTCAAAACATACAAAAATATAGATTATACATGTATTGAAACGTTAATGTTTATACCGACAGAAGGTTGAGATCGACGCTCTCCCACAGAAGATAAAGGGGAATCTTTTGTACCCCTATCAACTTGTTGGTGATCAGATGACTGTGACCCATACAATAAACTCGAACCCCCAGGTGAATTCTACAACCTTTGACTACCAATTGGAACACCAATTCCCGATGAATGTGATGACCTCCTACGCTTTCGCTTCGAAGACTCCACTCTTTCCATTTGATATGATTTCTAAATTTACACAAATGTCAACTCATAACATATTGAAGTTGTACATGTTAATTCTACAGACTTAAAGACATAGCTAATAAAGAACTACATACCAAATGTAGGGGTGTCTAAAGTAGTATAAGTGATTTTTTTTTGTAAGTCCCTCTCCTAACTCTAGCATAATTAATTAACTAAAATTCCTACCATCACTACTATTGCAACATAAAGATATATTTAATAATCATTTCATAATCAGATATAAGTTATAATGCAGTCAATTGTAGTAGTATAGTAACCTTACAAATTTTTCATCCATCAAATATGATTGAATTATATATCTCAATAAACAAACATCTCACGAAATATATATATATATCCACTTATTATAAGAATCGTACTTTATTTATATGAAATTTTTTTTTACACAAATGTCAACTCATAACATATTGAAGTTGTACATGTTAATTCTACAGACTTAAATACATATCTCATAAAGAACTGCATACCAAATGTAGGGGTGCCTAAAGTAGTATAAGTGATTTTTTTTTGTAAGTCCCTCTCCTAACTCTAGCATAATTAATTAACTGAAATTCCTACCATCACTACTATTGCAACATAAAGATAAAATTAATAATCATTTCATAATCAGATAGAAAATATAATGCAGTCAATTGTAGTAGTATAGTAACCTTACAAATTTTTCATCCATCACATATGATTCCATTATATATCTCAATAAACAAACATTACTTATTATTTATAAGAAAAAAAAAAATTATGGACTTACAACACTATGACTCTTTATATGAACAGAATCTTTAAACTCTGCTCATGAACAGAGTTCAAGAACTCTGTTCAAGGCTAAAATTTTTAATCCTCTTTATATCTTATTATATAAATTTAGTATAAAAAATTAGATAGGTGCAAACTTCAACTATTATTACACAAAAACATGTTGAGGGAAGGCAAAAAATTGACCAGAACAAGACTGTCCAATAGGAACAGGTGCCATTTAAATATTGGTATTCGTAAATTAAACCTATAGATGTAACATTCAAAAACATATATTTCCTATCTTTTCATGAACAGAGTTTTTAACCTCCGTTCATGAACAGAGTTTAAGCATTATGTTCATGAACAGAGTTCTTAAAATTTGTTCATGAACAGAGTTTAAGAACTCTGTTCATGAACATTGTTCTTAAACTCTGTTCAACAAGATGAACATAAAATTAAATGTAAAAAAAATAAACAGTCTAATTTTAAACCTGAATGCAAATATTTTTTTTAATTTTCTTCAAATGATAACAATATTTTTTAACAATACAAAAGATTGGGAAACGAGACATAGCTGTAAACCAAACTCGCAGTCAACAGATTGTCGAACCACAACGCCGCACCGGATAAGACCACCAACTCGCCAAATGAAAAATATTTCCTACACACAACAACAAATTGTGTTAGAAACAAAAAACTATAAAAATATGAAAAACGAAATCAAAACGACACAACTCATCGTCAAAACATACCTGAAAAGACAAACTATCAACCCTGTGCCGAAAACCAAAACACCAACGAAGCACCGATAACAACCACCACCTCAACAAATGAACTAACCTGCACACACTACCACATTTCAAGAACACATTAAAACACGAAAACGTATGCATACATCAAAAATCAAATTGGAAAACAAAAAACAAACATATAAATGAAACAATGAAACTAATTATAACCTCACCCCGCAGCCGTTAACTCCATGCGGATCCGTTAGGGAGCGACCGTCCTATGCGAAACACCAATTTTGAGCTCGTCGATAGCAGCCTCATCGACGAACGGAGCATCCAACTGTTGTGGCGAGTAGTGGCGAGAGATCAGGCTAAGAGTGGCAGGAGATCGAGCAAGGGGTGGAGAGAGAGCAGATGAATAGTATTGACAAACCGGGCGAGGGTTGTCAAGGCAACCATGCAGGGTGGTGAACGTTGACAGTCGCAGCAATGATCGACAGCGGGCCCGCATGCGGGGTCCTGAAAATTGCCAACAAATAATGCCAAACTCCAGACGAGGCCAGGCTTTTATGCAGGAAACACGTTCGGCCAAACAACTCTTCAGCCGAATAATTGTTCGGCCGAACAATTATTCAGCCGAAGAGTTGTTCGGCCGAACAATTGTTTGGCCGAATAAGTATTCGGCCGAATAAACTAACACCCGAAATTTTTTCCCGGCTGGCAATGCTTTGCACACATTTCAAGGGTCCCCGTTAAACTAAATGGAGAACTGTTAGTAGGTATTCGGCCGAATAACTTATGCATTATTCGGTCAAATAATGACAATTATTCGGCCGAATAACAAATATTAATCGGTCGAATAACCTCCACTAAGACGTTTTTGCCCTTGTTTCTCACGGAAGTGTTACCCACCTTCATGTTTTTACCCACCTGTGGGAGATCTGTGAATCTACCAGCAACCTTGTAGAAAACCCTGAGAAGGGTGTGGGATCTATTTGTAAAGCAAAAAACTCTCGGGAAAAAAAAATAAATTTAAAAAACCCTAACTGTAGCTGCTTCTTTTGTTGCTTCTTCTTGGGATCTAGAGGCTCTGATACCCATTGATCCGCGAAACATACCTTAGAGTTACATGCATCATCTTAAAAGTTTAGTTATGGGGGACTTCTAGTAATCCTCATAGGGCAACTCATGGAGTTAGGTAACAACTTACGTAGCTGGGCGTGTTGGGCAATGGTGGAATAAGGTATGGTTTTTAGGAATGACAGAGCTGGGCATACAGACAGATGGTGATTTGTTGGGATAAGTAGGTAGAAGGTGACTGCGTGAGTGGAAAGGCTAGAAATGGGGGTTGCGTTGAGGAGCACAGCATGGATGAAGGGGACTGATGGGCCAAGCGTTGAAGGGGATGCGTCTCTATGTAACAGCGTGGAGGATGGGCCGAGAAAGGAGATGGGAGGCTAGGTTAAGGAGGAAGAGCGTGGATGGAGGGCGATAGGCCAAGCGTGATCGGGGCTGCGTGTAGGAGTAGCAGCGTGAAGGATGGGCCGAGCATGGAGATGGGTGGCTAGGTTAAGGAGGAAGCACGTGGATGAAGGGTGATAGGCCAGTGTAGATGGAGGCTGCGTTTAGGGGAGTGTAATGAATATGGTCACGTGCACTAAATGGGGCAGGCTGGAGATGGGCCAGACGTGGATGATGAGTAGCGTGTCAGGTGGAGCTTCGTTAATGGATATGGAGTGGCAGCGTGAACTGAGAATGGAGGTGCAGGTGGGATATGGCAGGAAAGGTGGGTGGATGGTGCAGAAGATCAGCCTGGACGGTGCTGCATGAAAGGAATGGAACCAACAGAATGAGGTGGGCGTGAGATGGGTCTCAACGTAGGAGTTAGAGTCCTCACTCAGAAAACCTAAAATGTAAAATAAGACAAGAGTTACCTTTGGAGAATAAGCTGGGCTTTGTATTAGGCGGCAGGTTCCTTTTATAAGCTAATGACCTCACTTATTTACATAAATATGCCCTAATACAATTAACACAGTAAATTAAGTTTATTCCATTGTTAACCAAGTCCACTATGGGTTGCAAAGAAGGCTAGCTTCTTTGTGGCCCACATCAGCCCCTTTGAAAAATGGGGTATTGATTTTATGCATTGTAAGCCCACTTCAGTCGGGGGGAATAGCTATGTTATCGTAGCTATTCACTAATTCACTAAATGGGATGAAGCAATGCCTAAGTATGTAGAAGATGGAAAGAAATTAGTGCTATTCATATTCATTCATATCATAGCTAGGTTCGGAGTCACGCAGGACATCATGACGGAAGATGGTACCCACTTTAGGAACCACATGATGGATGAACTGAGTTCCAAACTGGGTCTTCGTCATGAAAAATCAACCCCATACTACCCACAAGTGAACGGTCAAGTGGAGGAAATCAATAAAGTCCTGAAATGTATTATCCAATGCACCGTGGGTACCTAAAAATCCAAATGGCACTTAGCTATGTTCCCAACCCTTTGGCCCTACAGGACTTCGGTAAAAAATGAAAACCGATTTTACACCATTCAAAATGGTTTATGGCCTGGAAGCAATCCTATCGATTGAATGTGAAATATCGTCTCTAAAGCTAGCTGTAGAACTCTTACCCAATACAACCATCGAAGAAGAGCAGTTTCTATACCTACCCAAGCTAGATGAAACTCGCCAAGATGTTGCACTTGCTAATGAGTCTCACAAAAAGCGCGTCAAAGCTCAATATGAAAAATCCATTCAACCTTGAGTGTTCAATGAAGGAGACCTTATCTTAACCTACGACTAGATGCACGATAAGTTAGGTAAAGGCAGGTTAGAATCTATTTCATACGGTCCCTATGTTTTTAAACGTGTGTTAGAGAAGGGAGATGACGATCTCATAGATTGTGATGGTATATATTTGGGAGTGCCCTACAACAAGATTTACCTAGAGATATTCTACGCGTAGGTTCGTCCCGCGTGGAACACCTTATATATAATGTATATAGTGTGATTGTGGTTTAGTTTTTGCGCTTTAGGTTTTATCTTGTACACCATCGTTTATCTTGACTTGTGATTTTATGCACAGATGTTGACGCACTATGGATTCACGGATGGTGCTAGGCGACATACCTGGAACCTTGCTTCTGTAATATCAGTACTATATTCCCCTACTAGTGAGTTGATATCCTCAGGTGGTATCTGCTTGGGCCCCGCAACAAATAACACCACGGAGTATCATGCAGTCATCAGAATCATGATCGAAGTTTCTTCTCTTGGAATTCGTTCCTTTATAATCTACCTTGAATCTCAACTCGTGGTCCCTAAGCTAAATCGCATCTACATCGTCTGTGATCCTACACTACTTCATTTATACATAAGGGTACACCTCCTTGAATGATCATTTGATTACATCTTATATCAACATGTACCAAGGGAATTCAACACAGTGGCTAATTCATTAGCTAACTATATGTTGGATTGGCATCTAGTACACACATAATCAATACATCATAAAAGAACAAATGTACATATGTAAACATGCAAGTCATCATATATAAAACTGTAGAGATAGGTCCATACATATATATCATGTAAAAAACAGTTCTGCCACATACAACAGTATAATGCATCTAAAGTCAAAATTGGGTCTATAACCCATACAAAAATGGGCTGAAGCCTACATGTCATATAAATTCCGCTATCAAACTACTATCTAAAACTAGTCACTAGGCGCGCGGTGCTCATGATAGCACACTACAGCCCTAGAAACCTGACGAAGCAGCTTGCCGAGCCGCTCTAGCACACCCATAGTGTTCCTCTGGAGGTGGTATGGGACCTCGAGCATCCTCATGGAAGGAATACCCATAGTCAACCCCTCTAGGTTCTGCTCCATGTCGTGGATCCCTCCCGCCTCATCCTCTTCGGCGTGGTACTCCGCTCCCCATCGCCGCAACAGAGAGGATCCAGCTAGCC
This sequence comes from Larix kaempferi, assembly GCA_027924585.1. Taxonomy (NCBI): domain Eukaryota; kingdom Viridiplantae; phylum Streptophyta; class Pinopsida; order Pinales; family Pinaceae; genus Larix; species Larix kaempferi. The sequence continues at coordinate 18,455,117 of BSBM01000376.1, forward strand.
TCACCGACCCTCGATCTGCAACATTATACACATACATTAGAATTTCTATTCATTATCCAAACAAAAAAAATGATATAAAATTAAAAATTTAAAAATAAGTTTGAAGGTCATAAACCTGACTCATCCCAGTCATCGCCCTTAGGTAAAGCTAGATCAATGTCACTACAGAAGTCTACCCCGCCATAGGGATAGTCCTCGATCATCACAATCTACTCCTCTAGCCATGAGAATAAATCCTCCCCAAATGCTAGAACTTGTGGTCCACCGATCCGCCCAGCATAATCACTCCATCTCCCCATCCTTTGCTCAGATGCAGGATGACAAGGCACCCTCTCTTGAAAAAAGGTAACCAAGATACTACCATACCCAAACTAACTTATACTTCCATTGCTCCACTTCGTTACCTGATCCTTGATGTTAATTAGAACCCCTTCACACCAGTTGAACAGTTTAGGATCCATGCATTCCACAACATAATTCATTTGCGCTTTGGTTGCATGGTGGTATCCCACACTTCTCGCCACACATGCAATGGTATACAAGATTGTCCTCAAAGGAATATATGTCACGTCCGCATTAAGCACTTTCCTTCTCTTCTTGCGGTATCCCTGTCTACAGTATCGAGCGATATAGGTGTATATGGTCTCATTGGTAGCCCAATGTCCTACTAAATTGACTCGAGCCCCTCTTTTGGAGAGATTGGTCATGAAATAGATATCCTCGAGCTCAATCTCGAGTATGTTCTCACCAATATGGAAATCTTGGATGTCGACATCCCGCATTTGGATAATGTGGTTTAATAGCTTCCCCTGCTTGTATATACCTCTGGTCTTAAGGAATTTCAATAGACCACATTATCATATCGTGGCTAGTGTGGCATCCTCATTTAGAGCTTCCCTATCTTCATCTTCGTGACCTCTTTCTTTCCAATCGACCATTTTTCGCTTTAGTCACTTAGAATCTCTTGCAAATCACAAGGGTAGACTTCAGTCAAAAGATGGGAACATATCTTCATGCCAAGAGGGAGAGGCAAGCATTTGATTTCTTAAGTCTATGGATTTTCGTGCCCTAGGTAGTGCAGGGGACGCGAAAACTGCTAATTTCTGCACCCCAACCAAAGCCCAGAATGCGAAATTCCTTGATTTTTTGCACTTCCCGATATAGGGGTACCAAACATTTCAGGGCACAAATTTGGTGCCCTAAGGCCCTTTCCAACCCCAGAAAATTAGCATGAAAACAGTCAATAAATGGATGAAAAGAAAGAGGAGTCTCAGAGGACTTACCTACTTCAAACGGTGGTCAAAATGACGCCTTGGATCTCCCAATATCCTCGGCGGGAGTTTTGCTCTCCACAAGGTGAAAATCCTCTTTGGGTAAAAAGGGCTAAGTCAGAATGGGTAATTTCTCCTTTTACCCTCTTTTATACATATGATGTCGTTATTTTTACCTATTTTCTGCATTTAAAAACCTTTTTGAGTCAATTATTCACATTTTATGACCTAATGTTTGTTTTTAGGGTTTTTTACTACATTTGGCACGTTCATTTACGTTGTTCACATTGGTGGTGTCATTTATTTGACTTTCTTTCGAGCTTACTTTCTCTTTTTTGTTCTCTGGAGCCAAATATGAAAAATATTCCAAGCACTTTCACACCTGAGTCGTGCTTGTCAAAACCAAGTAAAACAACGTCGAGCTTAGTTTACTTTATTCGTGCTCCAAAAACGATGAGTAAAGTATCGTCTTAGTAATATTTTCTCCATTTTTTAGACTAAGATGATTAACTCACGAAAATGGAACCTTAGGAGTTCTCTTTAAGCTCTTTTCAGACTTCCTTGCTTAGAAAATATTGCCAAGTGAGATTGTGTCTTTCACAGTTGTAAAAGTCTTTGAAAGGACGTCTATCCGGTGGTAGGTTATCCCTTTTCAGACCGGTTAGAATACTTACGAGAAAGGTATACCTTAGTCAGTCATGACTAGGAGAGTTCTTCTGGATATTATTTTATACTTTTTCGAGTCCAGGGACTAATTGTTACGAAAAATTCAAACCTCAGAGTCTTCTTTAAGTTATTTCAGACTCTTTAAACATGAAAAAATGTCGAGTTACCCTTCTTTGGACTCGTAAAATTAAGCATCGAAGGATCCTTATGGAGTCGAACCTCTCCTTCCTTGGGTTCATAAAAATTACAAGGATGGACTCACTTAAACGTGAGCTATACTGAGCATATGTTATCCTCTTCAAGATCGTTGAACCACAAATAGGTACTCGTCAATAATGATGGGGGAAAATTGGGAAATAAGCCGAGTTTACCCTTCTGGTAGATCGTGAGCCATTACCTTTTAACATGGCATGCATTTACCCCTTGTCTTCTTTGGGTATTCAGTCTCTCTGTTGAGTTATAACTATAGTCATGAGTCGTCTTCTTCGATATTGAGTCTACTCACCTTGTATTTAGTTCTTCTAATTAATGATGCGAAGTCTTGTCTCGTGCCGTTATATGTTCAAAGGGTCATTGTCACCTTGATTCAACCTTTTACAATTTAGTCAACTCTCCAGTTTTGTGTCAGTATGTACTCCTTTGGTCCGTTGCTCCATACCTCTTTCCTATATCAGTTTCGTGTTGATGATGTGGGATTCATTATGGTCCACCTTCGACGAGTCCATTCCTGTCGACATCAAATCACTATCGAGGAATTAGGCTTAGGAACCAACTGTATTACCTTGGTACCTGCATGTGTCAATGGCAGGTTTCCTCGTATTCAACAGTAGGTTTTCATTATTGGCCTATGATCGAATAATCCCTCGAATGTTCGACGTCAAGACTCTTTATTCAAATTCATTGGGTTGTACTAGAGATACCTTGGGGATCATTGTCATCATTGGAGATTACCCTCGTACTTGTTAACAACTTACATCATTGGTTGGTAATCAAGTAGTCTCTTCCATGTTCGACTTCAACACCTTGTAATCACATGGTCAGATTCATATCACTTCGAGATTAGGTAGAAGACCCTGGAAAACCCTGTTGTTTCTTTTTCATCCACGCTGCGATGGCTTCTCTTTAGTAGGTCCCTACATAGGATATCATGTCGATGCCCTCCTCTGATGTACTGTCACACAGATCCACTATTGTATTGGTTGTGGATGTTTTTTTATCTCATCATGGATCTACATTTGTTCTTCGTAGCCATGATTTGTTTACGGTCCCTATCATGTCAATTATGTCATGGATCTGCATTGCATTGGTCAGCATCCATGCTTTGAGTCAATTGTCCCGAGCATGGGTATGCTCACCTCGGTGTTATCTGACATCTTGTTTCCTTTCAGCTATTCGCTGACCTCCTTGCTACTATCTATGCAGACTAGTTTATTTGTAAAGTTTTTCTACCATCAGTTTCTTCTGACCTCACACTTTAGTGGGCATCTATTATACCCCAAAGTCCTACTTTGAGTGTAGTTTCACCTATTCATGGTTTATCCCCATGTGAAACCTAATGACGCCTTCTCCTAATGAATGTGAGAACTTACTCTCACCTAGTTGGTCCCCTCTTTGGCTCTCCTTAGAATCCCTAGAGCCAAATCCAACTTGTTTGAGCCAAGTGCCACATCATCAGGTCGAGATGCCACCTTAGTTAGCCCACTTTACTAGAATTCCCACGCCCTTCTAGTATTGCGGCACACGAAAATTCCCCTTTTTTGCGTTTTGCATACCTTCTCGGGCGCGAAAATTACAACTTAATCATGCCTTGCTCAGCCTCTGGGGAGCGAAAATTACCTTCCAACCACCTTTAGCTTGGATCTTGGATCTTATCTCTGATATATTTTTATGGGATTGAGAATTCCCTTTGAATCCTCACTCACCTTCCCTCTTTGGTTTGGTTCAACCTCCTAGATCCACCATTCTCTCTCCTAGATCCATTTTCCTCTCCTAGTAGTTGGCCTCCCAAATCCTATAAGAAGGAGGTCATCCATGGGCTAAGGGGAGAACAATTGAGGTATCAAACCTATGGTCTTGAGAGTTTTGCAGAGGTAGCAAGGAGAAAGGCTTTGGAGCTGAAGTTGTTGCTTGGACATCAAGAGTGACTTGGTAAGATTCTTCTAGCTTTTATCAATATAACTTGTCTTATTTTCCCATGTTGTGCTTCTTGTTGCAATCAATAGCATGATATGTTTCTAGTTTGATTTAGATTCTAACTATTATACATATTATTTGGAGATTGTGTTGCTTGTTGCTTGCTTTGATTTGAACAAGTTCTACTTGTGGCATTCAAGGCTAGAGCTGGAGTTAAGACAAACATCAAATTAGAAGTAAGTCATACTACTTCCTCTTTTTCAAATACATTAAAGATTTGTATGCATAATTAGATATAGGAATTTAAGGTTACATTTGTTTGTTTACTATCTTAGATTAGACTTAGTTGATCTTAGTTTAATCTCTGGATAAATCTAACTACCCATAGGACATATTTATTAACACATTTTTATAATAAAAAATTGCAAAAGTGTTATCCATTTTAATATTCTTTTTATTTTACTTTGTTTGATCCATTTTTTAATATTACATTTTAAAGTCTAAAGTTTTATAAAATTTAAAAATATATATATTTTAAAATTTTAAAAATAACATACATATCTTATTTTTAAAATGATCTTTTATCATTAATTTAATTTAAAAATGAAGAGAAAAATATAAAAACTAAGCAAATAACACAAATTTATATCTCTAAACTTTTTATTTTATTATATAATGGTATCATAAAAGCGACTCCATGGGATTTAAACAATAGTGAATGAAAACTAAACCCACACTAAAAACACTTTAACATGTTTGCTAACCCAAAAATTTATATCTCTAAACTTAACAATAACAATGTAAGAATTTCCCACTTTACTAATGATATTATATTCAAAGGATATATATATGTTTAATGCAATATTAAAAATCATATATAAATGTTTAAAAGTTTGTTATATTCAATATATTTTGTTATATAATAGGTACTTTTCTTCATTTAGGAGGCTTTCATGTTAAGGACTTAAACACCATCATAAAAATATACTTATTAAGAAGAATTTAATAAGTGTAGTTTAAATATTTTATTTTCAATTTTTTTTATGAGTGTGGAAATCTTTAAAAAAAATTGGAATAACCATATATTAATTATGAAAATTGCATAATTTGAGTACCAATCATGTTATTTGAAGGTACTGAATCTATTTATGAATTCAAAACCACAATTTAAACACTTTCAAATTTAGATTTTACCAAAATTGTTTTAAGGACCAAAACCAACTTTACAGTCCAAAACTTATTCTTCCTATATTAAAGTATAGAACATGGATGACAAAATTGGTTTAAAAAAACAGAAAGCTAACTGCAAGCTCATGCTTCCAACTGTCATTTTGATCAAACAAAGAGCTAAATGCAAGCTCATGTTCACAATGTTTTGTATATTTCCTTGATTCAGCTGAACCATAAATTTCTTGCCTGTAAGTATTGTTATATTCTGGATGAAGTTCTTGAATCCTTTTTGTGGTGCCAATAAGGTGGGGGGCATTAATAGGTGCAGGACATCCATAACCTCCGTGAGAGATGTTTAAATTTCCTTCTGTAGATACAAAATTCTTTACATATGACTGCATATAAATCACAAAGCAAAATATGTTAAGAACAATTTTAACTTGGAAATGATACCCATTTTGATATATTCACAGTAGAAATTTATAACTTGAAATGCATACAATAACGTATACTTACCTCCTTATTGAAATTGGAAGAAGAGAGCTCATTCCCTATAGTAAGCCAACCTGGTTGAAGATTATGATCTTGATGGAAAATTTCAATACGTCTTCGACCTTGAACAAGATGTTCAATTATACGATAAAGGTACTCAGGCTTTTCGGTGGATCCTGATAAAATGACGACAGACAATTTGATTGGTTTCATTCATAAAGCAGAGACACAGAAACCAATTCAGATTTTTACTAGTCAAAATACAAACCATATGGAGCTTCTTCAGATACAATTACATCTACGTCAATGTTTGGATGCATGAGATGTGGTGGGATAGTGTTTTTTATACTCACCAAACAGTGCTCCTGCATTCATGTTGATGGATTCATATCAGAGACAATCTTTTAAGAGAAATTGAAGATTCAACTCAAGAGCCAAGATCAAGAAGGAATGCCTCTTGGCTCTTACTTTGGTGCGCTTGAATAAAGATCCTCTGTCATTATTAACAGACGTAGAGGCAGCTAGATTTTCATGGTTTGTCTTTAGCCAACAAATATTTTCAACTCTTCGAAATCCCTACTGTAATAAGTCAAGAAATCTATGAGATTCCACAACAAAATTTATTTAAAAGATTTCAAGATTGAACGGAGACAGCAAAGAATAATCAGCAATCAAGGCAGAGGTTCTTACCTTCTTGAAACAACAGCTGCCCTCTTTAAGACCTTGGTAGATCCAACTCAAAGAAAACAAAGGAATGGCTACCTGTGATATCCTGAAAGCAAAAAAGAAATAATGAAATAGGTTTCCAAGTTAGTAAAAAAGAAAATTCCAAATTCATATGAAAAAACGTAAAAAACAATCAATTCCTCAACGATTTAAACCTAAACCAAACTATACCTACAGGTGGGAGCCCTAAATTTGTAGGGCACCATACCAACATATACAAAATACTTTACAGCCAATGGGAACTCTAGAAGCAATGTTTTTGTGACAATACCTCGATTCGAAGGTTCTTGATTTGTTCCCAAGTCCAGTAGTCCTCCGGATCCAGAACTCCCGGAGCTCTATGGACATACTCCTCCATGGGTGGATCTATAAGAATCGCATCGAATTTGGTCCTGAAGAGGTCCGGTGAAAGCACTATCACACGCAGATCACATTTCAAGAACACAGGATTGAAGGAGCGTCGTGCATTGAGCTCGTCCTTTATTTTCATGAGCTCCTTCATCTGAGGATACTCCTCTACCACCACGGACATATCTGCGTCTCTGATGAAGTTCTATGGTCGGGCGCCTGTGGCAATAAAATGCTGCGCGTAATCGTTCTGCTCGGCCCTCATGGGCACATTCCCATCTCGAGAATGCCCCCCACACGGACAGAGGCCTGTATTTGCATTAGAAGCAACTAGTTGTACAATATTCCGGTGATTTGAAGTCGAATTGGGCTGCAAGGGAAACCCTAATGTTTCATTGGAATTCATAGGTGGTCCATTCTCTGTAAAATTCAAGGGCCCCGAAACGTTATAGTCAGGTGAAACGTAATTGTTTTGCTCGGCCCTCGTGGGCACTTTCCCATATAGAGAATGCCCCGCACACGGATGGAGGCCCGTATTCGCATTAGAAGCAACTGGTTATACAATATTCCGGGGATTTCAACTTGGAATGGGCTACAATGGAAACGCTAATGTTCCGTTGGAATTCATAGGCGGTTCATTATAGTCAGGTGAAACTACTGCTGCACCCACCTACAAAGTGATTAGGTTGGTTTATGAGACTTAATCACTTCTACTCAACCTTATTCGACAACCTTTAAGCATTCATCATTATTTTAGACCGATAAACATCATGATCTATGCAGATGAGTGAGATACGCAGTGCTGTGTGCTTGATACCCCGATTCACTCCTAACAATTAACTATGTGGTTATCTCATTGATCCATTCATTTGAGACTTATAGGGGCTTGCGTGATATCATTCGTCCATACATGAGCTATTAACATCTTATTCCATCCCTTCCGTGGAGAATATAGATAAAAATAAACACATATAAGATAACAGTAACCTCATGCATGGACTGTAAGTAATTTAAATAACAAATTAATAATAATCATGCACAACAATCACATAACACAATGGTTTAACATGGTTCACCCCTCGGATGGGAAGCTATGTCCACAAGAATGGTTGTTTATTATTTAGGAAAGGGTACAATAGTTCTTTCATCTACGCACTCAACTGCAGATGCTCTTCTTTCTTTCTCGCAAAATTAGGTCTCTACGCACTCAGCTGCAGAGCCTTTACAATGCTTTTATCTAACAGATCTTACAATATTCAATAATATTAACAAAGTGGTCCTCAATGTTTATATTTCAAACTCAATTAGAAATAACCCATTCTTACTATAAAAGAGCTCGTAGGGAGTGAATCCAATGGTGTTCCAACATGTAGTTCGATAATCCCAAAGGGATTCTAGAATTCCATCATCCCAATCATTATAGTGAATCTATACAGTATTTTTAATGATAGCTTCAAACACTTTGTTGGTGCTCTCCACCTGACCATTAGCTTGTGGGTGGTAAGGTGAAGTGATTCTATGATGGATATGATACTTGTTAGTGAGTGTCTAAATCAACTTGGAATTGAATTGAGGTCCTCCATCAATGATAATCTCATGTGGTATCCTAAACTAGACAAATATTTCCTCAAAGAGAAAATCAGAAACAATGTCTCTTGATACAGCCTTGGCCTCCACCTATTTAGTAACATAGTATGTACATACCCGAATATGAAATTTTTGGAGAGATGGAGGATGAATGGGTCCCACAAAATCCAAGGTTCAATTCTCAAAAGGTTCTATAACAAGCTGAGTTCAAAGTGGCATTTCATCTGATTTGGCTAGCTAGCCCATTCTTTAAACTATATCACAAATGCTTACATACTACTAGGTGTTACATAAAATGTTAGGACAATAATAGCCGAGGTGAAGCACATTTTGAGCAGTCCTCTTGTCAGCCACAAGTTCCATCCACAAGGTTCATCATGGCAGGCCATTAGGATGTCATATATTTCATCCTCTTTCATACAATGTCCGATCATAAGATTTCATCATGTATAAAAGAGGCAACATGCAACACCGATTCCATGAATATTTGGTGCTTTTTCGGATGATGTGCTTGATCTCCCTTGACAAAATGTGGTCGATCATTTTATCTAGAGTCAAATAGTTAGAAATATCTACATACCACAAAGTTTTAGTAGATATTGCAAAAATATGTTCATCTGGGAAATTATCCTCTACTCGTAACACCTCTCCTTCATTGGTAAACCGAGAAACAAAGTATTCTACAATTTTTATATATATATATATTTTTTTCAGGCTTGTCAATGATATCGATGTCAAATTATTGCAATAATAAAAACCACCTATTCACTCTACCAATGTAATGGGTTTGTTCATTAAATAACGAATAATAGAGTGATGAGTATGTATAAATACTTGACAACCAGTTATAAAATGAAATAATTTATTTTTTGAGTATACAACAACAAGGAATTCCTTCTATGTTACTGTGTAACTTAGCTCAGTAGAAGACAAATTCTTACTGATGAAATCAATGTTTAGGACTAATTAGACTATGTGTTAGGGTGGAAATCAATGTTTAGGCCTAACGAATGTTAAATGAAATTGTAGTATATTAGGCAGGGGTTTAGGCCTCTACCTAATAGTCTATCGGTCTTACGTAGAGCATAACCTACCCCTTTGAATTAACCATTGTTAAAGTACTATTTTAGCAGAAATCAATAAAGTTGATTATATTAAAATGATTGGGGAAAATCCTAAGAAACCTAAAATTTCCGCAGTACATTTCAAGGACAAAATGCCCTATCCTGAGGATTAGGGACTTCAAAAATCCCTTAGTCATATACCTCAAGAAAAAATTCTGAGAATGCCATAAGGTATGGCAACTCTAAATTCTTACATATTGGCCTAATCACAAAACACAGTGACAATACATAAACTAACATAAAAAAACCAAATGAGACCTTAAATTGGCAGGTTGTCTTCCACATCTTCCAACAATGAATTACTTGAGCCTTCAAGTTGAGCTAATGTAGTATGTTGCACCATTTCCATTGGAATGGAGTTAGAGAAATCCCCTACACTAGAGTGGTTCCCATGAGCAATATACTGAATGAATGACTGATGCAATTCATTTTCCAAATCTAATTGAGCTAGTTTCCCCTCATGCATGTCCAACTTACTCTCCAAAAAATCATGATGTTGTTCCTCCATCCAATTGTCCCCTTATTTGACACATCATCTTCCTTACACCAACAATTTCCTCCACAACAAATCCAATTTCTGACCCACAACCCTGTTTTGCCTCCATCCTAACCACAACACATGGGAGAAATAACATCTCCCTGTAATATTCTCACGACGGTGTCGCTTCACACACCTTATTACAACCACCCAACACCCACTAAATGGATTTCTTGGAAGATCCTATTCTCAACGACCAATTCACCCCCTCCTTGATTTGGATACCTAGCCTCCACAAAAGAAAATCAAGAGTCAAATCTGATCTAGACGGTGAGGAATCTACCAAACTGAGGCTATAACCAAACATCCACAACCACAAGTCATTTATATATCCCATCGACACAATAGAAATTAGCCATGAACACCATAATAGCCTCTGAATGGTCCATATCAAGCAAGCTGTGAAGAGTTGAGGGCACACAAAAGAAGGATGGAATGCTTGTGTGAATGTCAATAAAAAATAAAATACACCCCCTTTAATGATGCTCGAGGAGTTATTGCTTCAACATAAATATGGCATTTCAAGATTATGGGACCTGCCTTCTTAGTGGGGATTCATCGTCCTTTAGCAAGATACCTTTGTCGAGTTGTTGGCGTCACTCACAATTTTATCAGCGAGACTATTATTGTGCCTTCGGATATGCCAAAAGGAATACTACTTGAAATTTTGAAAGTTCCAAGCAATTATATCAAAAATATAATTTTTGAATCGTATGTCTTTTATTTAAATAATTACAAGCCTGTCAAAGAGCATGAAGGGAATCCTTGAAGATCATGATCTGATATATCTCTAGAGATGAAACGAGTTCTGAACCAAGATATAAGGCATAAGTCTCAACATAATTGTTGTTTGTATTTCCTAGGCCCCAAGAATATCAAGACACTTATTTTTTGGTAGGGTTGATGACGACCCCTCTCGCACCTTCCACACTTATCCATTATTAAAATATTTGACATGGTGAGCTAAGACAAATTTGAGCCACAATTTTTTAAGAAAACACAATGGCACCTCCCTGTTATTAAAGGGAAGTTTGTTAAAAACCATAAACCTCCTTCTCATCTAGTGGTCTGTAAACAGTTCGTATGCGCACTATTCCATGACAATATACTTCTTTATTCGGAGGGTTTAAACTAGTACCAATGTCAATAAACAAGGCCATAATATCTTGTTTTGAAATTTGTAAATCTAACCTGGTTTTTATCTAACCTAACGCTATATATTCAAACATCCTAGTCTTGCATTTGGAAATATCAAATGATTTCCCTCGAGTATTAGGAATGGAATATATAATGGTCCCAATCAATTTAGCAAGTGAAATACATGAGGGCTAGATTTGGTGTTTCTAAAAGTGACAATGATGTTTCCTAGTGACTCAAGGACATTATCAATTTTGGTGGTTGCATCTATACTTGAGAGTTAGAGGCTAGGGTTGTCTTTGTTCATGTGTAGGCTCCATGAAAATAGAATTTATATGTTGCAATAGAACAAGATTATTTATTTTGAAGAATTTAAGAAAAATAAACAAAATAGATGGATGGGTAAGCCTACATCAAGATAATGACAATGTCCCTTATTCTCAAATTGTGCCTCCTCAAAATGCACAATGTGGTTTAGAATACAAATACAAGGATCAAGAGTATTTTTTTATTAATACATAGAAGAGACATGCACTTAGGAGCATGCACATGTTATTAATGTGCGTGTGCGTGTGTTCTTGAAAAATTGCATGCATTATTTGAAATCATGACCTAACAATCTAGTTGGTAGCCTATGTGGTGATTCAAGGCCCCACAAAGCTATATGAGCATGTTCCTAGGCACTCATTGCTACTTTTTTTACCATCAACTTTGTGTGAATTAATCTTGATCAAATCCTCTTGCCTTCCCTACCATTGTCTCCAATCCCATTAAGAAGCATGACTTAACTGTTGGAAGCATGATGCTCTGAACAAACAATCTTTCACAAGTATGTGGTAGTCCTATAACTGAAGATAAAATCTCCTCTATAACCTTGATTTTCAACCCATGGAAAACAATTCTAGATGGATGGAAATTTTGAGAAAATTATAAAGAAATGCTAACATCAAACCCCTGCAATCTTTCCATATTATTGATCCATCCTTCATTTTGAAAAATATGGTACATTGCCTAGTTTTGTTGCAACTGGTTCAGAGACATGGATTCATGTCTAACAGGTGGATCACCCATGGTGATAATTTCTAGCAACAATCATAGTTCATCGGCGTAGTAGTTGATTGATTATAATAGTTGGAATGAAGGGCATCCAACACTCCTCAAGTTGTAGCATAGGATGTGGGTTAAAATTGCCAAATTTAGAAATGTGGGTGGAAAACGGTTAGATGTAAATCAAAAAATCGTGTCGACAAATTTATTCATGGAGAAAATTTACGGTATGGTAGATAAGTGGTGGTAGGCGAGATGGTAGTGAGAGTGACCTTCCTTGGCCTGCCGAGGTGGTAGGTGTGGTGTATTTTCCCATAAATTCCGTTAAATCATGAAAATATGTTGCGCGTAGGAGTGTCGCACCTTATTGCAATTACCCATGTGTAACATTGATGATGATGCCGACATATGAGTGGAGAATTTTCGGCTCGTATGAGGACCACGTGGACAAGAAACAATTTTAAATCGTAGGAGGTGCAACGAACATGGTGGTGAAAAGGCATCATGAGCTATAGTGACAAAAACTGCCATATGGATGTTGTGCGTCACAACAAAAATCCAAGAGTTGCAACGACCAAAAGACACAAATATTTGTAGCAACCAAAAAATATCGGGAGTTTTAGTAGATATAAATGTTGAGAGTTAGAACAACCAAAAGATGTTAGGAATTGTAGCACTCATAATATTCCTGTAGTTCCAACACCCAAAGACAAGTGGGAAAAAAATTGCATAGCATATAAGTTGAATCTGTAGCATGCATAAGTAGTAACAAAAGGATAAAGTAAAAGCCTATTAATGTAGACATTATTCTGGTTGGAATTTAAAGTTTTTTTTAGAGAGAGAGAGAGAGAAAATAATTCTGCTATTGGTGCAGATGGAGGAACTACGGCATAAAAAAGATCAAAATCTGGACATGTAGATATCTGTTGAATAAAGTATTTCTTGGACAAGTTTTTTGATATTGCAACCGATCTTTAACCAACAAAGGAGTTTAGGCCTCATCAATTATTCTAAGCTCAACTAAACCATTATAAAAAACCGTGTCAATATTGTAAGGTCCTAACCATCGTGTGTGAAACTTCTCTTTAAAGTCCTCGAATTTGGAATCATATAGCAAGTCCCTATCTCCCCTTTGAAACTTCTTTTTCTTCACAAATTTGTCCTGCCATTTTTCTCACTGTTGCTAAATACCTGAAGTTTGATGAAGGCCAGCTTGGTGAATCTCATCCAGTTCATTGAGCTCATTTAGGTGATGTTGATGAGCTTCTGTGAGATCTAAACCAACCTACAAAGTGGTCCTCAATGTTTGTATTTCAAACTCAATTGGAAATAAACCATTCTTACCATAAATGAGCTCATAAGGAGTGAATCCAATGGTGTTCCACCATGTAGTTCGATAATCCCAAAGGGATTCTAGAATTCCATCATCCCAATCATGATCTAGTGAATCTATATAGTCTTTGTTATGATATACTTGAACACTTTGTTGGCACTCTCCACTTGACCATTAGCTTGTGGGTGGTAAGGTGAAGTGATTCTATGATGGATATGATACTTATTAGTGAGTGTCTAAATCAACTTGGAATTGAATTGAGGTCCTCCATCAATGATTTAATATAATGTGGTATCCCAAACTAGAAAAATATTTCCTCAAAGAGAAAATACGACACACAATGGCTCTTGATACAGCCTTGGCCTCCACCCATTTAGTAACATAGTATGTACATACCAGAATATGAAATTTTTGGCGAGATGGAGGATGAATGGGTCCCACAAAATCCAAGTTCCACTTCTCAAAAGGTTCTATAACAATTTGAGTTCAAAGTGGCATTTCATATGATTTGGTTGGCTAGCACATCCTTTAACATATATCACAAATTCTTACATACTGCTAGGCGTCACAGAAAATGTTAGGCCAATAATAGCCGAGGTGAAGAACATTTTGAGAAATCCTCTTGTTAACTACAAGTTCCATCGACAAGGTTCATCATGGCAGGCCTTTAGGATGTCATGTATTTCATCCTCTCTCATACAATGTCCGATCATAAGATCTGTCCATGTATAAGAGAGGCAACATGCAACATTGAATCCATGAATATTTGGTGCTTTTTCGGATGATGTGCTTGATCTCCCTTGGCAAAAGGTGGTCGATAATTTTATCTAAAGCCAAATAGTTAGAAATATCTACATACCATAGAGTGTTAGTAGATATTGAAAAAATATGTTCATTTGGGAAATTATCCTCTATTGGTAAAATATCTCCTTCATTGGTAAACCGAGAAACAAAGTATTCTACAAAATTATCTTCTTTCTTTCTTTCTTTCTTTTTTTCTTCAGGCTTGTCAATGATATTGATGTCAAATTATTGCAATAAGAACAACTACCTATTCACTCTACCAATGTAATGGGTTTGTTCATTAAATAACGAATAACAGAAATCAATAAATTTGATTATATTAAAACGATTGAGGAAAATACTAAGCAACCCAAAATTTCCACAGTACATTTCAAGGACAAAATTCCCTATCCTGAGGATTAGGGACTTCAAAAATCCCTCAGTCATATACATCCAAATTTTTTTTTGAGAATGCCATAAATTCTGGCAACTCTAACTTCTTACATATTGGCCTAATAAAAAAACATAGTGACAATACATAAACTAAATAAAACAAACCAGATGAGACCTTAAACTGGAAGGTTGTCTTCCACATCTTCCAACAGTGGATCACTTGAGCCTTCAAGTTGAGATAATGTAGTATGTTGCACCATTTCCATTGGAATGGAGTAAGATAAATCCCCTACACTGGAGTGGTTCCCATGAGAAATATACTGAATAAATGACTGATGCAATTCATTTTCCAATTCTAATTGAGCCAGTTTCCCTTCATGCATGTCCAAAATACTCTCCAAACAACCATGATGTTGTTCCTCCATCCCCATTTGGAAACTGATTTACTCTAGCATTTGCTCATTACTATCCAATTGTCCCCTGATTGGACACATCATCTTCTTTACACCAGCAATTTCCTCCACAACACATCCAATTTCTGACCCACAACCCTGGTTTGCCTCCATCCTAACCACAACGCATGGGGGAAATAAAATCTCCCTATAATATTCTCACGTCGAAGTCGCTTCACACGCCTTATTCCAACCACCCAACACCCACTAAATGAACTTCTCACAAGAGCCTATTCTCAACGACCAGTTCACCCCCTCCTTGAATTGAATAGCTAGCCTCCACAGAAGAAAATCAAGAGTCAAATATGATCTAGACGATGAACACTCTACCAAAATGAGGCTATAACCAAACACCCACAACCACACCTCATTTATCCCATCAACACAATAGAAATTAGCCATGAACACCATAATAGCCTATGAATGGTCTATATCAAGCAAGCTGTGAAGAGTCTAGGGAACACAAAAGAAGGATGGAATGCTTGTGTGAATTACAATAAAAATTAAAATACACCCCCTTTAATGATGCTCGAGGAATTATTGCTTAACCATAAATATGGCATTTCAAGATTATGGGATCCACCTTCTCAGTGGGTGTTCATCGTCCCTTACCAAGACACCTTGTTCGAGTTGTTGGCGTCACTGGCAAGTTTATCAGCGAGACTATTATTATGCCTTCGGTTATGCCAAAAGAAATACTACTTGAAATTTTGAAAGTTCTGAGCAATTATATCAAAAATATAATTTTTGAATCGTATGTCTTTTATTTAAATGATTACGAGCCTATCAAAGAGCATGAAAGGAATCCTTGAAGATCATGATCTGAGATATCTCTAGAGATGAAACGAGTTCTGAACCAAGATATAAGGCATAAGTCTCATTATAATTGTTGGTTGTATATCCTAGACCCCAAGAATATCAAGTCACTTATTTTTTGCTAGGGTTAATGATGACCCCTCTCTCACTTGCCACCCTTATCCATTATTAAAATATTTGACATGGTGAGCTAAAACAAATTCGAAGCACAATTTTTTAAGAAAACACAATGGCACCTCCCTGTTATTGAAGGGAATTTTTTTAAAAACCATAAATCTCCTTCTCATCTAGTGGTCTATAAACAATTGGTATGCACACTATTCCATTACAATATACTTCTTTATTGGGAGGGTGTAAACTAGTACCAATGTCAATAAACAAGGCCAAGATATCTTCTTTTGAAATTTGTAAATCCAACCTAGTTTCTATCTAACCTGACCCTATATATTCAAACATCCTAGTCTTGCATTTGGAAATATCAAATAATTTCCCTCGAGTATTAGCAATGGAATATATAATGGTCCCAAGCAATTTAGTGAGTGAAATACATGAGGGCTCTCTGGTGTTTATAAAAGTGACAATGATGTTTCTTAGTGACTCAAGGCCATTATCAATTTTGGTGGTTGCATCTATACCTGAGGGTTGGAGGCTAGGGTTGTCTTTGTTCATGTGTAGGCTCCATGAAAATAGAATTTATATGTTGCGATAGAACAAGAATATTTTTTTTGAAGAATTTAAGAAATTTAAACAAAACAAATGGATGGGTAAGCCTACATCAATATGATGATGATGTCCCTTATTCTCAAATTGTGCCTCCTCAAAATGCACAATGTGGTTTAGAATACAAATACAAGGATCAATATTATTTTTTTATTAATAAATAGAAGATACTTGCACTTAGGAGCATGCACATGTTATTAATGTGCATGCGTGTGTGTTCTTGAAAAATTGCATGCATTATTTGAAATCATGACCTGAAAATCTAGTTGGTAGCCTATGTGGTGATTCAAGGCCCCATAAAGCTATATGAGCATGTTCCTAGGCACTCATTGCTACTTTTTTTTACCATCAACTTTGTGTGAGGGCTCTTTATTTAGATTTGGTTAAGAGTTAGTTTCAACTTCCAATCAAGAGTTTCCAGGGTCAATTTTAAGTTTAAGTCTTATCCTAGAGTTTATTTTAACCCAAGATTAAAATATTGGTAGTAAAATAACTTATCTTTGAGTTACAATACTCTTTGGAACATTATCATAGTTTAGAGTTTTTGGTTAACTTAAACAACAAATTTTGCTACAATTTTTATAAACTTGCAACCTAAGGGTGGATCCATATAAATTTTGAAGATGATATGTTGTGTTGTGTTCCGAATAGATCTATCAAAATAGAAGATATAAATTAACATGCAACAATACAATAGATCCACACAATAAACCACAAGATAATAAAGCATATAGAAAGAATCCTTAAGGTAAGGTAACACCATAACTATTCCTTGGGGAACGAATCACTCCACAAGCTATTCTTGCTACAACTGTTACATCCAACACACTTCACAAGGCATCTCATTCCATTGCTTCTACTTCTTTATATAGTTTCTATCCAAACTTCTATGCACTTTCTAGATAAGGAATTTTCTAGTAGGTGGAACCTTCTAGTAAGCCTTATTACAATTGTTGCTTTACACACAATATGGGCCTTATTAAATAAATATGGCCTCAACACATAGCATTATCCCCTTCAGTAACTCCATAAATACACCATATTATCCTCCCTAGGTACATTACATTCCACCCCCCTTCGCATGTTTCATCCTTGAAACATGGGAGGAAGCCATACAATATGTTCTACTAAGCAATGTAGTCAACTGGTACCAAGCATGCCCATCCATCCATTCTAGTGAAATGTGGACACGGGGTCTAACTGCTTCCTTTCCCCCTTGATCTTGATTATGGTTTCTTCCTTGGTTCCATGTTACCATTGTTTTACTCTGGTATCTTTGAAAATATCTTTTAGTTATCCATGTGCTTCCATACAGGTTGCCTTTCTGATACCATGCTTATCCATAGTAAATTTGTCGATATTTATGACCTAAATCCTTGATGATTGTTGTTTTGTTGGGTGGTGTGAGAGGCAAGTTATATCAATCTTAAAAATTATATCTCTGGTCTTTATCTCTATAACATGTGGTTCCTTTGAGTCATGTAGCCCCTAGTTTCTTATTTCTGCTTATGCCCTTCCTGGGCCTTTTCTTCATGTGCTTCTGTAGCCCTTTTTCCTGATTCAACCTCAAAATCTCTATCTACTACATGTTTATAGGTGCTTCAACTATTATGCTTGGAAGGGCTTCTTCATGAGCCCCTTTGAACCCTTTAGTAAGAGAAATATCATGCAATGCAATTTTTTTTTTCTTATACCAAAGCTTCAAAAGCTTCTTTTGCACATGAATATTAATTGTACCCACTTAGTCCATCCAAGGATATCCCAAAACAATATTCACATTATCCATATCTATAGCATGAAAATATGAATGTAACACATATTTTTCCATAGCAATATTTAAAAAATTGAACATTTTCACTATCAATTTGTTGCTTTGAATGTGCTTTTTGGGAACTGGCAACCTTTTAGCCACCTTAACATTTATAAAATTATGTTTTCTATTAGGGTTTATAAAAACAATGTCATTCTCTTATTGAATACATCAATGAACATGTAATAGAGATTTGTCACATGAAAATAAACCCTTATGGATCTCATTATCCTTCATCACAACATTATACCACTTGTCTAAAAATACATTTTCATATTCTTCATTTGAAATATTTAATAGCTCCTTAAAACAAAGTGTTTGGCACCATATAGTTGCTTCATATGTTAAATTAGAGTATATGCAACTTTTATGAAATGAATTATTTTTCTTATAGTATGCAATGCAATTTTAAATGCTAGGACCATCCGATTTTCTTGTAAAATACATTTTTTGCAATTTGTACACCCGTTACTAGAAAACCCGTAAACAACTTATTTTAAATCAATGTTAACTTTACTTCCTGGACTTTGATTTTGATGTTTTTCTATTGAAAGTGGGTGTCTCCATGAAAGGAGCTCAAATATATAACGAGTATCTTCAAGCTATACAAATAAAGTTTTAGAAATAAATCTAAAAATTGTTGCCCTCTTTTTTTCTCCTAAAACATTGAATAAAGAAAAAAAAATCCTCGACTTTTTTGCCCCAAAAAGGGTTGTGATATCAAATGTTTTGTTTCTTAATAGATCTGGAAATAGAATATATAGAAATAAACTAGCAATAATATAATAGATCCACACAATAAACCACAAGATAATAAGTTACACACAAATATTGGAAGAACCCTTAATGTAGGGTAATAACATTAACTATTTCTTAGGGAATAAATCACTCCACAAGCTATGCTTGCTACAACTATTACATCCAACACACTTTACAAGGCATTCAATTCCATTGCTTCTACTTCTTAACATAGTTTCTATCCAACCTTCTAGGCACTTTCTAGAGAGGGAACTTTCTAGAAGGAACATTCTAGTAGGCATAACCTTTTAATAAGCCTTATTACAATTGTTGCTTTTCACACTACATGGGCCTTATTTAATAAATATGACCTCAATACATAACCTTATCCCTTTGAGTACATTCATAGGTAACCCATATTATTCTCCCTAGCTACATTACATGTTGCTACAAATGGATTCATTTTCAAATCTATTTTGTCATGATATAAGAATTTTATATTTTCATTAACTATATTTCTTCTTAAATAATATTGTCATTAAATCACCTCCAATGAAAATTCAATATATTGTTAAAATCACAATACCCAAAAGTAGAAAAAATACCCTCTTCAAAATAATATTTTTAAGAATGAAAAAGATTGGGTGCCACTTAAATGTCCATATGACACTTCTATAATATTACTATAAAAGATATTACTTAAATTTGAAAAATTAACAAAATTAGTTGATGTACTAGTTAGTAAAATATGTGTGGATTTTGTACACAATTTTTTCCTTAAAATTAATAACCATCTCTAAAAAAACTAGGCATCTTAATAAGTAAATCATTAAGTTTACTTAAAATTTTAAAGTATATGTAGTTAATAAACATAAAATTTATTGCAAATGTATATATTTATAAAAATTAAAAAGTATATATCAACACACTGTTGGCTGCTTTTTGGACAGACCCGGGTTTTAATGAAGCGCAGCAACAAAACCCCTTGGCGCACTGGCCCTCTCGGCAACGAGCTGCGCAGCAGCCCGAGGTCTCACCCGAAGTGGCTATGGGGGGGCTAAGGAATCAGGTTTCCTTAACCTAGGCGACGCGGAGACTGCTCTTTCTTCCCCTTCGACTCCTCTAAGGTGAATGTCTGAGCCTTCTTCAGACTTATGAGCGCAGCAGCGCTCAAGCTCCTGCCCAGCAGCCTAGCTGCGCGGTACTTCCTCTCCTGCGCTAGGACCAATTATCCTCTGCGCCGGTATTCTATGCGTAGTTTCACTTGCGCGCCCGTCGCAGCAACAAGTTCTCCTATCGCAGCGGCGATGTCGTCTTACCGATTCCTTCGACCCTTAACGATTATAATCCTCCAGGAAGCTCCAAGGACTTACTCGACACTCATAAAGATAATGCAACATTCCTGTATATGCTGTTAGTAAACTAAAACAGGCAACTACTTCAATCACAACATCGTAACAATGAGAAATATGAAGTCCACCTCCACGGGGAAATCCCCGTCCACGGGAGTATCTTATATTAACCAGAAAATGATAGAGTTATACAATATGCTGCACACACAGCTGCAGCCTTAGATCTTTCCAGGAAACTCCACGCACACAGCTGGGAGCCCTTCTCTCGATCTAGTCTCTTCCTCTACGGAGATTACAATAGTTCAGACGTCGACTCAGACCGTCTGCAACTCAAATATTAGCTTCTCTTCTAACCAGCTCTAACTCCTGTTTTCTAGCAACACGGTAGAAAACAATCCACAAGATCGTAACAGAGGATGATCAACTCGATCGATCCTTCTTACATCTAGTATCTACTATCTTAGCTAGCTCACTCACAGGCTTAGCTAACTGACTAACTGACTGGCTATCTAACCAACATCTACCCTTTACAATTATACATATATATAGGTGGCCATGGTGGTCGCACCTTTACAAAACTGTGGGCCTTTCCCAGCAGTAATCCCCAAAAACCCTAACCACGCACATGGCTAGGTGTACTGTAGGCGCCGCTTGCAGTCATGTCGCCGCTTGCTGCAGGCTCCATGAATTCCGGCGCAGCTTACGGGTATGGGTGCCTTGTCCTTCGCCTTCAATGCTTTGGTCTGTTGCTCCTCCTTGATCCGAGCAACCATAACTTCTGTACTTAGCCTTAATGAGGGTAGCTGAGCCCTCTACTCCATCGCTTCATTCATTGTGGTAGATGGGATTTCCACTCAGCTTCCTTCATTCTCTTCTGAAGTGTGCACGAGCTCCGCGATTTCCGGTCCGTAATCTATGCTGAGATTATCCATCTGGCACCGTACTGCGCACCTTCTGCTTCTATCCCAAAATTGGCGCTTATTCAAAACTTAGCACTTTCTCTTCCATACTTGTGTTTTTTCCTCAAAATTCGCAGCTTCTACCATAGCTGCGGCCTTGGCTCCAACAGGCCCCTAACACTTACTTGTGGCTCGCCCTCGAGCCACTCGCACTAGCGTGTGGTCGCTTTACTTGCGCATCTGCTTTTGCTTGGGTCTCCGCGAATGTTTTCTTCCACTGCGCAATAGCAGAGTCCAATTCATTGACACATTCCACAGCTGTCTGCACCATTTCTGCAGTGGCTTCTTCTTTAGTTATGGCATCAATCACTTCTTGAGATTCAACAATCTCTTTGATTTTTGCCTCGACTTGGCCAACGATGTCAGCATACTCATCCATAAATGGCTGAATGCTGTTGGTGAGCTTCTCGTCTTCAGTTCTGAGCTTGTGTAGTTGCTGTTGCATTCTGTGCACTTCACTCATTTTCTTCATTTTTGCTAAGCCTGTTAAGGCCTTAGCTTCTTTAGTCAGAACAGTTAGGGACTGTTCTGCGGCTTGTACTTGTTCCAAAAGACCAACTTTAAAAGGGAGCGTCTCAAGCTCCGTCCAAGCTTCCATAGCTTGGCTCATCAGGTTCTCGGCTTCCTGTATTCTGTCTTTCATCTGTGTGGAATCTCTGCTCAGCGCTTCAAATTGTTCCTGCGCATCATCTGTAAACTGCGCGGCAACACGAGCTTCCAGCTCGGCAATCTGGGTTCTATGGCCCTCAGCCATAGCAACTATTTCATGCTCCAGGGTTTTCACCCTTCCTCCAATAATTTGAACTTTCTCAACCAAAGGGAGGTCTGGTTGAATCTCGCAAGTCGGCAACTCCTGGGCAATCTCGTCCACTGCGTTTCTTATGCCAATGTCTTGCACCTCATAAAGTGCGAGCTTCTCAGTGATATTCTTATGGCTTGCCTTCAGCTCTATCTCCTGCGATTGCAGTCGTTGATTTGCCTGGAATGTAGAGAGCTCTCTAGCTCTCAGCTCAATAGAAACCTTCTCATGTACTAACTGTAGAGTCTCTATAGGAATTAAAGACAAATTTATTTCAACGGGCCGAACTGTGCTTACCTGTAGTGCAGCTAGCGGATCTGGAAGTGTCATGCTTGTAGGCGGAATATGCACGACAGTATGCCTTTCTACGAGTTCTTCAACTCGCTCGATACTTGGAATTACTTGTGGCGCCTGCGAAGTAGATGCTGGTGCATGGGTCTGCGCAATCCTTCCTGCGAGACCTTTGAGTTCCACAAACTGCATGTCTAGAGCACTTCTGATGTGAGCATGCATAGTCCGCAGCTCGCGAAATTGCTCTTTCAAATACTGGTCGATCCCCGAGGGAATGGCCTCAGAGGGATGCGACACCTTTTGTTTCTTGGTTGCTGGTTCTGTCAAACCTTCATCACTTCTTTGCTCATGGGCTTCCTTGCCCTTATCCTTCTCTTGCGCAGCGGCGGGTGGCATCGCGGGTGCGATGTCGGCGGCTTCCCTCCATGCGTCCGACCAAGACTTGATATTTTCTTCGACGTCTTCGGTGGTCATCCTGTAAAGGACTACGGCCCATTCCTCTTGAATTCCGCAGGGACGGAGGTAAAGTTGATGTAAGTCGGCACTAAAGGCCAACTTTCCTCATATATTTTCGCTGTCTCCTCACTCAGCCTTGGCATTTCTTGAATGGTATCTCTGAGGAGATAGTAGTAGTCACAGAATACAACGCGGTTCATCTTGCGCTTCATGGGATTAGTAGATTCCCAAAGGTTAACATAGCGGATTCCGGCAGGTTCTCCTGCGCGGCATGGGAGGAACTGAGTGTTCGGGGGCTCCTTCCACCCGACGAGAGCACATAAAATTAAAAGCCAAGAAAAATGGAACAACTGACCGGGGTTATCTTGGACGTTCCGGCAGTCTTCCAAGAAAGAATTGAGGAGGAAGAGGGACCAGTTGTACTGTTCTCCCTCCGCAGCTGCGATGGCGAGTTCCACGACAGCTCCAATAACTTCCTTCGGTCTGCACTTTGTGAGAAGTCTTCCTGCGAGCAGAATTCCTGTAAATCGAAGTGCTTCGTCTTCTACTATACTGAGGTCATAAGCCCGACCTCCTCTTGTAAGGTTGTATTTCTGCACCAGCTGTGCAGCCAATTTTCTATCCTTGTCTTTTCCCACAAAATGAATATTGGGATCCTTACCAACCTTAGATAGGTCGGTAATACGGTGAATCAAATCGACATTTAAATCAATTGGCCTCCCCAGCCAAAGGTAACCTCCATGAACGAAGGATAGCAGTGTCTTAACAACTGCGTTCACTTCATTGCCACGCCCGAAATGCGGTAGCTTTAACAGGTTCAGGAGTCCAGGGCGCTCAAGATTTGATGCAAATCCCTTCGGGATGAATTCGTCAATCTTTCTGGTAGGATTATGCACTACCGTCAGATATCGATCTAGCTGGAACTGAGGATATGTTTTATAGTCTCCCAGGTTGAAATCAGAGAACTTGACCAGTGGAAGGTGTCCGAGCAGGGACCCTTCTAGTCGCACGCCAGCCGGTAGTGGAGGTAACGGAAGTGGATACTTCGCATTCTTCGGAATATGCACCTCTGGTGCATCGTCTGGACGCGGCGGAATATAATTCACCATAGTGGCCAACGGCTCTGGAACGGGCTCTTCTGGCTGTGACTGAGATGCTCTTGTGGCCGGAGATTGTCTGGGATCCTGATAACCAGGGTGTACATAAGTCGAAGCCGTCACGGGGGTAGTCATGCCGAAATCTAGGCCTCGGCGCAGGAATTGACGAACAACTTCTTCAGTCGACAGGTTCTCCGTCCTGAACGGGTATGGGTAACAAGAAATTCGACAGAAACGGCGGAACAGCGTGGGATATGAATGCTGACAACAAAGGAAGCAGTTCTGCACACTCGGCTCTGAAAACAATAGCTTAGATTCTCAAACAAGACTATGCAACTTGAGAAAAGTAACCCGAAAATATACAAGTGTGCGGTATTTATAGCCAAAAGTGATAGTAAATGCGGCCAAGTGGGGCTAGTAGCTGTAGGTGGCTCTGCATGATTTGACAACCCTTCTATCCCCCTCGCCTCTGCGGTGCATTTATTGTGATGGACGGGCTCTGACAGCCTTCCGGGAGAAGCTAAAACTTTCGGCTCATGGGTTAAATGCAAATATTACGGAGATCAAGCCGAATCTGTCAAAGCGGCTACACTTAAATGGCGGGCTTATCCTTCATTTATTCTCAGACGCGGCTACATAACTACTGTAATTCAAAATTTTCGGCGGGTCATTTCAACTTAGGTAACTGTGCCTATAGGGGTCCACATCAAGAATTCTTCAAGCGGCAAATTATCACAGGGAACTCCGCAAGAGCGACAGTTCAACATTACGGGAAAAGAAAACTTCGCCAGAGCGCAAAATAAGGTCGCTTCTTACAAACTTTTACTGATGCGCGGATGGTTCAAGGAACTGCGCGGGAAGCCAGAGACTGAGGGTCTCGCGACTTCTGTGTAGACTGATAATGCGATGCCTCTTTCAACTACACTGGACATATTCATTTCTTTGAGTAGCTATTTAAGTCGACAGGGCGGAGTGGCCGTCACGGTAAAGCTTGAGCCGACTCCCATTGATCTTTGTAGGCAGTACTTCTCCATTCAGCTTCGCAAGCTGAACTGCTCCTCCTTCTGTTATTTTTATTACCTGAAAAGGGCCTAACCAGTGTACACGAAACTTGCCTGGGAACTTGAGGAATTTACTATCATAGAGGAGTACCAAGTCTCATTCCTGAAAGACTTTATTCTTAATATGCCTGTCATGCCAAGCTTTCTGCCTTGCCTTCTGCACCTGTTGATGGAATCCGGCTAAAAGTCTGTTTTCTTCTAAGGTAAGCAATTGTGAAAGTCTTTCACTCATGGTATCTGTATCTGCCATTTCTGTAATTTGCGCAATTCTGAGACTGAGAATAATGTATTCCATAGGCATAACTGCTTCTTGTCCATACACCAAACTGAAAGGTGTGTGGCTTGTTAATTTCTTGCATGTAGTTCTGTAAGCCCATAATACAGCTGTGACTCTAAGGTCCCAATCATCTCTTTGTTGATTACAGATCTTGGTCAGGGCATTCTCAAGAATTTTATTGAATGCCTCCACCGTGCCATTAGCTTGAGGGTGGTAGGGTGTACTCTTATGGTGACTAATTTGGAACTCTTCAATAAGGGCTTCTATAGTCTCATTGAGGAAATGTGTACCCTGATCACTCATTAGAATCAGTGGGCATACGAATCTAGTGATAATATTCTAAAAAATGAACTGCGCGGCCGTGGCAGCGTCGCAGTTCTTCACTAGCTTAGCCTCATCCCATCTGGTGAGGTATTCAGTAGCTGTAATGATGTATCTTGCGCCGGTTCTTTTTCCTGGTGGGTTGATAGGACCTACAAAATCAATGGCCCATTTATCAAAAGCACGCAGTGTTATCTGAGGTCTTAGCGGCATCTCATCTCTTCTTGAAGGTTTTCCTGTTCGCTGGCACACATCGCAACATTTGCAGAATTCCTTAGTATCCTTATGCAATGTCGGCCACCAAAGACCTGCGGCTAAGATCTTCTGAGCAGTCGACTTTCCTGCAAAATGGCCTCCTGCGGTGCCTGAGTGCGCTTCTGCGATGATAGAGTTCTTTTCATGCGGAAAAATACATCTGCGCAAGACTTCATCGGGGCCTAACTTATAAAGCTGGCCTGCTATCAAAGTGAATTCTGCGGCTTTGACAACAAGTTGTTTCTTCTGCTGGATTGTAAACTCAACTGGTGCTTGTCCGGTAGTAAGAAACTCAAGGATATCAGAATAATATTCATCCGCTGCTTGAACAGAAAATAGCTGTGCATCAGGCAGATTGTCCTCCAGATTTGTAGGTTCTTCTCCTGACTCAATCCTAGATAAGTGGTCAGGTCCTGCATTCAATCTACCTGGCTTTACAATAACCTCAAAATCATATTCTTGAAAGAGCAGTAGCCATCTGCAAATTCTTCCCCCTAACACTGGCTTATTGACCAAGTATTTCAAAGCAGAATGGTCAGTATACATTTTAAAATGTGCGCCCAGTAAGTAGTGTCTGAACTTCTGTAGGGCGTACACCATAGCTAGTCCTTCTCTCTCTGTAGTAGTGTAGTTCTTCTCGACTGTGGACAGCTTCCGGCTAGAGTAAGCAATGGGGTGATCGATACCTCCTTCTACCGGTTGTGTAAGTACGATCCCCAATGCTATGGAAGAAGCATCGACATGAACATGAAAGGGTTTATTCCAGTCTGGGAAAACTAGAATTGGCGCACTGATCATCTTGTCTTTAAGTGTGTCCAAGCTCTGTTGGCATTCTTCTGTCCATTGGAATTTCGAATCCTTTTTCAGCAATCTTTCCATAGGTGCTGTGATCTTTGCATAACCTTTGATAAATTTTCTGTAGTATCCAGTATGTCCCAATGTAGTGCGCAATTGCTTGACTGAGTTGGGCGCAGGTAAATTAGCAATGATGGCAACCTTCGCAGGATCCATCAGGAGTCCTTGTCTGCATACAATATGACCCAACAAAATACCAAAAGGAGTACAGAAGATACATTTTTTCAAGTTAAGGGAAATCTGATGCTGTCTACATTTTTCTAACATCATTCGCAAGTTTCCCATATGGTTCTTTAGTAAACCAAACACAGTCCAATCATCAAAATAGACTTCTAAGAACTTGTGAATGAATTCTTTAAAAACAGCAACAACGACTCTAGAGAAGATAGCAGGAGCGTTTTTAAGACCAAAGGGCATTACCGTATACTGGAATGATCCCCATTCAGTCGCAAAAGTAGTCTTATGGCGGTCGTCTGGATGGATTCTGATCTGATGGTATCCCGAAAATCCATCAGTGAAGGAGTAAGCCTCTTGTCCTCCAACATTATCAAGTACTTCATCTATAAAGGGAGTAGGAAATGGATCATGCGCTGATGCGTCATTGAGTTTGCGCAAGTCCACGCAAATTCTTATTTCACCTTTTGTCTTCTTCTCTTGTACAACCATAGGACTAATCCAATCACTCTCCTCTACTGGCTCAATAATACCTGCTGCAAGCATCTTGTCAATTTCTTCTTTGAATTTTTCTTTATAGCGCGGGTTCAACCTGTATGGGCGCTGCTTTACTGGCTTGGCATCTGGTTTCAGAGGTATGCGCATCACTCCTAAGTCTCCTAGGATGCCTTTCATTTCTGTGAACTTGGTAGGAAAGATATCCTGGTAGTCACGTAATAAATCTGAAATATGCCCAACAGTTTCATCATCCCAATAGTCTCCGATAGAAGCAATCTTGGGTTCGGCTTCTGTACCAATGTTAATCTTTTTGAGCTTGATGTGTTCTGTAATGGCAGGGATATCAAGGTGAGGATCTTCAACATTGCGTGTCCCTTCTGATTCTGGGATATTGATGTTGCGAGGATCATCCTCCTCTTCTCCAGTGGTGAAATTATAGCATTCCAGGGCATGTTCTATCTGAACAGCCCAATCCGGTTGGGAATATTCTGGTAATAGACATGGTTGAAATACCTTCTTTTTAATACACTTCAGAGCCTGATCAATACTTGGATGTTCTGACTCAAAGCTGAAGGTAAGTTGAAAAATTTCTATCATAAGAGGCCAAGTAAGAGTGCCTCTGCGCAATTCTGTTTCAGTGTACCAGTTCCTTGGAACTATGTCCAATGTGTGGATGAATAGGTGAACCCACTCATCTTCCGGAATATACGACCATTGCTGAATGCATGCTTCAATGTGTGACCTGGGGTCACTCTGTCCCTCATATTGGCGCGACACTTCTGCTGTAGTGTCCTGGAATCTGCGCAGTATCAATCTGCGACAGTCTTGCCATGTGTGAATATTCTCTTTATGTGCACCCCACCATCTTGCGGGTGTAGCGCGCAGTGATACATCTAATGCCTGTATGCGCTGCTGTTCTGGAAGGTGTTGTTCATATGCATGTATGAATTGGCTTACTTCAGTTAAACCATCAAAAATTGCAGTGTCAGTCAATTCTGTGCCAATCCATCGAATGGATTTAGTCATCATGGCGCAACGTCTTGTAGAAACCTCATGTAAGCGATTCTACCAGTTTTCCAATCCTGCATCTGAGTCTAATGTGCACGAGCTATCGCATCGCCAGCTGATATGGCCATCTGCTGTGGGATTGACATAGTCACTCTGACTAGCAGTCATCTGATACAAACTTTCCATGTGGTGCGCTTCTTCTTCTGCCCGAATGGGTTCTATATACCTTGGTCCTTGAATAGGGTCAAGCGGTGCAATGACCCTAATCTGGTCGTCCTCAAAGGTCATCTGTCTTTTCTTCAAGTTAATGACAGCCAAATTATCAAATGCCCAATCTATACCTAAAAGTGCTGGGTAAGGTCTACTATCATCCAGAATTTTGATTACTTCAAAGTCTGCAGAACTTCTTACTCCCTCGATATCAATAGGTACATTGGGTAATCTGCCCAATGGAGAGACTCGTTGCTGATTCGCAAGTCTAAGCTGGATGGGGGATCTTGAAAGTTGAGGGCTTCCCATCTGTTCCCATGTCTGCATGGTGAGAACATTAACTTCTGAACCCAAATCTAAAATGACTTCGTCCATCTCAAATGCTCCAATCTGCGCTGTGAGCCTCATCTCTTTTCCAGTTCTAGTGTGACTCCCAATCTGGTGAACAGCACGCTGCGGTGTGTTTGTCGAAGCAGATTGTTGACATTTATCCAATAGGTGTTGAAGTTCCATAGTTGCTTTCTAATTACGCAACAACTTTAAGCAGTTCCTTAGAAAAGTATCGACAGTACCTAGTGCATCTTCTTCATCGGGCCTTCCGGATGTAGTGGCCTGTTCTTGTACCAGGTGGTCTCGTCTTAGCACTTGCGATCTAATATCATGATGCGGAGTTGCGACAGAACTTGAAGCTCTGGGATCTGAGAAATACTCTTGGGCTTGCTTGAATGCTTCTTTTTGCTTCTGCAGATTAAGTGGGGCTGGTTTAATATTAGCGCGGCGCACCCATTGCGTCGCTTGCTTTCTAGTTCCCGACTCTGGCGCACCAGTGGTTGTTCCACTGCGCGTCACAATATTAACTGTACGGTCTGGTTCCATTTTTTCTGCTCCAATCAATTGAATATTCTGGTTGACCTGTGGCGTCTTTGCTTGCATCTTATCTATCAATTGAGGGCATTCTTCAATGATATGGTCATAAGATTTACAATATCTGCAAAGGGTTGTAGGGTTTTGGCAATCTCTGGAAAAATGACCTTGCGCTCCACAATTATAACAAGTGATATGGCCTCTTCCGCGGCCAAAATTTGTTGCGCGTCCGCGGCCTCTGTAATTTCCTGTTCGGCCGTCGCGAGTTTGGGCATACTGTGGACCTGCTACGGGTCCTTGTGCTTCTGATTGTACTCTATAAACATCATGTTTCCTTTCCATCATAAGGTGATATGCTCTGCAATTGTTCTCATCATGGCCTACTGATTTACAGAAATTACAATATAGATTCTTTGGAGTTTGTACATATTTATGAAGTAAGTGACATTCTTGTGGTCTGTGACCTCTAGTTCTACAGATTTCACACCAAGGCCCCTGTGCCTGTGGTAAAGGGTTAGGTGCTCCAGTTGCAATATACTCTATGAAAACGGGACAATGGTCCTTTGAATGACCTTGTGCTTTACATTTTGTACATCATATCTCTTCCTTAACATCCTTGCCTTTCTTAATATCATGCACCTGCAAGGTTAAGTTTGCTAATTGGTTCTGCAACTACGCAATATCGTTGCTTGTGCATGATATTAAGAAAGGCAAACAGAATCTCACTATGCAAGGTTAAGTTTGCTAAGTGAGATTCTGTTGCTTGTGCACTTCCTCTTATGCAACAGAATCTCACTATATTGGTTCGTGAAGGTCAGTATAGATATACTTCTGCAACCATTCTTCTGTCTGGAGCCTAGAGCTTCTATTAGCTTGTTCAGCGAACTCTTTAGCCTTTAAATCGAACCAGTCCTGAATTTCTGTAGCTGTAGGATTCCAGTAACACATTTGTTAACTGAGCAAGTCTCAAGGCAAGAGAACCATTTGTTGGCTCAACAACAGGGTTCAAAGCAACGGAACCATTTGTTGGCTCCTTCTTTCTCTGGGTTTCGCCTCAATCTCGCGTGTCGCCGAAATAACAAGTCTCATTCACGCGGCAACGGAACCATTTGTTGGCTGCCGCAACAATCTCCTACGTCGCAGAATTAGCAAGTCTCACAGTAACAAGTCACAAGGCAATGGAACCATTTGTTGGCTGCTTTTTGTTAAATTTTCTGAATTTACTTCAATTTGATCTAGGATCTTGACTGAGAGAACAACATGTACAGCATATCAATCATGGAGACAATAATGCAAGCACACAAGAGACACAAAGATTTACTTGGGGAAAACCATAAAGGTGAAAAACCCCAATAACTTCCTCAGAGATAGATAGAGCAATGATACAACCAACCAAGAGAGATAGCCATAACCTAGCAGCAGATCCTCCTCCTCCATAAGTGCGCCACTCCTCCTTGAGTGCATGTGTGAGAAGTGAGTGAGTAAATAGAGTGCCTCCCGCACTCTATTTATACTTGACTTGACTTGCCTTTTTACCTAAGTCATGTAGGCTCGAACTTAACCACATAATATAATGCTGACTGGGCCGACCCCCAATAGGGTGGTCTAATAACCCTTTGACCCACATGGCCGACCCCCAATAGGGTGGTCTAATAACCCTTTGACCCACATGGCCGACCCCCAATAGGGTGGTCTAATAACCCTTTGACCCACATGACTTATACAGGGCCGACCCCAAATAAGGTGGTCTAATAACCCATCAAGTATAAGTTACGACACTTACAATATAAATGACGACACTTCCTTATAGAGGAATAATACCATCTCTATAGGAATACAATATACATATATGTGAAATACATTCCGAAGTTACATATACATCAACACTCCCTCTTAACTAGGAAGGTATTTCTCAGCACAGTTCTTCTAGCACAAGTCATCTTCTCTGGATCATCGTCACTGGATAACGTCATCGAGTCATCATCGTCGTCACTGCTGTTGCTATCTCAATCAATCTCTGAATCTACTCGTCATAGGAAGTTCTACAGAGCCAGTCCTTTTTCATACTGGATGTAGGCCCACCACCTTCAGGTCTTCGTCATCACTGGCCATACTGTGGAATCCTCAGGACTTATTACGTGCGTCACAAAACCTCGAAAGAGCATCCCAGGCTGTTACGAGCACACAGCTCTACCTATAGGATCTCCCAGGGCGCTAATACATGTGACCCCACCACAAAACCTCGAAAGAGCATCTCAGGATGTTACGGGTACACAACTCCGACCTGAAATCTCCCAGGGCACAAATTACATGTGGTCCACCACAAAACCTCACAAGAGCATCTCAGGATGTTACGGGTACACAACTCCAACCTGAAATCTCCCAGGGAGCTATTACATGTGGTCATGGCAAAACCTCGAAAGAGCATCTCAGGATATTACGGGTACACAACTCCGACCTGAAATCTCCCAGGGCCCAAATTATATGCCATAGGACAAAACCTCGCAAGAGAATCTCAGGATGTTACGGGTACACAACTCCGACCTGAGATCTCCCAGGGCACAAATTACATGTCCTCCCAGAGCAATGTCTCCAAAGAGCATCCTAGGCTGTTACGGGTACACAACTCCGACCTATAGGATCTCCCAGACATGCTCATCTGCACAACCTGATCCACGGCCACAGAGTATCAACCTGATACTCACCATACATCATCCTGATGTACCCATGATCGTCCTGATCATCATCACTGCAACGTCCTGCTGCATGTCATCTGGAGCAACATCCTGAAGCTCACCATCCATGATCATCCTGATCATCACTGCAACATCCTGCTGCATGATCCACCTGATCATCAATGCATCCACCTGATGCATACCAAGTATCTACCTGATACATATCATCATACATGATCCTCCTGATCATACAATGTATCCACCTGATACATGATACATATCACCATACATGATCCACCTGATCATACAATGTATCCACCTGATACATATACAGATACATGGTCCAAGCATCCAACATGATGCATATACAAAATACATACACATGATCCAACTGATCATATCCAACATCCAACATGATGCATCCATACATAAATGATCCACCTGATCATATCCAGCATCCAACATGATGCGTACATACATACATAAAAATGATCCAACTGATCATATCCAGCATCCAACATGATGCGTACATACATACATAAAAATGATCCAACTGATCATATCCAGCATCCAACATGATGCGTACATACATACATAAAAATGATCCAACTGATCATATCCAGCAGAAACCAGAACATCATCCTGATGCCCATTATCCAACGCTTTCATCCACAGCCATGTGAAGGATCCTCCTTCCAACGTGCTTGGAATGGCTTCAGCAAATGTGTTCATCACTTCTTCCTCGAAGTGTCCTCGATCTGAAGAACGCCAAGCCTCTCTCTGAGGTACTCGAACTTCACTCTGGCTAGTGGATTCGTTAGCACATCCGTAATCTGCTTGTCTGTCGCAACATACAGGAGCTTTACAGCTCCTCTCTGCACCATATCCCTGATATAGTGATATTTGATCTCTATGTGTTTCGACCTGTCATGAAACAATGGGTTCTCGGACAGCTTCACACAACTCTGGTTATCACAGAAGATACCAGTAGCCTCCAACGGGAGATCAAATAACTAAGACAGTAGCTTTCGTAGCCATACTGCCTCACAACTAGCTGAACAGGCTGCAACATACTCTGCCTCAGCTATACTCAGTGCTATGCAGGACTGCTTCCTGCTAAACCAAGAGATCACACCTGATCCCATACTGAAGCAACACCCAGATGTGCTCTTCCTATCTGCAGCACTGCCAGCCCAATCTGAATCAACATAACCCTGCAGGTTTAAACTTTTGATTTGCCTCATACCTGAGCCCATAATCCACTGTACCCTTTAGGTACCTCAGAACATGCTTTACAGCAACCAGGTGAACACTCCTCGAATTCGTTAGGAACTGGCTCAATGTGTTCACAGCAAAGCAAATCTCTGGTCTCATGTTCATCAGGTACATCAAGGACCCAATCATCTGACGATACATAGTGATATCAACTGGCTCAGATGAAGCATCACATAGAGGCTTCAGATTCGATGCCATAGGTGTGGCCATATCCTTGTAGTCCATCATCCCGAACCTCTTCAGGATCTCTACTACATACTTCCCTTGTCCAAGGAAGATTCCATCTGCACTCTGCCACACCTCCATGCCAAAAACAAATAGTGCATCATCCCCAAGTTCTTCATCTCGAACTTGGTAGTAAGCTTCCGCTGCGTGTCGGAAATCAATCTATCTTCACCATACCAAGTTCCGCACATATATGATTTCCTATCATGTGTCTCAGAACCAAGTAGCTGCTCTACATACACTTCTTCTTCAACTACACCATTCAAGGAAGCTATCTTGAATTCATCTGGTGTATTTCATCACTTTTATATTTCTTAATGCTGCCATCTACAACATGCTTGATCTGATAGTTCCATTTGGAATTCATAGCAAACTTCCCTTCATGTCTTGGGATTACATCCCAAACATCATTCTTCATGATCGACGGATCATGGCATTCTTCCCGTATCCTGGGAACTTCAATATCTTCAATAGATAAATTTTGTTGCTGAACAAATGTTGTAGTTCTTCTTTTGTAGGTGATGGCATATGATCTTTCCTACACAACAAGTTAAATTGCATGATTAGAAAACATCTCATAGTTTTCAGAACAAATTCTTACACATAAATAAATATGTCATACAGTCATGCAATTATCTTAGCCAATGCTTCAATACAACATTTATCCATATCGCGTAACTTTCTAGATGCCTTCCAATCTCTACCAGAACATTGTTAAGAGTGTGCACAACTCCCAACATGTCAGCAAAGAGGTTTCATTCTAGATAAGTAGCAATGGAACGTTGCACAGTGCCATAGGCCACTTACCCATGTATATTAGTAATATACTGTTCATCAATGCAACTATTCTAATATGCACAATACATATCCTAAGTCTAGGAACATGAGCATATACATCATTGAACAATTTTATTTAAACAAACAAATATGCAAGAAATTAAAATACTTATCTTTATTTGTTCGTTGGGTGGACTCCCTCTGAGTCTTTGCTTCCTTACAGGAGCTACTGGAGTCCTAATCTGAAGTAGCTTCTTCTACACCTTTCTGTTGTGGAAAGATGGTCAACTCCCTCTGAATATCTGCATCCTTGTAGAAACTACTGAAGTGTGTTCCTTTGCTTTCTTGCAGGAACAACTGGAGTGTGCTCCCTCTTGATCTTTGCTTCCTGGATTACCTGTTCTTGAACTCATATTCATCCTTGGTTCCTATGCATACTTATTAGTATCATGATTGTGTTATCCTTGTGATCTCATATAAAATCATACATTCATTAGTATACTATTAAAACACAATAATCTCAAGCATGTATAGTCATGATCATTTCAAACAGAAATAATAAGCATTAGCATTCAAGGTTTATGTAGGATTCTTATGGTTAGTCAAATCATCAATTATGGTAAGAAACATAATATGCATACAACCATGATTATTCAAACTTATGACTTCATGAATAATCATTATCAACAACACAACAGTATAAGATCCTAAACCAAGGTAGGATTCTAGCTTGATATAGGAAAAACATACCTGGATTAGCATGCTAGCTAGTTTATGTCTAACATACCCGCATAATGTCTTTTGGTTCTCTTCAGTGACTTGTGCTAGTAACCTGCATGTCTCATATGTTAACCATTACAAAACCAAGTTATACATACCTCGTAAATGGATCTTCTATGAGATCCATGACAATGGATGAATCTTTGTCCTCATGTTATCATGACCATATGTTCTCGGAACAGAACATGATTTGTCTTTCTTGGTGTACCTTTCATGTTAGTAGACAACATAAACCTCATACAACATGATAATTCATTAGTACAATCATAAGTGTCAACACCCTAACCAATGAATATCTTCTATCATGAATTCATAATTTTGTTAAGGTGATACGACAAATCTAAAATCAAAATTGTACTAACCGTAATAACATGAAGACAAACATACAATAAACTTAATCATGGACAAATATCGAAACATACCTCGATGAGTCATACCTGTCGAGATCGCTTGTAATCTTCTTATGTAAGGCCTTAGCCTCATCTCCCTCTGAAACAGGAACTTCTTCACTTATGCAGGTGACCAATCTATCTTCCTCTAAGATTAACCCAATCCACTTGATTTGCAAGAACTGGACCTGGAGCTGGATATGGGTTTGTCAAAGAAACCCCAAAAACTCAAACTTTGAATTTCAAACTTCCGAAAGGATAGAAATATGCGCCTTGATGAGCTGATCAAACTGGAATATTCAGAATTTGAAAACTGCAAAGTTTCACTCCTCAATTTTGCCTTTGAAACTTCCGGATTCACTGGACGTGACCCTGAACTGGGGTTTGATGAAGCCCACTCTTTTGCCCCATCAAAATGTTTGATCCAAATCTCTAAGCTTCTATTTTTCTGAGGAGCTTCCAGCCGTGGTCACAGATTTCAAAAATTCCCATTTTTACAGAAGCCCTAATTTTCCACTTTTCGGATCAAAGTCCCGAACTGGGGTCTAATCAAGCCCGACCTTCTGCCCAACCAAAAATTCTGATCTTGGTCTCTAAATTTCTATTTTGATGAGTAGCATCCAGCCGTGGTCTCCGATTACAAAAATTCCAACTTTCTCCAAAGCCCTAAATTCCGGAAGCCATGAATGAAGGTACGAAAAAATAATTCTGTTTTGACAGAAATATGTACCTGAATGTTTCCGGTGTAACTCCGAAATTTTTGATCCACAGGGTCTGAAAACGTTTTCTGAGATAGCCTGACCTGTTATCTTTCCCTCCTGACAGGTCTGACCTCAATTGGATTCTCTGAGAGAGAGTTATGCCAAATTTCGCAACGTGACCTGTTTTGGGATAAAACAGGAGAGCGAACTTGTACGGCGTGCCACGTGTCATTGTTTTAACTTCGGCCTCTGAAAATTTTTTCTGAGATAGCTCGGCCTGTTACCTTTCCATCCTGACAGGTCTGACCTCAATTGGACTCTCTAAGAGAGAGTTATGCCAAATGTCGCAACGTGACCTGTTTTGGGATAAAACAGGAGAGCGAACTTGTACGGCGTGCCACGTGTCACTATTTTAACTTCGGCCTCTGAAAAAGTTTTCTGAGATATCTCGGCCTGTTACCTTTCCATCCTAATAGGTCTGACCTCAATTGGACTCTCTGAGAGAGAGTTATGCCAAATGTCGCAACGTGACCTGTTTATGGGATAATACAGGAGAGCGCACTTGTATGGACTGCCACGTGTCACTGGTTCAACTTCGGCCTCTGAAAACGTTTTCTGAGATAGTACAGACTGTGTACTACCTGTCACCTTTTACGAAATTTCATTTGGAGCTTTCTAGCCCAAGATATGACCTTTTTCCCAAGGTCACCTGATTTTGACTCAGATCTGGAAGAGGCAGAAACCCTATATTGTACAGATCATAAATCACAAAGTACAACGAATTAGAGGTTTTCCGTTGGACACAAGATACCTGGAGATCTTAGCTTCGGCCTGTAACAATTTCAGATCCGAAAACTTCGCCAAAACAGATTTATAGCGAAAGTGCTACGATGACTGGTTTTTGCTATATCAAGCCCTAGCATCGTAAGTGCAACAAGTGTCATACATGCCATATCATGCCTTCTTTCAGGCTAGCTCTGATACCATGTTAAATTTTTTGAATTTACTTCAATTTGATCTAGGATCTTGACTGAGAGAACAACATGTACAGCATATCTACAGCATATCAATCATGGAGACAATAATGCAAGCACACAAGAGACACAAAGATTTACTTGGGGAAAACCATAAAGGTGAAAAACCCCAATAACTTCCTCAGAGATAGATAGAGCAATGATACAACCAACCAAGAGAGATAGCCATAACCTAGCAGTAGATCCTCCTCCTCCATAAGTGCGCCACTCCTCCTTGAGTGCATGTGTGAGAAGTGAGTGAGTAAATAGAGTGCCTCCCGCACTCTATTTATACTTGACTTGACTTGCCTTTTTACCTAAGTCATGTAGGCTCGAACTTAACAACATAATATAATGCTGACTGGGCCGACCCCCAATAGGGTTGTCTAATAACCCTTTGACCCACATGGCCGACCCCCAATAGGGTGGTCTAATAACCCTTTGACCCACATGACTTATACAGGGCCGACCCCAAATAAGGTGGTCTAATAACCCATCAAGTATAAGTTACGACACTTACAATATAAATGACGACACTTCCTTATAGAGGAATAATACCATCTCTATAGGAATACAATATACATATATGTGAAATACATTCCGAAGTTACATATACATCAACACTTTTTGGACAGACCCGGGTTTTAATGAAGCGCAGCAACAAAACCCCTTGGCGCACTGGCCCTCTCGGCAATGAGCTGCGCAGCAGCTTGAGGTCTCACCCGAAGTGGCTATGGGGGGGCTAAGGAATCAGGTTTCCTTAACCTAGGCGACGCGGAGACTGCTCTTTCTTCCCCTTCGACTCCTCTAAGGTGAATGTCTGAGCCTTCTTCAGACTTATGAGCGCAGCAGCGCTCAAGCTCCTGCCCAGCAGCCTAGCTGCGCGGTACTTCCTCTCCTGCGCTAGGACCAATTATCCTCTGCGTCGGTATTCTATGCGTAGTTTCACTTGCGCGCCCGTCGCAGCAACAAGTTCTCCTATCGCAGCGGCGATGTCGTCTTACCGATTCCTTCGACCCTTAACGATTATAATCCTCCAGGAATCTCCAAGGACTTACTCAACACTCATAAAGATAATGCAACATTCCTGTATATGCTGTTAGTAAACTAAAACAGGCAACTACTTCAATCACAACATCGTAACAACGAGAAATATGAAGTCCACCTCCACGGGGAAATCCCCGTCCACGGGAGTATCTTATATTAACCAGAAAATGATAGAGTTATACAATATGCCGCGCACACAGCTGCAGCCTTAGATCTTTCCAGGAAACTCCACGCACACAGCTGGGAGCCCTTCTCTCGATCTAGTCTCTTCCTCTACGGAGATTAAAATAGTTCAGATGTCGACTCAGATCATCTGCAACTCAAAGATTAGCTTCTCTTCTAACCAGCTCTAACTCCTGTTTTCTAGCAACACGGTAGAAAACAATCCACAAGATCATAACAGAGGATGATCAACTGGATCGATCCTTCTTACATCTAGTATCTACTATCTTAGCTAGCTCACTCACAGGCTTAGCTAACTGACTAACTGACTGGCTATCAAACTAACATCTACCCTTTACAATTATACATATATATAGGTGGCCATGGCGGTCGCACCTTTACAAAACTGTGGGCCTTTTCCAGCAGTAATCCCCAAAAACCCTAACCACGCACATGGCTAGGTGTACTGTAGGCGCCGCTTGCAGTCATGTCGCCGCTTCCTGCAGGCTCCATGAATTCCGGCGCAGCTTACGGGTATGGGTGCCTTGTCCTTCGCCTTCAATGCTTTGGTCTGTTGCTCCTCCTTGATCCGAGCAACCATAACTTCTGTACTTAGCCTTAATGAGGGTAGCTGAGCCCTCTACTCCATCGCTTCATTCATTGTGGTAGCTGGGCTTTCCACTGAGCTTCCTTCATTCTCTTCTGACGTGCGCGCGAGCTCCGCGATTTCCGGTCCATAATCTACGCTGAGATTATCCATCTGGCACCGTACTGCGCACCGTCTGCTTCTATCCCAAAATTGGCGCTTATTCAAAACTTAGCACTTTCTCTTCCATACTTGTGCTTTTTCCTCAAAATTCGCAGCTTCTACCATAGCTGCGGCCTTGGCTCCAACACACACAACTCTTTATAAACATTGTTTCTAATTTAAAATGAAATTATGAATAAAAATTAAAAAGTATATATCAATATGCAATTCCTTAATTGAATCCCCCTTGTTTGGACAATGTTTGCCATCCCCACATGCCTCAATGTGTAAAGAGGAAGTGTGTGTGGATGTAGCACTAAAGATAGAGATGTGAACCACAAAAAATAAAAATTATAATTTAAAATGAAAATTTGAAAAGAAATATAGGTGAGTTTTGATATATACTTGAAGTTTAAGAAAAATAAAAAATTGTATTTTTTATAATAAAATTTATAAAAATGTTATTCATTTTAACATTTTTCACTTTTATATTACTTATTTTACTTTATTTTTCACTTTTATATTACATTTTTCACTTTTATATGATCTTGTAGCTTGGATGATTGGCAATAAGAATTGATAACCTTAAGAACATGTGATCCTTCCTAAGAGGTCATAAGTTCAAATCCTGAGAGAGGGTTTCATACACAAGTGGTCTCATACATTGACTTTAAAAATATATTATTATTGATATTATTAAATGAAAACTAAACCCACTTTAACAAGTTTGCTACCGCACTACCCCACAAATTTATATCTCTAACCCTAACAATATAAGGATTGCCTATTTTAATAATGATATTATATTTATCATCAACTTAGATATGCTATCCCACAAATTTATATCTCTAAACCTAATTGGTTAAAAAAACAAAGATCTAAATGCAAGCTCATGCTTTCAATGGTCATTTTGATCAAACCAGAGATACATGCAAGCTCATGTTCACAATGTTCTGTAGATTCCCTTGGTTGAGGTGAAGCACAAATTTCCTTGATGTAAGTATTGTTATATCCTTGATGAACTTTTAGGACCATGTTCTTCAATTCTTTGTATGGTGCAAGAGGTGCAGGACATCCATAACCTCCTTTAGATAGATTTCCTTCCGTAGATACAATTTTTTTTACATATAACTGCATATAAATCACACAACAAAATATGTTAAAAACAGTTTGAACTTGGAAATGAATATGTAACCATGAATGATAACCATTTTGATATTGAATATGTAATCATAAATTGATAACCATTTTGATATATTTCAAAGTCACAGTAGAAATGTATAACTTGAAATCCTAATAATAACATATACTTACCTCCTTACTGAAATTGGAAGAAGAGAGCCCATACCTGGTTGAAGATTATGATCTTCACCGAAAATTTCAATCCGTCTTCGACCTTGAACAAGATGTTTAATTATACGATAAAGATACTCAGGCTTTAGAGTGGATCCTGATAAAATGACAGACAATTTGATTGGTTTCATTCATAAAGCAGAGACACAGAAACCAATTCAGCTTTTACTGGTCAAAATACAAACCATATGGAGGTTCTTCAGATACAATTACGTCTACGTCAATGTTTGGATGCATGAGAAGTGGTGAGATAGTGTTTTTTATTCCCATCAAACAGTGCTCCTGCATTCATGTTTCAATGTTTGGATGCATGAGAAGTGGTGAGATAGTGTTTTTTATTCCCATCAAACAGTGTTCCTGCATTCATGTTTCATGGATTCATATCAGAGACAATCTTTTAAGAGAAATAGAATTTAACTCAAGAGCCCAGATCAAGAAGGAATGCCTCTTGGCACTTATTTTGGTGCGCTTGAATAAAGCTCCTCTGTCATTATTAACAGACGCAGACGCAGCCAGATTTTCATGGTTTGTCTTTAGCCAACAAATATCTTCAACTCTTCGAAATCCCCACTGTAATAAGTCAAGAAATCTATGAGATTCCACAACAAAATTATTTAAAAGATTACAAGATTGAACTGAGACAACGAAGAATAATCAGCAATTCAGGCAGAGGTTTTTACCTTCTTGAAACAACGACGGCCCTCTTTAAGACCTTCGGCACCACAACAAAATTATTTAAAAAATTACAAGATTGAACTTAGACAATGAAGAATAATCAGCAATCCAGGCAGAGGTTTTTAAACAACGACGGCCCTCTTTAACACCTTCGGCAGATCCAACCCAAAGAAAAACAAAGGAATGACTAGCGGCCATATCCTGAAAGCAATCATGAAACAGGTTTCCAAGTTAGTAAAAGGGAAAATTCAATCAATTCCTCAACCATTTCAATCTAAGATTCTAAACCAAACGACTAAATTGGTAGGGCAGCATAACAGCATATATAAAATACGTTAAAAGCCAATGCAAAGGACACCGATAACAGCATGCATGAAAACCTCCAAACATGGGAAACTCTAGAAGAAATGTTTTTGTGACAATAACTCGATTCGGAGGTTCTTGATTTGTTCCCAAGTCCAGTAGTCCTCCGGATCCAGAACGCCCAAAGCTCTACGGACATACTCTTCCATGGGTGGATCTATAAGAATCGCATCGAATTTGGTCCCGAAGAGCTCCGGCGAAAGCACTGTGTCACGCAGATCACATTTCAAGAACACAGGGTTGAAGGAGCGTCGCGCATTGAGCTCGTCCTTTATTTTCATGAGCTCCTTCATCTGAGGATACTCGTCTACCACCACGGACATATCTGCGTCTCTGCTGAGGTTCTGTGGCCGGGCGCCTGTGTCACCAAAATGCTGCGCGTAATCGTTCTGCTCGGCCCTCGTAAGCACCTTCCCATCTCGAGAATGCCCCCCACACGGACGGAGGCCCGTATTTGCATTAGAAGCAACTGGTTGTACAATATTCCGGTGATTTGAAGTCGGATTGGGCTGCAAGGGAAACCCTAATGTTTCGTTGGAATTCATAGGCGGTCAATTCGCCGTAAAATTCAAGGGCCCCGAAACGTTATAGTCAGGTGAAACGTAATCGTTCCGTTCGGCCCTCGTGGGCACCTTCCCATATCGAGAATGCCCCCCACACGGACGGAGGCCCGTATTTGAATTAGAAGCAATTGGTTGTACAATATTCCGGGGA
The DNA here is from genome assembly GCA_027924585.1 of Larix kaempferi. Lineage (NCBI taxonomy): Eukaryota > Viridiplantae > Streptophyta > Pinopsida > Pinales > Pinaceae > Larix > Larix kaempferi. Next base: position 18,497,775 of record BSBM01000376.1, read on the forward strand.
TTTGAACTCGGAATGGGCTGCAATGGAAACCTTAATGTTCCGTTGGAATTCATAGGGGGTCCATTATAGTCAGGTGAAACTACTGCTGCACCCACAGGTGCCTCCATTTGCCATGGCCGTCCTCTTGAGATCTATCATAGAAATCAAGAACGAACTCCCTTAATTCATCTCAGAGGGACGAGAGATCCATTCTAGCGATGACAGATATGCCCGCACAAAGAGAAGCCACGCAGGGAAATGGGTTCTCACGGTGTCGAGGTAGAGTGGTCAAATCCCATAAAAAATTTAGTAGTCGAGAGATTCTTTATTCTTCTTATAACAATCATTCAAGAGGACGGCCATGGCAAATGGAGGCACCTGTGGGTGCAGCAGTAGTTTCACCTGACTATAATGAACCGCCCATGAATTCCAACGGAACATTACGGTTTCCATTGCAGCCCATTCCGCGTTCAAATCACCGGAATATTGTACAACCAGTTGCTTCTAATGCAAATACGGGCCTCCGTCCTTGTGGGGGGCATTCTCGATATGGGAATGTGCCCACGAGGGCCCAGCGGAACGATTACGTTTCACCTGACTATAACGTTTCGGGGCCCTTGAATTTTACGGCGAATTGACCGCCTATGAATTCCAACGGAACATTAGGGTTTCCCTTGCAGCCCAATCCGACTTCAAATCACCGGAATATTGTACAACCAGTTGCTTCTAATGCAAATACGGGCCTCCGTCCGTGTGGGGGGCATTCTCGAGATGGGAAGGTGCCCACGAGGGCCGAGCAGAACGATTACGCGCAGCATTTTGTTGACACAGGCGCCCGGCCACAGAACTTCATCAGAGACGCAGATATGTCCGTGGTGGTAGACGAGTATCCTCAGATGAAGGAGCTCATGAAAATAAAGGACGAGCTCAATGCGCGACGCTCCTTCAACCCTGTGTTCTTGAAATGTGATCTGCGTGACACAGTGCTTTCGGGACCAAATTCGATGCGATTCTTATAGATCCACCCATGGATGAGTATGTTCCGGGCGTTCTGTATCCGGAGCAGGGATCAAATTTGAAGGGTGGGTCCCATTTCACTTTGAAGGGCTATGAGATATTGAACCCTTCAACGCTGATTTGTAATTTATACATATAAGTCATTCTTTTCATTTGAAAATGTACTAGTACATCTTTCATTCTTTATTTACGTAGTAAGTTCAAAATTTCATTCTTTATTTACGTAGTAAGTTGAGAAGCTTTATTTCTTGCCTCTTAAACTTTTAACTAGTATACCTGTTAAAATGGGTTCCCACGCTTCAAACAATACAAGCTTGATAAAGAATTGGGTTCTTCAACTCTTCTAAAAGAACATGATGCTTATTCTTGGAAAAGTTCAATCTTTGTAAATCACTAGCGTTCTTCAAACCAATATAAATTCTAGCCTACTTAACAATGGACAAAATGATAATGTAATCCAAAAAAGGAAGAAATTGTTTCAGAAGACAAAAACATTGGATGGACATTGGATGTTGAGTGTGGTTTGTATCTGTTGCTAAATTGAATGGTAACTTTTTTTTACTTTGTTGAATTGAGGACCATAATTCACTTTCGTGCACCTCTATCAAACAACCGTGTTGCCTATGCCATTTATAATCCTCCTTCACGCAAGTTTATCGGAGAGAACAATTCAACAAAGAAGTTGGATTGGATTGAAAACCAATAGCAAGTTTCTTTGTCACTCTAACAGAATTGAATGCCAATGAAAACAATATATGTTCTAATTTTCATTCAACACTATGAATGCCACATGTACTTGGGATAGAATAAGTTTAAGTGCTCCTTACATGTTACATGCTATGTTATGGTTTGAGCAAAGAGAACTATCCGACTCGAGGCAACTTTTGTTCTCAATAGCTGATTAAGGACCCTGGCTACTTCTTCCTTATAGCCCCCCCCCCCAGATCTCGTTATACATACTAACTCTGTGGTATGACGGAGTAGAGGATGGGTTGTGAAGCATAAGTAAAATGTAGGCATACCAAGTAGAGAGGAGATGCATAGATGATTGAAGTTCTTGTTATATTGTTGAAGTTCCTGTTCTATTCAAGACCAGCCGATAAGGGCAACAAAATTAAAAGGTCAGGTAGCACTGTCATTCTAAAAATCAAGATTACAAAATTTTATTTGTCCCAGTTCGTACAGTCGAATGCAGGAGTGGGCACTGGGCATTCTAAGAAAATTGTCAGCTTTTAGCATTGTCCTTCACCAGATGTTGTTTCATATTCTCAATCATATTGAAATTCGATAGCTAGTTGGGATTGTAAGTGTAGTAGCATCGATGGTATTCATTCTAATAAATCCCAGGAATCTTAAACCGTGTACCAAAGGAAGGTGTCGAGACGATGATTGAGCAATTAGGGAAAATGGCTCATGCAATATAGTTTTAGATACAAATTCTGGATTCTTGATCTGACTCGTTAAACAGATGCATGGAGGCTGGAAGAGTGGGAACTTCCCCAAATCCCAAGGCTTTTTGGTAAATATGGGGGGCACAATGCACACACCTATTTCCCATAGGGCTGCAACTGTGGCCAGTGGCAGCTGTGCGGGGAAGCATTCGGTTTCAAAGTGAAAACAATGGTCTTCCTTGTCCCCTTAATTTCAGGAAAGTTAAAGGACGGCTAAATTCTAAAGAGCTTCGATCGGGAAACAATGGAAAATAGGGAAAGGCGAGCAACACATGGAATCATATGCATGTACACATAACATATGAAGAAAGAAGGAATTTTTGTTGTTGCTATGGTTGGGAATCGATAAATGTCGTTTTGAATAGCGTTTAACGGAGATATGTGAAAAACCCACTCTCGGGTCTAGGTTTCAAATTTGAATCCTTCAAGGTGCATTTGAAGTTACAAATTTTCAATCAAATAATAATACTGTGTTTCGGAACTTTGAAGTTACAAAATTTTAATCAAATAGCAAAATTTTTAAATAATTGATGGGATCATGAATGGATAAAATGATGTACATACCTGTAAATTCATAGGATGTCAGCAATCCAGTTAGCCTTGAAGTTGACCTCCTCAAAAAAAACAAATTTATTTATATATGTTTATGGCAAACGGGCATTGGCAGTTTCGCTCTGCAAACTCTCCTGGACGACTAGAGGGGATAGGGTAGGTGGAACTAGGAAGTAGCTCAACCACGATGGAGCAGGGGTTTTAGAAAAAGCTTGTTTGTATTCCTGTAATATTCTATATTGATGGTCGGAGCCTTGGAAGCATGGAATTAGAGCATTGACTTGATACAACAAAGAAAACACAAGGTGGGACTCGAAAGTCGTAGGATTGACTTGATACAACAAAGAAAACATAGCGTGCGAGGCTGGGAGTTGTAGATAGTAGGATTAACTTGATACAACAAAGAAAACAAAGGGTCATGGGTAGGGAACATAGGTGGGAGCGACATCCTGCAACATTAAAAGACGTTTTTGGATTGTGGAGTTTGTCCGAAATTCCAAATTCAGGGCACATTAACATAATATATTATACATTGAATACTCAATTAACTCAGAGAGTCAAAAGTGACGAATTGGTATGTGATAATTGGTAACTTGGTAATCTTGCTGCCAGCAACACGTATGAGTCACCAACCATATTTAATAAAGTTGTTGCTGCCATTAAATGTGTTAAACACGTAAGTGCTCGCCGCTAACACGAGAACTTAGAAGTGTTCAATCCATGGGCTGCACAGTGTAATCCCATCCACGTAAACTGGTCAATGATATTATTAGAGGCCCAATGGCCTATGATCCATCGATGATCAAACACGTGGATATTGGAGAGTAACTGAGTACCAAGTCCCACTCCCAAGTCACCTATCTAGTAGCGGCATTCCCAATTTCCCACCGAAAGTTGTTGATGGGTGAAATTTGAAGCTTCCCTTCTGTTGCAATTTTAAACAGTAGTGGTTAATTTAATTATTGATGGGCTTACCATGAAATTAATTTTTTTTTGCATGGTAAAATTTGAGGTTGTCTTCTATGATGTGTAAAATGGGTCATGCTTGCTCACAATTTTTATACTAAAATACAATGACGATTCCTTATTATTATTGTATAGAGGATTGTCAAAATAGGTAAAACCCTTATTCATCCAATGGTGTATAAATAATTGCTATGTACACCAATCCATGCAAATATGCTTCTTTATTAGGAGGGAATAAACCAATTATGATGTCAATAAATAACTTCATGATATATTGTTTTCAAATTTGTAGATCTCCCCTAGTTTCTATCTAACATAGTCATATGGATTTATACATACTACCCTATATTTGGAAATATGAGATAGTTTCCGTGGTCTCAAGCAATGTAGTGACTGAAATGCATGAGTGCTTTTTGAGTTTTTTAAAAGAAACAATTATGTTTCCCTTTGACTCAAAGCCATTGATAATTTAGGCGATTGCATCTATACTTGTGGTTGGAGGCTAAGGTTGGGTCTTTCTTCATTGAGTGATGGTGGGTTCAAGTTTTGATCATGTGCATGTTCCATGTAAATAAAATTTATATTTTGCATTTGAATAAAAGTAAAATATTGTTATATTCATTTCTAAATTTAAAGAATTTAAGAAATATAAACTAAATAGATAAATAAAATTACATCAAATGAAATACATTAAATGGTGGTAATGGCAAGCATAATCATTAGACTTTAAAATATTCTTCAATCCATTTTTGTTGAGAATTTCTTTTTTTATAATATTTTCCTAAAATTTATTACTTAAGAGTTATGAGAATTACTTGCAATGAAAATTCAATATTGTTAAAATCCACGGGGGGTTCATGTCATGTCCCAAATTTTGCATTGGGTCACAATGGCCTAAGCCCATTGGCCATATTCGTAAGAGTTTATCAAATTGATGCTAAGGGTCCAATAATTGCCAAGGAGGAAAATTACTAGTTTCCTAGGTTGGGGGTGGAAGCTTTGGGATTTGGAATAAGGGGGATAATAAATGATGTTTGAACATTAGAATGACATAAATATTTAATAAATGAGCTAAATACATATATACAAGTGAAAATCAATGTGGAATTTGGTCATGAAGACAATTGGAGGTTTACGGAGTCCTTAGGTGGCTAGATTCCCTCCACACACTTGGCATGCACATCATCCAATTCGAATCTATGGGTAAGGAAATGTATTTGGAGGTTGGTAAGGTTTAATATGGAAGCTAATGAGCTAAGCAAGTCAAATTGGTAAAGAGGAGTAACTCCCATGGAAGAGGAAGAGACAATTTGGAGCTAGTGAGACACCTGGGCTAGATTCCCTAGCTCTATGACAACAATGATGAAGATGCTATGAAACCTATGACACAAAGCAGACCTAAAGGCTGACATATGACATGTTAGGGCTAAAAATAGCCTCCAAGAGGGTGCTCAAGGGAGTTAGGGCCTCTAAGATGCTTCCACATGTGATTTGGTGGAAGTGGGAGACTAGGAATTGTTGTACAAGTGGCATTCTTTGGAATCTCTTCCCAACTTGAGTTGGAATGCATCTCTTGGAAGGAATTCGACCCATAGAGAGCTTAGAAACTTTATAAATGTCAATAAAAAAGAATGAAACCAGATTTTGATCATTTGTAGAATTTGCAATTGCATTTGTGAAGAGGGAGAGCTAGTGGATGACTAGTTTCTTTCCTTAGCCAATTTCTGTTGATGTAATTGTAACTTCGAAATGTATTTCACCTATGTATATTGTATTCCTATAGAGATGTTATTATTCCTCTATACAGAAGTGTTTTTATTCCTATAGAGATGTTATTATTCCTCTATACGGAAGTGTCGTCATTTATATTGTAAGTGTCGTAACTTGTACTTGATGGGTTATTAGACCACCTTGTTGGGGTCGGCCCTGTATAAGTAATGTGGGTTAAAGGGTCACTAGACCACCCTATTGGGGGTCGGCCCTATTAGCATTATGTGTTATGTGGTTAAGTTAAGGCTGACCTAGTAAAGGTTATTAGGCAAGTCAAGTCAAGTATAAATAGAGTGCGGGAGGCACTCTATTTGATCATTCACTTTCTCACTCATACTCTCATTGGAGAGTGGCGCAATTGTGGAGGAGGAGAAGCTGCTGCTAGGAGAAGAATATCTTTTATGCTTGGGTTGTATGATTGCTCTATCTATCTCTGAGGAAGTTGTGGGGTTTTTCACCTTTATGGTTTTCCCCAGTGAAACTTTGTGTGTCTATTGTCTTTTGTGTGCTTGCATTATTATGTCCATGATTGATATGCTATACATGTTGTTCTCTCAGTTAATATCCTAGAGCATATTGAAGTAAATTTTGAAAAGCTAACATGGTATTAGAGCTAGCCTGAAAGAAGGCATGGTATGGCATTTATGACACTTGTTGCACTTGCGAAGCTAGGGCTTGATATAGAAAACACCATTCATCGTAGCACTTTCGCTATAAGTCCATTTTGGAGAAGTTTCAGGATATGAAACTTTTACAGGTCGAAGTTAAGATCCCAATGTACCTTGTGTCTGAAGCACAACTTCTAATTCATTGTACTTTTTGTTTTATGATTTGTACAATCTAGGGTTTTTGTCTCTTCTAGATCTTAGTCATAAACAGGTGACCTAGGAAAAAAGGTCACAAATTGGGTTAGGAAGATCCAAATGAAATTTCGTAAAAGGTGACAGGTAGGGGACAGACTGTACTTTTATAGGATGAAGGTTGAGAGGCCTAAAGTGAACCAGTGACACGTGGCACTTCGTACAAGTTCGCTCTCCTGTTTTATCCCATAAACAGGTCACATTGCGACAATTGGCATAAATCTCTCTCAGAGAATCCATTTGAGGTCAGAACTATGGGGTTTGAAAGATAATAGGTCAGGATACCACAGGAAGCATTTTTAGACCATGTAGATCTAAAATTTTGGCGTTACACCAGAAACAATTAGGTGCATATTTCTGTCAAAACAGAATTGGATTTGAGCACCTTCATTCATGGCTCCGGGAACTTAGGGTTTTGGAGAATGTTGGATTTTTTGTATCGAATACCATGGAGGGATGATCCTCATAAAAATAAAAATTTAGAGGCAAATATTGAATTTTTTGGTTGGATAGAAGGTCGGGCTTGATCAAACCCTAGTTCAAGACTTTGATCGGAAAGGTGGAAAATTAGGGCTTCTGCAAAAATGGAAATTTTAAAAATCTATGACCATAGCTGGAAGCTCCTTGAAAAAATTGAATTTTAGAGCTTTGGATCAAACTATTTTGTTGGGTGAAGCTCTGGGAAACTCAAACCCTAATTTAGGGTCCTCCCAAGTGAATCCAGAAGATTGAAAAGCAAATTTGAGGGGTGAAACTTTGCAGTTTTGAAATTCCGAGTATACCAGGTTGATCAGCTCATCAAGGCACATCTTTCTATCCTTTCAGAAGTTTGAAATTCAATGTTTGAATTTTTAGGGTTTCCCTCACAAACCCTAATCCAGCTCTAGATACAGTTTCTGAAAATCAAGTGGATTGGGTTAATCCTAGAAGAGAATGGATTCATCACCTGCATAAGTGAAGAAGTTCCAGTTTCAGAGGGAGATGAGGTTAAGACCTTACATAAAAATATTACAAGCAATCTCAACATGTATGAATTATCCAAGTATGTTTCGAGATCTGTTCATGATTAAGTTTATGGTATGTTTGTCTTCATTAAGTTTAGTACAATCTTGATTAACTTTAGACTTGTCGTATCACCTTAATAAAATTATGAATGCAGATATTCATTGATTAGGGTTTTGACACTTATGATTGTACTAATGCATTGTGGTGTTGTATGAGGTTGATGTTGTCCGCTAACATGAAAGGTACATCAAGAAAGACAAATCATGTTATAGTTCAAGAACATATGACCACGTTGACATGAACAAAAAGATTCATCCATTGTCATGGATCACATAGAAGATCTACTTATGAGGTATGTATAACTTGGTTCTATAATGATTAACCTATGAGATATGCAGGTTACTAGCACAAGTCAATGAAGAGAACAAGAAGACATTGCTAGACATAACTAGCAAATATGATAACCAGGTATGTTTTTCCTATATCAAGTTAGAATTCTACCTTGTGTTAAGATCTTCTACTGTTGTATGGTTGATAATGATTATTCATGAAGTTAGAAATGTAAGTAATCAAGGGTTTATGCATATTATGATTGATGATATGACTAACCAGAAAAGTCCTTTGGTCAAATAAGAATATGCATGAGTAAAAGAAGTATTCCCTGAAACCTTGAATACTAATGTTGATTATCTGTGCTTGAAATGATCATGACTATACATGTTTAAGATTATTGTGTTTTGGTAGTATGAAGATTATACTAATGAATGTATGTATGAGACCTCGAGGATAACACATTGATGATACTAGTAAGTATGCATAAGTGATTGAGGATGGATATAAGTTCAAGGACAGGTAATCGAGGAAGAAAAGATCAAGAGGAAGCACACTCTAGTAGTTCCTGCAAGGAAGCAAATATTGAGAGGGAGTCTGTGATATCCCTCCTTTATGACCTATGTTGATCTTTATTTTTATTTATATATATATATATATATGTGTGTGTGTGTGTGTATGTGTGAATAAAAATAAAGCTAAGTCATTTAGGGATGAATGACTAGAGACCAGGAAGGTCAAGTTGTGTCTAGTGTCACCCTAACTTGATGCCATTTAAGTAATGGTAGATAAACTAAGATTTTACATACCTATCTATGAGAAAATTACTAGCTGAACGTATTGAGGAAAAAAGGGGACTATATGGATATATTTATATATATATGTACCTTTATATGCTTAAACTTATATTTTAAGATATATGGTTAAGGTGAGTTTATAAGATGATTTATAAACAATAGGAGTTTTTGAGTGTGAACTCTTATATGCATATATATATATCTATACGAATGAAAATTAACACTTGCATTACTTGACATTAAAGGAAATAAGTTCATGCCACTACCTACCTCCACGTGATGTATAAGTATTGACTATCACTTTAGAATTATTTAGAATCGATTTTTCAGTTATCAAGTAACCGAGGTAATCATCAAGATAGTGGCGAATTCTTCGAAATTGAAGAAATCGATTTATAGTGAGGAAGTTCTGAAGAACTGCCATTTGGAAAATTCACACCTTGGTCATCAGGGAGTGCAACCTCCACGATCGTTCCACATCCTCCCTTAGATAATCACCAATTATAACTAACACGTGAGGGGCATCCTCACGGGATTCTGGGGAAAGTTGTTCCTTAGTTGGAATTTGCCTTTATCTTTTTGCCTTGCCACGTATACCCACTCCGCCATTTTGAGAGAGTGGTGTAGTCTTAGTGGTGGTCAGTCTCCTTGGAGGAGAATCTAAACTCCCTTAGACTGTCGCCTAAATTGAATGCAGGTGGTTAGACTACCATCCATCACTCCAAGTGGCATGTGAGGCTCTTTATTTTAAAAGACGTAGAAACTAGTAAGAGAGGGGGATCTCATGTTAGCGGGAGAAATCTCGGCATGGAATAGGGATATTGTTTGAACATATTTCGAGCTGAATCGGTTGAGATATTGATCAAAGGAGTTAGCGTGAGGGGGATTATCAGATTTTCTACCTCTAAGTTGTTGCCTCCGAGTTAAGCAAAATCTGCGATAAGGGTTGTGACAACTGCCCTGCAATAGATGATTGGAAAGACCTCTGTGATAAGAGAGATGTTCAGCGTAGGAGTGGGATCTCTGCACACATTAAGAAAATTACAGAGCGAAAGCAGATCGATGATTTCCATAGGTTCTGCGTAATGCATTTCTTTCAGCCATCGAGGCAGATACATGCGAGGAGGCCTTATGATTATTTCGGGGTAATCTCACCTGGTGCATTTAGACTCGTTGATGCCAAAGTTTGGTATGGAACGATACTATCAGCTAATCCTTGTATGGTAGGTTTTCGTTTTACCTTTACCTGAAATGATTATTTGGATGAAGTAGGAAACGGAATGGCTTGTAGGCCAGATTCCCATAAGCTGCTGCAGGTATGTTTTGTTTAACAGTTATCATTATGATTATATCGATAAGGATTTTGTGTGAACGGTTAAAACTCAGTTCTACCTCTGTCTTAGATCTAGAAGAACGACCTTCGTGCTGTTGGATTTAGCCTAGAATGCGATTGTGGTAGATATCTGTACTTGCATAAATAAATTTGAAATATTGGTAGATCGTTGGTTATATTGTTCTTTTTGCAGAAAACGTGTTTGATCTTACCTTTCGATTATGATGAATTCGTGTTTGGTCCTGGCCTGTTGGGTTTATGTTGAGTTTAAAATGGTAAGGATTTTTCTGCCTATCCGTTGTAGTTTGAATGATGATCTATTAAGTTATCTATGCTGTCAAAATCGTGGTCTAGTTATGCATTTCTGTGGAATGAAGTGTTAGGAGTCCTGTTTTACACTGAACTGACATCTTAGAACAATGTCTCTGTTCTTACGCAATAATTGCTAGCATCTGAGGATGCGATTTCTAATTTTTAGACCGTTTTAAGCACTCTGTTCTACATTGACTATTACACCCACATTGATCAAGGAGTAGATCACTGCCTCAGCTCACTTATGATAGCATCTGTTGATGCGTCTCCTATTTTTTTTTAAAATACATTTTAGCATTTCTTTGCTTTAGGTATTATACATGTGGGTTAGAATAGACTGATCTTTGTGTATTCGCCATATTTTTTTATGAACAGAGTCTTGACCGTTGTATTCCAGCGTCTGTCAACACGACCCCGTAAGAGAGGATTTCAGGAGTGTTGATCCGGCCTAGTCTTTATGTTCCTTGTTCATACACTACTTTTGTTAGATGAAAGCAATTTAAATCTCTGTTAGTCTTGTGTGGTTGTTATCTATCAGAGACCGATATCTGTATAGGTTTAAGGTCAGTAGAGAATCATGATCCATTAACTCGGTCAATTATAGATTTAAATAATCTCTGTCATGCGTGAAAAATTAATCGGTTTATCCCTGACTCTAAACTAAATTATTGGCGTGAGTAATGTCAGTATCAATCAACCAAATCGGTTATAGATCGGAGTTATCGACAGCATCGATAGATATTACAGCTAACTCGCGATACATTTGTCTCCCGTCGGTCAAGTTTGAAGTATCTATTAAAAACGAACTATATTTCCCTTTTCTTTTAGCTGTTACGTCCTGGATTCTTGCTGAACCACTTATTAACTATCTGTTGTAATAGCCATCTCGACGGTATGCTTACATTTGAGTTTTATTGTTGAGGGTGTAACCTTTATTTGGTTGTAATTACTTGCTTAGACATATAGAGATATAGTTCGTTTGTAAGTGTAATAAGTTCGCAGCATTATTGTTGATTTTGGTGTCGAAGGCCTTGATAAAACGCCTTTTATATGAGCGGCTTGAGCAACAATCATGTTGCAGGATGTAAACCACCCCATGAAAATATTTTGAATAGATTATAGGGAATTGATGAGTACGGCAATTGTTGTAGATGTAAACTTCGGTCTAGCATCTAAAGACTCTTTTGTTATTCAAAACTTGGTAATCCATGAGTACAGCTAGTAATGAATCATATGTAAAAGGTTTCCCTTTGATGAGAAATTTCAAGGATGGAAGTATAGCAACATTTAAGTTGCAACTTGTAAACACTTTGGTTTAATAAAGATGCACACACACCTTTGTGGACTAGCCCGTGTACGGGTGAACCACGTTATATTTTGTCTCCTATGGTACTCCTCAATGTGTCTTTATGAATGTAAACTTGATTTCTTGATGTATACATTTCATTTAGAAAGTTGGTTGTTTATATTATGGATAACGCTAATATGTTTCCGTATGATTATAATTATGTTGTTACCATTTAAGTTGTTCTATCAGTATGATAAAAGATGTGTAGGCTTCTTAAAGATGTATGTTAAGACATAATGAAGTTTTTGTGTTTCCTGCAATCTTTAAGAAATGGTTGACAATCAAGTTAAGAATTGGATTAGTCGAAAATAAATTGTCTATCTTAATTATGAAAATGTGACAGGAGATAGTATTTGTGATGCATAAATTACATTTGAGGGATCTTTTTATTTGATTATCATGACGACATTTATAACAGGATTATAAGTCGTAAAGTTATAATTATTTATAAGCAATATCTAGAGGAAGTAAATCCACACTTTATATTTCCGCATATATTTTAGTGGCATTTTAAGCATTTAGAAAAGTTTTAAATTTTCTCGAATTTTTGGGTTCGTTACATATGGTATCAGAGCATTAGGTTACAACACTAGGGCCTAATGAGCTCAACATGCGATAAGTAAGTATGAAGGTTGTTAAGTTGACTAATCAATTATTTGTGTTTCATTTTGGATGCATGGATTGTACTGGAGGAGGGGAAAATGAATCACCAAGCTCAGCTTCAAGTTTCTTCCACCAGAGCACAGGTTGCAAACACTTGGGCTTAGTGAGTTTAATTGGAGAAGAACAAATACAAGTTGGTCGGACTAGAAAGGAGCTGCATTCTATAAGTCAATGCTCACTTTCAAAGAATCGTCAAGAGGTAAGTGACAAAAACTTCTTGAAATTGCAAGTAAGTACGTATGAGTTACTGAAAAGTTATAATTAGAGTATCTAATTGTGAACATTACATAAGTTCATTTGAATGATCTCCTATGGATGACACTAGACGATGAATATCTCCTCACCCTTTACAATTAGTTTCATTGAATGACAAGAAAGTACTTTTTTTAATTAGTTAGACTATTGGGGGTTAAGTCCTTATGAAATGGGTAATTGTAAGTAGAGTAAAAGCACGTTTTGGAAATTATCATAGCTATTTCACAGTGAAGTTTATAGGCTAAGGAAGTCTCCTAATTTGATTGACCTTAGATAACTAAGTAAACTTGATTGACCAATAGTCTAGATTTCCAAATATGAAATTTAAATGGGGAGTGTAAGCAACTTAGATATGTTAAAAGATCCAATAAGTTCAGATCAAAAGTAAGTCTTTATGTTAAAAGGTCCATTCAAGATTTGATAGTTTGGTTCAGTCTTGGGTTTTGAACTAAGTAAGAAACGATCAGTTTCCGTTTACATATGAGTTACCTTAAATAAGAAAGTTTATAAATTTATAATGAGGTTGACCCTAGTAGTAAAATCTGTAAAGGTGTATGCTGCAGGAGGAGTCATTGCGAATTAATAATTCTGGTTATGAGGGAAGCATAATTTTGTGATTTAAGTGGTTGTTTTATTCCATAAAAAGCATAGTTTGGCTAGACTAGGATGTCTGGTTTCTTTTAAACAAAGATATTAACTTTAATTGGTGTGAAGTTTTCTATGATTCAGAAATTGTGAGATTACAAAGGAGAAAAATGGTTAATAGTCTCCTTGCTAATCAATTTCATTCTAGTATGTAATTGTATAGGATAAGCAATTATGATACGATTTTTGTGACATTGAAGCATGCTCGTACCCTTACATATAAGTGCAACAAAAGGAAAATGGTTATAAGTACATATACATGTGAATATTAAGTAGTTAATATGAGAATGCATGAGTACCTTTTATATATACCTCTTATTTCAGTAATTGCTACTAAGATAGACGTGGGAAAACAATGAGTAATAGTGATACTTTTATTTGCTCAATATTTATGAGGACTTGCTATCCATGTACAACTATATGTTTTCTCAAATCGATTATTTTGTTAAGGGATAGATTATTGGAAACCTAGAACCAACATACAGGCTACTAGGATGCTGTAATCTTCTGACGTCCTTATGTTGCCACAAAGAATGATTTTTTTTATTATGTGTTAAGGAAAACATTGATGACATGGAATTTGCAGGGTAGATCGGAAGTAATCTTTGAGACAGTACTCGAGGTATAAGCTTTTATGAAACAAGTAAAAATGATGTTTGAACATATGTTATATATACTATTGTTCTTATGATTTATACGACTAACACTTTGAATGTTGTGGTCGAGCAAATGATAATTTCCCACACATCATTGCCTGACACCATCAATGGGTAAATGTGGGATATATATATATATATATCGATTCATGTATAATACTAACACGTGATGATACAAGTAAACTGGAACCTCGGCAGACGAAGGTGAGTTATGCGATCGACTTTACAAAGACACATGGTTATCTATATAAGGTATGTAAGTTTGTTTTAGACAATTGGTTATCTCTATATGATGTTAGGGTATACAAAAAGGGTTGTATAACTAAGATAGGAATTGTGTTGAAAAAGTGAAAGCTAACATTCACGGTTAAATAATCATAATGTCCATTGAAAGAATGTTATATCGTGTTCAAAACATTATGTAATCTTATAAACTAGTTATGGGTAGTAGGAAATGACATCTTAGATGATTATATATGATATTTTAGTAAGAAAGATGATTTTCTGTTTAAGGAAGGGATCTTCTTACAATATTTGATTTTGTATATAAAGTGATACTAACAAGTGAAATTTGGCAGATGGTGAAATTTCTGTGAACCTTGTGAAAATGCAAGAACATAAATATTATGCATGGTAAAATAAGGGGGTGAGGATTTAAGATCCACATCGCGACTGTTACAGATTCTTTTAAATTTTGATATAAATCAGGAAACTCGACCTAGATTGGCCAGAGTAATTGCATGGGTACAGAATGTAATGTGACAAAATAAATTGATTAAAAGAGATTTTTCTAGACTCAAGCAAGGCGGCTTGGGGAAAATAAATTCTGGGACTCAAGCGAGAAGGCTTGAGGGGAATTGTGTAAAGAGTGTTGTAATGGCATTGAAATACTCCCTAAAATCAGGGATTGAACAACCACTAGGATTCTCGGAGAATCGGCTGGCTGTAAGACCTAGGCAAGCTATAAGAAAATGTATATGTAGGAGGCAGGACGCTGCTTAGTATACATGAAAGAAATGTTTGCTGCGTGAGCACTAAAGTGTTAGGAAAGACATGAATGAAATGTTTGCTGCGTGAGCACTAAGGTGTTAGGCAAAACATGAGAGAAATGCTTGCTGCGTGAGCACTAAGGTGTTAGGCAAGACATGAGAGAAAGGATTGCTGCGTGAGCACTAAGGTGTTAAGCAAGAATTTCCTAGATCAAGTGAATACTGTTTGTTGATCTAGTCAACAGTATAGAATCATGGAGCACTAGATTTATTCCATATATTGCAAGAGATATGTGTAATAAAGAACTCGTGATTTATGTTTCTGAATCTGATTATGAAGTTGACGACAACTTGTTACTAGACATTGTTCTTTTTAATCCCAGTTTTGTGATACAAATTATTGCTCCAAGAGAAGAGTGAACACCGAGGACGGTGTTATCTTAAAGGGGAGGAGGATGTGATATCCCTCCTTTATGACCTATGTTGATCTTTATTTTTATTTTTTTATATATATATATATATGTGTGTGTGTGTGTATGTGTGAATAAAAATAAAGCTAAGTCATTTAGGGATGAATGACTAGAGACCAGGAAGGTCAAGTTGTGTCTAGGGTCACCCTAACTTGATGCCATTTAAGTAATGGTAGCTAAACTAAGATTTTACATACCTATCTATGAGAAAATTACTAGCTGAACGTATTGAGGAAAAAAGGGGACTATATGGATATATTTATATATATATGTACCTTTATATGCTTAAACTTATATTTTAAGATATATGGTTAAGGTGAGTTTATAAGATGATTTATAAACAATAGGAGTTTTTGAGTGTGAACTCTTATATGCATATATATATATATATCTATACGAATGAAAATTAACACCTGCATTACTTGACATTAAAGGAAATAAGTTCATGCCACTACCTACCTCCACGTGATGTATAAGTATTGACTATCACTTTAGAATTATTTAGAATCGATTTTTCAGTTATCAAGTAACCGAGGTAATCATCAAGATAGTGGCGAATTCTTCGAAATTGAAGAAATCGATTTATAGTGAGGAAGTTCTGAAGAACTGCCATTTGGAAAATTCACACCTTGGTCATCAGGGAGTGCAACCTCCACGATCGTTCCACGTCCTCCCTTAGATACTCACCAATTATAACTAACAGGTGAGGGGCATCCTCACGGGATTCTGGAGAAAGTTGTTCCTTAGTTGGAATTTGCCTTTATCTTTTTGCCTTGCCACGTATACCCACTCCGCCATTTTGAGAGAGTGGTGTAGTCTTAGTGGTGGTCAGTCTCCTTGGAGGAGAATCTAAACTCCCTTAGACTGTCGCCTAAATTGAATGCAGGTGGTTAGACTACCATCCATCACTCCAAGTGGCATGTGAGGCTCTTTATTTTAAAAGACGTAGAAACTAGTAAGAGAGGGGGATCTCATGTTAGCGGGAGAAATCTCGGCATGGAATAGGGATATTGTTTGAACATATTTCGAGCTGAATCGGTTGAGATATTGATCAAAGGAGTTAGCGTGAGGGGGATTATCAGATTTTCTACCTCTGAGTTGTTGCCTCTGAGTTAAGCAAAATCTGCGATAAGGGTTGTGACAACTGCCCCGCAATAGATGATTGGAAAGACCTCTGTGATAAGAGAGATGTTCGGCGTAGGAGTGGGATCTCTGCACACAATAAGAAAATTACAGAGCGAAAGCAGATCAATGATTTCCATAGGTTCTGCGTAATGCATTTCTTTCAGCCATCGAGGCAGATACATGCAAGGAGGCCTTATGATTATTTCGGGGTAATCTCACCTGGCGCATTTAGACTCGTTGATGCCGAAGTTTGGTATGGAACGATACTATCGGCTAATCCTTGTATGGTAGGTTTTCGTTTTACCTTTACCTGAAATGATTATATGGATGAAGTAGGAAACGGAATGGCTTGTAGGCCAAATTCCCATAAGCTGCTGCAGGTATGTTTTGTTTAACAGTTATCATTATGATTATATCGATAAGGATTTTGTGTGAACGGTTAAAACTTAGTTCTACCTCTGTCTTAGATCTAGAAGAACGACCTTCGTGCTGTTGGATTTAGCCTAGAATGCGATTGTGGTAGATCTCTGTACTTGCATAAATAGATTTGAAATATTGGTAGATCGTTGGTTATATTGTTCTTTTTGCAGAAAACGTGTTTGATCTTACCTTTCGATTATGATGAATTCGTGTTTGGTCCTGGCCTGTTGGGTTTATGTTGAGTTTAAAATGGTAAGGATTTTTCTGCCTATCCATTGTAGTTTGAATGATGATCTATTAAGTTATCTATGCTGTCAAAATCATGGTCTAGTTATGCATTTCTGTGGAATGAAGTGTTAGGAGTCCTGTTTTACACTGAACTGACATCTTAGAACAATGTCTCTGTTCTTACGCAGTAATTGCTAGCATCTGAGGATGCGATTTCTAATTTTTAGACCGTTTTAAGCACTCTGTTCTACATTGACTATTACACCCACATTGATCAAGGAGTAGATCACTGCCTCAGCTCACTTATGATAGCATCTGTTGATGCGTCTCCTATTTTTTTTAAAAATACATTTTAGCATTTCTTTGCTTTAGGTATTATACACGTGGTTGAGAACAGACTGATCTTTGTGTATTCGCCATATTTTTTTTATGAACAGAGTCTTGACCGTTGTATTCCAGCGTCTGTCAACACGACCCCGTAAGAGAGGATTTCAGGAGTGTTGATCCGGCCTAGTCTTTATGTTCCTTGTTCATACACTACTTTTGTTAGATGAAAGCAATTTAAATGTCTGTTAGTCTTGTGTGGTTGTTATCTATCAGAGACCGATATCTGTATAGGTTTAAGGTCAGTAGAGAATCATGATCCATTAACTCGGTCAATTATAGATTTAAATAATCTCTGTCATGCGCGAAAACTTAATCGGTTTATCCCTGACTCTAAACTAAATTATTGGCGTGAGTAATGTCAGTATCAATCAACAGAATCGGTTATAGATCGGAGTTATCGACAGCATCGATAGATATTACAACTAACTCACGATACATTTGTCTCCCGTCGGTCAAGTTTGAAGTATCTATTAAAAACGAACTATATTTCCCTTTTCTTTTAGCTGTTACGTCCTGGATTCTTGCTGAACCACTTATTAACTATCTGTTGTAATAGCCATCTCGACGATATGCTTACATTTGAGTTTTATTGTTGAGGGTGTAACCTTTATTTGGTTGTAATTACTTGCTTAGACATATAGAGATATAGTTCGTTTGTAAGTGTAATAAGTTCGCATCATTATTGTTGATTTTGGTGTCGAAGGCCTTGATAAAACACCTTTTATATGAGCGGCTTGAGCAACAATCATGTTGCAGGATGTAAACCACCCCATGAAAAGATTTTGAATAGATTATAGGGAATTGATGAGTACGGCAATTGTTGTAGATGTAAACTTCGGTCTAGCATCTAAAGACTCTTTTGTTATTCAAAACTTGGTAATCCATGAGTACAGCTAGTAATGACTCATATGTAAAAGGTTTCCCTTTGATGAGAAATTTCAAGGATGGAAGTATAGCAACATTTAAGTTGCAACTTGTAAACACTTTGGTTTAATAAAGATGCACACACACCTTTGTGGACTAGCCCGTGTACGGGTGAACCACGTTATATTTTGTCTCCTATGGTACTCCTCAATGTGTCTTTATGAATGTAAACTTGATTTCTTGATGTATACATTTCATTTAGAAAGTTGCTTGTTTATATTATGGATAACGCTAATATGTTTCCGTATGATTATAATTATTTTGTTACCATTTAAGTTGTTCTATCAGTATGATAAAAGATGTGTAGGCTTCTTAAAGATGTATGTTAAGACATAATGAAGTTTTTGTGTTTCCTGCAATCTTTAAGAAATGGTTGACAATCAAGTTAAGAATTGGATTAGTCGAAAATAAATTGTCTATCTTAATTATGAAAATGTGACAGGAGATAGTATTTGTGATGCATAAATTACATTTGAGGGATCTTTTTATTTGATTATCATGACGGCATTTATAACAGGATTATAAGTCGTAAAGTTATAATTATTTATAAGCAATATCTAGAGGAAGTAAATCCACACTTTCTATTTCCGCATATATTTTAGTGGCATTTTAAGCATTTAGAAAAGTTTTAAATTTTCTCGAATTTTTGGGTTCGTTACAGAGTCCACCCCAAAAAACAAACAAAGATAAGTATTTGAATTGTCATTTCTTGTATATTTGATTGTTCAAGTAATACTCCTCAAAGATGCATATACTTATGTTCCTAGACTTAGATTGTGCATATTAGAATAATTGCATTAATGAACAGTATACTAGTAATACGCATGTAATGGGTAATTGGCTTATGGCACTGTACAACATTACATTGCTACTTATCTAGAATGAAACCTCTTTGCTGACATGTTGGGAGTTGTGCACACTCTTAACAATGTTCTGGTAGAGATTGGAAGGCATATAGAAAGTTACGGGATATGGATAAATGTTGTATTGAAGCATTGGCTAAAATAATTGCATGACTGTATGAAATATTTCTTTATGTGTAAGAATTTGTTCTGAAAACTATGAGATGTTTCTAATCATGCAATTTAACTTGCTTTGTAGGAAAGATCGTATACCATCACCTACAAAAGAAGGACTACAACATTTGTTCCAGCAACAAAGATATTGAAGTTCCCAGGATCCGGGATGAAGTAATGGAAGAATACCATGATCAGTCGATCATGAAGAATGATGTTTGGGATGTGGTCCCAAGACCAGATGGGAAGTCTGTGGTGACTTCCAAATGGATCTATAAGATCAAGCGTGCTGCAGATGGCAGCATAGAAAAGTATAAGGCAAGGTTTGTAGTTTGTGACTTCTCCCAGAAAGAAGGGATTGATTATGAAGATACTTTTTCTCCTGTGGCTAGATACACATCCATTAGATTAGTACTTGCTCTGGCTGCAGTGATGAAATGGAAGGTACACCAGATGGATGTCAAGATTGCTTTCTTGAATGGTGTAGTTGAATAGGAAGTGTATGTGGAGCAGCAACTCGAGTTTGAGACACATGACCAAGAGTCACATGTGTGCAAACTGAAGAAAGCCCTCTATGGTTTGAAACAGGAACCCAGGACCTGGTATGGAAGAATAGATGGCTTCCTATCCAGTTTGGGCTTTACCAAGAGTAAAGCGGATTCCAATGTTTACTACAAGGTTGAGGAAGGCAATCCAGTGATACTACTATTGTATGTGGATGACCTGTTTGTAACAGGTGAGGATAGATTGATTGTCGACACGAAGAGGAAGCTTGCTGCCGAGTTCGAGATGAAGGACTTGGGTATGATGCACTACTTTCTTGGTATGGAGGTGTGGAAGAGTGCATATGGAATCTTCCTTGGACAAGGGAAGTATGCAGTAGAGATCCTGAAGAGGTTCGGGATGATGGACTGCAAGGCCACACCTATGGAATCGAACCTGAAGCTTCTGTGTGATGCTTCATCTGAGCCGGTTGATTCTACAATGTATTGTCAGATGATTGGGTCGTTGATGTACTTGACGAATATGAGACCAGATATCTGCTTTGCGGTGAACACTTTGAGCCAGTACTTGACAGATCCAAGACATGTTCACCTGATAGCTGCAAAGAATATTCTGAGGTACCTGAAGGGTACAGTTGACTATGGGCTCAAGTATGAGGCAAATCAAAAGTTTAACCTGGAGGGTTATGTTGATTCGGATTGGGAAGGCAGTGCCATTTATCAGAAGAGCACTTCGGGGTGCTACTTTAGTATGGGATCTGGTATGATCTCTTGGTTTAGCAGGAAACAATCCTGTGTGGCATTGAGTACAGCCGAAGTAGAGTATGTCGCAACTTGTTCGACTAGTTGTGAGGCAGTATGGATTAGGAAGCTACTGTATGATTTGTTTGATCTCTAGCTGAGTTCTACTTGTATATATTGTGACAACCAGAGTTGTGTGAAATTGTCAGAGAACCCAGTGTTCCATGACAATTCAAAGCACATTGAGATCAAGTATCACTATATCAGGGATATGGTGCAGAGAGGAGTAGTGAAGCTCCTGTATGTTGCGACGGATGAGCAGATAGCCGATGTGTTGACCAAGCCGCTTTCCAGAGTGAAGTTTGAATACTTCAGAGGGAGACTTGGTGTACTTTAGATCAATATACCTTCCAAGGGGAAGTGATGAGTCCGGAGACATAGATGCACATGAGCCATTCTCACATAGTGGTAGGTTGGTCCTCCTATGGTGTAGATGTAAGGGCTGGAGCCATTCTTACATGGTGGTAGGTTGGTCCTCCCATGGTAAGATATAAGTGTTGGGCCTTCCGACATTGTGGTAGGTTGGTCCTCCCATGGTCGTTGATGTAAGTTCTGTGCCATTTCGACATGGTGGTAGGTTGGTCCTCCCATGGTCGTTGATGTAAGTGTTGCGCCATTCCGACATGGTGGTAGGTTGGTCCTCCCATGGTCGTTGATGTAAGTGTTGTGAGCCTTCACAGATGGTAGTAGGTTGGTCCTCCCATGCTGGTGAGTGTAAGTGTTGTGTGTGTGCATCTGGGTTGTGCTCTGTGGATGATGATGATGATCTGAAGACGATGATGAGACAGTATGGTACACAGGTTTTGAAGAGGCATATGATCAGTCCTGAGATGCTCTTGCAGGTTTTGCAGAGGCAGTGTAATCACTCATGGGAGATCTTTCAAGTTTTGCAGAGGCAGTGTAATCAGTCCTGAGGTGTACCTACTTGATGGCTTGCTCGCAGAGATGTTAAAGACATACATGGAGGCTAGGCCTACATCCAGCATGAAAAAGGGTTGGCTCTGTAGATGATGAAGACCTGCAGGTGGTGGGCCTACATCCAGTATGAAAAAGGACTGGCTCCGTAGAACTTCCTATGACGAGTAGATGAGAGATTGATTGAGATAGCAGCAGCAGTGACGATGACGATGATCCAGAGAAGAAGACTTGTGCTAGAATACCTATGTAGAGAAATACCTTCCTAGTTAAGAGGGAGTGTTGATGTAATTGTAACTTGGGAGTGTATTTCACCTATGTATATTGTATTCCTATAGAGATGTTATTATTCCTCTATACGGAAGTGTTTGTATTCCTATAGAGATGTTATTATTCCTCTATACGGAAGCGTCGTCATTTATATTGTAAGTGTAATAACTTATACTTGATGGGTTATTAGACCACATTGTTGGGGTCAGCCCTGTATAAGTCATGTGGGTTAAAGGGTTATTAGACCACCCTATTGGGGGTCGGACCTGTCAGCATTATGTTATGTGGTTAAGTTAAGGTCGACCTAGTAAAGGTTATTAATCAAGTCAAGTCAAGTATAAATAGAGTGCGAGAGGCACTCTATTTGATCATTCACATTCTCACTCATAATCGCATTGGAGAGTGGTGCACTTGTGGAGGAGAAGTTGTTGCTAGGAGAAGACTATCTCTTATGCTTGGGTTGTATCATTTCTCTATCTATCTCTGAGGAAGTTGTGGGGTTTTTCACCTTTATGGTTTTCCCCAGTGAAACTTTGTGTCTATTGTCTCTTGTGTGCTTTCATTATTATGTACATGATTGATATGCTGTAGATATGTTGTACATGTTGTTCTCTCAGTTAAGATCCTAGATTAGATTCATGAAGTAAATTCTGAAAAGCTAACAATTTCAAGGGTGAATGATTCCCATCCAATTTGGTAATTCGAAAGGCCATTCAGACCTTTCATTTGGATCTTTAATGGAGTCTTTATTTGCAGGTGTAAGCCACAGGGAAGCTCATGGTTTCTTCTAGTGGAGCACATTCTCTCAACCATTTCCAGTTTTGATGGCATATTCTTGATCCTTGAGGGAGGGTGTTTTTGGTGAGCTATTATACTCTTTGGGGGAGCTTCTAATGCCCCATTTATTTTATAATATGAACTAAATACTCTGTTCTTCATCTCCAAAAATTTTTAGGTCGAAATTCCAAGTGGAAATGTATAAATGTGATTTTAATGAGGAAATGGTGCCATTTTTCCCATAGCTCTTGTATAGTGCTCTTCTGGTTGCATATGTTCGGGTACACAGGGTACTACCAAAGGACCGAACACCAAGAGAAACCACTTCACACAAACAGATCACAGATCAACACACCGATGTTTTGACGTGGTTTAAACCCTCTTGAAGGAAACACTCCACGGCCCCGGCCAAATAGCTTCTACGGGACAATTTATTATGCAAAGAAAGAAAGTTACAAATGAGCTTCTCATAATCGATCAACTAAACAATGACCCTCCATGCTCTTTAAATAGAGATCATGGACCAATCAGGTGTTAAGCCACGGATCAAGGTTAGGTTTGATCTAAGAGAAGTTGAGCCGTCGGATCACTCTATGTCGGGAACATATCATGACCGTCGGATTAAGTATTTACAAATGCATACTAAAGAAACACACTATCCCTAACGGGTATATTACACAAGTTGATCTTAACTAACTCCTAAGTGTCTAAATATCCTAACATCCCCCCTTAAGAACAACTTGGGATATGATTGAAGGATTTACAAAAGTGACACTATTAGGAGAAGGAAGGAGGCATTAGAGCCTATCCCCCCTTAATGACAAGTTCCTGAACTCCTAACATAGATCGAAGTTTAGAAAAAATTGCTTCTGTAAGAGACTTGGTGAAGATGTCTGCAACTTGATCATCTGTAGGGAAAAGAGCACTTCAAGAACACGATCGTGAACAAGATTTCTGATGAAGTGCATATGTAGCTCAATGTGTTTGTTGTGTTGATGTAGAACTGGATCTTTGGCAAGCTTGATGGCACTTTGATTGTCGCACCAAAGTGGAGTAGGCTACTGCTACTCGAATCCAAAATATGAAAGGATCTGTCGAAGCCATAAAGCTTCCTGACTGGCATTAACTGTTGCTCGATATTCTGCCTCTGCTGAAGAAAGAGCAAGAGCTTGTTGTTTCTTACAAGCCCAAGTAATAGGTCCAGATCCCAGACTGAAAACATAACCTGCAGTAGACTTTCGATAATCAGGATCGCCGGCCCAATCTGAATCAGTGAAACCAACCAACAAAGGTTTCCCCCTTGTACTGTAATGAATCCCAAAATGAACTGTACCTCGAATATATCGAAGTATTCTTTTAGATGCTTTCTAGTGACTTTCATGAGGTGTCTGCATATAACGGGCAACACGACCAATGACAAAGGAAAGGTCAGGACGGGAATGAGTCAAGTATAAGAGACTACCAACAAGTTGACGATACAAGGTGGCATTGACTTCAGGTGAAGTACAAGTGGCAGAAAGTTTGACTCTAGACTGGAAGGGAGAAGGGGCTGGTGTACAATCTTCCATGTGAAAGCGACGAAGAAGGTCACAAGCATACTTAGATTGAGAAAGAAAGATTCCTTCTTTGGTTTGCAGGACTTGGAGACCAAGAAAATAATGCAAATGTCCTAAGTCTGACATTTCAAAATTTTGTTTAAGACTGGATTTCACATGGGTTATAAGCTTAGGGTCACTACCAGTAAGAATAAGGTCATCAACATATAGAACAAGTATGATGAGATGGTTTCCTACTTTCTTGGTATAGACATTGGGGTCAGAATGGCATCTAGAAAAACCAGTGTCAAGGAGAAAGTTATCCATTTTGGCATACCAAGCTCTAGGAGCTTGCTTAAGTCCATATAAGGATTTCTTAAGGTGACAGACAAGGCTAGAGTTATTCTGAACATAGCCAGGAGGTTGTTCCATGTAAATTTTCTCCTGTAAATCACCATGTAAGAAGGCAGACTTGACATCCATTTCATGGACTTCCCAGTTGTGTAAGGCTGCAAGGGAAAGAACAAGGCAGATGGAGTTCATTTTTGCGACAGGAGCAAAGGTTTCATTGTAGTCAATCCCTTCAACTTGGGAAAAACCTTTGGCAACTAACCTTGCCTTAAGTCTTTCAACACTTCCATCTGATGCATACTTAGTTCGGTAGATCCATTTACATCTGACAAGTTTTCTTCCTTTTGGAAGAGGTACAAGATCCCAAGTATCGTTTGCCATTAAGGAACGATATTCTTCATCCATGGCTGCATCCCAATCTGGATTCCCTAAAGTTTCTGCAAAAGTTTCTGGATCATGATTCTCGGAAACTTGAGCCAAAAGAGAAGAGGCTCGCTGAAACTGAGAACGTGTTCGGCGTTGATCTCTAGGATCACCGACAAGATCACCAGCTGCTTCACATGTTGAACAGACCCATCGAGGAAGCACTTGTGCTGGTGCAATTGGAGGAACATGAGCAGGCGGAGGTGGATTTTAATCCTCACTGTCATCATCAGAAACTGGAGTTGGAAACCTATCAAGGAAGTTGGAATAAGAAGAAGAAGGCACAAACGCCGAATCAGGCTCGTAGGCCAAAGATGGCACAATCGCCGAGTTAGGATCCCAGGCCAAGAGATTTTCATCAAATTTAACATCTCTTCTAATGATTATATCATGAGAATGTGGTTGAACAAGTCTATAACCTTTTACATCTTCAGAATATCCAACAAATATGCACTTTTCACTTTTAGGTTGCAATGCTTTCCGTTTTTCATCCGGAATGTGAGCCCATGCTTCACTACCAAACACACGGAAGTGACTTACATCAGGTTTAGTTTTACTCCATGCTTCTTCCGGTGTTATACCTTGTAATGCTTTAGTGGGGGTGCGATTAACTATGTGATTTGCACAATTTATGGCTTCAGCCCAAAATTGAAGACTTAGTCCCTTAGATTGGATCATACAATTAGCCATTTCTTTTAAAGTGTGGTTCTTCTGCTCAACTACACCATTTTGTTGTGGTGTATATGGAATAGTGTGCTGTTGTTAGATGCCTTGTTCAGTGCAGAAAGTAGTGAACTTTTTGTTAACATATTCTCCTCCATTGTCATATCTTAACTTAATAATTTGATGACCAGATTGTTTTTCAACAAGGGCCTTGTAGGCCAAGAACATGTTAAATACTTCGCTCTTAAGTTTTAGGAAATAAACCCAAGTGCGTCTGGTGTAACCATCAATGAAAGTTAAGAAATATTTGAAACCAGAAAAGGAAGCAAATGGAAGAGGACCACACAAGTCACTATGCACAAGCTCCAAGGGAACCGAGGCGTGCCAAGAGGCACGTTTGTCAAAACTGTCCCGATGATGTTTTTCGAGTACACAACCGGAACAAACACCATCTCTGCAAGATACCATCGGAAGACCTGTTACCATATTTTCTTTACATAGTTGTTGCAATGAGCGATAATTTAAGTGACCAAATCGCTCATGCCAAAGTTTGCTCAAGTTATCACTATGAGCAACAAAAACTGAAGGGAAAGGTGATGACCCAAAGTTGTTAAACTTGTACAACCTGGTAATATCATCAACAATTCCGGTAGCTAGAACTTGTTGAGGAAGTTTAAAATCCTTGATTACAACTTGATGAGGTGTAAAGGTCACAGTTTTACCTTCACCAGAATGAGTGATCTGATAGACTGATAACAAATTGCAGAAAATTCTTGGAACACATAGTACATCACTAAAATGACCATTATCTACTGGAACTGTTCCAGCTCCTACAACACTTAGAGATCTATCATCACCAACAAATATTTGTTTGGTGTGACATTCATGCATAGTAGAAAAGATGGCTTGATCCTTAGCCATATGATAAGATGCTCTAGAATCAATGAGCCATTCATTTGAAGTAGAAGAAGAAGATGCATTATAAGAATAACCAGAAGCACAAAGTGCATGTCCATGAGAGGCAGATTCTGAAGGCGAATCTAGGCTGATGTGGTGCTTCTTCATTGCTGCTTCCAAGGATTCCATCTTCTTGAAACACTTAGATTCATCATGATTATCTTTCCCGTAATAGTTGCAATGACGCTCAGTCTTCTTTTGGATTAGATCCTTTGTCATTTTTTAAAGAAGGAGCTGACTGAGAGGGTTTTGGACCCTTGTTTGACTTATTATTGCGAAAATTTTGTTTCTTGGGAGGTTTGAACTTTTCTTTCTGTTGGGCCAATAAGGCTTTCCCAGATGTATCTGCATTGTTGATTATTCCAAGATGAATGAGTTTATCTTGTTCTCTAATCAAGGAATAAAAAAAGGATTCAAGACTAGGCTCTTGATAGCTAGCTGCATTCAAGGATGCTTTCATGGAGTAAAATGTAGATACAAAAACAGAATATGCAGGTCCAAGTTTGGAAAGAATATGATAAATGCATTGTTTGTCTTCCCTCTCAATCTTACATTCTGCACATAAGAGTTTAAGAGTTTTGTACTTAGATAAATAATCTTGAATGCATGAAAAGTCACTTGGATTTAAAGAAATCAACTCATTTTTGAGTTGGTGACCTTGAATTTCATTGTGTTTACCAAACACAGATTCCAACTTGTTCCAAGCAACATTAGGTTCATCAATTCCAGATATGTGGAATCGCAAATCAGTAGAGATTGACATCCCAATCAATCCACGAGCTTCATCACATCTATTTTCCCATTTTATTTTCTTATCATCATCAGTGGGTTCTTTTTATTTCCCTGTGGTAATTCTGAAAAGTCCCCTACTTCGTAGAACATCCTCCATACGAGATTTCCATGAGAAATAGTTGGAACTGTTAAGTAGAATATCACAAGGGGCGGCCATATTTGTAAATTAATGGATATAAAAGCAGAAACCAATAGTCTGGATGTGAAGAGCTCGAAAAAATAGGCAGTTTAAAAAAAAAACGGCACTGAAAACTGACTCTGTATGATGAAGTTATGCTTGAACAAAGAAACTGTTGAAGATGTCCCCAATAGTGACGTGGCAGCTAGAGAATGTCCAACAAAAAAAAAGGAACCCCCCTCTTCCCAAGATGAACCCTTTGACAATCACTTTACAAGAAAGTTGCTCTAAGTGAACCACTTTTGTAAAATAAGGGATTTCACTTTTACAATGATATTACTTTTAAATAGTGCAACAAATAAAAAAAACTTAAGTGACTCACTTGTATTTTTAATTTTTTTATTATTTAAGTGAGATGCACTTTTACAATAAAATAACTTGAAAATAGAAATTGCATGCACTTTTTCTTTTAAAAGTAACTTCCTAAGACTTGAACTCAAGACCTATTAAGGAATAAAACAACTTTGAACCAAGTGAGCTAGATTAAAAGCTATGTAAAATATGGGAATGAGGAAGGAGGCTTTATTTATTTATTTATTTATTTATTTTACACTCTTCTTGCTCAGTTTGCGTGCTTGCCCTTTTTCCTGCAAAACAAACCACAAATTGAAACAAATTTTTTTTTTTCCACACTTGTGGAATTAGATCTTGTTAGCTTGCCCGGAAAGTCTACGTTTTCTCTCTATTTCTGATTTGCCGAGATCGCGCAAGGTGCACGGCAAAGAGCATACGCAGCCGAGAAAAACTCATTCCCTTTCTATTTCTAATTTGCCGAGATTGCTCAAGGTGCACGGCAAAGAGCATACGCAAACGGGAAAGCAACAATCCAAACCCAAAAAAATATAACAGTAAAAAAATGATGAAATATGAGATTTTTTCCTTTCAAAAAAAAGAAAATAAAAAAATGCGTCACTGTAACATTATACCTTCAGATCGGATGAAATACGCGTTTCTGGAGCAACCGGGAACCGTTTTCGATCAAATGAAAACTATTTCCCAATGGAAACGACGCTCCGAACGCAATGGAACACCTCCCATAGCCCAGAAATGCACAAAAATACTAGAACTAGAAACTCTTTCGAGTTTCGGCAACAGTAGTTCAAGATCTAGATCATAACCGGAAGCGGCACTTCATAAAAGCTCTGATACCATGTTCGGGTACACAGGGTACTACCAAAGGACCAAACACCAAGAGAAACCACTTCACACAAACAGATCACAGATCAACACACCGATGTTTTGAAGTGGTTTAAACCCTCTTGAGGGAAACACTCCACGGCCCCGGCCAAATAGCTTCTACGGGACAATTTATTATGCAAAGAAAGAAAGTTACAAATGAGCTTCTCATAATCGATCAACTAAACAATGACCCTCCATGCTCTTTAAATAGAGATCATGGACCAATCGGGTGTTAAGCCACAGATCAAGGTTAGGTTTGATCTAAGAGAAGTTGAGACGTCGGATCACTTTATGTCGGGAATATATCGTGACTGTTGGATTAAGTATTTACAAATGCATACTAAAGAAACACACTATCGCTAACAAATATATTACACAAGTTGATCTTAACTAACTCCTAAGTGTCTAAATATCCTAACAGCATATAGTGGTGAAGAAATGAAATTTAGAATTCATGTACATGTTAGCTGATATATATATATGTAATAACCATCTCATAAGATCCACAAGTCAATATTCCAAGAAAAACTATGTTAAATTGCTCATTAATGGACAAACAATGCCATTTCCCCACTACCTTGTTGTGAACCAATGTAATGTTGATGGATTCGAATGGATAAGTAAAATACTGATGGTTTATTGATGGATGGACTGTTATTGATGTATTATATGAGTTTCATGTTCAGTATATAAGCATTTGAAGTCATTTTGTGAAGTTTCATTACATTTGGAGAAGATTTGATGCCATTTCCCCCAAGGTCGAACTAGTGATTTTTGCTGTTGTTTGGGATAAGGTTAGAACAAATTTAATAATTGATTAATGGTGCACATGATACCTAAATGATGTAATTTAGACATCCTCTACCTCTGTTCAGAATTTCGAGTGGGTTTGGAGGCATTTGGAAAGCCATTTTTAGAACTTACCCTCAGGGGATTTGAACCTCAAATTGCTAGTAAAAGTCGATACTTGGTCCAGAATCTTAAACAAGTTTGCAGAAGTATTTGGAGGGCCATAATTCAACCCTAAACATAATATTCAATTTTTAATATTAGTCATATACCTCCTCAGAATATTTGGGATCATTTGGGTCAATTTGGAGACCTAAACATCAAAACTAGTCAAAGGTCGAAATTGGGGAAAAAGTAAAAAACTGGGCATTTTAATAAAATTATTAAGAAGGAAAATTACAGTTCACTAGTGAGGCAATATCATATCAGGTCCATTCATATTTGTAGTTTTGAGTAATAAACTCCATATTGTGGGATGGATTGATACGTCCAAATCACGGGCTCAATTCATACCCACATAAAACTTAAGTACCTTCCATTTTTATTTGATATTGCTTATGATCCTCAGTTTTGCATAGATTTGATAATAGTGTACCAATGATAATATCTATGGAAGTCTCTTTGGATTATTGGCCTTGAGCAATCCTCATTTAATAGATTATTTAGGCTTGGTTTGAATTGATGTTATATTTTTTTTCATCTTTAAGTTAAGAGATGTAGTTAAATGGGAGTTCAAGACTTGAAAAATTGTATTGTATTTTTTGTAGGAAGTAAAAGATTTAACTCTTCATTTTTTAGGTTGGGGTTTAGTTGGACATTGATATTCAATTAAATCTTGCTCCACGACAACCAAGAAAAGTGAGATCAATCTTTCTTGGCTCACTGGAACTAAGAAAAGTTAGATCAATGTTTCTTGACTAATTATTTCTTTCAACTTTTTGTATTCTTCTTTAATATTTTCACATTGCCAGTTAGGAATAGTTCTTAGATTGAGTTATATTTGGCACATTCATAATTTTAATTTCAATTCTTATATGCAAGGCATGTGTCTTAATATTGTATTGGAATTAACATAAACATAGGTGAAAACCTAAATCCTTATTTACATACCCTATGTGTTATCATTACCATGAAATGGTATCATATAAGTTTCACCATCTGTGTATCTTTATAACTATTGCATGTTTGAAACCTAAGAATGGAGATTTTTCCCTATCCTTTAAAGATAAAAAAAAACTAGATATAACCCAAGAAAATATAACTAAATGTTGTTAATTCTTGTGATTGCAAGAATAAATGTAGAGGAAGTGGAGGAAATTCATTGGATCTTGTGAATGACACAAATCCAAGCTATGCACATGATCATATGGTGTTATTGAAAAGTAAAAGGAAATTTTCTATGTTCATTAGGGTTCAAACATCAATGATGTTTGTTTTGATAGGAAGGTAGGTGCGTCCATCCACAAAAGCGTTTTAATTTTTCAATTTTATGGAGTTTAATTTATTAAGCTTATAGAAAACATGAGTTCTCTATGGCTATATTTGTATTTACTTGATATAAAATTGGTAGATTGGGAGAATTTGGTGTGAAACATTTGCAATTCTCATGTCTTTTCAAAGCATTGCACTAACAATTGGACTATCGGTTATTTACATTATTTTTTATGTTCATCTCTTGACTAGGTTGTGTTTTACATATTTTTCCTTCCCCGGTACTATTTCTTTGGGTGTTCCACTATCCAATGCTATAAATTGATCAGCCGCCCCTGCAATTATAACAGGATCATTATTAACATTATACTATTATTTTATTTAACATCTTGTTTGCTTATACTAAGATGTGTTAGGGATCCTGTTTGTTACAACTCGATAATATAATATAAAGGGGGTGTTAAAAATGGGTTGATAAAAATGGATACATACAATATCTGGTGAAACTGGGGGTTTTCTTAATTGGAAAGGCATATCGGGAGGGGGTTTCAACAATACAATTTAGGATGCATTTTCCAATAATTAGTGAAATTAGGGGTATTTTTTAATATCATGCGAACGATCGTGCTATGTAACAAGTTCACTGAGTGAATCCCTCGTGGTTAAAATCACAATAAAAAAATAACAAAACATTGTTTTCAAAAGACTATTTATATGAAACAAATATTTAGAAATCCACATAAATGTGTCCATATAAAACTATTCTTTGTTTACTGTATTTCTATAAAAGATATTATTTAAATTTCAAAAATATACAAAAATAATTGATATAGTGGTAAAATATGTGTATATCATGTATTTTTTTTTAAAATTTTGAATAATAAAAATAAAGATATTCATTTTCATTAATTAATTATTAATTTATGAAGTTACATGATTGACATGTTTTATTATCCATAGTCATTAGTCAATGAATTTATTAAATTGGCTATTGGAAAAAAATTATGTTAGTTTCTGTTAATCACCAACTAAATTTAGAGTCGCATATTAACTTCACATTAATTTTGAAGTTACCACCCAACTTACGATTAGCTACACATATTACTTTTGAAGTCACCAACCAACTTTAGAGTCTCTACTTTTCAGAAATAATTTAAATTAAGAGCGCAAAGTATATAATGCTATTTATAAAATCTGAGTTTTGAAGAGTAAGGGGCTTATTAGTCCTCCCTTATTAGTTGAATTCCATATAAAACAATTTGACATTATGAAGTATTGTTTTTTTAAGGAGGTGCTCTTTCCTATTTTTCGTTGGTCGGTAGCTATTATATATGTAATATCAAATGAGGGAAGCATCCTTTTTGTCTTTTTTTTTGTCTTTTAATGGTGACTTGGTGTAATTTTAATTTGTCTAACTATATTTTCATATGCCTATGTTTTAATGACTTCGTTAAATATCAAGTAATGTTTTTGAAAAAGAGTGCTCGTGGATATGCTGCATACATTGGATCAGGTAAGGCACAAGCCTCATTGTAAGTGAAATATATACTTTAATACATTCAATACATAGATCTATAATTCAATCCATGCACAAACCTTAAATAGAACAATGGGTAAATATTAATTGATTTAGTGTGCATATCTAAGGAGTTGAAGATATAATCTAGTGTGCAAACTTTGTGTAAATTCATACACATATATGAAAGGTATTATATTTATGCACAACCCTATAATAAATCTAATGTTAAAAAAAATGTTTTGTTCAAAATGTGGATATGCATTTATCTATGTGAAAAACTAAATGGCAGTTTAAGCACATTCATGTGTAGGACTTGTGTATATTCATGCACCCAAAAATATGGACTACTGCAAGATGTGAGGATATGACCATGAAAATTGTAATATTCAATGCGCATGGCAATATAGGATAATAACAAAACCATTATAATATATTAATGTACACACCTTTGGTGTTTCCAATGCATAGACTTGAGAGTACTCTAAAAACCTATTTCTTTAATCAATATACAATATAGACTAAAGACAAGGACTTGTTGATTTGCAACTTGTCTTTTTAATAAAGTTTCTTTTACAAGAGATATTAAGTGGTAAGTACTTATAAATTAAAAAATATTGAAAAAAGAATTCTTTAAGATAAAACTCAAAAGCTCTAAAAGGAATTATAACTCTAAGGAAACTCAAAATTCCAAAATATACATTTAAGGATTCTATCTCTCTCTATATATAATTTAAGGTAAAATATTTTGGTATAAAGTGATAATAAAGTTTAAAAGAAAATAGTCCTCAATTATACCATTAAAGGGATTTTAATTTTACTAAGGATTATAAACCCCTTGTGAAATATT
Source organism: Larix kaempferi (assembly GCA_027924585.1). Lineage (NCBI taxonomy): Eukaryota > Viridiplantae > Streptophyta > Pinopsida > Pinales > Pinaceae > Larix > Larix kaempferi. The sequence continues at coordinate 18,531,203 of BSBM01000376.1, forward strand.
ATAAAATATTAAAGGGACTAATCTTTAGGTCTCATCGACTGACCATGTTTAAGGCCCAAAGGCCACAAAACCTAGATCCATAGTGTCGTGGACATGACATTGTTCATGGCTCTAGATGCATTAATGATTTATTTAGGCCCACAGGCATGTCCTTCTTCCTTGGAACATCATTCCCAAGTCCATAAGATACATAAATTCTACTCAAAACCACCTAATGGCACCGACATCCTTAATCATAATCCAAAGATACCCTCTAGAGGCCATGTGTGTTTGGAAGAGTCAACCTTTGCATCCTTGCATCACTAGAAAATTACTTTAGGGCCCAAGGTTTAGGTATCCTCCCCTAAATGTGTCCAAGGTCCCAAGTCCCAAAGTCTTGGGTATATATAACCATGGGTACCCCAATAAAATCATCTGTGGTGCTTTGAGGCATTATAATTGGATTTGGATGCCTTAATTGTTTCTTTAAGTCAAAAGCCATGGTATTCTTCATTAGAAATTCATTCCCAAGTCCCTAAGACACCTACATTATACTCAAAACCACCTAATGGAACTGACATCCTCAATCATAAGCCGATGATACCCTCAAGAGGCCATGTGTGGTTGGTGGAGGCAACCTACTTATACCTAGATGGCTAGAAGATTCGTTTAGGGCTAAAGATTCAAGTATGCTCCTCTGACCATGTCCAAGGCCATGAGTCCCCACATTTTATACATAGTGCCATGGATATCCTTGTGAAGTCATGCACCATGCCTCGAGGATTTTCTCATGGATTTATATGCCTCAATAGTTTCTTAAAGGCCAAAGGCATGGTGTTCTTCCTTCGAACATCATTCCCAAGGTCCCGATACACCTACAAACTGCTTAAAACCACATAATGGCACCAAAATCCTTAATCATAGTCTAATGATACCCTAAGGAGGCCATGTATGGTCGATGTAGGTATCCTTCTTAACTTCAAAAGGCTAGAATATTCCATTAGGGACCAAGCTTTAGGTCTCCTCCACTAACCATGTCTAATGCCCCATGACCACAAAAGCTAGATATAGTGTCATTAATACCCATATGAAGTTATGTGTGGTTCTTTGAGGCATTATTCATGGATTTGGATGCCTCAATGATTTCTTTAGGGTCAAACACTTGGCCTTCTTTCCTGGAACCTCATTCCCAAGGCCCTAAAACATGTAGGTGCTACTCAAAACCACCTGATGGCATACACATCATCAATCATATGCCCATGATTGCCTTGGGAGGCCATGTTTGGTTCATGGAGGGAAACTTCTTATCCTTATATGGCTAGAAGATTCCTTTAGGGGGTGGGGTTCAAGTCTACTCCTCTTATCATGTCCAAGGCCCAAGTCCCCAAGACTTGGATACATAGCACCATTGATACCCCTTTCAAATTACATGTGATGCTTTGGGGCATTGTTAATGGCTCTAGATGTCTCAATGGTTTCTTTAGGGTCAAAGGCATAGTCTTCTTCCCTAGAAAGTAATTTCCAAGGCCCTAGGACACATACATGTTGCTCAAAACCACCAAATGGAACATACACAATTATAAATGACATACCCATGATACCCTCAGGAGGCCATGTGTGGTTGGTGGTGGAAAAATTCTTAGTCTTGGATGGATAGAATATTCCTTTAGGGAAAGAGGTTCAAGTCTCCTCCACTAACCATGTCCAAGGCCCCAAGTCCCCAAGACTTGGATACATAGCACCATCGATACCCCTTTCAAATCATGTGTGGTGCTTTGAGGCATTGTTAATGGCTCTAGATTCATTAATAGTATCCTTCCTTCGAATGTCATACCCAAGGCCCCGAGACACCTACCTACTACTCAAAACCACCTAATGACATGAAAATACTCAATCATACTCTAGTGATATTGTCAAGAGACCATGTGTGGTTGGTGGAGGCAAATTTTGTAGACCTGGATGATTAGAAGATTCATTTAGGGATTGATCTTTAGGTCTCCTCTACTGACCATGTCTAAGTACCAAAGGCCACAATACCTAGATCTGTATTACTGTGGATACCCATTCCAAGTAATGCATGGTGATTCAAGGCATTGTTCATGGATCTAGATGCCTCAATTGTTTATTTAGGGCCAAAGGCATGGCCTTATTCCTAGGAACATCATTCCCAAGGCCATAAGACACATACACGATACACAAAACCAACTAGTGGAATCAAAATACTTAATCATAATCCAAAGATACCCTCAAGAGGCCATGTGTGGTTGGAATATTCAACATTCTTAGCCCTGGATCACTAGAATATCACTTTAGGGCCCCAGGTTTAGGTATCCTCCCCTGACCATGTCTAAGGCCCCAAGTCCCAAAGAATTGGGTACATAGCACCATGGGTACCCTTGCAAAGTCATTATTGGTTATTTGAGGCATTACTAATGGCTTTTCATGCCTGAATGGTTTCTTTAATTCAAGAGGTACGATCTTCTTCATAATAACTTGATTCTCATGTCCCCGAGACACCTACATTCTACTTAAAACCACTTAATGGCACTAACATCCTCAATGATAAGCGAATGATTCCATTAATATTTCATGTGTGGTTGGTGGCGACAAAATACTTATACCTAGATGTCTAGAAGGTTCGTTTAGGGATAGGGATTCAAGTCTACACCTATGACCATGTCTAAGGCCTCAAGGATACAAAACCAATATACATATTGTCGCGGATACCCATACCAAGTCATGCATGGTTAATGGCCCCATATTCCTAGAATATTTCTTTAGGGCCCATGGAAAAGGTGTATGCCCTTGACCATACATAGGGCCTTGAGACACATAATTACTATTGCATGAGCATATTCTCCTAGATCTACATTGTAATTCATATCAAGAAGGGGGTCTTGAAAATTTATCCAAGAGCGTAGATTTTTAATTAATTAAGGTATTATAGAAGATATTATGTAGGAATATATATTTGGATATGATGTTATTGAATTTTCCTTAGTATCATATTTTGAGGATGTGAGAGATATTAGTAATCTGAGCCGATCTGGAATTTCATTTTTGAGAAATTAGTTATATATTTCTAGGAGGAAATCTAGGATATTAGTTAATCCCTTGTTCTTTTATGTAATCCTATGGGCACAATTGAAAGGAGGTGTAGCCAAGGGCAGACTAATGCCCCAAAAGAAAATGAAATCAGGCCAGGTAGAGTAGAGGTAGATAGAGGTTTGCAGAAGTACATGTAACTGAGTCCGATTTAATATAAATATTGCATTTATACTTCTACCATTTCATGTATATTTCCTGGATCAGTTGGTTCTGTATATGTATGGATATTTGTGTAATAAATTGATGGATTTAACTAAGAGGGTTATACACGAATGCCTCTTTGAAATATTGTATTTAATGAGTGAAAATGGAATATATTTCCATTGAATGGATCACTAAGTATAGCCATCAAAGTCTGAGTACTCTCTACAATTGTGGTTGTAGATTGATCTTGGTGCGAGAACAATTCTATTATCTGTGGACTAGGATCAAAGTTAAATAAAGAGCTAAATCACGTGAGTTAGAGGGATCATGACCATTGGAGTAGAGAATTATGTTGGAAAGGCTTGTGTTTCTTCTTAATATATAGATATTTTAATTGAGTGAGAACACGGGGACTTTCAATAGTTCATTTAGTGGTTCCATCTCCATATTCATGGACTCAAAGAATATAAATGGTGTAGATCTGTATCACAATGTGGTGGATGCATCCTTGCAAAAGAAATTCAATGCAATGGGTTATGGCAATGGAATCGAAGTGAAATTCTACCGGAGATTGGTCCAATTGGAAATAAAGAAAGGAAACGAAACTCTGTCGACTTGTTATGACAACAAAATTGAATGATAGGTAAGTTGACACAGTTGAATTTGCTCTACATTCGGATTATAATAATGTTCTTGTAAGTCAAACTTGGGTATTCAAGGTTGAGGAAAGATGTTAGAGGCCCGACTTAGTTTGGAAGAAATGAAGTTTTTATAAACGTATGGATTTAGTTGAATCGATTTTAAGACAAGTATTAACAAATCCCAAGATCTATAGTTATGTTACAAGAAAAAATGTTTTAATTGGAAATATGTTGGAAAGGGATTCGATTCTACAATAGTAAATTCACCCTTCAAATTATAGATGAATGATGTAGAAAGAAGAATTTCGTTATGTGACATAAATTTCCATCCATCAACAGTCTTTATATAACCTACCCAAGAAGAGTGATTTTAAATTCTTGTGCATGGATGATAAAATGTAGAAGTGATTTGGAAGCCAAATGCAGATTGGCATTCAAGAAAGATAGAAGTTTTGTTGGGTTTGAGGTCGATCCACGTTTTTGTCAGTATCACTTACTCCTAAAAATTTCCTAATGGGACTAATATCCCTAGTAAGAATCCAAATATACCATGGAAATGTTATTTGTTGTTGTTTAATGTGTTGTTACAAGACCTAGATGCCTAGATGATGTATTCAAGGCCCAAGGCTTGACTTTCCTCTATAATCCATGTGCAAGGCCTTGAGGGAGAGAGAGGGGGAGATAGAGAGAGAGGTGGAGAGGGGATAAGGGGGGAGAGAGAAGGGGTGGAATGGGGAGAGAGGGAGAGAGGGAGAGGGGTGGAATGGGGAGAGGGGGAGAGAAGGAGAGGGGTGGAATGGGAGGATGCATATATATAGAGAGAGAGGGAGGAGGGGGTGATAGAAATATATATAGATATGAGGGAGGTGTGAGTGAGAATAAAGAGAGTGCATGTGATATTTTAACAGTGCGTGCACACTTTTAAGGGCTTGTGCATGATTTTAAGGGTATGTTCACGCTTTTAAGAGCATGCACATGATTTTAGAAGAACATGCGTGCTTTTAAGAGCATGTGTACTAATTTAAGAGCACATGTGTTCTTTTAAGAGTACATGTGTGCTCCTATTGGGGGGATATGAATGTAAGGTTTAAGTGGAGATTCTTATTGATGGATGTTTTTAATAATGAGTGCATGCCTTTTATTTTCCTACCAAAAACTTGTGCTTTCCACTCTCTTGACATCCAAACAACGACTATATATTTTCAAGCATGCAACAACAATGACAACAAACACAATGGTATGCATTTTAGTGCGATTGGAATTATATGTTTGTCTTCTTATGTTATGGGGAAGCAAGTTTTTGACTTCTTATATAATTATAAGATATTTTTTGTGTAAATGGAATACATTTTGTGAAATTGAAAGCCAACTATTCTCTTCATATGTATTTACAAGACAATTTGTGAAATTGAAAGACAATTGTTGTCTTGTTGTTATCCGAAAGATGAGACTTGCCTTATTTTTTAATTGGAATCCAATATTTTTCTTCTTGTGTAATTGGAAGAAAAATTTCTGCATTTTTTGTAATTGGAAGAGAATTGTCAAGTTTCCTTGTAATTGCAATATATTTAAACATGGGGAACCATCATAATCGAAAAATAAAGTGGCTAAGGAAAAGAAACCCCATAGAAAAGGTCAATGAAGCAAGGGAAAAGGAAATGATAGGTATGGTAGAACAAAGGCTTTTTGCGAAGGAGAATCAAAATCCTAGCAGAGCAAATGAACCTTCAATGAATATTCATTCAATAAAAGTTTTTGTTGATGACTAGATGATGATGGATTTACTTGGACATAATTATACCATGGATAAAATTAGAGAGGCAACTGATGCACTATTTGAAGATGAAGAAGTTCTCATGGTGCATCCCGTTGTTTGACAATCTGGCATTTTCAAAAACCACCCATGAATAGGTCCAAACTCCCTCTAATATTATAAATCCACGAGAGAGAATACAAGTGCTAGATCGTAGGTCCACCCCCCTACCTAGATTGGACAGTGTGCATCGAAAAAATACTAAACTCCTTCAAGTGGATGAAAGTGCTCTAGCACCAATTGAAGGTAAGTTACCTCACTAAACTATTTGTTATCAATCATTTAGAATTATTAGAGAATATTTTGAACCAAAATATGATGTATCTAAATGTCAATTATTTTTGTGTTTGTTAAAATCTAGGACTTTGAATATTGTTAGAAGAATTTTAGGTATTAAAACAGTTAGAAGTTCAGAAGTAGATAATCGTATTGTTAGAATCCTTGTCGATGCTTTTCAAAACATTGGCCAAAAAACTCGTTCTTAAGGCTGCAATGCAACCCAACATGTCTTGTCACAATCAATGGTTAGCAAGGTAACAAAAAAATGACTTCTATTAAAATAAACAACCCATATCCATTAAATGCAATTTGAAAACCCTTAGAAAGTATTCTATGAGATGGGATAGCCTCAACATAGGAGGAAAACCAAATTTGTGGGCCTTCATTGGTAGGATTCTGTAACATCCCGAAAAATACCCAAAAATTAAAATGATTTAAAATAGCAATAATTATCAAATTTGTTAATGCGGAACATATAAAATAATTAAAATTAGTAACTAGGATAATTAATAATGATGACACGTCAAATTTCTCAAAATAAAATATGATGTAATTGTATTTGCTATTTCAGATTTAAATGGATGCTAATCTCCTTAACGAAATATCTTTTTATGATTATGCATAAGAATACAATTTACACATCTGCTTAAGTTCTACATGCGATTACATGTTATTCATAGGTTTGTATTATTATGATGTTCTTGATGATGTGCTGACAGTTTGTTTGTATGATGACGAAGGGGTCCTACGAGGTACCCTGGGGTTTACTTAGCTATGTTTATCTAAGGCATTTGAATCCTGTTTCCATGTGCATACAACACGTAAGAATTTCTATGACAACATGTGTTAAGAGTACATGTGTCTTTCAATTCATTGTCAATGTAATATTAAAATGCTAACTACTTCCTTGCAAAACAAGTTACTGGAGGTATGGATATTTTGGTTCCAATTCTAGTTTACGTGCTGGCTTACACACTCTTTTATAAAATAAAATCACGTCGTCAATTTGTTTTTATGATACTATGTTTATTATCATATAACTATTGGAATTAATATCATGCAGCGATACCAATGTCCATTGGTAATTCTATTAGAAAGCTTGTAGAAATAGTGTTTATACTATTGAACTATCAATACATTTTGCATCTACAGATCTTAGACTATTGTAAGTCCCGAATTTATCATTTGATTATCAATACACAGTTAATATATGAAAAGTATAGTGACTAGTGCGTGTGCTATGAACTTAGCATTAGAGTGTATAACGTCACCACTTATACTATACCTATAGTATTACCTTTATCATTAGATTTGGTAATACAAAGCTATGGTGTGAAATAGATATTGTAAATATAATACTTTTGCTAGTAATTAGCATTTAAATGTGTATCAACACAACTCTAACTATTCCTCAATGGCTATTCAAAAACTATAGAAATGAAATATATACATTCTATAGTAAACTATGGATTCGCACACCTATATTGGCATGTAATACTATTATTACGATACCTAGCAATAACTATAAAAACTTTTATAATATATGATCCATGAATCTAACAATGCAATTATTTTGATGTTGACAGGATATTAAAGTTTATACTTTGCATGCCTTCCAAGCTGGCGTTGACAGGCTTGGCATTAACGTCGTTTAACTTGTAGGTGAAGTGGAAGCCTAGTTGGATGGTTTCCACGTGATTGAGTTTGCACTAAGCACCAGATAAGGCTGAGCTGTGCCATGCACTAGCTCTTGGTCTGCTTACTTGGTGAATTGGTAGATGAAGTAATCAATGTGTTTTTAATGCTATGGTTGCTTGAATATCAACATGCCCGATTTGGTATCTACACCACCGTTGATCTTTGCAAGATCTAGGGCTGAGAACGAAACCCTATTCTCGCGTTGGTAAGTAGTGAAAATTGGTTTTCTGGCATTCATTATTGCGTTTTAGTGGTAAGGTCACAGAGCTAACCGTTTACTGTAATGTAGGGTTTAGTGGTTCTCTGTGAGGAGGACTCCTTCCTCGGTTTCGAACCTTGGACCTGTGAGGGGTAGTTTTAATAGTTACAGGCTTACACTCTTGTGTCATACAATCATGATACATCGATGGTGGTCGTGTGTGGTTCTTCTGTCAGTTGTTGAATTCATAGTTTGCTGTGATTGCTATCATGCTTCATTGTTTTTGTTGGTGTAGTGTGCCGATGTTCAGGAGCTTCGTTTCGAAGGGTAAGTTTTTGTTATAAAAACAATCATACAGTGGTACTTAGTTTTATCTTTGCATTTTCTTGTTGTAACCTTTCCGAATGGTAACTTGGCAGGTACCCACTCCGTTGGAAGACTTCCATGCAAAATATTGGAAATGGAGGTGATGCATCTACTTCCTGGTAAGCTCCGGTGGTTCTCGAAACCTCGTAGGTTCCTTTGGCATGGTTTTGATAGTGATTACTGTGTGCCGAGAGTTGGAACTATTCGACCTTGTTTCGGTGATGGCCGAGTGTTAAGTTTTAAAGTCTTATTTTGATAAATGTTGTACAAAGGATAACCTTTAGTTGTTTAAGTTGCTATTCGGCTCTGTGATGCCTGGATGATTTGTTTGATAAGAAATTTGAACTCATGTTTTCACTACTATATGTTAAGGGTAAAACCCCGTATAGTTTGTGGAACCTTGACCTCATTTTAATGTTTTTGGTTGATAAGGGTTAAACCTCTGTGTAATGTTGAAACCTTGACAGGTCTGTAATGTAAATGCTGTTATTTATAATTGTTGAATGGGAAACCAAGAGCCGAGGGTTCACTTGCTCTTTTAAAACAATGGCTCGTTTGTAATGAAGTGTTATGTTTTGAAGTAATGGTTGAAGGGTTGTTTATATAATTGTTAAGTGGTGCCGAACAACTATAGTTGTCTTTGGTCGAGAGTTATAGTTTGCATAACTATAAATAGTTGATTCCTATACTTCGTTATCGTTGTTGATATTTATGTTTTGGAATCGTGATGAGATAAAGTTCGGTCTATTTAATGTTTTCGAAATGGCTATGCCACAATGTTCGATTTTGTTTAAAAGAATGAAACCCTACCCTGTAGGTTTTGTTGGCTACCTTGAAATCGTGAACTGAGACTTAACTCGTGTCTCTAAAAGTTTCGATACTGTGTATTATTCTTGTTAGGATTTGAGAGATGATGATTCAAACAAATCATACTTTCGGCTAAGTGAAGTTACTTGATGTTTGAGTATCTTGTTCGTATTCTCAGTACGAGAATTAGTAAGTTAAAATAAAATGTTGTTTAGGGTTAGATAACAAGTCTGTTATTTCTTTAGAAATAATTATCTATTGTTGCCATGAATGGCTTGATGAGAAGTTTATGAACTGTGTAAACAGAATATAGAGTCTGTGATATCTTAGGGTTTTGATTTTTACAATGACAGAGTTTGTATTTAATATTTGAAATCAAATGTGATAGTTTGTGAAGAAATAATATGTGTGTACTTATAACAATCTTATACAGAACATAGTTTTTGCAGCTGCTATATTTCTTAGAATATAAATACTTGAAAATATAGAATTTATGATATTGAAATGCATGTGATTACTATCTGAAATATGTAGAGTTGAAAAGAAAAGTATAGCTCTGTGTAGAAACAAAATGTGTTTTTATTTAAGAATTAGATGAATGTTATGCATCTATTTATACTATACTGTAATAAATCATGCATTTAACCATATGAAAGAATTTAACAAGAACACTACTGTATTAATCCTTTCAATCAATGGCATTCTGCCTATCACTCATCTTTCTGAATTTACTTCTCTATACTGGAGTATGATGCAGAAAATAGCACGGGAAAAAATATAGAGATGGTTATTGATTGAATCATTTCATAAAGCTTTTTCATTCAGAATCATACTTAGATCATAAAATAAAATAGTTTCCTCTATATGACTGTAATTAATAATTCTATTATGCAGAAACATTTAACTGTAAACAAAAGTAAGAACAGTAAAAACTGGTTGACTGTAGGAGAAACAAATAGCCCAAGGAACCTGTTCCACCCAACCTATTCCTAAAGACAACCAAGTTACTTGCCTTAGGACCCCCGAGCCTATTCACTGAACCACCAGGAGGAAGATTTTGTAGAAGCCTTAGTAGATCAACTTGCAGTAGAATATAGATTATCCAGTCATAAAGACTCGGCAGTTAAAGAGACCTGCATCAACACCTCTGGTTTTCCTTCTCAGTATATCAAGTAGACTCACAGTTGCACTCTCAGATATGTTGAATATTGTAACTTCTAAGAATATTATATTTGTACATTATTTATTCCGGAGATGTTCCATCCCTCCGAGGTGATTCTATTATGTATCCGGAGATGTTTATTCCTCCGAGAAGTTGTGGAAACTAGGGTTATTAGACCCACCATGTGGGGGTCGGCCCAGTCAGTTATAATAGGGTATTTAACCTAATGGTTAAATACGAGCCTACATGTACTTGTGTAAAATATATGTCAAAGTAGTGTATAAATAGAGGAGGTGTGTTCCTCATTTGATACACTCACACACTCGAAAAGAGGAGCACTTTTCTGCGAGATTTGCTAAGGAGGATTAGAAGGAGGGAGCACATCTTGTATTTTGGTTTATCATCTTATTGAGGAAAGCTTTGCTGGGTTTTCTACCCCATGAGGGTTTCCCAGGATAAATCTGTGTCTCTTGTGTTTATGCTATGCTTGTTGTTTCTTCAGTGATCCTGTATATGCTATTATTGAGAAATAGAATGTAATGCTTCTATTTTCTGTCTTAGCATATTGAATTTTAACATGGTATCAGAGCTAACCTGAAGGAAGACAAGGTATGGCACTTACGACACTTGCTTTACTTCCGTCAATTTGAAGGTTAGGGTTTTACATAGCAAAAACCAGTCATCGTGGAACTTTCGCTATAAATCCATTTCTGCGAAGTTTCAGGGTCTGAAAAGTTTACAGGTCAGAGATAACATCCCCCGGTACCTTGTGTCCAAAGGGAACCCTCAGATTCGTTGTACTTTATGAGTTATGATCAGTACAAGTTAGGGTTTCTGCCTCTTCCAGATCTCAGTCAAAATCAGGTGACCTTGGAAAAAAGGTCATAACTTGGGCTAGGAAGCTCCAAATGAAATTTCGTAAAACCTGACAGGTAGTACACAGACTGTACTATCTCAGGAAACGTTTTTAGAGGTCGAAGGTGAACCAGTGACACGTGGCATTCCGTACAAGTTCGCTCTCCTGTTTTATCCCATAAACAGGTCACGTTGCGACACTTGGCATAACTCTCTCTCAGAGAGTCCAATTGAGGTCAGACCTATCAGGATGGAAAGATAACAGGGCGAGATATCTCAGGAAAATTTTTCAGAGGCCGAAGATCAAACAGTGACACGTGGCACGCCGTACAAGTTCGCTCTCATGTTTTATCCCATAAACAGGTCACGTTGCGACACTTGGCATAACTCTCTCTCAGAAAATCCAATTGAGGTCAGACCTGTCAGGATGGAAAGATAACAGGTCAGGGTACTGCATAAAAAGTTTTCAGACCCTTTGGAGCAAAAATTTCAGAGTTATAGCAGAAGCAATCAGGTGCATATTTCTGTCAAAACATAATTATTTTTAGCACCTTTATTCATGGCTTCCGGAATTTAGGGTTTCGGAGAAAGTTGGAATTTTTTGAAGTCTGTAACCATGGCTGGAAGCTCCTCATAAAAATAAGAGTTTAGATCCTTGGATCAAACCTTTTGATTGGACAGAAGGGTGGGCTTCATCAAACCCTAGTTCGGGTTCCTGTCCAGAAGATCCAGAAGTTTCGAAGGCAATTTTGAGGGGTCAAATTTTGGAGATTTCAAAATTGAAGAATGCTAGGTTGATCAGCTCAGCAAGACACATTCTTCCATCCATTCAAAAGTATGAAAGTCAAAGATTGAATTTTTAGGGTTTCTTTAGCAAACCCTAATCAAGCTCCAGATCAAGTTTCAGGGGGATTTGAGGCTAAGGCCTTACATAAGAAGACTACAAAAAGTCTCGACAGGTATGACTTAAGGAGGTTCAGGTACATTACAAAAGACAAATCAAGTTCCATGACCATGACAACATGAAGACAAAGACTCACGAGGTATGTATGACTTTGTTATATTATGTTTAACCTACGAGACATGCAGGTTCTAGCTCAGGATCTCTAAATCATTGAAGAGATTGTTTAGGTATGTTGTACATAACTAAGCAGGTATACTAATCCAGGTATGTTTTCCTATGTCATGTTAGAATATTACCTTGTGTAAGTATACTTGGTATGATTGGTTAGTAATCAAGGGTTTATGCATATTATGTCTCTTATCTTGGTTGATGATTTAATTAACTAGATCAAACAAGAATATGCATGAGTAAAAGAAGACTTCCTTGAAACCCTGAATACTAATGATCATGACTGTACATATTCAAGATTATTTAGAATTAGAATGTTTTGATAATATTGAGAATATACTAATGAATGTATGTTTGTGTATGAGATCATGAGGATGACACTAGTGTACACTTGAGCATGCACAGTGGTACAGAATGAATAGAAGTTCAGAAGACATACAGAAGATCAAGCGGGAGGCAACCACACAAACATAAAAGATAAGTATTTGAGTTGTTATTAGAAATAGTAATTGATATTGCTTGTATGCATATTTGTATTCCTAGAATATATCATGCTGAGTGTAAACATTCATTAAGCATTGAACAGTATACTACTAATATGCATATGATTGGTAAGTTGGACAAACATTCCATTGTTGCTTGTCTAGAATGAAACCTCTTTGCTGGCATGCTGAGAGCTGTGCACACTCTCAATAGTATGTTTTGGTAGAGATGGAAGGCATCTAGATAGCCACTGTATGCATACAGGATATGGGAAAGTGTTGTGCCAAAGTATTGGTCAAAATAGTTGCATAACTATGTAAATGATATCTGTATGCATAATAGGTTATCATGTCAATATGATTTGATGATTATGAAGTATTACTAATCATGTACTTAATTTTGATTTGTAGGAAAGATCATGATGAATGATGAACACTGAACAAGCGATGGATATTCAACAAAAGAAACACACTATAGAAGGCTTGTGGCTAGAAGATTCTCTTAGAAAGAAGGAAGAGAATCATGATGAGATGTTTGCTCCAAGTGGCTAGATAAGACCATTCTCTTATTGGTGTAATTAAAGAAGAAGTGTGAATCAGATTCTGTATGGGTTCCCAGGATCGATAATCAATTGATGAGCTTAATGATCACCATGGGTGATGTGGATCTCAACCTTTGCTACAAGGTTGAATATGGCTTCTATACACATATGACATGGATGCAAGAAAGAACTCACCATATAGTTCGAATGATTTTGAGGCTCATATTAGTAGACCCATCTGACGAGAGATGGCACAGATAGATATGCAGAAGATCACTCAATGCTCAGTGTGAATAATGGACAATTGATAGCTTCATGACAAAGCTTGGGCTTTACCAGAAGTAAAGCTGTTGTGGATGATGAACCTATCATACCATTATTGTATGACGATGATCTCTTTCTGACAAGGAATGAGAAACAGGTCATGAAAATGGATGCAGAAATGAAAAATGAAAGATCTCGGATTAATGCACTACTTCTTAGGTCTAGAAGTATGGCAAGATCCAAAAGGAATCTTTTAATTCAAAGTAAGTATGCTGTGAAGTCTCTAAAAAGATTTGATATGTTGGAGCATAAAGCCATGGCCACTCCCATGGACTCCAACTTGAAGTTGTTAGTTAATGACTCATCGTATTTAGTGGACCTAACCCTATATAGACAAATCATTGGGTCATTGATGTATATAACAAATACTAGGCCAGATATATGCTTTGCTGCAAATACCCTAAGTCAATATCTAGTAGAACTTAGAAAGGTTCACTTAATAACTACAAAGTATGTAGTGAGGTACCTAAAAGGTACATTAGATTTTGGTCTATATTATCTTGGAGGTCATGAACTCCGTTTACATGGTTACTCAGATTCTAATTGGGCAGGAAGTGCCTCAGACAGAAAGAGTACATCAGGTGGATATTATAGTCTTGAATCTGCCATGATCTCATGGTTCAGCAAGGAACATTCTAGTGTGGCTCTCAGTACTGCTGAAGCAGAATATATATATAGCTGTCTACTCTGCCAGCTGTGAAGCAGTGTGGCTTCAGAAGCTATTATATGGAGTGTTTGACTTAGAAATGAATTCCACTATGATTATGTGTGACATTCAAAACTGCATCAAGATAGAAAATCTTGTATTCCACAATAAGTCAAAAACACATAGAGATCCGATACTTCTATATACGAGATATGGTGCAGAGAGGAGCTATCAAGCTCGAGTATATAAGCACTGAGGATCAGATTTCTAATATCTTGACTAAACATATGTCTCGAGTAAAGTTTGAATACTTCCGAGACAAGCTTGGTATAGTCCAGAAGGACCCTCCTCGAAAGGGGGAGTAGCATAGTATCTGATAACAAGTCTGTCTCATCAATGATGAGGTTACCTATTTACTGCACCTAGTTACTTAGAATTATTTAGATTTAGGAATCTTATATTTTTTCTTTTGATGATAGATGTATACATGCTTTTGATGATAGATGTTATGCATGTTTTGATGAGGAGGATACATGTTTTGTTATACATGTTTTGATGATGAGGATACATGTTTTGTTATACATGTTTTGATGATGAGGATACATGTTTTGTTATACATGTTTTGATGATGAGGATACATGATTGACACATGTTTTGATGAAGTTCTTGGTAAACATGTGAGGGGATTGGATCATCCCTGGACTTTAGTCCTAAAGAGATCCGTAGACGTATGTCTTCGAGAATGAAGTCCTTGGTGGACTTGAGGGGATTGGATCATCCCTGGACTTCAGTCCTAAAGAGAGCCGTAGACGTATGTCTTCGAGAATGAAGTCCTTGGTGGACTTGAGGGGATTGGATCATCCCTGGACTTCAGTCCTAAAGAGAGCCGTAGACGTATGTCTTCGAGAATGAAGTCCTTGGTGGACTTGAGGGGATTGGATCATCCCTGGACTTTAGTCCTAAAGAGAGCTGTAGACGTATGTCTTCGAGAATGAAGTCCTTGGTGGACTTGAGGGGATTGGATCATCCCTGGACTTCAGTCCTAAAGAGATCCGTAGACGTATGTCTTCGAGAATGAAGTCCTTGGTGGACTTGAGGGGATTGGATCATCCCTGGACTTCAGTCCTAAAGAGAGCCGTAGACGTATGTCTTCGAGAATGAAGTCCTTGGTGGACTTGAGGGGATTGGATCATCCCTGGAATTCAGTCCTAAAGAGAGCCGTAGACGTATGTCTCCGAGAACAAAATCCTGAATGAACAGGTAAGGGGATTGGATCGTCCTCGGACTTTAGTCCTTTGAATTGAGCCGTAGACATGATGTCTCCGAGAACTAAATCCTGAATGAACAGGTAAGGGGATTGGATCGTCCTCGGACTATGGTCCTTTGAATTGAGCCATAGACATGAGGTCTCCGAGAATTGAATGATAGGACTGGATCGTCCCTGGACTTCGGTTCAAAAGGTACATGATAGGACTGGATCGTCCCTGGACTTCGGTTCAAAAGGTACATGATAGGACTGGATCGTCCCTGGACCTCGGTTCAAAATGTACATGACAAATCCTAGAATTGTTCTAGGTTACATCCAGCATGAAACAGGGCTGGCTCTGTAGATGTGATACATCCAGCATGAAACAGGGCTGGCTCTGTAGATGTGATACATCCAGCATGAAACAGGGCTGGCTCTGTAGATGTGATACATCCAGCATGAAACAGGGCTGGCTCTGTAGATGTGATACATCCAGCATGAAACAGGGCTGGCTCTGTAGATGTGATACATCCAGCATGAAACAGGGCTGGCTCTGTAGATGTGATACATCCAGCATGAAACAGGGCTGGCTCTGTAGATGTGATACATCCAGCATGAAACAGGGCTGGCTCTGTAGATGTGATACATCCAGCATGAAACAGGGCTGGCTCTGTAGATGTGATACATCCAGCATGAAACAGGGCTGGCTCTGTAGATGTGATACATCCAGCATGAAACAGGGCTGGCTCTGTAGATGTGACACATCCAGTATGAAAAAGGACTGGCTCTGTGGTGGTAAATCCTAGATCTGATCTAGGTCACATCCAGTATGAAAAAGGACTGGCACTGTGGTTGGGATTGGATCGTCCCTAGACATGAGACTTGTCTTAAAGAGATAAGGATTGATCATCCTGGAACTTGATCTCGATTGCATCATCCATGGACCTATGTCCTAAAGAGAGCAGGATTGATCATCCTGTAATATGATCGTGTGATGACGATGTTGCCGATCGTGTATGCTGATGGTATGATGACAATGTTGATCGTGTGATGACGATGCTGCTGATCGTGTGATGACGATGCTGATCGCATGATGACGATGCTGATCGTGTGATGACGATGTTGCCGATCGTGTGATGACGATGTTGATCGTATGATGACGATGTTGATCGTATGATGACGATGTTGCTGATCATGTGATGACGATGCTAATCGTATGATGACGATGCTGATCGTATGATGACGATGCTGCTGATCGTGTGATGACGATGCTGATGATCGTGTGATGACGATGTTGCTGATCGTATGATGACGATGCTGCTGATCGTGTGATGACGATGCTGATGATCGTGTGATGACGATGTTGATGATCGTGTGATCATGTGATGACGATGATGATGATCGAGTAATATCAACTCTGATGATGTTGATGCTCCAGTAACTAGTTGAGTTACTGATGATGATGAATTAAAGAAAGCTTCCGATGATATATAGATGATGTAGTCAATGACTCCTTGCTCCTGCAGATGTTGTTATAATATCCTTCTCGTTAAGGGGGAGTGTTGAATATTGTAACTTCTAAGAATATTATATTTGTATATTATTTATTCCGGAGATGTTCCATCCCTCCGAGGTGATTCTATTATGTATCCAGAGATGTTTATTCCTTCGAGGAGTTGTGGCAACTAGGGTTATTAGACCCACCATGTGGGGGTCGGCCCAGTCAGTTATAATAGGGTATTTAACCTAATGGTTAAATACGAGCCTACATGTACTTGTGTAAAATATATGTCAAAGTAGTGTATAAATAGAGGAGGTGTGTTCCTCATTTGATACACTCACACACTCGAAAAGAGGAGCACTTTTTTGGGAGATTTGCTAAGGAGGATTAGAAGGAGGGAGCACATCTTGTATTTTGGTTTATCATCTTATTGAGGAAAGCTTTGCTGGGTTTTCTACCCCATGAGGGTTTCCCAGGATAAATCTGTGTCTCTTGTGTTTATGCTATGCTTGTTTTTTCTTCAGTGATCCTAGGCTGCCTAGGCCTTTTAGTGGTTAACTGGTCATTAATGAGCTGCCTACTCTCTTCCACCCACTTGGGGGATAATGCCACAAATTTAGGGGTATTTGTCCTATAACCAATAGCTAGCGGTGGAGTGCAAATGCTTCCATCTGTCCCATACCTTATAACAACTTCCATTCCTCCTAGTGGGTCAGTGAACACTCATTTAACAATTCCCTTGAGTGTTTGCCTTCTATTTTAATTTATTAAATAATAATAATTAGTAATTACAATCATCCTTGACCAAACTTGGTCATAATTACAAAACTTTGTAATTATAATTTAACATAAAGTGTTTTGCAAATAAAATAATATTCTCAAAATTTGGGTAGGTGACATACACCCCCCCTTAAGTCTCAACCTCATCCCCGATGTTGTTTAATCACTCTCTGAGTGTTCCTGAAACAGAGTTGGGTATGCTTCCTGCATACTACTCTCCAACTCCCAGGTTGCCTCTTATGGGATAAGGTGCTTCCATTGCACCTTTACCTGCCCAATGGTGCGATTCCGGAGTAGAGTTTCCCTCCTTTCGAGGATACAGTCTGGTTCCACCTGGAAATTGCCGTCTTGTCCCACCTGTACATCATTCCAATTTTCAACATTAGTAGCATCGTGTACATACTTCTTTAAAAATCATATATGAAAAACATTATGTATTTTTAAATTTGGTGGCAAAGCTAGTTGGTATGCCACTGGTCCAACCCTTGACAATATTTCAAAAGGACCACAATACCTGGGTGCCATCTTGGCACAGCTTCTCAATTTCAATGAACTCTTTTTCGGTCTTACCTTAATAAAAACATGTTCACCAACCTGGAACTCTTTATGAGTCCTTCTAAAATCATCTTGACTCTTTTGCCTATCTTGGGCAGCTTTAATATTTCTTTGTACTTGTTTCACAATTAGTTCTAATTCCTGCAACAATTCAAGTCCTAAAATAACTCTATTTACTGGGTCATTCCAAGAAACATGTGTATCACATTTCCTACCATACAAAATTTCAAAAGGGCTAAGCCTGGCTGATGCATGATAATGGTTATTATATGCAAATTCTGCTAAATGCAAGTAGTCCTCCCACTTACCAGGATGATCCTTAACATACATCCTAAGCATGTCTTCCAATACCTGATTCACTCTTTCTGTCTTTCCATCCGTTTGTGGATGAAATGATGTACTGAAGTTTAAGGTTGTATTCAACCCTTTGAACAAAGACCTCCAGAAGTTTCCAATAAACTTAGAATCACAGTATGAAATTATCACTTTTGGTATCCCATGTAATCGCTGTTTCATGAAGATTTATGCAATGTCTGGAGCCTTATGAGTAGTTTTTATAGATATAAAGTGTGCTGCCTTGCTGAGTTTATCCACTACCACCATGATAGAGTCATTTTGTTTCTGATTTTTGGGTAGTCCGGTAATAAAGTCTATGCTTATAATCTCCCATTTCCAGCTAGGTATAGGTAATGGCTGCAACAGTCCAGCCGGATGTTGATGTTCAACCTTCACTTTTTGATAGTCCAGACACTTAGCTATGTATTCTGTGACTTCATCCTTCATTCTGGGTCAATAGTACTCTTTCCATAGCATAGTGATGGTTTTCTGATAACCTGGATGACTAGAGTAATGGCTTTTGTGCATCTCATTTAAAATCAGAATTTTTACTTCTGGTATATTGGGTACGTACAATCTGTTTTTGTATAATAACATTCCATTTTCCTTTAAATTGTAATCTCCCATAAAATTTTCAGAATTGCTATTTGCTATATTTTCTTGTAATTTTCTGTATTCTTCATCCGTTTCACTGCTTTCAAGGATCTGGTTTTCTAAATCTGTTGAGTATGTACTGATGGCTGAAATAAAATTCAACTTTAGTTTACGACTTCATGCATCAACAACCTTGTTCTCTTTCCCTTTAATATGCTAAATTTCGAAATCATATTCACTTAGAAAAGTTAACCATCTAGCTTGTTTAGTGTTCAAATTTATCTGATCTAATAAATACTTTAGACCCATGTTATCTGTCAATAAGGTAAATTTTCTTCCAATAAGGTGGTGATGCCACATTTTTAAAGCGTGAATTACTGCTAATAAATCTAAATCATAAGTAGAGTAGTTATTCTCATGTATTTTCAGCTTTCTAGACTCGTATGTAACAACATGTCCCTCTTGTGTTAGGACTCCTCCGAGTCCATTTTTACATGCATCGGTGCATACTATAAAATCCTTATTAGGATCTGCAATCCTCAGAATAAGCTTGTAGTTACTAACTGCTTGAGCTTCTTAAAGCTGTCTGAACATTTTTTATCCCACACAAATTTCTTCCCTTTCTTTTGTAAGGAGGTTATGGGGTTTGCAATCTTTGAAAAACCTTCTATAAATTTTCTATAATATCTAGTAATACCCATAAATGATCGTACATCCGACACATCCTTAGGAACCGACCAATCATTAATGGATTTTATCTTATCAGGGTCAACTGAGATTCCTTCCTTAGAAATTATGTGTCCTGAATATTGGATTTTGTCCTTGTGAAAGTCACACTTACTAAACTTAGTGTATAGTTGATTATCTCCCAAAACTTGTAAAATAATACGCAGATGTTCGTCATGCTCTTCTCTGCTTTTAGAATACACTAGAATGTCGTCTATGAACACAATAGCAAACTTATCCAAATATTTGTGCATAATATTGTTCATTAAACACATAAATACAGCCGTAGCACTGGTTAATCCAAATGGCATGACTACAAACTCATAATGTCCATATCAAGTTCTAAAGGCTGTTTTAAAAATATCCTCGTCCTTCACACGAACTTGATGATATCCTGACCTTAAATCAATCTTTGAAAATATTGTTGCTCCACGCAGCTGATCAAATAGATTGTCTATGTGGGGCAACGGTTATCGATTCTTGATTGTCATCTTATTCAATTGGCGATAATCTATACAAAGCCTTAGGGTGCCATCTTTCTTCTTAACAAATATAATAGGTGCTCCCCAAGGAGACACGTTGGGTCTTATATAGTTTTTATCAATCAGTTCCTTCAACTATGATTTCAACTCATTTAATTCCAGTATGATCATCCTATATGGAGCTTTAGAATTCGGTACCGCTCCTAGTATTAACTTGATGGTAAAATCTAGATCTCTCTTAGGAGGTAATCCTGGAATCTCCTCAGGAAAAACATCTTGGGAATATTTTAGGACATGTATGTCTTCTAGTTTCAGTTTTTTCCCTTTAATAATAAACTCATCATTCACTACATTTATTGCAGACATTTGACATCCTTTTCTAACTGCTCTCTTTACTTGCATAGCTCAAATCTGTCTAAGTGATGTCTTTGTTGGAATACCTTTTACTTCTATTGTTTTTCCTTCATCATTTAAACAAGTAAAACTTTTCTCATAACCATTAAGAATGACATGATGGGCTTGTAATATCCCCCTTTTACACCCCTGCTATTTTTGTAAATGTGAATATGTATTATATTGTTTCTGGTGGGGAGCTCAAGGCGAAGGCCCCACCAGTAAACATTGTAAGTAATGTATTTTAATAATTCTTATTAGTAAGTTAGAATGCAAGTTTAGGAGACTGAGGTCACAATGAAACGTACCATTGAGGGCACAAATCCTCTAAGGGGGAAGAGGTGAAATGGCTTCGAATCCATGGGTTGATAACAAAAGTTGTCCTGGTACTGTAAGCACCTAGCAAATGTGACATTCACCGAATGTTTACTTGAGTTGTTTGGTTTTCGGTTAGTCCTAGAGGGGGACGCCGAAGTTACCCTTAACCGCCAAGAGGCACTAAAAGTCTCCTAAGACCTAAAACTTAACACTAAGTTAATCCTCGCTAAAAACAGTTAAGTAAAACTAGGAAAATCCTTCGGATGACCTTGACATCCTAGTCCCGACACAGGATGTCTAGGGTTTTCATCATAAAAAACTCATTATCTAGTACTTAACATAAGCTAAGCTATTTATCTCATGGTAAACTATTTAATGGCTATTACCGTCTTGGATTGGCTAGTTAAACCCCAAGATATATATTTAGTACTTGAAAAAGATAATATATATATATATATATATATATATTCCATCACTTTGATAGAGTATGAATACTTTGTAATTCTTTATACAATACATTTTAGTACATTTTAATGTATTAAAATGCTAATACTAATATAGTTAAGAATACCTACTCGGTTGGTATTCTAAAAAAAGATTAAAGATTTATTATGAAGTTTACCCTAGACATTATCTTAAACAATGGCCTTATGAGAAAGGCTTTGTAATAATTAAAAAGGAAGCTTAAGAAGGTAACATAGATATTTTATAAATATTTTATCCATTATATTAATTGTTATACATTAAGAAAATGTACATTTTATGAATCTAAGCTACTAAATTTTATTAGTATAATAGTATTGTAGCAACATATACATATACTTATAAAATATTATAATAAAACTTTATAATGCATTTTTACGACCATAGAAACAATTTAAGTATGTGATACTTACATGATCAATAAAAGTAAAAAGGGCCTTATAATTAGCTTCAAAAGCTAAGAGGTGTCCATATAATAAAGATTTATAAGCTTAATGATGATTTTATATATATATCCTTTTTTTGGTTATAGCGTTATCATTTCTAAAATTAGTTTTAATTTATAAATGTATATTAAGTGGAAAAGGGCGGGTTCCACTTTTATAATTTATGTGAGATATTAGTTTTGAAGTGGGGTTACGTTAAAACTAAGTGGATGATGCACCATCACTAATTTTGGAAGAGTAAGGTTGGTGGAGCACCGCACTCTCTTAAATTAAACCCTAGATGGGCCATAAACGATGGACTACCATCCTTCTCATTAATGAAACGCCTTAGTCTTGCCTTTTGCCAGGTGTCTACCGCGAGAGGGAGGCCGGCGGTTATATGTAACCTTGCTCGATCGGAGAAGAGGGGGGCCTCAAGATCTTCAGGGAAGAAGGCGTTGCAATCCGGTTCGATTAGCTTAGAAATCCTTTTTCTTGTGTTTTAATATATATAAGTGTAACGTTTTGATGTTGGAGGAGGTTAATTTATGGATTTATACGTTAGGATAGAGCACTCCTTTGGTGGAATGCCGATTGTGTATTGAATGCTGTCATGATTCTCTGAACTAGTCCTGTTTGCTGCTCTGCATGTCGTGATAGAACAGGTTTGGGACGACCTCAGACTTTATGTGAAATAGGCATGTAGGGAGGAGCTTCCTTCCGGCCTTACCTCGGTTTCAAACTGTATTGTATTCCGTTCTTGTTTCTATTCGTTTTATTTAAATGTGCTTTTGGTTGGGGATGGGACGACTGGATCAGCATGATCCCAAAGATGTTGGAAATATCATAATTAATGAGCTGATAGCGTATCAGATATGCGTAGGCTCTATCAGACCCCAGTCGGTCATTTTGTCAGTCTGTAATGTCTGACAGTCAGTCAGTTTGCAGCCAATCCCAATCACGGCAAGTTAGTATTTAAGTAGCTGCTCCTGTATTGGGCAAGATCAGATTTCTTAGGTAGAAATTAATAGCAGAGTTTATTGCAACCTTGTAACTTCGAGGAGAAGCTAAACCTAAGTTTTTTGTATAAATAGATATCTCCCCTAGAAGATTAGATAGAGATGAAGAGTTAAGGATAACAGTGAAGAAGAAGAAGTGAAAACCGTGAACTAATTCAAGAGCCCAAGCTCTCTGTAAATGTTGAAAGATTGAAGTTAAGATCATCTCTCTGTAAGTGCGCAAAGTTACTCTGTTTTACTGAGTAATATATATAAGTCTATAGTTTCGCATATTCATTCTCAAGAATGTTAAAGGTTGTGTTGTGCACATCTTCTTCATATTTAGTTGTGTGAATGTTGTTACACGCAGTAAATCAAATCAAGAATTCTCAAGTATTTCACGGTTGTGAATGCCCTAGTTTAACGCGCAGTAATTTCTACATATATTTCGGTTCTTATGTTTTAAGACAAAGTTTATTTAAGTTTGAGTTGTGCGCACTAAAATAGGTATACAAAGTTAACCGCGCAGTTGACCTTTGTAAAAGTGAAAAGTGTGTGCAAAAATGATTTGTATAAACTGCGCGAAGTCAAGTTCCGCAAAGTTAGAGTAGCCCACATTTATGCAAAGTAAAGCATTGCGCAAAGTCAAGATTTGTGCATTTGCACAAAGTTCAAGTGTAGTATAAATCGCGCAGTAAAAAGTTGAATCGTGCAGTTAATCTGTGCGCGGTAAAAGGGTAAAGGTGAATCGCGCATGTAATCTCCGCATGATCATTTTGTAGTAAAGTGTTTTTATAAAGTGGAAGAAAATTCAAGTTAAGCATTTTCTAGGTCTAGCGCATGTCCTTAGCAAAAGAAAAGAAATATTCATGTATCGCGCAGTGAATTTTTAAATTGACTGCGCTTACCCCTTTTTCCCCTTCATCTGGTATCAGAGCTTGGTTTATGGAAAGTAGAATTTGTATTTACAAAAGGGAAAAAGTGATTAAGAATGGCTTCCAGTTCGGGTAATTTGCAAACCCCAATATTTAATGGTAAAAATTATGAATATTGGTCTCTAACAATGAAAGCTTTGTTTAGAGGTCAAGATGTATGGGATATAGTCCACAATGGTTATGTAGAACCAGCAGATGTAGCAGCATACAACAATCTCACACAAGCTGAGAAGGATGTCCTGAGAGAACAAAGAAAGAAAGATGGAAAGGTGTTGTTCCACATACATCAAGCAACACATGAGTCAATACTCCCAAGAGTAACAACAGCGCAGTCAGCAAAAGAAGCGTGGGACACACTGGAAATTGCATATCAAGGTTTCAACAAGGTAAAAACTACCAAACTTCAGATTCTGAGAAGAGATTTTGAATCTCTGCCAATGAAAAACACAGAGTCAGTAGACTCATTCTATACTCGTGTTATTGGTTTAGTTAATCAAATAAAGTCTCATGGAGAAACTCTAACTGATCAAAGAGTTGTTGAAAAAGTTCTTAGAGTTCTACCAAAGAAATTTGAATCTTTGGTTGTAACCCTGGAGGAAAACAAAGATCTTTCCACATTTACCATTGATGAGTTGCAAGCCTCATTGCTCAATCATGAACATAGAATCAGCGGTTCAGATACATCACTGGAAGGTGCATTCGCAGCATAGTCATCCATAAGCCATGGAAGAGGCAGAGGATGAAGTTCGTTTAGAGGAGGTCGCAGCAGCAGCCCTGCGCATGGCACTGTTAGAGGCTAGAATCAATCTCCCACTCAGTCAAGTGGACAAAGGTATGATAAATAAAAAATTCAATGTCATTACTACAAGAAGTATGGACACTTCGCATATGAATGCAAGAAGAAGCACTATGATCAAGGAAAGCAAGGTGAAGCGCAGTCAAGCAACAACAACGCTCCGAACAACTCACTGTTCTTAGCATGCGTATCTCCACTGGAATGAAATGCTGTCCAAGAAAGTCCAAATGACATATGGTATTTAGACTCAGGCTGTAGCAATCATATGACTGGTAATTTAAGTTTATTTTCCAGTCTAGATAAATCAGTTCAAATTGATGTCACGCTTGGAAATAATATTCAAGTTACTGTTTTGGGAAATTGTACTGTTGATATTCTAACCAAACAGGGGGAGTAGAAATATATGTCTGATGTTTATTATGTTCAAGGTTTGAAGCACAACTTGATGAGCATTGGTCAGCTGATGGAAAAAGGTTACAGAGTTCACATGGTAGGAAAGCATTGTGTGATCAAGGACATATACCCAAGCAATCAGTTGATAGCAGAAGTGCAGATGACAAGCAATCGCTTGTTTCCTTTGAGGTTAAGACCCATCATAAGAGGAAAAACAAGTGAAGTTGTTCATGAAAGATAGAATGAAAATTATGGATCTGCGTTCATCACAGAGAGCAAAGAAGCAGACATCCATTGCGCAGAGGAAGAGAAGGACAACACAATGCAAGTTGCGTTTCAAATAGAAATGAAGGATGAATCCTGATTATGGAACTTCAGATTTGGACATCTCAATTTTGCTGGGATGAAGCTACTGCACACGAAGGACATGGTGAAAGGATTACCATTGATCAAAAGACCAGAGAGAATTTGTGAAGGCTGTATTTTTGGAAAACAACACAGAGAGACTTTTCCAGTCGAAAATTCATACAGAGCGTGCACACCACTTGAAATAGTGAACTCTGATATTTGTGGACCAATGCAAACACCATCCATGGGAGGATTCACTTATCTTCTCACATTCATAGATGATTTCACAAGAAAAACATGGTTTTATTTTCTAAACCATAAATCTGAAGCATTTGATTGTTTTTAGCAGTTCAAGGCACTCAGGGAACAACAGAGTGGTTACAGCATCAAGATTTTGAGAATAGACACAGGTGGTGAGTATATTTGGAATGATTTCTTAAATTTTTGCAAAAATCATGGCATACAGAAGCAGTTCACTGCGCGATACACACCACAACAGAATGGTATCGCAGAAAGGAAGAACATAACCATTATGGAGATGGCACGCAGCATGTTGACAGCCACGCATCTGTCAAATGAATATTGGGATGAAGCAGTTGCAATTGCTGTATACATCATGAATCGATGCCCAACGAAGAGCGTGAAGAACAAAGATCCGCAGGAAGCATGGACAGGTATGAAACATAGTGTTTTGCATTTGAAATTTTTTGGTTATGTAGCATATGCACATATTCTAGATGATCTAAGAAGGAAATTAGACAAAAAGGGATAGAAATGTATTTTTATTGGATATTGTGAAGACACAAAAGCATACAAGTTGTATGATCTTGTTGCAAGGAAATTCATCATCAGTCGCGATGTTCAGTTTGTGGAAAATGAAGCATGGGATGGAACAGTAGAGAAGAATGTGAAAATCGTGTCACATGTTGAACATGATGACAGCGTAGAAGATGTGGATGAGACTCCGCATGTAATACAGAACTACGCAACTCCATCTACTCCAAGGATTGCGCAACATGCTCTAGCACAAGCAACTCCATCATAAGGCGCAGCTCAAGCTACTCCGTCAAGCACATCAAGTGTGGAGCAAACTCCATCTAGCAGTTCGCGTAGCTCGACACCAGCAACTCCTCCAAGGATAAGAAGTCTGCGCAAGATATATGAGGTTGGTACACCTAATTCATTCTCATGTTTTGCATTATTTTCTCAAGTTAATGATCCTTTAACATTTGAAGAAGAAGTTGAAAATAAAGTTTGGGCACTAGTTGATGTTCCTGAAGACAAGGATGTAATAAGTGTGAAATGGATTTATAAGACCAAGTAAGATGTTGATGGGAATGTGCAGAAACACAAGGAAATATTGGTAGCAAGAGGGTTAACTCAGTAGCCTGGCATTGACTTCATTGAAACCTTTGCACCTATAGCGCGAATGGACACTATCAGAACAGTTTTGGCCATCGCAGCACAAACGAAATGGCCTGTTTATCAAATGGATGTTAAGTCTGCATTCCTAAATGGTTATTTGGAAGAAGAAGCATACGTAGAGTAACCACAAGGTTATGAAGTTCCAGGACAAGGACACAGAGTGGACAAACTGAAAAAGGCACTGTATGGTTTGAAGCAAGCTCCCAGAGCTTGGTACAGTCGCATTGACTCATATCTCATTGAGAATGGATTTCACAGAAGTGAATGTGAGCCAACGCTGTACATAAAGATCAATCAGCAAGGTAAGAAGTTAATTGTCTGCTTGTATGTAGATGATTTAATATTTACTGGTGATTTTGGCATAGAAGAGTTTAAAACAATCATGGAGAGTGAATTTGAAATGACTAATTTGGGGCTTATGAAGTATTTTTTGGGCATTGAAGTCGAGCAGACTGAAAATGGTATTTTTATATCACAGTCAAAGTATGCAAGTGATGTCTTGAACAGGTTTAAGATGTTAAATTGCAAGATAGCTCCAACACCAGTGATAACAGGTTTGAAATTAAACAAGGATGATAATGGATCCATTGTAGATCCTACTCTGTTTAAAACGCTCGTTGGCAGCCTTATGTATCTTATAGCAATAAGGCCAGACATCATGTATGGAGCCAGCCTAATCTCAAGATTCATGGAGTCACCAAAAGAATCGCATTGGCAAGTAGGTAAAAGAATTCTGAGGTATGTGAGTAGAACAAACGATTTTGGTATTTTGTATCTAACCTCAGAAAATTTCAAACTCAGTGGATACACTAACAGCGATAATGGAGGCAACATGGATGATAGGAAAAGCACATCTGGGAATACATTTCATGTAGGAACATGTGTTGTATCATGGGCTTCAAAGAAACATTCCATAGTAACTCTCTCTTCAGCAGAAGTAGAGTATTTTGCGGCTACAAGCACTGCATGTCAAGCAGTTTGGATGAGGAGGATGTTAAGTGATCTGTCGCAGAACCAACAAGAACCCACAGTCATTTACTACGACAACAATTCAGCTATTGCACTGTCAAAGAATCATGTGTTTCACAAGAGAACCAATCACATCAACACAAGGTATCACTTCATCAGAGAATTGATAAACAACAAGGAAATTTGTTTAAAATTTTGCAGGTATGAAGATCAAGTTGCAGACATATTTACAAAACCATTGGTAAAGGACCCATTCCAATTTCTGCGAAGTTGTTTGGGAGTGACAAGTTCTGCACAGTGAAATTTGTCATGAACAGAGCATGTTTCAGTTCTGAAATATTTTGTAATATTGTATTTTTGTTTAATGATCCCCATCCGCTCATAATTAAGGGGGAGTGTTGGAAATATCATAATTAATGAGATGATAGCGTATCAGATATGCGTCGTCTCTGTCAAACCCTAGTCGGTCATTTTGTCAGTCTGCAATGTCTGACAGTCAGTCAGTTTGCAGCCAATCCCAATCACGGCAAGTTATTATTTAAGTAGCCGCTCCTGTATTCGGCAAGATCGTATTTCTTAGGTAGAAATTAATTGCAGAGTTTATTGCAACCCTGTAACTTCAAGGAGAAGCTAAACCTAAGTTTTTTGTATAAATAGATATCTCCCACAGAATATTAGATAGCGATGAAGAGTTAAGGATAAGAGTGAAGAAGAAGAAGTGAAAATCGTGAAGTAATTCAAGAGCCCAAGCTCTCTATAAATGGTGAAAGATTGAAGTTAATATCATCTCTCTGTAAGTGCGCAAAGTTACTTTGTTTTACTGCTTAATATATATAAGTCTATAGTTTCGCATATTCATTCTCAAGAATGCTAAATGTTGTGTTGCGCACATCTTCTTCATATTTCGTTGTGTGAATGTTGTTTACATTTACGCGTAGTAAATCAAATCAAGAATTCTCAACTATTTCACGGTGGTGAATGCCCTAGTTTAACACACAGTAATTTCTACATATATTTCGGTTCTTATGTTTTAAGACAAAGTTTATTTAAGTTTGAGTTGTGCGCACTTAAATAGGTATATGAAGTTAACCGCGCAGTTGACCTTTGTAAAAGTGAAAAGTGTGTGCAAAAATGATTTGTATAAAGTGTGCGAAGTCAAGTTCCACAAAGTTAGAGTAGCGCGCATTTATTCAAAGTAAAGCATTGCACAAAGTCAAGATTTGTGCATTTGCGCAAAGTTCAAGTGCACAGTAAAAGGTTGAATCGCATAGTCAATCTGTGCGTGGTAAAAGGGTAAAGGTGAATCGTGCATGTAATCTCCGCACAATCATTTTGTAGTAAAGTGTTTTTATAAGGTGGAAGAAAATTAAAGTTAAGCATTTGCTAGGTCTAGCGCATGTCCTTAGCAAAAGAAAATAAATATTTATGTATCATGCAATGAATTTTTAAATTTACTGCGCGTGCTCCATTTTCCCCTTCAAAAGATATTATTTAATCTAGCGCAAACTCTACACACAACCCGTGTGGAAGTAATCCATTTGCATGCAGTCTTGTATCTTTTTTTATTTGTGAGTTTTGTTGGGGGAATGGGCGGTGCTAGTTGATTGTTTGCATGGTTCCTCTGCAATATAGCTGGGAAAACGGTTCCTAAATTTACGGCTTGTTTCGAGGTGTTATCTATTGAGATATATGGATGTGCACGATCTGTTTCCCAAAAATCGTGTTTAACCCTGTCATATGTTTCCATGTTGGAAAAGGTCCATGCTTTCTGACCACCGATGATAGTGATAATATTTAGTTTATTTTCCATGTATAAATGGTTTTACTTATGCCCCCAAGTGACGCCTCTATCCAGCCAAAGGATATCTCACAGGAAGGCATGATCCCTGAAGGCTGGGGAGGGTCCCTTTTGCATCCAAGGAGCCGTCCAATTTGCGTCTAAGGAAAACGAGGCTCTGGAATAGCTTTTGAAGGGGAAGCTCTGTAATCCATTAAAGGAGAGTGGGAATCTCTCAGATGGTGGTATATTTGAATTTACTCAGAAGAACAATGCCACCTCTGGAAAAGGGAGGAGCTATCTGAGGTTATTTCACAGCCTTAGTTTACTTTATGAAGTGAATTCCGGCTCCCCTTTATATTCTTTCATATTTATTTATATTGATTATATTGGCAGAGTGAGAGTGCAGGGAGGGAATAGCCCTAGCCTCTCTGATAGACTTTTATTATTATTATTTTAATTAACCATTTCTTTATGAGAGAACGCGCAGCTCGGTTAACCAAATAGTAGTGGTTACTGTATTTGTTTTCCAAAAAGAATGAAGAGTGCACCGACCTACAAATCATATTGTAAGTGTATTTATTTGGTTTATGAACACCAAAATAATAATTAGTTAGCTAAAAGAATGAAGAGGAAATATCAACGCTTAAGGGAAATCCTTTTATCTTGAGGCAGTCGAAATATTGCCAAAATTTGGGAGAAGGCATTATCTTCTTCAGTATTAAATGATTAATAATAGCCTTGCAAGGGGAAAACTATATATATAAGTAGGGTTAAATTGTTTGAGAGATGATTGTAGTCCCTACAGTAATTTTCATTATTTATGAAATTGCAATTTATTTGCTTGGTGCTCTACTTGTCAGGAGTAGAGTTAATAAGGGCACAGTCTTTAGTGAAAACTATACATATATAAAATAGGCAATAATGTGATTGTTTCAATGCAACCTGATGGTTGTGATTCAATTTGGGAGAGAATCCATGTGATGTCTCTGAGAAAGATGTTTTGGAAAGTGCTCCATGTGAGAGGCTTCAGAAAGTATAAATATTGTACACACAGTGTCGCAGATTGTACTCTTCTATTTTGATGAGTAAAGATGCGACATTTCCTTGGTGGACTTAGCCCAAAGAGTTGGGTGAACCACGTATACAGGTCTCTTTTCTCTGTGTACTTGATGTGTTTAAATTTACTTGTGAAATGTGATCTAAAATGGTAAGAGAAATTCAATGAAGAATGTTAAAAGTCTATGGCGTAAGCTTACATGTAAAATGATGGGTTACTTGTTGCGGTTTTGATGGCATAATGATCATGAGAAGTATTCGGGGTTTACCCTTTGTATTGTTATGTACTAGTTTGTTAAGACTCGATTAATAATGATGTTTATATGAATATGGCTAATCTTGCTTAATGTGTAAAGCGTTATGGAATGAGGTAAAGGTAATGATTGAACAAGTGTTTTATGCAATACTAGTTACGACATAAGTACATATATGACCTAGTATATAATATGACTAATACCTTGATTGTTGATGTGAAGGAAATTTTTTTACATTGCGTTTCTTACAAAGACAAAGCGAAGATATGGGTATATTACAAAGTGGTATCAGAGCTGAAGTTTCAGCACTTGGGACTGATTGGGTGGGACTAATTGGGCTCAGCATGAGGTATGTAGATATAAAGTGAGGTAACACTACCATATTCCATTCTTTATCATACTAGTATTATGTACTTTGATATAGTACTCCAGGAGTAGCATTCTCCTAATAAGATTCTATGGTCTCTTGGATAAAGGATAGAGATACAATCGCAGAGTTATTGAAAATAATTTATGGAATGCATGTTAAAGTGGTGCTATCCTATAGTAATAAATTGTTTGGACATGAGTTAGTTAGACAAGATAAGTAGACTATGAATCCCTTTTGCATATTTATCATATGTAGGGAAAATTTTGTCAAGAGTATGTATGGTCTCTTGGATAAAGGATAGAGATACAATCGCAGAGTTATTGAAAATAATTTATGGAATACATGTTAAAGCAGTGCTATCCTATAGTAATAAATTGTTTGGATATGATTTAGTTAGACAAGATAAGTAGACTATGAATCCCGTTTGCATATTTATCATATGTAGGAAAATTTTTGTCAAGAGTATGCTTATATATGATGACTAATGCATTGGATGTTTAGGTAAAGATCAAGGAATAATGTTCCAATCCATCCTCCTCATATAATAGATGAAAATGTGGAATTGTATATATTATCACCTCGACCAACTGAATTGTGGATTAAAACTGTAAGCACAGGGTGATGCTTTGGTTTTGTTTTGGTAATATGTACTATGTGGACGTACAAAAAAAAATAGAAGTTGGATTATGAATTCACCCTTGATACACTCAGGAAGGAATGTAAATGTTCTCTAGAAACTTCTTGATATATATAGAGATATGTATATGTATAGAAATTGTGTTGCAATAGTCTTGTAAATGTATAAAGACTGAAGTTGAAAACAGTTGAATGGTAGAATGACCATTTGAATTATCGAAGAGGTTGTAAACATATCTCCTAAAAAAAACAAAAATTAATCAAAAGAAATCAATCAATGTGTTAACATTGCAACTCATGGCCGTAAGATTGTAAATATCGGCATGACTTGTTGAAAGACAAGGGCATGATGCATATTATGCATAAAGTATGGTAAGCATACTGTAAGAGTCTGAATAAAAATCAGCGACTCATGAAGATATAGACTCAGAGCATGAGTAAGATCAAGATGTGAATATTTTGTTTAACAAATTTTGTCACATATTGTGGTGACTAACGAAACTTTGAGATTATTGCAGCTTTTGAAATAAGAAAAATCTGTAAATCTGCAATAACATTGCAAAGAACTATGATAAAGTAAAGTGTTATGTGATACAATATATTATGATTATGTTTGACACTTGAAATCCATGAGGATTTAGCTAAATATACCTATTTGGTTGATGTGTGTGAGGAATTGATTGCACGAAGTAAGGGCTTGGCATTCTAGAACCGAGCTAATCAAAGGCGAGAGGATAGCAAAAAGGACTCAGGTTGGCCATGATAGTGGCATTAGAGCCACAGTGTGGACCAAGTATTCACTAATACAATGATATGGGACATTGTTGCATGCACACAAGACAGTTCGGACCAGAGAAGTGAAAATATTGAGAACATCAAGAGAAATTACAAGATAACTCTACACAATAAAAACCCTCATCCTAATAAGATAAGTAGGAGGGGGAGGGAGGTGCCCTACAAATTAAAATAAAGCTAACCTAAATAAAAATCTCAACAAAGAAAATGAGCAAAGAAGAGAAGGTTAAGTTTGGAGCATAGACTTGAATCAGAACAACCACAGTCGGATATGGATTGAACACGAGAAGTGTTCATGTAGGAGTACTACCAATTTGTTGAAGGAGGAATTGAACACGAGAAGTGTTTTGGTAGGAGTACTACTAATTTTTTGAAAGAGGAATTGGACACGAGAAGTGTTATGGTAGGAACACTACCATTTGCATGCAATGCCCTGTGAGGCAGTGAAACATGAGATGTGTTTAGGTAGGAGTACTACCAATTAATTGTAGGAGCACTGCAATACCCTATGAGGGTGTGTAAAGGTTTATTTCGGGATTCAGAGACTTAAAAGTCCCCTGGACACTCTAGAAAACTCAAGGGCGCTGAAGGAGTGTTGGGGTTGTCCGCTGTAATCATTAGTTTTCCTGGACTCAAGCGAGAAGGCTTGAGGGGAAAACAATTTCCTGGACTCAAGAGAGAGGCTTGAGGGGAAACAAAGAAATTTCCTGGACTCAAGCGAGAAGGCTTGAGGCGAAAACGATTTCCTGGACTCAAGCGAGAGGCTTGAGGGGAAAAAGAAATTTCTTGGACTCAAGCAAGAAGGCATGAGGGGCAGAAGAGAATTCCTGGTCTCAAGCGAGAATGCTTGAGGGTAACGAGAAAAGAGTTATTAGACTCAAGCAAGAGGGCTTGAAGGGGGGAACAGTTTCTCCTAAAGCACATAAACTATTGTGTGATGTGTTGAGATTGCGCACTAGGAAGTGTTTCCTACTATGCAGGCACGAGGTATGCACACATACTTATGTGATGAACTTATATACTTAAATTATGCATAATTATGTTGAACTATGCATGTGTTATGTATGTTATGAGCATTAACAATATTGTTTTCAAGGAAAAGCATGTAGAGAAAGACTAAAGGAACATGAAAGAAATGCCATGACTAGAGTTTGGAAAATATTATCTTAGATCACGATTTATATGTATACATTGTATGACTGACAAATGTACAATGGCACAAAATTACAAAAAAAAAAGAAAAAAAAAAGAGATCTTAGTAAGAAGATCAAACTCAAGAAAGATTTCCATAAAAAGGCAGCAACATGTGACATTGCAGGGGAAAATGATTATTTATGTTCTAATTGATTTTGGGGGAAAATCACATGTATGCATATATTTATGATAAGATGTTGGAAAACAACTTGTGTTGTTTGTGGAAAGTACAGGTTTTGAGCACGAGCAACTTGTGGAAAGCATGAAAGTTAAAAGTTTATAACAATGCAAGCCAATGATTACAAAATGATTTACATACAAAGGAACCCAAAAGTGGGAGACAAGTTGTTGAAAAGAATGAACACCAATGACGGTGTTATACTTAAGGGGAGGAGGATGTAATATCCCCCTTTTACACCCCTGCTATTTTTGTAAATGTGAATATGTATTGTACTGTTTTTGGTGAGGAGCTCAAGGCCAAGGCCCCACCAGTAAACATTGTAAGTAATGTGGTTTAATAATTCTTATTGGTAAGTTAGAATGCAAGTTTAGGAGACTGAGGTCTCAATGCAACCTACCATTGAGGGCACGAATCCTCTAAGGGGGAAGAGGTCAAATGGCTTCGAATCCATGGGTTGATAACAGAAGTTGTCCTGGTGCCGTAAGCACCTAGCAAACGTGACATTCACTGAAGGTTTACTTGAGTTGTTTGGTTTTCGGTGAGTCTTGGAGGGGGACGCCGAAGTTACCCTTAACCGCCGAGAGGCACTAAAACTCTCCTAAGACGAAAAACTTAACACTAAGTTAATCCTGGCTAAAAACAGTTAAGTAAAACTAGGAAAATCCTTTGGATGACCTTGACATCCTAGTCTCAGCACAGGACGTCTAGGGTTTTCATCATAAAAAACGCACTATCTAGTACTTAACATAAGCTAAGCTATTTATCTCATGGTAAACTATTTGATGGTTATTACCGTCTTGAGTTGGTTAGTTAAACCCCAAGACATATATTTAGTACTTGAGAAAGATAAAAGATATATATATATATATATATATATATATATTCCATCACTTTATAGAGTATCAATACTTTGTAATTCTTTATACCATACATTTTAGTACATTTTAATGTATTAAAATGCTAATACTAATATAGTTAAGAATACTTACTCGGTTGGTATTCTAAAAGAAGATTAAAGATTTATTATGAAGTTTACCCTAGACATTATCTTAAACAATGGCCTTATGAGAAATGCTTTGTTATTATTAAAAAGGAATCTTAATAAGGTAACATAGATATTTTATAAATAGTTTATCCATTATATTGATTGTCATACATTAAGGAAATGTACGTCTTATGAATCTAAGCTACTAAATTTTATTAGTATAATAATATTGTAGCAACATATACATATACTTATAAAATATTATAATAAAACTTTATAGTTCATTTTTACGACGATAGAAACAATTTAAGTATGTGATACTTACACGATCAATAAAAGGAAAAAGGGCCTTATAATTAGCTTCAAAAGCTAATAGGTGTCCATATAATAAAGATTTATAAGCTTAATGATGATTTTATATATATATCCTTTTTTTTGGTTATAACGTTATCATTTCTAAAATTAGTTTTTTTCATACAAATTTCTAAAATTAGTTATAATTTATAAATGTATATTAAGTGGAAAAGGGCGGGTTCCACTTTTATAATTTATGTGACATATTAGTTTTGAAGTCGGGTTAAGTTAAAACTAAGTGGACGATACACCATCACTAATTTTGGAAGAGTAAGGTTGGTGGAGCACCGCACTCTCTTAAATTAAACCCTAGATGGGCCACGAACGATGGACTACCTTTCAACAGGTGTCTACCGTGAGAGGGAGGCCGGCGGTTATATCTAACCTTGCTCGGTGGGAGAAGAGGGGGGCCTCAAGATCTTCGGGGAAGAAGGCGTTGCAATCCGGTTCGATTAGCTTAGAAATCCTTTTTCTTGTGTTTTAATATATATAAGTGTAACGTTTTAATGCTGGAGGAAGTTAATTTGTGGATTTCTACGTTGGGATAGAGCACTCCTTTGGTGGAATGACGATTGTGTATTGAATGCTGTCATGATTCTCTGAACTAGTACTGTTTGCTGCTCTGCATGTCGTGATAGAACAGGTTTGGGACGACCTCAGTCTTTATGTGAAATAGGCATGGAGGGAGGAGCTTCCTTCCGGCCTTACCTCGGTTTCAAACTGTATTGTATTCCGTTCTTGTTTCTATTCTTTTTATTTAAATGTGCTTTTGGTTGGGGATGGGACGGCTGGATCAGCTCGATCCCAAAGATATTACTTCATCTAGGGCAAACTCTAAACACAGCCCCTGTGGAAGTAATCCGTTGGCATGCAGTCTTGTATCTTTTTTTATTTGTGAATTTTGTTGGGGGAATGGGCGGTTCTAGTTGATCGTTTGCGTGGTTCCTCTACGATATAGCTCAGAGAACTGTTCCCAAATTCACGGCTTGTTCCTGAAGGTTGGAGGCAGAAATAAAACAAAGATAATGCGGAATGAGCTACGGCTCTTCAATCTTTATTCATAAACGGAGATCAACTGATGTAATACAATCAAGAACGTAATGTGTATTTAAACACTTATGGAAAACCCTAAAAGCTTTAACCTAGCTTTTGCATGCATGCAAAGCATGCTGTTGCATTTATTAACTGAACTTCTAAATAGTAACTCAAGTAAAAGCTAAAGCTAACTGAAGTAATTACTATTTCTAACACTCCCTCTTAATTACTACTGCTGACTACTGCAGCTTTTACAATGCCTAAATTATTTCTATGGATTTCAAAAATATCTTTTGCCAATGGCTTTGTGAATATGTCAGCCAATTGGTCAATTGATTTACAATGCTCAACACGAACTTCACCATTGTTCACAAGCTCTCTTATGAAGTGATATCTAGTATCAATGTGCTTGCTTTTCTGGTGAAAAACATGGTTCTTGGATAGAGCAATTGCTGAGTTGTTGTCACAATAAACTGTGGTTGGTCCTTCTTGTTTCTGTTGAAGACCTTCTAAAACTCTGCGTAACCAGACTGCTTGACATGCTGCTGATGTCGCTGCTACATACTCTGCTTCTGCCGATGAAAGTGTTACAATGGGCTGCTTCTTGGATGCCCATGAAATCACTCCTGATCCAAGATGAAAAACATGACCGGAAGTGCTCTTCCTGTCATCCAAACTTCCTGCAAAATCACTGTCAGTGAAACCTGTCAAAACATCATACTCTGTGCTTGAGTATAAAATTCCATAGCTTGAAGTCCCTGCAACATATCGTAAGATCCTTTTGCCAACTTGCCAATGCGAGTCTTTGGGAGACTCCATGAACCTTGAAATCAAGCTGACAGCAAACATAATATCAGGTCTCGTAGCTGTGAGGTACATGAGACTTCCTACAAGTCTTTTATACAATGTTGGATCTACATTGGGACTGCAATCTTCTTTGCTCAACTTAGTACCTGTTGCCACTGGTGTAGGTGTTGTTTTGCAATTAAGCATTCTGAATCGCTTAAGAACTTCATTAGCATATTTATTTTGAGAGATAAATATACCCTTTTCTGACTGTTCTACTTCTAGGCCAAGAAAGAACCTCATCAATCCAAGGTCTGTCATCTCAAACTCTTTCTTCATAGCTGCCTTGAACTCATCTACTGAGAGGTCGCCTGTAAAAATCATATCATCAACATACAAACAAACTATTAAAATCTGTCCTTGTTGATTTACCTTTGTGTAAAGTGTTGGTTCACTGCTGCTTCTGCTAAAACCATTTTTGATGAGATAAGAATCAATTCTGCTATACCAAGCTCTTGGAGCTTGCTTAAGCCCATATAGAGCTTTCTTCAACTTGTAAACTTTGTCTTCATGTTCTTTTATTTCATACCCATGTGGCTGCTCCACATAAATTTCTTCTTCAAGAATTCCATTCAAGAATGCCGACTTGACATCCATCTGATACACTTTCCATTTTTTTTGTGCTGCAATTGCTAGGACTGCTCTTACTGTGTCCAATCTTGCCACTGGTGCAAAAGTTTCTCCAAAATCAATTCCTGGTTGTTGCGAGAAACCCTTTGCTACTAACCTTGCCTTGTACCTATCAATCTCACCTTTTTCATTGAGTTTGGTTTTATAAACCCACTTCACACCAATGGGTTTCTTATTCTTTGGCAGGTCAACT
Organism: Larix kaempferi; assembly: GCA_027924585.1. NCBI lineage: Eukaryota > Viridiplantae > Streptophyta > Pinopsida > Pinales > Pinaceae > Larix > Larix kaempferi. The sequence continues at coordinate 18,569,332 of BSBM01000376.1, forward strand.
AGATCCCATGTATCATTTCTCTCAATGGAATCTATCTCTTCGTCCATAGCATTTACCCAATGCTCTTGTTTTACAGCCTCTTCATAAAACACAGGTTCACTAGCAATAAAAACATAATTGGTATTTGCATCCAATTCATCATAAATATCTGTCAATCTTCTAGTCTTTTTATTACTGTAATCAGATTCATTACCTGACTGCGGACTTGATGCTTCACCTCGAACTGAGTTTCTAGGTGTTCTTTCTGGAGTATTTGCTATTGGTGAAGATGCTACTGGATCTTGTTGTCCAATCAGCTCCTCATCTTCTCCATCTTCTGGTTGGGGTATTGCAGCTCCCATACCCTTGTCTATGGTTCCATTCCATGACTCTTCCTCCTTGAACAAAACATCTCTGCTAAGAATAACCTTTTTGGTAATAGGGTTATACAGCTTGTAGGCTTTAGTTTGTTCACCATATCCAAGAAATATACATTTCTCACTCCTGTCGTCTAGCTTTTTTCTTAGCTGTTTAGGAACATGAGCATAAGCAACACAACCAAATACTCTGAAATGAGAAACATTACAAGTCATACCTGACCATGCTTTCTCTGGTACTCTGTTCTTCACAATTTTGGTGGGAGATCTGTTCATCACATGAACAGCACAAGCCACTGCGTCTCCCCAAAATTCATGGGACACATTTCTTCCTTTCAGCATGCTCCTTGCCATATTCATGATGGTTCTATTCTTGCGTTCTGCAATACCATTCTGCTGAGGAGTATATCTTGTAGTGAATTGCCTCTTGATTCCATGATGCTTGCAGTAATCATGAAATTCCTTTAATTCATACTCTCCCCCTCCATCAGATCTCAATACTTTGAGTTGATAACCACTCTGTTTTTCAACCAAAGCCCTAAATTCCTTGAACTTGCCAAAAGTTTCAGACTTCTGACGAAGGAAATACACCCATGTTTTTCTACTGAAATCATCAATAAATGTAAGGAAATAATAGCTTCCACCAATCGATTGAGTTTGCATTGGTCCAACTAGATCAGTATGAATAAGTTCTAAAGGTGCATGTGCCCTTCGAGACATACCTTTAGGAAAGCTATCCCTGTGCTGCTTTGCAATGATGCAACACTCACAACTGCTTTCTGGCTCCTTCATAGGGGGCAATCCCTTTACCATCTCTTTCTGCTGCAAAAACTTGAGACCACCAAAGTGAAGATGTCCATATCTAAAATGCCATAACCAATAATCATCCATGCAAGTGGCTTTTTGAGCAAAAGAGGTTACCTTGCTGCTGCAATTCATGACTAGTGGATACATCCTGTTCCTAGTCACTTGTATTTTGATGACCAAATGTCGATTTGGGTCATAAATTTCACAATCTGATCCATCAAAGACAAGTTTGTACTTCTTTTCAGTGAGTTGCCCAATGCTAAGCAGATTATGCTTCAATCCTGGAGCATAATAGACATCTGAGATTGTCTTTTGTTGGCCTTGTTTGGTCATAATGTTGACCACTCCTTTTCCAAGAACTGGAACCACCTCATCCGTGCCAACTTTGACCTCTGTCCTCACTGATTCATCTAGGTCTGCAATTAGACCTCTGTCACCTGTCATATGGTTACTGCAGCCACTATCTAAAAGCCAAAGTCCCTTTGGGATTTCGTGTGCAGCATGACATGTAAGAAATAACATATCATCTTTATCCTCAGAGGTATTAGTCACATTAGCATTATGATTTGCTTGATCAGCCTTTTTCTTTTTGCATTGATGAGCATAATGCCCAAATTTATTGCAATAATAACACTGAATATTAGATTTATCTGACCTTTTTTTGTCGCAGTTTCCGCCTTCATGGTTATGATGGTGATCTTGATCTCCATTGCCATTACTTCGGCCACTTCTGCCTCGTCCTCTTGATCCTTCTCTGCCTCTGCCTCTTCCTCTGCCTCTTGAGAATGAGACATGTGCTTTGAAAGCATTCTCATGAGAGGATTCTTCATTCCTGTTGAGTCTGGATTCAAATGAAAGTAAAGATCCGGTCAACTCGTCTATAGAGAGAGTACTTAGATCTTTTGCTTCTTCAATCGCTGAAACTTTCGACTCAAATTTGTGGGGTAGGGATCTCAGAACCCTTTCAACCACCCTTTGATCTCCAATCTTTTCACCATAGATATTCAGCTGATTAACAATCCCCATGACTTTGGTCATGAAAGAGTCTACAGAGTCTGATTCTTTCATCTTCAGATCTTCAAAGTCTCTTCTTAGGTTTTGGAGTGTTGCTGTTTGAACCTTACCAGCACCTTGATAACTGGTCGCCAAGGTATCCCATGCTGCTTTGGCATGTAAAGATGCTGATATCTTTGGAAATACGCTGTTATCCAAAGCGTTCATTATGAGATGCAGTGCCTTTGCATCCTTCTTCCTATGCGCTCGCAGGACATCCTTCTCTGCGTTTGAAAGGGCCTGAAAAACTGCATCATCTGCAGGTTCGGAATAGCCATACACGACATATTCCCATGCATCTTCTGACCTGAGATAAACCGCCATCCTCGTGGCCCATACATCATAGTCCTTTTTTCCTGTAAGAGGAGAAATCTGAGATTGATTGCTGCTAGAAGCCATAGACGCTGCGATGTCTTTCACTGGCTCTTATTCAAAATAATCTCCCTTCCTCTTTTTAAAAAAAAACAAATAATAATTCTCCCTCTTAAACAAGATTTCAAAAATATCTTCAAATATCTTCTTCTCTTGTAAAAAGAAAAAATTCTTACTCAATAACTGCGTGAAAGTCAAAAAAGAATCACATAAAGTAAAAACTTTTTTGCACTTGTCCAAAAAATGCCGCCTTGTTCCAATTACCGCTCTTTGTCTTAGGGAGAGGCCGCGGTGAAATCAAGATTTTTCACCTCGTATCTCCCCAAACTGCCGCGCTTTAGCCTATAGTATGGGCGCGATAGTTCCTAAAGTGCCGCTCTGTGGACTATAGGGAGGGCGCGGTACTCCAAAAAAATATTTTCTTTAAATAATTTCTCCAAAAAAAAATAATTTCTTCAAAAAACTTACAAATTCTTCAAAGCTACGGCTTTGGCTTCACCGGAAATTGATGCTACCAATTTGATCTTCTCCTATGCTCTGATACCAAACTGAAGGTTGGAGGCAGAAATAAAACAAAGATAATGCGGAATGAGCTACGGCTCTTCAATCTTTATTCATAAACGGAGATCAACTGATGTAATACAATCAAGAACGTAATGTGTATTTAAACACTTATGGAAAACCCTAAAAGCTTTAACCTAGCTTTTGCATGCATGCAAAGCATGCTGTTGCATTTATTAACTGAACTTCTAAATAGTAACTCAAGTAAAAGCTAAAGCTAACTGAAGTAATTACTATTTCTAAAGGTGTTATCTATTGAGATATATGGATGTGCACGATCTGTTTCCCCAAAATCGTGTTGAACCCTGTCATATGTTTCCATGTTGGAAAAGGTCCATGCTTTCTGACCACCGATGATAGCGATAATATTTAGGTTATTTTCCATGTATAAATGATTTTGCTTATGCCCCCAAGCGACGCCTCTATCCATCCAAAGGATAGCTCACAGGAAGGCGTGATCCCTGAAGGCTGGGGAGGGTCCCTTTTGCATCCAAGGAGCCGTCCATTCTGCGTCTAAGGAAAACGAGGCTCTGGCATAGCTTCTAAAGGGGCAGCTCTGTAATCCATTAAAGGAGAGTGGGCAGCTCTCAGACGGTGGTATATTTGAATTTACTCAGAAGAACAACGCCACCTATGGAAAAGGGAGGAGGAATATGAGGTTATTGCACAGCCTTAGTTTACTTTATGAAGTGAATTCCGGCTCCCCTTTATATTCTTTCATATTTATTTATATTGATTATGTTGGCAGAGTGAGAGTGCAGGGAGGGCATAGCCCTAGCCTCTCTGATAGACTTTTATTATTATTATTTTAATTAACCATTTCTTTATGGGAGAACGAGCAGCACCGTTAAGCAAATAGTAGTGGTTACTGTATTTGTTTTCCAAAAAGAATGAAGAGTGCACCGACCTGCAAATCATATTGTAAGTGTATTTATTTGGTTTATGACCACCAAAAGAATAATTAGTTAGCTAAAATAATCAAGAGGAAATAGCAACACTTAAGGGAAATCCTTTTATCTTGAGGCAGCCGGAAGACTGCCAAAATTTGGGAGAAGGCATTATCTTCTTTAGTATTAAATGATTAATAACAGCCTTGCGCGGGAAAAACTATTTATATAAGTAGGGTTAAATTATTTGAGAGATTATTGTAGTCCCTACACTAATTGTTATTATTTATGAAATTGCAATTTATTTGCTTGGTGCTCTACCTGTCAGGAGTAGAGTTAATAAGGGCACAATCTTTAGTGAAAACTATACATATATAAAATAGGCAATAATGTGATTGTTTCAATGCAACCTGATGGTTGTGATTCAACTTGGGAGAGAATCCTTGTGATGTCTCTCAGAAATATGTTTTGGAAAGTACTCCGTATGAGAGGCTTCAGAAAGTAGAAATATTGCGCACACAGTGTCGTAGATTGTACTCTTCTATTTTGATGAATAAAGATACGGCATTTCCTTGGTGGACGTAGCCCAAAGAGTTGGGTGAACCACGTATACAGGTCTCTTTTCTCTGTGTACTTGATGTGTTTAAATTTACTTCTGAAATGTGATCTAAAATGGTAAGAGAAATTCAATGAAGAATGTTAAAAATCTATGGCGTAAGTTTACATGTAAAATGACGGGTTACTTGTGGTGGTTTTGATGGCATAATTATCATGAGAAGTATTCAGGGTTTACCCTTTGTATTGGTATGTACTAGTCTGTTAAGACTCGATTAATAATGATGTTTATATGAATATGGCTAATCTTGTTTAATGTGTAAAGCGTTATGGAATGAGGTAAAGGTAATGATTGAACAAGTGTTTTATGCAATACTAATTACGACAAGAGTACATATATGACCTAGTATATAATATGAGTAATACCTTGATTGTTGATGTCAAGGAAAAAAATTTACACCGCGTTCCTTACCAAGACAAAGCGAATGTATGGGTATTTTACAGGGCTTCTAACCAGTCCATTCCGATTAAGATATCATAGGATCCTAAAGGTAAAACATTCAACTTGTTTTGTGTCTTTAACTGATTCATAGATAAAGCACAACTTTCAATAAAATCAGATACTTTCCTCTTTGTTCATATTGCTAATCTAACTAACCAGGATTTATTGAATTTTTATGTTTTCAAATTAAAACGTTCTACAATATCGGGTGATATATAACTTAGGCTAGCACCTGGATGAATAAAAATAGTAATAGGATGGTTTTGTAGCATACCTTCAATCTCTACCATAGAGACTTGATGATCTGCTTTCCTGTTGTCTAGTGTTGCATTAATTCTAGGCATCTCCTTTGCCAAGTCTCCAACATTAGGTTCAGTCTGTATGGAGTGAATATTGTTAGTTCTCTACTTCCTCTTGGGGCATTCTGAAGCATAATGAGGACCTTGACACTCAAAACATTTGATAGGTGCCTTTTGGTCATTAGTTCTGGTAGCACTGGGAGTATTTCTAGGAGCAGTAAAATTATGCTGCTGATTATTTCTAGGGTTGTTTCCTTGAAAATTTCGATTCTGAAATTTTTTCTTTTGGAAGCCAGAATTCCCACTAAACCTGAAAGTTTTCATTTTCAGCTCAAAATTGCTGGGTTTATGATTTTTTCAGTTAGATATCCCTTCTCTTTTCCAATTAGTGTCATAACAGAAAGTTTCTTTCCTCATGGCCTCTTCTTAGGTCTTTGGATTGTCATACTCGATTATGTCCTTGATGTTGAAAGGTAGACAACTCAAGTATCTTTAAATCTTCGATTTTTCTTCCACGAGGTATGGCATATACCTCAGTAGATTCAGAAATTTATTGTTCATCTCTTTCATGTTCATACTTACCAGCTTTAAATCATAGAACTCCTTTGATTTTTCTTCATAGTATTGTTCAGATAAGAACATATTTTTGAAGTACTGTTTGAAAGTACTCCAATTCACATCCTTGTCCTTGATGCCCTTCACTCTTTTGATGTCCTCCCACCAAATGTCTTCCTTCCCGATCAGGTTGTATATAGCCATCTTTTCCTTCAATGATTCTGAATAATCGTAAATCTGGAAACACTTTTTCATGCCGGACAACCATGCTTCGAGTGTCTCTCCTTTTTCAGTTTCACCATTGAAGGTTGGGGGTTTGATTTTCTTGAACTCCCCAGAAATTTGTTCATACTGTTTGTGACTTTTTCTTCCGGGTTTGTAGTCTCCTTCACTGCTATCACTTGGATAATCTTGTTTCTTTTTTCATTTTTCATGGGCAGCTTATGATGATGTTGAAATGTTGTTTGCATCATCAGTTTTGATTTTCTTACCCCTCTCTCGATGAGGTAAATCTTCAATCTTGGAGGTATTTTCAGTTTCTCTATCATGTTCAACAGTTGGGAACTGTTCAAATAGTACTTGATTAAGTTTCTCTTGTGCCTTTAGAATTTTCTCATTATCTTGTTTTACAGATCTGATTTTTGCTTTTAACTCTTGAAATGCACGTAACAATTCTGATGAATTATCATTTAATTTGCCATGGACTTCTTCTTCATAACGCTGTCCCGTGCTATGATTGTTGGGTCGAAATCTATCCTCTATATGTTCAGCTGATCCTTCCCTACCTGTAGCTTAAAAACAAATTCTGTATAACACAAATAGTTTAAAATTTTACTTAGTAAGATTTTATTCTGTAATAAATTTTTCTGTTGCGTGTTCTTTGGACCTTTTCAGGCCTAGAGTTTGAACGTGAGCTCTAATACCACATGTAACATCCCGAAAAATACCCAAAAATTAAATTTTTTTAAAATAGCAATAATTATCAAAGTTGTTAATGCGGAACATATAAAATAATTAAAATTCGTAACTAGGATAATTAATAACAATGACATGTCAAATTTCTCAAAATAAAATATGATGTAATTGTATTTGCTATTTCAGATTTAAATGGATGCTAATCTCCTTAACGAAAGATCTTTTTATGATTATGCACAAGAATACAATTTACAGATCTGCTTAAGTTCTACATGCGATTACATGCTATTCATAGGTTTATATTATTATGATGTTCTTGATGATGTGCTAATAGTTTGTTTGTATGATGACGAAGGGGTCCTACGAGGTACCCTGGGGTTTAGTTAACTATGTTTAGCTAAGGAATTTGAATCCTGTTTCCATGTGTAGACAGCAAGTAAGAATTTCTACGACAACATGTGTTAAGAGTACATGTGTCTTTCAATTCACCGTCAATGTAATATTAAAATGCTAAGTACTTCCTTGTGAAACAAGTTATCGGAGGTATGGATATTTTGGTTTCAATTCTAGTTTACGTGCTGGCTTACAAAGTCTTCTGTAAAATAAAATCACGTCGTCAATTTGTGTTTATGATACTATGTTTATTATCATATAACTATTGGCATTAGTATTAGGCGACAATACCAATGTCCATTGGTAATTCTATTAGAAAGCTTGTAGAAATAGTGTTTGTACTATTGAACTATCAATACATTTTGAATCTACAGATCTTAGACTATTCTAAGTCCCAAATTTATCATTGGATTATCAATACACAGTTAATATATGAAAAGTATAGTGACTAGTGCGTGTGCTATGAACTTAGCAATAGAGTGTATAACGTCACCACTTATACTGTACCTATAGTATTACCTTTATCATTAGATTTTGTAATACAAAGCTATTGTGTGAAATATATATTGTAAATATAGTACTTTTGCTAGTAATTAGTATTTAAATGTGTATCAACACAACTCTAACTATTCCTAAATGGCTATTCGAAAAATACAGAAATGAAATATATACATGCTATAGTAAACTATGGATTCACACACCTATATTGGCATGTAATACTATTATTACGATACCTAGCAATAACTATAATTTTTTTTATAATATATGATCCATGAATCTAACAATGAAATTATTTCGACATTGACAGGATATTAAAGTTTATAGTTTGCATGCCTTCCAAGATGGCATTGACAGGCCTGGAATTAACGTTGTTCAACTTGTAGGTGAAGTGGAAGCCTAGTTGGATGATTTCCACGTGATTGAGTTTGCACTAAGCACCAGATAAGGCTGAGTTGTGCCATGCATTAGCTCTCGGTATTCTTACTTGGTGAATTGGTAGATGAAGTAATCAATGTGTTTCTAATGCTATGGTTGCTCGAATATCAACATGCCTGATTTGGTATCTACACCACCGTTGATCTCTGGAAGATCTAGGGTTGAGAACGAAACCCTATTCTCATGTTGGTAAGCTATGAAAATTGGTTTTCTGGCATTCATTGTTGTGTTTTAGTGGTAAGGTTGCAGAGCTAACCATTTGCTGTAATGTAGGGTTTAGTTGTTCTCTGTGAGGAGGACTCCTTCATCGGTTTCGAACCTTGGACCTCTAAGGGGTAGTTTTAATAGTTATAGGCTTACACTCTTGTGTCATACAGTCACGATACAGCCATGGTGGTCATGTGTGGTTCTTCTGTCAGTTGTTGAATTCGTAGTTTGCTATGAATGCTATCATACTTCGTCATTTTTGTTGGTGTAGTGTGCCAATGTTTAGGATCTTCGTTTCTAAGGGTAAGTTTTTATTATAAAAAAAATCATACAATGGTACTTATTTTTATCTCTGCGTTTTCTTGTTGTAACCTTTCCGAATGGTAACTTGGAAGGTACCCACTCCATTGGAAGACTTCTATGCAAAAGATTGGAAATTGAGGTGATGCATCTACTTCCTGGTAAGCTCTGGTGGTTCTCGAAACCTCGTAGGTTCCTTTGGCATGGTTTTGATGGTGATTACTGTGTGCCAAGAGTTGGAACTATTCGACCTTGTTTCAGTGATGGCCGAGTGTTAAGTTTTAAAGTCTTATTTTGATAAATATTGTACAGAGGATAACCTTTAGTTGTTTAAGTTGCTATTCGGATCTGTGATGCCTGGCTATGTCATTTGATAAGAACTTCGAACTCATGTTTGTATTGCTATATGTTAAGGGTAAGACCCTATATAGTTTGTGGAACCTTGACCTCGTTTTAATGTTTTTGGTTGATAAGGGTTAAACCTCTGTGTAATGTTGGAACCTTGACAGGTCCGTAATGTAAACGCTGTTATTTATAATTGTTGAATGGGAAACCAAGAGTCGAGGGTTCACTTTCTCTTTTAAAACAATGGCTCATTTGTAATGAAGTGTTATGTTTTGAAGTAATGGTTAAAGGGTTGTTTATATAATTGTTAAGTGGTGCCGAACAACTATAGTTGCTTTTGGCCGAGAGTTATGGTTTGCATAACTATAAATAGTTGATTCCTGTACTATATTATCGTTGTTGATATTTATGTTTTGGAATCATGGTGAGATAACGTTTAGTCTATTTAATGTTTTCGAAATGGCTATGCCACAGTGTTCGATTTTGTTTAAAAGAATGAAACCCTACCCTGTAGGTTTTGTTGGCTACCTTGAAATCGTGAACTGAGTCTTAACTCGTGTCTCTAAAAGTTTCGATACTATGTATTATTCTTGTTAGGTTTTGATAGATGATGATTCAAAGAAATCATACTTTTGGCTAAGTGAAGTTATTTGATGTTTGAGTATCTTGTTCGTATTCTCAGTATGAGAATTAGTAAGTTAAAATAAAATGTTGTTTAGGGTTAGGTAACAGGTTTGTTATTTCTTTAGAAATAATTATCTATTGTTACCATGAATGGCTTGATGAGAAGTTTATGAACTGTGTAATCAGAATCTAGGGTCTGTGATATCTTAGGGTTTTGATTTTTACAACGACGGAGTTTGTATTTAATATTTGAAATCAAATGTGATAGTTTGTGAAGAAATAATATGTGTGTACTTATAACAATCTTGTACAAAACATAGTTTTTGCAGCTGCTATATTTCTTAGAATATAAATACTTGAAAATATAGAATTTATGATATTGAAATGCATGTGATTACTATCTGAAATAGATAGAGTTGAAAAGAAAAGTATAGATCTGTGCAGAAACAAAATGTGTTTTTATTTAAGAATTAGATGAATGTTATGCATCTGTTTATACTATATTGTAATAAATCCCATGTTTAAACATATGACGGAATTTAACAAGAACACTACCGTATTCATCTTTTCAATCAATGGCATTCAGCCTATCACTCATCTTTCTTAATTTACTTCTCTACACTGGAGTACGATGCAAAAAACAGCATGGGGAAAAATATAGAGATGGTTATCGATTCAATCATTTCAGAAATATTTTTCATTCATAATCATACTTAGATCAAAAAATAAAATAGTTTCCTCTATATGACTGTAATTAATAATTATATTATGCAGAAACATTTAACTGTAAACAAAAGTAAGAATAGTAAAACCTGGTTGACTGTAGGAGAAACAAACAGCCCAAGGAATCTGTTCCACCCAACCTATTCCTAAAAACAACAAAGTTACTTGCCTTAGGACCCCCAAGCCTGTTCACTGAACCACCAGGAGGAAGATTCTGTAGAAGCCTTAGTACATCAACTTGCAGTAGAATATAGATTATCCAGTCATAAAGACTCAGCAGTCAAAGAGACCTGCATCAACACCTCTGGTTTTCCTTCTCAGTATATCAAGCAGACTCACAGTTGCACTCTCACATAGCCTCCCTATTCGAATCTCTCAGTGATCACCTGATGCACTTGAGGAATATTTCTGCATAAAATATTTTAGGGCTTCCTGCCCAATTTGAATTGCCTTATCTAGGATGCCTAGGCCTTTTAGTGGTTAACTGGTCATTAATGAGCTGCCTGCTCTCTTCCACCTACCTAGGGGATAATGCCACAAATTTAGGGGTAGTTGTTCCATAACCAATAGCTAGTAGTGGAGTGCAAATGTTGCCATATGTCCCATACCTTCTAACAGCTTCCATTCCTCCTAGTGGGTCAGTGAACACTCATTTAACAGTTCCCTTGAGTGTTTGTCTCCTATTTTAATTTATTAAATAATAATAATCAGTAATTACAATCATCCTTGACCAAACTTGGTCATAATTACAAAACTTTGTAATTATAATTTAACATAAAGTGTTTTGCAAATAAAATAATATTCTCAAAATTGGGTAGGTGAAAGATTCCCTTCTATAAGGTGACATTGAATATGGTTATTATTATGAAATGCACACACACATTGCGTGTATTACACAATACGCTTCTGCAGGAATCCCCAGTTATATTGTCGCTGACATCATCTACATACTTTATTCACAACATTTTGTATACAAGGATAGAAGGTTGTACATTTGATAAAAAATCTTGCTTAGAAAGGACATGCCCGAGGTGTGTGGAATGACATATTGAAAAAATGCATCCATGTGAGCGATAAGTATGAACTTGGGAGGCAAGAGGTTAACTTGAAAATCTTCAAATATGTCACATATGGTATTGATGGGGGCAACGAAAGAAAAATGATGCAATTGGTCACTTCCTAGGTTAGTATTGAGTATTTAAATACTATTTTTTCTTTCGAATTGCACTTTGAGATGTAACAATCTATTAATATATTTATTTATTTCTATTTTACTAAGAGCGAGTATATGAATTCATGAAGATATTATTTGAAAATACCCAACAATATGTTGGGCATGTCCATGTGGCTTGATGGCAGGACGAGCATTTTAGAATATGAAGGGATACATTCCCTGTTGGTGCTATCTTATGAATGGTTGATTTTGTTGAGAATTACACCCTTCAATCATAAAATGAGATTGAAAAGCAATATTATAACTTAGAGCAGGTCAGCATAATGGTCCATATCACATACAAGAATGGGGAAGATAGTAGGGAGTCCTTCATCAAGAATGGGGAAGATAGTAGGGAGTCCTTCATCTGTTTTTGAGATCATTGTTTGAGTAGAGGGCATGGTAAACCCCTTATCTATTTGTGTCTATTTATCATATATATAGGGTCTTTCTGTTTAAGTTCCAATATAAAATAATTTATGTTGTTTGCTTAACTTCCTGGGTAATCACATCCGTTTCTTTTGGTGTTAGTGGCTCCTTCAAGACCTGAGTAGCAATATCATCCACTAATTCAAGATGATATTTAGAGGTTCACTCAATGAGTTATGTAGGGGATCCAACAAATGCACTAGAGTAATTATCAGGTTCATTAAGAGTTCAAGCTACTGCACTAGAGGATTTATTGGGTTATGTGGGCGTTCTGATAGAAAACATTTCGTTTACTGTATCACCTTCATGCGTAATGGAAGGTGACCAAGTGCAGTGGTCAAGGGCCTGTACTAGGATCTCTAGCCATGTTTTTACTTTATATACATGTAGTATTTCCCCATAACGTTCAATTTCCTTCTTAACTTATGGTTTACTATCGTATCAAACATGATCAAAATGAGTTGATTCTAGGTCTCGTTCCCTTGTATTGTCCAATTATTTCGCTTCTTGTCTTGTACTGTCCAACTATTGCTCCTCTTCCCCTGTACTATCCAAATGTTGCTTCTCTTCCCCTGTACTATCCAACTATTACAATATTATGGTGATTTGAAGTCGGAATGGGCTGCAAAGGAAATCGTAATGTTCCGTTGGAATTCATAGGCGATCCATTCGCCGTAAAATTCAAGGGCCCCGAAAGGTTATAGTAAGGTGAAAAGGTGAAACTCATGCTGCACCCACAGGTGCCTCCATTTTCCATAGTCCTCTTGAATTTTTGTTATAAAAATAATAAATAATCTCTCGACTAATAAATTTATCATGGGATTTGACCACTCTACCTCAACGCCGTGAGAACTTATTTCCCTGCATCTTCATTCTTGTCTCCTGCGTGGCTTCCCTGCATCTATCTTTGCTGGAATGGATCTTTCGTTCCGTTGAGATGAATTATGGGACTTCGTTCTTGATTTCTTAAATCCTTGATGGATCTTTCATCCCTCTGAACTGAATTTATGGGGGAATTTGTTCCCGCCAGATATTCGATTGCGAGTACACATGCCAACCTCTGAGTTGAATTCGTTCTCACCAGATATTCGATTACGAGTACGCATGCCAACCTCTGAGTTGAATTCGTTCCCACCAGATATTTGATTGCGCGTATGCCAACAACCGAGTTTTTAAAATCAAGGTGCTGTAGGTTATATAGAAAATGCCTATTTGTCGGAGACATCAAGGCTGACATGAGTAGTTATTTTGGGAATTTTCTTGGGAATATTATAGGTAAAATTAGTTATCTATTTGGAATTTTAGTTAGAGAGGTCAAAATTTTAAGGAAATTTTTTTCTATTGGTAAAATTTATAATATAATGATTTTTTTTGTCTGAAATTCCGATCAAATTTAAATAGAACTTGAAACAATATGCAATTTGCTATCGTCTACAGAAAGAAAGATTACTTTCATGTATAATAAGTATAATAAAAGAAACTATCAATTTCTTTATTTTTTAATAATCGATCAAGAATCGATCCAAGGATTTCTTGATTTTTTAATAATTGATCAAGAATGGATCCAAGGTTTTCTTGATTTCTTAACTTAATAACAAAATAATCAAAATTTTTAATTCTATATTTAGTGCATGCAACTGTGACTAGATTATACCAGAATGTATTAAATTTTTTAACACTATGTTTGGTGCATGCAAGTGTGACTATATTTATCTCTCTCTTTCTAATTATTAGAAAACTGATTGGCCTGGTATAACAATGTATATATAAAATCGATATTGAAGATGAATACAAATAGTGAGAGGATGGGAATGGATCATGCCTTTGGTAGCTTCCATATTATTTCCAAAATAAAAAGTGGGTTCGGGCATATACATTTAGAACTGAACATTGACTCAGTTAGCATATGTGGATAGGCTTTATTTGAAAATGGATTAGATCTTTTAGATTTAATTATCTTATAATGAAACAAAAACATTTCCATCCTATTTTTTTCAGAATTCGACGTTTTTTATTTTGCAAAATTGAAATTCTATTGTGTTTTAATCTAGATTTTGATGATAAAAATGGAGGTGCAATGAACATGGTGGTGAAAAGGAATCAGGTTTTATAGTGACAAAAATATCGTATGGACGTTGTGAGTCAAAACAAAAAGCCAAGAGTTGCAATGACCAAAAGACACAAAGATTTGTAGCACCCGAAAAAACATTGGGAGTTGTAGTAGATATAAATGTTGAGAGTTACAACAACCAAAACATGTTAGGAATTGTAGCACCCATAATACGCCCGGAGTTTCAACACCCAAAGAAAAGTGGGAAAAAAACTAGATAGCATATAAGTTGAATTTGTAGCATGCATAAGTAGTAACAAAAGCATGGAGTTAAAGCCTATTAATGTAGACATTATTCTGGCTGGAATTTAAAGCTGTTCTTTTAAGAGAGAGACAGAGAGAAAATAATTGGTCTATTGGTGTAGATGAAGTAACTACTGCACAAAAAATACCAAAATCTTGGCATGTAGATATCTGTTGAATAAAGGATTTCTTGGACAAGTTTTTTTGATATCGCAACCAATCTCCTTTAACCTACAAAGGAGTTTAGGCCTCATCAACTGTTCTAAGCTCAACTAAACCATTATAAAAAAATGTCAATATTGTAAGGTCCTAACCATCACGTGTGAAAATTCTCTTTAAATTCCTTGAATTTGGAATCATATAGCAAGTCCCTATCTCCTCTTTGCAACTTATTTTTCTTCATAAATTTGTCCTGCCATTTTTCTCAGTGTTGCTAAACAACTGAAGTTTGATGCATGCTAACTTGCTTAATCTTGTCCAATTCATTGAGCTCATTTAGGCGATGTTGATGAGCTTATGTGAGATCTAAACCAACCTACAAAGTGGTCCTCAATGTTTGTATTTCAAACTCAATTAGAAATAATCCATTCTTACTATAAAAGAGCTCGTAGGGAGTGAATCCAATGGTGTTCCACCATGTAGTTCGATAATCCCAAAGGGATTCTAGAATTCCATCATCCCAATCATTATAGTGAATCTATACAGTCTTTTTTATGATAGCTTCAAACACTTTGTTGGTACTCTCCACCTGACCATTACCTTGTGGGTGATAAGGTGAAGTGATTCTATGATGGATATGATACTTCTTAGTGAGTGTCTAAATCAACTTGGAATTGAATTGAGGTCCTCCATCAATGATAATCTCATGTGGTATCCCAAACTAGACAAATACTTCCTCAAAGAGAAAATCAGAAACAATGTCTCTTGATATAGCCTTGGCCTCCACCCATTTAGTAACATAGTATGTACATACTCAAATATGAACTTTTTGGAGACATGGAGGATGAATGGGTCCCACAAAATCAAAGGTCCACTTCTCAAAATATTCTATGACAAGTTGAGTTCAAAGTGGCATTTCATCTGATTTGGCTGGCTAGCCCATTCTTTAACATATATCACAAATCCTTACATACTACTAGGTGTCACATAAAATGTTAGGCCAATAATAGCCAAGGTGAAGCACATTTTGAGCAGTCCTCTTGTCAGCTAGAAGTTCCATCCACAAGGTTCATCATGGAAGCCCATTAGGATGTCATATATTTCATCCTCTTTCATACAATGTCCGATCATAAGATTTGGCCATGTATAAAAGAGGCAACATGCAACACCGAATCCATGAATATTTGGTGCTTTTTCGGATGATGTGCTTGATCTCCCTTGGAAAAAGGTGATCGATCATTTTATCTGGAGCCAAATAGTTAGAAATATCTACATACCACAGAGTGTTAGTAGATATTGCAAAAATATGTTCATCTGGGAAATTATCCTCTACTGGTAAAATATCTCCTTCATTGGTAAACCGAGAAACAAAGTATTCTACAAAATTATCTTTTTCATGCTTTTCAATGATATTCATGTCAAATTCTTGCAATAATAACAACCACCTATTCACTCTATCACTGTAATGGGTTTGTTCATTAAATAACAAATAACATAGTGATCAGTATGAATAAATACTTGATAACCAGTTATAAAATGACATAATTTATTTATAGAGTATACAACAACAAGGAATTCCTTCTATGTTACTGTGTAACTTAGTTCAGCAGAAGAAAAATTCTTACTGATGAAATCAATGTTTAGGACTAATTAAACTATGTGTTAGGGTGGAAATCAATGTTTAGGCCTAACAAATGTTAAATGAAATTGTAGTATATTAGGCAGGGGTTTAGGCCTCTACCTAACATTCTATCGGTGTTACATAGAGCATAACCTACCCCTTTGAATTAACCATTGTTAAATTATATTTTTAGCAGAAATCAATAAAGTTGATTATATTAAAACGATTGAGGAAAATCCTAAGCAACCTAAAATTTCCACTGTACATTTCAAGGACAAAATGCCCTATCTTGAGGATTAGGGACTTCAAAAATCCCTCAATCATATACATCCAGAAAAAATTCTGAGAATGCCATAAGGTATGGCAAATCTAACTTCTTACATATTGGCCTAATCACAAAACACAGTGACAATACATAAACTAACATAAAAAAAACAAATGAGACCTTAAACTGGCAGGTTGTCTTCCACATCTTCGAACAGTGAATCACTTGAGCCTTCAAGTTGAGCTAATGTAGTATGTTGTACCATTTCCATTGGAATGGAGTTAGAGAAATCCCCTACACTAGAGTGGTTCCCAAGAGCAATATATTGAATGAATGATGGATGCAATTCATTTTCCAATTCTAATTGAGCTAGTTTCCCCTCATGCATGTCCAACTTACTCTCCAAAAAATCATGATGTTGTTCCTCCATCCCCATTTGGAAATTGAGTTACTCTGGCATTTGCTCGTTACTATCCAATTGTCCCCTGATTTGACCCATCATCTTCCTTACACCAACAATTTCTTCCACAACACATCCAATTTCTGACCCACAACCTTGTTTTGCCTCCAACCTAACCACAACACATGGGAGAAATAACATCTCCCTGTAATAATCTCACGACGGTGTCACTTCACACACCTTATTACAACCACCCATCACCTACTAAATGGACTTCTCGGAAGAGCCTATTCTCAATGACCAATTCACCCTCTCCTTAAATTGGATACCTAGCCTCCACAAAAGAAAATCAAAAGTCAAATCTGATCTAGACGATGAGGACTCTACCAAACTAAGGCTATAACCAAACACCCACAGCCACAACTCATTTATCCCATCGACACAATAGAAATTAGCCATGAACACCATAATAGCCTCTGAATGGTTCATATCAAGCAAGTTGTGAAGAGTTGAGGGCACACAAAAGAAGTATGGAATGCTTGTGTGAATGTCAATAAAAAATAAAATACACCCCCTTAATGATGCTTGAGGAGTTATTGCTTTTATTTAGCATAAATATGGCATTTAAAGATTATGGGATCCACCTTCTTACAGATTATGGGATCCACCTTTTTACCATCAACTTTGTGTGAAATAATCCCGATCAAATCCTCTTGCCTTCCCTACCACTGTCTCCAATCCCATTAAGAAGCATGACTTAACTGTTGGAAGCATGATGCTCTGAACAAACAATCTTTCACAAGTATGTCGTAGTCCTATAACTGAAGATAAAATCTCCTCTATAACCTTGATTTTCAACCCATGGAAAACAATTATAGATGGATGGAAATTTTGAGAAAATTATAAAGAAATGCTAACATCAAACCCTTGCTATTATTATTGATCCATCCTTCATTCTGAAAAATATGGTACATTGCCTAGTTTTGTTGCAACTGGTTCATAGACATGGATTCATGTCTAGCAGGTGGATCACCCATGGTGATAATTTCTAGCAGCAATCATAGTTCATCGGAGTAGTAGTTGATTGATTATAGTAGTTGGAATGAAGGGCATCCAACACTCCTCAAGTTGTAGCATAGGATGTGGGTTAAAATTGCCAAATTTAGAAATGTGGGTGGAAAACGGTTAGATGTAAATAAAAAAATCGTGCCAACAAATTTATTCATGGAGAAAATATATCGTATGGTAGATAAATGGTGGTAGGCGAGATGATAGTGAGAGTGACCTTCCTTGGCCTGCTGAGGTGGTAGGTGTGGTGTATTTTCCCATAGATTTAGATAAATCATGAAAATATGTTGTGCGTAGGAGATTCGCACCTTATTTCAATTACCCATGTGTAACATTGATGATGATGCCGACATATGAGTGGAGAATTTTCGGCTCGTATGAGGACCACGTGGACAAGAAACAATTGTAAATCGTAGAAAATATTCTAGGAGGTGCAACGAACATGGTGGTGAAAAGGAATCATGAGTTATACTGACAAAAACTACCATATGGATGTTGTGAGTCACAACAAAAATCCAAGAGTTGCAACGACCAAAAGACACAAATATTTGTAGCACCCAAAAAATATCGGGAGTTGTAGTAGATATAAATGTTGAGAGTTAGAACAAACAAAAGATGTTAGGAATTGTAGCAACCAGAATATTCCTGGAGTTGCAACACCCAAAGACAAGTGGGAAAAAAATTGCATAGCATATAAGTTGAATATGTAGCATGCATAAGTAGTAACAAAAGCATGGAGTAAAAGCCTATTAACGTAGACATTATTCTGGCTAGAATTTAAAGTCTTTTTTTAGAGAGAGAGAGAGAGAAAAATTTTGCTATTGGTGCAGATGGAGGAACTACCGCACAAAAAATATCAAAATCTGGACATGTAGATATCTGTTGAATCAAGTATTTCTTGGACAAGTTTTTTTGATATCGCAACCAATCTCCTTTAACCAATGAATGAGTTTAGGCCTCATCAATTGTTCTAAGCTCAACTAAACCATTATAAAAAACCGTGTCAATATTGTAAGGTCCTAACCATCGCGTGTGAAACTTCTCTTTAAAGTCCTTGAATTTGGAATCATATAGCAAGCCCCTATCTCCCCTTTGAAACTTCTTTTTCTTCACAAATTTGTCCTGCCATTTTTCTCACTGTTGCTAAATACCTGAAGTTTGATGAAGGCCAACTTGGTGAATCTCATCCAGTTCATTGAGCTCATTTAGGCGATGTTGATGAGCTTCTATGAGATCTAAACCAACCTACAAAGTGGTCCTCAATGTTTGTATTTCAAACTCAATTGGAAATAAACCATTCTTACCATAAACGAGCTCATAGGGAGTGAATCCAATGGTGTTCCACCATGTAGTTCGATAAGCCCAAAGGGATTCTAGAATTCCACCATCCCAATCATGATCTAGTGAATCTATATAGTCTTTGTTATGATATATTTGAACACTTTGTTGGTACTCTCCACCTGACCATTAGCTTGTGGGTGGTAAGGTGAAGTGATTCTATGATGGATATGATACTTCTTAGTGAGTGTCTAAATCATCTTGGAATTGAATTGAGGTCCTCCATCTATGATAATATAATGTGGTATCCCAAACTAGAAAAATATTTCCTCAAAGAGAAAATATGACACATAATGGCTCTTGATATAGCCTTGGTCTCCACCCATTTAGTAACATAGTATGTACATACCAGAATATGAAATTTTTGGCGATATGGAGGATGAATGGGTCCCACAAAATCCAAGTTCCACTTCTCAAAAGGTTCTATAACAAGTTGAGTTCAAAGTGGCGTTTCATATGATTTGGTTGGCTAGCCCATCCTTTAACATATATCACAAATTCTTACATACTGCTAGGTGTCATAGAAAATGTTAGGTCAATAATAGCCGAGGTGAAGCACATTTTGAGAAATCCTCTTGTTAGCTACAAGTTCCATCCACAAGGTTAATCATGGCAGGCCTTTAGGATGTCATGTATTTCATCCTCTCTCATACAATGTCCGATCATAAGATCTGTCCATGTATAAGAGAGGCAACATGCAACACTGAATCCATGAATATTTGGTGCTTTTTTGGATGATGTGCTTGGTCTCCCTTGGCAAAAGGTGGTTGATAATTTTATCTAAAGCCAAATAGTTAGAAATATCTACATACCACAGAGTGTTAAGAGATATTGAAAAAATATGTTCATCTGGGAAATTATCCTCTATTGGTAAAATATCTCCTTCATTGGTAAACCGAGAAACAAAGTATTCTACAAAATTATCTTTTTTTTTTTAGGCTTGTCAATGATATTGATGTCAAATTATTGCAATAAGAACAACTACCTATTCACTCTACCAATGTAATGGGTTTGTTCATTAAATAACGAATAACAGAGTGATCAGTATGTATAAATACTTGACAACCAGTTATAAAATGATATAATTTATTTTTTGAGTATACAACAGCAAGGAATTCCTTCTATGTTACTATGTAACTTAGTTCAGCAGAAGACAAATTCTTACCAATGAAATCAATGTTTAGGACTAATTAGACTATGTGTTAGGGTGGAAATCAATGTTTAGGCCTAACGGATGTTATATGAAATTGTAGTATATTAGGCAGGGGTTTAGGCCTCTACCTAACATTCTATCGGTCTTGTGTAGAGCATAACCTACCCCTTTGAATTAACCATTGTTAAAGTATTTTTTAGTAGAAATTAATAAATTTTATTATATTAAAACGATTGAGGAAAATCCTAAGCAACCCAAAATTTCCACAGTACATTTCAAGCACAAAATTCCCTATCCCAAGGATTAGGGACTTCAAAAGTCCCTCAGTCATATACATCCAGAAATGTTTTTGAGAATGCCATAAAGTCTGGCAACTCTAACTTCTTACCACGGGGGCTTCACTCAATAAACCACTATCATAGCACGTTCGTTCATAGAATATGAAACAATACCCCTAATTTCACTAAATATTGGAAAATACCTTCCAAAATCATTTTTTTAAACCCCCTCCCAATATGCCTTCCCAATTTAAAAAAACCCCTAATTTCACTAGATATTGTATGTATCAAATTTTTCATTAACATTTTTTATACCCCTTTATATTTCTACCTAGTATATTGATATGATACCCCTCTTATGACCCCACATGCATTCTACAATGCACCTTGCTTCTTTCGATGTATATTGTGGATGCACATTACTTCATCCACAATGCAATTACCAACCACATATCATTATGATTTGCAACATCTAATGGTCTAACGAAGAGATAGGAGATCACTTCTTGTATGTCACTAGATCCAATGCACATAGTACAACATTTAGATTGCAAGTTATAGTTGACTAAGCCTGTTGTGGGCTAGGTATCCAAGCCCCCAGGGCCTGTAACAAGATCTAGGAGGCTGACTAAACCTCCCAACGCCTGTAATAGGCACGAGTGGTTGGGTATTCAATCCCCCAAGGCCTATCGAGGGCGTATAACAGGCCCTAGAGGCTTAGAGCCTCCCAAGGCTATTGGTAACAACTGGCTGAGTGTTATTGGTAACAATTGGTTGTCAATGACCACTGTCTCTCAACTATGATTGACTGGAAACCCACTTCACCACGAAACCCCCTGGCCTCAAGCATGCCTCAAGACGTGATTTCCTTGCGTACAGGTAAGCTTGAGCCTTGCCTCAACCCGATTTATCATCCGACCGTGATCTCTCCATCTCCATTTGGCGGATATTTGTCAGCCCTCCCATATAAAAAAGACCCCAAAGTATTTTTGTATTGCTACATTAAATAAAAAAAACCCTTTGCCCCTTAATATATAAGCAATATAATTTTTAGGTTTTCATGAATATTTAATACCGCAATATGAATGAATGTGGTATTATATTTCCTTCTAGTGAAGCCCCCGTGCTTCTTACATATTGGCCTAGTAAAAAAACACAGTGACAATACATAAACTAACATAAAACAAACCAGATGAGACCTTAAACTGGAAGGTTGTCTTTCACATCTTCCAACAGTGGATCACTTGAGCCTTCAAGTTGAGATAATGTAGTATGTTGCACCATTTCCACTGGAATGGAGTTAGATAAATCCCCTACACTGGAGTGGTTCCCATGGGAAATATACTGAATAAATTACTGATGCAATTCATTTTCCAATTCTAATTGAGCCAGTTTCCCTTCATGCATGTCCAAATTACTCTCCAAAAAACCATGATGTTGTTCCTCCATCCCCATTTGGAAACTGAGTTACTCTAGCATCTCCTCATTACTATCCAATTGTCCCCTGATTTGACACATCATCTTCTTTACACCAACAATTTCCTCCACAACACATCCAATTTCCGACCCACAACCCTGGTTTGCCTCCATCATAACCACAACGCATGGGGGAAATAAAATCTCCCTGTAATATTCTCACGATGAAGTTGCTTCACACGCCTTATTCCAACCACCCAACACCCACTAAATGAACTTCTCAGAAGAGCCTATTCTCAACGACCAGTTCACCCCCTCCTTGAATTGAATACCTATCCTCCATAGAAGAAAATCAAGAGTCAAATATGATCTAGACGATGAACACTCTACCAAACTGAGCCTATAAACAAACACCCACAACCACACCTCATTTATCCCATCAACACAATAGAAATTAGCCATGAACACCATAATAGCCTATGAATGGTCTATATCAAGCAAGCTGCGAAGAGTCTAGGGAACACAAAAGAAGGATGGAATGCTTGTATGAATTACGATAAAAATTAAAATACAAAAGAAGGATGGAATGCTTGTGTGAATTATGATAAAAATTAAAATACACCCCCTTTAATGATGCTCGAGGAGTTATTGCTTAACCATAAATATGGCATTTCAAGATTACGGGATCCACCTTCTCAGTGGGGGTTCATCGTCCCTTACCAAGACACCTTTGTCGATTTGTTGCCGTCACTGGCAAGTTTATCAGCGAGACTATTATTATGCCTTCGGATATGCCAAAAGAAATACTAATTGAAATTTTAAAGTTCTAAGCAATTATATCAAACATATAATTTTTGAATCGTATGTCTTTTATTTAAATGATTACAAGCCTATCAAAGAGTATGATGGGAATCCTTGAAGATCATGATCTGAGATATCTCTAGAAATGAAATGAGTTCTGAACCAAGATATAAGGCATAAGTCTCATCATAATTGTTGGTTGTATTTCCTAGACCCCAAGAATATCAAGTCACTTATTTTTTGCTAGGGTTAATGATGACCCCTCTCACACCTTCCACCCTTATCCATTATTAAAATATTTTACATGGTGAGCTAAAACAAATTCGAACCACAATTTTTTAAGAAAACACAATGTCACCTCCCTGTTATTGAAGGGAAGTTTTTTTAAAACCATAATTCTCCTTCTCATCTAGTGGTCTATAAACAATTGGTATGCACACTATTCCATTACAATATACTTCTTTATTGGGAGGGTGTAAACTAGTACCAATGTCAATAAACAAGGCCAAGATATCTTCTTTTGAAATTTGTAAATCTAACCTAGTTTCAATCTAACCTGACCCTATATATTCAAGTATCCTAGTCTTGCATTTGGAAATATCAAATAATTTCCCTCGAGTATTAGCAATGGAATATATAATGGTCCCAAGCAATTTAGCGAGTGAAATACATGAGGGCTCTTTGGTGTTTATAAAAGTGACAATGATGTTTCTTACTGACTCAAGGCCATTATCAATTTTGGTGGTTGCATCTATACCTGAGGGTTTGAGGCTAGGGTTGTCTTTGTTCATGTGTAGGCTCCATGAAAATAGAATTTCTGTGTTGCAATAGAACAAGAATATTTTTTTTGAAGAATTTAATAAATTTAAACAAAACAAATGGATGGGCAAGACTACATCAATATGATGACAATGTCCCTTATTCTCAAATTGTGCCTCCTCAAAATGCACAATGTGGTTTAGAATACAAATACAAGGATCAAGATTATTTTTTTATTAATAAATAGAACATACATGCACTTAGGAGCATGCACATGTTATTAATGTGCATGCGTGTTTGTTTTTGAAAAATTGCATGCATTATTTGAAATCATGACCTAAAAATCTAGTTGGTAGCCTATGTGGTGATTCAAGGCCCCACAAAGCTATATGAGCATGTTTCTAGGCACTCGTTGCTACTTTTTTTTACCATCAACTTTGTGTGAGGGCTCTTCATTGAGATTCGGTTAAGAGTTAGTTTCAACTTCCAATCAAGAGTTTCCAGGGTCAATTTTAAGTCTTATCCTAGAGTTTATTTTAACCCAAGATTAAAATATTGGTAGTAAAATAACTTATCTTTGAGTTACAATACTCTTTGGAACATTATCATAGCTGAGAGTTTTTGGTTAACTTAAACAACAAATTTTGCTACAATTTTTATAAACTTGCAACCTAAGGGTGGATCCATATAAATTTTGAAGATGATATTTTGTGTTGTGTTCCTAATAGATATCAAAATAGAAGATATAAATTAACATTCAACAATACAATAGATCCACACAATAAACCACAAGATAATAAACACAAGCATATAGAAAGAACCCTTAAGGTAAGGTAACACCATTAACTATTCCTTAGGGAATGAATCACTCCACAAGCTATTATTTCTACAATTGTTACATCCAACACACTTCATAAGGAATTTTACTCCATTGCTTCTACTTATTTATATAGTTTCTATCCAACCTTCTATGCACTTTCTAAAGAAGGAATTTTCTAGTAGGTGGAACCTTCTAGTAAGCCTTATTACAATTGTTGCTTTACACACTATATGGGACTTATTAAATAAATATGTCCTCAATACATAGCATTATCCCCTTCGGTGCCTCCGTAAATACCCCATATTATCCTTCCTAGGTACATTACATTCCACCCCCTTTCCATGTTTCATCCTTGAAACATGGGAGGAAGCCATGCAATATGTTCTACTAAGAAATGTAGCCAACTGGTACCAAGAAAACGCCCATCCATCCATTCTAGTGAAATGTGGACACGGGGTCTAACTGCTTCCTTTCCCCCTTGTGATTGATTCTGGTTTCTTCTTTGGCTCCATGTTACCATTGTTTTACTCTGATATCTCTGAAAATAGCTTTTAGTTCTGCATGTGCTTCCATATAGGTTTCCTTTCCGATGCCGTGCTTATCCACAGTAAATTTTTCGATATTGATCACCTAAATCCTTGATGATTGTTGTTTTTTTGGGTGGCGTGAGAGGCAAGTTATTACAATCTTAAAAATTATATCTCTAGTCTTTAACTCTATAACATGTGGTTCCTTTGAGTCATGTAGCCCCTAGTTTCTTATTTCTACTTATGCCCTTCCTGGGCCTTTTCTTCATGTGCTTCTGTAGCCCTTTTTCCTGATTCAACCTCAAACTCTCTATCTACTACATGTTTATAAGTGCTTCAACTATTATGCCTAGAATGGCTTCTTCATGAGCCCCTTTGAACCCTTTAGTAAGAGAAATATCATGCAATGCAATTTTCTTTTTCTTATACCAAAGCTTCAAAAGCTTCTTTTGCACATGAATATTAATTGTACCCACTAAGTCCATCCAAGGATATCCCAAAACAATATCCACATTATCCATATCTATAGCATGAAAATATGAATGTAACACATATTTTTCCATAACAATATTTAAAAAATTGAGCATTTTCACTATCAATTTGTTGCTTTGAATGTGCTTTCTCACAACTGGCAACCTTTTAGCCACCTTAACATTTATAAAATTATGTTTGCTATTAGGGTTTATAAAAACAATGTCATTCTCTTGTTGAATACATCAATGAACATGTAATAGAGATTTGTCACATGAAAATAAACCCTTATGGATCTCATTATCCTTCATCACAACATTATACCACTTGTGTAAAAATACATTTTCATATTCTTCATTTGAAATATTTAATAGCTCCTTAAAACAAATTTTTGACACCATACAGTTGCTTCATATGTTAAATTAGAGTATATGCAACTTTTCGGAAATGACTTACTTTTCTTATAATATGCAATGCAATTTTAAATGCTAGGACCATCCGATTTTCTTGTAAAATACATTTTTTGCAATTTGTACACCCGTTCTGAAAAACCGTAAACAACTTATTTTAAATCAATGTTAACTTTACTTCCCATACTTTGATTTGGATTTTTTTCTTTTGAAAGTGGGTGTCTCCATGAAAGGAGCTCAAATATATAACCCGTATATTCAAGCTATGTACACAAAGTTTTAGAAATAAATCTAAAAACTGCTGCCCTAATGTTTTCTCATAAAAAAATTGAATAAAGAAAAAAAATCCTCAACTTTTTTGCCCCAAAAAGGGTTGTGATACCAAATGTTTTGTTTCTTAATAGATATGAAAATAGAATGTATAGAAATAAAGTAGCAATAATATAATAGATCCACACAATAAACCACAAGATAATAAGTTACACAAGAATATTGGAAGAACCCGTAATGTGGGGTAACAACATTAACTATTTCTTAGGGAATAAATCACTCCACAAGCTATGCTTGCTACAACTATTATATCCAACACACTTTACAAGGCATTCAATTCCATTGCTTCTACTTCTTAACATAGTTTCTATCCAACCTTCTCAGCACTTTCTAGAGAGGGAACTTTCTAGAAGGAACATTCTAGTAGGTATAAACTTTTAATAAGACTTATTACAATGGTTGCTTTTCACACTACATGGGCCTTGTTTAATAAATATGACCTCAATACATAACCTTATCCCTTTGAGTACATTCATAGGTAACCCATATTATTCTCCCTAGCTACATTACATGTTGCTACAAATCGATTCATTTTCAAATCTATTTTGTCATGATATAAGAATTTTAGATTTTCATTAATTATATTTCTTCTTAAATAATATTGTCATCAAATCACCTCTAATGAAAATTCAATATATTGTTAAAATCACAATACCCAAAAGTAGCAAAAATACCCTCTTCAAAATAATATTTGTAAGAATGAAAAAGATTGGGTGCCACATAAATATCCATATGACACTTCTATAATATTACTATTAAAGATATTACTTAAATTTGAAAAATTAACAAAATTAGTTGATGTACTAGTTAGTAAAATATGTGTGGATTTTGTACACAATTTTTTCCTTAAAATTAATAACCATCTCTAAAAAACTAGGCATCTAAATAAGTAAATCATTAAGTTTACTTAAAATTTTAAAGTATATGTAGTTAATAAACATAAAATTTATTGCAAATGTATATATTTATAAAAATTAAAAAGTATATATCAACACACAATTCTTTATAAACATTGTTTCTAATTTAAAATGAAATTATGAATAAAAATTAAAAAGTATATATCAACATGCAACTCCTTAATTGAATCCCCCTTGTTTGGACAATGTTTGCCATCCCTACATGCCTCAATGTGTAAAGAGGAAGTGTGTGTGGATGTAGCACTAAAGATAGAGATGTGAAACAAAAAAAAACAAAAATTATAATTTAAAATGAAAATTTGAAAAGAAATATAGGTGAGTTTTGATATATACTTGAAGTTTAAGAAAAATAAAAAATTGTATTTTTTATAATAAAATTTATAAAAATGTTATTCATTTTAACATTTTTCACTTTTATATTACTTATTTTACTCTATTTTTCATTTTTATATTACATTTTTCATTTTTATATGATCTTGTAGCTTGGGTGATTGGCAGTAAGAATTGATAAACTTAAGAACATGTGATCCTTCCTAGGAGGTCATAAGTTCAAATCCTGAGGGAAGGTCTCATACACAAGTAGTCTCATACATTGACTTTAAAAATATATTATTATTGATATTATTAAATGAAAACTAAACCCACTTTAACAAGTTTGCTACCCCACTACCCCAAAAATTTATATCTCTAAACCTAACAATATAAGAGATACATGCAAGCTCATGTTCACAATGTTCTGTAGATTCCCTTGGTTGAGGTGAAGCACAAATTTCCTTGATGTAAGTATTGTTATATTCTTCATGAACTTTTAGGACGAAGTTCTTCAATTGTTTGTATGGTGCTAATAAGGTAAGGGGCAAGAGGTGCAGGACGTCCATAACCTGCTTTAGATAGATTTCCTTCTGTAGATACAATTGTTTTTACATATAGCTGCATATAAATCACACAACAAAATATGTTAACAGTTTAAACTTGGAAATGAATATGTAACCATGAATGATAACCATTTTGATATTGAATATGTAACCATGAATGATAACCATTTTATATATTTCAAAGTCACAGTAGAAATGTATAACTTGAAATCCTAATAATAACATATACTTACTTCCTTACTAAAATTGGAAGAAGAGAGCCCATTCCCTATAGTAAGCCAACCTGGTTGAAGATTATGATCTTCACCGAAAATTTCAATCCGTCTTCGACCTTGAACAAGATGTTTAATTATACGATAAAGATACTCAGGCTTTAGAGTGGATCCTGATAAAATGACAGACAATTTGATTGGCTTCATTCATAAAGCAGAGACACAGAAACCAATTCAGATTTTTACTGGTCAAAATACAAACCATATGGAGGTTCTTCAGATACAATTACGTCTACGTCAATGTTTGGATGCATGAGAAGTGGTGAGCTGGTGTTTTTTATTCCCATCAAACAGTGCTCCTGCATTCATGTTTCATGGATTCATATCAGAGACAATCTTTTAAGAGAGATAGAATTTAACTCCAGAGCCCAGATCAAGAAGGAATGCCTCTTGGCTCTTATTTTGGTGCGCTTGAATAAAGCTCCTCTGTCATTATTAACAGACGCAGACGCAGCCAGATTTTCATGGTTTCTCTTTAGCCAACAAATATCTTCAACTCTTCGAAATCCCCACTGTAATAAGTCAAGAAATCTATGAGATTCCACAACAAAATTATTTAAAAGATTATAAGATTGAACTGAGACAACGAAGAATAATCAGAGTTTTTTACCTTCTTGAAACAACGACGGCCCTCTTTAAGACCTTCGGCACCACAACAAAATTATTTAAAAAATTACAAGATTGAATTGAGACAACGAAGAATAATCAGAAATCCAGGCAGAGGTTTTTAAACAACGACGGCCCTCTTTAAGACCTTCGGCAGATCCAACCCAAAGAAAAACAAAGGAATGACTAGCGGCCATATCCTGAAAGCAATCATGAAACAGGTTTCCAAGTTAGTAAAAGGGAAAATTCAATCAATTCCTCAACCATTTCAATCTAAGATTCTAAACCAAACGACTAAATTGGTAGGGCAGCATAACAGCATATATAAAATACGTTAAAAGCCAATGCAAAGGATAGCGATAACAGCATGCATGAAAACCTCCAAACATGTGCAACTCCAAACATGGGAAACTCTAGAAGCAATGTTTTTGCGACAATACCTGGATTCGGAGGTTCTTGATTTGTTCCCAAGACCAGTAGTCCTCCGGATCCAGAACGCCCAGAGCTCTACGGACATACTCTTCCATGGGTGGATCTATAAGAATCTCATCGAATTTGGTCCCGAAGAGCTCGGGCGAAAGCACTGTCTCACGCAGATCACATTTCAAGAACACAGGGTTGAAGGAGCGTCGCGCATTGAGCTCGTCCTTTATTTTCATGAGCTCCTTCATCCGAGGATACTCGTCTACCACCACGGACATATTTGCGTCTCTGCTGAAGTTCTGTGGCCGGGCGCCTGTGTCAACAAAATGCTGCGCGTAATCGTTCTGCTCGGCCCTCGTGGGCACCTTCCCATCTCGAGAATGCCCCCCACAAGGACGGAGGCCCCTATTTGCATTAGAAGCAACTGGTTGTACAATATTCCGGTGATTTGAAGTCGGATTGGGCTGTAAGGGAAACCCTAATGTTCCGTTGGAATTCATAGGCGGTCAATTCGCCGTAAAATTCAAGGGCCCCGAAACGTTATAGTCAGGTGAAACGTAATCGTTCCGCTCGGCCCTCGTGCGCACCTTCCCATATCGAGAATGCCCCCCACACGGACGGAGGCCCGTATTTGCATTAGAAGCAACTGGTTGTACAATATTCCGGGGATTTTAACTCGGAGTGGGTTGCAATGGAAACCTTAATGTTCCGTTGGAATTCATAGGGGGTCCATTATAGTCAGGTGAAACTACTGCTGCACCCACAGGTGCCTCCATTTGCCATGGCCGTCCTCTTGAGATCCATCATAGAAATCATATAAATCAAGAACGAACTCCCTTAATTCATCTCAGAGGGACGAGAGATCCATTCCAGCGAAGACAGATATGCCCGCACAAAGAGAAGCCACGCAGGGAAATGGGTTCTCACGGTGTCGAGGTAGAGTGGTCAAATCCCATAAAAAATTTAGTAGTCGAGAGATTCTTTATTCTTCTTATAACAATCATTCAAGAGGACGGCCATGGCAAATGGAGGCACCTGTGGGTGCAGCAGTAGTTTCACCTGACAATAATGGACCGCCTATGAATTCCAACGGAACATTACGGTTTCCATTGCAGCCCATTCCGAGTTCAAATCACTGGAATATTGTACAACCAGTTGCTTCTAATGCAAATACGGGCCTCCGTCCGTGTGGGGGGCATTCTCGATATGGGAAGGTGCCCACGAGGGCCGAGCGGAACGATTACGTTTCACCTGACTATAACGTTTCGGGGCCCTTGAATTTTACGGAGAGTTGACCGCCTATGAATTCCAACGGAACATTAGGGTTTCCCTTGCAGCCCAATCCGACTTTAAATCACCGGAATATTGTACAACCAGTTGCTTCTAATGCAAATACGGGCCTCCGTCCGTGTGGGGGGCATTCTCGAGATGGGACGGTGCCCACGAGGGCCGAGCAGAACGATTACGCGCAGCATTTTGTTGACACAGGCGCCCGGCCACAGAACTTCATCAGAGAGGCAGATATGTCCGTGGTGGTAGACGAGTATCCTAAGATGAAGGAGCTCATGAAAATAAAGGACGAGCTCAATGCGCGACGCTCCTTCAACCCTGTGTTCTTGAAATGTGATCTGCGTGAGACAGTGCTTTCCGGACCAAATTCGATGCGATTCTTATAGATCCACCCATGGATGAGTATGTTCCGGGCGTTCTGGATCCGGACTACGGGATCAAATTTGAAGGGTGGGGTCCCATTTCACTTTGAAGTGCTATGAGATATTGAACCCTTCAATGCTGATTTGTAATTTATACATATAAGTCATTCTTTTCAATGTACTAGTACATCAAAATTTCATTTGTAATTTATACATATAAGTCATTCTTTTCAATGTACTAGCACATCAAAATTTCATTTTTTACTTGCGTAGTAAAGTTGAGAAGCTTCATTTCTTGCCTCTTAAACTTTTAACTAGTATAATAATACAGTTAACTTGCTAACCCCATTCCAATCCAACTTTTATCCTTACAGCCAAAATTAATACTATTTTACTCTTTTATGATCTGCTCGAACATGAGGAATTTATTAGTGAAACATAACTTAGGAGACACACAGAAAATCCATTATAGATCTTTTTTTCTGCATAATTTGCTAGCCCAATTCCAATCCAACTTTCAATCGGTTTAATAATATTTAATACCTCTTAAAATGGATTCCTAGGCTTCGAACAATACAAGCTCGACGAAGAATTGGGTTCTTCAACTCTTCTAAAAGAAACATGATGCTTATTCTTGGAAAAGTTCAGTCTTTGTAAATCACTAGCGTTCTTCAAACTAATATAAATTCTAGCCTACATAAAATCTAGCCTACTTAACAATGGAAAAAAAATGATAATGTAAGCCAAAAAAGGAAGAAATTGTTTCAGAAGACAAAAACATTGGATGAACATTGGATGTTGAGTGTGGTGTGTATTTGTTGCTAAATTAGTGAACAATAGAGATGTGTGCAGAAAGGAAATAAAAAAGGTGAAGGGAAAGAATCTGAATGGTAACTTTTTTTTATTTTGTTGAATTGACGACCATAATTCACTTTCATGCACCTCTATCAAAAAACCGTGTTGCCTATGCAATTTGTAATCCTCCTTCATGCAAGTCTATCAGAGAGAACAATTCAACAAAGAAGCTGGATTGGATTGAAAACCAATAGCAAGTTTCTTTGTCACTCTAATTGTGTACCCTACAGCAGAATTGAATGCCAATGAAAACAATATATGTTCTAATTTTCATTCAACACTATGAATGCCACATGTACTTGGGATAGAATAAGTTTAAGTGCTCCTTACATGTTACATGCTATGTTATGGTTTGAGCAAAGAGAACTATCCGACTCGAGGCAACTTTTGTTCTCAATAGCTCATTAAGGACCCTGGCTACTTCTTCCTTATAGCCCCCCCCCCTAGATCTCGTTATACATACTAAATCTGTGGTATGACGGAGTAGAGGATGGGTTGTGAAGCATAAGTAAAATGTAGGCATACCAAGTAGAGAGGAGATGCATAGATGGTTGAAGTTCTTGTTATATGGTTGAAGTTCGTGTTCTATTCAAGACCAGCCGATAAGGGCAACAAAATTAAAAGGTAAAGTAGCACTGTCGTTCTAAAAATCAATATTACAATTTTTTTTGTGTCCCAGTTCATACAGTCGAATGTAGGAGTGGGCACTGTGCATTCTAAGAAAATCGTCAGCTTTCAGCATTGTCCTTCACCAGATGTTGTTTCATATTCTCAATCATATTGAAATTTGATAGCTAGTTTGGATTGTAAGTGTAGTAGCATCGATGGTATTCATACTAATAAAGTCCAGGAATCTTAAACCGTGTACCAGAGGAAGGTGTCAAGATGACGATTGAGCAATTGGGGAAAATGGCTCATGCAATATAGTTTTAGATACAAAGTCTGGATTCTTGATCTGACTCATTAAATAGATGCATGGAGGCTAAATGTAACATCCCCATTTTGACCCCATTATATTAAAATGTAAATGATGTAATATTGTTATAAAATCGTGGTGAGGAGCTCAAGGCCAAGGCCCTGCCATCGATTTATTGATGCATATGGTTTATGTGCTAGCCAAGCACATTGGAATTTCGATATCATGTAAATATGCATTTTAATCAAATACCCATAACTAGCTATGCAATGCAACAAGAGATAGGGGCATGATTTTACAAGGAATTGGGAGGGAAATATTCAAACCCTTGGAGCCAATCAAGTCAAGCCAAGTGTCAATGAGAGAACCCATTAAACCCTCAACTACCCATGTTCACTTTTGTACCCAAACATTCATTTCTCCAAAGAGTTGGTCGAGGTAGTTAATGCCTTGGGGAATGGAGAGGTATGGCTATCCAAATTCGAGTATGGGCAAGCCACCCTTCATGGAAAATTGTGTTTTGCTTCTTGGGAAAGAAAACAACCATGAATTGCTCCCCAAGCCATTACCCATGAAGGAGTTAAGCTCTCTCACAAGTTGGGAGCTGCCTCGACGTTTTCTCTCCATGTTTTTATGGTTTTTCCTGATTTTTCTAGCTGGAAACAAGGCATTTTTGTGTTACAGAGTGGATGGGAGTATGGGAGCTTGATTCGGGGTTTCATTGGGGCTATTTTGGCCATTTAGATGCCCAAAATACCCATGGAAAATCAGGTTGGTCCCCTGTGGACAATTTCCCTTCCCACAGTCTGCTTTTGGTGTGCCCATGATTTGGGAAAGTCCTTGGCCATCTTATTTGTAAATCCCATTGCTGGAAATGTGTATCCATGCCCAGTTTTTGAGTTGCTGTGTGGAAGAGAAGGTTGGGGTTGGGATGGGTATCCATTGTATTGGCTTGAGCTTGAGTGCAAGCATCCAAGGTTCAGATTTAGCTTGATAAACCCAGTCGTGGACTGGCTTGGCTTAGATGCAGTGATTATTGGGCTGTGTATGAGTATGAACGCCCCCTTTTCCTTGTAAGAATCATGCTCAACCCGGGGGTGGCAGTTGTGTTGATAGAATTGATGAACACAATTGGCCGATGGTTGGGTGGAACGTTGCAGCGACATAGCTAGTTGTTTGGGACATCATTACATCAAGATGAGTATTTTCTTATGTGTAATTACTTCTGGAAATGTATTAATTTGTTGACTGTGTTAAATTGAATGGAATCATGTAATGTGTGTGGATGATGTTATTCCGCTGTGCATGTTTGCTTTAAATTACATCTGCAGACATTTGATTTTTAATTGCTATGAAATTAATGAATGGGCTGAGTTTATGTAAAAGCCCTAGATTGGCATCATGTTCCCCTCTTGGAATTGGATAGATGGGAGGGTACGTTACAGCTGGAAGAGTGGGAACTTCCCCAAATCCCCAGGCTTTTTGGTAAAGATGGGGGGCGCAATGTGCACACCTGTTTCCCGTAGGGCTGCAACGGTGGCCAGTGGCAGTTGCGCGGGGAAGCACCCGGTTTCAAAGTGAAAACAATGGTCTTCCTTGTCCCCTCAATTTCAGTAAAGTTAAAGGGCGGCTAAATTCTAAAGAGCTTCGATCAGGCAGCAATGGAAAATAGGGAAAGGCAAGCAGCACATGGAATCATATGTGTGTACACATAACATATGAAGAAAGAAGCAATTGTTTTTGTTGCTATGGTTGAGAATCGATAAATTTCATTTTGAACAGCGTCTAACGAAGATTTGTGACAAACCCACTCTCAGGTCTAGGCTTCAAATTTGAATCCTTCAAGGTGCATTTGAAGTTACAAATTTTCAATCAAATAATAATATTGTGTTTCGGAACTTTGAAGTTACAAAATTTTAATCAAATAGCAAAAATTTTAAATAATTGATGGGATCATGAATGGATAAAATGGTGTACATACCTGTAAATTCATAGGATGTCAACAATCCAGTTAGCCTTGAAGTTGAGCTCCTCAAGGAAAACAAATTTATTTATATATGTTTATGGCAGGGCGACATTGGCAACTTCACTCTGCAAACTCTCCTGGAGGACTAGAGGGGATAGGGTAGGTGGAACTTGGAAGTAGCTCGACCACGATGGAGCAGGGGTATAAGAAAAAGCTTGTTTGTATTCCTGTAATATTATATATTGATGTTCGGAGCCATGAAAGCATGGAATTAGAGCATTGACTTGATACAACAAAGAAAACACAAGGTGGGACTTGGGAGTCGTAGGATTGACTTGATACAACAAAGAAAACACAGGGTACGAGGTTGGGAGCCGTAGAAAGTAGGATTAACTTGATACAACAAAGAAAACAAAGGGTCATGGGAAGGGAACACAGGTGGGAGCGACATCCTGCAACATTACAAGAAGTTTCTGGATTGTGGAGTTTGTTCGAAATTCCAAATTCAGGGCACATTAACATAATATACTATACATTGAATACTCAATTAACTCACGGAGTCAGAAGTGACGAATTGGTATGTGATAACTTGTAACTTGGTAAGCTTGTTTCCAACAACACGTAGAGTCACCAACCATATTTATTAAAGTTGTTGCTGCCATTAAATGTGTTAAACACGTAAGCGCTCGCCGCTAACACGAGAACTTAGAAGCGTTCAAGCCATGGGCTGCACAGTGTAATCCCATCTATGTAAACTGGTCAATGATATTATTAGAGGCCCAATGGCCCATGATCCATCGATTATCGAACAAGTGGATATTGGAGAGTAACCGAGTACCAAGTCCCACTCCCAAGTCACCTATCTAGTAGCCGCATTCCCAATTTCCCACTGAAAGCTGTTGACGGGTGAAATTTGAAGCTTCCCTTCTGTTGCAATTTTAAACAGTAGTGGTTAATTTAATTATTGATGGGCTTACCATGAAATTAATTTTTTTTTGCATGGTAAAATTTGAGGTGGTCTTCTATGACATGTAAAATGGGTCATGCTTGCTCACAATCTTTCTACTAAAATACAATGACGATTCCTTATTATCATTGTATAGAGGATTTTCAAAACAGGTAAAACCCTTATTCATCCAATGGTGTATAAATAATTGGTATGTACACCAATCCATGCAAATAGGATTCTTTATTAGGAGGGAATAAACCAATTATGATGTCAATAAATAACTTCATGATATATTGTTTTGAAATTTGTAGATCTCCCCTAGTTTCTATCTAACTTAGTCATATGGATTTATACATACTACCCTATATTTGGAAATATGAGATAATTTCCCTGGTCTCAAGCAATGTAGTGACTGGAATGCACAAGTGTTTTTCGAGTTGTTTAAAAGAAACAATTATGTTTCCCCTTGAATCAAAGCCATTGATAATTTAGGCGATTGCATCTATACTTGTGGTTGGAGGCTAAGGTTGGGTCTTTCTTCATTGAGTGATGGTGGGTTCAAGTTTTGATCATGTGCATGTTCCATGTAAATAAAATTTATATGTTGCATTTGAATAAAAGTAAAATATTGTTATATTTATTTCTAAATTTAAAGAATTTAAGAAATATAAACTAAATAGACGAATAAAATTACATCAAATGAAATACATTAAATGGTGGTGATGGCAAGCATAATCATTAGACTTGAAAATATTCTTCAATCCATTTTTGTTGAGAATTTCTTTTTTTATAATATTTTCCTAAAATTTATTACTTAAGAGTTATGAGAATTACTTGCAATGAAAATTCATTATTGTTAAAATCCACGGGGGGTTCATGTCA
Organism: Larix kaempferi; assembly: GCA_027924585.1. Lineage (NCBI taxonomy): Eukaryota > Viridiplantae > Streptophyta > Pinopsida > Pinales > Pinaceae > Larix > Larix kaempferi. Next base: position 18,605,846 of record BSBM01000376.1, read on the forward strand.
TGTCCCAAATTTTGCATTGGGTCACAATGGCCTAAGCCCATTGGCCATATTCATAAGAGTTTATCAAATTGATGCTAAGGGTCCAATAATTGCCAAGGAGGAAAATTACTAGTTTCCTAGGTTGGGGGTGGATGCTTTGGGATTTGGAATAAGGGGGATAATAAATGATGTTTGAACATTAGAATGGCATAAATGTTTAATAAATGAGCTAAATAAATATATACAAGTGAAAATCAATGTGGCATTTGGTCATGAAGACAATTGGAGGCTTATGGAGTCCTTAGGTGGCTAGATTCCCTCCACACACTTGGCATGCACATCATCCAATTGGAATCTATGGGTAAGGAAACGTATTTGGAGGTTGGTGAGGTTTCATACGAAAGCTAATGATCTAAGGAAGTCAAATTGGTAAAGAGGAGTAACTCCCATGGAAGAGGAAGAGACAATTTGGAGCTAGTGAGACACTTGGGCTAGATTCCCTAGCTCTGTGACAATAATGATGAAGATGCTATGACACCTATGACACAAAGAAGAACTAAATGCTGACATATGACATGTCATGGCTAAAAATAGCCTTCAAGAGGGCGCTCAAGGGAGTTAGGGCAGCTAAGATGCTTCCACATGTGATTTGGTGGAAGTGGGAGACTAGGAATTGTTGTACAAGTGGCATTCTTAATTCAAATCTCTTCCCAACTTGAGTTGGAATGCATCTCTTGGAAGGAATTCGACCCATAGAGAGCTTGGAAACTTTATAAATGTCAATAACAAATAATGAAACCAGATTTTGATCGTTTGTAGAATTTGCAATTGCATTTGTGAAGAGGGAGAGCTAGTGGATGACTAGTTTCTTGCCTTAGCCAATTTCGAGGGTGAAAGATTCCCATCCAAGTTGGTAATTGGAAAGGCCATTCGGACCTTTCATTTGGAGCTTTAATGGATTCTTTATTTGCAGGTGTAAGCTACAGGTAAGCTCAAGGTTTCTTCTAGTGCAACACATTCTCTCAACCATTTCAAGTTTTGATGGCATATTCTTGATCCTTGAGGGAGGGCGTTTTTGGTGAGCTATTGTACTCTTTGGGGGAAATTATAATGCCCCATTTCTTTTATAATATGAACTAAATACTCTATTATTCATATCCAAAAAATTTCAGGTCAAAATTCCAAATGAAAATGTATAAATGTGATTTTTAATGAAGAAATGATGCCATTTTCCCTATAGCTCTTGCATAGCGCTCTTGCGGTTGCATATAGTAGTGAAGGAATGAAATTTCGAATTCATGTACATGTTAGCTGATATATATATTTGTAATAACTATCTCATAAGATCCACAAGTCGATATTCCAAGAAAAACTATGTTAAATTTCTCATTAATGGACAAACAATGCCATTTCCCCACTACCTTGTTGTGAACCAATGTAATGTTGATGGATTAGAATGGATAAGTAAAATACTGATGGTTTATTGATGGATGGGATGTTATTGATGTATTATACAAGTTTCATGTTTAGTATATAAGCATTTGAAGTCATTTTGTGAAGTTTCATTACATTTGGAGAAGATTTGATGCCATTTCCCCCAAGGTCGAACCAGTGATTTTTGTTGTTGTTTGGGAGAAGGTTAGAAAAGAATTAATGGTGCACATGATACCTAAAAAATGTACTTTAGACATCCCCTACCTCTTTTCATAATTTCGAGTGGGTTTGGAGGCATTTGGAGAGCCATTTTCAGAACTTACCCTGGGAGGATTTGAACCCCAAATTGCTAGTAAAAGTCCATACTTGGTCCAGAATCTTAAACAAGTTTGCAGAAGTATTTTGAGGGCCATAATTCATCCCTAAACATAATATTCAAGTATTAATATCATTCATATACCTCCTCATAATATTTGGGATCATTTGGGTCAATTTGGAGACCTAAACATCAAAACTAGTCAAAGGTTGAAATTGGGGAAAAAGTGAAAAATTAGGTATCTTAATAAAATTATTAAGAAGGGAAACTACAGTTCACTAGTGAGGAAATATCATATCAGGTCCATTCATATTGGGGGGTTGAATACTCTTAAAAACCTAAAAAATATATTCCCATGTATTAAGGGGTAAAGGGGGGGGGTTTAATTTGACATTGTAATATAAATATTGGGGGTTATTTTATTTGGGAGTGTTGAGGAATAAACTCCAAATTGTGGGATGGATTGATGCGCTCAAATCACGGGCTCAATTCATACCCACATAAAACTTAAGTACCTTCCATTTTTATTTGATATTGCTTATGATCCTAAGTTTTGCATAAATTTGATAATAGTGTACCAATGATAATATCTATGGAAGTCTCTTTGGATTATTGGCCTTGAGAAATCCTCATTTAATAGATGATTTAGGATTGGTTTGAATTGATGTTATATTTTTTTTCATCTTTAAGTTAAGAGATGTAGTTAAATGGGAGTTCTAGACTTGAAAAATTGTATTGTATTTTTTGTAGGCATTCAAGTAAAAGATTTAACTCTTCATTTTTTAGGTTGGGGTTTAGTTGGGCATTGAGATTCAATTAAACCTTGCTCCACGACAACCAAGAAAAGTGAGATCAATCTTTCTTGGCTCATTGGAAGTAAGAAAAGTTAGATCAATGTTTCTTGACTAATTATTTCTTTCAACTTTTTGTATTATTCTTTAATATTTTCACATTGCCAGTTAGGAATAGTTCTTAGATTGAGTTATATTTGGGACATTCATAATCGTAATTTCAATTCTTATATGCAAGGCATCTGTCTTAATATTGTCTTGGAATTAACATGAACATAGGTGAATATCTAAATCCTAATTATTTACGTACCCTATGTGTTATCGTTACCATGAAATGGTATCATATAAGTTTCACCATCTATATATCTTTATAACTATTGCATGCTTGAAACCTAACAATGGAGATTTTTCCCTATCCTTTAAAGATAAAAAAAACTAGACATAACCCAAGAAAATGTAACTAAATGTTGTTAATTCCCGTGATTGCAAGAATAAATGTAGATGAAGTGGAGGAAATTCATTGGATCTTGTGAATGACCCAAATCCAAGCTATGCACATGATCATATGGTGTTATTGAAAAGTAAAAGGAAATTATCTATGTTCATTAGGGTTCAAACATCAATGATGTTTGTTTTGATAGGAAGGTAGGGGCATCCATCCACAAAAGGGTTTCAATTTTTTAATTTTATGGAGTTTAATTTATTAAGCTTATAGAAAACATGAGTTCTCTATGGCTATATTTGTATTTACATGATATAAAATTGGTAGATTGGGAGGTTTTGGTGTGAAACATTTGCAATTCTCATGTCTTTTCTAAGCATTGCACTAACAATTGGACTATCGGTCTTTTACATTCTTTTTTATGTTGATCTCTTGACTAGGTTGTGTTTTACACATTTTTCCTTCCCCGGTACTATTTCTTTGGGTGTTCCACTATCCAATTCCACAAATTGATCAGTCGCCCCTGCAATTATAACATGATCATTATTAACATTATACTATTATTTTATTTAGCATCTTGTTTTCTTATACTAAGATGTGTTAGGGATCCTGTTTGTTACAACTTGATAATATGATATAAAGGGGGTGTTAAAAATGGGTTGATAAAAATGGATACATACAATATTTGGTAAAACTAGTGGTTTTCTTAATTGGAAAGGCATATTGGGAGGGGGTTTCAACAATACAATTTAGGATGCATTTTCCAATAATGAGTGAAATTAGGGGTATTCTTTAATATCATGCGAACGATCGTGCTATGTAACAAGTTCACTGAGTGAATCCTCCATGGTTAAAATCACAATAAAAAAATAACAAAACATTGTTTTCAAAAGACTATTTATATGAAACAAACATTAGCCACATAAATGTGTCCATATAAAACTATTTTTTGTTTACTCTATTACTATAAAAGATATTATTTAAATTTCAAAAATATACAAAAAAATTATATAGTGGTAAAATATGTGTATATCATGTACAATTTTTTTCAAATAAATAAATAGTTTTAAAAATTATGAATAATAAAAATAAAGATATTCATTTTCATTCTTTAATTATTAATTTATGAAGTTCCATGATTGCCATGTTTTATTATCCATAGTCATTAGTCAATGAATTTATTATATTGGATATTGGAAAAAAATTATGTTAGTTTCAGTTAATCACCAACTAAATTTAGAGTCGCATATTAACTTCACATTAATTTTGAAGTTACCACCCAACTTACAATTAGCTACACATATTACTTTTGAAGTCACCAACCAACTTTAGAGTCTCTACTTTTCAGAAATAATTTAAATTAAGAGCGCAAAGTATATAATGTTATTTATAAAATCTGAGTTTTGAAGAGTAAGGGGCTTATTAGTCCTCCCTTATTAGTTGAATTCCATATAAAACAATTTGACATTATGAAGTATTGTTTTTTAAGGAGGTGCTCTCTTCCTATTTGTCGCTGGTCGATAGCTATTATATATGTAATATCAAATGAGGGAAGCATCCTTTTTGTCTTTTGTTTTGTCTTTTAATGGTGACTTGGTGTAATTTTAATTTGTCTAACTATATTTTCATATGCCTATGCTTTAATGACTTCGTCAAATATCAAGTAATGTTTTTGAAAAATAATGCTCGTGGATATGCCGCATACATTGGATCAGGTAAGGCACAAGCCTTATTGTAAGTGAAAGATATACTTTAATACATTCAATACATAGATCTAGAATTCAATCCATGCACAAACCTTAAATAGAACAATGGGTAAATCTTAAATGATTTAGTGTGCACATCTAAGGAGTTGAAGATATAATCTAGTGTGCAAACTTTGTGTAAATTCATACACATATATGAAAGGTATTATATTTATGCACAACCCTATAATAAATCTAATGTAAAAAAAGTGTTTTGTTCAAAATGTGGACATGCATTTATCTATGTGAAAAACTAAATGGCAGTTTAAGCACATTCATGTGTAGGACTTGTGTATATTCATGCACCCAAAAATATGGACTACTGCAAGATGTGAGGATATGACCACGAAAACTTGTAATATTCAATGCGCATGGCAATATACAATAACAACAAAACCATTATAATATATTAATGTAAACACCTTTGGTGTTTCCAATGCATAGACTTGAGAGTACTCTAAAAACTTGTTTCTTTAATCAATATACAATATAGACTAAAGACAAGGACTCGTTGATTTGCAACGTGTCTTGTTAATAAAGTTTCTTTTACAAGAGATATTAAGTGATAAGTACTTATAAATTAAAAAATATTAGAAAAAAAATTCTTTAAGCTGAAACTCAAAAGCTCTAAAAGGAATTATAACTCTAAGGAAACTCAAAATTCCAAAATATACATTTAAGGATTCTCTCTCTCTATATATATAATTTAAGGTAAAATATTTTGGTATAAAGTGATAATAAATTTTACAAGAAAATAGTCCTCGATTATACCATTAAAGGGATTTTAGTTTTACTAAGCATTATAAACTCCTTGTGAAATATTATAAAATATTAAAGGGACTAATCTTTAGGTCTCATCGACTGACCATGTTTAAGGCCCAAAGGCCACAAAACCTAGATCCATAGTGTCGTGGATGTGACATTGTTCATGGCTTTAGATGCATTAATGATTTATTTAGGCCCATAGGCATGTCCTTCTTCCTTGGAACATCATTCCCAAGTCCATAAGATACATACATTCTACTCAAAACCACCTAATGGCACCGACATCCTTAATCATAATCCAAAGATACCCTTAAGAGGCCATGTGTGTTTGGAAGAGTCAACCTTTGCATCCTTGCATCACTAGAAAATTACTTTAGGGTGCAAGGTTTACGTCTCCTCCCCTAAATGTGTTTAAGGTGCCAAGTCCCAAACTCTTGGGTATATATAACCATGGGTACCCCTATAAAATCATCTGTGGTGCTTTGAGGCATTATAATTGGATTTGGATGCCTTAATGGTTTCTTTAGGTCAAAAGGAATGGTCTTCTTCATTAGAAATTCATTCCCAAGTCCCTAAGACACCTACATTCTACTCAAAACCACCTAATGGAACTGACATCCTCAATCATAGGCCAATGATACCCTCAAGAGGCCATGTGTGGTTGGTGGAGGCAACCTACTTATACCTAGATTGCTAGAAGATTCGTTTAGGGATAAAGATTCAAGTCTGCTCCTCTAACCATGTCCAAGGCCATGAGTCCCCACATTTTATACATAGTGCCATGGATATCCTTGTGAAGTCATGCACCATGCCTCGAGGATTTTTTCATGGATTTATATGCCTCAATAGTTTCTTAAAGGCGAAAGGCATGGCGTTCTTCCTTCGAACATCATTCCCAAGGTCCCAATAGTACACCTACAAACTGCTTAAAACCACATAATGGCACCAAAATCCTCAATCATAGTCTAATGATACTCTCAGGAGGCCATGTGTGGTCGATGTAGGTATCCTTCTTAACTTCAGAAGGCTAGAATATTCCATTAGGGACCAAGCTTTAGGTCTCCTCCACTAACCATGTATAATGCCCCCATGACCACAAAAGCTAGATATAGTGTCATTAATACCCATATGAAGTTATGTGTGGTTCTTTGAGGCATTATTCATGGCTTTGGATGCCTCAACGATTTCTTTAGGGTCAAACACTTGGTCTTCTTCCCTGGAACCCCATTCCCAAGGCCCTAAAATATGTAGGTGCTACTCAAAACCACATGATGGCATACACATCATCAATCATATGCCCATGATTCCCTTGGGAGGCCATGTTTGGGTGGTGGAGGGAAACTTCTTATCCTTATATGGCTAGAAGATTCCTTTAGGGGGTGGGGTTCAAGTCTATTCTGATCATATCCAAGGCGCAAGTCCCCAAGACTTGGATACATAACACCATTGATACCACTTTCAAATTACGTGTGGTGCTTTGGGGCATTATCAATGGCTATAGATGCCTCAATGGTTTCTTTAGGGTCAAAGGCATAGTCTTCTTCCCTAGAAAGTCATTTCCAAGGCCCTAGGACACATACATGTTGCTCAAAACCACCAAATGGAACATACACAATTATAAATGACATACCCATGATAGCCTCAGGAGGCCATGTGTGGTTGGTGGAGGAAAAATTCTTAGCCTTGGATGGCTAGAATATTCCTTTAGGGAAAGAGGTTCAAGTCTCCTCCACTAACCATGTCCAAGGCCCCAAGTCCCCAAGACTTGGATACATATCACTATCGATACCCCTTTCAAATAATTTGTGGTGCTTTAAGGCATTGTTAATGGCTCTAGATTCATTAATAGCATCCTTCCTTCGAACGTCATACGCAAGGCCCCGAGACACCTACCTACTACTCAAGACCACCTAATGACATGAAAATACTCAATCATACTTTAGTGATATTGTTAAGAGACCATGTGTGGTTGGTGGAGGCAAATTTTGTAGACCTAGATGGCTAGAAGATTCATTTAGGGATTGATCTTTAGGTCTCCTCTACTAACCATGTCTAAGGCCCGAAGGCCACAATACCTAGATCTGTAGTACTGTGGATACCCATACCAAGTCATGCATGGTGATTCAAGGCATTGTTCATGGATGTAGATGCCTCAATTGTTTATTTAGGGCCAAAGGCATGGCCTTCTTCCTAGGAACATCATTCCCAAGGCCATAAGACACATACATGATACACAAAACCAACTAATGGAATCAAAATACTTAATCATAATCCAAAGATACCCTCAAGAGGCCATGTGTGGTTGGAATATTCAACCTTCTTAGCCATGGGTCACTAGAATATTAGTTTAGGGCCCGAGGTTTAGGTCTCCTCTCCTGAACATATCTAAGGCCCCAAGTCCCAAAGACTTGGGTACATAGCACCATGGGTACCCTTGCAAAGTCGTTTTTGGTGATTTGAGGCATTATTAATGACTTTTCATGCCTGAATGGTTTCTTCAATTCAAGAGGTACATTCTTCTTCCTAATAACTTGATTCTCATGTCCCCAAGACACCTACATTCTACTTAAAACCACTTAATGGCACTGACATCCTCAATGATAAGCCAATGATTCCATTAATATTTCATGTGTGGTTGGTGGCAACAAACTACTTATACCTAGATGTCTAGAAGGTTCGTTTAGGGATAGAGATTCAAGTCTACACCTATGACCATGTCTAAGGCCTCAAGGCTACAAAACCAATATACATATTGTCGCGGATACCCATACCAAGTCATGCATGGTTAATGGCCCCATATTCCTAGGAGATTTCTTTAGGGCCCATGGAAAAGGTGTATGCCCTTGACCATACATATGGACTTGAGACACGTAATTACTAATGCATGAGCATATTCTCCTAGATCTACATTGTAATTCATACCAAGAAGGGGGTCTTGAAAATTTATCCAAGAGCGTAGATTTTTAATTAATTAAGGTATTATAGAAGATATTATGTAGGAATATATATTTGGATATGATGTTATTGAATTTGCCTTAGTATCATATTTTGAGGATGTGAGAGATATTAGTAATCTGAGTCGATCTAATGTTTCATTTGTGAGAAATTAGTTATATATTTCTAGGAGGAAATCTAGGATATTAGTTAATCCCTTGTTCTTTTATGTAATCCTCTGGGCACACTTAAAAGGAGGTGTAGCCAAGGGCAAAGTAACAGCCCAAAAGAAAATGAGATCAGGCTAGGTAGAGTACAAGTAGATAGAAGTTTGCAGAAGTACATGTAACTGAGTCAGATTTAATATAAATATTGCATTTATACTTCTACCATTTCATGTATATTTCCTCGATTAGTTGGTTCTGTATATGTATGGATATTTGTGTAATAAATTGATGGATTTAACTAAGAGGGTTATACATATAAATGCCTCTTTGAAATCTTGTATTTAATGAGTGAAATTGGAATATATTTCCATTGAATGGATCACTAAGTATAGCCATCAAAGTCTGAGTACTCTCTACAATTGTGGTTGTAGATTGATCTTGGTGTGAGAACACTTCTATTATCTGTGGACCAGGATCAAGGTTAAATAAAGAGCTAAATCACGTGAGTTAGAGGGAGCATGACCATTGGAGTAGAGAATTATGTCGGAAAGGCTTGTGTTTCTTGTTAATATATAGAGATTTTAATTGAGCGAGAACGTGGGGACTTTTAATAGTTCATTTAGTGGTTCCCATCTCCCATTTCATGGACTCAAAGCATATAAATGGTGTAGATCTGTATCACAATGTGGTGGATGCATCCTTGCAAAAGAAATTCAATGCAATGGGTTATGGCAATGGATCCAAAGTGAAATTCTACCGGAGATTGGTCCAATTGGAAACAAAGAAAGGAAACGAAACTCTGTCGACTTGTTATGAAAACAAAATTGAATGATAGGTAAGTTGACACAGTTGAATTTGCTCTACATTCCGATGATAATAATGTTCTTGTAAGTCTTCCTTGGGTATTCAAGGTTGAGGAAAGATGTTAGAGGCTCGACTTAGTTTGGAAGAAATGAAGTTTTTATAAACGTATGGAGTTAGTTGAATCAATATTAAGACAAGTATTAACAAATCCCAAGATCTATAGATATGTTACAAGACAAAATGTTTTAATTGTAAATATGTTGGAAAGGGATTCGATTCTACAATAGTAAATTCACCCTTCAAATTATAGATGAATGATGTAGAAAGAAGAATTTCGTTATGTGACATAAATTTCCATCCATCAACAGTCTTTATATAACCTACCCAAGAAGAGTGATTTTATATTCTTGTGCATGGATGATCAAATGTAGAAGTGATTTGGAAGCCAAATGCATATTGGCATTCAAGAAAGATAGAAGTTTTGTTGGGTTTGAGGTTGATCCACGTTTTTGTCAGCATCACTTACTCCTAAAAATTTCCTAATGGGACTAATATCCCTAGTAAGAATACAAATATACCATGGAAATGTTATTTGTTGTTGTTTAATGTGTTGTTACGAGACTTAGATGCCTAGATGATGTATTCAAGGCCCAAGGCTTGACTTTCCTCTATAATCCATGTGCAAGGCCTTGAGGGAGAGAGGGGGGGGAGATAGAGAGAGATGTGGAGAAGGGGTAAGGGGAGAGAGAGAAGGGTTGGAATGGGGAGAGGGGGAGAGAGGGAGAGGGGTGGAATGGGGGATGCATATATATAGAGAGAAAGGGAGGAGGGGGTGATAGAAATATATATAGATATGAGGAAGGTGTGAGTGAGAATAAAGAGAGCGCATGTGATATTTTAATAGTGCGTGCACACTTTTAAGGGCGTGTGCATGATTTTAAGGGTATGTTCATGCTTTTAAGAGCATGCACATGATTTTATAAGAACATGCACGGTTTTAAGAGCATGTGTGCTCTTTTAAGAGCGCGTGTGTTCTTTTAAGAGTACATGTGCGCTCTTGTTGGGGGATATGAATGTAAGGTTTACGTGGAGATTCTTATTGAGTGGATGTTTTTAATAATGAGTGCATGCCTTTGATTTTCCTACCAAAAACTTGTGCTTTCCACTCTCCCGACATCCAAACAACGACTAGATATTTTCAAACGTGCAACAACAATGACATCAAACACAATGGTATGCATTTTAGTGCGATTGGAATCATATGTTTGTGTTCTTATGTTATTGGGAAGCATGTTTTTGACTTCTTATATAATTATAAGATAATTTTTGTGTAAATGGAATACATTTTGTGAAATTGAAAGACAACTATTCTCTTCATATGTATTTACAAGACAATTTGTGAAATTGAAAGACAATTGTTGTCTTGTTGTTATCTGAAAGATGAGACTTGCCTTATATTTTAATTGGAATCCAATATTTTTCTTCTTCTGTAATTGGAAGAAAAATTTCTGCATTTTTTGTAATTGGAAGAGAATTGTCAATTTTCCTTGTAATTGCAACATATTTAAACATGTGGAACCATCATAATCAAAAACGAAAGTGGCCAAGGAAAAAAAAAACCATAGAAAAGGTCAATAAAGGAAGGGAAAAGGAAATGATAGGTATGGTAGAACAAAGGATTTTTACAAAGGAGAATCGAAATCCTAGCAGAGCAAATGAACCTTCAATGAATATACATTCAATAAAAGGTTTTGTTGATGACTAGATGATGATGGATTTACTTGGACATAATTATACCATGGATAAAATCAGAGAGGCAACTGATGCACTATTTCAAGATGAAGAAGTTCTCATGGTGCATCCCGTTGTTTGACAATCTGGTATTTTCAGAAACTACCCATGAATAGGTCCAAACTCCCTCTAATATTATAAATCCATGAGAGAGAATACGAGTGCTAGATTGTAGGTCCACCCCCCTACCTAGATTAGATAGTGTGCATCGAAAAAATCCTAAACTCCTTCAGGTGGATGAAGGTGCTCTAGCACCACTTGAAGGTAAGTTACCTCACTGGACTATTTGTTATCAATCATTTAGAATTATTAGAGAACATTTTGAACCAAAATATGTTGTATTTAAATGTCAATTATTTTTGTGTTTGTTAAAATCTAGGACTTTGAATATTTTTAGAAGAATTTTAGGTATTAAAACAGTTAGAAGTTCAGAAGTAGATAATTGTATTGTTAGAAGCCTTGTCGATGCTTTTCAAAACACTGGCCAAAAAACTCGTTCTCAAGGCTGCAATGAAACCCAACATGTCTTGTCACAATCAATTGTTAGCAAGGTAACAAAAAAATGACGTCTATTAAAATAAACAACCCATATCCATTAAATGCAATGTGAAAACCCTTAGAAAGTATTATATGAGATGGGATAGCCTCAACACAGGAGGAAAACCAAATTTGGTAGGATTCCCTTCTATGAAGTTAATCAGAGTAGTTAAGGGAATGGTGCAAGATTTCTGGCATGACAACACTAGACCTTCTTCCAACCAAATATATATACTAAAATTGAGAAAGGGATTCAAGAGACAGTGAACCCCCCATTAAACACTTTGTTGACATGACACATGCATAATTGTATGAGAGATTCATGAATGAATATATTGAACTTAACTTGGGAAAACATCTTTCGCGGAATGCAAGCCATAGTATGTCAGAATAATCACAACACATAACACATGTTTTTTTCGATACCACGTTGAATATGGTTATTATTATGAAATGCACACACACATTGCATGTATTACACAATACGCTTCTGCAGGAATCCCCAGTTATATTGTCGCTGACGTCATCTACATACTTTATTCACAACATTTTGTATACAAGGATAGAAGGTTCTACATTTGATAAAAAATCTTGCTTAGACAGGACATGCCCCAGGTGTGTGGAATGACATATTGAAAAAATGCATCCATGTGAGCGATGAGTATGAACTTGGGAGGCAAGAGGTTAACTTGAAAATCTTCAAATATGTCGCATATGGTATTGATGGGGGAAACAAAAGAAAAATGATGCAATTGGTCACTTCCTAGGTTAGTATTGAGTACTTAAATAGTATTTTTTCTTTCGAATTGCACTTTGAGATGTAACAATCTATTAATATATTTATTTATTTCTATTCTACTAGGAGCGAGTCTATGAATTCATGAATGAATTATTTGAAAATACCCAACAATATGTTGGGCATGTCCATGTGGCTTGATGGCAGGACGAGCATTTTAGAATATGAAGGGATACATTCCCTGTTGGTGCTATCTTATTAATGGTTGATTTTGTTGAGAATTACACCCTTCAATCATAAAATGAGATTGAAAAGCAATATTTTAACTTAGAGCAGGTCAGGATAATGGTCCATATCACATACAAGAATGGGGAAGATAGTAGGGAGTCCTTCAACTGTTTGTGCAATCATTGTTTGAGTAGAGGGCATAGTAAACCCCTTATCTATTTGTGTCTATTTTTCATATATATAGGGTCTTTTTGTCTAAGTTCCAATATAAAATAATTTATGTTGTTTGCTTAACTTCCTGGGTAATCACATCCGTTTCTTTTGGTGTTAGTGGCTCCTTCAAGACATGAGTGGCAATATCATCCACTAATTCAAGATGATATTTAGAGGTTCACTCAATGAGTTATGTAGGGGATCCAACAAATGCACTAGAGTATTTATCAGGTTCAATGAGAGTTCAAGCTACTACACTAGAGAATTTATTGTGTTATGTGGGTGTTCCGATAGAAAACATTTCGTTTACTGTATCACCTTCATGCGTAATGGAAGGTGACCAAGTGCAGTGATCAAGGGCCTGTACTAGGATGTCTAGCCATGTTTTTACTTTATATACATGTAGTATTTCCCCCATAACCCTCAATTTTATTCTTAACTTATGGTTTACCCCGTTTAACTTATAATTTTGCTTCTAAAACATAGAATAGGAGGGTTTCATATGCATCTTATCGGGAGAGATGTTGGTGATTCTCAGCTTCTTGTGCCTAATTGGTTCATTCAAAATAGATTCTGTAGTAGGTTTTTGTGAAACATCAACCTTCATTTCCGTAGCACTTGGACTCAGTACTGGCTCTTATGTAGTAGGTTTTTGTGAAACATCAACCTTCATTTCCGTAGCACTTGGACTCAGTACTGGTTCTTATGTAATAGTAGGCATTTTTTTTTTATGCTGGTTCTTATATTTTCACAGTACTTGGACTCATTGATGGTTGTTGCGTTAAAACAGTTGTGCCATATTGGAGACTGGCTACAATAGAGGGGAGTGTTCTTTCCTTCCTTGAGCTCTTACCTCAAGCTTTCTCTTTTTCCTGAATTCTCTTGTGTTGGAGATCAAAGGAGATTCCTCTTTAATAGGGCACGGTTGAAACACCTCCCTTGGAGGATGCTCACCAATGATCTCAATATCACTATCGTATCAAACATGATCAAAATGAGTTGACGCTAGGTCTCGTTCCCTTGTACTGTCCAATTATTTCTCTTCTTCCCTTGTACTGTCCAACTATTGCTCCTCTTCCCCTGTACTATCCAAATGTTGCTTCTCTTCCCTTGTACTATCCAACTATTACAATATTATGGTGATTTGAAGTCGGAATGGGCTGCAATGGAAACCGTAATGTTCCGTTGGAATTCATAGGCGGTCCATTCGCCGTAAAATTCAAGGGCCCCGAAAGGTTATAGTCAGGTGAAACTCATGCTGCACCCACAGGTCCCTCCATTTTCCATAGTCCTCTGGAATTTTTGTTATAAAAATAATAAAGAATCTCTCGACTAATAAATTTATCATGGGATTTGACCACTCTACCTCGACACCGTGAGAACTTATTTCCCTGCATCTTCATTCTTGTCTCCTGCGTGGCTTCTCTTTGTGCGGGCATATCTATCTTTGCTGGAATGGATCTCTCGTTCCGTTGAGATGAATTATGGGACTTCGTTCTTGATTTCTTAAATCCTTGATGGATCTTTCATCCCTTGGGGGAATTTGTTCCCGCCAGATATTCGATTGCGAGTACGCATGCCAACCTCTGAGTTGAATTCGTTCCCACCAGATATTTGATTGCGCGTATGCATGCCAACAACCGACTTATATAGAAAATGCCTATTTTTCAGAGACATCAAGGCTGACATGAGTAGTTATTTTGGGAATTTTCTTGGGAATATTATAGGTAAAATTAGTTAGAATTTTATTTATTTGAAATTTTAGTTAGAGAGATCAAAATTTTAAGGAAAATTTTTTCTATCGGTGAAATTTATAATATAATGAAATTATGTCTTTTTTTCTTTTTTTTCTGATCAAATTTAAATAGAACTTGAAACAATATGCAGTTTGCTATTATCTACAGAAAGATTACTTACATATATAATAAGTATAATAAAAAACTGATCAATTTCTTTATTTTTTAATAATCGATCAAGAATCGATCCAAGGTTTTCTTGATTTCTTAAGTTAATAACAAAAGAATCAAAATTTTTAACTCTATATTTAATGCATGCAACTGTGACTAGATTATACCAGAATGTATTAAAATTTTTAACACTATATTTGGTGCATGCAAGTGTGACTGTATTTATCTCTCTTTTTCTAATTATTAGAAAACTGATTGGCCTGGTATAACACTGTATATATAAAATCGATATTGAAGATGAATACAAATAGTGAGAGGATGGGAATGGATCAAGCTTTTGGTAGCTTCCATATTATTTCCGAAATAAAAAGTGGGTTCTGGCATATACATTCAGAACTGAACATTGACTCAGTTAGCGTATGTGGATAGGCTTTATTTCAAAATGGATCAGATCTTTTAGATTTAATTATCTTCTAATGAAACAAAAAACATTTCTATCCTATTTTTTCTTAGAATTTTGCGTTTTTTATTTTGCAAACTCGAAATTCTATTGTGTTTTAATCTGGATTTGGATTTTGATGATAAAAATGGAGGTGCAACGAATATGGTGGTGAAAAGGAGTCAGGAGTTACAGTGACAAAAAATACCGTATGGACATTGTGAGTCAAAACAAAAAGCCAAGAGTTGCAACGACCAAAAGACACAAAGATTTGTAGCACCCAAAAAACATCGGGAGTTGTAGTAGATATAAATGTTGAGAGTTACAACAACCAAAATATGTTAGGAATTGTAGCAACCATAATACGCCCGGAGTTGCAACACCCAAAGACAAGTGGGAAAAAAACTGGATAGCATATAAGTTGAATATGTAGCATGCATAAGTAGTAACAAAAGCATGGAGTAAAAGCCTATTAATGTAGACATTATTCTGGCTGGAATTTAAAGTTGTTTTTTAAGAGAGAGGCATAGAGACAATAATTCTGCTATTGGTACAGATGGAGTAACTACCGCACAAAAAATATCAAAATCTGGGTATGTAGATATCTGTTGAATAAAGGATTTCTTGGACAAGTTTTTTTGATATCGCAACCAATCTCTTTTAACCAACAAAGGAGTTTAGGCCTCATCAATTGTTCTAAGCTCAACTAAACCATTATAAAAAATGTCAATATTGTAAGGTCCTAACCATCGCATGTGAAAATTCTGTTTAATTTCCTTGAATTTGGAATCATATAGCAAGTCCCTATCTCCCCTTTGCAACTTATTTTTCTTCATAAATTTGTCCTGCCATTTTTCTCATTGTTGCTAAACAACTGAAGTTTGATGTAGGCTAACTTGGTGAATCTCATCCAATTCATTGAGCTCATTTAGGTGATGTTGATGAGCTTATGTGAGATCCAAACAAACCTACAAAGTGGTCCTCAATGTTTGTATTTCAAACTCAATTAGAAATAATCCATTCTTACTATAAAAGAGCTCGTAGGGAGTGAATCCAATGGTATTCCACCATGTAGTTCGATAATCCCAAGGGGATTATAGAATTCCATCATCCCCATCATTATAGTGAATCTATACAGTCTTTTTTATGATAGCTTCAAACACTTTGTTTGTACTCTCTACCTGACCATTAGCTTGTGGGTGGTAAGGTGAAGTGATTCTATGATGGATATGATACTTCTTAGTGAGTGCCTAAATCAACTTGGAATTGAATTGAGGTCCTCCATCAATGATAATCTCATGTGGTATCCCAAACTAGACAAATATTTCCTCAAAGAGAAAATAAGAAACAATGTCTCTTGATAGAGCCTTGGCCTCCACCCATTTAGTAACATAGTATGTACATACCCAAATATGAACCTTTTGGACAGACGGAGGATGAATGGGTCCCAAAAAATCCAAGGTCCACTTCTCAAAAGGTTCTATAACAAGTTGAGTTCAAAGTGGCATTTCATCTTATTTGGCTCGCTAGCCCATTCTTTAACATATATCACAAATTCTTACATACTACTAGGCATCACATAAAATGTTAGGCCAATAATAGCCGAGGTGAAGCACATTTTGAGCAGTCCTCTTTTTAGCCACGAGTTCCATCCACAAGGTTCATCATAGTAGGCCATTAGGATGTCATATATTTCATCCTCTTTCATACAATGTCCGATCATAAGATTTGGCCATGTATAAAAGAGGCAACATGCAACACCGAATCCATGAATATTTGGTGCTTTTTCGAATGATGTGCTTGATCTCCCTTGGCAAAAGGTGGTTGATCATTTTATTTGGAGCCAAATAGTAAGAAATATCTACATACCACAGAGTGTTAGTAGATATTGCAAAAATATGTTCATTTGGGAAATTATCCTGTACTGGTAAAACCTCTCCTTCATTGGTAAACCCGGAAACAAAGTATTCTACAAAATTATCTTTTTCAGGCTTGTCAATGATATTGATGTCAAATTCTTGCAATAATAACAACCACCTATTCACTCTATCACTGTAATGGGTTTGTTCATTAAATAACGAATAACAGGGTGATCAATATATATAAATACTTGATAACTAGTTATAAAATGACATAATTTATTTATAGAGTATACAACAGCAAGGAATTCGTTCTATGTCACTTTGTAACTTAGTTAAGTAGAAGACAAATTCTTACTGATGAAATCAATGTTTACGACTAATTAGACTATGTGTTAGGGTGGAAATCAATGTTTAGACCTAACGAATGTTAAATGAAATTGTAGTATATTAGGCAGGGGTTTAGGCCTCTACCTAACATTCTATCAGTCTTACATAGAGCATAACCTACCCCTTTGAATTAACCATTGTTAAAGTATTTTTTTAGTAGAAATCAATAAAGTTGATTATATTAAAATGATTGAGGAAAATCCTAAGCAACCTAAAATTTCCACAGTACATTTCAAGGACAAAATGCCCTATCTTGAGGATTAGGGACTTCAAAAATCCCTCAGTCATATACATCCAGAAAAAATTCTGAGAATGCCATAAGGTATGACAACTCTAACTTCTTACATATTGGCCTAATCACAAAAGAAAGTGACAATACATAAACTAACATAAAAAAACCAAAGAAGACCTGTCTTCCACATCTTCCAACAGTGAATCACTTGAGCCTTCAAGTTGAGCTAATGTAGTATGTTGCACCATTTCCATTGGAATGGAGTTAGAGAAATCCCCTACACTAGAGTGGTTCCCATGAGCAATATATTGAATGAATGATTGATGCAATTCATTTTCCAATTCTAATTGAGCTAGTTTCCCCTCATGCATGTCCAACTTACTCTCCAAAAAATCATGATGTTGTTCCTCCATCCCCATTTGGAAATTGAGTTACTCTGGCATTTGTTCATTACTATCCAATTGTCCCCTGATTTGACACATCATCTTCCTTACACCAACAATTTCCTCCACATCACATCGACCAATTTTTTACCCACAACCCTGTTTTGCCTCCATCCTAACCACAACACATGGGAGAAATAACATCTCCTTGTAATATTCTCATGACGGCGTCGCTTCACACATATTATTACAACCACACAACACCCACTAAATGGACCTCTCAGAAGAGCCTATTCTCAATGAACAATTCACCCCCTCCTTGAATTGGATACCTGGCCTCCACAAAAGAAAATCAAGAGTCAAATCTGATCTAGATGATGAGGACTCTACCAAACTGAGGCTATAACCAAATGCCCACAACCACAACTCATTTATCCCATCGACACAATAGAAATTAGCCATGAACGCCATAATAGCCTATGAATAGTCCATATCAAGAAAGCTGTGAAGAGTTGAGGGCACACAAAAGAAGGATGGAGTGCTTGTGTGAATGTCAATAAGAAATAAAATACACCCCCTTTAATGATGCTCAAGGAGTTATTGCTTAAGCATAAATATGGCATTTCAAGATTATGGGATCCACCTTCTTAGTGGGGATTCATCGTCCTTTACCAAGACACCTTTGTCGAGTTGTTGGCATCACTAACAATTTTATTAGCGAGACTATTATTGTGCCTTCGGATATGCCAAAAGGAATACTACTTTAAATTTTGAAAGTTCCAAGCAATTATATCAAAAATATAATTTTGAATCATATGTCTTTTATTTAAATGATTACAAGCTTGTCAAAGAGCATGAAGGGAATCCTTGAAGATCATGATCTGAGATATCTCTAGAGATTAAACGAGTTCTGAACCAAGATAAAAGGCATAAGTCTCAACATAATTGTTGGTTGTATTTCCTAGACCCCAAGAATATTAAGACACTTATTTTTTTCTAGGGTTAATGACGACCCCTCTCGCACCTTCCACCCTTATCCATTATTAAAATATTTGACATGGTG